>JAKCOX010000005.1:30905000-33405000 GCA_022605575.1 Laterallus jamaicensis coturniculus
ATAATTAGTGAAAAGTTAAAAAGCACTTCAAAAGAGCAGTTCAGCTGTCCTATTTTGGGCCTTTTTGGTCTTTCTGGGAAGAACTGAGAAATATTTCTCTCTACTGACTAGTTATATAATGCAGTGCTAGTTTTACATTTTGTACAGGTGTGCACTAGTTCAGATAAATTCTGCTTTTGCAGTGAAAACTTGAACAAAGGCTGAAAGATTTCAGTATGCCTTTGCTAGTAGTTCCGTTCTGCTTGCTTTGTGCTTGATTGAGCAACTTTGAAACTTGTGGTATGTAGAAATAGATAGAAGACACAAGAAACCTTGGGCTATTGTTGTGTAATGGAACAAAGTGACCAAGAGCAGAAGAAAGAACATCATAAACTGGGAAATAAGAGGGAATGCAAGGAGCCTCAGATAAGAATGCAACTAAGGACAGTATTTCACAGCCATGGCAGAAGGCTGCAGATAAACTAGCAAGAAAGTAATCAAAGCTAGGTAACTGAAAGGGAAGAAACAAGCTAGCTGGATTAATCCACACTGCATATGCTTCAAGAAGTTCAGGGTAAAGAACCACTAGGGACCAGCAAGAGACCACCAAAAACCCTAACAGAAGACCCTCAAAGACTTAAAGCACATGCATAATTAATATGCAAATATAATTAGTTCCAGGAAATTAAATTATGCATGTATTAGAATGATATACTGTTTTGCACTTGCAGCTAGCAGTATGTGTTAGGTTGGAGCGATCCCCTGTTCATTCAGAGCTGCAATAAATGATGCCTGCTTCCTCAAACTCCAAAACTGAGTCTTAAGAGAGTTTCTTAACCGACTTTTCCAGTAACAGCAGGATCTTATAAAACATTTCAGTTTGCTCTTTAAGTCTCCATCAAAGCCATGGCTTCCCAAGATTTTCCTATAGATATCTTTAACTGTTAATTAAAAGGTATATGTAATTGTTCAATGCATTCCTTACATTACTGATGTTGTCCAGGATCAGTGGATGAAGCACTAGATGAGGCATCTTTTATACTGCCATTGTTGCTCAGGATCTTGCTCAATTGAAGCAATTTGGTTCTGATGACAGTGATGTTGTCACAGAGGAGACAAATGCAGCATGGCAATTAGTGCAGCTGCTCCTATCTAGGTAGAAAGAGATAATTTGATCATTCCTGCAGAGTGCTAAAAGATTTCCCATTTTACATTAATTTCTACCTAACAGCATATTGGGCAAAGAATAAGGTTAAACAGTTTCTTCCTGAAATCCTTAGAGGATATGAAAGCAATGCAACTCCACATCTTAAATTATCTGTCAGACAAATTCTGTAAACTGGAGACAATATCTCTGAGACAGTTGAAAGATTTCCTTCTCTATCAGATTATCTGTCAGGTATTGTAATTCAACCTGTGCTTCAGTGGACGTAAAAAGAGATAGTGTAGATTGGTCACTGTAACAGTGCATGGTGGTCCACTGCTCAACAGTGCAACATCCCTGTTGTGTATTGTTGTGGAGGACAGCAGATCCTCCTCAGAGTGATTTCGAGGCACAAAAAGTAAGACAGATCAAGGAAGGAATTTTACCCTGAGTCTGAAGAATTCATGCCCAGAGACTGCAACAGACTCGCCAAAACCAAAGTCAGCCCTGTGGCAAAGTCAGAAACTGATTTTAGACCCCCAGACTATCACCATATATCAGATCATCTAGAAAAAAGAAAATTTTGATACTTCTCTATTTTTCATCTACAATTTAAAGTAGTGAGCAGAAACAGAGAATAAATTTATGTACGAACTAATAATTTCATATTTTAGTGCTCAGGTTTCTATTCATATCATTTACATTTCTGCTTCTTGTTGAAGTCAACACGACACATCCACTTGTATGTACTGCAATATCTGACCTGTTCCCAAACGACCTCAAATAGACATTTTCTTCTAAATCCAGTGTGACACAGACTCAAGACTTTGTTTTGCCAAAGTTTTTTAAACATCCCATAACTCAGATATTAATGGATGTGTCATAGAACAGACAAGAAAATAAAATCACAAGTAGACTACTGTATTTGAAAAGTTTAATCCAAAATTACAAATAGATACAAGAACTTAATTCTAAAAAAAATCTTTAGAATGTTAATTCCACTCGAATCTTGAAAATTCTTCTCGTTTCTTCATTCACAGTCCCATTGTTTTGTAATAACATTTATTGTCTTACTTGCAAAGAACCAAGGATCTTAAATTCAGAGTGAGACCTTTTAATTTTAATTTATCAACTTTTACAGAATCTTTTGTTCAATATTTTGCTCACATATTCAGTCGTATTTGTCATTCACTTCTTCATCCCTATCAGCATGTGCTATGTGAAAAACAGTATGTACTAGGTGATACACATCTGTATGCTAATTGATGTTTCTTTGGTACACAAGAAATGCAGTGTATTTACCATATTCCAAATAAGAAATTGCCATTTGTAGTATTATAATAGAAAGAATCAGAGTTTTAAGTACTTAAAATTTTAAAACACTCATAAAAAGAATGTCTCTAGCGACTCAGACCATCTCACTGTCTGTCTCTGACAGTGGCCAAATGCTTAGGAACACACAGACTTCTGAGTTTACATCCTCCCATCATCCCACAGTCATATAGAATTGTTCCCAGCATCTGGGGTTTATTAGCCCTCGGTAATATTTTTTTCCATTAATTTTCTTGAATTCGTTCTGCGTCTCAACAACTTCCTGTGATAGGGAGTTTCCTGCTTTAACTATGCACAATATGAAACAGTATTCCCTGAAGATTTCATTTGCTTCCCCATAGATCTTGTATTGCAAGAAACAGTGAATTATTGTTCCTATTTCACATTCCTCATACTGCTCATAATTTTCGGTACCTCTGTCATATACCAATTCAATTGCTTTCCCAACTGCAGTGTTCTATCTATTTTTTCCTCAGAGAGGAGCTGCTCCATGTATTAGATGATAATTTCATTTCTTGCTGGAAACAAATATTAATTACTCTAGATATAAGAAGAGAAGATGACTGAAGCAGAAAGAAATGTTACTGCATATATAGTGAATGATTTGAAAGTAGCTGAGGGGTGGCTAAAAATGACAGGTCAGCAAAGTAACACACAGATGCAATTTCAAGGAGGATGAATGAAATGCTCAAGAATTACAGTATTGAAAACAACGTGTTAGCAGTATTTAAGAAGTCATTTGGCCTTGATTCACTGCTGAAGTAAATAGGAACAGTGGTAGGCCAGTGTTACTGGTGCATATGAAAATACCACTCCTAAACACACTGCTATACTTGAGCTCCCATGGCTGGCTTGTTCTGGATGTTGAACACAACAAATAAAACGTAAAATATTCACTGAGCAGAGATGAACTCTGGCTTTACTGTATTTTATGGACAGAGGAGAAAGCATATACTTCCACAAGATCCATATATAACCAATGAAATGCCAACACAGTTATGTGCAGAATGTAGACTTGAAAGAGAAATCTGCATTAAAAATGTAATTTAATTAATTTCTTTCTAATGACTTGACATGAAGTCATTCAGCCTACAGTTGAATTCCCTTTCAGTGGGCTCTGAGGTGCTTAGAAATACAGATGTTGTCAGTGACCAAATTATTTTTATGTTGTGTTTCAAGAAAGGTCCTAAATCCCTAAATCTACAGCAGGCTAATTTGGGGATTTTTTTTTAAACATATTGTTATTATTTTACTTATGGACATGCATATTTGCACACACCTGTTTCTCTTCCATTAGACATTGTTTCTCTCCTTTGGCTCTTCCCCCCTTTCTCTCCAGGAAAGACGTGGGAGTGTGGAACATAAGAGAAAGAAAGGGTATTTCCTCCATGTTACTGAACTAAGTCAAGAGTCATAGTCATGTTTATTTTGCTCAGAAAGTTCTCCTACAAATGATATTAAAGTAATATTTCCCCCCTCCCCCAACAAGGGGGCCAAATCACCATGAGCCAGAAGAGGATAACCCAGAAAAAATAAACTATGAAGCATGTGGTAAGCAGTAAATGACAATTGCAGCTGAAAAAGGTCTGTTTTCATGATGGTGTGACAGGGAAAAAAAACCTAAGTGGAGGGAAAATGGCTTTGCTAATAAATGAAGAATAGTGTAGCTCCAGAAATTTTACAGATCTGCAATAATTTTATGGAAGTAACTACTAAAGCTGCGTATGCAAATAAATATTTGCAAAATAGAAGCATAAACAGCTCTAACCTAACCAGGAGACTTATGTCTGAATTTTTTATAGTAAAACACAGTATGCAATGACAATTAGCTCTCTCAGAATGGACAGTGAGGTGTTACTTGCACTTGCATTATGCATTTGTTCTCAGTCATGGAATTGCTCTAAGTCCCATGTTCTGAAACTTGGCACAAGGTAGCAAGGAGTCCCCAGAATAAACTCCCTTCACATGTACCTTGGCCCAGTCCTCAAAGTTATCTGTAATTCAGTGTAGCATGGCCACAATAAGAACTTCCAACAAAGGCATCTGCAGAGTCTAAAACCAGAACAATAATAAAAAAAAAAGAATAGTTGGTTTCAGTGTGATGCACATTTGATCCACTGGAATGTTAAGTCTTTGAAAGTCTTAGAAATGAAAATAGAGAGAAAATACCTCAGGGAAGAAATGTTGTACTTCCAGACAGGCTGGAAGTCAGCTCCTTGGCACAAGATTTCAATTCTGCTTTTGTAATATAAGAAGAGATGTTTGTAATGCAAATCATCCACAAAGGAAAGTGGATGATCCACTTTCCTCAAGCAATAAATCCTGTCGTAATCTTGCAAACACCATAAAACCTAGTTTACTCAAGCATTTGATGCATTTTTGTCCCCATGTATTAAGCTGACAAGAAGTCATAAGGCAGGATTTACAGTGGTTGTGGAATGGGACAAAAAGAAAAAAAAATTGCAGAAGCATGCAGTGCTTTAATTAGGCCTTTGTGTAGCACTTAATAGGGAAGTCATTGCATCTTTCTCTGCTGTCTGGTAGTAAGGACTTGCCTTCAAACCTTTTCCAGTCTCCCTTTAGCTGTGGCCGGGCTCACTGAGCGAATGGAATTCCTGCACTCTGGATTAGTGACTCTTCTCCATACCATGCTGTCTGTGAATTTATTTTTTTTAGGAATTTGGTGACTTCATTTATTTCTAATGAGGCATTCCAACAAGAACAGTTTGCTTGTCTCACTTGATCCTTCCCGCTGTAACCCTGTTATGTCCTTGAGTAGTTCATCATCTCCCTCTGTTTATCTTGCTCTTAGGTGGACAGGAAGATGCTGGCAAGCAATGCTTTTCCACCCCTAGGAAAGATTTAGGATTAGAAATAAAGTCATATTCCAAATGAGAATAAAGGGCTGAAATGTTGTCAACTTCTGTGACTCAAACAGTGGAACGGGAGAAAACAAAACATTTGAAAGAACAAAATTACCATAGCAATTATGATAACTTTTTATTATGCATTAATTTGATTTTTTTAAAAAATGCTTTCAACTGAAAAAATGGTATTTACTTTAAGCAATATTATAATGTGATATTTCTGAGGAATTTTTTTTCTAAATGAAACATTCATAGAAAATTTCATAGAAAAACATAAATGTAAAATTTCATAGAATTGGCAGCATCCAATGGAAATCTGGGATTTTGTTTGATTGGCTTTTTTTAAATTCCCTACTAAGTGTGTGTGCAGGCTCTTCAGAAAAATAACAGTTTCTTACAGTCCTTGGGTGATGAAGCCTCTGCACTATAATTAAAACAAAATAATGATATGTCAAGGTTCTTTCCAAAAAAAACCAACAAGCCTCTATATCTCATACTGAAGACATTGCATCCCATATACATGTCTCATTAAACTTATGGGCAGAGTTCTAATGAAAGAGCAAGCTTGTGCTGATTTTTCAGAATATCAATTATATTTCCAGATCTATAAAGCAAAAATAACTTCTCTGCAGAACAGTAGCACGCTAACAAAAGAAAGTTTTGTTTCTAACAAAGGAAAGTTTTGTTTCTAGCAGGGATGGAGGAGTAACAGAAGGAACATATAGCATCTTCCGTGGCATGGGGATTATAATAGTTTAAGAACAAAGAACATACCTAAGGGTAAGAGAATAATGATTAATTATTATTGAAGAATGCCTAACAGGTATCTAGAAATAAAATCTGTGATTTGTCACAAACTCTGTCTGGAAAAGAGTGCCAACCTAGAAGAAAGAGGAACAGTAAACGGTGTATAATGGATGTAAGGCATGCCTATAAAGTCTAGCACAGGTAGAAAAATAAATAAGGTTTTATTACCTTGTGATTCTGGTATTAAATTGGTAAATTTTCCTATGACATTAAAATATTATTTTTTAAAATGTTATTTTATTATTTTAATTGCTTTGCTCTAACGATTTTTAGCAGCAAGTACAATCAGAAAAAAATAAGCATTGGTATACAGGAGTATCCTGATGTGATTAGAGTGTTCTTATCTTGTTGCTTTCCTCTATGTTATGAAAGGGAAAGCCTTCCAATATGTCCCACTCCAGCCATGTTCTGTCTAGAAAAAGGATTATGAAGAGATTCATTTATGCATTGCTTGAATTTTTCTTGGAAAGGTCAAGTCCTTGGAGAATTGCTATTAGCAATTCCTTCAGAAGCATAACTAGCTGTTTGCATTGTGTGTTTTCTAGTTATACAGGTTCTTCTATTAAATTAGCCTGAAATAGAAATGTTAGAGTTAATGCTATATCCAAGACATTTTCTTCTAGAAAGGACTGGGGGCAAAGCACCTGCTTTGCTCAGCAGAGCAACCTAGTTTTGGTTGTGTGTGGAAGGAAATGCCTCCTGTTTTTGCATTAACTGTGAAATTCTCTTTTGACAGTTCAAGTTAAAATTGGCATTTTTTAAAATGCTTGTTAGTTAGTCCCCTCTGGCAGCTGCCATCTTCTGAGTATAGTTGCATTTGGTATCACATCTGACACTCTCTGCAGGGGTCCTTGTCGGTACGTGCTAGCTGTGTGATGCTTTAATACTAACACACCAGGCAAAAGGAGAACTTAATACTTAGTAGAACATTGCAAAAATATATCCATAGTCCTTACATCTGGAGTGATGTGAAAGCCTCAGAATAAGAGACAAATTAATAATAGTAATGATAATAAAAGCTTTATGAATGCAAGGCTTTACCAGAGCTCTATGGTTTGATTAGCATAGGCAGGACCATGCTCAAGGAGGAATAGAAAGGAGATTCAGATGTCCTTTGCACAACCTTATATTTTATATTGTTTTGACAGGGTTGCTACAGCTTAGTCTGATATTATGTGCTAGATGCTACATGTTTCTGTGTCAGCTGCTCCGGCCTTTGCTATTCAGGCAGGATAATCTGAAATATGTGTACCTTCATGAGGAAAAGATACTGTTCTAGGTCCTGGGGGCAGGAGTGGACTGAATAGGTTTCTAATTCATTGATGTTTATTGCCTTTTCCCTGCCCTTGCATTACATTTTCTGCTTAACCAGCAATAGATGCCAGGCTTTTCCTGCCTCCTAGTTCATGCTAAGGAGTGCAGTATGTTCTACATTGGGTACTTATCCTGTCCAAGGGATCAAATAATCCAAAAAGTCCTGGAGGTAAGACAAAAACATGGAGCTGGACTAGTACATGATGAGCAATTGATATCCTCCAGATAGTACAGTGTGTGTGTCTTACAAACTGTGCATTGTTCCTTGCAACTTGTTCCCACTTTCTGTCAACTTATAAACCTTTTTTTTCATTATAAACCATGGAGAACCTTAGCTGGATGTGAAATAATGCAATATAGGTTGTCCTAACCACAATACTGCAAAAATTGGTTATAGTCACTGCAAAGCCCCTTTCCACAGGATATGCTTGATAAGCACTAAGAATGATTGCTTGTTCACAGCAATGGGCCACAGAGTCTTCCAAAAGGAGGAGTGATTCTTACGAGCCTGATCTAAAGGTGATTGAAAGTAGGTAGGTGTGTGCTGGCAGATATCTTTAGAAAGGGCCACTGGCTGATAAAGCAATGGAACAAGTTAGTTCCTGGAACAAAACAATGAAGTTTATGTCAGTTCAGGAGCTAGTGTACCATTTGTATTTTGAACTCTTGGATTACAGAAAATATGCTCAGCCTTTTTAGCGTTAGTATGCAAATGCAAAATTACATCTCTGTTAAACATTCAAGTTCTAATGTGCTTCAGGCTGTATACTGTACACAGTTCAAGACATCTTCTGCAAAGTGATGTATAACATCTAGTAAAGGCATATACAGGAAAGCATTAGCAGGCCTTAACAACTCTATTTTAATGATTTTTTACGTTGTGAACTTTTACTTCTGGGTTTCTCATCTTAGACATGTGAGTTGTTCCAATTCTCCAGTAGTCTGTCTTACAACTGCAGGAGATCTTTGTATCTGTTAAGACCCAAGACTAACTACAGTTACAGGACCTATAAAAAGGTCCTAAGAATCATGGTTGGGTTTTTATTTTTATTTTCCTCCACTTGTTTTTTTTACACAAAGTGTCAAATAAACAAAATGTGCTAAATCATTTATTTTTGCAGCTTTGTAAACTAGATGCCAATCAGTTTCAGGGGAATTAACAGACAGGGAATTAGTGAGATTGTGTGAATGACATTCCAGTATACCTGTGTTATTGGTTTAGTGTCTGATCCTTTAATGGCATAGAACTCTTGTGGATTAAATGTAAATGTAGCAGTGGTCAGGTCTCCTCCAGAGATATGAATTAGACTTTCAAGAATTGCGGAATTAGGCTTTCAAGATTTACAGCATTTCAACAGAGCTTGGTCTGCAGACCTTACTTCCTATACTTTTGAAAGCTATCTAGTCTTAGACATTGAGGCTTCTTTAAAGAGTCATCCCCAGATATAAGAGCCAAAAATGTCTCTTGGTGCATAATCCTCTCGGTTTAAATATATGTATAATTAGAGAATGTGATGCTTGCCTCCTTAACATTTTGTATATTGAGCTGTTAATCTACTTGTATTGATTGCAACCTGCTTCATTCAGGATGCAAGAAACAGGCTATAAAAAAGACTATTAATAGTCCATTTTTAAATGGCTCGTTCACAGAAACAGGAGATCTTACACTCTTCAAATGTGCTTTTTCTTGGTGAAAAATGCTAGAGTTATGGAGCAAGGTTATTTATAGCTATACTGTTTAGGCAAAAAGCAGAGCTGGTTGAATAATTTATTGCAAGGAATAGTAGGTGGGAATTTAGTTATATTTTCTGTTCAAAAATCATTCATGAAATCACATCATTTTTTTGTGAATGAAAAATGCCAGCTTATGGGTTATTCTATCAAGCTACTTACCTGATTCCTTCTGGGTGTGAGAAGTTTTCCATCTCTAGGTAGTTTCATCAAACAGCTTGTTTTCCATGGGTTTTAACTGGCTGCCAAAACCAATCTCATTTATTTTACTTCAATGGACAACTGAGCTTTGAAAATCACAAATACAGTTCTGCAATAGCACTAGTACTCATCTGCAAAGGTGAGCCACCCTAAAGAATAACCCTTCCTCTGTCTTCAATGCAAACAAAATTTCTTCCCTGAAAATTGGCAAAATAGTTGACACTACATAGCAGAAAATGTGTAATTATAGTCCAGTTTTCATTTGTATACTCTAATTTCGTATGATTGCACTGTGTTCATTTTTCATCTATGTCTATCAAGAAGTCATTTGTTCTATGCAAATGGGAAATTCTGAAATATGGTTAAAAGCAGCCAAGTCATGTCATCTGCACTCATCTGAATGTTTTTATGAAAAAATTATATGTAGGGGAGCGAAGGTTTAAAGCAATGAGAAAAAAAAATCAAAAGTGCCAGTTTTACATTTGTGGCAGAATCCCATTACTAGAAATAACATAGGCACTAAACACTTAAATCCTCAAACATACTTAGGTGCTGAATTCAGTAGTAAGTACATAATGCCTTTAAGGAGCTGAGCCTTAGTTAACCTAAGTTGGCATAAAAGCAAAAAATAATCTGATTCCTAAGTGTTAGGTTTCAGCTGGGGGCTTATATATTGTTATAAATTAGCTGAGCCAACCAAAGCAAAAGTACATAAAGAAAAGAATGTTCCTCCTGTTCTAAAGTTTTTATATAGGAAAAGTAGTTCAGGAAAAAAAATCTGTTTCAAAATGCTGTCTTGCTGAAGGTTTAATGGTGCTGACATGGAACAGGGCTTCATTTTTTTCTTAAAGTCCATGAAAAATTATTTGGTTTAATTATTTTGTCTTCATCGTAGTCTTTTCTTAGAATCTGGTTATTTGCAACAATATTAACAGCAACTGCAGTTCTCTCCAAACTACGCTGAGATTATTAAAATTGAAAAGCAATCCATAAATAGTTCTGAGGATAAGCTTAATACTACATAGTGATTTACATGGTGCTCTATGTTCCCAAGTTCTTAGCAAGACCTTTTCAGATATTTTGCACTAAACCAACTATAAAGCAAATATTTTTCTGCTAGCAACTAAATCCATTTCCATGTCATAACATGGGTCCCAGAAGTTACATTTGAAATTGAAATTGCTTAAGTTAGAAAACTGATAATAAACCCATAATGTATGGTAGATATCAGTACTGTGCAATTAATATCGCAGTTTAAACCTTAATTAGATTTTGCCTTTGAAGGCAGTGGATTTCAATACGATTTAATGGTTTGTTTGTTCAGTGGGTCTCTGCCTACATTAATTATGTCACTTTAAAAATAATTTTCCTTACTAAGACAAGAGCCTGAAAAAGGTATTACTAGCATTTAGTATGTGAAAACGTACTTGGGAATGTTCTTAAAAAAGGGTGTTGACATGCTTTAATGGAACTGTATGGTTACACACAAACTTCTAATGTGTACTGTTAAAACTATGAAGCGTCCCTTTGACTGCTGTGTGGATAGACTGGAAAGCGCCGGCTTTCGTAGTCCCTTAAAATCTTGTCAATGAAATAAATTCCAGTTGCTCTCTAAGCAGATTTTAGTTCAGCTCTCACTATAAGTATATATTAGTCTTGCACTTACTAGATCAGAAATACATTATACAATCATAGAATCATAGGGATTGGAAGGGACCTCAAGAGATCATCAGGTCCAACCCCCCTGCCAAAGCAGCTCCCTAGCTCATACTGCACAGATAGGCATCCAGAGTCTGGGAAGGAGACTCCACCACCTCCCTGAGCAGCCTGTCCCAGGGCTCTGTCGCCCTCACTGTGTAAAAGTTCTTCCGCATGTTGGTGCGGAACTTCCTGTGCTCGAACTTGCAGCCATTGCCCCTTGTCCTGTCTCCACTAACCACTGAAAAGGGGCTGGCCAATTCCCCCTGCATCCCATGCTTAAGATATTTATAAACATTAACAAGGTCCCCCCTTAGTCTTCATTTCTCTAGACTGAACAGTCCCAGCTTATTCAGCCTCTCCTCATAGAGGAGATGTTCCAGGCCCTTAATCATCTTCATAGCCCTTCTCTGCACTCTCTCAAGGAGATCCCTGTCTTTTTTATACCAGGGAGCCCAGAACTGGACACAATACTCCAGGTGGGGCATGACCAGGGGGAGGATCACCTCCTTAGACCTGCTGGCCACACTCCTCCCGATGCACCCCAGGATCCCATTGGCTCTCTTAGCCACCAGGGCACACTGCTGGCTGATAACCAATGTCATAAACCAGGACCACCAGGTCCTTCTCCATAGAGCTCTTCTCCAGCAGGACATCCCCCAACCTGTACTGATACATGCGGTTGTTCCTTCCCAGGTGCAAGACTTTACACTTGCTTTTCTTGAACTTCATTAGGTTTCTCCCTGCCCAGCTCTCCAGCCTGTCCAGGTCTCGCTGGATGGCAGCGCAGTGTTCCTGCATGTCAGCCACTCCTCCCAGCTTTGTATCATTGGCGTACCTGCTGAATGTGGATGCTATTCCCTCATTAAGGTCATCAGTGAAGATATTGAACAAGACTGGATCCAACACGGATCCCTTGGGAACACCACCAGTCACAGGCCTCCAGTCCGGCTCTGCTCCACCGATCACAATGCTCTGGGCTCAACCCACCTCACTGTCCACTCATCTATCCCATGCTCTCTCAGCTTTGTTATCAGGATGTCATGGGAGACAGTATCGAAAGCCTTGCTGAAGTCAAGGTAGATGACATCCACTGCTCTCCCTTCATCCACCGAGCCAGTGATGAGATCATAGAAGGCTGTGAGATTGGTCGAGCACGATCTTCCCTTGGTGAATTAACAGCATTTGTTGGGGTCTTTGCTTTTGTAAGTGGTGGTAGATATACTGTCCCTGGAGAGAGGCTAACCAGCTGGACTGCTGATTATGAACTCCTGGTAAGAGGTCACCCAGCTTATTACTGGCTCAGACACATGAGCAAGTTATTATTGCCTAGCAAATTACTAAATGGTGGTGCAAAATATAATCCCATGGTAAATACAAATTAGATCAACTTAATGTAGTCAGAAGTGAAAGAAGCAGCACAGCTTCACTACTTCACATTTCTCTAAAGCACAGGGTGTCAACATGGCTGGTGACTATTGCTCATCTGCTGTCCTGTAACTTGAGAGATAGTAATTGGTCAAATGTCTGTCCTCCAATTAATACCTTAAGTTGCATTTTTCAAAAGAGAAAAAGGTATTTGCTCTTTCCTTATAAGCATTCTTCTAGATACTCCTAAGATGTGTTCTGATTTGAAGCAACCACATTCCCATAAGTGATTAACATGGATATGTAAAAGAAATGACACTGTAGATAAGCATTTGATGCTGTACAGTTGCATAGGGAAGAATGGTGAGGAGATGAGCCATGGAGGTCAGTACAGCTACTTTCCAGACTCCTTACAATAAAGTCCTTTATGTTTTGTTAAGGTAGCAAAGATTTCTATTCCATATTACAGCATATTATTACCTATGCTGTCTTTGCCTAAGTTCTTCTGTCATGCTCCTTTTCTGTACCTGGCCATGCACTTTTTGCATGTCCTCTTTCAAGACTGTTCATTAGACATTTCCAGTGATGAGTTTCCACAACTTCTCTGGGCAAAGCTTTTACAGCATCTCACAACTCTTATTGTAAAAAATGTCTTCCTTATATCCAATCTAAACCTACCATCCTTCAGTATAAAACTGTTGTCCCTGTTCCTACAAAAACTAGTAAACAATCTCTCCCTGTCTTTACTTATAAGCCCTTTTTTTTAGCATTGAAAAGCTGCATGAGGTCTCACCAGAGCCTGCTCTTCTCCAGGCTGAACAACCCAATTGTCTCAGCCTTTCTTCATAGGAGGGGTGCTCTAGCCCTCTGATCATTTTTATTGCCCTTGTCTGGACCTACTCTAACAGATCCATGTCTGTCTTATCCTGGGAACCCAAGATCTGGATGCTGTACTCAAGTGTGGTCTCATGAAAGCAGAGTAGAGTGGGAGAATCCCCTCCCTTGGCCTTATGACCTTTATATGATGCAGCCCAGGATACAATTGGCTTTCTGGGCTGCAAGTACACACTGCGGGGTCATGTCCAAATTTGTCCATCAATATCGACTTCTCTGCAGGGCTGTCCTCAATGACTTCTTCCCTCAGTCTTTGCTGATAATAGGGATTGCTCCAACTCAGTATTTGTCCTTGTTGAACTTTTTCACTTTTGCAAGGTACCACTCCTGAAGCCTGTCGAGGTCCCCCTGGGTGGCATCTCTTCCCTCTAGTATATCAACTTCACCATAAATCTATTCTAACTTGATTGCAAAACTTCAGAGTTTGGCAATACAGCTTGAATTCAATGACAGAGGAACAAGAGATGAGTAATACAACTTCTGTGCTCAGGATAGCCTGAAGTAGTCATGGTTTGGGCCAAGCAGATGTGGAAGATAGATAGAGGAATCCATGTATTTTTCTGGGTGCAAATATTATCAAACATTTGTGTGTTTTACTTTCTTGTTTATTTACTGGAAATATTTGAATCTAGGTGGAAATTCCACAAAGCCAGCACACCAGTACACAGAATCTACAACATCTCTATCTTGTTGAAGGGATAGAAAAACCCACCTAAATTTATGCTTATTGGTTAGCAATTACTGCATCATCAACTATTGGTCTAGTATTTTCAAATTTGCAGGAATGCTCCTTGAAGGTATGTGTGTGTGTAATTTGCATAGTCCTTTAACTGGGTGGGTGGTATCTAACTCCTCCTGCCACCTTTACCTTTCCTCTAGTTAGTGCCATTTTTTGCTAACTTCAGGCCTCTGCCGATCCCCAGCACTAGCTGGGACAGGATGTTTCCTCTTTAGCAGTCCTTCAGCTTTTCTTCAAAGGCAGAGTTGATAGCGAAGCAAGGTAGTACATTAACCTTAAACAAAACAGTGTCTAAGCCCTAACACATTTCTGTCCCTGTAAAAGGGAAAATTCTAATTTATATATATCACCAGGTCATACCACAAAGACCATAAAATCTTTTCTTTCTTTAACTGCCTCTGCCACAGGCTAATGACATTCCCTTTGGTGCCTCTAGCTGTGAAATGATTCCTCTTAATTTCAATGTAGTCTTTTGATATAAAGCGCAAGAAGCTTCTAGAGCTGTAACTTGGGTTTCTTTCTCCCATAGGGCACTTTAATCCATAACACCTGACAACCTGCTTTGCCCTGCTTCGTTTTGTAACTTCATGTCCCCAGATTGCCATCCAGGGCATCAACATTACCCAAAACTGAAGATTGCTGGGTACTGGAGATTTGTATTGCAACAAATTCCCCAGTCATTAGTCAGTCCTCATAGCAATTTTTTTGGCTGTTCTTTTGAGGCACTGCCAGGTGTTTTAAATGAACCTTTCCTGAGAATGAAATAAATTATATAATGTAGGAGTGCTCCATACTGCACTCTTCACATTCTGTATTTCCCTTGTATTATACATGTAAACCTTGAAATCGCACTTTCACTCATTGCAGACTTGTCAGCTCTTGTAGTAGCCTTGAGTTCCCTAACATGTTAACTATATTTAAATAAATCACCTTCCAGGTACTAAGCTAAGCACCTCAGAAGTCCCACTTGGCATTTATCCCATTCTGACAGGGATATGCTGTCTTGAAGCTGCTCTGTGCACTGGACTGGAGTTACTCTGTAGATATGCAAGAAGAGAGAAATAATCCTCAAGCAAAAAGTGATTGTTAGACTAAAATTAGAATGTCCTCTCAACATCTTTGGAAGATTAGCACAAAGAAAATTTTGTTTGACCAGTCTGGATTTAAGGCTTAGTTGTATTCTGACACAAGTGTTTGTGTTGCTATATAATTTGAAAATTCATGTTCACCACCACTCTCGTAGGGCTATAAACATATTCTTATGTGGCTAGTTTTGAGTATGAGCAATTTGCAAATAACTTTAACCACTCCCAGACAGTTAATAAGTCTCACAGAGATTCCTGATCATTGTACACAAGGGGGTTTGGATGCATAATGTGAAGAATTGTATTTTAAAACAGGCCATAAAAGTAAGATTATGGGAAAGCCTACTGGCTAATCTCTTCTCTTTGTGGAATAACCATATAGAAGATGTTTTTGAGAGACTAAAGCAACCATTCCATAAGCTTGGGAGTTTAAGGAACAGGAGTAGCTTAGAGAAGCCTTGTTTCCCTCCATTTTTCCCTATTCCTATTAATTTTCTTTGCCTTTTGCCCCATACTTTACCTAGGCCTTTGCAAAGAAAAGGATTATTTTTAACCAGGCTCAATTTACTGATATGGTTCACAATATGGTCTTATAAAATGATAATGTCAGCAGTCTGGAGGAAATGTCATGATGCAGCGGGGAGCAAGAACAGCTTGGAGTGAGGAAAAATAAACTATTTTAGCTGGTTTCACTACAGCAGCCCCTGTGCTGTGCAACAGCCTGAGGGTTTCTGTCCCCTCAGAGCGATTGAAAACGCTACCTGTATCCTTTGGATTCTTGAAACTGAGATGCAGAGACTTTCAAGGGACCTGTCCTTCATTAGGCATAGACTTCCTCACAACTTGCAAATCACTGGCAGAAGGCATAGAAGCTTATATGCACATTTCCAGGCAAAAGAAGAAACTTTTTTTGTGTACGTGTTACCAAAAATTGCAGCTGCCACTATTTAAAAATAAAAGGAAAAAAAGAAAAGCCTTAATCACTTTTGAAAGCACATCCTAGAAAAAAGGAATAGCACTTTTCACCTTTGTCTGGTGCTTTATTACTGTTTTCAACACAGACATTAACTTCATTGGGCTGACAATGATCTAAAGCTTTGTCAGTTTTGCTGCCAATTTGCTGTGACTGCTCAGCCACATTTGGTAGCAAGACAGATCTATTATTAAATTCAAAACTGTCACCTGAACAGGCATAAAACATGACATGTTGCAGATAACAGGGGAAACAATAAAATGATAAATAGAACAGGTGTAAAAGATAAAAAAGGGCATATCACATGGTGAAAATATGCCTCAGTAAAGAGAAAGCTCTTCATAACAGGCATTGATTACCATAAAATTTACTACAAATGACAAATTAAATTAAAATCTTCAGCAACAAGCGAAAGATATGACACAAAGATGTGATAAAAACCATAAAGAAAGCAAGACAGGAGGACAATGCAGAAGAAAATTAAGATGCATCAGAGAGATCTGGTGGTTAAGGCCTTTTGATCCACTAACAAGTATACGTGTATTTAGCTTTCTGAATGGTTTCAGTGGCGCTTTTCACATGCATTCAGTGAGTACATATAAAAATAGCAGAAAATAAAATTAAATTAAAATTCTTGCCCTAAAAGAAATGTAGAGGTGCTAATTAGACTTTTTTTTCTTTGCCAGTTCTCTAGGAATAATGAATTAAAGCGATACACTGAACATCTAAAATTTAGACCATTGAGCTCTGACTTGTGTTTAATTCCTTGAACAAAAGTTATTCTTCTGGAAGGTTAAAAGTTTAAACAGAGGAGGATGCTAGGAATTATTCAGGGCTTAAAACTAAGCCTTTGCACTTAGTTGCACTTAATGTTTTCTGAATGGCAGAGGGGCTAAAACGCTGGATGGAGCAAGAGCAGATGTTTTGGGAGAAGCTTTTCAAAAGGCTGATTGAAAAGTTCTTAGTATAGCAAAATTCTAAGTTCTGATGTTATTTCCTAATCTTATTTGGGATACAGGCTCCTCACTTCTGAAAATCCTAGTGTAGTTTCATGTTCAACTTTTTAAGCTAATGAGTTTAGTCTCACAGAAAGGAATTAACTTTTGTATGCTTTTGTGGAGAAGGCTGTTTTCTTGTATTTGGAAAATTTGATACATTTATTTTTTAGCTTAGACCTGCTCCTATCCTATCCTAGATATCTAAATATTTTTTTAATTTATTTTCATTTTTATCTTTCATAATAAGAAGGATTATATGTGGATAGTCGGAATACTGTGTATTAAAACTAACTTACTAGCTATATATTACTAATAGCAAGAGTACATAGCGGTCTTTGCTATGTTCAGAGCCTGGGTCTGTCAGCTCAGAGGCAAGAGATATCTTCCATCGTCTGTAGAGTCTATAGTCAGCATAATGTGTCTGTTTTTCTAATCATTTCTTTCTATACATTACACTTTCAGGGCTCTTAAAATATATATATTGAAATGTAGAGATTTAAAATTAAAAGGGAAAAAAGAAACAGTCTCACTACAGGATTTCTATTGTGAGTTATTTGTCATTGAAATTAGTGTCTCTGAACTCCTGCTTTCTCTAAAGGTGATAAAGCTATCTTAGATTTTATTATCAGTTGTTTTATTTATATATCAGACTCCTTCCCAGCTTTCTCTTTTTTATCGAAAATAAGCACAAAGTCCTGTGGGCAAAGTCATCCTTTGTCAGTAAAACCTTGCAGTGACCTCAAATAGAAGAACCCACAAACCTATTCCTACTTTTTTTATTTCATCCTTGTATACTCCTGTTAACTTGCATGAAGACACAGAACAGACAGTATCACAAGCAGTCATGGCAATCTCCAAGAAAACGTGTTTTTACAGTTGCCTCCCAAAAAAGGTACCTGAACATCAAGGAAACACTGATCTCTTTAAAAATGCTAACAGTAAGAGATGTACAGAGAATGACATCTTTCCTGTGCTAGACACAGAAAACAGAATGAGGCAATTCCTAAGGCCCTTCAGGACCCTGCTCTACTTCAATTTCCATGAAAGGATGGCAAGCACAAGTAAATAGCTTTTTCAGTTCTTCCTCTTTTCCTTCTATATATATTTTTTTCTGTGTATTTCCTAGTAGATAGAGCCCATGAAAATGAATGGAACTGAACTCAAATCAGGGCTAGCTCTTCCTTTTCCCATTGCAATGCTTTCTCAATGGGGTCTCTTTCATATAGACAAAAGGATCTTTCCTCAATCCATTTGTATCTTTACTACATTTACCAAGTATTTTCATCCAAACAGGGTTGTAGGACAGAATCTCTGATGAGTTTCTAACTGCCTCCTCTCATTGTCTCTGTTTCATGATAAGGGTAGAAATTCTTTGCCTCTTTGCTCCTGAAAAAGCTGGACTCAGTCTCTTTTCAAAAATCACAACCCCCAAATTAACTGTCCAAAATTTGAAAGAAAAGTGTGTTCTAATAATACCCTGAGACCTCAATATCTAATCACTGGAATAGTGGGCATGATGAAGAATCCATTAATGAAATCTTCTATTTTGCAATACTTTGATCAAAACAAACCATTTAATCTGACATCTGATGTTTCACAAAGTAGACTGGGAGCTGCTCTGTTACAGTATAAAACATGAATTGCTTATACTTGGAGATCTGTGAAAACTCTGTGCACAGACACAGAAGAAATCAGCCCATGATGTGGGAAAATGGAATTTTATCAATGTACTTGCAAAAAGGTGGCCTGGATTTGGCCATATGGGGGTTTCACATCCGTTCTGGAAACAGCTTTGTCTGGTGCCATTTAAAGGTACTTTTTGAGAAGGAGAATGGCTGGTGTGTTAGAACTAGGAGACATACTTTTCTTACCCCCTCTAAAAGAAAACCTCTTTTCAATGGTCTGTGGAGACAGGACAAGGGGCAATGGCCTCGAGTTGGAGCAAAGGAAGTTCCGCACTAATATGTGGAAGAACTGTTTCACAGTGAAGGTGACAGAGCACTGGGACAGGCTGCCCAGAGGGGTTGTGGAGATGTTTAAGATCTGTCTGGATGTCTATCTGTGCCATCTGTCCTAGGGAGCCTCCTTTGGCAGGGGGGTTGGACCCGATGATCTCTTCCAACCCCTATGATTCTTTGATTCTGTGAAAGTGGGACTTACTGTGGCACTGCAGCAAAGCATAAGATCTTTGCTCCCTCAGCTTGTCATCT
This sequence comes from Laterallus jamaicensis coturniculus, assembly GCA_022605575.1. Classification (NCBI taxonomy): domain Eukaryota; kingdom Metazoa; phylum Chordata; class Aves; order Gruiformes; family Rallidae; genus Laterallus; species Laterallus jamaicensis. The sequence continues at coordinate 30,924,341 of JAKCOX010000005.1, forward strand.
TTGTTACAAAAAAACAGATGTGGTAACACAGGGGTCCAGTCCATGACAGCATCCAGGCAGGTCATTGAGCCATGGGACTTTGAGATGTGTTCTGGTCTCTCTCTCTCTCTCTAAATATACCTCACTTGGATATGCATTGCTAGTAGTAGTAGTAGCAGTATTCTCTTCCTTTTGTAACAGAATGCAGAGCTTCATCCTAGAAGCTGCTGAGTACTTCCAGCAATGCTCTGGCAGCTTCCAGTTTCACTATATGACTGTGGTATCTGAGGACTAACTACTTTACAGATTAGAATCCTATTTACAATAACATTGCCCTTTTTACTTCTTTCTTGAGAATGCCAACCCCAACCCAAGCCCTACAAAGGTGGGACTTTACAACATCTAAACCGGATCATTTCTCAAAGCAATTGTGTGGCAGCAACAGTTAACTGTGAGATTGTCCTAAATATAAAGGCACTGTAGGGAGCAGCAGGCAAATTCCAGGCTGCTAGAAGGTACCTGATTCATTTATGAGATTGCAATAGTTCTGTCAAGTGCCAAGTAAAATTTTCTGCTTGCACTGACTGTTGCCAGAATTGTGCTGCTGAACAGTTAGCCAACTGCTAAATAATTCATGAGCCATGATGTGTTTACAAAATGCCTTGTGATAAATTTCCATTTTTATAGACAATCCAAGGAGTTAATGCACCCATCTTGTTTTGTATCAGTAGTTGTAAGCTTCTAGCTGATGTTATGCCTCCCTGAGCAGCCTTGGGCACAGGGAACACACAGTACTGGGCTGTCTCCCAACCCTCTTCTATATCATACAGCAGTAAATTGGCTAGCAGTCTGATTGTTAACTAAAAATTGTTCAACAATGATATTTTTTCCTTTAGCTTTTTTTTTTCTTCCCACACACATGTTTCTTGAATTTTTCCTTCGCATTCCTCTCCACTATTAAAGGAATAAAGCCAACACTACGCTTGTTCAAACTGATGCTTTGGCTAGACAGTATTTCTGTACATCCTCTTGGATCTTATATATGAAAAGATGAATACTGCTGCTATAGATTGCACTACAGTTTACTGGTAACAGTGAGAAGGAGCTGCATGCACTCATGGAGTTTGCAGGTATTAGAGGACACATCAGCTGCTGCATGCTGCTAGCAGGGACTTCCTGCAGCAGTAGCTGGCACCTGGGCTAATGGAGGCCCTTGCTATAGCTGATTTGCTCCTGGATGCTCTGAACCCATCTCTAGCTTGTATTTTTGTCAACCTCTCTGAGGCTGGGCAACAGATAAAATGGAATTGGTTGAAGAAAACCACTCAGTCGCATTTGACTTCTAAGAGACAGTCATTATGTGATTTTTCATGGAAGTTCCTGTGTACAGATTTTGTCCAGGCTAAAAGTACTAGAAAGTCCAGGCTTCCTGTTCTATGCACTCTTCTGGTTACATGTGAGCGCTTCCTTTGGCCGTATTGCATTTCTAACACATTTCTTTCAAAACTGTACATGACAAGTGCAAAAAAATTTGGGGTTGATTTTTCCAGAGCAGTTCCAATCTGGATTTCAATCTCCACAGTCTCAGATGATACACATTAAATAGGGATATGCATGCACAGGAGGAGCAGTTGCTTCTTTACATATTCAGAGCAAGTGCCTAGCATTCTGGAGTCATAAAATCCCCAAGGGTATTTTTCAGATATAAATCCTGGAAACTCCCTTTTCTACATAGCCTTTTAAACACCTCTCAGGTATGCTCTTAGGATAAAATTTGCAAAAGCACAAAATGCTCACTGGAAGGTATTAGGAATTTGACATCCAGGCACTTTGAAACACTTTTAGAAATCCATTCCTTTTTTCTTGCCACACTTTAGTCCCAAGTATCCACTGGTTTAGATGAATGATGTTTCTGAAAAGAGATATAGAAATGTAGAATTTGGTCCCTAGCTGTAGGATGCTAAAAGAAGAGACAAATCCAGCAGGTGATTTACTAGGATAATAAATTCAGTATACATAAAAGTAAGATGGTGGCTATTTTGAAGAGGGGATGTTTTCTAACAGGCAGTAGCACGGGAAAAGAAAAATTATTCCCCCTGCTGCTCTCAGCAGCCTCCTGTGCCAGATTTTTAAATTTCAGGTAATCAGGTAGAAGCAGACTTTATAACTAACAATAAGGTTGAATCAGAAATAAAGCTACAGTACAACTTTGGGACTCAGCACACTCTAATATGTAATAATTATAATAGGGTGGATAAAAAGATGTTTTAGTCATGCCCTACAGCAGGGTTATCTTTTCCTATATTGGGGCTGTATTTTGTTTATTGTGTACTGCTTTCCTTCTAACACATAATCTTTATATGCCACTAATTCCTGCAAAATACAAGTCGTTATGACCTGTGGAGCTTTAATCACTACTGTATCCTTCTACATATTATAAGGTTTAGAGGGTAATGCTGTGCATAATATAATCCTTCTTAAGTGATAGTGCCTGTTAACAGATTTGAGCACAGAGATTGCTGGTTGGAAACTCAACACAGTGAGCCAGGATTCATTGTTGATTAATTGCCTCAGATCAGACAAGGAAAAAAAAAGTATAATTTGGCTTAAGTTCTTTAGATAGTGTTATGCAGGTTAAATAATTAACTGGAATTTAACATCTGTCTGACAAGTCCACCTCGATGAAAAAAGGAAAATAAGTCTTTCCTCTCAATGTTTTGTTGTGAAAATGAATAATTTTTTGATAGGCTTTTGAAAGACACCAGCATGATAGCTGGGGTACTCATGCAGCTTAGAGCAAGCACCCTTCATTCTGAGGTTTATAATGAGCTAGAAGCAAATCTTGTTTCAACCATTTTGCAAGTGGGAAACCAAGGCACAGAAAAACAGTATACTGTGGTAGTATATAAAATTACTACAGTGCTGCAGTACTATACTGCACTATATTGTTAGAACTATGTACTGTACTTCATAGTTTAAAATATAATTATTCCAATTTTGTTTTTTCCAATTTTGGGAACTCTGTCAAGAAAAGCAGCAAATTTTCTGTCATAATATTTGCTCTTACTAAAAACAAGTCATGTGTTTGTAGGTGCTGATATCCTCTAGATGTGCTGTGATTTGATTCCTTAAGACCACATGCCATCAACATACTAAGGACAGAACACAGAAATATGAGATGATAATCACTAGGGGGTTTTTTCTTCTCTATTTTCCTTTATTGTCGTTTTTCATTCCCATGACATTAATTGCAATTGTAATTTAAGAAAGCAATTTTTTTTTTGTTAATTCATTCACGTATTACCAAGAATAAGAGAATGACAGGCCTATTTCAATGAGATTTAGAGATGAACAGTTTATGATCCCCCTTTTGTAGTCCTTCCTCTGCTTTTTTTTTTTTTAAAGGAATCCAAATTTTTCCTCTGGTCTTAAAAAAACTCTCAATGCTTCATAGACTCTGTATGGACTTGCACTTGAAAGGGAAAGTTAATTACCTGAAACCACATAACAAATGTATTGGTCACACTTCTGCATTCTGTATACTAGCAGAAAGAAAAAGATACTGTTTCCTAGGTTTACAATTAAAATTAATGAGGTGCTATAAACCAAAATTCATGCTTCAGGATGAGAAGTGGTAGGTTATAATATATTTTTATGTGTGTATGTAGATTATGATGAATCCATTAGATTACTTTTATATTCACATTATTAATGGTTTCTCTGCTTTCATCAGCATTTTAAACTCACTGAATAGATTCAGTACCTTGAACAGAGCAAATACTAATTACTGAGGAAGGATGAATCAGTATTTTTGCCTTTCATTTAATTGGAAATAAAACAAAAACTTACAAATCATAACTTTGAGGGTACCCTTGTAAAATCATGAAGCAAATTTATCTTCATTTAGGGCTTGCGTATCCAGGAAGCTACTGTGCAAGATGCTCACTGAATTTACAACATGTTTACTACTTCCAACTTGTGTGGTTTAACCATGAGGCAACTGAAACAACCACATAGCTGTTTGTTCACTCCCTAACAACAACAATAACAATAATGAAAGAATAAACAAAACAAGTGATGCATGGTACAATTACTCACCTCCCATAGACATCCATGCCCAGCTTGTTCGCAAGTAACAGTCTACACCCCCAGCAAGGTTTCCCCAAGTTATGTACTGAGCATGACATCATATGGTATGGAATATCCCTTTGGTCACTTTGGGTCCATTGTCTTGGCCATGACCCCTCCCAGCTTCTTGTGCACACCCAGCCTCCTTGCTGGGAGAAACTGAAAAGTCCTTGACTTGTTGCAAACATTGCCTAGAAAAAATGAAAATATCAGTGTGTTATCAATATTATTTTCATCTTAAATCCATCCAGCCCAGCTACTACCAAGAAAATTAACTCTATCCCAGCTGAAACCAGGACATCCACTAACTTCTTCTGGACGCAGTCTCGGGCCACAGGAAGACTGAATTAGCTATTTCCAAGACAAGTTTGATTACATATAGATAGTTGTTGGTGATTGAAACACTTAACTTGTAGAATATTAGAATTATTTTTCTGATCTTTTAAAATTAGGTTGAATTGAAACTTGAGTGGTTTTGCTTGAGATTGGTGGTTTTGCTTGGCATGAATGACTGCAGTACAGAAACATGAACATTATGTACTAAACATTATTTAACTGAACATTAGTTGAATCTTTGTTTGGTCAGGAAGAAGTACTGTGAGTCATGCACAGTGAGATAAACTGGACCAAGCCTATAATACAAGAGAAAACCTTGAAAGAGGGAGAGAAACCATTTTAGCTCTAATCAACAGAATACAGACAAGACCCAAGTGTTAATAAGATGGGAGGATGATGAAACTGCATAGAAAAAATCCCGAGGATGCCATTCCAATAATTGTAGAGGGAAAGAAACCTGATTGAACAAAAGTCTATGCATGTCATGTGGACAGTGCCTGAACACCTTGTGTTTGATTTCGAGGCCTTAAAAGGCACAGAAAAATAACTGAGGGTGTGCCTCTGCAGAGGCATGTGGCTCAAGCTGAAATAAACTCTGGGGCAGAACCTAGGGTCCAAACTTCTCTTTAGAATTGTTCAGATGGAATTTTATGTGATTCAGTTTGTTTCTTGTCCTATCACTAGGAGTCCCTGACAAGGGGGCAGATCCATTCTTTGCTCAGAAATATACTTAGATATTATCCACATACTTCAGTCAGTCATATACTACAGCAGTCCTGAGGTTCAGATCCATTAGCTACCACTTTGAAAGATGATTATGACCTGTCTATTAGTGGTCAGGCTAAGACACTGGATTAGAGAGGGACAGAGAAGCTCCTCAAGCAGAATCTGAGTTCATGCAGGAGCATCTTCACAAAGCTCTCTAACAAGGGAGTCCACTGTCCTTCAATACAGTCCTGCTAAAGTCAGCATGTGCAGAAGGGAACACTGTTGAAAATTATCTGGAAGGGTGTTTTTTAAAGCTGTGATGGTAGCTTCTGTAACAGTTCATCATGCTTTTCATTCAAAGAGCCAAATAATATCAGTTAACAAAACAAAATCATCTCTTTAAAGATGATTAAGCACTTTGCTGCTTCCTCCACCATTGCATCACTCTCATGGTCCCCTTGAAGAAATTTGGTAATGCTTCCTGCCTCCAGGTTTTTCTGGTTTTTTAGATGAGCTGCAATCTCACAGTCCTCAGAGTTGTAGCAAAAGGGATGGGATTATCATCTACAGATACCCATAAAAGAGGTATTTGTGTTGACTGCTTCTGTAGTTAGTAGAACAACTACTGATCTGACTTCTTTTAGTCATCTATTTTGAGACAGGATGCATGACACCCTGGAAGTGCCTGCTTATCTCTGAAAAAGAAAGGTGTAGACAGCTATTTCAGAGGTAGAGAGCTTCTTCAGATGTAGATGCATTGAACAGGTATTTCACATGAGGTAGCTGAATCCTGACCAAAGCTTTCTACTATGAAGTTGAAGTCATAACCCTGGTAAAGGAGGAACATTATGAACTAATTTAATTTCCATGCAGAATTATGTCAATGTAGGTAATAGCTACCCAAACAGTCTGTGAGGAAGAATCACCAAATGTTATATCAGTTCTTTTTGATTTAAAGCCAGAACAAGCACTGCAGAAGGAAGGATTGACAGCAGTAAACCTGCTTGTACCAGTCTCTAACACAGCACATAACATGAAAATTTGTGAGTTGTTTAAAAATGGGTATATGCATGCATGTTTCTCCAGTCCTGGCCAGCCACAAGACTTCTGTATGCTTTGAATTCCATCAGCTGCAAAGAAAATGGCACTATAACACAGAAAATGGCTGCTGCTCCTAGCATGCCTGTAACATAATCAAGCGGAGGTTGGTGTGAAAGGAATACCTGTTACAAGTGCACCTGATCTGAGCTCACACACCTGCATGTTTTCCTGTCGGGCTGCATGATGCACTGTTGCTTAATTGAAACTTTTTTGACACTAAGGTAAATTTCAGTGATTATAGTACACCCTGAGATCCTCGGCAATCATAAAATTATACTAAATAATAAAAACTGGGGCATGATCTCTATATAATACACAAACTCAAGCTTATCAAATGGACGTCATAAAATAACCTTTTCTCGTTCATAGCTCGTCACTGTAAAGCATCTAATACTTGTTTCTTTGGTGGGATTAAGGATGTTTATTTTTTGCAACAGGAGTTCACTAATGTAGAATAATTGCTGAAGTTGAGTTAGAGATTAAGCTTATATTCACACTTTAAGAAAAGGTACATCACTGAAGAAATTTCCAGGGTGGAGTGCAGCTGATTGACTAAAAGTCCCTTAGGCAGCCTTAGTGGTTGGCAACATCAGAGGAGCTTCGTGTGCTAATGCTGTGAGAAAATTACCTGGAGAGAGGAGGAAAGGGGAGACACCACAGCAAGGCGCTGTGATACTTAGGAACCTGGTCTCTTATGGTGCTGAGGAGCTCCATTGTTGCCACCCTGAATCAGAATCAAGCCAGGTGTTCTTTATTTTCCTGTCAAAATCATGTCTTTTAGGTGAACTTTGTTCATTATTATATCATTATAATATCAAAACACGCCTATCCGTGGATGGGAGATCAACCTCCATCTCAAAAGCTATCTGCATCCAAGGTGCAACCAACTCTTACTGAGCCTGCACTCTGAATTTCTGCTAGTCTGTACTTTTTAAACATGAAGTGAGGGAAATTTACGCCATGCAAAGGTATGTATAACTCACTCAAGCTCCACCTCATAGGTAAAAAAAAGTACAAAAGTAGCCTAAGAACAGAGGGATGCTAGGTAAGATACTGTTGCAAACAATCATGATAGTTCAGTATGTTGCACATGACCAGAATAATAGTGCTGAATTGGGAATCATTCAGAGACTAAGACCTGCTGCCCCTGGCCCCTCTGATATCAAAAGACAAGCTGGAATGCAGGGAGGTTTATTTTCTGCCAAATTCCCATTTAACACAAAAACGTATTAAGTAAAATGAAAAATGATAGAACCACTTCAGCTGTTAAATAGTGTAAAATCATTGAAAATAAGGCAGTGAAGTGTCATGTGTGGCAAAGCTCACTGTTTGTAGCATCCTAAACTTTAAGTACCCCCAAAATAGTATTACAGAAGGCTGGCTGGCACTCCTCTGTAATTGCTGTACTAAATTATGTCTGAAAGATAAATTGATCCTGGTAGGACCTGTTAATACCCATACTACCAGAGAGTTTAAGTATTAACATATGGGAATTAAAAACAATAATAATTTTGTTCTAATTTTTTGTATTTCATATTAAGTCCTACCATCTGTCTCCTGCTCCTGATCATGCAAGTAGAATGATATAAAAAAGCACAGTAACATAATCTGAAACAATCTTTTTTCCATCTTCTGCAGCTCTCTTTCTGTAAATAACATTTTCTGCTAACAGACACTGGAATCGTTCTGACTTTCATAAAAGGGAAAACTAAAGCTCTGACAAGTCTGAGGTGACTGACTCATAGCAAACTGTTCAGTTATAACACAGCTCGTACAATTGCTACTTGTATAAGTTGTTTGTTTGGGGGATTTTCCCCCCAGTGAAGGAAAAAAAACAGATTAGCGTTCCCATGAGTTCTGTCTGCCTTGCTGCTGTGATAGTTTTTGCCCTTCTAGTGTTGTGCATCTTTTACCATCATAAACTGCTGTGTTCAAACTCTTTTGTAAGCTGCTTGACCAGGTTTGCTTTAATTTGTTTTCTATTGATATGTGCCATAAGTTTTTATGTTTTGGTTTGTTTTTTTTTACTCTGTGCTGTGATGGTAGGCAGGATGCTTATATCAATGAGGAGGAACATTGTTACATCAGGCACATTGGAGTAGATTTTGATCATATTTACAGAGATGTAAAAAATGTAATTATGCCTATCAGTGGATGGGAGATCAACATCTCACCTGTAAGTGTATCAGAATATAAAAATGCTGATATATAACCTTGACAAAACATCAAATATATGTCCACCAGATATGCTTCTACTCTGTAGATAGCAAAGCTGAAGTTCTCAGCTCAAAGTATATCTTTGCAAGGCACATGGAAATTTAATTCAGTTCCCTGCAGTGTTACATCAATTCAAAAAAAATTACTTCCAAAAAAACCCTATGTTAGATAACTCTCTTTCTAAATCACATATAAATAAATTAAAAAATAAGTACAGAAAGATATAATCTTATAATTTAACAGTAACAATTTGATTCTCAGTTATGCCATTCTGGAATACCGGTCCCTTGAATGAGTGTAGGAAATGTGTAAAACAGGGCTCCATGCCAGCTATTTTTCACAGCAAGTTATGTTTTGTTCTACTTTCACAAACCACCAATCCTGCTTATCATCAGGGTTCACTTGAGAGAGACCCTAGATATGCTTCTCTTTCACTTCCACATATATACTGCAAATGTTTTTAATGTTTAAGTGTAGCAATGTGAGGGAAGACATTTAAAAATGTCTCTGAGTGAGATTTTGAGAATTCTGAATACTTAAGAATTTAAAGATCCATTTAGGAACATTGAAGGATTTTCAAAAGCACAGAGACTCCCAATTCCTACCAGTCAGGCCCTTAAGAGACTTTGGAGCACACGATCCTACGACCTTCAAAAACGCTACACACGGGTAATTGAGAGCTTCGCAAATCTTCCTCCTAACTTTGCAATCGATTCACTAAGGATTTTCTCGTTGAAATGAACTCTTTAGAACATGGACAGCTTCTATTGTTAAGCACACACAGCACAGAGAGTGCAGTTACATAGTTGTTTTAACTAGGTGTATATACCCTCATGCCACTGAAAGCAGCAGCTCTATCTACTTCTTGCCCTGGGCTGCTCATTCCCAACAGCTCCCTGGGCCAATCCTAGTGATTATTAGTATCCAGCTGGATCAGATGCCATTCAGCCTGGTGCAAGGCCAATGGACAGGTCTGAGCAAGGAAGGCATCTAGGCTTTTTTATGTATTAGCAAAGTGGACTTCTGCCAGGTTAAAGTAAACATTTAAACATAGCTTTAAAAAATACAATGCTCTGATAAAAATAAAGCTTCCACTGCTGTTCATACTAAATAGAGGCAGCTTTCTGGCTCTTACATCAATTTTAGATTATTATTGCTTTTACAAAAATTACCTCTACTTTCCAACCTTTGAGCATTGAGAAGTGAACCAGGTTATCAGAATGGAAAGTAATCATTTCAGTTTTGGAATTAATTTTGAAACTGTAAATTAAGCTTTGGTTTAACATTCCCAGTCATCTGACCCGCAAAAGAACCACAGACTTTAAATGATATGTCAGCTGGTTCTTGACATACGGTGCAAGAGACTTACTTACACAAGAATGTTAGCAGTACTCAAAAGGTTAATGGAAGTGGGATTTGCAAAGACATGTTTGATTCTTCTAGAACAGGTGAGGGAAAAGGACAATTTGGACAAAGACCTCTATAGCCCTTTTACATTTGCCTCCTTCCATTTGAAAGGAAGAAAAGCACTAGTATCTCTTTTAACTTAAATCACTCTAATTTCTTGCAGGGATCCAAAACTTGTCAAAGAAAACATTTTCAGACTAAAAATGAGCTATGAGAATGGGTGAAATGTTGTAAAGGCTAAGAAAATTTATCAGTCATGGCATAGAAGAGTGCCTTATAGTTTCAACTGAATTAAGGCTAAATGTTTTGGTATCACTGTGTTTTCCTTTCGCAAACACACATGCACATGTTTGCATATACACACATTTCTTAGCCTTGTCACATCTGTAGGTCATCTTTTTTTTTTTTTTTCTCTTTAACTTTAAAAGGATGCATTACAATACACAGGAAAGCAAATCTCAAAAGACAATTATTCTATTAACAGGACATCTGTGATTTCAATTCTTCAATTAGATTAAAATAAAAGTAAATAATGGCCCTGTTGCATGTTAAAAACAAGATACATTTCTCTTAGATTATTTGAATTAATGATAAACCAACAATTAAATTAAATCATAATTTTAAAATTGATAATTTTGCTGGCTGACAGTAGGACTGGGAAATCTAGAAAATAACCTTTTTTTCCAGAAAACAACCTTAAACAAAGCCCTATAACAATACCTGTAGTAAGTATTGGTCATCTTATTAATTTTAATTCCTAAGCCTTTTATCTAGGCCCCGCTGCTCCAGCATCACAGGACAAGTTGCAGATGCTGGTATCAAGTTGGCCAGAACTCCACATACATAACACTCTCTTTGGTTTGGTGGAGCAGAACCAAAGCCGTTTAAAGACTGAGAGCCTGTTAACCAAAGTTGAAAACTGCTCAGAGATGTGTAATGGACACTACCCAGCTTACTAGATTATTTCATTAATATTCCCAGTGTCTTAGTTTAGTAGGATGTGGCCCTAGAAAGTTAAAGTGTCTCATGTAACTGCTTCAATATGGCCTGGCTATAAAAGTCTATAAATGTTAAGCTACAGGGAATAGAAATAAGCTTTTCCTATAAAGAAGATATCCCATAACTATTTCCTTTTGCATGTTCATGCCCTCCTGTACTACGTATGAAATTAGGAGATGGCAGGCCATCTGCTCTGTATCTTGAACTCATTTGGCAGAGCTTGCCCCCGCATCTGTGTTTGTCTTCTCTTGTGGCCCTTTTCTTATGGCCTTAGGCAGGTAATTTTTGTTCATTCTTGCACAGACATTTTGTTTGTGTGATATTAGGAGATCATTCACCAGACCCTTTTTCTTTTGTGGTTGCAAAAGTCAACTTGTCATGGGAAGGGTCCAAGCTGGAAATGCCACTAGACTCCTATTGTTACCCACAAAAGAAAAAAAAAATTGACGAAATCATAGGATTGTCAGAGGAGCTGTGAGCTTTGGAAAGGCAACTAGAGAGTCTGCAAAGTCAAGAACTCAGTGTTTATCAAAATAATGGTTACAGATAGTGTGGTAATCTAAGATATTAAAACCTAAATTCAAAGGCATTTATCAGCAATGAGAATAATTTTTCACTAGAATGGTGTGTACTGGATTGTGGTGAGCTTTTAATAGCAATGCTTTGAGCTTCAGCAAAACTGGTTTGCAGTTCCCAGGTCACAGCAGGGGGCAGAATGCACTATTCCAGTTGTTCCTTCTATCCTTTGCAATGCATGAATGCAAATCTCTTCCACTGGTAGGTCATGACTTTCTACTGAAGAATACAACATCTTTTTATCTCTGTGATGACCTACAGGGTATCATTTGGGGAATGTTTAAGTGAACGTGGCATTCCTGTTGGTAGATGCCATCAATTCTAATACAGTCCCTTTGTCTTTTATGTATGTTACATTATTCCCTTAAAAGCTTTGACACCACCTTAACACTGCAAGTTAGCAGCAGTTTGGCATTTGTTGTTAGACTACCTTTTTAAAATCTGGAAATCCTAAAAATAACCCAAACCTCTGTTATCTTCAACATTAATTTGTCTAGCAAAGGAGGACAGGATCACATAACCTGTGGTTTGCAGCACAAAGGAATACCAACCTATAACCAAGGAGAGTTGTAGTTGTAGGCGACTTCCTTCTGAGAGGTACAGAAGGTCTGATACACTGGGCAGAGTTTCACCAAGCTGAATGTAGTACTCCAGGTGTGGTGTCATGAGAACAGAGGGGCAGAATCACCTCCCTCCTCCTCCTGGCTATGCTGTTCTTGATGCAGCCCATGACATGGGTAGCCGCCTGAGCTGAATGCAAAGTGACTGTGCATTGTTGCTTCTATCACGAGAATGTGGTTGCATCAGACTAAATTTGGGGAGGAGGAGATGGTGAGAACAAGCAGAAAGAGGTACTTCAGCCATCATCTAGATAAGTTTTGGACATTTGCCACTGGATACTGTGAATGCTAAAAATGTACGTGTTTTCTAAAAGCAGCTTGTGATTTTTGCAAACATATCAGGGGCTCTTAGGTGCAAAAACAACATAACTATGTCTTGAAGTAATTAAATTACAAATCTTTGAAGACTGACAGGGTTTTCTGGGAAAATATTGCCATATACTTGCTTAGTTCTTATACTTTTCCCTATTAGCTGTTACCAGAAATTGATTATGAAGCAAGAAGTCTGTTTAGTTTGACCCATCATGGTTATTTTCCATTGCTTCCCACAATTTAATTTAACTGTGATTACTGGATGTAGTTGTGATATATGTCCCTCTGATTCGTGTTAATATGGAATAACGTTGGGGTGCATAATGACAGACCCTTGTATGGTCACGGGCCTGGGAGTGACAGTTGGAGATTTTGCATGTCCTGAATGATATAAAGGATGTGCAAATCTTTGTCTAAAGGACCACAATGTAGCACATTGTGTGCATTGTGATACCTCTGGAGAAACAACTTGTCTCTGAACAGACGGTGATCAAGAAGGAAGAAGAGGAAAGTGCCTGGGTCTACAGAACCAGCTGCCCATCCATTAGCAAGAAAAAAGCTACAGGATGTCTTGTGGGGGTTACATGGCCGGCACTCCAGCATGTCAGTTTAAGATGTATATGGTTATGTCGGCTGGCAGCACTCCAGTCTGTCAGTTTAAGCCAGTGGGCTGTGTTATCCCTGGAAGGTATGTAAGCCAGGGACTGGAACTGTTCAGGGTGCATCTTGGTGGGGCGGAGACTCCCGGCGCACCCAGTGCTGACCGTGCACCCCAGCACCATTTGACTGCCTTTATTCGTTTAATAAATTGTTCAATTTGGCTAAAATCCTGTTTGGGACCAAGTCATTTATAACAGTAGTCAAAGTAAAAACATTGAGCTCTGGCTGTTAGGAAGTCAGGATAACCAGCAGCCCTGACAGCCTGCCTTAGTTTCTCATTGCTACCTTTTCACAAATGTTTATGATGTGCCTCACACCAGATAACTGAGCAGAAGTGCATAAGTAGTCATTGCCCACCTTCTTTCCATCAATGAGGTACAGAATTTAAGGAAGCAATTTTCTACCTCCCTTGGATCGCTTGTGCTGAACTGAGTTAGGAGAGGGAATGTAAGAGCAGCTTTGTTGTTTGGTTCTGTGTGAGGTTGCTGCGCAGGACTCTTAGTGGAACAGCTTTCTCCTCCCTGTTGCCTTCTTTGTCTGTTCCTTGAAGATCATGTCTCCTCTGGCAGGGCAGAATAATGCACACGCAGAACAGCTTCTGGAACATCACATTGCACATATTAAAGCAGAATGGAATCAACTGTTTGATTTGACTCAGAATATGTTGTGGAACTAAACCCATACACAGGTTTAAACCACAGCTAAGATGAGAGATTATGAATGAATGTAGTACCACCACCTAACAGCTTTTGCTCAGATAGCTTTGTACAGAAAGCCACACTGTGTAAAACTTGGAGGAATGGGACTTACATTTAACTAGTTTAGGGTAGGAGTTAGGATCCCAAATTAATCCATTGTAGAACTGAAACAAAGATGCTTTTTTAACACCAAAGTTTCTTTGCTAACTGCATGAGCTTACATGGAAGAAATGAAGATAAATATTCACTGTACAGTACTGAAAGATATTATCTTCTTCTCCAGAACACTTCATTCCTAAAAAATCAAGTTTTAAAACAAAAGGTCATCATGGAAAATTAAAATGAAAAAGTAAAAAAGTCTTTTCTAGAAAAGAGTAACTTTAAATTTTTTTTCTAACAAAATAATCCCTATATTTAATAAAAGTACACATTTTTAATGTTTTTAAAAGGGATGGAAATATCTGTGGTTTATTAGGAAGCTTTGAACTAGCCCTGTTCACTATATTGCTATTTGTTCTTTCAAATGGTTTCATAGAAATCTCAGTTTATCAGGCAGGATGCAAGGCAACATCTGCATGCTTCTGGGGTTGTGTCTTTTGTACAATTCTTTCCATTGCTATGTTTGGAAAAAGTCTTACAGGCCTTCTGTGGCCTCTGAAATAGCCATTTTACATACTGTCAAGCTTACAGAGACAATGGAACCATTCTAGTTAGTGTTTTATTTTTGTGTTTCAACTAAGAGATACATGAATGACAGAAGGCAGATGGGACAAAATCATTGTTTTCATTAGGTGGAGTGATGCATCAGAAAATATTGGCAGGGCCCAAGAGAAGTACTCAAGACACTGGTTAATCTGGCAGCATTTCCATCTCTTGGTGGAGGCATTAAAAGGGATTTTGTAATTATTGAGATGGTCATAGAGCATTAGTAGACTCTAGAATGGATGTTACATTTATTTCAACAACACACAGTGGTAGCAGTTCATATATTCCACTATAAAGCATATTATTTAAATATAGATCATCTCATTAAATACTTTTGAAATGATCAGGATATACACTAAGTCTTCTTCCACTGTATCACAGTGACAAGTCCACAGGAGACAGAGAAATACTGGGGCAAAAGGGAAATGTCTTTTGTTCTTAGAAGAGCAAGGGAAAAGGAAACTGGAGACATGTTAAAGGTAACTTGAGTAGGTAAAAGCAGTTGCAAAGATTAAGGGAATAATCATCCTGCCTCCATGCCCAGAGAAATTGGAAAAGTGATGCAAGACATGAAATTATATTTAAAAATTGTGTGTTTGTGTGAAACACAAAAAAAGAAAAAAAAAAAAGAAGCTGCATTTTTGCATGCTTCTCTCTCATCCTTTCTACAAGATGAACTTCCCTAGAAAGAATCCAATGAAAATGGCTGCAATTACAACAAGAAGTGAAGGAAGAGAATTAGAGCCATTATTATCTCTGAGGGCCAAAGCTGTGGGTGATCCAGATTTATCCGAGTGCGCTACTTTTCTGAGTCTCAAGCCTTCATCTCTCAGGTGCCGATTTTCATCTGTCAGCTTCATAATCTCTGAATTCGGTGCATGTCGGTGTGTGTCTGAAATGACCCCAGTGGGAATTATTCATCACCCTAATCTCTCAGCAAGCCTTTCTTGTCTACCACTGAAAATTTTCAACCTGATCACAATATGCCAAGCCCCAAAGCCTTCAGCCCCATAGGGAAGAATTCAGAGGCTTTGACTCCTCCAGCACACTCAGAACTAATCTGACAGGCACTCTGACCATACAGATACCTTTATGTCATTGATGTAAGCACTATTACGGTGCACTATTACAGGCACTCTGGCGGGATTGTTGATCTGTCAGTGGGTAGGCAGGTTGTACAGAGGGAGCTGGACTGGCTGGATCAATGAGCTAAGGACAATTGCATGGGCTACAAGACCAAGCGCTTTGTCCTGTGCTTGGGTCACAACAATGCCATGCAAAGCTGCAGGCTTGGAGAAGAGTGGCTCAAGAGCTGTCTGGAGGAGAGAGACCTAGGTATGTACGTTGATCAACAGTCATGAATATGAGCCAACAGTGTGCCCAGGCGGCCAAGAAGGCCAATGACATACTGGCCTGTATCAGGAATGGTGTGGCCAGCAGGAGTAGGGAAGTGATCCATCCCCTGTACTCATCACTGGTGAGGGTGCACCTGGAGTACTGTGTTCAGTTTTGGGCCCTTCACTTCAAGAAGGACATTGAGATGCTTGAACATATCCAGAAAAGGGCCACAAAGCTGGTGAAGGGTTTAGAAGACAAATCTCACACGGAGTGGCTAGGAAGCTGGGGTTGTTTAACCTAGAGTAAAGGAGACTGAGGGGAGACCTCATCTCTCCACAACTACCTAAAAGGTGGTTGTAGTGAGGTGGGGGTTGGTCTCTTCTTCCTGGTAGCTAGTGGCAGGACAAAGGGAAATGGACTGAAGTTGTGTCACTGTAAGTTTAGGTTGGATATTAGGAAAAATTTCTTTACTGAAGGGGTTGTTAGATATTGGAACAAACTGCCCAGGAAGGTAGTTGAGGTACCATCCCTGGAAGTGTTTAAAAGAAGAGTAGATGTTGTACTTAGTGAGATGGTCTAGTGTTGGACCTAGGAGGGCTGGATAGATGGTTGAGCGCGATGATCTTGAAGGTCTTTTACAACCATAATCATTTTATGTTTATCATGTGGTTGAAAAGGCATAATTGCACAGCTTGGAGTCATGTTATCAACCTTTATCACCTGCCTTAACAGCTATTTTCTTCACAGCCAGAGATTCACTTCTGGGTCCCTTAGTTATTGCATGTATAATATTTGTGAAACGCAAACAAAGGAAATAAAATTAATTACCTTGTAAAAGAAATCTTCACTGACAAGCAGTTGACCTTAACTAATCACTGTTTTTTTTAAATTAATACTTCAATTGAAATCTTCTATTCATTGATTTATTCTTTTTATATATAGCCTGCTTCATTTTTCACTGCTGCCTGGGAATGTCTTTATATAATAAACTTTGTTTAAATAAAAAATGATGTGTTGTATGGGAATGAGTTACACTTTAGAAAGATTGGAAGGCATTCATTAACATCCTCTTTGATATTTTCACAATGAAAACAAAAATATCTTTTATGTTTCTATTGAATTTCCTCCTTTGATAGTCAGTCTTTTTTCTTTCAAAAACCCAAACACATCAAAATCAAATTAAGCGTGTTTATCATTAAATGTTTTAAAATTTTTTGTTGCAATTTAGCAATTAGTTTCTGAAAAAAAAATTCTTTTATTTCATCCTAAGAATGGAAATAAATTTTATAACCTGAAAAATTTTCACATTAGGAAAAAATAGGGGTTTTGCCAGGTTTATTAGACTTCTATATTTACTATTATCCAAGGCTATCATATCTGCCATCTTTTAAAATAAGAAAATTGTTTGGTTTGAAATTGTCTGGTAGAAACATGTATTTCTACACATACTTCTCTAAAAAATTGAAATAGTACTTCAAATTTTAGATACTTTCTCAGGCAGGCTGCAAGATGGTTGTGGTTCACTGACTTCACTCAGCCTCCTCTTTATTCTAGTCATTTTTGATTAGGAAACTCTTCTACTAACTAACTGAAGGTGATATGCTGTAATTGTTTAGTTAACTAGATTTTATTGCATTCTAGTGGGAATACAGTACTCTGGGTTATTGGTTTGCCTATGACAGGAATAGCAGGTCATATAAATGTTCTGATTATTACAGAATTTATGGGCCCAGTTCTGCTTTTGGATATTACAGTAGATTTGCAAGGCTGAGTACCAAATGAAGCAATGGAGCACCAAGGGAAAATCAAATCAAGTGGTTTTACATTTCCACTGACATGAAGAAGGGATTACTCTTGTCTACTCATACTGAAAAGCAATTATTCTGTAATGAGGATCACAAATTATCATCATAATAATGAAACTTTGCTATGGCTTTAAATACTTCTAATTTATAACACATATTTGGCATATTATTGTCAATATTACTTTGGATTATATTACTGTCCATCCTTGTAGTTTTGAAAAATAAGAGACAGCTAAAGGATCATGGAGATTCACATGGCTCTATGGATCAAATATACAAAAGAAACAAAAAATGCTTTTCCCAAAGCTTCTAGAAGGAACTTAGTGTCCTTCACAAGAGTTTACACCTGAGTTTCTGCTAGAAAAAAAACAGGAAGATGAATCAGCATTCATCTTCAGAATATTTAAAACTGTAACTTCCTCCTTCACATTTGGTCAGAAAAGACAAATTAAAAAATGTTATATCCATATGAAGCCAAACTAATAAACAACTCCAATGTCTACCTCTACAGTATTTCAGAAAAGAAGCAGGTGCATTGTAATTCAGGAACAGATCCATAAAGGCAGGTAGAAATAAAGGCTAATTCTTATGTTATAGCACTGCTAAGCTATGTGCTAATTTATTCCTTGCAATTCTAACAAAGACTCTCGCTGTCACAAGTTACAGAAAACTGTTTAATCATGTGCCTTCAGGCTTATAAGCAGAGTGTCAAATCTACACATACTCTTGCAAAAAACAATATTAACATCAGAGTCAAAGCCTGACAATTTGGATTCTCAATTCAGCGCATTAAAGTTAGTTGCCATCAGATGCTGGTAAAGTCACTGCTATGGTAATGGGAATTGTTCGGTGTCTGTGTGTCTTGGTACACATACAGGAATTACTGCATGATAGGCTTTCATGGATTCTGGCAGCTGCAAATGGCCTCCTGGCCTTCAGAGCAGGAAATGTGCAGACTGTAAACAACCCAGCCTTGTAAAAAGCAAGAGAATAGTGCAGCACTTTTAGGCAGTGTACCCAGAGAAGTCAGAGAAAGGTCTGGCACATTGAATGTGCAGCTGATGCATGCAACCCAGGCCATGGCATCTCAGAGCAAAAAAGGTAGTGTAAGTAACTTTACTGGCATGCCAGCCATATTTCACAAAACTGTCCACTTCAGCATGTGGCAGCAATCTGTATCTATTGCGTTTGCAGTGTGCCTGGGATATTTGCTCCACAGCTTATCCATGGAGAGCTCAGCTGTCTCTGCCTTACACACTCAACTAAGGGACATTTTATTTCTCATACAAATCCTGTCTTAGCTCTCTGCTCTACCTGGTAAAGAAGCCCACTGCACAATGGAAAGACAAGAAGTTACATGTAATAGTATGCTTCAGAGGATGAAAGGTGATTAATGCCTGCCTGTTTTGCCTTCCAGCACTACTGCAGGTAGTGACTCCTGTGGTGGCAAAGAGATGCTCTGAATTACATGCTCTTTTCCTCAGCTGCACAGAAGTATGCAGGCATGTCCTTGAGACAGTGACTTTTACCATTACTGTCATCAAAATCATATCAAAATCATTTCACTGGTTGTTAATCTGTCATCATGCATTAGCAGCAAGATATATTATCTTAACATTTGCTATTTTCCCTGCCACTATTTTTTGAGCTGCTGGCATTGTATGCTGTTCCCTTTTAAGAAAGCACATTGAGCCTAACCCAGCAAAACTCCCACCAAAGCCAAGGCTTTGTGTGACCAGAGAGAGCAGGAGCAGTGCCAGAATTTTCCTTTGGCAGATGTCATTGTAAAAAAACGGAAAGGTGACTTACTGTAGTCCGAAATACAGAGTAGCTCTGAAAATTACATACTCCAAAAAAATAGAGAAAATAAATCCAGAAAGAAGGAAAAAAGCTTGTCTAGTGAAAATCTTTCTTTGCTCTTTGTCCAGCATGTTTGATAATGTTTTCTGGCTTTCTTTGTACAGTTGTTTCAATTTTGACAATGCCGCCTTGATGTCACGGTTTTGCCCCAAATGGCAGCTAAGCACCATGCAGCCTGCGGGGGGAGAGAATCGGAAGAGTAAGAGGGAGAAAACTTGTGGGTTGAGATAAAGACAATTTAATAGGTAAAGAAAAATTCACACAAATAAGCAAAGCAAAGCAAGGAATTCCTTCATCACTTCCAAAGGGCAGGCAGGTGTTCAACCATCTCAAGGAAAGGCAGGCTCCAGCAAATATAAGTTACTCAAGAACACAAACACCATCACTCTGAATGTTTCTTGCTTCCTTCTTCTTCTCCAGCCCCCTATATGCTGAGCATGATGCCACATGGTGTGGAATATCCCTCCACTCCCAAACTCCCTGTTCCCCCAACCAATTCACCGGTTGGGTGAGTGGCAGAAAAGGCCTTGACACTGTAAGCACTGCTCAACACTAACATAAATATCTCTGTATTATCAATACATTTTTTAACACAAATCTAAATCACAGCCCATAGTCACTACTGTGAAGAAAATTAACTCTATCCCAGCCAAATCTGACACATCTGACAACTCGTTAAAATATTAAGTTCCATGCTCAATGATATACAATATAAGAACTCTTCATGTAACTCTTACTTTTTTTTAATTTTCCCAATTTCTTCTATGAAAACATGCTTTTACTGCAAAATTCCTTGACCACTTGTTCCTTTATAATGAAGTGTCTTGCTATTTAACACCCTTATTAGAGATTTTTCTAAATCTATCTAAGGATAGATATTTCTCTTTCCCATTCCTGTCACTTCAATTTCTCTGCTGTAACCTTTATTTCTTAGATTTAATCAATTTCACGTCACAGATAAAATGACAGAGCAGTTTCACTTAAAAATATTCAGAGACAATAACGTCTAGCACTGTTGTCTGGGATTTAATGAACAAATCATCACAAAAATAAATGGTAACTTAAGCAAAATACCTTCAGTACAATATTTCCATTATAAATATTCACTGTCATCCTATTAAAAAGCTCTTCATAAATCTTGGGGTGGGGGTGGGAAATGGCTTTTAACTGCCATTATAGGGAAATTAATACTTTCTACTAGGAGGGTTTTCTCCTTTGATGTCTGTCCAGACTCATGCTTTGTTGATTTAACTTCTGCATAGTTGCTTAGATTGGTTTAGGAGGAAGAGGAAGCACAAACAGCATCAAATCCAAATAGAGCTGAAAGATTCCTTAGTGTTGATGAAAATTACTGCATGAAGTGAAAGTTGTTTCCCACAGGCCTTTAATCCTGAAAAAGAAAAAAAAAACAACCTCAAACCAAACAAACCAAAAACACAACTACAACCAAACTAAACAACAACCAAAACAAAAAAATACCTCAAAAGTCTAATCTGCTCACCTTGCCTCTCAACTGTGCATCAGATATTATCTACTGGACTCCTGTATCAAAATTATAACTACAGTTAAATTGATAAGAAAGTTCCATAACCTCATCAAAAGGTAAGATTTGCTCCTAGAACCATTTCACTGCAGCTGATCTAAATGCCTCTTTCAAGGTCTGTTAAACCCAGTGCTGGTTTGTCATTGTTTCAGATGTTTTAATGCCTAAAGAGACCATTCATCACCATCAAATCTGATCTCCACAGCCAATCCCCCATAACTTCTTTCTGGAATCCTTTTGATTTTTTGGAACTGGAAACTAATTTTAGGCTGGTTTTACCAGTTTTAGCAACTGTGTGGCGTGTTATAACAATAACCAGTTATCATTAAAAAGCAGTAACCCAAATGGGAAGAAAAGCTCCGACTAGAGACACTTAATTTAGTTCAGTAAATTAGTGCTGGATGAAAAGGCTGATAGCTACATGGTGTTTTGCTACTTCCAACTTGTTACCAGTGGTTTTGACCCAAGTAGTTAACAATAGCATACCCAGAATTGATGAGATCCTGACAGCTTTGCAGATGTTAGTTAGTGGCATTCCAGCATCAATAGCGATTTTGTTAACAGAAGACTTCTTCACAAAGGTTTTGCGAGATGCTTTACTTTGAATGATTAAACCTTATAAGCAGTTTCATTTAAATAAAAGGGCATAATAAGTTAAGTGAAAAATCAAATAAGCTGAATTGTTCAAGTAGATGTATGAAAACAAGGTGACAGAAAATCAAACTGTGCCTTCTTCCCTTTGCTTTCATATTGATTTTAAGGGAAAGCAATGGCACTTTGTCTTCCTGGTTTTCTTGTTCATAAAGTCTCAATTTTCCTTGATGGTTAAAATCTTGCTCCATTGCAAACAGCGTTCTTTTATCTATGGAAATTTTAACTCATTGCTGGTTCATATTCAGTATGTTTTCCACCAGAACCCTACAGTCCTTTTCTGCCAAGCTTCTTTCCAGCTCATCAGCGCCCCACAATCTGTGTGTATCACACACACACACACACACACACATACACGCACACACACCCACACACCCCTCCAGACTGGAGATCCTTCTGACTCTGCTCAACCTATACACATTTAAATCAACCAGTGCTCTTCTTTTTGGAATAATCCCTTCCTCCACAATTTTTCATCCTACTCATTGACATAGCCTGCATTAATGCTCTGGTTAATAAGAACAATTCAGTAAATAAATCTCTCCTTCCCCTAGAGGTATATCTCTCCAGGTACCTTTTAACCTTTTTTTTCTTTTTTTTTTCCTTCTGGAATAATTATCTTTGATTTATGATGTTCCAATTAGGAATTTTTGTTATGATGCTGATCAACAGAAAGTTTCACTTTCTGGAGAGGGTGGATGAGTTCCTAAGGCTTTTATGACTTCATCATAAAATCCTAAAAAGCAAGCAAGACAAAAACTGAGGAGAAAGATACTGCAGAGAAAGGAATTTGTAGGTATATTTTCTGTAAAGCAAGTTTTAAAGAAGTTTTCAAGGGACATCAGTGAAGTTTGTGTAAGGACATTATTTGCTGTTCACAAGTAAAATTATATGTCCAGCTTTAGATTAATCACTTCCCTCTCTCCTTAAATGTCTTGTAAATGATGTTAATATGCACTTAAAGCAAATAACTATGCTGGATCATCTGAATCTGCATTGAAGTACAAGCTCGATATGAAAAATTACTGTGTTCAGCAGTTCCACTGCTAACAATCCTCATATTTATCCTTTATGCACTTTTGCATTCGTGTTTTAATCCATGCACCCATTAACAGGTACTTGAAGTGTTCTCTAACCTGTACAGACTTACTCCGGTGTGATTGGTTGAAATCTGGAGAAATACACATCTATGTCACACACTTCACTTGAAACAGATTTACCTTATCACACAGGGAACTGCATTTGGGCATTTTTTATAAAAATCTGGGCTATAACTAAGGCCTTAACTTAGTTATAAGGCCTTATAACTAAGGTTTGTGAATCATAATGAGATTTTGAATAAGGTGTTTAGTCTGTGCTAATTCAGTAAGGTCTCTTTTATGATCTTGTGATGGGTCTATATAACCAGTCTGTAAACTGCTCCCAGTCTTGAATGCAGACATTACTCCTTTATCACTGTTGGTCAGGCAACATGTAATCCTAAGAAAAAATTTCAAATATCTTTAATTGCTCTTACTTCAAAACAAGGCAGCATAACCATTTGTGCCTCTGGAGACCACTCTTACCATGGCCTGGTAATTATCCTTGTACAGTGCTAATTTCTCCCATTCAGATTGAAGGCTTTGTAACAAATGCTAATTACTAACAAGGCAAAGTGTTCGTGAAAAGTGCATTAGCTGTGTAAACTTGAAATACAGAAACCGAATGTGATTTATGCAAATTATGAAACTACATATGCTTTGCAAATTAAGCCACTAATCTGTAATGTAAACATAGTTAAATGCTGAAAAAAAAATATTTGAGCATAGCATGGAAAATGCTGTATACCTACTGTATAAAAGGCTTTATTTCTGTTTGTGACACCTGAAAAAAGGAAATAAAGTTGATAAGACTTGAGAACCTGCAGAAAGGAGTCAAGTGCCTGATATTCATTTTGGTTTGTGGCTTGTGATCTCTTCTGGTGTGGAACTAACAATCTTTGCATGAAAACCAAGAATTGACTTGCTACATTTTAGTCCATTTTGTTAATTTTGTAAACAGCAAATTATTCTCAAGGTTCTTTTAAATATTTTTACAATCAAATCTTTTCATAACCACTGAGAAGCATCTTTCATAGAAGTGATGGTCACCTTCTGTTTGCTCAGATACAGACTTGCTTTTGGGTGTCCACCCACACAGAATTGTGCACTACCTACAAAACTGCCATGTTCTTGGACTTCACACTGTGAGGACAAGAACCTATAGTGCTCCAAATAATGGATAATAATGTAGTTATCATATTCCTCAACTGTCTAGGATCCTAACAAGATGCCAAAACCTCTCCTGTTCATCCTTGAACTCATGAACTCAATCATGACCAAGATACTTCTACAGCCACAGATTCTGGTGAAAGGGTAGCAAATACTACTCCTGGTACTTCTTTTGCTCTCACAGTCCTCATTCACTCCAGCTGGGAAATGAACCTGTTACTAATAACAGTAACGGATGAAACTAATGCCCTGACCATTCTCTAAGCATTTAGATAGGGGAAGAAAGCATCTGTGAAATGGTCTGGCTGCACAGAGGAGTACCTGGAGGAGGCTTTCTCCTCTTATGCCTGTAGTCAGGCATTAGCAAAAACTTGTGTTAGGAAATAGTGACATTTTGAAAGCTGTTTCCTTCTCACAGTAGAATGGAAAGTGAAATAATGGTAGAATTTTCCTCTTGAGATAATTAATAGTTATTCTACTGTCCCACATCATAGTAAATAGAATTTTTTTGTTATGTGAAAAGAAAAATGTGCAAAGCATTTAAGCTGTATTCTTAATATAAATTGGGAACTCAGAATTATATATTTCTCATATTTGATCCATTTGGATAGCATCAGAATTTAAATCCTCACTGTAAAATAATCCTTTCATGCCTAGCTGTAAATTTGACCAGGCTTATTCAAAATGAAGCTGAATCAGTATCCATAACAGTAGTTTTCTAGACTCCTCCGCTTATACGTCATGTTGTCTGTAAGGCTACATTTTCTGCAGAAAATATTACTTCATTTACAACATCTGATATAAATTCCATTCACATTAATGGGTGTGTTATGTTGGATTCACATGGGTCTGCTTTGCAGTAACTAAAACATCTCTACATTTTGAACACTGTTTTCAGCATAAATTCAAAACAGACTCACACTAGCTACTGTGAAGCAAATTAACCAGGCAAACCCAGGGCAACAGTGCAAGAACTTCCTTAATAAATCTGTTTTAATAAATCATTATTGTATCTCTCCTGGTTTTGGCTAGGATAGAATTAATTTTTACAAGGAGCCAGCACAGGTGAGCTGAGCTGGCCAAGGGTGTTTGCCATACCATGTGATGTCATGCTCCCCATAAAAGGGAGCTGGTCAGATAGGGCTGCTTCTGCATGCTTTCTGGATGGGCTGAGTATCTGGTTGGTCTCTGAGTCAGTAAGTGTTTTGTGTTACCAATGTTTGTGTATTCTGTCACAAGTTCTCTTGTTCTCTCCTTCTCCCTGTGCTCAGTAAACTGTCCTTATCCCAACTCATGGTTTGCCTTTGCTCATTCTCCTTCTTGTCCCAACAGGGGATGGGTGAGTGAGCAGTGTGTGGTACTCAGAGGTCAGCTGGGTCTGAACTACAGCAGTATTGTTCCCTTTATAGAAAATAGCCTCTTTTAATCAAATTTGACTGTAAGCCCAAATATGATTGTGGAAAACAAGTGTTGTATCAGTACTTAGAGAACTGGTATCTCTACTGAAGACCTTGTGCAAATTGTTGTCAAAGCAGTGGTGCTGCATGAAGGTCCTTTACTGACTTTGTAGGATAAATTGGAAGATAGTCTGAATGGCTATACCAGGTCACATCAAAGTTCCCTGTTGTTTAATGTTCTGTTCCTGCTCAGGTCTAAGAGGAAATAACAAGTTAAGTGTTTCTGGAAATTCCTCTAGCTGATTGATACCCATTAGCAGTTTTAATAAATATTTTAGCTCCATTCCTAGGTAGAAAGGAAGACTTCTGTGTGATGATTTCTCCTATCTATGCAAGAATAAAAGTTTGAATCTGCTATCTATCAAAGTTCTGTTAGGTCTCAGCTATTTAGTATTAATATCAAATTCTTAGCCAAAAAGATTCTGGATAGCATGGGACTCCCTTGTACTGGTATGGCTTGAACGTGAATGTAGATACAGTGTTTGTCAAAAATACACGTGTGTACAATATATGTTTTTGGAAGATCATACATCTATGAAAAAAATGCATGCCTGAGGAGAGAGAAGATTGTATATCTAGGATGTGGCAACTACAGACACCTGTGAGTAAGGTTAGATGACAGGCAGACACTGCTTCCAGGAAAATTGGGCTTTATAAAGGGCTAAGGGAGCAGAGCACAAACTATTTAACTGCAGTGAGACCTGCACTCATAAATCACAAAGTATCTATGTGTTTGCACAATACAGACAGCTACTTTTCAATACGTTTTTTCCTACTTTTTGTTTTCTTAGCAGTTATAAAAACTGCTTTAATAGGGGATTAAGTAAAGCGATCATGTTATAATAATCAATTTAGGTTTAGTTCCTGAACAGGTTTTACAGACAATGTAATCTGTTAATTTTAAAGCTTTTCCCTTGGATC
Source organism: Laterallus jamaicensis coturniculus (assembly GCA_022605575.1). Classification (NCBI taxonomy): domain Eukaryota; kingdom Metazoa; phylum Chordata; class Aves; order Gruiformes; family Rallidae; genus Laterallus; species Laterallus jamaicensis. The sequence goes on from JAKCOX010000005.1 coordinate 30,950,611, forward strand.
CATCATTATGCTCATTAAAATATACCCTGTGGAGTCAGTTTTTATCAAGTAAATTATAGGGACTATTATCCATTTGGCAGTTCGCAACTTTTGATCATACAGTTCTCCATTCAGCATTGTCAGGAAGAATTTATAGGTATTATGTAAGGCTGTGCTTCACCAAGCTGCTCTTTGATAAAAGAGACTGAGTATATCACCTGGTAAAAAGACATTGTACTCAGAGGGATGTGGATCTTAAAAAATTTTATTGTGAGCTTAGAACACAGTACATACAGTCTGCTTTTTAATTCCCCAAAGCACAGCATAATAAAGGTTTATGAAAAGTTTGTGCAGGTGTGGGATGAGAAAAACTACTCAAGATCTGGATTATCTTTTAAAGCCTGCATTGTATATGGTGAAGTCATCTGTGTTGAAAACAAAGTGGTCTCTATCGTTTCCTGCAAAGTCTGGTGATATTCTTGTAACTGAGTTCGCAAACCTATCTCAATAGTCTTTCAGCCAATAGACTTTTTCCCCTCAGATTGCTTTCTCCAGCCTTTGGCTGAAACCTTTGTGCTATCTTGACTTTGTAGAAACACATGTCTAGAATGCCATCACCTTGATACCCTTAAAGTCAGTCATAATCCTGAATGTTTCCTTGTTAATTTTTCCATGGTCAATTTTAGCTCACTTAATCCTACACCCTACTGAAACCAGAGAACATACCATAAGGAACCATGCAATTCAAACCTGAGTAGAAGTTTGCATTTGCTGATGACTAAAATGTAAGCTTCAACCTCTGCAATATAAAATAGGAAAGATTCTTAGAGCCATGTATTTTGCACGACATGATTCTAAATGTTCACTACTTACAAGTGTCAGGAATACAACTGAGAATGTTTTCTCGTTATGTAACCAAAACATATTGTGTACAGGTGCAGCATAAGCTTATTGAATCACATAACCTCTGGCAATTCTATTTCACAAATAATCATTTAATAGAGAGTCACAGAAAATGAGTTATTACATTATGATGTGAAGTTTAACCTTGTAACTCTGACTTCTGGGTACAGTAAAACATGAATTGTAGTGTCATTTCATTTCTCACTATCAGATTGCCAAGAAATGGAGCATTGTCAGTAGAACCTATTTGAAGTCAGTTGCTGTTTTATGGGAACCTGAAAAAGCTCTCTACTTAGAGATTGCAGCATATAGCTGTTACTTTCTATCTGCTCTGACTTCTCTGATGACACTGGAACATGCATAGGACTGTTGTTTCCCCCAACTCCATCTACTCCCACTTAGAATGGGAAATATTTTTAGATTAAGCTCCTAGTTAAATATACAGCACCAAGTGGGAGGTACAAAGGAGGATTTTAGTCAGTGCTGATGGAAAGCAGGCAGTTGCAGGAGCAGCAATTTAACTCCTATTTTCAGGTAAACTTTTTTATTAATAAGGAATGAAGAAGAAAACCACAGAAAATTATAACTTTGTAAAAGGTCTGTAAAGAAAATGGTTTTATTCCATGAGATGTCAGCAACTCTATGGGTATTGGAGTATTATGTATAGATAGATTGATTTGTTTTTTTTAATACCCGTAGCACAGGAATTGATCTTTTTGATTATATTAGGATGTTTTTGTATAATTTATTGAGACAGGCATAGAAATATGCTTGATTTGAAACAATTATTTGAAGACTCAATAATTGATTATTGCAGGGTTAACCAAAAGGAGATAATAAAACAGCATAATATAATATGCTAAACAATTTTGACATTCCTTTGGACCAATTCTGCCGCTCTTAGTCATGCTGAATAGTATTTTATTCTCCTTATAATCCTGATCTGATCAGTGGGACTCTGCAAAATAAAGCACAGCTGAGTGTGAGCCAAAGTGGGAAAAAAATGGGACCATGCTTTACTGTGTTTATGTTTCTATGCTTATTTGAAGCTATGGGAGAAAATGATTTATTGGTACTGACTTTGGCACATAAAAATACACTCAGGTTGGATATATAATTAAAGAACTTGCTTCTTCCACTGGGATTTCCCTGCATCATGAGGAAAAGAATTGCAGTCTGACTAGATATCCATATGATCTTCATTAAAATTATATTTAAGGTCTGAGTAAGCATGAATACCTTGGAAAAAAGGAGTGTTATTCTCACTTGACAGCAAAGGAGTCAAGGCATACAGTAGATCGAAGACTTGAAGAATAGAAGAAGTTGAGCTAAGGGGAAAGGTTAATGTCCTAGACTTCAAAAGGAGGTAATTTTCTTTGGAGTTATAGACAGTTTTTGTTGTCTTTCCCTGTGTTATATATAAAGTGGGTTAAAATGCTTATTCGCAGGGCTTTGAACATCTTTTTTCAGTCAGCAGGCAGAATCTACTTCATTTTTTATTAACCTACATCAATTGATATACTTAAAAACCATGAACTTCTATTGTGAGTTCATTGCCTTCCTTGTAGTTATGTGTTTGAAAACTAATGATGACAATCTAATGCTCTCCCCATTGAGCTTTGCACTATGGGCCATATTATCAAAGAGATTATCTTAATAATTGTGTTTATTCATAGTTTGAAGTAGTGCTTTTGAAGAGACAAGAAAGAATTTTAAGTGAGAAAAAAAGTGTCACATTTGAGGAAAGTGCTTGTTTAGTGAGATACCTAAGCAACAGACCCCATCACTATCCTTCTACAAGGTACATATTCATCCCTAGTTTGTCACTTTGGCTTCTTGGTGACTTTGCATGCCTGATGTATACTTTTTTTTATTGTTACTGTGCATTTCTTTTTAATTCAGCCTGTGTGGAGAAATAGAGACAGTGTTCAGTTTTCTTCAGGACGATTTGGGGCTCAGCTGCACCAAGCCCAGTGCTGCATGCTTTCAGAGGTCTTCTCTCTGGCATGAGCTGGAGAGTACACAGCGCAGCAGGGATATGTTTCAAAGGGGCATACATACTCTTATGAAAATTCTGTTTTATTTTTGTGTCATATTATAGCTCATACTAAGATTGCTTTGTGCTTTCAGTGGTAATGGCCAACAAGACAGGCCTGATGGCAGCACTTTCACCAGTTCTATGTCTGAAACAATTCCCAAAAGGCTGCTTTTGTATCCAATTAGTAGGGCCAGACACTCAAAGAAAATAAATTCTGGAGCTCGTTCAGAAAGAATCTTTGTATTGAAAAATACAAAAGATAAGGTATATAAAATCTGACAGATATTATTCATGCTGGGTCAGACCAAGGCACACCTACAATGGTAAAACACGTCTTCCCACTTTGTGTCAGTAGCCAACTGAAAGAGTGCAAACTAACCACAAGCAGCAGCAACAATTTGCTTTCAGTTCCTAGCTATCAGCAAGTTAGGGTCTGCCTGTTCAGGAGACTGCTTTCAGAACAGCAATGGAAAAGGGATTGTCCATGATTGTCCCTTCACTGCACAAACTTGCTGCTCTGTTTATTTTTTTTTAATGCAGCTGGTTTTTATTTAGCAAGCCACTTATAACAAACACAGTGCTATGAAAAAAATGGTGTTTTGACAAATATTCTGTGCATGCTTGCATGAAATAAGGAAAAAAAATTTTAAATTGGATTGCTTAGACAGCCTGACATTGTCTAAGTCAATCTTAATAAATGCTAGTGTGAACCACATCTTGTGTAGCTCTGTTCCAGGTAATAGTTACATCTGCCATTCACATTCCAGAGGATTAATCTGTAATGTAAGACTCATTAAATGTGCTGCTACCTATCCAGGTGATACTAAATAATTGCAGGCTTACAGTTTATATTACAGCAAGAGTTCCCACTTTCCCAATGTTTCTGAATGCCTCAAGACATATTTTGGTCTCTCAGCTTTTTCCTGGCTTTACAGAGTAGGAATTTAATGATTGTCAGCCACTGACCATGCTGTAGATTTGACAACATTTACATTTCCTCCTTTCAGTTGTGTTTCTTCAAGCATCATTACCAAGGAAGTATTTTAATAATATCTCTTTTCTAATGCATTGCTAAAGATATTATACACACACTTTTCACTACAACCCAAGGTAATGAGGCTGTTTCTTAATGGACAACAATGAAACAAGCTCAAATCTATCCCATAGTGCATATTCTTTTCCTGCAGGATATTGTGTACCCATATGTTTTTAAAGAAGTGTACTTTGCCAGCTCTGACTGGCCCTGATCATGTCTACCTCATCAAACTCTGCAGACCCCCCCTTGCTTGTGTTCTTCAGTTTCAATTTGCAGGTGAAGACTATCAAAGATATTTGATGCATGATTGATATAGCAGCTTGCAGCTGTATTTATGTATTCGGTGTGTATATGATATACATAAAAATGTGTGTACAGATACATGACACAAACATGCAAAGAAGCCCCCCTGTTCTGTGCTAGGGTGGTGAATGTGTAGTTTCGTAAGATGCATAAAATACATGTATGATCCATTAGATGCTTATTTTGTGGATTACATTGTTCAAAAACTCCAGAAACCCACAGTGTAAGATATGTGAAAATTTTCACCTCTTCACAAAGTTCAGGTTTGCTCAGCCTGTACCTGAGCACTCCCTGGCCTAAAGCTGCTCATTTACCTTTTTCCCCCCCCAGAACCCACACACCCCACCACATCCCTACCCCATCCTGCAGAAACCAGCTTTTAACAATCCAGCATCACTTGTTGGAATCTTGTGTGCAGGAATGTGTACTTGCCAGATTTGCCCAGCTGTCCTCAGCACTGGTATTTCAGCACCTTTCTTAGCTGTGTGATTTTTGAGGTGTCCTCACACTCACTCTGGAAAGGCTATGATCCATTTTCACTCCAATTCAGATGTCTCGCACATTCTCGTGTACTTTGTATGTAGCCAAGCTCAGGGTTTCAAGGTGACCTCAGGTCTAAGTATAAAGATGTAAAGAAACAGATCTAGTTACAACATTTTGCTTTTACCTAGATGCACTCTGGAAGTAGAAGACAGTGTAACCTTGCTGCCAACCCCATTCATGTTCTTTCTTTTGAAACCACTGACCACTTGCATTTATAGGATTCTGTGTTGAGACACACTTCTCTTAAGACAGCTCAATAGGTCTCCTCAGAAACCTTGTGCATAGAACACTGAGTGATATGCTTAAGTGTTCCCTGTCTGACCTGTACTGTTTTTAAAGTATGATTGTCACTGTTGCACATTAGACACCTGAACTGCATATTGGCATAGATGAGATGGGATCATTCTCTGCACCAGATTCAACATAGAAAACTATCACTGTTACATCAAGGAGAGGAATCTAGGAAGAGCCCTAGCCATTTCCTAACCTTGCATTAGCCTCAGACTGACAGAACAATGTGAAGAAACACATTTTTCAGGCTTCTGCATCTGCTCTTCACAGATGACTTCCTGATAACAGAAGAAAACATTGGTAAGTGGATGGATGGTAGGTCTCTACTGTGGCAAGCAGAATCATACGCATAGATATAACTGCTCTCAGTCTGAGTTAAAATACAGTGACGAGGGTGTAGGTCTATGTTTGGTCTTTGCTTTTAGGTGTAAGTAAAATTAAAGGAAAAAAAAAAAGCAAGGGCTTGCCCAGTCTGAGTGTTGTCATTCAGGGTCCAGCATTCCTCCTCTCCCACAGCATGTGAGCAGGGCCATGTGACTCAGACTAAGAGCTGAGTGGCAATGGGTATGACATGGCCTGTGACTGCCCACAAGTTGTTTGAAGCCTGAGACTTGGGCCTATAGTTTAAAAGATCTAATAAAGAGAACCCTCTAGAAAAGGTAATTACCATTTTACAGGCTAATTAGGAGGACCTTGTGAGATACTGATCAGCTTTGCTTCAGTGGCTAGTAAGGTTATGGAACAGATCTTTCTGGAAGTTCTGTTGAAGAATATGGAACATATGGAGATGTTTAGAGACAGCCAATATGACTTCATGAAGGAACGAATCATGCCTGAGTAATCTAGTAGCTTTCCATGATGGAGTGACTGTTTTGGTAGATAAGGGTGTCAAGAGCAATGTCATCCACCTGGACTTCTGTAAGCCGTTTGATACAGCCCCTCACAACATTCTTATTTCTAAATTGGAGCAAAATCGGTTTGATTATCTGCATCCATAGACTTACAGTCAATGTCTCAATGTCCAAGTGGAAACCAGTAATGAGTGGTATTCCCCAAAGAAGCGTATTGGAGCCAATACTATTTAATTGCTTCATCAACAGCATAGACAGTGGGATTGAGTGCCTCCTCAGCAAGGCACCAAGTTAAGTGGGACTGTTGATATTCTGGAGGGAAATGTAATTCAAAGGGACATTGTCAGGGACTTATAAGAAATAAAGAGACTTTACTAGGGCCTGTAGTGACAAGACAGGGGTCAACAGGTGTAGACTGAATGTAGGTAGTTTTAGATTAGATTCAAGGAATACATTTTTTACAATGAAGGAGGTGCAATACTGGAACAGCTTGCCTAGAGAAGTTGTGAATGCTGCATCATTGGAGGTATCCAAGGTCAGACTGGATGGGGCTTTAAGCAATCTGATCTAATGAAAGACATCCCTGCCCACAGCAAAGGTGGATAGACTGTCATTAGAATCTTTTGTGTCAGAAAAGATCTTTATGATTTTATCATTTGGATCTATGGATATGATGGCAGAAGGAGCCATAGAAGAAATGGACATAAATAGATTGTGTTAAGGAGGCTGTAAAACTATTACTTTCTACTTACTTCAGCAAGGAGGTTTTTTCAATTATCAGGCAGAAGTTATGCCCCCCTTGTGAAGACAGAGAAGAACCTGTTCAGCTATGTAAGCATATGCATCTGCTCCCATTTTCATGCTCTAGGCGATCCCGCACAGCCTCCAGAAGCCCTTCTAGAGTCTATAGTTCTCCTGAAATACATCTGCAGCCTTGTGAAGACACCTTGATACCTAAAGATGATCCAAATAGTACTACATGCTTCACACCTATGCTTAGTCACTTCAAAATATTCTAATTGTTCTGTTACAGGCCTCAGCTATTTTTCCTCCTTCAAGCACCTCTCTCCTCCAAAAATCTTCAAAGTCCAAACTGCCTCTTTGACACTTTACATAAAAAACTTGAGTCATCCTGTCAGGAGAAAAGACCAGTACAGCATGATTTCACATCATGTGAGTGGAGCTGCAGCTGGTGAGTGAACACCTTGCCAAAGTGTATGGTTTGCAAGTCAGTGTTTATCAGACCAATGCTCAAACCCATGCAAATTCTGATTAATTCCTAAATAATCTAAACTGAGAACAGATGCTAAGCCTGATGAATTATAAAGAGAATGGATTCCATACTAAGCTTGATAACATGGCTAATTCACTGTCAATATTTGACAAGTGCTACTGTAAAGTATCACTGAGATTTTCTCTACACTATCGACCCACTGGAGAGATGTCATGTAGATAATTCAAATTACGTGCTTTTATTACAGAAGATCTTGAGCACTGTTTACGAACAGTGCATTACCAGCCATTTGAAAAATGGGTGTTGGTCAGAGCCAACTTTTTAAAATGGTCAGCCCTGAAAAGACATAATTAACCTGCAAGTCTATGAGCATGTCTCCATGGTCCACACCTTCTCTTTGCTGCATAGAGAAATGAGACCTACAAAAGATCCAATTTTACTTTTTTTTGCATCATTAATTCCAATTACATTCTAAGTGTTAAAAGACTTTCCTTTTCAAACTCTTTACTCCTTTGTTCATCTAAAGAAGGATGTACTATGTCCTAGTTCTCCAGGTCCCGAGCAGGTTGTTTTCATACAGGGATTGAGAAGTTTTTTGTGGTTATTTAATGGTCACATCAGTATTATTAATGGCATTTATCTTAGTAATCAAGCTGAAAAACTTTAATGTAAATTTAAACACCTAAGAAGCAATACCTTTGCCTATAAGTTTTATGAAAGGCATTTTCATTCTTCATTTATAAAATGGTGGCAATTAAAATGAGCAAAATTTAGTAAAGTGTAAGAGATTGCCTATAGTCATTTTGTTCTAAGCAAATTTGAATGTGATGACCTACCACAGCTTTTATATAGAAGTGAACTTGCATTAGTGCTCTCTGTCATTAGTAGCCAACAAAAATGTAGGTCTAGCTATTATCTGTGGTGGATTGAAATTTGAATTCTTTCCATAAAGTCAAAGTGTAGAGGATAATAGTACTGTAAGCACGCCCTTACATATGAGATGGTTTCTGTGTGGCACAGAGTAACACAGAAGCAGCACGCTTGCCTTGATGTGAATTCAGTCAGGCTAAGCTGCTTTTGCAAAATTCAGGTAGATGCAGCCTTGGTCTTCTGAAGCGATACAGGAAGAAATGAGTAAGTATAGGGAGAACAAGCAAGGTTGTAAGGGCATGAGAAGTGACCATATTGCACTTCATTTTTATTTCTTTAGCAATGGTATAGAAATTTGTATGGGACACTTCTGACTGGAACATTCGTGAAATCAATGGCATTTTTATCCTCTCTCTGAGAGTGTGCTCACTATAATTCCTTTGTGCCTGGGAAGCAGAGGGACAGTTGCCAGTACTGTTCCCCTAGAAAGGGAAGCTTGCCTGTGTGAATGGAGCTGATGTTGATCTGAACATGATGACAGTGAACTGTGCATGGTTGCTGAGAACCTACTAGATCTCCATGCCAAATTTGCCCCCATCACACTGCCGGTGTACTAATGGAGCAGGACCAGGCCAGCAACCTAGTATTTACTATCACTTTAATGTCAAGTGCCATATGTCAGCTTGAGGGGAATATGCACTAGATATCCTTGTGGTATTGATAATGTTCTTTCCCTGCTGATGCCAGCTTCAACCAGGAGCTCTTATCTCTTACACCACTGCTAAAATCAAAAGACCTTCAAGTAGAAAATAAACAATAGGAGAAATTTCTTTGCTCATCTGGGCTTCCCATAACCTCATCATCCCTATAACAGCTCCCACTGATTTCAAGAGTTTGATCTTTCTTTGTCTTTTGATTTTTTTGCAATATCTTGGCAAAGTTCAGCTAATATGGCCTCCAACTCTATAGTCATACATATAACACTTGAATGCATAGATTCATGCATAATATATGAATATTATCTGTATGTGTATGGTTACCAAACTGATCAGCTGATCGTAAGTCTTGAGGAACATCTGTTAGTAGAAACAGAAGGAATCAGCTCTAGTGGGACTGGCAGGAGTGTGTTTGCACTTAGAGTAAATTTGCTTTCCAGTAGCAAGTATAGTGCTGTGTTTTGGATTAGGATGAGAATAATGTTGATAACACAGTTGTTGCTGGGTAGTTGTTGTGTTTACACCAAATCAAGGATTTTCCAGCCTCCCATGACTTGCCAGGTGTGCAGGCAGGACAGCTGACCCAAAAAGCCAAAGGGATATTCCCTGACATATTAAGGTCGCGCTGAGGAAGCTAGCCATGAGGCGAGATTGCTGCTTGGAAACAAATTTGGCATCTGGCTTTTTTTTCTGCATGTGGTGAGCAATTGAATTTGTGCATCACTTGGTTTATATCATGTTATTATTACTATTATAAATACTGTTGCTATCATCCATATCCAGTACCATTGGACATATTATTAGATACCTTCTGTAATTTTTACCTGTACCTTGACCATCCTTCACAGTAGTTGCTGTACTGCATGGAATTCCTGCCAAAATCAGTAAGTACTTGTGGAGTTAAGGTACCTTTGCTATGCTTAAGCACGTGCATGGTTTTAAGCATGTGAATGAAACCATTGCTCTTAATGGGATCAAAATTGGAAGAGAATGTTTTCTAGCTGACAAGTAGGTTGCAAAAGAGAAGCTAATTTTATAATTAGTTTGAGAAAGAAAGTAATTCTGGGGTATGGGTGTGACAAGCTCTAATTAGCATCTGTGAGGAATTAGAGGAGATTTGTAGAATAATAGGTCACAAACTGTTCATACTTTAAATAACAATTTGGTCTGAGTGTAATTATAAATAAGCTTTTGCTTCTCATTAATTTTCTACTTGATTACTAAAGCAATTGTTCAAGTGTAGAGCTATTAGAAAAACCATTAGAAACTGTTCACACTCTGCAAATAATAGCAGAAATTGCAAAGGAAATGTATCTTAATGAAGGAAAGCACATTGATCCGTGTGCAAAAATTGTTGTGCCTGAATGAGATTAAATCATGCTGATTATTTTAATGCATAACCAAGAACAAGCGAAACACTGAGCAGGTCAGTACAACTTCTTAGTGATGCCTTCACAAACAACATTTCTGTCTGTCTTGTAAGGATATTATTTTTCATCCTTAATACTTGCTCAAATGCCTTATTTGCAAATCTCTCTTTTAGGCTTGGTAATTGCAAATTATGTAAAACTACTAAATAAATAATGATTAAACTTCTTATGTAAAAGTATTTAAACATACTTTAAATCCAAAGAAGATGGGGTTTAGTCTTTTCTTGCAAACTTTGAAGTTAAACCTTTCCAACAGTTCATGAGGCATGCAATTTCTCATCCTCATGGCTACATGCATGAACTCAGCCACAACTTGCTGTTCTCTCCACTAAGTTATATATCTGTATACTAGCTAACACACTTATAATTGTCAGAAAAAGTTGGGTAAACACAAAAATTCCTCTCAATTCTATTGTAGGCTATCAGCTGAAACTGACAGCAATGAAGCAGTCCCTCGCTATTCACGTGTTTGCAAGGGAGAGTGAGATTTTCAGTATTCCTTGTAAGGCCAGTATATTTTATTAGGACCCTATTTATTGTTTTCTTCATGATCACAATAGCTGCTTAACTGACATCTGAGTACTTTTCTTTAGATACCACATATATATATATATATAGTTGTAGAGTTTTCTCCCTCCTAAAACTATACAGTTCTATACATTGCATTATCTTAATCCTTTTTCTACCAGATTATGCTGCAAAGTGTCCATCATCTCAGAAAGCCCTTTTGCTCTTCTCTCCCTGGCATCACATAGCAATTGACTAGAAACATCATGCATTTTATCTGTAATGTAAGGGGGCCTTTCTTCGTCTTTTTGGACCACTCTTCTTTTGTGGTGAACTCAACCATGATGAGTGAATCAGAAAACAGGACACCACAGGCTTTCAGTGAGAAAGATCTCATGTGAGTTTTCTCTGGGATGAATTCTCCTTCACTTACTCCCATTAGAGAACTGAAAATAGTATTGTATATGAATAGCTCTTGGGCAAAGATTTAGGTTCACAACAGAAGAAAAAGTGGTTTGTTTAGATATTTTCCCATTCTTCCTCTCCTGTAGGAAAAAAAAAGGTATGGAAAAATCTTCATAAAAAAACAATCAGACATTCTAAATGGAAGTTGAGGGGAGTATTTTTTTTAAAATCTCTCTACTTAAGTGCTATTGGTGTGAATGAAAAGATATCAACAGTTAGCTACAGTTGACAAACTGTGTTCAGATAGTTGCCTCTTACAACTTTGTCAAGCTCACAGAAGCCAATGTTCACTGAGATTTCAAATTTTAATGCTAATTTAAATCTCTGTTTTATTCAGATGGTTCTCTTGCTACAGAATTTAAGAAACATCCAGGTAAGGGGAAGTTTAAATATAAGTTTAAAACTCTAGCCCATTCTAAAAGTTATATCCTCAGCTAGGATTGCAGGGGTTAGGGTTGCTTTTTTTGATTCTCCTCTCCATCCCACAGCAGAGGGAGGAGGAGGTAGAGAGTGGCCACAGGGTACTTAGCTGCTAACTGTGGCTAAATCACGACAGGGTCTGATTGGAGTCTACAGCTCTTAAAATCCTGATTTTATTTCTCCTTCTCATGACAGGTGAAGGTCTGACAGGAAATTATTTTATATTACTGAAAATCCCATAGAAAGCAGAACTGACTCGTTTTACAATGTGCATCGGGGAAAAGTGTAGGGTAATGGATGTGTGCTTTGCCAGGGAGTTATAAGATGAAGCCACCTGTATCTTCAACTACAACAGAACAAAAAAACCAAAATCCTAACCAATCACCTAAACAAAATACACCCCACCCTGACATTTTTATCATCTAGACTAGAGCATAACAAAGAAATGGTTCAATTAAGTCATCCTTCAAAACAGGCTGAAAATCACAGGCTACAGGTGGAAATGACTGGTATCTATTTCCACACTGTATTACAGTGAGGTATCCAGATAAAATGACACTTAAACTCCGAAAGGATTTGGGGGATAAAGCCCAATATATGTGGAAGAAAGGTGGGGGAAAGTGGTTTTTACAAAACAGTCAAAGAATCTCTTATTTCTCTCTGAAGTGTCAGCTTCTGTTTTGAATTCCAGCCTAAAGAGTCTTCAGCACAATTTTCAATTAATCAAGCATCCATTACTCATTATCTCTCGACAGTCTGTCATTCTGAAAACAAAATAACATATTTAGGAATGATTCAGCAGGTGATCTTAGTTAACTCTTGTGAGTAATCTCCTTTTTCCTCTGAATGAGAAAATCAATCTGAGTGGTACCAACTGCCTGTATGTATGTGAGAAGATATCATTCTTCCATTTTCAAGGGTTTCTTCCATTTTCTCTTTCCTCCATGCTTTCTAAATTTATATATATTTTGTGTGGGTGGTGGTTGGGGTCGGGGTTTTCTTGTTAGTATTAACTGGTTTCATTTCCTTTGTTGTTTGCAGTTAATCTAATTGTAGTTAATCTAATTGTATTAGATCTGTCTCTTTGTTACCCACCACATTCCAAGGACAATTAAGCACCTTCTCATAATCACTGGAACTAAAGTATAAAGCTTTCTGAGGGAGTGATAACAAAATACAGTGGGACTGATATGAGGAAATAAAGATTTTATTACATCACTCTCTCTGTGAGTTCTTAACTAAAGTTTGGAAAATTCCATGGAACCAATCTTATAGGTTGGACATTATCAGCAGATGTTTTGCTCAAACTTCAGAAAGAATCAGTGAGAGCATCAGGAGTAGAAGGTGGGTGTCATGGTTTAACCCCAGCAGATAACTAAACATCACACAGCAGCTTGCCCTCTCTTTTCTCAGTAGAATCATAGAATGGCAAGGGTTGGAAGGGATCCCAAGGATCATAGAGCTCCAACCCCCCTGCCACTGGCAGGGCCATCAACCTCAGGCCTGGATCTGCACAAGGTTGCCCAGGGCCACATCCAACCTGGCCTTGAACACTTCCAGGGACGGGGCACCCACCACCTCTCTGGGCAGCCTGTTCCAGGACCTCACCACGCTTTCTGTAAAAAACTTCCCCCTAATATCCAATCAAACCTTCTCTCCTTTAGCTTTAATCCATTCCCCCTTGTCCTGCCATTATCTGCCCTTTTTAAAAGTTGATTCCCCTCCTGTTTATAATCTCCCTTCAGGTACTGGAAGGCTGCAATGAGGTCGCCCTGCAGCCTTCTCTTCTCCAGGCTGAACAAGCCCAGCTCCCTCAGCCTCTCTTTGTAGGGCAGGTGCTCCAGACCTCTAATCATCTTTGTGGCCCTCCTCTGAACCCTCTCCAACAGTTCCACATCTTTCTTGTATTGGGGGCCCCAAATCTGGACACAGTACTCCAGGTGTGGCCTCACGAGGGCAGAGTAGAGAGGGGCAATCCCCTCCCTGTCCCTGCTGGCCACCCCTCTGCTGATGGAGCCCAGGATACCATTGGCCTTGCAAGCTGCAAGAGCACACTGCTGGCTCATGTTAAGTTTCTCATCCACGGTGACACCCAGGTCCTTCTCAGCAGGGCTACTCTCAAGAAGCTCTTCTCCCAGTCTGTATCTATGTCTGGGATTCTTCCAGCCCAAGTTCAACACTTGGCAGTGTTGAACCTCATTAGGTTCACCCGGGCCCACCTTTCCAGCTTGTAGAAAAGAAGGATGGGGAGCAAAAGAATTGGATGGGTAAAAGTGACAAAACTAGTGGGTTGAGAGAAGAATATTTTAATATTGATATAAAATAACAATAATAAATATGATTTGTAGTGTAAAGGAAAATAACAGACGAGAGAGAAATAAAATCCAGGAAAGATAAGTGATTCAAATGAAAACAAGCAGCAGCCCCCTAGTATATATATATGCTCACTATAGTCTTTTATGATATGGAATATCCCTTGTTCAGTTGGAGTCAGCTGTCCCACCTGTGTGTCTTCACAATTTCTGTGCCCCTAGTCTACTTGCTGGCATGAATAGCAGAAAACACTGTGACTGTAAGCACTGCTCAAGGACTAAAAAACATCCCTGAATTATGAATGTTTCCAGCACAAATCCAAAGCACTACCACAAAGAAAATTACCTCTACTCCTAGCCAAAATCAGCATAATGGGTCACTTCACTATTTTCATCAAAAATACAGCCAGTTGCTGCTTTGCACCAGTGAGTTCACAGGAAGCTTGCTATGGTAGGAAAATAGGCATTTTGTACCTTTAGAAAAAGTGCAATCTTTTTTTCCACTTCAAACTTTTGATAAAAACAAGCAAATAATACAATCTTACAAAATTGTTCAAAGCAAGGAAAATGGTGTGTCACTAGCCAAGTTGTTTCAGCTGGAGAAAGTACAGTTCCATCAGTTTTCTTAGCTGCATTTGCTTTGCTTTGCTTTTTACAGTCATATTTAATTATTTTTCAGATGTCTTTGGTACTCTGTTGCTGTCACCCCAGCCTGCACGTCTCCACCAGCCCTTCTCTTTTAAGTCTCTTGTGCTAGCCTGTTATGCAGTTCTTTATTGACCCTTCAGACCTCCTCGCCCTACCGGAGATGGGTTAATGCACTCTTACTTTTGTGTCATCTCCAAACTGTCTGCAGCTATTGCCATCTTTTCTGTATAAAGTAGTCCTGCTAAAATACAAATTGATTTGAGAAGCTAGGGTTAGGTATGTAGCAGCGAGATTGTTTCTTTCCTACAAATCAATGCCTCTCTCACTCAAAGAAATTCTACTTGTTCACACATCTGTAAAGCCTCAGCGTTGCCCATGGCCACCAGACCTTAGAATTATGTACCACCACCTCCTACATAGTTGTTTCTGTTTCTTTTTCCTAGTGAAGATAAGACCCAGTGTGCACAGATGGTCAATGCCTAGAGTTGGGATTTTGCTCTGGGTGTTGTCCTCAGCATGAAGTCTTGCTTTAAATTCTTGGTAATGCTGGAGAGGTTCTTTCTCCTAGCCATTTGAGTGCCTCAGTCTATATCTTGGGTCCCTTTTGGCAAAGCCTCCTGTCTTTGAAATGCTTTGTGATGTTTGTTGAGGGAAATCTGTATTTAATAAAAAGCCTCAATTTCAGAGGGTTTAGCAGAAAAAAGAACACCCTGAAGCACATAGGCTGTCCTAGTCTAAAGCTTCTAATAGCACTTAAGACTTCCAAAAGTGTATATATTTTATAGAAATAACTGTAGGACCTAAGTTTTCCTTGACTATTTTTCCATCACATTACAGGTTCTTTTTTACAAATGAAATAACCATTATTCCATCGTTATAGTCTGAAATACTGATTAATATTCCTTCTGCAAGTTTAGACTCCTCCTTACTTAGAAGAGGATTTAATTTTGATATGCACCTGCTCTGTAAGTGAAAGGTGATTAAATTAACATTTTCACCCTAGAAAAAATTTCGTATTATGACTCTGAGAAATCTGTCATTCCATTTCCCATCATTTGTTAAAATACTGGCTCATTCTAAATAAAACCCACACATTTAGCTTTGATCTGAACAAGTCAAAGATTTTTACTGTTGTATACTATATATTTAAAGGGTTCTGAATTAGTTTAATATGGAAAGTTCTTTTTTCCATCTGTCTATAACTTGCTCAAGTGTTTTTCTTTTTAAAGGCTTATATTTTAGCTTGAAAATCATATGCCTTGTTCTTTGCAGGACATACTTGACAGCAATGGTAAAGAACATCAGCAGTGACTCAGTTTTGGACAGAATTAAAGAAGGTAAAAAAATCAAGTTTGCATTAAAACAGAATTCAACTGCAGCAACAACATATTTCTTGGCTGTACAGTGTCCCATGAAAGGATTTAGATGATTCCAAGTGTATAGCACAAAAGTGGTCTTTCAGTTGAAGTTCAGTACTGTTTCACTTTCTATTTGTGGATCTCAGAATGACAGGTGTGGCTGAGATGCTGTTGTATCAGTCATTCAAACATTCTGTTTACTAGGATGTTACGGTAAAAAAGCATTCAGGTAATACAGCATTTGGATGCTGTTAGAGCCTATTTTTCTCTAAATTTCTGTGTCACTACAAAAAGTTATTTCTTGGAAATTCAATTAACTCAACATTTTGCCTGAAATATTGAGCAAATGTGGACATTAGATCCAACGTGGATGTGCTGTTTCATGGGAACTTGAGTGCCTAATGTTATTGTTTTTCTGTGATTGCTTACATCACAGATTCCAGAGAATGCTTTGATCATAAAATGAATATATTAGTACATATTACAGTCAGTAATAAAACTCTGGACTTGTTTGGGAGTGGGAACCACAAATAGCTAAATCAGAACAGTTTTCATTTGAGCAAGTGGACCATTTAAAAATAGTTACAACAATAATTGAATACAGAGCCACATTTTCTTTGAGGTAATATATATGAGTGCATTTTAGCCTGTAAGACACTTTCTGTAGTTATTTATTTTTAACACGGCACAAAAAGCCTGGATAACAAAACTTTTGTATCTCATAGACAACTGGAGCTTTAGATGCAGCAGCTACCTGTAAAGCAAGATAAGGAGGCAGATGGCAGTGCTGGGGGGGCCATCTTTCGTATTTTGGGACTGAAAGAACATGTTAATTGTTCCACTGATGTAGACTTGCATGAAAGGAAATTATTTCTTCTGTTTGGACCAAGGAGCAAGTCACTTCAATCAAGTCTTTTATCAATTTTCAACTCAAAATAAAATAAGAGCATGATTTATACACTCTGTGTGCTGTTTGTAAGGATGGATAGCACAGTCGAATGCTAAAAATGATAATAGATAATCAATGTCTATGCAGTCAGAGCTGAATCTTAAATGTGTTTTCAGAAGTGCTAATTTGACTGGCTCTTCAGGAAGAGTGAAGGTCCTGACAAACTGCTTCTGGATGTATACTATATACCAAAATACTATTGTCATGATACTATATACTAAAATACTATACTCTTTAAGACTAGAGTAACAAGTCTTGAATGTCTTGGAACAACTCGTATCCCTGCAGTGGATTTTAACAGAAGATCTGAAGATAGGCTGAGTTGGGCTGTTCAACTTGGAGGAGGCTCTGGCGGGGGGGGGGCCTTATAGCAGCCTTCCAATACCTGAAATGTGCTTATAAGAAAGCTGGGGAAGAACTGTTCATGAGGGCATATAGCATTCGGACAAGGGGTAATAGTTTTAAACTAGAAAAGGGGAGCTTTAGGTTGGATATATGGAAAAAATTCTTGAGTATAAGGGTGGTGGATCACAGGAACAAGTTGCCCAGAGAGGGAGTGGAAGCCCCATCCCTGGAGATCTTCAAGGTCAGGTTTGATGGGGCTCTGAGCAACCTGATCTAGTGAAGATGTCCCTGCTTACTGCTGGGAGGTTGGACTAGATGACCTCTAAAGGTCCCTTCCAACCTTACACATTCTGTCATTCTATGATTCTGAACTCAGCTTTAATTCCATTATTTTAAATTCAGTTTTCAATATGATTTTTGTATAAAAGTATAGCAGCCTTTTTTTGCAGTTCCTGATGTTCCACAATCTGAAGTCAAATTATTTTTGAGGAAGACATGGAAATCTAAATGCTAGTCTCAGCTCTGGAAAAATAGCATATGCTTCTAAATTACACAAAGACATTTTGGAAATGAGATCCTTGGACACATCAGATGTGTAGGATGAGAAGTGAACGTTTTCTTTCTCCCACACGTTTCTTCATGATGAGTGTCTTCTGTAGAGTGTGTTATCTAACAACATCAGTTTGAAGTATTAGTCTCATGTTCATTTCTGTTTGGTCATTTTTTGTGTGTGCAATGTATAATTACAAATGGAAGAAAAATTTACTTCCAATATGCTAATTAGATTTAAATTGTTCCTGTCCATAAAAGAACCGCGTGAAATAAAAAATTAATTTACCCTTCCCCCAGCAAAATGCCATTATCTATATGTACGAGATATATAGGGGCAAAAGAAAAATGTAGGTATGCAATTATAGCAAAGTTATAACAAGCTGAAATGCCTTGTCACTGCAAGCAAACTGTCTAAAGTTTGCGTTGAGAAACATTAATATTTAATGATATTCTTCGGGACATTTCCAGCAGCTCAGTGTGAAACATCTTTGTCTACTTAACACATAAATATTTTAAGTTGTCAATATTTTGCACACATAGAGAACCACTTTCATTCAGGGTAGGGAAATCAAGGGTAAATATTTTACCGTACTCCCTGCACTTCCGAACTATTGGATTTCCAGGAGATATTTCAGACATAGGAGACATTAACAGTTGCACATAATTTCACTTCAGGTTTTAATGTAGCCTTGACTTTTAAAAAATAACTCTAGAAAGTATCATCAAGTCTGGAGCAAAATTAAGAAACCTGAGGAGAGGATCTAACATGAAACTAAGGAAAATGAAATATGCATATAATCTTTTGAGCAATGAGCTACATACATTTTGTTTCTTCAATCATTTATTTATCTTAAGGGGCAATAATTGATTTTGCTCTGGCAGAAAGTTTGTGACAACTTCGGACACAAAGCATCGGTCACTAAGAACAAGTGGTCTTTAACTTTTCAAGTTCAAGTTTCTTTGTATCATACCTTGCACATCTTCAGGCTTTGCTGTCCACAAGGAAAGGGGCAGATGTATCATGTATTTGACAATCTGATCTATGTGCTAACTTTATTGATTTCTTCCTATCAGTCTTTTTACACTATTCATTTAAAAAAGCTGAAATGATTACATATCTATAGAAACACTGGTTTTGTCATTGTCAATACCTCATTCAACCATATTCATTCGTTAACAGTGTAATTAGAGAGATTTGTATAAGTAGTTTGATATTAGAGAACCACTCATTGTTATGTTTGCCTGTTGGGTAGACAACATTAGCTTTTATTTGCCTGTACTCTGCACGTATAATTTCCACCAGAAGAATAACCTGTGCTAGAAGGTTTATGCTTATGGTCATCACACTTTGAGAAAGATTTGGAATTTGGTGTGAGAACAGCAATGAGGATGAATACTGATCTAAAAAATATGACCTGAGACAGGACACTGAAAGTATTGGAGTTGTCTCACCTAAGCCAGAGAGAAAACTGGAGTAGGACATTGTTCTTCAGGTATTAAAAATAAGCTTAGAAAAACAGGAAATTTTCACCTTTTTATATGCTCGTTCTGAAGTAGCAGGCTCAAATCAGAGCATAAGAAAAGAAGGTAGGCATTAGTAAAATATTTTTAGGTCTGAAATGAATTTCCTGTGATGTTTTCTGACACCTATCATTGAAGAGGTTTTAAAATAGTGGTTCAAAAAATGTCCTTCAATAATGATTGAGACAGCCGTGGGCAAAAGGATAGCATAGGTGCCATCTGGAAAACCCACTCAGTCTTTTTTTTTAAAGTGGTTTCAGTGCCTAGAAATTCAGAACAAGGAGAAAAGTCTGGTTTTATACCTCTCTGCACTAGTAATGCTCTGTGGGCACTGTCTTCCATAGTTTGAAGTATCCTTCATTTGGTCAGAGTAAGACCTTATTATTAATCAGATTCCATTTGCTCAGTACCCACAAAGAAATATTTGCAAAGAGTAGGTAAAGCTTTTCAATATTTAGTACTACAGAATGCCTGGAGGATTTCCTCAGGACAGAAATAAAATTTGGCGGATTTAGTGGAATTTCCATGGAAGAAGGGTAAATATTTGACATCTCCCCATAGGTAATGGAACTGATTTTGACAAGCTGTTTACCACCAATTCTCTAGATAGCTTCAGCTCAAGATAGAAGCTTAGAAAAATACATTTTACCTCTTATCCAAAAGTAAAAGGTTTTCCTTCGTATTTATCCATTCTGTTTTGAGCCCACCTTCTCTGCTTTATGTCCTGAAAGACAAATGTCTACACTTTTATCCTATCTGAGAAGCTAATTATGGGATGTATTACTGAAGTGCTATGTAAATACTTAACCACAGCTGTACTATTGCCTGTTAGGGTGGAAGATCATTCTTGTCAACTCAGGAGAAATGGCAGATCTATAGAAATTAATGCACTTGAAAATATTGCAGAAAAACAGATCACTTGTATCTTAATAGGAAAGCACTTCACGTTAAAATCTTTTTAGATATGGACAGTAACTATCATTCTAAGTAAAGTAACTGTGGTTGCTATCACATCTGATTGTTACTGATTCCATCCCAGAATAGCTTCAGAATAACTAGTCCAAAGAATTGCCCAGAGATCCACTGGGGTCATTGCACCCCAAGAGTCTTACCCTATTTGATGACCTGCTTGTTACTGACAGTGGAAAGTGGAACTTGAATATAATGGAATTATCAAGGGTTTAGTGCTCATTATAAAAGGGGGTTAGTTGAGGAGGGGCAGCATGGCTCCAGTGCATGCAGCTCAGGGGCAGTCCATCTTTGTGATGTATCTTGAGCATGCGATCTGAGTTGAATGATTGTTGGTGAGAAACTGCATTGAGTGTCACCACTTACGTATGTTCTGTTAAAAGTCATGTTATTGCTATTTCTACACACACACACACACACACCCCTTTGCTGTCCCAGTAAACTGTCCTTATCCAAACCCACAAGGTTTGCCTTTGTCTCCTCATTCTCCTCCCAGTCCCACTTAGAGGGGTGGGGAAGTGGCTGTGTGGTGCTCAGCTGCAGCTTGGGGCTAAACCACAACAATGTGAGACGGTGGGACTCTTAAGGAATGCTTTTATAAAAACGGATTCTTTTTTAATGGTCAGAATTTAATTCAGTAGAGATTCCTGAAGGATGCAATTTTCAGCATTTTATTTAGAGTTTATTCAGTTGCTGTAATGTAAGGCAATGTTGTTGGCATTGTTTCTGTTATGCTGTGGTAACTGATTTGATTTAACACCACCGAACTCAATTAGAAGCAATGAATTCTTGCTATTATTTCAGTAGCAAAAGTATATGAATATAATAGAATTACCAAGAAGTTTTGTGAACCTTAGTAGCAATTATATTTTAAATGCATGTTAGTGTTGCAGTAACCATCTAGATTTCCTAGTTACCCTCATATGTTGTATCTAAGATTTCTGGAATGACTGTTATCCTTGATTAGTTTGGAAACACAGATAATTCATTAGCCTCCAGGAAGCCAGAAAAGGCTTAAAGGTTTTGCTCTCATAAAAATAAGAATAAAATTAGAGGTCAACATGAAAGAATTTAGTAAGTGGTGAATATATTCTTATCAGTGGAGTTTTCATAATTATATATTAACAGGAAGCATTAACAATAACTGGACTTTTTTACAGGCCAGTGAACCTCACCTCTGTGCCTGGGAAGATCATGGAACAGATCCTCCTGGAGGACATGTTGGAGCACATGAGGGAAGAGCATGTGATCTGGGACAGCCAGCACAGTTTCACCAAGGGAAGGTCGTGCCTCACCAGTCTGGTGACTTTCTATGATGGAGTGACAGCATCAGTAGATAAAGGGAAGGCGACCGATGTCATCTACCTGGACTTGTGCAAGGCCTTTGACACAGTCCCCCACAACATCCTTATCTCTAAATTAGAGAGATGTGGATTTGATGGGTGGACTATCCAGTGGATAAGAAACTGGTTAACAGACCGTAGCCAAAGGGTGGTGGTCAATGGGTCTATGTCCGGGTGGAGGCCAGTGACAAGTAGTGTCCCCCAGGGGTCTGTCTTGGGACCGGTTCTCTTTAACATCTTTATCAATGACATCAATGATGGAACTGAGTGCACCCTCAGCAAGTTTGTGGATGACACCAAGCTGAGTGGTGTGGTAAACACCCTAGAAGGAAAGGAAGCCATCCAGAGGGATCTTAACAGGCTGGAAAGATGGGCCCGGGTGAACCTAATGAGGTTCAACACTGCCAAGTGTTGAACTTGGGCTGGAAGAATCCCAGACATAGATACAGACTGGGAGAAGAGCTTCTTGAGAGTAGCCCTGCTGAGAAGGACCTGGGTGTCACCGTGGATGAGAAACTTAACATGAGCCAGCAGTGTGCTCTTGCAGCTTGCAAGGCCAATGGTATCCTGGGCTCCATCAGCAGAGGGGTGGCCAGCAGGGACAGGGAGGGGATTGCCCCTCTCTACTCTGCCCTCGTGAGGCCACACCTGGAGTACTGTGTCCAGATTTGGGGCCCCCAATACAAGAAAGATGTGGAACTGTTGGAGAGGGTTCAGAGGAGGGCCACAAAGATGATTAGAGGTCTGGAGCACCTGCCCTACAAAGAGAGGCTGAGGGAGCTGGGCTTGTTCAGCCTGGAGAAGAGAAGGCTGCAGGGCGACCTCATTGCAGCCTTCCAGTACCTGAAGGGAGATTATAAACAGGAGGGGAATCAACTTTTAAAAAGGGCAGATAATGGCAGGACAAGGGGGAATGGATTAAAGCTAAAGGAGAGAAGGTTTGATTGGATATTAGGGGGAAGTTTTTTACAGAAAGAGTGGTGAGGTCCTGGAACAGGCTGCCCAGAGAGGTGGTGGATGCCCCATCCCTGGAAGTGTTCAAGGCCAGGTTGGATGTGGCCCTGGGCAACCTTGTGCAGATCCAGGCCTGAGGTTGGTGGCCCTGCCTGTGACAAGGGGGTTGGAGCTCTATGATCCTTGGGGTCCCATCCAACCCATGCCATTCTATGATTCTATGCATAAACAGATGCCACTGGTCATACTCGTATGTTGCAAGATGCTTTCCACAAAAGAATGCCAAGAAACCTCATAGATATAGAAAGGGGTTATCTAAAAGATTATTTATGTTTTGTTTACTCAACATGAGTTTCTTCGATGTCTTATTTAGATACGATCATTGATTTTGTTTTATTCTACTTAAACTGGATTAGCTCAGTCCTTCATTGTAGCTCTGCAGTTTCTCTAAGCTAGGCTAAAGTTCCTTGAAAGTAATGTATCTCAAGTAGTTACCTTTTCTTCAGGCTTTATGAATTTTCCTAGTATTGAGATTACTTGTCCCAGGTTTTGAGAGTTGTGTGAATGATAGATACATGCTAATGTCAGGCAGTCTTATATGATATTCACAGTCATTTCCTAAGAGAAGCACGAAGAGGAAAATCAAAGAGGATTGTTGATGTCTAAGGAAGACAGAACATTAATCTGTGTGACAATAAGGAAGGACTCTTCTGTTTGGTTACTCCATGAGAATCTGAAATAACTGCTGGAAAAACTACTGCATTGGCAGGACCTCTGTTCAAAGAACATAGAGCTACACAATAAAATTTTCTTTAGTAATTATCAGAAGGAAATTTATAGAAACTGGACCATTGAGGATGCTACCTCACCTCTGACAGCTTCCCCCTCTTTGCCTGCTCTTTTATCACCTACTTTTTGCTTGTCCAAAATCCACAGAGGACTCCCTTTTTTGACCGCTAACTCTGCACAGGTATTGTGTTGGTGAAGATGAGAACAGTGGAGAACAGTGAATATAAGTATTTTCAGGGAGCTAAAGGTACATAAAAGGAAACATATATTTTAGAAGATAAGTGAAAGCAATTCTTGGAACCCATGACTGAATTCAGAGTGACTCTGTAGGGCCACCACATAATTGCCAGCATCCTTCCTTATTTCTAAGGAGCATATTTGATCCCACCTTCCTAATGGTAAGCGTATGTCTTTTTCTATGTAGTGCTTAAACAGAAGTGAGTGGGAGAACTTAGTGCATGTACTTAAACATTGTGCAGTATGTTGGATACACACAATACCGCTGTTGTTTAAATAAATAGCATCCCCAGGTTTGTAGATGGATGATTAAATTCCCTCAGGGATTCTTAGAAGTTGCATTTGTGTATTTTGCCATAAGTTCATGCTAGGAGTATCATTTTTGAGACAAGAATATGGATCTCTGACCAACTCGCATTGCGGCTAAAAGAAACAATTTTATTTTTTTTAAATTGGTTGCTCCTAGGCTTGGAGTCACAGGATTGTTCAATTTTTAGACTGTACTGATATTCTGGCTGCTGTAGGGTGTTGCCTCCTTAACAAAATCTTCTTACAGCAAGATCCATGGTTATGAGGCCCAATTCACTGTTACCTGATGAACTGGAATTCCTCCTGTTGACCTAAATAAATGGAGGAGTCCAGGAACAGTGGTATCAGGGAGAAGTGGGGAAGCAAGGAAGTAGGTGAAAGTCCTATACAAGTGTTAGCTGTGAAGCTAACTATATCCAAAAGGGGAGGAGCATAGGAGTTCCTGTTATGAAACCTGTGAATCAGGATGTATGATAAATACCAATGTAATTCATACAAAAATCCCAGAAGGGGACATTTATACTGCATAGCTAACCAGTATTGCATAAAACCTTAACTCAGGACAGACATCCATTCCAGTAATTGGTAGTTACACAATCATTTTTCAAATAATACAATGTAATAACAGAGATCTTTTTTCATGTCTCTTGCTAGTGAGTGCAACTCTGGGAATGGCAAGTAGTCATACAAAGTCATTTGTATGTCAGCTATGAAGTGAATGAGGCAAAACCATGAAGTGGTTGCTTTTCAGCTGATCAGTCCTTCATTCGTCATCTTCCCCCTTGGGATTAAAGACGTGGACTGAAATAGGAAAAGGAGGAGAGGGTTAAAGAAAACTAAGCAGGATTCTGGACTGGCTTCTGCCAGCTATCACCTCCCATCTATTTGCCCTGCTGGTGGAAGCATCACGGGGACCACTCAGCGCATCAATGCTGGAGGAACACAATTTCAGAAACAGGGTGCTTGCAATTATTTAATAGGTGAAGAAGAAAAAATGCCCCTGCAGCTTAAGATGAAGGAAAATTAGTCTAGGGCTGAGCATCATAAGAATGAATTAGGATGTTCTTTTTCATTATATTTTAGATGTGAAATTAAAGCATGTAGGACCCCTGTGTTATAGTCTTAGGCCTGAGATTACCTGATATAATAAAACAAGATGACACAAATATTGCTCATTTATGTCACTATAAAGTAACTTTATAGTGCTACAATCAGTACTACCATTTATGCTATCTAAGCTCAGCATTACTAATTGTATCACTATAAAGTTATTTTATAGTCATATAAACAGTACAGATAACGCTGGCAGGCATTGGTATTAATGTTGCAAATAAATTTACAAATGCTTTAGCTGGTTATCTTTTATGTTGCTAATATGCAAACATTAGGGGCAAGCCCATCATTGTAATCTGCAATCCTGTGACCTGTTATTTTTATCACTGGTGAATGAGACAAGGGAGCGCCCTTGTGCTTTCGTCTGGCTGAAATATTTATTAGATCATTTGCTTTTCACAGGTACGTGAACTAAAAAAGGAAGGTTAAAGGAAGTGTACCCACTCCTGGATGAGCAACAATGGAGAACTGTTGACAACAGATGAGGAAAAGCCCAAGACAAGTGAGGAAACTCAGCAGAGACAATTGCTTCTTATCATGGACTGTGCCGACAATTTAAGGTAACATCTTAGATAGGTTGCTTCATTTTTCATATGGCTATAAAGACATAGAAGAAATTCTCTCTTTATATCATAGAATCATTAAGGTTGGAAAAGACCTCCAAGATCATAGAGTCTTACTGTCCCCCTACCACCTATATTACTTAATAAACCGTGTCTCTAAGTAGCTCGTCCAACCTTTCCTTAAACACCCTGAGGAATGGTGACTTCACCACCTCCCTGGGCAACCCGTTTCAATGCTTAACCACTCTTTCTGAGAAGAAATTTCTCCTAATTTCTAACCTGAACCTGCCCTGGCACAACTTGCAGCCATTCCCTTTTGTCCTATCACTAGTTATCTGTGAAAGAGGCTGACTCCCAACTCAACACAACTTCCTTTCAGATAGTTGTAGAGTAATATAGTCTCTCCTGAACCTCCTCCCAGTTCCCTCAGCTGCTCATCATAAGACTTGTGTTCCAGACACTTCACCGGCTTTGTTGCCCTTCTCTGGACACACTCCAGGGCCCCAGTGTCTTTCTTGTAGTGAGTGGCCCAAAACCGAACACAGTATTTGAGGTGCAGCCTCACCAAGGCTGAGTACAGGGCAATGATCACCTCCCTGCTCTGAATGATTCAAAAATTTCACAAGCAGAAAGGTTCAAAACCAGGTCCCTTTTAGGCCAGCTTTGGGAAATGAGATGGCCTTTTAGTCTAGAGCAATTTGCCACAGTTTTGTATGGTATGTATTTTTAAATGTGATTAATAAAACAATGTATTTTTATACTTTGGTTAATATTTTAATAATAAATTTTTATTGAACTAAGAGGAAATATACACAGAAGGAATATGTGTAATCTCTTGTTTTGAAAACAGCCTGACAGACGAAAGATAGAGGTGTTATATTTTCATGTTAGCACATTGATTATTCTTTTTAATGGTGCAAAGTTAATTTTTAAAAGCTCACTGAATACAATTTAGTTACTTATACAATCATGACACACTTTTAGGTTAAAGACTTCTGTTTCCTCTTCTGAAAGAGTAGTGATGTTTTGAGTATATGAGTCGCCATCATTTTGCCTGGACTCTGTGCCCAAGATTCGTGGTCTGGTTTTAACAAAATGAGTTCACCAGACTGAGACTGGGATATTCACCGTGCCAGACAGCTATGGAGAGAATGCTAATGAATCTCCTAGGACAATTAAAAGTTTTTTATCTTACTAGGAATAAAGTAATGCAAATATCTACATACCTAAATACCTTGACATCAATATAATGCTTTGAAGACCAAAAAACATAAAATGGAATGGAAAATCAGAGTTGATAACATCAGACAGCACAAGGCAATTTGTGCACCATGCATCCAGATTGATCTCTCAAGTGTTTCTTCAGTTGCATGCATAGAGCTAGTCCACAATAACGATTTGCACACTATAATAAGAGCCTTTCATTCTGGAAAATGTTTCACCTACTTGAGCTTTGGTGAAGACTCTTTATGGCTTTTAAAAAGAACATACATGTTAGCAGAGTCAGTTTCTTGGCTTTCCAAATATTTTGATGTGTTCTATTGGCTTGTTTGTTTAAAATGAAGTCTCTCTAGCTACTGTATTTCCTTGAAAATATGATCTGAAAGTAGCCAATTCAATTATATATGCTTGAGTATGCCAAGAACCTGAAGAACTATGCTTCACGTATTAACTGAGATGCCAGTGATCTGGCAGAAGATAAAAATTAAACCATCAGCAAGATGTGAGATCTACCAAAGGAACAACAGAGCTAGAAGAACACCCAGAGACACTTTCTCACATCTTGAATATTCAAGCAGTCTGTGCAGAACATCTCGGTTTGATTTCTCTGAATTACACTAGATTAGCGGAATACACAATATCAAAATACATCTGCTGGCCACTGATGGAATCTGAGACTAAATACTAGGCTGGATGCATCTTTGCTATGATCCACTGCAGAAAGCAGAAGGCAAGCACTGAAGTTAACAACCTAGGGAAACTCTGTATTCTCTCCCTAAAGACCTCCAGTGGCAAGTATTATTCAGGAAAGATATTCCATTTCCTTGGGAAAGGATAAATTGACTTTCGCAAGTTCCTCCCAGACCTGCAAAGAACAAACATAGTCACAGCTCCAAAGAAACATCCATTTTCCAGGCATTTTCAGGTATGAGTCATCTAACTGTGCCATTAGGCTGTCTGCTTGCGTTATCTCCAGATCATCATAGCTCTTGCTTGTTTCATATGCTGAAAAAATGGTTTCTACTGAGCAGATAACTCTCCTTAGAAATTATTGTGTTGATTAAAAGATAATTGATACAACAGCAAGCATTTGTGTAATCTGCTGAACTTTGGAGCTTCTGGATAGCCCATGAAGTTGAGGCAACAGAGTGGGGCCTGGCAGCTATGTTGGGCCCTCAGTTCTGGCAGGATGTTCTTACCCCTGTCAGTGAGAATGCAAGAAGCAAGATCACATATGCATGTCCACAAGGAGGACAGCTAAAATAGAATCATGTCAGTTGCACTCAGCATGCACAATGAATTCAATAGCTCAATGATGTTCTTCTGATGTCACTGTCACAGGGTTGAAACACGGCCAACCGAGTGCTAAAGATTAGTACAGAGGCTACAATCATTTCAGCACCACTTAGCACAAATGGGAACCAATTAATCTTTGCAGCACATCTGTAGAATACATATGAAGGATTAAATCCTAACATTGCTGAAATCAGAGAGATCTTTATTCTTGACTTTCGTGGAGCCTGATTTCACCCTAAAAATAAAAATGTGTTGTATCTTTATTGTAGATGACTCAGAAACACATGCTAGAGGGGGGTTATAAGTATTGAATTCTTTCCTAGAGACAAGTAGACTTCTCTAAATTTTCCAGGCAATTTAGTACTCAGTTTTGTCCATTTGTCTGTAAAGAGAGCTCTTCATTACAACTTACTCATGTTTTCTTTTGAAACTTGTTATAAACCCATAGGTGAGATTTAAGTACATAGATTCAACTTTTTTTTACATTGACCTCAGATATAGTGGCAAGAGGCTGATAAAAGGGAAAGAAAAATATCCATTAAAGTTAAATGAGAAAATAGGGAACATTTTACTAACAGGAAGGAAGGGTGCATGAAAAAGCCAAGCACAACAGGAAATGTCCTCTGGGATTTCAACCCAATCCTCTGTTAACTTGAACAGGCTCTTAGATACCCTCTTGCACAGGTTTTGTAGTGCAAATTGGAAAGACCTTTTAAATAATTTTTGCAGATATTAGTTGCTTTCTTGCCTTTTCCTTGCATATTCAAAGATTGATATACTGGAACAGGCTGCCCAGGAAAGTGATTGAATTACCATCCCTGGAGGTTTTTAAAAGATGTGTAGATCTGGCACTTGGGAGCATGTTTTAGTAGTGGGCTTGACAGTGTAATGTTTAAGGTTGGACTCAATGATCTTAAGGGTCTTTTCTAATTTAAATGATACTATGAATCTATGGTGATGGTATGGAAGTGATGCTTTGGAGCTTCAGAGCATATATACTGCCAGTGAATCACGGATAAATAGCAAGTCTGGATAGTACTAACATTTCCTTAGTAAACAGCATATTTCAGTCTGACTGCTTTGCAAGCATCTCAGTTCAGTAGGTGACATCTGAGATTAAAAGTGCCTTGCTTACAAGTTTATTAAAATGACACTATATTGCTTAAGAATCAATAGATGAGTATTCAGAGCAATTTCTGAGGTTGAGTGGACCTTCCACATCCTTAAATTTTTCTGAGATCAAGGTTCTTTCCTTCTTTTTGAACAAATCTGTTCAATTAGTTGATGATATTTTGATTTCCTTTTTCTTCTGTTTCCTTTTAATAAAACTTTAACATAGGACTATTCAAACAATAATGAGCATGCTGTATGCCCCCATCAAACAGGGTAGCTGTTGTCTGAGTAGTGATTTATCCCATAAATGCAAAGGAAGAAACTGTAAGGTTGTGCATGTGCTTTTTGAGAGCATTAACTTTACTGTGTTTGTCTCTTGGATTTTGCTTCCTCTGGATTTACTACATATTGTCATGCTAACCAAGCTGAGCTACATATGGGAAAACAGCTTTATGCCCTTCAAATCTCTGCAAAAATATGGCCTTTAGAACATCTCTCAAGCCAACAGATTTCAGCTCTCTCAGATTTCAATACATTTTAAATTGAAATTCCTTTCACTGCCAGCATCCTTCCTGTGTACCCCAAGACAGAGTCCATGTTGGTCCAGAGTCCCTGAAGATCATGACAATGGATAAAACCCAAAAAACGATTATGGAAATGAGCCTTCAGCTCACCTAGGTCAGTAGTCATGCTGGTAGGATCTGCTTTACAAAATGACAATGTGCTAATTTTAGCAATCACATGTTGGATCTCCACACAGGACCACTGAACCATTCCTGTCTTGATCCGGACATGAAATGAGATGCAGATGAATCCTTATGCTGAAGAACAGGATCTGTCTGAATGATTCTAGCACAAGAAGAATGCAAATTTATCACTTCAGTTTACCAGTAATTTAATTTGACCTTCTACCATGTTGTATTGAATGACACCCTTCTGCCTCCTCCAATCAATGTCACATCAGTGGATCATATGCCACTCCAAGAGTCAGTTTGTGGAACAGGGTTCTGCAGCCTGCTCCACAACACCCTTTTCATTTAGACACACTCTCTCTTGCTTTGGCCTATACTTTTTCTCTTTTTTGCCCTTTTCATCCACTAAAGTAAAGTTCTCCCATGTTTGATTTTCTCAGAAGTTAGGAAAAATAGCTCAACTGGAAAATGCTACATCGTGTATACAAAACATGACACTTTGGAGTATTACTAATAGCACAAAGCCGGTCAAAGTCAATGTTCTGTTGGAATATGTGGGAAGATACAGTTTTCCATACCCTGAGAGCCCTACAGAAACACAGCATTATACTGCTTACTAGAAAGAGAAACCCCTCCATCTTAGCAGAAACCAGGACAGTAATGGAGACAAAGTGGAAACAAAAGCATCCTTTACTTAATAGCTCTGCAGGTTATACATATGTTAAGGTAATGTAGTGAAATGTTTGCTTGAGTCTTCTCATAAAATTTCTTCCCCTGACTCTAATTTCCTTCTTCATCTGCAACTGTCCTTCCCTTTTCCTGATTTTTTGCAGAACATCTTGAGGTGGTGGTCATATGTAAAAAAATGTGGGTATGTGGTAATGCCAGCCTCCCATGGCATGCTGTGTTCTCTACTGATCATCTGCTGTAAAAGGTAGTTTTTCAAGGGTTAAAAAGGTAGACAACAAATGCTACTTCATTTTGGAACTGATCTACTGAGTTGATAGTACATGGAAAACATGCAGGTGAAAAAGTACTGGGAAAGAAAATGTGAAGTAATACATTTCAGTTGGAGCTGAATCAGAAGAGATGTGTGAGAAGTTTAAAAAACACGGTCATGGAGAAATGGACCAGACACTTAAACTTAGTGTTTTTATAAGACCAGAAAAAAATGGTGTTAAATTGCAAAATCACCTATTTATAGCTAATTGGATGATCTGGATGTTAGAAAGGTAACTAGAGGAACAAGGAACTATTGAAACAACATTAACATTAGATCTTTTGCAAGTGTCAGATAGGATATGAGAGAGAATAAGAAGTAGACTTACATACACTTAACAGCTTAAGTCACCTATAAGTAACCAGGAGCAAGGAGAAAATATTACCTTGTAGGCAAGCTACTTCATGAATTTTTTAGAGGTATTTTCGCATCTGTCTTTATGGCAGCAAGTACAAACCTTTTTAAGAGACATGGTGATTCATTAAATATCTCTCTGAACCAACCAAACGTGATATTATTTCCTTTGCTCTTCATTTCTCCTCAAACCATCATGCAGGACCATACTGGTCACTTCCTGGACAGCTTCATGGAAACTTTACAGCAAAAAGATCCACATTTTCATTAAAACTGCCAGCAAGCTGCTCTGTATGCTTCTGAACATAAGTCATTTCTGAAAAGATACAGCAAAACCAGTGGCCCGTGACACTGGATGAATCTCTGGGCTGTACTGCAGCCAAAATGTGAAAATTAACATTTAATGCAGCTGGGGTTACTATATAGTCCTCTATTTTTAGAGCCTCTCTTTATAAATTTTATTAACAGTTCTGGGACATTCCGGCCGGGATGGCTCCTGTACCACTTGTGGCTCAGTATGGTGCAAAAATTATTCTAGGTATTTTTTCCAACCAATTCACAAGATGAGACCCATTAGACCTATTTCATATTTTACTGAATTTTATCTTTCTCTGTCCTCATTTGTCAGATCATTTATCTATTCCGCCTGTCTTCTTATGGGGTTTGTTGTGAGGTTTTTTTCTGAGGATGTATGTTCTTTGGGGTGTCTTGCCAAAAGTTCCTAAAAGAAAGGGCCAAATCATCAACTTTTTTTCTTTTTTTCTTTTTTTTTTTGGTGAAAATAGACCTGGAAGACACTTAATACGTTGTCTGTTGTTCAGATGCCCTAGTGTCATTGCTGGTGGGATCTTCCTGTTACAGCAGATGTAGGGAAATGCTAATCCAGAGAGTCATGCTGCTCCAAGGCAGGAGTCTAGAACTTACATGTGAAACCCACTGTTGTGCATTCCTCATTAGACTAATCAACAATGTTGCAAATAACTGATTCCTCCACTTTGCCTGTTGACAGTGTTTAGCAGCAGAGTGTTGCAGTTGCCTTGTGCTGTATTTAGCTTTGTGTTTCCAAATGAAGACGTTAATGTCCTCTTTAAGGGCTACTTAGCACAGTGTTCCTAAGACACACATTGACAGAAAATGAAAGGGTATTTGTAACAGTGATTGCTTTTTGTCTAGTGGGAATTGTCATCATTACAATGACTAGCCTGGAAAGTTGTTCTGCTTGCTTGTCAGCAATGAATAACGTGAATACTTTCTATATCTTGATAGGCTTTGTTTTCAGTGCAAGTTCATCATTAATACTGGAGCACTGTGGAGATCAAAGAATAATGACATGTTAATGGATGGCCTCTCTGAAAAATATAATCCGTTTCCATTATTTCAAAGTGAAGGGACAAGCCTACATGAAGGCTATCAGCAGAAGCTTTTTGACTGGAGCTGTTGCCCTAGGCTGGCAGGTGCATAAACTGGATTTGCATCAGGTGGGAGTCACCTAGGCTTCACTGAAATAGGTGTAGTTTTACTGATGAAGAACAGGTGAACCACTGGCCCAAAGAACTTGGATGCTCCTGAGTCTACTTGCTCACTTTGCTTACAGCTCCTTTTTGCGTATCAGCTTCAGTAGCTCTTCAGAAGTGCAACTTAGCTGGACATATGATACAGCACAGCAGCCTCCTCCTCTGCCAGTCATGTTCCCTTCCTTTGGCCACTCTCAATCCAGACTAAAAATTGTTCTTTTCCCTTTCTACCGAGAACCTACATACAGAGTGCCATGAGCAGCTGGACATCTTCAGGCAGTTGCCAGGTCTGACACTAGGTCTTGAGTCAAGGTCTCAACTGCAGCGAGGTGGTAACCACTTTGTATAAAAGTCCAGCCACAGAGAGGGAAGCCTTGGTCTCCTTAGGGTTAGAAACAAAATAAGAAAGTCTGAGTCCTCCACGGATGTGAAACAGGATAATTCACCTCTGCCTAAAGTTTGTAGCATGGATCCTTGTGATCTATTCCCAAACAGCCCATGTGGATACCTGGCTGAATGCTTTCACTCTCCATCCACATTAGGCTCCATTTTACCCAGTATGACTCTCAGCTTAATGTTTTCTTCATGCTATAAAACCAGGCGAGAATACATACACCTGTCCTTGAGCAGCATGTGAAGGCTTACCCAAAAATCAGTATTTTCTGTCTCAGCTTCCCTATATTATAAGGTACTTTGATTTTGGAGAGTTTCTTCTGAGAAACTTAAAATGTTCATCATTATGCTGACTCAGGACAGATGGAATTTTAAACTCTTTGTGTAGGATCAACCCTGTATATCACAGGGACCTTACTTCAGCATGTTTGTGTCTGGTTGTGCATGTTCAAGCCTGGACTTAGATCCAGGGAACACAAATTGTGTGAGACCTTCCTGATGAACATTCTACTGCTTCTAGGCTTGCTGAAAATCTATGGGTGTGACATTGTGAGGCAGCATCCTTTCAAAACCAAAGGACTGTGCTTGTCTTGTAGCTCAGACTGAGCCAGCAGCAGAGAGGAAGAACATGCACATGACAGATGGACCAGAAGTCTAAGACAGTAAACCACTTCTTCACTCTTGTCCCTTAATTTTCACTAATACTAAATTGGCTGTTGGATGGTTAGAATACCTGAACATTTGGCTTACATAGCAGAGCTGTGGGAGGATTTTGAAAGTGTGTGCTTCATTATGGAAGGGGGAAGAAAAAAATACCTGAAAATTGCAAGATACTCAAATTATTAGCTTATGACTAAATACTCCATCTTTCTGGTCCTCTTCAGGATGTTTGCTCCCAAGTGTGGTCTCATCCATGTGGAAGGCTGAATTAGTGTATCTAACCAGCAAAGCAGCAGCATTTTCTTTTTTGTTTACATGTTGGAGGAAATTCTCAGGAGTTAAGTAGGATGCTTTCAGCTCAAGTGAGTACAGAGACTACTTAAGTCTACTCAGAACATAACCAACAGAAGTATTAGCTAGTTCTGACTCTGCCTCTGCTGAAATCAGTGGCTACTCATTAAGAGAACAGTAATCAGTCACTTATTTGCTACTCTACAAAAAAGGAAAAGTCTGTAGTAGATAATAATGCTGTTTCTCTGTTAAAGTCATTTTTCAGACCTGCACGAGAGATGCAGACAATCTACAAGCCCCTTGATGCATCAATTTTATGGTTCACACAGAGCCCAAGGAAATTACTAAAATCATCCCTCCTGATACAGCTAATACTGAAACTGCAGGAACTCTGGTATAGACAATGCTCAAGCAATGTAGGCAGGGTTTAACGGCACTGCACACCCCTCTTGTGCATACCAGCTTCCTTTCTGGTTCATTTTACTGGGTGAAAGAAGCTGAACCAATGAGCCCAGATCTCCCAGGGAAGCTGGAATGTGGGGAAGAAATCTCCAGCACTGAAACAAATGTCTACTGCTAACAAAGCAGAGGAATGTCACCAATAATTCAGAGTGCCTGTTAGATTAGGAGCAGTCTCATCATGTGTATTTGGCACTCAGCTAAAACCTCATTTGACTTCCACCTCCTCAGTGCTGCCCTGACTTACATTCATTCAGATACAGTCAGGTACCGTGGCAGGCAATTTCTGACAGTGAAGTTAGACTGTTAGCAGCTGAGATTATTCCCAAAAGACTGTCTGTGCAATTGGAGTTAAATTAATGAAGTGGTGATGGTTTGTTCAAGGTATAAAAATAGTAGCATCTAATACTGATACAGACATTCTGCCTCAAAGTCTACCCACATGCTTTACATACAGGACAGATTATCACTTCTAACACTGCTGAAAATGCAACTATTACTGAAGGCCTGATATTTTACTGTTTGTTCAAGAACTAAAGTGTTGCAACAGATAGATCAGTTACTATTAATTCCCCTTATCCTTCCTGATTTTGCAGATGATCCAGAGCCAGACTTGGGCTGGTATTTTCACTCTCTCTTTTTTATGATCCATACCTTCTATTTCTTTAAAATTGGAGTTTGAAATCACGAGTGCCCAACAGCACAGTTTGACCTGCTGTATTTTGACATTAACTATAAAAATCAGCTGCTTTTTTACTTTAATCATGTACAAATAAAAAACAGCAGGTCATTTGTAGGAATGGAAACGTGTATCTGTCTTGCTGCCTGTCAATCAGTAACATGCCCTGAGGCACAGTCCGGGGAAAGTAAATGATTTAGTACTGACATATTGTCCAAAATATTAAATTATCATGTATCTGAGAATAGAAATGTAAGCACATTTTCTAGGTACTGGCATTCAGCACACCAATGTGTAGGTAAGCTTCCCATTGTGGGGACTGGAGGGTTCACAGCTTTGCTGTTTAAATTGTGTAGATTTTTATCTAGTGTCTCAAAATCCTCGTAGTGCTAAAAGTATTTCACCCCAACAAACAGGAGTTTTGTGATCAACTTCAGGAGAAAGACCTTGCTTTTACTTTTGCATCCACAAGAGAAGACCTCTGTGGTCATTCAACGTATCTTAGGAATTGTAAGCTAGGACAATGCTTTACATCGGTCTTGAATTTGATCCAAGCTAAACAAAAAGCAGCATTTTGGAATGGCATGGTGTGGCACAGCACAGCACAGAATAGTTTAATTGGAAGGAACCTACAATAATTGTCTAGCCCAATAGCCTGACTTTATCCACTTCAGAGGATAATTGATGAAATCCTGCCTATGCTCTCAAAGGACTCATAGCTTTGCTGTATTTAAGGAATAGAATTTATGCCTTAGACCAGTTTTCTATCACTTCCCAAACTCTGAGTAGTACCAAAGATTTTAACTCAGGTTCCCTTGAAAGGTCAATTTTCTCTTGTATCTTGAACTCAGTGTCACAAGGTAGTAATGATGCGCCTGTCTTACTGCACTGAGACACTTCTGTATCAGTTGGACTTTCGACAAGTTCTGTGATCTCCAGGGACATGGGTGGAGTTAGACTGGGAAGTCAAGGCTGAGGTGGTGGGACATACTGGTAGGCTTGTTTCCAAAGCAGAAACAATCATTATCTGAGAACTTATTACAGGCCTGTATAGAATGAGCTTGTGGCCTCACTCCAGACCCTCTTGAGATTGATTGGTAACATGTTACCCGTGACTTTCCACATTGCCTTTCTTGTCTAGACATTGCTCAAGGGCTGAATTGGTGAAATGGTGATAGAAACCCCATGTGTTCCCCATCAGATCTTCCCTCCCTTTGGAAGAAATCTGAAGCAATCATCCCATTTTGGTCCCATGAATAGAAAGTCTTACGGGAGTATGGGAGAGAAGTCACTGCTGGCAGAGATTTCACCAACACAGAGCTCAGGTCCTGCTGTCCCTCAACTTTTCCTTGCTTCCATGTGCAAAGCTCCAGAGGCCCTGGATTTTAGTAGGTGCAGCTCTGCGCTAGGGCTCTTGATCTCCACTGCTTTGCTGGCACTGAGAATCCATCCTTGCTTTATTTCATCAAGGTCTGAAATTTCTGTTGCTGGCCTCAGTGTGTCCTGAGACAGTATGGGCAGGTCCCCCTGCTTGTCTGTATCTGAGTATCATCAATGCTGCCTTTCGAACAGCTCTATTTGCATTTGCTCCAGCTTAGGGCACAGAAGGAAGCGCCTGTGCATGCAGGTGGCATGCCAAAGCTCGGCAGCTGCTTCACTTGCTCAGAGGCAACCAGTATAAGCAAGTCCTGAGAGGAGGGAGAATTTGAGAAAGCAAAATAGGAAGGCCATAATAAGCGAGGCGTACATGGGAATTCTTGCCTTGCTCCTCAGAAAATACTCTTGCACGTATCCCAGGCATCTTGCCTCTCTGTGTGTTGGTACAGGGCTGGTGCAGAGCAGCAGTGTGCATAAAACCTCACCTCTCTATGGCTTTTAAGTGCTACTAAGCTGCCATATGCATATCATCAGTCTGGGGTATTTAGTTTTTGCACTGAGTTCTTAGCTGAGCTCTTGCTCGAGGTGTTCAACAGATTTGTTGCTGTGCAATACCTAGCCTGCTCCCTGCAGAAATACTTTTCTAACCACAGATAAATACAGTCATGGTGATAATGGTGAGATACGGTTGAATGTTCAGCAGGAAAAGCCAGGTGGTTTTTGTCCAGATGAAAAAATATGTGCACCCTAGTGATGCCTTCAACACTCAGAACTACTTTTGCTGCATAAGAAGCTAGTACGGCTCCACCTGCTGGTTTTAGCCCAGGAATGACATTTTTCATTTTTGAGGAAAATTCTGAAACAATGAATTGCTTTGCAAACACCCCTTTCCCTCCCTCAAAAAAGCCCCAAACTACAACACAGAAAAAACAAAAACAAAAAAGAAAAAAAAAACCAAGCCCAAACCTAAAGAGATAAATGGATCCAAGCCTTCCCCAAAATTAAACAATTAAAAGTTAAATTAAATGGGAACATTATTTATGCTGTGCCAATCTGGGCCTGTGGGAGAAAAATGTCATCTATCAGAAGTCATGAAGTAGTTTGAATAAGCTACTGGTGTTTTGTAGTTCCAGGCTTAAATTTGAATAAAAATGTTGACAGATAAAAATTCTGTTCTTTGGGGTGAGATAGCAGGCTTTCTGGCACACGTTAGAAGAAAAACCCCACATAATAGTTATATGTAGTGCCTTTGCTATTAACAATTATAGTTTTAGAACACAGGTTTGGTATCCTCTTGGCTTCTTACTTCATTTCCTGTATACATGGAGTTAATGGAAGAATAATTGATGGTGACAGGTGGAAGATGGATTTTGCAAGGATTGCTTACCCTGACTTGGAGCTGCAGGACTGTTTGAGTTCTGCAAATTTCCTAGGACTATGTCAGTGAAAGAATTCATGATTACTTTCCCTGTAACACATACAGTAGTTTGTGAATGGCACCTGCAAATTCTCTGTAGCCCTCTGCATTTTGTTTTAATCACATTATGTATGCCAGACATTGAGTCATCATTTGATAAAACACATAAAATAGCATTCAATCTTTATGCTTCTGTAGCTGCACAGCTTTACAGATCATTGTTTACTGGTTCTTACATGATCATCTTAACCATACAATATTACACTGCATAAAACTTTTTCTTTTTATAGGAAATTGAATTTGGATTGTGATTCTTGCAATTATTTGCAATTATTATCTGAATCCTTTCATTGAGTTACAATGACCCAGCTACTAAAAAAAGCCAAACCAATCTCCATCAATAACACATTTGGCCCTTGTCTTGAATTTTTGATAACCAATACTAACATGGTAGTATTGAGAGTAAGCTCTCATTTGAACATGTTCATACCTCTCTCTTCCTTGTGCTCATATAAATTGTGACAGTAAATTAGTCGGGGAAAGATCTCTACAAAGTCCCAACTTACACAGGGATGGTTGTGGCACATAATATTGTTGGGATTTAAGGCACTAACATTTCACCCCAATGACTTTGGTCACATCTCAGTCTGGTTTCTCAATAAATAGATTTCTGTAGGAGGGGGGCACTCCACTGTCTAACAGTTTGAATCACAGTCTGAGATGAGAGTTGATCCCTGTCTCAGCACTTGGAAAGACAAATAGACTTGATATATGTCCAACTCAGGGCTGGGATACAGCAGCAGTACAGCATGTTGTTTTCCCAGAAGTCTGACACTTGTTAAACTTTCTCTTTCGAGGGGTGATGAGGTGGGGGGAAGTCATCCTACACTGTGCAGAGCCATCATGGCAGGTACAGTTGTAGAGGTGGCATTGAGGTCCTAAACTGTGCTTGCAGACTCATTGTCACTACCATGAGCAAGGAGGATAAAAGCAGCTTGACAATCCAGGACAGTCTCTGACTGTTGGCTATCTAGAAAGAGGAGAAAAAAAAATAATCTTCTACTGATATTTCAGTAACATAAAGGTCTTATGCTCTATCTTTACTGATCAGTCTGGCACTCTTCCAGGTTTTATATTAGCACAAACATTTCAGAGAGTTTAAACACACCCAGAGAACTTTTCTTCCAACCTGTCCCAGCTGGAGCTTGAAGGAGGATAAATTTTTACCCTGGGAAAGGAATAATCTCTGTTGGCCTTTTTAACACCGCAAGACTACAACAGCTTTTACCAGTGGCTTCTTGTCCATAGGAGACCATCTCAATTCATCACAGAGAGAAAATTGAGAGCCTGGACACTGATTTGCTTTGGCCTACAGTTCTTTGCACTTTCTAGGAATTTCTAGTGGCTCTAACGATTTTCAGTGTAGGGAATTTGGTCTAGTGTTCCTAAGCTTTTGGAGCTCTCTACTTACAGAGTATAATGGTTTTGGTTAGGCTAGAGTTAATTTTCACCAGAAGCTGGGAGAGGACACAGACTTAACAGGTGACCCAAACTAGACAAAGGCACATTCCATACCATATGACATCATGCTCAGCATAAAAGGCAGCTAGTCAGGGATGGGCAGGCAGTTTCAGGATGGTCTGAGCGTGGCTTGAGTGTCAGATTGGTCATGGGGTCAATAAATGGCAGTGTGTTGTCACCCATTTTTTATATTCAGTTATACATACTGCTGTTCTTTTCCACTTCTTTTGCTGTCTCAGGAAACCACCCTTATCCAAACCTAGAGATAAGAGTTTTATCTTTATCATCCCATTCTCCTCCCCATCCAACCTGGGAAAGAGTGAGGGAATGGCTGTGTGGTTCTCATCTGCCAGCTGGGACTAAACTATGACACGTATAAAGGCTGAATGGTATTGTTCTTTGGCAGGAGAGGATGACATAGGAAGGACTGGGCAAAAAAACCCTGAGGCCTTGATCAAACTGCTTCTGTATCGAGTCCTATGACTTATCAGAACCTGGTCCTTAAATGAACATTTCAGCAGTTTTAATAATCATCTCTCCTCTTCATAATTTGTTCCAGTGGAGTGAAATTTTTTTTTTAAAAAAACCTGTTGCAAATCTCATTAGATCAGAATGACCTTAGACTTACAGTGCTGATGTTTTTCAGTAGGAGAATTTGGAAGCAATTTTTCTAGATAATATGAATACATTAAAAAAATGTGTACTGGATATAAAATTGCTAACGATGTGATTCAAACTTTGGCGGAACACTATCACAGTTTCAAATGAAACTGTTGAATATGGTGGAGTTATAATTGTGCATTCATTTAAAAATTGGTTCTTACTTCTTTCTATATGTGCCCTTTGCTTCTATCACCCCCAATGGGGAGATGCAAAACTTTTGCTGGTTACAGAACAATCACACTAAACTTCTTTTCAGTGCTGTGGCTGCTTCTATGTAGAAATAGGCTCTGGCCACTGACAAATGTTCATGTTCAAGCTTGGAGAAACACCTCACAGCTCTAGCAATAATGTGACCCTTAATTTAAATATTATTTTATTATTTTGTAGTACAGATAATATTTGATATACAAAGTCAACACTTTGAATGAGGCATAGTGATCAATACTTGAGGTCCAAAGGGGTTTATAAAATAATATTGCAGGGGGTTGTGATCTGGCTGCATGGAAAGCTACCCCTTAGAAAAAGTGAAATATAAAAGCAAGGTTTAAAGTGCATTGAAATTAATTGAGAAAGTAGCAAGCATAATCAATATTTTAATAAAGTTCATTGACCTCAATATGGATTCAGTATGATGTGTTCAAGTTATTGATTTTATGCTTTCACAGCAGTTCTTCATAATGTGAAACAATTGCTCCACTGGGTCATGCAGTAGTAGAGTACCGTGCTTGTCACCCTGCTTGTTCTGCTCACTCAGCCATGCCTAGCATGTGCATGGTTCAGTGTATGGAGTGTCTATAGATGCAGTCCTCTATACCTGTGATTTAGCAGGGTGAGTGGCAGATGTCTTGAATTCAAGGGGTGTGACTGACAGCTTTGCTTTACAAGCCGCCATTTAACTTGTTCTGATCTCTGTTGTAGCTCTGTCCTTGAGCTTGCATTTTCCCCTTTTTTTTCCTTTCCCATAAAGTAACTTTCACACTTCCAGCCGTAGCAGAGATGTGAGAACACAGAACGGTATTGGGAGAAGCTCCCCTCATTCAATCCATGCTCTGAGCAAATACAGGATGACCAGCTGTATGAACCCATCTGTAGGCTATTGATTATGTTTACCCTTTTGCACGTTATCACAAGCTGCTGTCCCCTCGGTTTCATGTTGCTCCTGCTACCCTACAAAACAGGTAACAGAAATTCTTCTGCAAACTGCTCTTTCATTCTCAAATCCATTAAAAAATATTGCAACAGGTATAACACTTGATGCTTCTTGGGCTTGGCTCACCACCATGGTCTGTCAGGCAAGTTTCATAAATAGGAATGTTTGTATCTGTAAAAATATAGACATGTGTGCATGGTTCATAATTAAATAAGACATAGCAAACAATGCATTATAGTGCAATAACAGCTGCTGTCGTTGCCATGCACTGTCAAGATGACAAACTGAAACTTATGGTATCTATCGCATGCTATCAATCACACGGTGCCTATAAGAAAGCTGGAGAAGAACTGTTCACTGGGGCATGTAGCAATAGGATGAGGGGTAACAGTTTTAAACTAGAAATGGAGAGATTTAGGTTGGATATTAGGAAAAAGTTATTTACTATGAGGGTGGTGGATCACTGGAACAAGTTGCCCAGAGAGGGAGTGGAGGCCCCAACCCTGAAGATATTCAAGGTCAGGTTTGATGGGGCTCTGAGTGACCTGATCTAGAGAAGATGTCCCTGCTTACTGCAAGGGGGTTGGACTAGATGACCTCTAACTGTCCCTTCCAATGTTACACATTCTATCATTCTATGATCTATGCTCTCACCTGTAAATTTATTAGTTGTCGTTATCATTACTAAATGCAACTCAAATATAAAATGAAATACAGTCCGGACTGGGAGTGCTTGATCTAATGACAGCTCTTGGGTATATGTATATTTAGGTTTAGGTGTCTTTTCTGTAACACATG
The DNA here is from genome assembly GCA_022605575.1 of Laterallus jamaicensis coturniculus. Taxonomy (NCBI): domain Eukaryota; kingdom Metazoa; phylum Chordata; class Aves; order Gruiformes; family Rallidae; genus Laterallus; species Laterallus jamaicensis. The sequence goes on from JAKCOX010000005.1 coordinate 30,992,757, forward strand.
TTTTTCACGACAAAGTCTGTAACAGTGCAGAAATGTGTATATTGGGTTACAGAGAAGGGATGGAGAAGTGGTGCTCTTTTCAGTTTTTGAGATAATACATTAATTTTGATTGGATAAATTAGAAGAACTCAGATAAATATGCAGTCTGTATTTTTTATAACAAAATTAATAATGAAAAATAGGTATGTATTTTTACCTTGACAGACATTATCACTGGTGATAAGTAGCAATTGTGTGTGTGTGTGTGCATGAGCGTGCATACATGTTTTGATGTGTAAATTTAAATAAATTAGCCCTGGTCCCTAACTCAAGTGGTACAGGAGGTATACAGACTGAGTCCCTGGAAGTTCGTACACCCATTGCACAAAAAAACCTATTCTTTTAGTTTATCAGTGGCATGTGAAAATTTGTTAACCTGCAGGTGAGCTGCATCATTCTGCACACTATTTGACCTGAGATCTTTTTTTCTAGGTTGATCTTTATATCCTAACACTATTTTCTAAAGCTTGAAGTACAGATGCATTAGAGCAGGTGTAAAGTTTTTCGCAGTCCCAAACAATTCAAGAACGGACTCATCACATGCTCCAAAGCAGTCTTTGCAAAGATTTGTTATAATTCAGTCTACTACTCAGTTCTTCAAACCTAGGACCACTATTTAGCATCATATCAAGTTAATTACTGGTCTTTGGCTACATTTCTTTTTTGTTGAAGTAACTTGTGCTGTTACAAGTACTAGAGAGTCAGCTGTGGCGTGCTGAGTGATGAGGATGTGTTATACCGGTATGTGGCAGTGTCTCCCTGCACCTCACCTACAAACAAGGGCAAGTAGATTTTTTAGGTTAGTTTTCTTGAAAAGACAACCAAGAGAGCCAACTACAAACTGGAATGGAACTGCTGTTGCTTTATCTGGCTCCTTGAAATCTGGTGGTCAAGATTTCACCTGGGCTGCCTCACCCTTCCTGTTAAGTTCTGGGTAGAATAGATGCAATCTTACTGATGTCCATCACATTGATGAGATGCCTTCTCTTGTGCAGAGGACAGGTAAGAGGTCATATGGTGAAGGCCATAGTGTGGCTTTCTCAGATGTTCTACTAAATACTGGTAAATGCCTGGGTGAAGAAACTCTACTAGAGATGACACAGAATGTGTTGGCTTTTTTTAAAAAAAAAAACAGTCCCATCAGTTTTCTGTTAGACTGAATAATGAGGTCAGAGAATTAACTTCTTCAGCAACATTGTGAAAAGCCTTATTTGCATGGGGGTATAATCTGAAAAGTCAGAAAGCACAAAGGTACCTTCAGAGGAAAATGGAGCTATTTCAGTGTCAGGAGCTGCTTCTATACTTGTTCGGGATGGTACTTCTATACACATGTTTAATGATACTTATACATATGTTTAAGTTCGGGCTACAGATGCAAGAATTTTGGTGTTTGAGGGGCCTCAGAGAACTGTAGCATCAGTAACTCCTTCCTATCCATGGTGGGAATACTCTTATCTTTCACCACCACATTAAGTCTCTCAACTCTTAAAACACTTATGGTGAGTGGGTTTTCAGCTATGAGGAGAGAACAGAAATAATTAGAGTAAGTTTTGCTATATATTGTCACTCTGGTAATCTCTGCTGACATGTATGAAAACAGTTAATGTGGAGTTCATACATCTCTAATGAGTTGCAGAGGTCAGTGGGTCTTGGAAATAATGTCATTGCATGGAAAGCCATGAATAATTCCTCCCCAGTCCAGAAGACAAGTGAACAGTTAACATCCATCTCTCTGACTCTGTACTTTGTTGGGTTTGCTCTTAAAAACCATCCCAAACCCAATTTGCAATACTGGAGTAAAGAAAAATACCACCTTTATTATGTGTCCCAGGACATGTTCTGTGCAAATGCGGCGTGACAGGAGACTGCAAATATAATCAAAGGTGTGATTACACTGGGAATTTGTGTGTGTGTGTTGTTCTATGCCTCTCTATCCTAATCGAACCCAGGACAAATATCTTCATTTGAAACACACCACAACAACAAAAGCCAGACCAGTTTTTAAACATTAGGTGAAAAGTCAAGGTCTAAGGCACAATTAAAATTATAAATTTCAGTGTAGTTTTATAGTCATAGTAGATTCATTAATTTGTCCTTTGCTCCAGGCTACTGCTTTTTGACTAATTATATCTAATTATAGTAAGAATATTAGGCTTAAATTAGATATTAGGTACTTAATTCCTACTGAAATCACTGGGAGTTAGATTGCGAAATATCCTCAGTATACTGGGCTCTTTCTCACAACCTATCTGGCATATCAGAGGAAACATTTACTCATGGATCACCTCGAACACCCTGGAGTTGTTCCTTAGGTGGCAGAAATTATCATTAGCTGTGCTAAAGTTAATGGAGTTGTAACAATTCACACTAGTTGACAAATGGTGTCACAGAGGTTACAGCATAATCTGGCACCTACATTTCTATATAGACTCAGAGTAGTACCTTGGGTTTGAGAGGTGAGGATGTATTGTCATAGGTTTTTTTTCCTGCCTCTGTTGAACTACAACACAGGTTCCAAAGCTTCTCTCTGCCTTTCAAAATAAGTAGCTGTAATATATTTCTGTCCCCAAAGTTGAATCTGGTTATGTGTTTTTATTAGTTGATGTACAAAAGTGTCATATAGTAGCTTTTCATAACCTCTGATATTTTATTCTTGCACCTAAACGATTGAAATTGCTGTAGTGATTGAGGATAGAGGCATTAACAGCTCTTCTGAGGGGATTAACATGTATATACTTAAAGTTGCATTAGAATAGGGGATTTTAGTACTTTTTCTACTACAGTGCAAATGGGGTTTTTTTGATGGAGAGAGCATAATTTTTTTCTTCATCAATTGATCAATAAACAGAGGAGATATGTACCAAATATAAGAAAAACAGAAAAAGAGGTTTATTTTAATGAAAGGATGTAAAACCATTTCCAAAGGCAATTCTCTTCATTTCCAGCAATAATTTTGAGGGGTAATAATAATGTTTGATTATTTCCAACCAGCAAAGCTGAAGCAAAAGCAAAAAGGAAAGTATTGGTATATACATTGCTTTTTGCCTTAAAAACTGTTTATTGATAAAGATTTTTTTTCCCCACAAACTTCACTTTGATTACAAAAGTAGTGATCTTTGAAATTGGATTTCAAGGAAAGTCTGTGAGCAAGAGAAATATTTTACTTGTTCTTGTGAATAATTTTATCTTTACCTGTCTAGGTTTCCTACATCTCCTGCCTACTGTAAGGTCATATGAAAATTTTCTAAGAAAGAAAACAGTTTAAATATGGATTCAGTCTATTACTGATGAAGATGCCACCTTTTTTAGAGCTTCATGGTGAGTCAGCCAACATCTTGAACTGAAGTTTTAACCTGAAGTAGCTTTCAAATCCTTCTATTATACACTGGTCAAATTTGGTGACTAGGACTAGTGATTCTCTTTATGATACTTGTTTGTGGAGGAGTCTATTTGCCATTTTAACTGTTTCCTCTCAAATGTTTGAGAAGTTTTAGATCTCTCTAAAAATGAGACCTCTTTGGAAATCTTTCCTGGAGAATTGAAAATATCACTCACTGGGAGTAAAAACACAGGAAGAATATTTGTTTCCTGGCAAGAGTTTCATACATGCATGGGCCTGGGGAACTACTAGTGGTAACTTTGCCCTTACCACTGTAAGCTGAAACCAAGAGAACAATTTCCCAGAAGACATGGTGGGGTCCTTGCACGTGCTATGTCTTGTCCCACTTGTTTGCATTTGCCACATATTTTTGGACTATCCTGGAACTCTCTAGAGAGAGCACCTTGATCCTGTCATGTGGTAGGGATATCACTGAACTTGAATGCATGTTTCATATTTGTTGTTTGACTAAGACCAGAAAATACCTTGCAGTTGTAGTGGATGTTTGGTTTTTCATAGAAAAAGGGGAACTCTGAGAGGTTCTGGTCAAAAACCCATCTCAAAAGAGGGCAAATTTTTAGTTAGATCCAACTGTTAGGTGTTTGTGTGGGCTAGTTCAGTGCTTTATAAAGTTGACATAAATACCATCAAGGTGATCTCAAGTTTGAAGAAGGTCATGTATTTCCCAGTTAAGATTAACTTCATTAGGTTAAGTATGTTGGTAGGAAATCTTGTTTAGAGAGGTGATACATGATGCTCTGAAAAAAGCACCATATATTGAACTGCCAACATATGAATTATACTGTTGTATAGGTGCAAAGAATTGCAAATTTCAGAATCCATAAAATTTAAGCAGTTGAATTTCTTAGGTGTTGTAATTGACTACACCCTTACGGGTGGAATGAGACTCACTAAATGAACCCCTACAATAGAATAATGTTCAGTGGAGACAAGAAAGGGTGTTAAAACTCATGAAGCTACAAGAACAATCAAAGCAGCTGACTTGATCTCAACACAAAGGGGGCCAGAGGGTGGTCCTTGTTTTAGATTTACACTTATCAATAGCTGAATAGATCAACTGGTGATATAAATGTGTCCCTGAGTTAGACCGATCAGAATGGGATGAGTAAATATACAGTATAAAAATTTTTAAAAAAAGAAAAACTAGCAAAATAATTATGAGAAAGCAAAAGGCTTGAGCTGGCTTCAAACAAATGATATCTTCCTGGGGGATGCCCAGTGTCATGACAGTGAACTGATTATACAGACCAGTAGTGGAAATCAGATTGGTATTGTGACTGAACTGTATAGTGCAATTGTTAGATTTTGCAAAGTGTAATTTATATCTGTATTGCGCTTTCAGTATATTTTTTACCACCCTGAGTGTAACTTACAGCTGTATTGCTTTTCCACTGTAGTTTATCAGAAAATCCAAAATTTGGAATCCTGTCTTTATATAAGTAAATTTGACATTAAACTTTACACTCTCTACACATGGGCTATTTAAAAGAACCTGGTCAGAAGATCATAGACTCATAGGGGTTGGAAGGGACCTCGAGAGATCATCGAGTCCAACCCAAAAAAAAACACCCCTGCTGCACCCAGTATTCCCAGACAGTCTCCCATGGAAGTACTACCTGGGCCCAACCCTGCTTAGCTTCTGAGATCAGATAAGATCAGGCATTTTCAGGGTGGAATGACCATAGGCATGCACTGTACTCTGACAGGGATTTTTAAATACCTAATGCTAAATGCCTAAAAGATTGCATCTTTTGACTGTGAGAAGTATCATCCTATTTAAGGTTTGGCAGCATAAAGACCAGCTGACACAAAATGTACTGTGCAATAAAAGCTAGTGTGAGGTATGCACATTGTGAATACTTGTGACCAAATCTGCTCAGTCATTTTACAAAGCCACCCAAGAGCACCTCTCCAGAAAGCAGCCCAACCTGGGAATTGTAAGAATGCACACAATAAAACAGGACCAAACCCTAAATCTTCTCTGCTGATCACAAAAGTTTATGCTTTGTCCTAATTCCACATTTTCTGGTTTAGGTTGAGAAAAACAGTAAAAATACCAAACATCTGAAGGGCTGCCTTGATGGCATTTCTGACTCATTGCAGTGTAGACTTCTATAATTGCTAGCAGTAAAAGGTTCTTTGTTCCTTTCTCAGAGCAATGCTAAGAAGCTATGACTCAAGCCAAATGTCTGTCTTGTCTGTTTGGACAAGACTTCATATTCATCTCTCTCTATTGGCTACCCAAACATTAGATGCAGTGTCTTAGACCTTCATAGGCACCCTGAGTGCCTCTGTAGTCCTCGAGGACAGGTGACTCATAGGAGCTGGTGGAGAGGAGAATTTGAGAAAGACAGTGCTCATGTTTTGGCCACATGTCATGGAACCTCACAAACCAGGCTAGGACAACTAGCAAACTTAAAACAGGATTTATTTTTACAAATAAATCAAACCAGATTTTACTCAAACTGAAAGCAATTGGAGATTCTAACACACACTAACAGTCCACAGGTTCAGGATGTCAGTTGGGATGTTAGTACTACTGTGGCTACTGACTTAAGTCCATACCACTAACTTAAGAGCTCCTAAACTTTATGGCTAATTACCCAAAATCACTCATCCATATGGCTCTCTTAAGGAGCTCTCCTTTTTACCCAATTCAAATCTGACCTAAGGCCATGTAGCCCTCTCATTGGCCAAAGACCCCAAATTCATTACCTTCAACTGAAAGGACCACCACCATTTGGGTGTAACACAAACTGCAACAGGGAGTTTTTTATCAAGCCTGTGTTAAATTTTTGTAGGCTTTGTTGGGGTAATTTTATCTGCCACACCACAGATTATAAAACAAGGGAAGGGACATCTGTTAATTTATTGATAGCACAGATAAAAAGTTAGCAATGGGCCCTGTGACCAAAGTGCAACTGAATATAGTTGTATTGGCACAGCCTGCCACAAATGCTTTGTCCTGTTTTGGGTCATGACATCTGCTAGTGGAACTTGGTGTCCCTCTAAAACTTGTTAAATAAGTTTTAATTATTTTTTTGTTTACTTATGTTAGAATAGTGCATTTTTGTTCCCTTTGTCTCAGCCTTTGAAATCTGGTACAAGCACTTAGAAACACAATAGTAACTTTTTAAACAAACATGCAGGAGGTGTACCAGGACTTTGCTTCTGTATCTTTCTTTACATTACTTATAGCCAAACAGTATATTTGAAAAATATAGATAACTGCTGTCCTGTTGTGCTGGGTGTCCTGGGTTTGGTTAGCATAGAGTTAATTTTCACCAGAAGCTGGGGTAGGACACAGCCAGGAAAGGTGACCCAAACTAGCCAAATGGGGTATGCCATACCATATGATGTCATACTAAGCATAATAGGGGACTAGTCAAAGACGGGCAGGACATTCTGTCCTCATGATGCATCTGAGCTGTACAGTCTAAGTTGTATGATTATTTGTGAGAAACTGCATTGTATATCACCAGTTTTGTGTGTTATAACTCCTGTTATTGTGTTATTTTCGCTCCCTTTTCTGCTTCAGTAAACTGTTCTTATCCCAACCCACAAGGTTTGCTTTCTGTTCCCATTCTCCTCATCCCACCACAGGGAAGGGTGACTGAGTGGCCACATGTCGCTGCAGCTAAACCAGGACACTGAGGAATGGCAAGCCTTTGGTTAAGGCAGAAAGCAGTTTGGCCTTTCTCTGAGTATTGTCACTGATGTTACCAAATGTGAAGCAGGAAGGTGCTTTTTTTTTCTTAAATATTTCAACTGCAGATACTGTTTGGGATGGGGAGGAAGAGGAAAGTGTTTAAAATTTATAGCTTCACTCCCTTGTGCAAGTCATCTGTTACGTATGTCACTTGGCTTCCAAGCAAGGAAGTCAATTGCTGAGATTGGATCCATCTAGTTAATTTTTTATGAATCAGGTAAAGGGAATTTTTCATTGGGTCTACAGAGGAAGACAGAAAACATTCTGTCCCTTGACACAGGGTACCTGAGGCCGCCTGTGTTACAGGGAGCCTGTGCCATTGAAACCATGTACTCTCCAGTGATGCCTTGCTGTCATAGAAATGTCTCTAGTTCTGCCTCAGCTTCTCATTTAAAATCTCATTTTGAAAAGATATAAAGCCAGAGCTGTTAGTGACATGCCCTTGGTGTTATAAAGAGTTTGTAAATTAATTCTGGTTTATTTTTCTTCTGCTTTTCCTATGTACAAGGCAGAGGAGTCATTACCGCCTGAATTACGACACACTGACAATAGACTATTACGCTGCATTTTTAACAAGACATAATTATAGTAAGTTTAGTGGTGCTATTATGGTTAAATTATTTAGTTCAATGCCTAAAGTCAACAACGTCTACTCACTGCCATTAAAAAATGCGGAATAACTCAAGAACGGCTTCATGGCGCCACAAGTAAGAAAGCCATTTGTTACAAGTTATTTTTCATCTCAGCAGAGACAGTAGTCTGAGAGCAGAAGTTTTTTAGAGGCAGAGGGCAGTTGAAAAATATGGAGATGAAAACATATTTAATTGGGTTTAAAGAATTATTTGCTGAAAATAACATGCAATTTTAAATATTTTTTTCTGAAACATTCAACCCCCTCACTCCAGCTCACTGGGTTCAATATAACTGTTCAAATGCAAAAGTTACTTTAGATGGCACAAAGCAGAATGCCAGCTGTAGCATGCTTTTTGTTCTCTCAATTAAAATTTTGGGAGCTATGGAAATGCCTGTGCTACGGCTAAACCTGAAGAGACACACAATTTTGTGATTTGTATCAGTTGGCATAGAGTTGCATGCAACAGTTAGCTGACCATCAGGAGCATTTTAAAAGTACCAAAGTACCCCAGAATTTAACTTTTCTTTGTAGACAGGATGCAAGTTCCTAAGTCGTGAATGGCTTGTTGAAGCAGCCTTACAAGCCAATCTATTTCTCTGGCCAATGGATGAAATCTATGGACTCTATATTCATTAACTCAAATGATTTGGAATTAAAGCCAGTCTCTGCCTCTTTATTATAGGCATACAGCAGATGTGGACATAATAAGATATAATCTGTGAGTGGTGGCATTAAAAACAGGCTGTTAGATATTTAGTGGAAATGAGGCAAAGGAAAGAAAAATTAAGGCAATCTTCAAAAACAGTGCTAACAAAATCCAAAACTCACATAATTTTTCTATATTGCCTTGGAATCTAAGACTATAATTTGACCTTTAAGCTGAGATTTCCAGAGAACTTAATGCCCTCCTAGTGCTTTCCATAAAGGGTCTCAAAAAAGAAATTAACTGTATAGATATTTAGACACAGATGGTCCTACCTTGTATTCTTCTTCAATCCCATCCATCCCTAAAAGTCTGGGATCTTCGCATGTATATGACATTGGTCAGGTACCTTGTTTTTTCAGAATAAATTAAAAGTTATCAAAGCAAATAGATGTGCCATACTAATATTTTTAATAGTATGTAAAGTCTCATAACTTCTCATTAATCATGTAAAGTTACTTGAGGACAACAGTAATGTTTTCCAAAAAATGTATAAGCATAAATTGCACGCTTAAATATTTCAGTGCACCCTAACTGCAACCTTTTAACCTTAATTGTATACAATTTAGGAAAAAAAATACTTTTTCTTATATTTTGATGATGAAGAAAAGAGGGTTTTTCAGTATTGAATAGTCCTTTATGAGTAATTCCATGGAATTTTGGTTGTTTCTTTATCACTGAAAGAAACATGTATCTATTTTTCACTATTTCTTGTGTAGATTGAAGGAAGAAAAAGCCCCAGCCAAATTGCCAAAACTCACTGTCTGGAAAGGCTGAGTGCCTTAAATCTTCCACACAGTGGTGGTTGTTTATCCAAAATGCTAGCTAGGTGATGCCATGAAACTGTTGACAAACAAAGCAAAGCTTAAATCAGCCTGACTGAAAAAGACTCTTTGTCCTCAATGATGCCTTCCATTACACCGTCGTTCAGAAACTGTCATTTCATGAACAGCCCAGTCAGCATACATCACTGGAGCCCAAATTTCTGGAAAAGCTATAATGCTATAAAAAGAAAAGGAAAACAGTTTTCAATAATTCTTTAAGTATCATGAGAATACAAAAGCAAAAAGGCATGAGTCCAGGGGTTTTTATTCCTCTTGGAAGTCACCTTGAAGAGACCAAAATTGTAAACAGCAGCAAGCGTGCATAATTTTGAGAGCGATAAGAAGGTGCTCTGAACCCTTGCTAGCTTTGCAAAGGCATGTTAATCACTATTCATAAAGAAAATACAGCCCAAATTCCCAGCTGTATATTAGTAAAATTGGTGCAAAGACAATCCCAAATGGACATAAATGATCCAGAAAGGCAGCCACCACTATACAGCTGGGCATTTGACAGGATAAAAGGAAATGAAATATAAACCTCTTTATACAATTAAGTATGACAGACTTCGTTGCTCAGCAGAGTCATGTTAATAGAAGTTATGTTAGTTTAGATAATCTCATTCAGCACTCAAAGCTAGACCTTTGATTCCTGAAACAGGAAAAGCAATCCATGTGAAGGATGTTTTTATTTTTATTTTTTTAAAAAAAAGGACACCCTGCTGTCAGATGGACAAATTTAAGTTGGAAACACAGGATTTTCTTCTTGCTTCAGAATCCACAAAAATTCAAAGTCCTATTCATACCCAGACTCCTGCCTAACAGTGCATCTTCTAATTTGGAGCCCTTTAGAATAGAGAGACCTTTTTTTTCCTCCCTATCATTTCAGACTGAACAGAAACCATGCAGAAATTTGCAAAAGACACTAGATCAAATGTGTCCTCTTGCTCTTCCCTTCCTGACTTATTTCAGGGCTTTTTCACTCTTTTCCAGTACTGTGAGTCTTGTGCTGTGGTAGTTTGGTCTTGGCTGGTCTCCAGGTGCCCACCAAGCCACTCTATCACTTCCCCCTTCATCAACAAGCAGGACAGGGGGGAGAAAATTACGAACTTGTCAGTTGTGAAAAGGAGAAGGACATCACTTACATGAGTGACAGGGAGATCACTTATCATCACAAGCAGAACAGACTCATCATGGAGCAAGTAATTTAATGTAATGTCAATTAAACAGAGTAGGATAATGAGAAATAAGAACAAATAGTCCGTGTCCTCTCCCCAAACTTTCCCTTCTTACCAGTCTCAACTTTACTCCCAACTTTTTAACCTCCTCGCCCTAAGTGGTTCAGAGGGATAGGGAATGAGGGGTTACAGTCAGACCATGACATTTCATCTCTGTTGCACCTTCCTCCTCTTCCCTTGCTCAAATATGGGGTCCTTCATAACTTCCCCAGTGTGGATCCTTCCCATGGCTGCAGTTCTTCACAAACTGGTTCAACATGAGTCCTTTCACAGTATGAAGTCCTTCAGGAACAGATTGCTCCAGTGTGGGTCACCCACAGGGTCACGGGTCCTGCCAGAAAACCTGCTCCAGCATGATCACACCTCCATGGCCTGCAGTTCCTCCCAGGCACCTGCTCCACCATGAACACTTCATATGAATGCATAGCCCTTTGCCATTTATCAGGCTAGAGAAGTGCAGCCAGGCCCTGAACATGCAGAATATATTGCATGCTGTGTAGCATGAACGTCTATGTATAGGATCATACATGTGGGACCCAGGCATCCCCATGAGGTGTTAAACATCTTGAGTTATTTCTTGTTTCTATGTGTCCTATCTTTCTTTAACATATCCCGCTTCATTGTCCTTCTTATTTTCTTGGTAAATTTTTTCATGGGTTGTTCTTGGTAATTCTCTCCTTATTGTTTCTTTTTCCGGGCTTGTTCTAGGAGACTTCAAAACGTTGATCTTTAGGAAAAATCGTAAGTAAGCATTATGGTTTTGAAATATGCATTATTCAAAATACCAATATACCAAAACAGTCTGTTTTGTCAGTTAAAAAAAGGAAACAACAAATGTAAATTGAAAATTCCAGAACTCTGAATTTCTCAGGACTTAGGATTTGAGAACTTTTTAATAAAAATTGAAATTATATATCCACAGGTAAGGGACTTTCTTATGAGAGATTTTCAGGTGTCTAGATAGACATTCAGTTTTATTTATGTTCTTTTTTTTTTCCTCGCTTTTTCTCAATGTAGAGAAATTGGACTGACCATGCTAGATGGAGAGGTATTGCACAATAAAAATAAAAAAACCAAAACAAACTAAAACCAGAAAAACAATGCAAAGATAATTAAACAACCAAAGAAGCATCACAAAAACCTGAAGAAAAGTTAGGGAAGTATATTTCTATTTGTGAAAATAAGCTGCAGCATGTACATTCTGGCTGGCACAGTTTCTGGATGAAAGGCCTGATTTTTTAGAAGGAAATGGGGCCGTGGAATACTCTTCATATTATGCATGACCCCTTCAGGGTTTACAGAAATGAGATTTGGCCTCAGCATACCAAATGAAAAGGTTAAGTTAAAATTTTGTCATAAATATATAACATATTCCTCTAGGGGACTGTTCAGCTCTTAAGTGGGTTAAGTTGCCCTCAAGAGATGGCTGTCTCTCTCCAGCACCTATGTAAAGGTCTTAGTGTGACTGACCTCCCATTCAATAGCCGTTGGGATGTGTCTAAAATTCACAGTGCTGAATATGGCACTTCAGTTTTTCTGCTGTAATGACTGATTTAATATGTTACAGAACCAAAGATGGTTGCAGAAGCCATACTACAGCTCTTTTCTAAATAAATAAGTATTGCAAAAATATAGCAAACATAGGAAGCCTTTTAGCAGTGTGATAACTTACTCTGATGGTTAACACGTTCAAACTCCAAATCAACTCACTGTTCGGGAGCTGCTTTCTACTTAGATGATGTGTGATATCTGGGTGGTCAAGTGTCTCTTTCCTAGCAGAGTGTCTTATAGTCCAGAGATCTCAGCATACCTGACATGTTTCCTTCAGTGCCCCTGGGTGCTTCAGTTTCCATGCCTGTCAGGTATAAGCTTGCTGATTATATAGAGAGGTGAGTATTAATCTCTGGTATAGGCATTATTTTGAATGCACATGACAAGGGCCTGTATTATTTACCATAATGTTTGTATTGACAGTATTAGACAACATGGCAGTGCTCTAAAATTAGTCAAATTCAACCCAATCCAGCTCCAAACCCCTCCCAAGCACCTTAACTCCCATCATTATACAAAATCTCAATCTCTACTCTTTTCTGCACAATGCAGGCATGGTCATCATGGGTCCTGTGGCTACTAACTTTGCTTATGTCAGCAGTCACAAGCTGTGACATAACGCAGATAGCATCCAGAGGCTAATGAATACATTGCACCGAAGTGTTGAAAATAGAAAGTCACAGACTTGCCCCAAAGTGCTTGCAGTTGGAAAGGCAACATGCAACAGCAAGGTGGAGCATTACAAGCTCTCTGGAATGCTGCAGTAGGTAAGTGGCAACACATCTGTAAAATTTAAGAAATCCATCATCACGAAGAGTCATGCCTTTCCTCTTACATAGCCGTTGGCACTAGCGATATCTGGTACATAGCAGGGGGAGAAGTTACTGTTTTGTAATTTGCCCTTGGTTTGGAGAAGTTTCTGAAACATTTGTGGCCTGAGCACTGAATCTATTCTCAACTGGAAACTACAAGATACATCATTGGATGCGCATCTGGCAAGTTGCTTAATGGACTCATTTTTCTAACCCAGCTCTTAGCTGCAAGTAGTGCTGCAGATAGCTTGTGAGAAAGACATAATTGTGATGTGAGATATTTCAAAAAGGTGGCTGAGAACCAAGACCTCAAAATTAAAAAACAACCAAAAAAAAAAAACCCCAATAAACTCCAGGCCATCCCAGATGTACAGCATATTTCATAGACCTTGTTATAAATAATGAAACACACTGACCATCTAACATGAAATATAAGAAAACATTGCTCATATCATTTTGCCCCAGGGAGAAAGAGAGAGAACAAACAGCATAAATATGTAGGGTAGAAAGTACCTCTGAAGCCTTAACAGCCCCCTGCTCTGTGCCTGGATCAGCACACCTCACTCCTTTTCTGTTGTGGCTCTGATCCAATGTACTGTTTCCTGTTCATAGCCCAAGACACTGGAAAGGTGAGCAGTATGGGCTCCCTGGTATAAAAAAGACAGGGATCTCCTGGAGAGAGTCCAGAGAAGAGCTACAAAAATGATTAAGGGCCTGGAGCACCTCCCCTATGAGGAAAGGCTGGGTGAGCTGGGACTGTTCAGCCTGGAGAAAAGAAGACTTAGGGGGAACTTATTAATGTCTATAAATATCTTAAGCATGGGATGTAGGGGAAATGGCAGGCCCCTTTTCAGTGGTCTGTGGCAACAGGACAAGGGGCAATGGCTGCAAATTGGAGCACAGGAAGTTCCGCACCAACATGCAGAAGAAGTTTTTCACAGTGAGAGTGACAGAGCCCTGGGACAGGCTGCCCAGGGGGGTGGTGGAGTCTCCTTCCCTGGAGATATTCAAGGCCCATCTGGACACCTATCTGTGCAGTATGAGCTAGGGAGCTGCTTTGGCAGGGGGGTTGGACCCGATGATCTCTTGAGGTCCCTTCCAACCCCTATGATTCTATGATCCTATGATTCTATCTTTAATTTACTTGTAGGTTTGCATTTACTACTGCTATTGTCCTATGGTGCCTTGAATCTGACCACTTTGTTGCTCTGATAGGAAATCTTGATCAGAGACAGCCTTACGGAATTCCCTTCTGCAAATTGATCCAAGTTGGTAATCTCTATGGGTTTAGATCACAGTGCAAATGTTCATGAGATGATTATCACCCTGACATGCTTGAGTATCTGATCAGAATTAGCCATTTTCTTGAAAAGTATGCAACTTTCTCTGTGCCTGCTCTATTGACTTTCTCTCACTATCTATGATTCTCTGATCAAGAAACACATCTCTGCCCTCTAGGCATGTTGGTTACAATCACACAACCCAATTCCTTCTGGTTTATATGCTCACTGATGCTAGGAATTCAATTTTACATTGTATCGGTTTTATACTTGTGTTTGTTGCTATCCTCATCCTCAGAAGTGTACTCTCTTCTATCTGTATATATTTTCTTTGATTTTGAAGTCATTGAAGATTTCTATTGCAGCTGTAATGTTTATTAACATTTCCCTCTTTTATGTGTTAAGGAACTCGTCTTTGTGTCTTCTACTACAGTAGACTTCTCACCTATGCTCTTTTTTTACCTGAGAAAGCCTGGTTACCAATTCCTTGTGTATGAAATGTGCTTTTTTGACAAGTCTTGTGTATTATCCTTCTCTTCTCAGATTTCTGAACTTTATCACAAGCACTGCTGTCCAAATTGTCTCTTCCTTTCAGGTTCTCACATGTCCCTCAGATCATCCCCCAAAAAAAGCTGTATTAGGAACCCACTGATTGAAAAACACTGATCTGCAACTTGGTGATATATGTAGTCTTGATGTACTTATAAAAACCTCCTATATAACCCAGTGAAGGGGATTACATGTGAACATGTGCAGAAAAAAAACCAGCAAAGCACTCAGTGCGCAGCAATTCTTTTACTGCAGGGAAGCTACCTTCATCTGTGCTTGTGAGGACACCAGACTTTCTGATTCCAGCACTGTGTAAAGGAGTCCCCTGCCTCAGGACTAATGGCCAAAGACATAACAGCTGCAAATGAGAAATGTGTATTGATTCTTAGATAGACTGTTAAGCTATAAATCAGGAGCTGGACTACCACTTTATTTCAAATGGACATTTTATATTATAAATTAATGATAAGGGATGACTAATCTGACATTTGCACAAACAGAAAAGTCAGATTGCTTGAAAAAAAAAAAAAAAACAATCCGCTGGGGTGGAGGGGGTGTGATACTTTCGACAGATTAGAAATAATTTTCCAGCTCATCAATTGGGATTCCCCCACTTCCATGTACTAGGGGTAAAAGCCCAACACCTCAAACTCCTCTAAGGGGCATGTCAATGGGTCCTAAGGAGCATAAGACAATAAAAAAATT
Source organism: Laterallus jamaicensis coturniculus (assembly GCA_022605575.1). Taxonomy (NCBI): domain Eukaryota; kingdom Metazoa; phylum Chordata; class Aves; order Gruiformes; family Rallidae; genus Laterallus; species Laterallus jamaicensis. The sequence goes on from JAKCOX010000005.1 coordinate 31,008,198, forward strand.
CTGTGAAAGAAGTCACAAACAAGGACAGGAAATGGCTATAAAGAAGGAAAAGAAAAAGAAACTTCAATGACATTGGCAGCTAATTTAAAAGAAAGGAAGAGCAAAGTTGTCACTCTAAGCTGACAGTTTTCCACCAAGAAAAGCCTTACTAAAAAGTCACTGTAGGAAACTCTTTGCCTTTCTTCCTCTGTCGTCTCCACTCTAACAGTTCAGTATATTCTTTAAGGAATTTGTCACCCTCCAGCTGCTCTGGAGGGTAACATGGCTCTATGTGGGACTGTTCTGGATACAGGGTTGAGGAGCTCAGGGGTTTTTCTTCTTGAACAGCAAGGAAAGTCAGTCACAAAGGGGAATTCTTCCAGAAAAAAATGCTGCTCCAGTTTCCTACAGAAAGTTCCCCAGAGTGAGTGAAAGACCTGATCCCCTTGAAAGGAATTCTATGTCATTTTTGCAAGATGTGAGCAGACAATATGGTGAACAGGATTAGAGGTACACTGTGTTCAGCCAGGTGAAAGAAAGGGATAACTGGTTCTATTGGACTTTGTAGATCCAAGGGCCTGGCATGTCAGATCCACAAGAGAATAAGACTCTAATGAACACCAGTGCACAGTACCATCAAGCTATGAAGTGACATAACTCATTTCTACTTCTGGAGTGACAGGAATCCCAACAGTTGACTGTATTGGAGGCCAAGTGAATCAAACTTGGAATGAGTGGTAGAAGCACCCCATTTTGACTAGAGGTCAGAGGTTCCATGTATCCTTAGCATAGACTACCTCAGTAGAGGGTATTTCAAGGACCGAAAAGTGTATTAATGGGATTTTGTTATAGCTGCCTTGGAGACGGAGGGAATTGAACCATTGTCCACTTTGTCCAGTCTCTTGAAGGTCCCTTCTGTTGTGAGGTTGCTCAAGAATGAAAGAAAAACTGGTTCAATTGCTACCACAATGGTGCACTAGCAGCAATATCACACCAAACAAGACTCCCTGATCTTTAAGCTGATTTGCCAGCTGAAGAACCAAGGAGTGTGTAACAGAAATCACTTTAACAATCCCTTAGGGCCAGTGCAGAAGTGTGGAGATTCACAGTAAACTGTCATGACCTCAGTAAAGTCACACTACCCATGACTGCTGCCATGCCAGATATGCTAGAACTTCTGTATGAACTGGAGTCTAAGACAGCTAAGTGTTAAGCCACAACTGATATCGCAGATGTGTTTTTCTTGATCCCTTTGCTTGCAGAGTGCAGGCCACAGTTCACTTCCCCTTGGGGCATCCAGTACAGACTGGTATAGACTGCCCCAGAGTGGAAACACAGCCCCACCATTTGCCATAAACTGATCCAGACTGCGTTAGAAAAACTGAAGCTCCAGAGCACCTGCAACACACTGATGACCTCATTGTATGGGGAAACACCAAAGTTTTGGGGTTTTGGGGTATTTTGGTTTTTTTTTTTAAAAAGAAGTATGGTTTAGTCAGTTTGTGTGAATGGTGCAGGGTTTGTGCCTTGTTCTGTTTCTCAGTAGCTTTATATTTGAACAAAAATATTTCAGCTGACAAACATTTTAAATGTAAGACTTCAAGGCTCAAGTGAAGCTCTCCTTCAGAACTGCAACATCTTCTGCACCCATCTTAGCAGTTTATCCCACATCCTGGTTGACACGCTGTGACCACGCACAAGCTGCTTTGCTTTCAGAGAGAAAGTCACTTTGCCTTTGAAAAATCACCCTTTGATATTCAGGCTCTTTCTTTTCAAAGTGAAAACGGCAGTGTCAGTACTTGAAAAAGAACATGAGACTTCCATATTTTTCCAACTGGCAGAAATGAAAGAGGACATTTCTTTGCACCCTAAATGCTAGAGTATCTTTCCTCCTGTCAAGTATGAAGTCATCTCTACTGCTGTTGTGCAGCAAGATGCTCTGAAGAGAAGACAATGGTACAGTGTGAGTGATTTTTTTTTTTTTAAACATTGTGTGCATAACATTCAGAATAGCATTGTGGATTAAACTTTATCACCTAGTAAGAGCTTTGTCCTGCACCCTCACTTTTGTTGAAATGAATATCTAGTTAGGGGGAAGGAGACATTTTGTGTTTTCTAGCTTGCTGAACAGGCATATTTGTTTCCACCCTGCTTATTCCCACCTTCTAACCAGTTAAATCTCTTAAAACATGAAATTTCAAAGGAATTTCAAAGGGATATCTACCACAAACTGTTTCTTGCTAATAGCCAGAACACTTAGAGACCCTCTCCGTTCACATGTGCCATTTCCCACTCTTGAATCAGTGAAGATGAAGAATTATTTTAGAGTTCCCAGGAGGGATGCTGAAAAGAAGAAAGTTTGTGGGCAGAGTTCTTCATTGCTTGTGGGAACTTTTTATTTATGGCATTTTTACAAACCTGGCCTCCCTGTCCATTCTTTAGGAGACTAAGTAACTTCAGCAGATGACAGAGTAATCACAATACACAAAAAAGATTTAAAGCACAGCAAGGCAGTTTCTTCAGGATACTCTAGTCATAAAACATTGTCTATTCTTCCTGGGGTGGGAGTAGCAGACAGCAGTTCTTACTCATTAAAAAAGCTGTAAAGTAGGCAATTCTTTCAGTAACAGTCTTTCTTCTGGCAGTGATTAGCTAAAATACTCGGATTAAGTGCATATAACAAGATGGAATAATGGTTAAATACAGTCTCTGCTAAACTTTCCAGAGACAAGGAGAGTAGAAGCAGTCAGGTTAAAGGTGAAATTTAATGCTGTTGTGGTTTCAGCTGAGATAGAACTGTTTTCCTAGTAGCCAATATAGTGCTGTGTTTTGGGTTTAGTATGAGAATAACACTGATAACACACTGATGGTTTTAGTTGTTGCTGGGTAGTTGTAGTGTCTACACTCAGTCACAGACTTTTCAGCTTCTCACACCACTGTATCAACTGATACAGATTGACCAAAGAGATATTCCCCACCATATAACATCATCCTCTGCATATAACTGGGTAAGATAGTCAGGAGGCAGAGTCACTGCTCAGAAATAGACTGGGCATCAGACTGTGGGGTTTTTTTGCTTTCGCACATTGTAAGCAATTGCATCTGTGCATCACTTGTATTATTGCTATTAACATTATTAGATATATTTTCAAAAATTGAGAATGCTTAAAATTCATTTAACAATTTACTTCAGATACAGACTGGTTTTGTATAAATAACTGGAGATAGGCCATAGGTAGAATTAGCGTTTGGGGATAGCACCTAACTTCCTCTGTTCCCATAAAAATTTGAAGTGCTCAAATATTTATGTACTCATATGTGCCATCTCAGATTTGTGTGTGATAGATAAATTATCACAGAAAATTAATTCTATGTTGTTATGACACTGCTGATGGCAGCTTCCAGGAAAATAAAATAAATTATTTGGAAAAATCAAGCAGCTTCTAATTTCCTGCGGTTTTCCCAGTATAACAGTAGTTAAAAGCAAAAAACCACCAACTAACTCTGAAATAGAAATGCAGCCTAATAAAATATCTAATTTAATCCAAGATTAGCAAAATTATATTGTAGTCCAGTGTCAGGTAAGAACTAGTAATGGAAGGATTGGTGTTAGCTGAAAATGAGATACAAGCAAACAGAAGAAAGGAATACCTATACAGATTTTATGTCTTCACCACGAGGATTTAATTTTTTTTTGAAGGATCATAAACTATTTAATATTTTATTGTGGTTCTGATTGATTGCAGCCACTCTACAAGCACTTGTATGACCATTAATGCAGTATGCCTCTCTAAAGCACAGTCTCTCCACAGTTTTTGTTGAAAACCCCCTTTGTACTTAGTTTGCAAGGGTTTTAGGTTCGTAGAGATCCCATTGTTTTAGACCAGCAGGTAGCTGAGCACTCTGAAACCTAGCTATAAAACACAGTGATTGAGGTACATACTGTTCTTATACTTGTGTTTCTCCAGTGAAGTCAATGAACCTACTAATTTTGATCAGCGTGTTACTAGAATGGGCACCTCGGCTGAGGATTTCCTTATAGAAACTGGTGCAGGCAGAATATATCCAAAACCCTAATAATTCAGATTATACCTTAAAAGTAAAATGTAAGTGTGACTTTTTTAGGAAAGACAATACATTTTATTTTTGTGCACTGTGATGATAGAGCCAGAACATGTATAAGCATATGTGGATAAAGGAATTATTCCATTCAATTAGTGGTGCCGGTTTAAAACTATGTAAACACATTTACTTGCAGGAAATGGTGAGACACATTTCTGGAGTATGTGCTGGCCACCTGAAATGTCAGCGAGTTGGCTGACATTGTGATCCTATCCATGAACAGAAGAGGAAGAAACAGTCTAATATTCTTTATCTGGAGGTCTTGAACATCTTCTGAGTCTGCCATTGGGGAAGAATGCAGAATGGAGTGGAAAGAGGATAACAAAGTGGTTCTTACATATGCTGCCAAAGCATGCCTTTACCTTTGAGTGGCACTGTAAGTCAGCAACTCCAGAAGCCTCCTCTAAGGATCCATAGCACCCTGTGGATATTCATAGACATGTGGTGAGAGCAGAGGTGATGTGGAGAAATTCCAGGCAGAAACATGGCCATGATTATTTGATTGCTTAGTTGCTATTAAGGTTGGGGTTTTTTTCACAAATTATTACATTTCAACATGTGTCTTCTAACACATCGACGTAGCTGTCCTAGCTAGAAATCCCCTTTTTCCTTCAGAGAGGATTGTTCTTTCAATTACTGCTGAGAAAAAAAAGTGTTTATTTTTTTTAATTTCTTCTTGATCCTCTGCCTCAAAAAACCCCAAACATTCCAAGTCTCATTCATATGAGACTCTTACAATGGCCTGATTATTTGCCAAAACAAAAAAGAAAAATGTAAAATGACTTTATTTCCTGCTGCTTTGGAGAAAGTTTAGTGACAAAGTCAGTCAGATATTATGTCTAGCCATATCTGGGTTTTACCTTATAAAAAACGTTGTTGCTTCATTTTACATCGGATAATCTAGGCTGTCTTTAATGTACCTGATAATATTTCCTAATAACACTGAAGACTTATATTCATGTCTAAAGCCCACAGCACACTGTTTGGACCCTCTTCTACTGCCCTTCTTTAGAACTAATCTTGACCCAAATCACATGTTTTATTCTGATCATTTTTTTTTCCATTTCTTTATTCCTCGCTGCCTTTCAGCTGCTTCCATTTTGTCTAGCTGTATTTTACAACCAGATATGGAGATTAAATAAGTCTCTACTGTAAAACTCCTGCACATCTGTTTCAGACTTTTCTTGCTCCTTTCAGCCTAGAATCTAAGGTGAAGACAGTCTATTAAGAAGAGCACATGCAAAATGACAGTTACACATAGAAGAAAGGAATATTGTTATATGCTAGTCCTCCTTCTTGGTTTGAAAGATGTACTTTAGGAGAAAGATGGTCAAAGTGGGTTTTTTCTATATAGCCACATTCCATGAACATCCAAGTACAACATTTCAGTGGAAGTCGTTTTGGTGTCTTAAGTATATAATTGTGCTTTAATTCCTCTTTACTGCACTAGTTCTCAAAGGGAATTGTTGTGGTTTAGCCCCAGCCAGCCCAGCAGTTGAGCACCACACGGCTGCTTGCTGTCCCCTCCAATGGAATGGAGAGAACAGAGAGACAAAGGCAAACCTCGTAGTTTGGGAAAAGGAAAATTTACTGGAACAGCAATGGGTGGGGGAAATAACAACAGTAACAGGACTTGCAATCGAATGTACAAAACTGGTGTTACACAATGCAGTTTTTCACCAGCAATCATACAGCTCAGATCCACCCCAAAGCCAGCCCATCCCTGAGTGACATGTCTGAGACCCATGTCACCCCTCCCCATCTAGTCCCCTTTTATATTGAGCATGATGTTATATGGTATGGAATACCCCCTTTGGCTAGTTTGGATCACCCATCCTGGCTGTGTCCCATACCAACTTTTGATGAAAATTAACCCTATCCTAACTGAACCCAGGACAGGAAACTAGACCCTCAACCAATGGAAGGTGGGAAGTTCTCTCAGATAAGTTATATTCTGCCAAAGATGCTGCCCAGAATGAGTCTTCTTTGTAAAAAGAAGTCATCACAATCTGCAGACATCTTTGTTTTCCATAGAACAGTGTTTGTCACTTAACTCTCTGGCAGAAATTATGTGGTAAATCCATTTGTGGCAAACTTTTTTCTTCATAAAACTGACAGAGAAATCTGTGGCATGTAGGGAGAGTGAAGACTGGCTACTATTGTGGCACTCAGCATTGTCCTTGCACTGCCAGTTTGTGTCACAGACGAAACAAAGCAAGGCAAAGCAAGGATCCTGTCTCAGCTGAAGCTGCCCTGCCTGTCAAGATCAGCAGCTGAAATTTCCACCTAAGTTGTATGAAACCAGCAGAATCCATCTGCTGAACCATCTGCGGGTCAGCTCACTAAAATTATTGCCCATCTGTTGTTCCTCTGCCACAAAGTTTGCCAGCCTCACCCTCACTCCATTATCTGAATATTTTTTCTTTCCCTGTGGGCCTCCTCTTTGCTCTTCTTGTATCTTTTGTTTTGCTTTGTTAACACATTTCCTTTCCAATCTCCAAAATGCAAAAAATAAGTTACATTCTTACTGCCCTCTGGTTATCCACAAATAGCTTTGCCCACAGCAGAACATAGGTCTGTTATTTGCACATCATCATTTCTTGTCTTCAGCAGCTCTGTACCAGCACAGCTCATTGCAGGCAAGAGATCTAGACTGTTTTATGCTAGCTAAGCCTCTCCCTCACATCTAGACTGTCACATAGAACTACTAGAAGTTTAGATTGTGGCTTGGCTTTTCCTCCCTCTTGAGGAAAGCATCAGACATGGCATGGTGTTGATACAGTGGAGATGGGCAGTAGAGGCAGCTGTACCAAGAAAAGGAGGTTGATTTGCTGATTTCTGTGCAGCAGAAAGAAGACATACTCTCTTTTACAGTCCTACAGTATATCCAAAGCAGATTTTCGCTATTTGTTTTCAGCTTAGCTATTTATCAAGGAGCAAAAGTAGTATTTGTTCCTGTGTGGAAACAGAGAGGAAAGAAGATCTCCATTATGTGCCATAAATTTGGAAAGGGGATCACAGTGCTAGCACGTACTAGGACCACAGAATTTAGGACATTAGCTGTTTTCAACAGCAACAAATTGGAGGCCTCTGTGGTGTCAGCATTGATAATGAATCAGCCTAGGTTGGGAAGACAGTTGGACACCCTGTGTACCACTCAAGGAGAACATGGTTTTCAGTAGGCCCCACAGTTGTTCTCTTTCTACAGTAGCTACTTCAGCTGTCCCCCTTAAGTCTAGACTCAATACTCTCTACAGGAACTTTACAGAGCTGTTCAGACCAGTGGGGGGCAAGCATGCATAACCCCACCTCCACTACTCCTGCTTATCCCTTGTAAAGCTGCCTTGCTCCTGGCTCAAAGCAAACCTGGACTTGCCTTCTTAGAGGCCATGCTGAGTTGGCTTCCATGCATCATAGGTGGCAGAGTACACCTCCACTGATCAATCTCAGACACTAATACTGCTTAGCCTGCCAACCTTCTCCTGCAGCTCAGCTACCAAGCAGAGACGTTTTTCTGGTCCCACCTCCCACAAACTATTCTTTCACACATCCCACAGTTGGAAACCTGGGTGGTCATATGCTTGAACAGAAGTCCTGTCTGTGTGGCTGCACTGGTTCTACTGGATCAAGGACAAGCAGAGGACACTGACTTTAGCTGGGTGGTCAGCAGTGTCTGCCCACTGTCAGGCACCTACCTACTGATCTGCTGATTGTTTTAGCTGGGAACAAGCTTCACCGCTTGCTGTCTCTTCCCAGCAGTGGGTCTGTGCTCAGTTGCTGAGGGAACATGCCAAGCCTCTTCTTGTCCATGTATCCCTCATATGTCCTCTGCTGCTATTTGCTGCTACCACTGCTGGTGCTCCTCAAACTACTCAGACATCTGTTGCAATCATACTACTCTGGGAAGTAGAACAACTCTGGAAACTCAAGTTAGAAACTCAGAAGGCCAAATGCAGGACAGAAACATATGGACCTGTCTTTATGGTCAGCAACAAAATCCTTGCTCAACAGCCCATATTCTGTGCCCCAGGTGTGAGTTTTCATCAGTCCAGAAAGAATTACAACAAAGGACATCTTCTCAGAGTCAAGGATAAGTAGGATAGCCAAGATTTACTTCCTTCCATAGATTGGGGCAAGTTGTTTCCACCAGAGGGTTTGTAGATTAATGTCTGGATGGAGTAGGATGCAATTTACACCAGAATACTCCTGCTCCTGGCCCAAGGATTTGGTCTCCCAGTCATAGGATGGGAGGGAAAGCAGCATTGCATTGATAAGGGGTAGTTTATTTTGGTTCCTGGTCCATGCATTATTCAGGAACTCTTTGCCATTGTTCACTAACTTCTGTGTCATCTCTTCTACTTGAAAGGTTGGAACTTTTATGTTCTACTAAAGCACAGAGGAAATAACTTTAAATTACTGGGAAGGAAACTACAAAATTGTAATACATAAAAAAGGCTCACTGAGTGCTTTTTTATAGGGAGAACATTAAAAATTCATTTGGCCTCTGCAAGAGAAATAAAGATGGTCAGGTGAGTCCCTTGACACCTCAGCTAACCCACAAAGCTGTCAGAGTGTTTACCTACATATATTTAGTGATATATGTAGGCTCACACAGGGTGAGCAGTATCGAGTATGATACAAGGATGTGACATTCCTCAGCAAAGAACCATAATAGGACACCAAGAAAGGAAGGAAATATGAGATGAATTTACAGGCTAAAGAAAGGGATGTGAATCTAGGCAGTGGCTTCCAGATGCAAAACATCCCATTGCCCCTTTTTGGATATGGTGAATGCAGAAAGCTTCCAAAAGGCATGTGGAAGGTGAGTGTACAAAACAGAATGACACAAGCTCCCAGGAGGAAGCTTGGGGGTTCAGGTTCTTCTGTATAAATTTTTATTGCCAGAAAGGACTGCTGTGATCACCCATTCTGAGATGTCTCTACTCTCTGTCTAGGAAAGAGGAAATAGGTAAAAGAGCTCATGTGAATGGAGTCAGCCCTCCGGGGTGGGAGGGATTGATTCAACTGCTTCTTAAGAACATGGAAGAGCATTTGTCTATGTTTTATGTAAAATAATTATTTTTATAGTAGATAAAAGATGTATTTTGGACAATTCACTTAGAATGCTGCAAGAGAGATGGGAGATGAAGTTTCCTAGCCAGAAGGCTGTTTCCTCAGTGGCAAAGGAGCACTGCTGCCTGATGTGGAAGAGTGAAGAGAGAGGTTTGTTGTTCATGTAACAAGAGTAATTCAGGGAGAATGGAGTGAGCAGCAAGCATTGTCCTATTGAAAGACAGGACTCCAATCAAGAAATGATAGATGAAGCATCTGTGGCACTTCTTCAGACACAAAGAGAGATGGTAGATCAACAAAGATGTCATGAAACATAGTGTGGTGCAATGATTGTAGGAGAAGCACTGAACCCCCTCAGCTCTATAAGGAGGAGCACCATCAGTGGTGACAGACCTTGCTGAGATCTGGCTTAGTGGCCACACATGCCTATTATCCTGTCTCCTGGGACTGGAGTTAGAATTTTTATATAGTGCTGTGCTGCATAGAAATTTTATTGTGCTCAGAGCTAGCTCAAGTAGCTCTAACACACTGTTGTGTAGACAAGATGTATCTTTAACACCCATTTGGGGTTTTTTTGGTTGGGTAATTCATAGCTCAGGATACAGAACTGTCTAAGCAAATGAATCCATGTGCTAACTGCTACAGCTCAGGAAGACCTTCTGGTAGCTATTTGTTCTTGGCTACTAGGCTTGCTCTAGGCGATCCCTTTGACACATGTCTGCAATGTGTCAGACCTGTATGCATGTGTGTGGTTCCTGGTATTCCTGGTTTGGGAAACAGATTGGAGGGCCAACACAGCCTGTAGTGACATAATCTTTCTCTCCTAATAATAAAAATAAACAAACAATTTTTAAAAACCCTAACCTAGCACTTTCAGAACAATTTATTCTATGTTTTATTAGCTGCTTTATCTTGCAGATGTTAAAATCCAATGTTAGAATTTTCTTTACAAAGTGGTATTTCACCCAGCACAAGAACTGCACATTTGGCTTTTTTTTGATAGAAAATTATTAAGATTAATGTATCCCACATGAGAAGATGTAGCTGCTTAGGGACAGCTGGTTATATTCTTCAGGGCAAGCAAAACATTTTTCCAGCCCACCATATATGCTTAGAGCTCTAAGAAAATCTTATTTGTAAAAGGTGAGGAAAATTAGAGTAACAACTGACTGGGAGAAAAAAAATTAATCAAATTTGGGGGTTGTTTAATAAAAAATATTTTAAACACTCAAAATGACCCAGAGCTGCGACAAAGAGTAACTAGTGGCTGAAAGCATACCCACATTTGAAGGCAGCTATTAGAAATTTGAAAGCAGTGCATAACAAAAGAAAGAAGCCACACAGATATTGCAAAGTTCAGAGTAACGATTAAAGTGACAAATCTCTAAGAAGACTGGAGGTAGCTTTGCCTACAATGCATTAGAACTTTTATACGTAGGAAACACAAGTAATAGGCTTTTTAAGCTGGTGATCAAAATCATAATGTGAATCAATAGCTGGGAGATGAAAGCAGATGATTTCAAATTAATATTAGGGCTTGTTTTTTGCAAAGAAAAATGATCAGCTTCTAGAAAAAGTTGCTAAGAGGAAGAAAGGATTCAAAACCTGAAGTTCTAAGGCAAGACTAGAAGCTCTTAGGAGAGTATGTTTCAGATGCAGTGTAATTCAATGCAAGTCCTTGGACTCACTGATGATGCTTAAGAGGAGATGGGAGAAGTGAGGGGATTCATAATTCCTACAGAGTGAACTACATAGTCCAACTACATTTGCGGTCTATGAACCTGTGGTACCTAGTCAAAGTGGCAGTAACTTCCATATTCCATCCATCTAGAATTCACACAATAGCAAAGTGAAGTATTCCAATATAAAAATACTTGCTTGACACAGACACACCATCTCCTTATTACAATGCCAGTAACTGTAGCACAGCTTCCATGTGTTGTTATGGACCCAGAGAATCTTGAAGTTTAAGATTAGAGATGACATCCCTTGCCACATAGGCAAGGGTAACACTATGAAGGGCTTTTTTGAGCTGATATATCAGATTCTGCATCATTTTGTTACTGGAAAAGTTGATTAAGAAATTCTCTAAGACTCAGTTTTGGAGTTTTAGAAGCAGGCATTCTTTATTGCATTTCCTGTAAGTAATTATAATATTTGCATATCCTTTACACATGTCTTTTAAGTCTCTGACAGTCTTTGGTGGTCCTTCGATGATCCCTAGTGGTTCTTTGAAGATGTTCTTTTCCATTAACTTCTTGAAGCATGCACAGTGTGGATTAATCCAGGTGGCTTGTTTCTTTTCTTGGTTATCTAGTTCTGACCAGTTTCTTGCTAGTTTACCTGCATCCTTCTGTCACAGCTGTGAAATACTGTCCTTGCTTGCATTCTTATCTGAGGCTCCCTGCATTTCTTCTTAGTACCCAGTTTATTATGTTCCTTCTGTTCTTGGTCACCTTGTTCCATTACACAATAGCTCAACATTTCTTATGTCTTATATCCATTTGTAGCAAAAGTTTCAAAGTTACTCAACCAAGAACAAAGCAAACACAACAGAATTATGAGAGGAATGAGCTCAGAGGAAAGGAGAGGTGGGTATGAGATAATGGATGAGAGGTTTTTAAAACTTGGATGACTAGAAATATTTTCACACTTCATGTTTTTTTTAAGGTCAGCGCAATCCCAAGCACAACAACAGGCTGAGTGGAGAATGGATTAAGAGCAGCCCTGAGAACAAGGACTTGGAAGTTTTGACCAGTGACAAACTCAACATGATCTAGCAATGCATGCTTGCAGCCCAGAAAGCAAACCAAATCCCGGCCTACATCAGAAAACATCTACGGTAAGTTGCTTAGACACTTACGTAGGTGTGAGATGAATCATACTCTGAAGTTGCCACTGCAAAGAAAGTCCACATGACTGGCTTACCTTAAAGTCAATAGTAAACTGCTACCATTAGTGAAGTAGGAAGCCTTCCTGAGTGCCCAGTACCTTTCTCCACCCTAAGTGTGTCCAAATTCCCAGCCCAGAACACCTTCTGTTAAAAATGATCCATGCTATAACCAGACAGAAAAGTTTACTCAAATTAAAGATGTTTTCCAGGAGTTCAGACATGTTTTGGTGTGCTCAGCATTCTCCTGTGTATTCTGGGCCCATGAGAGTATGCACACTCATACACACATATAGAAAGACCAGACCCTCGGCTCCCACCCCAGTAAAACCTGTGACTTTATAGCCCAGGATTTCACCTGAAATGGTGGATGCCTAGGCGCCAGGATTACTTTTTCAGTTTCAGCCTGTGATAGGGATCAGATGAAAGTTTCATCACCATGACTGCATTTGTGAGAGAATATAATTGGTTTGGAAAGAAAAAACATATCAGGGAATTTCTGCGCAGCCCTGCTTTAAATTGATGATTTTCTGAGAGCTGCTCAAACAACAGAAGTAAATAGCCTCATATAATAAGCCAGCTAATTTGTTTGACAACTGATGAAGGAGAAATGAGGAGGGGGAATGTGGGGCAAAAAATAATTCTGTAAAAGCAGTCAAATAATGATAGAGCCTAGTCAGAAATAATGTAGTCCAAAAAAAAAAATTCATTAGATAATTTACTTGAAACCAATGATGTGACCAACTCTACTCCGCAGCCACAGAAAACAAATTTACCTAATAGGATAGTACAGGGCTTTCTCAGGAAAATGTATTGATATGCAGTCAGCATGTACATTTTCAAAGGAACTGGCAATGGGAAAATGCACCCTTCAAGCACTTAATAAAAGAGATTTTTCTTTATGACTCTCATTTAAAGTACATTACAAAAATCACTTGATTCTACTTAGCTGCTGCCAGATTTTGAATAACTGACTTTCAAAGCCACCACGGTGCTGAAAAAATGTAATATATTAAGAGGAAGCATTGTCAGAGAGGCATGTGGCATCAGTCACGCCGGTTGCGAAGTTTATCACCATGTAAAAATTGCATCATCAGATCATGGCATGAGATGTGGAACACTCATTGCCACAAAAGGCTCAATCTTTTGTCATTCTTACCAAATCTGCAGCAAACAGGTTCAAAGACCTTGCTTTATGATTGCCAGTTGTGAGCAACACTTAAACACAGAGCTCCCAAAATACTCAACTGGAGGATCCACTGGCCTCCTTTCTGATGTCTTTGTGTAATGTCTCAGGAGAACAGGCATAGGGGGCAGCTTGCACATGTTACTGCCTGGCAGTGTGAGCAAGCATGGGAGGACTGTAGCCTTCAAGGGACATTTCAACTATTTATTGGAAGAGGTATTGATTTCCAGGTCTACATAAGAGAGTGTGGAAAATGTCAGTTTCAAGGGACAGTTTGTTGCCTATTGTGTTCACTGTAAAGCATGTAAAGCACCCTGGATTGTATTTAGACAATTTCTTGACAGTTTTGCTTTCTTATCTGCTTCTCTAACCTCACATTGACCTGAACTTAACAAAAACATGCAGTTTTATCAGATTGTACTAGAATTTGCTGACTTAGAACTCTATATGTGCAGATGGGCTCACCTATCACAACCCAATTTGCTCTGGTGAAATAGTATCTCACTAGTCAGTGAAGAGTGGATAGGTACCTCACACAGTGGTACCTGATCTTCAGATATCTATCCAAACAAGGTAGAATAAAGTCATGCTTGTGAAAGTAGTGTGTTATTTTTGCTTTTTTTTACTGGGGTTTTTTTCTGTGAACAGTAGAGAGATTTATACAAGACACTAACTAGCAGGCAGCTGGAGCTGGGTAATACGTACCACCTTTCAAGGTCTGCTCCTGGTTCTGTTTCCAAACAGATCAAGCATGCAGCTTCATTTGTTGCCCCTGTAAACATGTTTCGGCATCAGTATGTAAAATCCCAAATTTATTTGAATAGCAGGCTTTCTAAGCAAAATAAAATTAAGTATAACCCCTGCTTCACCTCACTCCACAAAATACATTTTTATCTTCATTCTTTATTTTGCCCACATTCCTCTAGAAAGTCATCCCTGGGGACATGAGTCCTTCCTTCACTCTTTACAGATTTTTTTTTATATATAAAAATATCCATTTCCAGAACTCTTTGAGTTTTCCTGCAGAATGTTTGTGTATGTTTCAAATAGGTTTTATTGCTGTCATTCTAGTCTTGAACCCCTCACCAAATAGCCTAAACATGCTATTAATTCTGTGCTAAGCATCTTCAACTCAGTGAACATGAGGCACTAATAATTTATTGTTAAAAACCAGAGCTGGTTTTGTCTTATGGAAATACAAATATCCTCTAGGCTTTAAACCTCCAAAGCTGTTTTTTAAGGTAAAGTCTTTTGCCTATCAGAGTTGCACCACTTCAGTAGCTAACTGGGACATGATGTGATGGCCTTTAGAAAAATGGAAGTGATTAATGCAAAAGGTTTTTCACTAATCCCTCCTCAAATACTACATTTTTGAGAGACTTCTGGTGAAAATAAGCTCTCACTACCCACAAATATTTATACAGTGTCAATACAGATATAAAGGCAGAAGTGTCAACTCTATGATTAAATGGAAAATTTTCTAGGCAGAAGTATTTACTCAGTGGAAAATGAATCCTGAGGCTTTGTAAAAATAAATTACATTATTTAAAAAGCACACATGGCACAGGAACTCTGTTAAATTTCAGAATTTGTTCCTTAGCCACAGATCTATTTGCCCACTGAGAGGGCTGTTTGGTTTGCTACTCTTTTCTACAGCTCTTAACATCACAGAATGGACCAAAGACACAATTAGCTGGTGATTAGTGGCTGGTATGGTGAGATCAAACGTCTGGTGAGTAAGCTTTAATGCAGGAAATCTGGAGCCAGTGTTTTCAAAGATGAGAGCTTGAAGTGAAGGTTCACAGTGTGTACTTAACCTGAAGTGTAAGGGCTGTTCCTTGTCCAGCCCTTCATAATCAGAGCACTTATTATACTTAGTTATTTATGAAAATGTGGGAGAGCTTCAGTAGCAGTCACTCCAAGCCTTTCCATTTTATTCCTGGACGCATGAATGCAACTTTTCAAAAATCTTGTTGTGGTACAGATATACACAGAACAAAGGTCATGTTAATGCTGCTCAGTATTCTTTCCAATAAAGAACATTTGCAGTTAGAAGCAAAACAATCCATTTTGATCCATATGCAATGTTTCTCAAAATCTTGCAGAATGTTATTCTCAGATTTAACTGGGAAAATAAAAATGGAACTGTAGGATGCTAATAGAGATCCATCGTTGCTATTGTTCAGTGTAAGAGCCTCAAAGATTGCAATGGAGGCTGAAATATATTCTGTGAAGTTGTTTGGGATTTGGTTGGTGTTTTTTCTTCCAACATTGCTGTATTCTGTTATAGTGGTATAATTAGAATTAAAATCCTCCAGAATGGAGGGAGACAAAGTGTGCTCTCTCCCAAGGCTGAAGACATTCAAATGTGGCATTTTGTTTCACCACACTGGAGGAAGTAAAATTTAAAGCCAAGACTACAAGATATGAAAAAGTATTTTGGTAGTGATCAGCAGTAAGACCAGTTCCAGGACTCTGCTGATTTAACTGGGTACTGAACTCGATATAGTGGAGGGAGCTAGGCACATAATCTTAACCTGCTGCGGGGTGAATATTTCATTCAAAACCTTTTGGGAAAATGTCAAATAATTTAATCAGATTGGTGAAATGTAAGGTTATTTCTATTAGGTGGATTTCTAATAGGAAGGCCACATTTTATTTAGAAAATAACACTCAAAAAATTATTCAGCAAATAACATTTGGCCAGTTCTTGCAGTAATTGAGAGGAACCTGTAGCAAAGCAAGTGAAATTAAACAAACCCTCCAATGAGCCTGAATATTGCAGGCTACTTCAACCACAGAAGTGCTTTCAGTTATTCTGCTTTCGTAGTTTACACATAAAAGTAGAGAGGCCCTTGGGGGTAAAACTGAAATCAGCAAGCAGCCAGTGCTCAGTATACTTTGATCCAGACATTGCTAAGTTAGGAGTCATAATAACCCCCTTTTTCCTTTTTGTTGTAATTACTACCTTCTAGGAAAAGCAATCCGATGCTAGCAATAAAAATTAAATTTCTGGCCATCTCAGAGCACGATATGACTGTCTTTCTGCTTGTCTTGGCCTTGGACAATCTGTAGAACTCTCCAGAACAACTGCAAAATGTTCTTGTTCATTACTTTCCTCTGAAGCTTTTGTGGAATCAGAGTGGCACGAAGGAGAAAATTCTGCTGAAGGTAAAACATATAGAGCATGGTTTATAATCAGATCTATCCAGTCCTTTTGGTTTGTTTTCAGTTCAGAGCCAAAAAATCCCCAGAGCATAAAACCCTGAACCCATTAAGATCTACTTTCCCAAACAACTTTACCTTCTGCCAGACTGCTCCTGCCTCAGCTCAAGCAGAAAACACACTTAACCCCTTATGAGATTTATAACACTTATAGCCAAAGAGGTGATGTATGTCTCAAAGTTGGTAGCAGATTGTTGTTGCCTCCAGCAAATTTAGAGTGAATGGTGTGGGCTCACAAACAAGCTTCTCCACTGGGCCTTCCCCTCTTTTTTTTCTGTAGACCCCACGGCCAGTTGACCTTGGCATCCTCTTTATTTCTCTGGTCTCCTAACATACCTTCATTCTTCCAGCTGTCTTTTGCTGAAGGAACTGTTGATGGCAGCTAACATTCACCCATTTCTCGTGGTATCTAACAAGTAGGAAGAAGCACCTGAGCCAATGGAGGACAAGCTGTACAAGAAGCAGTGCAGGTACAGCAGTGTACCCAACCTGACCTGGTTTTGGTGCCCAGTAACTCCACACAACACACCATCTCTACTGTCCTGAGTGGCCAGCATAATAGATGAAACCCAAAGTTATGGGCTAAATGAACTCAATGGGCATTTTATGGACATTTTACAAGGATGGTCCATAGACTAATGTAGTAATATCTCCATATTATAATAAAGGTTGAGAAAGGGTGGGGTGAGAATGGGGGAGTGGTTAATGAGGATGCATTTGGTAGCGTGGGACCTGAACATGATGTGAATGATATGGAATAAGGGCTGGAAATTGTGCTGGTTTTGGGTGGGATAGAGTTAAGTTTCTTCATGGTAGCTAGTATAAGACTATTATGGATTTGTGCTGAAAACAATGTTGCTACTGCAGAGATCTTTTGGTTATTTCAGATTTGCATACTAGAAGTCTAGGTCTTTCCTGCTTCTTACACCACCTTGGCAGCATGTAGTCAGGAGGTGCACATGAAGTTGGGAGGGGACACAGCAAGCACAGCTGACCCTAACTGACCAAAGGGATATTCCATACCATATGATGTCATGCTCAGCATATAAAGGGCTAAGGGAAGAAGGAGGGAGGGACATTTGAAGTGGTGGAGTTTGTCTTCCAAACAAGAAATTCTTTGGCAGGATTTTCAGTGGGGAACATCCTCCTCACATGCAAAGAGAAAAAAAGGAGTGTGGGAGCGAAGGAAAATAGTATCTTCTATAGTTTTTCCTGTTTGGAAATTGGGAGGTGAGAAGGGGCACCGTTTATTACACCCATAAACAATATAATAGAAACAAAAAAAATTATAATTGGTCTATATCCCAGAGAATTGTTATTCCATATGGGTAAAAGCATGTACCAGACAAAAGATTTATTAGGAATTGGAATGTTTGTTGTGTCTGTGATGCATGAATTTACTAGAGTTTTTCAGTTTGTTATTATTTACATTTTTACAGAACAACAATCAACTTCCAGAGTAAGAATAAATTGTAAATATTCTTCTGTGAGTGAAGTGCTTGAAAAACTGTTACTGAAATTTAGAAATATAAGAAATAGCACCCAGATAGATAATTGTTTGATTTTTTTTCAGATTACTTTAGAATCACAGTTATGCAATGTCATAAATGGAATTAACCATCCAACATCTGAATTTCTATGAAAAATAAGCAGAAGACTTCCTTGAAAATGTTTGGGTAAGTGGTCCCCTGTTCTTACTGGCAACAAAACTAGTCAGCTAACTGCTTAATTCAAACTGTTACTTAAAAAAAGACTGAAGGGCATGAGGTAGGTTTGTGTGAGTGAGAATGTTATATTAAATTTCAGAAGGTGCTTACAGCTACAAAACTGTTTAATACATAGTTGTAAGTATCATGGCATTGCAGGAAGAACCACTGCTCCAAGGCAGTAGAGTAAGAATGTCTTTTAATCTGTGATTGGAAAATATGTTTAACTATCTCAGCTTCTAGTGAAAGAAGAGAGCATCCTTGGAGCGCTTCACTATGTTGTCTTACTTCACTGTCTGGTGCACATCATGAGATCAGGTTCTGTTGCTTTCACATTCCCACTAGGCATTACCTTTCTGGAAATGTCTCTTACCATGTATTTGAAGAGCTAGAAGCATCAGAAACTCAGGAGTTTGGTGTGTAAACTGGAAGCTGCTTGGTGGCACATTTTAGGGCATGAAGTACATGTTAGGGGCAAATACATGGCTGGGTGGGGTACGTATGAACAGTGTCTCAGACTGCGTACCGCAGTGTCATTTTTGTGTGGGAGAAGCAGTGGAAAAGAGTAGTATTTCCCTCTAGACACAGAAACATTGCTGTTTTGAAAAGGTGATGGAAACTGAAATCTGTTCTTGAGAATTATCAGATACAGTGTTTCCTTTCTCCCTGTCCTCATTCTAACTACAGTCCATACGTGGTGAACTTTCTCTCAGTAGAACTTTCTCAAGCTCCCATGGCAATTATTTGGCTTCTACCTCATATTTTTCTCGAAGAAAGCCTTCTGTAAGTTACATATATGTCAAACTAGCCAAATCTCTGCCAGAGGCAAAACAAGAGAGGTGTTGGTCAATGGAGAAGCACTTCTACAGTGGGTGGAAGCGGTGGGACAAGTCACTTCTTCATGGCAAGGTATGTAGACAACTGTTAGGTAAAATGTGCAGCTGAAATTTTAAGCCTTTGCACAGGAAAAAGCAATCTGAGTGATGTGTGGCAAAAGAATTCACCATTTGATCAGCCTTCATTCATCAATCGAAAGGTGAATACAGGGCAGCACAATGGACAAAGGTAACTTTTTAAGAGATTTCTGCTTTTGCATCTCAGTTAGGCATGTCCCTAGTAGACCCATTTGAAGGCAAAATACAAATATTTCAAATGCAAACACTAACAATATATTTTGTTTTCAAAGTCTTCATCCATTTCCACAGCTAAGGAATTGTCCTCCCCCAACATTCTAATAAAATCTTTGTGTCATTGCCATAAAAGTTGAAATTAACTTAGATAACAATGTGGCAAAACAATTCCCAGAGGAAAATGAGAAACCATCTGCTCAGGCATTCAACTCAGCAGGAACATGAAGGGGGAAAGGGGATTTGCAATGAAATATTTGCAAGCCTGAAGCAATATATGCATATAAAGAGGTGTTACTGTTAAATTCTGGCAAAAGTCTACTTCAGAGTTCTTCAACAAGATAATATGCTGCTCTCCACATAATCTTGTAGATTTTTATATGACAGCAAATTCACAGATCATATCCTCTTCAGTATCTCTTTCCTGCAAGTATTTTGTCCTCACTTGGGAACAAGACGACTAATTCCACATTCTGCATGTGGAAAAACATATTTAATGCCCAGCAAAGCTCACTTTTTACCTGTCTTGATGACATGTGATAGAAAGTATTGGTACACCTTGGCCTTTTTTTCCTTTTTTCTTTTCAAGGACAATTAAGGATTTTTTTTGCATGACCTAATTCTGGTGCAAAATAAAGCAGAAGTCTTCACTGTATTTACCTAAGGTTTGGTATGTAAGAAGCCAAAAGGGACAAATAAGGGTTTAACACACAGCAGTCGAAAAATATGTCAGAGAGCTGTTGAGTTTAATAATCTTCTGTATTTATTTGGGAAGGCACATCCTCTATCAGTAAGTAAAAATGAAATTCAGGAAAAGGTGGGGGACAAGAGAAAAGACTTCTGCTCCCTCCCAAGAAACAACAGCCTTGCAAAGAGACAAAAGGTCAGGCAGTAGCAAGAGTGTGGAGCCAAGGAAAATACTTAGAAACTGTACTAGTTTTGACCATGTTGGATTGAAACTTTGCTTGGCAAATAGGAGGCAAGTGTGAGATAATATATACAATGGAGTAAAAGGCAGCTTCAGTTATTACTTTGCAGCCCCTTTGATTTAAGCTTGCAGTAACTGGCAATATGTAGCATCTGGATCAGTGTTTGCTGGAACCTTTATAAAGGTTGTATAGAAAGATACTACTTCTTCCCAGCAGTTCATGCTGACAGAAAACGGCTTTTCTGTGCTGAGCTTGGTCATATCCTTACAAGGTTGTACATCCCCTTCCCTACCCTCTCTGATTTTTTGCAGGAAGCCTCCTTTTAACCTGGATGGTGGCAGTCATGTTTACAGCTTAGGTAATCTTTGTAGAAATCCTAATTGCATAATTGTGCAAAACATCCTCACAATCCTACAAAACTCCCTCCCAGATCTGTGCAAAAAAGAAAAATTATACTGTCTGAGGCTTGCAGGATCCCTTTACAAGATCTACATCAAGAACCCACATTTTGCTGCTTCTGCCTAGACATTGATGTATTTCATAAATATACCCAAGAATTACATATATTGCCCGATTCAGCAGATAATTTACATAAATGATTTAACTCTAGGCTTGTGCTTAAATTTAAGCAAAGAGTTGTGCTCTTCTGCATCATAGATTTTGCAGAAATCATATCTCTGCTCATTAAGAGGATAGCTTATTCTTGGTTTTGACAGGTCAAGAAAGGAATTCACTGAGTTATAGACCTTTTCCAGCTAAAGTAGTATAAATTTCAGTCTTGCATCTTTTGTCTGTTTGCTCACTGTTTAAATACTACTGTATGTGCAAAGATATTTTGTTTTAAAGTTTAAAAGCTTAATGATGTTCTTTGTTCTGTGTCTCATACCCAGATATTTATTGTCAAGAGAATACTAATCAAGCTTGCTACTGATTTGCTCATTAATGGCTATCATCCAGAAGCTCACCTAAATCAAGACTTTTCAGCTTCTAACACGTGAATAGTCTCACTGAAGTTTACAAATAAATGTCCTGGTTTAAACCCATGCATGTTGAAGTATTTTGCTGAAAGTGAATTTGCTCATGTGAATTCTGATTTATTTTTTTTTTTAAATGGGCATATTCCACAAAAGAATCCATCCTCTATCAAATTATGTTTACAAAGATAAATAAAATATCCAGAAAGCAATAGCTGGTTTTCTGAGGCAGAAC
Source organism: Laterallus jamaicensis coturniculus (assembly GCA_022605575.1). NCBI lineage: Eukaryota > Metazoa > Chordata > Aves > Gruiformes > Rallidae > Laterallus > Laterallus jamaicensis. Next base: position 31,029,644 of record JAKCOX010000005.1, read on the forward strand.
TCTCTAAAATTTGTCAAGTGTCACAGAAATTGTTCTAACAAATATGTTTGAAAAGCTGATCTTAATCTTCAGTCTATTTTGTGAGCACTGAATAATGCTTTGTGTCCTAACCAGCAGAAGTCACATGTTGCTACTCCCTCAAAGTAAAACATGGCTGATGGTTGTTTTTTCCTCCTCTTAACACATTCGTAAATTTTAAGATGGTCTCTTAAAAAGCAAATGTAGTAGCTTCAGTAGCAAGTCTAGATTGACAGTCAGTGGTGATGCAGACCTCCTACCACCACATCACCACCACCCCCTGTCCACACTGAGATCTCTGGATAAATCCCATCGTGCTGCTGCTGTTTTGGATACCAGTGCATTGAGCTGGGTGTCAGCCACTCTGGCCACACTTAGGCCATCTGCTGCCTGAATGGCACATCAGTATAAGCCATGCATGTTTTGGGAAAAACTCCCACTACGCTGTTATCTTGGTCACAGGTACAGGAGACTGGAGTTGGCATGGCAGGACTCCCTGGCCACACCTGGGCCACCTGTTCTATGAATTGTCTCCCAGAATTGCTCAGTAGGGAATCACAGCCAGAATGGAGATTACGAACCAAAGCAAATCATCCCTACATCCTATATATAGTGATCCAAAAGTAGGACCTTTTGAGCTCTCCAGGACCACAGCAGACTGCTACTCTCTGAGCTGGGATGTCTCTTAGGGTAGATTTCACAAGTATTGACAGATCACTGATGATTTTGTGAGTTTAAACTACATGCTGGGTTTGGTTTTGGTGTAGCAACTCAAGGGAAATAACAAAAAACATCTTGCATATGAAGAAGGGAAACAGAGATTCAGATGTCACCACTGCCCACTTCTGGTTTTCATTCTATCCCAGGATGGTATTTGCTGGAACTATGATATTTAGTGGGCCATAACTTTGAGAGTCTTACTCCAGGGACTTCCTTCCTTTGCTACTGTGATTAGTTTGAAGTAGGATCATAAACAACATACACCGCATTGACACAAGCAGTGAAGCATATGCCTAGAAGCTGCGCAGATTGAATGTTCATAACTTTTAAACTGATACTTTCTGTCTAGGTTAAAACATATGGTCTAGAGAGAAGGGAAAATGTTGGTTCAGTTGGATTTTGCATGTGCCTGTCCCATAACACTACCCTCATCACCCTGCAGACTTTGTTGTTATCATCAAAAGAATAGGTCCTGAAAGATTTCTGCATGTATGTTGGTAAGATACACCACATTTATACCTGCAGTCATGGGCCCTGTTATGAAAGTGATGAATTGCTTTGATTACCTTGTTTGCTCACTTAGTCTGGCCAGGGGATTTTGTTTAAATTTCTCACATTCTCCCAGGCACTGTGGATTTGAAGCATTTTGTGAAAGAAACTTGAGTCATTGACATTCAGTTTACTGAGTAAATAGATGGAGGCTAGAATTTTTCTCCCCAATACCTTGGATATGTAGGATGGATGATGAGAGATGAAGGCTTCTTGCATTTTGCAGCAGCTGCTAATGCTAATCAAAATCAAGAATGCAAACACAGCATCTTACTCTGTTCTCCAGAAGAGAGGAAAATATTTGGGGCCTTCTCAACTCTCTCTTTACTATTTGGTCAATAAAATGACTGAATAGTCATTACACAGACGAATACAGTGCTGAGTTTTTGTTCCGGTCAACAAGCATAATGCAAATTAGTCAGATATGAATTGATTAATCACCATGGAAAAGTCACTTATACCCAAAGGAATAGGGAAAATAGACAATGGAAAAATAGGAAAAAAACAGATATGGGAGGAAGTTGAGAGTAAAGGGACTATTTTGTGATTATTATTGCTAGACAAGTTATTTTCAATGTATTTCTTGTTAAGTTTTACTCTCTGTATACTATTGCTATATACTCACTGATTTTATCATTACAGAGGGCAGAATCCAATCTTCTGTCTCCTGGCTGGGCAAGCTGCTTTCTATCTTTCATGACCTCCTCTTTTTTATATCCTTGTGTGCTGGCTGGTGAGTTACCTGTTGTTAACAGCACAAATAATCAAAAACATGCCCTTGCTGAAGTCAGCCAACAAGCTGTTTATGACTCAGAAAATAAGCCTTCTGGTTATTTGGCTCAACTGGAGCCATATGGACTATCTACCTCCCAAGAGCAAGTGGCAATGAGTCAGAGAAAGAGACTCCCTCCCCTAACACTAATCTGGAAGTGTTGACCTAATAGACTGATAATGGATCTGGCACACTGAATGAACAGAAACTGATATCCCCATTGCTTAAAACGCCCTTTACCTCTAGTTTTAAGCAAACAATAGGAAACCCCAATAAGAAATTAAATTATTTTAATCTTTTTTTATAAAAATTGCAGAGATGCTGTAACTACTTATATTGTGCTAGTCTTTGGACACAGCTGTATGCAACTGTAATTTCCTGTACAAATAATCGCACAAAAAAACCAACCATAACCAAAAGTACAACAAAAATCCCAAAGCCCTTTAGTATGAACACAAGCAAGCCTTGAGAGTTATAGGAAATAAGACTGGTGTAATCCACAAACCAACAGCAGCTGCCAAAGAGTCTTGCTGATGTACTCAAGATGAAGCCATGTGTGTGGACACTTTTACCCTAGGTATTGCATAGAGTATCACATTTATCAAGGTCAGTTATGTATGAGTTGCCCAAGAACATATCCATGATTTATATAGTTGCTTTGGGACTTCTAATAGTAATCCAACTGTCACACTTAGGATAGACTCAGAAGTCCTTTCCTGCCACTGCTTAGTAGATTTGAGGGATTTGGAGCCCATTCTTCATATTTCAAATACTTGGGTTAGTTTTTCCTAATTACTTTTCTGATTACTTTTCCTTTCCTCTTCTGAGCCTTTGTCAAAACCTTGAAGACAGTATAACATTCATGCCTTAGCTACTGCAGATGCTGCTGAAAAAAATTATTTTTACAACTCCAGACTTCTTTCCTTCATGTTTGCCCATCCTCTATGAATGACATTGATAACATTGTTGTGGCAGATGTCTTGATAAGTTCATATTGCAGCCTGTTTCCTTTCTGATCCAACATTAAAGTAGTTTCTTTCATTTTACAGCACTTTGAAAAAGTCCTCTTGCAAATTATGACATGCATATTATATAAAGTAACATGATTTTGCCTGAAGACATCTGTCGTAGTGGAAATGAACCTTCAGAAGTTCATTATTTGTAGTCTTACAAGTGCTGTTCGGTACACAGAAATGGATGCAGAAATCATGCAACAAAGTGACAGAAGAAGACCTACAGTTTTTATTGTTTGGCTTTGGCTTTTCTTAATTAAAAACTGAATTGGGAAGCTTAAAAACCCAAACCTATTTTAGTGCAAAGATAACATCATGCCCACAACTTGGACTCTGAGCTGATTTAGGCCGGGGCTGATCTTGAAATAATTTTACTGTTCAAGAAATCCAGTTGTTACCATAAAAAAGATGGGGCTCCTGTTAGAGTCCATGTTTGAACCTGGAACTGTCTTTTACTCAGTTTAGGATTCTACTGAGTGTTCTGCTCTTGATAAAACATTCACAGGGAGAAGTGCGGAGATGCACTGGACATGTGAAATGTGGAGGGGAACATGTATGTGTAAACTGGTGTTCAGTGATGGGAAATAGCCTTCATCCCAGCCTGCACACTGCAAGGAAGATTAATAAAAGCTCATTTGCTTTGCCCAACATGACGTTATGTAGTTTAATTTTGCTGAAGATCTCCCCGCTCATTGCAGAGGGGGTTGGACTAGATGACCTTCTAAGGTCCTTTCCAACCCAAAATATTCTATGATTATGGCAGGGCACAGATATTAGGCAATGGAGGCTCTATGTGCATCAGGAAAAGCCAGTGTAGGATTACTGTAATGTGCCTTGCTGTGTTTCACAATCTGTGAATTAGTGCAGATGCAGAATTGCCACGTCAGTCCAGTGAGTGCTAATGTCAGCATTGTGGATACCTCTAGCTGTAGTAAAGAGATTTATGGTTAAATACTTATTTGGTATTCTTTTGTGGCTCATGCTGTAAGCCAAGATGTTGGAGATCCCAGCCCAGGATTGTGTTGCTGTCCAAAGTTGTACAATGATATTCTTGGGTGGCATGACCTCATCTTATCTCTACGCAGATTATCAAGAGAAATGAGCATGTGAAAGTAAATCATGTGCCACTAACCCATTTATTCTTCAGTAAGTTTGTTCTGTGGAGTTCCATGTGCCAGTCCCAGCCACTAAAACCTACAGAGTTATGGCTGGGCTCATTTTTAATTCCTGAACTATGAAGATCTGTCTCTATTTGGCAGATGAACATTACAGCAGATGTCAAACCAAATGTGTCTATTTTTTGAGTTCTGAATCCAGGGGTGGTTGCGCACTATCACTAAATGAAGACTGGCTAGTGCACAGACAGCTGGAATCACTGGATGGTTGCGCAAGTTTCTATGAGCTGATGCTGGAAGAATAGATGTTACAGCAAAACACTAGAGGAAGGTCCTAGCCATCATGTTAGTCCAAGGTCACAAAGTAGATTTACAGAAACACACATTGGCATTGGTTTGAGTCTGCGGTGAGGATGAGGAAAGAGTCCCTTTCATGTCCACACATTGTGTTCATCCTATCTCTCAGGCCAAAATAGCCAAATAGCCAAAAACCCAGATGGATAGCCAAAACCAGATGGAACATAAAAGCCAATCCCAGAAAATACTTGTCACTTTCATGTGCATCTTTTGTCTTCTAAGAAAGGAATCTCCTTGTTCCTTTACAACTACAAAACATATTTTAACTGATTATAGAAGAGCCATATTTCTTCCTTTATCTCATTTACTTTTAGAACTCTTTGATGTATAAGCCAAAAAGATAACCATGCCATTGCCACACCTTTCCTCAACTTTGACTGTCATTACCTAGTCAGATCTATTACCTACTCACATCTATTACAGATCTTAGCTGTGTGGGAAAAAAAGAGAATGTTTTAGGAAAGCTCAGAAGAAATAATTACTGCTCTTTTTTTTTAAATGATGGTTACACATGATTCAGAATCACCAAATCCAGAAGGGTAGATGCTTTTATGTACAACAGAATAAGAATATTTGCATTTACATGTTCGAGGTGACTTACAAATATTCTTTGGCTGCATTCAGTAGCTAAGCATTATTTTCCGTTGTATAGAAATTGTTTAAGCCAGTTTATAAACATAAAATGGCTCGTTAACTGAAACATCTTAGTTGGCATCTCCATAGCTGATCAGCTGCAAGGATGGAGGTTGGCAATGTAGTAGTTGTACATGATAGGCATCTTTGTGGTAAAAATGTATGTCTATGCAGATAGAATTGAGAATATCAATTTTCTACATGGCTCTGTGTACTGCATCTTTAGCTTCCTATCTGCAACAACTTTGCTTCTGCTCCACTTTTTCCATGACTATAAGCAAGTATAGTGGCTGTCCTGGTTTTGGCTGGGATAGAGTTAATTTTACTTCTATTAGTGGGTGTAGTGTTATGTTTTGAAAACATGCTGATAGTTGCTGCTAAGCAATAAAGGACATTTCAACTTCTCACACTGGCCTGCCAACAAGAAAGCAGGGTACACCCAAGGATCTGTGAGAGGACATAGCTGATCCAAACTGACCAAAGGGATATTCCATACCATATGACACTATGTTCAGTACATAACTGGGGATTGGCTGTGAAGCAGTTCAGTTCTAAACTAACTGAGCATTCATTTGGGTGGCAATTGTGCTGTTCATCACTTGTTTTATTAACATTATCATAATTTTCTTCCTCTTCTGTCCTATTCAATTTTCTTTATCTCAACCCATGACTTTCACTTCTTTCTCTTTTTTTAAAATCTTCCCCATCCCACTGAGGGACTGAAAAAATAGTTGTGTAGTTGTTTTAGCTATCTGCCAGGTTAAGCAAGTGACAAGATTTATGGTGTTGTCAGGATTTAGGGCAATCTTCTGAAAGTTCCAAGAGGATTCAAATTACGAGGATCATGATGTCACTGCTGACACATGTTATTGAAAGCAGATTGCTGTAGGCTGCATTCACTAAACAATACCAAAATCCTTCTTTTGACTGCTGAGCCAGACAGAAGTGGGCCTGAAGAACCAGGAAAAAGCATGGTGTGAGGCCTCTCAGGGCTGTTTTATACAGAAAACTTCAGAATATTTATCAGTCTGTAAAATTTAGACACATTCACACAAAAGCTACATCTCACATTTAAAGGGTTTTAGGGCTCAAGCATCTTTAAAGGTTTACAGGGGAGCTAGTTAATCAGAACCTGAGTCACCTATTCTGTCTGTACAGCTGCAGCAGACATTTCCCAGGTGTAACAGCTTTAATAAAAGGCTTTTAATAGAGGGAAAGGGAAGGTGAAAGGTGGCTTGGTGGGGAAAAAAGGTTTCCCACACACATATTCATCAATCACAGTGTTACTGCAACAGTTCTGAGGAAGTCGTTCTTGTCCCTTTATCAGATACAAAGCAAAGCAGGAGCCTAATGCCCCTGGCTCTGACAGCATACCATTCTCAAAACATGTATGTATTCTAACATATACATTGCTGTTACTGCATGAACAATATGATGATCTGTGCATGCATAACAAACATCTGTTATGTAATGATCTCTACCAGACCAACGCTGACTAGTCTAATGGTTTGGCTGCCAAGTCTCCAGAAAACCCAATGAGCCACTAGATGAGAGAGGGGAGATGACCTAATGATAGTGGTCTTCTGACAAAACTGTAGACTTAACAGATGTTACCTTAGAGAGGGCTTACTTGAAAAAACAAGTGTTGTGTCCTTCTTCCACAGAGGACCAAGGGTGCCTGCATCAGTGGACACTGTGTCCTAGTGATCTTGCTGTGTGTTTACAGAAGTGCTTAAAAAGCAGGAGCAGGTGCCAGTAAGAGTGATGAGCACATGCAGTTTTCTTTGAGTGGTTGAAGAAAATAAAAAGAATTTACAGCAAATAGCTATATACCCCCGTAATGGTCACATTTGAGAAATTAAGGTCAAGCAAAATTGTCAATATTCTCCCTGAATTTTAGGAGAGATTAGTTTGATTTTCATTGTCAAATTATAAAGCATTGGACCAACAATGATGTTCTGTGTAGGATACACTTTACAGAGGGACATTTCACTAGAGGTCTCTGGAAAATTTGGGTGAGGTATAGAGATGCTTCAATTTAGCAAGGACTATAAGGACTGAAGAGCATTTCTGATCTGTGAAGCTGTCAGGCTAGAACATTTTTTTTTGCCCAGAGACTTTGTGCAAATTTTGCAATTTGAACAGAAGCAGCCATTTAGTATCCTCATCTGTTTCATATCATAGCCTAGGATAAACATCCATTCTCCCATCTTTCTCTTGTTATGTTGATGTTATTTCAGTGGCAAATTGGTTGTTGTCGGCTCTAGGAGCAGTAAGTCACCTATAGATTAGGCACTGTGGGAGATGCGGGTTCACCAAGGAGCAACAGAGCAACCAGTCATTTTTTTTCTCTTCCTCTAGATCAAGGGTCCTATTTAGTAGCAGAAAGCAGCAAGCTTCACTTACTCATGTGGGTTGTTTGGGACTGTGGGAGGCTACTCCAAGGTTGAGGTTTGTAAGATCAGAGCCTGTTAGATCATGCTGCACATAACAGGTTTCAAAGATGGGTGGTATTAGTAAAAGAACTTCAGTAAAATTTAATAAAATACTATTTTTTAATGACTTACATGTAGTATTTTAGCACAGATATTCATTGCATATAACAGGGGAGCTTCTCTTTCAAAAAGAGCCACAATCACTGTCCTCAGAACAAAAATTATCAATATGTAATTTCTCTGAAAAAAAACCCAACAAGCCACAGGCATGTAAAAGTTTCACTAAAAAGTTCAACAGGAAAGACAAAACACATAATTTTAGCTCTCTTGTTCCATTTGATAATGCTAAAGGATTTTCTTTGAATTATTACATGCACAAATTATATAAAATGATAATTAGATAAATTATTTTATGTTCTTCAGAACATTTTCATCATCTTAATCCAAGATTAGTCATTTTAATTTTGAGTAAAAGGATGACTGCATGGCTTCTTGCTCTAGTTTGGGATAATAACAGAATTTAGAGGCTGGGATTCCTTGCAGAGTGAAAAATGTGACTTCCTAATCAGTTTTGCTTTTTCAAAGGCAGGATTATCTTAATGTACAGCATGTAAAATTAGGTCAGATATTAGGAAAATCTTCCTCCTGATACTGATGTCTGATATGCAGAGAAGTGGTGGAGAATCTGTTTACACTTTTGAAAATGGGTTTTAAAAAATTTGTTACTGAATCCAGATATAGTTGATTCTGCCCTGGATTCAAGGGGACAGTCTATGAGACCTCTTGAAGCCCTTACTTTTCTTCATTTCTGTGACTAAACCTTGTCACTGACACAATTGTTCCACGACAAAAATCAGGTTAGAAAGGAATGAGTATTTGTCTGTGAAGCCAGAAGCAATTTCAAACATTCAGGGAAGCATTCTCTAACGATTTCTTTGAGCAGATTTTTCTGCTATACTAATCAAACTGATTGGTTTGTTTGGGGTTTTTTTCTTGCCATCAATGAAAGAGCAAGGAAAATTATCAGATTTACAGAGCTGCTTTCCTGATTAGATATCTGTGTTCCAAGTTCTTTTACATCCAGGTCCTTGATATTGGTAAAACTGATAATGAATTATGCTCCTTGAGGCTGTGGTTAATTAAATTGGCTACCATTTTGTCTTTAGCACAGGCAGCTGGGGAGTTTGATTACTTAAATTGATGAGTCTAACTTTGAGCAAATTCTAGTAGTCCTTCTGTCAGACAGACATGCAACTTAGATGGCAAAGATCCTGAACTTTTTCAAACTGCTCTCCATCAGAAGATGCAGTTCTGGGAGGTGAAGCTGTTAAAAGGATTTGTTAAAATACAATTCCCTGGGATAAGGAAAGTCAGAAAAATGAAACAGGAGGTCTTTTTCAACCTATCTTTCTGATGAGATAGCATTAAAAAAGACAGATTGTCTTCCTTTAGTCAGGAAATGCCTAGGCCTTTAGCGGTAGGTGTTACTGCAACATAGTCAGGAATGTATTAGGCATATTCATGTTCTCACCTTTTGTTGCAATTAATATGATGGAAATTCCAGAGGATCATGAAGAAAGGCTGTCATGACTGGATCACATTCAGGACTAAGGCTATCCAAAGGCCACCCTTGTAGAAAGATTTTCCTTCCCCTGTCCTGTGAAAGTTGTAGCAACCACTCTGAAGAGGAAAATGATCATAAACACATAGGAGAATAGGTAGCAACGATGCACCTCTATGCCAGCTGTGCCTACAGAAAGTAGCTGAGGAACAACTACCTAAAACCCGGGCTAGCTTAGAGGGAAAAGATTTATAGGAATACTTTGCAGAGCGTATGTTGTCTGAAACTTATTGTACTACTTCTATCAAGATTTAGCAGATTACTAGTGGACTGACATAATAACCCTGCACAGGACAGGAGCCAGCTAAAAAGCTTAAAAACAGTGTGGATTGATTTCCAGAGGGTGATGAATACTGCTAACAATGGAGAGTCAGACTCATCTGCAAGGTTATATTCCTATAAACAAGAGTAACTCTGATTAATTTGTCTTTGCTATGATTTCAGGTTTCATTTAACATACTCTCACATGAGCTCCCAATCTGTGTTGTCCTTGTGTCACAGAGCTGCTGGATGGCACCAAGAGGAATTGAAGGTGTCTTGGAATGCACGTAGGGCCATAACCTGTAGCTATCAGTCTCACATCTGCTTACACTCAGAAACTGTGATGTCCAAGTCCAGCAGTTGCAGTGGTGACCACCATATGTCATGTCTCTGCACTGGATGGGCAGATACTAGATTAAGATGAGAGAGAGGCATCAGAGTCAAAGCAGACTGGATCACAAGATCCTGTTGTTCTACAGGGACTTTCTTTGTCATAGGCATGTGGACTAGCCAAGTTCTTTGCTGAGACAAAGGTGGCTGCTTGTTCCACAGAGCACGGTGCTGACCTCACTGGCAATTCCATGCCCATTCACCACTTGGGACTGGTCATGCATATTTATATGGGATTATCTCAGGGAAAAGCTGCCGCTCATCTATCAGAAGGAAAGGCTGTCACTCTGACTGTGTTTTGATGGTAGCTGGTATGATCCCCCTGGGCAGTGTGTTCCAGCCCTCTTCTCTTTACTGTGTGCCAGGTAGAACATGTATAGCAAAAAAAAAGTACAATTACCTAAACACAATGCATTGGTGGGCTGTCCCACAGAACAGCATTAGCATCTGCTTTCCTGTCTTTGGTCTCTTCCTTTTAAGCACCTTGTAACTTCTCACCTCAAGATGTTATCCAGATTATATCTGGATACATCTCCCCTATTTTCCTAACGCAGGCATACAGTTGGTCACACCTCCTTTTCCAACTCTTTCAATCTTCTTTTTTCTCTTTGTTCAAATCATATTCAGAATAGTACATTGTCGGCGATGATTGTCGGCGATGAAACAGAGACAGGGGTTTGGTTTTGGAGCAGCTTCTTCTCTCTAGTTTTATTTTATTATATCTATATATTTCTTCTCCCAGGGCTCCTTCTATTCTCTCCTTTTACAAAAGAAACACTGCCAGGTGTTAGCCGATTAGGATTCACAGGATTCTTGCCACTTTGATGTTTATGTTCTCACACACTCTGTTCTCGTGACTGTTTTCAGTTACATCCCACGTGCATACAGCCAAGCGGTGCTCTGCTGTAAATACACATTCTTTCAAACATCAAAAGGCATTATCCCAGGAGTTAAAATACTCCCTTCGAATCCTAATCAGCAGGATGACTGATTCCACTCGTTCCACAGTACATCAAATAGAGTGTTCTGCCTTGTTATGGAACAGCACAAAATCTGACAGTTTCCTTTAGGCTGCATGTCACAATGGAGAAGTGTACAGTGAAGTTAAGCACATCAGAAATGTATCATCCGATGTAGGGACATAACTTCTGTTTGTCCACTTTGGCCAGTCATGAGTGTAACATAACAAAGAACAAATTGCCAGTAGTGTTTCCTGTTTTACTTGCTGAAATGAATTTGACCTAGTGAGGCACTGAGTCTGATGTTGGGACAACAAGCAAAGAAGTGGGATGAATAGTGACAGTTCTTCAGCAGCATGGCCAGCTGTACTGGAATACCTGCTTTAGGATGGGATAACACCACTTGCGACTTAAAGGTTACTCTCTGTTATGTTTTGCAAAATGAAGCAAATACAGATTTATTTTAATACAAAACAGAGAACTCAGGTGTTTAATATCCGGTAATGAGGTAATAGGGACTTCACTGCACATGTGTAACTTTTTTCTGTCTTTTATTTTACCCATGGTTATCTAAAGTCTTCCCCCAAAATATAGGATTTTTTAAAAAAGTTAAGAGAACAAGCTTGAAGAAGTTTAAGTATAGGCCTCCTTATTTAAAAAAGAAGTCACTTTCACAGATCATTCTAATCTTCATTACTTGGAATAATGGAGAGGAGAATGGGCAGACAAAGGCAAACCTCGTGGGTTGGGATAGGGACAGTTTACTGGAACAGCACAGGAAGGGGGAAATAACAACATGACTTACAACAGATTGTATACAACTGATACACAATGCAGTTTCTCACCAAACTGTACAACTTAGAGTCATTATGAACTGGACTCTGCCTGAGCCACAAGTTCTGGATCCACGCACCCCTCCCTGACAATCCCGCTTTTATGCTGAGCTGTACATCTTATGGTATGGCATACCCCATTTGGTTAGTTTGGGTCACCTTTCCTGGCTGTGTGTCCTACCCAGTTTCTGGTGAAAATTAACCCTACCCTAACCAAACTTATGACATACTCTTGCAATGTCCTTGCAAACAGCTTGCTGTTCAGCTAGTGATGGATGAAACAACTCAAATACTCTGATTATTTTTTTTTTCAATATGGTGTGGTCTTTTTTTTGCTTTTATAGAAGACTGCCACATACCAAACAATGCAGGTTTGGGGATTTGATTTTTTTTTTTAGAAAGAAAAGGCAATTAGGCTCTTCAAAACTCATTAAATAATTAACACCTTTCAATGACATTCAAGCAATAGCTGATTGCTATACATTGAGAAAGCAATCCTCACAGAGTGGAAGAAGGTATAAAAGCCAAAGTTTATGCTAGTTTGTACTAGTTTATTTCAGAGTTGCTGCTTCCTCATAGGAACTTCCTTTCTGTCTCTGCTTCCAGCATTGGTCAGACAAGGAATTGGAAAGCTGTAATAGTTCCTCATGGTGCCTTTCAACTGTTCAATAGAATTTAATGAAAATAACATTTGCAGAACTAAATCTTATTTTACAGTAAACAAACCTGTCTCTGCCCAAAATAAATAAACTACAAAACAAATCAGTGCATTTTTCCACTAGAATATGATTACTGAAAGCAAAAATCACAGCACTGTTTACTTTTAAAATAAGCTTATATAGTAATTAGGAATGCAACATTCTGTGATGGCATTTCAGTCCTCATAGGAATTTTTATTTGAATAGGAATGACCCAGATAGATCTGCTTTGCTGTTGCTGCTTATTCTCTCCTGACATGATTAAATTGTTAGAGTATATATGCTTTGCAAAATTGGAAAGTTTTACAGTTCCACTTTTCTCAGCTAAAGTACATATGTTTTTCAGAAGCGTTATCACAATTCATCTCCCACTGGCAATGCTGCTAAGGCATCTAGCTAAGAGTGGGAATGGGGTGAAGTTTTGCTGTCCTTGCAGTTGGGACCTCTAGAAGTAAACTGAAGGCTAAGTGACTGATCTATTTTAGACCCATAGAGAGACCTGATGTTCTGTTTCTAAAATGTAAGTCTAGATTAAATGGAAACAACATTAAAAATTTAAGATCTAGTTCTCCTGTGGAAAAGGACACATCGGGTAACGTTTGTACTGCACCTCTATCCTACATCTCACTGGCTAAATCTAAAAGACAGTTTAAGAGCACAGGGAAGAACATAAACTATGATTTTGCACTCTCTATTCTGTGCCTTGTGCATCCACAGTGATGGACACAAGGTGTCTCTGTCTTCATCCTGCTCATTCATATGGCAGCTCTCCACACAGGATTTCCCCAGATCCTTTCTCTCCTTGCCATATGTGCTGTTGGAACCCTTCTTCAGTTTAGCACTGATTTTTACTTGTATATATACATAATTTAAAATCTGAAAACTTTCCACAAAAAATAACTTGCCTGGTAAGCCAAGGCAGCTGTTTTATCAAGAATGCATATTAAAAAACTGCAGGATAAACAACTTTAGATTTAAGCAAATAAGCCATCTACTATTATTTTCATTTTTACTATGCAGGTTATGCTGGTAATGCTAATAAAATTCTGTTTAAAAAATAAACTGAGAATGGGTTCACTGTTCCCAGTGTGGGTAGGCAGTTAACTGGAAGTTCTATATTGAATCAGGGCTACCTAACTAAAAGTCTGTATGTGAATGTGTCAAAATTAGTCTTAAAATGTAGGTTCACTATGTTGACTGCAGAGATAGGGACTATAAAAATGTGCATAATTTTCAGGGTGAATCTTTAGGTTGATTGCTAAACTTGACTTTGGCTTAATATTGATATAGGATTCTAACCTACCCATTCACTGCTTTAAAGCACCATTTAACATTTTTTTGTAACCCAAAAGTCTTTTTGTGGCAGCACCTTACTTTGAATTTCCCTTTGAATACATAGACTTTTTTCCAGCAGCATCCTGGGACATGGTAATGGCTATATTGGGTCAAAACTATCCCCCTCAGATTTCTGTTTCTACTAGTAGTTAAAGCAGATACCGGAGGAAGTAAAAGAACAAAATTATCATATAGTGGCATTTCATGTCAAAATACTGCTTGCCAAGATGCTTCTGAGCCAGGTGCAGTGTTTCTGCATCTTACAGACTGGATGGGTTCTACTATCAGATATTTGTCCATAGCATAGACATCCAGCTGAAGCACATCGTATTGCGGTAAGGCCATGAGATACCTAAGCACAGGTTGCCTACATATCCCATCTGCTGTGGAGAAACCTAAACTAGCACTCAGCTGGCAAGGAACATACTGGTGGCAACCACTCTCCTGAGGGAGGCTGACATACCCCAGGAGCATCTGCAGAAGATTTCAGTGGCCCTAGGGGGGACTAGTGACCAGGATAAACATGGCAGGCAAACAAGATGTGACACAACAACCACGGTATTATATGGCTGTTTATGTGGCAGATTGGATGGCAGGCACTCAGGGAGGGTACTCAGGTAGGATCCTGCAACCTGCTTGTAGGTCCACAGCCCAGGGAAGTACTCTAGATCTTTGCACAATGGTGGGCATTCACCTCAGAGCTAAAAATACTGTTCCTACAGAGAAAGCCCCTGAGATACCTGATGCATCCACCCAGAAGGAACCAGTAAGGAAGAAGCCTTCAGTACAGGCAGTAGGTTGTAGTCAATGGCCAGACCATCCTCCTGGTGAAAGGGTAAGTACTTGTACAAGGTGTACACAGGTTGATACCTCTTAGGTCAGGCAGGAGAGTTGCAGGAAACAGTTAAAATGTGGCACAATATTAGAAGAGCCTAGATGAGTTAGGTGGTTTCAGAATCAAGTTCCTGTAGCAGGACCACTGAGAATGAGGCAACCTAGACCCTGGTGGCCTACAGTAGCATGACTGCACTCCAGTCTCCACCCTTCAGTCTCACAACCAAAACCAGATATGAAACTCCCACAACTATAGATCCGCACAAGCAAGGGCTGCAAGCAGAAACTTAGTCAGAGGAACAAATGAATGGGTTTGTTCCTTTGATAAACAACAGGGAATTCTCACTACAAAGAGCCATGGCAGAAAGGTTTTGATTTTTTTAAAATCTGGAAGCACCTGTGAAGATGCACCCAATAACTGATGTCTTATAGCTGTCTCTGTGGCACGATAGCATGTGTCTGAGGCACCTGGTGCAACTTCCCCATTGGATTCTTTGTGTCTACAGACTTTGTTGTCTGCAGAAAAGAATGGGAAGATTAAAGATGCAACTTATTTCAAAGCATCTGGCAGTGAAAGGACTAAAAGCTAAAGTACTATCAGGAAAAAGCTATCGTGTTTCTTTTTCTTCCCCAGGGTCAACTTCCTTTTTCTTTTGCTTGTCCAGGTAAACAAGAGAACTGCAATGACAAGAGCTCACTAGAATCATGGCACAAGGGTGTCAACTCCTGCAAGAGACTCTGCACACCAGCACAGAGTGGATAAATGACCTGGGTTTGGCTCTCAGAACAAGGAGGAGACAGAAGGCACTTCAGAACTGTAGCCATCATCATGGTTCCTCTTCAAATAAAGCTGTACTGAAGCAGAGTTCACAGAATCACTAGGTTGGAAAACACCTTTGACATCATCAAGTCCAACCATACCTGTCCTCTACTAAACCATATTCCTAAGCACCTTGTTTACCTGTCTTTTAAATACATCCAGGGATGGTGACTCAACCACCTCCCTGAGAAGCCTGTTCCAGGGATTGATAACCCTTTCAGTGAAGAACTTTTTCCTCATGTCTAAACTGAACCTGCCCTGGTGCAGCTTGAATCCATCCCTCTCGTCCTATCACCTGTCACTTGGGTGAATGGACCAATACTCATCTCTCTACAACCATCTTTTAGGGAATTGTAGGTGGTTATAAGATCTCCCCTCAGCTTCCTCTTCTCTAGGCTAAACAACTCCAGTTCCTTCAGCTGCTCCTCATAAGATTTAGTCTCCAGCCCCTTCACCATCCTGGTTGTCCTTCTCTGGATCTCAATGCCTTTCTTGTAGTGAGGGGCCCAAAACTGAACACAGCACTCAAGGTGCTGCCTCACCAATACATCATCAGTACAGGGGTAATTGATACTGTGTCTGAGAGCTTAGAGAAACAGTGAAGGCAGCAGGACAAGGGAAAGGCAAACTGTTCTAGTTTTTTAAATGAGAATTGATTTATAACCATTACCTGGTCCCAAAGGACAAGAAGCACCAGCAGCTTGCTGTCTGGCAACAGTCTTCACCATGGATGACAGAGCACACTGGGGCTCTCAGACACCCCACCATGATAATGCCTCAACAGCTGCTTCCCCAGCCAACTCCGTGTGGCATGCAGGCTCTCCCATATGATAAGCAGCCTAGATGGGAGGGAAAAAAGATAGTTTGTTTCAGGGCAGACAGCTAAAGTACAAGTACCAAGCAAACCCATTCTTTTGTTCCATTGACAAAGCTTCACACAGTTTTATCATTGAATTTTACTGTAACTGCACACCAACCATTGTAATTTTAAAAAATATCAGTCCAGCTTTGCTTGCCTGCATTTAACAGTTCTGAGTTTCCCTGAAGATTTTTGTGATAAGCAAAATAAATGTATTTATATGGAAACTTATTCCTGAGAATGCTTCACAAGCATGGAAGGGAGCTGATTTCCACTACGGCAGAAGGTCAAAGGGCTAAAGATGCAGTTTAGCTGTACTCCATAGGATCTGTGGTTTGGTGTGTGCACAGAGCAGCTGCTCCAAGTATGATGACAAAGTGCTGATGCTAGGCAGCATCTTAATGGTATTCCTGAACTGGCTGAATTTATGTCAATTAAAAACCCATCCAAGAAGTTCTCTGAAGGTCAGAAATCAAGTGGTTTTCATTCACAATCCATGTATTGGTGTGCTTTGGTGTCATTCCTCAAGAGGCCATGAAAGAGATTGGCACACTGTCCATGCAGGAGGCTTGGTTGCGGAAACTTAGAGTTTCAGGCCAGGTATGTCTTTCAGTCCTGGCTCCTTTGGCTTGGGAGCAGCTGCTGGATGTTTAGCATGTTTTTTATTGAAAGCAAGGATGGCCGAAAAAAAATAGATAGGGAAGTATTAAAAGGGTTACCTGGAAAATGAAAGCCCTGAGCCCCAAGGTCAGAGGGGTTCCTTGTGGGTTACATGTGGAGACTTCAGGCCAGGTATGTCTTTCAGTCCTGGCTCCTTTGGTTTGGGAGTTACTGCTGGACATTTAGAATGTTTTTAATTGAAAGCTATATGTGTTGCATGTGGCTTTCAGATTGGCTGCAGAATCCTCTTATTGAGGAGAAGAAAGAAAACATCCTTCTACTGAAGGAGATTTCTAAAAGATTACAGTGCTGCTGGAGTCTGATGGCCCTGCCTGTGGCAAGGGGGGTGGACCTCTATGATCCTTGGGTTCCCTTCCAACCCAGACCATTCTATGATTCTACGATTCTATGGTGGGGTGTTTAACCAAACCTAAAAACACCCTCAGCCCTACTTTCTCTCTTTATGGCCCCCAAAATCTTGCCTTGAATTGCTGAGTATCCAAAATATCAGAGATGGGAAGCAAAGGTACAAAAAGGAGAAGGAGTCCAGAGACTCTACTGAAGAACAACAATTGGGAGCATCTCATCCATACAAGCTACCTGGCATATCCATCCCCTCTTCAAAGTTCTGGCCAATATAAACCAAGTATTTCAATGGGTAGCATGCTGCCACACCTCCATCCTTTAGTAAATAAACACATTTATGCAATGTCACAACAAATTAGCAGCTACTGATTTCTGTTCATTCAGGCAGATGGAATCAGTAATCAGCAGGGAGCTGGCACTGCATTTCTTAAGGCAGCTTTCAAGGCCTCGGTAATAGGAATAAGTGACCCACTAGCTAGGTTTCCCCATTGATAGGAAACTGGGTTGAAATAATGTTCAACTCACATGAAAATAAAGGATAATACTCACTTTACATGGCACCCTGTTACAATGCAAAACAGCGGAGTTTTTTCCAAAATGATATGTGAAAGGCTGCTCAATGACCAGCACCCTAATGCTTCAGAAAGCTGGAATCAAAACTCAATAGCCTTGGTGACTATTAAGCAGGTATCCATTATTGCAGCGCTGGGCACACAGGGGATCACTCCTCCATATGTGTGCACCATTCAAAGCTATATTTTTCATATTTATACAGATTTACTATACATATTCATTATAATTTCCAAGAAAAGGCAGAGTTATGCAAATTATTTTCAGGAAGCCATTTATATAAACGCCTCCCAGATAGAGCATGCTCAGTGACACTTGGGGGGTGTTACAGTGGTCTTCAGGGATGAAGGCTGGACATCTTCCTCTCTCTCAGCACATGCTCTTTACGGTTTTCTCCATAGTTACCAAAACACATTCCTGCACAAACTAGTTAGTAACTCGTTTTAGCTGAAAGTAAGATATACTCTGTCTCTTAATTAGTCATTGGTCTCATTATTTATGACTCCCCTATCTTCACTTCTTTATCTTCAAGGCTGTTCCACTCTTACGGCTAAATTTTATAGCTGCTCTCATGAAACAGCTCACAGTTACAACCATACCCTACTGAAATCCTAAACAAATCTATTCTAAAAACATGCAAATACTGTCTATTCTCAAAATACGCAAATTCCTTCTTGTCTTAAAACATGCAAATTCTTCTTATGGTAAATTTATGTTGTCTCTTAAGCTACATCTCTATCAATCTACTCAGCATTATTACATTTCATTGAATCACCCCGTACATTCTCCAAGCTGTTTCTAATAAACTTTCCAATTCCCGTACCTCAGGTTCTTTCATTTTCTGAAGTTTTCTCCTTATATCCAAAGCTGAGTGTTCCAAAAACAGAGAGACCAACTGCTGCTTTCCCACATCAGAGGAGGGATCCAGAGTAGTATATTTTCTTATAGCTTCCCTTAATCTGTATAAAAATTCAGTAGGATTTTCAGTCTGCCCTTGTTTTACAGCATATATTGCAGACCAATTCACCACCTTAGGGACAGCAGTCTCTATGCCCAGCCTTATCCATTCTCAATATTGTATTAGTCTTTTATAATCTCTACTAGAATGTGGCTCCCAATACAGATTCGTGAGGGGAATATGTTCATCTACATGCCCATTCAAAGATTTTCCATTTATCAGTGCCTGCACATGAGTCCGGGCAGCTTGCAATATTAACTGATTCTCAGTCTCTGTCATTTCACTTAACATTAAATCGATATCTTTCCAGTCTGGATCCAAATTCTTAACAATCAATTCAAATCTTTTTGCCACCTTAGAGGGGTCATCCCTATATCCTTTAGCTATTTCCTTCCAATTATCCAAATCACTGATCGTAAATAGGGTCCTTACTTTAAGTGTTTTCCCTGCCAGTCCCACAACTTCTCGTAGAGGGGCTAATAATTGTGGGCCTTTGTCAGTTTTGCTTCTGGTTTGACTTCCAACAGGACCGGAGCTGGAGTGATCAGATGTTCTGATTCCTTTTCCCTCACACCAAAAAAGGGAGGGGATCCTAGCTCATCTGGTTCTGGGATTTCATCCCCCCCTTTTCTTCTAGAAGCCCCTTTCTGTTTACCACACTCCCCTATTTTACAAGCAGATCTGTATCCCTTCAGTTGTTTCTCTTTCTGTTTTTATCTTTTTCTAAAGCCATCACCAGGGGTTCCTGCGGTATTGTAAGCCCACACTCCCTCTGCCATTCCCAGTGGTCTCGGAGGGCGAAAAACATATCAGCATAGTCAATTTCATCCCATTTCCCTTTTCTCTTTAAAGAAAGCATTAATTGCAACTGAGTATTGCAATTAAGAGTCCCGTTTTGTGGCCATTTTTCTTCACCATCTAATTTATACATAGGCCACCACTGATTGCAATATTTAATCAACTTCTTTTTATCCACACTCCCACCCGGTTCTCCACTGATATCTTTCCAATGCAAAATCACACAACCCAGGGGGCTTTTCTTAGGGATTTCGCTACTTTGTTTCCCTCCCATCGTTAGTCAGATTTACCTCTTGATTCCCATTCTTGTTTATAACTCAACCCCACGTCTGTCTTTCACGAGAACAATATATCTTCTCTAATA
The DNA here is from genome assembly GCA_022605575.1 of Laterallus jamaicensis coturniculus. Classification (NCBI taxonomy): domain Eukaryota; kingdom Metazoa; phylum Chordata; class Aves; order Gruiformes; family Rallidae; genus Laterallus; species Laterallus jamaicensis. The sequence continues at coordinate 31,049,582 of JAKCOX010000005.1, forward strand.
CATTCACAGTGCCACACTGATTACACAAAAACAATAAAAACAAAACATAAATTTCTAGTGGGTAGTTTTCTCTCTTGCAGATACGCTGCACCTCAGTCACTGACCACTCACACCAGAGTTAACTCATTTCACTCACACCAACAGTTCGTAAAATCTAAAGCAACTTTCAAAAGTCAGTTCCTTGAAATAATATCCAAAGTCAAGACCAATAAATCAGTGTCACCAGAGCAGTAACTCCCATTGGGATTCAAACCCTGGTCTCCTGTATGACAGGCAGGAGCTCTCCCACTGAATCACAACGTTACAGAAATTCGCAGCAGGACTCCAGATTCACTTTGTGCTTACTTAAACGTCTCAATCACACCTGCATAAGATCTTTATATGATAAATCCAAACCAGAACAATACTCGATAAAGATATCAATATTCCAATTATTAGCAGCATTTACATGTTACTAACCAAGTGTATACAATCAGGCACTAGTAACCTGGTATACGACACTCACATGGGATGTCTCCCAACAACTGACAGTATCCCCAAATGAGTAGTCTTTAAAAACCAAATACCAAGATGCCCAAGTATACCAGGTACAGCTGAGTATACACCAAAACCAAGAGCTCAAATAAGTTCCAAAGAATACCTTAAATATCAGAGGATGGTCCTTGTCTGCTCCTGCAGTGAGCCGAGCAGGGCAAGGAGTCCCTCCAGGAAATCCCGGATGGCTCCTAGGAAGTCCTGTTCCTTACCAGATCCTGCAGCTGAGCAGAGAGGGTCCCATCTTGGGTGCCAAACTGATGCCTCAAAAAGCCGGAATCAAAACTCAATAGCTTTGGTGACTATTAAACAGGTATCCATTATTGCAGCGCTGGGCACACAGGGGATCACTCCTCCAAATGTGTGCGCCATTCAAAGCTATAGTTTTCATATTTATACAGATTAACTACACATATTCATTATAATTTCTAAGAAAAGGCAGGGTTATGCAAATTATTTTCAGGAAGCCATTTATATTAACTCCTCCCAGATAGAGCATGCTCAGTGACACTTGGGGGGTGTTACGGTGGTCTTCAGGGATGAAGGCTGGACATCTTCCTCTCTCTCAGCGCATGCTCTTTACGGTTTTCTCCATAGTTACCAAAACATATTCCTGTGCTCGTAAACACATTCCTGCACAAACTAGTTAGTAACTCTTTTTAACTGAAAGTAAGATATACTCTGTCTCTTAATTAGTCATTGGTCTCATTATTTATGACTCCCCTATCTTCACTTCTTTATCTTCAAGGCTGTTCCACTCTTACGGCTAAATTTTATAGCTGCTCTCATGAAACAGCTCACACAGTTACAGCCATACCCTACTGAAATCCTAAACAAATCTATTCTTAAAACATGCAAATACTGTCTATTCTCAAAACACGCAAATTCCTTCTTGTCTTAAAACATGCAAATTCTTCTTATGTTAAATTTATGTTGTCTCTTAAGCTACATCTCTATCAATCGACTCAGCATTATTACATTTCATTGAATCACCCCGTACTGCACAGTCTTGTGAAAAGTAACTGAAATAAACCCAGTGAAACAGTCCTTAGCCTTTCAAGCACAGCAATCCACGTAAACAGACCTGCTTTTGATTGAAACCTACACATACTGTTTGGTCAACTGCACAGTAGAATTTCAGACCTCTGCAAAGCAGGTCTTTTTCTTTGCTTTGACTTGCAAGTGTGTAACACTAGAGCATAGCATTTGTTTGAAAAGGCTAAACTTCTGAGTCTGTAGTCTTATGGATATATCATACATTAACTGGGCTGGTAATGAAAGTCAAACACAGTACCACATGTGAAATATGACAATGCTGTAAAATGAAAACAGATAGAGCTTCTTGTTTTATTTCTGTTACTGCAAACATTTTTACTGAGGAAGTCAGAAACAAGTTGAAGAATCTGTTGTTCCAGGCACGGTTCAGGTTCTTAAGCTGGAACAAATTTCATCCTTAATGTTTTTCAGTCCATGGCCTTGTAAGCATGCACTAGTTGACCTTATTCCTAGGCCAGCTCCACTGACAGCAGTTCTGTCACAGTGATAAAGTTGTACTTGTAGGCACTGCAGAACTGAACCTTTAAAAGATGAATCAGGAAAAGGGCTTTCTGCCTGCAGTGATTTGTGTTTCCAGTCACATTTCACAGCAGAGAAATCAAGGCAGCTCAATGACCAGTACATTGTGTGCTCACAATCAGAAGTCACCATGAGCACTGGCAGTAATTGGTAGACAAATTTTTGAGGGTTTTTAGCAGAAAGACTAAAGATCCAAGTGGGATCCGTACACAGAATTCCCCTATTTTCTGTCATGCAATTAATTTTATCATCATTTTTAAATTTATGTTTTATATCAGTATCTCATTATTTTTACTAATAAAAGGAGATGAAGGTTGCTCAGCAGCAACATGAGTACTTTCCTAGAAAGCTAAAAATCTATCTGTTGTTCTGTTATATAATCTAAATGTTGTTCTCAGGAACTCACCATTGCCTGATTTCGCTGTTCACACACACACAGACCTTGGGATACGAAAAAAATATAAATACATTCATTGTGGATATGAAGTGTCACCTGCACTCTAAATTTTCCAGGCATTTTTTGTAATTTAATCACAAAAGTACAATTTAAAATACATTAAAGAAACCCAGTAAATTACAAGCTTTGGCCTAAGCATGTGAATGAAACTTTTGCAGATGTTGAAAACTAACCAGGGAAGGCAATGTCGACAAATGGATTGAGTATTTGAAGGGATTAAGAAACATGAGCTCTGATCCCATCTCTTTTCATGTAATCTTTTTGTAGAACCTGAGTGAACCACTCTTGATTTCATGAGCTATTTCCTCAAGCATCTGACATCGCTGTGGTTTGAATCATGTAGAAACAAGCATCAATGTCTAGAAAATACCAGAACCATTCTCAAATTCCTGTTTCATCTTTTCCATAATGACATTTGACAACTAAGGACCTAACTTCCAGGTCCTGCATATCTGGTCCTAAAAGTAAGAAGACTTCAGTGGGAAAGGCATCAAAGCATCAGTGAAGATTGTGACGATGGAAGAAGAAGGAAGGCCAGAGAATGAGATCTCACTGGTTAGTTGGCCTCTTTTAGGGTTTCCCATGACTTGCAGTGGGAAGGTCCTGGCCCCTCACATCATTCTTTCCCAATTAATTGCAGCCATCATGCTAAAGAGAAAAAAAAATCCAGAAAGCATGAACACTGATCCTTTGTAACAGCTTCCACAGACACCTCCAGTTATTCCTTTTTAAACTGTCTTTGCATCTTGTGATTAGACTGACTGAAATTATCTCAATTACCAAACGTGCAACAGGGATGAAAATGGCACCAGGCATATAGATAGGATGGAAGTCAAATAAACAATTGTTCATTTCAGCTGAAGATGAGTCTGAATATTGCTAAAAGATTCATGGTTCCTGCAGCATTTTGGTGCATCTAACTGGAAAGTCTGTGGCAACTTCAGATAACTCCAGTAGTGGAGGGTTGGAATTAAATGAAAAGTGAAAAATAAATAATCCAGTCAGAGCAGCGTCTAAAGTGTTATTTTATTTCAAATGCAGATTTGTTTAACCTAATGCTTCTGCCTTAGTGAGAGAGAGCTGGTGGAGAGATTGAGAGTCAGTGGTATGGCTGGTCCTCACAGTCCTGTTCTCATGGTTACTTCAGGCAGGGCATACATAACTGGGAAGTGACTACTCCTTGGTACTCCTTGGCCTTTCTACATCTAGGTTCAATCCAAAGAACAGTCCTTCACATCAAGAGCTCCATTTTCCAGGGATGTGGTAGCTACCATTTCTCAGTGTGAAGCAGGAGGAATAGAACTGCAGTTCTGTTTAACTCACAAGGTTACACCCACTTTGCACTGCTGTCTGCACAGTTCAAAATCATAAATGTAGTAAATACACCAGGTAGCAAGAAGGGTGTATTATGTGTCATCAAATGGGTAAAAATGGTTTTGAATTGAATGTTTCCTTTATAAATGTGATTTCAAATGAAGGTATATTGCAAAGTACCACACAGCACATTCAGCGAGTACTACCTTGCTGACATCAGGCATGATTCTGCCTCCTAATTTGATTTGTGTAAGGAGGGAACAAGGAGAGAGTTCCTCATCATTTACATTGTTGACTCATTTTTCTATTGAATTCTGGCATACCAAGGCTGCATCCCTAAACAATATTTAGATGCATAACCTTTTAGAGGTTATACAACCATTACATATTACTGCTCAGGCTTCAGAAAATAGGGAGATTTTTTCCTTCACCAGGGTTTATGTTTATTTAATCTCAGTATTTTGGCTTTTCATAAAATGTTAGCAATACAATCTCTGTCCCCTTATTCACATTTCACATTGTTATGCCATTTTAAGAGTAATTATCCTTAGCGTTTCCATTTCTGTGACTGCCTATCAAATACTCAGTGTTTCATCCCAGCCTGCCCTTCCAAATTAACCAAAACTGTTTGCCTCCTTAAACTGATTTACTGTACTTCGACCCTTTATGCTTTGCACTGCATAATACTGAAGCCAAAATTGTTAAAAATCAGAAAGATGGGTGCTGAACTCACCTTTATTTTTAATTATATTACTTATTGCAAGGCAAAAAAGTTCATGACACAGAAAGGCAGAATGACATCTTTGCAAGCAATTTTTCTGTAATTCTGAAACTAATTTTGTATTTAAATAGGTTTGTGCTGAGATATATACAATAATTGCCCTTCACAGAAAACAAATTGTTTGGCTTGTCATTCCTGGAGTGAAGGAGGTGAATGCACATTCAAAATTATAAAGATCTTGGGGAACTGGGATTTCCATTCTCTGACCGTGTCTCAATCTCCCTTTCTATTATTTTTAGTGTGTGCATCTTACAGATTTCCAATATAGCACTAAAGTAAGGTCTTTTCTCAAGCCAAAGGGAAATAGATTCTTGTAGTTTTTGAAGAAGATCTAGCAGTGGGAAGTTCCACTCTTGCTCTGAAAAGGACCTAAAGTGGCCCTGTTTTTGGCTGTCAGCAGGCAGTGAGATACCTTTTTAGAGAAGGCTCTGGAGAACCTCATTGTATCACTCAAAGAGCTTACTACTCCCATCTTTCTCTGCAACTCTCTGCTACAAGTTGCTAGCAGAGGAAGCAGAATGATATTTCCACTGCAGTGTTGGGACCAACTTTACACCATCATTAGTTGCTTTTGCTGAAAGCACATACAAAGGCAATACAATGGCTTGCTGCACACAATATTTAGAGAATGGGTGGTGGGAGCCTAGGCACCTGTACAGAAAGAAAAGCTACAACTTACCTTCTTCAGAGATGTTTTTATTCCTGCTTTCTCATTTGAATTCTGTGTAAAACAGCTTACAACAACGTCCCAAGGTAACAAGCTGGGTGATTGTGTGGAACTTGTGTTTCTAATAGAATGACCTAGGTGAGAAGGGCCCTCTAGACTCCTTTTGCCCAGCCCTTCTGCTCCAAATATAAATCACTTCAACATGAGATTAGGTTGCTTAGGGCCTTGTTCAGCCACATGCTGAACATTCTCAAGGATGGAGACACAATTGCTTCTCTGGGCCATTTCTCAGGGCTGCACTACTCTCAATGTGATTCCCCCCCCCCCCCCCTCTTATAGCATTATTATACAGAGGTATGAATCTGTTTATGCCTGGAGCTATTTGCAGTGTCATTCCCACCACCTTACTTTTAAATTAATGCCCGAGAGTTATCCACCTGGAAAGTTTTAGCCTGGCTGTATAAACTGTGGAACTGTCCTAGGTCCTGTTAGGGTAAGTGTAACAATATTAAGGGTCAGTGGTTGACTTGAGAATCCAAAAAAATTTGTTAGTGGGGGAAAATATTTTTTTAAATAGCTACTGCACTCACAAATATTAGGAAACAGAAGGGTATTCCCTGATTGGAGACTATTGTGGTTATGTTTTGCTAAGCCAAGAGATACCAAAAATTAAAAGGAGAGAGTTTGAAAAACACTTTTAATCAATGCTAAATGAAATAGCATTCTCAGTTCTTGGTTTACAACATGTTTCTCTGTCACCTTTGCTTGTTAGTCCACTTCGGGGCTATTTGAGCCTAACAGCTGGGCTTTTGTTAGGGTGGGGGCTCTTTTTCCACTTTTTGCCCTCCTGTGAAATTCCAACAGACTGGTTTCAAAGAAAGGCATCTGTTACCTTCTGTTCAGAATTGTTGAGAAGCAAAGGAACTGCTATTCTGTGCCTTTGGAATAGTTTTTCTTCAGCTTATCTGTTTGCTTTTATGAGTCAGAATAACAGACTTGCCATATCCCAGCTGTTCACAAGCTTTCTATTTCTTCTGCTGTGAGATTAGTTGAAATCAAATAAACCCAAAACAAATTCAGCTTAACTGAAGAATATACACAATAGAATTAGGAGCTGCAGTGGCATGCAATGCCTGATGTTTCACAATATCATTTCTCACTCTAGAATTAACTACAAAAATATTGTCCAGGCTGGACAAAGTGAGGTCATTAAAACATTTATATTTTACTAAAGGAAGTTAATGTGTCAGCATCAGCGTATATGTATCAACATTTTTCCACTCAGATTGAAGGTAAAATATCAATTTACCTTGCAGCTTCCAATGCAGGTGAAATGTGTTTTTCATTTGAATTTTTTTACTTAGATACAGAGAATTGCTAGTGATGTTCCATGCTTCACCTAGCTAGTCTGTGGAGAGTGTCTGGGTCACCTGTTGTGGTTTATGGTTCTAAGGGTAAATTTTTTTGTTGTAGGAAATGCTATTTGTACAGCAGCTTGCTCTAAGCCTGGAGTGGTTGAATGCGACAGCAAAATGAAAGTGTAAATATTCAAGTTGTTCATAGGAGATACGTGCAGTGCAGAACCTTATAAGGAGTATATTCCACCTTGAATATGCTGGGTTTAGCCTTTCTTCCACCCTCTGCAGGGTTTAACACTTCCTCTCAGGCTCCTTCATCCACTTTCCCCGTTATTCTAGGCACTGAATAAAGTCCTGCATCTTCTCTGTCACTCAGGAAAAACTTGCAGAAGTCATCAGCACTTTTATGGTAGAGCTGAGGAAAGTAGTTCCTTCTTCTGAACCCCGATGTCCTTTGAATTGCAGAGGTAAAGATTGCTTGGGCAAATTAAAGACTGAGTTGGAAACATTGAGACCTAAAAGAAAGAACAATAGCTGGGTGAAAGCTTCTCCAGCTCTGCCATGAGCGCTGAAGGAGGTCTGATTGTTGATATTGTTGTGGTTGTCACATGGTGGTGGTGTCAAGCCATCTTGTTCTAGACGTCCTAGCTCATTGTCAATTTACATTACCGTGAGAAGGGGTCCCCACTTTTACTGTAATACTACTACTTCTATGATTTTCTTATGTATCAGGTTCCTGGAGAATTAGTGGAAGATTTTGTCCAGAGGATCTTTGATACATATCAATCTCCAAAATATCAGTCTGCATACACTGAAATGAGCTGCCTTTATCTGTTAAACTGCATGTTTAGTCTCATGCAGTTCATAGCTGTGTGATCACAGCAGTGTCTCAGTACAGTAAGCAATGTGAGACAACACCAGAACAAAGAGGAATGATCTGCACTTTTTTAACTTGGTCTTTTATAGTAAAGGGAGAAGGAAGAACATCCTACTAGTAGCACTCTATGACAATACTACTATCTTCCTCTGTGTCTACATTCCCTCCAGTCTTCAATTCACAGCCAGGAAAACATTTAGTCTCTAAGCTGTTTCTCAGCCCTAGTCACTACTAATTCTGCCCTTCAGCAAGAAATACCAGGGGAAATGAAGTTATTGAGTTTTATTTTCTTTTCATATCTCAGTTTCTTATCATGGGAAGATCCTACTGTCTGAGGCTAGAGAGAGCTCAGAAATATGAAATCTCATTTGGGTTAGTGGATAACAATCTAAATAAATGGACAGAGCAAGGTTATTAAATTTTTGATAGGACAACAGTTCCTTTCCACTGTGAAGTTAAAAGTAGTCGTCCTAGACTTTCAGATAGAAAGCTAGAATTTTACTTTTTTTTACTACATCTGTTAGAAAGAGGAGAAAAGAAGTATGACCTTGCTGGAATTAAGTTTTTTTCCAGTGATTAGTTTTCCCTCATACTGAAGTTGACCTACAACAAGCTTTTTTATTTTCAGGTGAGATGTTTGGATCTAAGGTTCTGGACTATTAAACAGTGAATAATTTCCAGCTCAGGTTCTAATCTGTTTTCACTCGTACAGCAAACTTATCATCAAGGTATAAATGAGCAAACATTTCATTAAAAATGAAAAGGCTTATGACAATACCTGTTCCCCCAAAATGGTACCACCTGAGCTTTTCTAATAGCTGGTGACATCCATTAGCAGTTCTCTCAGAAATTGAAAACATTTTCCATCTGTTCATGCACACATTACAAAGTGGTTAAGAGCCTGTGGGATAACATAGGCACATTTTTGCAAATTACAAAATATCAAAATGAGTTATTGAGTCAGGCATGACTTTGTAATAAGCTGCTAAACCTTCAGCTTTCTCTTTTGTCACACACTGAAGACACTCCATTAGTTGACACCTGTTTAGCCTGTAACTTTCCAAATCATGACATTTTGAAACTCCGTGCTAAGCATACTCTGGGAAAGCGAGCCAGCTCTGCTGGGTTACACTGTACTAACAAAGAGCAGAAATCAGCCTTATTCTTTGGCAGACAACATCACTGAGGCCAAGTGATTAAGGGAACTCAAATAAAATGGAACATTTCTATAGGCAATGAGATTAACCAGTATTATAGTAATAAGCAATAAACTTCATTATGTATTGTGATATAAAAGGGCACAAGTCTGATGTGTGGCTGAGGGAGGCCCTGCCATTGAGTCACAAAGATCAGAAAGGATCCCCTTGCTTTCTAAACTCCTTCTCAGAAAGGAGCCTACATCTATTTAGGCCCAGTCTCAGTCCCAGACTTGGTCAACAGTTTATGTCTAAAGTACTATGTCTATTCCACTTATTAGAATCACTGTTCGCCTGTTGCAGAACCCCCTCAAGGACTTTCACTGAGACAGTTTCACAAAATACAGCAAGATTGGTGTTTTATTAAGGTGACAGATATAAAAAAAGTTCAGAATTGCAATTGATAGCTACACTTCCTGCAGTAGCACTAATATATTTTGATAGTGTTAGTAAAATACGATCCTGGGTATTCCTTACCAAAAGGTGAAGGTGCAATGCTTACCAAGAAGGTGTCCCTGTGTTGGGTGGAGGAGAAGCAGCACAGCCTGTCAACTGCCTCTTCTAGGTCTTAAATTTTTTCTCTCTCCCTGTAACTTCCTCGATATTCTTTATCCCCTTGCTGTTTCTGTTTCCCTCTCTAGGTGATGCTTAACATGATTTGAGCAGAGATTTGAGTACTATAGTCATATGTTAAGCATGTATTTCTTTTAGCTCATTATCATGGTTAGGAGTATCAATTTTAATATTAATTTTCATGGCTAATTGAGCAAAAACTCTTACTCTGGTCACTGTGGCCTTAAGCCAGAGTGCACCCTTACATTTGATAAGGAACATAATGATCTGTGGTGTAGAGCCCTGGCAATGGGAGTACCAGGACAGTTGCTGTATGGCACACCCATGGCCAGTCTCCAAACTCTGGTACAATTACTAAGCCAAAGAATTGACTCAGCAGGGAGTAGCCAGGTGACAGGAAATAAATTGATTCCTGTTAAATCCATGCCCTCAGCCCCACAGCAGGACTTGAGATAACAGATACCTCTGCCATCCAGACAAAAATCTTGCATCCCTGGGGGGAGGGCTTTGAGACACCCTGACCAGCAAATACTAGCTATGCAATGGCTCTTTAACAAGCATCATGAACCTGCCATTGAAGAATTGTTACAAATTTCCTGATTGGTATAGGTAGTCCAATGTCAGTAATCACTAAATAGACAGTGGAACGCTTAATTATAAAACCTAGTCACCACAAGGTAAAGTTCACAGGGATTGATGGGATCATAATGAAATGCCCTACAGCAAAAATTGCCCTGTGGCTCCCAGGCAAGAACAATTTGACCCACTCAGTCTTGGTTGGTGCTGCTAGTACTAACACACTGGGAATTGATGTATTGTATGGCAGAGTGTGGGAACTCTCTGATGGCTTAATTTGGAGTTTTGCTGAAGGAGGTGATGAAGAAATAGGATGGATTGAAGAATATGCGCCTAAAGATATAAATTTATTAGAAATGTCTATACCTTTATTCTCTTCAGAAATACTAATATAACACAGTACCCCCTGCCAGCAGCCACACATTCAGTTGACTGGGGTGGTAACAGATTTAGAAAAAAGAGGTATTATCACTCATGCACACATGCTCCATAATTATTCTGTCTGGCCAGTAAAAAAGCCAAATGGACAGTGTCAGCTCTGTGTTAACTTGGAAAGGGATACAGTATACTTTTTAACAGACACCCACAAGGGTATAAGCACTCCTCTACCATTACTCATAGCACCTTAGCAAAGGTTTTAACAGACCTTTCCAGCCGAACGTGTGTTATGTTACATCAACATATCGATGCCATACTGATAGCAGGAGAAAACTCAGAGGAAGTCAGGCATGCCACGGAAGATATACAAGAAAAACTGACAACTTTGGGACTAGATATTCCCCCATCTAAGCACCAGGGACCCACACAGGAAATTAAATTCCTGGAGATTTGGCGGATTAAAGAACCTGATTCTATTTCTTCAGGCACCCTGGAAAAAAATGGAAGCTGGACAGAATCCATCTAACAAAAGGGAATTACAGCAAGCTATGGGAACTTTACACTATCTGCGTAAACATATTCTTGGGTTGTTTGGGGTTTTTTTCTATTATTGACCCTCCCTTATACAATCTGCCCAGAAAAGGTAAATCATGGGAATGGCTAAAGAGCATGAGAATGCACTGGAGTTAAGAGAATTGAGGCTATTCCAACGACTAGGTCCCTTACACCTGACCGATCCCACCCACACAGAATGGGGATTCAGTGAACAGGGATCTCGTTGTAACCTATGAAGAAAGTGACCAGAAGGACCAGAGAGACGGCTAAAATTTAGCGCTCACTCTTTCAGTGACACCGAGATGAGCTATTCAGGCATGTTATCTTTAGTGCGAGCAGTGAAACGAGTGGAACAAATAAAGAAAGGACAGCCAGGGTGTGATCCTTACGGGACCTTTTCGTCTCCTGGATATAGTGCGCAAGGGAACATTGCCACCTGCAGGCACTGCCCAGAAGCCCACAGTCTATAACCGGTACGCCTGTTTTGGAAGGCATCGATAAAATCATGCCTATTATGGAAGGCAGCATTAAATTATCCAAATTACAAAGGGATACAGACAGCACGTTATTTTTTCAAACCTCACCAAACCACCTCTAATTCAGGAGGCACCTCCTCTGAAGGAAGGCAGTGCACTTCAAGGGTTCACAGATGCATCCCAGAGGCAAAACAATGAGTGGAATTACAGAGCTGTGGGTACTGCAAGTAGCTACGGGGGTGGGGAGGTAAAAGTAAGTGAAACAAACAAAGGAAATGTGTGAGTAGGAATGCTTAGGGCAGTTCTTGTTCCTTTTGGGCACTAATGCACCTGAATATTAAGGAAGATAGCATGCCGCTACCAGTCCCATCCAGGACAGTTTGAATATGAGAGTACTCCAGGAACATGATAAACAAGGCTCATTAGTGGGTTTTGTTCATGTAAAAGAGGTAAGTCTCACAACTGCCTCTCACATGGCATTACTTATGTTCCCACTTACATTAATGCTGTGGCAATCTAGTTGTATATTTATAAATATGAGCACATTAAAAAAAAAAAATCAAAGTTAAGGTTCTCTGAGTAATTTGGCCATTCTATGTACTCTAATGCTAACCTTGGAGGTAATAGGAGCTAACATTTCTATTTGGGTGCTGTATCCCATCCAAAGGGCTTGGCACAGAGCAGAGAAGACAAGTAAAGGCAATTTAATATCATGTCCCTGCTACAAACAAGTCTGCACCACTGTGAAGCTGTTACTGGTCAAAAACAGCATGTGGAAGTGAGAGTGAATGGAAACTGATCTTCTATATGTTTGCAATATTTATTTTATTTTTAAGATTTACCTCTTTAAAACAGCATGAGTTTTCAAAGAAAGAAGGGGGGGTTAAATGCAAGCTGTATGGACCTTTGCACAGATTAGGACTACATTTAAAATAAACACTAAAGAGCTCTAAAATCCTCAAACTGGAAAAAAAGTCCTCTCCATTTGTAGTCAATATAATTCCCTAATTTAGACCATGAAAATGAAAACAAGTGAAATTATAACCAATATACAGAGAGAGAAATTGCATCTTGACTGTTTGGCAGAGGAATATAAGAGGAAGAAAACTGCAAGTAAAAGAGGAAATAAATTAATGGAATATATATGAGAGCTGAGATTTAACTGCTTATTCCGTTGTAACAATGATTTCTATAAGTCAAAGGATGACCTTAGGACCACAAAATCAAAGAGATAAATTGAGTTTTTAGCTGTGATGGCCCTAATGTTTAAATATATGCATACACACACTTGTAAAGCAATTATATAAAATGCCTTTGTCATTCAGACATGAGTGCAGCACAAATAATAATGAGAAGCAATTCTCACTAGCTTATTATTGTCTGAATAATTTATTACAGAATGTTTTCCATCATATGAACTTATGTAGTAATAACAGACAGATTTTTTTTCCCTTTGGGGACTCCATATCTTTTTTGTTGTTAATAGAAGTAACTTGAAGTGTGAATAATTGGTTTTTATTAAAAAATCATGCTTGCACTTTTAGTTTTTTTCTTTTTCAAATTATTTATTATTTTAAACTGCAGCTTCCAGGTGGATTTGGCATGTTAAGTAGATACAGTAAAGGGGCCAGAATAACATTGAGCTGCACTCAGAATAGTAAGTACTTTAACAGTGGTTCCACAGAATTGTGTAAATAGTTACAACAGTTATTGCAAATTATAACAATAAACTAAGATCCCACCCTGTTTAGCATCTCATTTTGGAGAGAATACAGAGAGAATTCAGAAAGATCAGTAAACAAGACCTATAAGGAAAAAAATGACTATTTAATCAGAGAATTCCAGAGGAACTCATTACACCAGAAATGAGAAAGGTTGTCCTGTTTAGTTCAATGTTAACTTGCCAGTAGTGTATGGTAACAATGGAGCCAGGTGGAATTAAGGATATATCATGACTATGTGTGGAGAGTAAAAGTTAGTCAACCTGTTGGAGGGAATTGTGTGGCTCCCTGTAGAGATAGTGAAAAGACTGAATGATGGTCCTCCTGGAACATTTGATATATGAGGGAACTTTCAATAGCTTAACAATTAAATCCTCTTCAAGCATTGCAGCCTTATCAATTAAGATGAGCCAAAGACTGGTGGTGTCTTCATCTATACAAATGGTAATGTAAATACATAACTTTATGGGCTTATGGACAACATTTTCAAAAAGGTGTTTCCTCAATTCTGTATTTTGTCATCTGAGGGATCTTAGCCAAGATTTTTAATTACGAGAGCCTAAACTAGTCCTTTTGTGGTGAACTTCTCAAAAGTGCCCATGACCTCAATGTCTCTGTTTCATTATCAAAAAGGAACTGTACTTCCATTGTCTTTTGAAGAAAGTCCTGAGTATGCAATTTCTCTCCTGAATTTGTGATTAGGCTTCCAAATACATTTAGTATCAGTGTCAAAATTGCTGAATATCCTCATGCCCAAATTACTCGTTTGGCAACAGAAAGTTCTTTCAAGTACTAGGGATGCAGAATGCTTTTGAAAACTGAATACTACATTTTTATCTAATTGCATGGCAATTAGGTCTCAAGTTTTTAAAATTATGGCTCCAGTTTCACACTCCCATACCACTCAGCTATATCACTGTGACCTTTCAGTGACAGACTGTAGTAAAAAAGCTCTCCAACATCTGGGACAGACTACATTCACAAAGATTTACTTTTTGTTTTAGAAAGGAAAAAAATTAGCTTTACCCTGAACATACTGAATTTGGTGCTTATTGCATAACGAAAAACAAATTTTAAAGTGATGAAACAATAAGAGACTTACTAATTAGAGGCTAATTATTTTAGGCTCAGAGTTATAAATGAAGAGATAAACAAATGGCCATATGAATTTGAAGAAAGAGTGACAGTGAGGGACAGAGAAGACAATCCTCCTGGTTTAGCTTATAGCTTTTTTTAGGCTATTTCCCTTGGACATCTTCCTTATAAAAGACATTGGCAAAACACATATCGAACTGGTTACTTTAATCCAGGTCTTAGAAACTGTTTGTAAAGATCCTTCTCAATCCTGCTACTGACTTCAGAGGCTGCCAGGTCACGGTGAAGGGGAAATAGGGGAAAACCCAATGTTGCCACAGCACACAGAAAAGGTAATTTCAGTTCTGTTAACAAAGAATGTGGTGATATCTTGGTGTTAATGAGTTACCAGGCATCCTTAAAATTAGAAATATTGCTGCTAAATTCTGATGTTTGGTGTAACTATCACCTTTTAAATGGACGCCCTGATGCACAGCTTTAAAGTTCTGTAAAGTCTGAGGCAGCCTTGAGGACGACAAAGATGCAGTTGTGCACTGTGCTGACTTTGCAAGACCTTGCAATACAATGATGTCAACAAACTAGTGCCTCAGTCTTGAAGTGCTTACTTAAGCAGATTTCCTACTGCTTCCATCAGGCACATAGCAGCAGGAAACAAAAGTTTCCTCCATCTTTCACATCACAGAGTCAATGCTTCTGAGCATATCACTTACATATATCAAATACACTTGGGAGGGAATGGCAGCCCCCTCCCTTGATCAGCAGGTGTGCTGAGTAACATATTCCCTGAAACATTCACAACTAGCTTTTTCAGCTAATACCAATCTATAGACAAAATCAAAGAAAAAACACATTTAGCCACTGTGAATATAGGACACTGCAGCTGCATCTGTCCTTCCCACAGGAAAACACAGAGGACAGCCTTCACCAAACCTCTCTTTTCTAGGCCTCTGATGCCTTGCTTGTGCCTCCCACCCGCTCAGACCTTCACACTTGTCCAGCTGAACTTAGAGCTGCTTCCCAAGTGAAAGGAAATAGCCCTACATTACCAGGTTGTGCTGTGCACAACCAGGCACTCACAAATTCAGTGCCAGCACTGACAGATGGGTGAGGGGAAGCTTTCTTCAAGGCTTCATGCAGCATATTGTCAGAAGTGAGGTTAAACACACATGTTTGAGTTGTGCTATGGTTCAGTCAGCAGGGACTCAGAAAGCAGAGTTTGACCTCCATAAAGAAGAGATCATAGCTGCCATGGCTTTGATATTAGGAAGAGGGGTTACATAGATTCCCTTCATAGGAAAATGGCTGAGAAGGAAGGATGGAGAGACTTCCTCACACCAGGAGGCATCCTGTGATTTTACCCACATGACCATGGACATAGGGACCAGGGCATAGAGAAGTGGGAGGGAAAACTCTAGACCCTACAGGCACAAGTACACAAGTTACAAGAAAAAACAATCAAAACCCACAATTCTTCCAGGAAAAATGCTCCAGCAGTTTTGTGGTAGTTCAGCCCCAAGCAGTGGCTGAGCACCACACACCACTCATTCACTCCTAGAGGAGAAAGAGATAGAGCCTCCATGGGTTAGGAAAAGGACAGTTTACTGACAAATTCACAAAAACAGCCAATTACACTCACACCTGGTGACAACAGAGTACCTTACTGACCTGACAATTACAGAGCACTGCACAATGCAAGGGACAACACCCCAGCCACACACAGACTGTTCTGGAGGCACCAAACAGGTACCCCTCCATAACTAGCTCTTTTTATGGGGGAGTGATGCCAGGTGGTGTGGAAACAGCCTGGGCTAACTCAGCTCACCTGGGCTAACTCAGGCTGGCTGCTTTGGGAGGTTGACTCTGGCCTGGCCAGAACCAGGACAAGTTTTCAGCAGCTCCCAAGACCAGGTGAAAGACCTGATTATACTTAAAATCCTCCTGAAAGGATTTCTAAGTCAATTTTGAAGAAGTCACTGCCAAATATAATGAGCAGGATTAAGAGGGGTCATGCATCCAGCCAGGTGAGGAGGAGGACATCCAGGTTTACTGGACTGTGTGAATCCAATGGCCTGGCACATTAGATCCATAAGACTATAAGTTTCTAGTGGACACCAGACCACAGTGTGCTTATAGTACCATCAAGCCACGAAGGGGCAGGACCCATCTCTATTTCTGGAGTGACAGAGGCATTCCAAAAGGTAACTGTACTGGAAGACGAAATGAGTCTAACTGGGAATGACTACGAAAAACACTCCATTGTGACAAGCCCAAAGGCTCCATACATCCTGTGCATAGACTGCCTCAGGAGAGGGTATTTCAAGGACCCAAAAGGGCAGGAGTGGGATTTTGGTACAGCTACCTTGGAGACAGAGGAAACTGAACAATTGCCTACTTTGCCCAGGCTCTCAGAGGACCATTTTGTCATCAAATTACTCAGGGTCAAAGAACAACAGATGCCAATCACTACAGTGCATCAATGGCAATATCACATCAATCAAGATTCTCTGCTTTGCATCTACTAGCTGATTCATCGACTAGATAGCCAAGAAGTGATAAGTAGAACTTACCACCCTTTAACAGTCCCATATGGCCAGTGCTGATGTCCAACAGAGAGTGGATGCTGACAGTAGCCTATCATGGCCTGAATGAAGTCATGCTGTGATGAGTGCTGCTGTACCAATATGAATTTGAGTCCAAGATAGCCAAGTGTTACACCACAATTGATATTGAAGACATGTTTTTCTTGATCCCTTTGGTGGCAGAGTGCAGGCCATGGTTCACTTTCACTTGGAGGTACGTCCACTACACCTGGCATCAACTATCCAGGGGTGGAAACAGAGCCCCACCATTTGCCATGGGCTGATCCAGAGTGCATTAGAAAAGCATAGAGCTCTGGGGCACCTGCAATAAATTGATGATAGCAGAGGAAGTTTCTGAGGGTCCCCTCTACACATCAGGCAACTGATTTTACATGGAGTAAGTGGGTTACACTGATCATACAGCAGCCTCAAACATAAAACCCCAGTCACCCAGGAATTCTGGAAGTTATCATTAAAGTGTCAGAAGGCAGAAATTTAGGAATATTGGAGAGGAGGGGGTGATGTGCTGAAAAGCATAATAAACTACCAGAAAATGAGAAGGACCCTTGATGGGTCCTGTCACATTGTAGGAAAGCATCAGAGATAGAAGGCTGCTGTATGGAGTCCTATGGAACGAGTCACTGCTGAAGGAAAAGATTTCCAACAGTTTACAGAGGTTAAAGCCATCCAGCTGGCTCTAGACATTACTGAAAAAGTGGCCCATGCTCTACCTCTACACTGACTCACTGGTGGTGACAAGTGCCCTGTGGGGATGATTAAAGCAATAGAAGCAGAGCAACTGACATCACAGAGACAAACCCATCTGGGCTGCCTCACTGTGCAAGATATTGCTGCTCAACTATGGAAGCTAACCTTAAATAGCCTTTTCTCACAGGCAATGGAAAAACCCTTTGCAGAATCAGAGCAAGGTTAGGGTGGAAAGGGACCTCTCAAGGACTATACTTCACACAGGTAGATCAAGCTCATTCTGAAGAATTCAAAGCCTTTAGATTTCATTGCAAAATGGTATCTACTGTAGGATTGTCATTGTACAGCTGAATCATGTAACACGCTAATGTACAGCAGGACCACCATTAATTGAAAGAGTTTCCAAATAAACACAATTCATGATTTGTCTAAGAGTGCCAGGAGTGCCAGACCCCTCTTGCATACAAGATGCCATACAAACATCAAACAACAATTATTCTGACCCAGGTGGCTTTATGTCCATTTCTCTCTGACACTGCAATATATGCCACTGCCCTTATCTAAAAGCAACTTAGTATATCAATGAGATGCTACGGTGCTGAGAGACCACTCAAGGGTGTCCTACCTCCCCAGTGAATGTGGGAATAAGTTCATGTAATTCAGACAAAGCAGACCAAGTCCTTTCTAATGTTAAGGAGAGAGCTTTCATACAGATACAGATACAGCTGTAAACTTTATGCAAGAACTTCACATGCACTCCAGGTATTTGTTTGCAGGTAGCTGTTTGCAAAATTGTGCTCATGTTGTTAATATATCAAGAGCCTAGTAAAGTCTATCTATTGATTCCATAGGTGCTTTGTTTAAGGGGTTTGCAAGCCAAAGGTTGCACTGGGTTCAAAATTATAATACTTATCATAGATGTCTTTCAAACTGCTGGTGTAAAAGAAGAAATGTCTTTCTTTTAAAGAGAAATGAAGTAGTCTCCAAAAAGCAGAATTGGGAATTAAAAACAAAAATAGTGTGTGTTAATTAGCACAAGAGAAAGTATCTTTGAGGTCTGTCTTGCACTGAAGTATTTTTATTAAATATACATGGTTTTGCACCAAAACCTGAATATATATGCCAGACTGTTCTTTGTGCTGTTAAAAACCCAAACATGAAGCTGAATTAATATACAGTGTCTTACAAACTGATTAAAAAAATTAACATGAAATTGCAAAGTGATGCCTAAATTAAGACAAATCAAAGTTCATTAGATGGCATTAGGATCCAGTTTATTGCAGTCATTATGCCTCCTGTTAGAGAGAACCATATGCTAACTCCAGAAATAACAAGCATTCTGCATCAGGGTTATTGCTGTCATATTTGCATGTGAAATATATTAATCAGTATCCTGTTCATATTAAAAGTAAACCCACACTTTTTTTGTGTGTCTGGATGTTCTCTGAGAGATTTGTTGTGTGAGGGGACAGAATGGGTGGAAAGAGAGGAATATGTATTCCAAACTATGGTGTACTCTTAGTATATGAACAGGTTCTGCTTAATTGAGTTCCTAACCATCTTTTCATTTCCACTGTAGAAAGACATGCACTCATACATGTCAGAGATGTAAAATACCCTGTTCTTACTCCCTTGGTCCCTGTACAATGCATGAGACAACTTGGTCACTCTGACCAGAAGATTCATCAGCTCACATGCTAAGCAGGGAATCCTACACAATCAATCAAAAGGAAGAGCAGGGAAGAATATGGCTGAAACCCCAGACTTAAGATGCTGAACTAACCAGTGGTAGTTCCATAAGATCTGCAGCATAAGAGACTCCATATGAGGTGGTGGACAAATAAAAATGCTACTTTTCAATCTGCTGTGGGTTGAGTTTGGAAGCATTGAGCTAGGAAAGCACACACTGTGTGCAAGAGTTTCTCTTCCAGCAGCTTTAATGATCAAGAGGGAGATGTGTGCTTTTTGCAACCAGACAAGTAAGAGTTCCCAGATAGTAGTGCTGCAAATGAGCACCTGGGTTTAGTCTAAAGCTGAGTCAATCCTTTTCAATCTCTTCATGGATAATGTTACAGGTAAGGCTGTGTGATACCTTGAAAAAAGGCTGAAAGATTTCACTATGCCTTTGCTGATAGTTCTGTTGTGTTTGCTTTGTGTTTTCTTGAGCAATTGTGAAACTTTTGGTACAAATGGATAGGAGACATAAGAAACCTTGAGCTATTGCTATGAAATGGAACAGAGTGTATGGCTACCAAGAACAGAAGGAGGAACATCAAATTAAGAAGAAGGAATGCAAGGAGTCTTGGATAAGAATAGAACTAAGGACAATATTTCAAAGCCATGGCAGAAAGCTGCAGATAAACTAGCCAGAAACTAGTCAAAACTAGATAACTGTAAGAGAAAAAACAAACCACCTGCATTAATCCACACTGCACGTGCTTCAAGGAGCTCATGGAAAAGGACATTTTCAATCAGCCACTAGGGACCACCAAAGGACCACCAAAGACACTCACAGAAAGACCCTCAGAAACACATGAGTCATGAATATGCAAATATAATTAGTTCCAGGAAATGAAATGAATATGCATGTACTAGAATGACAGAAGCCTTTGCTCTTGCAGCTATCGGTATGCATGTTAGGTTGGAGCTCTCCCCTGTGCATCCAGCGCTGCAGTAACAGACACCTGTTTTCTCAAGCTCCCAAATTGAGTCTTAGAGAGCTTCTTAACCGACTTAACAATGGTGGTGCTCTTCCTCCACGCAAGCAATTGAAGAAGATGACACAGCAATTATTATAATTACATGTAAGTTCCTTGCCAGTCATTTTAACTGGGACTGTAATACGTAAACGTTTGTCTGTAAATATAAGGAAAGTGCTGTCTTCAGATGGGCTTCATTTGTGAAAATCCACTGAGCACCCAGGACTGAGTAAGAGCTATTATCTCTCTTGTATGGGGGAATTTACTTCTTGCACACTGGGTAACGAATCCGCTCTTTGGACAACAGTTTCTGGCATCACTAATGGGACAGCTGCGATGTCCTGCCCAAATCAATTCACCAGCTGATGCTGGGGAGAGCTGCTTTCCAGAGTCCAGCATGCACTGATCGAGGACTCCACTGCCCCACTGGAGGGGATAAGTGATACAAGGATGCAACACTTGACAAAAGATATATTGTTTATTTGGGTGTTATATACATACATATAAAGGTTTAACAGGTAATCATATACATTTGGGCAGTATTGATGGGAATATGCGTAGTGAAAATGTACAAGTTCTGGTACTTGTATGTATACATAAGGGAAATGTTCAGTATGTATTTCGATAGTGATGACTGTAGTATATGAAATCTTGGTTCATAACCATTGTTGAGGGAAAGGATTTGGGTGCCATCAGTCAGCATTAACCCCATGCTCTGTTAGGATGTATTTTGAAATATTGCAGTAAGGTTGAAGAAGATCCACTAACAATAAAGAAATTCATAGAATATTGTAGTCAATTATGACAAAAATTAAAATTGGAAGTTTAAGAAAAACAGACAGAAAAAGGATCCTTATAATATAATCTTGCAATTAAAGCTATTTTCTAGAAGGTTTGATAAGTGGGATGAAGTATGACAGATTGATTTATGTTTTTCATTGAGAAAAGATCCTGAAATATAAATACAATGTAATTTGTTGCTTTCTAATTCAAATATGACATCGAAAGATAAACAAGGCATGGAATTTTGCCTGGAACTCAGCAGTCTTTTCACAGTCCCACTTACCTTGGGCCACTGCACTTAGCCACATAAACCAACCTGAGTTCAGTTCACCTCATTCACTTACAGCATCACATTTCAAAACAGAAAACATCCCAAGTATACTCCCATAGCTAAATAGCAAGAACTGAAAGATGTTTCTGGGCTGAGCCTTCTGTCAACAGCCCATTCAGAGCCACACTGACACTGGGGCTCTGCACTTGCCCAATAACACAAACCTTCCTTAGGAATACCCGACATCTCTTTCACTGTCTAACAGCATCCAGTTTCAAAATGGAGAACCTCCAGTGTATTCTCCCACAGGAAAGGTGCACAGACTGGTCTGAAACTTCTGTCAACAGCCTGTTCAGAGCCACACTGACACTGATACTAGGGCTGTGGGTTTCCTAGCCAAGGACACAGTCCTAACGTTCCCCTACATCACACAGAGATTTTTCAAAACTGATTTTTCAAAACTGAAAAACTCCAGTATATTCTTCCTCCACTGCTAGAATTTACATAGACAATTCTTTTTAGTGATGTGTGCTTAGAGGCAAGAAAAACAAAACCTCTCATCTCTTTTCCTTCCAGAGTTGGAAAAGAGGTTCTTGCCTTTGGACTAATATGTAGATGAAAAAGTCTACCTGACCAGCAGATGTTCTAGGAAGAACAAGCTGGGAACCACTAAGTATATCAGGAATGAGAACTACAGAATGCTCTCTCTAGGCTGGGTATTTTTTATTTGATCACTGGAATTCACAGGATCACAGGACAGTAGAGGTTGAAAGGGACCTCTGAAGATCTAGTCCAAAACCCCCTGCTAAAGCAGGATCACCTACAGCATGTTGCAAAGGATTGCTTTATTTAATGGAGAAAAAAAAGAAAAATAGCTCCCCATGTGCTTTTTATTTTCTGCTGAATGACTTTTCTATTCACCACTTCAACTCAGCTATTGTATGAGACACACGGGAGTTTGTCTGTTCATCTTCCTTCTTTAAGCATGCTTGGTCATAGCTTGCAGGTTTGGTTCTTGCCTGTGAGAACTTCCCATAATACCCTTTAAATCAACAGTTCTCTCAGGCTACAGCTCTCAAGTCGGCCAGTACCTCTGCACCAGTGACAGCCAACTACTGTTCCTGGGCCATTCCTGTCACATTTCTTTTGCATCACACTCAAGGTCAAATCTGTAGCTTTAACACTACAGTGATATTTCACTTCATCTTGTGTGGGCAGCACAGATAGAGGATCCTGCTTGTCTGCCTCTGCTTGGTCCCTCTGTGAGCATCCACAGAAGGGACCACTTCCCTATACATTTCTTCAAGGAGTGAAGGCAGGTACCCCTCTAATTCCTTGCTGCCCACTGTATCTGATTGGAAGCTAGTCAAGGAACCAGCAGTTGTTCAATGATGGGGAAGTTACTTTTACATGAGGACAAAGGATATGCAGAGGAGAAATGGTGGCCAAGACTCATGTTTACTTTGTCCTGCTGCTGCTACAGTAGCATAAAAACACACTTCATGCCTTTCTTGCTTGGGTAGAACTAAATACCGACTACTCTGTCCCATTTAGCATTACTCTTTGCTGGCTCACCCTTGTATTACAGTGCCACTCTATACTACCTCCTTTTTTTTAGCACCTATGCTATTAAATTCTCACAACAGAGAAAGAGTTATCTTGTGTCCTTAGAATCATTTTCTCTAATGGCCAAATATAATGAGCAGGATTTAGAGGGGCCATGCATCCAGCCAGGTGAGGAGGAGGACATCCAGGTGTACTGGACTGTGTGGATCCAATGGCCTGGCATATTAGATCCATAAGACTATAAGTTTCTAGTGGACACCAGACCACAGTGTGCTTATAGTACCATCAAGCCATGAATGGTCACATAAAAACTAACCAGTTTCATTCATTCATTCATTTTTACTCATGGCTGATTTCTCATAAACTATTCTATTATGAATAACTCTACTTAACAATCTATCTGCTTGCTTGATTCAAACCCCCCATTTTCAGGTTTGATTCAAGAACTTTTTCTTTCTGAAAATGTCTAGCCTACAGAGAACAGGTTGATAGGTATCCCTGAATTTCCAGGTCAGCTTTCTTATGCAGAAGAGCAGCAACAGCATCATTACAAATCTGATGGATAAAATACAGTATATCTAGTTGGACAGAATCCATCTTCCATGTTCGTTTTCATTTAGAATCCTCTCTAAGCCCCCCATTCAGCATTCCTCACATGAACAGCAATTCTTCATCTGTATTCTATAAATGGTGCCCTCATCTTTATCACAATAAGATGTGACGAATCTGCTATCACACAAGCTCCTTTACACTCTCTTAACTCCACTTACAGAGTTGCAGAGATTGTGTCATTTTTCAGACTGCAGACCCACCAGGTTGAGGGACTTACCTCCCAGCAATGTGCTTTGGTGGCAAGCAATCCACTCCCACAGAAGGTTGCATTATGCTGTGTAGCAGAGAATAAATTCCTTCCCACTTGACACAATTTTTCAGGTTGACACTAAAAGAGATAAGGTGAAAGTGATGCCACTAGCATCAGTAAGAACTGCATTACTGAAATCTATAGGAAAAGGTTTTCATCCAGGGTTTTGTTTGAAGAATGTCAGCTGCAACACAGCATGACATTTGAGGTCTCCCTTCCTCCCACTGCAGGCCTCTAACTTGGGTAAGGGTGTACTTCAAAGTCATAATTCATTCTCTTCCCACAACTGGCAGCCCAAGCTCCCCATAAAACCACCACCTCTACTAAAGCTATCCACAACCCGCAGGGATGCTTAGGGTATACTATTTAGTAAAGCTAGGTTTTTTGTAAAATAAATGACAGACAATACTCACCCTTTGTATAACTTAAATAGTGCAAGCTTCACCATACACAAAGACAAAGCAGTTCTGCCTGATAGCACAAAACCAATTAAACCACAGTTTTTTCACTTAGATTTGAGGACAAGAAACTTACGGAGATGTAAGATGTCTTTATTATCGTGCCTAACAGCACTCTCTAAAAGCTAACAGAAACAGTAGCAAGAATGAGGAAATTAGAAATAAATATACCCCCAGAGAAGTTAGGGGGAAAATAAATCTGCTTATGTTTCAAAAGTAGCCCTCATGCCATCTAGAAAGATTGCTATTTATCTGCTAAGGGGCATTAACAGATTTTTTAGCTATATCTAATGGGAAGAGCTAGATATCTTGTCTTTTGGTTAAGGCATCACAAGTTGTAGGAAAGATTACTAGAATGAAAAATGAATAATTTCCCCTCCATTACACTGCTGATGTGATGGGTCTCCCACTCACTTCACCTGAGCATATGATGCTGTCACAGCATCTTTCAAATCTCTGTTCTGCAGCCATTCCTGAATATTACAGACACAACCACACACAAGCTGCACTGAGCCTGTATCCTTTATAATTCGTGTTACACAAGCTCACCCTTACTAGACCCTCAGGCAGTGAGACCAACCACTAGGGAAAATGGGATATCACCAAGGCCATTTATTTTCATTTCACACTTAAATCTTTGTGAGTTGTCTCTTTCCAACAGGACACACATTCCTATTAGGAAAGGAATTTAACTGATTTTCCGAATGAGAAGAAGCAGCTGCCATTAAACACCCTTCCTTTCTATCATGAGTCGTCAGATGCCCACCCATGTGCATGTGCTGTGCCTGGCTCCCATTTTCTCTCCTGTGGTTTCTTCCTAGCTTTTTCTATTCATAGTTCAAGAGCTTTCTTCAGTGTCAGGGGAGTGAATTTTCCTGCAAGAACTTTGACACTAAGAGAGAAAGAGGGAAGAAAGCAAAACATGCAGCTGTAGTAACCAAAGCAGAAAAGAAGTCTATAAACATATATATATATGTATAAATATATTGCTTTAACTCCTTGTATAGGCTTTTCTGTTGTTTTATCACTGCTTGAATTAATCTTGTGCTGTATTTAGGAATTCCTTTGGTTTTCCATAACCCTTGTAGATAAAAACCAAGAACTCAATTCCCTTACAACAGTAGAGTTCAAAAGGAAGTTAATATCCCTGTGATCAGTAGAGTTTGGGATTGTTAGAAGTAAATCACATCCAGCTCACCCATAAAATTTCTTAAGGAAACCTACTGAGTTCTGCAGCTGTTAAGTAGACATTACACTCCGACACAAAAAACCCTTTGGTCTCTCCACTTCCTTCTCTTGCTGTCATTTCTTCAACTTCCTCTTTCCCTTTTATTTCCCTGATTTCATTAGGCCAGACTGAGTTTTTTCTTCCATGTGAAGGACCAACTTTATTTTAAGCCTGTTTTATGGTGCAGGTGATAATTGTATTTGGCCAGGCAATGAGCTTACATGTTCATTGGATGGCAGCTGTGGTTTTGCTTTCATGTCTCTGGGGCCAAATTGTCATCTGACTTTTATTGAGTCTGTCCTGCTGAATACTCTATGTAATTCAAAGGAACAAGCTAAATTTAGCTCATCTCCAGAGTTAAAGCAAAAAGAGGAAAAAAAATATCTTGATTTGCATTGGCACCATTTTGGATCTTTTGATGTATCTTGAAATAGAATATGGCAACAGAGTCTGCTTAGCCTGATCTCCCATTTTGAGATACTCCATTTACAGCAATGCCAGGTACATGTCCCAAGGCTTCTAATATATTATCAAGTATGAATCTGATATTACAAAAGGACTCTTGAGAAGCTTCAGCCTCCTTAGTCACCCAGTCCGGTGTAGTGGGTAATTGGAGCTGCACAGAAACCAGAACGCTACATCTTCCAACCAACCTGTATTTCCCATGGTTTCCACAGGAAAACCATACTTCTCTTTATAATGGAAGACTCAACACAGTTGAAAGCTTTTTCCTTAATAAAGAGACAAACTTGAAGTTCTGAAAGATCACCATTAACAATCACAATATCCAGAAAACATTAACAAAACTTAGTTGAGTAATCAAGGGCAAAGTCCTTAAAAAATTTTGATCTCTTCAAAGATCTCTATCCCAATGATGCATAGTAAATCCCCACCAACCAGTTGTTTTACAGGTAAAATTTCCAGACATCATTCCAGTAAACAGAATTGGCTATCCTGGTGAAGGCAGGCATCAGAACCTGCCAACCACTGTCTCTTGTATCTGCACAACTGAAATTGCATTTTAATTTGAGCTTTTATAAGCCACCATCCCCACCACCCCTGTGCCAAAATCAACCACATATGAATAACATCACATATGAATAATATCAATCAGTAATGTCAGAGAACAGCAATTCTCAGACACCTGCCCACTCATTTGACATGCTGTGCAATGCAGAGCTATCATCAGTTCTTTGCCCTGTAAAATTTTGACAGTTGTCTTTGTGCTGTCTTGTAAATTTTTCCATTGCTTTCTATGGAGTAAATGTATTTTTTAACCAGAGTGCTATTTCATCAGTTCCTCTTTCTGCTGTGAATAGCAGTGGCAGTAACTTGTGGTGAAGGCATCTGGCATGGGACTTACCAAGCTTATTGGGAGCCAATCACTGATTGAAAACTAGAGAGAAACTGGGCCAATACCTCAAGGGAAAGCACAGCTCATCGTGGTGCTGACATATGCACACTATCACTATCAAAGCAGCTTGACACATCCACCCCCCAAGCAGGGCTGGAAAGTGTTGAGACTGAGCAAAACAGAACCCCTCAGAGTTCACACCTCTGGACATGACTCCTACAAAAGCAGGTTTATCTCCCAGGCATTGTTTCATTTCCTGCATGTCCAGATTGGTTCTTCAGCATTACTGGAGAAACCATTCTTATCCAAGAAGACTATTCATGCCCTAAGTTGAGTGTGAAGTCTATAAAGTATTAACAACAGGACTTTGAGCCATTAAGCCCCAACATATCACATATCCTGGGAACCAACCAGTGTTGCAGCATTGCAGTGGCAAAGAAAGTGTGCTGCTCAGTCTGGATCTCACTGCAGGAAAAAAACTTTCCCTTCTTGCCCAGAACACCGACAGAGTTTGGGAACTGTTAAACTGCAGGAAGTGAGCAATAGAGAGAGAGGCAGGCTTTCAAAGGAAGTGTGTGGTTGTGATGGTAAAACTAGAGCAAAGCAAGCATGTCATATCCAGAAGGGAACAGGACACTGATTGGATCCACATGTCACAACAAAGAGTAGGGGAGAGAAATCTGCTTAAATGTGGGCAAACTGAGCTGTAACACAGCATGTCTTTCACACAGATCCTCATTCCTCAGAAGTAGGAATCCATCTGACTAGGAATTCCCTCTAAATGCTCTGAAGCCTTCAAGTAAGCCCATAGCCAGAAGTCTTCCCCAGTGCGTTCAGCAGACTACCAGCCATTTTAGTTGGGGAATGATGGCTGACTGCACAGAATATAAACACCTCATTTCTCGCCAGGATTCACATTCTTTCTATTGTTGATTTTCCTTGCTTTTTCTCTCTCATTACTTTTCTGCTCTGTGGTACAATTTTAACCAGGAATTCCAGAGTTCCCTTCTTGCACATAGCAGAAACCTGTATGTGAAGGACTCAGCACTCTGTTTGAGCATACCCTATAATTTTATGAGGTCATATAACTTTTTTGGTAGCTTCCGAAGCTTCATCTCCATTTTCTTGTGCTTAAGGAATGGTTTCTCTGTCTACTTGCAAAGGCAGTAATGATTTTATAA
This sequence comes from Laterallus jamaicensis coturniculus, assembly GCA_022605575.1. Taxonomy (NCBI): domain Eukaryota; kingdom Metazoa; phylum Chordata; class Aves; order Gruiformes; family Rallidae; genus Laterallus; species Laterallus jamaicensis. Next base: position 31,077,404 of record JAKCOX010000005.1, read on the forward strand.
GGCATGACGCAGAGGAGGGTTGAGACTTTGGCTCCACTGTGGAGTGAAAACCAGTTGCCTCCTTTTAGAGCTACTGAAAAGTGCCACCTAGGAAAAGATTGCAGTTTTAGAAGCTATTCTTGAACAATTTGAATAGTATAGTTGTTTTTCATGTGCTGCATGATTCTTAAGCTCATAAACATGTAGGTAACTCAAAATATTATGATTTTCATGAAAAGAAATTGCTGCAAATGAAAATGTTTATAAGTACAATGAATTAAAGAAAGGTTTGAAAAATCCCAGCCAGCAGATTAGTTTTTAAGAAGTGCTTTTGAAAAACCTATCATGTTTCAATGAAAATAACTCCACAGGAAGCCTACCACATGAGTTCTGCGTATTTTTCTGCAGAAAAGTAAGATTTTTCTTGTTTCTGAAAAGCAGCTGAATGACCACTAATGTCCTAAAAATCAGAAACACTGACATGAGTAAAATAATAATTAATATGCTGAATCTCTCATCAGTATAGGTTTCCTAGACTTAACAAAAGGAAAAATGTCAATTAAAATTATGTTTCCTTTTCCCATGTTGTTTTCTAAATTCCAGTATGGTGAGTTCTTTAAATTAGTACATTTCATCTGCTGAAAGCATTTTGAGAAATGGGAACTGTACACATCACTATCTCCGTATTTGCCCTTTGGGCAGGCAAAACAAAACCATTCTGATTTTCCAGGTCTTCTGTACCTGAGGAACACAGCTTCCAGGTAGAAGCCAGTCCTCAGCTAGGAAACTACTCCTGGTCTAAGCAGTGTCTTTGGCCTACCAGATACTGAATTGAAAACTAAGATCCTCCCTGTTATGTTGCATTATTTTTCTTCCTGCTCCAGTTGTACTTTTCAATAAACAATGAAATGCCAAGAAAGTAATTTACAGAAATGTACTGGCAGCTATTCCACAGATGTACAGGAATAACACATGGTGGTGGAAGAAGGAGAGACAAGGAAGTGTATGGAGAATATCATGTCATCCAAGGCAGTGTGGTAAATTCACAGTACCTGGTTTTGGTTTTTCTGCCATAAAAGAACACACAAGAAGTCCTACAGCAACTAGGACCAGCTGCTGGAGTAATTAATTTTTACGAAGGGCTTTATGGCACCCACATTAAATAATGCCTTCAGTCGACATATATGCTCTCTGAAGTAATTTTTATATTATTAACATTGCAGATGGGTGATATGCTGCAGCACTGGCTGCCATTCAAAGTTACGAGCTCCTACAACAAAAGGCTCTTCTACTTGTCAATGTTTTTGAGTTTGCAGTTTCTCTTCAGCTCAGGGTGATGCTAGTACATAGAAGAATTATGGAAGGGAGACAAGGAGGGAATATTCTTTCACCACCCCAACCATCCTCCCACCCCAGGACTTAGTTATAATATCAGTTTAAACACAAGTTGTATTTCTTTACATCTTACTACTCATTATAACTTTCAGGCAATGGGAATTTTTCACTCCCTGTGACTTTTTTTAAATGACTTCTAAAAATGATTGGCACCAAGAGTTCACCCTTCAATCACTGATTCCTCAGCCCAAATGATCCCATATTATGTCATTCAGTGATACAGGACAAATTCTGTTTCTCTTTATGTGCACCACCTACATACTTCCAAGACTCATGATGGGAAAGCTGTAGGTGTTGTAACAGAAACTGTGTACAGGTGAGTGAAAGCAGAATCTATTATATAGTGTGTACAGGAGATCTGTTGGTAAATTCTTCTGAAAAGAGATCCCATGGGAGTTAGGTCAGTAGGTTTATTTTATTTTAGTCATGTTATATTCCTCTCCATGATATTTACTGAAGTATGAATTCTGTGGTTCTCACCTCAAATTCCATGGCATTGTAGAATACAAGAATCCAGACTAAGTTCCTTCTCTAATCAAGTTAAGTAATTAAAACTATTGGGGTGATCATTCACTGGTGATATAACCACAACCCTGCTTTGCTAGCATTCTTTTTTTCCCAAGAAGCTATGGTGCTCCGCAGCTCATCTTGATGCTGTGAAATCTGGTGGTTGCAATTGTAAAGGAAGCTCATAAACAGTCTCCTAACTGTTAGAAACTGTTTCAGGAAGTGATTTTCATTTCTAGTTCTATATTTTGAAAGCTAAACTAAACTCTGTGTGCATTATAATACCCTTACTTTGGAGCTGTGGATTGTCTGACAGCTACATGGAAATAAGCTGGTTGTGCTCTGAAGGACTTGCCTTGTAGGAAACAGAAAAAGGGAAGCAGGGACATAAAAGGGAAAGGATCATCTACAACTGCAGAAAGTGCCAGTGACAGAAACAAGAAAACACCTTTGCTCCTGGCTCTCTAGTTCATTAGAGTTATCAATATCCATTGGCAACAATATCTCCAAGGTTTCATGGAATATTCCTTCCAGTACCTGAAGGAGCCTGTAGCAAAAATGGAAAAGGGCTGTTTATCAGAGAGTATAGTGATAGGACAAGAGGTAATGGGTTTAAACAAAAAGATGGTAGATTTAGATTAGATATTAGGACAAAATTTCCACTCTGAGGGTGGTAAGTCACTGGACCAAGTTGCCCAGAGAAGCTGTGGCTGCCCCCTCTTTGGCAATGTTCAAGGCCAGGCTGGATGGGGCAACCTGGTCTAGTGGAGAGTGTCCCTGCCCATGGCAGGGGGGTTGGAAGTAGGTGATCTTTTAGGTCCCTTCCAACCCAACCCAGTCTGTGATTCTATGATCTTTTCTCCATTTTTCCTTACAGACATCTTTCAGTTGTGTTTTCCTGCAGTTATTATTTATGTCCTCTGGAGGGTGGACAAGGCCTGTAGTATTTTTAAAATTGGATTCCACTAATCTGTCCTATACTCTAGGAAATGGGGGGTGGACTAGATGATCTTTTGAGATCCCTTCCTACCCCTAACATTCTGTGATTCTGTGAAAACAGTACATAATCATCTACCTGCGTTTGCATATGAAGCTGCCTAGTACAAGTTTGGGAGTTTTCTATGCAGGCAACCGAGAGACATAGAGGACTTTTGTGCACATGGATTTCATATTGTTCTTTGCTGGTGTTCTTCCTGTTTGATTATACCCCAGCTGTAGAGAGCTTAAACTGCAATAAACAGTTTAGTGAAACTGTACATAATGTCCTCTGGTTTCCTCTTAGGAACTGCAATCCCCCTTAATTATCTCATGCAGCCTGGTTGTTGCTTTTGTGGTTGCACTTCTTTTATAACCAGTTCACCCTTGTTTATCTAAATGCCCTCCCTTCTTTGCTTTCCCAAAGCATAATATTTGAGGACACTTCTTAAGAAGAGGGAATCTTCTTAGAGCTTTGTGCTGCCTTAGCCGCAATACTTTTAAGGATAACCTCTAATCTGAGTGAGCAAATACCATGAAAGAAGGCCCATATGTCCCTGCCCATATGCAGAGGAAGAAGAGGGAAAGGAGACCTTGGAAATGGGAGTCAGTGTGGACTGCAACAAAAGCAAACCCCTTTTGGCTTTGATCACATCAAACACTTGTGTTTGCTGGGGGAGGCAGAAACTCCTACATGACTATGCAGAATGCCACCTGCTCATTTGGCATTGTGAATTTTGTCTAAGCCTATTGTTAATTACTCCTGTCCTCAAAGAATGGTTATTAATTTTGCAGGAGGAAGTACTTTGTAACATGGGTTATCCTCCGAATGTGTACTCAATTTCTTATTTCTTAATCTGAATTTAGGGAAATTCTCCCTTACGCTGGAAAAATGGAGGCATAGACCAGGCTCTTGATCAGTACAATAATTCATGGTTATTCTTCAGAAATATGTATTTGACTATTTGATTAATGGGTAAAAATCAACATTGCGTTTTCTAGCTAGAAGCAAATGGAAAGCATTTTGTGAAATTATTGTATTTACTTTCAAATACGAACTAGAGATCACTTCCAGAAAAGCACAAAATCTTTTTCCCACATGATCAAAACAAACCAGAGTAGATGTGTTTTGTCATCTGTACTTTCCTGTGCCTCAAACAAGCCCTACCACACAGACTGTGAGAGGCATGAAGGTGCAGTGGATAGCACCTCTGCCTCTTTTTTCTTCCAAAGAATTGACAGATGAGTTAGAATACCTAAAAAATAGGATTATTTTTACATGCATTTTTGAGCCTTAAAAATACATTTGGGTCATACATACATGTTTCTTCCTACAGCCTTGAAACTTAGGTAAAGCAAATTGAGGGAAACCTTAGTTTTCTTGCTTTATAAAATTTCTTTCAGTGCAAAGAAGCAAGTATTTTCTTGCTACAACATTTCTGATAATATCTTTGGAGCTGGCAAATTGAACTGAATTGCTGAAAAATTGGCAGGACAATTCTGTCTTTTGCTGTGGTACGGAATGTGAGTATGGTGTCACTCCAGTAACTCAGAAGACTGAAAACTGTGGCACTGTTGATTTTCAGAGGCTTGCTTTCAGATCGTTTCATAGTAATTTCTGTATTTAACTGTTACTGTGTTTCTGAATTCAGACACTGTGTCTGTATCATTGTTTAGGTATAAGAAAGATGCGGGAATTAATTTTTTTTAAAAATTAGATTTGAAGCCTCTATTTTTTTAAAATTAGTCTTGTGATTAATTTTTCCTAATTGCCTGTCGTGCAGTGTTCAGACTAACATTAGTTAGAGGTGATGAGAAACATCTGAGCTTGGATGAGGTTATGCTGTCATAAAGTAGTACAGTTCTGCTCAGTAAATGACAACAAAGCAACAATATTTAAGCAGTATTGTAAGAAATCACACTCTTCAGTGTAAACATCCTTCCTTTCAGCCTGTATCCTACATACTCACATGCTGCAGCTGAAGCACTGTTTAAATGTTCAATGAGACTCTTGGGTCACCTCCTATTAATCTTAAGCATGTGCATAACCATTTGCAGAATCTGAATCTTGCTTTCTGGCAGAGTGACTTTACTTTCTATTATATTATGAGCGGGGTGGGGGGGGGAAGCAAACTGCCATTGAAAGCTAGTGAGCTGATGCTGTAGACAAGAGCTGCAGCCTATCATGGGTGTAAAAGTACACCCGCTACACATATTTACACAAGAATTGGCGCACTCATTGTTTATCTCAAGAATAGTTGTTTTGAAACAATTTCTGATCTATGAAGTAATATTTAAACAATTTTAAAAGGACTGCTACTTGCTCAATAGAATGAAACACTGAAGAGTCAAATGATGTCAGTATAAGCTATGAAGCATGCATTGTTTCCTTTGAGAAACTTCAGTATGTTCATCTTCTGCCCATCAAAATCATTGACTCAATAAGTCTTTGTAGTTACAGAGAATAACAGCAGAGTTATAACAGTTCCTAACCTATACCCTCCCATAACTTTTTCAGGAAAGTCTTAGCAGGGAGATATGCCTATCCAAATAGATGCCAGGACATCTGCCTCTAGCTGGAGAAGGTTTTGTTTTGATTCATTTTGTCTGCCATCTGGTATGTCCTGCATGGTGCACAGTAGCTCCTGCAGTCAGTGCAGGGAGGGGAAGGGTCCTAGGAAGGTTTTATACTGCAGAGCTTTGTAATCCTCCTCTCCACTGGAGGCTGGAAGAGGACAGCAAGGGACACAGCAAGCAATCTGTGTAGTGCAGAAAGCAGGAAATATTCCAGTGATGCTTTTTCCCACTCTTGACCATATAACTTTTCAAAACTGAAACCTGGCAGGAAAAAGGGTCATTTTTGCAAAAGCAATCTGACAACCTTCTTCCAGGAGGAGAATTGAAAAAGATTTTATATTTTCTACTTACTTATTCCTGAATGTTAAAAATTGATGGGTTTATTGGGGTTTTTTAGGCCAACCTTTGTTTTCACAGGTTGGTTAATTTATTAAATAAGGTTTTCAATAATTAAAAAGTTATCATTTCAAATCAAAATTTTTAAAAAATATATAAATAAAATGTTCAGTCTGAAATATAGTTAGGATATTTGGTTCATGAACACACACCCAGTTAGCTAGGTGTATAGACTTATGTCAGGGTAGTAATCTACATTGGGTACCAAATGCTGGATCAGAGCTTCCAGAGACCCCGAAAGGAGATTGTTATCATGGTAGTAGAGCCCTCCACAGTTGTCCTCTTTTGACTGGTAAGGGTTCCTGGTGTAGCCACGGCTGTCAAACATAGCTGCAAAGGGAGATGTCTGGGGCATCCTGTGCTGAGGAGACACAAACAAGGGATATGGGATCATGGCCAGAATATGCAGCGTAAGAGGCTTTTTACACTCCCGAGGTAGTACGGCGCTACAAGCAAACCCAGCACCACTCCCTGGGTTGCCTGCATGCAGCAGTACAGATTGCACTGTCCTCCATCCCGTGCAGATTTCTCAGGAAAGGTCCAGCACAGGCTGTCACCACTGCCTGTCTATTGCTATTGCCAGACGCTTCTTTTGTACCTGGCTGTTTCCCCATTAAATGGCAGACAAGAGATGAAGGTTACGAGCTAGAAGGAGCATGCAAGGATCCTGATGCATTTGGGAAACTCAGGCTTTCTGTAAAGCTTTTGAGGCCATCACATAACATTCATTGTAAACTTTGGGCAAATCCTGACAGTAGCTACCTATGAGCAGCACTCTGATGGGGAAGTGTGTTCAGGCTGTCATGGCCCAAATCAGCACAGTGGGAGAGAAACTGAAGTCTTGCAGAGGTTATGTGTGTGTGACAGTCTCCTTATGTGACACGACAGCCATAAAACTGCAATCAAAAGCTCCAATTTCCCAAATCCACCATGCTAAATCAGTGCTCAGTGTTTCCAGTTGCACCGTGACAGGTGTGACCTAGGCTAGAATCTTATGCTTCGGTGCCTCTGCATCCACCTCTCTGAATGGCTCTACAAAAATTAGGAAAGATGCACTTGTGTATAGCTGCTTAACAATGTTGTCCAAGTTCCCCAATGATATGAAAGGTGAAAGCAGAGTAAGAAATCTGTTTAATCCTCTCTCCAAATTTTATGACAATGTGAAAAATCCAGCCCTGTCCTTTCCAGCTTCAGATTTTCAAAGAATCATAGAATTGCAGAATTGTTTGTGTTGGAAGGGACTTTAAAGAGTATCTAGTTCCAATCCCATGGACTTAAACAATGTCAGGATATTTATGTGGTCTCAAGCCTGATCTTCTCCTACAATGGGTGGTTCTTCATTCTTCCAGACCTTACCTCCGCCTTCTGTGACTTGGGTGGTGTGGCTAGAGAACTCACTGGTGAAGACTGAGGCAAAAAAAGTCACTGAGTACCTCAGCCTTCATATCCCAGGTAACCAAGACTCACATTTCCTTCTGGACATTTTACCTAGACTTCTTTTCATCACTAATGTATCTATAGAAGCTTTTGTTGTTGCCCTTTATATCCTTGGCCAGATTTACTTCTAACAGGGCTTTAGCTTTCCTACCTGATTGCTGGCTGCCTGGACAATTTCTCTGTATTTCCCCCAGTCTAACTGCCCTTGCTTCCACCCTCCAGAGGCTTAGCTTTGCTTGTGTGCATGGCTTTTGCTTTACCTACTGAATTGTCTTTATCTCCACCCCTGAGGTTTCTCACTTTTACTCTTCCAATTCTCTCCCCCATCCCACTGAGGGATGAGCAAGCAGCTGTGTGGTGCTTAGCTGTTTTGAAAACGTGAATCTATTACAGTGAATTTGACAGAGGTCGCCCACCAATTTTCTTTCACATAGGCTGTGCAACTGCTTTCATTCATAATCAATCTCTCTTTCCTTTAACTGACCTGCAACTGAACTAATACTGTAAAAGAAATAAAGGCATTATTTTCTTAGTTTTCAGAACATCTCTTCATTTTCCTTGTCTTTACTGTTGAACTACAAGCACAACTACTATTGCAGCACATAATGGTGGAAAATATGCCAACTCCCTTCATAAAATCGCAAGCTCAGGGAAATGTGTGTGCATACTTCGTTCATACTTGAAAACAAAAGTTGTTGTTTGTGAAGTCTTTGAATCCTTTGTGTACTGGGTTGTGGGTAGAGATGACTGAACTCTAGCCAAAGATTTTGAGCAGGCACTGTCAAGTTTATTAAACATCTGGGAGGCATACCAGGCTTCCTGCAAGTCATCTGGTATAGAAGCTTCTTCCTATAATCAGTGCTTTGAGGTTTGTCTAAGAGCCGTCAGTGTTGCAGGTTAAAAGGATGAATTTCCGCCATGACACAATCTGACGTGGTTGGTATGGTTGGAAGTGACAGAAGAGAATGTCTTTCAAGCTAATATATTATCTATGAAACCAGAGTCCCAGACTGGCTACATGCTAGCCAAGTGCTAGCTTAAACTTCAAGCAAACACAGTAGGATGATTTTCTCATTTTGTGAATCCATTAAAATGGAGACTGATTTGTCCTTGTGATCCTTGCAGTACAAGACTGCGCTCCAAAGACAGTTCAAAGCTCTCCAATTCCAGTTCCGCAGTTCAGGGTTTATGAGCATTAAATATTCAGAAGAAGGATTGGTTTTGGCTTTGAGAGGAGATGTATTATTTGGTTTAATTTAGGGCTTGATTTGTTTGAGGTTTTTTCTTTGTTTGTTTGTTTGTTTTGGCTGTTTGTTGATTTTGGGGTGGGTTTTTTTGCTGAAGACTTCCTTTGTTTCCGTTTGCTCTTCCCTGTTATTTTCCCAAACCAGTGAGTCTCTTTCTTGAAGCCCAGGTCCCAATTGTAATTCGGTTCAGGGAAAGACATTCAAAGCTTCACTGGCCAGCAGACAGGCCTCATCGTGTGGAACAGCAGAAGGTGGCAGTTCATCTACATAGGTAATCCGTTGCTGCAGTTGCCCACTCCCCCGGCAGCCTTTCACAACCCCAAGGATAGCAAAGTGTGCACAAGGATTGGGGCTTTTTTGCTGCCTGTGTGGAGTATAGTGAGTCTGTGGAGCATTATTATTCAAATCTTTAAACCTGCACCAGGCTGCTAATGTCTTAATGCTTATTCGAGTGCCAGGAAGTGCTGGCAGGTATCAGAGTAAATGGGAGGCTGTCAGTAAGGAAATTACTTGCCATTTATCGGGTGATTGCTGCAGCCTGTCAGGTAGCATTTGAGAGGATGTCAGGCTGAGAGAAGAAAGGGTGGAGAGTCAAAATTGTAAATGTTTCAGTTTCTTGAGGGGGTGAGGCACAAGCCGCCAGCAATGGATCAGTAAATCAACAACTAAACAGAAATAAAGATCCCAACATCCAGTTTGGAATAACGCTGCTAAAGCAGGGGTTCTGAGCTTTTAAATCTCAAGCAACATGGCACTGACACAGTCTGAAGCATTTGCAGTTCTCGACCAGAACAAAAGCCATATCGCATTCATCAGTATTCCTGTTTCTCCTGTATCGATACATCATGTGTGTATCATAAGGCAAGGCCCCAGGACAGCTTTTACCCATAGCTAGTGATACGAACTGCACGAGTCATGTTATTTCTTCTGGACAGTCTGCTTTGCAGTTAGATGTGCTTCCCAATGCATGAGGTTCCGACCACCCAAGAAAAGAATTTGGGAATTAGGATTTGGTTCTCTTCTTGGTGTTCAGTGTTCATGTGCTGCATCATCTGCCTTTGAAAATGCCTACTTTCTTTGTCTCTAAGAAAAGGTGGATTTTTTTAATTTTTTTTTTTTTCTGGTAGATTAGTTGAGATACTTTGGGGAAGTTTTATGCAAATAAACAGGAAACAACTATTTCATTCTGGACAGCTTATCCTTTTGAGTACAGTTAAATAGTGGCCATCAATAATGATGGCAATAAATCAACAACTGCTCTCAGAGATGAAAACCAGTGCTGATTTGTACTGAGTTGTGATTGATTTTGTCCACTTTGTATATCTCCCAACTTCTAAGTGCCCCGAGGAACCAACAAAACACCAGGCATTAAGCTGCACTTCTTTTGGTGGTTTTGAACTTGTAAAGTGCCTCAGCAGTACTGGCAAAGTTATGTTCACTCAAAAGGAGACAGAGCCATTTGCTCTTTGCATAAATACATTTTTAAGGTGGGCAAATCATAACACTTTTCATCATGGCTAGCCGTTCTACATCACAGTAACACTGAAGGCTTCAGTGAGACTCTGAAGTAGTTGCTGCTTGTCCTTGAAAGCTTGAAGACACTTCTCCAGCATAATTTCGGTCTTAACTCCTCAGTCTGGCTTAATTTACAGATACCTCACCCTCACGCCAGGTAGACCTGGGGAAAGGTCAAGAAAATCCACAATTAGGTGTGATGAAAGAGAAAGTGAAGTGGGTCCTCCTTAGACCCGCACTGTGACAAGCCATTGGTATTTTCTTCACTGCTTGCCTTACATAGAGGCTTCACAGGAAAGAAAGCAGCACTGTGTAGGACCCTCAGGACACATGACCAATTCTTCAGAGCAGGCTTGCTTTGTCATTTGGGAGAGAAAATTACACTCTTCGAGGATGTCTGTCTTTCCCTTCTCTCTTCACCCATGTCAGCACTTAGCCTTGTAATTCTCAAAGTGGAACAAATGACTTTAAAGATTTGATGTCCCTTTTCTTTACACATTGATTGTTACCCACTTAAAAAATGGAAATGTGTTATCCCTGTACTCAATTTCCTTATCCCATCTTGTTTCACTCCAACATATAGTACTTGATCCTTTCACATTTTTGTAATTTCCCCCCCCCCCATTTCACACTGTCCTGGTGCTAATATTGAGGGCACCAAGCAGAAGACTCTATTCCATCTTCTCAGCTCTGGTGCTCACTGCTTAGAAGGGAGTCACTTCAGTGCAAGTCCAGCTCAGCCCCTGAAGCGTGGAACTGATGTTGGCAGTCACGAGATCTGTGAGAATTGTGCTGGCAAATTCTCACATGTGTTTGTAGGACAGTTCTTGCATTAAAGGCAAAATATTAAAGGCAAAACATTAAAGGCAAATTACAGAGTCCATATTCCTTCAAGTCCCTGGCAAAGCTTTGTAACAGATTGTTTTCTTTCCGTAGGTAACAGTAAGAAATAAAAAAGCTTCTAGTCAACATTGGAACATGAGCAATACCAATAGACTTGTCCACCACCTCTTCAGAAGGGCATAAATAATTTTGTCTGAATTGTGCCTCAACCTGAGGCAGGTACCTGCCATCCACACTTTATGCTCCAATTGCTTAAATTACGACAGAGTAATAAACAGCTAAAATCAAAGTCTCATTACAAAAAATCTGTTTGTCATGGGTTAGCCCCTGACAGGAGCTAAGCACCATGTGGCCACTTAGTCACTCTTTCACCCTGCCTCGTCAGGATAGACAGTTTATGAGGACAGCAAAAGAAGAGGAAAATAACAACAATACTTATAAGAGAATATATAGAAAATGGGTGATGATGCAATTTTCTCACTCCTAGAGCCTGACAGCCATCTCATTACCCAAGCAGCATCCTCTCCTTCCAGGCCAGCCCCCTTATGAGTCCTACGTTTTGGAGTACCCCTTTGGGTAGTTTGGGTCAACTGTCCTGGTTGTGTCCCCACTCAGCTTCTTGTGAAAATTAATTCTATCCCAGCTGAAGGCCAGGGCACTGTAATGGAAGTGCTCAGTGCTTACAGTTCAACCAAGCGCCCTGAGTGCTTGTACATCTCTTAATCTCCACAAGCCATCATTGCCACACCACTCCATCTAAACATTGAAGACTGTGCTTGAGTCCCTCTATCAAATCAGTGAAGTTTGCAGATAATTTCAAACTTGAAGTCAAGGCAAGGTTTAAGTGGTCTGCCAGACTGATCTCTCTAAACTAATTTTTTACAGTGCAGGTTGAATTTGAAGCCATTTTTTGCCAATTCAGAGTAGTCGAGAGATTTAGTATTTATTTCTGTAAATAATTCTACCTGTGCAGATGTCTCAATGATTTCAACAGAAGTTCTGTGCACAGGTTTAAATATGTGCTAATATTGCCAGACTAATGTTTATTTATGAATTTGACAATTGACTTCTTATGAAGACAATTGACTTCAAACTCTAAATCCTTCCCTTCCACCCATTCGTATCAAGTACTCTTTGTGTATGGGATTCTGCTGAGTTTGAAATGCCAAATATTTTGTGTTCTTTTTATCTAATATGATTTCTCTACAGTGAGCTAAATGCTACTTTTCATTTACTTTGACTTTCCTCTTATTTAAAACCATGGGTGAGTTTTGGCAAGCGTTAATATCTCTTAAATGATTTGTAATATGTTTTTAATATGATCCTAGTTCAAGTTCAAAATGAATAAACATAGGGCTTAAATGAAACCTGATGTCTTTTCACTTTATGTGGGGAAGTGCTACAAACCACAGGGTAAAGGTTGATGTATTTGCACAGCAGCAAGTATTAAAACAAACAAACAAAATAGAATGGATATCAGCTGTTTTCTCTTAATTATTATTCTTTGATGATCCTTTGGAGTTAAAGGAGGCAGACAGCAGCCTCAGTTTAACAGATGGTTTCCCACTGCTCTGACAGAGAACTGTCTGGGCAGTTACCTGCTGAAACAAGAGAAAATGTTGTCTTTATGCTTAAAATTTACCATCACTTACTTGTTGCACAGACTCTGCTTGTATGATCTGACCAGTAAAGGATTACTGGGTAAATTGAGCGAAGTGGCTTCTGGCTGGAAATTACAAATACTTAGAAATTACAAATACTTGACAAGGGCACATAGTACAAGAATGCTACATGGAATCAGGATAAACCCAGAGATGGGGGCAAGGCAGGAGGGTAGGTTATTTTACCTGTACACAGATTTTCAAACACATTAATGAAAGCTAGTCCCCAACAGATATTACATAGTGTTAACAACCCTATTCTCAGTATTCCCAGTCTCAGTGATTTTTCTAAAGCTTCATTTCTTCAAGTCATCTGATGCCATTAATTATGTTTCTTCCCCTCTCCCCCTTCTTTGAAGATTCTAGTTCTTAGGTCTTGGAGAAACACTAGATATTATGAATATATTGATTTGAAGCTTCTTGGCTCAGTTACTAGTCACAAGAAAAAAATAAACAGAAATATCTTGAAAAAATGTATTTTCATTCTATGTAAGCATTAAAATTTTGGGACTTAAACTCCTGCTTCTTCAGCAGTTGATATTGGCATTACTCTTCCAACCCACCTTTTCTGGAATGGGTCTGAACCTAGTTACAATTAGTCAGAACTGTAGTTTGCTTGAATGCACAGGCCCATAGATTTCCAGTGTCTATTAGATACAAAAATGTCTTATTTCTTAAAATTCAGTTTGTTTTGAAGTAACACATTCAATTTTCACATTCATATGAAAAAAATGTTTTTACAGAAACGATGGAGATAAGAAGGGGCTACGAATCAAATTTCCACAACTCAAATACCCAGGCAAAGCAGAGTCCTGGTTTGTAGTCCAAGTGTGTCATCTGTATTTCTACCACGGTGGAGGGTCACGTGTTAAAGCCCAGCCTAGATGCTGGGTTTCAGGCCAGCAGATCCAGCTATGGGACCCAGGCTTAGATTTTAGGAGAACATTACCTGCACAGAACGTGTTTATCAAGCATCAGTCTAATTGGTTTATTCAGCCCCCATCTAGTTTTTTTAGGTTTGTGTTTAATTCCCTTAATCCATGTTGCTGCTGTGAGCACTGCCATATCAAAAATGGGAAGAATAAATAAGCAAAGCATCTGAGCAATGCAGACTGGGCGTGCTTGGTGTTTGAAACGTTGACTCAACCATACTTCTTACCTCTTTAAAATTTCTGATCTCCTCTCAACTCTTGCCAAGTCATTCATAACTGGTTGCACTACTGCAAATGAGGCTGAGCAATGCCAAGCACAGCAGACAGATTACCTTGCTTGCTTAATGTGATACTTGACTATCAGCGCGGCACTGCTGATTCATACACAATGTGTTTCTCATCACACCGCCCATTGCCTCTCTCTGACAAGGAGCCCACTAGCTCCTCACTCTTGCCAGCTTGCATCAAAACAAACCATGATGTGTCTGTAAATGCAGTTACTTCAGTAAAATATTTCAGCTTTAATCAAAGATGGTTTCTGAGAATACAGGAGACAATGGGAGGAAAAAAAAATAATCCCTAGAATCTGAAAGGGGCAAAAAGGTGAAAGGAGAAACCCTTTATCTGGATGAAATCTAAATCTTTTTTTCTGGTAAACTCCTCGAAGGCATGGCAACAACAGTTGTTTGATGTGGTGAGTTGACCCTGGCTGTTGGACAGGTGCCCAGTAAAGCTGCTCTATCACTCCCTTCCTCAACTGGACAGAGGAGAGAAAATACAATTAAAGGCTCATGGGTCGAGATAAGGACAGGGAAAGATCACTCACTAATTACCATCATGGTCAAAGCAGACTCATCTTAGAAAAAAATTAATCTAATTTGTTATCAATCAAAACAGAGTAGGATAATGAAAAATAAGATAAAAATCTTAAAACACTTTCCTCCTCCCCTTACTTCCTTCCAGGCTTAACTTTAGTCCTGGTTTTCTCTACCTCCTCCCCAACAGTGGCACAGGGGGACAGAGAATGGAGGTTGCAGTGAGTTCATCAAACAATTTAGCCACTCCCACCTCCTCAGAGGAAGGACTCCTCACACCCTTCCCCTGCTCCAGCAGGAAAAAAACATCTAATTTCCCTAGAAAAACAGACTGAAAGGAGACACCACCAATACTGCTGTTACATAAAACATGTTCACATTTGCACAACAGTTGCATCCAAGTCCACCAAGCTTTCGAGAGCCGTTTCCTTAATGTTTGCTCTGGGCCTGGAGCACCTTCTCCCCCTCCTTCTTCACTGACCTTGGTGTCTACAAAGTTTGTCACATCTCCTCATTCCTCTCTCTGGCTGCAAAAAACTGATGCTCCCTTTTTGTTGTTTGTTTGTTTCTTTTTCCCCCCTCTTACCTATGCTATCACAGAGGCACTGATTGGCTCAGCCTTGGCCAGCAGCAGGTCTGTATCAGACACAGGGGAAGCTTCTGGCATCTTCTTGCAGAAACCACTCCTGTAGTTCCTCTGGCTACCATAACTTTGCCATGCAAACCCAATACGATGACGAGAATTGTAGATGTAAACAGAACAGAAACCAAGAGTTAAACAGTTAACAGAGCCTGAGGAAGATATGCAGCACCATCCTCTGACATACTCGCCAAAGTGAGAGAAGGGCCAGAGTAAGTGCTGTTTAAGTGCCTCTGACTTGGCATTGTGTCTTCTTCCTTCAGAAATAACATTGCAATTTTCCTACATATGACACTCTGCCAAAGGACAGAATGGGCTTCTGTGTGAATCCAGAACTTGAAGATTTGCAAGTAATTTCTAGAATCCACAGTGAGATCACACTCACATTTAAATCTCAATTCCAGAAAGACAGTTGGCTGGGCAAAGGCCCTTTGTGCTGGGGTCCCTTTACTACTGCTGGCTTGTTTGTTTTTAAAATAGATTTAAAAAGTATTTCTAAATCTGAATTTAAAGGAATAGAAATGCAGCCAGGCAGGATTGTGTGACTACCTCCGAAATCATCCTGGCCAAAGTAACTATGGTTTATGTGATCCTTCTATGCTTGTGTGCAGAAATAGTAGCCAGAGGCACCTGTCTTTTCAGCATTTAACTACCAGGGACAATTTTTCTTCAATTAGTGATAGATCTGATGCATGTAGCTAGCTTTATGTGTAAAGTATGGTCTCTGACCAGGCTACTGCCACTCAGCTGGAAGATCTTGAGTGTTCTGAGGGATGGCTCCAGCCAAAAAAAGGAAATTGAGCATAGCTTGGGAATTGCTGGGAGTGGATGGAGAACAGGGAAAGTTGGTTCCTAACTCTGAGGTTCAACCGTACCCTAAATCGTGGGTGTGCAGTTATGTTTCCCTTATCTTAGAAGGTTTAGAGGTACTGCCAAAAGGTTGGATAACAAAGATCATCAGAGATTTGGACGCTGTTTATGGGGGGACTGAGTAGGTCTGGACTTTTCAGCCTGGAAAAATGATGACTGAGAACGCTGTGCAAGCAACGGAGAAAACACTCTGGAGAGCACATGTAGGAGCCAAGTATTTGTCACTCCATGCAAGAGCAAGGGGACATCAGACGGAAGACAGTGAGCAGCGTTCAAGAGAAACAGAGGCCTCTCTGAGGAGGTGTGGGGTCCTTTTCAAACTGTTGAAGGGCTGCAAGGGGAACTGTGAGAGCAACGGCAAGAGATCTGCTGAGGGTCACTGAACAAACAGCACCGGGCTCAGGAAATCACCGTGCTGAAAACACGAGCTGGGCGGCTGCCTGGAGGAAGCACTGCGTAGGTGCGCCGGGTTCGTGCCTGCCTATAAGCACTGGCTTAGGCCAGGCCATCTCACCCGGACACAGGCGGTCTGCCCCGGGTCTGACACCGCAGCTCCGGTGGCAGCCCGAGCGGGCTGAGCCAAGCCGCTCCAACAGCCGCCGGGAAGCCGGGGCAGCAGCCGCGCCACGCTCTCGCTCCGCCTCCGGCGGCACCGGCGCTGCGGCGCGGGCGCCCAGCCCCTTCCGCGTCCCGGGGAGGGGTGGGGGGGGCGGGACGCGGCGCCTCCTGGCTCTCCGCCCGCCGCCGGGGGACTCCCGGCACGGGAAGCGACGGTGCGGGACCCGAGCCGAGCTGTGCCGTGCCGTGCCCTGGAAGATGCCTGCCTGAGGGCGGTAGAGCAGCGGCTGGGGCCGGGAGCGACTGCGGATACTTTCAGGTACAGTCTGGGGCGTCTGCGGTGCTCGAGCGTCCGTCCGTCCGCCCGTCCGTCCGTCCGTCCGTCCGTCCAGCCAGCCATCTTCTTGCAAGCCCTGGCAGGATGGTCTCTTTCACGCTGGTGTTTATGTCCTTAGTAGCTACCCAGTTCTGTGCAGGGGATCAGAATGCTGGGGAGGGGAGGGAGAGGGACTTCAATCTAGCAGAAAAGGCGCTTGGTGATGTGGTGCTCGGATCCTTCTCTGTGTCCCGTTCTCTGTGTTAAGGTGGGACAGGGTCGTAAGACTGCACAGTGCGGTCTTTCTGTGGCTTTCATCCTCGGAGAATCTTCCCTCGTTTTTCGGAGCAGAGGGGGGCGTGTGTGGTGTCACTCAAGTTTGTTTGTAGGCTCCTCTTTTGATGGGCATCCGCTGTGTGTAACTGTGGTAAAACGTCGGCCCCCCCAGTGCATCCCTGAGGGATGAGGAAAACTCTTGTAGAGAAGTTACTCTGAATAGAGCAGAGGAGGACCGACTACTCTCAAAGGGGAAGAATGGCCTGAAAAATCAAAAGAGCCATGACAAAGAGGTACTCAGTGCCTCAGACGGACAGCTGTCTGTCTAAAAGAGGGGTGTTGAGGGGGTTGCTTTCAGTGAGATTGCTTTCAGTGAGATTACAGCTGCTGTGTGCTGAGATAACCTGCCATCTGTGGGAAATGGGGACTTGGGCAGACAGGATTGGGTCTCTAGTCTGTCTCTTTATTTTGCAAGCCAAGAACAGTGTTCCAGGGATGGGTCCCTCAGCCTTATTTTGCAGCTTCCAAATAAGATGTCTTGGAAAAAAGCTGGTAATCAGCTAAAAATCAATGCTAAGTATACTCAAGGCAGACGGCTAACTGGTGAGCTGCGCTGGAGAGATTTAATCAGTTAAACCCAGCTCTGATTTTGGATTAGAGATGGGGATATCGCTCCTTTAAACAGGCAGGGCTGAAAACAAGCCACTGTAGGTTTTGTTAACTCTGTGAAAGAGAAAAGAAAGTACTCTGGGCATTAAGCTTGCAGCGCTGCTGCACACTGAGTAAAAGGCTTTTGTATATGCTACAGTGAATCTCCATTGTTTTTTTCCACTGAGGTTTTTGTGGACAGCATAGTATGTTGCTACATGTGCTCCATTTGTCTGAGTTACCTAAACAGTCCTTGGGGAAAGCAATGAGTCACCATACCTGTTCTTGGTCTGCAGGGTAAGCTGCCCTCACATCGTGTCAGAAATGGTATGTGCAGTTCAACATGGGAGCCCCATCGTTGGAGGAATATGAACAGGAAAACATGGAAGTTTGTTTTTGTAATTCAGAGTAGTTACAAAGTGAGTTTTTATTGGGGTAAAGATAGAGAAGTGCTGTGTGTGGATCATATTACCAGTTTGTGCTACGTGCTGGAAGGGTCTGGTGTTATGACACCTACTCGAGCTGACAAAACCGTGTGTGTGTGATCTTTCTTGAACACCTTTGACTTGGGCATTGGTATTACCTTGGAAAAGTGCTACAAAGCTAAATGGTTAAACCTTCAACCTGGGACTCTCAAGTGCCTCTGAAACGTTCATCTGTGAAAGGGTTAAGTGATGTCTCAGGGCAAAGATGCTGAATAGTCCTGAAAACAAGGACGCGATGCATTGTGGCTCAAAGCTTTTCTGAATATCACAGTCTAGGTGTCTTGTGTAAAAAGAGGAGGTGTAAGAACTACCATGTAGTTCACGCTCACAAGATTCCCAAGTTTAGAAACTTCTCTTTCTACACAAGGTTGCAGTCAGCTAGTACTGATGTTAACTGGTGTCATTACACTTAGAAAACATGGTGAGAGCTCGGTCAAATGACTTGGAAAAGGGCAAGCTTGTGATGCTGACTTCACTCTTGCACATCGTGACATGAGTGTGTTGTTTTTTGCAACTGTGTCTCTGCTCATTTCTTAGAGCTCTTTGCATTAACTTGTGATCCTTCTCATCCATCTGGAGAGATTAGTGTCAAAGCTCCAGTACTGAGCAGGGTAGCTATCACAGGAGATTTAATTTCAAGCAGTCTTCAGAATACAGCCCTCAACTTTTGGAGACAGAGATGATCCAAACAACTTATTTTATTGCATCTTTATGTAGTGTTTCTAAGTCAAAAGCTAATTTTGCCTTTGTCTCAACATGTTTTCCTTTTCTTCAGTCATTTGAGCAACTTTTCTGCGGTTCAGTATATGGTTGGGCAGTACAGAAAGAAGCTGTTTGTTGGAATAGGATGCCTGTGTTTCAATGAAGGAGGCAGAATTTGTGATTACTTGCTTAAGCATCTTTTCCCATATGCTAGTAGGTATGTATACATGTGTACTCTGCAAGCACTGACAAGTGCCCTTTGCTTGGTGTAGGTTTGGGATGGAGCCACATCATTTAATAAATACTTGACTGTAATATGAGCTTGCAAACAAAAGTTCCAGAGCATGTTTTGCTGCCACAGCTAGGACAATCCATGATTTTTTCAATCAGGATGCAAAGACTCTACCTCTAGCTAAAAGCTATTGCTAATTTCTCCTCTGTTATAGCTGCTGTGAGAAGTAATATTGAAAAAACCCCAAATCACTTCAGTGAGGAATGTGAAAGGATGGTATTCAGTATGGCTGTATTTTAAATAGTAAATGACCAATCATGGGAACAATACAGCTCATTCTTTCTAGGGTGCTCTAAAATAGCACTGCATGACTCAGATCCACGTATTATGACTATTTTGGTTTTGATTTGTTAAAATGCATCTTCTTCCCAGAGTAAAATGTTCCCTGGGTCACCTGCCCCTCCCATGGGGTCAGGTACTCTGCTTGCATCTTGTCATACCTGGAAACAGGGCCAGAAATACCAGGTTACATGCCAGTAGAGAGATGAACCTGGGAAGCTCTGAGCCTGCATCAGCCAGCACAATGAAATGTTTAGATTCCTAAGTAATAAGACAGAAGATAAATATGCTTGAGTCAGATTGGAGAGTGTGATAGTTTCTAAGATAATTGCTCTCATTGATACAAGGCCAAGTGCTTTCTGCATGAAAGCCACATGCTGACCTGATAGTACCTGCTCATTAAGGGCTGGAAGTTGATCCTCCTTTAAACACCCTGCAGGGATTCAGACACTATTAGCCTGCTTTAACAATGATCCTTTCACAACTCAAGCTGGTATAGCTTTGCTCCATACCATGCCTGCTGTGTTAACTTAATAGGTCTAATTGTTCCAAGGCAAGGAGACTTGGACCCATCCGCTGTAGAACCCAAGGGTCCACCTTCAGTCGAGTATGAGAACTGCTGCTGGGTCTTAAAGGCTGACACAAACCAGCACACGTGGAGATTTCCCTGGAATAGGGAGAAATCTCTTTTTCAGTCAGTTTGGCTAGACTGCACTTCTCCTTCCTTTTCCAAAAATCCAGCTAAGCTGAGTGAAGACAGCTGTTTTTCAAGTCTCAGATGTAGCTCTGGTGTAGAAACCACTGGCTTATATTCAGCCCGGGTACAAACAAACAGCTGTGAGTCAAGTATAACTAGTCTGGATACAGAGCTGCATTTGCTTTCTTACCTGCCAAAGTGGGACCATCCCGTTGTATCTTCAACCTAAACATTGGAAGGTGGTTTGCTTGGGTTTTTTTGGTGGTGTATTTTAACTGAAATATTTCTACTGCAGAAGCTCAAAATATACTGCTTTCAACCTGCTGTATATCTGCAAGTGTCACTAAAAATTCTGTACTATTCAGGGAAACATAAAGGTCTTAGCAAATAGAAATCCAGAGATAACATGAACTATGTGCCTTAAACCAGCATTTTTTCTGCATCATCTAAATGGAAAAAAGACATTTGGCAATGGGGTTTTAGATTAAACTGGTATAAATGAAATTAAGTACTGTTATTTAACACTATTGCAGCCTGCTGTTCTCAATTATAATTTGGCTGTCTATTGTGATTATAAAGGGACAATGGTGCTTTTTTCTGAAGCATATTGTAGGCTTCAGTAAAAGGCCAAGCATGGATGTCTGCAAAGAGCAACAGCTTTCAAATTTGAAAGGTATCTTGCTCTGATGAAGTTGAAGAAGGAACCATGTCAGAACAGCTTCATGCTTGAGACTCACTACTGTGCTTCTGGCGTAAATATAGTGTGATACACCTTCTGTGCTCCTTCTGAAAAAAATCTTGGAACCTAATGAATCAGAATAACCCCACACTATTCCCTCTTTGTCAAGCAGAGGAATGTGGTAATGAGAAGCGGAGTGCCTTGAATAAAGCCATGTGAGGAACCTGTAACAGAGCCAGAAGCAGATCCAGTCTCCCAGCTGCCAGGCATAAGCACTGAAATGATGCTTTTTCTACTTGACTGTGGACAGATGTATGACCAGTTCTTGATGAAGTTGCTTATCACTATGAGCTAGTTCAGGTCCATGCTTAGCTGCTGACCATACAGAAAGAGAAACTGTACATCTTTTGACTTTGGTCACTTAAGGTGGGTAAGGATTATATATGTTCACGTCCCTGTCACATGAAATGGATCATATTCCCCAAGGTTAGTGGGAGTCTAATACCACACTGAAATCAGTGATGCTCTTCTGATGATAGTGTAGGGGAAACTGCACCTATCTTTATTGACAACATCAATTCTCTATTTCTTCAGTTTGAAGTGTGGAGGAGGCACAAAACGTGCTATGGAAATAATAGAGTGTCAGGGGTTCTGATTCACTAGTGGGGATAGCATAGCATGGATGACATCGCAAGGTCTCAGCTGTCCATCCCACCCCACACCCTGTTCCTGGACAGCTGAGCCACCATGAATCAACTGCTGAATCACTTGCTTTACAGCATGGTATTTTGAAGTAAATCATCAGTGCTGTTCACTGTTGCCTTAAAACTCCTGACTGCACACCACAGCAATTCATCAGCTGATTGACGAGCAGCAGCTCAGCAACAAGGGTGGCTGGGATAGTAACCTTCTTCAGCCTGTAGAGCTCTGCACCTTGCCAGTGGATGGGAGCCCAAACGGAGCCATTCTGAAGCTGGATGAATAGAGAGGTGGGATTTTAGTCTTTTATGACTGTTAATATTAAAGAACTCACTAAACCCAGTAGAACAAATACAAAACTTCTGTAATTTCCTGGGTGCAATTAGGGGAATGCTGTGTACTGCTAAAAACTCCACCCCGCTTCAGTAAGTTAAAGAGGCATACACCTTTAGTAGTGTGCTTGTGTTTTCTTTGCATTTAATATACTTGTACTCTTATTTCAAAGCTCTCAATTTTGCCATCAGCAGTTCCAGCCAATTTCTTAACCCTCTGTGCTGGCCAGCCAGAAGGCTGCATGCATTTCCTGATGGTATTTGATTTTGAACAAAATTTAACACATAAGACTAGGAGATCATACTCAGCTTGTGCATTGGTTCAATTTTGAACAAAGTGCTTGGAGGACAGTCCATTTGTGACTTTTTTCCTAAAGGGAATAGTTCACAAAGGAAAGGGGAGGGGAGTTTTTCCTCAAAATTATCTCAGTATTGCCTATCAAAACGTTGCTTTCAGTCCAGCTTTCTGGTCATAGATTTTGGTAAAAAAGAGTAGCTACAGGAGTTGTTTGTTGTTTAAGAGGGGCAGTATTTCATGACATTCTTTGGCTGATCTGAGGCCTTCGTGCTTCCTTTTCTGTTTCATTCATTCATTCTGTAATTCCCTTAAGCTTTACAGGAGTTTCTATGGAGCATGCGATGGAATGAACTATTCTAGAATCTCTGGTGGCTCGTGACACATAATTGCTGCTGCGCTAATCCTTCATGTCACATAACAGATGCTTATCATGTAGGGCCCATGTTTTAAACTTCTCTGAAACAGTAATTTTATTTTTTTTTAAATGGGATTATCAAAGAGATTTGCAAGGTTAAAAAATACATATGCAAAACCAGCCTTTTTTTGAAACTAAAGAATTGATTATGTCCTTTTAGCATTTTAATTCAGTTCATATATTAAAACATCACTACAAATCAACATAATAAAGTATTAGTTAGTGATGGAGGACACTTCATGTAGTGCCTTTTTTATTAATTGTGACTTCCTCAGTTTTAACCTACAGGTAGAGATCTCAGCTGCATTGTGATCCTAATGAGATTCAAATGTGTTGAGAAAGCTAGTATGTTATACGCATGGTCTTATTTTCTGGTCTGTGTTTCAAGGCTGCTGGTTTTGTGTGTCTAGCAACACAGATAAATTGTTTCATGTATTTTGTTTGGGAGGAACATATGCCCTGTCCTCTCCTTTGGCCTGGAGTTGGGAGTTTTGCTGTGATGTAGTTTGCCTGAGTGTGCTTATCTGATGCTGCAGCGATGCTGTGGCATGGCCACCCTCAGCGTCAGACTCCCATTGCTCTGCCTGCCCCGCAGAAAGAGAGCATGGGAGAAGAGTAGAAAGGGGATTGGTTCTTGGAGTGTAAGCAGAGGACCTGGGTTTGCAGCACATTGGCATCATAAGGAACTTGTTTTTTCTTCCTTTTTCCCACCCTTGCATATTTTGAGAAATTCGAGGAATTCTTAAACCGCCTGCACTTTTCCTAATGCTCCTAAGCATACACACAAATGTGTTCACATCCATCACACTTTCTCAGTTCAGTATCCAAGGATTTTAGTTTCAGGTGATTCAGAATCTGCTTAATTACTGTGCCAAAGTTCTCATACATGAGTGATCAGTCAGCACTGACCTTCCTGCATTATCAGCTAGACCTATTTATAGATCTTTTGCACAATGGGGAGGAAAATGCCTTTCATTGAAAGTCAGTTCCTGGTCTGTTCTTTCCTTACTGGGTTTTTTCCTTTTCTTTTGCAACCTATTGTTGCCTGTGTAGCTCTCTGAGAACTTCACAGAATTGCTCACCCTCTGCTGTTTTAGTGAAAATTAAGAAGCATCTCAAGACTCCATTAGGTTTGTTATGCCCACCTCAGGTCTTCACTTGCCCTGACAGACACTGCAATTCACTGGTTTCTGCTGTGTGCAAGATGTCTTTTTACTGTTATGTCCCCATCTGGCAGTACCACATGTGGAGAGCTTTCGTCCTCTTATTACTATGTGGTGGATTCCTTCTAAGTTGCTCTTAATCATGCTCTCGGTTTCAGCCAGGAAAAAGCCCATGTCGCTCCTCTTTCCGTCTCCTGTGTGAGTATGAAATACAGTCTGTACTCTACTTCGTACAAGATACCGTTGATAACAAGTATTTCTAGGAAGGACAATTATATAGGAAGGAACTTTGAGTCAAAGCTAGTGCTGAAGTCACGCTGCCAGAATCATATGGCAAATTCTTCATGGAAAAAATGGAAGCAAGAAGATGTGAGCTGTGATAGTTCTGTGATCGTAGTCTCTGCAAGTAGGGCATACGAAACACCCATCTGGGAGTTTTTCAGGTTTCTTAACTTCTCAATAGCTTGAGCTGTAGAATTTCACTTTTCCTTTCAGTACAAACCCCAGATGCTTTGGAAGCAAAGCAAAGGCACTCAGCGGTATGGAAGGCAACCAGTGGCCTCTGTGCCTGGTATGCTATTGTTCTGGGTAGCAGGGGTACACTCCACGCTTTTAAGAAATGAGAGAAAGATGGATGCTGCTCATAGGCACCCATTCCTTACTTACTTTGTATAAGTTAAAGTTGAGGGTCATTCTGACTTGCTTAGATTTTCCCAAGTTGGTGCAAGCTGTAATGCTTCAAAGTCCTTTCCCCAATGGTCTTTTGTTTTGCCATACTTCAATTTTATAATGGTGTCTTAAGAACAATGGCTGATGGTAGTCACCTGTGATTTGAGGTTTCTGACTGTATGAAGCAGCTCTGAAGGGGTGCCATTACATTATCTGAGGTTTGCATCTTCTATGAGGCCTCTGGACTCATTCAGTCACCTTTCCTCTGTTTGAGGGATGCAGTATAGGAGATGCCTGTACATAACAAGAGGAACCAAAAACATTTGGTGGCAGCTTAACAGCACATTTTATGGCTACTATCAAACCCCTTGGTGGGTGCTTCTATAAAGGATACGAGCTGTACATATTGTTGGTTTTGTTTTATACCCCTGATGTGCAGACTGAGATCTTTAATGTAAATGAAAATAAACCAATGCAACCTTCACTGTTGCTAGTAGAAAACAGATATATTTTTTTCCTCTTGCTGAAGATAGAGGTTTGGACAAGCACTTGACAGCCTGGAAGCTACATCTGATTCCTTCAATCTTGCCAAATTGGAACTCAAGTCCTGCAGGAAATGGTGGGGGTTAGAGCACGTCATCTTTGGTTCTGGCTTTCTATTTACACTATTGTTACTGTGCAGATTGACAGTTCCTTCTTGTCAGAGGCATCTCAAAGTCAGAATTTGGACCTTAATGCGCAAGATCTCAAATTTCTCTCTAAATGCAGAGAAAAATGTTTTATTCCTCTTTGCACAATGCAGTAAGTTATTGACTTCTCACTAGTAGAGCCAGGAAATTCTTTAATCGTTCTTTCCTTCTGTCAGATCTTTAACCCCCCCAAAAAGCCACTGTTTTCAATAATTTTAGGTCCCAAGATACCTCTGCTATGTATTTCAAGGCTTTGTGACCAAAATTCTGCTCTGTGACTAAATTTCAATTCCACTTAAGTTGTTCTGAGGACAGTATTTGGTGTTAAGTATTTAGGTCCTGAGCTAATTAGACCTAAGCATGCTGCTTTGTGTCTGCACCTCCATATAAAATACAGCAGAAGAGTCAAGGTAATAAAGGAGTCCTGCTGGAGAAGTATGTGTTTTATGAGTCATCCTGTTGGCTATGCTATATTTATCTCTGTCACAGTTTGATATCATCCCTTTTCATTGCATGGAGAACATGTCCTGTGTCTTGATCACTTACAAGTGAAATCCTCAGCACCTGAATGCAGAGCATACATAGAGAAGATCTTTCAGCTAGTACAACTTCATGCCCCACTGAAGCAGAACTAAGCCATCTATATCAACCAACTTCCAGTAATAGATAGAGAATAAGTGAGTCAAGATTCACCTTCCTGGGCCAGACTTTTGTGATTTGATTTTGTTGTTATGTTAACAGTATACCTGTCAGTGACCCAACGAGATTTTTCCTTTCTTCTTGATGAGGAACTAGAAGGCTCTTCTGTGTCTCAGATTTAGTTTGGTCCAATGAAAAACCCACACAATCCTGGGGTTAATTGCTGTGCTGAGATTTAGTGGGCTGCAAACTTCAGAATGGTCTTCTCCTCTTTTGGAGTTAGTTATTAGAAATTAAGTTCTGTTTGCTGACCTTGTAAAAAGCTTTGTATTTTAGTAGGCAGTAATATATAGTGCATGTGTAAAATATGCTGGAGCAAAAACTTTCTGTGATTGACCCCTGTTTCAGTTCTTATCAAGCTATAAGCTAGTGGTATGGTGGAAGTAGAAGTTTTTCCTGAAACATTCTCTGGTTGATGAAATGAGATACTGCCTGAGTCTGCTTTGGGTGGTGAGGGTTATAGGAAATCACAACTAATTGCTAACTAGGCTAACTAAAATCTCTGCAGATTCCAGGCTCACCCTGAATTGGGATGTTATATTTAATATGAGATCTGGATTGAAACAATTACTCTCCTTGGGTTTTTACAAGCAATTATTGATGTCACATTGTTTTGCAGATGCAAAGTAGCCTTTATCACGTTCTCTGTGGAATATTACCTTGGAGCCACAGGGCTACAAATAGTTGGTGGGTGGCACAGTGTTGACACACTGCCCAATACCACTTACCCTTTGGCTGAATAAACTTTGCTACAGTGGCTGGAAAGACTTCTGAATTTAGTGCAAATTGGACATCTTTCAGCAGCAGTGAGCTGCGGAATATTTTGGATTTGTTCAAGTCTGTGCTTTGCAATGAAAACATGGGGAGCTTTACACAGTATGAAAACTTAGGAAATGCTGCTGAAGCTGCCTGTCAACTCCTTAGTAATATTTTGTTTCTTAAACTTTGCTAGCCTTGCAAAGAGCCTGAAAGATGAAAAGACTTAATGCTCAAAATGCTTTATCGTTGCAAACCACATCTGTAGTTGGGTTGCACCTCATTGCTCATGTGGGAACCTTGTTTAGTTCAGTTCTGCACCTTGTGCTCTTATGCTGTGGCAGGTGTATTTATGCTTCTCCCAATTCATTGGTCTGGATAGGACTGATCGCTGATTGAACACTGCACAGAGTGACTGATGTCACTTTTCAGACATGGAGACTCCTCACTCTCCCATTTTGATGCAGATATCTTTTGGCATCTCACAAAATGGGATTATCACAAGTCATGTAGACCAGGAGGATCTCTGCACAGTCCCTCCCTGTAACTGTTTTTGGCTTTCTTTTACTGATTACTTACTGAATCCCGCGGTCTTGTGCTGTTTTGAATGCCTCCTTTGTCCCGACGTTCTGCCAGCAGCGGCAACTCTGTAGCCCTGTGTAACAAACAAACGCTTCAGGTCCCCGGGAATCAGGCTGATAACTTAATAGCTTCTCATCTCCACTGAGCTCACTTTGAAAAGTGCTTTGTTGTGAGCTGTGGAGCACACAGATGGCAGCACACTATTTATCTCCAGGCTGTCACGTCTCTAGTTGTTCTCAAAATAGGGTGCCTTTACAGACTAGTGTGCGCTGAGGTCCGTAGCTTTAAAGAGCCTTTTCCCACAGAGGGTTTGATACAATGGAGAGGAAAGCAACAGTATCTGCACTTAAAAAGATAGCTCAGAGGCATTAATGCTTTCCCAAGGCGCACACTCGCATGCTTTGTGAACACACAAGCACAGCAGCCTGTGGATATTATCTTCTAAAAGCTTTATAGAAAGCCTGAGTTTCCCTAACACATCAGGATCCTGCCAGGTACAAAAGAGGCTTCTGGCAATAGCAATAGACAGGCAGTGGTGACAGCCTGTGCTGGACCTTTCCTGAGAAATCTGCATGGGATGGAGGACAGTGCAATCTGTACTGCTGCATGCAGGCAACCCAGGGAGTGGTGCTGGGTTTGCTTCCTAGCACCGTACTACCTCAGGAGTGTAAAAAGCCTCTTACGCTGCATATTCTGGCCATGATCCCATATCCCTTGTTTGTGTCTCCTCAGCACAGGATGCCCCAGACATCTCCCTTTGCAGCTATGTTTGACAGCCGTGGCTACACCAGGAACCCGTACCAGTCAAAAGAGGACAATTGTGGAGGGCTCTACTACCATGACAACAATCTCCTTTCGGGGTCTCTGGAAGCTCTGATCCAGCATTTGGTACCCAATGTAGATTACTACCCTGACGTAAGTCTATACACCCAGCTAATTATATGCATCTCCCAAAGGGGAACTTTAGCACGTGCAGCAAAAACAGAACATGTCACATGAAATTGATATGGAAGCAGCTCAAGTGACTGGTTAGCAATGATAGAATCATGTGCTTTATTAGAGTGCAGCATACAGTAACTCACCTAATGTAAGAAGCATAATTCTTTATTAGTCCTGTTGTGAGGTGCTTAACCTTAGTGACTCATTCATAAAGTAAGTACCTAGCGTGGCTTGCTGTTTGATGGGGTGTGTGTACCCTTAAGAATCTGCCAGGCAAGCTGAAGACCACTGGCATGATGGGGTGAATGTATTCAGTTTAAAGCCAAACATTTTTTAATGCATATTTCCCATCGCTCATCTGAGATCCATGGGTACCTTGCAATTAACTGCAGTGTTGAACAGGCACTACACTGTTTGGAATCAGCAGAGGCTGGATATGAGAACAGGACATTTGTCATCAGAAATATTTGACCTCTCTAGACATATCCGTGCACTGGGACATTTTATATAATTCTTAGAAAAGTAGAATGATATCAAAAGGTCAGGGGAGAGATGACTGAGGGGTGACAAAACTACATCTCTGCCTGTTGAAAGACTCTTGCTGGAACCATAACTCTGCTTATATTCAGCTTCTGTTATTGTCATAGCTCTATTCACATTTCCAAGACAGGATCTCTTTTTTTAACTTGGATCAGAGTTAACAGCGGCCCAGGACTGTGCTTAAGCTCGTGCTTATCCAGTAATGTTTAATGTAGAATGTAAACATGTAGCAATTTAGACAAGAGTTGGTCAAACATGATGATTTATTCCAAGCCCCTAGAACCAGAATTCTTCTTGTGGGTGCCACAGATACTTAAGTACCAGCAGTGTGAGGAGTGGGGATATTTTGATATCCATCTCACAGTGAGTTCAAATCATGATATATGGAAAATTAAAGCGAAAGAAGGAGCTGCTTCTTGTAACCTCAGAATGAGTTAGTAATTTTTCTGTAAAATTAATCTATGAAGTTCCCTCCACTTTCACCTGGGAGATAAGCAATATTATGAGAAATTAAGAGTATTTGGGGATACTTGAAGGAAGAGCAAGGTCATAGTGTGGTCTACTGAGTTCAGACAAGCAAATGTTCCATAGTAACCATAGTGTATATGACGAAATTCAGTCAGCTCAACAATCTGGTGAACTGGCATCTTTTTTATCTTTTTTTTCAGAAGACTTTTTACTTTCAATGTGGAAGCAGACAAGATTTCTCTTTTGGTATTCTAAGTAGGTTGAACTTGCAGCATGAATTTTATTCCATTGTTGGGACAGAAAGAGTTATGTAATCTGTTAATGGCTATGTAATCTGCAAAGGTTTACTATAGAGCAAGAGATGAGTTGAAGTTTTATTCAGAGTAATTTAAGGTACTGAGCTTGTAATAAGGCTGTGTGCAACAGGAGAGCTAAACCAGCCCAGCCCTGCCCCACCTTTTTTTGGATAAATCTTGTATAACTTGGCTTAAGCACAAATTTATAATGCTGATTCTGGAGCAATGACAAGTGTTTAAGTAAATGCTTACTCTTGTAGTAATAGCTCTTGGCATAGCCACATAGAGACTTTTCTTCTACAGAGAGTAAAGTATTAGGAACTGATTTTTAGGAATGCGTTTTGAGAAGATATAAAACTGGTGGTAACTTATCCCATTCTCTGTCTTCCTTTTGTTTGCAGAGGACATACATCTTCACTTTCCTTCTCAGTTCACGCCTGTTTATGCATCCCTATGAGCTCATGGCCAAAGTCTGCTATCTGTGCATTGAGCAGCAGAGACTAAGTGAGCCTGGCCTGGACAAGGTAAAATTCCTCACTCTCGAGAACTCCTGTTAGTTCCAGTCAAATGTCTCTACACCACCCACAGCAAAATGTTCCTATTCAAGAGAGTCCTCGATAGGATTAAACAGATTAAAAACCTGATACAAGCTACCAGAATTTGACCTTTATTCACTGTGGGAAATGTCCTCACTCAGCCTGTCCTCCATGAAGACTGTTGCTGCTGTTGCACTGGTGTTTCACTAATACATGGGCCAGAAACAAAAGTGCTCACTGTTAATGACATATCCTGCACTGGCTGCTTTTGTTCCTGGGTTCTGAATGTCTTGATCTATAATGCCAAAACGTTGGAAAGATGTAATGATGAATTATGTATGTCAGTGGAAATTACACTACCTGTTTAAGGTAGACTCTTGCTACAGTCTTTGTGGAGTGGCTTGGATTGCTGTCCCCTTTGCATGGGAATGCATGGGGATTTTGTATGTCACATCCAGAGTTGAAAGGAGGCAGGATGTGAAAGGTTGGATAGAACACCCCAGTAGAAAATGACAGAAATTAAATTAGGATACTTGAATAATTCCACTGCTTTCTCACTATAAGGCACAGTGTGTGCATAAGACTTGGCACAACTGCAGTTTATCACTTTCATTGTTGATAGTTAGCTGTAACTTATGAAAACTCTAATAAATACCTTGCACTGAAACAGTCCTGATAACAAGGGATACCATTCTAAGATTTCCATCTGCCTGGGCCTAATTTCCACATCAGTTAAACCAATGAGAGTCTCTTCATTGGCTTCAACAGATATTGGATCTGGTCTGTAATCCAATGCTGAGCTAAATTAAGCTTGAAATCTTAACTGGCCTTTATACCCTTATGGTCCACAATATCCTACAGAAGGGAATTCTATTCTAATTCTTCCTTACTGTTTTCAAATAGAACCAGATACAAAAAATTGCACCCAAAATCCTACAATTGTTGACTGAATGGACAGAAACGTTTCCTTATGATTTCCGAGATGAAAGAATGATGAAGAACTTAAAGGAGTTGGTACAAAGAATAGCCAGTGGTGATGAGGTAAGTAGTCTGTGCACAAAGTTATTGGATAAAAAGACATTCCTTTAATACTTTGATATTGCAGGCTGTTGCTGTTACTGTTAATAACACAGTATGGCTCTTGGTGGCTAAACTAACATTATGGAGGTGCTGGTAGGCAAAATATTGTGTCCGGTACCTAGACCTCGGAAGAAACCACACAGAATAAGCAAATCTTTTTCAAAGCACAGGTAAGGTTTAACTCCATCTCCAAACCCATAACATTATTGCATATTGTGCAGACAGACACAACTTGCATTAGTGTTTTTCATTTTAGTGATTCTGCTTGGAAGAAGCTAGCTAAGACACTGGGAAGCCTTCAATACCTGAGATAATTTCTTGAATTTGTGTGAGTAAGGTGTGTTGGAATCAGGCCTCTGATCTGCAGCTCAGCGGAAGAGTTGTATTAGGTTTGGGAAAAAGTTTCTAAAAGAAAACTGGACCAGAAAGAGGTCTCTTGAGCTTAAAACACTAGATACTGCCTCAGACGTAGTCTGTCATTTTACTTCCTCTGGATGGAGCACACAAGGAAATCACTTGACCTTTTTTTAAGTCCCAGTTCTCATATGGAAGTAAAGTTTCACAAAGGCATTATGAAATATTTCGATGCCTATCTGATGCTTACCTCGTATCTAAATAAACTTAGCCAAGGCTTAAATTCACTTAGTGGAAAGGCAATTAACAAGGTTTCGATAAGTAGATCATGTGTGACTGGCATAATACTAAGATTACAAAGCATACTGGAGGGGCATTAGGAAGAACTATCTAAATGGCATCGTGTTTCCAGTGTTCCTCAGGGGCCCGTGTACCTTATGTAAGCTTTTGAATAATGAGACGGATGAGGCAGCAAATGATGTGTTAACATGCATTTGAGCAAGCTTTACTGGGAGCACATGTGAGTGCTGCCAAAGGCCTGGAAAGATTTTGAGAGACTGTAAAGAAGGATGGAAGAAACAAACTTAATTTGAAAGCTGAAATACATTTTGTTGTTGTGTAAGTGAGGAGGGAAAAAAGACTCCTTGATGAGAGAGTGAGATACAGAATGGAGCACAAATGAGATGCCAAATTTGACGGGCATGCTTAAGAGTTGCTTCAAGATAGCTACAGGGAACTTTAGACTGTGGAGAGGCAATAGGTTTGCCTGTACTGGGGAGTGCCAGGAGGCACCTTTCCCTGTACAGTGCTTGTATGATGTTGCTTTGTTTCTGGGTACTCTTAACAGGAAGATAGGGAGCTGAAGTTCAGTTCAAGAAAAAGTAGTGAGATTGAGGACTCGCACCCACTTGAAAAATACCACTGGCACAAAAAGAGATAGCTGAGAGCCTGAGGGAAGTTGAGTTGGTGGATGCAAGAGTGAAATGGCAACAGGGAAGGGTTGTCTACAGTGAAGTTTATGGCAATATAAGCATTTTAAACAGTGAAATAATCTATTAAGGGGAAAGGGACACGTACAAGCTGATAGAAAACGAGCACTAGGGAGCAATCTTACCCAGGTAGTGAGCTATAGATCTTTTCTAGCTCTAGTTTTGAGCTTTTTTGACTTTGATGTTTCCTTTAAAAGACAAAGATAATTAAAGTACTGCAGTCAATTGACTTGTGTTACTGTAAACCACTTGGAACAGTAAATTTATTTCTTTGGAAGTAAATGGGAACCTCCTTGACCTCACTTTTCTGTATTTTACTTGGATTTGTGTGAATCATTACCTTGAAAGATACAAAAGAAGCAGTGTTTCCTATTCCTTTTTGCTACAGCTCTTCTACTTGTAACTTCTTAGTCCACTTCCTAAATTTTTGTGCTCCAGTACTGTTGAGAACTATCAGTAAGAGTCCAACTAAAACCATTCACCATGGTAACATATTGCTGCACCATAAAGTCTTTGGAAAAACCTTGGTGGGTTTATTTTTTTTCCCTCCCTTCTCCCTCAATTTAATTCCAGCCAAATATTGCACTGACCTATTTTCTTATTATTCTTTTTTTTTTCCCTATCATGAGATATAGTGAGATTGGCTGTGTAAACTCATTCAATATAGAACATTCCATATCTAGAGGGTAGTCATTCTAGTCACTGTCCATACAGGACAGGCACAAATGGGTGTCCTTGAGGTGAAGTGTCCCATCACTTTCCCCCATACTGTCCAATCCTCAGAGGTTTGCTAATATATAATTAAATATCAGCATTGTCAGTGTGAATACAGAGCAAAAAATGAGACTGTAGGATAAATAAGTGGAAAGGGTAAACCTAAGCCAGAGGAAGACTACGTGTTTGAGCTGACTGGTATCACAGACTCACAGAATCACTAGGTTGGAAATGACATTTGAGATTATTGAGTCCAACTATACTTGTCCTCTACTAAACCATATCCCTGCACCTCATCTACCTGTCTTTTAAATACATGCAGGGTCAGTGCTTCAACCACTTCCCTGGACAGCCTGTTCCAATGCCTGAGGGAAGCAGGTCCTTTTTTTCATCATTGAATGACCATATACTGGGTTTTTTCTGTGATTCCAAGCAGAAGAAGATGGAATGTTTTAATTTCTTCTGTTTCTTTGGCTGATCAGTACTTTTCATGTAGTAGATTCTGCATGTCTTCTCTGCTATTCCTGGAGCTAACCAAGTCACTGCTGACTCTGAGAGACAGTGTTTAAATCCTTGACTGGATTCCTTTTGGTCTGATGAAATGCCAATACTAGAAACTCACATAGTACAGCATATCTTAATAGAGGTATTGGCACCAATCTGGTTTGGTGTCTTGCTGACTTTAATTCTATCTATTCACATTTTGAAAACGTCTCCTGATTGTTTCATGTCATGACAGACCTATCGGAAGAACGTACAGCAGCTCCACCAGAACCTGATTCGGAAGCTCACTACTGTTAGCCAGTATGAGGAAGTACTTGCAAAAATTAATGCCACGTCCACAGATTGCATCACAGTTCTAAAGACCAAGCCCCAGTCCATCCAGAGGGACATAATCACAGTCTGCAATGATCCCTATGCGTTAGCTGAGCAGCTGACACACATAGAGCTTGTGAGTTGTTATACTTCAAGTATGATTTCATCCTTCCCCTCTTTTTGAAATGCAGGTTAACATAGGATATGACTTGGCTGCTTGTGTGCTTTATTTAGGAGAGACTCAATTATATTGGACCAGAAGAATTCATCCAGGCGTTTGTGCAAAAGGATCCTTTGGATAATGACAAGGTAATTGGAGTAGATCTGGAGCAGCTCTGCAATGTGGCATTTAACATCCTGGAGCTCAGGTGCCCCATGAGCTGGAGGTGAGGTCCAGCAATAAATGAGGACTAGCAGAAATTATCTTTATACTGAAAATGCTTTAGTGCTCCTCTTAAAAAATTTTGTTGATGTTTTTTCTTTCTGAAGAGCGATTCCTGGACCTTCAGAACTCAGCCAACATATTTACTTAAATTAACAAATTTTCTGTGTTTTTTATAATTTGAACTAAGGCAGAACTTAATCCTGGGAATGTTTTCTTCAGGCCACCTATGTGGTCTACAGATGGAAAAGCTGAGTATAACTTTGGCTTTTGTGTTTCTCAACAGCTGTTCCTCCTTTTAGTAAACTGAACTCTTTGCAGTAAACTGGCAAGTGAGGGAATTTGCAGGTAGAGCACGTATTGCAAAAAGGGGGTAGTGAGCTCCAGATCCATGTGAGATAAAGGGCAAAGATGCAGTGTTTTTAGCTAACTGTGGGAGAGTTGACATCTGCTTGAGTGCTGCTCTATAAAGGAAGTGTGCTCAAGTTAGGCAGTTAAAACATGATTTACTGTCCTCCCTAAAACTGACACATAATAGAATGACTTAAGTCATTTGATGTTCAGTCAGACCATCTCTGAATATTATTTCTGTAGGTAGAGATCACTAAAACGGCTGTTTACCCTGAGAATATAGTGTGGTAATTATTCCAAGACACTACAGAACAAACAGCACTGTTTAAGAATGAGAGAATCCAGTCAACATGGTACCAGCTGATCTCCCAAAGTTAGGATGCAGTATGCTACTTTGGCATCCACAACTCAACATAATGTGCCACTGGAGTGGACTGTACTCTCTTTTCCTTCTGCTCTTGCAGAGGGCATAGTATTGTCTCTACTATATCAATGGGATGGGAGTGAGGACTGAAACAGTGCTCATATTCAAGGAAGCTTTAAGCAGA
Organism: Laterallus jamaicensis coturniculus; assembly: GCA_022605575.1. NCBI lineage: Eukaryota > Metazoa > Chordata > Aves > Gruiformes > Rallidae > Laterallus > Laterallus jamaicensis. The sequence continues at coordinate 31,112,440 of JAKCOX010000005.1, forward strand.
TACTTAACTTTGATTTTTACATAAGTCCTTAAAGCACCCTGGTAGGATTTAGAGCAGGTGATGTATTCCACGTGCCTGCTTGAGTGCTTTATGGATCCAACAGCTTAGGAAGAAGTTATATGTGCTCAAATACTGTTGCTGCTACTTCCCCCCTAAGCTTCCTGTCACTTTTGGGTAAATGAGTTACTCCTAGTTGCTTGAGAGTGTTTTGGGCTGGTAAGGTGGAAAGACAAGAGGCCTTCTCAGGGAAAAGATGAAGATTGCACTAAAAGTTGCTATATTTCTTCTGTCTGCAGAGCTGCTACGGAGATCAAAAGAAGACCGGGAATCTGGAAGCCTATGTGGAATGGTTTAACAGGCTCAGTTACTTGGTTGCAACAGAAATCTGTATGGTGAGCAAGGACTTTTTCTGTTAAAGATTTTGTTTAGTCTAGTTGTCTAAAACTGTGAAGCTTTTTCAGGTTTGGTGACCCTTCAGTGTGCCCTTTGCCTTCTCATACTCTCAGCTCTGTCCTTTTTCACATGTGGATGAAGTCAGGAGAGGGCTGAAGAGGAAATAAGTTCTGTCCTTCTAGCATCATAGTCATGCCTCAGCCTTGTTCACATGACACTGTGGTGATGTGCTCGGTTAGCCCTTCTTGACACAGGAGTGTGTCTGGCCTGCCCTTCTCTCCTGGGAATGCCCCTTCTGAATGGAGACATCTTTTCTCTCTGTGCTGATCCCCTTCTCTGTTCTGCTGTTCTTCCTACTCTCCTTCTTGGCAGATTCTCTTCACCTGTGGTCCTGCCCAGAGTCTGGGTTGTCTTTGCTGTCCTGAGGGCTTTTAGCGCAATAGTGTTGATTCCTCTACGTGTAAAGCATAGTGTGAAGCTGTGGTGCTGTGGAAAGGACTTTCAACAGGGGTGTTGTTTCTTTTGGGGAGGGGTCAGAGCATGCTGTTTCGTGCTAACCATGACACTCCAATGGCATCTCTTGCAGCCTGTGAAGAAGAAGCACAGGGCAAGAGTGATAGAGTATTTCATTGATGTGGCTCGGGAATGTTTTAACATTGGCAACTTTAACTCCTTGATGGCTATTATTTGTAAGTATGTGTCTGGATATACTTTGTCCCTGTGTGGGTAAAGGAAGCATGGTGCTACTGCTTAGTATGCTCAGCAGTGTGAAGTTGGGAGGCGAAATGGTGGAGGATTGCACAATGTTGTTGTACTGTGATGTGTGAAATTATTTACTGCTCTAGTGTAAATTACAGAGAAACAAAATGTTCATTGCAACTGTCCTGTGATCTCAATCCCCACTTTTGAAAACCAGTTTTAGTGCTAGATTGGAACAGAAAGTCTTCCTGTAATAGGGAGTCTTGATGTCTTCCATAGTTTCTATCTCACCATAAATATCCTAGTGGTTTAAAAGTTCCACGCCTTTTTATAGCTGATAGGAAAATAATTTGGAGGGTTTTTTTTCAATGTGAAAATGTCATAGATACGTCTAAACAGTAAGAGATGGTGTTGAGAAAACTAATTTGTGTGTTTCTACTTTGTTTCTAATTCATGTTTTATCAAAAATACATTAAATAATAATATCACAGCATTTTTTAGAGCTTTCTTTCTGTAAGTGGTGTTGATTTTGCTTCCAAAATGGTTTTTAACATTGGAATTTCAAGAAAACAGTATATTAGACTTCTGAGTAGCTCTGTTGAAAATATTTGTTATTGCTAATAGCTCCTTTGCAATATAAATACCTACTAGCCTTAACTACTTGAAAGACATATTGTTTTAACACTCCAACAATTACTCTCTCTTATATCAAGCTGGCATGAACATGAGTCCTGTGTCTCGGTTAAAGAAAACCTGGGCAAAAGTGAAGACAGACAAATTTGATATTCTTGAGGTAAGTTTGGCCAATACGTGGACATGGGGCTGTTAGTAGCACTTTACTTTTCACTGCTCTAAAATGTGACTGGGCTTCATTATGACATATCTGATTTAGTATGTTTGTGGAAATTCTAGAAGATGTAAGAAAAATGATTCAGCTGACTTGTGGTCTTTTGATTTAGAAGAAGGAAATTGAAATCTGTTGTTTTGGGTTTTTTAATTCCCAAACCCACTTCCTAAGAATTATCATAAAAGAAAATATAGGTAAGCACTTGAAGGGGCAATGTATTTGTGAGAGACTGTGTGGATTCTGCCTTTGAAAATTAAGTTGAGCTGTAAGGCAGATGCCTTGCCCTTCAGAGAAATTTGTCTTGAAATGATTGGCAATTGCCTTGATGTATTAGACACCTTTGTCAAAGATCATGTAGGTGCAGCAGTGTATGACTTTGATTTACCCAGTGCATTATCTACTACAAGTTAATGAGCTTTAGCTCCAATTGAACCAGCTCTGAAAAACCTGCTTACTAGGAAGAGCAGAATATTAGTGGCAAGACCCATTGTTCTCTTGGTTTCATGATTATTTGCCTTTGAATTAAAGCTGAGCTACTTTCTTTGCAGAGAGAGAAAGTAGGTCCATGAAGCCTGCCTTTGCTTTTTGGTCCCTGACTTGTATTGTATCACTTGCTGTGCTGAGTGGACATTTTTTAAAAACAAGGTTCTCCTTTGGTCAAATGAGCAGATAGAGAGATACACCGCCTTTAAGAGGCTGCAGTATTTGTGCTGCCCAGCAGACCTCTTGCTTTTTAAAGTAGTTGCTCAAGTGAAAAAGAATCATGTGTGTTGGTGACACTGGCTCATTATTTGCATTTTTTTCATGTCTTGTAGCATCAGATGGACCCTTCTGGCAATTTTTACAATTACCGAACTGCTCTGCGTGGAGCTGCTCAAAGGTCCTCGACAGCTCATAGCAACAGAGAGAGGGTATGTTTACAAATGGCTTGGCAGTGGGCAGAAATTAAATGTGCTTGTAATGTTGCATGGTAAGCTTTTGTGCTGGGATTCTGATTCCTGGCAACTCTACCCTGATGGGCTTTTAAAAAGAATAGAAAGCCTCAAAACGGAATCCCACTTTACTGAGAATGTCTAAATACAACCTATAAGCTACCAAGACAGTACATGGAACATTTGAGGAAACCATGTTGCTCAATTAAAATGACCATCTTAGGGCTGCCCATGCAGTTTGGTGCTGACTGAAAGCTGAAATATGAAGTGATTGCTTTAGGTACATTGCCTCAGCTCATTCTTTTTTGACAGAGAACTTTATCTTGCAAACCAGTAATACAGACGGAAAGGCTAAGACTAAAATGAGGTTGCTAGCAATTTGTTCTTATAGCTGCTACCTGTTTTAAGTAGCTTTAAGGTGGAAAATCTTTAAATTTTACTCAGAAAAGATATGCTAAACCTCAAAACTAGACATCTTCTGCCGACATTCTGTGGAGTCCCCTTCCTGTGTACAGTCTTTAGATGAGCTATAAGTATACTGGTCTCTGTTACTGTTATATACATGTAATTAAACCCAGATTTTTTCCTGAGTCCTAAGGGCTTATTCACCTATTATGCAAAGTACCAGAAGTGTAAATGTAAGATGCTTACTTCTTTTCAAAGAACAGAGAGAGCTTTAAGACTTCAAAGAAAGAACTTACAGATATTGAAATGATGCAGCAAAATCTTCCATGGAAACAGTGATATGTGTTTTATTCCCAGTTGCAGCAAGGATACAGCTTGTAGGATGAAAATTAAAATAAAATTATTTTAAGAATGTAAGAATGTTCCAGCATTCTAAAAAAAAACAAACCCAAACTTTGATTTGTTCAGTTGGCAGGAAATGCTTCGTTTTGAGTCAGTGCCTAAGTTCAATTTCTTGCTTGAGCTCAAGGACATGTAGTTTGAACACCAGTTGTGCTGCTAGCCCCAAATTTTCCATCCTGTCCTTTAACATGTATCTTCCCTAATTTGCCAAAGCAAATGGGAGAGCTGCACTAAGAGACACCCTGCAGAAATTACATGTTCTTACATGTAGACACCTCCAAGTCTTTATGTTCTGGAATCTGCAAGGAAGAATGAGAAAGTGAAAACAAGGGGGACAATGACATAGAAATTAAATGAGTTAGCTATGTGGTTGCTCTAAACATGCCTCATAGCCACAGTTGACAGGCAGTGGCGTGTCAACAGGTACGTTAATTGTGATCTTGAGGGAGTTATATAGCAAGAAGAGTTCAAGGTAATGGAAGCAGTTTGGCACAAAGCTGGAAATAAAACTATAGGGAGTAGATTAATTTACCATCCAAGGGAGAACTTTCTTTATAGAGAAACATCAGGTATTTTAAAATGTAGTGAATGCAAACATTTCTGTGCAGTGAGAGAACTTATAGATCTTGGTCCTTTGGTATTTTGCTTACCTTTTGTACTGCCTGACTTTTTTCTGTAGAAAATTTTGTTTTGATCCAGACTGAGAATAATGTTGCTCTTTCCTTAGATCGTAATCCCTTTCTTCAGCCTCTTGATCAAAGATATTTACTTCCTCAATGAGAGTTGTGCCAATCGCCTTCCAAACGGACACGTCAATTTTGAAGTAAGTGGAGCACTGAATGTGATGCTGATACAGGGTGGGCCTCACTCACAGAAAATCGAAGCAGATCATGAGTCAGCTTCTGCTGGAGTCTGGGAGAGCAAAATTGTGTCCATTTCTGGGCTCCCTGGTATAAAAAAGACAGGGATCTCCTTGAGAGAGTCCAGAGAAGGACTATGAAGATGATTAAGGGCCTGGAACATCTGTTCTATGAAAGGCTGAGTGAGCTGGGACTGTTCAGTCAAGAGAAAAGAAGACTGAGGGGAGACCTAATTAATGTTTATAAATATCTTAAGCATGGGGTGCAGGGGGAATTGGCCAGCCCCCTTTTAGTGGTCTGTGGGGATAGGACAAGGGGCAATGGCTGCAAATTGGAGCACAGGAAGTTCTGCACCAACATGTGGAAGAACTTTTTCACAGTGAGGGTGACAGAGCCCTGGGACAGGCTGCCCAGGGAGGTGGCGGAGTCTACTTCCCTGGAGATATTCAAGACCCGTCTGGACACCTATCTGTGCAGTGTGAGCTGGGGAGCTGCTTTGGCAGGGGGGTTGGACCCAATGATCTCTTGAGGTCCCTTCCAACCCCTACAGTTCCGTGATTCTGTGACTGGAATTTGAGAGTATATGTTACTTCTCACAGAACCTGGGAGGTAGTCAGGAAAAAGCAGTTTTATTGTAGACAGAACGTTTATAGAAACCCTTTCAATATTCAAGAAGCCTAGGTCACTCACACGAAATTACTGTACATTTTTCTTGTAGTAATTGCCCTGAATTAGCCTGGTTCTAAAGCTAACTAAAATGGAAAATCTGGATTTCAAAATGTCAGTATTAAGCATGTAGAGACCTGTGATGGGAAAATTTCTAAATATTTCACTGCAAAATAAACAAGCATAAACATCATCACAGTGAAAAGTTGGGTATCAGGAGTGTTATCAACTTCTTGAAAAAAAAACAAACCAAATGCAGATCATGATCTACTATTTGTATTAATAAATAGCAGTTTTACCATGGTGGAGAGGTGGGAAGTCATCCCAGACTGAAAAAGAAACACAAAAGTTGGAAGCTGAGTTGTTGAGTCAGATCACATACAGTTGTAGTTTAAAAGCTGGGGACTTGAAACCAAGATCTCTCTCTTTTTAAAAAATGTTCAGGGCAAATAGTACTTTTCAATATGTATAGTGCTTCTTCTGTTTTCTCTTCTGTTCTGACAGAAATTTTGTGAACTGGCAAAACAAGTCAGTGAATTTATGATGTGGAAGCAAGTGGAGTGTCCTTTTGAAAGGGATCGGAAGATTCTGCAGTACTTGCTTACTGTCCCAGTCTTCAGTGAAGACGGTAAGGACCTGAAAGGACTTTCTGTGGGTCTGGTGTCACTGACTGCTGCTTAGTCTCTCCTTTTGTTAAGTTGTTGCTTCCTCTCAGGAAAGACAGACAGTCCTGAGATGTCTCTCTCTGGCAAGTAAAAAATGTTTCCCCCTTACAAATGAGAGAGAAAATAAGATTTTTCTCCTTAAGTCCACGCGGCCTGTGAGAATTGACATTATCCATTTTTTTTTAAATGGAATGAAAATAAATTGAGTGGATATATGGATTCTGTGGTCCTTGTAAATAGCATCTGAAGTGTATTTGTATGGACCGTCAGGATGCTTTACGTTAAAGGGTGCTGCTTGAGAAATAAAATGGGGGCTTTGCTGGTTGCTCACAAAGCATCATGCCCTTGGGCTCAGTTGTTTTTCTTTTGAGTGTATTCTTCCTCTCTCATTCTTTTGATTTTTCACCTTTTTTTTTGTTTGTTTGTTTAACTACCTAAGGGTAGCCTTTTTTCTCATGCACTCTTTGTAAGTATTGTCCAGATGTAATTATAAGCAATACTATTCTTCCTAGTGGGACTCTGGAGCCCTAATTTGCAGGATGGATCATACAAGCCTGCTTCGTTTAACTTCAGTCCATTTTCCAGAGAGAGCAAATTTTAAAATGCCAGTAGGTCTCACATCATGTGTTTGCTTCTGATTGCAGCACTTTACTTGGCCTCCTATGAGAGTGAAAGTCCTGAAAATCAAGTTGAAAAGAACAGATGGAAGACACTAAGGTTTGTGTCAAAGGTTACCTATATCTATATATAATGGGAATGGGATGCAGAGCAAGCACCAAACAGTTAAAGCCATGTTGCATGCTACGTATTTCAAGAGACAAGGCACAACATCAGTACAAATTCCCCCCTCCAGTCTAGGAGTCTTGGAGAAAAAAGAGCCAGTCTTTATGTTTAGCGCTCTTGAGCCCTTTCTCCCTTAGGGGATGGGAATTAGAATAAGTAATTTTGCATCTTAATTTCTGGTGTTATTCAGTGTAGGAAAAAAGTATTTTTAAACTTCAAAGAAATCTCTACTTCTTTACAAGTGCTATACAGAGCACTCTGGTTTCCAGGCAGACATTTCTGTACCTATTTTGTCTTTTTATGCACCTAGCCTTTCAGACAGGAATGAAGTTTTTAAAAAGATTGCTCTGGGAAAAGTGCATGTATGAAACCAGGTAACAATTTTAGAGTCCAGGCTGGGAAAAAAAATAAAATTAAGCAAAATCCTATTTTGGGCTCTTTTTCTACTGCTGGCTGAACCAAGTCTTTCATTTTACTAATTGTGGAACGATACATGAATCATTATGGCCGTGTTTTAGCTCATACTTTGCCAATTAACTTGTATTTTTACTTTTTTTTTTTTAAAGTTGAATTCATGGCAGCAAAGAAAACTAACCAGGTGAATAGGTGGAGACACAGAATTAGGCAGGTGTATGAACAGTCTGCATTTCCACCCCTAAGCCATACCACTTCAGTCTTAAAACTACCAATATCCCTAGGGACTGACTGACCATTATTCGGGTGTTCATGTCACTTGTGGTACACTAACACTTAGATGTACTGATGGTTATAAAATCCCAGCTCTTCTGACCCACTCTGCAGGATAGCAGAGAGACAACAGAACACAATGCGAAGGATTCTCCTCAGGCCATGTTGGCTTTTCCAGGGATAACACAAGGAGATGTAACAATTACATCTGACTAATCAGTTATTTTGAGGAGAGAGCAGGGAGAGTTGCTAACAGTGCATTGGCACTACACATTACACAGGGTGGCAAGATGGACAAATACTTTGAGCTTGAAAATCTGTGATAAGGCGAACCTCAGTTTCACAGGACCCTTGTCTAGGGCACTCTGAAGCTGTCTGGGAAGATTTCCATCGTTCTGACAACTGTCTTCACATATTCACATTTCCTTCTTCCTTTCAGGTCAGCGCTTCTGGGCAGAGTCTAGCACACAAGTCGGCTGCTGCATCTGCTGTTGCTGCATTGTTTGGATTACAAAGGGGCATGGCTTGGTTTATTTTTCTGTACTCTGAGTGACACTCCAAGTGACGAAAAATATGCATTCAGTTGTGATACTGTGTCGGCAAAGATGAAACAAGTTAACTCCAGAACAAACACACACCTTCTCACATCTGACTGCGGAGAGGAGAACCACAGCCCACTCAGCTGTGATTCAGGCTTACCCACTGATGGAAGACGGTGCTGACAGAATCCGTTGAAGAGCTCAGGTGCTGCATATGAATCACTCCACACCTGGATGTCATACTTTTCCCCTGTGCTTTGCTGCAGCTTGCTGCTAACGACTCTGCAGAGCTGATAGTAGATTACAGAGGAGAAAAGAAATCACCATTCCTTTCTGCAAAACAGAGTCTGCATTGAAGAACTTCCTAATAAGCTGAATATAGCCAGGAACTTTGCCTGTTGGCATTGCTAAGATAAGGGACTGGGCACAACAAATTGGCTGCTGGGAAGTTTCTTCCCATCGCTGTAATGGTGGCTGGTTGATTTGGGGTTTTTTTTTTCCTTTCTCCATTATGCTTTTGAGTTGGCTGCTGGTAGGCAAACTCATCATTATTATTATTATTATTATTATTATTATTATTATTATTATTATTATAAGTTATTCTAAAAATATAAAGTAATAAAAATCAAGGCTGTGGTAGAAAACACACCCACTACAAAAATATAGTACCTATGTAGCTTGAACTGTTTTACAATTTCTCAGGTTTCTTTCTTTCAGTGGTTCACAACTAAACACTACGTTACATGCAGTTATTTTTACTATACAGTCTTATTCCTCTAATTTTCCATACTTGACCACCTTCTTATATTAGGTTGAACAAGCTGACTTTTCTAGAATAGTCTTTGAGAAACTGGTGTACAAACTGCATTGAAATATGAAACTAAGTTTTTATTAAGTCACTTTTATACTCGGGTGGTTGTGGGGTTTTTTGGAAAGGGTAACAGTGGAGAACACAATCCACTTTGACTGAAGTAGCAAGACACCAAAAAAAAAGAAAAGAAAAAAAAAGAGGCTTCTTCTCAACTACAGCTGTGAATAAGAGTCTACCTGTGTGTTTGCCTTATGGCTTATGTTTATGACTGTGAAGTAGTTCAGTGTGTTACACACCCCTAATATGTTTGTAATAGTTCTAAATTCTTAGTCCCTCTATTTATTCTAGAAAGAACCTGATGGGAAAAAAAAAAAAAGAACTGTACCTCCAGATCACCCTGGACACAAAATGACTAAGCAAAAGCACACATTTGGCAAAAAAGGTATTTGCAATTATCTTGCCACTGTTATTTAAAAAAGAAATAAAAAAGAATAAATAGATGTATTTGTTGCACTGAATCTCATGAGTTTTCAGGTAAGCTGCTTTTTATGTTCATGCCTTTTCAGGCAAGTATTTGATTTTTGAATTCTTGAAGATCATGCTTAAGGAGCCTTCATCAGAGAGGGTACTGTCCTTAACTACAGCTGTTTGCTGGTACAAGGTGCTGGATGTCACTGAGTTATATATTCCAGCAGCAGCAGCAGGACCTCAGGCCCTTACTGTGGAAGAGGATTCCTTTCCTCTCCCAGTCACTGAGTTAGGGTGAAGGAGAACAAAGAGGCTTACTCTTTGAAACAAGGGCACTGCTTCTGCAGTTCACAGTCTTACCTCCCAGCTTTCATCTCATCTACCCCTCTACATTCTTACCCCCTTATAACAGCAGTTAGTTTATGTAAAAGGATGGGGAAAATTGTGCGTTTCTCATCTTCTGGAAGGAGGATGATATGATAAGGAACATAAATGAGCTTCCATGATGCAATATTTGCTATCCCTGTTAATCTATTTTAAAAAATATTTTTAGTTGTAGGGAAAGCCAAAGGGTTGAACTAAGGGTTAGCTTACCTGTAAAAATCACTTCACACTTTCCCTCCTCCACTATAATACAATTTGACTACTAGCCTGGTTTAGAAATGGATTTGTTATTTATGCAGTTGCAAGAACACCCTTGTAAGTAAAAGGAGAGACAGCAACCATCCAGACTACCAGCTCTGAGTTGTCCTGTGAGCCAGCTTCTTGCTGAGAAGAGGCAGCACGTACCTGAGTGGTTGCTGTGAAGCAGGGGGTTGCTGCCTTGGCACAGGAGCTGGGCAGCAGGTGCAGGAGCCTGTGACTCCTGCTTGAAAGCGGAATGTGAATTCCCCAGCCCTGGGCAAGCTAGAGGCTGCTCCTGTAGCCATTAATGAACTCCATATTTGATGTTAGAGCAATACAAGTCTCATCATGCACCCTTCCCTCTACTCCATCATTTGGTGCAGCCACTGTACTGGGCTTTAATTTTGAACATCCTGAGCCACTGTCAGACTGTCAAACTGGAAGCAGCTGTTCACACCTGTCTGTAGCAGATGAGAGAGAAACTACTGACTCTTCTACGGCTAACCAGCTCCTAAAGGAAACATCACAAACCCTGTGAAATGAGGAGTTACAAGAACTCATTGACTACAGGTTGAGTGTTCAGCCAGGACTGAAAATCTCAGCTCATTGCTGACAGATGCTCAGTGCTTAATGAGGACAGAAGCAACATCAAAGTATCCTGTTTAAAGGGCTGAAATATTACTTATACCTTTGTGGTACACTTTCTCCTTGTGGTGCAGAGACAAAAGCTGTGGGGCTTATGGACCCGTGTGAATCAACTTGTTCAAAAGAGTCCAGATGTCTGGCTAAACCCACAGGAATAATGCCTGTCCTTATAATCTAAGTATTTCCGTTTTCTCCTAGTTGGATATAGCTTCATAGCATCATCATGAAAAGAATAGTCAGCTGCAGGCAACAATGTGTAAAAGCTCATTTACAAGTGTCATCCTTAAAAGATCAGGCAAAAATCTATACTTCTGTGGTGGGTTGACCCTGGTTGGACACCAGATGCCCACCAAAGCTGCTCTATCACTCCCCTCCTCAGCTAGACAGGGGAGAGAAGATATATTGAAAGGCTCATTGGTTGAGAAAAGGACAGGGAGAGATAATGTGGCAATTATTGTTATAGGCAAAACAGACTCTACTAGGAATAAAATCAATCTGATTTATTAGCTAGTCAAAACAGAGTAGGATAGTGAGAAATAAAATGAAATTTTAAAACACCTCTCCCTACCCCTCCCTTCTTCCTGGGCTCAACTTTACTCCTGAATTCCCTACCTCCTCCCAACCAGTGTCACAGGAGGACAGGGAATAGGTGCTGTGGTCAGTTCATCACAGTGTCTCTGCTGCTCCTTCCTCCTCAGGGGAAGGACTCCTCACACTCTTCCTCAGCTCCAGCATGGGATCGGTCCATCTTGCAGGAGACAGTCCTCCACTCAGGAACTTCTCCAATGTGCATCCTTCCTACAGGTTTCAGCTCTTCACAAACTGCACCAGTGTGGGTCTTCCATAGGGTCACAAGTTGCTCCAGCAAACCTGCTCCAGCATGGGCTCCTCCCTCAACAGGCTGCAGGTCCAGCCAGGAGCTTGCTCATGTGTGGGCTTTCCATCGGGTCACAGCCTCCTTTGGGTGTCTCCACCTGCCCCACTGTGGGGTCTTCTACGGGCTGCAGGGGGAATCTCTACTCCCCATCCCCCTGCATGGGCTGCAGGGGGACAGCGTGCTTCATCATGGTCTTCTCCATGGGCTGCATGGGAATCTCTCCTCCAGCTCCTGGAGCGCCTCCTCCCCATCCTTCTTCACTGACCTGTGTGTCTGCAAAGTTTCTCACATCTCACTTCTTTCTCTGGCAGAAAAAGCTGCCACTCAGTGGGTTTTTTTCCTTTTTAAATATGTTAGCACAGAGGCGATGGCACTTCTCACAGCAGCTACCCCTGCAGCACGTACCCCACACACCTCCCTGCCTACCAAAACCTTGCCATGCAAGCCCAAACCTGCCTCCACGTGAGGTTTTTTGGTGGTTGCTTTTTCTCCCGCAGCCTTCCTAGGCAGCCTGTTCTTGACAAAGCTGAAACCGGTACTCAATCTAGCACTAAAAAGGACCTTTGTTGGATAATAGGGAAAATGTCATTCGTTTTCCAAGACTCCATTCTGGGGAACTTTCCGTGTCACTTTGGGTGGCTTCCCTTGTGCTAGTTGGGAGCAGCAGGACCCCTTGTGGACTTCCTGCAGTACTTCTGCTGGGAAAGAACAATCCTTTGGTAGTTCTGCTTTTTCTCTCAGCTCCTGTCTGTCTTCTCTTGGTAATGCTGAGCAGATTTTCTCCACTTAAACGGAGAGGCTAAACCTTAAAGATGCATTCCCTCACAGCTACAGCTGTCCTGCTGCTGTCAGTCAGATCCAGATAGCCTGCTGCTACCAAGCAACTGGAACCAAACCTGTGCTTTATGGTCATGGGGTCCTGTGTCATCAACTGCATTTTAGCTTGAGAACACGGCTGGTAAGGGTTTTCAAGGGAGCTAGTCTGTTTACAAGATTGCTGTTGTTAGGCATCTGCTAAGCTGACACTTCAGACTCAAAATTGATTAAGTTCACCAAGCTTAGAAGTGTGAGTTTAGTGCCAGGGAGTGTATAATTTGATACGAACAGACATGCTGCCATTATTCCACTGTGCTGCATTAAGCTCTTCTGGAATATATTTTCTTCTTTCTCCTTTACTGGAAAAATATAGTTATCATATGACCCAAAGGTGTCATTATAAGCCAAGTAAATACACTGTTCTTCCTTCACAGAGGTTACTTTTCAGAAGAAAAATGAAAAAGCTATGTGAATAAAGCAGTTGTTTTTCATCACTTATTTATTTAGCCAAAGGAATCTGAGCACCATCGGCACCATGGGGCAGGATTTTCTGCTTTCTGTTAGTGCTTTTCTCTCCTGCACTGTGAGGTTCAGGTTCTTAAGTGGATTTTTTTTCAGCAGTGGAAAAGCCAGTCCATTCCAGAGAGTGACAAACAAAACAAAGCATCTGCCTTGGTGTTACAGCAGGATCCTCTGTCAGCCCCCAAGTTCCGTCTAGTGGTCAAAAGATGAAATGTGTTTTCTTAGAAATAACCAGAAAGCCATAAAGCAGCCCAGTATGCTCTAATAAACATTAGTGGGAAGGAAAAAAAAAAAAAAAGGAGGAAAAAAAAAAAAGGTCACTTAACCTTTCAACTGCTTTTCTTTCTTGTCTGATAATTCAATAGCTTTTGCATTTGGGATGCCTCATTGCTTTTTAAATGTGTTTTTCCTGGGAGAAGCATGTATATAGAAGATCATCACAAAGAGCTGTGGTAGAAAGTTCAAGGTTGGTGATTTAAAACACAACGAACGATATGGGCAAAGAATTTCAAAGCAGCTCATCTTGTTGTCAGTCAAACAGATAGATGCCATTTATATGAATGATCCATCTATTGATAATGCTGCTTTTAATGACAAAAGTATATTTTCAAACAGCGGTGGGAGACATTAAAGCAATCACCTTGGTACTTTATTTTCTATTTAACCATAAAGGTACTAACACATCTGGACAGCCAACATCCCCAGACACAATTTCTTTTGTTTTCTCTTTGTGTGTGCAACTGCGATAGAGAGTTTACTGTTTCTCTAATTCATGTGAAAAACTATGCTTCTTGCTAATCTTAATACATGCAGAGACTTTTACTAAAGAAACTGTAATTAGAAAGAAATAATTAGAACTGGGACCACGTCAGTCATTTCAGGAGTTACTTTTTCCTTAGACTTCCTCTATCCCAGATAGTTCAGACAGCTGCAGTTCTGCTTTTCCATACTAGAGTAATGGAAATCTATGGAGTAATAAAAAGGGGATCTGATAGGAAAAGAATTGCCATCTCTTTCCTGAAATGCACATCACCTAATTGTGGCCAGCAGTATTGGATGAAGTGCAAGCAAGCAAAATTTAGATGACAATAATTTGACATGCATATGTTGAACTTCAGATTTGCTGGCAAATAAGGTTCTCTTGTATTTGGAAATACTGTAGCAAGTTTCTTATAAAGGGAAACAGAGATATGGTCTATCTTCTAAACCAGGCAATAGTTTCCTTTCGCAGAAGAGGAAATAATGTGAAACTCCAAGAGTAACCTGGTAACATGACAATAGAAGTTGATACAAAATCAGAGCAGTTGGTGAGGAATATACCTACCTGTGTGGTTAGGTGATACTTTATGAGAATTAGCATATGAAACATGAGACAAAACAAGTAAAGAGTATGTTTATTGGGGTGCATAAAACGTGATGTTTCTTACTGCTCATGTCAGGGTAACAACCTACTCTGATGCTATCAATGGAGGTTACTGTTTCTCCTTTATTTCTGTTTGAGCAAATGTATTAATCTTCCGGTACTCATTTCTGTATGGCAGAGCAGTATCTGGCCTAGAGGAAATACGAGGTGGTATTCCTTGATCCCTGTGTTAGCCCAGTCATCCAGATTGATAATCAATGGAACAAGTATTCAGAGGCTGTTTCCAAACCCACCCACCCCCCCCAGTTAAAAAAATGCTTGCGGCATTGTACGTCACCAAGCAACATCACAGAGAACAGATCTCGTTCGGAGACCCAACTTGAATTCTGAGGGTTGAGCATTACACTCTGACCTGTGAATCGTTGTTTCAACAGGTTTACAGTGAAAACTTGTGACTGCAATGCACATTGAGCTGTTTTTACAAAGACTACAGTGAAAATATTCTGGGGCAATATTAACATCATATGCCATTATTATATTACGTTTCAAGGGAAAAGGTGAACGTATGAGAACAGCGTGTCACTGTTAATTTTTTAACAGACTAAAGTTTCCTTACAGTCCATAGAAAATCAAATAAAACATCAAATAAACCTTTTGTAGATGTGCCACTGTATACTTGCTATGCTTAAGAAACAGCTGGTAACCTTCTTTAGAAGCAAAGCATGCGTTTATGTAAGTCGACTTATATTTCTATCTATACAAAATTTCCACTTTTGCAATAGAAGTATATTTCATTAGGTTATTTATTTAGATGCTGCTTTTCTTCACAAAGAATAAAACTTCAGGTTTTACTCACTGCCTTGTAAAATACTAGTTGCATAATGCCTTGGGAAGAGTAGCAGTTGTGTATTAGCTGGTTTTTGGTAACTATTTGTGCATATGTTGGCTTGAATGAAGATAACGTGCCAGGAACTTGGCTACTTGGCCTCAGAGACCAAAAGAAAACTAAGCAAGGGGGAATGGGCAAAGAGATGCAACCCGAGGGAACTAGAACGATTCATGACAATAATTTGGGCTAAACAAAAGTGGTCTCTGCTCCCCAAGATTTCATAGTAGTTGTTTATTCGGGGGGTGGAGGGGTGGGGAGGGTGGGGGAGGCTGTTGGGTTTTCTTTTCATTCCTGTCAATAGCGTGAGAGGGGGCGCACCCTGTTAACGGGAGGGGCCTACTGGAGAGAGCCCGGCGGCGGCTGCAAGGGTGACCCGCGGCCTGGAGCATCTCTCGCGGGGGGAGAGGCTGAGGGCGCTGGGGCTGTTCAGCCCGGAGAAGAGAAGGCTGAGAGGGGATCCCATCAGTGCTTATAAATGTCAAAAGGGCGGGTGTCCTGGAAGGGGCCAGACTCCTCCCAGCGGTGCCCGGTGACAGGACAAACTGGAGCTCGGGAAGTTCCACCTGAATATGAGGAAAACGTTTTTACTGTGCAGGGGTCAGAGCCCTGGGACAGGCTGCCCACAGAGGCTGTGGAGTCCCACTCCAGAGACATTCAAAACCCACCCAGACACTGTCCTGTGCCAGCCTCTCTAGGTGACCCTGCTTTAGTAGGGGTTGGACTAGTGATCTCCAGAGGTCCCTTCCAACCCCTGCCGGCCTGTGGTTCTGATTCTGTCCTAGGAAGAGGTCAGCTCTCATTGGCTTAAGGAACGGACCCACGAGAGTTGGGCACGGTACCGCGTTGACCGCACCACAACCAGGGAGCGCCCTGCCACCCCCCCCCCCTCCGCCGCGCCGTTGGTTCCGCCCAGCTGTGGTACTGCCCCCTCCCGGCAAGGTGCGGCCACTTCCTCGCCAGAGCGCTGCCGCCGCACGCAGTTCTCGCGATAGTCCCATTCTCGTATAATCTCGCGCGAGCAGCCAACTTCCGGCCTTTTCGTCGGCGGGGCGGCACCATGGCGGTCGGCAAGAACAAGCGCCTCACCAAGGGAGGCAAGAAGGGCGCCAAGAAGAAAGTGTAAGGGCAGCTGGGAGAGGAGGAGATGGGCTCCCGGGGGCCGTGCGGGGCGTCGCGTCGGCAGGATGCCGTGGATGCGAGGCGGATGGCGGCAGCCGGGCACGGGCCTCATCTGAGCGCGGGTCGGGCTGCGTGGCGGCGGGAGGGACGGGCCGCGGGCAGCGGCCGCAGTCGGAGCGCGGGTCCTGCCCGAGCTGGGCTCCGCGCGGCCCCCCAGCGTGCTCTCTGCCCGCGGCAGCGGGAAGGGCCTCTGTACGGGGAGGCTCCGAGGCCGTGCGGCGTGGAGGGAAGGCAGGGCGAGGCCGGCTCGGGCGCTGGCTGTAATTTTGAGCGCTGGAGCACAGGCCCGGTGGCCCTAGGGTAGTGTGCTGGCTGTGGGCGCGGGGAGTCTCGGCTGATATGTGTGGAACCTTCGGTTGTGCCTGGTGCTTAGCTGCTGTAGTCAGGAAATGAAATGGAGTCTTGCTGGAGAAGTTGATTAGAAGTCCACCGCTCGTATTGCTCCTGAGCTGTAGCCACAACTGCGGTGCTGTATAGCTTCTCTGTCAGCTTTTGGATGTTTCTACAGCTGCTTTCCATCTTCCTGAAGTAAATTGAAACGAGTGCCTCCCTCGCTGTAGTGGGTAATGCTAACTGTCTTCATCTACCGGCCTGTCAACATTAAACTTGAAAGCACAAAGTGTTGACATTGGCATTTTTATTTTGCAGTGCATATGGGAAGGAAGGTCTTACTTCAGCCTGGTTTAGTCTAAGAAAAATCAGTAAAAAGTTTTCTCTGCTTTGTTTAAATTAAGGGTTGATCCTTTCTCCAAAAAGGACTGGTATGATGTCAAAGCACCAGCGATGTTCAATATCAGAAACATCGGGAAGACGCTTGTCACCAGGACTCAAGGAACTAGTGAGTAGTGGGATCCTATGGAATAGAGGGAGCTAAGTTTTTTCCATGTGTTAACCTGAAATGGCTATTAAAAGACTGCTGGCAGATAGGTTTTGTTCATAATATTATGAACCAGGTAGTTAAAAAAAAATCATAGACTTAGCTGCTTGATATAAATGATTTTTAAAAAATTGACAGTTGTATAAACCAGTAAGCTTAGTTGCAGGGAAGTTAATGTGATCAGGCCCTTCTCTGTACAAGAGCATCAAGCCATGGCAATGATGTGGGATGACGAGTCTGACATTGCCATTGAGCTCCTGTTGTGGTACCTGATAAATGAAGAAGAGAGTGAAGAATTAAGGAGTCGCTCTGATCATAGGAGAGGGAGATGAGGAGACAATTGTGTTAGGACCAGCTGAAATATGAAGCCTTTAGATAAAGAAATCTCTGTTGAGAGGTAGAGTTACTAACTTAATGGGAGCATGTGTACCACTGAATGGCAAAGGGGTTTTTTTGATCCAACACATCTTAGGAAAAGGAAACTTCTATTAAGAATGCAGGGAGATCTGGATAGAGGTAACTATTTTTGGAAGGTTAGCTGTGTCAAATGGCTAAACAGCTGGATTATGCTATTCTGGTTGTACTTACCTTTACTAAGATGATCAATATTTTGAACTGTCTACATGTGAAACAAGTAAAACAGAGGTAACTGTAAACCAAGCGTGAGGCAGCTGCTGTTAAAAGGGTTAGTTGCTAGAGGTAAAGCTGTGAAATGACTGTACTTGGCTATTTGATAGAGCTTTATCCCCATTGAGCACATGTGGCTTTTTATGTTAATTGTTTCATTGCTCATAATTTCCAAATACTTTGTATCCCCTGCCACTTTTAAAAAAAAAAAGTGTCTGCTGAAATCTGCAGTGCACTGGTGCTCGTGTTCAGCATCTGGTAGAATTCTCTTGCAAAGATTCCTTGCAGAGTCAACAAAGTACAGTATTTGCTTTTATGAGTTGATTTGCTCATTTGCTCATACAGACTTAGAACTGCAGAGCGAGTGGCACCACCTACTGTTGGATAGCATCAAGTGGAAGCACAGTGTGTGACCTGAACAACACTTCCCTAATGTTAACCAAAGGTGTTTGGTTTTGTTTCACAACACAGAAATTGCCTCTGATGGACTGAAGGGTCGTGTGTTTGAAGTGAGTCTGGCTGATCTGCAGAATGACGAGGTTGCCTTCCGTAAATTTAAGCTGGTAACTGAGGATGTTCAGGGCAAAAATTGTCTGACCAACTTCCATGGAATGGACCTCACCCGGGATAAAATGTGCTCCATGGTCAAAAAATGGCAGGTGTGTAAGCAGCAAGGTGTGCGTTGTAGCCTTTAGGAGAGGAGGTAACTGCTGATGCCTTGCGCGGCTCTGTTTGCAGTGCCATCAGCAGATACTCAGGCATGTCGAGTGCATGGTTTTGAGAAACCTGTCACATTGATGGTAAATGACCATTTCTTTTTCAGACAATGATTGAAGCCCATGTAGATGTCAAAACGACCGATGGTTACCTGCTGCGCCTCTTCTGCGTGGGTTTTACGAAGAAGCGCAATAACCAGATCCGCAAGACCTCGTACGCTCAGCACCAGCAGGTTCGGCAGATCCGCAAGAAGATGATGGAAATCATGACCCGAGAGGTCCAAACCAATGACCTGAAAGAAGTTGTCAATAAGCTGTAAGCTTTGCCTGTGTTGTCTTTTATCTCCAGTTCAGTTGTTTGTCAGCTGTTACTGAGTACTTAAGGTCTCCAGTACTTCACCTACTATTTGGCAGAGACCAGGCAAGGTGCCTCCTGTGCTGAAAAGCTGATGTGCCATTTTCTTTGAATACTTCTTTAATCTCTGCATTGCATTTAACTTCCATCAACCATTGCATTTGCATAAATGTAAAATCGGGCTCTCCACAGATGTCTGGTCCCTGTTTCAGGCTTAAAAATTGTAATTCTGAACAGCTGAGGCTGTGACTGTTTTGGATCCTTCTGATGAAAGAAGTTTTCCAAAGTGTGGTGTTTGATTGCAGATCAGCCTCTAAAACAAGCATCCTTGCACTGTATCCCTTCTGACAATGCAAGGAGAAGGCCTGAGAGTTTAAACATGTAGAAAATTGTCAAGAGTGTGAAGGTAGTACTGATGCAAACCTAAATGGAATATTAGGTGTTCTTAAGAGTTATTTTTTTAGCTTGTGTTGCTGATGAAGAAGCAGGCACTGTTTTTTAACGTTCTGGTACTGATGCGTGCTCTGATTTCCCAGGATCCCAGACAGTATTGGCAAAGACATAGAGAAGGCGTGTCAGTCCATTTACCCTCTTCATGACGTCTATGTCCGCAAGGTTAAGATGCTGAAGAAGCCCAAGTTTGAATGTAAGTCGGTTACTGCAAACACAGAGTGATTTAAGCAGAGGCATGGGAAGCTGTTAGTTTAAAATGCACTTCTTTTGGGATAAAGATGTTAAAGCAGTGTCACAAGTGATCATTCAGTTTGGAGCTTGTTTGAATTTTTGCCTGAAACTGCTGCAGAATACTCGAAGGCTTTGGCTTGGGAATGAATGATGACAAAATGTTTCGGTCCCAGATGACATGGAATGATTCCATTTTCCCATTTTCTGACGTTCCCATATAATGCAGTAGTAGGTTCTTGACTTAACCTCTATTTAAAAAAGATTTTATATTTTATATGTAATACTTCACTGCTTGTTCTTATCTGTCAGTTACTGCGGCAGCAGCTCCTTGCATGAGCTTTCTGGAATTGACTTGATCATACCTGCAGTAAATGTTCTGATGGTTTAATTCATATATAATTAATATATGGTTAGTAATTCAGAAATGTAAAACTGTTGTAGATATATTTATCACTATAATACTTTTTCTTTTCAGTGGGCAAGCTGATGGAACTGCACGGCGAAGGTGGTGGCGCTGGAAAGCCCTCTGGGGATGAGGCAGGCACTAAAGTAGAGCGTGCTGATGGATATGAGCCGCCCGTGCAAGAGTCTGTCTGAAACTAAAAATTGATAGAAAATAAAGTTTTAACAATACAAAACTAACACTTGCCTGCATTGCTGCTGGACAGTATTAGTGTTGGATGTGTGGATTAGGTTCTTAATGTAAATATGGGGTTTTTTAAAAAAGGAAAAAATTAGAGTTTTGGCAGTCTGTTTTTCATGTATAGTGTTGTGAGCTGGGTGGAAGAAGGTGGTTTGCCCTTTTGAAGGGCGCTATTGGAAAGATACAGTATCACCCAGTAGTTTTGGTCCTGTGGATGTGTGCAGAGCTGGCATCTTGCCTTACGTTGGTGAAAGGTGCTTCCAAGAGCAGCATTGTGCAGGGCAAATGGGTGTGATACAGGGAAACTGGTTTGGAATTTATTGTTACAAGGAAGTCTTTGGGATTATCAGTTAACTCTAGGATTAGATACGTGTATGTTTAATCTTACCAGTGGTTATTTGATGCAGCCTGTCATGGGATAGATTTGGTACGGATATCCAAAAGGTGATTAAAAGCTTCTTAGGCTGCAGTTCTGACTGGAGGCAGTGGGGGTTTTGAGCAGTGTAGAAATGGAATGTGCTCTACAGTAGGGTCGTATGTAGGGATTTTTAACCTCTGTCAGAACTGGGAGGTAACCATGATCTCAGTTCAAAAGCTGGTGGAACTTCAGGAGGAGAAAAAAAAAATTACTGCAAAAGGGCAATGGTCTATGGTATGAAAATAAAGCATTTAAAATTACCCAGCAAATAATTTAAGAGCACTTTTATCCATTACCTGATAGTGCATACTGTTTTTGTCGAGCTTGCACCATCTTAAAAAATGAAGTGTTTTTCTGGCTAATGCAAGGAGCTTTTGCAGGATCGGCAAGTTTTGTTTAGAATTGGGCAACAAACTAAAGCTTACCAACCTTTTAATAGCAAGGAGTTGTGTCTTAGAACCTGAGAACAGGATGGTAGCGACCTGTCTGGGGAGGTGACAGTGGTGGTGGCTTTTGAAGTCAGCTGTGAAATTGAGGAGGTGGAGGGAAATAATGCAATGGTACTGCTGTGGCTAAGGCACTAGGGGACAAGTGGAGGGCAGCTGCTGCTGCCCCTAGGGCTGTGCTCTTCCCTGCCAGGGATTTTAACTTTTTTCAGCGTTGTGAAGTCTGCTTTGGAGTGAATACCGCACAAAATGAAGAAGTTGTTTTCAGAATTTCTTTAGAAGACTGATGTGATTCCATGTTGCCATTCCAAGCCACTATTACAGTGATGTATTTAGAATAGCCCATGACCCTGAGGTAATGCTCTTTGCTGGACTCTGAATATCAAAGCCTACTTATTCTGCTTTTTCCAGTTTGTGTAGTGGAAGGATGGCAGCTGCTCAGGAATCTTACGACACTGAGAAAGAAGTGCTGCTGCTTTTTAATCTTCTGCTTTGCTCTTTTTGTATGTGCTGTTAAGGCAGGGGTCATTCTCTGAGTCACAGTCGTATTTCTGAAGCCATAAATTGCAGCAAGTGCCCCTTCACTTCTCTGTACAAATATGTGATCTCACTGGAGTTAGGAACACAAACCTTGACTTAGGGCGAGCGTGGTGAGTGGAAATCCTTGAACCTACTGCAGTGAGCTTTATCGCAGGTGTGTATATATCCAGCCTTGCATAAAGTGAGATCTCCTGGAGCTTTCCAGTACTGGATGTCTGTTGGCTTAGTAACAGCTCCATCAAACCAGATCCCAAGGGACTGCAGCTGGTGTACGGTCTGGACTAAGAGTGCCTAGAAATTCAAAGGTGTCGGTTCTGAAAACTTCTGTAATTTTATCCTGTTAGTTTTTCCTGTGGCTGTATGTCTCCAGTAGGTGTTGCAAACAAGAGGGTTTAGGGAAAGAGCTTGGGTATTTTTTTTTCCACTTCCCTTTAGTGTTTGGAAGAAGAGACTACTGGCATTAGCACATAGGGGCTCTGGGTGAATGTGTGCTTTAGGAAAGTATTTCAGATGGCGGGAAGTAAGCAGAAAGGGAAACTTGCACCTTCTGTATCTATCCTAATCAGCTGCAGCTCAGCCTCTTGTGTGTCACAAGTAATTTCACTGCAGTAAGAGCAGAGCATCACCATCTCATGTTGTGCCCTGTGATGATGGCTGCTAGCTGTGTGTAGCCCATATCACAGATTCTGCAGGTGGTGTGATAAGTACCCAAGTCCAAAGGCTTGCCTAACGGCGTTAAAGCTGTCAGGATTCTCTGAGAGCTTGGGGCTACATGCAATGAAATGCACTATTAGTTATTTGTTTGGGGGCGTTGGAGGCGGTTTTTTGCTGTTGAGTTAAATATGTAAACAGAATTGAGTTCCATAAAACTGTCACGTCAAGTGGAGAGCCCAGCTCTCTATAGTAGAAGACAACAAAAAACACCATCATGGCTTAATTATAAAAATTTATTGGTTAAATACATTCTTAATTTACAGAGGTACCATAACAAACTTACTGACTTAACAAAGGCTTATTTAGGACACTGTTAATTGTACACAGAACAAAGATGTCTTCCTGAAGGTATTTCCGGGGGGGGCGGGAGGGAAGGGGTGTCAGACAGAAAATGTTTTGTTAAATGAGACTTGCTTAGCCTGAAGCGTGGGGCTGCAGCTGAACTGCAAGGTTCCAGCTGAAATACTCTATTGCATTGCAGTTCCACCTCATCCTTGTAAAAAAGATTTTCTTTTGGCAGCTTATGTACTGTACAGCTTGGGAATCGCAGGTTATGATCAGTGTGCAGGTTCACGGTGATACTAGGCATCGGGTCTTAAGGAAACACCTTCCTGTAAAACCATCGGGTTTAATAAATACGCTGCTTTAGCTGCCTGCAGTAATGCAAGCAGCCTTTAGATGGCACTCCTTGCTCTGAATATAAGGCTTTGCTGCTCTGCCTGCCCTGCACCACGGCGCGGAGGTGATGAAGGAAGCAGAGTGGTCTTACCGACTGACAGGCACTGACTTCAGACATTCACTGGAAGTTACAAAAACAACCGGTCAATACACAGGTATAAAAACGGGGAAGAGGCAATTGGAAAAAGAAAAAAATACATAGAAAAATTCAGTTCTGCTTTGAGACTTGTATCAAAAAGTTAGAAAACTGCCAGACAAACAGTAAATGATTCACACTTCAGCCTCATCCACCACCATCAGCATGCTGTATGTCTGGAGGACCTGGGTGTCCTGTTGGTTGGGGTGGGCTTTGCTTGGTACTGTTGTGCTTGCTGGGGGTTCAGGTTATGGTGGAAGAAGCCTGTTCTAATGGGGTGACTCGCTCAAAATTTGTTTGAAAAGTCTTGAGCATGGGCTTGCAGGAACTGGGAAAACTAGTAGCTAAGTATCAGTCTCCTTGGATTGCTCTAGGAGGAGGTGGCTGTTATATTAGAATAAATAGTAACCTTTAGCATCTCCTGGCAGGAGAGCAGGAAGGGTTGTGCTAGGAGGTGGGCTTACACTAACAGTTTGATTCCACAGGAGTTCCAGACAGGCTCATATGGGATGGTAAAGCTGAGTAAGAGCTGTATAAATTGTCTTGTCTCCATCTTATTCTAGATCAGCATTCTGATTTGTAATGGTTTTTGTTAATCCCCCTAAAGGTAGAAATCCAGTTCTCAGCTCACATAACTGTGATCTTCATCTCCTAGTGGTGTGAATGGTGCTGGTGCAGTGGAAACACATTGTATTTCATACTCATTCAGCTTCTAGAGGAAAGGAAAGGGGGAAAAAAAAAGCTAATACCTGTGTCTGCATTTGAAACTACAGTGGTGTAACAGCAACTGCCAAGGAGGCCTGGAGTCTGCACTGCATGTTCCTCGGGCTCACTTCAGGCTGCTACTGAGACTGGACCCCTGTTCCCTGTGTGGAGAATTCCTTCAGCTCATTTCGGGCTGTTGCTGCCTGCTGTGATGGAAACTGCAGTCTCCATCTGCTGCTCAATGACTGGCTCTCTGCAGCCTGTACTTCTGGGCCCTCAAAAAAGCCCCAACTGATAAGGATGTGGATACCTAGTGACATGTATCTCTCTGAAGTAACCACTCCTGCAACAGCTCACTGGTTCCTTTTTGTTACCTGGCACAGAGGTGAGACAATACTGTGGGCACTGCAGCAGCATTGTTTCTGTTCTGGTCAGAGAATGGCAAGGGTTAATCAAGGTGCATTTAACTATTCTGTCAGGAGCCAAGTATTGCAAAAAGGAACTTAGTACCAGAAGCTCCTTGAATCATGTCTGTCTGTGCTTGTTGTTCAACTCACCCTGCTGCTTTTTAGTAAAAGCTTTTGTTTGAGCTTCTTCAAGTAACCCCCTGCCAGGCCTGCTTTCCTTATGGCCTTGATAGACCATTTATACTGATGCTCAGTATAGCTGGTATGTGGGAACAAGCTGGAAGTTAATCCCATGTCTACTGAAAGCTAAAACCAAGGCAGTATAATATCCTTCAAGTTGAGGATAGGAATAGTGTTACTGAAGTATGTTCCAGTGCTTGAGTGACAAATGAAATGCAGACGAGTGAAGTCTGGCTTTCCACTTACCCGAGGGGGGGCAAATAGCTGGGATAGCAGCTACTGCACGATGGGCATCTCAGAAAGCTCAGTAAATGCTGTCTGTCACAACTCTAACTTCAGTGGGGGAAGAAGGGTGCAGTGGTGGTGGAAGAAGTGGGCAGTAGAAGAATGTAAACCTGTATCTGGAAAGAATTTTGGGGGAGTGGGGACGGTCTAAGATAATTCATACCAAGGTGAACATTATTCATTAAGAGGCAAAATACTTAAGTTTTACTTTTGTGATCTGCCTGTATAAGCAGCCTGGACTAAGAATAGAAGGATATTACACAAGAATACACTTCTGAATTTTCCCTCTTGCCAGTATTAGATCTGGTATCTTTCTACTATGAAATACCAGTTATCTTCCTTATCTTCCAAGTCATAAAACAAGTGGATTCTACTGCTAATGTTGAAGTCAAATAGTAATGAAACCTGAATAATAAACTTGATTTACATATTGAATGCTGTAATTACATCTTAAAAACATTGTTTTGTTTGTTTTAATTTGGATTTTAAGAAGCTTTTAAAGAAACCCAAAGAAGCTTACTTTATGCAGACCTTGTCCAGGATAGATGGAATACCAGATAGTAAACATACTAGAATAATATTTAAATTAAAATGGTGTTGCACCACACTATTTCCCTAGTTGGAAATGGCTAAAAATCCTGCTTGTATTCGCTCTCAGAGCATTCATGAAGCATGACTACATACACTGTCACCAAAGACTAGAATTTTCTTATTTGACTTCAAGATACTAGTTTGACTGTCTAGAAAAAGTAGTGCAAAACATTGATAGTCAAAACACGTTGATGTCTTTGCTGTGCCTTTAGGATAGAAAACATTCTCTCCCACACACTGGGAGTGCAAAGAGAGGTGATGCTTCACGGTGCTTTTAAAATCTGAACAAAGTTCTTGGGAAATATCCCAGACTTTCCTTGTATCGCTCCACTCATCCAGTCCTCGTCTACAGATTCCAGGTCTGTTATTGTATCACCTGCCTGTAAGAGAAGGAGTAATGTGAGCCAGGACAGCTTACAGTGCAATGCTAATGCGTGCATAGCTGATCTTTCTCAGAAGCAATTAATACCAATCAAATAGAAGTAGGATGTGGCTGGTCTCCTCTGTTGCTTACATCTCTCTGAGACTGGTTGCCAAAACCAGCTGAAGCATCGCTTAAGGTAAGTACTTGTCTATGCTGAAAAATTCCCACCTTCTGGCAGGAGAAAGTGGCACTGCTGGATAACTCTGTGCTGCTTGTTTCTGGCTCAGAGGCCCCCGCCTTACTTGCTGTTTGTGCTCCCAGTGTGCACTGGCACTCTTACTATTCCCTTCCTCCTTGTTGCCATCTCCCAAGTTAAAAGAGGCTCCACTGACTGCATCAAGGGATCAAGAACTGAATGAACGGCAAAGTGAGGTTTGTCTGTCTTGTCATGTTTGCTGGATTGGAGAAGGCACAGGAATTCTGCAAGTCCTGATCTCTTTGCAGTGTCTTCAGTGAAGACTGCACAAATACCAAACAAAAGTGGTAAGGACAAAAAAAGTTTAGAGAGGCTGTTTATCAAATGCATTATTGTCTCTGCCAATTCTGTGTGCTTCATTCAGTCTTGTTCTAAGCTTATTTTCACAGTGGATAAATCCTATTTTTCACATTCTTTAGAAGCATAAGACCTTTTGGAAAATTGGGTTGAGGTACTTACTTTAAAGGAAAGCTCATCTTCATTTTCTCCACAAAAATCATAAAGAGCTTTGGCTTTTCCTTTCTTCCCTCCTGCAGACTGTGACAGCACTGCTCTGTCTGCAGAACATGGACAAGACAGGTTGGTTAGACTGAAGCAAAATAAATCTCCCCTTCTGGAGAAGTTTCCTGTCATCCTTATGTTTCTGCCCCTAGCCTGTCCAGCTGTTACTACCACTGCTACTGGAATAAAGATCTCTACTGCCCCCAGTTAATTTTACAGTACTAACCCATTCTCATGGTTCTGCTTCTAAAAAGGACTACATTTAAAGTTCACTTACTTGAACTTTCCAGTGGCAATATCTAGTAAAAGCTGTCTCTTCCTCTTTGTTCCTATTTGCCACTAAAGTGGCATTTATTTCCTGTCAATTTTCAGTTGTGGCTTTGCTTGAAAAAGCTATGGGCAAAAATTGTGATTTTCTGTGCAGGTTTGAACTGTGGTGATGGCTCATTAATGCAAGGGAATAGTCGGGTTCTCCCAGAACTCTCGTGCCCATCACCCCCCAAGGGAATGCCATCTAGCAGGAGCACTGTACCTGAGCAGGTCTGAACAAAAACTGCTGGGAAAATCCCTTCTTTTTCATTCAGTCTTCCTCTGTACCACTCTGAGTCCACTCGTTCCAGTATTTGGATGTAGTCTCCCTTTTTAAAGGATAAATCATCTTTGGTTTCTGCTGTAAAATCATGAAGTGCTTCACACCAGTCTACTAAGCATCTGTTGTTCTGGTCAAGTGAACAGAAGAAATGCATTAATTTTGGCAGCATTACTGGAGCAGCTCATGAGCAGGCAGCTACTGGTGCCAGCAGCTGTACAGGGCAGGGGCTCCTGCCTTTCTCTCATACAATGGTGTCGCTGCAGATGTAGACTAGAATGGCATTTCAGCAATTACCACAGAATTTCATCTAGGCTCAGACACATTCCTTTTTAGAGTTGGGGGCAGGGAAGAGGGTTAATAAATTCAAAATTAGACCAGTGCAGCCATACTTAAAATAGATCTGACAAGAAATTGTTAAAGCACACAGGATAAAAATTTACTTATGTTGATTTGCCAGAAGCTATGAATTCAATCAGCACAGACCAACTGAGACTTCAAGATGTGGCCATGCAGCATTATGTGCTGTGGGAGCTGCGTTACCTTCAGGTTTAAACTCGTGCCACCAATCTGACGTTACAGCAGAAAGTCAATGTACACCTATGAAACAGCTGTGTAAATTCTGGCCCTCACCTATGAAGTTTTATTACCTGAGGAGGGGAAGAAGAAACCTCCACCTTGTTCTTCAGTGCTTCTCCTGTACCTACACAGGTAAAGGACAACTTTAACTTGAATACCAGCAGTGTCTATTCAAAACATTACTAGTGACAGAGATGTTAGCTATTCAAAGTGTTTATTAAGAATAACTTCTTAAGAAGCCCTACTATTCCTTTTGATTTTTCTTATCTGTCTTTTCTCCCTTCCCACTTCCTCTTTCCTGCCTGCATTTGCTGTCCTTTTAGCTTTGTCTCCTATGTGCAGCCTACCTGCATGCAGTACAGAACCATGTTCTGGAAGATTTTTGGCAAACATATTCATACCTCTTCCAGGCAGATCTTCAATTACTTCCACGAAGTTCAAGGGGAAGATTCCAGACATGCCTCTGAGCTCTCCTTTGGCCCACTCTTCATTTACATATTCTTTAAGGATAATAGTTTCACCTTCTGAAAAACTGAGCTCATCTTTCTGATCTCCAATATATTCAAACCGTGCTATACATCTTGGGCCTCTGCACAAACAAAACAGAAACTTACTTTGCTTATTTATTATTATTGTCCACTGAATAATAAGGCAGCATTGTGCAAAGCATGGGTTGATATCTTTAGTTAAAATGATGAAAGACTGCACTGAAGATAGAACTGGTGGAAAACTGAGGTTCAGTCCTGACTCATCTCTGTTTTCTGAGGAGGATGAGTATGGAGGTTGGAGGAGCTGGACACAGCTTGTGTGTCGCAGTTCCTGGCTGATATGGTATTTTGCATAAGACCTAATTTTTTTCTTCCAAACAACAACTTTGTTTCCAGGCTACCTGTCCCATTTTATATTTTTTTCTATACTCCACAATGTCATGATAAGAGCCTGCAGTGAATGGTTACAAAATCCAACAAATCATCATTGAGCAAAAAGTAGCATAAAGAATTGCTCTTTGCCCACAAATCATAGAATTGTTTGCAAAACAGAAAGGAAAGTGCTTGAAGTACGTTCGATCCAGGGAGCTTTAAATTCACCTGTATAGTTATGTAACTCAAGATTAGATATTGTTCTCAGAGTACAGCTACACTGTCCTGTTTTTATCTCGTTCTCTCATGAGTGGGAGCCCTACTGTGCTATATCCTATAAGGATGCTGGAAGAAAGCAACAAGGGCCAGGAGCAAAGAGTAGAAACTGCAGTGCTGCTGAAGTTAATCACATTGGTTCACAGTTTCTGTAATCCATTTTCATGAGACATTATGGGGAATGCTCTTCTAATGTGGCTCGTAAGGGGAAGGAAAGTGACTGAAGGGGACTATATCTACGTAAGCTTATTACAAAGACAAGGTAATGTAGCAATTTTTGGAAGCCACAAAGTGAGTTTTTAGGCTCTTTTTACCTGATTAAGAGCTTTATTAAAACATCACAAACTTTCTGTTTTGAGCGCTTAATTTTTACAATATAGTTTGGTGAAGAAACTGTCAACCATATGAGCCTCAGTGCAGACACTGCCTGCTTCAAAGTTACCTTGCCTTCTACATCCTAGTAAATCAGCATGAGAAAGAAAATAAAGGTTTATCTGACTCACTTAACACATCGTGCTGAACAGGGTATTTTTTTCCTGTTGCCTTCTTCTGGAACATCAATCTAATAGAAGACAAAATAGGTAAAAACTTCCATTTCAAGCGTACAGCAACAAAACGACAATAAACTTGGAACAGGTTAGAGTAAATATTTTTCTGCAAAGCTTCAGCTGTAGTTATGACCTCTGTGGTCACTGGCACACTATGACATCTGACCCTATTAATGTAGATTCTGGGTTTGTATGCCTGATTTCCCATTTTTCAACCTCATGGAAACAATTTAATGCTTTGTCTCATGGAGCTAGTTTACTGTTTCTACTTGTGGCATGATTGATTTACAGAATATGGGACTAGAGGCTACTATGTGTTGTTGCATACAGCTCCCAACTTTCAATTTGTAATTGTTCTCTATTATTTACTAGCACAATATATCACAATAGACAAAATTACTGTTTACACTTATCCCTTCTGGGCTTTGGTAGTCAGCTGTCCTCCAAACAAAACCGTATCTCACAAATCTCACTTAAATTGGAGAAATAGAATTTAGAACATCAATACACAGTATCAAACAGACGGCATTCAAGTCCTTTATTGTAAGAGGACTTTATCCACGTGTTCTTCTTCGGTGTCTAGACCTAAGGTGCTACCCAGGTCAATATTGTAAATCACACCACAGAGTATTGTACAGGGACCTTGTCTCAAGATCAAACCTGGAGGTGAGCAAACAGGAGAATTCACTCAATAAATCAGCCTCCTGTACTGCAAGCTTTATTCCTTTTTTAAAATTTTGCTGAAACAAAACATTTTTGCCCTCAAAGGGTAACCACTTTTTGCAACTAAAATAGACTTGAAGAAAAGCTTCCCTCACCTTTATGAAGTTATATCTGTCCCTGTCAATGCTGAATTTGACCCCAAATACCTATTCTATTGCTTTAAGATAAAAATCTTTTCTCTATTAGTCATGAGTAATAACAAGAGCTTTAAATTAAACTGGTCTGTGTAGAAGCAGATAATCAATTTAGCTAATAAATCTTTCTCATGAAAGCAAACCAAGCATAGTTCCTTATTACTAACCCTGAGTCTAGTTTTTATTCCTCAGCACCTCTCAAGTCTTGAAATTTTTCTCCAGTAACAGCATTACAGACTAAACAGATACCCTACACGCTTGGTATTGCCCATGTACCAGCTGTGCCCATCACTGCCAGCTGCCCCAGCTCGAGAGAGACCTTTACTGTCTTTAGCAGGCAGCCGTACACCTCCACTGCACACTGGTGGCAGTTTAGCACTGCCCCGTGTCCACAGGGCTGGCATGGACAGACCAACAGCCCTTTCTACTGACACAAAATGGACTACAACCTCAGGCTTAGGCTCGCAGTAGATTTGACCCAGCTTTTGATGCAGTGAACCAGATTGTACACCTTTAATGAGACGGCACTCAGTTGCTATTGGGCTCCAAAACAGCACCTGTCTCTTCTGGTCTGCCGTTCACCACCAAGCACCATGCATGCTCGGTAACAAGATTGCTTTAAGCTGCTCATTTGCAACAACATAATCTCCCTGCACTGTGCCAGCACAACCATCTCTGCAGCCAATTTAGGAAAATTGATCCAACCAGGAAAAAATGTCTTCTGGGAAGCTGAAAACCAAACATGTCTCATTGGGCCAAACTGCTGCTCTGACCTAGTTCACTACATGTCTATAAAAGTGGCAATTCCAGCACAGTTGAAGGGACAAGAGTATGAGAGAAGTTGGGGGTGGGGAAGGGACACGAAAAGCAATCACTTTTTTGAGCGCTGATTCCTATAGGCAGCTGTGAAAAATAATCTGCCCTGTAGACCCTGAGAAACTGCCCATGTTAACAAAGAGAATCTGGTAAGGGCCATGATTTTCTCACTTGGCTTCAAATTAACAGCAAAATAATCCTTACAACACAAATTGGTTGTACCAAATCATGCATCTTTCTAATACCATACAAACAAATTAACACCTTTTGTGCTGCCAGAGGGAAAAGAGATTATTTTAATACAGAATGGAGTTAAACACACTGGAGCTGTAGTAAAATAAAACCAGAATACCAATGCAATAGGATCTTAGGTAGCAATGTACAAGGCCTACGTACAACTACTTTAACAAAGCTGGCAGGAAATATCCCCGTGTGGTTCCCACATTTTCCTCTGTACCACTCAGCATCAATTTTCTCCAACAGACAAACAATGTCTCCAGAATGAAGGTCCAAGTCATCAGCATGCTCTGTAAGACAACATCATTTCAGTTAATGGTAGTTGTCACGTTCACTGATTTACTTAAAGAAAAACCTTCTTAATAAAAATACCATAGACAAAAGCAGAATGAGTTTTCAAAAAGTCTTAATACTTGGTAAACCAGTTAGTTTTAATTAAAAAACTGGTCCAACTATAGCTAAGTCTGTGGATATGAACAACTCTATCTGCAGACCTTGCTGGTCTTTCTGAGAAAGGCTGAGCTTTCTAATCATTTTAAGCTCTAATTCTTAAGAAAATTCCCATTTGAAAGTCCTGGGAGTAAAACAAGCTTCCAGAATATTCACATTAACTTACCTGCAGGAAAATCATGCAGGACTACAGCATGAGGTGCACTTGTGTCAGAAACTTTTGGAGAGTGGCTTGAATCCTGACAACAACAAATAAATCCAAGTAGTTTATAAATGATGGAGTACACCAACAGAGATTCTCTGTTATGCACTCTGAAAGTACTTTTCTGACTTTGGACATAATGTTGTTCTGGTATCAGAGAACCACCTGTGGAGGTGGCGGTCAGTACTGGCCATGCAGCTGCGGGTCTGAATGCTTTTGCCAGTGTAAACCAAAATGCAGTTCACCAAAATCTATTTGTGAGCCAGTAAAAGGAAGGGAAGGCATGTAACTTTTTTTTTTCCCCAGTACAGACAAGGCCTCAGCTATCCCTGTGTGTCAGAAACACAAAGCAGCAACTCTTATTGCAAGGGTTGTGACCACATTTTGCACGGCTGCTCGGTACTGTGTGCTGCTAGTTACTCTTCCTGGCTCGGAGAGAACACCCCAGCCCAAGTCTCCCCAGCACACTAAGCAGAGGCAGCACATCTCTGACTGCCAAGCATTTTGGAGGGGTGAGCAAGCCACTAGGCCTTTGCTTATAGGGAGTAAATGCTGAGGGGAAATGACAACTCTGTTGTGGGATCTTTTATAAAGGGGAATTATACTCAAAATGTTACACCACCCTCTCCCACCCACTAGAAATTTTTAGACTGTGCTGATGAAAATCACTATGTATGATTTACATTCAAAGTAATTTTTTGGTATAAAAAAACCAACCAAAAATCCTGACAAAGACAAGGCCAGAGCAATATGAATTATAACAGATAACAACAGATTGCAGAGAAATCTATTTCAGCCATGTAAGTTTTTGATAATTATCAAAAATGCTGCTCACAGCTATAATTTATACAAGCTATTGAATATGAATACAGACATGCCCTAAAACCAGGTAAGGTTCTGTAAAAGCAGAGAGAGGAAAACACTTTGAAGTCCACATGTCAAAGCCAATTCCCTGATGTATCACGTTCAGCACTTCATAAACCTACTCGCTTATCTTCTGCCCACTTTTCAGATACTCAGCCAAGGGAGTCATTATCTTCCTATGAGGCAGAGGAACCTCACCAGCTTCCTCTCCTTTGTGGCACTCCAAGTAATTACTATTGCTCTGCTCCACAGGCAGAATGTCCCTGTGCTATAAAGCAAATCACCATTATTGGGTTTTGGTTTGGTGGTTGTTTTGTTTTTATTAAAGAAACAAGGATTTAATAAACCACTATTACATTTCTCAGTGTAACCTTTAAAGACTAAAGCACTTGATACTTTAACACAACAGGAGTCGTGATCGTTACATGTTTATTGGCAGAAAAAGATGCCTTACCTTACAGGACAGTTCTCCAGGGTTCCTGGGAAGACAATCTTCCTTGCCAGCTCCATGAGGCACAGATAGCTTGAATAGAAATAGAGGCAAATGGAAGAGTTTGTTTCACTTCTAAGCATCTCCAATATTACTTATTATCAATAATATTATCAATATTCATCTATTAGTATTTTCTAAGGGAAATTATGCTGATAGATGCACTTTGAAACCCACATCACAGTAACCTACCTTACTACTTTTTTCACTACTATTTTAACTATTTAAACAATGGTATTCAACCATAGACATACCAAATGTTATTGATAGTCCATCTCAATTCTCACCATGTATTTGTTGTAGAGTGGATGACCTGGTTTAGGTCTAGGAGGTAATGCTGGATCTGGATTTTTAAAGACTTGACTTTTTGCTCTCTTGGGTCCCAATCTGAGCTTGCCAGGCTTTTTATCAAGAGCGATATCAGACGGAGACCGTGAAAGAGCATCCTTCTGGGAGGAAGTCCTGGCTGCAGAGAGTTTTGGTGGAGGTGGCCTTCCAGGAACACCTTTAGGTGGGGGTGGTCGAGCAGGTATAATTTTTCCATCCACAGGCCTAAAAAGTAGGGAAACCATCAGTGAAATAT
This sequence comes from Laterallus jamaicensis coturniculus, assembly GCA_022605575.1. Classification (NCBI taxonomy): domain Eukaryota; kingdom Metazoa; phylum Chordata; class Aves; order Gruiformes; family Rallidae; genus Laterallus; species Laterallus jamaicensis. Next base: position 31,145,986 of record JAKCOX010000005.1, read on the forward strand.
CACCTCATTGTCCATAACAGCCCTAGTTATAGCATATGCAATAAGCAAACATGACTCGTTATGACCTGGGCTGTAGAGTGTGTAGTATCTGAAACTCTCCAGGAATACATGGACTCTTCATGTGCTGGGACTGGATGTTAAAGTCATTACATAGGTCCTTTGACTACACATTTCCAGGTTTGCTCACCACTTTTCCCTTACAAACAGCCTGTCAGATTTCTCAGGAGCCTATTACATATGCAGGATTTCTTTCAGCAATCCAACTTTAGGAAGAGCTTTGTCTAAAGCTGCCTCAGGACAGAGTTCTTCCAGTGGACAGCTTTAGTGAAAGTCCTGAGAAGCTCTGCTGATCTTGCTGGTCTTCAGGAATCAGCCTAGCTCATTCCCTGGGTTGTCACTTACCTGAAGTGACTTTTGAGCCTCTGCTCATGACATACAACATCACTTTGCACACCAGCATCAATAGCAGAAAGACAGATGTCTACCGCATATAGAAACCACTAATGAAAATACTTGAGTTTTCTGGTGATGCTGGAGCTACCACACTCTCATTAAGTGTGCCAGCAGTTTAGAAACCAAAACCAAAGACAAGTGATAGTGGTAATTAAAAAACCAAAAACAACCACCAAAAAACCCCAAAACAACTAAGCATTGATTAAAAAAAAGCTGCAGATACATTACAAATGAGCCATGATTTTTAGAATGTAGCCAAACCAATAATTTGCTAGTTAAAAATCACCTCTGTTATGTGCAAGCACTATATATATAAAACTTTGCCTTCCTGTTATTAAGAAGGCAAAAAATACAATATTGTTTGATTGTTATTGGGAAATCTTCAGCCAGATTCTAAGCTTCTGCTACAATTCTCTCTCTTTTTTTATATAGTGTAATTCAGCATAATTACTTACTTGGCATGAATTTCTCAAGGGTCTTTAAAAATTATCATCCATAACAAATGTGCATTAGTGGATTTTTGGAGTGTCCTTCTGAAATACTTTGTGAATGTCACCCACCACCTGAGAAGATATTAGTGCTCTACTACTGTTCCTGGCAAGAGTTCTCTATTACTATTTGAGTACAGATTATTTTTTACAATAAAAAAAAACCATTAAAATCACTTCTGTTCAACTTCTACCTGTCCCCTTTCTTGGCCTCATCCTAAGCTAAACATTTTAAATACTGACAAAAGGGGAAATTCCAAGTTAGACTGCATTAAATCTGGAAACAAAGCAACCCATATGGTTTGTAATGTAACTCAACTAAACAAGACAACCCTAAGAAGCAAATCAGAGAATTATTACTGTTTATTAAAAAATTAAAATAAAAATCCAGTTGAGCAGAAGAGTGAAAGGACAAAATGTTTGCTGCAGTTCTGGAGACCCTTGGGATGCTGAGGAATGCTGTTATGTTAAGCAGAACCAGGAAAGTAACAAGCCCATTAGGGGCAGTAATGAGCTATTTCCTTGTGGGTGCAACCACATCCTTTCCTGTTAATGAACACATTATTATTGGTAGACTAAGTTTAATAACTGGAAGATTCTCTTTTCCTGACACCACAGAGCAAATTCTTATGTTCAGACCCACAGAATTTGAATGTAGGTGCTGAGATAGCTGCAGTGGGCTAGTTACCCATTGCCTTTTCCCCCTCCAGTTTGTCTCTGGCATTTAGTGGACCAGAATATAAGTCTGGTCCAGCTATTTTTGCCTCTGCAGAACTTCTTTCCTGTTGGCTCAAAAAAACAACAACCCCCAAGGTTATCATTGATTCTGCATCTTCATAGGTGTTTTAGGTCTGAAGTGAACTGTAGAAACTAGCCAGTGCTTCTGGGAAGGTACTGGCCAGCATCAGCCCCTCTCAGGGTGGCAGCATCTGCCACCTCCATTCCTTCACCACTCAACACAGCCACAAGTGCACGTGCTATTGATCAAAAGGTCAGCAACATGCAGGAGGGGATGTTCTATGTTCAGCTGTGGGTGGAAAGGTTAAGGATGCAGAAAGGAATGACTATCAGCAGCCACTGTACATCAGCTGAAGAGCCAAACAGCTGTCCTCCTATAATCTCCCTGCTCACAGCAATAACGTACAACCAAGTATTAATCAGCTACCAACTTGGGCCTGGCTATTTATTAGGGAGCATACTAGTTACCCAAGCCTAGTGAGTCAGGACTAGACCTGGCAATGTCTACGCTGAGCCTAATTCAGAAACACCACTTTTAAGTGAGTCACTGAAGAACTGCACTTACCTGGGGGGCAGTGCAGGCTCTAGCTGAGGCACTCCACCCTGTTCAGAATGATCCAATTCCTGCAAAGATTCAAAGGAAAAAAACCCCATTTCTTTACACATAAGAAACAAAAACAATCTTATTTGAATGATACATATCTCTGGAGATATTCAAGACTTGTCTGGATGCCTATCTGTGTAGTATGAGCTAGGGAGCTGCTTTGGCAGGGGTGTTGGGCCTGATGATCTCTCGAGGTCCCTTCCAAACCCTATGGTTCTATGATTCTAATCTCAAACTACATCCTACAGACAAGAAAAACGAGTTTCTGGAGGTCTGGGAATAAAGTATTATGGTATGTTCTAGCCTTTTAAAGTCTTGCTGGACATTCAGGGAGATGTAAATAACCTGTCTGTCTACTTGATCACAGCTTGTGTGCATTAGCTATGACCCAGCCCTCTCTTCCTACTACATAGGAGTCAGGGCTTAGGAGCCAAATTCAAGGGAGTCATACAAACGTACAACTTCAGTGCCCATAGGATTCCAGCTGCTGCAGTTACATTATCAATTTTGATCTAATTTTGACAGATGAAACACTTTGAACAGGCTTAAAGCAGAAAACACGACATTGATGCAACTTGCAGAGGACAGCATCCTATTTGCAAATAACACTAGCTCTTATTAAAGAAGGCATCTAAGTATGTTTCCTAGAGATCTAACAGATAAACCCAGGCAAATATTGCTTTGGCAGATTAAGGCATCACTCTTCCCAGCTGCCATCCTGACCCTGCCAGAAATTACTACCCTGTAGCAGAGTCAGTAGAAGGGAATATGTGCCATGTCTGAAGGGCTTGGACCACAGTGATGGATTAACAAGTTACCATCCTTTCTGCCTCCTGCTGTTCATTTTCATCCCAGTGCCAGAGAATACTGCCAGCTCCACCAAACAAGCACAGCTGCTTGTGAAACAGCATGGTAAATCTGAGAGTGCTGAATCTGGGTTCAAAAGGATCCTTCTTCAACCAGCAACTTTAAATAGATCTGCAGAGTCTTTTTTTTTTTTTACTTAATTAGGGATACATGTGCTTAAAACTGGTAAACAACTCATTTGATTTTTCAGATGGGAATGTTATCCTCATACAAAAAATATTCCTCTTCTCTGAAAATCTATGCCAACTGCTGCTTATGGTCAACAATTTTTACTGTGACTGGTTAATCACTTCTACTGATAAATGACAGTAGTTCTAGAAGTACATAAATTCTTATCTTTCTGAAGATGTTTCAATGGAGTTGATGCAGTCTTTTTCTTAAAACTATCCTCTGAAGCTTACATGTGCCTGTCACAATAACCTGGATGGCACTGTAGAAGTTTTGAGGTTGCATTGTATAAAATGTTATTTAATGTCTTGTATTGGAAATTATTTTTTCAGTATTATCCAGAGAAGACAGGACCTCCAGGAACAGCCTCTTCAATCATGACATTTAAGCACCCTTTATCGTATTAGCACAGGTAGCCACAAAGACGTTTGTTGGTAGCTGTCCATCTAGCAAAGGCTTTTGATTTGATTTGATCATTTTCTTGCCTGTGGTTTCCACAAGATTCTCTGCCATTCTTGACATCACAGGTCTCAATATCTGGAACTTCTACTTTAATCTTCCAGTTTATTTTAATTCCCTTTTATAAATTGTGTCAAAGGGCATATAGGGTACACAGCTACAATGTCCACGGTTGCTACATGCTCAGGAGCGAGGAACAGAGCCTTACTTTCCAAAATAGATGGTTCCACTCAGGCTCTGACAGGTCCAGTAGAAAACTAGTAAAAGGAAAGAACTGAAGAAAGCAAGCTTCATTCATCTACAGAAAAGTTCCTCCTCCTGGAAATTAGCACAGGCACTGAGAGGTACTGTGTGTATGAAGGTAATAAAATACATTTCTAAAGGACTTTGACAGTATTCCGCTCTGTAAATCTCACTGGACTTTAAACCACTTTGCAGTCCTTTTGAAACTAAATTGCAGAATACCCTGATTCCAACTGCTAAATACAGGAAATTGAAGATAGATGTGATCAAAGTTCAGTAAAATCAACGAAGTGCTGTTCAGAACTGACAGGTCTAAATTACCTAATTAAATTAGAGGATGCAATTAAAAGAAAAAAGCCTTATATTTTTGAGTAGTCCTTTTCATCCTTTGGTCCTTCAAATAACTTACTTTACAAATGCTTGAGAGTCACAAGAGATCTGTCAACCAAAGCAGACAAAGTTGTAATACAGGAAAACAGTTCTAACTTACCACTTTTTTTACTAGGTCACCACTGTTGGGTTTTCCCACTGTGATATCGGAGGTGTTCCCAATAGGCTTTTCAGCAGGAAGTGGTGGAGGGCTATGCAGAATTTCATTTAAAGCTGTAAAAACCGCAGAAAGTTCCCAAATGAAAGTCTAATTAATAGCTTCTTTACATGGACCAACAATAGGTAAGGGAATCCACCTTGGTTTGGGGCATTTTTTGGGTGTGAATGCAACTTCCTTCCTCAAAGTCTGAGCTGCCAGTGGGCAGGACCATGGGAAGGCTAATGGAGAGGAAAAGGGCATGACTGGAACATAGCAACTCTGAGGTTGACTTCAGGAGTGCTTCCCAACCTGCATAACAAATCTTCACTTTACTCTCGGGACACTGGCAAGTTATTCTAGGGTTTCAGGGTTTCAGCTGGAATACTTGTTGATATAATATTAGACGAGTAGGAGAGTTTCTACCCCTGGGAATGTCAGACTCATTACTGGATACCCTGAAACACCATCACCATCTCTCAGACACATTTCTAAACTGGCTCACTTTTTTCAGCTGTCAGCTCCTGGAATATCCTTCAGGCTGGAAAACAGCTGAGGGTTATTTCAAGTAACCCTGAAAGATCAGGAGTCTTGGATGAAGAATCTCCAGAAAGGTAAAGACAAGAAAAGTAGCTGACAGTGATGTTCTCAGTCTCAATAAAGAACACAAAAACCTGATAAATGCAAGATATTTGCTTCTGACATCTCTGCCAGAAGATTTGCCAGCATATTTACCAATCATTTTGTCTTTATATACTGGAACCTTGCCATCTATTTTACAATGTATTTTGTATACCAAGAAAATTAATTTCATACCAAGAACTTTAGACACTTAAGCTCTTCTGACTTCCAGGCAGCCTTGGAGTTATATAAAAATATATGTAGACAGCTTGGGCATTTATAGACTCATGACAAAAAAAGAGGAGAGATTCTATCCAAATGAGAACTTTCAGTTGCTCATTTGATGAAAAGTTGGTTCAACAGAAAACCAACACTTAGGAAGGAAAAGTGTTGTCTGGCTTTAACACGTCAGTTGCATTACTGTGATCTAAAATGGATCAGTTCAAGTATAAATCACTTATTCTCAGGAAAAGGTCACTGTTGCTTTGTTGACAGTGACCGAGCATGTGGAAAAAAGTTACTGAAGTTCATCACTCTTCTAAGCTACTATGATGGATGAAAAGTAAAATCAATACCTGGCAGCAATTGCAAGAGAAATCTTCTCTTGCCATACCTTACTGATACATAAAAAGTCAAAGAGCTTTATTTATTTATTTACACCACTTCTAATCTTGACATATACACAGATAGCCTTACTTCCTTGCCTCTACTCTTTATAAGACTGAAATTAAAGGAAATAAAGGAAGAAAGAAAAAACCAACAACCCAACAAGTCAAGAACTGATAGGCAGGTGTTATTTTCAGTGATTTCTAATGTTGCTAATGCTAAATAAGTGCTTTAATGGAGTTAAAATTCTTAAGTGTCCAGCTCTGTCCCCTTTTTGGTAGTTCTGGGTAGGTTGTTTTGGGTTTTGGGGTTTTTTTGTTGTTTATTGGTGGTTTTCTTTTTGGTTTGTTCTGGTACCCTGTCAGAATCGATCTCCCTCTATACCTTTGATGGTAAAACATGCCCTGTACTGAGATTATGTGGCTCTCTTTCAAGTTAAATCCTACTACTCCATGTTATACTTTGGCTAAGTTGTACCTTTCTCATTTTTAAACTTTTAACAGCTTCCATCTCTGCAGCAGCTCCTATCTCACAAAAGGCTACTCTGCTTTCTTGGAACCTGCTTCTGATCCTCCACACCCCATTAATCTTCCAGCCACAGCATGCCATAAGGCAGTCCTTCACACATCCCTCCTTGACAATTGTAGCCAAGTACAGTATGATCAGCGGCCTTCTGTGGAAATTTCAATTACCACTAGAGAGCAGCAAGGGACCAGTTATCTATCTACAGTTAGTAAAATAATCTAGATCAGAAAAAAAAAAAATTAAAAATTGTCAACTCTTTTTTGTCTTTTTTTTTTTTTTAAATAGAAATTACAATTTCCTTTGTGAAGAATTATGTTTTAGGTTCTTTACAGTTGTTCACAAACATATTCTTCCAACTGGAAAAAATCCAACCCGCTTTTCCTTGTGACCAGGTATTAACAGAGAGACTTCTTCTCACGGCTTTATCTTCAATCTTCTCCACCTTTTTCATAGTTTCCATTGCATTTCTTGCATATGCAAAGGAAAAGAAAAACTTGCATTTTAGCACTGGGGTGGTGGTGGCAGGAGCAGGAAACTCAGGGATAAAATGAGAGAAAGTCTTGGGAGAACAGCCACCCGGCTGTGTAGCTGCTATAAGCTGGCTCTTTGCCTACTCAGTGTAGTAAAATGATTTTGAAATATGAGTTTTAAGAGCTATCTTATGACATTTCTACCAAAGCTTTGAAGATAAAACATAAGGCTAAACAAAAGTAAGCATACCATCTTGTGACTCTCTGATAGATTTCCACTCTCAGATACCGCCAGCATCATTGGTTAGAGGTGGAACGTATTAGGGATATGGTAACTATGAGAAAACTATAGTCAAGGCCTTGACATAAATTTGAACATATGAAGTTTTTGCATCCAACTTCTCACATACTTTTTTATTCTCCAAGTTGCTACCAAAATACTACTGCTTACGTGGCCACAGCTTTCAAAATCAACAAGGGTCAAGGGTACTTTTTGACATAAGATGTGAAAACTATGCTTACACCCCAACTAAGCTGTGCTTGAAGCAAAGTTTAACACATTAGTGTTGTTCCTTTCACAACTTGGGAAGCTCAGAAGCATTAAAACATCATCAGCAGATGTCAGAACAGAAGTCACTTTGACCAAAGGTACAGCTCAGTGATATGGTTTAGATGATAAAACAAACTGGCTTTTGCTGAAAGGGTCTCCTCCAGCTCTTTCCTGACTGACTGCCTTTAGATTCCAGCCCCAACACACAGTTTCACCTCTGATATGCATTAGCTCCATAAGATTCTAGGGACATGAAACTTCATGGAGGGAGCCAGACAAGGTATCTGTCAGATAGGAACATGACTCCCAGCTATTTCTCTCTCCCACCACAGCCCTTAGGTTGGCTCCTATATCATGTTAAACTATACTATGGATTCCTTTGGCAGCTAATATAGCTAGTAAACAGCAACTCAATCAGTAAGCAGTAAGTCTCAGTTAAAATTATTTTCTGTCAGATTTCTCAGACAATCTGGAAGAAGAAGAACTTACATTTCCCAGGTTTAGCTGGGATTCGGATCACAGTGGGTTTCCGCACTACAGCTGGCTGAGCTGTCTGTTCCTTTGCAGGTTCACTTTTGGCAAGGAACTGAAATGGATCTAAAAGAAAAAAAAAAAACCACGTCAACATATTTAATATTTATTTGTTGCACACTAATCTCATGGAGCATTGCTTTCGTTTTGTATTTCACACCCAAGAAAGTAATTAAAAATATATAAATCAAGCTGGTGCAAACAGCGTTTTCAGCTCTTTGTAAATAACATGTCTTTTCTGTACATCTGCATTCATTGTTGACTTAACATAAACATGCTCCAGATGCTTTGTGGGATTATATAAGTCACTGAACAAGAGGAGCTGCATTGCTTGGTAATAGGGACCTGAAATCAGGATGGTTTTAGGGAAATGTTTTCAATGCACTTGCTCTAATATGCAGACAGAGCTGTGAACACATTTGCTAAAAAGTTTTAATCAATAAAATCTTGCTGAAGCTCAACAATGAGCACTGCAGCAGACAAAATGCCTACAGAAACAAAACAAAACAAAGCCAAGCTTTTAAATATCACTGATTACAAAATGTCTTTGCTGTAGAACAACTAATTCCCTGGAAGATTCTGCATCATTCTGTTGACTATAAAACCGGTGTCGCAGGGGAGTCTGGTTCAGACCAAGGACTGGGAGCCATGCCCAAGCTCTACCCTTGCCTGTTATCACTCACTCCTCTACAAGCCTGTCCAGCCATTCCATCAATAGGATAGGAGCAATGTTTTCTACGCTTCATAAACTTAAGCACTGGTCTCTTATTAATAGGCATGGGAACATATGCGCATGTAGAAGGCAGCTGTGAAAACACTTGTATGTAAATAAAATCCAAATCAGTGGGTGCTTTCCCAAGTACACCTTCATGTCAAAAGGCAATACTTCAAGCATACCTCTTCCCTGTTGTTAACAACTGCCCCCTTTTTCTCTGACTACCAAAAAGGGCAGCAAAATGGCAATGCTTAATAGTATCGTAAATGTGTAAAGTAGAAACTGGAGAAACACTCTGGACAGTAAATTCTCCATGACGCATATTCATAGCCTCAACAACTGAGTTTGATCTCCTCTGGTGGCCTTTTTAGATATGTAGCTCAATGAGATGTTATTTATGGAGTGTCAGAGTCTGAGGGGAAGCACGCCGGGCATCTCTTTAAATTCTTCAGGACCTTCTATAAAAACATACCCCTCCCCAAAACTACTGCCACACTTTCTGACAAAGTTGGAAGTCCCCCTGTTTGATAAAATTCTGTCTTCAACACTTGCAGAAAACAATTTTAAAAATTATGTAATATGAAGTCATGATCTCTTACAGATCATTTTGGAGAGTGTAACACAGTACAGTTTATCAGGACCCTAGAAATCTGTGGCAATACAAATAAGATTTGAGAAAATCCAGAAAGACAGTATTTATTTATAAACAACCTCATTAAAACCTTTTAGCATTTTAACTAAAAAAGCCTTGGCAGTTTTAGAGAGGGGAAGAAGACCATCAAGCTCTGGTTTTGGTGGGGTTTCTTTAACTAAAAATAGGCCCAAACTAATTTCACCAAGAGAAAACACCATGTAACCCTGAGCTGCTGAATTACAGTGTAATGGACTGCCCTCCCACACGCACACAATTTGGCAGTCACAGTTCCCCCCAGCCTCTGCTGCTGCTTCTCCTTCCCAGGCGCTTCTGCCCTCAGTCCTCTCTGCCCGTGCCCCCAGCCAGCACGCAGCTGTAGAGAGCAGCGGGACCAACATGCCCCGAGGCCCATGTATGCTCTCCCTTGCTCAGATGTCCACCTCCCACTAGCTCCCTGCTTAAGGCTCTCTTTGTAGGTATATCCACCACGTACAGGTGTGCCACGGGGGGTCTGTGACAGGGTTTCTCAAATTCCTACAGGAGCCTACAGGCTCCCTAGAAATCTGCCTGGGAACCTTCATGTCACATTTTACTCAGGAATCAACACACACTGATTCCTTCTGTCAGGCTGTTTGTGCAACAGCTTTTGAGCGTGCTCTTCAGGTAGAAAGGATCATGACAGGTCAACAATTTGTCTGCAGTGAAAGGTATGCAGGCTATAGTTAAAAATAAGCCCTGTTACCATCTAGACAGAAGACAGCTCCATCACATTGTGCCCAAAGACACTGGTGCATCCAGAAACAAGGTACAGGCAATCCACAACGTTATAGCTGATGAAGAAAAAACATCTTGTTTAAGCTGCGGATTAGCACTAGTCAGTGAAAGATCTCTTCAATGAAAGGTGCATCACAGCAAGGGTTTTTCTAAAGGACTTGAAAACACAGACCACGAGAGGGGTGCAAGCACTCTGGCTATATGGTCATTACCAAAAACAAAAATCCCACTCTTAGAGGAAGCCTTCAGTTATCATTTTCTTTTATTCCTTTAGAACTATTTCTGCTAGTTACACTGCCAACATTTGAATTGCATTAAAAACAGACGTATCGGTGCAGCTGAAAAAAAGGCAACTGAAAGCAGACTTTCTTCTCTCTTTCAGTTATCTAGCAATTCTGACAGATTTGAGGAGTGACCCTGGTGAGGCAGCAGGGCAGGGGAGACTAAAAGCCAGAGACACAGAGTGAACAGAGGAAAAGTGAGCAGGGGTAAGTCATGGGCTCCTTCACACAGCAGGACCACAGGGAACATGCTGGCACACAGAGCACCTCCCAAGGTAAGGTTCTGCAGAGGTTAAGGAAGTTCTGCATGAACAACAAGGAAATAATTCCTCAAAGCCTCCATCTTACAAAAATACAGACTTTGAGAGACCAAGTGGAAGTGCTCTAAACACCCAAAATAATCACAGATGTGCATTCCTGTAAATTTATGGGAGATTTACAATTGTACAGAATTACTGTTTGTCAGCTCTTAATCACTGCTATGTGTAGGAATGGTTTTCTGGACCATTCAACAGTTGGCAGAGGTCTCTAAATCAATAAATCTGAGAAGCGATTTTTTAAGTCTGAGAAAAGCAATTTCTAAGGCTGAGAAAACCACTCAATGAACTTTAGTTTTTCACTCATTATCTTATGTTCAATTATACCGTTGTCACCTCATAATTAGTTTAAAACTCATTACCTTGTTTGTGTTATTTCATTCCCCAGTGTTGGGATTGCAGCAGAAATTGGCTGAGTAAACAACTGTGCTGCTTTGTGCAATGGGACTGACAACATATCAAATTTTTATGTTGTTTAACAACAATTGGGCATCATTTGAGCATAATTCACAGAGGTGTGAAAACAGAATTGTTAATACACTCATTTAAAGCTTCTCAGCTCAAGGAAATTAATCTGCAAAGCATTTTTCGTGACATTGAGTTCTATTGATTTTTTTTTTTTTTTACTTATAATGATGCTTAAAGTCTGTGTCTTCCTTAGTTTCACTTTTCTACAGCTTCTGTTTCAAAGCTTTATGTGATAACATATATTGCTGTGCTTGTTTGCAGGAAAGACAAATGAAAGCTGTGTATTGAAATACATGACAGAGTGTCTCTTTCTTTTGGCAGTTTAGGAGAGACAGCATTTTCCCCCCACTCTCATTTATCATCCTTGTTTAAAATAAAAAATTAGGATGTTACAGAACAAACACTACACTTTGCCCATGTGAGCATGGACAGACAGCTATCTTCCCAAAACATTTCTTGGTAACCTTTAAGAAGGTGGTAGTCAGATGGTAACAAATACCTCAGCAGCAGTAAGTGGAATCTCCAAACAAATCGGATGTGGAAAGCTGAAAGCACAGAATAGTACTATCTGCTGCAAGGATGTTCAGTCCTCTAAGTAGTACTCTCAGTACACGAGAGCAACGTATTAGGAAAGGTGTTGATGCTGACATTACACTCGCTACTACAGCAGTATGCAACTATGTCTACTTTTAATGTTTAATTAAAAAACTAAATCAGCTGTTAAAGGCAAAGCTCTCACACCCTCTTCATACAGAACATAACCATTACAGGATCTCCCAGGAGCAGAGAATAGAGCCGCTCCTCATCACCAAATGGTTTTATTAAAATCTAGCTCCATAAAACCACTCTGCTGTATGTGGAAGGACACTTAAGCCACACTTGGGTGAAGATTTTCAACTCCTAGTAACAGAGCAGGATTCAATGGAAACCTGACAGACAACATCCCAAACAGGAATGGGACCAATTCTCAAAAAGCACTGTGAAATGCTACAACCAGAAGTCTGACGTTCACTCAGACATTCTAAATCTCCATCAATTCACAACTATAGACATATTAGACCAGTTAAACTACCTAAATTACAGCATCGCTGACTTTCAGCACATCAGTTTTCCCTAACATTTTTCATAACTGAAATTAACAGTTTGATGTTCTTAAAAATGCTATTTCTGACCCAGGAGAATAATATGGACTACACCACCTTTCTCAAAATACTCATTTTGCAGCTCCCTCTGCTTATAGAACTGCCATGCTCTGGTCATGACAGTGTCTTTCAGTAGACTGGGAAATTAAATAAGGAAAAAGAAAGGGAAAAAAAAAAAAACAGAGAACAAGATGTAGGCTCTTTCACAATGTAATCTGTGCATAACCTGAAAGTAAGCTCAGGTGAAACTTAGGCAGCTCAGCATTATCCTAATGCCAGGAGAGTAGAGCAGGTCACTCAAAAGAACTGCAGTATTCAGGAGCAGACTTAGCATGGACTTCAGACTTAGAAGTGGAGCAGAGGTAAGCGAATCTGCTACCATCATATTCTAGGATTTCTTTCTTCCCAGCTGCACCGAGGTTTTTATGACTACCCAGTTATTTTGGTATGGGCTAAGAACAGACTGTGTGGTCCCGCTTCATTCAAAGATTTATAGTTCATCAGGCCAAGGAGATTTGCTTTACTTGAAAGGGCACATTTAGTCAAACAGGTACTCCAATGGGCTGGCAAAAATCTCTTACACGTAACAACCTTTACACATAAGTATCTTTCCCAGTGTGGTTGACAAAGCATTCGCTTTATTTCTGCACCTGCTTACCCCATTATCTAAATTGCGCAACACTGGGGCAGGCATGTAGTAATTTCAGAAAGCTTTACCTTGAGAAACATTATGTCCTGATGCCAAAATAGAAATTTCAAACTTCTCCCACATTAACAAGATTTTTTAAGAAGAGTTGTGCAAAGACTTCAGGACAAGAAGACTTTATCCAGCAACATTTCTTATTACTCAGGGCAGAGAAAATGTAGCTAACTCCTTGCACAGGTTCCCTGTTCACTGCTGACATCTGACAGATCACCACAAAAAAGCAACTCAATGCCAGTGATCACTATTTTCAAGGAACAAGCCAGTGATGTTTACAGTATACATGTAGAGTTTGCAGAAGAAGCCTAGCCACCAGTACTACAAAAGTGCACTTATGTAGAGTTTGTCATTCTCTGGGAAGTATAAAGAAAAAAAAAACTAAATTGCTGAGATGCAACAGAAGATCCAACCTAAATGTACTTGCTGAAAATGCAAGATGTCTTTAACTGAGCAATGAATAATCTCATCCATGGTGTTAAAAAGTTGGAAGGCAGTTAAAATAAAATCTTCTACTAGAACATCAAAATTTATTAGGCTATTGTAACACTTATACACTAAGCATTTATGGGGTGGAAAGCTACAATGATACATCGTACACAGAGACAGATATAATGGACCCTTTCCAAGCTTTGACTCTCATCAGGCCTTTGAAACTTCTCTTTCCAACTGTGGGAAAGCCCACCATTACTATCTGTGTGTACCTAAAAAAGCACTAGTTCATTGCTAGCTTGCCCATGCTAGTAAAAGTGATAGTGATTACACTGCCTTTTGCACAAAAAGACTACTTATGTGAACGTAAGTTATTACATGAGAGTTCAGTGGCTATTCCTACATCATTAATCATTAGTCAGCATGGATTCACCAAGGGGAGATCGTGCTCGACCAATCTCATAGGCGCCTATGATCTCATCACCAGCTGGGTAGATGGAGGGAGAGCAGTAGATGTCATCTACCTTGACTTCAGCAAGGCTTTCGATACTGTCTCCCATGACATTCTGATAACAAAGCTGAGAGAGCATGGGATAGATGAGTGGACAGTGAGGTGGGTCGAGAACTGGCTGTTGGACTGAGCCCAGAGGGTCATGATCAGTGGAGCAGAGTCTGACTGGAGACCTGTGACTAGCGGTGTTCCCCAGGGCTCGGTGTTGGGTCCAGTCCTGTTCAATATCTTCACTGACGACCCTGATGAGGGAATAGCATTCACCCTCAGCAAGTACCGATGATACAAAGCTGGGAGGAGTGGCTGACACACAGGAACACTGCGCTGCCATCCAGCAAGACCTGGACAGGCTGGAGAGCTGGGCAGGGAGAAACCAGATGAAGTTCAACAAAAGCAAGTGTAAAGTCTTGCACCTGGGAAGGAACAACCGCATGTATCAGTACAGGCTGGGGGATGACCTGCTGGAGAAGAGCTCTGTGAAGATGGACCTGGGGGTCCTGGTGGATTACAGGTTGGCTATGAGCCAGCAGTGTGCCCTGGTGGCTAAGAGAGCCAATGGGATCCTGGGGTGCATCGGGAGGAGTGTGGCCAGCAGGTCAAAGGAGATGATCCTCCCCCTCTACTCTGCCCTGGTCAGGCCCCACTTAGAGTATTGTGTCCAGTTCTGGGCTCCCTGGTGTTAAAAGGACAGGGATCTCCTTGAGAGACCAAAGAAGGGATACAAAGATTATTAAGGGCCTGGAGCATCTCCCCTATGAGGAGAGGCTGAATAAGCTCGGACTGTTCAGTCTGGATAAAAGAAGACTAAGGGGGGACCTAATTGGTGTTTACAATTAACTTAAGCATGGGATGCAGGGGGATTAGCCAGCCCCTTTTCAGTGGTCTGTGGAGACAGGACAAGGGGCAATGGCTGCAAGCTAGAACACAGGAAGTTCTGCACCAACATGCAGAAAAGCTTCTTTACAGTGAGGGTGACAGAGCCCTGGGACAGGCTGCCCAGGGAGGTGGTGGAGTCTCCTTCCCTGGAGATATTCAAGAACCATCTGGATGCCTATCTGTGCAATATGAGCTAGGGAACTGCTTTGGCAGGGGGGTTGGACCCGATGATCTCTTGAGGTCCCTTCCAATCCTGACAATTCTGTGATTAATCTGTTTTGCTAGCTGGAGTAAGACTAGGATAGTTCAGGTTGGAAGAGTCTTCAGGAGGTCTCTAATCAAACCTCCTGCCAAGAACAGGTCAGCCGTAAGATCATGATGATAGAAAGTGGTTGCATAGCCTAGCTTAACTTAAAAAACATACGACAAAAAGGTATTTGGTCATACAGGGGGTGACAAAAAAACCCACTCCACATTATGCTGGAGATGAAGAAACACAGCCTTGTCCGTTCTTGCCAGGTGAATGATGCTTGTTCACCAGCAAGATACTCAAAATGCTCCAAAACAGACAAGCTGTAATTCAGAGGACTGGTGATAGAAAGCAGTAGGGCATACAAAATCGTAATGAAATCCTGAAAGACAAGTGAATTCGTAATGTTGTTTAAAATACCTGTCTACCCTCTTGCAAAAATCTCACATCCTTTCAGCAAAAGAAAAAAATACTGGTTTATTTATAAATACTTCTTTTAAATAAGTATTTTGCTGATCTTTGACAAGCTTTCTGGTCAAAGGATATCTGCACTTCCAGTTTTACTGTAAACTAAACAGATTTGATCATCAGAGAAGACAGTTATTAATAATATTATTGCTCGTGTGTTACCATTTAACTGTATCTATAGACATGGAACTCAAAACCAAATTAATTTGCACTGGACAACCTAAAGGACTCCTCATCTATTATGTTGCTATGATTTAAAAACCTTATTTGTTCCATGAAACTGTATATAAGGCCCTCTCCTGTGGAACAGTGGAGTCACTTCCAAGCTCCTTGAAAGGCTCCAACTTACGTTTACTAAGCAAACATCTATAGTGCCTGAGGAATTAACAGATGCTTTTTACCACTTCTGCTGGATATTCCCAACCTTGCAGCAGAACCATCAGGACACTGCACAGACCCGTACCTCCTCTAGCTGACCTCACAGTAGCATGCCTTCAGGTGCGTTTGGTTTTTTCAGGAGTTTAAGCCAAACAGCAGATTAAAATGGATGAGACAGCTCACTCTGCTCTGGGGATGATACTTTTGGCAGTGAGGAGATAGCGTAAGAATCATTGGAAGTAACACAGTAGAACCCTAAGAAAAGCTGCTTTACTTTGAAAATATGTCTGGACTAGCCTGCCAGTTGAAAATATTTCAGTCCCTTTTTTCTTTTCCTTCCTGAGGAAGCAATTAAAAACAAGCAGCTGGGCAATATCCCTGCAGCAGACAAATTTGGAGTTCTCAAGCAGCAGTTTTTCTGAATTGACTACAATGTCACACAAATTCCACCATTCATTTCCCAAGCAGGAACAATACATATAAATGGATAGCACCGCTGGGTTGGTTGGTGGAGGTTTTTTGCCATACAGGCAGAAACAGTTTTACACTGTGATGAAGTAGATAGATAGATAGACAGACAGACAGACAGATAGATTACTGTTGGAATGGAAATACACTAATATGACAAAGACATCGCGAAGCGCTGTCTCCAGCTGTTAAGGTAAGGCTCTCTCCGAACTACTTTTCAAAGCATTTGGTTTAAAATGAGTTCTTGTGTTTCAGGCACAGAGCAATCAGCAAATTATATGCTGTTTTGGAGACAGAAATGACAAGAGAGAATGATAATTCTCCACATGCAAAAAAGGAATGAAAACTTCCTAGCAAGATCCCCTCCAGGTTTTAATTTAAATGTGTGCTGTCAATGCAGTTGCCTTATTTTCTCTGTTCAAAACATACATTTTCAGAACATTTGGCAAGAGGGCATACTACATGCGTTAGCATAGCTACTAATGCAAGATATGGATGAAATAATGCATCTTCTGCAGCCATGGAATTTACACTCAGTTCCATTTGCACTAAGATTTACTTCCCAAGCTTTTGTAAAAATAGATTAGGGAGAAGACAGCCCACCTGACAGATTACTGAAACTTTTAACCTTCAGGAACTGCACAAATCCCTGTTATCAGCTATAAGAAAAATGTAAAAATACCCCAGATGATCCA
Organism: Laterallus jamaicensis coturniculus; assembly: GCA_022605575.1. Taxonomy (NCBI): domain Eukaryota; kingdom Metazoa; phylum Chordata; class Aves; order Gruiformes; family Rallidae; genus Laterallus; species Laterallus jamaicensis. Next base: position 31,162,944 of record JAKCOX010000005.1, read on the forward strand.
AAATATCACAACTGTCATCAAAGCATTAGCACCTCAAGATTTAGGGTCCCAAACAGATGCCTTCACCTTCTAAATGACTGACTTGAACAGGAGTAATTTCATTAGGATACAAACAGCTTTGAACATTATCTCTAGCCTTTGAGTCCAAAATTATGGCACTTAAAACTGGCATCAGTTTTGGCTGCTGATGAAAGGACCAGTTCTACAGATCTGCCATTCCTGACTGCTCCTTCCTGGCACCTCCCTTGGGCCAGCATCAGAGACATGGGTTGGATGTCAGTTCACCTCAATCTCAAAGGTGTTGTAGCTTCCAGAGCTCCCACAGACTTCAACTGGCAAAGTGGATGCTGAAAACTCTGAAAGGGATCTTGGTACCCAGAGTCTCTATTTGCACCAGAATGGTTCCCCTTCTCCATACAGATCAGACAAAGATAAAATCATTAATGTTTGGATATGGGCAAGTTCACTCTACAAGCAGCTGTGTTGTTGGAGATGCTGTCAAACACTGATGAAACCCATGGGATTGCCTGAGGTAAACTTGGAAGAAAACCCTCCAGTTCGCTTTGGTAGTTAAACTACCAAACACTGACAGTTAAACTGGTGAAACTAGTTGCCGACACTGTTGATGTTAGCACATAAATAATACTCAAATATCTTTCCCTACTGTGGACATGGTAGCCTTCTGTTAGAGAAAGCTGATGTCTGACGTCAGCCAACCAAATTGTTGTGGAGGCTCTAGATTTGTTTTGCCTGTTTCACCTTTCCATGTATATGCTCACGTCAACTTCTGTACCCTCCCCATCAGCAGCCAAACACTTCACCTCCTTACTTTTGCATGAGGCATTAGCAGCAGCAGTGACTGATCCACCCAGTCTTATTTACATCAGTCTAAGTAGCAGGTGCATTTCTGCTGAATCAGAAAAGCCTTCAGTTTTGTGAACACTGTAATACTGCTCTTTGAAACCAAGAGCCAGCCGCTTGTTTGTCAAACAGCGCTGCACGAAAGCCTTCTTCCTTTCCTAGGGTTGCCATACCAACAAGCAGATCATTGTCATTTTGCTAAGTAATGACAAATATTTAAGAAATGCAGAAGTCTGGGGAACTGGGAGCAAGATTAGAGCTTCTCTTCCTGACTTAACAAAACATCTTCCAAATCCTAAACTGTTCCTGTGGGAACATGAGAAATAGCTAGTGTTAAGTCCTCTGTGTTGCTTCATTTTTTCCAGAAAGCTGTTATTGTTCTTGTGAATACTCTGTCAAGACATAGCATGGCATTAGTAATCAAAGGTATAGGATATGATCGTGAGCTTACAAATGCCTGCAAAAGTCTGGAATGAATCCTAATTTTACAGAGTAGTAAAGTGATAATGCTGTCAGACCTTTTTCTCTTTAGTATGGATGAAGAGGTTTCAGCAAAGATGCTATTTTATTGAATGAATAAAATCACAGGCAGGTGACTCAAGAAGTCAGGAAACTGTAATGTGAATAATTCTGATGTTAACCATGAGAATGCAAAGTATTTTCTTCTTTATTAAATCAAGAATAACACCTTGGACACCAACCAGCAAGATGAAGACCACTCTTACCACTTAATCATGAAAGATGTTTTTTCAGGTGACTTTCATTAGGGGTCACTGAAGCCTCTGATTTAACAGAGCAATTAATGTTATTTAATTTTACCAGGTTGGGGAAAGGCAGTCTTTTAGTATACAGAGCCAAAACTGATGAACTGGTCCTCTCATCATTTTCCTTTTTATGCACTTTCAGAATGCAGGCATTCTCTTTTCTTGCCTACTGCTTAGTACAGTTACTTTTTCTGTCTGTTGCATCCATTAATCAAAATAAAATGACTGAAACTACAAAGTTTACTCTAAATGCACAGAAAACAAGAGTCATCCCTTGTGCTTCCAACTTTCCTCTAAAGCCATCAAATACACAGTGGCTGTTCCATGCCTCCAGTGTCCAGACACAATGATCGTGCCTCTGTTACCAGCTTGACACTGTCAGTTATACACTTCCCTGACATAAGCACAAACTGCCTCTCCAGTCATCCTATACTCCTGCATTCTGCCAGGCTTTGTACAGCTTCTGCAGTGGAATTTTTGTACAGCTTCCTGGAATCTGCCCGTCCTAGAAAAAAATCCATATGTCCATACGTACGAATCTTAACAGATTAAGTCTTTAAAGGACTCTCAACATCTGCCTTGGGGGTTTTATGCCAATACAGAGGAGAAACAATAACAAATCAGGACTTCATCTAAACATACAATTCACTGACATGGTTTAGCGCCAGCCAGCAGCTGAGCATCACACAGCCGCTCGCTCACTGCCTCCCCCATGGGATGGGGAGGTGAATCCACAGGCAAATGTAAAATTCACGGGTTGGGATAAGGGCAGTTTACTGGCTCAGCAAAGGGAGAGGAAAATAACAATGGTACTTACGATGTGTAAAGCAGGTGATACACAATGTAATTGGCTCATGAAACAACCCCAGAAACACTCAGCCAGTCCCTGAGCCACCACTTCTCCCTGATGTAAGGATCATCTGGTTCAGAGTTCCATAAACAGGTTTTGGCAATGTCTAGGCCAACAGGTGACTCACGGAAGGGGGGGTGTGGGGTGTGGGGGGGGGGGGGCGGTGGGGAGGGGGTTGTGAAGCGACTTAGCCTTGAATTGCTTTGAGGCCCCATCTCAGCAGAGACAGCCCATGGGGAGCTGTGTAGATAGCTCAGACATGAGTTGTCCTACAAAATTAGACTAAAGGGTGAACCAAAACCTGGGCTGAGCTGTGGAATTCCTTCAACAAACAGTATGCCCTGAGTGCCAATCAAGCCACTATTCAGCTGTCCAGCAGTAAGATAAAGGCCAGCCAGAGGGTCTACAATGCAAAGATATGCAACAGATAGGATATAAGATAAGGGGGAATCACTGCTAATGACAAGCATGGAAGGTGGCATTGTCCACTAGGACACAGTCCTGCCCACTAACACGTACATCAGACAAAAGATGAAATAAAACCCCCTTGGATTCAGTCTGAGATGGAGGAGCCACTTTTCCAACTCTGCGAGGAGACTTTTCCCCCTTGGCCAGGATACTGGCTAAGGTAATGTAATGAGAACCCTTACCAGAGAGATGGGTAAGTGAATATTTGATATACTTTAAGTTTGTAGTCTTGCATAATTAACTAACACACGTGTAGTATTTAGTGTGCTTATGATAGTGTGTTCTGTGAATCTGCTGTGGTTGTAAAATTGAACCTTGTGAATTGCCTGCAGGTGGTAACAGTGAGTGATGTGACTCGGTTGCCAGTGGTAATACTGAATTCTGTGACTGTTGTGTTGGCAGTAGTATATTCTGTGACTCGCTTCTGGTTGTGATAAGTGTAGTTGTACTTCTAAACAGCAATAGTGCATTGCTCCATTGTATTCACGAAACCTTCTCTTTACAGAAAGCTAAGATGTTTAATTATAAATGAAGTTTTAAAAAAAAAAAAATCATCATACTTAGTCCCTTAAACAAGTATTTTGTATGACAGACCATCTGCTTCAAAGAAAAACTCTCCCTGGATTGCAATGGGGCTGGTAAGCTAAATAAGACATACTTGATCATTAAGAGGGAAAAACCTATTGCTATAAAATTTAATGACAGCCCAACATGCCCCTGTCTCTCAAACTCCCTAAAGCAGCATTAAAAAAATTGACCCCTAGTGCTTAATGGTATTAAACAAAGTTTATGAAAGGGGTGTAGTTGTAGTAATTAATCTGTCCATATGAAATAATTACTTTCACTTACTAGAAAAAAGTGAAGTTGCATAACTATCATATAACCAAATGGAAAGACAAGGAACAAAATAGGAAAGAGAAAATAAGTAGGCACTGGTGAGATGGACAGAGTATCCCCGGATGTTTGATCACAGATTTTCCTAAAAGTAATGCTGCTTCTCTAGATGCTATAATGACTAGGTTTCCACTAGAGAACTTCAGGCACACATATAAATTAGTCATATTAGACGGCAAGAGGTAAGATGTCCCAATTCCCCAGAGAGAATTGTGATACAGTCTGGAGGTGACATCTAGCGTATAATGTCAAGTCTTTTACATTCTGGAGGTGACATCTAGCATATAATATCAGGTCTTTTCTCATTATTTTAGTAATCATGTAATAAATCCAGCAGGCAAGTTCTGAGATTTTTATAGCCTTGAAACCTCCAGAGTCTCAAAATCCAAGTAATTTCATAGTCAACTTGATGGTATAGAAACCCAAAAATTTCACATACATATATAAACCCTGTCAAGACAGGTAGACATAACTCATACACCTGCAAAGAGTAGCTACTGTGACAGTTAAAAAAATAAAGTCTTCTTACCTGCTGCTGCTTCAGAACTGATGCTATCTTTAACTGTACCAGGTGGACTTAGGGGCAGAACGTCATCATCAAAACTGATCAGATCTCCTTCAACATCTGGTTTATTTTGCAAAGCAGGTGCCAACGAGTTGGGTGCAGGTGACAATTCCCCCAGAGACCTGACATCTTTTTCTTGGGTAGCTACAGAAGCCCATGGGGGAGCAGCAGTCTGTTTTAGAGAGGCCAAAGAAAGGGCAGGATTTTCTGCATAACGTGACTTTTTAGGAATGAGAGGCCTTGGAGCAGGAACGGGAAATTTCTTTTGTCCATCACTGTTCTCTGCAACTGATCCACTCCTTGCATCAAGAAAATCACTACTACTACTTTTGACAAGGCCAGGTTTTGGCTTCTTTGGCAGCTCAGGTTTGGCTACAACACTGCTTCCCACTACTTCAGGTTGAGGCTGCAATTCCTTGGAAAGTGTTGATTTGCTTTCTGTCCACACATCCCAGTCTCCTGAAATTCTGCTTACCCCTGGCTTTGGAGCAACTACTGGCTTCTTTGAAGTAACAGGTCTTGAACGAGGGGCAATTTCTGGCTTTTTTGATAATCCTGAGGTATCATTAGTTCCTTGGGATTCAAAAACTTTGATCCTTGAAACAATACTATTTTGGCTCTTCTCTGTACTCATGCTGTCCATCGCCAAGTGATTGTCTAGTAAGCTATCATCTAAGAGAGGTGGCTGTTGAATTGGAGGTTGTTCCCTTTTTGTGGTAGACCTGTTCACTTCTTCTCCATTGTCTATCTTACTTTCAGTATTTTTGACCACAGGTCTGAGATTGCTCCTTGATCTTGGCTTTGGCACAGGACATACCACAGCATTGGGATTTTCTTGGCACCTCTGACCATCAGAAATCTCAACGACTATTAAGGGATTCTCATTTGCTGAAGGAGACCTATTCAGGAGAGATGCAGAAGGCCTAGGAGGTTTAAGAGGACTCGGCCCTGCTAACAGAAAAGAACAGGTTTCAGTTACTAATTCTGGAACACTTTATTGATGTAATTTTTTTGGTCAGCCATCAGGAAGGTAAACATGACAGTTTTCATTCACAACTTGCTGCTGCTTGTGAAACTGCAGTTGTCTTTCTAAAAATATGAATGAAAAAATACATGAACTCTAGGAAGAAGCTGAAGATTGCTGGACTGCACGGTATTGTGAATTCAAAGCTACTTGTTAGCTTGCAGCATGAGGAGCATGCAAGCAACATCTAGACCAAACTACAGTAGCTTCCTTTCCTAGCTTGGTTCATACACTTCTGAGTCTGAATTTCTAACACTACTGCTATTCTGATTGGACATCTGAGCTCCTCTGTCCCCAGAGCAATTGTCATTATGGCTGAATTGAGCACAACTTTCAGTACTGAATTGTAGTCTGACTGTGACTGCAATGGTACTTCTTCAGAAAAGAGGATCTTTCCAGTAATTTGCAGCAGTAATCCTTCACAGAAATTTAACTGTTATTCATATTAAATGCTGCACAAAGCAATAATAAAGAACATCTTCAGGAGACAGAGCAAAGTTCTCAGCAAGGAGAAATCCAAAACAACCTCACCTGGACAGCCTGCAGATTCCCAGTGCGTTGGCACACTGTTTTGTACATTACTTCCTGGCAAATGGCTGATTAGTGGCTCTGGAAAGTCAGTTTGTGTTGCAGAAGTAGTGGTATGTCTAGGAGCAGCAGCATTATTGTTATTTGTTGTATTGACTTGCACTTGATTGATTTCTTTTATCACCTGCTCATACGATGGTGGAAGCTACAAGACAGAGAGAGAAATATTAATATATGTCCACATGTGAATTTTTTAATAAAAGGAAGCATATAAATTTAAAAATACTAAATGAACATATGGAGAAGAGTACTGTCGTAGTCTTTTATTCAACATGATGAAAGTCTAAGCAAGCAAAAGCTCTGTTCCTCTCTAACTTAATGTGCTGTTTACCTTTGTAAATCAAACACATGTAAATTCCCATTCACCTCAGCTGGAAGATGCTCACTTCTCCTCCACTGAGCATGAGATGAAGCAGAAGGGAATCCTAATCCTGGAGGAGTAACAGGGCTTGCACCTGGAAACCAGGAAGATGGCCGGAGGGGTTCAGCAGCAACTATTGTGATTTCAGGGCGTCTGGAAATGAAGACAATGGGGAAATATTACCTAAAACATTTTTAAAGTAGCCTTTTTAGGTATAAAAGACCAATGTTTTCTCAGCATGGGAAATCAAAATAGCTCAGGTCTTCTTGATTTAACCAAAGATATTTTTCCATTATTTCAATGCAACTTACCTGACCTTTCTAACAAGCAATTAGTCTTCTATTCAAAGCACCTAATTAAATGCCTAAGCCAAAAAGTAGGTTTATTGGCTTCAGCGAAATAATTTACATGCTTAAAGTACTTAAACACAAGTGTAACTCAATTAGACAGAAGTCTCAGTCTTCACAGGATAATGAGAACTAATCATGTGCTTGCCCTTAGCCTTCTACAACGAGAAAACAGTAGGATAGTTAAAACTGCTTCTGGCTAGCTACCTAAAAGCTTGTCTATCCTCAGACCTCTAAGGTGACCTCCCACGGAGCTAACGCGGGCAGAGCAAGCCTTACAAGCCCTTTGAGACAGGACCTATTTGTTTACAGAACCTAGTACATTAGGGACTTCCATGACAGCTAAGGACCTGTAGGTACTACCCCTCCTCTGTGACTGTAGCAACTGCTCTAGAGCGTAAGCTGCAGAGATGGCCCATGTTCTCAGAGTACCACTGATGAAGCCAGGGTCTCACACAAAATACATTTTGAGAAGGGAGTTTTGTGAGATTCTTCTACAGAAAAAGCCTGCAGAAGCATAACTTCTAAAACTGTAGTAAATAGATTTTTAAAAAAAAAAAAAAAAAAAAGAGAGGGCTAGAGTTCCACATCTGAAATAATGGCAGACTCAGTTCACCAGCTATCCAGGTTGGTGACCTCCTTTCTCAATACCCTTTGAGAAACTGGAAGGAGACCTCACTGTGCTTATTTTCATTGTGAAGTGATCCTGTAAATAGATGTCAGGAAAGTAAAACTGTTCTGCAGAGGTTTGATGGTTGGTTGCATTCTTCTCTTTGAGAACACATACAAAAGTTGATGAGAAAACTCCTCAAACTCTTAAGCTACCCTGTGCTTAAGATTCACAGTATTTTTATTTTATTGCAAGTCTAATTTATTTTTAAACACACTAAGGATAGAGAGAAAGATAAAAGAATAAACTGAGGGAAAAAGCTGTACAAAGTAAGTACTGTGAGACAATCTAGCAAGCTTTACCTCTGCCATCAGAATGGTTCCAAAGAATGTTTATCAATACAGTGATAAGTGCTTTATATATATATATAAAGAAATATATAAGATACCTTTAATATAATATATAATTATCTATTATACTATGATATATAATTATATATTCTATTTTATATAATAAATATATAATTATAAAATTTATATATAATCTATTTAATTGCAACATAGGTAACAGCATCATACCTTCTGTCCCTTTGCTGTTCACTATGGCCAGAGGTCCGAGAAGCTATTCAAAGAAAAACAAAAGTTTTGAAGAGGTTAAACTCCACTGTCACAGCAACAAGGTGAGGATGACAGCAGAGCCATTACCAATCCATTATCCCTGGAACGCAGAACATGCAGCATCTGCTCATAAATTCCAGATTTTAAAAGAGGCCAAGTTTAAAAAAAATTATTTGTATTAAATATGATAAGTTTTTAAAAGGTTTATGGTGCAGTTTAGTATCAGTTTGTCACTCTATGTCCAGGTTATCACCAGAATAGATGGTCCTGTCTCCTTCTTCTTCGCCACATGTTCCTTCATTCTGCCTTGTGGTGACCCTAGAGCTGAAACTTCTTTTTCTTTAGTTAAAACAATTCATTAATGAAACAAAAAGAAATGTTAAACATGTCTGGCTTTGCTTTTGATGGCTCATTCCTGAGATGTGCTCTTTAATCTTTTTTTAATGTCTCTTTCTGTTTGTTTTTGAGAAGCGAAAAGTTCTAAGGCATGAAATCTAAGAAGCTCATTCACCTTCCTCTATGTAAGAAAGAAAAAATTAAATGTTCCCAGATAGAAACTTCCTAAATTTAATCACTTCTGGATTAAAAGTAAGCAACTTTTCTTCTTTCTTTTTTCCCAGACCATGTTTTAAGTTACATAAATGAATCCTGACCTCTTCATTTTTCTATTGTTGGCATATTTATATTCAAATAATTTTTTCAATGGCCACATCACATTTTCATTTTGATTTCTTTAGAGAGAAAAGGAAATTATCCAAGGGACAAATTTTTGCATAGCAAGTGCAATTTAGGAAGTGGTAGAGTGTTGTAGAAAAGCTGACAATTCTGCTATTCCTGTGCCATCCCAGAATCATTCACTCAAATCAGCAAAGCATACTTGATTTAGGAGTCACATAGTGTTGTGTCAGACATACCTCTTCCAATGGGCATTTTTGATGTGCACTATTCATGAGTGCTAGAGGAAAAAAAGAAGGGGTTACAGAAGAGGAAGAGGAGGTGAAGGCGAACAGACCAAAGCTTCAGTATGCCAGAAACCCTGATCAAATGAGTTAGTCACGCAATGATAGCGCACATGGCAGTGTTGTAAGAGAACAACTGTAATGTCTGTTCACAATATAGGGTATTAAAAAACTAAAATAAAGGCAGGTTTTATTTCTAGTCTCATGCTGATTTTAACAACAGCTGTTTAGAAATTTCCCTTGCAATAAATTAACTGAAGAATACAACTGAATAGGGAAGCATCCACTGTATTGTGCAACAAAGAACCACTGTAGGAATGAGAAGAGGGAGTCAAATCCCTTTGAATGCTATATTTAGTTCAGAATGATAGTTTATTTGGGTCTGTGCTCTTTTCTTTCCAAGAATAACAGGCTACACTGAGGAGTTGATACAGATGCAAAGAAGCTGGGTTCCCATAATTATACTCCTACCTATCAAAGAGGTTTGACCAGGCACATTGATCCTGATAAGAGACACAGCTCAAAATTTCAGGCATGACTGTACATCTCAAGTTCTGTAAAGACTGTTTGGCTAAAGTACTTAAAAATCCCCTACACCTCACCTTCACTTTCTTCTTCAGAGATCTTAATGCAGCACTGATCCAATGCACACATTAAAGGAAAAAACCAAACAAGCAACCTCAAGCTGAACCAAACCAACCACTCCCAAGATTAGTTTTGCCAAGAGGGTGGAAGAAAGTGTTCATCTGGTAAATATATTCAGTACAACTGCTTGGGATATAGCAAAATTGCAGTAATGGCTTTAAAAATAAAAGCCAATTAACAAGGAATGTAAAACTGAATTGATTGAAAATTTCTTTCATTCTGTCTTCATTTCTAGAAATGTTCTACATGCTGTTTTCTGCTTGAGGCTCTAAATATACTACTATTTAATAAAGTTATTAAAGCAAATAAGAAAAACTTTTTAAAAGTCTGAAAGGCCTTTTTCCTTTCTTAATATAGGCAAAAAACCACCTCTGATGAGGCATCTATGTAATCCATTGAATTAAACAAACAATTTCAATTAAACAAACACTTGGAAACAACACATTTAAAATATTTATATAAAAATAACTTTACAAGTATACACAAATATGTGTCTTTAAAAGGGATAATATCTAAGCCATCATATATATTTTCAAAATGTGCTCATTCTGTTTGGGAAAAAAAATAAATCTCCCAGTCATTTATGAAATCAAGCTACTTCCATGTACATAAACACTTAATATAAACATTTATTTTTTAAGGACCTTAGCAAAGTACTTCCCTCCTTCCATCAACCACTACCCTCTTGTTGCTGTCACATTTTTGTTATAACCACACTTTTGGAATATCTTTAGCTTTGCAAGCTCTTAAATCCACAGTGGGAGCAGAGATGAAAGCTACTGTATCGTCTGCTCTCACATATTCCTTGGAGTTGCACAAATGTTAGGGAAAAGAAAATATAAACTTTCTAAATAATCCTTGCCTCCAGACTTGCACAGCTTTTATTCCTTTAACATTTCAAAGGAATGAATTTAAAAGTGTATGAGAGAAGACATGATTTTTTAAAGTATGGCACACACCTGATTTAACACCCCCTCCCCCCCACCCAAAAAAACCCCCCAAGAATCCCCCACCATGGCCACTTTACTGGCCTTGTCGTCTTCTGGTCCTGTAATTCTATTCTCCATTCCCTTTGTGGATTGCCTTGAAAAAGTGTGCTATTAATTTTTCCCCCAGATTTCAAATTATGACAGCTTTAAGATTTAAAAAACCTTTCTTCCATCAGGGGACTCAGTGGAACTGTATTTCTGTGCTGGTTTACATACTGACAGCTGAAGATATTTGGCTTCTCAACTTTAACACTAACAAAACGCTCAGGATGAAAGCTGTTGACATTTCCAGGAGCAATACTTAGTGGTATTTAAGTAAAAGGTAAAAGAGTTTACCTTAAAGTTAAAGAAGGGTTGGGAGCATAAAATCCCCACCTTTTATCTTTAAATTTCATTGGTCTCAAGGGAAAAAAAAAGTCTAAGCAACCCATAGCACTGTCACTATTTATCTCTCTTAGTGTAAATGAGGCATCTAAATGCATCTAGCCTAGTGTAATAGACTTTAGGCAAGAAAGGATTAATAGCAATACTAACAGAGGACAGGTCAGTTACAGATTAATTTTTAATACATATTTCTAACAAACACTATTTAGTGGGCTTTATAAAATAATTTTTGAATATGCAATGACAAAGGATATTCAGTTTGCCCTGAATACTTATATTTAGAATGTTTTTCCTCTACTCTTTCCTCTCTGGGTCCTACTTATTAAGTGCACTTGATATGTCATTTGTATTTGAAACACATACGGATTATGGGGCAGTGGGCATTTTAAGCTATGAGATCAGGATACCTGTACAAGTACAATAGTACTAGAGACAAGCTGGTGGCAACACAAGTCTGACATGCACTTCTGAGTCTTTAGAAGAGAGCTGGACTAGAATTTACAGTCTTCCAAGCAGTCTCTTAAGGCAGTTTAAAAGCAACTATGATGTTCTTTCAGGGATCTACTCAGCAATACCATCCTCTTGTGAGGACTGCATGCTTCCACAGTATAGACACTACATAATAATATTTGTATGTTTCCATTAGCAAATCTGTATGAAATACTGAACTGTTTTGTCATTGGAGACTGTTTTAAAAGCAAGTTTCATTTTGCATTAAAGATTGGAATCATAGCCTCAAATAGGCCAAGCCTTCTGGGAAATCAGTCTCCAAATCTGGCTGATAATTTTTATCTATTGTCCCTTCCAGCAGCTGTGAGTAAACATGACCCTCCCAATTAACCATTTGCATTGCTTCTTATTAACTGTTATTAATAGATTTTAAAGTAATATTACTTTCTACAAGGATGTGTGCTTATATTGAAAAATACAGCTTCTTTCAATGACTCTCCAACACAGGGGTAGACATTTCTACCATAAATCCTGTGAAATATGTACACTATTAGACTGAGAAATGATTCTTCTCACTGTAGAGTTGCCTATGAGTAAAGACTATTCATTATAATATCTCAGAGAGAGCCTCAAGAGTGAGCCATTGCTTGCTTACAAAGTAATAAATCAGAAGAGCTGATAGAATGGCCCCAAGTAAGAGGCCACACTTGTGGTCTCTGCAACACACCCCCAAAGGTGTTAGAGGGCTGTGGAGACCCTTCAGGGAACACTACAACAATCACATAATCCTCAAGCCAAACCAGAACAAAAGTCTGATTTCATTCAAGTTCTGATCAGGCTATTTATGAAGAAGTAGAGGTTCAAACTAAGTGGAAATTTTCATGCATCTCTGAGGCAAGAGTTAAAACTTTTCTCCTGAACTAATTCTTGGCACAAGGGGGAGGTCTTGCTCCTTTTCTAGTTCTGTTTCCAGGCATCTCAGGGAAATGTTAGGTTGTCTGATGATAGAGCTGGGCTGATTTAATGCTTGAATACAGCTAAAAGAGATGGTGCTGCCGCATTCTCCTTCCAAACATGGACTTTTGTCTCCTCTTGAATGAACATGAGTACTTGTATGACCCCACTGTAAGTGCGTTCAGAGTGTTAAATAAAAATATAAGCACTTTCTGTACAGCTTTTGTCCTGAACCTGCTCCCCTTGGGCTCAGACCAGCAGCAGCACAGGGGAAGGCATGTGCCACACCCATCTGGGACCTCTGATTCCTGCCTCTGCTTCCCCTCTGCAGTTTCCCTTTGTGCAGCTTCAGGGAGGGAACCGATTAGAAGTAACCTGGCGGGGGGGATGGTGGTGTCAGGGATTCCTATTCCTATCTCTTGGTGAGGTCAAATACCCTCATCACAGTTCTGGGCACAATAGGGGCTGGCATTGCTGCTGAATAAAATCCGTGTAACAACACATTTAGAGCAAGGCTGCAGTTTCACTCCAATTTGACAATAATGATTTATGAAGGCACTTCACTCCTTCCCACACCTTTTCCTCGGGCTGTTATGTTCCTGCCTCTGCACCATTCCCTGCATTATGCCAGCCCAAATGTTTGTGCAGATGGGGAGAGAATGAGGTAACGGAATTGATCCGGTTGGGAGAAAGTGGGAGCCAAAAGAACCTAGGAAGCCCCCAAGCAAAACAAAATAAAAATGAAAAACAAACAACAGTCACTGCCAAAAATGGCTACAAAACTGCCAAATGGGAAGCCACAGCCTCAGAGTGCATACAAGCTGTTACACATCCTTCACTCAGTCACATATTTGCTTAGGACAGAATGAGAATGGAACAAGCTTGCAGGTTCTTCCAACATTTTAGGGCAGGAGACTTCGTCCTGTTGCCCTGCTAACACCACCCTGCTCTGGAAGAGCAGAGAAGAGAATGAAAACATCGTTCCCCTTTGCTTTATACTTTCTTTGGCATTCTTGCACATGTTGCTGTCTCTGGCATCAATGGAAGTAGTTTCACTGATTTCAATGGGAGCTGGATTTAGTGGCATGTCCTGGCCTGAGACCATCATTAAAAATCCAGGGGTAACTTTTGAAGGGTTAAGGTTAAAAAATTACTACTGAGGACATCTCATCTTCACACGCTTGCTTAGTTCAAGCATGCTGGGCTCACTTTTCTGAAGTCTACTTTTGAAGTAGGCAATTGAAATGAAATGACACTGTCTTTCTATGCAGAGTTATAGCCAGGGTGGCTGAAAGGAGAGATGAGTTACTGGGGCTTAGGCTGCCTGAATCAATTTTTAACTCTACCACAAAAGGCCCACTGTGATCTGGCCCTCTCTGATTTCCCGTTTCCTAAATATGGCAGCAACAGCACAGATAAAGTGCTGCACTTTAACTACAGAGTCATGTAGACTTGCTCTGAATAAAGCTTTCATGATCCCCTTTGACTACCTCCAACCCAGTCCATATTAATGAACGCCTCACTAATAGGTCCAGGAGAAACAAATCAGTATTACATGCAGTAATTTCGTTCTCCCCATAGAAGAATCCTGAGGCTTGTTACATTACTATGAAATTGAAAGAATGGACAGAAAGGAAATGAAAATGAAAAGCTGAAGAAAGAAACAGCATAAAATCGTTTGGAAGATGCACCTAAAGACATTCTTTGCCTGGAAAAATCATGAACAGGGAAAGGGAAAGAGGAGTTAAACAACGAAATCAGGGAAGGAAAGTCAACACTCTTCTTCAAGATTTATAAACAATTTTTTTGTTTTACAAAACAAACTCCATACATGAGTCTAATCCTGTCTCCAGTATAGTCAATGAGCAGTTGCTGCTGATTTTCACTAAAATAGAACAGTCTTCTGTTTTGTCAAGTGAACTAAAAATCGTGTGTATGTAACGCAAGTTCTTTGGAGATGGATCACCTCTGTGCATAAAGGCATTAATAAGAACAAATCAGTAACTGGCAAGAAGGAACAGCCTGACAGTAAAGCAAAAATATTGTCTAATGTGAAGCAAAAGAATAGCTCCCATCAGAAGCCATCTAGCTACTTCGTTTTCACATATAAAGTTAACCAGTTACTAAAAACAAAGATGTAGCAATCTTACAGTATTATGATTCTCAAAAACCAGGAAAAGTATACTTACATCTCTTGATCGCTGCTCTTATGGATGACAAGGGTCCTTGGCTTAATGAAGAAAAAAATAAATTATTACAATGTGGTTAATGTCTCAAAGGAAAAAAAATAAAGTACCATCGTGCAGAATATTGTAAAGGGCATTTTCCAGCTAGGTTGTTAAACCACACCCAACCTTTCTAATGAAATCCAGGTTACGGCTTAGCTGCAAAACTCTGCAAAGATAGAAAGCCAATTTTTAGAATATTTTTTTCTCTTGATTCTGTGTTGAAGTTCACATTCCTTCTCATCTGACAGGAAAACTTGGAGAATGGTCCATGTGGGCGTGCATCCTCTCAGATTATAAGCGTTTAATGACTTAACTTTCTCATAAATAAATAAAACTTACACAGCTGAGGAAAAACCTACTATGTCTTCACTAAATATTTTTAACAAATGCTTAACAAATCATCTTCCCTTTCAGTTGAGATTGCATTTTTCAGTAATAACTTAGTGGGTGGGGTGAGGCAGGAAGACATGATGACCAAATATTTGTTGATACACAAGGACAGAAAAATGTTTCCTTTTGCCAAGTCATCTGTTGTCTTGGTAAGACTAAGGTTTCTGATGCCTCTACTCTGAAGGTCTTATTTAACAGCTATAGCAGTTCTCACTATTTTTGCAGATAAAATCAAAACTGATTTGAAATTATAATTTTCAGAAAGTGTTGGTAGCTTGAAGAACATGGTATCAATAACCCACCACTTGTGCAAAGCTACAGAGGAGATTAAAAAAAAATGAACACCACAAAACAACACACAACTATTTCAGAAAAAGACTTTTTGGAGGGTTTTTTTGTTTGTGTTTTTTTTTTTTTTTAAACAGAACAGATAAAGAATACTTCTTGGTAAGAAGCCTCTGGAAGTGCTGAACAATCTTTTTACAGGTTGACAATAGAGTATATCCGATTCAAATTAATATGCTATCTTAATTACAGCAGAAATGTATACTAATGAAGTCTTTTCCAGACACCTTCACCACAGCTTTCATCAGCAGTGTAACAGCAGGAATGTCAGCACAGGGAGGCCTTAGCATCTTAACACTGCTCTGACTCTGCCCGCAGCAGGCGTGCAGCACACCAACCCTGTCAGGGCTCACTTCAGCTCCGTGTGGGCTTCCACTGCCATTGCTGATGGCTGCAGCTACTGCAGTGAGACGAAGAATAGGGGGGTTTGAAGGAGAAAAGAAAGGACAGTCAAAAAGAACATGGATGAAAAATGTCCTCCCTCTACAGCCATTCTGAAAACTAATTAAGACTAGAAATGAATGTTGCTCTGACTTTTCTGAAATAGTTTGTCTAGTCTAGAATAAACAATGCCTATTTGTCTGGTTTCAGAACAGTTCAGATGTGGCTTGGCCCCTATCCACACAGCTAGCAAAGCTGCATTAGAAAACATTGCTGTTGGTCATATTTCATTGTGCATTCTCAGCAGAAAAGGATTCTGATTTTCCTTCAAAACACCCTATCATAATACACCCTGTAAGAAACACTTTTAGTTGTATGTTCCTCCCAGCTGTACCCTAGACTCCTTTTTTAATTCCTTGTAACTCAAGTCTTTTCTTTTGGATGCTCATTTTCGAAGCTTTATTCTTCTGCTTTCATTGTTGTGAACAACTACAATCTTTAGGGTTTTATTTTAATCATATTTAGTATTGGACAGGAAGGAGATTGAAGTCTGGTAGCATGAATCTGAAAACTTTTGGATTAGCCAAAACTTTCCATACTCTGAATTCAAGATTTAGTTAAGTTTTATAGCAGGAAATTAGGCATACTGTAAAGTATGCGTATTCAAGTACCAGTAAGAACCAAAAGGAACAAATTAAGTTCTTTCTTCTGTGGCAAGAGCACTATGACCCATTGCAATTTGCCTCAGAACCTGATGAGCACTTTCAGATAAGAGCAGATATTTTTGGCTAGTAATCATAGAAGTGATTATATAAGCAAAAGTTCAAGTTTTCCATGCAATGTGAAGATGAAAAGGGTATAGAAAAGATTTTGCAAACAAAGTGCAAAGAAAAAAGAAGCAAAACCTTTTGTGAAACCAATCTAGTGAAGTTGAAGTATGGATATATTAAGAGCAAGGCAGTACAGGTATGTACCTATGCGTATAATTTAGAACCCAGGACAACACAGCTCTGTTAGAAAATTTATGAGCTCACAGGCAAAACAAGCTGTTTTACAGATAGCTTTTCTTTTCCACTTTCCATTAACAGGTCACCCATCAACAACCTTTTGGCAAAGACATACAATTCCTACCCCCTGGAGAGTCTGCTTCTCATTTAGCTTAGAATTATTTAAGCCCTTTTAAAACATGGAAATGAGACTGGATGTAGAAATTTTTTTTTCCTATGAAGTCCTGTAAAGGAACTGCAAATTCCATAACTTTGTTACACACTAAACCCCAGTGATTTAAATAAGATGCTGTTCCTGGGGCAAATAGAGATTTTGCCCATACCTTATGCTGAGGTAACCCCTCCTAGTTCCACAGCCAGTAATTTCTGGTATCTCGCCCTGTCTTACAAAGAAAGAAGTGATAAGGCTACCAATACCATCCTCTGCTCCACAGTTAATGACGCATTTTTTCTCAAGCTATCCAAATAATAAACATAACCAAATCTAATTTAATTCTCCTATTTGATGAGGTAGGATCTGCAGCAATTATTCTACTGTATGGAGTCCCTGCCTCTTTCCCAGCTCTTTCTCCTGTCCATAAGGCACAGCTGTGAACCAGAGCATACACAAAATCCCCACAAATGCACATGTCAACGAAGGACGAAGAGGGAAGAAGTTAAATCTGCATGAGATCTCTGATTCTGGTCCCACTGCAACTACCTGGACAGTTATATCAGAACACCTGAGGGGACAGCATGACAGTAACTAGCCCCTGGGGATGGGGGACAGCGGCTCCTGTGTCATACTGCAATGTATGTAAGCAAAGTCCAAACTCAGGTTGCTGGGAGAAAACAGTGCAGACAACAGGAAGTTTCAGAGCATTGAAGACTCTGATAAACATTAGCTCCAACACCACCCCAGCTATACCTAATACAGAATAATTAAAGATGCAAAATATTCATCCATCCATCCCCAATACAATTTAGCATGCAGGACTGGACAACCTGAGCAACTCTTCTGACATGCATGCACATTTATCCTAGACCTCACCTTTATCCTATCTAAAGCTCATACTTTGTCTCATTTCTAGCTAAGGCAGCAGTTTCACTGAGCTTTACCTACCTGCCCCTCAAAAGAGGAAACTAACCCGCCTCTGTTAGGCCCTCTGCCCAACCAAACCAACCCACTCAATAGGCTCAGAGGGGATTTGTAGGCTCCTCTACCTGCTATGCTGAAAGCAATTGGGACTTTAAGTCAACAGTAATATGAAAAGGGTCCCATGGGTCACAATTTCTGAAAGATAAAGAACCTGGAGTGGTGTGTTTGAAGTTGTTCAACACCTACTTGCTCTTCCTGGCAGGCTTTATTTCCAGTTTCCAGGACAAGTTTTCTAAATATAAGCACTTGAGGAAAATGCTTGAAAACATGTTTTAGGTCTGTGTATTGGAGAAACAGAATTGCCATAAACTAGACCAGGCAAAGAGCTGTAAACTGCTTAGTGGGGTAAGTGCACTCACTGTGTATGGTGACTTACATGGCCTCTCCCTCAATAGGGGCTGTGCTCCAACACTCCTACTTGCACTAAGCTGCGTCTCCCTTCGAACTTCACTATAGGCGCAGAATTTCTCAAAGGCCCACTCCTGCAGCGTGACTCCTGACTCAACACAGCAACTGTGTGTCACCTGAACTGTCCCACACAGCAGACAAGTGGAGGTGCTGTTCAAGTGGAATAAAGCTCAGATCACACAGGCAACTATAAGCAAGCAGGAAAGGATTTGTGTGTGCCTGGAGCACGACAGCACTTAAGTCATACGTTACCCAAGCAAAGAGGCCAGGAATTTTTTTGGCTACTTTTTCATCCTCATGTATTTTAGCTGTTTCATGAGCAGCTACGGTTCCAGCCCAGCCAACGCACCTCATGGACCCATTGCCACCAGCTGGCTGATGGTGACCCAGCTCTGCTACTGAGCACAAACAGGCAGAGGAGTGCTAGGCTCTACCTGCCTGTGGAGAGCACAGGCAGCACTGGCTTTTGACTGCTCCCTCCTGTGAGCAACCCCGTAGCTGCTTAAGGGGGTCTACCAGGCTATCTACATTATCTCACCCTACAAATTATGGTACTGCTTGGGATAAAAAAGATATGCCAAGCTACAGTCCTATCTCAGCATCTCTCCTTCATCCACTAGTCTTTTATTTGCTTGCATGAGAGTCTCAGCAGGAATCTATCAATTTTCCACAATGTCTGTTCCCTTTATTAGAATCAGAACCTTTGGTTTCTTTATCTAAACTAGCAAAACTAACATAATAACGAATATTCTACAGGAAAAAAGAATAGATTATACCAAAGCATCTGCTGCAAAGTCTCCAAATTTATCATTCACATCATGCTATACAAAGCTTTTCTTAAAGTATTAATCCTTAGGATCACACACCTGTGTAAAAGTTTTTTAATGTATTTTTAATTGTGATGGTTATTGACCCTGTTTTACACATATTCTAATACACAGGAGTAAAACCAGTTGAAATGTTGCTATTTTTAATGTCTTGTGACTTCCTGTAATGCGAACCAAGAATTTTTAAATAGCTGATGTTGAAATTACTGTGAGGCAAAACACTAGTTTAATAAAAGGCACCATATATTCCTCTCAGCTACTTTAAAAATCATGCTGTCTTTGTAACAGCCACTGTACTACACCCTAACACTTTAAAAGTATTTTAAAAGCTTATTAGAAGACATTATTTCCCCATTAGTGCAAGAGAAGCGGAGACTATGCAGCCAGTAGTCCTACCTTTCCCATGCTCACCATTCCCACCAGCTCTTGTGCTGCTTCTGATTTGGTCACAAGTCTGCTGGATGAGCCATGGGATTTGCAAACAATCTCATCCCAAACATCCTGATTAGTTTTCAGCCAGACAGGCCGACTGCTCCAGCTGGCTGCTGAGCACACAAGCACCAGGATGTCACCAGAGAAGCAGTGGGAGCAGACAACTGGGGAAGCCAGAAGCTGTCCTTCGGGCAAGCAGCTCAGCTTCTACTCACAAAAACAAACCTGAAGTCTGTAAATCTGCAGCTAATCCGACAGCAAATCACCAAATGCTGACTATCTGACAGCAAATCACCAAATGCTGACTATGCCTCAGGTCAGCTGTCCTTCTCACCCTTCAGTATCAGTTGATCTACTCTTTTTTTCCCCCCTGTTAGTGCTGGTCATCCAGACTGGCTCACTGGTTGATCAGACAAGCACCAGAAAACAGCAGCTGGCAGCAGTCTGGCACCACAGTGGTGTCTCCGTAAAATGAAGATGCACTTTCACATTTGCTGCTAAATCATGGGGTAATGTCATGGCCCTGAGGGTACAGAAGGCTAATAAAGACCCAGTCACCTAAGAAATCACATGCTCAACTACAGATCTGGTCACCTGGGAAATGACACTCACCCCAGTACAGCTTTACTTCTCTCTTGGGTCCAAGCCCCAAAAGCAAGACATCCTGAATCAGTAATTAAGTCCGGTGACAATTCAGCCCCCATCACTATGCTGAGGATGTCTCCTTCTGCACTCCTTAATGAATCCACAACTGTGAATTCCCACTGTCTGGGCAAGCAAGGATGCAGTTAAGAACCAGCTAAAATCCAGCTGCTCAGCTAATTAAAACAGCTCACGTTGATCAGCATAGGGAAACCCTTTCAGGAATTGCTCCCTAGCTGTTTCTTCAACCACTTATTACATATTCATGTGCTTGTCACTGTCATATTCAGGCATCATATTTTAGCAACTGAACCTTCAATTTTAAGGCAGAACACAGGCAGGAAGTCAAAGCAGATCATGGCAGCAGAAGATAACATTTCACATACCGATTCTCACAGCAAACTAAAGTCATGAGGTTGCAGCAGCATCCCCACTTAATAATGTGATGTCCAGCTTGAAGCTGAAACACCTCCCAGATTTTTGTGAATCTAAGTCACCCAGCTTGTGAGTACCCTGAATTAACTCTTTCATGATCCAGAGCTACAGCCATGCTGGATAGATTTCCCCTAGCATTTTCTTTCAGACAATAACCTGAGTTGAACTCTCTAAATGACTATGAACATGCCAACTCCAGAAAAGCAAATCCTCAGAGCATAATTCAAGTTATTCTTAGTCTTAGTGTACATTTACTGATTCCAGCTCCCAATAAAATGTATGTTACAAGAATGGCAGGCTCTGCTTACTGAAGTGTTTGGCCCTCCTGTAACAGCTAAGATTTTCCTCTGTGCCATCTATCAACATATTTTCACTCACTGTTGTGATAAGCCTGCTAGTGGGTTTTGATTAAAGTTAATAAATACTATTTATGCTTTGATGGTAATTTAACCTTGGTAGTAAATATTTCTAGCAGTAGAAACCACTTTAATTTTAAGAATAACATGATATCGATGTAGCACTGTATCACAAGTATGACAGAATTGCCATAGTGATAGCGACAGGATATTTGGGCCAACCCAGCAATAAATTCAGACACAAAAGTAAGAGTCAAAAAACTGAAGGGAAGAACCAGGACTTTCAGATAAAATAACCTGGCTGTAAACTGCGTGACAGATGAATAAGATTTCATGAAGGACGAGCAGGACAAAGGCATAAAGAAATCCTGTTGATCTGGACCCACATGATTCGAGACACCTTTACAGGGCTTTAACTATCATAAGGTATCGATACTAGATTTTCAAGTAGTTTGTGTACTTCATAGAACATCTAAGTATAGTGTAAACATTACCTTTACAGTTTTGTTAAGAGGGAAAGTGATATGTGAATGTCATTGTATGATTAGAAGCATCAATAAAGTTTACTAACAAAACATGTAGCTTTACAACAGTATCTCTAATCCCTACTAAACTAGTTACATGATCAGCAAAGAGAAAAGAAGGGGACAGGGAAGGAGGAGGGAGAGCAGCCCTTAGGAGAAGGACTTGTGGGTGTTGGTGAATGATAAAGTCAACGTGTCCTGGCAATGTACAACTTGCAACCCAGAGAGCTTACCATATGATGGGCTGCATTAAAAGATGTGTAGCCAGCAATCAAGGGAGATAATTCTCCTTCTTCTACTCTGCTCTCCTAAGACCCTATGTGGAGTATGGCACTAAGCTCTGGGTCCCCCAGTGTAAGAAGGACATGGAGCTGCTAGAGGAGGGCCACAAAGATGATCAGGGGGCTAGAGCACCTCTCCTATGAAGAAAGGCTGAAAGAGTTGGGCTTGTTCAGCCTAGAGAAGGCTCTGGGGAGCCTTCCAGTACCTGAAGGGGACCTGCAAGAAAGCTGAAGAGAGACTGTTTATCAGGGAACGTAGTGATAGGACAAGGGGCAATGGGTTTAAACTACGAGAAGGCAGATTTAGATTACATACTGAGAAGAAAGTCTTTACTCTTAGGGTTGTGAGACACTGGAACAGGTTGCCCAGAGAAGGTGTAGCTGTCCCCGCCCTGGCAGTGTTCAAGGCCAGGTTGAATGGGGCTTTGGGCAACCTGCTCTAGTGTCCTGAGGCCCATTTGCTTCAACTATTGTGCATCCTTTGAGGTGGAAACTAGTGGATGTATGAGAAAGGAATTCCTGGGGAATCCTGAGGCATCTTAAGGCCTCCAGCAGATGGATAATTGAGTCTCACTTCTAAGGGAAAAGAGCTTCCATGTTAGCAGTTAAGACAGTATCTGGATCCTGACAAATCAGAGATCACCAGCACATGACTCCAGTTCTGTAATATAAAAGCCAGCCATTTGAGAAGCACCCAAAACATACACTTCAACCGCAGATACAGAAGTGGGATTACAATAGGTGTTTGAAAATGGTGTGACCTCATTGCCAAAAAGTCAGCTGAGCATCTTTGAGAATTTCAAAGTACAACAATGGCCAGTGCTAAATTCTTTGATGAGTCCCATCCCATCCCATAGGATTTTCACACCCATTTGGCCGGGTTCAACTTTTTCCTAGGCTATCCAAGTCAAACAAGCAGCACAGATGTGTTGGAGCTTAAACTTTACCTGAGTGAGGAAACAAAGGAAATTTCCTCACTGTTTCAGTTACAGGTGTTTTAGTTAGACATTTGTTGTGCAGGGAGAGCCTATAAAATAGATGTATTAATAAATGTGCATCAAATATCATGAAGTCTTAACACTTAAAAACAAGAAAGAAAAATACTTTCTACACGATACATGCAAACTCACAGCCAAAAAACATGTGTAAGAATATTACAAGGTATCCATATAAAAAGACATACTGGCTTCAAACTGGCAATTTAAAATTCTAAGTAAACAAAATCACTTAACAAGCAGCATGTTAAAGCCTCACAAAAGTAAAACAATCTTCACATACGATCACATCTTGTTCCAATGGACTGCTGACTCACCCAGTTACACCCTACAGTATATAAGGTCCGTGAACTTGTAACACTGGCCTTAAAGAATGCAGAGTGCACAGAAATGGTAAAATAAAATCTCATAACCACACCCTTCACCAGACCTGTCTTTCCAGAAAGTACCCTGTGTGGAGCTCAGTCAGAGAAACGGCATGTTTGTTTATACACTCTTCCTTTGCTCTTCCTTCAAAAACACTGAAAGGCTGCTGCTTCTGTGCCACAGATACTGACAGCCTTTATTATGAAATACAGAAAATGATTCCTCAGAAACTCACACTACATAACAACAAACCACACATACATCTGTAAGTCTACAATGTTTAACTCCAAATTAAATATGACTTTAAACTGCAGTCCTTTTTATTCATTCAGAGAGATCCAGCAGCTCTTGAGATTAAGTTGAACCATCCCCAAATGAAACTCAGCAAAGACTATTTTTCAAGCCCTGTAATTCTGATTCTACAAGAATGTAGGTAAGGCACAGCATATAGGTAACTAATATCTTTATTAGTCCAAGTTGGGGAAAACCAGCCCAGTTTTTACATATTCAGAATCTCTTCTATGGGTGAAACAGCATCAACCATCACAGCCAGATTTTTCAAAATCACACCTACACCTCCAAAACCTGCATCTACACCAAACGCACTGCAAACCCCTGACAGGTGAGCACAGCAGTGAATTTGTTGTAAGAGCACTCAAAATACGTACCTCAACAACCGAGAGAAAGGGTTTACCCGCTGGGGACACTTCTCTGGTGAAGCAGATCTCATCTTGGAGCAAGTCACCATGCAAATGGACAACAACACAAGAACAACTTCCTCCACCCTCAATCATATACCCTGGCTGTCTTACAACATCATGGACCTCAAATTATATGGCAAATCAGTAAATATTGTGGCTTCTAATAGATGATTATAGCTTGGAAGAAATAATCACTATCATCACCTTCCCCCACTCAACTAAATTTACCTTCAGAAACAAACACCTCATAGAACAGATTGACCTTTCTGGAGCAATAGTCATAAGAAATGCCTTGCCAAAACAGCATGGCCACAGATAGCCATAGTCCCTCCCTAGCTTGTAAGAAACCCCAAATCACAGGTCTTTCACACACTCCTCCATGCACTTCAATCAATGTACCATATGCCCTCAGATGAATTAGGCAGAGGAAATGAAGAGCCAGAGAGTATCCAGTTCAGCTTTCTCAAACAGCTGAAAGAACAGAAGAAACAGGGTTACCCTTTCCTCATACCAATAGCTTCATCTCTGACCTCTTAGCCGTGATCCCAAACCTTTACAATAACAGGATTAGAAAAAAATGTGGGATTTTTTTTTTAAATCTTCAGCGCAGCTTAAAGGCTCTGGATTTTGAAAACATAACAGGTGATTTCTCTAACCTGCAGTTTCAGCAATGCCCTTAATTTTGCTGTGTGTAAAGTATTCCTGTCGTCCTCATGCCAGCCAACAACCTTCTCCCCTTCTCCCCTTGTTAACATGCCTCTGGGCCTCCAAAAGTAATACTGACCTTTTCCTTCAGACTGCCTAATTGATTAACACAATCTACTTAAACCTAGAACAATGGCATTTTAACTTTAGCAAGAAGCAGTAAAACTATAGGGAATGGAAGCTCAGTCTCTTACACCACAGAACATAGAAAGCATTCTATAAAACTAGCAGACACTAAGTTCAATAAAGTCAGAGACTTTTTGGCATGATATATGAGGTAAAGCTGTACCACTGCTTGCCACAAAACACTGTGGGTGCTAAGAGTGTATACAAATGAAAAAAAACCTATAGAAGACTAATTAAGGGCTATTAAATACAAAGCTCCACCTCTCTCAGAGGCCCCCTACCCCACAAATTTGGATGCTGACAGAATGCACGGGAAATTTCCAATGCACACTTGTTTATTCCTTATCTTCTTCTTTAAGCTTCTACTTAACATATAAGCCAAGACAGAATAAAAATACTGGAATAGGTGGACTTTTGGTCTGTTCCCCCCAAAGAGCATTTTTACACCCTTAGTTGTCTTTAAGGATGGTAAGAGGTTGCCTGTCTGAAGCTTCACCATATTTTCCACTTACTTCAGTTGTTCTAATAGGAAAAATCTTAAGATTAAAGGATAAATCTTTGGTTGTTTATTTTTTTAAGACATATGAAAATCCTGGGTTTTTTTAATGTGAGAATAATCTTGACTATTTCTATTTCACACCCTCCAAGAGAATGAATGATTTTGTTTTATATCACCATTCAAGTACATCTGTATTAAACTAACCAGCAAAATACTTGTTTATCAGTTGCAGCAACACAGTTACTGCACTAAGAATCACATTTTGTCAATTCAAATACTAACAGACTCCATTTAAAAAACCTGCAAAAGACACTATGGGAACAGTAATTAAATGAAATAGAGAGAATGGTGTCATGATTTCAGATCTGTCCTAGATAGAAAAAAATAAATGCTGTCATTAACAGAAAGCATTGATAGTCTGTTCACACTGTAAATTGTTCATTTAACAGAATACATTTCCTTGTCAGCAGCCTCAGAAGGAAGAAAGCTCAGGTAGTAATGCAAATATTCTCATATCTACACCAGTAAGGTGTGGTAAGAAAGCCCCTCCTGCAGCTGACATTCCTATACCTGTCCCACTGTACTGTCCTCTGCCCTCTCAGCTGCCCAACCTTCACCCATCAGGAGTACTACTAATTTTAGCTATTCACAGAAGGAGCAATGGAAACAAGGTAATAAAACAACACAATGGGTTAAAACCAGCTGCCCAAAAGCTGTTCTTTGGAGAGGAGAAACTTCCTGAACTGGTCCAATCATGAAATGCTATCAGGACTGTTTGAGCGAGTACTGTATTAATTCTAGATGCCGGTGTGTGAGGGGATGGGGAAGCCGAAGTCCAGACAACACGGAACAGAAGAATTGTCCTAGTAAAAACAAAGCTATTTCTTTCCACTAAGCATCTATTCCAAGTAAAAATATTGCTTAACATGAGGTCACTGATATACTTCTTTTGCTTGAAGTAGATATTTTGTTGAAGATCAAAGCAGTAATTGTTTGTGGTTGGAACACTATGATTAGATTTGGACCTTCTCTTTAATTAGAAGTCAACCTTTGCCTCAAACATGAGGAGATGGGAATGTCCACTATACACAGAACAGATGACAAACTTCTGGGAACAACTCTCCCAAGATTAACATGTGGCTATGCATACTTATAAAGACCATACTTAATGGATACTTTAGTCATTTAAGATCGTGTGCTGTAATTTCTGTCCTCTGTAGCAAGGGACCTGCCCATGACCTGCCTTGGTTGTAACCCTCCACAGGAACAGGCAACACAAGTTTTTGTACTGCTGAGTCTTACTCCTGAAGCTGAGGTAGTTTGAGTCAGATGCAAAACCAGCTCATCCTTTTCTACACTGAGAGCTAGTACTAGCTCAGTTGAGCCTGTGGTTTGTTACAAATGGCCAAGACCAGAACAAATCCTGTAAGTAAACATAGCCTAAATTCAAACGGGGAGAAATTGCACTGAGAAAAATAGTGCTTTTGAAAAGATTAATTTTGTAGCAAAATCAGAAAAGCTGTCTCTCACAAATGACAAGATCTGAGCCTAAAGTACATCTGTGCAAACTGCCCAGCAAGCATTAGACAGAAATATAGCAAGAAGAGACTGTGAACATGACAAGCCTCACTAGGAAGATTTTCCCCCCATGATGTAGTGAAGATGCAACTGTAACATGCTTTGAAAGAGTACTTAATCAATCATTTCAACGATCAACCTGTCAAATCAGATGCTACTTGAAGTAACTAATTGCCTATACTAGAATGATCTGCAGACACCAAAAAAATATCTTAAAATGAAATGACAAAGTAGGCAAGCAGTACCAAAAAACAGACCAAAAAAAAAAAAAAAGGAAGAAGTAAAACAATCTTTTCTGTCTGGTGCACAGGAGAGTAAGAGGCCATGGAAACCAACACAATATAACTGCAAACTGAGCTCTCCCACTCAAATTCCAGAGGTGAAGAAAAATGTAGATACAGACCTGAGCCTAGACAGAAACCTACACAAATCTTTAGGGAAATAAACCAAAGCTCAAGCATCAGCTCTGACACTCTTAAAATATCAACAGAAATCTTCCAGAGACTTCAGAACTACTGCTACTTCTGAGCTGGAAGATTACAACCTGCTGAGCCTGCCTCCTCAGCCCTGACACGTCCCATAGGCTTCCCCTAGCAACTCCTCCTATTTTCTTTGAGACTATTGCAAATACCTTTGGAAATATTTCTTTTCCAGCCCTCTTTCCCATCCACCAGATTAATTTCATGTGCTATTTGTCATTGAAATGTCTTAAGGAAAAAAAAAGAGCAACCATAAAGAAGCAGAATTATAACCATACCTGATTCATTTGGCCCATGTGTCCCTTATAAACAGAGATTTACTGTTCTCCATGTAGCTTCCATCCATCTCAGAGCACGGTTACAAGACAAAGCTGAGTGGTAGTTTTAAAGAGAATTTTTGTAATTTTATAGGGGAAAAGTGAAATCTCAAAATTACCTTAAAAAGAAAAGCTCTGTGGTTAAAAAAATATGCAATGTGTAATTGTGTGCTTCCTGTAACCACCTCTCCTAGAACTAAGGTCTATTGTGGTTGTTTATGTCCCAGACAATTCTTTTAACGCGCAAGAAGACTGGCTTTGTGTCTGGATGGTCCTCAATACCTTCTACAGGAGTCTCCTCCAAAAGGTGATCATAGAATCATAGAATGTGTAAGGTTGGAAGGCACCTTTAGAGGTCATCTAGTCCAACCCCTAAGTCCAACAGTGATGGGACAGTGAAACTTGCTCAGATGCACAAGAGCCACAAAACAGAACTGAAATTCTTACAGTGGAGAAGGAGGGTGAACCTTTTTATTTATTTATTTATTATTCCTCCAACAACCATGTCATTCTCAGCATTATTTTCCATTATGAATTAGCATAAGCACTGGAGAGCAGCCCAGACAACGGAAGGAGTTGTTCAGGGCACCAAAGAAAACGGCCCTTCAAAATTCCCTTTGCAGAAACCAGGAACAGAGTGCTCTTTTATAAAAATAAATCCCTCTTCTCAGTTTAGGAATAAGGAATCTGGAAGGCTGGCTAGTATGTGCCCTTCACAATAACTCTTTGCTGCTATCTGTGAGATGAATAGCCAAAAATCCCCAACACAACAGTGATGAATTAGCAGCACTAAAACAAACACCCGCAGCAACAGGCTCTAAATACTCACACAATCCATAATTGCCAACAACTAAGCTGAACCCATCTGCCATTTATATCTCCAGTCTACCTGTGATTTTTTTCCCCCCTCACTTACAGGTAAGTATAAATTGAGCAGGGAAAATTAACAGTGCAAAGAATAAATTAAAAATAGTGATTTATTGTGGCAAAGAAGCTGTCAAAGAAATATGCTGCACAAAATTGCTCCAGCTTATTCTACTCCCCAGAGGAACGCCTCTGACGTGTGTAACATGTACTGCTGACCAGAAACACATGATAAACAAAGGAAAGATACATAAGCAGATTCCAATCTTGGGTTTCACCAGTTTAAATCCACACTTAAATTTGCAGCACAATCCAAGTGTCTGAGACCAAAATTTAGCTCTTGGAAGGAAACAAAAAAAGGCAGCCACATGACAACACCCAGCCCCTGCTTCCAGCTCTGCCATTGATTTATTGTGTGACTTGCAAGAAATCACTCTGCTCCTCTCTGCTGAACCTGCTTCATCTGCAAAGTGAAGCTATTTTATTCCCTTCTGATCCAACTAACCACATGAGCACTGATAACAGCCCAAAGTAGGGAATAAAACCCTTCCTTCTGGAGCAGCACAGACTTAGCTCAGCTCAGGGCAATTGTGAAACTGTACCCCAAGAGTCTGGGGAGATGACTACTTTTTATTACATCAACCTCTGACCTATTGGGGAGTGTACAAAAGCAGGGCCTTCCTCTTCTCGTAAGCCAAAAGTATGTTTAGACTGATGGTAACCTGCTATTCCCTTGCCTTAAAAATTCTAAAAGCTGAATATAAAGGACAAGAATATAACAGCAAAACAAGTATCATCCCCCAATATTTGTTCTTCCACCCGCAATCTCTCCCTTCCAGATGAAATGCCAGCAAGGTTCAAAGTCTCAAACTTCAGATCTGTATTACAGCCTGGAACACTGGCTGGATGGGCAAACACCTGGAATTTTCCTGCGTGGAACAGCTGCACTGGCAAGGTAATGCAGACACTGCCAGTGGACAGTGAAAAGCTTCTGAACGGCAGCAATGAAAAACTGTATTTCAGGATGCTTGTGGGAACAAATCTGGTCCTTCTGCATATTAAGCAGCCCAGTGTTTGAGCTGAAGAACTAGATTTAGACTGGTTCTTCCAACACTGTCCCACAGCATTATCACTTGGAAATCAAGTTAGTATGAGACAGACAAGCAGCCTTTGAAAGGCTTGAAAACAAGTGGGCTCGATCTCTCTTTCTTGTGAGTCTTTCAAGACTTGGCCAGATCTGGTCTCAGCATCTTCCCACTATGAGCAAGGTGTCTGACTATATGACCTGCAGGTCCCTTCCCACCATTCTCTGATTTCTTAGTACAGAAGCAGCAGCAGCATACAAGTCTTTCCCAGCTGCCCATTTGCCTAAGAGACAGCACAGAAGCAGAAGGGTTACAAGAGCATTTCTCTTTTCAATGCTCAATTCCAATACAGTGCCCTGGATTTGAAATTTACCTAAAATAAATGGAAAAATAAAAAAAAAGAATCTATTAGCTCACAAAGTCAGCAGTGGACAAAACAGCTCAAATTGTTACATGCACAAATGTCAACAGCAATTTGTAAGAGGCTTTAATCTAGAACCCCAGGCTTCAGAAGTTAGGAGCTAGCCAAGATTTCTGTAATGGAAGGAAGGATGGACTCTCATGTTCCTCTTCAGATGTGCAAAGCTGAAATTACTAAATGACTGATCGCAGGCTGACCGCAATGGTTACAATATAGAAAAGCCTGTTACTGTTACTCTAGACCTCAAAGGAATACTGATTTGGAAAAGCACATGGGTTTAACTATAAAGTGAGGACACTTCCACCACGCTCTCAGGCCTGTGCTTTAAGAATCCCTTCATGCTTTGTTAAAGGTTTAGCTGTTAATTAAAAGGTGTCTTTCAGGGCTTCACAGATGATCTGGGAAAACATATTCTTAAGACATAGTCAGGCCATTACTGTAATATTTGTTACACACGATTTCCAAGATCAACATGATAGGGCAGAGGAAACCAAAGACAAACTAAAACCAAAGACAAAAAAATCCATTCATAAAAACGATAGCTTGATTTACCAGATCCTCACTAGAGGGGGATCTGTAGCCCCTTTGATCAGCTCCTTCAAGTGCTTTTTTACAAAGGAACAAAACAAGGGTTGTATCTGTTTGTATTGTTGACTTGATATATTTTAAATAAAAAAAGCTCAATTTAGTGCAATCAAATGAAGACAACCAGCTGTAAAAGAACTTTAGAACATTGCAATCAGCAGGCAGACTATATACCAGCAAAACTTGGAATCTATTTCTAGAAATTGACTAATTTTTTTCTTCTCTGTCCCAATTTTGTGGGCAAGCTTTCACAGTAAACGTCTAGATTTTAAATACCAAAACCTTCTACTTGACTTCAAGTTACTGATAGGTTACTAAATTTCTTAATTAATTGTTGCAGTGTTTAGCTACCCTCATTGTCTCATCTCCAAGGTCAAGGCAACTACAATGAATTCTAGCACATTACAAGACTGTTTTTTTCAGGATTTTTTGAACCACAGCACTTACCACAAAGGGGAAAAAACCCCCCAACAAAAGCAGCATAATGAAATTAATCCAGTTCCTTCTACAAGCTTTACTCATATTCAGGGATTAGCTGCAAATATGGGGATCCCTGAAATCTTCTATTCTATTATTATCATATAATTTTCAGTTTGAAAACAGAGGCATAACACTAAAGGGTCTACTTCTTTTGACTTAATTGACCTGTGTTAGAGCAATGCATGACCTGAAGCTATCAGAGCACACAGTGCATGACCTGAGATTAAAATAAAGAAATAACGTTAATTACAGATTACTGTTGCTAGACAGACATATTTTTTAATACTGTCTGCAATAGAACAATTGAAAGATGTTTCATATTAGGTAAAGAAATTAAATGTCTCTAGATAAAAACTTAACACAGCCGTGGGCATTATTTGGATTCAGAGAATATGTTTTGATCTTACTAATGCGCTGGTTTTTAACAAAAAATCAGCGCAGAGTGGTATGTGAAAAAGATACCCACAAGCCTTGTTTTGCCACTCCTAACTTTGTCTAAACTCTCCTGCATGGCAGATGGTTGCTAATTGCCATAAGAGGCAAGATACCTTATTAATGCACATTTTGTAAGCATTATCTAATATCTGTTTCCCTCTTTGAATATCATTACTTATGATCTTCGGTTCATTTACTCCCTGAGTTTCTTCCCAGTGTCACTCTAGATCCAGTATTGCTGGAATACTCCACTCAGAATACTCCACTTCCCTGCAGCACTTCTCACATACTAAACATTTGATAGGCTAGTAACAAAACCAGAATATTTGTCAGAGTTCCTGATACTGCTATAAATGTTTCACCTTGCATTATCTAAATGGCATCATCCTATAATAAAAGGACCTATATTAAAGACTATTTATATACTGTTCTGACTAGAACAAATTTTATCTTTCTCACTGCAAATGAATTATGTCCAAGCTATGTTTTAAAACTGTTCCTGTTACATTGTATATGAGCCCTTTCTCCCTAACATTGCAAAGGCTCAGGCACAAGCTGATCTAGAAATGCAGAGACATAGAAACATTTAAGAACAAGGTGCTGACAAAGGACAAGTTTTAGACCCCTGGAATCACAAGACATACTGCCATGTGATCTTTTTATGAAGTTGATTGTGTTCCAGACAAAAACTTAACCTTACAGAGCCTGAGGAAGAGTTGGCAGTGGTGATGTCCATGCTTTTTTTTTTTTTTTTGTCTCTTCTTATCCCAGTGTTCCACAATAGTGAATGTGGAACCTTGACATCTGAGCAAGATCTCACCAGGCTTTGTGTGAAATAAACTTATACTTTTCTGTCTCTCTCACAGAAACATCTACTATATACTATATATATATACTACCCACTACATATGCACCGTCAGGATATCACAGAATCACAGAATTGTAGGGGTTGGAAGGGACCTCAAGAGATCATCGGGTCCAACACATATCTACCTTTTTTAAGCTTCATTGCATACGTCTTCATCTGGTTAGCTAGCATTGCTCTATTTTATAGTCATTCCAGTGCAGAAATTGTTACTAGACCTTGAGTACAAATATAAAAACCATCAGGGTCATTTTTGTTCCACTGTAGATCACAAGGGGGATGATACGTTGCATTTATAAGAGATGCTTCCCACAACATTTAGCTTAAGGAAAAAGCAAACAAGATGCCTTTGAGCCATTGTATTTTTTCTTTCCTTTGTCATGAGCTACTCGCAGAAAAGAAAGTGCTGTGAGCATAGTAGCTCAACACAAAATGGCTTAAGCCATGAAACTGTCCCCACTGGAACTCAAATAGCTCTGAAATGTTGCCCATGTTACAAGAGAAGTGTGCTCTGCACTTTATTGCATACTTTACTATTTAGTTTTCCCTCAGTTCTTACAGCAAGGACCTCTGGTCTTCATGAGGCTGCAGGTCTATTCCCAGACATGATATAGCCAGATTGGGGATAAGAATCTCACCCAGCAATTTGTCACCACAGGATTATGCTTCCAACCACACTGAGAGATGAACCACAGAGTGTAGCAGTATCAATTAGCAGGGTACGTCACCTAAGTAAGGCAGGCTGCTCCTGTTCTAGCCTAGAAGCAGCAGCAAGACATGCACAAAGCCACACAACCCTTTAAACAACAAGTTTTCCTTCTCATAGCTCATCCTGATGAGCAAAACTATCCTGACACAATGGCCAGCAAAGAAGAAGGGGGCAGAAGATGCATAGGTAAGGTTAGAAAGCACATGTACTACCAACAGGAAAGACAGACAATTGAAAGCAGCATTTTTCTCAACATGATGAACAACCTACATCACACTGTTAATTTCTCTGTGTTTTCCAAGAGAGAATTTGAAATCTGTAACCCAGACAACTCTGGGCAGCATTTTACTATCAGGGCTGGTCCACATTTGAAATTCCAATTCCATGGAAAAAATCTGAAGTTTTAATTTGCTTCTGGTTCCAAATTAGAACTTCTGAAATACACTCCAGAGCAAAAAGAAACTGGTGGCAAGGACCAGCCAGAAGAAAGCAGAACAGACTGAAGCTGTTTCAACCTTACATTAAATGTTTTGATAATACTAATTTCCTTTTGATAATTACTTAGATTTATTTGAAATTACTGCAATATGACACGATCCAATAAATGTTCAAACATATAGACTTTAACTACATTATTTTAAGACAAAAGTTCATGTGTTTTTAACAACAAAAAGTAAATAGGGGGGATGATGTTTTAAGCAGCAATTAGGTAATCAAGGACAAAGGCAACAATCCCCTCCTTGCAACTTAAACACACTGATGGGAACAGCTACAGTGCTATTACAGATATTAGAGGGAAGAGAAAAGCATCTTCTCCGCCATCACATCATACAGCAGATACATCAACACTGCTACAAGAAGAAGCTAGAGTTCCCTCTATTCTTCTAACTATAATAGCTGCCCCACTGTGGTGTTAAAGTGTAACACAGACGTACACACCCCCCTAACCCTGACTTTAAAAATCAAATGAAAAAAACATGTCATGACAGAAAGCTAGACACCAGGAGCATCCTTTGCATTGACTTTTCACAAAGGAGTGGGACAGTGTTAGCTGGTCTGCTCTGTCACTTCACTGCATTAAAATCCCCTTATCCACCACAAGATATGGATGAGATCCTGGTCTCTAGTGGAGAACTGAATTTGGAAATAAAGCAACAGAGAAAGGTTGGGTGTTTTTTAAATGAAAAGAAGAACTACAGAATATTCAGAAGCTTAAGGGGAAAAGTGGCCTTGCAAATCAATAGCTTAGAAATTCATGGCAATTAATGATGGAAATTCTAAATAATCACAAAATGTTTGTATGTGGTTTTTTTAAATTTGCTTCTCTCAGTTTTGAAACCTTAGGTATGATGGGATTAGAGTTAATGGAATAAATAATAAAAGTGTTGCTATTCTTGACAGAACCGAGAATTCTTTTCCCTGGTACAGAAGCAAACAGTCCAAAGAAGCAAAAGTCATGAGGGCTTCTCGTCTTAAACCACAGTTTTACCAAACAACCCTGCACATGATACATAAACAAGCCTTTGGATTTTAAGTGCACACAATCACAGTGTAAACTTTGCCCATAAGGAATATAAAACAATTACTTTTAACACAAAGTTACTTTGGTATTTCGTTACTGTTACCAAAACAGAGAAGTAGAAGAATGGCATTTTTATTTTTCTGGCTGATTTCCTAGTTCATCCCATAAAAGGAAAAAAATAAGGGAAAAAAAAGGAAAAGAAGGGAAGAATAAATACAGAAATATGGTTCTTACCCTAAGGAGCGGCAGTCTGGTTTATTTCTTTCAGAGCGATCTGTGAGAAAGGAGGCATAATATCAGCACAAAAGTTGGATGTTCTTTAGCAATACTAGTACAGAAGTCTTAAAAGAACTGTGACATTGTACGACTAGCAAACCCAAAAGCTAATGCTGTTATAAAACTGTTTTTCTTCACTGGACTACTCTGTCAGACCAAGTAAAATTCCTGTAAGTTTAACATTTGTTAAAAGTCCTCTACTCAAAACACAGTGTATTTAATGTTTTGTGTTAATGCTTTGGAAGCTTCCCCTCCCTTTAGCTGAAATGAACAAGACTTTAGAGTAAAAAAAATAAGGGAGAGGGAAGAGGAAAAAAGAAAACCCACAGATTACTCAGCGCAAAAAAATCATTCCATGAATCACAGCTGGCAGAGTTCCCTGACAGGATGGGAGAAAAATCAGCAGTTGGTTGCAGCAACATCTGCATATACTCTGACTCCAGCGCAGCCCCATCATTAACTCTTCGACTTCTGGGTGTTCTAGATACTGAATTTTCCTGCATTTTTTGAAAGAGTATTGTTTATCGTGTATTTCAAGTAGTTTACCTGCATTAATGAGATTGACCTGCAAATAAAAGTTAGCACAATACAATCATATCAACTCAGATTAATTTCTTTGCTGAACAATTAATCAGTTGCTAAAGCTATCTCTAGATATATTTCTAAAACGTTTTTACTTTTGAAATCTCCAACGTGCAAAGAAACTGTAAAATGCTTCTAAGAGTTATGATTATCACATAAGCATTGCAAAATAACCACTGCATTGTGTTATGAGAATTCACACATTATCAATTATATTGTAAATCCAGAATATCTCTTACAAGGTGACATTTGAAGTACCTGAAAGAAGCAATTGAGATTTGCATCCTCCTAAACCACACATATTCTAAAATTAATGGTGAGTGGGATAGTAATTTATTACAGAAAGATCCACTATGCAATTAGAGGGATTTTCTTACAGCTATATATCATCTCCACTGACCATGGTAATTTTGCTTCTGATCACATCTGTGTGTGTACATTAAACAGAAAGTTACTTTTCCCCATGTTAGTAAAAATTTTACTGAAAAGCTTGCCTACACAGAAGAATAAAAGTCTTCCTAAAAAACTGCTCATACTCACAAGACTACAGTTTTAACCTTAAAGCTCTGCATTTGAAATGAAATTTGGTCTCTTAATAGCATGCATTTGTTTGTGTAGTTTTATCTCATGTACTGAAGAAATATTTTCTTCTCCAAGTTTTATGTGCTCATTTGATTACGTTTTCATGAAAAGGGTAAAAAATTATTGCATGTCAACAGTGCTCAAAGAACTAACTAATGCTTTTTCCATTCATAGGTGCTCCTATTGAGCTGTCATAGCCACACAGTGTATAATTTATTGTGTTTCTGACTCACAGTGATACCCATTTCATCACACCATGTGCTACTCTGTAAGCTAGCAACAGCTCAAACCAGAGCTGCAGCAACAGTTGTTGAAACAGAGAGAGAAAGGTTCCTTCCATCTTTATCATTTGTTTATGTAACCTCACCTGGGAGCACTGAGAAAAAAAACAAGGCAGGACTTCCTACTGAAACCTGCTTGGCATCTACTGCTGGTTAGGAGTGCTCCCTGTCATGTACAGGGCCGCCACAACCTAACACCATTCAGACAATCCAGCCCAGTTCTAAAAAGACTGTGTGAATAAAGCAGCGAGAAGGAAGGAAAGGAGTCAGAGCACATGTAAGCACAGCATCCGGGAGCTCTCCTCCTCAGCCCACATCCAGCTGGCAGACCCACCACAGCCCAGCCACACCTCTGCAACCTGCCCAGTCAGGAAATCAATGCAACTCCCTCTTCCCTTTTCTTAGGCTGAAATGTATATTACCTTTGTTTTTACATGTTTTATTTACTGCTAAGCTTAGTGAAAACACATCAGCCACATGTACTCTGGTCTTACTAAAAAGAACAAAGTAACCCTATAAGCACACAGCATTTTAAAAGAGAAAGAAAACCCCTGCACCTGTTTAAGGTTATTGTGAACTTAACCTTTTAAAGTTGATGTAGCATTAAGTGTATGAAAAGACTCAAAGAGCTGAATCTTTCAATTTTGTGCTTAAATTTTGCAAGTCTAGATGCTGTTTCGGCATTACATAAATTCAAGTAATGTCACACACCACACATATCTAGAATACGAAAGCCCAGAAGAAACAGGCAAATGTTTGGTGTTTTTTTATACAGACATATATATATTTTTTAATATATTTTTTAAAAATATATATATGTGTGTTACACTTGCAGATCCCATTCCTGCATTCCACAGGCAAATCCTTGGCTTGCAAAAGTTGGGTCAGATTCTCTTTTACTCTGTATATATTACCTCAAAAACTGAGACACCTCTTCATAATCTTTTCTAAAGCAAGAAGACCATATAGTTGCAGAGATCTGAAAATCAAATCCTGCACTACAGCTTTTCCTCTATATCAAAGACATAAATTGCTATAAAACATTATGGGACATGATGACTTTCTAGCACATCACTGTATATCCTTCAATTCTAAACTGTGGAAGTCAAAACTGCATGTCAGATTAGAGAAAACATTTGAAGCTTGCTGGACTAGCATGCACAATGAACAAACAAGGCAGTCTTCACTCCAGCACTGGAAATTTACAGGAAAAAATTCCACTTCCAGTGACAGATATTACCTTCTGGCCCCGAGTTCCCACAGCTGAAACACCAGCACTATCTTGTGTTGCTCAAATAGTACAATTCCTTACTGTGTGTGTAGTTGTAGCCAAATAGGCTGGGGATTCCTAGACAGCTACTACTCACACACAGGCTAGAGACCTGGATTGCCTGACTTTACATTTATTTTGGTTAATGAACTGTTCTTGAAAATCAGCACTGCCTTCCTAACCTGATAGAGGAGAACAGCAGGTCCAGGCTTTGTGCTGGCACGGCAGACCTGTTGTCGATTTACTGACAACTACCTTAGAGGTGGTGTGGTGCTATTGCCTAGTTCCACTACTGCAGAATTTGCCAACTAGTTCAGGCAGCTCAGAGAACACAGACAGACCACAGAGACGGTTCTTCCAAAGGCAGAAAAAAGTTCTTTCTGCCTGTCCTCCAACCCACAGTTCCCATAGCCAGAGGCTTGCGGTCTCTCAATCCATAAGAACTGACCACCCTCCAACCTCCTGCAGTCTGAACTTAAAGACATTTTCTCCACTTCATGCTAGCATCCACTCTACACAAAATCTTTGCTGCCTTTATACTAATACAGCCAGTGTGGGAGAAATACATTATCCTTGTTCAGCAGCGGGATACAGTGCAAGATGTCAAGGAGCTGGCAGGTGGAGCACATGAGGTGGAAGAAATCAGAGACTCCTGGCTGAGGTTGGGAAGACTGGCGCCAAGTTTTAAGCACTGCAGAGGAATCAAGGCAAACATCAGGACGCAAAGATCTGTGCTGGGAATATTTCATCAATAGCACAGACATGTTATGCCTTTTTTTCAGTATTCAAAGATTAGGCAACAGACAGAAATGCCAGGTTGCAGTTGCTTTTAGAAAGGTGAACTGGTGATGCTCTTCAAGCATGAGAAAATTATCTTACTTGTTTTTAATACGATAGAACAATTTTCTTGTCAAAGAAAAATATAACTATCAGGAGAAAAAATAACAGACTCAACATTATTTCAGTTGCTCCACAAACTGAGAATAGCTTATGATTATGTCAAAAAGACCACCAAAGCAGAAAGACACTGACTCTTGTCTCTGGAAGACAAGCAACCAAAAGGCAAAAAGCAACTCACACCAATGAGAGACATTGTTTTTCTCTGTTTATTTTGCAAGCTTCTTCAAAGTATCTTGTTGCTAAGAGTGACTTAAACTGAAAAGTGTGCTCTCACCAGAAAAAAATTTAAGTATAAACATGAAATGCTGCTGAAAAATGAGTGGAAAGTTAACACACATTCTGCTGCTTCAAAGCTACTGCAAAACTTACAATGCAGTGACCTCCTGAGGTAGGTAACTTCCTAATCTCAACCCTGTCGCACAGCTTGGTCTCTTTTAAAAGCAGAATTGGCTGAAGGGAGCGAAGTGGGGCACATACCATATCCATTTCTGGGAAACAGTGTATTTTGCATCTTAAATCATGGGTCTTGACAACTCAAGCAGCCACCCGAGTGGCTTTAGGAAGATGTGTTTTTAGAGCAACCAGCTGTCTCCATCTCTGTTGTTCATCTGTTGTTTTTAGCCTCTGTCACACAATGGTGGTTTCATAATGAAAAGTAGCACGAGATGCTTATAATGATACTTCAGTAGCAATGTAAACTTCTAGATAAACCAAATGATGGGAACAGTGAGCTATTAAACAGTGCTGGCAACACCAAAAATGCAAAATATACAGGGAAGTCATACAGTCAGAACAGGCAAGTGTTGAAAGGCTATGCAACTTGCCCAAATCTGAATGGGCATACTTTGCCCACCCCCTTCCCCTAATGCACACACTTTTGAAGCTCCCAGGCCTTAACAAACATTAATGCCAAGATCAATGCAGCAACTTTACAAGGCATTGTGTAGAATTGCAATGGTTCCTACCATTATTTTACTACCAGGTACCTTGACTGTTATCCAGCTAATCATAGCTAAATGGTGCAACAGACCCCATTAGCCAACCACATTCAGTCAAGAGCCCTAAATTTCCATTGCAAATTTTCCACGCAGATGGGCCATCACTCAAACTCAACTACGCATTTTCTGGGGGAACGATCTGTATTTATGCAGGAATTTCAATGCACTGAGCTAAACAGAACCTGATATTACCACAGATAGGGCAACCCGTTTGCCATCCATTCTGTTCAGGCACACTGTGGCTCATAGTGACTCTTCCTTCTTTTTAAGCACTTCTCATGGGGAAGGAGCCAGAAAAACACAAACTCTGCTGTGTAGAATCTACTATAAATTTCACTCAATTTTATTAGGAACTGCTATACAACAAAGCCCATAAAAATGAACATTTATTTATGTATTTTAGTACTGTAACTAAGGAGACTCCCTTATCAGTTGTTTAAAAGAACAAGCCTCAAGGAGAGATTAATGAAAGGCTTGGAAGAAACTTTTTTCATCTAGTTTATGTATAGTTTTCCCATTACTCCAAAAGGCCACAAAAACAGGACACACTCCAAGTTTATAATTGTAAAGGCAGACAGTTTTAGACTCGCTTTAAATCCTACAGTATGTTGTTGAACTCCAGAGCAGTACATTGCAGGCTAAAAAAAACCCAACACATTACAACCCCCCAAATGAAATGACACTAGTGTGACAGTTTTAATACTGAACAGTAACAGAGTTTTGTAAGCACAAAGCATTCCTGCATTTTTTTATATTTAGAGCTACGTTTTTTCCCCACTCTGAAGCAGGACCAATGTATGGCTGAGGGGAACCCCAAAATATACTTCTGTCCTACTGACCACCATTAAGCTTTTACTTATCCAAAGACATTAACAAACTGTGGTCACCTTTAAAGCCTTTTGTGCAATTGTACAATATGTAAGTGAAAAAATAATTTATTGGACAACAGAGGCCACATTTGCCAGTGCTACCTTCGCTGCTGATTTGTTTTGTGACTGAATTTCCACCCCCTCACTCTTGTTTCCATGTCACTCCTCCATTGCAACAGCAAAAGTATGCATGTATCAGTGTGAATGTATGCACCAGCAAGAGACCAGGGCTGATGCAGAAATGGGAGAAAGGAAACAGACTGCAAGTTCTCAGCACTTCTCAGAAAGGTCCATGAACCTAGACCAAACTCTGCACCAGGAACTGGTCTTGTTCTCAGGCCATGAATAAGTATATAAGCAAACATATGCAGTGTATGTGTATGTTACCACATTTTTACCTTCTACCACACTTGTTTAAGAAGGAAATTTAGGATACTGCTGTTTCTAAAGCCCTTTTTTCAAGAAATTATCAACTCCTGAATGTACAAATCCCCACATCTTCATAGGAGACATCCCAGCTGATTAGTGTAATGAATCCCTATGCACTTTAGGACAAGGAGATAGAGGTATGCTCAAAGTGAGCCCTACTGTTCTTTCTTTTTATGTTTTCGTGAGGAAAATACCAGTTGACTTTTTGATAGGCAAAACATTTATAACCACAAAATACCCTCTTCTCTAGGCACTTCAGAAATGTTAGACTTACATTTCTGGAAATCAAAACCCTAAAACCAACCCATGCAATTCTCTGACATTGCTAGCATTGCCCATAAAAGAAAAATTCTCTTTCAAGAGCACAGTACTACCTTTTTCTTCCCAAATCAGAGATTCAGCATGCCTGTAGAGGGCCTGCATATTCCTCAACTAGACAAGAGAGCTCCATCTTATCCTAAGTTTGCCTCCCATAGGCTGCTGATACACAGCATGCAATAAAAGCAACACATTAGACAGGTGAGAATAAACTTGTGGTTCTTGCACTGTATTAACAGAGCATCTTGTATACATTCATACAGCATATTCAAGATCTAAATTTATTCAATTATTTTCCTCCTCAGTGGTTTGCTCTGCTGGTGGACCAGTACATCCAGCAGCAAAAGAGCCTCCAGCTTTGAACACCTGTGCGTAGGTACACTTACCTGCCACAACATGCTCCTTTACCACACTAATTAGGGCCACACTCCATGCCTGGAGACCTAAGATATGCACAGAGAAATACTGCTGCTGAGTGACTCAGATAATGAGGATAAAAAGCTTTATAGTAATAATATAAAAAGAACCATTTTAAGTCTTCCACAGGGAATTTGGCTTGTTCCATTTGGATTTTATTTTCTGTTGAGCATCAGCTTCCTAAACTTGTGTGTTCCCAAACACAGATAGGACAATTTGAAGTTTTGACTGCAGGGGATATCATTTCTATCATTTAAGCAATTTCCTTTGACCTACACTGTACAAAGCCACAAACAGCCTTTGTGGTATATACTTCAGGTAATAATTTACAATTTTTGAGAAATCACAGCCTTCCTTATTACTTTCAAAATACAGAATTTCCATCTGCTACGCTATACAGAAAGAATATGTATTCTTATTTATTCTACTTCACAAATTTCATCCTTCCCACCTGCCCCACTCACCCCAAAATTCTGCCCCACTGGGCAAGTAAAAGCTCTCTGAATTTGCTTATGCAAAACAGTAAGTTTTTACTGTTGAGATGGCAAACCTCAACCACAAGTGTTCCCAGAGCAATCTTAAGCATTGTGCACTAGGAAGTTAAGTCTTATTTAATGTGGGTGAGACATGGATTCACGATCAAGTGCTAAATAGCAGTTCAGTCAAAGATATCATATCATAGGAATATCGTATC
Source organism: Laterallus jamaicensis coturniculus (assembly GCA_022605575.1). Classification (NCBI taxonomy): domain Eukaryota; kingdom Metazoa; phylum Chordata; class Aves; order Gruiformes; family Rallidae; genus Laterallus; species Laterallus jamaicensis. The sequence goes on from JAKCOX010000005.1 coordinate 31,205,016, forward strand.
ATAGGAAACTAATTCAGCTTTAAAACAAACAAATTTCATCCTGTAAAGCCACTGACAACAATACCAATGACACTGCTTCTAATTTAGGAGTTCAATGTTCTGGTGAGTGCAAGTAAAGGTACAGTTCTGCACGGTGGGAAGAACTTGGAGACTAAGGGGATGAAGTGACAGAGAAAGAAAGAAAATTCCTTATTAAAAGATTGTAACACACTCAGCCATAAAAGAAACTCTATAAAAATAGAAGTACCAGGCAAATAACAGTATTTATTTCTCTTAAGATACCACTGAAATACCCAATAGCTTGTTCTTGGAGTATTTTGTGGTCCCTTGTCTCTATTTATGATGAAAGAATCCCCAAATGGTTTACCCAGTCCACATAAAGACATCTAAGGAGAACATTCTCAAACCTCAATGATTTTGTTATAAGCACTGGTTTTCTACAAAAGCATATTTGAAATTAGTCTATTAACAAAATATTTTCCTCCAGTGACATTGGTAATTCTGCCCAATGGCCACACAAAACATGAAACTCTAGGAAAGTGAATGTAACAATTGCTTCTCACATGCACTGGATTTTTCTTAAGTACCACAGTATGGATTATTCCAAAAAGGGCTCTTGCACTTTACTGTAAAACAGAGATTACAAGATCTAGAAACATCATAAAAGGGATGAATTCAAAGGTGTAAAAACTTGATTTAATAATGCTGGTATATACCAATAAATTGTTGCAACCTGAGATAGCCCTCATCCATCAGCTTTGACCATGTGCCTACAAGTTTGCAACTCTAAGCCAGTACTCTCCAGAAGCAGCTCAGCACTTGTCTGTTCTTGAAACATGTTGTATTTTAATGCATATTATTTGATAACATAGAGATCCTCATCCAAAATTCTTTAAGATGTGAGTCACCTGGCATTCTGAAGACAGTTTGCTGAGATGTGAGATACAGTTTATCCACATCTACCAAATCCCTTTAAGGTACCCCAGACTCGTTCATTACATGTAAATCCACACATGTGTGCCCATCCTGACCAGAAGCCATTGGGTACAGCCAGATTCCTTTCACCAAGATTTCACCTGCAGAAGGCCCATCTGTGCAGTGAGTCTGGTAACTCTGTAGCCATGACTTCTGCATCAGCTGGGTCCATCGGAAAATGAAGGTGTGCAGATTCATGTGACCAACACTAAATTAGGGTCTTACTACAACTTGAGATAGGAATTTTAAACAAAAGGCCAATTAAAGCAATGGGAGGGCATCAGAAGTGATGGATAATCAGTAAGAGTGCCAAAGCCCATAGGTCCTCAGTGACTGTGACAAGGACAGAAAGATGCGGTCACTGGACACCAGTGTCATTATCCAGCTCCAAACCAGAAGATAACAATGCTTCATAGAGATGGAAGACAGGAGGGGGAAAAAAAAGAAAGGAAAAAAAAAAGAAAAAGAGGGGAACATCAGAGAAATAGCAAATCACAGAGCAGAAACACCACCTGCTGTGATGAAAGAGAGCCAGGCAGCCCTTCCAGAGCACAGGGTTTTTATACCACTGCATAAGAACCACAAGCACGCTCAGCATAAGTATGGTTCACAACACACAGCTTGGTGTATTATTTTTTAACTTAAAACATGGTTGAATTCAACACGATTTACAAAACGTAATAAAAACACTGCGGTCTCTCTGTGTATAAAAATGAAAGCTTTAAGTCACAATTCTAAGAAATGCCTTATAAACAACCAAACAGGGGCATGTATCTTTCATTCTTCACATATGGCCCTTGTATTTTAGGCAAAAGCTGATTTCACCCATCTCTGGGCTCCTGAGAAATTACAATATTTCACAAAGACTTCTCATCTGTTTCTCCAGGTGTTTAGCAACTATAGTTCCTCCTGCTTCCAGCACCTCAAAAATATACAACAGAAAAAGCAGCTATTACAGAAATAATTTTTTATCTGCTTCTAGCCTTGACATCAAGCTACTGCATTTTGTTCTTAGTCTTCAAAATGCAAATTCCATCCATTCAGTTGCTACTCATGGTAACACAAAACAGTTTCTCCACTGTTCAAAGACAGGCTTCAAAAACCATAAGGCAACTTAAAATGACCAAGCAAAATGATTGCAAAGCCACAAGTCTCCAGAAACCCTCAAAACAAAGGGTTCTGTGTTTACCACAGAGAAACCCAGGGCTCCTGCACAGCTTTGCATTGCTGGCAGAGACTGCTCCACTTCTTTGGTACCTTGGAGAAACACCTCTCCTCTTCCCACTCCTGCACACACACTAAAAAGGCCCATCAGATACTGTCAGAGGCATCCAACCTCTGTAAACACACTAATAAGTACCTCTACATTGCTACACTGCCAAGAGTAAAATACCACAACAAGACACCTCAGTGAAATAGTTCTTGATAATGGATGCACCAACATCAAGCTAGTGGAGAGCAATTAGAGAACTGAAGCGTGCCTAACGCCATGGCAGCAGGTACCATGCATTTCCCAGAGATGGTATTGGTGATCTACAGCAAGCTCAGCACACCAGCACAGAAACACACAGATTTGTCATCATGAGGCTATGCCCATGAGTGCTGGATAAATGAGGTCTGCAGCATTATCCCATCTCACCAGTGATACCTGCCCCATGCTGGCAGTGCCACTCTTCCAAGCACTCTCTTGATCTGTGGTAGACTACAGCAGGTGTCCCTGCCTCAGGATCTCCATTCTCATGTGAACATCCTCATTCCAGACAGGAGATCACTGGATGTTTCTTCAGACATAAGAGCAGAAGTGGACAAGCTTACAACAAATGACAAGGCTTTCAGCATTAGCCATCAGATAAACATCAAATGGCATCTGACAATGTCATTTCCAAAGTGCCAGGTAGAAGGAGAGAGATCTTTTTCCAAAGCTTTTCCTTTGAACTCGAGTTTCACATTTCTATTAGTTTCTGTGCCCTAGATTTACAGTGCAGACAGTCATAAAATTAATATAGTTCACTGATGGAGCAACTTATTATGAGAAAGTTATCAAAATGCTGAGCTTGTTTCCAGGCATTTATGTCCCATCGCTCCAAGAGGGTAAGCCAACAGTATTTTAATAATGAATAACATCACAGCACACTGTTCACTCAAAAATTCTGGTAAATGATTTAACACAGATGGGCACAACCTGAATCAATTTTCATGTGCAGATCTGCAATATTGAGTGCTCAGGTTTTAATGCAAGACAGAGTGCATGATGAATAAAAATTTATCACCTTAAGAAAACAATTTGTATTAATTTTAGCTTACCTCTTAGAAGTAGAAACAAAATGTTATAGCTGAAGAAAAATAAAATCAAATGGCTTCTTTTACGTATACAATATTCTGTCTAGGAGAGTGGATCAGAAACCTCTTTGTGTGCTTGAAAGTTTACCAAAATTTTTAAGAGTGTGTGCTCAAAAACATATTAAAAATTAAACATAGAGAAAGCATTTATCATCACAATTCAAGAACTACTGAATACACAGTAAAAACAACAACCAGAATGTAAAAGGAAATAGCTGATTTTCATTAATGAATAACTATATTCCTTACCATCATGTCAGATTTGAAGATTAAATGCATATGTGGGTTCAAAAAAGGAACTGAATTTGTGAAAAATAAATCCATTGGCAACTATTTAGCAAGGTCTTTCATATACATCCTCTGAAAAAGCTGTTAAGGCACTGACCACAGAGGGGAAGGAATCTCTCTTGGAAGTAAAAACTGAATCCTACGAGATGTTCCTGAAGATGTTCCTAGGCAATCTTAAGAAATAGGTTACCAGAGAAGACAAACCTTTTGTCTGATCCAGTATGACATTTCTAAGGACATGAAAACTACAGCATCCTTGTTCCATGCTTTTTCCCATTTGCACAGTGGGACACATACACGCTACTATCACAGCTCTGCAAGGCTGAGGCAACACACCCGATTAGTTATAGGAGTGACAATGTCAATCATTTGAAACCACCTACATGTTCTGATCCCATCATATTTTCTCCAAAAGCCTGAACAAGCTGGCAGAGGTAGCGACTTGAACACAAAATAAATACAACAACCTCTTAAAAAGCATGGAGGGGGGGAGAGGGTGGGAAGGCAGTAAAAGAGAAAATGAACTGTAAGATCTGTTACATTCAGCTTCTACTACAGTGTGAACACTTTTGGCCTTGCTTTCATCCAGCCTTTCAAGCTGGACCCATATACAGCAAAATACAGCCATAGAAAGCCATTTTGTAATATATGTGAGACTTCCTAAACCAATTAAGTTAATCTCTGAAACATCTTATTTAAAATTCCATTAAATCTTATAATAAGATCTTAAATTCTCAAGTCAGAATGTCAAATTGATGTTTTCATAATAACACACGCAATCCATACAAACACCTGATTTACAACGCCACCTGAAGCAGTTAGCATAACACAGCACTCTATCAGATGGTCAATTTAAAACCATCGATATCCATAAAATCCTGTCTCTTGCAAAATTCACACAACTTTGAGGGGGAAAAAGGAAGTTTTCCTGCTATGTGCCATTAACCACTAAATCTACGCTTCCCACAACATTTATTTTTGTCCTTCACTGAAGGGAAGGATGCTTGCCAAGCATAAGCCACAGAAAAACAGATGATACACTATCTTCTCAAGTCTGCTACTGTAATGCTTCAGTAACTTTGGTGCACAGTGGTTTTCAAGGGAAGAGTAAGTATCTTAGCCAGCAGCAAAGCCGGTGCTTCCACACCATTTCTGAACCATTTGAGAACCTGAATAAGCACGACAGGACTGTGCAATTGAAGGGGACAGATTTCTTCAGTATAGCAAGGAGGCAGCAAAGGAGCTATGGAATAGCAGCATGCAGCTACCTGAAACGTAGCAACAGGTATCTCAAAAGCAAACTCTTTCTGGTGTTGGTGGACAGTATTGCAAGAGGCAATGGCCACAACTGTGGCTTGGGAGGTTCAGGCTGAACACGAGGAATAACTCTTTCTCTATGAGGTAGTGCAGCACTGCAGCAGGTTACCTGCAGAGGCTGTAAATCCCTCTCTTTAGGGAGACTTTCCAAGACACAGACAGATTGTCTTGGTTCTCGTCGAGCTAGACAAAGCTTTGGCTGGACTGATCTAGCCATAGCACCAGTCCTGCTTTAAGTGGGATGCTGGACTAGGAGACCCCAGAGATCCCTTCCAACCAATGCTTCCATAGCCACAAATAAAATCATCAAAGACAGAAACTAAACCATGCTAAAGGTAACGCACTGCAGTTAACTACAGATAATAAGCATCAGCAGAAAATGTTTATGTCAAATGGCTTTAAGTGCTATCAAAATAAAATTTATTTTCATACTGCACATCTTGTATGAGAGTTATTGAAACAATCCATGCAGAACTACATCAGCTTTTAATGGAGAGAGCGTCAACATCACTTCCCCATTGTTTCCAGATTTTAAATCAAGGCTATACTTTCAAAAGGAAAATACTGACATATTTATTTACAAATATTAACCTTTTTTCCACCTGTAACCAGTCACCACTATAGTAGAAGCTTCTGCAATGAGGTTATCACTGCCCTTTGATGTCTATCCCCCTCCATTATGCAACAACCCTGATTTATCATTTGTTACCTTGACAGGAAATGATTGTTTGCAACACACAGACTTTGTGCAATCATAGCTCAATGGGTTCTTTTCTTTGGCTACAAACTCACTGCTCCTTACACAATGACACATTTTTGTACCTTGCTTTGGCTATAACCTAAATGAAGAAGGTGCATTATTGTTGTTGTTGTTGCTATTATTCCTTCTATAGACTCCTCAGGTAGAAGGAATTGCCTTGTTGACTACCAGAAGTTATTCAGTTATTTTCCTTAGAGCAGCCTTCAACTTCAGAAGGATTGTTTCTTAGGACAACACAACATTCTCTGTGCTTCAGTCTATACTCTAAGCCAAGTCATTGCAAGCAGATTTTTCTTGCCACTGACAGTACACTTTCAGGAAACATTGGTAAATTTCTACATATAAGCTACATTATTTCACTTCAATAAAAGCTTTAGTTAGTAGCTTCTATTTACCTCAAGCAAACTAAATTCAAAGACTATGAAATTGAGTGAACAGTAACATCAACAGACTATGGAAAAGGCTGAATCAGGTAATCTTTTCAATACTTACATGATACAATGTATTAGCACCAGCTACAGATTATTACACAACAATTACATTGTGTTCTTTGAATTTTAAGTGTTTTACTGTGGTGGTGGCTCAAGCCATTATTAAAACTGAAGCCCTTGAGCATGCATTGGGACTACAAAAACAAAACAGACTGAATCCCAGGAAAAAGAGGGAGAGATGCCCAGTTGGGCTGAAATTCTACCAATTCCTGAACTTGTAAGCTAACTGCTTAAATAAGCAAATAAATAAAACAAATAACTGCCCCCTCTCTGACAACTCTCAGCCCTCAATTTTTAAGGGCTTCTTGTGTATGCACAGACAGACTCAGCAGATCACAGGTAGACTTAATGCATTATTCAAGATAGTGATCTGCTCTATGAGAATTATTCTTTTTTTCTTCTCCTCTGAATGAAACAATAAATGGTTATTCTCACCATGGACAAGAGGAATAACTTCCAGAGCAGCACTGAAGGATGTAGGCATGCTGACAAATAAGTCTCCAGCTAAATAATGCTGACTCCTGTTCTGTAAGATGTAAATCTATCTGCTTCTTAAGTGTAAAATTTAGTTAAGATTTTAAGGACACAGCAACTAACTCTTAGAGCCACCTTTTTCCTAATCATGCTTTCTCTCTCCTTCAGGGTCACTGGTGCTCCTTGGGAAGTACTGAGGTCAAGCTATTCATGTTGTGATGCAGTGAACCCTGAAGGACATCTTCACTTCATCAGTCTCACACTGACCAATTTAATGAAGACTCTCAGACCATCTTATTCTTTACTTAAGCCCAAGCACATATTTTACACTAACGTGGGAACAAATGCTGCAGATTCTTCTTTCAAAAATCTTAATTTATCTGTTAAATTCCCATGCCTCCTGCAAGTTACTGTTCAATGAATTTCATCAGACACATTACACAAAGGTACCCCCATAACCTCTCAGCATGCTGAGCAGTGAAATATTCAACCTTAATTTGTTATATGGGACACAGCTTCCAATTTGTTTCATTGTTCTCAGCTTCCAAAACAAGTCAGCACCGGTTTGATGTAGGAGTGTAAAGAATTGATCCAACTCTGAACTAGACCTTAGTTGGGAAAAAAAAAAACAACAAACCAAACCAAAGCAGTCAATCAACCAACCAAAAAAAAAGGTTAATTTCACCCATGATCTAAAATTGCCCATTAGAATTGAAAAAGTTCCAGAAAACATCTGAAATACTATGGACAAACAGAAATAGGGGAACACCCTCCCCAAAACCCAGAGATGTTTCAGTCAGTGTAGAAAACCTTGTGCAAAATTTACAGCCATTGTGTGGAAGCAAACTACAGACAAGCATTTGTGATAGTAAAACTGAGCAATATTAGATTTAGCCAAAGCCTTTCCTTGTATTATTGACCATCTGTACTTTTAACCACACATTAAAAGTACAAACCACAATGGATCTTCATTATGAACTCTAATAAATTTCATTATTAACTTCTATATTTAGTGATTTTATTTTATTTATAAGTAAGGAAACATCTGCCAACTCCATAATGAGCTACTTTTTCCTCAAGGAACACTGACCAGAATTCAAAGTGAAATAATACAGATACTGAGTATGTTAAAAGTTTCTCATGCACTTTAGAGAACATCAGACTACTGAGATTATTCCTCAGCCCCAATGCAGCAGCAAGGATACATAATCAACCAGCGCAGTTCATAACTGGGATTTACTACATTCGCCGTAGTATTTCCTGCAAACCCACTTATTTCAGTCAGTAGTCACAGCTAGTTAAAATAGGAAAGCACATTAGGGTAAGGTTCAAAGTTGAACTGGAGACAGGCTGTAAATCTATGGGGAAATAGAATTTTAGTTTGGGGTTTTTTGTTGTTGACGTTTTGTTGGGGTTTGTTTTGTTTCTACTTTATTAAAAACAAAAGAAATAAAAATATTAACATTCTAAACAAACAAACAAAAAACCCAGTAAAAATCCAGTGCTATTAATTCCCAGAGCAGTAATGTATGTGACAGAAATATGCTACATGGGGGGAAAAAAAATCAATCACATTACTTATATTACAATAAGAACACCTAAAAGTATTCAGCAAGACTGGCATCCTTTCCCACAGCAGGTGACCAGCTGATTCAGTTTAATGCTCTGCAGCTACTTTCATTCATCTCCATTTTTAAAGAACATATCCTAGTTCTCTTCCCTAACACTTAAAAAACCTATACAGATAAAAATAAAGAATATCAGTCAGCATTTTCTCAAACAGAAAACAGTTTTATTACAGGAGTCTCAAGTTGCTCTACTTCTCAAAGCTTTTCCAGAACATGCTAACTAAAAAGCGCTCTGGACTTGAGATAAACCAATTCCATGCTCATGACATGCAGTGGGGGTGTCACGCATGTCATAACATGGCAGGCAGGCAGACAAACAAGTCTGCTGAGCTATCTACAACTACTCTATGGTTAAGGATGGTTCCACCATCTCTTCTGCTCATGCCTCCAAGTTATTTCTTGCTTTAACATCAGCTCTGGCACTTGTCTAGTACTTCAGCAAGACTACAGCTCACAAAACCAGCAAAAAAGCCCATAACCCAATTCAGTGTAAAATCCCAAAAAACCAAACAATCCCCCAACCAAATAAATTTAAAAAAAAACCAAACACAAACACATTATTTCATCTCTAAACAGCTCTGCAGTTTCACAGCAACCCAAGCAAAACTAACTTCTGGCCAGCATAGTCTCTTACCTCCCTCCGGCTGCATGTTCCTAATCTTTCCCTTGTGCCAGCTTCAACATTCATCAGAACCTGTATAAAACCATTCCAGTGAGCTGAATCAGCAGGCTCCCATCCACTGAAGAGAACAAGAGAAATAGCTCTCTGCTTAGCCAACACACCAGAACAGGTTGGTGCAGGTTCTAGCAAGCAAGAGGGCTCCAAGAGAGGCCTCAGCAGCCCAGGCTACCGTCAAACCACAACTTCAGTAACTTCACTCACCAATAGGTCAGACAAGCAGCAGAGCTGACACAGGAAAGCAGAAGTGAACATCCACAAAAGGCATCACACCTCCAGCAGCAGCTGCAAGCTGTTAGTTTATCTGGCTTTGTTCTACAGTACCTGACATAGCACAACTGTGACTAGCTTCAAGGGAAACCACTGCTTCTTCCTCACATTCTCTCCTGTGTTCTGGTCCTCCAACAAAACAGGGTTAATTAGATGTCTGAGTGTTCAGTAAGTCAGAAGCTTCTGTGAACTTCCACCTTTCAAGTACCACTTAGCATACAACACACCTTGTACGTGCAGGACAAAGGTGAGCAACTGCCCTTATGCACCTGCATGTGTAAGCTGCACAAGCCGCACATTTAAGTTTCTCGTGTTCATAATTAGTTTAACAGACTGAAATGCTTAAACTGACAGTCTGCTAAGATGCAACCACACCATTTCTTGAACCCTGCAAAAATATCCAACAGACTTTTTTGACACCTATTTACATTACTATTATGGCATATTAAACACAAACACCCCCCACAAACACACTTATACATTTATTTGCAAACCTATTTAAAGTAAGAGAAATGTCAAGGAAGGAAAGAACAGCAAACTCATTTACCTCAGGTGATATTCTTCACAGATGCATTCTTAAGGCATTAAGGAGTCTTTGTGCAGTTTTCCACTGCAGAGTCTTGCAAACAGATAGAAGGAAGGAGAGACAGCTAAAGCAGAATGCCATTCATTCATACATACTTTATACTAGCAAGGTAAGTCCTGCCAGGCCCATTTCAAAGGGCGTTGTCAGGAAAAAAATAGTAATAAAAATTTTAAAAAGGACTCGGCCCTTTAATACTAATTAGTAGTATTGTGCCAAAGACAAACTCTGGGAACAAGCTTTGTTCCACAAGAATTCAAAGATTACACACAGATGTAAACTGCAGGACCAATTACATGTTTTCTGCTAATAAAAATCTCCGAAACAACTTTAAAAAACAGACATCGTGATTAGCAGCACCAGCATTCAGCTATTGAGGAAGCCATACAGGAACCAACACTGGTTTTTTGCATCCTACTTTAGACAAGGTGAAACCCTGCACACATGCCAAGCCACAATGGTTTCAGTAGGCTCCTGCTAATCCTCCACCTGCCCAGATATGCAGTGACATAACTAGGGTCACTGGAAGCCACAGAGCCTGACTATTCCAAGTTTTCCTCTGCTATCCCTCAAATTGCTGTGGCTTTCTCATCTACATGAGGACACCTAATTTCTTGTTGCTCAAATGGATGCAAAACCACATGAACTGTAGAAGCTTGGTACATAGTTAAGGTTGTATCTATTAAAAAGATCAGAATATTTGTAATTCAACTTTAAATATGTAGTGTGGCTGAGATTTCCCTGGAAACAGACCTTAGGAAAATGAAACATTTTGGAAGGGATTTTACACTGACGGAATAAGAAATGCTGCATTCACACCTCAGTGACTACAGAAAGGTGGTATATGAATTGCCCTCAATTAACAGTGATGTCTGAATTCAATACTTTAAATTGCTGCCAGGGTCCACTGGATTTCACTGTTTCCAGTATAAGCTTGTTCTGACCTCAAGGTCTCTCTATAAAAACCCATCAATCTGCTTGGTTCCAAGCTCCTGTCGCCATGCCTTCTGGTGTACACCAACTCTTGCCTCTCACTTGCCAAGGCCTGCTGTCCATACCTGCACAGAAATGGCTACACGTGGGCTGCTCTGACACCTTGGTACTTTGAAGAAAAATCGGGATTGCATTTCCTGACAGGGCACCCCAAGTGTCTGGGCACACCTCGGGAGGACAGTGCATGTCTGCGTCTAGCGTTAGCTGGGAGAAGGGGCAGGCTTTCGGGCTGAGCCTCGGGCAGGAGAGCCCACGGGGTGAGCATGCTTGCAGTTCACACCTGCCCGTGGCTCAGATGCACCTGAGCTGACCTGACCTCGGGTGAAGCCGACCGGGACGGCACATTGATTGGGGCGGCGCCGCCAACGCCGCCCAGCCCCTGACAGGAATTCAGTCCGGGGGACCGGGCCAGGGCTAGCCCAAAGCAAGCGACGCTACGGCCCGCCGCACCCCGCCCCTCACCTGCCGCCGAGCTCAGGGCGACCCTCCGGTGCCTCCTGCCGAGCTCCCGCAGCTCCTCCTCGTCCTCCTCCAGCCTCCAGGCTTCGGCCATCGGCGGCGGGGGGGCGGCTGAACGCATTCAAGAAGCGGGAGCTGCCATGTCCGCCCGCGGCCGGGGGCCCTCTCGCCCCTGCCGGGCGAGGCCGGCGCGTCCCTTCGGCGCGGCCGCCCGGTCCCCGTGATCCCTGGGCCTGCCCCGCACCTGCGCCCTCTCCGCCCCGCTTCTCCTGGCGAGCTTTCCGCCCGGGCCGCTCCGCACTGCTGCCGGCGGGGCAAGCGGGGACGAGGCGGGAGCCGGCAGGCGGGAGAGGCAGCGGCGGCGGCCTTTCCTGCCCATCCGCGGCTCTCCGGCGTCAGCAGGAAACCCGGCGGCCGCCTGGCACCGCCACAAAAGGGGGCGGAGGAGGCGGCGGCGGGGGGAGGTACCTGGCGGCAGCCGCCGGGCAGCGCTCCGCTGCGGCGGGCACCTCGCGGTGCCCCGCGGAGCTGAGCTGAGGCCAGCCCAGCCCAGCCAGGCGGCGCCCCACATGAGGGTCATCGCCGGTACCAGAGCTGCCCGGTGGTAAGAGGCAGAAGGGGCTTGAGTCCAGGGAGTTTGAGGCCTCACACCCCTTACGGGGAGGGTAAGGTGGTGAAACGAGCAGGCAAGGAAAGCCGGGCACCCCGGGAGGACCTGGAGGGGCAGAGCTGTGCCCTGGGTGGCCCATGTATTGGCTTCGGGCAGAGGGAAGGCAGGCGTTCCGTCGGCGGCCGGCTCCAGTAGCGGCCAGGAGGCTGTGTTTCTTGGCATGGGGCTCGTTAGGGTGGTGTGCACCACTGCAGGAGAAGTGAGCTTATGGATGCACTGGACACTGGTGAGGTATGTGCTTCCAGCACAGAAGTGATGTCAAGTGTAGTTTTAGCTTTAGCTTTTTTTCTCCCTAGGCCTCAGTTGCTCTTATCTAAAATTGAGATTATATTTTTTTCTTCACATCACATGCTTGCTATAAAACCAAGCCATAAATGTTTCATGAATAGCTCTGTATTATGCAGTGTTTTAAGAAAGCATATAAGGAACTTCAGCTTCTGAGCAGGTGAATAAGGGGCAATAAATAAATAAAGTATGTGACCGCAAATTGGACCAGGAAGATACAACAAAACATTGAGTAATCCTAATGTTGAGCAATATCTGTGCTGACTCACTAAGCACCATCTACTCTCTACACTGAGTAAAGCAGATTGTGCAGGTTGAAAAAACTGTATGTGATGACAAAAGTGAGAAGTAGATCATAATGTGTGAATACAAACGATCGCCTGTGCATTTCTGAATGTTTTGGTGCTTGACTTTACATCCAGTGTTCCTCAACAGAAGTGATTTTTTTATACTGTAACATTTAGTGTTCAAGTGATATGATAGACTTTAGAAGCACTTAAGTCTTTATGCTATAAAAGTGTATAAGGCCAGGCAAAAAAATGGATGTATAGCAGGACTGTGTAACAGACAAACCAAACCTTCCACTGCAGGCACGCTTTCTCAAAAGGTCCATGCTTTGCATGACCTCCGCATGGGTGGATTGCATGGTAAGTCAGAGGATCTCACCTCACAGATTTCTCTGCAAGACCAGAGACTGGTTATCCTTGTACAGGATAACCAGTTGGTGACAGGGTTCCTTGGTGGTGTGCTACTGCCACAGGAATGTTTTAAGGCTGTGCAGCAAAGCCTCGCCTGCAACAAAAAAGAGGTTGCAGTGCAGAAAGTGTGAGGAAGAACAGCAGAAGAGAGGGAAGTCGCTTGTATGTGCATGTGAGACAAAAGAGAATCTCCCATGTACAAAACCCAAACCTTAGTACGTGGTGTTTATATTCTGGTTCTTTGCTGTGGAGCCAAAATGCAGCACCTGTATTCAGCTCCTAAACTCCACTAGCCACAGAGCGACAAGGATCATGCATTTTTTACTTCCTGAATATCTCCTTTTTATAGTATGTTTTCCTACTGCTGGGAGCGGAAGGGAAGGAAGCTTGCTACTGTGTAAAATTACCAAGGAAAGAAAACCACCATAGACCATAACACAAATCTGAAGCGTGCAGAAAACTGAATTAAAACCTTTTGTTGTTGTTGATGAAATGAAAACAGGCTTCCAAGCATATAAAACTGAAAAATATATTTGGAGAGAGGCCTAAGAGAAACATGCTGAACAGAGTAGGTCCAGCTATGACTAAGAAAACATTCCCCAAAATCTCAGATAATAGAGCATGGAAGGATCGTGCATATTTAATGTTGACAATCATTAAGAGTTGCTTAGAGTTCAGAGGGAAAGACCTACTTAATGAAAGTGCAGTATGTAAATTACATAAAGTGACAAAGTGTCTGAAACAACTGCCTGGCCATACACCAAGCAGTTGTCAGTGGGAAACACACTCCGGACAGGGACTGAGTTCTAGATTTAGAGGAGCCATTCAAGAAATGCATGGAACTGATAAGAGGACAGATGTCAACAGAAAGAAAGAGATCAAACTATGACACAATTCATATGTGGATACAAGATTCAGAGAGCAATACCTAACATTCTAATGGAAACTGTTTCCAATCAGTACTACTGGAACCAAGTAAAAATTCTCAGCATTTAAACATATTTCAAATGCAAGGCAGCATTGCATGAAACACTTGAAACACATTTCTGCAACATTTTTTGCAAAAAGCATTAAATCATTGTCTCCAAAAGAAAGTTGCTTACCAGTAGCTGGACTTCTTCAGTATATGTTGTCTATAGAAATACTTACATTGCTAGTGTACAAATGCCATAAGCATTCAGGCTCATAGGGGTTTTTTTTAGGTTTTAAATGCCAGTAGAACAAGTGTGTATTGGGTAATGTACAGGAATGTGTAAGACAGTATGTCCACATGCTCTTCAGTTCTCTCAGATGCAAAATCTGCTAATACGCAAGGACTCTGAGGGAGTAGAGGCAGAGGGTGGATGTCTAGAGCTCCATCTCTTACAAGAAAGTCTTTTTTAGTGAGTGCTTGCCAGGTGCACTCATCCATACTCTGTGAGCCATGCTTCACTTCTAGGCTATATTGGTATTTTCAAGTGATCAACGGCTTTAGGGTTGTTCTGTCAAATGCAGCATCACATCACTGGTTTGATACCTGATAAAGGTACGTAATTAATGGAGGTACCTAGGAAAGAGGTAGGCTTTAACAGGTCTGCAGGAGATATATGGGCTCTGATGAAGTGCTCCTGAGCTGCAATGACAGATGCACCGTAGTAGTCTTGGAACTGATCCTGACACAGCCCTTTATCTGGGTAAGCAGTTACTAGTGGGAGGAGAGAGCTGTGCTTTTGGGTCCTTAGACAAGCAACAAAACCAGCTGTTGAAATAATAAAAAAAGCCACAGTTGCTGGCTCATCTAATAATAGCCTAGGCCAGACAGAGTAATTTGTGATAATTTGGCTCAGATTGGAACACACACAAAAAAGGCTTCTGCTGGGTTGCTGGGCCCAGGGGAAGAAGGAAACAAAGGCGGGGTGGGGGGTGGTGGTGTGTGTGTGAATTGGACCCAACCATTTCAAATGCTGCAGGAATTAAAGCCATGTAGGAAATTCCATAAAGTGAAGGAACAAAGCTCCTCTTTTACTTTTCAGCAAATAAACTGATAGAAATTATCAAAAAGGAATAAAAAGGGAAGAAAAAGTACATGTAGAAGCAAGTTGCAAAAGTTTTACAAAAAAACCCCCAGCAACCCCCAAAAAAGCAGCAGAGCACTTGCTGTATTCTCAGGTAGTTGACAGGAATACATCAGCATGTGGCATATGCTGCTTTAAAGCCCTTAAAGAAGTACAATGTATTTGTGTCTTACAATAAGGGTGAAGGAAAAATAATTGCATTCTTGTACTTGAGGGAGAATCTCTGCTGTGTAAATGTGCGTAGGCATAAAAAGACTATTGTATATTTTCATAGCTACACTCCTCCAAGAAAACAAACCTTACTGTCTCAAAATGTCTGCAATTTGGGTCTTAAAATCTGGAAATTTCGTACTGAAATTTTACTTCATCATATGCATCTTTGCTGCAGTATATACACTTGGAATTTCACAATGGCAGAGTAAAAGGAGGAAACAACTGGGTAAATGTGTCTTTGTAGTCTCTGCTGAATACTTATAATTAGTTGCCTTGGCAGTTATTATTTTTTAAGTGTTTTGTTCCGATTTGCATCCTTGGAATTGCCACTGTGTTGGGGCCTGCAAAAAGACACTGTTTTTCAACAAAAAATATCAGCTCTATAGAACTGCTTAATTGAAGTCGCCCGTGTAGCCTCAATGTCTATTCAGGTTCTGCAAAGCAGCTGAAGCCTGCAATGAATGTATCAGTGTTTGGCTGAGATACAGGAGCCTCAGACCACAAAAGAATGTAGACAAAAGATTTTTAAAAAATGCAAAGGATGAAAAAGGGTGTTTTCAAAAGGGAAAATGTAGCCTTTGGACATGACAACATTATTTTTGTTCTGAGTAAAAGTAACAAGGGTCTCGTTCAATAGACGAATGACATTGGCCGTATAGCCGGTATAGGAAGCTGACGTTGCTGAGGGCCAAGATCTGATAATTTGATCTCCATTTGTGTTCAGCTGGTCCAATGGGTTTTAGTGTAGTTGGAGACTGACATATCAGGAGCCTGCAGGCTTCCTGAAATGTCTCCAGCTACGTGCAGGTTGCCCTTGCATTGTTGCAACCGCTTGTGGCATATCAGCATGATGACAATCCAAAGGTAGATGGTTTTATGATGAGTGAAGAAGATTAAAATAGAAGATTATTGATTTCCTTGAATAAGGACATTTCTTACTGAAGCCTCTATGCAAAACTACAGATTTTGAGACTGCTCTCAAAAAATGAGAAGGATCTCTGCATGAAAGCAGCAAATCCAGTAATTTCAGATCAGAGAACATGGCATAATTTGAGGAGAGAAAAAAAAAAGGCAGGCAAGTTTGGAAGAGCTCTTCAGGGGGAGATTCTTACAGTTGTTAGTTTTTACATTATTTTACTGATAATTTTGTTTACTTTTGCTCTATTCCAACTTCTGTGGACTAAAAGCACCCTTTCCTATCCTGTTAACAAACATTTCTTAACACTATGTTTCTCCTTGATTAGTATTATCACTCATGGGATAACAACAAATGTACAAGTTTTCTACTGTCTTCATGATTAAAGAGAATGAGGAAATGAACTAGAAAAAATGTGAGGAAATATGGAAGGGAAAAACACTGGTTCAGAGCTTAGAAAGAGAGGCTGTCAAGGCCAAATTGATTCATAGTTTGAGTCCTGAAGTATTTATATTTACTCCATAACCACGGAGTCATCAGTGGACAGTTTAAGTGAGCTGGCAACAGCATGATGTAAGTAGTACTATCTCATTGAACACACGTCAGTCTAATACCTAAGAATATACAATGCTAGACCCAGGATGAGATTCCCAGCTTTTCTGCTGCAGTTTGCACTTCAGTGCAAAGAGCTGACAAAGAAAAACATATGGAAGACAGCAAACAGAGTCCTAAAGAATTTTCAAAAGGTAAGTGGGATCATAAATTTGTCCACTGCAGTGAGTTTAGACATTTCTTACAGTACTGAAATTGGTTACAGCTATAAGCAGGTCTGATTTTGTTTTTCTTCTGCCATGAAATGCATGCGAACTGTCTTTCACTGGAAATATACATGGCACGCAGGTGGATAATCTTCACAGTCCTCTTGGGGTTTTTTTTGTTCTGTTCTTTGTTTGTTTGCTTGTTTTTGTGCTTTTCCCACTACCACCTGTGAGCAGTCAGGAATTCCAGTGTGTTTTTCTTGTGCTGAACATTGACATAGTTCACACTTACCAGAAGCGTTCACAAAGGTACGTTAATATTCAGCAGTAGGATAATTCTGCAATTAAATTGTATGATAATTACTAGCTTGTGAGTTCAGTGCTAAAAAGTTTAATATTAATGAGGTTGTAAAATCTAATTACATTAATGTGTGTTTGCTAAGGGAAAACCATTATTGTGGAAGTTCTAAAAAAATTCAAAATTGACTACTACAAATAGAGTATTATGAGTTTCCAACTTTAAAAAAAATTTGTTCTGTTACAGACATTATCTTTCAGTCATACATTCAACAACACAAAGCTTCTTAAAACAATTTGTTTTTAATTAAAGCTGAAGAATGGCAAAACAAGTTGTTACCATTGATTGAGTATTTGGCTAAGACCCTTTGACAAAATGTTGGATGACACCTGCTTATTTGAAGCCAGCCAGGCAAACAGGATGCAAACTATAGCTGTGTTTCTCAGATTTTTATTTTTTAAATTTATCTGATAAGAGGGTAGGGCCCATAAACTTCAGTAGCAATTCAGAGAAAATTAAAAATAATCCTGCATGATAGTATCAGTCCTGTCTTTTTCAATTTTATACCCCAAGCCTTGCTCTAATCACCGAAAGTTGATAGAAAAATAGATGATGAAAAGCATCCTTATCATCAGACCCTCCATACTGGATTTAAAGAGGCTTAAGTCTCAACATGAACCAGTGTTTTCTTGTATTTCATACTCATGCTTGCAAGCATCTATTTTTCTAGGCTTTTAGAGGTCCCCCACTCCAATTATACATAACTATAATTATACATAACTGTAACTATAGTTTCTGAGCTAACAACTCCTGAGTAATCAAGGAGATACCTATACTGTTTAGATAGTAAAAAATTGAGCTGCAGAACTATTTTTTTTTCTGACTCCCAGAAATATTTTCATGCTATTCATACATTGCTATTTCACACCAGTCTGGTGGGTTTAGTGTCAATGACAGATGTTTTGCTAGACTCTTTAAAGTTTCATTAGCTATATAGCCCAACATAGGCCTTATCCTCTTTTTTTTCTCCTCCCTATTACTTTGCATATATATATATATATACACACATTAACTGGGTGCAGAACTTTTTCCCATATTCACCAAGTATTTCATTATTTGAAAGAAAAAGATCCATGTGATTAAAAAATAGATAGTTTATAATGTGATGGCCCAAAAGTAACCAAATTTCCTGTTTTAGTTACATAAGTGAAAGCTGAATGTCAGGAGATGCCACTGAAGTCTGCTCTGGTGAAGGTTAGCAACATTTTTGCAAAACAGTGTTGGCAAAGTCCTGAGTTGCTTGGACATTTTCTCACAAAAAACCTCACACCTTGCATCAGAGGTTTGTGCTAGCCAGCTCCTGAGTGAGACCTGTACACAACAGTTTTCAGTTGGAAACTGAAGCAACTCAGATTTTCCCTGAGGCATGATTTTCTGACTTTTCTAGACTTCCTTCACAGCTGCTTTTCTGTAACATTTTATGTCACCATAGTCTCTTCTACTCTTCCCCAACACATATATATTTTATCTCCTCTACCCTGCTCCAAACCTCTGCCTTCCTCTGCCTGCAGCTGCTCATACTGTTTATTCTTCACAATGTCTATTCCTTTACCCAGAAAGAAATTGCACTTTTTCCACACAAAAATGGCCCACTCAGACCAAATCTTAGAGATGCTTTTTGCAACTTGATTAGCTCAAAAGAAATGCCACATTTTTGTCTTTCTGCTGAACAGAAAGCTTTAGGACTGTGGAAGGCATGGAAGGCAGTAAAAATTCTGGGTACAATTTCCTGGGCCTTTACACCTTGGGAGGAGGCATGAACTATTCTTCCTCTCTCTGAAATGGCCTTGCACCAGTTTACATGGGTTTTTATTGTTCCCAAGGACAGGAAGTGGCATCCAGGGTAAAAAGGGTAAAAAGGATTCCAGACACACTCATCTGTACTCTCAACACTCTTTCTGACTGTTCCCATTGACTAAATTGTCTTTATGGACCAATCTCCTAAATGCTTATCTCAGGCTAGCTTTAACAGTTCAGGAACTGCTCCACAGAAAATCTTTTCTATCCACTGTGAACTCCCATCCTCCCTGTGATGTCTGAATGCCAGAAGTTGTTTAAGGGATCTCTACAGTGTTCAATTCCCAATCAGTAAGAGTTCAATGGTCTGGAAAATAAGGAAGAGAGTGTTGGAATCAGTTTCTGGGATGCTTTCACAAAAGCCATGTGTTCAGCTCTGTGTTGGAGTCAGGAACAACCTATCTGTCCTGAGGCAGCTCTCTCAGAGACAACTTGATTCCACAGAATCTTCAGGGCTGTAACACAGCCTCCATATTCTGAAAATCTATGGATGTGGTCATGCCCTGGATTTGTATTTGGACAACAATTTCAGACTTCCTTCAAGTTGAGAGAAAATAAATGAGATATTCTGACTGGACTGAAAATATAATTAAAACAGTCTTTGTTCTAGAATTCATCTATGAAATCTACAGTACACCCCTCTTTTGCCCAGATTGGAGGGGGGCATATAGAGGAGTTAGGTTTGAGTTACTGTCTTCTCTGCATTTCATCTGTGTAGCAACACATGGAATTTTCTACTGCTGGTAGCTCTGGTGTACACAATTAGTATTGGCAAAGCAATGACTTAAGACTGAGAAAGGAATGCAAAAATTTGCAAAAGGAAAAAGTAAAATATGCATATAAAACCTTGGTGCCCTCTCACACAATTAGAGGAAATACAGCCTTCCAAGAGGATTAATATGTATTTATTGTTTAGTCCCAGGGCAAGACATTAGAAACATTTATAGCAAAAGGAAAACAAATATTGAGAATTTCTGGAGTAAATTGTCCCTTGTTTTGCTCTGATACATACACTGCCTGAATGTTGATACACTGCTGCAGCACTATGGCTCATCCTTTTTTGGATTAGCACTAAAGAAAATGCATTAGTTTGACAGTTGTAGTAAATGAGCCTTGAGCTTTTTCTTTTTTATTCATGGCTGGTTAGGTGTGCAGGTCACGTTCCAACCTCATTAGTGAACGGTGGCAACTTAAGTCTGGTTATTAATTCTCCAGCTTGGAAGTTGTTAGCAACTGAAGCCAAATAACATTGACATAATGTTGGCCAAACCAGAGATTTCTGATTTTAGCAGAACTTTTATTTTTGTTTCTTGATGAAAAATGTCTTGTTAGAAAAAAAAGTTCATGTTTAGCACTAGACAGGTTCACATGTGCTAATGTTAAGCCTGATGTGTTAACAGCTGGAAAAGTGACATGCGTGAATGTTTCCATTATCATTCTTTTTTTGGTATTTGGCCTGGCTTTTGCCTGGAGAGTTTAAAAACAGGCTTAGTAAACAAAATCGCTTAATTTACACTTCCTGTCCTCCCCAGGTGGGGAGGTACAATGGTTCTTGCTTTTTTAAAATACTAATATCTTATATTTGCAAGATGTAATCTCCATCTTATTTACCCTGAAATATTTTGGCATTCTCAGTCTTCTACTAGTATAAGTATCCTAGTCATTCTGTATCACTACTAGGTCAAAACCTTCAGGGGATAAGTATAAATTTTCATTATTTACTAATATATGATAAAATTATACTCAAAGGGGGCATGACAGATGGAAAATCATCACTGTTAAGGTATTTCTAATGTGCCCACAATCACAATACCCAGGCATGTTAGTGAAATTAAGTGAAGCTTAATTCAATTAATACATTTTTTTCATCCTTCTAATTACAATACTACAACTTTTATTTGTGTTATACATTTGCACATGTTTGTGTATGAAGGATCATTCCTGTTTCTCTCAGTAACAAAGATGCAATTCATAGAAATAAGCTAAGATAAACATTTGGCCCTAGCAATACAATTAAAGACCAGATCTAGATAAAGTAAAACATTATGTTGCATGACAGGACAGCATCTGTTCTCTCCTGTAATTACTATTAAAATGTAAAAGGAATTTTGTATGTAATTTTCCAGTATGATCATTATGAATGCCATGCTTTTTTCTTAATCCTAAAATTTTACTTCCCCTTTTCAAAACTCCTATAAAATTAGCCTTGTGACTTACCTTTCAATTTAAAATTAAATTATTGGGAAGTCCAGTGAAATTAATCTCAGGCTATTCATGGTTACACATGTTGCTTTTCTTGCTGTGCCTCTACCCTGAACTGTTGAGCTGAGGTAATATTGAAATGTCAGCATGCTTCTTGCCTATAAATAAAGAACAGGCATGTAAAGTGACTGGTGTCAAGAGGGGAATGGCAAATCATGTCCACATATAACCTTATATTTCTTGTGTATATCCTCCATACAGCTGTACCCATTATTGACATGTAATTTCTGCAATCTTTATTACCATCCATCCCTGTCTAGATCGCTTGTACAGCATGTGTAACTGAACTTTTCAAGAGGCAATCTTTTTCTGTACAAAGTGATATCAGAATATAAACAGTGAGTCAAGAAAAAGGAAAACCAGAAGTTTACTGCACTCCTGAACCCAACAAACCAACTCAAATGAACAGATTCTGCTGAACCAAGTAAAATGTTTATAAATGATGATCATTGGACTTAATTTTTGTTTTCTGTAATGCCTTCTTTCCAGAGTCCTGTAACATGAATATTTTTATGTATTCATTAAAATGCATCCTAGTTTTCATACTACCTCTGTCTTCAGTCAGCCTGGCTAATGCACACATGCTACTTGAAAGCTTATTTCAAGCAGGAATTTTTAGGCTACCAGAAGTATCACTTTTATTAAAAAGTAGTGAGGAATCAGGACAAATGTTAGAATAAAAAACCATCTAGAGGGACTATCTTGTAAGACTTTTCATTGGTAAAGGAGAGTGACATGATCACTAATGAGAACAAGCAATCTTAAGAAAAAGAAACAGGGAGATGGAAGCAAGAGAGCAGAGAAGCAAGATGTAGTGGTAGAAAAGGGAGGGTCAGGACAAACTTGCCATACGTTCCAATTTATGTGTGGCTTCTAAAGGCCTAAACATCTCCCCAGTCATTAATAAGTTCATCCTAGAAATAAAAAGAATGAAAGGACATACTTTGAAATGGACAAACTGTGCTGTTTGTTATTTCACAGAAATTTTGGCCTTACATGGCCTCCTTGTTTTTCTCCCAGTTACATTACTTTTTCATTGGCTACAATCAAAAGTTGTGTTTCTGTATTTAGTGTTTGTATAATATATATTGTAGTGCATTTATGGTGAGCCTATTTGGGCCACACTGATCGGGAGTCTGATCACAAGGAAGTTTTGTCTAAGTTTCACCACAGCCTCCAGTATTGTGTTTTCTGCATTTTTCCTGTTACTTTTGGGACCAAATTCAGTGGTGAATTGGAACAGCAATGACTGAAATCTATCAGCACAGCTCTTCCTAGCAAGTGAGCCAAATAGGAATAACTTAGGGCATCTCAATAAAAATGAAGTAGTTCTTGTGCACTTTAAATGTCTTCACATGTGCTCTACCCACTTTGTGCCTGTTAAGATAGCTAGAGTGTTCTGCAATTGGTGGATATCCTGGGTGATGGTATATAAGGGGCTGAAGGCTGTTTATTCAAAGGCCTCTTGCAAAACATGGCAAATGGGAGCTGACAGAGCCAGAAGTTCCGCACCAGCTGGAAGCCCATTCAGACCACCAAGCAATCCAGAATAAGATGGTTTAAATCTAGTCTTGCTTATCCACTCCTAAGGCTGTGAATTCAGTCCTCCTGCTTATAGACATGCAGTGTAAAAATTCTCCTGTAGTCCTTTGGCTGCTGCATTGTTTACTTAATTTAGCAGGCTCCCTTCTACATCAGGATTAGGTTTTCTTTAAAAATCCCAGCAGAAATACGAGTACTTTCCCCACGTTGCAATCTGTCAGCAAGGATGGAACAGGAGCTTGGCACAGGTATTTCTTTTTGCCTGTTTTAATCTGTATCAATAGATGAGGACATGTGCTCCAAAGAATTAAAAGCAAAACAATGGAATCTTTCTGCCAACTTCAGCTGGGTTTGGATCAGTCATCTAAGTCCTCACATTATCCACAAAGCACATACGGTGTTGAAGGAACCCGATGGAAGAATCATGAATTTTCCAGACCTGCAGATTGATTTGATGAGATCGCATTTATGGGGTGATAATGCCATTCCATTGCAGGCCTTTGCCTCTCCTCTAACAAACAACAGCAGTGCCGATTGCTGCCAGCAGTGAGATGTGAATATTTATCCATCAGGATATGAACAGAAAATATTAAAGAGTGATGTTTCAAAAGGCTGTGTTTTGAAAAGAAAGAAAAGAAAACCCACATAATTTCATGGCAATTTGTTAAATATAAGACTGAAGGGAAATCAAGCTGGGTTTCCTGGAGCTGGTACTGTGAAAGTGGCTAACTTTTTGAGCCTTAGATTTAATATACTGCTTGCAGAATTTATCACATTCAATTCTTTTATGACAGACAGTATAACTTCATGTTTGTGTGTGACTGAGAGCTATACCAAAATGTGTTCCTGAAGCATTGCATTGTATTGAACAATTTTTCTCTTTATACTTCAATAAATTTACTGCTGTGTGTTCAGTGTCCACAAAATATCTTTCAGAAATAATAGTATTGGAGAGTCACCAGTGCCTGAAGGTTGTACTAGATTCCATGCATGTTCAGGATAAGGCTTTTGCAGTCAAGCCAACAGGAAAAGAAATAGTATCTTAATAGACATAACATGAAAAGTAATAGTACAAAGAGTACAATAATTAAACAAATCAAGACAGGACATTATTTCAGTGCAAAACTTGGAGAGGGCAAAGAGCACCGGATAGCTGAAGGGGATACTAACTCTTAAATTCTTGTTCTTAATTGGATCTCACCATGACCTCCACCATTTTGCAAGGGTGGTAGTGAGTATCCTGCTCTTAATCTACTCATCCCCACTAAACCAGAATACTACAGAGGAATAAGTGCTGTGAGGAGCTACATCTAGTACTAAAGTGACCTAGAGTACCTGGGCTAAAGAATTTATTATAATGATTATATAGACTACGATCTTATGACACAAAGAGCTTCCAACTCAGATTGGGCCCTTTGTATTGGATACTGTATAGACATACTGTTCCTCATGGAAAAACTTACTGTCAAAGCAAATACAGAAAAAACCCCAACACAAAACAGAGCAACACCAACGAAAAAGAAACACAGTGCATATAGAAGCTTCAATCCAGAAAAGTGAAAGCCCTGTTGGAGCCCCATCATGGCTAGATATATAATACAGAGCACCGGCATTTCCAACCATTTAGCAAGAATGTGGGAGAAAAATGATGGTAAATGGCAACAAAGTTGTGCAAAAGTTTCAGGGAATAAATACACTTTGTACAAGACAAACATTTTTAGCATCTCCATGTGAAGGAAATAGTTTATTACAGCAGTGCAAAACCTGTGTTGACTGTTATCAGGATCTGCTTTGGTTTGCAGTTCAATTGACCATCTTAAATCAACAGTGAAATTAATTGTTGCAAACTACAGCTAACATAGATTTTTCTAGCTGTATGCTTCTGCATGGTTTGCTTGTGTGTACACCTGACACAGTGCCACCCAACAGAAAATGTCTTTATCTGTTCTCAATGTCTACTGCTTTAAATCTCTCTCTTTAGCCCTGCTGCTAGGTTTGAGTTTTTCAGCTTTGTGTGTTAGGTGTCAGATTGCTGCACTGCTGCAGTTGCCAGCTTTGTACATGTCTCCAGTTGGTATTCCTGGCACCTTGATGGTCCTACAGTGGAGGATCTTGCACTGCCTGCATCATGCTTCAGGCAGCCTTGCTTTGTTTTGCATTCCAGCCTCTAATTCTTTGATAGGCATCCCTGTTCTTTGAAAACACTTTTATTACATTTCAATAATGTCACTTGCAACTTCAGTGCATTGTTTTAAGCCCGGCCTCTGAGGCTGCTCTTGCTTGCACTGCCTGCTGTAGAAATGCTTTGGAAAATCAGGTAACTTTTATCTCCTTTTATACTGGTTTAGTTCCCATACCAAATCTGTTGCTCATCCCACTTCTTTCTATAAGAAAAAGTTCCCACTTTATGTTAGTTTATGATCTCTTCTTTTTCAATCTCCTGACAGTAGTAAATTTTACATGTAGTAATTTCTAAATGTGGTGTATAACTGGGACAGTCAGAGCCTCCTAATAGAGAATACAGTTAGGTTTATTAGGGCTTTGTCCTGGTTCCAGCCAGGAGTTAATTTTCTTTCTGGTGGCTGGTGTATTTCTGTGGTTTGGATTTAGGATGAGAATAATGTTGTTTGTTAGAGCATATGTGCTGTTACCTCCTTGGCAGAACTCATTAGCACTTTTAACAGCAGGTTCTGTTTAGAAAGCAAAGGTGCCTTATGGCTCAACATCCTGGAAAATACTATTCTAAGAAGTTTTGTCCCTTATTATAATATTAATCTACATTATGACAAAACATTAAAATGCTATAAAGATTCTCTGAAACAGTGTTAATAACATGGTTGAAGATCAGCACCTGTTTTAGTTTAAATCAATGATGACTGCACAATGGATTTTTATTTTAGTAAGAGCAAGATGTTTAATTTTTACCAATCCTCCTTCCCCTCTGCCCTCCAGCAAACCCAGAAGTGCATACAGGACAGCATTCAAGGAAAAATACGTATTAACATTTTTTAGCTTGTTTTCCAGCTACCAGGCTTCTCTGGCCAATCAGACCTCTTTTATTCACCTGAATAGATGAATTTCCTTTGCTTTGGACTTTAATACTTGAGATTGCTTTCAAGTGGTGGGTATCACTTATATAGAAAACAGCATAATTTTGAAGCCCTTACAATAATCGATGTAGTAACAACTAATGGTCACTGACAGGACATTGGCCAGGGGCTATTTTCTTTAGAAGTTAACATCTACAAGAAGTTAGATCTCCATCAACGTTTCCTCTTAGCTTGGGTGGGATAAAAATGAAGGCATAAATTTATCTCAAGCTTACTTTTATGCCACTTTCTGAATGGAAACATGCAAAATTGCCCAAGAACAAGGAATAATACTATACATATATATACAGTACAATTCCCAACCTCTTTGACATGAGCTTTGGCTGTGAAAGGTCTTGACACTGTAGAACTGGAGCAGAAATGCTTGGAGGCAGACAAATCTACAGCTTGACCACTTTACTCCAGAAAGCAGATCAGCTAAATTTCAATCTTCTCCATTTTCAGAAGCAGATGTGAAAACAGTTGACATATATAATAACTTCTTAGACAGAGTGCTCTAACCCTGCATAAGTGAAAACTTAATAAAAGTTTAGATGGAAACCTTTTGCACCTTTAACCCATTTGTAAACTACAGTGTAATGCTACATATAGGCCACTACATGTAAAACTCACTTTGAATCACTTCCATGACTTACTCATTGAACAGATCCAAACCCATCAAAACCTCCGGATTATGCAGAATTCCAGACATGTTTCAGTCTAAGCATCTGCTTGATTTCCTAGCCAGGGTTTTTGAAGGCATATCCTTTTGTTTACTGGCATAAGAGACTGAATATTCTCTCATTTGAAAATCCAATTCAAAATAGCATTATTTTAAGGAATTCTACCCCTAGACAGCCTTGACAAGTTGCATAATGGTAAAGACAGCCTTGACAAGTTGCATAATGGTAAATAACATGTTAGGGTACTACAGTATAAAGAGTGTTAATGATCTAAAAGGTAGTCTATAAGACATCAGGCTGGTAGATTCCTGTGGGTGACATGGTAGTCTTTCCTTTTCCCTCTTTCACGTAATCATACTCTTGCTGTTGAATATGAAGCCCAGATGTTCTAGCACACATTCCCAGAAACACCTCCAATAGTTTGCTTCAGTGGAATTAAAACTGTAGTTTATGCATATGGCCATAGAGAGGCAGCCTAGTAACAAAAAAAAACCCTGAAAGGATGCACTCGATGTTCCAAGAAGTGGGTATTTCCTAATGGTTTGACATTGCAACAGGGTTTCTAAACACTAGAGAGAAAAATGAATGAGGCATGACTATTCCCTGGAGAGAAAAAAATAATTAAAAAATCTGGCGTTGACAAAAACTGAATATTACAGGGAGGGAGAGGAAAGAGGTTGAAATTAGATGGCAAAGGGGGTCAGATTACATGCCTGCATAAGCAAAACTGATCAAAGAGTAAGAAACAAAGGACTTGATCTATATCTTAAAATTCAAATGCTTTTTTTCCCCTTTGATACGGGCCCTTAGTTCTTCCACCATCTATGGAAGCTAGTGGACAGGATTACATTGATACAAGCTAATTTCTAGTTAAGTGGTTTCACAGACTTTTCATTGATTAAAAATACAGCTCAAAAAGCCCCTGAATCAGTATTGCAAATCTAAAATGTCAACGAACAGTATATTACTGTTTTGTTGTTTGCCATAGAGGTTTATGTGTGAAATAAGAACAATTGGATTTATTTTATGTGGAATTAAGTGGCTTTAGCAGTTTCAAGCGCACTTGAAACAGTATGTAAAATATCACTGAAGCTGAGCTTTCTTTGCATTTATGTAAATGAAAACCAGGATTAACTCCATTAACACTGGTGGAGTTTTAACAGCATGAAATCAGTATGAAGAAAGCATTAGCCACAGCAACTTTTAAAGAAGTTAGTTCCCAATGCTACTAAATTATATAGCTCATTATCCTTAAAACCAGAATTATTTTATATGAACCATTTATAGTTTTACTTCAAATAGCTGCAGTTATCAAATTTAGTTATTACACAATAAATATCTTCATGCTGCAATTCCTGATTTCTGTATCTGTGATGTCCATACATTACTGATGTTCTTTGCAGACCAGAAGTAATACGAAAGTGAGAGAAGTGGAGAGATAAATGCCTGCCAATTAGTAATCAAATATAGCCTGCACTATACTTTCATCTGAACAACTTTCATTGCAGCAAGCCTGAAAATTACTTATCAGACTGAGATATAATTTCAAAATTGAAAAGCACCCTCACACAAAGTTGAAAAAGCCTTTGCTGACATAATCATATTCATTCAAAATTACCACATATCCCTTTTACCCACACATATCCATCTCATTTACTTAGCTGACATTCAGTGCTTCAAGTACAGAGAACTGGTAAATATAATTCTTCCCAGAGCTGCAACAATCATTCTAAATACCGCATATTCTGCTCCTTCCTCTTCTGCGCTTGCTGCTTGCAACAAATGGATGTTTCTCAAGGATGATAAAGAAAATGGGAGTCTCCAACTTTCTCAGCTTCCTCCTGGATATTAGAAACATTTTGCCTTCAACTTCTACCTCACTACCACATAGTCTGGTAAAACTTTCATTTTTTTCATGTGAAAAGAGATGAAAGTCAGGTGCTCTGTAACAGCTCATGCAGATGAGTTTGTCCAGCCTGATATCCCATCTTCTGCAATAGCTGATAGTACTTATTTACAGGACGAGGATGAAAATAATTCACTTCTCTCTTCAGCAGTAAGCAGTTCAGAAACTTTCTGAGCCAAAGAAAGCACCAGGAGTACTTTTTCATTATCAATTATAATCAGTGAAACTACTCCCCTCTGAATGCATTTAAACTGGGCCTTACAACCAATGTGCTGCAATGGTCTGTGATCAAGCAAGGCATTCTGACACCTCTTCCTAGGCTTCAGTTACTACCCCTCACACTACCACTACATCCTGCTTATTCGCTGCTGTAAACCTGCAACCAGATGACTTCATTGGCAGCCCTCTAGTGCTTATGAGAATAATAATGCCATGGACTCTGCTAACAACAATGAAGGTAATAAGCATTGAAAGGCCCAGACAGCTGCCTTTCCTGGGAAGCAAGGCACTGCAACTGGCTGCATGGCTATGCCTAGGAAGCTAATTAGGATCAGTGGTACGAAATCCAATTAGCAGTCACTTACTAGCTGCACCTTCAGGTAGGGATGGATACTAGGGCCAGTACTGTTTAACACCTTTAATAAAGACCTGGATGATGGGATGGATTGCACACACATTTGTGAGTGATACTGAACTAGAGGGCATGGCTGTTAGACTGGAGGGCAGGACTGCTATTCAGAAGGACCTCTGCATCTTGGAACCTCATAAAGTTTAACAAGGTCAAATGCAAAGTCCTGTGTCAGGTATGGAATAACTTCGTGCAACAGGACAGGCTGGCAACCAGCTAAGTAGAAAGCAGATCTGCAGCAAAGGACCTGAAGGTCCTGTTGGACACCAAGTTGAATGTGAGTCAGCAGCAAGCCCCTGACTTTTACTGAAGATGGAGAGCAATAGGGGCAAGTGGGAGTGGGTACAAGTTAGAGAACACAGGAAATTCCAACCAAGCATCAGGAACAAATCTGTAACCATGAGAGCAGTCAAATATTGGAACAAGGACCCAGATTTGGACTGGAAAAGGCCCTGAGCAACCTGATTTATTTGGCCATGCTCTGAGCAGGGGCTTGGCCTAGGCAGCCTCCAGGGACCTCTTCCAACCTGAATGATTCTGTTTCTGTGAGCCTCTGATTGCTATGATTAGACCCAAAGAAGTGTCTGCACAAGAATCAGAAGGTGGGGAGCTAGTTACTTTCTCAGAAGTGAGTAATTTCTGTCAAAAGAATCCCTCTTTTGAGTTTCAGGTTCCAGCTAGGAACAGATTAACCACCATTAATTCTTTTCTTAAGTGCTTAGGACTCAATACAAAAATAGTTTCACAGAAATCTATTTTGCCAATTTAAACAACCATGCAAAATGCAACTATAGTGCTACAGCAACACAATCATTGTCAGAAGATATGTACAAATGACAATTTTGTTTTCATTCTAATTTTAATATTTATATATTAGCATGTATTTCTGGCTGTGGCTGCAACTGCAATAAGCAACTTCCATTTGTTTCTGGATTACAACAAAGGAAGTGAGCATTCTGGTTCATTATGCCACTTTTATCCTACAGCTGTATATGACTTTCTCAGAGTATATTCATGGAACTGGGAAGTTACATTTGTCTGGCTGATTAAAAATTTATTTTGCACCTTTTAAAAATTGTAATATTCAGTAACTTATCAGGTAGGAATGCTAGCATAGGAATACCTACTCTGTGGCTGTTCTCCCAGGTTTATGAAGCGGTTCATGGAGCTTGAATCCTGAAGGATTATTACATCACCTTGTCTTGCTTTCAGTGTATCATATCTATCCTAAATGTTTATTGCTCAGTTTATCAAAACAAGGCTGGGAAGTGCCTTGACTACAGCATGTAATGTCATATGTGTATTGTCTAGTCCCACTCATACACACATGCAGACAAAGAATTATGTGTAGATAATCTAGATAGCATTGGATTTGCATGGCAAGGCTTTGGTAGCAGAGGGACTACAGGGGTGGCTTCTGTGAGAAGCTGCTAGAAACTTTCCCTAGGTCTGATGGAGGCAATGCCAGGTGGCTCCAAGATGGACCTGCCACTAGCCAAGGCCAAGCCCATCAGCCATGGAGGTAGCAGAGAGGAATGAGGATACATGAGAGGAACAACTCTGCCAACACCAATATCACTGAAGAAAGAAGGGGAGGAGGTGCTCCAGATGCCATATCAGATTCCCCTGCAGCCTGTTGAGAAGACCATGCTATCTCTTGCAGTCCATGGAGGTCGTAGTGGAGCTTGTGGAGAACCCCATCTCAGATCAGGTGGATAAACTGAAAGGAGACTGTGACCCCATGGGAAGCCCACACTGGAGCAGTCTGTTCCTGAAGGTCTGCACCCTGTGGAAGGGACCCATGCTGGAGCAATTAATGAAGAACTGTAGCCTGTGGGAATGACTCACATTGGAGATTCCCATGGAGGACTGTCTCCTGTGGAAGGGACCCCATACAGGAGCAGGGGAAGAGCATGGGGAGTCCTCCCCCTGAGAAGGAAGGAGCAGCAGACATAAGATGCGATGAATTGATTGTAAACACCATTCCCCATCCCCCTGTGCCTCTCAGGGGGAGGAATGAGAGAAAATCAGTAGTGAATTTGAGCCTGTGAAGAAGGGAATGTGCTTTAGGTTTTGGTTTTATTTCTCATTATCCTACTCTGATTTGATTGATAATAAACTGAAATTAATTTTCTCTGAGTCAAGTGTGTTTTACCCATGACAATAATTGCTGAATGATCTTTCCCTGTCCTTATCTCAACCCACAAGCCTCTTTTTACATTTTTGTCTCCCCTGTCCAGCTCAAGGGTGTGAGGGGCGGGAGGAGGGGGGGTGCGGGGGTGGTGTGTGATAGAGTGGCTTTGTTGGACACCTGTCATCCATTTATACTGTTCATATACATATCTATGGCAAGGCATCATGGAGCCAAGAATAACGAACTAAAAGAAAAAAACTACAGACTTGGGTTCTCAACTACATGACAGGTTTAATTTTTAATAAGATACAGACTGATACCATATTAGCTCTTTGAATATAATGGGATTCCTACTCATATGAATAATGCAGAATAGATGCTAGAGGACTTCCAGACTTTAATAATAGTTAGCGTCATCATATGAGCTATTTCCCACAGGTCTCACAACTCTACATATTTATTCCTCATGATTCCACTAATCTTTGCTCTGGAAAGCCGAGCTCCTCTCCTAGAGCTTCTCCTCCCATCCAAGGCAGATAACTCCAGCAATAAGCCTCTAGTGACTGGAACAGATGTTGCTGTTTATTTAATTTATTTATTTTACTAATGCACAGCTACCAGGGCCAACAAATGAAAAATGTTGAATTCCATCAGGATTGCAGTTTCCAGTAACTACATGTTAAAAGGACAGAGCCCCTAAAAATGATATATTTTTTTAAACAAGGATGTCTTGTTTGAACTTGAAGAAATAATTTCTTATGATAAAGAATGTCAATACACTAGTATCTGGCAGCTTACATTCTGTAAATATCCAAGTACTTGGGTGTGCAAACTGTAACTGACTTCTTAGAGAAGTGTGCACAACTCATGCTGTACAGTTAGGCTATAGTTCTTGAACAAAATTCATAACAGTTTGATATATAATCCAGTCTATTTAGGTTACCAAATACACATTGTTTTCCTTTGTATAGGTACATGGCAACCATATGCAATATTCTCTTAATGCAAGCAAAATACTCAGAATCTCATTTTGGGGAGACAAACAGAAAGAAAAAATAGGAAAAGCAAATGAACTCAACAAAAATACCCTAAAAACGAACTTTAAAACAAATTCCATAGAATTATAATTCTGCCTATTTCTGGTTCTGTATTTTGCCTTCAGCAAGACAGTTAATGGCCAGATTTCTAACAGTGGTGGCACTGCCTAACTTTCAGTTGCTAGAGTGAAATTCATACGTGTCTTACAGGTCCTTCACGCAGGGCATGGGGAGTACTAAGCCCCTTAACAAGGCCATCCAAGAAGTCTCCTTTGAGCAGGGAGCTGCTTAGAGCGAATTAGGACTACAAATGAAGATTTTTATTTAGTTAGCACCCAGAGTCCAGAAACTCCTCTTAGAAAGAACTGAAGGGAGCTTTCTTTAGAACACATCTGCTGAAGCCCTGCTATTGGCCCTAGAACTAGTTAATCAATAGATCATTTGCCTACAAAATAGAAGAGCAGTGCTTCACTTTAACTCAACCAAAGAAATTCAAACTCACTTTTTCTTCCTCCCAGAAATGTTTCTTACCCATCTATTTGTACAAAGTGGAAAACTATGGACTCTTTTGAAGCTGGACTACAACACTGGGAAGAGCACAAGACTGGGAAGAGCAAGCAGAGGAGCATGGTTTTACCAGCTGGTAACTAGGAACTAGCTCTCAAGGGGAAAGAAAGATACTTGGAGCCTGGGCTTCGAGCCCAATGCTGTCTATGCATTTTATCAAATGATTTTTAAATGTAAAGGGTTATGAGCATATAACTTTACCTTACCTTCCAGATGCTTTTGAAAAAATGCCAAAGGATTTTATTTCAAAGAATTTAGAAATCTACTGATGCCATTATTTGCCCCCAAATCTCTAAATGGCCATTGTTGTCTGATTCAGCAAATTGCTGAGGATTTCAGTAAAGCTTCCTATTGAGTACCTTCCAGAACAAGGAGGGAACTTAAAATATCAGGCTTTTTGTCTGTGGTTTTGCTGGGACTTGTACTGGAGATTTGTCTTGACTGATCTCAGTCTCCTGAGAGTTTCTTTCCAACTGCCCACTCTGAAAGTTTTATATGGTTAATCTCACAGAAAGATAGGTGCTCAGCTTTTCTCTTGCACTGTTTATTTAGCATGAATAAAATTATTATTTGAAAAAAAAAGAAAAAAAGAAAGAATGACCTTTTTACGGAAGATTAAGTAAAAATTTATCTCAATCAACTACTTCATTCTTATGACTCTTTAACAGATAGCCATAAACTCTGAAGAGAAGTTAAGCTACAAAGTAAAGCATTAAAACCAACTAAGTTTCCAGGAAATAAAATCCTTTTTTTTCTGCACATGGTGTGCAAGAAATACAAAGCAAAGCTCTCCTCCTTTGCAAGTCTTATTTCTGTCTCTTATTTTCTATATAGAAAGTAACACCTACTGACTTTGCAAAGTACGTGACAATAGTGAAGAATCACTTTATTCCAGACCTAAGCATGGAACAAAAATGCACATGCAGAGGAACAAAACACTACTAAGAATTACTGTCTGATTCACTATATATTTTTTGCCTAGCAGCTGAATGGTTCATCTCCTGTCTAGCATTGGTCCATTCATAGAGGAAATCAGTATTCATATACTCAAATGAAAATGCTACTTTGTAATATTTCATTGTATTTTAAGTGGTGTAAGAGAAACATGCAGACAAATGGGATGGAATAGAGTGGGAGTGGAAGAGAAGAGAGAAGAAGAGGAAGATAAATAGCGTAGCGTAGCGTAGCGTAGCGTAGCGTAGCGTAGCATAGAATAGAATAGAATAGAATAGAATAGAATAGAATAGAATAGAATAGAATAGAATAGAATAGAATAGAATAGAATAGAATAGGATAGAATAGAATAGAATAGGAATGGCATGGAACAGAATAATATAGACTATTTCAGTTGGAAGGAGTCTACAAAGATCATCTAGTCCCACTGCCTGACCAATTCAGGGCTGACCAAATTAAAGTGTGTTGTTAGGGGTACTGTCCAAATGCCTCTTAAACTGTGACCACCTCTCTAAGAAGACTGTTCCAGTGCTTGACCACCCCCTCAGTAAAGAAATGCTTCCTAATGTCCAGTCTGAACCTCCCCTGGCACAGCTTTGACTGATTCCCATGTGTCCTATCACTGGATACCAGGGAGGAAAGATCAGCACCTCCTTCTCTGCTCTCCCTCCTTAGAAAGCTGCAGAGAGCAATGAGTTCACCCCTGAGCCTCCTTTTCTCCAAAGTAGACAATCTCAAAGTCCTTAGCTGCTCCTCATAGGACATCCCTTCCAGCCCTTTCACCAGCTTTGTTGGTCTCCTTTGGAAGCATTCGAGGACCTTCACGTCCTTAAATTGTGGGGCCCAGAACTGCACACAGTATTCAAGGTGAGGCTGCACCAGTGCTGAATGCAGCAAGATAATCAGCCCTGCTACAACCCCTTGAGCCCTGCCATTCAACCAGTTCTTCACCCAGCGTGCCATGAATCCACCCATCCCACAGTCGGACAGGTTGTTCAGAAGGATGATGTGATCTTTTGTGGCCTGTTTTGCCTCAGCATCTTCTCAGGCATGCAGCTGCAGTCATATTAGTTCAGAAAAATAACAAATAAAAAACCCCAGGATGTGTGATTTCACATGTGGAAGACAGGCTTTGTGCTACACAGACTGCAGGTTTTTCCTGTATTACAGGTAACTTTTTTCCCACTGTCAGTAGCTTGGTGATTAGTCTTCCACAAAGGTCGTCTATCAGGAGGACAAAGTAGATGGTTTTATGAAAACAGACAGAAGTGGAAGCAGACAGAAGTGTGACTTTGGGAGAGCAAGATAATGGTGAAAACTAAGGGAGATGTTATGAAAACAGGGAGAACATTGTGTCAGTATTAATAAGCAAGCACTTCACTTAAGGAATTTACATAGATCACATTGTAATTAGCTGGGAGGAGGCTTTGTAGCTGAGCCAGTGTTCGATAGTGTGATTGCTGTCTGCTAAAATGTTCCCTACTGATGAACTCTCAACATTCTGCTTTTTAAAAAACCTAGGATAATTAATGATTAAATCCTGATGGTCAGAGGTGACTTTTGAAGGGGTAGGGATAGAAAACATGGATGTTTTTCCACTATTTACTATGATGTGACATGTGTGCAAGTTATAGGTCATGTAAGAGTAGCTTTGGCTCTATTTGCTTAAATACCATGTTCCCTATAATCTATATAACCAGAAAAGCAGAATAATGCTGATAGCTAATTTTCATTACAAAATGTGTTATGTAGTTCTTGGCCAAAGCTCCCACTGGACCTTTGATTATAAATTGTAATTAGAAAAGAAGGATGAGCCTTTAAAGAGTCTACTGCTACCTGTCCTCTAGGGATATATTTTTGTTAAATATCCTTCAGCCATATTCTTAAGGTAAGCGATTTGCTAGGGTCCAGACATAAATCTTCACTGGCAGGGATGTTTTAGCAAATCTGGAAAAAATCTATGAAAGACTAAAAAATGTCTATCCTGCAACTAACCTGCAACAGTAGCAGCTTGCAGAGAAGGATGGAGGTTTTGTTGTGTTTCTGTGAGATGGGAAGCTTTATTTTGTTCCCACCTCCTCCCCAAATCCAGTGATTTACAGCACAACTCCAGGGTTCTAAGGAGGACAAAGGCAAGTTCTCAGATAATGCAGAGGATATATTACAGCATGTGTTTTAGAAACATGCTCTCAAGAAAAAACATTGCAAACAATATGATAGAGCACAATTGTTTCTAGATGCCTATCTGTTAAAAGACAATTTTGGAATCATACTTTCAGCTTCACATATTCTTTATGCTAATTTACAGAGCTCCAGCTCATTCCTGCCCTCTTGCTGCTCTCTATCTTTTGCCAGGGTAAGGATTTATGTGGTGGCAGGTGAACCAGATCAAAAAACTGCTCCATGTTAAAGCGAACCATAAAAAAGGGGGGCTTAGTTTTAATCTGGATTGGGGAACTGATCTCCTTTATTAAACAGCTGCATAAATTTTCTTTGCCTTTATCAGAGAAGATGGAAATATAGGGAGGGGCAGAATAGGTGGAGGAAGATAAGATTACTTCTTTTGATAGCAGTGCTGACCTGTGCCATTTTACAGCATATGAGAAATTACAGGCTATGAGTGGACTGACTTTTGGACCAGAGTGAATTAACTTATTCTCAAAATTAGTGTCAGACCCTTACAATGTATCACAGATAACCAAGTCTGGTTTCAAAGAGGAAAAATAATTTTGTTAAAGGGGCAGTGAACTTAGTTTGGTTTGTCTCATGAATCATTAATTTCTAAAGGTGAATCTATTTGATTAAATCCAGTTAAATAACTTCTTTAGCAAACTTTCTTTAAAGAGTTGTTTTGAAACAGGTAAATCCAGAAATATTAACTGAGAGTATGAAATCTTCTTAGTTGTTTCTGTCCATCAAAGTACAGACATTCAGAATTCATTATCTCTTAGCAGTCTTAGGTTACTTGTTCAAGCACTTAAAGATAACATATGAATTTTCAAGTTGTATAAATACTTTTATTAGTTACCTGTCTAACCAAGTGTCAGGATTCTATACATATAAATATAATTTTTTTTTGCATACTAATAGTTTTATCATGGTACTACATTATAAATTGTGCATTGAAGCAAAATATCTGCAAAAAGCTTGAGGACATTCCTGAACAGCAAAGCATAAATGTGGTTTACCCAATTCAGATGAAATATAATTTAGGTAGAAGTGATTTTTCATAACCATTTAAAGTATAGTGCTTTTCTTTCTTAGTATGAAGGTTCTTGGGCATGTATATAGAAGATTCTTAAAGGACTTTTCTGAAGATACTGATATTTTTTTTCCTATTGCTTACAGAAGGTGTGGAAGAAAGGTTGTGATATAGCATGTAACACATTCCCGTATTCCTCTTTATTCTTAAACAGGACACAAGAAAATGGCTTCAACTTCTTCCAGGAGAGGTTTAGACTGGATGTTATGAAAAATTCTTCACTGAAAGGGTTGTCAAGCATTAGAAGAGGCTGCTCAGGGAAGTGGTTGAGTAAGTGTCCCAGGAGGCATTTAAAAGGTGTGTAGATGTGGTCCTCAGGGACATGGCTGAGTGCTTAGCAGTGCTAGGTTAACAGTTGGACTTGATATTAAAGGTCTTTTCTGACCTAAACAATTCTGTGATTCTATGTTTATCCTCTAACACCTTTCCTGGAAATCAGATCTCTTGCTAAGAAGCAAATGTAGTATAGGCCATTTTTTTAAAGAGATATCTAGCTCGTATCTAAGAAAATCTGTCTTAAATGAGGTAGTTCAAGGGTCACAATTTATGGCAAGCATTCTGGTTTGTTGGCAGTGACTTTTTTTCTTTAAATGAAACGATTTCTATTTTACAGATTTTCTATTTGTAGTACACCTGCAACTTGTAATTGGAGACTGTAGTTAAATTCTTTGCATAAAGCACGACTTAATAGACAAATGCTTATACACCTCTAAAATATGTATCATGAAAAAAATGGTAGAGAAATTTACAGTAAGAGAGCTCCTCTAAAAGCTGTCCAGTTAAACATATGTAGATACACTTGCTCATTTTTATCTGCAACAGCAACTTTTTTTCTAATGCTGCAGGCATGCCTCTTGGTCACAGAAAGAAGAAACCTTACGAAATTTCTTTAGAAAGTTTGAGCTTTCCACAGAGTAAAACTGGCGACCAATTAAGTACAAGCATACAAGTTACGTTATCTACTATAAATGCAAACATAGTTGTAATTACTGCTTAAACTTCACTACAGTCACTGCACACTTGTACTAATGACACAAATTCAAGACTGGCAAATGCTGTTTGTGTTACCCTTACTGCCTACAACTATCCTGTCAGTCTGTTGTATTTGAGTTCAAGTGCTATGCCTCTGCCTCTTACTCCTACACCTCGGTGAAGCATTTCTTAGTAGCTAAGAACACCTTCAGAACAAAGAGGGACAGCAGGGGAGATTAGCGGGAGCTTGTGATAAGCCATCTTTACACTTCCAACTCTTCTAACTGTGTGAAAGAATGGCTTATCTAATGATTAAGAGATAGGGATGTAAAGGGACAGCTATCTTGAATTCAACCTAATTATCACAGGAAAAATAATTATATAGCGTTTTTTAAATGCTTTGAGCAGCAATAGAAACAAGTGAAATAGATTATATCAGTATCTGTAATAGACACTGCTTCAGAGACTCACTCCTTAATCATCTGCTTATGATGAGATGTTTCACACAAAGGGCATCTTTCATCTGTGTGCTCGCTGATGTTTCCCATGCTTCTGAGACCAAGTAATTTAAATAAAAGTATCCTCTCAGTTTCTGCTAAAGTTCTCTAGACAATTTAACCAAATTCCCAAGCTAGCTTCTGCTCTGCAATCCTAGGCAGCCACTGAATGCCGCCCACCTGCATATCCAAGCTCTATAGCAGCACACAGAAGCTGCTTCCTGAACAAACAGTAAGAAATACCAGATCTGGTGTGAGAAAATCACTTTCCAACAGAGACAGGTATGTGCAGACATCTAGGCAACAGAATCTGGATTCAGACTATGAAGGGGATGACACAAGTGGCTCTGCAGAGCACTTCTACTATAGCATTTGCAATAACAAATCATATGGAACTAATATTTCTTCTTGCAGTTCTGAAAACAATAAACAACGATGTAAGTGGGAGGAATTATAGTCTCTGGAAATGGTTGCTCCTCCCTACTTTAAGCTTAGATTTAGCTTCAATGTGTGTCACCATATTTTACAAGAGCCATTGTTGCTTCTAGTCTTTCTAAGTGGAGGAACCTGACTCAAGTTAGATTGGTTTTCTTTCTGACTATATTTTTGGATGACTTTTTTTGTCCCAAGTTAGGAAATCTTAACTCTTGCATACCTGGGTGCAAGTTAGCTTGTGAGGGTCAGTTAGTTAGAAATCTTAGTAAATTATTCTTTAATTGCATAGAACATTTGGAGAGAATGGTTATAGAGAACACAATTACACTTGGCAAATTATATATTTATTAAAATGAGCTGTTACCCTAATAAGCCAGTGTCTATTCCTATTTCGAGTCATTAGCAAAATCACAATCAGTACTCTGACACTCTAATCATTTTATCTGAAGCCATCTAAAAAAATAGATGCAATAACCTAGCAAACCATACTTAACTATGCATCACAGCAGTCTATCACAGTTATACTGAGATATTTTTAAAAAAAAGAGGTATTTAAAGGTATTAAAAGAATGTGGGGTATTTTTGGAAAAAAAAAACAAACTATATAGTTAGGGAATTATCCCTAATTTTAATTTGTAAGTATTATGGGTGAAATTCAAAATGATAGCTGTAGTTTGCAGAAGAGGAATTGATGTTGGGAAGCATAGTTATCCACAGGGCCTATGTAACTAACTCTCCAGGAGGCTGGCAGGTGATTCCCCACCCTGCCACAACAGGCCCCAAAGGCCAGCATGAAGCTCACCGAGGAAGAAGGACTTGAATTGCTCCCCCAAGGAGCACTGGTGTCTTCTGCTGAGAGGGACCACCAGTCATTTACTGCGGTGCATCTAAAGATGAAACAAAGAATAATTAAAAAGGGGGTGTGTGTATAGCAGGTCCACCTAGTGACTCGCCTAACTGGGGCCGCCTTCCTCCTATGGCGGTGTTTGTAGAACAGAGGGGCTATCTGCCACACTTCTAATAAAAAACAAACCCTAAACTTGCGTTTGAATTTTCCATCTACTTATTTCTTTTAACTCTAGGGCCGCGGTTCTTACCAGGTGAGACCTCCGCACCTGATAACCACAGCCACTACACCAAAAGGCGGTACCGATCAGCGACGTCCTCTCAGGTGGCCGCTTTTGCCGCCGAGGCAAGAGCAGCCGCCCGCCAGGGGACGCCGCGGCTCGGGTCCCACCTCGGCAAGCCACGGCTCCTCCCCGCCTCGCTGAGTCAGCGGCCCGGCCCCCAGCTTACACACAGTCAGCGTCCGGTGCCTAGTTGGGGCCGCCCGCCGCGGGGGGGGGGGAAACATGCCCGCCCTGAGGGGACGGAGCCTCCGGGACGTTCGGTGAGGGCGGGCTTGAGGGGGATCCCTCCCTCCTGAGGGATTAGCGCCGGCCCCGGCTGCCCCGTTGCTGACGGCGATTTACCTGAGCTGCCGCCTCTCTTCCCTCCCTCTCTGCCGAAGCTACCGGCTCCGGGAGAGAAAGAGAGAGAGCGGACCCCGCCTCTCCTCTCCCTGGGGAAACTTTCTGCCACAGCCCGCGCCAGGTAGGGGCTGGGCCCCCCGGGGCGGGAACCATGAGGGGGTGGCGGCGGTTGAGGACGGCCCTCGGACGTGGTGCCAGGGCCTCCGTGCCGGGCGCGGTCGCCTCCCGTCTGGGGTTGGGCAGTGCCCGGGTGCGGAGTTTAGGAGGCGTCTCGCTGTCGCTGCGCCTCGTTGGCGGTGTGGGGCGACGGTCCGGTGTCCCTTACAGCTGCCGTCTGCCTCAGGGCCGCCGAGAGCTGAGGGGAGTATATAGGTCACTGGAAGTAATGCCTGCCTAATCCCGTTTATCTTTTTGGCTCGGCTTTGCTGCTGCTGGTTTGTAGGGCGACCTGGGCAGCGTTGGCCACAGACTTGTGGGAGAGCACCCAGGTTTCACGCAGGGGAGCAGGCGAGCGCCAAGGTGAGAGTGTAGGATGTACGCTTTTCTTTCAAAGAAGGCTTTTTCCTCTCAAGTGTGACGCTTTACGTGGTGCCAGGAATTTCTACTCATGTCTGCGAGCCTCCTGTCTCCGTGCGTGTGTTGTCAGTTTGAGTTCAGGCTTCTGTTTGAACAGCCTAGTAACAGGTTTCTTTTTCTTCAGGAAACTCATTGTGTCGCTCACCGAATCGCTGACGGCTATTTTCTTATTTTCTTGGGGTGTTAAATTAGAGGTCTCGGCAGCTTCAGGGCCTTGGTAACTGTCGAAGGCAGTTTGTCCTGATAAAAGTGATTGGTGCTGTGGTCTTTTCTAGCAGTGGGGAATTTGGGGAACTATGAGTGAAGTTACGTGAATGTGTTCTGTCACCCAAGGTTGTTGCTATAACTTTCTATGATTTTGAGTTACTCCAGGTGGACAAATCTGTAGGTGCAGGCAGATTTCAGTACCCTCTGCATAGTGCAGGCAGATTTCAGTACCATCTAATAGAAGGCTTTGTGTGGGGCCAGTCTGCCAGTGTAGGACAGTCTGACAGGTTAGGGCTAATGGTTTCTTATAACTGCAAAGTACTGGAGATTTTTAGTTTAGTCTGACTTCCCCCTGTTCTGTGGGATGTGTGGTTGGTTTTCTGATTCCATACAATGGTAGTAATAATAAGATGCCTAAAAGTGAGGGTCTTACATGCTGCCATACTACTGGCTGAACTGAGAAAGACTTCAGAATACACCAGTGACCTCTCTTTGCCTGGATGTTTTCTCTTTATCAATATAGTTATAGTTGTATTTTTCATCCGTACAACGGTGCTTTTATTCCCCCTAGTAGCCATAAGAAGGATTCAGGGCCTCATCTTATTAGTGGTGAAGCGTGCTGCTCTTATCTTCTTTCATTTTCATAAAGAAGAGGGAGTGATAATACATCGCCTATTTGAAAAGCTCACACACCAGTATGGTAATAGTGTTAGGTTATGCAGTACAGACCTATGCTTCTGGCCTGTACTGCTTTTCTATCATAATTTCTAGGAGTAAACCTTTTAGAAAAAATGGCAATTGGAAGGGTTTATAATACCCAAAGGACTGAGGTCAGATTAGGGTTTTTGTATTGTTGCCTTACTGTTTCTGGACTGTGTATGAAGAGTCCACCTGATCTGAAACTAAGAATTAGGACCTGGTACTGTAATTTGTTGTTTTTTCTCTGGCATGCTTAATGAACATGGAAGGTCAAAGGGAGAAGGAAAAGATAGGAAAACTTACAACATGCTCGGTCAAGTATAAATAATTGTGGAGAACAAGATTGTACCAGTGGGATATTAGTGTGAAGATGGCGGTTGTGGAGCTGATGGAATGTCTGGATGCCTTTTTTCTGTTATCCATCTCAATCAGACAAATGTTTTCAATTGACTTTTGCTAACAGCTATTTTCACCTATTTATTGAGCCATAATGATTGATTATATGTGATTTGAAAAAGTGAATTCTATTAAAATGATGAAAAATGTGTTACCAAAGCCCATGTAAGAAACATAACTTTTTACCTTTTTTTTTTTTTTTAAAGTTTACTGTACCCTTGTTGTGTCTCAACTATATGGTGATGATGGTAAAAACTGGTTTATCCTCTGTGAGGGTTGTTTTGGGCTTGCTGTTTGGTTTGGTGGGTTTTTTCCCCTAAATGGGATACAAAACTTCATAGAATCCCAAGTGAAGGGACCCAGAATTGTAAAAACTGCTGCTGACATGATTTTATTTGGTCCTGGCATGAAACTGGGATATAGAAATCTCTATGTGTATTTTCTTTTGAAAAGATTATGCTAATACACTGATGCCTGTTAAAGCCTAAGTCTGCAGATTTGTGGACTCTCAGTACCATCTGAAGCCTCAGCTTCTTTGTTAAACTGTTCATTGAAGGGTTATTAAGATTACTTTGATGTACAGTAAGTTTTAAGGCTTTTCAAATAAGAACTTATTCACAAATGCTACTGTTCCACCTTTGCATATCTCTATTAGTATACAAATGCTCGTTTTTGATGCTTACAGAAGGTTTCATTGCAAAGGCTTTTCAAATTTTAATTAGACTTAGGGAAATCTTGTTTAGTTCTTCAATGCTTGAGTTGCATACTTGAGTTTTAAAAAATGCAGGTCTCCACATCCTGACTAGCAGTTTCTCTCAAACATTTGAGAAATTCTCGCTCTGTGGCAAGTCTAGAGTAGTTGGTATATTTGTGGTGTTTGTTATGTGCTGCTGAGGACGGGGCCTTGGTGACCTCTTGTTCCAGTCATCCATTTTCGTAACAGTTTTATAACTATATTTTGGGTTATAGGTACTTAAACTCTAAGACTGTCTTAACAATGCCAAGTCAGCATGTTGAGTAACTAATCACATAGTCATTTAGTGTAAGGCTGACCTGCAACCTTACAAAAAGCATATACTCTATCCCCATCAGAGAAAAGCCCTCAGGAAGGAGATCATCGAAAAGGGGTCCTGGCAAAATGGTTCTTTTTGTGTCCTGCTTTAGGGTGTGTTTCAGGTAATGTATTACTCAACAGGGGATGCCTATATTTCAGGTATTTTATGGATGCACTTTTAATGTTCTGATAGTGCTGAGTCAAGACAAGACACCTCAGAGTGCTTCTAGATGTGGCTACAAAGGCCTCATCAGTAATTACTGGTCAAAAGCTGGGGCACAAGTGATCTGGAAATTCTGACTTTCTTTCAGTCTTATTCTCAGTACAGCATAGTGGCCAAATTAAAGGCTTGTAAGTAGCTGCTGATATGGCAATTCTGTAAGAATTGCTCTACCTTTTAAAAACCAATGTGAACAGCCTCCAAGAAACAGTGCCTTTCTTCTGATGGGATTCATCAAGTCTTTGAGTCAGGACTTCACTTTATCATGGGTAATAGGTTAGACCTGGATCCAGGTCTGAAGACTGACAGAGCTTAAATGAAAGAGGAATTCTGAATGCACTGTATACATCAATAAGTAGTTCTGGAATAATTACTCCTGTGTAATATATACACACACCCCACTATGTTTTGAAGTGCCAACTTACATTTGGAGGTGCTGTGAAAGAACTCACATCTGAACTTATGAAGACTAAAGAACTTTTGAGAACACATCTTGCTTTATTTTGTCTTAGGTATTGATCATAAGACTTCCTATTATTATATGTAGGTATATTTTTAGTAAATGCCTCATTGATGGTATGATGAGAATTATTGGTTACATGGTTTAAAACAAAATCAGTTCTTGTCAAAGCTTATCCTGAAGGGCATGTCCAGGAGAGGCAGTTCTGTGTAGAATGAAAACAGAGCAGGTAACGTAAGAGCTGGTGACAATGATGGTAAAAGCTCAAGGCACACAAAGGCATGATCTAAGAGTCTGTTACCTCTGACATCTAGTGGGATTATCTTTAATTAATAGAGGAAAGCTTGGAAACGTGGCACAAATATGACAAACATGACCAAAAAAGGACACCCCCTGCCCCATGGCACAAACATGACACACATCTGCATGCAGGAGGCCCAAAAGCTTATTTCCATATGTATGTGTAACAGTAGTTTTCCTCAAAA
Source organism: Laterallus jamaicensis coturniculus (assembly GCA_022605575.1). Taxonomy (NCBI): domain Eukaryota; kingdom Metazoa; phylum Chordata; class Aves; order Gruiformes; family Rallidae; genus Laterallus; species Laterallus jamaicensis. The sequence continues at coordinate 31,249,559 of JAKCOX010000005.1, forward strand.
ATCTACTGCCACCTGAAAAGGAGGAATGAGATCCTGAGTTAATGTAAGGTGTACTTGGGGCTTTGACTTGTGGTATCTCTGAACTTAATGCAGCATGTTTTCATAGCAGTTTCAGAAGCTGTCCTGAAACTTACTCTGTTTCAAAGTGTAGTGGCTTCCCATGGGTGATTTATTATTGGCAAACCAGTTACTACTTTTTTTTTTTTTCTTAAAAAAAGAAAGGTCAAATTGTGAAGTAATACTGAGTTGCCTATCTGTGCAGTGACAATAGATCATGGCAGTTAATTCTGGTCTCATCACAATTAGCATTGAGGATGACGTTACCTGCTTCTCTATGGGGAAATGTGTATCTGTGTTAGTGCTAAAAGTATTAGGCAACTTCTTATTGTGTAATTTTAATCTCTTAACTGTAGAAGCATAGTCAAATGTCATCTTCTCCCTTTGTCCCTCTACTGTAGTCTCTAAACAGTATGACAGACACAATTTTGTTTAAATAAACAGCTGAACGCCTTAGAAGAACGTGTCTGGTTTGATTTAAAAAAAAAAAAGGGGGCAAAAAAAAAGAAAGCTGTGTGATAATAAAAACATGTTAAGTTCTTTGTGCAAATAAGTGTTGCTGAAGGATAGTTGTGCCATTTTTCCTTCTAATTCTAGTTCACTTTTTGCATGTTGCCTGTATTGTACATTGGTAGATGTAGGGTTTGTTTCTGTTTTTTATATAAGTAGACCTAAGGTAATTTTAAGTTAAATTTAATTATTGACTGTTTTTATTGCACAGTGCTGATAGTTGAAGAGTTTAACTGCAAAAGAATCAATCCCACTTTCACAGATTTTGTTAATGCAACCTTGTGTATTCCTGAACAGGAGGGAAGGGTATTTTCTATTTTTGAGTTAGATAATATATAAATATACTAACAGTTAATATATTTGTAACAACTGAATATTTTTCAGGGTTTGGGTTTTTTTGTTTGACACACAGGTCAAAACAGATGGAAAATTGCTCTTTGTGCTGCCAGGTCCAAACTGTAGCATGGGTTTTTTACTAAATTGTGTTAATTTACTTTGCTGTAGCAGGCTCCTTCCCAGATGCAACAAACCTGAGAGGGACAGATAACTTGACTTGCTGTTTCACCACTGTACTGGTATTAAAAGCAGTGTTTCTGTGACCGTGTATTTATTGAGCATGTAAGGGAAGAAGGGAGTGTGAGTAGGGAGGTGCTGCTTTTATAATTACAAGTTGAAGCTGAAACATCTGTGGCTTGTTACCTTGTTATACCGGACCCAGGTGGGTTAGTAAACATAGCTGTGCTGTTTCTTCCTTGCACATTCATGATGCTTTACTGGTGCCATAAATATGTTGTAGTACAGTGTCATAAATTCAGAATTCCTGTAAGAAAACCTATGATGGACAAAAGCTTATGTCCCCCTTGTGAGGAGCACCCTTTATTTTCAGTGCTGGACTTAATAGGTACATGGTCCCAACCACAGCAAGATGTGGATTCATTTTGGAGATGAAGGATCTATTCCTTTCTGTCACTTAGAAGTATGGTGGGTTGTCTCTCTTGCATGTCTGACTGAGGTACAGCTGTGACCAATGCTAAGCAGCCACAGATTTTTCTGCGAATCATTAATGCCATTAGAAAAGGTGCATTGCTCCTTGTTTTGCTGTGATGCTATTGAGCTAACAAAACGTCCTTTGCAATGCCTGTGGTGTGGATTGGGAATATCAGTCATATTGGGACTCAGAGTAATGCTGGATTCAGCTAGTCTGTTACTTTGAGGTGTCTTGCACATTTTTTGTTTTGTTTTTAATTGGCCATTTTTCGCCATTCAGTACAGGGCCACATGGAATATGTAGTCAGCAATAGGTGTAACAGGATGATTTCTGAATTGCTGACTTGCATTAAGATTAATTATGCTTGCCTGCTTGGAGTGGTTTCAGGTAAGCAATTAGAAAGTTCTTTATCAACTCCTTGAAACAGTTTCGTAGGATGAGAAGTGTGTGAAGTGGAAATACATTTTCTTTAAAGTGGGGGGGGAGGAAAAAAGAGGAAAACAAACATGGACGGCAGGAACTGCTTTGCCCTCAAAGGGATTTCTGTTCTTAATGTTTTGGTTCCAGCAATGTAAACAACACTGGGAGGTGTTAGTGTGAGCTTGCTGCCAGGTACCACAGAAGTTTTATGGATGTCAGTGGTTACATCTGCCTTAAGCAGTATTTCACTGACGTGATTTTTTTTTTACAGTGGTGATGTTTGCCAACAACAGCCCAGTGCTTAGAGGTTCCTCACTTGCAAATGTTGATGCAGCAGAAGACACCATAGAATTGAGCTGATTTTCCAGAATTTCCTTAGGCTAGATAGAGTTATGCTTGTTTTGCTTGGATGCCAGTGGAGTCCTTGGGCTTGGAAAACATTTCACAACAATCTTTACAGTTGAAAAATTATATTCAGAGAGAAGCAACTAAAGCAGTTTAGGAAACACTGTGTATATGGTGAATGCTATTAGAAATCTGTGTCTTGATACAGCTATTTTTTTTAAGCAACTTAACATGTTAGTAAAGCAGGTTAATTGGAAATGAGAAATCACATCCACCACCCAGCATAGGGACAAAGGTCAAAGGAAGCGATAATGTTCTTTGTTAGATTAATTCCTGTAGGAGAGGGAATAGACAAAGTTCTGGGCACAAAGACTTTGGTTCTGCTAACAGTCAAGTCAGCTCAGGTAAAATGAATTATTTGACTTTTGGTGTATATAGAACATATTTGAACACTTTTCCAGGTATTAATGTTTCTCTTAGTCTTTGTGTGCAGCTACATTTTAAAAAGTTGAATGAATTAAAGATTATTGCAATGTTACCTGATTCTTCATCTTGACAATTTAAAATTCTAAAGTGATAGTAATACCTCCCATTTCATGGATGTTGTTTTTAGGAAGTGATAAACTATGTGTACAGTATTTTCCATGCATTATATCTTTGCCTTAGCAGTGGTTCAATAGGTGGAAAGTTACTGTTTGGTTTTTAAAGCAGCAGCAGCAGCAAGAGTTTGGCAAACATAGCAACAGTTTAGATTTGAAAGAGGCATCAACTCCTCAGCAATGTTACAGGAGTGTTCAGCATTGGGCTCAATGACAGGAGATAACGTGCTCTAAGCAGTTATTGTTCCAAAGTACATTAAAATATTCTGAGATAATTTTATTGAAGTACAGGAATATTGGGGTTTGGCATAAAGGAGTTGAAAAAACTGTCGATGGAAGAGTAAACTATTCCATTCTAAACAATCTACTAAAAGTCTGTGTAAATTAAAAGGAAAAGAATATTGGCACTGTCTTAGTAGAGGTGACTGAAGGCTGGAAGATCAGGGAGAATATAGGGATGTTGTCAGGGCCTGTAGGGATGTGACTAGAAAGGCTAAAGCCCGCTTGGAAGTGAAGCTAGCAAGGGACATAAAGGATAATAAAAAGAGTGTTTTCAGATATGTGAATAGTAAGTGATGACCAGGGATAATGTAGGTCCCTTGCTGAACGAGGCGGGTGTCCTGGTAACGGGGGATGATGAGAAGGTGGAGATACTAAATGCCGCCTTCGGTCTTCACTTCAAAGGCCCCTTGGGACCCACAGATCCTGGATGAAAGGAGGAGTGTTTGGGGAATGAAGAGATTCCCTCTAATTGAGGTAGGGGAGGTCCAGGAGTGGCTCATAGAGATTAATGCACACAAATCCATGGGCCCGGATGGGATGCATCCATGTGTGCTGAGGGAGCTGCTGGAAGTGATTGCGGAGCCGCTCTCTATCATCTTCGACAGGTCTTGGAGAACAGAAGTGCCTGAGGACTGGAGGACAGCCAATATCACTCCTGTCTTTAAAAAGGGCAAGAAGGAGGATCCTAGCAACTATAGGCCAGTCACGCTCACTTCTGTCCCTGGAAAGGTGATGGAACAGCTTGTTCTGGATGCCATCACCAAGCAACTGGAAGAGTAGAAAGTCATAAGGAGTAGCCAGCATGGATTCACCAAGGGGAGATCGTTCTCGACCAATCTCATAGCCGCCTATGATCTCATCACCGGCTGGATAGATGGAGGGAGAGCAGTAGATGTCATCTACCTTGACTTCAGCAAGGCTTTCGATACTGTCTCCCATGACATCCTGATAACAAAGCTGAGAGAGCATGGGATAGATGAGTGGACAGTGAGGTGGGTTGAGAACTGGCTGTTGGACGGAGCTCAGAGGGTCGTGATCAGTGGAGCAGAGTCTGACTGGAGACCTGTGACTAGCGGTGTTCCCCAGGGCTCGGTGTTGGGTCCAGTCCTGTTTAATATCTTCATTGACAACCTTGATGAGGGAATAGCATCCACCCTCAGCAAGTATCGATGATACAAAGCTGGGAGGAGTGGCTGACACTCAGGAACACTGCGCTGCCATCCAGCGAGACCTGGACAGGCTGGAGAGCTGGGCAGGGAGAAACCTAATGAAGTTCAACAAAAGCAAGTGTAAAGTCTGGGGGGAGGAATAACCACATGTATCAGTACAGGCTGGGGGAAGAGCATGCTGGAGAAGAGCTCTGTGAAGAAGGACCTGGGGGTCCTGGTTGATGATAGGTTGGCTCTGAGTCAGCAGTGTGTCCTGGTGGCTAAGAGGGCCAATGGGATCCTGGGGTGCATCAGGAGGAGTGTGGCCAGCAGGTCAAAGGAGGTGATCCTCCCCCTCTACTCTGCCCTGGTCAGGCCCCACCTGGAGTATTGTGTCCAGTTCTGGGCTCCCTGGGATAAAAAAAGACAGAGACCTCCTTTGGAGAGTCCAGAGAAGGGCTACAAAGATGATTAAGGGCCTGGAACATCTCCAGTATGAGGATAGGCTGAGTGAGCTGGGACTGTTCAGTCTAGAGAAAAGAAGACTAAGGGGGGACCTTATTAATGTTTATAAATATCTTAAGTATGGGGTGCAGGGGGAATTGGCCAGCCCCTTTTCTTTGGTCTGTGGGGACAGGACAAGGGGCAATGGCTGCAAATTGGAGCACAGGAAGTTCCGCACCAACATGCGGAGGAACTTTTTCCCAGTGAGGGTGAGGGAGCCCTGGGACAGGCTGCCCAGGGAGGTGGTGGAGTCTCCTTCTCTGGAGAGATTCAAGACTTGTCTGGATGCCTATCTGTGCAATATGAGCTGGGGAGCTGCTTTGGCAGGGGGGTCGGACCCGATGATCTCTTGAGGTCCCTTCCAACCCCTATGATTCTGTGATTTTTTTTTTTGGTATGCGGTTATTTGTGGACACCTAGCAGAAATCATTCAGGTCACAGGATTTTAATTTCCTAGGAGTATTGGTTGGAGAGTATGTCAGGATGCAGGTTCCTAGTAGGGTCTCAGAGGACCTTGGTAAAGTGTTCCTGGTACAAAACCTGAAGAAAACAATCAGGGGATATCACAGAATATGCTCTTACAAGGTTTTTTTACAGCCAGAAGTAACTTGTGTGAGAGTGAGAAAATGAGAGGCTGGCTTGGCTACAAGTGAGCTCTTTAACATCAATCATAACAAGGCAAAAGGAATCCAGGCTGGATTGCTAAGGACAAGCATAAAAAATACAGCACAAGCACATATAATTAAAATGCAACATTCAGAATGGCCAACTTGGAATGAGTAACAGGAAATCATTCTGGAAATATAATGTTAGTAAAAAGGCAGAGAAGGTTCACTGTTCTTTGAAGGCTGGAACTGTGGACTGAAAATGCAAATCAGACCGTGTTTTTTGTTGGTTTTCTTTTTTGGTCTTTTTTTTAACCTCATCTTTAATAAGAGAGACTGGGACTAGGAGATGAACATGGTGTTCAAGGCAAGTGCTGAAACCCTAAGCTGGTGTGAGGAGAGAAAAGTTATAGAGCATTTAGATAAATTTAAGTTGAAAGTGTTTAAAACCCACTGCTGAAAAGGTAAGAGCTAGCTCATGTAATTCCTGAGCTGCTGTGGTTACTTAGTTCATGGAGGATTTGTGTAATATTGTGCAAGAAGAGTGATTATAGTTTCTGTCTTTAAAGGGATTGCAGGGGGTGAGTGGAAATGAGCAGTTGTAGACCCAGTTGTTTAACTTTGATTATTTGTTCAGATATTTTTCCTGGGAATTAAACTCTCCTGAGGCAATAGAAGATGGCAAAGACAAATCATATGAGAAAGCCCATATGATTTTGTTTTTAAGATTAAACCATGTTGGACTAATGCAATTTCTTTCTCCAAAATGCTGACAGGCCCTGAAATCACAAGAGGAGCAGTTCATCTGTGATAGCTTGACTCTTTGTGATAGAAAATGTCTAAACTTCACACTTGCTAAAGAATGTCTGGAAGAAGTGACTGCAGGTAAGTGTTAAACTGTTTGAAAAACATTGTTTTCTCTTGAAACACTCATGAGAGCATTTTTTGGGTTCATTTTTATATATATATATTAAAATTAGGTATTGTAGTAGATGACAAGCATAATGAGTCAGCATTGTTATGTATTTGTAAATTTAGAGACTATCATACCAAGATACTATCACAGAATGATTGAATTCTGCCCTTAGAAAAGTTTTGGTGGTTTTGTGGGGGTTTTTTGTTTGTTTGTTTTTTGTTTTAATAGGGCTCAGGTTGGGACTGAGGTTTCTATAGCAAAAGCATGAGCCCAGTTCCTTACTTCAAACATGGTGAGCCTTTTTTAAAGTGATTACTGCCTCCTGGTTGATGCACGCTATTAGGGAAGGCAGAAGGACCAAATGCCTACCCCTAAGATATACCTGAGTAAACTTTTAAGACCTTCATAGTTGCTGCTGCGGGGTCTTGGTTTGCCTATGTCATATATATGAGAATAGAAGTATATTTTGCATGAACTAATCTTTCTAGCTAGGTTGTGTTCAGATTTGAAGATGGAATTTATTTAAAAAAAAAAAAGGTTACTATAAACCCATTGGAAGAAGTCTAAAGAGGAGCAGTAAGAATACCTGGATATCTGGAGTAATGACGGAATGAACCAGGAGCTGTTATTTTAGCTTCAAGGAAGAGAAAGAGGTAGTGGAGAAATGAGAGAGTAGGGGATAGATATATTATGTGAAATACATGTTTTTTGCAGTGATCTGTTTTCTTTCATTGATTGGTAAGGCACTGTTGCATTGAAATATATTATTAGGAGAAGATGTGAATAATTTTAAAATCAGGTGATGCAAGCACCAGTGAGCTGTAACAGAAACTTAAGGGGTATTAACCATGGCACAGGGTGAAGAACTAGTTGAATTTGAGGTGATTTTTTGATCCTTTGACTGGTAAATAGGAGATGGTTACTGTGATGAAGCATGGCTTGTATAATCCAGGAAGAGCATGGCACTTAGAATTTGCCCTATCTCTATTTCACGTATCATCTGACCAGGATGATCCAGAAGATAGTAAAACATTATGCCTTTTTTTTCTTTCTTTTTTTTTCCTCCAGCATGTACTAGAGTGAGAGAGATGTAGAACTCTGGATGTTGAAGAGTACCTAGAACTCCCTGTTCTAAGGGAACAACATGAAAAAGGGACTGTGGGCAAGCCTATACCTGCACTGGCTCTGCAGAAGCAATTCCTAGAACAGGGAGTGCTAGGAAATGTGCTGTAAAGATGCCTACGTTAGCTTCAAAAGCAGTTTAGTCATATTTGTATGGAATTACATCCAAGCCACTGGGGTTTTACTGCTTCCAGACCTGTGCTAATGTCTGCTCTGCCCTGTAGACTTAATCAACCTGTGTTGGTGAATTTGGCAAACTCTTTTGTGTAGTCCACTGTATGTTGTAAACAACCCTCTATTTTGATGCCCTTGTAGCCTGTGTTTATTTGGGTGCACTAACTCTTTTCCTTTGTCTAGTAATAGCACAAAACAGAGATGATTCTACTGTGTGAGATTTCTTGTCTGGATGCTAGGGCTAACAGTGGTGTTCAACAAAGAGTTTAGTTTCAGTTGGATGCTATTGGGCAAAGCTGCAAAGAGCAGAAAAAAAAAGATATTAGGAAGTCCTGCAGTGTCAACTGATCTTTAAACCAAGAGGAAATAGGCATAATTTTATGTAAAATTAAGTTTAGAAGACTTTTTTATACTCACAGAAGAAAGTTCCCTGGGATGCATCACTTTTATGTTATACTCTTTCCCTTAATTACTAACCTGTGTGCATGAAACAGGGCTAATTTTTACCGTGCTTCCTTTTAATATTTTAAAGTCCATCTGCTGGTTTTGTGAGATTTTGAATGACACTTATTGCTACTGGGAGTGTTTGTATTGATTCAAAACCTGTGGACTATGGTTATTTTCTTGGACTTCCACGTGAAGGGGAAAGATAAGGAAAGCAATTTGAATTTCCCAAACCACAAGACAATGCATCTTTTGTAGAATCTGGCCTGGGTACTGATGTAGGCTATGATAGGTGGGATGCAATACAATCTCTAAGGAGAACTTTCATCTCAAAGTGCAGTATAATCCTGGGCACACCATTAATTGTGTAAAAGAGGGTGGCTAGTCTGGGCTGCTCACTTACAAATCCTTGAGAAGGCTTTTACCATTTTGAAGACATTCTGTAACCTTCCTGTTAAAAGAAGGCTTGACAGACTGTTCTGCTATGGGTTGAAGAGACATTAAAAACTGCTTTCTGTCATGATGGTGATGACATCAAGATATAAAATAGAACATCTTAATTCATGAAGGTTACTGCTATGAATTCACTATTTTTATGTTCTAAAACTTTTTACTGTCCTTATCACACTGATTTTAGGACAGAATTTCAGGCTATCCGAGCTATGTAAGCATAAATATATTTGTATTTGTGTGATTTTAATATCTCTTATATCTGGTTCAAATTACTTTTGAGCAGCTCCTCTACCATTTTCTGTTTTCCTCATTTGTCTCAGTCTCCAGGAATGAGACAGCAGTTCTTTCTCTCACTCTATGTGCCTTCCACCTGCATTAAGATACTGAGTACAGGTGTGTATCACTTTTCCCCCAGTATGTGGTGTTGGTTGCCTGCTTTTGCAAAGCTGTGTATTAGATGTAAAAGCACACTACTTCTGTTCTTCAAAAAATATGTTGCATAAGACTCTGATTGGCAGTAATGATGCCTAGAAAGAGATCCAAGTGTCAGTGCTCTCTGGAGATAAGAATGTATTATTTTCTACCTGGCAGTACTGATTTTTTGGTGTGGAGGTGAAGGAGAGCTTCTAAGAAGTACACACTGGCTGATTAATATGACTCTCCTGGGTGGCAAGTACAGGAAGCTCTCTGTTTAATTATAACCATGTTTCCTTAAATATAACTTTTAAAATGAAAAATACTTCCAATTTCCAATCAGCTTTTTCTTTATATTGTTCAAGTTCTTGTGACTTCTTATGCTAGACTGAGTATTCTTTTGTTCTCTACCCTGAGGTGTGTGGTTGTGGTTTTTTGGGATTAGTTGGTTTGTTTTTAAATGAGTTGGGTATCTAAAGGCACTTTGGCTCTTGGAAGTTAAGGTTTTACCTCCAGATTTTTTAATGTATTTGTGATCAGAGAATCATTCTATGGTCTGAATATGTTCTCTTTTAAACCTGCTTATTAAGTAAGTAGCATAGAGAAGTCATGCTTTTGTAGACTATTAAAAACCAGACCTTTGTGGCTTTACCACCACAGTAGTAGTAGCAGCAAAGATTCATTGAGTCAGTCTTGTAGTACTTTGAAGCTGAAATACTGAATGTCTTAGGGTAATATGGCACCACTCTTAAATATGTGTAATAATTTATTAAGCATATAATGGAAAATATGCACGATCCAGATCAGAAATGAGATTGTTCCTTGTATAAGACTGTTCTCCATTGACTGTGATTTCAGTCTCTTGCACTGATTTTCACTTTCAGGATTGGATTCTAGATAAGTACCACCTTTCAGGTCGAAGAACCCTGGAATACTTAAAACAAATGTGCCAAGAGGCGGCTTCTTCCCCTCTGCCCTCCACTCCAGTTCTCATCACTTGAGGCCCCTCCATGGGTGCTTCCTCCCTGTTCCTTTTCTGTATCTGCTAGAAACAATGTCTTCCACAGAGGCTTGGGAGTTACTTCTGTGCTAGACTTTAGTTCTGGCAGGGACTACTATTTTTTTTTTTTTTTGGTTTTGCTTTTTGTTCTCTGTGATGAACTATTTCATATGTAGCTAAAAGGAAAGAAAAATTCCAGGTTGTTCAACTTGTAAATCTCAATCATGAGAACTTAATGTAGAGTACATGTTTTTAAATGTGTATGACAGTAGTTTTTAAGCTACGCTGCAAATTAAAAAGATAAATCCAAGGGATAAAATAAATAATTATTTAAGTTAAATGACAGCTTGGTCAAGAACACAATTATAGGCTCTACTTATAAATTTACACAGATAAGAGATATAGTGTAACAAAAATAGAAAGACTGTATTCAACAAATCAAAATCTTATTATTTCCAGACATAATGGAAGTATGAAGCGGACAGGCAGGGAGTCAAGTGAAGTAAAAATTATGGAGAAATCTTCCTCCACTCAGAATTATTTTGAGTAATAAGAGAATGTAATGAAAATATCATGGTTTAGTGAGCTAGCATTTTGCAAGCAGTATTCTACTATTTTAGTGATGATGCACACATTTTCAGGCTGTGGAAGCCAGCTAGTGGTAACAAAGGCCATACAGAAGGTCTGCAAATAAAAGCATGTGGAGAAGTTGTCATGGGTCTCTTAGGGACCTCTTTGTAGGGTTTTTTTATCTCTAGTGAGCTGTGGAAAGTAGTACCTTTCTGAACTGCGGTCAAAGAAGAGAAAAAGTAACTCTTTTTCTTCATGTAGATATTTTTTTTTTAAATACTCACATACTATTTAAAGGATACTTTAACACACACACCCCCAACCCTTAGATCATATTAGTGTCTGGATTAATCTGATTCCATGCTGGTATAGTTCTTCTTGCTTGGTATCTAGAGGCACAGGCTGAAGTAGGGTCACATCAAATATATTGACAGGAAGTGTTTTGGAGATGATCTGGAGGATAGAAAGATTCATCCTGTTATCCTTTTGCTTGAGGAAATGGGGTAGTTTTTAGGACTAATCTTTTTTTTTAATTACGATTTTATTAGAGGGGAAAAACTATGCTAAAAGAGTGTTATGAGATTTCTGGTTACCTCTGTGGAGGAACCTGATGTAATAATCTCTGAAATTCAAGAGTGTGAGATGGCAGGGTTAGTTTAGCTTGTGCTTGAAGCCATGTTATATTTGATCTATAAACTAATAGAGTCTTCCCATAAGCTCTTAACTTGTAGATATTTTTGTTCATGCTACTTTGATGGGAAAATTTTTTAGGAGCCTGGTTTAAACTATGAGTTCTTGACTTAAAAAGATGTTTATGCAAAATAATTGTTTTCTCTCTTGATTTGTATACATTTCTAACTTTTGCATGATTCTTTTCAGCATGCTGAAAACTATTTGCTTATAAGTCAGAAAAGCTGACACCCTCCCTGTTTTGAATTAATTTGTGTAGTCTGGAAGAATTTCTGCCAGACAGGTTAGCAGGATGTCTGTAAAATCAATTTTGAATGCTAAGCACTGTGTAAATGAATAAACAGCCTTTTCATACTTGCTTTTTTATGTGTCAAATATAAATTTAATATAAATGACTCCAGTGTTCACAGAAAGGTGTGGATTTCTCCTCCTTTGCATGTGTTTAGTTTGTTTAGCAATATGTTGTTATGATGCATTTCCTGTCTGTAACCTGAGTTTTGTAATCAGCTTTTTGGCAGCATAGCTGGCTCTAGCATTCAGCATCACACTACTCTAGTGCTTTTGGCTCTTAGTATTTTTTTTCCCCTGGTAGCTACTTCTTAGCCAGAACAGTTTCTTAATTGCCCCCAAAATATTCAGTGAGTGATGTGCAATGATTTTTGTGGTGCAGCGTGGATGCAAATGTTTTGGGGTTACAGCAGTAATCAGTGGGCGGCAAGGCAGGGAAAGTGAAATGCTTCTGCCGTGGTGTGGGCTCATAGCTGAGTGCAGCCTTGGTCTTTTCAAAGGCTTCTTACCACGTTAATGGCAGAAGGCCTGAAAACTCTAATCTTGTCTGTGCAAGATCTGTCTCATGCAGCGGAACATGCTTTGATACCGCTTCTCTTGCGTATTTGAGACTTTATCATCTTGTTCTATAAGATGTTTTGTGGGTTTGGGTTTTTTGCCTTCAGTTTAAGTGTTGGGCAGTTACTTCCAATTAACAGAGAATGATAACTTTTACTGTTCTACTTTCTCTGCCTTTCCTTGTCTGTGGTGGGAAGCTGAATGCTCTTGAAAGGTGTCACCTGAGGAAACTTTAGATCTCAGTTGCCCAACAAAGGGAAGCGTTGCTAGAGCAAGTTTTTCCCTGCTGACTTCTTGATGTGCTTTGATTGCAGGTAAAGTAAGAGTGTGTGTGTGTGCGCACCAAATAGCTAATTCGTAATAGAAGTCTATTTGTTTAATCATGAGCTCTCCATTCTGAGTGCTGGCTATCATGATAGGTTTTTGGGGTATGGAGACCTGCCTTCTGAAAAGGAGGCTTGAACCTTCAGTCTTACTTAAAATGTTGAGCAGAGGCTCATTTAGATAATGTGGGCTCTGGAGCATCCTGTCAATGGGTGGTGTTTCAGTTCTCTTGTTCAAGCCAGTACATTACATACGGGATGACAGTTGCATAATATTCCTGTGGCAACCACAGTTATTGCTTACATGCAAAACGAATATATGACAATTATTAAATGCACTTTAGCTGTGTCTTAGTGCCCTGTAACTTCTGGAGAACAATAGTATATGACCTGTGTACCATGTAAGTCAGTGAGATTATCCAGTGGCATGAGAACCCAAAAGACTGTGGACCAGGATTTTCTTGAGTTGGCAAGACTCCTCTGTTGTTTCAGAATATCTTTGTGTCATTTGGACTATAGGAAGCGAAATAGTTGAAAAACCTGTCATATGAAGAATGTATGGGTTTTGTTTTTGTTTTTCTTTGACACTAACACTGTAGGAATTTGGTTTCCCACACTGTAGGAATCTGAACGAATTGAAGGAAAAAGACTCATCTCTGTGCTTAAAAATTGAACGCAGAAACTTTAGGAATCCTTTGACAACAAAAACTGAGTAAGGGATAGAGGCTCTCAGACTTCAGTCATTGCATCATCTTACTCTGCAGTGAAACTAATCAGCTGACAGACGAAAATTGAGATAAATCTCTTCCCTGACCTAATCTATGAACATGAATATCATTTAGTTCTTGATGCAGCATTGTACATGAGCCTTTTTTCTATTAGATAAGTTGTTTTACAGGTAAAAAGGGCTGAACACTTATGAATCGCCTTCCCAAGAGAAGCTTATTCTTAGGCTGTAAAAGGGGCTGATGAAAGAGCATGAAGAGGGGTGTGGCCTTCATAGCTTGAATGTTTCATGGAAGAGTTGGCATCATTTGGGGAGATGTGGATGTTAATTGCACAGTTGATATAAGGAAGTTGTGTGCGTAAAAGAAGCCCAAGCTAGCTAGTTGGAGGGAGCCTGCTGTGTGGGTGTGAAATGAGCCTGGGTTTAGTACAGAGAAGCTTGAAATCTGATGGCATTTTTCATTTCCAGAGTTGTTGCTTACATGAAGTATGCCAATCATACCAGTCAAATAACATCAGAAAGGGAAACAATATGAAATTATACTCTACAATAATCGTTACTTCCTGTATTTTATATAGCCGAATTTTCTCTGAAACCTATTAGAAATAGCATGAATAGCTGGTAGATACTAACTAAATATTGACTAACTTGTACTTTGTTTATTATTTTTAAAATTCAAAATACTTGCTATATGAAAACCAACACTATCTTTCAGCTGTCTTTTATGCAGTATGTGTCTGGTCTTATCCTCCCTTATAATGCTACGTATATGTTCTTCCACCTATTTCTTGATACCGTTTGTTGCTTTCCTGTCAATGGGAGACTTGTGTTCTGTCAATTTTGAAGTGAGACTATTCTTCTCATACTAACCTGTGCTGCTCTGTAATGGTTAGGGAGGTATCTGGTTTCTCTGTAATACATTGTGCAAGTTTCCAAAGTACCATATCAAAGTATCTTTAGGAAACTGATGGGCTGTAGACACACTGATACTTGAAAAATATTTAATCTGTTACTGTTTTCACTGTCTGAAGGAATTAATTGGCAGCTCTGGCAGTGCTGTAAATCTGTTTCATTAAATGCAAATCATTAGCATGCTTCTGAATGTCAAGCCTTGCTGAGAATTTCAGTTAGCAGGGTGTTTGTTCCTAACAGGGGGGACACTCTATCCAAAAATTGAATGAATGTCATCTTTTACATGTACTGAGCTACAGCTAGGCCGTGGTTTTCTGACTGTACAGAATCAGCTTTGATTGCCAGAGTGATTGTGTCTCACTCAGTTTCTGTAGGTAAGAGCTGTTGTTTGAATGGTTTGTGATGTTAGAATTTAATATCTTACGCAATGAAGGGAGCCCTTATTTCTTTCTTCTGATAAAAAAGTAAGAACAAAAACTACAGTCCAGTCTCATTCTGTAACTTTGTTTATAGTAGCGTACAGGTTTCAGTGAGCTTTTCCTTCTCTCCCTGACTTAAATCTGGTTATCCTAATGGAAAGGCAGTACAGTCACTGATGGTGGGAAGTGACAAGAACTAACACAGTGATGTGAAGTCTTTCAATCCTATTCCTAGTTCAAGCCATCAAATATACTAATATGTTTGGATTCCCCATGGTTTAACTAACAAAAGTAAGGAGAAAAAAAAAATCTAATGTCTGAATGTAAGGGATTATCTAGTTTATTATTCTTATCTGTGATTAAGGCTTTAATACCTATTGGGACTAGAGTTGATAATGGGGTTCTTAATCAGAAAATATTAATGTACTTTAAATAAGCATGTCCCCATACATTTTTGTTTTCAATTAAGCTTTTCTAAGGAAAATCTTCCTAGATTCCATTTGGAATTTCAGAATGAAAAAAGGCACCTAAAAATGGATAAAAGTCCTTTTATTACTTGATCTGTATACGTGATCTTAGGATTGTACTTCCTTTCAGCTGTGCTTTTCCTGTGTGGGTATTTTTGTGGGGTGTGTGTTGGGTGTTTTGTGTGTGGGTGGTTTGTTTGGGGTTTTTTTTTCTGGTGAGAGGTTTATAGGATTTTGAGTTCTGATTTAAAAAAAAAAAAAAAAAAGTAGAAAATAGTGAAGACTCAGACTTGTGGGAAGGAATTGTTTCTTTCATTCAGCAGTGAATAGGTAACTAACTATCCAGTAAAAACTTGGTTACTATCAGTTATCTGAAATGAATATTATAGTGGATGATCCTGTTCTACTGATGTAGGAAGTTTTGAAGTGCCTTGAGCTCCATAAGATGTTAATATTAGAAGAGCTATTACATGATTTAATTTCACCCTTTCATAGGATTCCTTGGGTCAGTTGCAGGCAACTTGGCCTGGGCTTCTTTAGGAGCCAATGATGTTATAAAAACAACTTAAATATTTCTTATTTTGAATCATTCATTACTATATACTAGTGTACAAATTTGCTTTTGCTGTCTTCTTGAGGGATAGGTCCATAAAAGGCACATCTGCCTGGTAGTTTGGAGATGTGTAAAGGTGTATTCACTATTTTAGTAATGCATAAGACACTTCAAGAGAAACAAGGAAAAAAACTTGTGTATGTATCACATAATGTGAGCTATTCATTGCGAAGTTTCTGGGTGTGTCATGAAGCATGTTTTGTCCAACCATCCTGACTTATTTGTCATTGTTTGTGTCCTGAGTCTAATCTTTTGCCCTGAACAATTAAGCACAATGCAGGGACGTTAGCACTGTGTACTGGTATATGGGAGAGGCCACTGGCATGATGACATAGAAAAGTAAGACTCCTTTTCTGATAATAGTGACAGCTTTTTTTTCAACTTTGGTCCCATATAAATAAAAATATCAAGTAGGTATTTTGATATTGAAGTGGCTTCACCTTAGTAATAAACTAGTGTAAATTCTGTTTGATAGCAGCCCTATGAAACTGAAGGGAATTTGTGACTATTCTGGATAAAGGAGATTTGTGAAGATCAGTGTTAGAAATTGAGATTTTATGATAGTCTTAAAAAGAAACAAAAAACAAACCAGAAAAAACCTTACTATTTTCATAATAAGAGTGAGCGTTATTAACATAGTGGGTTTATGTTTATTTTGGAGGAAAAACACCACTGTAGTGGCAAAATAAAACTGCAGAACAACACCTTTAAGGATCCTATTCTCAGTTAACAGGATGCTTTTCCATGTGTCATTGTTCTGTACATCCCAACATTTTTGAAAACAAAAGAGTTTTCAGGTAAAGCTAACATCATTTTTCCAAATTGTTTTAAAGTGTGCATCGTTATTTCAAGATATGATCTTGGAATAAATGAAAGAGAGGAGTAAGATATGCAGTTAATATATAGGCCTGCAAGAATTACTTGAGTTGGAAGGCTAACTGTAAATGCATTCATTAGCTTTTGGGTTTGTTTCTGCAGTCATAGAATCTGTTGGGTTGAACAAAACACCACCAGAGAAACCTATCTGAAGCTGTTGAAGCTTCTTGTTAATCAGACAAGCAATGGAGTTAACTGGTTGCTGGAACTAACATGTAACTTGCAAAAGGATTCATCTTAACATTCTTTGTGTGATCATCCAATTTGAAAACTGCTTCTTTGGACCAGTAAAGTGCAGCAGTGTGGCTTACACACAGGCTGTTTTGTAAGCCATATCCATGCATTAAAGGTGTGCAGCTGACTACTTCTGTCACAGGTTTTGAAGCTTTCTTGTGAAGCTTGCATGGAAACTGTTTTATGAAACTCGTGGGTGTTTGGGGTTTTGTTTGCTCCTTTTCTAGTAGGAACATCATATTCAAGAGAAAGGGAAAGTCTTCTATTGAATTCTATTTGTGGCATAAAGGCAGTCTATGACAATATGTGACACTGTCTTCTTGTTAGATCTCCTAATAGGGAAATCTATGCTGGCTACCCAACCGCAGGAGGCTAATGTGAAACAATATTGAAACCTTGACGGAGAGTCTGTGTCCTCCTAGCCCAAATCACTGTAACTCATTGCCTTGATTGGTGCTACTCAGGGATTCACTTTACCAACATCTAAAAGTGCAAGAAATACAATCATAATAGAACCATAGAATATACCTTCCTTCAATGCAGAACAGGTGTTTCTCAGTTTAATTACTGTACAATTAGATTCTGATTGCTTTCTGAAGCTGTTTGGGATTCTTCAGATATAAAAAGGAATACTATAAAATAACTTGGTAAGTACCACTTCAATATTGATTTTTCTTCAATAGCATTTCTCTTATTTCATAGCTGTTCTGACACTTAGTAGCTACCCAGTTATTCTAAGAAAACCTATAACAACATTATTAAAAAAACCAACCCCACAGCTCTGTCTCAGGATGTTGATATTTAGTCACTCCTAATTTTGCTGGTTGCTTTTAAATCCTAATGAGTTTTGCTTGAGTTGAGAGTTTCTTCTCCCGGTGTGCTCAAATTACCTTGCTGATCTGTGAAATGTTGTAGATTCTCAAGTGGCCTATGCAAAATACACTTTCTACACACCAGCACCAGAGTATTATTGTTGTAGGATGTGCTGGAGAGGAGCTTTCATTTTAGCCTCATGAAACAATTGTTTAGGTATACCCTTGAGCAACCAGCTGTAACTGAAAAAATTAATCTTTTGAAGATGCTGTGGTAATGAAGCTTTTATGTGTGAATTCAGTAACTTTAAAATTTATCTTACAGTACAGTCTTTAAAGACCTAATTACTTATCTTCTCATTTAAAAAACAGGCTCATAAAACACTCTGGCAGTTATCTGATTCCATGGGTGATTCTAGTGAGTAAGTAGGCTACAATATGATAACTGGCGAAAATGTGTGGACTGATATTTCACTGCTTTGGAAATGTCATAGTATCTTATGTATCAATGTAAGAGAACATTAAAAACCTGGAGTGTGATCAATTTATGAAGAATTATAAATGACAATAGCAGATGAGGAGAACTTGATAACCAAGGAAATCTTTGTTCTAAGCCTTGTGAGGGCCGTGACATGGGGAAAAACATGCAAAAGTAAAGTAATTGAAATACTTCTAAAAACAGTCTAGAAACTTCAGCATAACTTTTTGTTATTCATGAATGTCAAGACAGAAAGTTTCTTTTGCTGTGATAAAGAAGTAATGGTAGGTGTCATCCCTGGAGCAGTTCAAAAAAGTATTATGCCTGAGAGGAACAGCTTGCTTTCCTGCTTCTCACCTTATTTGAAGGCTGTAATATTTTCAGCCTTTTTTCCTTTTCAAAACTGTCAGCTGCACAGCAACATGTGTTTTAGTGTGGGAACTAAAGTTTTGGAATCACGGTAGATGCATTCTGGAATGGGTTCCTTCCATACTAAGGATCTTTGAGGGTGGGATAGAATAGATGAGGAAGTTCCTATAACCTCTCTTATTTTATTTTGTGGTCAGTTAGGGAGTAGCACAGCCCTACTCTTAGTTGCTGGGGTGAGTGAGATGCAAAAGAATCTGCTGGTCTCCAAGGGTCATAATCAGTTTGGAATGGCCATTGGTCAAATGTACAATTGGATGTTTTTAATCCTGGAGAAATAAAACAGTAAAGCAGTCTTTGAGAAACTGGAGTTCTTCCGGTTCCAGATGAGGAAAGGATGTGAAAAGTTTTCTTTGTTTTCTTAAGAATTTCTATTAACTTATGTTCAAAACCATACAATTTCTGGGAATGTTTTTTGAACAGTGATCATGTTCAGTATGTCTAACAAGTTTTTTGTCCTCTTCTGCTAGCATTTTATGTTATCTTTTATCAGTTTGCATCCCTTGCCAGGGCGCAGTGGCTGTGAGGCCATGGAATATCTCTCTTGCATTCGGTCAGCTCAGAATAAGGTGAAACCAGGGATCTGATGTTTCCCAAAAGTTTGAGATGTTTACTGCTAATAAGTTTCAATTCTTGTAACATTATTTTAGAATGACTAACCTATTAATTACTGGCTCAGTAACAAGAGATTGGCTGTAAATCTTCAGCATCTTCTCTCTCTGTCCCCTTCCCCTCTCTTGGCTTCTCCCTCAGTTTCCAACTTGCAGTTATGTGGTCTTAACTCCCTTCTGTCTTGACTTACGTTAGAGATGTTAAACTGATTTGGTTTGGGAACTGAACAGGAAGCAGAAAATAAATGTGCTAGGGATATGGGGCAAGAGATGGGACCTCATTTTCTCTCAGTAGAACTATGAACTGTTCTACTGGCTCACCCGTTCTTTTGGAGCTATGCTTTTGGTAAAAACCCTATCAGGAATTCTCGAAACAACTTTGTCCTAGAAAGATAGAACTGAGATTAAGATGAATTGCTAATCTTTGAGAATTAAAATTCATAGCCTAGAAAGTTTTGTTCTCTCTTAAATGTTAAGACAGTGTGACTGCATTCTGTTTTCCTTTCACTGGTGTAAATCTACTTTAATTTCACTGATAAGTCAACCTAGCATACAGCTGGAAAGAAAAAAATCACTGTTTAATGAGGCACAGTTGAAGAAATCCAGTGGGACAAACTAAGATGAATGAACATGTGGGAAGCGGCTACAGCCAAAGAGGGTAATATGTTGGACTTGGAAAAATACAAACAAGTAGGAGGGTAGTAATAAAGTGCTTGCACAGAGTAAGCCAATTGCCTAGAGCTGGGTGCCCAACAGTATTTAATTCTGGAGATGAAACTATCATCCCATCACATTGCTTTCTTAAAAGAAACAAGAAAAACTGGTCAGGCACTTTCGGAAGGCTGGGCAGCACCTGAACCAGTATCATGAATTACTCTGTTCAGAAATACTGGCTTTTCCTGAAACTGGAAGGGAAAAAAACCAGCCCTGTTCAAAGTTACTGATGGTTCTTCTATGAATGCTTTGGGTTTTCTCTTCTAATGGAACTTTTAAAATTGATTATATGATTACTTTAGAAACATCACCTGAACTGATGTAGGGCAGTCTATCTTGTACCTGTGTCTTCCAAAATGCAAACTGGGATGGTCACATATACATGCTTCTGTTCTACATTTTTTTATAGTGTGAAGTGTTCTTTTTTTCAGAATTTACTGACTAACACATTACTAATAATAAGACAACGGAGCTCGTATGTGCTCTGTCAGCATGTTTCATTTACCATGTCACCATTAGCTTCCAAAAAAGTTCTTCAGTGTTCTGAAACAGTATGAGCTTTGAATCTAATTGAGACAAGCCCAATGCTGGATACTTCTGAAGGACACCATATCCCCTGAAACCCTTTCGACCCAAGTACAGATTTTATGTTGTATATTAATTTTACCTTATTTAAAAGAAAGAAACAAACCTTGTACATCATATCCTCTTTCTTGATCCTCTTAATGAAGAGTGCTGTAGGAGCATACAAAAGCAGTAAACATCTCATGATATTGATTATCTATGGGGGAGTAGCTGGAAAAACTGATCCCTGTGAATGGGATTCCCACTTATCGAAGTCAGGAGTGAGATGATGCCACAATGTTGCCTCAGCATGAGCAGAGGGTACAAAGATAGACTGTTATTTGTGAAAGTGACCAAGTGATGACAACTGTGCCTCCAAATTTCTGCTCAGGTGGATGCTTAGCATTTTATACAAATAGTATCCCAATCTGTGATTTTTCCAGTCATCCCCTTTTTAAAGGACTTTGTTATTGTATTTTATCTCCTAGATTGTTTAAGCAATTATCAACTACAGCCCTACATGTTAAGTTGTGAAAGACTTCTTTTGTGTGAGTCAGGAGAACAGTGGTTAGGACAGCACATGTCTGTTGTGGTTAAATTTTTTTACTGACCATAAGTTTGAGTCAGCATCATTCCCTGGTTCCTGCACAGTTAATAGCAGGAGAGTGTTAACAGAGGAAGAATTGGGGGAATGTGCTGTGTTTGTTGGCATATAAATAATATTTTTCTTGCTCAAACACTTATGTTCACGCTCTAAGTACACTCTAAAGCTTCTGGTGCTCTTGAATGTCACTGTGTTTAATCTATCCCTATTCATCTATCACTATCTATCTTCATGATGCACAGCATAGAGACATGATAAGAAGATTGAAAATATGTCTTGGGCTTATAGAAGAAATCTGATTTACTATGCTTATACTAATGTGTCTGTATATTTTGATTTGTATTTTGCCTTTTTTTTCCTTATTTGTCACTTATAGTAAGAAAAACTATTTGCAGCACATCCCACCTGTATCTGGGTTTCAAGGACTTGTGCACTTTACTTTTCATTAAACTGCATATACAATTCTGACTTGTGGATGATAGAAAATGAAAGGTGAAATCAAATGGCTACAGAGTTTTTAGAACTGAATAATTTCCCAACCAAATGATGCAGTTACTTCAAGTGAAAATTTAGCAACCTATTGTGCTTGGCATTTTAATAATGCGTAGTAAGGTGGGACCATGTTTGAGGTTTTCTTTTGTTTGGTTGCAGATTTTTTGGTTTTTGGTGGTTTGGGCTTTGGTTTTTTTGGGTTTGTTGTTGCAGTTTTGAAAGAGTAGGAGAAATGAATAGGTACAAATAAATTATGACTTAAAATAGAGGATCGTGACCATGAACAGAGCATATCTGGATTAATCTGGTTTGATGAGTCCAGACTGGAAGCTTCTGCCAGTTAGAAAACATGGTACTTTTCATTTTGGGGTGGGATGGAAGGGGAAAAGGACATAGTTCATTGTGCTGGGGGTGCTGTTGGTGTCATTGTGGAAAATACTCCTTTTAAAGTTGTGGGCTTCAGTCAACACTAAGACTTGGGCTACCTCTTCAGTCTGCGTGTAAAAGCAGCAGCCAGCGTGAGAGGGGTTTGCTGGCTAAGCTAACCCTGGCTAAGGGCTCAGTTCTCCTCCTGGCTGAAGAGAGCAGGATGTGGAAGGAGTTTTTCTAGATATAATTCTGTGAGACTTTCTGGGTTAGAAAAAAATAAAAGCAACTGCCAGTCCCCAGCTATAACTTAGAGTCTTTGCTCTGGTGGTTTCCTTTGGGTTTTGAGTCATTTGGATACTTCAGATGTTCTTGCAAATTTTATTTAACCAGGTACTGCAACATGTCAAAACTAAACAAAAACCTTTGTATCACCTCTTAATTCTGTTTTGTTTAAAATTATGTGGTTCTCTGACAAAATGCTCTGCAGAATTCAAACTTTTGTACTTTCATTAAAATTAAGTGGTTGGAGGACTAAGATGTGGAAATGAGGGTGAGACATATTTGCATCTTGGAGTCTTCTCAGCTCCCTGACTGTCTTCGTCTTTTGGATTCTGAACCACTAGCAAAAAATCTCTGGAGTTTCTTGTGTTGAAGGACCTTTCTGAGCCCACTTTGGCTCAAACAAATTACAATTTGACCAGATCTAGGCCAGCCCTGTGTCAGTTAATGCTCTTTTACACCATATGGGATGCCTGGATTTCATTCTTATTTCCAGACTTCTTTATCTTTTGGAGCTTAGTCCTGCAAAGTGCTGCATTGGCCTTGGTCCAGGAACACATTTAAATGTGTTCCCTTTTGCAAGCATGGAGATTCTGCATCAGTTTGACAGTGTTAAGCATGTGGTTGCCTCTTTTGTTGTTGGCTTCTCAGGTTGTAGGACTTTGAAGCAGTTGGGTTTCCAGTGTGTCCCTTGAAAAACTGGCTTAGGTGGGGCGGGGAGGGGAGGCTGGAAGGAAGGGCAATAGTAACAAATAATAATAAAAAATTACCTCATATAGGATTTTTTCTGTTTTTCTTTAAGAAAGGGGAATCAAGTTGCCATCAAACTGAACTGGATGAGTCACACTAGGTGAGACCAAGCTTTATATCAGAATAATGCATGAGAAAGTAACAAAATGCATCACAGGATCCTCGAATATGTTAAAAGTAAAACATTGATGTAAGATACTCTATTCGTACAGTTACTGATACTTCAGTGTTAACAAAATGCCCTTGAGAGAGTCATTGTAGCAATGAAAATCAGATGTGTTGCTGTTGCCTTTAATGCCAGTTATGTCCTTGTCAGCTAGCCTACTTGCTGCTTGTTAACCTTAATAGGTGAAACTGCAGTCGAGCTGTCCTTCAGTTCTATACCTGCTTTAGTCTGACTTTTAAATTTATCTGAGCCAGATAGATGGTGAATTTTGACTTCTTTGTTCTTATTCTCAGGATACTTTGAGCAGTCCAAATGTGCTGCAGTTAGCACATGTATGCACATGCATGTATATGCACAACTCTAGGAGGCTACCCAGTAATGCACTGTTAAATTGATAAAGAACAGGGATGGTCATCCAGATATTAAAATTTGGGACACGTGAGTTTTTAGCTATTCAGTTTAATTTACCTGTGGATGTGCTAGATAGGTTTGCTTACGATCTGGATGCAAAAACCCTTACTGTGGGTCAGATTTTGTTGTATATACTGAGCAATCTTTTCTACAATAAAAACATCTTTTAAAGTAAACTGTGCTGAAATTACATAATATTTGTAATCCGTATTGACCATATGTGTGCAATGTCAACTCGTGACTCCATATTATCTGGGCTATGGACTAACAGTGCTATAGATCCAAAAATAGTTGAGGTGTGTTGGAGTTCTCATGGCACAGCACTTCAGAAAATCCACATTAACATTTCCAAACTGCTTTTTTTGGAGGCTAGTTTTGCGTGACACAGGAACAGAATAATAAGTAGTTGCTGTACAGAACCACCTTGGACATGTGTTCCTGGAACAGGAAGCACTAGGAGGGTCAAGACAGAGGTGACCCTTTTGCCAAGTCAGGTTGGCTTCAGTTGTCATTGTTAGTTCTTGTTCTGCTGTATGTAAAGCTGCCTTAACAAATCTTCTGAAAACCTATTATTATAATGTGGCACCATGCAAGAACATGTTTAGAACTTAGTTTGGGAATGGTACCATATCTGATCTGTAAAGCACTCCTGTTGGAACAGTGTCTTGCGTTGCTGTTACTTGAATTGTTCTGCAGGGAGACAGTTTGGATCCGGACGTACTAGTGCTGAACCAAACCATAATAAAATTAGGCTAGTGCTCTTGTGGACTCTTGTTAATTTTTGGGTTAATCTACTCACTCTTGACTTGGTAACAAAATGCAGGCTTTCTGTTCACAATGAATTGTGGTTTATGTAGCAGGACTAATTTTTCTAGTGCTTTCAGTTATAAGCTTGAAAGATGGAACCTGCAGGAGAAAATTCAGCCTAAGTGGAATTTAAGGTTAGTGTTTGGATACCTCTCTTAATTGCCTAGTGTTTCTTATCTAGAATTGCCATAGGCTTATCTCAGGCACTTTAGCTGGGTGCTCAATTGTCATAGAAACGTTTTAAGTGTTAGTGCACATTTTAAATTACTCCAATGAACAGAGCAGATATCCCCACTGGCTCCATTGCAAATGTGCTTTAAGATGAATGTGTGAAGGTGACTCCCTATTTCCAGCTTGCATTTTATCAACAAGGTGAGTGCTAACATGTAAATGTAACTGATGCCTCTGCCTGGAATTTGGAGGCTTTGCAGAATTCTATTCCTTGCTGCTAACTAGTCCACCAGTCAGTTCCTTCCCATATGATCAATTTATATTTTGAGAACTCTATTGGCAGTAGTCATCTTTCACAGATTAAGATCTCTAAAATAAGCAGTTCTGTTAAACCCATGATCTCAAGTGGGATTTTGAGTGGAGATTCTATGTAAGAGGTTCACTGCCTAAATACTTCTGGAAGGTGAACCGATGCCTGTAAGCAGTTGACTTTTTGATGTTCTTCACCACCCCATGCTCCATTACCAGTATTTGAGGCACTCCTCTCTAGTCAGAATATTGGGAACCTGTATAGTCATCTGTGCCAGGGCAGGTTCAGATTAGATGTTAGTAAAAAAATTTTTCCTGAAAGAGTTGTCAGAGCCTGGAACAGGCTGCCCAGGGAGGGGGGTTGAGTCACCAGCCCTGGATGTGTTTAAAAAAAGGGTAGATGAGGTACTTAGGAATATGGTTTACCTTAGGATGGGATTGGTTTGACTCAGTGATCTTAAAGGTCTTTTCCAACCTTGTGATTCTGATTCCGTCATGGCTAAGTATGACTTTTTATGAATGCTTTTGTCTTTCTGTAGTTGTACTGGGCATACCTTTCAGAATTCTGATTTGATCCTACGTTACACTTCTACAGTACTACTTCAGAGGAATTGACACTGTTTCCATAGTAGAGAACTGGCAGCTTGCATTTATCCTTAATTAAAATAACTAAGAAAAGCAGACTCTTGTTATATAAGCAGTATTCTCTTTGGAGAGCAGCATGGCCCAAACACTGCAATATTTTGAAAAGCAGGTCTCTCAAGATCAAATTCAAAACGAGTCTCTCTTATGGTAATCTGTTGTTTTGGGGTTAGATTTAATTATTGCTAATACTATGAAAATGTCTTTAAGTAAGACTTTGTGGCATTTCCAGGTGAGTAATAATACAAGCATGCGGGTGAAGAAGGGTGTATGCCAGACTAATTTTTCATTAAAAAATTAGTAGAAGACATTACTTAAAGCTTTCCCTTGCTTTGAAATGACGTACTTTGAGCCTGTGAAGAATTAAAAAGATCAGAAAGAAGTTGGTTAGAGTGAGCTAGGTTAGTTTTCTGCTTGGATCTTTGTGCTATGCCTCTAAGGTTTCTTTTTGGTTGTTTTAAGTTCAGAGATGTGAAAAACCCCACATAATTTCTGTCCAATGAAAGAAGGGGCTACAGCTGCCAAAAATTGGGAAGTAATTTACCCTGTCACAAGGTGACCTGAGCTGTCCTTTTGTTTCGATTCTGCTGTTGCTCATGATGAGGGGAAAACATCCACAGTGCAAGACATGCTTGAGGGTTCCAAACTACTTTAACTCAGGTTGTGGATAGCGACTTACACAAACTACTCATGTCCTGCCATCCTGTACCATTTGGAGGATGTGGCAGACCATCACTCAGAATCACAGAATCATAGGGGTTGGAAGGGACCTTGAGAGATGATCGGGTCCAACCCCCCTTCCAAAGCAGCTCCCTAGGACTCAGGCATCCAGATGGGTCTTGAATATCTCCAGAGAAGGAGACTCCACCACCTCCCTGGGCAGCCTGTCCCAGGGCTCTGTCACCCTCACTGTGTAAAAGTTCTTCTGCATGTTGGTGCAGAACTTCCTGTGCTCCAACTTGCAGCCATTGCCCCTTGTCCTGTCTCTGCTAACCACTGAAAAGGGGCTGGTTATTTCCCCCTGCATCCCATGCTTAAGATATTTATAATATAACACCCCTCTCCAAACTGTAAACACATAGACTGTTGGAGAACTACAGATTTCTGAGTGTGTCATAGTAGCTTCTGAATCTTTCATGCATTCCAGCTTTTATAATCCCACAATGCAGAATACTATTTTGGCAGTGTAAGGTGCATGTTAAACTAATTTAGTGACTATCCTAGAAATGTAATGTGGGAAGTAAATAATATCTCTCTTCTGGCTGCAGTGGCATCAGCCTTACGTCCCATAAGTGGGATTATAGTTTGTGCTGCTTTGCACAGGGCTGGGGATGTGGATGTGCTGCTTAAATAAAACTTTTCAAGGTGCATTGTTCTGCTACAGGCTATAGCCTTCCTGCTTTCCTCTGTGCTTCTCTGCATTCCCACCCCCCCCTTCAATACTAGTATTTTTTATGGCAATAAATCTAGCTGCCTAACATTCAGTTTTTCAGCACATGCTCTGCTCTTAATGAATGTGATCATTTACACAGTGTCACTGTAGTATTGGCATGCTAAATAATTTAGTGAGCTGTGGCAGGTAGATAACTCTGTGGTGTCTATGTTACTATGGCAATACATTTGCTTAATGTAAATATTAGTCATTCTGACCATATGAATCTCAGGGCTTCTGACATTATTAGCTGTATATGGGAGGTGGGAATCTGTGTATCTGAAAGAAAAGTTGTTCTGGAAATATTAATAGTTTAAAGATTACTTTCTTTTTTCATAATTCCTTCTGCTTTCTGACTGAGCTACATAATTTATTGATTGTAATGAACAGAGCAGAATATTTCTCCCATTTCTTTATTATGATTGTAATGCAGCTCTGTTATAAAGAAATACCTAACTGTATTCTGATCCTCTAAAACTCAGGTGACTGAAATGAAAGGAAATAGGATCTTGAGGACCATCAACTTTGCTCTAAGTCACAGAGTCAATGCAGTTCTAGAAGCACCAGAAATAAAACTACTTGGAAGAAAAATTCCTGAGTTATTAGTTCTAATTCCATGGCTTCAAACTGAAGCTAAGCACAAGAGGCTCTTCTGTCTCCATTATGGGTACCTCCAGGTATAGATTTACTTAGGAAATTTGCCTCATTTGCCAGACAACTGTGTCAGCAATATGTTAATGAAATTTCTGAAATGTTTATATATATATAAATATATGGTTTTCTAGTCCATTTTTCTGAATAATTTCTAGGGAAAAGGAACTACCTTCTGCAAAGTCTTGTCTCAAAGGCCAGTTTATTCCTGATTGTATGAACTATTCTTTGATATGATCTGCCAGTACTTCTGAGGCAAAAAATAGGTGTGGTAAAAGATTTAGATCATTCACATCTAAGTATGATATGACATGACAGTTCATCAATTGATAGTCTACATAAAATTTCAGACACTTCAAACCACAAATGTAGGATTTACAGCAGTGAATGACCTGGAAATGTGTGTTTGCAGCCCAAAAGGCCAACCATATTCTGGCCCACATCAAAAGAAGACCAGTAGGTCAAGGGAGGTGATTCTGCCTATTTACTCCACTCTTGTGAGACTCCACTTGGAATACTGCATCCAGCTCTGGGGCTCCCAAAATAAGAAGGACATGAGTTCTTGGAGCAAGTCCAGAGGAGGGCCACAAAGATGATCAGAGGGCTGGAACACTTGTATAGGGATGGGCTGTGAGAGTTGGGCTTGTTCAGCCTGGAAAAGAGAAGGCTCCAGGGAGACCTTAGAACAGCCTTGCAGTACCTGAAAGGGGGGGCTACAGGAAAGCTGAGGAGGGTGTGTTTACAAAAGCATGAAATAAGGCAAGGGGTAATGGGTTTAAACTAAGAGGGTGGATTCAGAGTAGGTATTAGGAAGAAATTCTTCACTGTGATGTTGGTGAGACACTGGCACAGGTAGCCGAGAAGCTGTGGCTGACTCTCCCTGGCAGTGTTCAAGGCCAGGTTGGATGGGGCTTGTACAACCTGGTCTAGTGAGTGGTGTCTGCAAGGGTGAACTAGTTTAAGGTCCCTTCCAGCCCAACCCATTGTGTGGTTCTAGTAGCATTTTATGTACTGTTTTAGTCCTTTACTGGTTAAACCGCTAAACGTAATGTTGGAAAGAGGATTTGCTGGAATGTGATCTTCCCCCTCCCCCTGCTCTTCTTTAGAATTGACCCCACCTTCTTGCCAAGCATCTTTAATGCAGGAGAAAAAAACACTTACTAAGAGGTGAACAATGCCTTTAATTATTTGTAGGGTAGGTGATACTGGGGGGCTCTGTGTCCTGTAGTCTGACATCAGTGCTCAGCATCTATCTGTTTGGCCTGTTAACTGTTAAAAAAGGAGATGATAAAAAATAGTTGTAGTGAAACACAGACTTCTGAGATCTTTGTATTTCACAGAAGAGTCTGTGCTGCGCTTGCACAAGTGGTCTTTATTTTTCCTATCTCTGAGATGATAAAACTTTTGCTGTTAGTGCTTGTGTGTAAGGTGAGGCTCCTTACTGGACAGGAATACAAACTGGAGTTGTTAGTTGCTGTTCCATGGCACTGTTCCTCACAAATTCTAGTCTGCAATGCAAGCTAACCTAGGAAAATTAATTATTTACCACTTATGTCTTTTCCTGACAAGGTTGCCTGTGGGAATACTGTGCTGCTGGCTGTCTCTCTTTTTAAAAATATAATATGCTTTAGATGCATCTGTTGTTTATAGATGCAGGGGAGTATTGGAGCATTTAGATTCAGAGTAACTACCAAGTATTAGCATAGCTGAAAGAGTAATTGGAGCAGCTTCTCTGATTATTCTTTCAGTAAACAAACCACACTCAAAATGGCTTGGGAAAAGCCACGTCTACTGTAATGTACTGAAGGAAAGAGACTGCAGAGACACCTTCTCCTCTGTGGGAAGAACCTGTGTAGAGAGAAGAACTCTTACAGGATCAGACTGGCAGGATTTTCCCTTAGGGAAAGAGGCTTGATGGGTATGCTTTTCTGAAGTCCAAGTACTGTTTTTGAGGCATTTTTGGGAGGGATACTCTGAGCACTCAACAAATGCTCCTATCCAGGTTTGGCTTCTGATATGTGGATCTGATGTGTGCAGTAGGAACCATATGAAGAACACTAGGCAGGAAGGGAAGGAGGGAGGGGAAGTTGCTGAGAGGTTCTGGTGGAGCTCACCGGGCTCGGTTTTGTGGCACTAGAACCTACCACTGAACGAAGACACAGATGATTAAGGGAATGAAACACCTTCTTTATAAGGCAAGGGTGAGGGAGCTGGGTCTCTTTTGCTTGGAGGACACTGAGGGGTGACTTCATCAATGTCTATGAATACGTAAAAAGTGTCAGGAAGATGGAGCCAGGCTCTTCTCAGTGATGTCCAGTGATGGGACACGGGACAGTGGGTGCAAGCTGGAGCATAGGAGGTTCCATGCGAAGGTAAAGAAAACCTTTTCCACTGTGAGAGTGACAGAGCACTGGAACAAACTTCCCAGAGAGGTTGTGGAGTCTCCTTCTCTGGAGACTTTCAAAACCTGCCTGGACATGTTCTTGTGTGACCTAATCTGTGTGATCCTGCTCTTGTGGGGCGTTAGGACTAGAGGATCTTTTGAGGTCCCTTCCAACTCCTAATGTTCTATGATTCTGTGGACTGGTCTGTTTTTTTTGTTGTGCTGGCTACAGCATGGACTTGGGGATACCAGTGTACAACCATGAATTCCTACAGCCAGTGACGCAGCAGAATGCTTCGCATAACGCCATATACTGAATCTTCTGCTCCTGAGCTCCACTGCATTTCTTTGCTTCTACTACTGAAATATGGCATGCTTGTATTTTAAGGCTGGGCTGCAGTGGAATGGATTGTATTCCAAGCTGCATGTTTAAATTGGGTGATAAATTGAAAGGAACAAAAGCGCATTCCAAAAGCTGGGTTTAATGCTTCACACATGATTTGCTTAGCTAGTTTCTTTTATTGTCACACTCTAAGTGCCGTTTTACCCACAGAAGAAAAAATTCTAGTAGTTCTGCAATGCCTTTTTTATATGCATATGGAATGTTTGCTTTTCAGTATTACCTTAGAAATAAGAAGTGGAGTTGTTTTTTCTGTAGTGTTTTTATACTTTCTGTCGTTCTTTTTGTGTATATTTTACTTTGAAGAGGTAACGATGGCTGCTCTGCGGTGCTGTATCTTCCATGGCTCTCATGGAATGAGAGCTGGTGCTGCTCTTGTGTTGGGATGGGGAATTCCCATAGGAACTGTGAATCTTAAGCTTGTGCTTACCAGAAATTCTTTTTGGACTGGCACACATGAGTCCTGACACTGGTTGCTGTTGATCCATGGATAGTTGGCATTTAATTATCCCCTGTCTTGCCTTCTTTCCATTGCTGTCACAGGACAGATACATTGCAGGCATTAAAATGGAAAGAATGTTATGGCCCTTGTCCTCTTATGTTATTCTTAAAAATGATTGTTGTCCATTTAGGTGCTTAAAGTTCGATAGATGTGGCATAAAAATACATAGGGTAGCATAAGGCCTAAATTGTATTTTCAGTATCCTTTTCAGTAATGTGTATTGTTTTGACAGAAGATGGTGAAAAAGGTGAGTAGAAACAAACAAATATGTTCTCCAGGCTTTTGTTGTTAATTTTGTCAGTACCTCAGTGCTTTTTCAGTTAGGGATTAGAGAGTATATGTCAACTGTAATGTAATATATCGTAGATACAAAAATACTTGTCATTTAATCCTGCAATAAGACAGACAGACAGCATTCAAATCATAATAGTGAGCAATGTTTACCTGCCTGTTGCATTGTTAGAACATAGCTTTGGGCTTTTGAAAGGGTCAGGAAAAAGGCACAGAAGGCTAGTGCTTCCTCATAGCATGAGCTCAAGGGGTGAGGTAGGTTTTTTTCCTAGGTGCAGAACACTTAACTTCAGAGCTACAGTAATACTAAAAGATGTGATTCTAACATGCTGCTTGGTTATTATAGTTTAATGCCACTCAGCATTATAATTAGCTTTACCAGACATTAATAAGTGGGTTTAATATTCAAACCATGGTGTTGGAGATAAGTGTGCCAATGAACCTTGTCTGTGGAGCAAAATGTAAATTTTAACTCATTTATCTCATTAGCCTTTAATATGGCTGTGCTTCGCAAATCATGGCTGCATCATCTGCTGATTATATCCTCTGATCTGCTAAGCAAAACAGCACTCTAATAATAGCCATACATTGCATGAAATCCTCCCACTGGCGTTCTGAAACACTTAATGTATTTGTTTATTCATTTAGAGGGTCTTGATTGAGTCTTATCTTTTCTGTGCAATGCCAAAATATAGAAATGAAGGTAAGATGAGAATTCATTTTTGTAGGCTCTGGGTTTTGAAACACTTTGGCAAGTAAGAGTTTCTGATGGGAGCTGTAAGTCCATGTGTGTTGTCCAAGTGTGGTACATAGGGACTCTGAGAGTTTTCGGGGCAGTTAAAACAGCCAGGCAGTCAACGGAATAATGATGACTTGCTGCTCTAATAATAATCAGAGCTCTCCAATAGTCTGTTGCTCTCATCTTACAGGAGAAACTGAGCAGAGTGATTTG
Source organism: Laterallus jamaicensis coturniculus (assembly GCA_022605575.1). Lineage (NCBI taxonomy): Eukaryota > Metazoa > Chordata > Aves > Gruiformes > Rallidae > Laterallus > Laterallus jamaicensis. The sequence goes on from JAKCOX010000005.1 coordinate 31,281,433, forward strand.
CCTTAGGGTCACGTAATAGAACAGAATTGGAGGAAGGCGTTAAGTCTCCTGGCTTGAACTCTTGGATGTAGGCAGGTACCACTATGGCTTGTGATGAATTCTGTGTCCCCAGCATACTATTCAGAGCAAGTAAGAGAGATTTCAATAGAGCTGAGGGTATTTTTCTGGCAAGTCCAGTTAATACATTTTTCCCAACAAATTGCTCATAAAATCTCACCAAAGAGCTTGTTCAATCTATCTAGAAACTTTCAGGCTTTGAAGTTTTCCCAGTGAATGTTTGTAAGATTCAGTCATTGTGAGTGAACACAGTTGGTTCTGGTGTCTGAAGCAACACAACTCAATTGTTCCACTTGTAAGCCAGTTTGGTTCAGGTTTGCTTCCATGCAGTCCCTATTTTGAAAAATTTACACTAATATTCTCAGGTTGTTCATTGATGTTTGTACATCTTTCTAGAGCAATGTTAATACTTCAGGTATGTGTGTCCTGGTTTTGGCTAGGATAGAGTTAATTTTCACAAGGAGCCAGCACAGGTGAGCTGACCTGACTAAGGGTATTTTCGGTACCATTGTGATGTCATGCTCCCCATTAAAGGGAGCTACTCAGGGAGGGGCAGTGCCTCATGGCTTCAGGATGGTGCCATTTGTGTATTCTGTCTTAAGTTCTGTTGTTCCCTCTCCCTGTGCTGTGTCAGTAAACTGTCCGTATCCCAACCCTGTGGTTTGTCTTTGCCTGCTCTGCCAGGGGAGGGGTAAGCAACCAGCTGTATGGTGCTCACCTGCTGGCAAGGGCTAAACCATGACACTCTGAAACAGTCTGTCACGAGAGAATCTGTTGTTTAAATGGTTGCTAGGGGTGCAAGGTGAATCTCTTTTCTTTGCAGCATTTGTTGAATTGATACTTAAAATCCTTTGTAGTACTCTGAGGGACATGACATGGGACAGCTGCTGTAGCACTGTATTTTAATAGCAGTAGTTACAGCCCTTGTGGCTTCAGAGCCCATTGACTGTTTCTCCTGGTAGATTTGCTATGCTGGTAGTCATCCATTGTACTACTGCGCTGCTTTTTTTTTTGGCCTTGATCTTATTGATAGTCAAGTTGGTAGATAAATACGCTGGCACAGGGAAAACTAGGGTTTTCCACTTGTCAGAGAAAACTGTGGATCTTGGCTCCCTGTCCCGCTGAGGTAGAGTGTGGAGAGGCATGGCCACAGCCCCATCTGTACATGCTGAATTCTAGCGGTTTTGAATTTTCAAGTGTTGGCAACTTTGGGGACTGGTTCTTTCTAATTAGGTTGATTATTGTGGTATGTATAATTGCATGTGGATGCACTTTTGGTACCGGCACTCCTGAAGAGAGGTTTTCACCATCTTCCATTTGTCATTCGTCATATATGTTTGGTTTAGTCCTGACTTACTAATAACACCATTTATTTTCAGTTAGTTTTTCAGTGCAGATGCTTGATTGTATGCAAATTCTCTTATAAAGTCAATAAAGGGCCTCTTGAGACATTATGTGACTCTTGACACTGGAGGTTAATGTCCTTCAGAGTATAAGTGTGCTTGAGAACAGCAGGGATATCTGAATGCTGACTAGCAAAAAGACAATATATTCTGAAACAGTCCTGAAGTGCTTAATTATTGGAGTGCCCATGGTATCCATTACACAGTGAGTACAATGGCAGAGAGATAACTGGTAAATGATATAATAGTTTTGTATGTACTGAAGTACTTTCATAACTGATATATCAACAAAATAAATTATTTGATGTATGCTTTCTAATCTTATAGTCCACTTCCCTTTTTTAAATGAGAGGTTTGGGGGGAAAAAAATCATAAATTTGTAAGTCAGTATCAAGAGCCATGTCCTCAGGAATAAAACTGGAGCTCTTACTTTCAAATATGTGGTGGTTACAATTGACTAACATTCAAGGCTTGTACATACAGACAGACTTTCTTGTATCTCTTCAAACTGTTCTTGCCTCCAGCTTGTGCTGCTCCTTTGGAGCTCTGTGAGTACTGGTGTGTTGTATGTAACTTTACATAAGGCTCAGTTTAGCATTTGGAATAGCATATCTATTGCCTGCCAATTTTCAAGACTGAAAAATTTGAGAGGATAGGTGCTGGATTTCAGGCTGTCCTAGGTTTGGCTAGGGTAGAGTTAACTTTTTTTGGTAGTAACTGGTGTAGTGCTGTGTTTGGGAGTTAGGATGAGAGCAGTGCTGATACACACTGATGTTTGTAGTTGTTGCCAACCTGTAAAGGACTTTTACAACTTCTCATACTTTTCAAGCTGCCCTGCTAATGAGAATGGTGGGGGGCAACCCAGGAATCCAGGAGGGGACACAACCAGGACAGGTGACCCAAACTAACCGAAGAGGGTATTCCATACTATGGCATCATGCTTAGCATAAAGAGGGGGCTGGTGAGGGAGGACGGTGTGGCTTCAGGACAACTCTGAGCTGTATAGTCTGAGTTGTCCGGTGAGAAATTGCATGGTGTATCACCAGCTTTGTATATTTTGCTGTAAGTGCTGTCACTGTTATTTCCCCCTCCCTTTGCTGTCCCGGTGAACTGTCATCCCAACCCATGAGGTCTGCCTTTGCATTTCCATTCCCTTCCCCCCACCTTTTTTCCCTTGGACAGGAAGTGGGCAAGTGGCATGTGGTGCTCGGTTGCTGCCTGGGGCTAAACCATGACAGTCCGCTTTGGTGCCCAACATGGGGTTTGAAGGGTTGGGATAATAGTAGATCTAACCTGATTGCATTACAAACAAAATTCTGATAAGCATTCATTGTATTATGTACTTCTGTACTTCCCTTTAGTGAAGATGTGTGTCAGCCAGGCAAGTGGACCACCCTGGAGCAAGGTATCCAGTATTTGAGAGACTTAGCGGTGCAGGAGATGGTTTACTATCACCCTGACAATGTGCAGCTACCCATTGATGCCGAGGAAATCCAGCATATGTGACCCATATGGCACAAATCTGTGCAGAGTGTGCCGTCATTGTATGCCAATTCACTGGCACTAATGGACTGGAAAAGTGAGGAGGCATCAACAGTGAATGAACTGGCTGTCTCACTCCAACAGTATGAAGAAGTCTTTATTTTTACCTCCTCTCAGCTGTGGACATGCTGTCCTGAGAGGTCTAGCAGCTCAAAGAGGATGTGTCCTACTGTCCATCTGTACAGACCACTAATTCAGCTATTAGAAATGGAGTGCAGGCCACAGTTTGCTTTCACTTGGAGGGGTGTCCAGTAAACCTAGAATTGATTGCCCCAGGGGTGGAAACAGCCCCCCCCATTTGCTATGGGAGAGAAGAAAATAAAGTATGGGTGTACCATAGCTTCTGCAGCTCAAACAGCCACAGACAGAAGGATGGTAGTAGAGGTGAGAAGCAGCAAGGTTCCCAGAGACACACAGACACTCCCTGCTTCTGAAGGTGTGTGGGCAAGTGTAAGAACAACCTATTGATGGGTGGAACTTGTGCTTCCCCACGTCTCCTTAGGTGTTACAAAATTAGTTGGGTGAGGCTGTGGTTTGACTTTAGGTTATCTGTACAGAGAAGTATGCCTGCTAAGGCTGACATCCAGCAGTGGTCTTTTACCAGACTTTCAGTGTTAACTATTCCAAGTATTAAAAAATTTAAATAGTAATGAAACTTTATTTCTACTAGCATCTGGTGTTTACCCCACCTTTTAGTAGATATTGTTTTCCTGAGGTTCTGTGTTTTTCAGAGTATTCCCTTTATGAGATGTATAGTCTTCATTTGCAATTTGGAAAGGGCTATTATTTACCTTCTTTTACCCTCCAGGGCATGAAAGTTGATAGTTGATCTTCATTCCTCTCTGGACTAGAAACACACCTGTATTTCTATTCATGTTTTCCCAAAGGTTCAAAGGCAAGACTGAAAAGAAATTGTTATGAAAGTGTCAGATTACCTGGATCTCTTTTTTTTTTTTTTTTTTTTCTTTTAAATAAATTGTTCCCTTGATTATTTATCAGTTTCTTTTTTGCATGCTGGCAGTGTGTCTGAGACGAATGTTGTGTAGACTCTAAATGTTTCTCTTTGCCATTGCTTTTATGTGTCTTATTCAGGCAAATGTAGTCACAAGAATGGAAGATGGTGTAATGTCATTCAGTTTCTAGTGGCAGAAGACTAGGTGGTTTAAGTGTAATGTTTTTGTAGTAGAGAATGTTTGTGTTACAAGATGAGAAATGAAGGTTTAATTTCTACTCTCTATGATGGGCAACTTAACATGACACAATTTTATTCCTAGGAAAGCTGAAGATGCTTAGCGGGAAAAATACCTACCACCTGTATGAAATGTAATGAAAATAAATAGAAATGGAAATACAAATTCTGTAACATGGGAATTTTTCTTTAATTTGGCTTTTTACACAATAAAAATGCCAACAATCCGCTTTGGATTTTGCTGTTTACTACCATGAGTATTAAAAGCAGAACATTAAATGTACATCTAGAAAGCCATAATCTGTCCAAGTCCACTCAACTTGCAAATCTGAACTAATATTTTTATATAAGGATGTAACTGCAAAGTTGGTTTTTCATGAATCTCTGCTCACTGATGGGGAAGTGTTATTTTATTGAGCTTCTTGAATATGCAGTAGGAATTAATATAAAAGGAGTCTTCAACTTCTGCTTGTCTGCTCTGTGTTGGAGTAGAGAGGGAGAGCAGTGCTTCTGTGCAGTTTCCTGTGAGACCAAATACCTGGGGGTTTGTGAATGGGTAGCTGGAGAGATGGAGTAGGGTTTTGTAAGGAGTGCTTATTTTGCCTTCCGCCCGCCGCCCCCTTCCTCCTCATCCATGTTCTTCAGTGAGCAGTGTGCTACAGCGATTTGTGAGTCTCATCACAAGGAGTAATATTTATTCAGTTTTTTTTCCCACAGATTTGGCAATTCAAAGTCATAAAAACAAAATGAAAAAGGATTTTTGCAAGTGCTTTTCTTTTTCCCAAGCCTGGAACATAATTTAGGACAAAAGGAGTTCACTAGCTCCTGGAGCTTTTTTCGGGCTAAACTGCAGATGTCTGATGCAAACAGTGTTGTTTCACAAAGTGTTCTTCCTGTTCTTTGGTCTTTTTATCCTTCTTTTAAAAAAAAATTAAAAGTGCTCGTAATTGAAAAGTCTCAATCCACTAAATATAATATTTTATCATAGCCCCCCTACCTAATGTCAGGTGATACGATGGGATAGATAGGAGAATGACCTTTCTGGTTTTAGTAGCTCATTAAGCTTGGTAGGTTTAAGGTGCCTTCTGCCATCCTACAGTGCAATGAAACAGTTGTTCTGTAGCTGTGTAGCAATAGGCTTTTCCTCATTCCCTTTGCTTATAAGTTCATTGTATCACTAACAGGCTATCACTTCAGAATGTAAGAAATAATACTGACTTGGTGAGTAAGTGTCTCCGGGTGGTAATTCTCTCTAAAACAAGTAGTTTCAGGTCACCATGTGCAGAAAGACAAACAACAGATTCAAGACATCTAGTCAGTTGTAATAGTATAGGCCATGTACTTTAATGAACATATTGAGAAGTATGAAAAGGTTTTATTGTATGATAGAGAGCCACCTAAATTTATGTATAGTTATAAAGTCCTTTTTTTTCCCAGGAAATAAACCAACTTTGTATTGCGAATGAAGCACTGGGAGGAGAAATAAAAATGCTTCTAGAGTAAGTATGTTAACTGTTGTGCACAATCCATTCTATATCTCACAGTTTTGACTTTATGGCATATTTTGTCCTTTTCCAGAGTCTTTTATTTGAAAGAGACAGATAAAGAGAAGTAATGTGTGCATGTAGACAGGAGAGGAATTCCATCTGCAAAGCAGTTCTTTTCTCAGTCAAAACTTAATGACAACCCTCTGGGCAAGCTTGTTGGTCAATTTATTGATCAAGTAATCAGGATAATCTTAATGGTGCCTTGTGCTTGAGCTGTATTTAGAATCTGCAGCATCATCTAAGAGTTTAAAAACAACCCCCTTTACAATGAAATGTGGACTACTTAGAATGTATCTGTATTTGCATTTTACTGTGGATCAGTGTTGAAAGCATAAACGTCTTTAATGTCACTTTGTAAACTTGGAAAAATTATTCTTGGTCATCTTATGCTTATTATAAAGAGTTGGTTGACATGTTATACAAATCACTTGAAAAATTGTCCTACATATTGTTTCTGTAGCCATAAAATATATAGTTTAATTTTCTTTTTTATAATCTACATATGATAATTATAGGTATATTGATAACTTTTTTCCAGACCATCTTTTTCTCAGGTAGTATTTCCTACTCTGTATGCCAGTGTTCTGAAAATAGTTTTAAATCTTCAGAGTATAGAGTCTTCTACTGCTTTGCTGGCCTCATTCATCTTCCTGTCAGGAAGGTTTAGATAGGCAACTTAATCATTTCATATGAATTTAATTTATACCTTCAGCTGTAGACATTGTTTCACCTTTCTTAAAAAAAAAGTTCCTCTCACTTCATTGTCATGACTTCAAGTACCATGTGGTTTTCCTAAATTATGAGCATGTTGGGGCCAAGTTTGTATGTCACCATGCCACACAGATGTCAGAAATACTTTGGAAAGCACAATCGATGTTGCAGGTTGCATGAATCATTTTGATTTCTTTCTTCCACTAGCATAACCAGAACACAACGTAGTTACTGTAAAATGTCTGCTTTCTGATGTGTTGCTCCCTTCCACTCCTGGATAGTGATAAATTTTGAAATAAGCCCTGTGCAAACTCTCAGTAGAGAGGGGAAGGTTGGCAACAACTATTTTTTCCCAATAATTCACTAAAATTATGACAAAACAAAATTACTAGTGTAGGCACAGCAGCTATCATCTGCAATTCCCCTATAAATCAGGGAATGGAAGGTAGGTTTCATTCGGTGATGTCTGCTGTGCCCTTTGTGCTCTTCCTCTTTGAAACTTCACATGAAAGCACATTCACAGTACAAAGTTTTAAACTGACTTTTGTTTTGCTTGTAGTGCTCGTCTCAGTAAAACACCAAACACCTTGGTCTGTGGGCCTCAGGCATTTTAATGACTTGTTATATGGAAACCAACTTTTCTTGGGTCAGCAATTTTGGTGGTGATTTGGGAATGAACCAGCAAAGTTAAACCATCTGAATTTATTTCAGTTTGACATCTGCCTTCCTGCATTGCACAGGGAGAAAATAACTTTTCTGAGCTGCTATTCTTAATTCTTTTTTTCCAGTTTAGTTTAAGGTTTTAATATCCATTTTGCAGCAGTTGTCTGTTAGCAGGGAACCTACCTTAAATCATAGTGTGCCTGATTGCTACTAAAACCAGAAATATATATCTCTTGGATCTTAAAAACCCTGACTGCTATTTTATTCTTAAGTTTTTAACCAACATAATCTGCGTTTTGAACACTGATTGTTACTGAATTGTTGCCTTTCAGTAGTAGGCCAAATGTGGGCTGATAAATGCAACAGAGAAACAGATGTATTCTATTCCTCATGTCTCTCAAAGGAACACACCACCAGAAATGCAACCTTATTTCTTTTCCCTCCCTAGCTTCAGATTTATGACCTAGAGATGTGAACCTGTAGTTCATTCCTCCTGGGACTTTGCAAGAGTAACTTCAGTGATTGTATGCTCTTAAATTCCAGTGAAATTGGCTATATGCAAATGCACGTGGTAGATGAACATGCTCTGTGGTGCATCAGTTAAATAGAACCCACTTTAACGAGGTCACGATCTCTGATAAGTATTCTGCTAAGTACTTTGACAAGTACTGTTTTCCTGAGCAATCACTCACTGCCATTTGTAACCATACCCCTTGATGAATTGTCTCTGCTGGTTAGCTGTATTACCTCCCTAGAGCCACGGTGTATAATGTTAGCATAATGCATCTTGGACCATACTACCTAACTGGCCTTGTTCTTTTGTTTTGGCTGACTCACGCAGTAGAAATCTCTGAAAGCCAGATCTTGGGATTTGGCTTAGCCTGTGTCCCAGTGATCCTGTTGTTTGCCCTTGAAGTGTGCACATTTATGCCACTGCTGAGCTGGGGCTGTGAGGTGGACCCCTTGCCTGTCAGTGTTGCTGTGTTTACTGGGGGAAAGTTGCCCGTTCATGGGTCTGTAGAACCATATGTTTAGTTTTATGCTGTAACCTGGATCCCTAATGTGTAACGCTACAGGATTACATCGATCATGTGATGAGGTTGGTGGTACCCCAATTAGTTGTCTGAGCTGATGTGGATCTGCAATGAGCATCTGAGTAGTATGGCTCCCTAGAGGTTTGAGGAAAAGAGGAATTGTTTTTACTGCAGCAGACTGACTGTAGATGGGATAGTAAGTTTTGTCTCATTATAAACCATGAGTAGTTTCTCTCATGAGATAGATCTTGTTAGGCAGTCTCTGTGGGGACAAGTCACAAGACAGTCGTACTTTCACGTTAGCAGGTTGGATCAAATTGTGCTTGATGAGAACAGATTGATACTTTGATTAACTACATTGCTTTACGATTTGTGGTGGCTTGTTCTCTGTTAGGCTTTTAAGCAGATGCTTTATCACTGTAAAACATATCTTCTCCCACCCACCCACGGATGGCATAGTGTCTTTGCAGATACTGGGTAGAAAAGATAGGTTGAAAAAAAAAGCTGACTAAATGTGAAATGTTTGCTTGAGGTAGACAAAGGACAGGATGATTGGTGGACTCTGCAGCATTGAAACATGAAAGAACAAATGAAGAAGGATGAAGGGGGGTGTGTACTTGTTTCATGTAGTTTAAACTGTTCTAGTAGTCTGTTGTTGCTTTCTTGCTAGTAGAGCTTCAGAAGGTGAGTAGTACTTAGCCAAAAACCACTCTGATCCTGTGGCTTTTAACCACTGACGTTTTCTCAGTTGCCTACCACAGACCTACTGCTCTCCAGTGAGCAAGCTATAATCCTTCTATATTCTGGGGGTGAATGTATAGGATCATTAGGAGCAAGAATGCGACTCTTCTTCATAGGCTTTGCTTTTGTAGCAAAATGTAACCACAAGCAGGATGTATCCTTTCACTTGAAAGAGCTGACATCTTCCTTTGAAACACTCTTGTTAATAAAATGTAAACCCTCTTCCTGATCCTAGTCCCTAAAGAAAAGCTGACAGATTTATGCAGAAGGCTATCTTTTCATTCAAAAATAAACAAACCCAAACAAGGTTCCTTTTAAGCTGGAATTAAATTCTAAAAGTTGCCACTCATTTTTCTCCTACCCTCCCTCATCTATTTATCAGAGACAGCAGAGACATGATTTCACAACTTTGCATTAGACCATATAATTTCCCTCTGCTTCTTTGAAGTTGCCTAATTTCAAGCCCTCTATGAAAATGTTTTGATATGTGCTGGTTTTTTCATGGCCATCAAGGCTTCTTATCAATCTATCTATTGTGTAGTTCTACTGACAGGGTAGAAAGCTTTGGCTGGTAGAGCAAAAGCATACAGTATCTGGTAACAGGGCACATGTGTTCAAGAACTATTGAAGAACACAGCGTCTTAGCATTTTGACAGAAGATATCTTTGATAATTGAATTGCAGAGCCTTGCAGCATATCTTGTCTACCTTACTGTATGAGGTAGTGTATCCTTTGTTTGTATGCTATGCATTGCCTTGGAAACCCCAGTCCTGCAAACTTCTGTGCCACTATTTGTTTGGGTTTTTTTTAATTCAAAAGTGAAACTCCTGAAAAGAGCCACTGTGGTGGGAGTGGACTTCACAAGGGATTCTCTAGTAGGCTGTTCTTCCAGTGTACTTTGCAGTAAAATATGTGCTTCTGTTGACTGGGGAGTTCAGCCCTGTACGTGGCTGTGGAAAAAGGGCTGATGATTTACAGACATTTGAAGGAAAACTGAAAGCAGATATCCTCCACAAGTTCAATGACTGAGTCTTAATCTCATCATTAATCTAAAACTACTCAGTGCAGTTGTGGGCTACTGCTAAAAAAAGAAATAGGTTGAATTGTGCTGAAGTTTTCTGCTCTGTTCCTCCTGTTCTCATCCCATACTGCTCAGCCACGGTGACTTCTGTATGTGGCTGTAGAACTTTCTGTGCTGCTTAGGGAGAAGACAGGTTTGTCAGCATGTTCGTATATGCAACTGTTGACCAGATTTGGAGGAAAAAAGCCCTAACCAACTAACCAAGCCCGTATTTAATATGAAAACAACAAAGTCTATATAGGTGCAAATTAGTTGCCTAATTTCACAAGCTGTTGTCCGATTACACATAGGATATAGGAAGATCTTAGGGGATGTAGTGACTTGTCCCTTTGAATTTCAGTTACTCATGCATGTGATGTGTATGCTGGGGCTTCTTGTATAGACCCTTTGCATGAAGGGCAGGTGCCTTGTGTAGGGGAGGAGGGATTAGAGACCAAGGTGTTGTCAGTATAGGCAATTGAAATAACTCTAGAAGGCACATGTAAGTGGACTTGGCCTTGTAATAGGGTTAAATGACTGATAAGATATGGTTGAATGGCAGAAAAATTTACCTGCTAAGAAAGCTTTGTTATTGTGTGGCAGGGTCAAAGTATTGAACTTGAGTGGGGGGTTTTGGAAGTACAGTTTTGAGTGGACTTGGGAGTGGTGATTTGTACTTGTCAGGACTATCAAATGGTGGAGTAATACCCTCAGTAGGATTTAGCAGAGGGAAAAGGCTAAATTATTGTAAAATTTTAACCATGAACTGATTCAAGTAAGCCATTACTTTAGTTCTTAGTGGCCCCTAATTTCACTTCTACTCCTTGCTCCATGAATTGATGTTTTTAGAAATTATTTTCTCACCTTTGGACTCAATATGGTCAGGTTATTAGTCCTGTTTAACTTGAGTTAGTTTAACTTTTCAGGGAATAATGTGCAGTACTATGGCACATTTGGCCTTGCAACATAATCAAGAAAAAACTACTAATCTACTAAAAAATATGCTTCCCACAAATACAATAAATGTATTTGTTCTGCTACTGCAATAGCTAGAGCATACTAACTTTAGATTGATAAGTGTCTGTAAAGATAATATCACTTCCAATTAATTACTTTCCATTTTTAAATAGGTATGCTGGTTTTAGGCTCTACTCTGTGACCACTTAAGTTGTCAAAAACGTTCTATGCTTTTTAAAAACACTATTAGAGAGTTTAAAGTCTTTGAAGCCTGCACAGTCTATTAATATTATGTGTTATTAAGGAAATCCCAGTATCCCAAAATGCTTTCCAAACTGGAAATACTTGCTTCGTTAAGGGAATTGATTTGATCTTTAGAAATATTATTGCACATTGTAGTCTGCTTGTTGCTGTCTTGTTACTTTTAAATTAGAGATGATTAAAAAGCCATAGTGTTTGATGCTGTGAGGCTAATGTCTGTGTTCTCTCTCTACTCTTAGGTTTCTGATCCTATATAAGCTAGACTAGATGCAAGTGAATTTAGCCCTCGCCAACTTAATGTTGGCTGCAGACAAGTTGTTTTCAGCTATTTATTTAAATTTGGTATTAGTGTTCTTCATTTAATGCTTTTCTCAGCCTGTTTATAATGATGACTTAGTGTATTAGGAGTGAAAATTCAGAATGAATGCTTAGAATTTTACTGGGATGTTACTGTTTGTCACCAAGGGACAAATGGTGTTTTTCATGATTCTTTGCTACTAACGATGTAAATGGCTTTAATCTGTGATTGTATGTATGTGCAATCTACTGTTAGGTGCAGTTTTTAGTTTCATTTGCTACTTTACAGTGTTTGTCAATCACATACTCTGAAAGATCTTTTTCAAGCAATGGGATAGTAGTTATGCATGTAATCACAGACATAGTAAATGGACCAGGCAGATCAGGGGAACCTTCCTAAAAGTTTCCTATGGTTGGCAGGCATTTCTGCAGTTGGCAACACTGAGAGCCCCTTCTCTTCTGATCTAGTGTTATCTGACTCTGAAAAAGATCTGATTTGAATCAAAATGCTGCTAGTTGTTAACGTCCTTTGTATCTGAGAACTCCAGGTGTTGTAACCTGAGTGTGCCCAAATTAGGATTTGGAAATGGCAGGAAGCTCTTAAACACCTTGAATAAAAAAGACCTTGGAGGGCATCGTGCAGTGCACGAGGGGGCACACCTGCTTCTCTTGGAGGCTTCTTTCACAGAGGCTGTATCTGATGTTCCTGTGTGGCAGCTAGACTTAGGCTATCCTTGTTCAGGAAAAGATTTTCATACTGGAAGTGTAGATTGTAGAAGTTATCTGCTCAGTAAGCTGTTAACAGAGGCAGGACTTGAGTGTCCAGTAACATTTTCTTACATAAACATTAATATCTAAGTAGCACTTGTGTGGAATGTGAGCTTCCCTGTTGCACACACAGATAGTGATTCTGTCACTGGATCACTTGGCATTTGCTGTATTTTGACTGTAGTGAGAGATGTACAGTATCTGTTCACTTTAGGCTGCCTCATCTCTGCAGTGAAGTAGGGCAATGTTTCAGGAGTCTGTAACGACTAAAGCACTAGTGTGGAGCTGCTACCCCAAAATCAGGATGTTTAGAGAGCTGTAAGAATTATGTAAAGGAGGGTCTGTTCGGGGGTGGGGTGGTGGGGACAAGCAATACCATCTTGAAGTTTGTGGAATACAGCCTGGGGCTGGGATAGGAAAGATGTGTGAGGAAAAGAGAAAATTGCAAAGGCTAGGGAGGAGAGAGAATTAGGACAGATTAGATGAGAAAAGGGGGTAACAGGTTTAAATAGGTTTGGATGGTGTGTGTGGTACATCCTAGAGCTTTGCATGCATTTCAAGAGCCTTACATCACTGATCATGGTTTTATTTTTTTTAATAAACAATCTTCAAGAAAGCCATGATCTCCTATACTGTCGTTTGCTTTTTGAAATAGTGGAGGCTGATCTGATGTTTCTGATTCTACTGTTAGTCTCATACTGCTGTACTGCTGACAGAATTTGTCATGTGATGGACTAGTATCAGATTCTTAAATAACATTCAAAGTCTACATTGAAATGAACTCTTAGTTGTGAAGTCAAGCAACTTGCAATTTCCAGATTTGAGCTTGCCTCTGCCTTGTTAATGAAGTTCTCTTGCTGTGCCTTATGATACCATCTTTAATTACACAGCCACAGTAGTTTTCCCAAAGCTACTTGCTTCATGCACAGGACAGATCTGCTTGAAGGGTGAATCAGGGCAGAGCAGTGAAGGATGCTCTTGCCTGGAGGAGTTTGCTGAACTTCTATAGAGATGAGAAGATTTCTGTTTGAAGGAAAAAGCTGACAGAACTAGAAGGAAGTAGACAGGTGATCTGAAGAATGGGTCAATTAAATATTCATTTATATTACAGTATTAGGCAAACTCCTTATAGCAGACTTTTTCTTAATGGTCTCTAAGCATGTATCGTGTTTTTGGAATGTTTTTAGTAGCAACATTGAACTCTGAGCTGCAAGCAAAAGTCAGCAAAAGCATTGAACATATAGTGGTACCGACTCAAGTCAGTTCCAATAAAACTAAACCAGAACATAGGCCCCTGAAGTTGGGTTCCCTGCTACTTTGATGTCTGGTGTTTGGTTATTTTGAAATAGTTTTTTTTTACAGGACTGTTTATGAAGTAGCAGTATGCTGATAGTTGCTTTCAATTAAATGAGCATAAGAACCAAACTGCTATTGGGAAAAAGAGTACTTGAAAGTGTTAGGCAAATGTGAGCAAGGAAGAGAGAGGCAGGTGAGAAGTATGGAGTAGGGGGTGAGGAATACACAGATTTTGTAAAATCTTATAAGGGGATTACTTCCATGCCCAGCATTAGCAGGCTCTCATGAGCCAATTCTCACTGGTTTTGCACAGTTGTCTCTGGTGCATCTGTTTCCAGGTGGTTTATTATTGAAGGGTACCTCGTATGGAGTGCCAGCTTTGTTCTGGAAGCAGTGTTAACCAAATACAAACCATCCAGGATTTATGCTAGCTTCTCCACACCTGGAATGTTCTGTTTGCAAAAAGGATGAACTAGATCATGTTAACTGTATCTCATGTGAGAGTGTTTCGAAAATGCATCTTATGTGCTGTAAGAAGCAGGGGTTGGGATGGAGAGGGAAAACCCTGAATCTGCATTTTGAACATACGAATGTACATATATAGGTACAGGGGAATGCATAACCATTTGTTGCTTTTTGCTTGCTTCAGAAACCTTAAAGTTGTATATTTTTGGACGTTTTGAAAAAAGCAAAATTTGCAGCTACTTTTGAGACAGACTGTATGCTTTGCTGTGCTAACAGTTTAAAGAGTATAAGCAGAGAGCTCATGTAGGGAGCAGAGAAGATTTTTATATTTTAAGATATATGCAGAGAAATATTTTTCTATACTGGCAAAGAATTGCTGTATGGGCTGCTTATGGTACAAAAAGTTTGTCTGATTAAGCCAGTGAAAAACACTGTAATCCTAGTGAAGACTGAAGAAAAGGAGAGGGCTTCAAAATGGAGTCTCTAATGAAAATGAAAACCTGCTATGATTTACATGAGTTTGCTCTCTTCCTAAACTCTTTGTATGTTGGTATTGCGGATACTTGGGGGGTTTTGTTGGGTTTTTGCTATGGTCCAAATCTGGATTAAATGAAAAGCCTAGTTGGCTTGCAAAAGGAGAATAGAAATGGAAAGCTCATGGTGGGGATAAAAAAAAAAAGGGTGTGTGTGTGGGGTGTGAAAGAGAACTGTGTGATTTAGATATTGGTGCTTGAGGGAATAGTGTGTTCTCTAAAGCCTCTCAAATATCTGGAAGATACCTGGCTTTGTTTCATTTTAACTTTCCCCTGCAGGTGTGCAACTATTTGATACTCTGGTATCTAGGATACTAAATAATGGATGACAAGAACGTTTTGATGTTTGCTCTTATTCTCATTGTCCTTTAATATGACATCACAATATATTTGACTTTGGATACAGAAAGGCTTTATCATTTGAGTGGTTTGGGTTTACGTTGCATATGATGTTCTACAGATGTTTCCAACTGTTTATATTCTTTCTGACAGAAAATTTAAGTTTGTAATTATATCTATTAATGGAAATACTGTTTTTAAAAATACAGAAATGACCTGTATAGCCTATGCAACTTTAGTTACTAAACCACTCTGAAGAGACATGGCCAGACAGCAAAAACGTCTTAATGAAAAACTAAAAACATAGTGACACCTGCATAAAACGTTTACTGAATGAGCTTCTGTTGTGCTTATTTCAGTAGTCCCTTAAGTCAGTCGCTGATCTTAGAAGTTTGAGCATTAGAAACATTATCATGAGGAAATGTTTGGGAAGATGTTCCCATATAACATGCTTTAAAAAAATTCCATCCACAAACAGAATTAACAGAAAAATGGTTTTAGCGTCCTTTTAAAGTGTGTTCCTTTTGTTATATACTCTTAAGTTACTCTTGATAGGTATATGTGTGTTTTGTTTTTGTTTTTTTAAACAGATTTCTGAGGATACCAAAGCTCCAAACATGGTATCAGTCTCATGATGCTTGAACGTGTGTAGCTAACTACAGGATTTTCAAAAGAAATCCAGCATGGCCTAGTTGACTTGACCTTTGGAAAATTTATAATGTCCTCTGGAACCAGTGTCAGCAAAAATCGTCAGGCTCCAAGCCTCCAGGGTGTTGACCCAGAAACATGCATGATAGTGTTTAGAACACACTGGGCACAGGTAATGTAAATTAGTTTTATTGATCTTTGAAGTAAGCTTCATTAATGGGAATTTGCTTCAGTCCATCTTTTGGGAAAATCCTGAATTGCTCCAGATCAAATGTCTTTCATGGCGAATGCATTAGATGCCATTGAAACATTTTAAAACACAAAGGTAACTGGTCTTTTAAGGTATGGCTACCCTTTACTAATCATGCTTGGAACTCCAGAGTTGGATCTAAGCGGGAGGTGGTAGGACACAGTAATTTCTTACGGAAGGCCTAGATCTTCTTACTGGCTTTCCTAGTGATTCACTGTCACTTGGACCTTGCTGCAAACTTCTGTGCTCCCTTTCGCTGTGCTGGGTAAGACTTGCTTGGCTTTTGTAAAGTGTTACTAGATGGGTAGTGCAGAGCTGTATGCAGTGGTGTTTATTATGGATAGATGTGATTATGCACTACAGTATATTCTAAAGCTTGTTTGCATGTCTTCAAGATAATAATTGCTTTTAGGTAAAGATGTTTTGCTCTGAGCACCATATTGTAAGGTCTTATTTGCTGCAGTAACATGAATAACTAACGGGTTATGTAACATTTATTTCTGTGCTGCTGCTTTTTGCTGGTTTTTGGCTGTCCTGAGAAGCAAACTAGACGAATGCTGCTGTTTGAGGTGTTTCCAGTGTCTGAGGCACCATCATTCAAGAGCCACCTTCTCTCTAGTGATGCTGTCATGTTAGGGGCACCGCTGCTCTGTTGTGTGTTAGAAGCAATTATCCTCCACAAAAGGGCTAGACAGCTGTTGTTTCACAGACAAGGAGCTTCATTGATTGCATGCAAACCAGGATTTAGTCCAAGGGTGTAAGTGCTGGGATGGCAATTGTTACTCTGTCCAAAATCTATGTTGAATGTTGTAAGAGTTATGTGTGTTTCAGTGGCCATTTGATATAAGATGTGGCAAGGAAAGAGCAACTCCAACACTGCCGCTCTTACTACTCTACTGCAAGTCATCTCATGATATTGATACTCCTGAGCACCATTACTTCGGCTGAAGAGCAGGCACTCTGGTTTCAGTACTCTGTGACAAGGAAACTTGCAGCGAATATCATCAAAATTCAGTGTCTGAAGGCTAAGAGAACCTAGCTTATACAGAGAACTCCCAAGTTTTCAGCTATAATACAACTGGCAAATTTAGGTGCTTATAAAAATAAACAAAAGAATTACATTTTGGCCTTGTATATGTCAAGCATGAAACTTAGAAATTTAGAAAGCTTGACAGACAAAACCTAAAATGATAAAAAGAGTTTGGGCTTTTTGTTTGAATAATTTTGATGTTTTTTTCCCTCTTAGGGATAAGTGCTACTTTTAAAAAATACATTCAAATAACTGATCTGCATTTGTTTCTCTTTAGGTTCTGAAAATCTTAGAGAAGCATGATCCTTTGAAAAACACTCAGGCAAAGTATGGGGCAATTTCACCTGATGAGGCCAGCACTGTTCAGAACTATGTGGAGCACATGCTTTTCTTATTAATTGAAGAGCAAGCAAAGGATGCTTCAATGGGGCCTATCCTGGAGTTTGTGGTCTCAGAAAACATCATGGAGAAGCTCTTTCTTTGGAGCCTTCGGCGAGAGTTCACCGATGAGACAAAAATCGAGCAACTCAAAATGTATGAAATGCTAGTAACCCAGTCTCATCAGCCTTTGCTACATCACAAGCCCATCTTGAAGCCTTTGATGATGTTGCTGAGTTCTTGCTCAGGAACAGCCACTCCAACAGTGGAAACAGAGGTGGTTGTCCTCTTGAACCAGCTCTGCTCTATAATAGCCAAAGATCCCTCCATTTTAGAACTTTTTTTCCACACCAGTGAGGACCAAGGAGCTGCCAATTTCCTCATATTTTCTCTGCTGATTCCCTTCATCCATCGAGAAGGAACTGTAGGCCAACAGGCCCGTGATGCACTGCTTTTCATAATGTCTCTTTCTGCTGAAAACAATGTTGTGGCAAACCACATAGCAGAAAACACCTATTTTTGCCCAGTAAGTTGCTCTTGGTTTGTTGAATCTTTAATGCTAAACTGCTTCCCTTGTGTTCTTATAATTAATTTCTCTTATTTTTGATACGTTGTGTTGTGACACGTTTGTTTCTGCTAACAGCTGTTTCACAAACTGTAATGTGGTTTAAGCCAGCCCTGCTCCCAAACACAGTCTTGCTCCTTGTTTCCATTCCAGTGTCTTGTGTTTTTGGGCCAGCACAAGTGTTTCTGCAGTTACATAGTGAATTGAATTGGGGAACTGAAGGAACTTTGAGCAGAACGTGGAGGGAGGGAAATGTGTTCTGTCTCGCTGCAAGGCCCTGTGAGATTCTGGAGGTGGAGTGAGAAATGGGAACACAGTGTCCTGAGGCTGTTGTTTCTGGTGGAAGTGCTAGCTAAGGTGGGCTGTGCTTGCCACAGTGTAACATCAGTTCAACAGTCAAATAATAAGTGTGAAAATAATGTGAGTTTATAGAAATGTAATATTTTTGCAAGATAAAAGGGATACTTGCATTTGTCACAGAACTGAACTCGGGCAAACCACCATCTCACTATGCTGTAGTCTATTACAGAACCTGGTAGTAGTGGTGTGTTGTTAGATCTGGCAAACCAGTCTTCATACATGAAAAGAGAACATTTGCTGTTAAGCAAGTAAATAATCTAGTTTAACAAAGCAAGCTGTCCAGCTGTGGTTTTAAAGCTGAAGCAGAATGGACATGACAACAGCTGCTTCTTTATGCCTTAACACAAAAATCAGTTTGAAGTCAGGAGAGGCAGAGAAGAGCCTTACATAGCTATTAAGCAGAGAGCTTTAGAGCAGAGAACACTAGAATCCCTGCCATAAGCATTAGTGCATGTCAGCTGTTCCAGCTATAGGTTTACGTTTGCTCTGAGATTGCTGTATCCATTGAGCAATAGGGCAGAGCCAGGTTTGCAGGCTGGAGGAGGCCTACAAGTTCAAAAACAAACTTCTAAATACTTTCAGTTTTAACTATTGCATCAAATTTTTTGTGCCAAGAAACTCCAGTTGACTTTAATAGATACTGCTAAAGAATATGAACTTCATTCTCAAACTGTCCCTGAGACAGATGCTGTTATTGGATCCATGCTATAACTTCCATAATTACATCTCCCAATTAATTAGGAAAAAAAAGGCAGCCTTTTTACACTGAAGATAAAAGCCAGTTATATTAACCTTCAAACAGCAGGGAGTCATGATTGACAATCATTCTAATTAGGAAGGCTTCTTGTCAAAATGTGCTAAAATCAGACTTTTCTGAACAGTAATGAGACTGGCCTAAGTCTACAATAAAACTTTAATGCAGTGCCATAGAATTAGCTCACTAGCACAACATCTCTTTTCTCAATTTGGGTGTGATGAGCTGAGGGAACAGGTTTTGTTCTAGGGGAAGGCTCTGTAGGTATCAGTGGTATTGGTGTATATCACTCAAATCAGTGCAGATGTGGCCTCAGCTACTCTGCAAGACAGCTAGTGCACTCCTGTGCTGGTAGGAGTGGCATTTGGGTGACAGAGATGTTGTCTCTGGTTCTGGGTTGGCTGGTAGCATATAGGGTTTTCTTTATTGTGTCTTGCTGAGTAGTATAGACGTGCCCTGGGATGGGGTCTGGCCACAAAGCTCTGCTGTCTCAGATACCACAATCAGTGTTAGGTCTGTGCCAAAGTGAAGCCTTTATTGATACTACTGTCTGAGCTAACATTGGTTATCAGCTTTTTAAAACAAGATTGTTGATATTAAAAACTGCAGGTGAATAAACTGTAAAGAAGGAAGAGAGCAGACTGCACTAAGTTACATCACTAACAAATGACTTTTAACACAGTATGTGTAGAAAAAATGTTGGGCAAACTTTTCTAATTTTTACTAGTTTCCTGCCATGTAATTTTTATCACAATTTGACCTGAAAGCTTTCTGAATCTGGTTGAAGATATTTTCTGTTCACCATTATAATAAGGAAACCTAATAATAAGAAACCAATGTTTCTTAAAGGATCTTGAGCAGGATAGCATCTCAAAGTCTTGCCATAAAGCTTTGTATCTGTAAATACCTCACAGCGTAGGGAAGCGAGTATGGAAGTAGGAAGTATGGCTCTGCAATGTCCTTTGAAAAGCTGAGGCTGCACAGAGATAAAAAGACTATAGATGTGGAAGGAAAGGGAATAGTTAAGTGGAAGGAATTGGCCAGATTGCAATTGATTATATATTAAAACCACATTCTAATCCTGTGACATGTCTGGGATTACAAATCAGTCAGTCAGCATCTTCAGTGTGTCAAGAGAAAGTAAATCAAGGAGATAGGTTTGCAAAGATATTAATGACTCAATGGTGAGAAGGAAACTGCTGGAGATCCTACATGAGCATATAGGATTGACTTAATGAATGTTGGGAGAAGTTTAGAAGCACAGTGCTCTGGCTAAAACAAAAAATAAAGCCAATCTTGCCCTTCCAAGGAGTGAACTCACCCAGACTTTCTTTCACTTTCAGAGTTGATTTTTTCATTGATGTTTATCTTTCTGCTTATTAAAGCTCCATAACATAGTCTGTATGTGTGCATTAATCTATGTGCCTGTTTATAGAATTTGAAGAGTTGTGTTGGTAATTTCAAGTGGTAATCCTGCTTGTACAGGATTGCTTCTATGACAATTTTAAGTTTTTTATCTGAAGAAGTGAAATTGCCTCAATGGCTTTATGTGAAATTATGTTTCTAAAGCACTAGTGTTGTATTTCATAGCAAAAAATAACAGCTTTTAAAACTTTATGGATTTTAGCAGCTACACCTGTCACTTTTCTTCAGTAAGGCAGACAAACTAAAGAATTCTTTACTTCAAGACATTGACTGATGGTGAGCTCGCTGCTCCTTTTAGTGGAGAGTACTATGTTTTGCTCAAAGTCAATCCCTTGTGCTTAAGGAGTAAACTTCCATATGATGGAGAAGTGTGGATCCTACACAGCTCTGAGAATTAGATTGTTTATTCAGAGGCTATTTGCTTATGAACAGTAATTAAGCAGACAATGGAAAATTAAGTGTGTTTTAATTAACATGTTACAACAGAAAAGAAACTTAAATTCTCCCCTCAGAATTTTTTCCTTCCTAGAATTGTCTGAAGCCTGGGTTTGTGAGTTGAGGGGCTAGTAAAGTTTAGTAAAGTCTCTCTAATTTTTTTACTTTGAGAATTTCTACTGTGAGAGAGGAAAAAAAGCAGAAGAGATTATGGTAACAGAAGAACAAATACAGCTTTGCTCAATGAATTTAGATTCTTTTATTTTTAACATATCTCCAACCTCTGTCTTTATGTATCTGTGTCTATATTAGTGTGCTAAAGTGGTGAATGTTCCACTGTAGTCCCCTCCTTAATATTTGACTTAATTGTGTATGCTAGATTAAATCCATCTTCAAAATTACAGGATGTAGGAACAGAAAGCATTCAGAAAGCCAGCCTTTGTCTGACTGGATGAGTTAGCAATTCTAATTGGTTATGCTTGTGTCTAATCAAAACCTGAATCCCCTTCAGTGAACCCTTGGTCTTTGACCTGCACATTGACAGCTATTTGTTTTCTGATAGATAAAACAGTTGTTTCATGTAAGCTTTGACTGTCTAACCCTGTAGATGCCAAGTAGCCCTTTGTAGAAAGAGGAGAAATACTTACAAGAGTCTATTGAATGAAAACGAACAAGGTTTTCATCAGGCTGAGACTGTAGTGATGCCATTAAGATGAGAATCATCTTAAAAATTATCCTGAAGATGTATAAAATCAGGTCAGAAGGATGAGTAGGGAACAATGTCTATACACAAACTTATTTCAGACCTTTTTTATTTCTTCCCTCCCCCTCCAAATAAATAAAATGAAAATGAAAAGCAATGAATAGTTAGAGGTTGGTTGGTTGTTTTCAAAGTGGATTCAGCTGAGTTCAAAGTCACATGTATCTGTGAGCTGCAGAAGGCTGGACTTCAGGTTTTTTCATGGTGGCAGAGCACTTCCCCTTCCATTTCTAATGTTTCCTGTTTCCCAGTGGAATCACTTCCCATAGGTCTGCGTGAGCAGTAATATTCAAATCTCCAACAAAAGACAAGCTATAGATGGATGACAGTGATGGCTTCTTTGGGAAGAGACTGAATGGAAGTGTAAAATGATTTTTCAAGTATTGAAAATATAACCTCAGGCTAAAAAAACCCACAAACTGCATTTCCCCCTCACTTTCTTCTAAATACTAACTCTTGAGAGAAGGATATTATATGGAAAGCTCTTTAAAATAGTCATGTCTTTCTGCTACAGGACACTTTCAAAAGGAAATTAATTTAATCTCAGTGCTCTCTCTATGTTACTAAAACTAGTAAGGGAAACGATTTATCCCATTGCCATTCAAGTAGATGGACAGTTGGCTTATTTCTCTTGTTTTTGAAATCCAGGTGCTAGCAACAGGACTAAGCGGCCTCTATTCGTCTTTGCCTACAAAATTGGAAGAAAAAGGAGAGGAGTGGCACTGTTTGCTGAAAGATGACTGGCTCTTGTCACCAGCCCTTGTACAATTCATGAATTCCCTTGAATTTTGCAATGCAGTGATACAGGTAATGGAGCAGTGCTGGCCCATCCATTCCAAATGTGTAAATTACAGAGATTATTAACTTGTATTAATGGCACAGACTTTTGAAGTTACACTAAAATAAGTTGCTTATAAAATGAGTGCTTTATGCTGTTTGTCCTGGTTATAAGGATAAATTAATATGGTTTCAGTTTTCAGGTGAGGAGTATTTCTAATAGAAACAGTAGAACCATGTGGTGGCTTGGTATTTCATTATGTAATTGGGAGAACTTTCTGTTTTCAAAAAAACAAACAAAAATGCTTACTGCATTTTAATACCACTTGATGTAAAGTGAATGCCTTTGCATGTAGGAAAATGCATTATTTATATATTTAAGCATTTAAAATGTCTTTGTCTAAGCTATTATAATTGCCTACAAGAGTCTGTTTTGCCTGTGAGTACTACATAAAGGAAGCTTCCCAAACAGATTTTAGGTATTTGACTAGAAATATAAATTCATTTTAGGTTGGCCTGTTTTGAATCCATTCTCAGTTGCTAATGATTATTCCTTGTTTGGATGGGGTTTTTGGCTTTGATACCTCACTATTTTTCCTGCTGCTCTAAATATAAAATTATATTTCTGTCGTTTATATTGTTTTTAAGGCTAGAAAACCCCACAGAACTCTTGTCTGGTATTTTATTAAACGTGATAGAAATTCTACTGCAGATTTGTTTTACTTGAAGAAATGTGCTGAATAAGATTTAAAATTTAGTCACATTTGCTGTTAAATAAAAGATGTTGTAGGGAGACGTGTGCAAAATACAGTAAAGCAACTGATTGACTATTAAAGCATTGAAGTAGTGAAAATAAATAGTAGCTGTCATTCTTTAAATGCAGTATACAAGATTTTTAACATACATGTTTAAATGTGAATAGGAAACAATATTAATTTTGATGTCTAAGCATAATTTTTCTACAGATAGACATTTGCAGGAGGTCATATTTGACACTTTAAAAACTGATACAGGGGTTACTGCAGACAAATGAACATATTATTTTAAAACAGCTTTTCAAAGAAACTGCAAATGTGTAAAGGATCTTCAGCTGACATGCAGAAAGAGCAGTTTCTGACTGCTGCTTGATTGCATCTTTATAGTCTTTCTTCAGCTGAATTGAAAGCTCAATTACTGCTGGAATTTTTGCTCTGTGCATGGAATGGTTTTCATGGTGTGGCTTGTTTGGTGTTGACGTAAAAGGTTTGGCCAGAGATTAAAAAGGGACACTGTAGCCAAGACCTCTTGCCACTTACTACATTTTTGCCTGGATCACAGCATAGGAAGGGCAACTCGTTTTCATCTCCTTTCCAAAATAAGGATTTAAAGGGACTCTGGGAAGAATTGCAAGTGGGACAATGTATTCGTGGCCACGTGTGAGCTGTGACATTCCAGTCTCTGTGAATTTTCCAACAGAATATATTAACTTGCCCTGCTTCTGAATAGATTTTTTTTTTCCTTTTGTCAAATTTATTTTAAATACATGGACTGATAAGAAGTTTTCTTTTGAAAACAAAATGAATACTTCATTTTGGAAAGTAGACTTTTGGCTTCTAATAACAGTTTATTTTTAAAGTCTCCTAAGCAACCTACTGAATTAATAATATAGATTTTGTTTTCACTTCTGTTTGTTTTACAACAGTTAGGAGAAGGGCAGCAGAACACTCTGTTCTTACTCCATAGCTAGAGAGCTCTTTCATTTACCTACTCTTGAACCATAGAGAAGCAGTTGTTCTTTTTCTTCTTGTAAGAGGGCAAGTTAACAATGGCAAGTCCATTTTCAAATGACCTGGATGAGGTTGCAAAAACTGAATTTAGAATCTCAAATCTTCCTTTGCTGTATGGGGTACACATGCTTTTCTATCCATCCATTTATCTTTGTCAGCATTCAGGGAGATTGAAAAGCCCTGTTCTCTAACTTTGGCAGGTTTATGGTAATTAAACAGGTTGTGTATATCTCTGAAAAAGGAGAAATCTTGAACTCAAATCATAGCAAATACTGGTGATTAGGAGAAGTAAACCTGTCTTGCTAAATGGGAAAGGATTTTGGTAGTGGATAATAGTAGTCTGTGCCCCATCTTGTTTTAAATCTCACTGGAACTCTTCTGTGTCTTTCTCTCCTGCACCATCCTAGGTGGCACATCCCTTGATACGTAACCAGCTTGTGAATTACATTTACAATGGATTTTTGGTACCAG
Organism: Laterallus jamaicensis coturniculus; assembly: GCA_022605575.1. NCBI lineage: Eukaryota > Metazoa > Chordata > Aves > Gruiformes > Rallidae > Laterallus > Laterallus jamaicensis. Next base: position 31,305,915 of record JAKCOX010000005.1, read on the forward strand.
TAATGGCTCCTGCACTCCATAAGGTTAGTGGCATATGCAAGCATGACAATAGCAACAGGCAAAAGCATTATGGATATTCTATACTTTCTATTTGCACTGAACAGGTAATATATTAAGCAAGCTCTATGTGTTTCTAAGACTGATTCAAATTCTTAAGTGAAGAATAAAAATATTTTCTGTGTGCTAGGCTGACGTATCACCAAAAAAGCAGTGACCTTTCAGACAACATTTCATCGTGGCAGATATGTTTACATGAGGAATTTTTTTTTCCAAAAGGAAATGCCCACAAGAAAAATGTTCAGTCAAGAAATATTACACCAATGTTAGCAAAGTTGGTATTGTTTTGCACTACCTGATCACAGTTGATAGAGCTATTTTCATAAAGTGGAGAAGAAATGGAGTTTGCTATCAATTTTCTAATGTATTATTGTGCAATTTCTGTTGTTCTGAAGGAAAAAAAAATATCCATTTTTCTTTGGATTTCAGGCATTATTCTGTGCAAAATGTCACTGATACTGGTGAATTTTTTTGTTTGTTTGTTTGCTAGGGTACAGGAAACTGTTTCCAACTCTTGCAGAATGTCAACAGTCTTCTCTGCTCTGTAAAAAACCCACCTTGTCTGAGCAGAAAAAGTAGGAATTGCTGAGAGTAAAAATCCACCAAAAACTGCCAAGTGGAGGACTAATATTTTACTTTTTTGAAGGTCTGCTAAATTTTACTAAGCCTGCCAAGCAGAAAGCACTGCATCTGTACATTCTGAGAGGCCAGTGAAACACCATATCCTGCTTTCTAGTCTAGGATTTGTCTTGGCAGTGCACACAATTCTTTGTGGCAAGTAGTCACTTACAACAAAAGTAGTAAGTAGTGTAGAATCTTCCTCAATGATTTGACAGACATCAGATGTTTAGGAACTTGTCGAGGGTTGAAATAAAACTTGGCTGCCATCTAGATCAAGGCTGTAGTCTGTCATGGAAATAACTTCCTAACCTGGAAGTAATTATTTCTGTATCTTGACTTAATCCCTTACCCAGACTGCCAATTAGAATCAGAGTGAAAAGCTAACTAGCTTTAGATCAAGGCCATGGATGACGAGACATACCAGAATGTAGCTTTGTGGGATTCTGGTCTTGCTGGGCACTGGTTTCTTACCTCTGAAGTACTTGAGACAAATTTTAGGTTGTTTTGAATGCTACCATGCTGCTGAATGCCACTCTTAATTGGTCAGTAAATCTCAACCTCCTGCTGGCTTGATTACTTCCCTGATGATGTTACTTAAATCATTTAAAGCATGCTATTCTGATTATTTATTTTTCATGTGATGGAAATTTTCTTGAATCTCAATCATATACTCTGAAATTGTGTGAAGAAGTCAAATTTCTCTTGAAAATGGAGATGTCTGCAAACATCTGAGTATCAAGCCTAAATCTTTCCTGGATCCTGACTTTGTTTGGTGCCCTGTTCTTTCAATTATAAACCTTTCCTTGATTACTGTTAAGATTGGCTTTTTCCTCTTTAAAAATTATAATGTGTATAAACTTCAAACTCGTTTAGTGGAGAAGATGGATTGCACCATCTAGTGGATCTGCTACAAGGCTCTCATATGTGAGACCAAAACTACACAGCAAAAGGAAACAAGTAAATAGACCTCTATGGTCTTTCTATGCTGTGCCCCACATTAATTTAACAGAAAATAAAGATTGTATGTCTTTGCTTTTGGTATGCACATCTGTGCATAAAGAGAGATAATTATGGTGCAACAGTTCTTTCATACATAACAATACTTTCCAGTTGCCATTGAACATATTCATGCTAAGTTGAGGAGTAGGCTTTACAGACTGTATCACCTGTTTGGGGACCTAAGTGTGGTAATTAACCTTTTGGTTTAAAAAAACCCAATAAAAATGTGGAGGATCAAAATGAGAGAAAGGCCAGATGCACTACAATGTTTTTAAAACAGAATTTCTTTCACTGAACACAATACTAAATGGATCTTGATTTTTGGGTTTGTTTTTTTTTTTTCCCCTTCTTGTAAAGTCAGTGAAGTTGTTTTGGCATCTTAAAGTCTACTTGTGGCTAAAAATGATAGGTTTTGTTCAGTTATTCAGTTTGGGTTGTTTTGACTTTTTCTGTCTTAATTAATTCAAATACAATGAATAATTGAGCATGGTATAAATACCAGACTAGGAAGAGAGATCTCTGGAAGGTTAAAGTGAACAGTGGTAAGAAGAGATGCTAGTTATTGGTCCAAACTCCTATGTTTTTCCTATAAACCTTATTTCTTGAATAAGAACAGCTGTTTCTGATAACTCTTGGTGTTAGACATGGAAGGAAGGGAATCCAGACCTCATTCTACTTTATGCAAAAATCAGAAGAGTTGAGCTTCTTTTTCTGCTGTTGAATGACTACTGGATAGGCACACTACAGAACTGTTCTTGCTCTACTATATTCTCGTTTTGCTTCAGGAAGTAATGTTTTGAGGAAAAATCTGCTTTGCAGCAAGACACAGACTCGCGTTAATTGCTTTTGCAAAGACAGCTGCAGTCAAGAATGTAGACATCTAGGAAAGAGGTCTTCAATCTCTTCTGTTCTCAATGTAATAGAACTTGATTTCTGTTTAAAACAGCAGCAGCAACATAAACAAATCATGTTAACACGACTTCCTGCCTGATCACCAAATCAATTTTACTCTATTCAAATATATAAAAGAAAATAAACTCTACAAGAACTATTAAAAAAATTGTGTAGCTAAGTCATTAACTTTTAATCCCTCATGCAGTAACTTCAACATCAGTTGGCCTTTGCAACTGATGTATTCAGCTATGAGCAAAATGTTTGGTATGAGGAGGGTTATTAATTTTTGGATTGAAGAGAAGCCTATATTGTAGATGATAGGTGCTGACCAGTCTCTTCCATCCTCCTGTCTCTTCACAGAATTACAGAATGGCTGAGGCTGGCAGGCACCTCTGGAGATTGTTCTGTCCAACTCCCTTGCTCAGAGCAGGGTCAGCTAGAACAGGTTGCTCAGGGACAAGTCCAGTTGGTTGTTGAATATCTCCAAAGCTGGAGGTGGCACAGCTTCTCTAGGCAACATCTTTGGGGATATTTTCTGGACTTGCTCCAGTATGTCAGCGTATCTCTTGTTCTGGGGAGCTCAGCACTCTAGATGTGTCTTACCAGTATTGGGTAAAGGAGAAGGATATCCCTCACTGACCTCCAAGCAATATCCTTAATGTAGCCCCAGAGGCTGTGGATCATCTTTGCCACAAGGGCACATTGCTGGCTCATGGCCCATTATTTTATCTGTGAAGACCTGCAGGTTCTTTCTTGAAAAATCTGCTTTCCAGCCAGTCAGTTCTCAGTGTGTACTTGTGCCTGTGGTTATTCTTCCCAATGTGCATGGCTTTGCATTTGTGTTATGGAACTTCATGAGGTTCCTGCTTGCCCCTTACTTCAGACTGTCAAGATCCCTCTGAATCCCAGCAGTTACTCAGTCTATCAACTACTCCCTGTTTTGTAGCATCTACAATTTGCATGAGGGTGCACTCCATCTCTTCACCTAGGTCATTAAAGAAGATATTAAACAGTGTTGACTGTTTAGTGTCCAGTATAGACCACACTTCACTGGCCTCTAACTGGACTTTGCATTGCTGGTCACAATCCCTTGGGTCCAGCAGTTCAACCAGTTTTTGATCCACCTCACTGTCCAGTTATCCAGTGAATTCTTCACATTTTTTTTCTGAGAATGTTGTACATCAGAGAATTTTCAAACCCTTAAAAGATAAATGTCAACTGCTCTTCACTTATCCATTAAGTTAGTCATCATACTGTGGAAGGCAATCAGGTTGGTCAGACTTGATTTCCCTTTTGTAAAACCACATTGACTGTTCCCAGTCGCCACCTTATCCTTAATATGTTTGGAAATGGCCTCCAGGAGGTTTTACTCCATCCCTTTCCCAGGGATTGATTTGTGACTGACCAGTCTGTAGTTTCCTGGATCATCCTTCTTGAAGACTAGAGTGACATTGCTCACTTTTGGTCCTCAGGAGCCCCAACCCTTGAAAAAACAAGAGCAGCCTTGACAGTCAGGGGTGCAACCTATCAGGCCCTGTGGACTCATGTACGTTCAGCTTGTTTAAATGTTCCCTGACCTGGTCTCCTTCCTCAAAGGGCAAGTGTTCTTTGCTCCAGACTTTTACTTTCATTAGGGACCTAGCATTGCTGTCAGAAATTTGCCTTTGGTAAAGACCAAGGTGAGGAAAACAATGAGTACTGTGACTTTTTCTATGTATTATGTCACTAGGTCCCCTTCCACATTCAGCAGCAAGCACATTTTTTTTCTGTTTGCTGCTGAAGCCCTTCTTCCACTCCAGTTGGGCTTTAGCTTTCCTAATCCTCCCTGCTTCTCTCTTCCTTTTTGTGTTTTAGTTTTGTTAGAAGCTTCTAGTTCATCCATGCAGACCTTCTGTCTCCTTTCCATGACTTCCTTCTCTTCTCCCCACTTAAAATATTGGACTATCAAACAAGACTTTTGGTAAAAGCATCAGAGTTGCAGTAAGAAGAATTTCAATAAAAGCACCTCAGAATTTTAGTATGTGGTCAAAAGCTCTGAGATGTGTATATGTGTGGTCTTGAAATGCCTGTAACATTTATGGAATTATGTAAGATCGGACTCTCTTTTATCATTTTTGCAGATTATCTCCCTGTGTATACTTACTATGTACATGGTTCACTGTGTGAATGGAACAGTATTGATGATAGAGATGTGTTTCTATGAAGAGTATTGATGATAGAGATGTGTTTCTATGAAGAGGTCGGGGGTGGGGAGACCAATGTATTTTACTTTGTTGATTTCTATGGTGTTTATCCCAGGAATTTAGTAGGAATTTAGTATAGACTTGAAAAAAAGATCTGCTACTTCAGGGATTTTTCCAGTTAAGGAAGTTTCAAATTGATTGGGCTGGATAGATGGCTTGAAGTAACCTGTTTTTCACAGTGAGCTCCATTAAGGTTATTTATGTAGCAGATTAACTGCAATGTGCTTAAATAACCCAAACATTCTCAAGTTTATGACTCCCAAACTTCATTTCTTAAATATAAGCATCCTAAATATAGCATGTTCTTGTAGCCTGATTTATACCTGTGCTAGTCTGTTGTCACTTTGCGTGGGTTATCCCACCTACACACTTAATAAGCGGCTGCCACGTATGTTCCTACCTCAGAAGCGGCACACTGCTGAATGGGTACACAGAGTGCAGCTTTGGACTGTGTGGCTGGGGAGATGTGTTAACTGTCAGTGCTGGGTAGCCCTGTCGTGGCCTTTGGTTGACTGGATTTTATGGTACTTTTTACAAAGAATTACCTCCCTTCTGACATCTGAGTTTCTTGAGACATTGAAAAAACTGGCTCAGTAACATGAAGGGAATTTGTCTTTCTGCAAGGATACAAATTGCCTATTTCTATACAAATTCAGTTAAAAATAGAAGGAATAAAATATTCTGTCCATAAAAATACAGAGCTGAAGAAAGTATTAATTAGGTAGTTTTCTTTTTGCAGTAACAATCCATCATATAAAATTTTGTCCAAACTCTTTTTTCCTTTCTAGTGTAAGAGTCTGAGATTGGAGAAAATGAAGGCTATTTGGCAGAATCTAGTCTTAATTTAAGACTCATATTTTTTGATGGTGTGTCAGTTACAACTTGAAATTCTGTGATTCTACATGTTCTTCTCTAGGTTCTGGTACTTAAGGAAAAACGTACTTGTCAGAAGGTATGGCTGTGCCTGAGCAGAATTGTCTCAATGGCTATTTCTTGCTTTATTTTCAAAACTAAATTTTTGGAGCTATGTAAAAAAAAAAATAAAATCTTCTGGAGACAAATTGTAATCAAATCACGCTGCTTTTCTCTTCAGGTAAAGCCTAGTTGAAATCCTAGGATGAATCCAGAATAAGCCCTACCAAAGTTTAAGTTTTACTGGTTCTATTTGGTAGTAGAAAGTGCTGATTTACCTTATACTTTTAGGTAGTTGTCGCTCTCTTGTAGAAATCTGATCAGTGCAATCCTTTTCAGAAGGTCTTTAATATGTATATATTTTGCAGACAAAACCATGTGCTAGATACTTAGGAGCCACACTGTAATATATATAAATATTATGCTAACTTTGATACAGCTCAGATTGGTTATGTACATCTCTTTCCTGTAAGTGCATATGATTTAGTTTTAATTTGGCATTCAGAGAATGTGGGTGACAAAGATAGCTCTTCAGAACATCTTGAGTGTTTATGTAATTTGTGTTGTTTCACTTTATTGAAGACAGTGCTAAAATTTTCACAAATTATTTGATAAAAGCAAATTTTAATGTCTTAGCAATTAAATGCCACATAGTATAGCAGTATATGCTAACTGATATAATTCTTTTTCTACTTGGAAGGCTTGTTTTAATCTGAATAATGGAAAAAAAGCTTTTTGGACTAAAATGTTGCTGTTGGCCAAGTGTACAGAACAGCTTTGTGGAAGCACTGGCATGGTCCTGTCAAATAAGCTCTGTCAAACAGACCTCAGTTACATTGTGCACTAACCCATCTAAACGAACCCCCCTAACACGGTATGCTACTGTGATAATTCAATAATACTTGCTTGATGATTACACAGCTCAGCTGGGGGGAAATGACCTGTAAATTATACTGGACAGATTAGAAGGAACATCTTTATAAATATCCTACAAAACTGTCAGTTCCCATTTAGAGAGAATGCCATCTTTCACCTTACTGAGAAGTGTTTGAACAGCTACTGTAAAAAGGTGTAAACCAAGTATTACTGGAAAAGTTTGAATAATCTCATGCTCTGGAGAAGCCCATCAATTGCTACAAAACTTACTTTTCTCACCTATGGAATTGGATAGCTGTTAAAGGTACCTTTCACTTTTTGCATCAAACACTGCAGCTGAGTTGAATTTTAACCTGGTATAAATTGGACCAGTTTCTAAAAGTGTGAGCTGAGGGGCATTGAAGCTGTTCTGGTTTTGTGGTTACCCCAGTGTGCAAACTGTCTGTCCCTGATCCCATATGCCCTCCCTCTCTTTTGTCAGGACAGCTGTTCCTATGGGAGACTGATTGAGGTTAAAACTCACCTTTATTTCCTTGATAACTTTAACCTGAACCAGTTCCCTGAGCAAATTCGCTGTGCAGGGCAGTGAAGCATGAGCCCTTCTGCCAGTGTAAGTAGGGGGCAAGAAACTGAAAATGAATAGAAAGACGAGAGTGGGAATGGCTGGATTTTTTTTTTTTAATCAGTGAGATGGGCTTATTCAGGTTGAGACTGCTCATGGATCTAAAGGATAAGTTTCAATACAAATGTTCATGGTTTCTTCATAGGCAATATGAGATCCATGTGAGGAAGGGAAATGTGAAGTAAAGGAGGAATCATGATAGCCATATTCCTGTAAAAGGGCATGAAGCTGTAAATTAGAAAATACAGTATGTGGGTCCCAGGGAAAATAGCCAGTAATAAAGAATCAGTGCAATTGCTCTAACACAGGGAGTGTAATATATTAAACTGAACTCACAATGACAGTAATTCTGGCTCTCTGCTGTTACTTGGCATAGGGACTTGTAAAAATTGGATCTCTTTATAGTGTTCTGCCTCACCATCTAATCAGTCATCAGAGGAGGCAAAAAAAGGTTTGCTAAAATGATTACGTAATTAGAGAAGGGTATTACAAGGCTAAAAGTGGCTTTTTGTTTTCAGTAATCTCTAATCAAATATCTGTCTGGCTATGAAGATTCTCAGATAGTCCCTTTTGTATCAGACCACGTTTTATAAAATATCTATAAAAATTATTGTTGGATAGAAAAACACATGGATGAAATTTTTGAATAGTGTCTTTGGACACTTCACCTTTATATGTATATTGGGGGGGAAAAAATCCAACAACTTGTAGTGTTACAGCTGTGGATAATGAAAACAGAAGTCTTGGAATATTGGTCTCATTACTCCAATGTATATGGATTTTTCTCAGTTTTCATTTTCAGTCCTAGAATTTTATCTTAGGAGCAGAGATCCCTGTTCTTTAACATTAGTAGAAGGGTTCTAATGCAAGGGATGCTGCTGATGGATGGGTTTTAATTTTTGCTGTTATGGCAGTGGTGGATTTTTGAATTGCTGAAATATCATTATCAAAAACATAACTTGAAACTTACTTATCAAAGGACTATTCTAGTAAACTACTATAGTTATGATCTTTTTCTTCATACTTGAAGTATCAGAGAAAAAAAATTAAATACCAGGTTTGTGGTTAGGTGGAAGTTTTGGCTTGTTTTTTATCCTCCTGCTGAAGATGTTTGGTTCTGAGGGCTACCTAAAAGTTTTATTTGGACAAATTATTCTGTAATCAATGCTTACAAAGATATAAAAGGGGTTTTTTTAAGCTGCCCTGGGATTTGACTGTAGTGGGCATACTTGACATGGGTAGCAAATGCTTTGTTCTCTGGGAACACTTGTCCTTTTGTTGTTTACCTAAATACCAATTTGAATGTATTTGAAAGGATTTCCCTACTTTACCTGTATCTGTCTCACAAGGCACTAGTTTAGACAATCAGCAGGTATTCTGAGTGAAGCGTAACATCGCGGCTCTGGTATTTAGAAAACAGGGATCTTCAATAATAGCTTCACAAATTGAGTGAGTCTCACTTTCAGCACTTGATGCATTATGTATAATGTGATCTGTAGGAAAGGTTTACAGAGTTAAAAGGATTTTTGCCAGGGCTGGATTTTGCCTAGTGTAACTGATTTCTCCAATGTCCTCTAGTTAATTGCAAAAAAGGGAGTTCTCTAGAGACTCATTCACAGCAGGCTAATATATCCCATTGAGTAGAAGGAAAATTAGCCCCATGGAGCTAAAATTAGCCTTTTCTGAATACTTTTCTAGGTGCCTCAAATCTTTAGAAGCTACCCTTACTGACAGATATGGTAAAAGGAAGAAGCAAACCCAGGATGTGAGGTGGTAAAATAAGATATAAATATAAAAGCACAGATGTCTGCTTGCCAGGTTAATTGATCTTTTCCTAAACGACATACATGGCTTTCCGTTTGAAATGCTGGACAGCAGCATGCTTGTTTGATTTGCTCTTGCAAGGAAGTAGAAGGATGGTTTCTGCTGGTTTGTATGGACAAGGTGCACTGAGAGCATATGAACATAATAGCATTAAAATCACTTGTATGATGTTGAGTGCTTTGAGTGTTGCACAGGAAGATGTGAAATCATAGAATCATAGAATGGCAAGGGTTGGAAGGGACCCTGAGGATCATAAAGCTCCAACACCCCTGCCACAGGCAGGGCCACCATCCTCAGGCCTGGATCTACACAAGGTTGCCCAGGGCCCCGTGAATAGATCCTAACTTCATTTACTGTGGAAGTTTGAAGGAGTGTTGGGACAAGCAGTGTGTTTTTTATTGAAAAATGAAAAAAGATTCTTATGTATCAAATTAATTTTTTACAAACTTAGTATTCCCTCTTTCTCAAAAAAATGGTTAAGCAGATTCAGCAACATCTTTCCCAAGATGAACTAAAAATTAAGTATAATGTGGCACCCCACACAGAAAACCTTGATTCAAACAACTGAGATTTAACAAGGTTTTAAGTCAGTCCTTTGTGAACTGTTTGGGCTTCATTAATCATTGGTTGGTGCTTCTAGCTCTGTTTAGTGGTATGAGTGAAGGATTGGCTACAGTAAACATGATTTCTTTTTTTTTTTTTTCTTTGTCTAGTCCCCAAGCTGTTAGGAGCACTGAACGTGCTCTCAGAATAGAACATTTCTTTTCTAAAGTAGTCGGGCTGGCTTTCTTGTGCCGTTTGTTTCATTCATGGTACGCGCTCTGAAAAGCAGATGGGTTTCTCTCACTGATAGAAATGTAGGATGAGTTGTCCAAAGAGCATCCATTTCAGAGAAAGGTCACTGCCCTTGTGAATCTGCTGGCTTTTCTTGCTTTCATTTACAGCTTCAGTATTTTATACATCTACATAGACCCATTCCTCTGCTGTCAGCAAACATCTGTGAAACCCGCAGGATAAGAACGTGCTTCCTTTTCCCCATAAAGGATGAGGGAGAAGTGACGCAGAGACATAACGATGTATTACTTCTGTCTGGCCTTTCCTTGGCAGAGGGTTTAAACTCTTCAATGAACTGTATGCTATCATAATGATGTCACATGATGGATTTCTTGGGCTTGCTTTTTACAGTTTGCCACTATATAAAAAAATAGAAACTCTCAGCTTTAACCAGAAACAATTTCCTTTGTCTGGCACCCCTGGCTCATTTGCTGTGCACCTTTCTTGGTGATAGAACTGTGGCAGCAGCCCTATGGGAAAGCATGCGTGTATGCATAATAAGCATGTTTGTTTTATCATATTTACAGTAATACAGAATTTAAGTTAGAGCTGTGGCCACAGTGCTCATTCTGACAATTTGCAACTTTGGGGTGCTTAACCTAGTAACTTTTTTTTCCACTTGACACTTGTTGGGGAAGGAGGAGGAATAAACTGTTCTGAGCTGAAACATATGTTAATAGAGTCTATTTTGTGAAGGAACTGTATTCTCATTTCTGGCTTTAGCATTTAATATGGAATTACAGATCTAGAAAATACATCTAGCTATTGCTTACTTAGCCTTGCAAATATCACAAGCCCTGTGAAAGCGTGCCTTGTTCCTCTCCTTTCACTATTATGCTTTAGTGCTTGATTTTGACCATTCTCAACTGTTGCTACATCATTGGTGCTCTGTTTCTAATGCCAAAATGAGCTGGTAGGCCACTGTCTCGATGGCGTAGCTGTGTGTTAGAATAAAGTCTCAGAATGAGCGTGAATCCATGACCTTAGAGATCCTCTGTGCTCTCCTGATTGGTGCCCCCTCTCCAGAAGGTCTGCAGGCTCCATACAGAATTCCTATGTTCTGTGTAACCAGCCAGAATCAGCTTGGGATCTTAAATGCTTTGAAGAGAGCGCTTGCAGCATGACATTACTGTGTACGTGGCTAACATGCAGCATAATGGAACAGGGATTTTAATATTTACAGCATGTTACGTAAATGCTGCCCTTCTGAGTATTTTGTAAATCCTCTTAGCTCTTAAGTGACAGCTTTGATTCTTTTTTTTAATAAAATCAGTCTTTTCATTTATCCAGCTAAGTTTGGTAAACAAAAGATGTTTAATACTTCCTTTCATATAGGCAGATTCTTGTATTTAAAGGTTTATCTTCATGCACTTAAGCTTATTAGGTTCCTGGGTAACTATTTTTAAAAAGCTGACTTTGCGACAGCAGCGCAGAGGTGGCCTTTGGAATTTCTGTGCTTTGCCAGTGCATACTGTGAATAGATAAGCTCCAAAGGACTGCCATAAGCAGAGCAGTGTGGGTTATGGTATGCAAATGCCACATGGGTGTTTGAATCGTATTTTGATATACAAATAGTCTGCAGCGAAGATTTTGGGGTTTGGATTGGGTGTGTGTATGTATATGTATGCACATACAAGCTCCTTTTAAAAATTGAGAATGAAGCATTGTACTGTGGGAAGATGAAAAGAAGGAAAGCTTTGGCAAAATTCTGGATATCTATGGGGATTTTTTTTTCCTTTAAGCTCTAGAACCAAATCTAGTTTGTACTGTGCTTTGAGTGTGCTCTGTCATTCATTTTTAATAAAATGGTAGATGCAGGTATTCACAACACCTGTCATCCTTCAGAAGCTTTTTCAGAAGTGTGCAGCAAAAGAGCTGATGTAGCAGAAAGGTGGTGAGGAGCTTCTAGCATAATTCATTTCATCGTATTCCAGTGCATGCAAGATTTAGGTATCAGTTTTGGGGAGAGTTTCCTGGGGAAGTAGTGGGGTAAAAAATGGGTTCAGAATGCTTGTGGGTCATTCAGAAACATGCTTCTTGCAAATTCAGAAGCAAAAGGTTCCATGAAGATCTTATAGCAGGGGATGGATGGATATTTTATGGATGAATATGTTTGCATTTACATTCTTTTTGCTTGTAGGTGACTGTGGAAGAAGTGATGACTACGACTGCATACCTGGATCTCTTCCTGCGCAGTGTTTCAGAGCCAGCCCTCCTCAAGATTTTCCTCCGATTCATCCTGCTGCACCGACACGAGAATGTGCATATCCTGGATACACTGACGAGCCGGATCAACACACCCTTCCGGGTAAGACAAGCAGGAAGCCAGTTCAGGTACTCAGCGTGGATGGGGGTTAAATACTTACATGGGAGATTCCAGATATTCAGTGGGTATCTATTTAGTAATTTTTTAGTACCCCCCTCGGTCAATGTGTGATTTCTCCACCCCCTCAATTTTTGTGTGTGTGCATGTGGTGACATTAAGCTACCACTAAACCGAGTTGGTGATGTGTGAGGCTTCACGTGTGTAGGAAATGGGATTGAGAGAGAAGAGAGCTTCTGGAAGACTGGATTCTGTTAGAAGTTTAAAGGTGAATTTGAAGCATTTTTAGTCTGGAGCTTGCTGAATTAGTGCTGCCATAGATAAGTCACCCTGGGATTTATAAATAAATTTGTGGTGAGGGGTGTTTTTAACTTTGGAGTTTTTCCAAGCAACAAGCATTCTCACACAGTCCTTGTGAGAAGTGATGGGAGACCTATAAGGATGTCTCCAAATTGATCCAAGGTGTGAATTGCATTACTGCAAATAAATTTTTCAGTAATCAAGTCTGTATTGTTATAGCAATTTTGTTTAACTGTGTTATGCCCTGCTTTCCTCTTTGACTAAAATAGGGTGCTTTCTTGCTCAAGTGGTCAGATTGCTGCTTCTTTTTCTTTGTCTTCACTGCTCTCTGTAGCAAGCTTTATCTGAAATTTGTAGTGAGCCCCTTCTCAGCCTAGGCACAGTGCAGCACAGTAGCTGGAGAGTGAGATGATAGAGACCCTAGAGTTACCTCTGCTAACGGTTGGATCTTCTGGCACAAAGAATGGCTACTTGTTGCACGGGGCTACTGTTGTGAGTCTTGCTTAGCTGGTAGTCATGGCTGAAACCTGTGTAATGCGCAGCTGCATGGATTGAAACCAAGAATACTGTTTTAGTACAGGTACAGAAGAAGCCAGAATACCAGCATGTGCACTAAATTTGTGTATTAGGAACAGTAGCTTCATCTGAAATTTGTTTTGAAATGTGAGTGCATGCAAGTATGAATATATGCTGCTGTTACTGCATCTCAAAGATGGATTAACGCTGAAAACTGAAACAGCTTCTGTCGACACAAATGCAAATGCTGTTGTCTCTGCTAATCATTAATTACTGTTCCATAGGCAAACAAGATGGGAATTGTAAAGAATTCTGCAGCCCTGAGCAACTCAGGATCTCAGCCAAAAAATGGTTCTGTGATGCTAAATGAGGTTTTTGCGGTATAACTTGGCCAAGTGCTAAAAGCCAGAACTGCAGCCTTCTGTGTTTCCGTAGCACAGAAGCTGCATATGTAATTATTGATGAAAATACTTATTAATAATTCACAGGTTTAAACTTATGTACAGACATGTGGCCAAAAGGACTTGTAAAAATACTATCTTCTTTCTCTCCTGAGCATATATTAAATCTTTTCTATTTACAAAATGCAGAAGTAGACTAGCTTTATGTACAAAGATGATTCCTAACTTGCAATATGGTTGCAAAGCCAAATGAGAAATGTTTCCCAATAAACTAGAATTTCCTAAAAACAGGAAAATGTAAGGCAGTAGCAGGTTTTTGGAACTTTCACAGTATGGAGAAAAATTAAGCCTTGGCTGTCAATAATTTTCACTGAAGAAATGAGAATTTCTCTCTGTCCCCAGCTAAGAGAGACCTTTCATGCAAGGATCTGGCCTCTTCTAAAAGCTTGTTGTGAAGCTCTGCAACTCCTATTCCCATGAAGAACTCCAGTTCTGTTTATTTCTTCTTCTCTTGCTCTTTTACATTCTCAATCTATTTCTGCAGACTTAAGGTCTTGGCCTAACAACTTGGAGAGCCTTCCTGTTGGCTCCTAGTTACAAGTAGTGGGTAGTGATGTCAGGGCAACAAGTCTGAGATCCACTTTACTTCACTGCAAGCTAGCTCATGAGCATTCCCTGGTTCTCTTTGCTTCTCTCTGCTTTTTTTATTTCTCTTGTTCTTCTCTGGGTGTTAGGTCAGTGACAAAACTAGGGAATGCAGTCAAAGCATCTTTTGCTTTTCAGAGGCTATCAGGTGAGATTGGTTTAAATTTTGCTGTTTAACTGTCCCACAGATAGAGCTACTAAGTAAAGGAAAATACATATATGTATATGTATTTTTCAAGAAATATATGCATTCATCTGGTGTTGGTCATCTCATGGGCGGCCAATTATATTGTAGGAGAGCTGAGTCAATGGTCTGAAAGAAAGAATTGGAAAGGGTAAAAAAAAGACTCTTCAAGTTGACATTCTTGAGAAAGCATGGGCTGGGGAGAGGAGCATTGCAATGTGCTGCTACAGAGCTAGAATGGAGGATTTTAACAGTGGGAGTAAGGGAAGTGACTGAGAGAGGAGGAGGAAATTCCATCGTGTGGAGGAGAAGCCATACCCAGGAAGGATGCTGGGTTTAATCCTGAATGAATTACAAAGAGTGTTCAGTAACTGAAAAAATGAGGTAGAGACATTTCTGTAGTTTTTCCCTTATCTTTCCTAATCAGTTTCTTTTGTTAGCTACTGAAAAGTGCAATTAATTTCATATAGTAATTACTTGATCTTATGTAATTAATAGAGGGAGAAGCAAGATTTAAGCACCAACTTGAAACTCTAGCAAAGGGTCAGCTTATGCCTTGCTACAGTTTCTAGCCATTCAAGTGATCTGTAGTGGAGGGATTGTGGACACTCCATATTACGGTGTAGAGGAGTAGATTCTGATAAAAACTACCTTAGTCCTGGTCTGTGTCAGCATATTAAGCTGTATGTATAGAAGCATTCAGCTTCTTAATGCGTTGAACATTAATCATTCCTTGTACTTAACACAACAGAAGCTGCAGGTGGTTTATAACTTTTCTTTCAGAAAAGACCTTTAGTTGGTTCAAATTCTGTGTCAGGTGTAAAAACTAACATACTGTCTTGGAAGTTACAGGGTTTTTTGAATGCTGAGTCAAATTAAATGAATAAATTGGAATTATCTTAAAGACTGGTAAATTACTGCTTTTCTTTTTAATAGTTTACCTGAAGGAAAACTCTTGATTTTGTAAAAATGCAGCATGTTATGTGTATAGCTCTAGATACAGTTTTTAAAAAAAAAGAAAATCCCAGGGGGTGCTGACAAAATGAAATATCATACTAACAGTGTCTTATAAAAAGCATGATGTTCTGGCAGAACCATTTTGTAATGTAGTATGCAGGGAAGATTGGAACAGGTATAATTTCCAGATGAAAAAATTGACAGCTTTTATCACTTTCCAGCTCTGTGTGGTCTCCTTGGCATTGTTCAGGACACTCATTGGCTTGCACTGCGAAGATGTGATGTTACAGCTAGTTTTAAGGTAAAGCCCAAACTTCTTTTTCCACTTTTCATCCTAATTCTGGGACATTCAGTCACTGCCTATGGATGCAGAGCTAGATGAGCATTCTCCAAGAGAGCAGAAATCCCAGCAGCTGCAGAGAGAAGAATATTTATGATCCTGACAAAAGTCTACCAGACCTGAAGAAGTGTGATTTACGTCCCATGATCTTCAGGAGCAAGAGATTTTTCTTGTGATTTATTTCTATAAAAGTGAGAGAAGAGAAGCTAAGAATATATTTATCATCTCCAAACTGCTTATTCCCTGCTTCTAAATGTATAATTCTTCTCTCCTGCATGTTTTCCCTAGTGCATTATACGCTGTGATACAGAGCTGTATGCTTGTTTGATCTTCCACCTTTCTTGTTGTTTTCCTTCCACCTTTTTGATTCCTCTCTCACTGAGAGTACTTCAGTTTTTTGAACTGTTGTAGGCAGGTACTAAATGCATTGATTATTTTTGCTTTTAACTGATGGTTCTCTGCATGGCTTCAAAGTACTTACTTATAAACTTGGTAAATGTTTTAGATGAGAATTGATTGATTATTTTGGAAATATTGGTGTAACTAAATTGGGCTTTTAGCACCATAGATCCCATGAACATTTCAGATCCCATCTGTCCCTCCACCCACAGGCAGTAAGGTGAAATTGCCTTTAGTTCTGGGCGTTGTCTCTGGGAATGCTGTTAGCACCTCTGTGAACTCAAGTATGTTGCCACACTAACAGCCGTAGCATGCTGTATTTAATCTTCTTGTTAAGGAATCCTTCAGAATCTGTTTGCATTTTAAATAGCAAAACATCAGTCCAGTTAACACTGAAGCTTTTAATAAAGCACTATTAAAAAATTGAGCAAAAATGCTTTAAATAAGTGCGACATGAGACTACTTCTGCAGTCCTTGTACTCCTCAGCTCTTGCCTTCCTCTGCCTGAGAGCTCAGTCTTTATCTTGTGCAGTAGAAAACCTCGATGACCCTTTCCTCCTTTTGCTGGCTGCTTGCCTGGCCCATGTAAACTGTCTGTTTCTGGATTTCCCAGGGAAACAAAAATAGAGGATTCTGAGACAGAACTTGTTCAGATTGAGACCAAGCCACCCTGCTGGCCTTTGAAACCTGCTTACCCCACGCTTCCTCCATCCCTTCTCACAGCAAGTTTGCTCTGACCTGCAAAGGATTGTTCACTTCCCTATTCTGATACAACCGATACCCTATCTCTACTCGTCTTGACAGTTCCTTATCAGACTGTAGCTTCACCACATGAAGAGTCAGTGTTTCGTGCTCTTGAGAGGTTTTGTATGGATCACTGTCAAGATTATTATTACTGTTTCTTTTAATTTGAAGAGGGCAGGAAGGTGGGAAGGGAATTTTGTATGTTGTTGCTTTCTCTGACGTGAAAGGATGATGAAGTGATGCTAGACACTGCCGTTTCAGGTACCTGATTCCATGTAACCACATGATGTTGAGCCAGCGGTGTGCTGTGAAAGAGAGAGACTGTTACTCTGTGTCTGCTGCAAAACTGCTTGCCTTGACACCAGTCTGCTGCTCCACTGGGATCACCTTGACACTTGAAAGCCAAGAAAAAGATTATATTCTATGGACAAAAACAGCACAAACTAAAGGTAATTGGTGCTCAGGGGAAGACCGGATCATGAACTGAGTTTGATTTGGCAGCAGCTTGTGGGAGGATGTGGGGAAGGATGGGAGGGGGAGGAAATGTGGTGGGCAACAATAAAGTGGGCAAGCATGGCCTAGAAAGCTTATTTAATTCCTTCCATGCATCTAGCTCTATTGAAACATTATTTGAACAGCTATTCAGCTTGAATATGCATTCATGGAAGTAATGTATGGACAGATACATGACTGCAACTTTTGTTGCTTCAAAGTGATTGCTGTTTTAAGGTTTGAATGTGGGCTAGTCTCTCAGAAATCCTGAGTTACACTTATTCTGTATGCTTTGGTTTTCCTGCCTTATTGGATGGTTGGGACTAAAAACTCTACTTGCCATGTCTTAGTGACTGCCTTGCTAGAGAACTTCTGAGTTATTTTATTGCATCATGGTACAAGTAAACTTCTTTACTTTCAGATTCTGGTAGACGCTCTTCTGAATCTACTTGCATTGTGGAATATGGAAGAGCTGTGGACATTAGCTACTTGCAGTACCTGGGAGAAGCTCAAGAAGCTATTCTGCAGTGTCTGAAAGATTGTAAGGTTTGGTCTGCCTTGTATGATGGAGTAAACCCTGATCCAGATACCTTTATCCAAATGCTTGCTGAGGAGAACAGTACAGATGTGGAAGACCCCATGTTTCAGCTCCAGCAAAGGACACCGAGCATGTGTAGCTCCTCTCAAGTAACTTCATTTGGTGAGAAGATGCAGTTGGAGCTGGAATGGGACGATAGCTATGACACAGGGATTTCTCCTGGTTCTGATGTGAGCTCACCACAACCGTATGATGATATGGGAAGCACAGAGATGCCGCCACCTGCAGAGCCACCCAAACACATTCAAGAAATGAAAAAAAATGCAATCATGCTCATCAAAGGATCTTACATAGAGGAGTCAGACTTTCAGGATGATGTTATAGTTTACAGGTTGTGTGCCCAGAAGGATACTCAAGAGGATAACTCCAAGGAGAAAACTTCGAAGGTAGCCAGAGAGCACGAGATCCAAAGCCAAACTGTAGTCAATGGGCTTCTTGCAAAGAACCAGCTGGAAACCGACTTGGATGAGCACAGTAAGAAAAATTCAAATTTGACTCAAGGTGTAATGAAAGAACAAATAAACCAGAACATGACTGAGATTGATCCACAGCCAGACTTCGAGTTGAAGCCTTCTCCTCAGGAGGCAGATTGTAACTTAAGTGTAAGACTGCTGAGCACAGATGGTGAGGACTTCATTGCACAGTATGACAAAATTATTAAGGAACTGGATCCAAACAGTGCAAGCTTGGAGGAGCAGAAGTTGGATACTCCTGACCCTGTTTCTCCTGCAGAAGAGGAGGAGGACTTTGAGAATTTCTCAGCAGACACCCCTTCTGCGGAGAGCATGTCATCTCCCTTTGGACCAAAGGAGGACGTCTCTCCCAAGCATGCTGTGAGGAGCCAGAACACTCCGTTTACAGGTGGAATGCCCTGTTAATTACATACATAGTGAATACAGGAAGGCACAGTCATTAAAGGTGGCCAAATGAGATCACACTGTGCAGCACACTGCGTAAACATAGAGCAAGGAACAGTCCTGGCACTAAGGAAGGTATAGCTGAGACCAGTCCAAGGAGAGTAAGAGATCCAATGTGAAAGAGCAGAGCAGTCAGAGTGGTGACAGCAAATGGTGGTTGCTTGGGTTTTTTTTGCTGCTTTTTAAAAGTAATTGTTTAAAAACTTCAGCAGGGGGTGTGTTATTTGTATGTCAGAGCTCCATCAATCTAGAAAAGGCTTTTTTCCGTCAAAAGGGGACTGGAGTAACTGTTCTAATATAAAAAGACCAGGTAAATCATTTGCTTTTCTGGTAGTTTTCATCTCTTGATACTATGGATGTGGTATCACGTTGCCGTATTTTTTTCCCGCTTCTATTTCACATCTGAGCACGAGGTGGCAGCACTGACGCCATGTCTGTACGTGCTGTGCTGGTCTCCATGCAGTGCCCTGGCATCCTGTTCCTCCAGCGTCAGGTTTGCCCTCGCTGTTGGTACGCTTTTCTGTCTTGTGCCAGGCAGCAATTTAAGCCTGGTCTCCGCAGGCTGTCCAAGCCACTCAGGAATGACAGTGCCGTCGGAGGTTAGAGTGGGATTTTGATCTGTATGTGTACTGCTCCTTGCACTGCGGACTTCTGGTCTTTAATTAGGTTTCCTAGATACCACAGTAATGCAAATAATAAAAAATAATAATGTATCTAGATTTTCTCATCCAAACCAAAGCCTCTATTAGCTGGCTTCTCGTTCCTTTGAAAGGGGGAAAACATTCATTTATGTCCATTGAAATGCAGGCCGTTCTGGTCAGCTGCAACCAGCTTGCCTGGCACTGTCTCTTAATTGAAAAATTCAGCCTGTTTTCCAATCAATTTGCTTTTTTTGCTGTGGTGGCAATTTCCTTGTACCAGAAGCTAATCACATACAAACCTTTCTGTTTCTCATTATCCGCTGTCAAATGTAGTTCAAAAATATTGTCCCTGTCTGTCATTCTTCATCCAGTCCCTCCCTCCATTTGTACCTTTAAAAAACTAAAACAAATCCACAAAATACTCAACCTCACCACCACCACCTAAAAAACCCCCCAAACAGCAACCCCACAAACCCTCAGCTGAGCAAAACAAAGAGAAGACTCCCCAAAACCTTGCTGTTTGCTTCCTATCCACACCATGTTTTAGTCTTAGACTGATGGAGATTGCAAGTGAGGAGCTGCTCATAACAGTATCTCAGGAAAGTTGAGATTGCAATTCTTTCAAATATAACAGTATATTATACTTGTTATCTTATGTCTGTAGATGTGTAAGAGAAGAGTTTTTAGTTGCTTTCGCTGCTTTGGGGTGCTCTCATGGGACGAGGCTTCTCTCTGCAGAATCAAATAACCTGAGTTTTCCACACCCAGTAAATTCAGCAATACAAAGGCCTGTGGATCGATGAATAAAATGTTCTGTTGGTGCCTATGCCCAGTTTTAAAGTATTAAACACTATTGTGTTTTCCCTGAGCAAGAAAGAATGTGGTGTTCAGGAGCAGGAAGTTACATTCTGCCCCCTTCCCAGCGCTTGACTTCGTGGTCACGTAAGGATGCGCAGTCAGGAACTGAATAATTTTTTGACTTCTCATCTGTTTACTGTGTTCCTTACAAGGCTTGCAAACTCTGCTTAGTTCCTCTGATTCTCATTCCAATAATTTCTTGGGAGAGGATAAACACTCTACCACTGAGAATTGTTCTATCTTGGTGTAACCTCTCTCACAGTGGCATACAGCACTTATAACTAGTGCCAGCTCCAGCTTTACCTACTCAGCCTTGGAGCCTGACCTAGAGGAGCAAAACAGTAATATACCTTGATTCCTTCTCCTGTGGTCCCTCATCATACAGTAGAGCTCCTACTGCACTGGGATCCTCAGGAGCTCTGTGAAAATGTCTCCGTGAACATGAGAGGGGAAGCAGTAGGTTATGTTGGGACAAGAGAAGCTGCACATTGACAGAAGGTTTTGGTGCTGCTCCACTGGGTACCCAGGCAGGAAGGAGTCCTGCAGGACATGGTACCAACCTTTCCTCTGATCACTGATGTGGTTGAAGGGCACCTGCCACATAAAGCCTTGTCAACGCTGGCCTTCCTATGTTTCTTTTTGTGAGTAGAGCTGTGCCAGCATCAGCCATGATAGATGAGTCTCAAGGGAGTGTTTGCTTTGTACTCACGGCAGCTATAAAACATGATAGACTTCAACCTTTACTGAAGCCCTGCTAGGTGAAGTGGTGACATAGGTGCTTCTGATTTGATTCTTACTGTTGCACCGGCCCAGAAATGCTTTCTTCAAGCTTCTGCCATAGTGTGCAGCAGGCATGTTAGTCTGGGCTCATCTCTGTGCAGGTAGGTTGAATGGCAGCTATTTGCGAGCAGAGGGGAGCTGGAACAGGGTCAGATTATCGTCATTTGCTTCACCCTAGAGATGCCCATGGCATGCATCTTGCACTAGGGAATAGGGGGGATACTCAAAAGCTAACAGTGCTGTAGTCCCCCACCCAGGGTGGGTGGTTTCCCTAGCTTTTATGCGGCCAGAATAGTGTGGTGGGACTAGGTGTGAGATGAAGGACGTTTCTAAGACCTTACTTGTGATCAGGTCACAGGCTGTTTCAAGCATCTCACTGGCTGTATGGGCTAACAATATGCAGTGTTTGATTAAAGTCAAACTCAGCCTTAGGAAGGCTTCTTAAGCTTGAGCACTAAGGGTTTGTGTACTTTCATGGTAAATGCTTCTGTATTTCAGTGTTTATCCTGCAGCACGAATACACAAACTAAAGCTATTATTTATTGGTGACATTTATATGATAAAGCCTATGTCTACCAATAATTTTGCTTATAAATCTATTTTAATGTCTTCCCTGCTTTGTGTGACAGTTTGCAGTACTGAAAATGCATTTTCTTGTGATGTGAGCTATCACAGGTCTTGATTTTTATGTTAAGAGTAGCGTATTCATATTTTTAGAACACCAGTTTTTAGAGGTGACAAGCTATCTATCTGTAATTTTCTTTGCCCAGTGCCTGCGTACAAATAAGCTACAAGAAGAGTAAAAAGGACAGATTCTGTTTGCATTGATGCTAGTGGTTTGATATTGATTAACTTCAAGGGGAATAGAACAGTAGACCATAATATAAGAGACTCATTGGTGGGTGTAAAGTGGAATAGTTAAATATGTTAAATATGCCATTAATGTAAACTCTTTGGCTAGCTAGCAAAAATGCTGTACTCACAGAAGCTTTTAACACCTTTGTTAATTCTGTTTTGTCTGTTCAGATACAGTTTGGGTTTTCTCCCTGCTGTCTTTAATTAGCATGTGGGAAGTCTCATTTTGTTGGTTCTAATGATAAAAATTCCTTTTAAATGCCTGTATCCTGGATCTTGGGATTTTCCTTCTGTGGAAACAAAAGAATTGGTTTCTTCTTTTCTTGCAGGACCGTTCATCAGTGTAGTGTTATCAAAGCTGGAGAACATGCTGGAGAATTCCTTGCATGTAAATTTACTGCTTATTGGGATTATTACTCAACTGGCAAGTTATCCACAGCCTCTTCTTCGCTCCTTTCTGCTCAATACCAACATGGTGTTTCAGCCTAGTGTGCGGTCACTTTATCAGGTATTTGACTTCTCAGAACAGTATTTTTGGTGTCTGGTTGAACCTTATGTTGGCTTTTTTCAGTTCCACTTGTTGCTTTCCCACCTGCCCGAGAGCCTCTCAGCTCATTTCAGTGTTTGTGCAAAGAACTGGAAATTCTGTATGACCGTAACTTTTGTCATAACTCTGTTTTAATGCACCTAGAGAAGGCCTGAGTATTGAGTCTGTGGCTGCACTGGGACCAAGAGAGGAAGGAGTAATCGTTTCTGTTGTGTTGGCAGGTGCTGGCATCTGTGAAAAATAAAATTGAACACTTTGCTTCTGTTGAAAAAGACTTCCCAGGTCTCCTCCTGGAGGCCCAACAGTACTTGCTTTTTCGTATGGACATGTCTGACGCTGCGGAAGAATTTCTAACCAAAGGTAACTGTTAGCCACACTCAGAGGAGTGCTGGGGGGAATGACTCACCAGCTACCTCTCATTCTCTACAGAATGGGTAAAAGTAGGTGTGGTGCGTCATGAGTACCATTAGCTGACTTGAATCTGCTGATGCTTGGTAGGCCACAGTATATGGATCCATTTGGATATTCTTCGCTCTTTAGAAGCTCTTATTTGCTACAGAAAATGTTCACAGGAGTAACAGAATCAGCTCTTGGCTCGCTGTCAGTTTGGCCGTAAACAAACTTGCTTTCAAGGCATAAGGTAGGATGGCATATGTGCATGATTTCATTTTATTTTTAGCCTGACCTTCAGCTAGTCAAGGGCTTTTTTGATAAATGTTGGGGAGGACAGAAGTCCAGAATGAATTGGTTTCTGCAACAATTGAATAAGCCTTCATATTGAGGTTTGGGTTGCTACTGAAGGAGATGGATATTAGCCAGAAAACTTTGTGCTTTCTTGAATGAAATGAATGTTACATTCTGAGAGCTTTCCAGATTCAACCGGGCAACTGGTAGAAACGGGGCCCTGCCCTGAGGAAGTGCTTGTTCTCAGGTTCCTGCTGCACTGGCCAGGCTCGGTGCAGGTTGCCCCTAAAAGCCAACTTCAGTGCGACAGGAATGTCAGATTTGGTGAGAGCAGTGACTGCAGTTATTAAGAGCTTGACTCAGCAGCAAGGTTTAGGAGAGGCTGCATTTACAGGTGTGTGCTGACTCATCATTGGGTGTCATTAATGATCACCCACTCTACCCACTCCCACATACTTTTCTTGAATTTCCAGAGGTGTGGAAAGCGGGACTTTTTCCTATGCCCCTTTGATTGGATCTTCATTATTCAGGGCTTTGAACAATAATCTGCCTAGAAACTAGGTAGAAGTTTGTGTTTCTAAGGTTTGCAGTTCCTCTGGTCTGTAAAATCTTGCAAAGGCTACTTCTTGAAGCAGTTGTCTGTGGAAGAGTCCCCCGTAAAGGTGCTGTTTATTACAAGTGTTGGCACTGTTTTAGGCTCTGCATTCTGGAACCATACATTGGGAAGCCTTACAATTAGACGGTATTGCAGCTAGTGTGTGGGAGATGAGATTAGGAGGCAACATTTAGTGTCTCTTTTTCAGGTTTTGCCACTAAGAACTTTTATGTAATGTATTCCCAATGGCATTTATTTATACTTCCACTTTTACATCACAAACAGAATTTGCCAAGTTGTCTCATGCTGGCTGTTATTTAGGAATTGGAATCAAGGCTGCTTAGTCACCCTCCTGGTACATTTTCTTCTGTGTTGTGGCAACTCCTGCAAAGAAGGCACCTCTTGACAAATAGGTGGGGAGTAAATAGATGTCTGGATAACTGCAGACTTGGTTCCCAACAAGACTGGTGATGCGAGTAATCAAACTGCAATTCTTGGGGCAAGTAGGCACAGTAGTCCATCAACCTGCAGTAGTTCATTATATCGATTAAGAAGTGCAAGGTAGGAACTACTACAATAGTAGTAAATGAAATAAACAACAAGGAACTCCCCTAGGATTTTTTCACACTAGCTGGAATGCCACCCTTGAGAGTCGTGCAGATCAGCTGTTCTCTGAGGGCTTTTTCCCCCAGACAGAACTGGTGAAGAACCCCAAAGTTGTCTCTACGGGTCTGAGCATAACTGGCTCCTACAGAATCCACATCAGAAAAACGGAAGCCAGACTTAGCAGGGAGTGCAGATATAAACCCCAAATACTGCAGAGCATGTCTTTCTCTTGACAGCAGTGGTCTCTGAAGGTGTCTGCGCAGAAATGGACGGCTTATTTTCTACTTGCAGTAGTACGTAGTTTCCTTACACAGCAGCTTGGGTTCTGGTTAGATGCGTAGAGCTGTCATGATGTAGATCCCCTATGAAATGCTGCCCTTCTTTCAGTGTGTTGGTAACGGTATCTCCAGAGTGCTCACTTTCCCAGTTTCTCAGCTGTACGATGCAGTTTGCATCCTGACCCTTGTAGGAAGTAGACAGTCCTGGTGAAAGGAAAAAAACCCCCAAAACTCTTGTCCCTAGACCAGCTTTCCACTCTTTTTTCCTTTTTTTTCTTCTTCAATAAGCAGGCAAATCTGAATCAAAATGTTTTTAGGGAAATGTATCAATTTTGATGCTTTTTGAAGAGAAGTGTGTTAAATAAAAGACGAAAAGCTTTGACAGTATGCTAGCATTCTGGGTATATTGGCTAAACTATTAAACCTTAAAATATTAATTATGAAACATGTTGACTTTAGAAAATCTAAAAAAAAATCTTCAAGGGAAGCTCAACACTTTTTCTTTTCATTGTAATTCATAATTTAAGTTGGTTTTCCTCCCACAGTCAGAATTTTCCACAGATCTGAAATTCCTGTACTCTAGTAGATAAAAATTTGTAGAATAACAATATGAATGATTGATAAGTCTGGAGTTGGAAAGGGTTTTTGTTTTTTTTTTTTAAACTCAAGAAAAGTACAACTCTGTTAGATGATTAAGATGCAAATTTTTTGAGCATTTGGAAGTGCACTGTAATTCCACAGTGCCTTAGGAGAACTCTAGGAAAGGAGCAAAAGCACAGAGCTGTTGAAGGGCAGGACTGCTCTGCGTGTGGAGCGAGCGAGGCGTTCATCTCTGGGTCCTTGTGTTAGCTGCTTGCCAGGTTTCAGAGAAAGGGTGGTGTAACCAGAGACCAAGCTGCCTGAGCATAAACTGCATCCCCTTCAAGGGAAACTCTCTTAGTGCAGCCATGTGGCGCTTGGCTCAGCTGCAGCATGTGAGTTGATACAGCAGTCCTTTTTTCTTTTCTTTTTTAATGATTTACTTATACAGCTCATGAGAACACCCACTTGAAAGTTAGACAGGATTCTACCTGTCTCCAGTTCTGCCCTCAGTGCCGTCTTGCGGCAGCGAGTTCTACAAGTTAGTTTTTCTCTGGTAGGTATTTATTCCCTTCGGTGTTAAATTTTGTCACCTGTTTAGTTTCACTAAATTAATTATCATTTACTTAAAGTGCAGTTCTGCTTCAGGGGGAAGCAGGAAGCAATTGATTGAAGTTTAAGTGCTGCTGTCACTGTAATTCCACGCGTTCTAATGCTTGAGCCCTGATGCTCTGAACTTTGGCAGCAGAGATCATATAGCAGAGCACACGGTGCTTCTCAGTTGCTCTTTTTTTAAATTTTAGATGCTTTACAGGGAGTTAAAGTTAAATGTAGTTAGTGGGGGTTACAGCTGTCCAAAAAAACACAACTTTTTCAAACATTTCCTCCCTTAGGAGTTTGAAGCAAGCTAGAAACTATGGCCGTGCTGTAGCTTCACCTCAAAGCCATTTATTTGCATGCTGATTCATGGGGTGCAGATAAAGAAAGTGATCAGTGAAGTTCAAATGGTATTTTGATGTGGGGGAGGGCTAGAGCACAGCACCATTTAAATTGAGCAGCCATGCTGGGTCTAGATGGTAAGGTATTATCTGCTAGTTCATAAGGTAAATCTGTATTACTCTTTCCCTTGACTCCTCGTCTGTCCACATATTTCTCTCACCAGAGCTAGAACTGAATAATACATAATCTGAGGAAAGATAGCTAATAAAAAATGCAATAGAATTGAGCCACATAGAACTTTAAAAGGTTGGATTAGTGGAGTATCTCCCTGCGTGGTCTGGGTACTGCAGACTACAGCTCTGAACGCAGGAGCCCTTGTAAAGTGAGCTGGGCACCCTACAAATCCTGGATGTGTGTAATATACCAACTCTCTTTTTTTCCCTCCTCTCTTCCTGGCTTTAGGTAGTGTCCAGCACGGCAGCACCACAGGGAAAGGAAGGAACCTCTCTGAAGCTTGCCCGGCCGTACTCCAGCCTTTCCTGGGACATAAAGTAAAGAAAGGCCTGGCTCATCCCAGCCTTCCCGCGCACGTGAGGAATGCTGTCCTTGCAGCTGCCCTTTTCCCGGAGTTCCTGAAGGAGCTGGCAGCTCTTGCCCAGGAACATTCCATTTTATGTTACAAAATACTGGGGGACTTTGAGGATTATTATTAGTGGGGGTTTTTAAATGTGTTTTAAAAAAGCTTTTGGAGGTTAAACAGATTTTTAATGCGAAGCTGCTTACAAAAGAAAGTTCTACTTCAATATTTCCTGAAAATACTTGATTTGGAGGGGGAAGGAGGCGGCAAAATGTTATTCCATGTTACCTTATGTTAGGCCTTATCATTTCCCTCTGTGCTACGTAACTTATTTGCGCAATTTCTGATACTTCTCTTACTCCAGCTTCCTAATTCATCTGCTCTTTACACAGCGCTGCTCTTAGTGTCGCTGATCCCTGGTGTGTCTCTGCATAGAGACTTGTAGGTTGGCTGAAAGAGGGGCAAGTGTTATAGCTCTTTCTGTTCCAGGAACACTTTTCTTGATAGCTTGTTAGAAGACTGTTTGCTAGGAAAAACATTGCCCCTGGGGACAGTTCAGAGTATAAAAATACACACAAAATCTGCACAAAATCCCTTCATGTGAAGGGCTGTACTTTTTAATGTCTTTGTCCCTTTCCCTTCCTTTTCCCTTTAGCACAGTCTTACCAATCCACACCCAAAGCCCTCTTTTTTAACTAGGGCTTGGGTTTTTCAAATTCAAGTGATCTTATGTGTGTTAAACCCATGACTAGCCCCAAGCAGGTGCTGGACCCTACACATACCATATTGCCTTATGTTGCAGACAGATCTGCAGCGATCAGCTGTTGGTCTTTGAAGTCAAATGAACTGTGTAAGTGGATGTGGATTGCAGACTGCCTGGAATTCTCCTTGCAGTTTCTCAGCATTCCTTGATAACTACTGCGTTGCTACCTAAACTCTCAAGCATGCCTTAGTTAGACAGATTTGCACAAAGTACAAAACGTTTCTATGCAAGCTGCAATTAGCACGTAGTTTGTTTTTATGCTTATTAAAATAAGCTAAAGAAAGGTATTCAATATCTTTCAGTAGTATTAAAAGCACAGCAGGCTGGTTTTGTCTTTTTAATGAAAAACATTGGCTTGCTCCTGAAAGCTGTTCCATTGTTGGGTGTTTTTGGTTAAGGGAAAGTTAAATACTGTTTGATTATTTTAATTTAGGTGTAGACTTTTCCTAATATTGCACTTTTGGCATGTTGAGGGGTGGACCAGACTGTTTTCCAGCTGTAGGAAAAGAAGGAGTAGTGGGGGAAGCTGTCTCCTGGTGACTAACTGCTTGAGAAAATTCTCTTCTGTGAGTAATGGGCTTCATTAGAAGAACCCACAAATGATGAATTGGTGCATCACCACTGCATTTCGTCTTATCTTAGTAGCATAATTGTGCTTCCAGTGTGCTGCACTTGGCTACATAAAGAGGGGCTTAGTTCAAGAAAGCCTTAAACCCCCTTAAGCCCCTTTGCCCAGGGAAGAAACTAACAGTGACTCTGGAAAATGCGAAGGAACAGGTATCAGAATTAATTACAGGTCAAGTTCTGGTGGAATTTGCAGTGCAATTTAGGCTGCTAAAGCCTTTAGATGCTTCTGAAAAATCGTACCTTTAATCTACAAGCTGTGAGAAGCATTCATTGCGTCAGGCTGCTGTAGGCTGTTCAAGGAAAAAACTAATCCCAAAGCGCACCTCTAACAAAATCATCTCAAGAACTTTCTTGGTCTGACTGCGCTTGTTTTGCAGTACAGCCTTCACTTCCACGGTGGCTGGGGGTCGTGTGCTTCCTCGCTGGCTCTCTGGTTTGCTGTCGCTTTGAACTCGGGCGCCCCTGCCAGGCCGTCCTGTAAATCACCTGCTGACCTCCATGGCACCCTGCTTCACCTCACCTGGGAAGCCAAAGCCAAGGCTATGGGTGTTTCCTCAAATCTTGGTTGGCTGGGTTTGAGAGCTCTTTCTTTTTTTTCCCCTTCATTGTTCTTGTAAATGGGGACGGGGTGGGTTCTTTCCCCACACTCCCCTGGTTTGGCCCCCAGTGTTACCAGTAAGGCTGCCCTTCATGCTGCACTTGCAGGGCTGGCCTGAAGGGGGTCAGTAGTGTTGTGTGGACAGTTCTAGCATTGTGGTTGCAGCGTCTGACCTTGCTCTGCTCCTCACCTTTTCTCCTTGGAGCTTTATATGACCAAAAGAAAAGGTACCAAAGGAGCGTGAACAGCCAACTTCTAGTGGCTCAGAGACAAGAGGCAATCCAATCCTCCTTCTGAAGGACTTCTTGAAAAAGGAACAAAAGAATTTTGGTTGGGTTGGTTTTGTTTGTTTGTGTTTTAAATAAAGTATTCTGCAGACCAGTGCAGTGAGGTTACTATGCGAACACTCCCTTCCCTTGTTTTATTCTAAAATAAGAACCTTTCTTCCTGGGTAGGAGGGATTTCTTTTGTGATTGTGCATTTGTTGAAAGCACCAGTTAAAATTAACAAAGTCACGGCAGTTTCAGCTCAGCAGGTCTATTAAGCTACATGGGGATTTTAAAATGTGGACTGCTCAAAAAAGCATCTGTAAATTTGAGGAAGGGGAGGATTTACCTCCTAAGCTGTAGCAGAGCTTATGCTCTACATCCAGAAGGATAAATTCAGCCTTTGAAACCTGGAGTCGTGTGGGAGACTTTGCGCTGAAAGGTCAGAACGGCGTTTGTACACCGCGTCCCTCGTACATGGGAAATCTGCCTGTCAGCTCCCCGGGCGGACGAGGTGGAGGAGTACAGCGACCCTGGCACGGGGCTGGACAAACGGCCGTTGTACGGGTAACTTTATATTACTTGGCTCCTGCACGGGGTCAGGCTTGCAGCTCTGGCTTAGTTGTGACAGTATCATAATGTCCAGCACCCTGCAAAAAAACCCCCAAAATCATAAAAATGGGCAGGAATTGCATCTTCCTGTCTTCAAAAGGCAGAACCTGTGATTTAGGGTGAAAACAGTCATCTTTTGAGATTAGTTACCGCTGCATGTGTAAGTTAGTAAGCAAGCATTTGGCTGAAGAAGCTTCTTCCCTCCAGTTGGGTAACATGTTATCCCTTCTCTGACCAGTGGTAAATCTTTTTCCAAAACCCCCCCATATGACTATAGTCCGGGCAGCAGGCCCCCGGCAGGCACGGTGTGATGCTGCTCTTTCAAGAGTAAAGCAGTGGGCTGTGGGCTGGATTCCCCCACCCTCACTTGAGCGTGTGACTAGAGCAGTTCCTCTGCAGCACGTTGTCTCGGCATCAGTTGTGAGTGAAGTGTCTTGGGGTTGGCAGATCTATTCCAAAACCTGCAGGTGGTGGCTTAGTGATACCAAAGTTAATTTCCAGTCTCCTGCTAGATGTCTCAAACTGTGAATGCCACCTTTCCAGCGACATAGCCTTTGTGTTCTTAAGCTGTTCTGCTGTATCAAGGAATCTTGCTGGCTACTTCAACCTGCTGCTTTTTTCCCCAGCCTACCTATAAAGCGATCACTTTGTCTTAGAACAGTTGTAGCTGTTCTCTCTTACCTTTGATTGGTTTTGGATGTGCTGAGGGATAGTCTCAGTGCACACACAGGCTGTATTAATTGCCCTACGTGCTTGGCAACTTCCATTGAAAACCCTTTGCGTGTGCTGCAGATCTTTGGACACCTGCAGTCAGTTGCAATCCCTGCGCTGTGTGGTTGGCCCTACCTGATGCCTTTCTATCATTGCATTCCAGGCATTTGCCTTAAATTTCACCTTCTCCATGTGTGCCCTAAAGAAAAATACAGGATTTCAAATCAGATCAAGTTGTTGGTGTTGCAGTTTTGGATGTGAAAGACTTACCACCTGTTTTTGTCCTGGTAACTTCTGACCTTGGTTTGGAAGCTCAGAAATGAGCGTGACTGTTCTCAGCTCTGTATTGTGGAGATGAGAATTCCCAGTGGTGGGCATGGGCTGTCCCTCTCACTGGCACACAGAGTATCCAGTTCATAAAATGCTCATTTCCTCCTTCATTGGGGTTTGTCACTTCTGTAATAAGCCTGATGAATTCAGAGGTGTCCCATTGCTGCTGTACCTGCTCGGGCGGGGCTTGACCTGTTTGGTAAGACAGGTAAATTTCCCAGAACGGGAGAGAACGCGCTGTGATTGGGGTGGGTGCCAGACATTGGCAGGGGCTGTGCTTCGGAACGGGGCAGATGACAGTAAGCCTGAGCAGCAACTGTGCTAGCAGCACCTTTCTGGTTGCCTTTGGCCCAGGCACAGTGCCTGAATGGCCCGTTTGTTCCTTCAGAGAAAAACATTTGCAAACAAACGTACTCATCCCAGAGTCCAAGGGTTTAAGTTCAGGAGGTTAAGTTCTATTTACCGAGAGCAGCAGACCATCTTAGCACAGCACGTAAGCAGTCACTACCCTTCTGTGCACGCTGCTTATGCCTCCCAGAAGGTTTCATGCTTCAGGGAGGTTTTTTAGCTCTGCTGAGAAGCTCTGAAATCCCAGGGTTGGGGAGAAAAGGATTGGGAACGGTGCGATTTGGTGCAGTTAAATTATGTCATTGTATCATGTGAATTTGTCACCACAGCTCCTGTTTGAGGGCAGCTTGATTTAATAAGCAATTTACTGTGCTGTATTTACTGAAATTGCTATGTCATGCCTGCAGTTCTTACGACAGCTCTGATTACATTTGTAACATTTAAACCGCATCTGCAGTTGTGAGCAGAATACTGGGATTTTCCTCGGAAAGCTCTGGCACAATGCAGGAATGCTGCTGATGTATCCAGATCTGGTCTGGATAATTACTCTGTGTTCTTCCTTGCACCTTTGGTGTGTTGTCATCAGAAAGGGAGGGTATGTGACACTCTGGCCACTGGCATTAATGAGCACACCAAAGGTAAGACACTGCACATTAGCAGGGGGCACTTCCCTCTGTATGAAACTCATGAAGAATTTTTATTTGCCTTGCTCTGATTTACCAGGGACCATAAAGAAGCAGCGCAGAGGAAGCTTGAAAAATAGTTGTGAATGTCTTAGGGTAACTGTCCAAGTGGGTAGCACTGCTGTGGAACAGTCTGTCTGGGGCCAGAGCGGTGCGAAGGAGGGTCGGTAGCAATTGCTCCTTGTTATGGTGGTGTCAGCCTCCCCTAAATAGGAATTCCCGTAACACAGCAGTGGTGCTGGCAGTCAGCCTGAAAACCACCACAGAACGCAGCCCTGTCTCAGCGACAGCCCAGCCCTGACTAAAGGTGCTTCATGTTTTTGGGGGCCCCCAGCTTTTCCAAGGGCCTCGTGGCCCAGCATCCGTGTACTTCATTTGTTACGCGCCCAGTTGGAAGCCTCTTATTTATGAATAGGAGCATTACTTGGATTCTCAAATATGCAGGTACTTAAGGCAGCGTTTTGTGCTGACTCTGCACGTCTTCTTTTTGTTCATTGATTATAATGGTTCTTGTGTGGCAGCTGGATTAAATTAAGACTGAGGTCTCTGGGCTAACAGCCCTGATGGAACTTTTCTGCAAAGGCTGCATTTCTCAACCAAGTGGCTTGCTGGTGAGCTTCAGCAGCCTGCCCGCACTCAGTTGTGTATTCTGCACTAAATACCTGCAAACTTCTGACAAAGCCGCTCCATAGCAGATGTATTTTATCACAGCCTACTTTAAAAAGAACTAGTTTGGATCTGGACCAAAAAATTATATTGATCAGTCAAGTCCAAGACAGCTAAACTGCACCCAGCTCAGTGCTGCCGTGTCAGTTTGGCCAGAGCTCAGACGAAATGCTGTCTCATCCTCAAAGGAGAGGGAGCGGCTCTGGGTCTCTGTATCCCTTGCCACAGCTTGAGCCAAGGACTCATGGCTCTCGAGGTGTCTCTCGGTGTCCAAGTGCAGCTTGGTGTTGACAGCTCTGACCAGCGCCTGTCATAAAATTCCAGAGCCATAACAGCATGCTTCGTGTTTCAGGCTGAAAAACCTAGCAGCCTCCAAAGCCAGTCTGAAAACATGACCTCTCAGGCCTTAGAAATGAGAAGGTAAAATACAATTTAGGATGGTTATGCCTCCTCAGTGGGTGCAAATGCTTAGGTAAGTGAAGCGGTTGGTTGATGTGACCATACATCAGAACTCTGCTTCATGCTTACCAAAATGCCTGCGCGTGGAGGCAGCGTTCCCTACAGTGAAACTGTTGGCCTTCAAGTGCTCGTTAGGAATAGCTCATGGTAGGACAACCTCTGCAGCTCCATGTACTGAACCCAGCTCTAGGCCTTTCTGCAAAGGCTGCAATGACAAGGCAATGTGTGTGGCATGAAATAATTGGCTGCCTCTGTACATGCTGGAGCAACATGAGGTCTGGGACAGCTGTCACCAGTCTTTTTTGGGAGAAGCCAGCAGGTGAGACAGGTGCATTTGCAGTAGGGCCTCGTGCACAGATAAAGGGGAGTGACAGCAAAGGTAGGGTCTCTCGGCATCTGTAGGTACAACTGAGCAGCAAATGCTGCAGGTGGCCATGAAATGCCTGTACAGCCTTTGAGAGCTCTGAGGGGTCTGGGACTAGGAGAGCTCTAGACCTGGTGGGTGCTTATTAGGAGTTGCACGCAGCTGCCTTGCTCACTAAACTAGATGTACTTTCCTTTGCATTGTTGTTGCCTCAAGGCAGCACCCGAGTGTTTCTGTGGGTTTGCTTTATTGCAGCAATGTGGGGTGTGGCGGAGCAGAGCCAGAAGAGCAGGAGCATTCCTGGTGGATCTGTGTTCCTACTGTGGTCATCCCTATTTACAGACCAGCCTGAGGCCTCTTCTAGATAGAGCTTAAACTTGCCATCGCAAGAGGGAGAAAAAGGTACAGCAAATTACAGGTCACCATGATTTTGGATTGTGTATTTTTTGCCTTCCTCACACTGCTTAGCAACAGAATTACATATGTATATATTACCTGAAGTTTTGCAGCTTCTGAGTGGACAGTGTTGACTTGCAGTCAACAACCTACCCACTAACATTTGGGTCAAGAAATCTTCACCTCCTCTCTGCTGTGACTTGGTTTTGTGTCGCCACTACATGACACAGAGTCCAGTGAACTTCATAGTTGTACACAGCACTGCAAGGAGGGTGCAGGCAATGAGGGCAGACAGACCAGCCACATGCTGTGCCATCTCCTCCCTTGCACAGTTTGAGGAAAGCTGAGTGAAAACTCAATTTGCTTTTCTTCACGTGCAAGAAATGCGTGCTGTACATGCTGGGCAGAGACTCGGGGCTACTCATCACTAGGAAGGTGCTGCCGAGGTCAGAGGTTGTGAAAGTGGGGGGCGGGGTGGCAGGTAGAGGGGTGCCCTGAACAGAAACGAGAGCGTTTCAGTGAGCTGACACCACGCTGCAGAAGTGGAGTGGAAAGGAGCTGCAGAGAAATTGCAGCGTGAATACTCTAGCTGTAAATTTTTTAGTTAAGGTTCCTATCATACGCTGCTATTTTTAACACAGTTAAAATTAAACTCTGCAGCCAAGGCTGAGTGCTAGAAATTCTTTCTTCAGTACTTCAGCATTGCCAGCATCTTTCTGGACAACTTTCTTCTCTTCTGCAACCTCAGATATAGGATACTTTCAGCTATACGGGATAATCATCTCTCTGCCCCCAGGAATGACCTCCTAAAGGACTTCCAGTAATGAGTAGATGAGATTGTTGTGCCAGTGTCTGGTGTCAGCTTTTAATTTGTGAGTGTCTTCCTTGGCCCTCTGTTCGGGGACGGTTACTGCTGAAAATCTGCACGAAACTGTCCTTGATTCACCCCACCCATGCTGCTGCACAGATGGCACCTGCAGTCGGTCGGCCAGGGAGCACCCGTGTAGCTAAATAAGATGTGCGAGTTGGGGTCAAAGCCTCTATCTTAATTCTTGAGTTCCCAGCCTTGATACAACCACATTTCAAACAGCCTCCTGCTCTGCAAAGTGTTCTGACGCCCACCACTTCAGAGCCAGGCTCTGCCTTTTATCTCACAGACCCCGTCCTGAGCTGGGGGGAGGGTGTGGGGGTAGGTTAATTTGTTTTTACAACAGCAGCTCTTCAGTTCCCGATGCTGCTGCTTTGTGTTCAGAAAAGTGCAGACGTGGCACTCCAAGACATGGTTTAGTTGATGTGGTGCAATGGACTGATGGTTGGACTTGATGATCTTAGAGGTCTTTCCCAACCTTGAAGATTCTATTCTGAGATTCCGTCCTTAGGTGCTCCACTGACTCTGGCTGGGCCACATATCCCCAAAGTACTGGCACAGTTCAGTGGCCACTTGTGGCATGGGTTCAATTTGCCTTTAGCTCCACTTAGGCCAGGGTGAGCTGGTGGCTGAGCTCAGGGGCTGCATTCAGGGAGCTGTGCCAGGCCAGCAAAGGAAGAGCCAATTGTATGTGTGTGTGAGGTGAGCAGGGTGCACAGAGTAGGAGTGGTGGCAGTGATGGTGGCTGGCCCTGCTAAGCCTTCTCAGTGCCACCAGCTACTGCTGCTTGGAAAGGGGTAGTTGCTATCTCCACAAATGTTAAGAAGATTCATCATCTTGCTCTCACTTAAACCACTCCTTTCTGTCTGAAAGACTTAAAATTTTGTGTGTGTCTGCAAAAGTT
This sequence comes from Laterallus jamaicensis coturniculus, assembly GCA_022605575.1. Lineage (NCBI taxonomy): Eukaryota > Metazoa > Chordata > Aves > Gruiformes > Rallidae > Laterallus > Laterallus jamaicensis. The sequence goes on from JAKCOX010000005.1 coordinate 31,341,147, forward strand.
TTCTTTCCAAATTTTGGCAGTGACTGTTCCATAAGAAGGTGTAAACCTCATAGACTATAGCTGCTCCTTCCCTTCCCTGGAAGGGGAAGAATATTGCAATTATCCCTTTTTAATCCTTCCTGATATCCATTGTGTCTGACATGTGGGGATGAAAACAGATTGAGATTTAGAGGAAATCCATTTTAAGATCTAGTGCTGTACTTGGACAACTTGGCTTGTGCTTTCTGACACAGCTCGTGCTGTACTAGCAACGTGCCACTAGTAGGAGAGCAAGTGGCTAAGGAGAAGTAGCCATTAAGAAGGTATGTGCCAGCAGCAGCAGAGATGATTCCTCCTCTTAAATGTAGCTTAATTACTGCTCTCTCAAAGGTGTTGGCTTGCTTTCCCTTTGTAAAGGAGCACCAGCTACAGCAGCAGCGTCATGCTGTGCAACAACCAGCACTGACCTCAGGGGGCTGCCTTTTAGTTTTCTCAACTAAGGGACTACCTGAAAATTAGGAGTCAATATTTCATGCAGAAGCCATTGTGCCTTTCGACTCTTGCCATGGCAGCAAGAACTGAAGCAGAATTCCAAAATTTCAAGTTTGTGGTATCATCAAGACCTTTGCTGACTCAACATCTGCCTGGAAACCCCCACCACTGTAAGTAACAAAGGGACTTGCTGCTCACAATGTGAAAAGCGACAACAAAAGCCTTTGGGTGAAGGTCAGGTACTGTGAAACTGTGGGGTTGTTGGAGGTTTGGTTTTTAAGGGTCACACTTCTTGATTGCAACCATGTTACTGCTTTTTGTCAGCCCTATGACTCTGGAGCTGTACAGTCATTTTTAAGTGAATAACGGATATGCATTTTATTCATTAAATGTATGTGAAAACCATGAAACTGTTTTTCTTCTAATGAAGAGTTCACCCTTGAACCCTGAGCAGGCTCGTACAGAACTGTCCTCCCCAAGCCATGGATCAGCACTACTGCTCCTCAGAACAAGCTCTCACTGACCTAGTTTGAACTAGTGGTGCAAGAAGTGACTGTAGTCCTGGGGCTGTAGCTGCACCCCTGCGCCCAAGCCTGCCCTGCAGCCCTATCCTAAAGAATGATGCTGAAGTAGCAGCTCTGAGAGAAATGTCATCTCTAAAGCATACGGCTCAGCAGCTTCCACAAAGGCTTTAAGAAGTTCAGGCCCCTAGTACTAAATGGGATTTCTTTCCCTAAAAAATGTCAGTGTGACAGCCTGCCTCAGGTTGTGTTTCCTGGTAACAGTCTGATGGGCTGAAGTGGGATGGGGTTGGAAAGTCAACTCTGGGGCCCTGGTTTCTGTGGGTACTTTATGAGTGGGAGCTGGAAAATAGAAGGTGTAAAAAAAAAAAAACAAACCAACCAACAAATAACCCCACCAACCACACCCTCCAGCACCCAACCCCCCTTAGCATTAAGTAGTGGAGCAGCCCCAGCAGGCACCTGAGTCCTGCTCAGTTTCGGTAAACCAAGGGCAAGTTCAGTTCCTTACAGAAAGCCCTGTGCCAGAGGAGGGTGCAGCCCTGGGCCTGAAGCCTTTTTAACATGGGGTTGAGTTTGCAGCTGAGGAGAAAAAGGCACGATGTGGTGGCTGCGCAGGGCCAGCAGCATGTCTGCTACACTGAACCTCAGAAGGGCTCTGCATCCATCTGCCAGGCACCCTTCAGAACTGAACACCATCAGTAGGCCAAGCAGCTGTGTGGGCACTCAACAAGTACATGGTGAGCAGACACGGTGATGCTAATTCTTAGGTGTGCAGGGGCTTACACCTGCCCTGGCACTAGCACTTAAGCAGCCAGCGCTCTTCTTTCTCCCCATTCCTCAGAACCCAGGAAGAACAAGCCCAGCAGATGGTTTTTGCCCTCCTGCCCTCATGGAGGTGCATTTTGGGGGCTTAATTACTGCAAGGTGTTTTAATCACTGTTACCAGCATGCTCCCACTACTGCACAGTGAGTTACTGGTGTGCACCACCAGATTGTGCATTCAGTTTCCCCTAGCAATAAGGCAGCTGGAAAAGCAGAGTTTCACTTGCTTTATTACAGACCCAGCCTCTTGAGCCTCAGCTCTCCGCGTACTCACGGACACCTCTGGGCACCTGTTTCCCACAGCTGCATGGAAATCCCGTGCAGGAGATGCATGTGACTATATTGGGTCCCACTGCTGTTTCACTCATCTGCCTTTGGCTGATGCACCCGGGGATGGGTGAGATGTGGCACTCTATGAAGTACAACCAGAGATCCTAATGGTACAGGAGGTAGCACTGAAGTCCATTTGCAGTGAACCAGACAGTGGAGCACAAGTCTTCTGTAGACACTTGGGTGGTTTTTGCTTGTGGCTACTCTGACAGCTTCTTCTCCAGTAACTGTTTCACCAGAACAGGATTGGATCGTCCTTGTGTTTCTCTTTGTACCAGGCCAATTAACTTATTTAGAACTTTCAGGTTTCCTGCTTTTATTGCCTTAACCTTGGAAGAAAAAAATACAATACAATCAGACACCAGCATTAGCATAAACCCGTCCCTCTTCACTCACTCGCAGCCAGGGTCTGACTGTTCTTGTCCTGTTAGAACACAGCATTTTGGGCCACGGTGTTATTTATAAAAGCTGCCCTCAGCTCTGCAATAAGCTCCTGCTTTGCTCCCAGGACACAACAGCAAGTCCCTAGAGCAGCAGGGCCTCACAAATAATAGATCTTGTCTTATTGAGAAAGTCAGAGAATGCTTTTGGATTTTAACAGTGTTTGCAACTTGAACAGTGATTTGCTGGAAAGGCACCCGAGAAATTAGACAGATTTCTTTTTGCTTAATAGGATCTACCTTTTAACAGGATCTGCAGCTCACTTATAACAAGTGATTTCTATTGAATCGCATCCCATTTGATAGTATTTGTGAGGGCCTTCAAGTGCAGACGTGGGTGTTTCTGTAGCAGGGTGTTACTTCCTTTAAGGAAGGAATCATTTGCAACATAGCAATTAACTGATCAAACTACGCCCTCCTATCAGGCAGCAAGTGTTTGATGCAGTCACCTGCAAAACAGCAAGGGCTGCAGCTAAAAGCTAAGCAGAGACACTGCAGAAATCACTGGGAATGTCACTTTCAGTCATTCCTAAAGGTGATGTGCTGCTGAAAGATGTGGTTCCGGCCTTTGGGCCATGTGCATGGCAGGGAAGGCTGTCCCTGTGCTGGAGTTACTGGGCAAAAGGCAATGGCTTCAATTAGGCAGGATGGCGTATTTACAGATACTAAGGGGAGGGCTGCGAACACAGGAACCAGTCCCTGTGCCAATACCAAGCCCAAATGCAAATACTGCCACTCATTATGGGATCTGCGGTACTGGCAGCCTGAACTCTTCTCTGTAATGTCACCACATGGAAAGGACTGAGCCCCTGATCTGCCAGGAATTAGGGATGTGGGGCAGAACTCAGCACAAGCCTGATGCTGTATTTACATATGGTGCTCACTGTTGGCTTGGGTGACTGTTGGTAGCTTAGTTCGTGTTGAAGACAGCTACTACCAAAAAGCAAGACCTGCATGCTGTCCCTGCGGAGTACTCAGCCAACCCTATTTTATCAGGTGTGCGCCGGCAGCAATTCAAAGCAAGGAATTACAGGCCTTCAAGGCAGCTTCTGCCTTGGCAAAAGATCACCTGAAGAAAGTAAGGAAGTGAGGCCACTCCACTGCATTTGGCTTGACAAAAAACAGGGGAAAGCAGAGAGGAATTACACTCTCTGAGGAGGAGTTATTATTGAAATGGGAGCGTAGTTACGGACCTTCGGCTTCTGCACTTCCCAATCAGTTCTAATGTTCTTTCTATCCACACTTGTGCTTCCGTATCGGTCTGAAAACACAGCAGCACTTTTATCAGGCTCTGCAAATGAGTCAGTCTGATGGAGGTCACGCCGACCTACTGCAGGCTCATTTTCTTTATCAAAAGCTCTCACAGAGCTGTTGGCAACCCCCAATGAGATCTGGGGTGGGTGGTATTGTTCTCAAAGGAAGTTAATGCCTTTTTCCAAATGGCAAATGTATCTAGACAATGTTTATATTAGAAGTAAGCTATTCAGTTCTGCTTTTACATTTTTGCTCCGGAGACCATATAAGCACTTATGTTCATTTTGCTTTTTATAAAGCAGATTTTAGACTGTCAAGATCCCTTCCCCCTCCTCCCCTTCATGATCAACAAGGGGATTTTTCCCCTTTTCCCAGCTCAGGCCCTGTCAGACCAACAAGCCACACAAGCTGCAGCATGCCCTTCCACAGAGATGGGGAAGGGACAAACTTCCATCATTCCTGCCACAGTCCAGGAGCAGAACAGCAGAAGGGACAGCAGCTCTGGAGTCACCCATGGGGGTCTGGCTCCTCTCCCCCTGACAACAGCACCAGGCAGGGACAGCCAGCTAGATTCAGCTCTTTGGCTGAGTGAAGAGACAGATGCAAGATTTCGGCCTTGCCCAGCTCTAATTCCATACCTAACCTGCACCTTGCTGGAGTGAACTTCACTGTCCAGCTCCAGAATGCTTCAACATGTTGCCCTGGTATCAAAAGACATGACATAAGAGCGGGAGCTGTGGCAGGCTGGCCAGGTCAGGTTAATGCTAGGATGGAAAGAGGGAAACTGCCCCATGGTTTTCCTTTCTTGCATTAAATTTTTATGGTCTCTCAGAATGACTTAGCAATTAACCAGCCTGGTAATTTCTTCTGCTGATCATTCTGTGTATGCTTCAATTAAAGGAAAAAAACAAATCACCACTTAGTGAAATAAGAAAGGAGAAGAGGAGCCTGGTAGTATCTGTGCAGCAGCTTTATATACTCCTATACTGGCTCTAGAGCTCAACGCCAATCAAAAGGAGAAGGAAAAAGCCCAACACTTTAACCCCCTTTTTAGTACCACAGACTGCCAGAGTGCACAAGCTTCCCAGCACCATCATAATCACCTCATTTTCTTGTCCATCAATCACTGCCTGGCAGATCTGTTCAAGCTCTTTTTGATCCTGTATCAGTTCAAGCTTCTTTTCTTTAACAATTTCAAGAGGAGTCTTCCCTTCTCCCTTCCACAATTCCGCAAGCACCTGAAAAATCATAGGAAGCAGTGAAAGTTAGTGCCCTGATGTATCAGCATTGTTTACACACAGTGTTTCAGTTGCTGATCCAAGAAATCAGGCTTCAGTTAAAGCAAGAGCAGATTATCCAACCATAAAGCCACCCAAGACTGAATCCCATGCCCCGCTGGAAGAGCTCTTGTACCCTCCCTCCTTTCCTGCATCCTGAGGTAAGACAGAGCATTTCCACCTGCTGCATGGGCACAGGTTAATGGTTCGCAACCGGTGCTCTGCAGCCTACAGGGAGCTGCCCGCCGCTCCCCGTGATGGTACCCTCCAAAGACATTTGCCAAGCACAAGCACCGTCCACCTGGCTGGGCTGAGCCTCGCTCCCGTGCTGGGAGAGGGGTGCGTCGCAGCAGACTGTCTCTGACTGCAAAGCTGTTCCACAGGCAGTACTCGTGCCTGGCTCATGTTCTTTACAGGAACTGTCTGTGAGCAGTAGGAAAATGCATTTCCATGAGAAATCTTTCTGCCTGGGCACTGACCATTAACTGACTACCACACCTAGTCCAGTCCCGCGGAGGGTTACCAGCCCTCATCAGCAAGCTGCACTGAGGGCACGTATGGCAGAGGGGAAGAAAAATAGCACCAAGCAAAATGAATGCAGCCACTCCAGCCCACCTATGCATCACCTCCACATACTGGAACACTGGGCGAGCCCAGACCTGTGGAATAATCACCTGCGAATGCCAGGGACTTCTAGCTGCAGCAGGGCTATCGCCCTGGAATAAACTTGAGAGGAGAGAACATCCATTAAAAAACCCAATTTCCTTGGGCAGTCATTTTCCGTATTCCCTTTGCTCTTATTTCAGAGCTATGGGAGGAGAGAAAGAAAACCCTTATTAAAACAGCTGCTTGTGCTTCACCCCGAGCTGAAGATGTAATTGTATGTGTGTGCCGTTGCTGTGTACCAATACGGAAATGAATGTCACATCGCGATCTCAGCACTGAATACTCACTGTAGGATGAGGAAGAGGCTGGGTTGGGGAGATGAGAAGGGGCATTCAAACAGCACGTTAAATAATTAGCAGGGCAGCAAGACAACTTAGGAAAAATGAAGCATGTGGGATGGTATCTTAACTACACCATCAATTTTCTTCAGCATGAAGAATTTTCTGGTACAAGAGACCTTCCATTTAAACAATTTTGTAGCCTCAACAGGTATTTAAGAGCAATGCATTGACACAATTCCTGCAAGAGAAGATTTGTTTGCCAGCAGTATCCAAACGCTTTTTATGGGATGTTATCGCTCTGCTGGAGACCTTGAGAGAGGGTAATGACACACAGCTCTACGGTGGCAGCTGTATCTTGGGTTTTTCCCTGTAAGAGGGTTAAAGGCAGATCACACTATTAAAGTTACTGATAAGCAGAGAGAGTTACAACTGCTATAAGTAAAGCTTTTGGCTGTTTATGTCTAAATAAATCAGCGCAGTATCTTCCTTCTAGTGCAGTGCTTAAAAATCACTGTGCCAGTGCTACCTGGGCTATCCCTAGAAACCACTGCGCCCAACACTTTCGACCTGTCTGAAGCCACTGCTTTTTTTTGTTGCACTCCACTGCCACCACAGACTCCTTCCCTGCGGGACCTGGCAGGAAGCTTTCTGTCCTCCAGGCCTCTGAGGTACCAGGGGACAGTACATCACCCCTCTGAAGGAGCCCTGTCCTCTTTGCATAGCACAGCCTGTAACAAAACATCCTAGTGAGTCTGAAGCACCACACAAATCAGGGGCTGGGCAATGAATAAGCCAGATCGCTTTCTGGAAAGGGTAGTTGGGATTTTTAGGACTGGTATGGATTTACGTGGGGTGCCATGGGCTGCAGGAGAAAATCTGCAACCAACAAATCTACACAGCTGTCTATGTCTGAGTTACCCAGGAGCAACTCATACATCAGGTTGACTTAGTCCAGGGGCAGGACAGCTTGACAGTCAGAGATCCAACTCTGATTGCCTGCTATTCCTGTGCCAAACATCTCCTGGCACCGTGAAAAGCTTGCCTGTTAGAAACCTTGAAGGCACCAGATTTTGCCTGTGACATCTGCATCATGTGCACTTTCCGATTCGGTAACAAGCACCTCCGCATAGCTAGCGGAGCAACAGTGCTATCGAGGCCCTCGCTTGTTTACAGGTATGCAGGGAAGCAGAAAGAGCTGTGGCCAAGACCTGTCAAAGATGCACTGTTAAAAATGTGTTTCTCCACTTGGCAAGGTGTACGAATCTAAAGGAAGCAGCTTAAGAAATGATTTTAGCTCGTTTACACAAACTGCCTGCACCAGAACAGGAGGATCAAATTATGAAATCTCCAGAGCCAAACCAGGAATCTCCGGCCTCATTTCCATCACTGAAATCTCAGTAGTTTCTACTATTGATTCTTGCCTGAGCGTGATTAGATTTTAATGATGTTCTGCTGTCTCTACCTACACAGACATAGCAGCAAACCGCCGGTCAAGATGAATTAATCAGGACTTACACGTCTGGCTGCCACGGGCATCATATCAAACATCCTGAAAGTGGTGAACGTGCCAGCTGACTGCTGTGCCTGAGAACGCTCCAACTGGAACCGCTATCTGCAGCGATTCGCTGCCAAGGGTGGGAGGGAAGCAGCAGGCAGTACCAGTCATTCCTGTGGGCATCTCTCCTTTCCAGTGATGGAAGCCTCCAAGTCTGGCAGATGTCCCTCAACCTCTGACAAAAGTGAGGGGCGGGCTAGGTCCAGTCCTCCTACGGTGCAGCAGTAATTGTCAAAGCAGATGGTTCTGTTTAGGTTTGTGTACTGTACTTATTTCCCTGTGACATACTTTAAAATAGGGGTGCCAAGTGGGTCTGTGCTGACGTTATTCCCATGTGGGTGGCCTATGCAACTGCAGAAGCACACAAGACCCGGGGTCTGCTCTGCTCCACACCCTGCCACAGACCCCCGATGAGTGCATGACAAGGGTGCCCACACGGAGTTGCTCCAGCCTGGCTCTCAGCAACAGTGGCAAGTTTCTGCTTCCCCTGTGCAGGTCCCTTGACCTCACTTTGCTTTATGGCAAAACCAACTTTTAGCAGAGTTTGCATTATTTTCTACCCTTTCTCAGAAGCTTCTTCTGCCAAGTTGCCCCATACAATGATATCACCAGTATATTGCAGGTGCTCTGGGACTTCACCCTTTTCCAGCACACTCTGGATCAGCCCATGGCAGATGGTGGGGCAGTCAATTCTAGGTTTACTGGGCACCCTACCAAGCGAAAGTGAGCTGTGGCCTACACTGGTGCCAAATGGATCAAGAAAAAAGCATCTGCAGTATCAATTATGGCGTGGCACTTGGTTGTCCTTGACTCAGGTTCATACCAGAGTTCCAACAGTCTGGCATGGCAGCACCCATCAGCAGCAGCGCAGCTTCATTCAGGCCATGATAGTCCATCAGCTTCCACTCTCCATTACACTCCTGTATCAGCCCTATGGGACTGTTAAAGGGTGAGCACATTCTGCTGATCACTCCCTGAGTCTCCAGTTGATGAATCAGTTTCTGGATGGGAATCAGGGAGTCTTGGTTGGTGTGGTGGTATCATCTATTCACTGTTGTGGTAGCAACTGGCACCTGTTGTTCTTCGACCTTCAGCAGTCCCACAACAGAAGGGTCTTCTGAGAGTCTGGGAAAAACAGGCAATTGTTCCATCTCCAAGGCAGCTATTCCAAAAGCCCAGCAGTACCCTTTTGAGTCCTTGAAATATCCTCTCCATAAAGTCTCTGTCCGGGATGCACAGAGGCTCTGGGACAGTCACAATGGTGTGTTTTTCACCAGTCATTTCCAGCTAAACTCACTTCAGCCTCTAGCACAGTCAAGTGTTGGTATCCCCTGATACTGTGCAAACAGGGATTAGTTTTGACCCTTCATGGCTTGATGGCATTAGGGTACACTGTGCACTGGTGTTGACTAAGAGTTTAATACTCCTGTGGATCTGACATGCCTGGCCATTGAATCCACAGAGTCAAATAAACCTGGTTGTCCCTCTCCTCCACCTGGCTGGAAGCAGGGCCCCTCTAATCCTGCAACAATTTTTCCAGGAACAATCCCTTTTTATGACTGTTTTGCCTTGCAACTCATTAACTTGTGCCCACAGGGATGAGGCAGGTTTTTCATCCCACTTCATGTCCTATCTGTGGTCATGCAACAAAAACCCCACAGGACACCTCATGGTGCATACCTTGTGTACCTTCCATGAGCTCTCTCCTGAACAAAGGAATGCTGATTTCTAACAGCTGAAATAGTGGTGGGCAGTAGGACATGTCCTCTTTGAGTTGTGGGACCAGTTTGTCCACAGCTGAGACAAGGGAAGGAGAAAGACTTCCTTCATCTTGTTGGAGTCAGACAGCCACGGGTAGCTGCACATTGTCAGGGTCATAGTAAACCATCTCCTGCACTGCTAATTCCCTCAAATACTGGATACCTCACTCCAGGGTGGTCCACTTGCCTGGCTGACACACATCTTCACTGAAGGGATACCTTTACGTTTGAGAGAAGTCACCTCCAGAGACTGAGGGCATACTGCTCATCAGACTGTTGTCAGCCCTGGGTAAGCAATGGCAGCATCTTGCTCTGTGGACTTCAAAACAGTGACCCTAGGGTGGGCCACAGCATGTGCCTGTGCAGGTCCCCTGATCCCAGAAACACTGACCCCACAGCCCTGAACACCAGCAGAGCTGGGAGCTGCTTTCCTCTGCACAGGCACACCAGTCTGAAAAGGCTTCAGAACCCTCTGGAGTAGGATGCTGTGTTTAATGGCAAGTTGGGCGTGAGCTCTGTAATTACCTAAGTGGTAATTATGTAAGCACACAGTGCCCTTTCTTTGACATATGCATCCTACCATACAATGCTCTGTGTCTATAATCAGTGCTCTCAGGCTTTCTGCCTGTGTGTTAGTACCTTATACAGCAGAGACAGAACACGAAACATCTCAGGAAATGTATGCTGTTCAGAGCTTCAGGCAGCGAGCATGCCTGTGCACATCTGTGTGCTCCCCCACCCAGCCTCCCACCCCTTCCCCGTGCTACAATTCACCAGCTGCTGTGTACATAGAGCCCTTCCTGCCCTCAGGCCATACAGTATCTCTGCCTGCTGCTGAGAATTGTTACAAACACTGGTTATTCTTCCGACATCCAGGCAATCAAAATGCTTCTCTAAGTGTGGGGAGGTTCCTGCAGTTCGATAGCCTCAGTGATGGCAAACAGCACTATTATGTCTCTGTGTCCAACTTCAGATCACCAAGGACAGCATGCACATTTCAAGGAGTTGGTAATTAAACAGGAAAAGCATCTCTGAAGTTCTTGACATTCCATAACCTGTCAGAAGCGCTGGCACACAAATCTATCAGAGGACAAGGAGCCCCAGTAGAAAGGTGCTAGTACCCTGTCTCTACCTCCACAAGGAAGCCAAGAGTTAAACTGAAGCTTCCCTTTCAAATGCAGACACCGAACTGAGGGGTGTGCCACAGCCCTGAGGGCACAGAACTGCTCTACATTCCAATGGTTTTCCTATTAATACTTTATCTCCTTTTTGTAGTTTTTACTTCTCCCATCCAAAATTTCCAAATGCACAGGCCTGAATTCAGGCACTAAATCCTTATTTATGGCGCCTGTCACGTGCAGCTGGCTACTCACAGCAGACCAACAAGACCAACTTAGTTAAGAACTGTGAGCATCTCCAAAATGGAAAACAACAAACCAGGAAATTTAAGCATTGCCAAGAAGGGTCGAGAGTCACATTTGCAACAGCTACACTTGGTTTATAACTGGAAACAAAAAACCAACGCCAAAACCAGGACTGACTATTCCAAAACTGTACTTGGATTAAATCAGCATGTGCTGGAGAGATGGAAACCCGCCCCGTGTATTTCTGTGTATTTCAGAAAGATGATCAGGGAAGATAAGTATCTCCACTGCAAATTAAATATCTTCATTAGCAGTTTCATTGATGAACACCTGAGAAGCAGCAGTCATCTAATGTACTTATCTGAAGGATACTAATAAATCTGAACAGACAATGCGTTCCACATAAATGAGCTAGCAACAATTTCAGGTGAATGATATTATTCCCTATGACAAGAAAACTTCCAAATTTTGTCTACAGACACAGCAGTCACTGTCTTCACCATAAGCAGTTCACAATTTTAGATAGAGCTCATCAAGAGCTTATTTTTCAGACTGTCCTAAGCAAGACGATATTTAAAAAGGAGGGAGAAACTAGCTTTACCACCAGACCTTGCTTGAGAGGTCTGTGACAGCACTTGCTCACAGCAGCAAGGGTAAAAGAAAGGACACAGCTCTCTCTCCACTTTTAGTGCAGGGATACACCAAAGCAGAACTCTTTTTGTGATTACACTCAGGGGAATTATATCCTTCTCCACATGTAGGCCTTACTGGTCCTTAGTTGCCAGTAACAGATACTCTCAGTTTAACTGGACATCATGGATTAGCTCCCACCAAACTACCACTCAAGTCTGACTCGAACTGTGAAACTGAGATCTAGTGTCCAGTCTGCTCAGAAGCAGGGCTTATTTAACTGACTTTGGTTCACACTGCTTAGATATTTTTGCCTTGTGTCCCCTTCTAACACTGAACATAGAGATGTATCTGTAACATTATACACACACAAGTTTCATTTTAAAGCAACCAATGTGCTGGTACATGTGATTGGAGTAAGCAGACAGAGAATCAAAGCATGGTAAAATCAAAGAGGTACTTACCTGCTTTGCTGCCGTAGAAGAGATTTCTTTTTTTTCTAGGAGGTTCAGAAGGTCAGCCAGGAGAAAACAACTGACTGGGCTAGGGAAAAAAGGGGCAGAAGTTACCTCATAGAATATGGTGAAGTAACATATTGAGGCTACTATTTCTTGCCCGAGGATCATGCAGGTTAGCATGACAAGCGAGTGTTTTTCCTTGTGACACACTGTATTCAACTTTGGCATTGATACTGACAACCTGGCTATGCCTTGCCATTGGCACGTTCTAAAGGAGGAAGACTCTGATTGCTGCTCTGAACTACAGGGTCCTCTTTGCTGCAAGGCACCTGCTTAGCATTGTTCAGCGCCACAGGGCCAAGGCCCATGTAGTACTGCCTAGCCTAACAAACACCAGATGTAACTAATGCAGAAGTGAGCAACAGAGTCACACAGGGCTGTTCATGGTGCAGGGGGAAAGCATCACTAATTTTGCCACTGTAGAAATCAAGCTGCCTGACCTTTCCTTTACTGTCAGGGAATGTTGTTTCAAATAACTGAGCAGGTCATTCAGAATCCAGCCGATCACTTTCTTTGGCCTCATTGGGGTCTGTTTTACCACACTTTCAAAGAACTCCGCTAACCCGTCTTCATTCTGTTGAAGAGAAGTGAAATGCATCAAAAAGACACCAGAGTGCAAACACAATTAATTACACAATTAAATCCAGAGTATAAATACTCAATCCTAAAGTAAGCTTGGTCCTGTGAATTCACTGCAAAGCCACAAGAGTTTGCAGTAATTTTATTAAGGTAACAGCAAACAAACTCTGTTACAACCACAATAGGTACACACAGCTCACCTGTCAGCTTCAATGGAACTTCCAACAAACAACTCAGCTTTTTTCTCTTAACTCCTCCTTAAAATTAGTATTTTAGGAGAACCTCTCTTACCTTATGTGAGCCTCTCTTACCTTAAGTGTTTTAAGTACACATAATACTAGAAAATTCTAATCCTGCCATCTCACAGGCTGTCATGCTCCCTTTTACCAAAAAGGGATTTTTCCTGAAACTGACTACAGCTATTCCGCTCGATCTTGCAATTGCTTCTATTTATTTTGGATTGAAGGAGTAAGTTCAGCTTGCATTCACCCTTCAATGATATGGAAAGGTCATACTGGAAGAAGCAGGGGTTTATTTTTCTTTTTTTTTTTTTTTTTCAGAGAAGCTAGGTAAGCTTTTCCAAGCTTACCTTAAATGCTCAGAAGGTATGACAGTAGGGGATTCAATTTATAGCCTAAGTGAAATCTGAGATTGTTTTTAGAAGAACAGATCCTGCACTCTGTTGAATGCTGTACTGTATGTCATCAGGGCATTGATGGATCTTTAACTGTAGCAGAGAACTCATTAGGTCTACAGAAGGCTGAAGAGCTGTGAAGTGGCAGCTCCTACCTTCCCAAGGAGGAATCCAAATCCAGCGTGCCACTGGACTTCTGCGGTGTGTGGCATAAACACACAGGAAGTCAAGGCAGCTCTCAGAAGTTGAGAGGTAACAGTTTAGAGACAGCCAAGGAGCTATTCTAAGTACATCATCATCACAGCAAAAACATTTCCCAAGCACATATTGATTGCAGACAGATCTCTGGTTCCGAGCAAGAAGAGTGCAGCTACAAGCTAAACCAAAGCCTGATTTTTCCACTCAAACACAACCCATAAAAACAGCCTCATGTGCCCTTGTTTTTAAGGGCAATTTATCACTGTAGCAATAGAGAATTTTAGACTTCCCTCTGCCAAGGTTTCGTAACACAAACTTCCAACAGCTCTAGATACCACATTTTTCATGGATAATGATGTATGTATGGTTCCTGAGAAGACTGCAGACTACTGCGCCTGTTCTGTGAAACAGAACAAAATGTACTGAAGAGTAATGGTTGATGTGCTGTAGAACTCGTGTGACAAAAATCAGATCTGTCCCCTTTACCTTCAGCAAAGACACCGAGTTCTCAGCCTATGAAAGCCACTTGGGCTTTCCACACAAAGATATCTTTTGTGAACAAGGTAGACCTTGTAACTGTTCACAGCTATCTATCTAAACACACAGCTGTAATTCTCTTCTTTTCCAGTGTTCTTACAAATTTAACTAGCAGTTACTTTGTAATCAAATTATGTAAAATCTAAGGCTAAATAGACAAGAGGCACAAATTTGGCTTAAAAACACACCCCAACAGTAAAGGAGTGGCATGATTAGCAAAGTACAGTAAACTTGATTAAAAGTTGTGTTAAGTGGAATTACTAAAATGATTCATTACTAAATACTGTACTCTTTCTAATTCACCTCAGGATTCAATAGCACAAACACACACTGATTATTTAAACAGCAGGTTCCTTTCCACACAAACACCTGTCCAATTGAGGGAGGAAAAAGTGAGCACACATAAATGCTGGTTTCTTTACACATGCTGCAGAAGGTTTTATAAACACTCCAGGCAGAGTAGGTCTAGCTACAACATTATGCACATGAAAACAATGTCTGTGGATGCCACATGTCTGAGCACAGGCTACACAACCCTGAGGCAGCATGTCCAAGGCTTTCATCACATACTGGCTAGAAAGCATATCTCTAGCAGTGGGCACGTTCCGATTTCCGGGCACCAACAGCCTGGCTGGAGCTACAGCTCTGACCCTCCCACCAGACTTGAGAGAATTGAAGGCAAACACACCCAGCCCTCAACATTTCAATCAGATGATTTCCAGGCAAGAGAAGAGCAGCCCAGGAATACTCAGACAGACTTACATATGCTACCAGGTACCAAACCCCATGCTCACAACTTGTGCATACAAAAGCAGACATATTCCCCCAAATTCCTTTGCATTTCATTTGAGGTTTTTTTAAAATGACTGTCATGTTCTGTAGCCAAAGAGTAGGAAAACCCAGCAATGCTAGACTGAAGTGACTAAGGCAGAATGTCAAAACATCAAAATGACTGACAGAAATGAAACACTTTCCTTATTTTCCTGCCATATTAGAAAAATGCAGATATAACTTGATTAGCTTGTTTCTAGATTCTGCACTACTTGAAATTGGCTTTAACTTGTTCTGCATTTGGTCAACTTTCTTCATGCTAAATTCACTCCGAGTACCAACACACACACATGCACATCTGACCCCTGCAACAGACCTGAGCTGAAAGCCACAGCACACACCAATGTGCATACTTATAGGAACACTAACTGACTGTTCTCACTTAGTTCTGAGTAATGTATTTGTTGTGGCTTAACCCCAGCCAGTAAGCAAATACCATACAGCCAGGCATCGACCTCTCACCAACCCAAGGGATGGGGGGGGGGGAGGGGGAGAGTGGGAAAGAAACTTGCAGTTTGAGATAATTTGGTAAGATAACAAAGAACAATAATAAATAGAAATATAAACCAAGGGATACACAAATGCAATTGCTCACCACATGCAGAAGAGGAAACAAATAAATCACCCTTCTATGCCTAGTCTGTTTCCAAGCGAGGATCCCACCTCCCAGCTTGCTTCCCCAGTTGTATCTGGAGCATGGCATTCTATGGTGGGGAATATCCAATATTCTACGACAGGGAATATCCCTTTGGCCAGGCTGGGCCAGATGTCCTGGCTGTGCTCTCCCAGCTTCAGCTTCATGTGCACCTGGCAGGGCCTGAGAGGCTGAGAAGTCCTTGGCTTAGTGTAGGCACTGTAACTACCCAGCAACAACTAAAACCATCAGTGGTTTTAGAACAGTCAACCTTATCCTCATCCTAAATCCAAAGCATGGCAACTATACCAGCTGCTAGGAAGAAAATTAATTGTAGCCCAGCTGAAACCAGTACAGTATTTTAATCTTCACAGAAGGAAACCCAGAGATCTGGAATCGCAGCACCGTGTTTGTGATCCAGGCCCATTCGGTGCTCCCATTACAAATCAAATATGTTGGAACTTAGTCTCACTGGTGTGAAGCTGACATACCATTACTTCAACCACATGCAGATTTCTTTCTTAAATATATTTTAAAATGGTCATTTAATAGTTCTGAGATGTCAACCCCCCCCCACCCCGCCCCACACTAGTGGTGGAGTGATTTCAGATGGTTAAACAAGTTTAAAACAATACACTTTTTTCCAAAATTCCCTAGGTACAACCTTTAGGGACAATGGGTCTGTAATGCAAACTTACACTTTTGAAGACCTATGATGTCTCTTACAGAACTAAAGAAGAAAACTACATCAATGTTCACAAATAAAATGTCTTTTTCTGCTTTCTTATTCCCATTTTCACCACCCTCAGTTCCCCCACAGCCAACTGTGAGGTAACAACTGCCACAAAAATGTGCAAGACTGCCAGGGGAACAAAACCGCCAGAAAATCTAGCCTATTAAAGCTAGATATTAAAGCAGACCCGCAGAGCGGTCAAATAAAGTTCAAACTTTTTCCTACAGCTTCTTATAAAACCATTTGAGTTATAAAAATGAGCATAAATTCATCTGCACACCAACATGTATGAGAACGGCATGTCATAACACAATGGTCAAAACCAACTTCCACAGCATCCCACTTTTGGCTGTTTGAAGGATTCACTGACATAACCGTTCCACCAAAGCAATAAGCCAAAGCCCAAGTGGAACAGCCACTTATATCTGAGTAAGCAGGGGAAACGTGCAGAGGAAGACTTGGAATTCAGATGAGAAAAGGAGTGATCAGAGAGGGTTTCTTCTAATGCTGTACTGTGACAAATGATCTATTTTTTGGTTGATCTCCTCAGACTTTGGGATGTTTTTTGAAAACAAAATGACACAATAATGTCTATGTCAACAGATCTTACTCTTTTCACCCAATAGGAAGCAAGACAAAAATACTGTAATACCGTAACTGGCAAAGCTGTCAGAGATCCTTCTTGACTGAAGTACTTGCCAGCCTACCAGCTTACACAGTAGAAACTGCATGCAGGAACTAAGTACCCAAATACCACAGTCTATGTGGCTCAAAGAATTGTATCTTTACAAATAAGAATGGTTCTGCATGAAGAAAATCAGGAACTTCATTTATTTTCACAGATTATACAAAACTGTAAAAAAAAGTGGTAGTTTACACTTAAGAAATTTCAGATATAGACCTATTAATAGGTAGTGCTCTCCTTCCATCTCAGTACATCTTGTAATTAATCATGAGTCTCAGACTCTTGATACTACAGTACATACAGGCAGCTATTGTGTATGAGAATAAAGCTTGTGAAGCAAGCTTGGAAACCAACTTGCATGCTGAAGTATGGTATTGTCTTATTATAACTTCGGTGCATAATGTTTTCTCTAACAAGTTGGTGCAGAACAGGGATTTTGCATTTTAGAGTCATCCCTCTACCACTGCCATTTATTTAATGAGCACTCCTGGGCGCTCTAACCTGAAAGAATGCTCATTAGATCTGTGCATCTGGCCCTATCAGCAATCTTCTGCAACTTCTGATGTAAGCTTAACACAGCAACGGACATACCGTTTTCAGATGAATTAAGGTTAACTATTCTCCCAGTGAACAGGCAAGCAACTTTTATAGAGAGTATACATGCTGACATTCTAATGCACAATAAAAGAAGACCCGCAACAAAGAACACGTTCACTTCATGCATTCAAATGGGTGCATTATCTTATTACAAGCTGAATCCCAAATTTCAGCTTGGAGCTTATTAATTGTCTTATACATTGCAGAAAGGAAGAAGAGTTAAAAGGAAAAAGCAAAGGCAACAGTGGATTTCAGGGAACAGCTGGAAAGAAAGGGCATTGATGAGGCAAATATATAGGGCTTGCTGATAGAGATGATGCAAACCACACAGCAGAAGTCATCGATACCAGAACTGAAACGCGCAAGAAGTGGGTTGAAGCCAAGCTGAAAGGAGTGGGTGAGTGGGTGCACTGGGTCTGGTTGGGATGCAATTAATTTTCTTAAGAGGGTGCTGTGTTTTGGATCTGCGACTAAGGTGGTGCTGACAGCACACTGGTGATTGGGCTACCACTAAGTGGTACTTACTTTCTACCTCCCCCCCCACCCCGCTCTGCCCCCTACAGTGAGGAGGCCAAGGATGGGCATGAAGCTGGGTAGGGACACAACCTGAGCAGCTAAAACAAACGGATCAAGGGGATATTCCATGTCATATAACTCCCTGATCTGCAAGGAAAACTGAGGGAAGGGGATTTTGGGGGAGATGGTCTTTCTCATTGGTTGGAGGCTGGCTGGGCATCAGTTGGTTTGTGGGAAGTGGGTTTTTTCCTTCAGTTATTTAAATGACTTGATCTTTCTTTTGCTCTTCCTATTCTCTTCCCTGTCACGCGGGTGGGTGGGAGCAACCAAGCAGCTGGGGTGCTTGGCAGCTAATTGGGGTCAACCCACTGCAGAGTGAGAGAAGAATTAAAAATGGTCCCGAACTGTTTTTTTCTTGACTAATCTACCCTTTCTGAGCTCTGTTTATTTTAATATGCTCATGTGAAAAAAAAAAAAGGCATGGATGGACAGGAATACTGACTGTGAAATCACATTCTGCAGCTTACACAATGAAAAAGAAAGGTAAGAACTACTGACACCTCTTGATGCAGCCTCATGACTTTGATGAGACTTATGACTCACCTGCCCACCAAACAGTAACAGATCTGCAATACCTGCAATTCACTAAAATGGCACACCACCACAAAAGCAGTTTTCCTAACAGCTTTCTTCAGGGGAAAAAAAGAAAAAAAAAAAAGAACACTCTTTTTTTCTGCAGAACCAGCTTCTGTACAAGCCTATTAAATTACAGACACACAAAAGAGGGATATTAGGTAGTTAAGTTAGGCGCACTGCTCTCCCTCCATTTACAGTAAAGGAACTCCTCCAGAGGAGAACTTAAAGCATTTATGGTTCTGCTCTGAATCTTACTCTAAAGAAGCCCCTTTCTTTCTCTCTCCACCAATCACTGAGGTAAGCAACACAGGACACTATCCTGGTTTAGCCTGCAATGTGAAATTTCTAATCTTGGGTGAGTACACTACCCCCTCGAGTTATCATTGGAAAACAGAGATGATGCAGTTTGTATTTCAGCAGCTCAAGGCCCTTTAAAATAATTTTGGAATTTACAAGATTTTTCTGTCAGTTCCTTATTTATATCCATATTTGCAACATCCTTTTCTTTCTTGTGTCCTCCTCCAAGCCCATCCCTGGGTAAACTGCATCAAGAGGTCAAAGTTGATGTTATAAAGCTATTTTGTATATGTACCTAAGAATAAGTATATTTGCATATGTTCCTAAGAGTAAGTGGAAGCCAGATCAATGGACGTGTGAACCTGAAAGACTTAGAACTTTGGGTTTTGCATCTGCAATCAGGAGAACATGTCTGTTAATTTGTTAAATACTGACAGTGTGCGCAGCCTTGTACTGGACCCAAAGACCAGAAGAGCAGGCACTTGCAGACAAGGATTTGTCAGCAGGAAGTTGTACATCTGTTGCAGTCAGTCACGGGTGCATCCATGTGTAGACAGACAAGATCGATAGTAAATAATAGTTATCTGACTGCACCTTACACAAAACACCACTTATATCACATTGAGTATGGTTTCTTTTCCCCACCTTTCTATGGATATGGCTCCCAGGCACAAATTACGCACTAGACAAATTTCCAAGGAAAAAACATCCATGAGAACTGACAGCTGGTTAATATGACATTTGTAAATCTTTTCAAAAACTGTGTTTCTTTGAAGTTTCTAGGCTTTTTTTAGCACTTGATCAATAGACCTACCAATAAGGTGAAGCTGTGTTCAGGAAGAATCCCATACCGTTCAACGAGCTTTGCTCTCTTCACACTGGGGAGGTCGGGAAGTCTCTCATGAATCCAATCAATATTTACCACTTGCTGATGGTTCATATTAGCTGGCAAAGATTTTGCATCATACAGAATCAATGGAGGAAGGTTTGGCTCTGGCATGAACCTAGTAAAAATGAAGAAAAAAATCCTTTATAATTACTTTCGGTCAGAAGTTAAACAAGAAATAAAATTTATATCAAAGTTTATACAGGTAAGTTGCATTACTGTTTCAACAAATTATAAGAAAATCATGACTTTGTGTATCCCTGTTAAGTTGTAAAAGATCAGCCCCTGAACTGCTGCAAAGCTTTTGTTTGCTTTCTTTGAGTATTTGTCGCTGATTGCCAAATAGTCCATGACAGAAAAGGGGTAATTAACACTTCTGTACCCAAACCAGTAATATTTTAAAAAAAAATAACAACAGTAAGAATAGATATGGAAACAACCTCCTCCTTTTGGCATCACGAATGAATTGTGGATCTGGGCAAAACCGGGAGTGGACTGGCAGGGAAAAACCCAGATTGACAGCCAACTGCCAGAAGTGATCTGGGCAGGTTGTAACCTTTTCCAGACTACCTTCAGAAATCTTGATGAAATCTCACGCTGTGCTAAAAGCAAAGTTACTGTGCTCAGCAGGGTGCCATCAGAGAACAAAAGGCTCCCTTTAAAGAGAAGACCAATCCAAACCACTTGAATAACTGCGATTGAAGAAACCTCACTTTCACATGATCAAATGAGGGGTTCAAAAATATCAGAATAAAGGATATTGGGCACCCGCTACATTTACTACAATAATTTCTATTTCAAATCTGCCTTAACACAAATTTTAAGTTTAATGTATAATGCACAGCAGGAAGTTAAACTCTGAAAAACACAGTTTAATACAGATCATAACTTCAGTAATAATCTTTCTGGTCTTTACTTGAAATATTTTAAGACTTAGCAGTTTTGCCTAGGTTTTCACGGGTTGTGGTTTTGGGTTTTTTTTGCATTAGTTCAAATTAGTCCTGTTAAATGAGCCTTGTGCCAGTCCCTACCATAATAAAGAATTCACAAAACGACCACTGCCTTTTCTGCTGCATTTCTAAAACCAGTAATTTAAAAAAACAGATTTAAATTTAAGGTTTACGGGACGTTTTAAAAAATCCTTGTTCTGTTGTGCTAACATCAGTAGCAGACTACACATAGATCTAATGGGAACACAGACATGGCAAAGCTAAGAAGCTTTGAAAGTTTTCCTGCAGAACTCTAGCAAGAACTCTGCAGATGTTACTGGAAGACTGTCACTGGGAAGCAAAACTAGGGAACTACTGGGAGGATCAGCACTGGGATGGCCCTAACCAGGAAAGGAAGCATGCACACACAGAACAAGGGGAAGAGGTGCCCAGAGCAATTAGCAATCACTGAGTTGCACCACTCTGCCCCATCCCATGAAGGCACCACTGTGATTACCTCCAGTGCTAGGACACTAAGCAGCTATGCTGCTGCTTTGCAGGACTGCCCCAGCACTTGTTCCCAGAAGCACTGCTTCCCAACAGGACCCATGCCTTGTCCCCTTGGCTCCTGGCTAAATCCTTCTTGAGTGGCTGCTCATGGTTTGATGACTGTCATCTCACACTGGCGGAAGACAGTGAATTACTTAGCAAGATAACATCTTCATCAGGGCGATGAAGATCATTAAAATAAAACCTGTCTATGAATGCTGACACTTTTCAATTGCAGGCAGTATTTTCAAAAGGTGATTGTGATGTATGATCACAGAATTTAAGCATGTTATCTGAAAATAATTTCCCTCGGTATTTCCTTAAAGTAGGAGCAACGCTTAACTCAGAATATTCTCACATTTTATGCCTGGCATTCTTAAGAATACACATTTAGTGGCCCCAAAGTAAATCTTCTACTTACCCACTTCAAGCTAGGGTACTCCCGTTTTGGTTTTGGGAAAGGTCTATGGGTTTTAGCAGAAATGAGACACAGCTCTACATGTGAGCTGCTCAGACTAGCAGTGGAAGGTAAATTTCCAATATATGCCCACTATGCCAACTAACTTTTTATGCTCATTACACTGACTACACTTAAGAAATGGAATAGATTCTCAGTTCTTGAAATGTTAAGAAAATAAAATACCGATAATCCTGTTTTCCTTCTTTGTCTCTCATTGGAACAGTGCACCTAAAATAAAAGTAAAACAAGATGCAGTAAGTGTACACCACAGAATTAGTTTTATGCAAAAACACAAACCAAAAACTTTGCCTAATGAAGAGTGTTTCTTAAAGCCACTTCAAAGAACGTGTGTATGGAAGAGGGCAGTCATTTTCACACAGAATGTTGTAAAAAGCCTCAACTTTAAGAATAATCTGCTACCTGTGAGGAGGCTATGCTTGTGAACATTAGCTTCAGAAGACAGAAGCTGAGCAATACTACATTACCTCTCCTGATCATGTCACTAGGTATCCCCAGCTATCCAGGGCTGCTATTCCTGACATTCATCCAAAACTCACCCAAGCTTGGAATCAAAGGCTCTTGTTTCATTCAAAACTGTTCCTCCACTTTCAAGCTCTTCGATTTGCCTCTGTATTTCGTAGTCTGACAGAAACAGAAGAAAAAAGAACGTTTGTTATACTACACTATTAGCTTTTGTTTACTCCACTATTTCATTTTTCACAGCTATGCAATAATGGAATTGTTTGTTGTTGTTAACCTTAATGAAATAAACAGCAGTAGTTACAGGCAGAATTATCAGTCACTCTCTTTTCGGCACTGTTCCTTTGTGTGTTTTCCTCATCTTCTTTCATTCCCCTTAAATAGGCACATTTTCTCTCAGGCACTGCTGCCAAGACATACATTCCTAGTGACCTTCCTGTCACCCAGCTGAGTTTTCTTTTGGAGATGTAATAATTATCCTTCCTTGCTTATACCCAACCTGCATTTGAACTTCACACACACCACCTACCATACTGAGTGAAAAGGAATCCTGTACATGCGAGGACACAGCCACGTATTTCAGTACTGAACACACAAGGCTCTGAATCCCCTGCTTTATTCTCCTTGCAGGCAGAGGGTTACCTCTGCAAGAAAACTGCAGACTAACACAGCTGCTATCCCCACAGTACCCCACACTTTGATTTATTCTATCAGAGACCAGCAAGAGTGAGGCTGCTCCACAAGGCAGGACAAGCCAGGAGCCAAGATGATCACAGCACAGGCACTGTCCTCACTGTCTGGTGCAGTCCCACTGGTCTGAACGACATGGGCAGAAGCATGCCCCATTAACAGGGCACATCCAGTCTGAGTCAAGGTGAGGGGATGAGTTGGGTCCAGGGTCCATCCAGAGAGTTCAGAAACAGGACGAGGTAAATCCAGGGATAGGACTGGGAACAAGACTACAGAACTGGTCCAAGGACTGAAAACTAGAAACAGGATTGAAAACACTTGTGGTGTAGCTTGGGCTGGGGCCTTCAGACTTTGACTGAGCTTCAACTGGACTTCTGGACCCATGGGCAAGGAGTGTGGATGGGACACCCAGAAGAAAGTTGTCAGGGCATTTAAGGCCAATTAATGCACTCAGGAGCCTGACATATTTCGTGTCAGACCAAAAAAAAAAAAAAAAAAATCTACAATACTCCTGTAATGAAGCAATGATCACTTACCTACTGCTTTTGCAAGGAATCGTATGCTATTGATATTCTTCACTTCAGTCCTCACTCCATAAGGCTCTCCAGGGTGATGCACAGAGACATTGGCATCCACTCTCAGCTGACCTTCTGCAAAAGGGAATTTCATCAACAGTCTGCCCTGTAGACTAGAATAAAAACCTTGTCATGCATTAACAAACTGCATGTTATGTGCAGAGAATTAACTTCCATATGTTCAGAAAGGAATAACAACCACCTCATCACAGTGGTCTGTGATTCCATCAAAAGATTCTGCCTCCAATCATTCAAAATTTTCTGAGAATACCACTTTTTTTTTTAAATTACCGCTCGTAATTCCTCTCAGAGAAAGCTGCATGGTACAGTGCTGCACAGATGCTCTGAGCTGTATCGTGAAAAAAGCTTGATTCACAGCTCTTAAATAAAGGGCAGAATTAGACAAGCAATTTGAAGTGGTGGATTGCAAGCATCCATTCCTCTAAAAACAGCATAAAAATACCTTTTGGAATTACAATTTGATGGATATGTACTACTCCAGCATAGAGTACAAGAACTTACAGTTATGTTGAGCAGATTTACTAAGGTGTTCTTGGAAATTTACAGCTCAAGGACAAAATATGAGTAGTACTGGGGTTTTTTGGTAATTTTCCTTCTCTCCTTCCAGAAACTGCAATCTCCCACCCTGCCCTGAACTTCCCTGGCTGCCAAAAACTGAAACTGAATATGAAGTCATATATAAAACATCATGCAAAATGGCATAATTTCCTTAGAGATCGTCAATGACTCAACCACAAGTAACTCACAATTGTATCTTTCTAAGTTTTGTCCCTCTAAAGACATGCCTTCTGAGAAGGCAAGGCTTGCCACAGTTATTCAACTGTGGGAATAAACAAACAGAAGTTGTACTAAAGAGAAACATACTTTTTCCCATATCGCAGTGTGAACATCTGTTGCCCTTTTTAAAAAAAATTTCAAATACAGATTAAAACAAACACACACTTATTGTGTAGGTACAGCAGCATTATTAAGAGACCATAAAATAGCTCAGGGTTAAACCTGAGAAGACATCTACAGCTTCAGAATACATTCTGGTCAATAGATGTAAGTTGACTAGAGAGGCCTCGGTACAGTTTGTAGGAGTAGGCTGGATGATGGCACACTAATGTCATCTGTCTCCATAGACTCTTGCCAGGCATGCAAATGAAGGGCAAAGGTGCTGGAATAACCCAACATCTCTTGAAAAAGAAGCATTTTTCATGTGCTCCCTCTTTGGGGTGAAATGAGTACTTGCTGCAGAAGAGGAACAGTCTTGTCCTGCCCTTACTTCTTTTTGAGACATGACCTGCTCCTACTTGGGTGTAGGTGTCAATGTGAGAAGGCAAAGAAGTTAATCAAGTAAGCAAAAGGAGAGCCAGTCCCCAAATGTGCTCAAAAAAAAGCAGCTCTTTTTCCTTTAAGCCCACTTCAAGCCCAGCTTCTTTTCCTTTCACTTTGCAATGAAACCATCTTTTCATCTGCTTGTTGTTAATGAAATTACACCTGATAAAACCAGGCACTTGTCTTCCCTGAACACACAATTAGAATGAATGTAAAATATGAGATTGTAAAGGCCTTATTTGAAAGTAATTATGATGACAGAAAACCACAGTAGAAAGCCCCTTAAAAAAATACCTTGAAGAAAAAAACCCCACAACAAATACTCTTAAAGGCAGTTATACTGGATGAAAAATATTTTCAATGCTGGAATTCTCCTCTAAAGTCAGGAATCTCTCTGCAATAACAGATATCATAGTGCAATTCCTATGGAAATCTTTGGGCCAGATTCAGTAGTGATAAATGATGATATATGTGTGTCCATAAAGGTGTTTGCAAAGCATGCAAACTGGCTGCCTAGTAACTGTGCCACATCTGATATATGTAACATTAGCATGAAAAAAGATTCAGACACACACATAAATATATATATAATGTTTAGCAATTATTTCCCCCTGCATTAAATTAGACTTGCATCACTAGCCAACATTTATTGGATCCCATTTATTGTGTGATACATGGACCACTCTGACTCAGTTCACTAGGAGATGCATCCACTACGGCCTGAATTTGCTGCCAGAACAGTAAGGCCAACTGTCACAGGCAAAAATATAGCTTATATTGTGAACACTAATAGGTAACTTATAATTTGGGGTATGTGTGGAGTGTATGAATGCCAAAAACTGTACTCAAGCAGAAGCCTGCTATTTGCTAGCTATAGCCATGGGCTGGTTGTACGTTTTGATAACATCAGGATTGAGCAAAAGCAGCGTACATGGACAGAATCAGCAGTTAGGAGGCTTACCACACACTGTGCTTCTGCCCATCACCTACTGGGAAAATTGTGGAATTAGGGTTCCAGAAAGAAGAGCTGGTGCCAAAAGCAGGGGCTCCCAAAAGAAGAAGTGGTCTCAGAAAGACAGTAGTGATCTTGACTAGAAGAGATCCGTGAGATCAGAAAGATGCACAGAGACAAGTGTCAGGGGATAGCTAGGGACCTTGGCCTCTAACAGCAGAGACAGGTATCTGCAAGCCTGCCACACAGCACAAGCCAACACAATCTCCTGGCCCCAGACCAGCGGTGATCTCTGCAGCAGAATGAGAAATTGAGACCTAGCAAACGTAATGCTAGAGGGAAGGGAGAGACAGAATGAGTATATGAAATAATCAAGGAGGCCAAAAAGCTGCCGTGTAGCTGGTTCTTAAATTAACCCCAGTACCCATATCTACTATGCAGTATCCTTTACTCCATCTCATCCACGACCCCAGCACAAGTTTACAGCCTACACTCATTTTATGACCAGCTGAGACCTGACAACACAACTTACAAATACTCATGCTCCCTCTACTTTGTCCCACAACTTCCACATTCTACAACCAATCCTTACTACAGATCTTCTGTGCTGCAGCACTGCGGCTAGCAAGATGAGAACAGGCACACAGAAACACCACAAGAACCCTGGGGGCATTTCTTCCTGCCTAGGTTTATCCTGCAAAATTATTGTGTGAGGCAATATAAAAACCTAGCACTGCAAATCTCTACTGAGGAAGGCAGGCCCGTAAGGACACCTGAAACATGGCAGACATTAGGACAGGATCTGAGGATTGTTAAGAAAACCCCAAACAACCAGCTTGAAAAGGCTATGTGTTATAAGCAACCACAGAGCAAAATAACAGGAAGCAGCAAAACTCCTGCAAACGCAGAGAATTACTGGTGGCAAGGGAACATGCCCTTCCCCCTTCTGTACCTGCCATGACTGCCTGGCTGCTCCCAAGTGTTTGAAGAATGAGCTGAAGCTCTCTGACTGCTGCAGCTGCTTCTTCCCCACAGCACATATCAGGCTCCATGACAACCTCCATGAGGCCGACTCCTGTCAGGGAAAGAGACAGGAGATTTTCAACAATAGCTTTTGATCTTGGCATAATAGAGTGCAACTGGCTAGACACATGAAAGCACTTGGGCTTTTCCTGGAAAAAAACCCAAAACACCAACAAAACTAACCCAAAAAACACCCCACCATGTATTATTTAGTAACTGTCACTACGGGCCTAGCTGCAGATTGCTAATAAAAACTTTTCCTCCTACTCCTATTATTTAAAGGCACAGACAAACTGCAGGCAATCCTTCACCCTTTGATGACATGCAGCTCAGGGGGACACATTCCTCTTCTGCCTTCCTCTAGGAGGACTCCCATTTAAAGCCAATCTGATTCCAGATTCAAATTTGTCTTAAGCTAATCTTGGAACAGACAGAACTGTAAACAGATGTAGCTGAGTTTTTAGCTTCAAGATTCAAAGATATGAGCAGCCACATCCCTCGACTTCAATGGCCACCGAGCGCTACATCCCAGTTGGGCGAGGCCATCCACGTTGCTGCCCAGGCTGCGCGCTAATTTAGTTCACGCAGTTTACAATTTCAAAGCTTGAAGAGAAAAATGTACATTTTTTTCAAAGCTAATAATTATAAGAATGTCTGACTCATGCATCAACAAATTCCAACAGCTGCTCCCTCTATACACAAATTTGATTCACTCAGTCTGTGATTTATTTTTTGTTAATAATGCGTACAGCAGCAAGAACTTCAACAGCCAAGAAGCTGTGTGTGATTGACACACAGTTTTGAGCAAACTGGAGCCAAAAGATTTCTAAATTGCTACTGCCAACTGTCATCAACCAACAGCAATGAGAAGGGTCCACTGGCCATTAAACAATTCAAGTATTCCCCTGCTTCAAGCGTAACGGTCATTGCAATGAGTTTTTATTTTCAGAGAGAGACATGTCGAGTTTTTTTACTTTTCACCTGTTACTTGTCACCCACTTACATTCAAAGACTTGTTTTACACAGAAAGGAGGAGATAGAAAGGAAAATAATCCAAACCTACCAGCCCTATTCAAGTCAACAAGAGTCTGGCTCCTTGTGTCATCATGGAGACTCTTTCCACTGTCTTGCTCCAGCTGAATTTGTTTAATCCTCACAGTTTTAGTCACCATTTGGCTCATTTTGTTGTCTGTGCAGAAGCTGTATGACAGACTTCCATTGACCGCAATAGGAACTCTTTGTTGAGTGATTTGATAGCCAGCCTGTCAACAAAATTAGCTTTATACTCAAATAAAACATTCTATTTTCAGAAAGCAGTGGCATGGTCAGGTACAAATATTACAGACTAAGAACAAAACTGAAAATGCAATATCTTCCATAGTGAGCTATAGAAGGTATAACACATGCACATGTGAATTCACAAGTTATTTTGCTTAGCTGTAAAGGAAGCAAGCTGGAAGACAGGTCTGGAATTTGACATGACTGTGAGAAGCCGGAGGTCTGGAAAAGGTAAGAGCACCCCCCTCAATGCAGGCAAGTGTAAGAGGTTATACTAATGCAGAGAGAATGCCAAGGATGGTACAAATTTCATTGAAATGGACTAGAAGAGATTCTCTCACACCCGTGGTTCTGTGATCTTGCCAAATCTTGTCTGAAGCCACTTATCGTACCTCCATCCCCACGCTGGGACTACCACTCATCCACCCGTCAGGCTAAAAGCCCCTCTTTACATACTTAAAATTATTAGAGGGGAGAAGGAAGGGATAGGTGGAAATCAAGAAAGTGAGAAAGCTCAATTTCATTAATGCACCAATTTAAAAGATAGATACTGCAACCCCATGTAAGGCACAAAGCTGATCAATGTCACCTCATGCCTGGAACTCCACTCAAAGGGGAAACTGGTAACCAGAAGAGGGGCTGCCAGTGACAAGGTATTGGAACAACTGCATTGATGTAAAGATACAGAAGTGAAACAATTATTCTACTGAGGTGGAGCCCCCATCTCTTCCTCCTTCCTAGTCTGCTCAGGTTCCCAGTGGTGAGGATTAAAAAAACCCAACCCTGACACACATTTTATTGAATTTGAAGGAGTATTTGCATATTTTGCAGGGAGGATAAGCTGTCTCTAAAATGTAGAGAGAGTGACAAGGCATTGGCATGGAGAATGGTTTGGCCCTGTGAACAGCTCAATTTATATACGCAATGAAGTGCATGACCTTCCAGTCATAACCACCCTAAGAAAAATAGAATAACTGACTCTGTGCAGCCTATTCTAATCACACAGCTCTTCTCATCTCCTAAAACTTCTCATTAGTTTTTTTTTAAAGCCTGAAATAGTGAGTGACAATAAATAACAAGAATCCCATTTCCCATCCAGAGCCCCATTTTCAGGAGTAACAATAATCCCATTGTCAAATGACCGTAAGAGCTGGATTTATTTTATCTCTTCTATACAGCTCATTAGCCTAAACTCTGCATCTTATTACAGGGTTCCTGAGTAGACTGTTTCACTATGAAATGCACATCGGGCAGTTTACTGTCAGTGCTTAAACTGCCAAAGTCAGCCACTAGAAAGCCAGAATTAGATGTTTCAAGCTAGTAAAATGTGTCAGAACCTCCTTGACCAAATTGCCATGCTTTTCTGACCAGAAGATCCTGAGCTCATGCCTGCAGACAACAGCAGCCCATCTGGTGCTGCTTCCATCTCCTTCTTCTCCTTTAAACACATGGATATGGTTACTCTCCTATGACAACTTTCTTCCATGTAGCTTCCATGCAGTAGGCTGACAGCAGCAGACATCACAAAAATATGAGATCTGTTTTCAGTTTGACAGGAAAAGCTTGCAAACAAGCCTGTGATATTTTTGATGTTTCTTTATGATGTGTAAAGGAATTTTCAAAGTCATGTTTATTTCTTGCTATTTCACTTTTTTCTTCTGGTCTGGAAATGGGCTTTAAGATAGTTTTACAATTAAAAGTATTGGCAATTCAAACTAAGTTTGTGTTTGACATTCCCAGTAGCTCTCTACAGAGCCCCCAACAAAAGAGCCTCTTAACTTTGCTAGTATGTGTGACAAGGGTGGCCAAATATAATGTAGTTCTCTAAGGTGTGAAGAAATTTTATTTGACTATGTTTTATGCAACTTCAAAATATTTCTATTGCCTGAAAAACACAGTGGGAAAGAAACTAGTTTTGTTAATAATACAGGACCTCAAGGCATTAATTTGGGACCCAAGATTTCTCCCACTCTGCTTTTCTTGATGTCTGGGACACCTCATATAAAAGGAGGAAAAGTTAACATGCCTGATCTTAGAGATTTTTTTTTTTCCTTTAATGCAGTCAGCCAATCTTCACCCCAAAAATCAGAGAGAGCAAAACTCACATCCTCCCTTTGACAGGTTACTGTGTTAAAACAAACATTTAAGCTGACAGGAAAAAAAAAAAAGGTTTAAAATTAGAAAGCTTTAATTTCATTGAAGTAGGAAAAAAGGCTCCAACTACTGCAGCCTGTTACAAAGAGACAACTCAGGTTCTTGGATTTCTTTGGTATTTCTACACCCATATCAAGTTCAGCAAAATGCACCTGACTTCCAGTGACAACTCCTACCAAAGATGAAGGCAATGCATTCTGCAAAGACTCAGTTTCTCAGAGGTTTTGTTGTTTTTTTAAAAATTCATTTCCTGGAACTATTAACTGAGAAAGTTTTAAAGGGAAATTAAATATTTTTAGGTCCCTAACTACACACACAGAAAAGACACTATGATGTTTATAGCACTGGAACCTGTGTTGGCTATACATTCACTTTAAATGAAGGACTGTTATCAGACTGCTTTTACCCTAACAGACAATTAGTACTAAACACCAGGAATGAAGAACTTAAGGAGCAAAGCAGCTCCAGCTCCCAATTCAATTACATTAAGCTACTGGAATCGTGCATCTAAGCAAGGAATCAGCAATCAGAGCAATCATATTCAATCAGTGAGCACCAGGGTACAACTGTCTATTCATCAGGGCACAGGCAGCATCCTGTTGGGGTGAGCAGAACACTGACTGAAAACAGAAAAAGCATCTCTTCACTCATCCCCTATTGCCATCCATACTCCATGCTTGTCCCTTCCTACAGCCGTAAAGGGATCAGCTATACTGCATACTTACAGGCAGATCTGCATAGAAATAGTGTTTTCTGTCAAACAAGGACTTCTTGTTTATGCTGCAGTTGAGTGCCAGGCCTGTCATCACTGCTGCTTCTACACACCTCCTGTTGAGAACCTGAGGAAACATGACACAAGGTTTTGCTAAGATACTCACTATGTAACAACGTGTCTCCCAGACATTGTGTTATATGGATCATATATTCCATTTTGCTTGCCTTTTACCACCATTAGATCTCTTTCCTTGTGTGGGCAGTTCTTAATCATCATTAGAGTCATGGTAGCCACAATCTACAAAGCTTTAAGATGACAAAAGAGGCCATTCAGTCATTCTGTCATGCCACATAAGGAGTTGTATGCTGTTCTGGCTTGGTACTTTTGCAAACATTCCAGTACTTTAAAATCTTTGAGGGTACAAGAGACAAATCATAGCAAATAACTGACTTGCAACTAGCTATCAACTCATACTGGGAACTGGAAACTCAGGGGATTTGCATAAGGGACTGTAGTGCCATTTCAGTAAAACACTTCAGACACAAGTAACCACAGAACCCTGGTGAATTCACCAGTATCTACACATAAATGTCAATGCTTTGCTTACCCAGCATCAAATTAAGCACACTTACATGCTTTGCTAAAACAGAACCAGAGAGATGCCAACTGATCCCATGGCTACAGGCACACACACATTCCCAATACCCACTGGATTAAGGTTCTTGCAGAATGCCACATTATCTGAAAACACAGCAAGGCCTTAATGAAGAAGTAAAGGAGATACGGTTTCTCACCACAGACCCATCACTCTCAGCACTAGATCAGCAGGGTCATGATCCAGAAGAGGGGAAAAAAAATAAAAATCCACTCCACAAAATTCTAACAAGCAATGTTTCAAAGTTACAGTTTTATCAAATGTGCTCTCATGAATTTAACAGTTGGTTTAACTAACATCAAATGGATAAAACTGAAAAGAAGAAAGAAAAAAAAAGACTGATTTTGTCTTAGTACAAGTCTGACATGCTCACACAGTATTTTGCAACAGGAACAGAACTTTATCCATCTTATTTGGCACTGTACAGCTGCCAAGAAGTCAATTTCCAGCAGGACCATTAAAGGGGCACATTATGGAAAAGAATTTACATGACTTCATCTGCATTGACCAGAACATAAAAGGCTTAAATAATGTTTTCTTCAATGTCTTTGACAGTATTTACTTTTTATATTCTCTAGCCAGATTTCTGAAAACAGATTAAGCAGCTGTACATTTCCCATCATCCCATGTCTTCAGCTGGAAAAGCAAGCTCATTGCTTTACTCATCTAATATTTCAAAAATCAAAATAAGAGAAAATATAAGAAACTCTTCATGTAACAAACTTTGAAATTGCTTATACAGACAAGAAATTAAATATTTAAGACATTTAAAGAGGGAACTTTCAGATCTTTAGTGTAGCTATATATGGCTAACTAGAACACATCATCTGTTCAGGCATATTTTATTTATTAAAAAAATTTTAGAAGATACATAAAGCAAATTTTAAGCAAGAAAAAAAAGAGAACAATTTCCCTTTGAAATACTTATCAACAGCAAAATGAACACAATTAGTCCTGACTGTAATCTAAAGTAAAACTGGTAACTACAAATTATTAATTTATTTTAGTATCACAGCTACAGTTCATTATAGAGCAGATGCTCCCGTTTCCAACAATTAAATATTTCCAGACAGTATAGACACTTTTAAAAAAATCTATTTAAAGAAAGCTTGTAACACAGCTAGTTAAACTGTTCAGTGTTTAAAATATTATGATATTTCTAAATACAGTCAGAATCCCTCTAACTACTTATGGTGTGATCCTGGTCGGCTTTACGAATTAGGGAGGACCTTGCCAGTCATCCCTTTAACTAGTCACCAGAAACCACTAAGGCTCCACAAGGACCAAGCAGCCTCAAAATACCACTGCTTCGAAACAGCCAACTCTTGTCTTGCTACATTTCCTGATGGTGCAGGGGTTATGACTGATTGTAATCAGAGAAGGAGAGAAAAACCAACACCTGAGTTGCAGAGAGCCCCATAACACATCCTTCAAACGTGGAATTTAGCTAATGAGTACGCTGCAACTACTGCCTTTGATGACTCACTCTTCCATTTTTTGCTTCACACGGGGCAGTGGACTTTGCCCTAGGTAGTAACACTGTTCTGAGGTGAAGGAAATAAGTCCTACATACATACTACTGGTGAGCAGCTTTTGCCCCTGATGAAGCATTTTGGTGGCTCTGGGGAAAAACTGGCATAAAAATGTGAAGTATCGACTACTTTCTATGTAGTATTATTAAGCATTTAAATGACTATGTGTATGTGTCCCCAGTGTACTGGGTCATAGAAGCCAAATGATTGTATATGCACTAGTACCACTTCCTGTGCTGCTACTTTGCCAATTTCTGTGATGACAGAAGGCACTGCAAAGCACATCTTTCCCATTATGGCATACCAAGATGCCTACCATGTAATTCTGCTTCCTCTGCCTTGTTTGACTCAACCCTCCCCCATCAAACACCACAAACAAAAAAACCCACACCAGAGGACCTTGTACTTCCTAAAAAAAAATAAATAAAAAAATTCAAAACTCACATGTTTAATATTGCTCCATTTCTTAAGTGACTACTACTACCCATTCCAGTGATCAAGGCTGTGGCATAGAAGAGCTGTTTTAAGCAAACAACTATTTCGGCTTCAAACAAGCCTGGCTTTTCAAATAATCTGCAGTGATAAACATCAATTCAGTATGTGAAACTTCCCATACTAATGACCTAGAATAAGTCCCCAAAGCTTGTTTATGCAGTAAGCTGTTATTAAGTTGACAGCTTTGACTAGCACCAAAGACTTAAATTACTGGCTTGAACTGACAAGCTGCCAGTCTGGTATGTTAGCAAAGTGCTGGCCTTGAAAGCAAGCTATGTAGTTTCTGCAATAGCTATGGACAAAACACAAGAGCCTATAAAGCCTTAAATGTTTCTGGTCTTCTAAAATGGATGTATCTCTCCTAGGTATTCAAAGAAAATCCTAGAGAGCTATCACAAAAGGAAACATAAATTGTTTGCATTGGAAACTTATGAAAAACCTTAACAATGGCACCACAACATCAGCACCATTTCCCTTGTAGCTACTCTATCCTGCTAGAGCTCCATGGTAACTGAACACTAAGGGAATGAAAGAACAATCCAGCCAAGATCTCTCTTTCTGACACTTGTCTATTCTTTACATCTAGTTTGCAAGTGGAAAGACCTGTTTTAAAAATTTAACATCTTTATTTGCAAGGTCAGTTTAGTCAAGA
Source organism: Laterallus jamaicensis coturniculus (assembly GCA_022605575.1). Lineage (NCBI taxonomy): Eukaryota > Metazoa > Chordata > Aves > Gruiformes > Rallidae > Laterallus > Laterallus jamaicensis. Next base: position 31,375,282 of record JAKCOX010000005.1, read on the forward strand.
CCTTGATTCTAAATACAAGGCTATTCAATAGCTATACAAAACTATACACAATACTTTCCATGGCATAAATTCCCTGCAAAAGCAGTTTTTTAACAGCTGTTTGTTTAACAGTGGGTTTACTCCTTATATTAATACATTAAAGAAAGCTGCCTCCCTTTCAGGTGAAGATATATTTCTATATTTAGTAAATTATCATTTTACATTTTAAAGAGAGTAGGTATGCAGCTTCTTGTTTTGCTAATGAGTCTTATATAGGATAATTGGAGGGAAAAAAAGAAAAACATCTAGATCACTCTCCTGAAAAGTTTATTTCTGCTACCTTTAAAAAAAAAAAGTAATCTTTGTCATAACAGTCTTACCTAGGAAGCCTAAGTTATGGAACAAATAATTCCTTGTACTAAAACCAGTAAAAACCAAAATAATTCCCCAGAAATAAAAAAAAAAAAATTCTAGGTCACACATTTTGATAAAGTAGGTTTCATATTAGTTTGCTATCTTAAGACCTTCATTCCTACTTATAATCATGAAGAAATCAGCTAACTGATCAGATTAACTACAGGGCTGTTTATCTAAGAAACATTTAATTTTAGCTTCTCTTCATTCAGAATAACAGCTGGAAGAAGGAAGTAGTGTGATGTACTCAGCCAGCTCTCTGTAGACCAGGCAGTAATCTTTAGAAACCTCACCAGATATATCTAATCATATTTCCTAGTACTCCCATTTGATATCACTCTGATTTTTATTTGCTTCCACTAACGGATATATTCAATCCTACTATTCTCGCTGTGTTAAAAGTACCGACTTGTTCTTTGAAGTGCAATCATAAATTAAACTTCAAAATAAACTACTCTTACATCTACTTAGTCTAAATGTAATTGTGACTGTTCAGTCTGACACTGCAGATGAGCACTTCAATGTGGCATTCTTCCTTGGCATCCTCTCATTCACACAGAAGGGTGTAACTGCCTTGTAGCTATGCATGTTCAGAACGTGCATTACCATAAACGAAGAGCTAACCGTTTCCCAAATGACCCCCTTACTTCAGTAGGTGTACAGCCAGACCCCATGCCTCCAAGCATTCAGTAAACCTTTGAAAAACAAGCCAACCTAACTCTTGTCATTTGTTTAGCCTGCAAGAACCCACATGTTCCAAAACCCAAGGTTTCTAGCTGAGGGGAAATTTAAAAAGAAGGCCAGCTTCAGTTTAGGGTCTTCTGTACTTCAGTCCAGCAGCAACTTTACAGAATTATTCCCTGTCCTACTATGAGTGTTCTGTTCTTATCCCTAAGGAAAGGAAGCATCAGACATGCTAAGAACTGAAATTAATAGATATTCCGTCTTAAGAAAAGAACAAATGGCAACAGAGAAGCTGAAGCTGGGGGAGAAGGCAAGGGGCACTGAATACACCTTAAGCTATTTTGTAACTTTATCTTCCTACCGTCTGATACCAAACATATATGCTGCTATACAAAACATACATATTATTCCTCATATTGTCTGGTGGTAAAGTTGGATTCCAGTGATCCAGGATATACTCCAAGTCATAAAACCAGGCAACCATGACATTTTACAAAGTGCCCAGCTCCCAAACATCTTGCTTTACCTGTACTCAGACAAAAAGAGGACACACACTCTTGAAGCTGAAGCGCTACTTTGAGAGCTTGTATCACAAAGCTTTTAACTGGAGGAAGCACCTTCAGTGTCAGTGATGATGTGAAAAATTCAGCAGCAGTAGGGAGAAATGCTGACTCCTGAGAGCAAGATAAAACTGCAAGGTATCACCAGATACAAAGCCATTTAAATACTGACAGACTTCTGGGTTTCTCAGTTCTTTAAGATAGGTTGCTGAAAAAACCAACCAAAACAAACAAACAAACCAGAAGGAAAAATTCCATTCAGTCCACTGCATGGCCAAAGTGCTCAATGGAATAAATCCATTTTCTGAGGTGGTTGTGGTAGAGAAGCAGCCAATCCCCCTACACTGCCCCAAACCAGTGACCTTTGTCTCAGATCACATCACCAGTGGCTGAAATCAAACATCTACAACGCAGAATCATTTTCAAGCAGGAGAAGTCACAACAACATGATGGCAAAATAAGGGTTCATGATATCCATAATCAAACAGTGTGCTTCTGTAGTGTTCCAATTAAGTAGACCAGTATCTAAAAGCCACACTGTTCCCATTGACCATACGGCCCTCTGGGTCTGTTGCATGGCTTTTATGACTTTTCGTAAGGATGTTCCCTCTCGTATGCTAGCTGAAATTTAAACCGTTACTATCTGATCCAGCACAAGTTAAATACAGGAAGATCAAGTGAAAACACTTCACTGCTTCTGGAGGTGAAAGACTAAGCAATGGCTAAAATCTAAATTACAGAATATGATCAAATCCAAAGTCAACTAGAGCTCTGAGGCAGACATCCTCAGACCTTTTTTCCTAAACAAAAAAAAAGGCTAAAAATGCCTTTAAAACATATACTTCAATATAACCTGGGTTAACTTGTCACATTGTGAAAATTCACAGCACTTAGGACAGAGTAGAGTTTATAAACCAAGCCCTGCCCTGTTTAATCTTGCAGACGGTCCTTTGCTTGGAGGCTTGGTGAGGGACAGCTCTGTGGTTTTCTGAGTTGTAACAAATTCTAACCTTTGATACACACTGACTGTCATTTTCTATCTTTTCTAAGTCTTGGCTTAGCCCTTTGCTCCTTCTTGCACACACTAAAAACTCCCAACCCTTCACTCTTGACTCCCACATTCCTTTTTCCTCCATTTGCCGCTCCCCGAAACAGACTTATTTGCTCCCTGGAGAGGTAGCCATGTTTCCCTCCAGGCTGACCCAGATCTCTTAAGAGAGCAAAATATACAAACTGAGAGCAAACCAGAAGTGGCACAGACACAAGCATATACTGATTCAGGGAGAAAACAGACGACATAATACAGTAAGTCTTGCAAAAAGCTATTAAGAAAGCAAACTAAAATTCCTTGTTTTTAACAAAGTTGTTCTGGAACAACAGAACCAAAGACTGATTTTCTATAATTAACTGTCCTAGTTTGTTTTACCTAAATAGTGACTTCAACACCATCACCTCTGGCATGTCCCTATCTTCTCCCCATTTCATAAACCACTGCAAATTGAGTATGAAGTGGCACAGACATCTGAATAGCAGCAGCAGCTGTTGAGATCAGTGGGGAGAAGAGACTAAATCGCCAATTTCCTCATGTGCTTTTAAGATATTCACAGAAACCTCCACAAACCAAGATTTTTTTGAGGCAAATTTGACTGATTTTGGCAGTAAAGTTGCAAAAGTAGCATTTCTGTATAGAAAAGTGTTTTCGCTTTGCATGGAACAGGGTGAGGGTTGCAGGGGGGCTTCTGCAAAAAGGTGCTAGAAGCTTCCCCTAGGTACCACAGAGCCAAGGACAAGCCAATCAGCAACAGTGGCAGTGCCTCTAGTATAATGTATTTAAGGAGGAAAAAAACAACAAACCTAGTGACAGGTTTTGTAGCAAGAGAGAAGTGAGAAACTCTGCAGACATCAAGGTCAATGAAGAAGGCGGCACTACGGGCACCAGAGCAGAGATTCCCATGTAATTCATGGTGAAGCAGGCTGTCCCCCTGCAGCCCATAAAGATAATGGTGAGTAGACATCCCACTTGCAGCCCATGGAGGACCCAGTGGTGGAACAGGCAGAGACACCTGAAGGAGGCTGTGACCAAGTGGGAAGCCCATACTGGAGCAAGCTCCTGGCAGGACCTGCAGCCCTCCTTCAGCCCATGCTGAACCAGGTTTGCTGGTGGGACTTGTGACCCCACGCTGGACCAGTTCAAGAAAAAACAAATCCCACGAGGAGAACTCTCATTGGAGAATTTCATGGAGTTCTTCTGTGAGAGGGATGCCATGCAGGAACAGGGGAATAACGTGTGGAGTCATCCCCACTGAAGAGGGAGGAGCAGCAGAGACAAGGCGTGATGTAACCCTCATTCCCTGTACCCCTATGCCACTCAAAGGGAGAATGTAGAGAATTTGGGAGTGAAAGTACGCCTGGGAAGAAGGTAAGGGTGGGGGGAAGGTGTTTTAAGACTTGGTTTTGCCCATGATAGTAACTGGTGAACAATCTCTCCCTATCCTTGAGTCATGAGTCTCTTACTGTATTTTCCCTCCTGTCCGGCTGAGCGGGACAGTGATAGAGCAGCTGTGGTGGGCACCTGGCCTTCAGTGAGGGTCAACTCACCGCAAAAGAATGGTTGCAGGGGCAGAATCTGCATGTGTAACTAACAAACACCAGTTGCAGAAGCTTACATAATCCTCTCAGAAATCATTGTAAGTAGCCATAACATAGTTAAGGTAGCAAGGTGGCTGATAATCAGAACACAAAGAAATAAATTAATTTTACCCCAGGAACCAATTACAGCCTAATTGCACCAGGTAAGTTTCAAACAAAATACATAACCTGACAGTTATGCAACATTACACACAAGACAGCTCACCATGAAGAGAACAAACACCCAGTCTACAGTTATCTGTCATTACAGTTGGACACTGCCTCCTAAAGAATTTTTGATGAAAAAAAACAAACTCTTCAAAGAAAAAAATTAAGATCAAAGAACCAAGATGTTGGTTTACAAAGTTAAAATGCTAAGAAACTGGTAGAATCCTGATTTTTACAGAAACTTTAGCCTAACAGGGCACTCCTTCCATACACATATATACAATATCCTACCTTTGATTTTTCTCAAAGGGAGTCACCTGAAACCAGGCTGAGAAAAAAAATGAAACACTTCAGGGTGCCAGAGCATATATAGTGACTGGTAGCAGAAGTAATTGAAATTTGTCCCAAAAAGTCCACGCACCGTTTGAATTTCAAGAAATTCCCAGCCCACTAAAAAACTACTACAAAAAGCTAATGTGCCTTTCAGCAATTTCAGACCGAATCCAGAAATAGGGGACATCAATCTGTCTAGCTGTCAGGTAATAGCTGCACTATCCAAAAGTATCAAAGATGGCACAGTAACTGCAGCAACAGAACTGTGTGAAAGAAAGGAAACAAGATACTGCAAATTCCTGCTCCCCACTAAGTAGCAGGAAAGTATCTGTATAAAGAAAAATGTAAAGCAATAAGAAAAACCACAGAGATAAGAGAAAATACATAGAAAACACCACTGACGCATTGAAAGATCTACTGAAATAGGCAATCACCGCTCTAACTGGCAAGTTTACATCTGCCAGAGGGACCTGTTAAGGAACAGGAAAGGCAACAAGAACAACAAACAGAGAAAGAGCTCAATAGTTACTGAGGTGCTAAGCAGACAAAACCCTACAGGAATTGTTAGACTTGACAAAAAGATTAAAACACACAGAATGAGTGTCAGAATTTCTCACAAATAAAAGAGACATAGCAAAAAGCAAGAGAAAACCTTACAGGGGACTCCTTCAAAGCTCAAGGAAAGAGCAACAAATGTCACCAAATACTTCAAAGCACAACAGCAGAGGCATCTCCAGAAAACAGCATTTACAGTTAAGTATGAAATAAAGTTGAACTAAACAGCTGCAGTAACTGAGAAAGCCGAGCACTTCTCAGACCACAGTGAAGACGACTAGTTCCACTGGTAACCCTGGGGCTGTGAATGACCCTATCAAAGAGAAAGAAATAGGATAAAAAACAACACACACCATAACCCAGTCCTGAAAGGCACCCGAAGCAGACCTCCCTCATCTTTCAAAGGCCTCTTCTGACCAGTGCAATAGCACTGAACTGATTAATAGCTTGAAATTACATAGACAGACTTTAATCCATCACACACTCAGAAATTTAAGGGTCTCCAAACTGCAAAGGCATTCTCAGAGAGCAATGGTTTGAAAGCCTATTGCAGTCTTCTTGGTGGTTTTTTTTTTTCCCAAAATTACATGGTAATTTCTTTTTTAGAGGCTTACCAGGACTGCAAGTCCAGCAAGCTGAGATTGTGTGAACAACAAAGGACTGTTAACCATTGATGTTACAATCCCTGGCGCAAACTCAAACATTATCATAAAAGAAAGGACCACAACAGAAAGGAACTGTCACTTTCCATCATAGTATCTCCTACCTACAATTATTACAGTTTTACTGAAAGTAGTAACAAGCAGTTAAAGTGAATCTAAACCGAAGTAAATGATTTTAAACAAATATGAACTAATTTTTTTCCTTCAAGGCACTGACACTGATTTATTTTTAGAGGAGAGTTCATGGACACAACCACCATCATTTCAAAAAAGAAAAGAATATATGATGGAAACTGAACCAACACACATACAAAGATCAGAAGATTGTCCAGTTCCCCAAAATAAGATGCATGCAATTAAAAACATAGTTATCAAAAGTCAAACTAAGCAGCAGGTTTTTTTCAAAGTGAAGTAGTAAAAGAAGGGAGTAAATTCACATGCATGCCAGAAGCAATGTCAAAACAAAACTGAAATCACAAGTTGGTAAAGCAGCTGTTGCAATCACCAGATTTAACAGGCCCAGGATATAAAAAAAAGCTAGTTTCAAGCTGTAAAGTATAAATTCTGGTCTCAAATGCTGTTTCTGTTCCAATACATATAGCTGACAGACAGATCCACCAAAATCTCACATAAATCTCTCAGCGCCTTCAAAAGCAAACGCATCAGGTAAGTTCTGTATGTTAATGACATCTAAAATTCATCATAAAGTCTGATAATATACCACCCAAGATGTCTGGAAAACCACGGAGTATCTGCCACTGCCAATGACGGATGCAGTGACAGTATACGAAGGGAAGCTAAAGCACCCTCTGTCCCCAAGCTGGGTAAAACCCTTGTCATGTCCCTGGGCAGCCACCTCAACAGCACAGCACTGCAGGGCAGGGAGCACAGCAGCATCATACACACTCTGCCACTGTGCAGTGCTGCTGTGATATTCCTCAGCTTTGGAGAAGCCCAAGTCCAGAGTTTAAGCTGCCAGCAATGCAACACCAGAAGGAACAAGGGCTAATAGCTGTTCTAGCCCTGCTTTTTTCCATGAAAAGGCCTATCTGACTGCCCAGCTGCCATTATTCAGGTCAGAAAAGATACAGTAGGACCAAAATGCTTTGTTCTACACTATTTACTGAGGGAAATGTAAGAGAAGTTTAAAACAAGAGAATACAGAAGAGGATAGCAGCAATGAGTGAGCTGTCAAGCCCTCAAGGATGTCCAGTGGAGTAGGAAGAATTTATGGTAATTATGGTACTATAGGTAAAAAAAATAAAAATCACACGTTCTAGAGAAGTGTTCAATACAAACCTTACTCTGTTTCTTCTGGGGTCAGAAGGTATTTACCTTTCCTTCATTAGAAACAGAGCTTGATCATTCCCAAGTGTTCCTAAAAACTGTCTTGAAAAAAAAGATAAAACAGATGCTGTTCACGCTGTGAAGAGAATGAAATTCAAATGTACGAGAAGGTGTCAAAAATTTAAAATACTGAAGTCTGTAGGGCTAACATTCATTCAAATCTTATTAATTTAAACCTCAGTTATGTAAATCCTATATTATTTCTTCATACACTTGCCTACAAAGAAATAGGATCAGGCTTTCACTTCAGTCACACAGGAGACAAATATAAAATGTGCATCTTTTGGTGTGATTAGCAACAAAGACTAAGGACAGACAAAGAGGTTTCAGCCTTTAGCTGAAAATCTACCATCTTCCATGACTAAGCTATAATTAACCTTTAGTCAGCCACCTCAATCATGAGAATAGATAATCATGGATTCTCTTTCTGTGAGCTCAGTCTTATCATTATAAACCTTTATAAAGATTCTTGAAATTTTTAGAGAGGATAAATCAGACTAGGAGTGCAACCACCTTTGTAGAACCTCAGAAGAATTTCATAACAATCTGCAGGTATGATGCACTTTACACTACCATATGTAGCATAATACTTCCTTTGTGACAGGTCCTCTGAAAACACCAAGCTAAGATAACTGCCAAGTCTATTCACCAGGTGGAAAAAAAAGGTCTTTGCACACGTCATTACACAAAATGTAATGTATGCAGTCCCAAAGAAAACAGCACCTTAATTTGAGTAAAAGCCTATGCGGTCAAGTGGTGAGGGGGCCCATCTCCACAGGGCACAAAAGCATGCAGAATACCATGGGATACACTGGTGAGTCTCATTACTTCTACATCTACTATTTCAGTCACAGCTTTGTCACATCATGTCTTCTGTCTCACACCGAACAGGAGTCCAACTGCATAGCTGTTCTGGCCTGTAGCTGTCTCTCAGAGGCACAATGCAAGCACAGAATAGTGAAATGGCTGTGAAGGCTCTCACAAGGCCTACTTGCAGCAGAAGTGTAAAATAAGCTGTATTACAGTACAGGAAGGAAATAACGAGGAAAGATGGAGCAGAACTAAAAAGATTCTTCTAGTTCCCCCTCTCCAATGCAGGGCACACACACTCATTGTCACACTCACTAGTGATCCAAGAACATATAGCTCCCTTTAGCACCATTCTTTCTGGTCCTGCTGTGGTCGTTGCCCATCTCAAGCAGCTCACGGTCCCACAATATATTTAAATCCCTGTGATGTTGAAAACTGCCCCTACAGTTATCAGTTTATAACAGCAGTTATTCCCTACTACAGACAGCACAACTACTCTAATTAAAACTTTGCCCCTGGTTTTTTTTTCCATTTCTCAAGAAAACAGTCAAAACAAAAGGCCAAATACTTACTTTCTAAAGAGACTTATTAGGAAATAATGTTAACATTTGTTAAAATCCTTTTCATTTTTACAATCACTGAAATTTTTTTAAAACTACTTTCAGTCTTTCAAACTCCACCAAAATCCAATTCTACTTCAGATACTACTGTCATGTACGAACGTACAGTAATTTCAAGAAAATAAGCCCAACTGTTTGATTCCAGAGCAAACACTGGTCTCAAACTTTAATTCCTGTGCAGCAAGTACAACAGGAAAATAAAGTTATAACTACTGAATGGATTTTGTATCACAGTCTGGCATGCAAGGACACGTATTTGGTAACATTCACTTTCAACTCTATTTTCACCAGTACTGCAGTGAGAAAAATCTTCCCTCTCTTTGTACAGACAAAAGCAGCTCATAGAAGCTAACATAGCATCACTACTTTCAAATTAACCTAACCATCCTGCTTTTTGTTTCTCAGATGCAATCACATTCTCTCCCAAAGCCCGCACGTACTAGGGTTCTCTCAGAAAAATCATACCAAGCCTCGTCTGTAAAGCACTTTAATAGAGAAAAGTGACCAAAAAACCCAAACCCCAACAGATAAATAGTAACTTACATAAAAATGAAACTCTTCAGAAATACTCAATTTTGTTCATTCATAAAGTTTTACATACTTGACTGAAGATAAGCATTAGACAATTTACAGGCATTTCTGTGCATCAACTGGCATTGATGCACAAAAAAAAAAAAAATCAAAATCTTGAATCCTTTTAAATTTTGTGACTATTAACTCCCTAACCTAGCCCTGCTTCCAAATGAAAGAATCTCATTTTCTGTATTTAAGTCTAACGAGATTCTTCTAAAACCAAACAACTGCATAAGATTCATGTTGTATCTAGAAAGTTTTCAAAATTTCCATCCAGTTAGATCTGAAACTCAGCCCCGAATTGCAACTGAGACCAGAGTGAAGTCCAAATTTTATCAGTATCTATGCCTCAATTGCTTAGGTTTCCATACCTTTGCAAATACAGAATGAATGTACCAACAAATCTCCCTTTTAAGGGTCACATGGCATGTATCAAGACCCTAGAAACCCAGATGTTCTCAAATTTGAGAATATTATTTATAATACAGTAATGTGAAGATTCCAATAGACTAAAATAATACATCTGCAACTGCAATTTAAGCCTCCATGCTAATACACCCAGTGAAAAACTTCTGCATTAAATAATTTGACCTCATGCTCGTTGCATGAGGCAATGCTAACTTGTTTTGGGTTTGTGTGGCAACACTATGTTAATAGTGGAGGGGTGGGCTGCAGGGGTGGCTCCTGCAAAAAGCTGCTAGAAGCTTCCCCGAGGTCCAGTGGAGCCGATACCAGCCAGCTCAGGGATGGACCTGCAGCTGACCAAGGCTGAGCCAATTAGCGACAGTCATAGCTGCTCTGGGATGACATGTTTAAGAAGGTTAAAAAAAGCAACCCACAAGCAGCAGCTTTTTGCCACCAGAGAAGGGAGCAGATGTAAGAAACTTTGCACACACCAAGGTAAGTGAAGAATAGGGGGGGAAAGCAGTTCAGGTGCTGGAGGAGAGACTCCCATGCAGCCCATGGAGAAGACTATGATGAAGCAGGCTGTCCCTCTGCAGCCCATGAAGATAATGGGGAGTAGACATCCCACCTACAGCCCATGGGGGACCCTGTGGTGGAACAGGCAGAGACACCTGAAGGAGGCTGTGACCTGCTGGGAAGCCGGTGCTGCAGCAAATTCCTGGCAGGACATGCAGCCCATGGAGAGAGGAGTCCATGATGGAGCAGGTTTGCTGGTGGGACTTGTGACCCCATGGGGTACCGTGCTGGAGCAGTCTGCTCTTGGAAGATCTGGACCCTATGGAAGTGACCCACACTGGGACAGCTGCTGAAGAACTTAAGCCCCATGGGAAAGGACTCACATCTGAGAAGTTCATGGAGGACTGTCTCCTGTGACAGCAGCCCCACGCTGGAGAAGGGGAAGAGTGTGAGGAATCTTTTCCTTAAAGAGGAAGGGCCAGCAGAGACAATGCATGATGAACTGACCACAACTCCATTCCCCTGTGCCACTTGAGGAGGAGGACAGAGAGAATTCAGGAATAAAGTTGAACCCGGATAGAAGGGAGAGGTGGGGGGAAGTATTTTAAGATTTGGTTTTATTTCTCATTATCCTAATCTGTTTTGATTGGGTAATAAGTTCAACACATTTTATTCCATGTTGAGTCTGCTTTGCCCATAACGTTAACTGTTGAATGATTAGTTAATGATTAATAATTAATTAATAATTAACAATCTACCTGTCTTTGTCTTGATCCAGAAGCCTTTCACTGGATATTTTCTCCCCTGTCCAGCTGAGGGGGGAGCAATAGCGCAGCTTTGGTGGGCATCTGGCCTCCAGCCAAGCCCAAAACACATGTCTATTCAATACTTATTTTCACTGTATACTAAGAGCTTATGCTATACTTTTTAAACTATTATTTTTATATTAAACTTGCTAGATTTCCAGAAAATTCTATTGTATAGCAGTACTGTCACAGCTATCACATAGTTATAATTAAGCTGTGACTTCATAAATTTATTATGTTGTCATTAATAAATCTCAGTGCTACGTGCTAGGTAGCTGTTCAGACTTATTAGTCCACAATGTCTCGCACAGATTACTTGTTTGGGTTTTTTTACATAACTGCTTTGCTCTGGAAATAGGAATGGTTGACACTTTCCTCAAACAGAGACTTTCTACTTGGGAAGCAAAGTACCTCCATAGTGAGACATTCCAAATGGCAAATGACAGCTACATAAACAAACATATGGCAAAGTAATATCAAATGGCCACTAGGAAATCTAAGATGTGCTTCGCTCAGGATTTTAAGTATCTCTTACATTTAAGGAATTTCCTGTGTGGCATACTAACCAAATACACCCACTCTGACCTCAGAGAAATACTGCGATTCATTCAATATGTTGAAGAAACACTCCTTATTTTTTTTCCTTTGCAGAGGATATCAAGTATCTGTAGTGATAACTAGGGAGCAAGTGAACCAAAAAGATGTACTAGGTATCTCGAGTTATCAAACCACCAGAAAAAAGTATAGAAGTAGTTCTATAGTTCTTGGGATGAACAAACTGTTAGAAACATACTCAAAGCTGTCTGAAATAAATCCTGATATAAATTAAGTTGAAGCATAACTTACCGGTAAAGTTCCTGGTAAAGAAGCATCAAAGAAAGATACCAAAGAGTTAGGAGGTGCTGCAAACTGGACTTGGGAACCAGAGAAAAGTTTTGAGTTGGAACTGATCTGCGCATGAACTTCGAGACCCACAACTGGTATCCATGGAGCAAGACTGAAAAGGAAAAAGAAGGGAAGCACAATTTAAGGACAGATGACATTAAACCCCACAAATATCTAAACATACAAGAATTAAGAGCTTCTCATTTATTAACAAAAACTAAATTTTATTTGTAAAAAACATTGTAAAAAATGTTATAAATTCATCTGTGGTGTCATGGCAAAAGTTCTGCTGCAGTACTGCACAACTAATTGACAATATACATGGAAAGGACTATATAGCAAAGTGTCTTCGTTATACACAGAAAAGAATGCTATGAAAAGAAATGTAATGGTCTGAAACTTTTAACTTTTCCTTACATGAGAAATCTTAGAGAAATTAATGAGGCAAACTTGCATACTGGATGAACCCTAATTTGCTACCTCATGAAAAATCACAAAATCATCATAAATATCAATTACTTCTCAGGTAGGTAGATAAATCTCCAACAGGCAGGTGGCATAATATATTATGTATTCTTTGTCAGCCAGTCATTTGCATACTGGGAAAGGTGGCTCTCCAGAGCAGTGTCAGTAGCATAATAGCATAAACATTAGTAATCTGGTAATAGAGAAATCATAATTTCAACTGGAGAGCTATTGCTCTTCGAACATATTCCACAGAATAAAGCTTCTCCATATCATCTAAAAAGTAATTGCAGTTCTCACATTCCTAACCTTTATACGGACAAGAGAAAAAAGGTCACCTTCACAGTATGAATTGCTTGACAGTTTCTGTAAGTAATTATCTGGCCTTGTACAAATGAAGTGGCACAAATAATATTTCAGTGATGAAATCACATTTCTATGGCAGCACACTTCAGCAGTGTAAGTACCCAGATAGTTATAGGAGATAAGCAAGCTATAGAAAAACAAATATATCAAGTACAGCGTTCTTTCCAAAGGTGAGCATAATACACTGCCAAGATTTTGTTCCTCTCTCTACTCCCCAGCAGTGAGAGCATCCCTTCAAACACCAAACTAGTGATGCAGACACCACTTATACCGCTGCTTCAGGAAAAACAATACTATCACGATGGATTAAGGTCCAGGTATTTAAAGGAGCAGATACATTTTTCTTTTACTGAAACTTCTTTTTTGTGCGTATTTTCACCCAGTCACAAAACTGCCTCAAAGTTTAGGGGAAGAAAAAAAAGTTGGGCCTTTAATTTTGGAGGCCAGCGTGCTTCCTGAATTAGCTCCGAAATGCCCACCACGGCATGGAAAGTTACACCAGCCTCCACTGAATCGGTGCCTTGGCTTCACGCTCCCATCAAAAGCTACAGGCACCAGTGGCTCCCCAGTGACCACACTGGTAAAGAAACCTGGAGCTCCCTGCCACGTCCGTGTCCCTGAAGGAACGGCCAGCTTCCCTCGGCCATCAGCTGCGCAGAGGGAACCCAAACGGTCGTTTTCAGATGCCGCAGGAACAAAAAGCTCCATTTCAGGCACGCTATCAAAGCTTCCCAATTCTCTACTGGGAGAGAAAGCTTCCTTCGGACCAGAAACCCCCTCCAAAAGCACTTCAGGGACCCGGCGCGGCCCTTGCCGCTTACCCTCCGAGCGCGGGCACACCAATGCGCTCTGAGCGGCTGGCTCTGCACCGGCCTCCACTCACAGCCAAGCGTGTCACAGGGTCACGGGGCAGCTGCTAAGGCACGCCGTGTCTAGGGGGCTGCGAGAACAACGCGTGGCGAGACGGCGCTGCCAGCCATCAGCAAGCCGCAGGTGCCTCGCACCTGGTATTTAATGCAGGCCCTCCTGCCATCACCACGCCGCCGCCCGCCAGCTCCCACGGCCGCCCTTCTCGAGACCGAGCCCCCAAACCGGGACCGGCCCTCACCCTGCGGCTGCGCACGACGCAGAACCACCTCCACCAGCCCCGCTCCCCGCACTGCCCCAGCACCGTACCGGCTCTTCCCCGCCGGCACGGCCCCGCCTCCCGCGCTACAGGCGACAGTCCGCTGGCCGCAGAGGGCGGGAGAGGGACCCCCAGCGCCGCACCGCCACGCTCGGTCCCAAACCCTACTGCACCCCCTCGCTGTCGCCGCCATTTTGCCTAGCTGGAGGCTGAGAGGTTCCAGCAGCACCCCCTGGGAAATGTAGTCCTGCGCGCCCGATGGCTGCGCGGAGCTGCGGATTGGACGGGCGGACTACAAGTCCCGCCACAGCCCCTGCCCTCGGCTCCTCCCGCCGCGCAGCCCGGCGCCTCGCAGGAGGGGCGAGCTGTGCCTTCGTGCGCCACCTGAGGAGAGCGGTGGGCGGGAGAGAAGAGCTGGAGGAGGGTTCTGATGCTCCTCAGGATAGAGGTGGAATGCCAGCTGCAGACATACACCTCCTCGTCTTCACCAGGGGCTGGTTGAAGATGGGTTCCGCTCCGCTTGTGGTGAATGTGGGGCTTTTGTCCCTCAGCTTTGCTGTGGAAAGGCCTCCCTTGCCTTCGTGGATCAGCTTGGCTTGTTTCCAGGCAGGTGCAAGTCCTCCTCACATAGAGCTCTTCCCTGAATATCTCCTCCTGAAGAGGTGTTTCCCAAGGAACCCAAAAATGGGGTAGTATTAGTGTGACATGCAGCTGCACGACAATCTGAGGGGATCTCAAGAGAGCTTGGAACTTGGATCTACAGGCCCTCTATCCTGGGAAAAGTATCACTTGTCCTGGAAATGGTAGAGCAAGAGACAGCGGTTGCATTTCTGCCTTTCAGCTTAAAATGTGTTAGGCTCAGGTCCTCTGAGGGGCTGTATATGTTTTTCTTTGGGTTCACATGGAAACAAAACTAGATGGCATTTTGCAAATCTTGGGTATCAAATCATAGAATCATAGAAAGCTTTGAGTGGCAAGGGACCTCAAAGATCATGTAGTCCCCCCACCCATGCCCCTGCCACGGGCAGGAAATGATACAGTACAGTGCAGTTGAAATCTTTGATCTTAACTCCCAGTATGTGGCACAGAAATGTCCATTTCTTGCAGGGCCTGGGGGTGTTACTGCTGTACAAATACATAGTAATAACACTGTCCAGGGCATATGCAAACATCTTAAATGCTGTTTATGGA
Organism: Laterallus jamaicensis coturniculus; assembly: GCA_022605575.1. Taxonomy (NCBI): domain Eukaryota; kingdom Metazoa; phylum Chordata; class Aves; order Gruiformes; family Rallidae; genus Laterallus; species Laterallus jamaicensis. Next base: position 31,390,375 of record JAKCOX010000005.1, read on the forward strand.
GCTACATTGCACAGACAATAGAATTAACAACCTTCTGTCCAAAGCCACAAGCCTGTGGATCTTTAATAGGAATGTACATTAGATGTTGCTTATGTCATTTTTGCTCTATGTCAGCTACTGCTAATAGAAGCTAATCAGTTACAAACATACAAGTAAGACTGTCTTCTTCCAGCAGAGGACAGTGGTGCACGTAAGCCCTTGCAACCTTTATACTTTCTTGTCTTCCCAAAATCAAATATGAGATGATGAGTGGCTCAGAATAATGTGGAGAGTAATTTATCCAACTAAGATATGTTTTATAGTGGTTGTTCCACAGCACTAATTTTCTAATATGTTTATATTTTAAGTGAGTTAAATTTATGGGAGGTTCTTTATAAGAAGAACCAGTTGAGAGATACCTTCAGCAGACACTGATCTACAGTTACTTGTATAATATTGTTTAGTTTGATTACTTTGTTGTATTCCTTTTCTTGGGTAATATCCCTCCCTTGTACATCAATGTGTGACCAAGATAAAATCCATTTACAGTAAAGAAGAACTGGCCACAGGCCATCTTCGTCATGTGGAGAATGAAAGAACATCGGAGTGACCCTTTTCCTTCTCACCTGTTGTGAACCTCTTCACATAAGACATAACCTAATGTAAAGTCTGGATAGCAGTCTTTAAACCAATGGAATAGGTAAGAGTTTTTGGTAATTTTGATATGAGGAAACCCCCATTGTCTTAGCAGGGGTCTATATAATGTATTGTTATGAAGAATGCATTTCAGGCTGAAGCTCTAGTACACAATTGTTATTTCTGCAACAGATTTATTCCTTTAACAATTTTCCTGAATTTTCCCTAAATTTTTTTTATTGGTGTCAAAATGGTAGGTTTTGGATTGTTTTACTTTATTTTTAAGCATGGTATCCAGATGTAATAGAAGATTTCATAAATAAACACTAAGAAGTTAAAACCTTATGAATATTAAAATCATGTTACTTAAAGCCTTACTCTGCCTCGATTGCACAAACTTCTGCCCTTTCTGCATATTTAAAAGGGAGTAGACAACACAGAAGGTCTGTAATCTACTTTCCACATCCCAATGAATTCATCTGGAATTTTTAGCTGCATGATTGTCTTATCTAGAGAGGAGGATTGGAGAGTGCCATCATTTTAAATTGTCTCAATGCTATTTTAATTCCTTTCACAGAAAAAAACCTAGTAGGCAGATGTTGGAGAATGGCTGACAGACAATGGTCATGGAGATATAGCTGAGCTGCATATGCGTACATGAGGAACTGTGTATGTGCACGTAGGCACGGAGTGCAGAGTAAAGCAGAGCGAGGAAGCGCAGCATGACCAATCAGCATCAGGGTCAAGATGACCTTAAACGAAGATAGCCCTCAGAAGAAGCAACTGAATCCGGGAAAAACTGGTTAAAGGAGCTGTAAGAATGAAAACAAGAGTTGTAAGAATGAAAACAAGAAGCAGGCTTATGATGATGTAACTTGTAACTAATAACCAATGATAGTTTGACTAGTAGGCATATATTAACCACAATGTATAAAAGAGGCTAACTTAGAGCTAATAAACGAAGCTTGCTGATCGCTCATATTGAGTGTGTCCTCGACTTCCCTCCGTTCGCGACAAGCAGACCTTTTTTCTTTGCAGTCCTGTATCAGTGACCAAGTAGGTTATAAATGAAAGCTCACTCATCCATATACAAAATGCTGATCAATCACAGACAAGCAAGGAATAATTGTATTTCCCAGCAGCTCTGAGGTAGGAAAGGCTACGTATTTGTTCCTTATATACCCTGGCCAGCAGCCTCTACTTTGCAGTGTGTTTATAGATGGTGCTGTGGCTCAGAATAGGAATGTATCTCCAGCACTGCATAAAGATTTGTACAATGATAGTACAGTACTAACTATGTAGACTTCTGTCTTAGAGAGGGTAGGCAGGGGTCAGTTTGTTCTGAGTCAGAGTTTCTTATTACTGTGGGAATTTAACCAATTGAAATTTTGTAGAGGACAAAAACTTAACACCATATCCTTAAAGCCATAAACATGCAGTCTGTCCCATTTATCTGAAAGAAGATTCCTCTGAATTTCAGTTTTTAGGGTCTGAGATCTAAATTCTGCTTTTCTTGTAAGCCATATTTGGCATGCAGACTTAATCCTTTTGTGGACTGTGAGATCTTTTTGTAGAGCAGGGACTGGGGTATTCAGTTGGGTGTTTGTTAGATACCTCACAGGCTGCCTGCAGTGTCTTATTTCAGTATGCAAAATAAGGAACAGGGGGCACCTCTGTTAAATTTTGAAACAGAGGGTGTGGCTTTTGGAAGAGTACAACTGTAGTCTATCAAATAATCAGACATTGCCCTACAGGGAAGAATAATTAAGAGGGTTGTTAAATTTGGAAGCAAAATATGGTAAGGGATGTTTTCAAACTTTTAGGCCCCTAAGATCGCCTGTGCATCTTGAAAGCCTTCTTTTCTCTACAGGTATAAAGACAGGAATTTTCTTCTTTTTCTGCAACTTTCAGCTAATGGGCAATGATTTTCACCCTGGGCTATTGATTTAATTTGTCTGCCTACCAGTAATGGGAGATAGCAAATGCAAAAAAAAAAAAAACGAAGAAAAAAAAAAGCCTGATCTTGCAGTTTGGAAAAGGGTATTTCTCTTGACCACAGGGGACAGCATTTAGGAAGTGAGTAGAGTTGCCTTGTGGCCTGCTGGCCATGTGCTGATCGGTTGGGTAGTATGAAGGGCCACATGGTTTGAGGGGTCTTATATCAAAGTATGTTAATTTACCCAATGGCATCAATTTCTATTGACAGGTAGTGATGTTTTATTTTATTTCATAAAAGTGTCATTACATGTTGAAAATAAGGGCCACACTCAGCTAGAAAAAACTACCATGATAAATGTGTATGCACAAGTAATTGCTGTAATCAGTCATAGAAATACAAAAGTAACACACAAATACTGCTATTAATCACTATTCCTCAGAGGTTGTGTTGTGGGAGAGAACCTCTATCTTTGGTTCAGCCACAAGAAACTCTTACACTGTGGCTCTTCTGTGCTGTTTTTCACATGGCATGTCTTACCTGGGAGTGCAGCAATGAGCAAGTGACTGCACTTGTGATTTGAATCAGGTGTTGGCAATCCTGAAAACTAGCCTTTTGGAACATTGTATGCTCTTTGTGTCTCAGAACACTGAGGAGAGTTGAAGGTAAGGGGTTATTCTAGCTGGGGAGACTTACAGTTTGTTGTCTAATGGCAAAGGTGGTGATTGAGGGAGTTCAGCACCACTGACTTCATCTTATGCTATTGTTTAATAACTTAAGCTGTTTTTTCCAGTGTGAAGTTCAGCTGTTACAGGTATAAGAGATTTTTCTGGTGTATGAGTGCCATACTAGTGTTGTATCTTGACCAAGTTACTAGAAATTTCATGTGATGTGCCTGTACTACATTTTGTATTGTTTCCAGGTGCCTAGGGTTTGTTTTTTTTTAGTTGTAAAATCAGTATGATTTCTTTCCAGACTGATTGCTCCTTTTGTTTTGGACCTATTGTAATATATAGTGTTTTCTAAATGTGTGGATTGTAATTCAGGGATTGTGTCAGACTGAACTGTATCCAAATATAAATTCTATAAGGAATATTTTTCTGTGTGGTGGGCGGTTTTCATTAGTAGCATGTCTTTAAAACAACAGGGACTGCGTTTGGAAGTGGCAGAGGCTAGGCTAAAAAGTGTCTGGATTACAGAGGAGTTTGTAAACTAATTGTATGAATCTTGCGTGTACTGTCTGATGAAGCATGTAGAAGAAAGTGATATATAATATTTCAGGTGATCTACATGCACTAATATATTCTCTGTAACTGTATTGTTTTGTGCAAGAAAGTCTTTAAAATGTCTTTGGTTTTCACTTTAATCCATATAGTAATGAACATGAAGAATAGAGAAAAAGCATGTAGAAGTGAGAGTGTCTTCATTATTTTTTGCATTGTATGTTTGAGCATTCTGTTTACAATTATCAATTGAAATTTCAAAGAGCTCTGTTATGTCTGAGGCCTGTTACCTCCTAATTTAAGAGACACAACTCTTGTTGCAGGCTATGACTTTTATATAAAGCTAGGCATATAAGATTTCAACAGCATATGGTTTCATGAAACCAGAACTTTCTCCTCTGACCCCAGGATAAGGGAAGGAACTAGATGCTATTGTACGTGGTACAAGACAAATTCCTAATCTCTTGTTTCTGAAGGTAGCCTGGCATAGTCTTGATGCTTGTCAAAGTTATTTAATTTTAATCAGACTATACCTTCTAAACTGTTCTTGAGGTATAGATTGTCTGTTCTGGTATTCTTTTAAATTGTTTATAACTTCAGTTTCATATGCTTGTTTATAAGATTCCAGCTGACAGCCCCACCCCAGGAAAAAAAATAGACACAAAGATCTATGCTAAATTTGTTAAAGAAGAAAAACTTTAGTTGAACAGTCAAATTGGGAATGAACAGCAAAGTGTTTTCCCTAAGAGATGGCATTAATAATCATCAAAACCTTCAATTGTTATTGACTTCTCAATCATGAATAAAGTGAAAGAATTGTTTGAAAGAGTCGTCAGGCAACAGAATGCTTGGAATAAACCAATTGTAGTAATGACATTGCTTTTGATTAAAAAAGTAATTTTAGTATAATCTAAAGATAGTCTAAAGTGTTAAATGCTGTCAAGGTACTACTTTGCAGAGAGGGATTTCTTTAAAATGTGAGATTGCTTGTAGGTTAAAGCCAGTTTGAAGATCTTCTATTTTAAAAAGAAAACTATATTCAACAGCATTAGCACTGTGCTTCTAGGGACTGCCTTTATTGTTCTTAGCACAAAGGGTTGTTTTTAATTGTCTGAAACAATAAAGATGTGAACTAAAACTGTTGACCAGATGGAACTTTGTGATTAATAACTGCACTAAAGGCACAGCAGAAATGTAAATGAGGGAAAACATGGAAAACGCTGCAGATGAATAATCAGAAGCTTTAGATAAGTTTCCATATCCTGAAGCCATGTCTCACTTTTTTTTTCTAAGCAACAACACACTTTTGTTTTGCTTGTTTAGGATTGATTTATAAGGGGTTATGCATTTTCAAGACTGGTTGTATATTCCTTGCTTTCAAATGTATAGACCTATATACATTGTGTTATGCATCAACAAAGTGGGCTTGAAGAACACAGGTTGAAACACTTACCATGCTGGGTATGTTGTCTGTGGTCTGGGACATTTTTGTTTGTTTATTTTTTTAACTTGGGTAGTTAAACAATCTTTCCACGGTTCCTGTGGCATTTGAAGCAAAATCTGATTTATGGTTGCCTTATTTTAGTAAGTGGCAAGAATGTTTGTGGTGTTTTGTGTTTTTCTTGTGGGTCGTGTCCTGTCCCTCCACCCTTCCCCTCTGTGCTGTATTTATGCCACACCTACGTGTTTGGTAGCTTTTCTTGTGAAATAAAAAAAAATATAAATATTACTTCCAGATGAAAATGAGATGAGAGTGGTAGTGCCCTTGAAAACATCCATCTGTCTCCCAGTTTAAATAATACTAATTCCTGTAGAAACACTGGCTATTCAGTCACTGAGGTGATGAGTGAAATACAGAAGTTTAAGTACCGCTGCTCAGTGTGTTAGATGGAGGGATGCTGTTCATGGTGCATTGTTTCTTTGGTTTGTTGGTTGGTTTGTTGTGGGTTTGTTTCAGACTCGGGCTCACTGCTTTGGAATCCAGGTTATGATTTCTCCATGGACCTGGTAAAAATAGTGTGTTAGTCATAGGCATTAACTGAGAGCCTCTAAATAGTGATACTGTGGCAACCTGGAGGAGTGAGTGCCTTTGGGCACAAACCAGGCCAGAACACACAAAGCAGGACAAACATATTTCCTGTTTTGTTACTTGTGTATCTAGTGTCCTAATGGAAAGGACTGCTAACAAGTTGAATCAAGTATTTAATTCATGTGGTTTGTTCTGTCCTTGGGCTTTCTGTGGCACCATCAGTTCACATTGACTGATGTGAACTGCTGCCCACCAGTAACAGCAGCCTATGTCACACAGGCTGCTGACTAGCCAGAATTTTTTTTGTTTTGTTTTGAACCAGTGACATGATTGCTTGTGGGATAAGTTGACCCGTGGGGTGGTTTTATTGTGCATATTATATTGCAGAGTTTCTGTTTTCCAATTTATTCTTTAGAAGAAGTATGATTAATTGTGTAGTCTTACAGACAGTAGCCGTATTAAAGCCATATGCAGCGTATAAAATATATTGATAGTAAAATACCTCCTTTACTGTTATTTTAAAGGTAAGAAAAATAATCTGTGCTGCTTGGGGGGATGGTAGTTTTGTGTGGCTGTTGGGTTGTTTTGTGGGGTTTTTGGTTTTTAATAGTCTTGGATCCACTCCTTAAACTTCCAGTTATGGAACTTAAATTAACTCTGAAGAAACTTTCATTAGATGATGAATCAGTAAGGGTCTTGGGACTGATACAATACTGCTTCAGTAGCTGATGTGTAAATTGAAGTCTGAAACCAGAATGTAAGAGGTGTTGTGTGCTTTGCACATATTGGGGCAATGGCTCATTAAGTTTTAATAAACTGGATAATCTTTGAAGTTTATATTTCCTCCTTGCCTTGTCCAGTGTGCAAGGAATTCAGTACAAGCCAGCAGCAGCAGAGGATACTCTCTGTCAGAAGGCTGCTTCTAAAGGCCTTGTTCAAACCAAATTCTTGGGAACTTCTGAAAGAATTTGGGATTAATCCCAAAACTGCTGCTAAAGTAAAACCAGGAGAGATAGCTTGTGTTAGGTAATGGCAATAATGCCTTCACTTAAGGGACTTTAGAGACCAACCGTTCTACCTTTGCGTTGTGCCCTTCTCCTTCTTCTCTATCATAACAGTATTTACAGTATGGTAGCACCAATTTCTGTCTACTCTAGAAGCAGTTTCTCCTGATGCTCACTGTAGTGGCCTAAATAGTGGAAATGACATATGACTGTATTCCTTGCTTTTGTTCTAACAATGCTTTTGATCTCTTTTCTACTAGCTACTGTGTAGAGGAAGGTATTATGTAAGTGATTGCATAGGAAGCCTTTTTTTCATCAGGGTAGTATCAGTATGAGGAGAAGTGATACTCTACCATGTCACTAGACAATTCAAGTGTCCTTAATGAATGTACAGAAGAACCTTTCTGCCAGACATGCAGTAGCATCTGTATATGTGATGTATGTGGCCTCAGTGGCACACTCCTTCCTGTGTGATTGAGATGAAAATTCAGTGAGATGCTATTTTGGCTAGATATACAGCTGCCTTATGCATGGGTGAAAAAAATACAACAATGTATCAAGAGATTTTATTCCAGTTATGATTGCTATCTCATGGTACTAGGTAAGAACTGTCTAGCTTAGGGAGCATTTCATTATGGCTACAAATCATACAAAACTTATGATTTCTTTTAGGTCCAGAGAGGGAAAGATTTAACTTCCTTTTGGAGTCCTTTCCCTAAAGCATGTATGTTGTTTTCTTAGAATGTTCTGAAATGTAGAGCTAATCATTAATTAGAAAAAAGACCACACAAAACAAATGGGTAGAAATTCAGTACTACTACCTGCACTCTTTCAATGATTGGAAAACACAAAGGACAGGAGCAGTACAAGCTGTGCTCTGAAACAGGTCTGGAAATACTGTGTTGTAAGCATGTTTATATAGCGTTTGATAATGCGAAGTACCTTATCCACTGAATGTTAGCATGCGTTATGCCATTCATTTTCAAGTTTCTTTTGATTAGACATGGTAGTTCCTGTGAAATTTCTTGATGCCTTGTAATTACAGTCTTGCTTGTGGTTATGTTTACCTTGTCTTTCCTAATCACCGTTTCCCAGTCTCCAGCTGTTTTGTTTTAAAATCTGTTTTTATTGTTATACACAGAAAGCCAAGACATACATTTTAGTCAGGATGATTTTACTCTAACTTGAGGAGGAGTATATGAAAAGTATAGTCAGCATGTCTGCTAGCCTCTTCAGAGCAGAACACAAAATGAATTTGCTGTCTCTTTGTACCAGAGTCCTTGGAAGATTTGCAAATGCATGGTAGTACCATAGTAAACAAGCAGCACATTGTGAATATATCTTTCAAAGGCCAAGGAATAGTTTAAATACTATTTTAAATTGTGGTTGATATAAAACATTTCCAGTTTGATCATGTATAGAGTAATTACTTTTGACAAGTTAATTTTGCAACTGCCCAATTAAGCTATTCATTCATAGCTTATCTCTTCAGTGTGGCTTTATTTGCTTAGATGTTCAGACTTGAATTTCTATTGCACTTTTAAATATGAATCCAACTCCATGAGATGTGAATTCATTGAAGAGGCATTTCTTAGTTTTGAGGGTTTGAACTCCCCAGTCCAGATCACAAGACAAGTTTAAGTTGAGAGATGTCTAAGGTTGGTTTTTTTGGTTTTTTTTTTAGCAGTAGTTGCTGTTTGTATCTTAATTACTTGGCTTCTATCTTTTTTTGTGTGTTAAGATTTGTATTCTCTTTTTTTTTTCTTTAAACTCCCTTTAATTAATATAAAATCCAGTTTAGGGGTGTCGCTTCTTATGAAGCCACCAGACTCCCAAAGATGGGACTTTAAATGGAATACCAAATGTTAAAATGTACTTTAGAAATTAGAAGATACAGACCTACTAAGTTTATTTAATGTTACAAAGTAAATAGGAAGAGACAATGGAGTATTGAATCTTTGGGATCCCAGTATGGCACTAGGTATCTTCAGTTGATAGTGGAAACTGTTGATTCACTGCTGTTCGTAGAAGTGGAAATAAACCAAGTCAGGAGTATGCTGTAATTATTCAAAAGGTTCAAGGGCATCTGTAACCTACTTCAATCAGGTATTTGGGTTTTAGGAGTGAACTAATAATATGCATTAAAGATGGGATTTGGCCTCTAGAAGCTTTTAAAAAAGAATTTAAGATTAGTATCTAGTGCTTATCCTCTGAGTGAGCAGACAGGATTAGGGAGCTGCCACACAATTAATCAAGCTAGTGATTATACCAAACTGAAAACTCAAGGGACCAAACTTACTAGGCCCTGGGCAGGTAATTTAAATGATCTGCCCTGGTATTAGTGAGGCAAATTCCTTAAGATGTATGATAGGGATGGTCGCCAGTGTTTCCACTCTGTCATCTGTTTGGGTTTTTTTTCAGAAATGTCTTTTAGTGGTAATGAGACCAGGTCCGAGCATGCTGAACCTTTATGGTTCTCTGCCGCTGGAATAGAAGCCTGTAGGTTGCTGTTCTAAACCACTCTGAGGAGTGAGAGAGAAGCAAGTTTATCACAGGCATGACAGAAAACCTGGGCTAATTCTTTTTGACTTTTTCTTTCCTTCTTGCAAGTCTGCTGCCCCAGCTTCAGAGACACGATGATACCATTCCCCTTTCCTCTGCTTGAATTCGCGTAGGCACTTGCATGCGGATTTGGGTACCTATGTTGCTCCTTGCAGTCAAGTCCTAAGTACTTCTGAGTTCTATTGATTCCTTTGTCTGTTTTGAGATTTAATCCAAAAATGGACCTTGACAGCAGATTTTACACAGGGATCTAGATACCAGACTGTGTCATTCCACACACATAGCTGGGATTAATTTCATGTCTATTCTGCAACTCTCACATTGACACCTGTTTGAATGGAGCAAAAGCCTAGCTTTGGTTTGCGTGGCTGGAAGCCACTAACGTGAGAGCAGGGCCAGGCCACAAGCACATATGTTAGGGAGGATAATTGGAAGTTTTGAATCTGACTTGAATTTCTAGGATTGATTTATCAGATTTATCAACAAGTTTCACTAGTGCTAGGCAGCAATGTAGTCTGTAAGCAACAGTGATTCTTCTCCCAGTCTCTGTGTAGCTTGCATCTCTTGGAAGCTCTGCACTCTGGAGAAGACACATTAATGTACAAAGTGGCTTGGGATGCCAGGAAATGCTGTCTTTCCTGAGTCTTCTGAGTTTATTGTCATCCCACACACTGCCATTTCACTGCTGTTGACCTAGGCTTTCTGAACATGGCTTGCCTAATACTAGTTATCTACCTACTTACTAAGCAAAACAAAAATAAAATCTGACCTTCAGTATTTATATGCTGAGCCGTTTCTGAGATTAATTTTGTAAGAGATAGCTGAAAATCACTTTGTGTATTGGCTTTCATATCCACCTGTGGAATTATCTAGAGGATAACAGCAATATAAATTTTCCACCCAGATTTTACAGTGCTGTTTCTACTTTTTTTTAGCGCAGTTACAGTAGGTATGGGATCAGGTTCACATTGTTCCCTCTTGCATCGTTGCTTGTATGTGAGGAAATAACTGCAAAAAGCACAGTGTTCCAGAGTACACCTCTGACTTCTGTTTTGGTGCAGATAACGTGATGACTGCTGACTATTAATACAAACGCATACCAGTTTTAGTGTAATTACCCTTAGCTGAGGCCAAGAAAGCTTCCTTGAACTCCATTCCAAGGACAGCAAAGCAGCAAGCAAACAGAACTCTGGTGGCCTGAATTTCAGTGACAGTGGCTTTAACACCACAAAATAAATTTATTGGGGCGGGGCTTTGAAAGAACAGTAAACCTATGAGGATTTTCCAGGTAGAAAAATAAGGCTAGATAGTGCAGTCTTGAGCAGATTGTCTCAAAATTGGTGTGAAAATGCTGAAGAGGTGGTAAGGTTTTGGCTGAAGAAATGAAGCATTGTTAGTGTCCCTCCAAGTGTTGGCAATGCAGAACTTCAGAAAAACTGGTCAAGCACAATTGCAGTTAAATAGAATTTAAAACCAATCTGATGCTCTTCTAAGTTATAATAAAGTCAAATTGCTTCCCAGTAGCCCTGTATGTTAGCAAAATGCAGACATGGCTGAATGTTTTCTTCCCGTAATCAGTGACAGCAAACAGAATTGTAGTGAACTTAAAGCTTTGTTTTCATCAGAGCTAGTTTAAATCAAGCCTTGGTGTAATGAGGATAGTGACATTACAGTCATATAAAATCAATGTAGTCTAGGCTGATAGTCTGTTCATCGGGTAGAGGATTTTATGAATGGGCTGTACATGCCCTACTACCTAGTAGTAAACTGGTAAACTGATGTCTTACAGTTTGGGCTCCATTCTGCTTGGTCTACTGATGTGTCACAGCTATTATTGCACATATAATACAGTAATTGTGTACTGCATGCTGGCAGTGAGTTGTGTATTTGTTTTTAATGTCTAGATTCAAAGATGGTTTAAGCTTCAGTTTCAGAGTTTCTTCACATATTTCATATAGACATCACTGTGAAAGGTAGTACTTGCATTGTACTTCCTATCATATCACTGCACTAGTATTTAATTAATCTTCATTAGTTCTATATTCATTAGTGTAGGAAAACCCTTGAGGCTGGATTCATTGTCCTTGTAATGGGTGGTACAATGATTTAAATGTAGGAAAAATGACTCTCTAGAATATTTGGGGGGGCAGACTCCAGTTTACATATTGGGACAATTCAGGGCTAGCCAAACAGTGGCTGACAACCCATTCAGCTAGGTTGAAATGGAAATGTGCAGAAGGGGAGTGAAAATATAGTCAGCAGAGGAAATACAATTTATTGAAATGAATAAATATTTATATGGGCCTTTAGGGAAGTCCCTTAGAAAAGGGAAAATGAGTAACTTATCTGTTCTTCCCTTCTTATGCAAGAGGGAAGTATATAGACTCTTACAGTCTGACCAAATCTGAATAGTCACCAAGTGAGTGTCTGCTAGGGTGGCAGAGGCATTGTCACCTCTGCTACAAGATCTCAGGGGCAGGCAACTTTGTTACTGTATCTGCTATTTTCTCTGCCTGTATGGCAGACATAAACATCTCTCTTCCACAACAGAGAACGAGGCATGTGCAAATGCATGGCATGGTGTATTTGGTGTACTGGCACAAGCTGTGACAGAGTATTGGTTGTGCTAATGTGCTGGACTGAGGAGGGCTGGCTGAGATACAGTTGTGACTTAGCCATCCTGTCTAGGATTACAGCTGTGTTGCTTCTACATTTGCTCCAGCAGTGGAACAAGCTATTTGCTTATTCTGTGCCTTGGCATAGGCATATAAAGCTAATGGCACACTGATCCTTTGAATCAGTGAGATTGAGGTGTAAATTACTACTCCTTATGACTAATCAATTTGACTTTGTCCTTCTCAAAAGTGAGTGAAATTCTAGATACTGATAATGCTGTTTGTGTTGAACTGTTACCTCAACTCACAAATTTGAGGATGGAGGAAAAAATATTTTGGGTGAAACCCTTCAGGCTTCTAAACTGTGTAGTTCCTTGATTGCATAAATAGTCCCATAAAATTTCCTACTAATATGGACTATCCACTCAACTAGACACATAGCTTAAAAAATTCTGAAAAAGTAAGCTTATAATGTAGTAGATTTTAAGATAAAATAAGTAGGAATCCAACTATATTATTGATTAACTTGCCATGTTTGTCCTGTATAGTTGCATGAAAACTTGAATCCTACTAGAGCCTGTAGGCATTCTGTTGGTTGTCTGTTCTTGCTGGAAGATAAATAACATAACAAAGCTAAGAGGTTAATCAGTGCAGTGATGCAACAGCTATTTTTACAAAGAGAAAGACCTCCAGAGACTTCTTGCCAGTGTGAAATGCTTCAAATAATTCTGTTATTTATTACTAAAGTATTTGACCCATCTGACCCCACACTTAGTAATGCTACTGTGCTACACATTAATAACCCTTTTTATTAACTCTTTTATCTACCACCTCTTCCTTCCACAAATAAAGACTAGAGTTGCTGAGTTACGTGTTGGGGATGAAAAAATTGTTAAACACTCTAAGTGAGTCAGGTTTTTTTGTGTAGTAGGCTGTGGGGTGTGCAAATATTGTAGTGCTCTTGCTGTATCATTTGTGAAGTTTCTTAATTTCCTTTATTTCAGTTCCTAAACACAATTAGTATGTGCACGTATGTGTCAGTACAAGATGATGTGTATGTCTTCCTAGGATTTACATAGCTTTTTCAAATCTTTTAGAGGAGAGAAACAAAGTCCAGAACACTGGATAAATCGACAGTTTTGTTGTATTGCTTCTCAGTTGCAGCAGTGTGTAGCTTTGGTTTAGCAAGAATATTCTCAAACCTTTACCAACCCTCAAGAAGTCATGGATTGTACTTCCTAAATTACTACTTTATTTTTTAGACTACTTTTTTCCATCCCCTTGCAAGTTCAGATATTTTCTATGGGATTTTTATCCAATAGTTGGGGTTTTTTATATAGCTAATACTAGGCATTGGGGTTTTTTTGAGTACTCAGACTTGGCAGTTCTGCTTGCAACCACTTTCAGTGAGTGAATGAACACTTGCAGTATACTACACCAGCAAATGGAGATGGGCTAAAATGGGTAACAGTTTGAAACACTTTGAAAAGGAAGAGAGAATGTAGAGAATCGGGAAATACTCTTGGATGACAGGAAGTCATCAGTGTCTGGGCCTGTATGGTGGTGATGTTCCTGACAGGGGTTTTGTCTAACCTGTTTTCAAGGATTACCAGTGGTAGATACTTCCTACCTCACAGACAACTTATTTTAGTCCTTTTCTATCTTTATCTATGTAAAACTTTTCTTAATAGTTACCACAAATCTCTTTTGCTGGGATTAAGGCCACTTTGTCCTATCCATGCTGAATGGACAGAATAAATGAATCCCTTCCTCTTTATACCAGTCCTTTCTAATAAAGGAAGATTCTTGCTAGTACATTTCCATTTTATGTCTTAAAGCTAAACAGTCCCATGTCTGTCTGTATTTACGAGATTTTTTTTTTAGATCTCTGAGATCTTTTTTTCTCTGAACTCTCTCCATGTAGTCTATGTCTTTCCTGAAATGACATGCCAAGATATGAATCTGTTGCTTAGTTGATGTGTTACTTGTGCTAATAGTTACTGCACTTACCTTTCAGCTTACATTCATTCCTACAAATGGGCACATCTACTTTACTTATTATATGGTGCTAAAACAAAGAAGCATAAAATTACTTAATTCATCTTTGTTATCCAATGTAACCACCAGATTCTTTCAAAAAGCCTGATACTAGCAAGCTGTTCTCTACTGTGTGCTTTGAGCAGTTAATTATTCCTGCCAAAGTGTATGAACTTGTGATATGAACACTTTCCAATTACTATTAGAAATTATGTAGTTTTTCTTAATGGACTAATTGTTCTGCTTGAGAGAAGGCAGGTTCTACCTCTTTCCCTGTAAGATAAATGATTGCAATGCAGAAATAATTTTTATGATGGTAATTGAAAAAATTAAATGGTGAGTCAGTCTCCTCTAGGAGATTTTTCTGGGCTTTAATGCTGTTGTAGTCCATTTGACTTCCAGTGGCACACTAGGATTTGAGTAGTGCATGTTTGGGTTTGGTTTTTTTTCCCCTACTCTGAAAGAAGCAGGAGACCTATTTTGGAAATCTCTCTTTGCAGACTTACAGTGGTCTTGCAGTCAGAAGTGATGATTGCAAAATTTCCACAATATGACTTGCCTTGTCAGATCTAAAAAATTTTGTTGGAATTTCAGAAGCTTATAGAATTGTAGAGATGTGATGGTCTTTTGAGTTAATTTTTCTGCCATATCATTTTCATAATGTTCTCTTATAGAACTGAAACATGAGCGTAGGGTTGAGCGTTAGAATATGCGTCTGTGTGTTTGAAGAGTTGCTTTTGGAATGAACCCTTTGTATGGACGACAACAGTTGACATCGAAATTATTAGTGAAGAACTCTCAGTGGACTGGAGTTTGTGCAGGAAAGAAAGCTCTGCCCACCTGGCTAGGGTCTGTGAACTGCATGTTATAGATTGTAAGACTTCCACTGCCCAAAGTTCTTGAGAAACCATCCCAGTGTAAAATAGTTGAATAGATGGAAAGAATGAACTCCTCAGATCATAGCATAAGTAGGCTTTATTCAGGGGGTCGACTTTAGAAAGAGCAGCGAGTCTGGAATCCCCTAACTAGGGAATTAATTTAAAGAGGGAAAAAAATCCCTCCAAAAAACAAAAACCCAAGAAAAACCCCAACCTTAAGGAGTAAAGACTGAAGTGGTACCAGTTGTAGCAGGAGTCAGGGAACTGTTCAAAACTTGGCCCCTAAAAAGCTGTTGTTGCTAGAGACCTGTCCTGGTCCAGCTCAAGCTGTCAGCTGAGCACCATGTGCCACTCATTCACCCTTCCTGTGGTGGGACAGGGAGGAGAAAATGGTCAAAGGCAAACTGAGGGCTTGGCAGTTAACTGACAGAGCACAGGGAGAGGGAAAACATAACAGCATAGCTTGTGACAGAATACTGTGACTGATGGTGATAACACAAAGCGCTTTACTGGCCCAATGACTAACCAGAGTCTCAGACCAAACTCACACCATCCTGGAGCCACCCCTCCTCAAATAGCCCCCTTTTATGGGGAGCATGCTGTCCAAAGGTATGGAAAACACCTTTGGCCAGCTCAGGTCACCTGTGCTGTCTCCTTGTGAAAATTAACTGTATCCTAACCAAAACCAGGACACCTCCATAGGGACCAAAATGTGTGGTTTTCACTGTCCATTTGTTCTCCAGCTCAGAGACTCTAATGCTATAGTGTGGATTGTTAATATTTACTTCTACTAATATTCTTGTGATCCCGTGGATTTTGTGAAAACTATAGCTGTAACGGATTTGAGTATTGCATAATTGCAACAATAAAGACTGAGGTGAGCTGCAATAAATTACACTGGTGATGATTTTTTAGAGCACCATCTGTGGCCTGATATTTCTGGGTCTTTATCAGTGGTATTGTTTGGAAATCTGTTGTGTGGCATACAGGTGGCTCATTCTGTATTTGAATGCGAATCAGCAGTAGCCTATGTTGGTGGGAGATACTGCCGCAGTGAAAGACCATGACACTTATTGTTGATGTTGAAAAAGCAGCACTCCCCACAGGCTACAACACAGTGTTTTATTTTCATTGTCAATTTCCTACAAGACTGAGCTTCCTGAAATGGGTGAACAATAAACCAAATGCTCGTTATTTGGCTTCCTGTATTTGAACACGGCACAGCAATCTGATATAATTGATTCAATTCCACTAAGTAGCATATGATGATGTTGTTATTTTAGGTGCACTGTACAGAGAAAATGGTAGGAAGAAAAATGTTCTAGTGTCATGGCCTTATCTGGTGACCTTCACAGCTAATGGATCTGTGTTATTGAATCTTAACCTAAAAAAACCCCCAACAAAACAACCCACTCCAGCCAAAAGGACCAAAGAAAACCCCCAACCCCTTAAAAGAAAATCCTGTATCTTCTGAAGGTATTGGTCAAAGCTGGTATCAAGGAATCCATATTCAATTTGTATACCTTTCACCCCCATAGCTACTTTTCCTTCTAGTCTTTTATTGGGCTAAAATCAGCAAGAATTATTGAGCCAGTTTTACAAGCAGAACCTGATAAGGTAGTAGCATAGTAGAGGGAGAAATAAGTTCCTACTCCAGGGAATTAGGAAGGGATGATGTCATTTGACTAGTCATACTTAAAGGGGACAGTTTGCAATGAGTTTTGCAGTTGCTAGTTGTCCTTGCTGTAATCGTGAGAAGTATTACCAAGAAGTGTATGTAATGCCATTAAGCCTTCTAGCACTTTAAATTAGCATGTGCCCCCACAGGAATCCTGCCACTAGGAGGGTAGAGAATGCTTCATAGGGAAAGCAAGTGTAAAATGTTAATTTCATTGCATTTATGTGCAATACTTACTTGTCACTCAAACTAGCATCCCATAATATTTGACTCTATATAAAATAATGCATTGAACTACCAGACTGAAAAATGTAGTTAAAAGATAGAGGCACAGTGTGGCTAGAGCATAAGTGATATATGTTATGGGGTGGCATGTGCTTAATTTATCCCTGGCTATCCCAGATCTCAGTATTTGTCATTTGCTCTTCTGAATGCAAGTCATGGGAATACTTTCCTCTATTGGTATCTCACCCATTGCTGCTGGGCACTTAGATTTCTGTTCCTGATACTACAGACTGGTATTTTTTTATCATGTGTTAATGAGATGGAATTTTATAACGTTAAACAAAATACGAGTATTGATAAAAGCTTTGAAAAGGTTTCTCCCAGCTTGGTTAGATTTTCTTATTTACAAGGAAAGCATTTTTTAAAAATTAACAAATAAAAAAAAATCACTTATTTACCCAGAGCCTATCACTGATGTGTTGAAAACAGCACAATTAAGATGCCTCATTAACATGAGTTAGAATTAATGTTGTATAGTGCTGGTCGGTTAGAACTCGGTTACTGAGTGAAGTAGAATTTTTTCCCTCCCTTCGCACCCCATGCTCCCCATATATGCTTCAAGACAGTGAATGAGATGATCATATGGCAGGTCTAGAGACCCCTATAAAGGGAAGGAATTTAGTAGATGGTATTTCTTCACCTATATAACTTGAACCCCATTGTACTATTTGCAGTGCCTTTTCTTCAGCTACAGAAGCTTTCTCCTATCACTTACTTGGAAACTATTTCAGATTTCACTGTTTGCTGCCCTCAGGTTACATTTTGACTTGTTTATGCTAAATCTTGACTTGGTAGTTTCTGAAATTAGTATGCTGTTAAAAAGGATTGATGAGGCTGAAGTCTGTAACAAAAACTGGTGGAAAAGATTAAGGCTTTGCTAACGTAGGGTGAAATGTCTAGCGGAAATCTCAGTTGCAATAACCTTAGTTCATTGTGGAGTAGAAACTATGGAAAATAGCATTAAATCCTACAATGATAAGCAGTCAGTGCTGAAGATTTTGTATTGTATAATATTTTGTCTTTAATCTTAAGATTTAGCTTATTTCAAGTGTTTTAGCAGCGCTTTGTTTCCTGTCTTTTGCTGTAGGCTTGAGCCAAGCCCCTTTAAAGTCAGTAAGAAGATAATATTTCACCTTTACATCAATCGGCTTTGGATCCAGTGCTATGACTCATGAAGCTCTGTGGAGTTCTTATTATCGCACTTGACTGATAATACAATGGCCATTCAAGTAGCCAGGAATTTAAACTGATTCTGAAAAATGGAACTCTTCTCAGCTTGCACACGAAAGAAACCAAATTTCAGTATTTTTTTTCTTAATGTTTTGCCTTTCTTTATAAAGGTGTTCTTTGGATATGATTTGTACCATTGCTGATAATGCAAATGTAGTATCAGGCGACACTTAAACTTTAGCACCTATCTGCATTGTTTTATGTGAAGACTAAATCCTTAGCTCACTTGTCCAAGCTTCTTTTTTTTTTATTGTAG
Source organism: Laterallus jamaicensis coturniculus (assembly GCA_022605575.1). NCBI lineage: Eukaryota > Metazoa > Chordata > Aves > Gruiformes > Rallidae > Laterallus > Laterallus jamaicensis. The sequence goes on from JAKCOX010000005.1 coordinate 31,408,723, forward strand.
CTTTTTTAGCTATTGATTAATCATGTAAAGTAAAAAAGAACTGGGTTGAGGAGAAGCAAAAGACTTCCAGACTTCCACATGTAAAAGCCCTCTTTTCAAACTGATACTGCCAAGTTTGGGAAAGCCTATATTTTGTGATTAGGTTCGTTCCTGACACCTTCAAAGTGCTTGGTTCCTGTGCCTCAGTGTTCTGACATCCCACAGGTTCGTGAGAGAGAAAAATTAATTTATTGAAAGAATCTCACTCAGCATCAGATAAAATGTCAGGACACTTAAAGTATTTTTACATGCAAAGGGCATATTAATGAAATCCAGGCAGTGGCAACATTCCTACTAACTTCATTAAAACTTGCTGTTCTCATCTTTGGCAGCAAGGCACGTTACTTTTCTGGGTTGGTTTTTGTTCGCATTTTCTCTTGTACTATCAGCACTGATGAATGCGAGTGAGATAATATGTGCCACCAGCCTGCTCTCTGGAATTTTTTTTTTTGTTGTTTTTTCCCTTTTTACTGCTTATTAAATTTAGTGTTCAGTAGACAGTCTAGTAGATGGGGTCTCAGACTTATATTCTTCAGTCAATCCTTTTATTTCTAGGTTAGTGTTTCAAGCTTGCAGCAGCTTTGATAAAGGACTAGTATCATCTCGTTCTTCAGTAGCCAATGTGAAATATGTTACTGATTGTAGTGATGTGTATAATAGATTCACTGAGTCACTGTCGCCACAGCTGGCATACACGGTATGCCTGAAGAGAATGGGAAGTAGAAGCAGTTGTCAGAGAGCTGATGCCAAGTGCCTTCATGCAGTGTTTTGTCTGCATTCTATACATCTGTTCAGCTTTCAGAATTTTTAATCTGTCCCACTCAAGTTCAGTGCAAATTACACTGGAACTACCGTCTTTGGAATGCAAAATGTTTATGGTCTGCAAGGTTTTTAATGCTGGGATCTTCTGTGTACTGGATCTAGTAGAATCCCACAAAGCTTGAGGAAAACAGAAATCCCCCCATGACACAGTCCAACATCTGCAATGTGCTTATATCTATCACATCTAATGTATGCCTGCTCATACACACTGGGCATCCTGCATGTATTTACAGTCCTGGCTGTCCCCCTTCTAACCTGCTCTATCATGCTTGTACAAAGCTATTACTTGTTGCTTTGAAGAATGAAGTAAATGCAGCTTGCCTGCTTGAATGAGAAAATGGTATTTTAACCTTATTTGGGTCTTTTTGCTATGCAGCATAATGGTTTGATTTGACAGATCCTCAGAAATAAGCAGAAGAGGTGTTTTAGACAGGTAGATATTAAGATGAATTTACAGTAGTTATCACAAAACCATTTCTAAACTGCACCACACCAGCTGCCTAGAAGAATAAATTTTCTTGTTCTGAATGCTGTATTAATTTGAGGGGAAGTATTGAACTTTCCTTCTTTGCTTCTTTGTTTGACATGGAAAAAGAGCCTGTTGTTCCAGAAGTTCCTCTGTTTTACTAGGAGGAGAGTTAGGTGAGAGAGATGCTGAAGTTTCTGCCTACGTTAGAATTTCATGACTGTATGTAAGCTGTAATATCTCCCCTGAGCTGTCAGTAGCTCAGTCTCTTCTACTTTGATTAGACCTGTGACTAAAAAAATTACCATAATCCACTGACAGGCATGAAGAAAGCCATAATAAGACTGATAACAATGTGTCAGTTAAGAGGCTATTATATTTTACTGCCTTACTACAGCAAACTAAAAATCCATTCAAACTTACCATTGATATAACTAAAGCCTTTTAAAATCTGCCACCTGCCCTAGTCTTAATGATACTTATTATGCTGATGGGAGAAAGAACTAAACTACGCACCTGTTTACATGAGTGTTTAGATGCCGACGGTTTTACTGTTAGTGTGTGCAGTAGCTGCAAAGAGAGGGCCTTGGGTTTTTCACTCTGTAAGTGGGAAACTTACTGATCTGGGCTCAAAGGGAAGCACAGAACGAAGAGTATGGCTTTGAAACATGATGCAATGACAGCTCAGCCATGCAAAGCCCTTTTTGTGACAACTCCACAGGATACTAGATATTTAGAAAGGGAGACATGCTCTCTACTTCATCCCCTACTCCTGTTTCTTGTCATTCCCTACCAAAAATGTTTTGAAGGTAAGTCAACATAGGGTTTTAGAAGCCTTATGCAGATGGAGCTTGAACTAGTTTTTTGTTTGGTTTCATTTTTTTGTTGTTTTTAATTTCATGTTATTTCAGTTACAGATATTTGGCCTTTTGAATCTACAGGTAGATAAGAGTTCAGCATTAACTGCCTGTACTTTAGATTCAGGACAGGTTGACCAGGGAATGTGTTTGATCCTCTGGCATAAATGAAACAGCTGTGGGACACAAATTTGCAATGTGTTTTTCCTGATGTCCCATTGGAACCTTCAAAGCTGCAAGTCAAGGTCAAGACAGCTTGTTATGTCATCTACTGTCAGGAAGAATGTGGCTCCAACAGTTAGGTTTTTTTTCTCTTCTAAGCAACCCTTACCTTCTCCATGGAACTACAGAAAACCAGCTCCCTCAGTTGCTTCTTAAAAATCATGTTCTCTAGGTCATGACCATATTGGTGATCCTTCTCTGGATGTTCTCAAATTCTCTGTTTTCTCTTGGAACTGGACCTGGATTCCTGATGTTTTACCAGCACTGAGTAGAGGGGGATGACAACTCCTCTTGATTACCTGGCCATTCTGCTGATTCAGTCAAGTACTCAGTGTGCCCATGTTCAGCCTGCCGTATCTCACCACTTCTTTTCAACAGGGCTGGAATTTACCCAGCTGCTTCCAAGCATATACAGGTGCATAGGTTTATTCCGCCACAGGTGTAAAACATTGTGTTATTCTGGATTCTCATTGTTGTTGACCAATATAGACCCCAGTATTAATCCCTGGCAAGCGTGTTTTGCTTCTGACTGCCAACCATTGAGCAGTTTGTACTCAATGGTACTCAGAGCCTAGCAGTTCAGCATATTTTCAGTTTACCTAACAGTCTGTTATCCCAGCCAATGTTTCTTCAAAAAAATGTACTTAAATTGATTATATTCACCACTCTCTCCTCCTGTAACTTGCTAGTCTATGGGTTGGCAAAATATAGCTTGCTTCTAATAATTCAGTGCTGACTTTCCAGATTACTGCATTGTTTTGTGTGTTTGGAAATGTATTCAAAGAGGATGTGCTCCATGATTTCCAAGGCTTCAGGTGAAATTGTCTTTGGAGTTTCCTCCATACTTTTCTTGATACCAGCATAAAACTTTTTCTACAGCCCCTTTCATAATCAGTGACATGATTGCCATGATTTTTTATAATAATAATGTTACTATCAGATTGGTCCCTTCAGGGCTTTATGTCCTGTTCTAAAGACCATCTTAGCTGTTCAGATCATCTTAGATCATTCAGATCATCTTAGTATCTTCAGCTCTTAGATCATCAGTTTGACCTCTGTCCCTTCTTTCCTTGACTTCATCAACTAGGTCCATCTAACCTGTCATATTAAATGTAAGATGTTTGTCTCTTTTCAGGCTCTTTATTCTCTCCTACTATGATTTATTTTGTAAATATGCTGCTATGATTTATTTTGTAAACAGGCACAAGGCTGCAAACTATTCTCCTTCAAAACCCTTCTAAGATGTTTATTTGAGGGAATCTGTGAAATTCACAAGTGTCACACTGTGACTGCTATTCTTCATTGCAACCAATGTTATCCTATTGTTTCCTTGTATTTTTCCCTTTTGCCCTCTGTCTCCTCCAGTTGTTGTGGTAAACTTTTTTTCTTCGTTATTTTTATTCAGACAGAGCTTAAGAGAATGGCCTGTTGCAATTCTCTTAGTATAGTAATGCTACCTATAAGGGACATTCTTTATGACTATGGCTTGCTTTTCCATCCATAACCCACTTCTCTACATACTGGGTTTGCAGACTTCTCCCTTATAAACTATTGTCTGGGAGGTTAAATCCATCTGCTGATAATTTTTTCGTGCCTAGCATTCCAGCTGTAAATTCATGGGTGTGGTAGAAAAGCATCACGTTCACAATGTGTGCTCCCTGGTCTTATTAGGAACTTCGTTAAAAAACTGTCTTTGAACAGGTCAAACTGTTGGCAAGATGTAGTGTGTGCTTTTCAAATTGCATACACTGAAAGAAATACTTGCACAATTCACTTGCACCCATTGTATTTTGGGCTTCCTCTTTTAATTGCAAAGGACCACTTTAACATCTCTGCTTCTGTAGGAGCCCAAATCCAGCTAGTCAATTTGATTGCTGTCTGTCAGCCAGCAGTATCCCATTTTGCAGACAAGAGAAAGTACAAGTGTGTTGCAGCTGCAGATGTGCCACTCAGTAGAACCCTATGAAATGGACCACTTTTGGAAAGCGTATTCCTCAGTTGCTGATGAGTCTCATGCTCTCCTTTAAGCTCAGCACATTAGATATATGTCTGTTACATGCTTCAATTTCATGACCATGCATGATGAGAGTGCAGACCTACTCAGCAGAGCCTTATTAGAATTTGAGTCAGTTCTCATTTCCCCCTTACGCGGTTCTTTGAAGGGGAGCATTTATGAATAGATGATAGATGTTTTTCACTGAGCCTGGGATAATGCAAGTCTTGTTATGAGAGAGATTTTTTTGGGTTTTTTTGGCTAGATAGATTGGTGGTGGAAGAAGCTGACACTTGCTGTTTGAAAGGGTATACTATAATATTCTCCCATTTCTCCTGTGTATGCTGCTTGCTGGTTTAGATTCTGAATCTTCTGAAGCACCGATGGAATCTCTGAAAATTATCCCCTGGACTATAGCTTCAATTGTAATTCAAATAAAATAATGATAATAATGAGAGAACTTGATGTATTCTGACTGTATGTAATGCAGCAGACAATAGCTTCACATGTTTGCTATATTTTGACCTTTCTCTGTGGAAATTAAAGATTTCAATTTTTTTTTTTTTTGTAGCAGGCTGCACTTTGCTCTAGCTGTGTTCAGAATTTCACACGTATCAAAGCCTAATATGAACAAATTACTGTGTTGACATTGCACTGCAATTTGCAGACTTCCTGCTTTTGGAATTGCTTTTCTCCTTTTCTCTTCTTTCTCTGTTGTCTCATTTTAATTTTTTTTTTCCTCTCTCCAAGGTCTTTTCCTTCATGCTTCTGAGTGAGTATGTATTGTTTTTGCAAGTCTCTGACTGGTTTCTGATCCAAGCACCAAAATAGATTAGATTTTTTTTTTAAAAAGTAAAAAATACTTGAACTTACCTGGGTCTATTGCACCCAGCTTTCTGGGTCTGTAGCTTTCAGACAATGTATCCATGTACTGAAATTAAAATAAAATTCCAATGTGAATGCTGTTTTGGGTGGAATGTCCAATGTCATTATTACAAGCTAGTTTTCATACTTACTAACCTGTGATTTTTAGGGGCTGTGACAAGCTGCCTATTAGCTGCAAGAAATGTATACTGCTATCATCATAACTTTTCTCTGCTTTAAGCTACTACTTTATTCTTCAGAATTTTTCTTGCACCATATGTGCTCTTATAACAGCTTTTTTTTGAGCTTCTCTCTATCACAGTCACAGAAAGCTCCCCACATCTTGGTGTTCTTGACTCTGCCATTAGTTGGATCTTGGAAAAACAGTGGAAATATCTTTACCTGTCCCTAACCTCACCAAAATCACAAGTTTAAACTGATTTGAGTCTTGTGTTTTAACTGCACCAAATCATTCAAGGGAGATGGGAGAAGAGGTCCTACAAGCAAATAGAACCTCGAGGACAAATATTATCTGTATGTATACAGATTAAATTTTATTGCTTTGAGGTGTTAGTAAATCACAGCCCAGAAGAAACAGGTATGCAAGCTATACAAGATGGGTATATTTTCAAACAGGATGGGGAATCTGCTTCTGAAATGGAATCCTTTCTGTGCCATCAAATGACCTTTGGGGTATCAGCTGGTCTCCGCAATCCCTGTGTGTCTTCTGCCACTGTTTGCACACCCTTTGTTGTTAAGTCCTGTAACTTTTCCGTCTGTTCATTTCTTTGATAGATTCCTTGAGCCAGCCTTTTCTTTTCTTCCAGCTGCCCGATAACATGCTTGCCACAGCAGATGCTCTGGCTTCATTCTTTAACACATATCCCAGATACTTCCATCTTCTTTTTTTGGATAGCTTTGGATGTAAAAGTTGTCGGGCGCTCTACTAAACTTCAGCATTTGTTGTCAGTGAATTAATTTTGATTGAATATCTAGTGTTTTCCAGAGGCATTTGCTTTCAAAGGAAACTTACATGTCATTCTGCCCCTCTGCTGGGTTTCTTTATCTTGTGCTCATCTGTGAGGTGAATGGTTGCACTTCACTCTGTAGATAATGGCCAAATTAGGAATGACTATGAATTCAGTTATCTGTCTGTGACTTCTATACTATTTCCTCTGGTCATTTCCACTGGTTCCCATTATACTTCCAAGGTACAGGGACAACTAATGTTTTGTATTCCTTTGCTTCCTAATAAAGTACTTACAGAGAGTCAGTAGGGCAACGCAGTTCCTGGAATTAGCTCCACGGTGTTACACTGGAGGGAATTTGATTCTTAAGATTTTTATGTATTTTTCCATTTCTTCATTTATTTTTGAGATGCTAAGAGGCAGGCTTGCTACTAACAAGGAGCACTGAATGTGATAAATAAGCTTCTGGAACGCATTTTTGGTGCATTAACTTGGCTGCCTTCATGATGGTCTGGCTGTCAGTACGCCATCACTTTGCAATTGCGTGTTGCTTCCCTGAGTGTTTCAAGCAGGTCTATCAAAGCTTACTGGCATGTTTTATTCTTTGAGCTGTATTAGAGGTGTTCTTGTATAATAGTTACTTTCCTTCAGTGTTTGGTGAGCAGTGCATGTTACTGGGATGGCAATGACATTCTGTACTTGTGCAGTAGCAGCTGGAGCATGCCATAGCTTTACAGAGGTAAAGCAGCCTGGCACGCACTCAGGGAAAAAAAAGTTCTAAGTCCAAGTGCATTTTGAGGTCATTAACGTGTCACTGCAAACACTAGAGATGGAGGGGACCATTTAATTAAAATTAATTGCAACAGCTCATTGTATAGCTCATGAAGGATTTACTGAAAACCACCTGGTAAGATGCACACAGCTTTGAGGGAAGTGCATCTTCAGTCATGTACTCAAGCTCCATTTATGTACATTTTCCCATGCATGAGCCCATGGTATCAATATTATTTTTATTTTGTAATATTTGTGGAATGTTTGAGGTATTTTAAGTACAAGGCGTGACAGAAGAAAAGAGTCATGGACAGAAGCCAGCACCAGCATTCATTGTGTGTTAGTGTTGCAGGGGTTATTTATTTAAAATAGTGGGGAAGTAGAATGTCCTTTGAAGAGAGAGCAGATTTATCAAATCTCTTATCTCTCCCTCTCTTCACCCTCCCTGCTCCTTTGTTCACATGCTCCTTTCAGCTCATTTTTGTATGGGTGGTTTTATTCTCTGATAGAAACTGCATTTTTTCCCTTCTTACAGCTTGTGGGCTACAAAGAAGAGGAACTGACAGGTTTGAAATAAAGGTAATGATAGGTAATGGTTCATATAACTCTGCCAGTGCAATCAGAGAAAAGCACTCAAAGCACTTTCATATGATAGCTCCAGCACAAAATAAAGTTAGCAGGTTAAGATGAAAAAGGAAATTAATGGTGTGAGGGAAGAACTTTGCTGTTTTATTATAAGAACTAATGATATTTTAGGATTAGGAATCTGTTTTTTAACATTTATTGATATCTTAATCCCACCTGTCTGCTTTTTACAGCCCTTCTGCTGTTTTCCTATTTTGATTCCTATTCTGTAACTTAAGTTTTGGATTTGAATCCTGCTTCAATTATGCAGACCTCTGAATAGGCCTGATGGCACAAACAAGATTGACTTTTTTAATTGCAGATTTTCTCTTTTACTAGTGTGAAAAACAACTAACAACCCACAACAGTTATGAAAAATCCCTGTTTTGTCACATCTCCATGCCATCTTTCCCAGTGAAAACAGGCTATGACTGCCTGTACTTTTCCTCATAACTTTCCTAAATGTCAGTGGTCGTATGTAATAAGACCCTCTAAGTGTAGTAGTGCCTATTTGTCAGGTTCTACAGATCTTTCTTTTTGGCTTAGGCTTTTGGCCTCTATGTTTGTATTATTTTAATCTTAAGAGGACCAGTTTGTACCAGAACTGACAATCCTGCACTGCATTTACATAGCTGCCTCCCAGATCTGATTACTTTTTGTTGCTGTTGTTTGTTGTATCATATTTTTTGGACAACACAGGGACTAAACCCAAGGTTTTATTTCTACATGAATTATTTTTGTGTCATGGTGATCCATGCTGTATATAGCTAGTGCAGTTGGCTGTGAAATTTCAAAGTTTTAATAAAAATTTGCAACCCTTTATAAGAAATTTGTATCGCGAAAGGAACCTCTTCTCTCTAGGCTGCTTCTTCATTGGGATATCGATTATTAATCAGGTAGTCTAGTGCTTCTCACTTTATCTAGGCTTGTTTTCATTTGTGGCTTTCAACTTCAAAAGACCTTAGCTATATCCTAATGTACTTGATATTCAAAGAACTTTACTGACTTTGGATTTGATACTATGTGATACCAAACGCACAGCACAAGGTGTTGAATGCTTTTCCTTATACTTGCCCTTTCATGCAAGTTGGTCCTGTTCCCTAATTAAATAATTTCCTGTCTGGATCTCTTGATTGTAAAAATAGTTCACATATATCATACCTTGTAGGCTATCATAAATGCCTTTTACCATTTCCCTTTATTTTTTTTATTTTGCTAAAAAGTTGTCATAGCCTCTGTTATTCCCCTCCCCCCACCAAAAGAATTCCTTTCTTAACCATTATGCTATATGATTGTTCCATTTAGCACCTATTCCCAGAACAATTATTTTACATTTTTCTGCACTGCATTTGCCATCTGCTGGCCTAATTACCTAAATGATCCAAATCCTTTGGAATCTGATTATATTATTCTTCATTATTTGTTCTGAGTCTAATTTTAGTATCGTTTGAAAATCTGGAGATCTTACCATGATTGTTATTTTGTAAATAGTGGCATGGATGGTGATTTGACTAATATTATTAAGTATATGTTACACTTCCCTTTTAAGTTTTAAAGGCAAATTTTGCCCTTATATAGACTAGGTTTGGTCACTGGCTGTTTGATCTTCAAAAAGCTGTACAGTTAGGCTTGAAATGGCAAGATGCTAGATGTCTTCTACTTCCAGGTAGATTTCATTTGATTGTCAGATCAATCTCTAAGTTTGCATTATCAGTCAAAATCATCTGTCATAGTATTAACCATGAAATCTTGTAACAGTGTTTTCCCTCTGACTTGTCAATATTAATAGGAAAGGTACATGCTAGCTATCTGTTTAAGGAATATAAATGTCAAGTAGGTTACATTCATATTGATGAGAGTGTAGTTTTATCCATAGTTCATTATTGATTTGATTTTGAGAATTAATTTTGTGTTAGGCCTAACTGCGCTTGGCAGTTTCACAGGTTAAATTAACTGAAGATAACTTGTGAGGTATCTTACTGCTATATAAGGTAAGTAATTAATATCCTAATATACTCAAAATATTTCCTGCCAATCAAAACCTGTGCTTACATGCAGAAAACACAAACCAAACCTCCTACCCCACAACTGAAAGACCAAATTGAAGCTCTTTTAAAAGGGCAAAGCACATTTTTAAGTTAGTTTTATCATTTTACAGTACTGGTTTTACAGTATTTAGTGTGGAATCTGAATACTGCACCTGTAAGGAGCCTTTCTGGCTTGTGCCACTCTCTGCATGGAATGTGCTTTTCAGCCTGACATTTCACTGTGGATAATAGTTCCCTGCCTACTTATGTTAGCATCGCCACCAAAATGCAACCATACTGGCAAACCTTCATATAGATGTACCGTATCCAAACTCCCCAGGGAACACATGCTATTGTACCAAAATGTGGGGTTTTTTTGGTAAAACCAGAGTAATTTTAGAAGGTTTTGTGTTGATAGCCTGTTTAAAAAAATACAGAAATCACACTGCATCTATGTGGCATCCAGCAGAGAGCAACACACGATTCGATATGAATTTTAAGTGAAGCCATGAAGCCATTTTATTAGGTGAAATCACACAGGTTATATACCTTTCTTACTGCAAACGTGGCAAGCTAAAAAACTCCTAGTTGGTTACACACACTGTTCACACCATATTGATAGGTTTATCAGAACTCATTATAATTACTAACCAATCTTATAGCTAAATATCATTAGTTTACCTTTAATACCTAAAAGCATCTGCACACCTGCTGTTTTGAACCTCTTGTTATGGTTGGTTCCTGACATGTTCCATTACTCCCAAATACCTTCCCATAACTGCTTCTTGGTTTAGGGCAGCCTGTACCTCTATCAACAAGGCCGTTGTGTTTTGAGAATGTGATTATTAGGATCCTCTCAGCATGAGTAACTTTTCCTTTCTCATGGGAACAGAAGAATATTGTCAGGGCCTAAATCTTGGGAGAAGATAGCTAGGCCACTAGCCGGCCTGCTGCCTTCCCCGACACATCTAATTGATAGTCTTCAATGTGGTAGTCTCCATGCGTGTAGTTTTCCTGTACGCTGTAGGTATGAAGTTTCCCCGTGCTGATTCCTTATGGCTTTCCTGTACATAATGTGTGTTTGAGAGTGTATGAATATGTGAGTACACAGATATGGTACTACCCATTTTTTAAGAGGTACATACGGACCAGGGGAATTCCCTTGGCAAAATGCATTCCATCCCTTGAGGTAATAAATCATGGATTTACGGAGCAGAAGGCTTTGTCACATAGCCCTAAATAGAGCTTTTGGCTTTAAAATGCTGTGTAGGCAGGTATGAGGAGGTTGAATTATGCCTGGCATTTTGTACTGTCACATTAGTTGTTCAATTCTTTCTCCTTTTACTTACAATGAAAAATGTAATTTAAAATTCCTAGCCAGCATATTGTCATTTTTCATGTAATGATGCCATCAGGTTGAACAGCAGAAAAGGTAGCTGTTCTCACCAGATGTTACTTGAACAGCATGTCTGTGGGTTTTTGCCAGCTGTAAACAGGATGTCCAAACAAGTCCTGCTTTTCTCCTGTAAACAGAAAGCACTAATGTGCAATAGAAATGCCAGTCATTCCGGTTAGAACAGCAAGTTTCTGAAGCTTCAACATCTTAGTTGTGTTGGGTTTCTTATGACTGGCAACGAGTATGTGAAGTGGACTCTTGCTTCTTGAGTTAATCAACAGCCAAATAAAGTATTCCCAGTCCCAAATGCAGAGAGCTGGCACTCCATGGTTTGACTGCGTACTGAAATATAGGGGAACATTTGCGTATGGGAGAACTAAGGAGCAAGGCTCATGATCTGGATGTGCATCTCCTCTTAGAAGCAATGTTTTTTTTGTTGTAGAACATCTGCTTCATTCTATAAAAGAGCAATTTGTAGTTTCTGGGGTGACCTGTAGGCACATAACTGCAATTTTATGGGACAAAGAATGAAAACACTGTCTAGATCAGGCTGCACAGGTGTCTTTCAGATAACTTTAAGAGCTAAAATGGCTTAATTAAAGAAATACTTCAACTTTATTTGAAACTTGAGCATATTCAAATATGATAATTTTTTTAAAATAATGAAAGTTTGCAGAGTGAAGCACTTGCCAAATCTTCTCATCATTTTCTGAAATTCAATAATCTGATATACATCAGCAAATAAGAAATGAAAAAGGGGTCGTGATGAAGAGAATTTACATTATATTTTTCTCATTCCTGGATATGAGTCATCGAGAAGACAAATGGCTTTTATTGGATTGAAATTTAATTTAAGATTCCTTCTGAATGAAAATTTGTCATGTTTTATCTATTGTTATACAGTGGATTGAAGAACTCTTGAACCGATTTTCTTTTTTAAAGCAATTTTGCATATAGTTACTCATTACAGGGCATCAAGTTGACTTTCATTGTTTTGGGTTGTGTTGTTTTTCTAAATCCTTCCTGCTGCATAGAATAAAAATAAAGGAAAGAAGACATTAAACATGCGTAGGAGTTTATTTTCAGAACCATTTTCCCCATAAATAATAATGTTCCTGTTAAACAGTGTTTGTTATGAATGCCAGCTCTGATGCATCGTAGGCTTTGTTACAATCTTAAATTTCATTTAACTGCTTGAGTACAAACCACTACTCACCCAAATGAGCCTTACTACAATTATTTTTTAAAAAAGTCATAAAGGAAATTAGATGTGGTATAACAGTGGTGTGATAGGTAGTTTCAGGTGCTGTACATCATGAGGTGAGTCGAGTATCTGGTGGACCAAAGCATCTTTGAACAATGCAGGTTTGGGTAGGTGAAATTGTTATGGTTTCCCAGTGGGAACTGAAAGCAGTGGCTGTTTCACAGGGATGGCTCCCTTCTCTTTTTAAATGCATTCTTTTCTTTGTTTCTCAACAGTAAAGAGGGATTATGCGCTCTTATGTTTTAGAACCCCCCATCTCTAAGCAAATTAAAGCTGACATTTCAGAAAGAGGAGGAGACATAAACTCCTGACTTTTTTTTTTTTAAATACCGCCCACAGCTATTGTAGCTGAGGTCATGTAGCCAGTCAAGCAGCAAGTGCACATCACAATTGAGGCTAACAGACAAACAAACGGATGAAGCATCTGATAAGAGACAACCACTGAGAAGAATCACTCAAGGCACTGCCACAATTTCATTAAGGAAGTAAACACTGTTGTTCATTCTTTACTTTTTCTTTCTTCAAATGTTGCTTTTACAAAGAATTCTGTTACTTCACCATCACACTACCACCACTGCCAAGAATATTCAGATACATTAAATGGATATTATACCTGTAATTTTTCTTTAGCAGATCAAAAGGCAAACAATGCTATGGGCATAGTATAATTCTCTCTGAGCTTAAAGGAAACGTCTCAGTCTCTTGTAAAATTATTTATTAAATATATTTGTCTTGATGACATGCACTTTCTCCTAACAAAGCCAGATTATTCGTCTCAGAAAAAAGGGGTCACGCTGGATCTGCTTTTGCAGGACCATGGAAAAAACAAACAAGCATGTTTGCTGGTCCTTTAAGATAACAAATTTCTACCTACTAGTTCTCCACAAATGCTGACCTGATTGCTTCTTTCCTGCTCTGCTTCTACGGGTCTTTCTTTCCTCACAAGGCACTACGGCATTCAGTTCCATTGCATGTGATGCAGAGCTATGTCTGCGTGACTAGACTGCCTAAAAATTTCTTCCTGAAGAAATTGAGATCTCAGAGTGCAGTTGCTAAGCTTGATTCAGAACTCAAACATGGTGTACTAATAGTGAGGAACTCCATCAGGGCCTTATAAAGCTCTGTGTGTAGGAAGGTGGCAGATGAAACTTCAGAATAGATAAAAGGGATGTAATGCATCTACATAAAAACAATCTAAACCATACCCACATGATGCCAAATGAAGAACAAGCAATTGCAGTGCAAGAGGAATATCAGAGAGACACTTGAGAGATTTCTGAAATTGTTGGCTGACTGTGCAGTAGCAGCAGCCAAAGAACCAGCAAAATGGGGGGCATTGTAGCAAGACAGAGGGCAGAATCTTGGCACTATATGAAGCCCTGTGCAGACAGTGCACTTCTGGAACGTGCTGTAAAAAGCTTGTAGAAGTAGTAGACAATTTCAAGCAGGTTCAAAAGAGGCTAGATTAAATCACATACATCAGGTCAATAAATGGATACTAAAGGATTAGCATCCTCTAGCATCTCTAATGTGCCACTTCTCATGCTGGGTGAGTATTAGAGGAATGGAGGCCGTGTCAGGCTTGCTTATTTTTTATAAATTGCATCTCCTAATATCACTCTTGAGGACAGGATCCTGGGCTAAATGGTCTGATGCAGAAGGGTAAAGGCAAATGAGGCAGTTAGAACCAGTTGGAGACTGAACAGAGCTGTCACTGAGAGCAGTACTGGTTGAGGGCTGGGAAACACGAATGCCATGGTGAGAATGGACTGTTTTGTGAGTTTGGAGGGTAGAAGGCGAGGTAGAAGAGATGGTCCAGAGATGGGGATATGTGCAGCAGAAAATGTGCTGGTAGCAAATTTATCTTCCTCAATAAGCTGTGCATACTGAGTGAACAGTGCTGATTCTCTGATACATGGAGTGGGTCTAATGAGATCCAAAATGAGAGAAAGAACAAAATAGTTGTAAATCTCTAAGCCATTATACAGTTTTTATTGTATATTGGTAGGACAATACTTTGGTTTGCCTACAAATTAGAAAAAAATAATTTTAAAGTTGGATTACTACTACTAAGATATTAGGACTTATAAACTATTTAGGCAGTTACTATAGTTTCAAATGTACTCTTTGTAAGCTGTAGTAACTGACAGTTGCTGTGCCATCTGCCTAATGTAAAGGTGAGGAAATACGTTTGAGGCTTAAGCTGCCATATAAGTAATATAAAAGCTACTATGGCTGAATATTTGTGAGAATCTGTGCTGGTTTGACCCTGGCAGGAAGCCAGATGCCCACCAAAGCTGCTCCATCACTCCCCTCCTCAGCTGGACAGGGGAGAAAATATACAAAGAAAGGCTTATGGGTCAAGATAAGGACAGGTAGAGATTATCTGGCAATTTACACCATAGGCAGAACAGACTTAACGTGGAATAAAATACATCTAATTTATTACCTAATCAAAACAGGTTAGGATAATGAGAAATAAAACCAAATCTGGAAATGCCTCCACCCCACCCCCCTTCCTTCTAAACTCAACTTTATTCCTAAATTCTTTCCCTCCTCCCCCAAGGGGCACAGGGGGACAGGGAATGCTGAAGTTACATGTGCTAGCAATATAAAATTAAGCTTCCTTCAGTTTTGAACTCCTAACTTCTCCTGCGTTTCTGTGTCTTTTCTGTTTTGGTGTTACTGTCTTGCTCAGGGTTACACTGTGAAGTGGTTTTGATGTTTCTTCTACGAGCCTTGTCTGGACTACAGAACTAAGTGATAGGACAGACATTCGTATAACTTGCTGCCTTGTCGGATGCATCTTGTGGCATCGTTCAGGTTCTGAAGCTGTAGTTCTCTTTCCCTGCTTCTGTTTGCTAACTTTATTTCCACAGTCCCCTCTCAACTACACTGATTCCTTACTATTGTAAATAGCATATGGAACTGCAGGCCACTGCTTTAGTTCGAGGCCAGAGAGAGAGAAGCAAGAACCCCAGAGCACTGTATATTTTCTGAGTTGGATCTATTCTCAGTCCTTGTGGAAATGGTGTGAGCATCTTCCCAGTCAACACTGTCTTGGCTATCCTGTACTCTTGAAACCATCTGGAACAGTGCTGGAGAAGATCTAGAACATGCCTGACTTTTGGACATGTCTCCAGTATCAAATCTAGTAAGCTGTGATATGCTACCTCCATGATGTGAGATGCCTTGATAGTAAAATCTTTTACTGTTTCCCAGCAGCTTTAAAACTCCTATGAGTTGCAGCAACTGGGGACTGCTAAGCAGAGTACCTATTGCTATTCTAACAACCAGTATTGTTGAGCCAAAATTTGGTTAAATCTAGGTTATGTAATGGCTAAAGTCCTAAAACTCTGTCTTTCACTTCTGCCAGTGCTTCCATACAAGGAACTTCACTGGGGTTAGTACTGCAGTGTGACATTACAAAAAACAAATGCGAAGGTAGTAAGTTGGAAATAAAACTACAACCTACTACTAAAACTACAAAGCATGAAGAAGAAACCAGAACGTTCTCTACATGTGCCATCACAGAAGTAGATGAGATGCTAATGAATTTAAATGCATTCTACTTTAAAAAGTAAATTAACTAAAATTATGTTTTCACTCTTTCTATAAGACAGTATTTTTCAGCCCTATCTTGATGAAGCCTTGAAGAATTAAAGGTTCTTATCTTCCTTTATCTAGATTCCTAAACACGCTATGGAAAAAATGGTGGTGGCCTGTGCCTTTCCTCTGCACTGCATGGGGCCCATATTCTCCTTTTGGAGTAGAGGAGGGAACAGGGAAAAGCTCCTGCAAGGGCAAAGAAAATTAGAGCTGCTAAAAGTAGGAGCTTGTGTACAAGGGAATTTTTTTTCTTGGCCTTTTTTTACTGCTAATAGTAGATTCTGTGGGTGTACAACTGCTGACAGCCACATATAAACACTGCTGCAGAATCTCACTCTCCCTGCTGCAAATTTTGAGTCTGTTGTGCTGTAATTTCAGAGCTTCTGTTTTTTTTATATCCAATTATAGATCTTATTTTGGTGTTGAAATTTCAGCAGGTGGTTATAGTAGGCACAGATCTAGCTAATTTTTATATATGGAATCGTAAAAGCAAGCGGCAGAGACAAAGCTTGGTTGTAAACTGATTGTGATTTAGTCCCTTTTTTCCTATTAAAAAGAAAAGGCATAAAAATCCTTATAGACTTGGACCCCTCTGAACAGAGAAGGTGAAATGATACGCAAAGTATTTGTGCTCCACACATAGGCTAACGTTGCGAATATGTAAGAAATCACAGACGAGTTAATTGTGTTCTAAGTGTACATAATCTCATGAACTGTTCTCCACTGAAGTCATAATTAACCGCCTGCATGCATAGAGCTGCCCAATAATGTTTCCTAGCAGCACTTATCATCAAGGACTTGGCATTAGGTTAGAATGGTTTACGTACAGCCAGTTAGAAATTGCAATTTTCATCAAACAGTACAGTGCTTTTGTCTGTTCTGATTAAGAACCACACTCATTTTCTAGCTTAAGATGTAGTAACAAGTGTCAAAGCAATTTTTTCATTTAACAACATATTGAAGCATCACTGCTACTGGTTACAAACAGAGGAAAATCATAGTCCTAGAGCACACCAAAAAAAAAAAAAGTAGTAATTATCACATCCATAACCTGGAATTTCTGGTCAGTAAATTTGAAAGCTATGCAATTGGAATAGTTGAATAATCTTCCTTTCTGACTCTGTCCCTTGCTTCTATTAGGAAAGAAAAAGATCTCTGATTTTATGCTGCATCTTATTTTAGTTAACTACTCAAGGGGAGTAAATGGAAATAAATTATATTAAATTTTCTGATGCTACATGCTATTTCAGAGACAGAACAAAGAAATTAAAACGTTTTTGTAACTGGTTCAAAGGTAATCTCTCTAGTGATCATGTAAAATTTAGACTTCAGCATGAGTATGCTTATGAAATGCCTTCAGATATCAGCCCACATTACAATCTGCTATTTTGTTTTGAATGAATGTGTCGTGACTAGAAGTTTAAGTGGTAACTACAGATAAGATTGAATGCAGCACTTTAATGATATCCCTTTTCAAGTTAGCTGCTGGAAATATTTTCATTTAATTTGCTAAAGTCCACCGAGAATATAATTTTATTTTGCTTTACACAAAATTAACAAACTTGTGATATTCAAATGCCAGTGCCAGAGTCTTAATTGAAATGGGCATTTTTATTTTTTTTAACAGTTTTAAGCATGTTGTTTGGAAAAGAAGCATCCTGTCTGAAATAATTGTATCTTTGATCTTTAAATACTGAGAAAAAAATCAGTTGGAATATTTTGCATGTGTTTCAGTTGTGTTTGGCTTTCTGTGCTACTCTCTTAATCTGCTGTACCGTAATACTATTAGTTTAGAAGGGCACTCCTACTGAGTTTTGTCCCAGACCATTCATCTTCGTTTTCCATAATGGGCTGGAACTGGGGTATTTTGTTCATTCTCAACAGTTTTGGTAAATCTGATTTAGGCTATTGTGTTAGTGGTAGTAAGATCACTTCAGCTCAAGTATTTTAAAACTTTGAGATGCATGTTTAGCTGTGGGTCTGTAGGAGTGCGTAAGTCTTCTGCAGTTGAATTGGTGTGGTTTCACAATGCAGAAATGGGATGTGTGGGAGGACAGGAACTGAAAGTTAAGATCCAAGGAGATCAAAAGAAGGATGTACGTACCTTTTGTTAATAAGAACTCAAATCTGAAATAGCATCTTTTTGATCCTGTAAAGGACAGGAGCAAAGCAGTGCATTGAGATGGGAGATGCTGGCTAGGGGATCTGGTACAGCATTTCTTCTAATCCTTTCTTTACCATCCTCTGGGATAGATGTAAGGTACAAACAGACTCGCCTTTGCTCTGCTCATTCTCAGAGCTGGCCACATGTGAGCTTGGTTTTATGTTAAGATGCTGTCTCTCAAACAGCTTTTTGAGGACATGGATCTGTACATGTTCTTGTAAACAGGTCCAAAAATGGAACAGTTTCTCTGTATTTTCTCCATGAACAGAGCTACTTATGCTGGCAATGTGTGACAGATCCTGTAGTTTTCACTCTTAACATAGAGATGCCACTACAACTGAAATAAGTACCAAGGATTTTTGTGAACAGCTTTCAGATCAAACTCTTTAAACTATCTGTTAAATCTAAGCAGATGCCACATTGCTCCAAGACCACATAGCAGTGGTATTTCCCAAATTCTATTTCATTTGATCCCTCATACTGTACTCAAAAGATATTTTTTTAAATGAGGAGTAGGTATCCACTAATTTGTAGTCCTTACTTAGACAACTTCTGTAGGCTGTTGTTTGCAAATAATCTGAGTAGCAGTTGACATCTGAACCTAGTTGGCAAGGATGCCAGTGGAGCTATTTCTTGACTGTGATGCTAAGTAAGAGAATGAAAGCATTTTCTTACTAGCTAGCTTTTCATTGTTACTTGCCCTAGAGTCACATTTAAATAGCTTAAAAAGAACACAGAAAGTAAATCAACAAAGTTTGATGACAACAAATTATTTAATGTGTATATAGGATTTGATTATGTATCATTGATATCTTTGTCTTCAGTATTCTACATTGAATTAAAAGGTACCATTGGAAGAAAACTGAAAAAAAACCCTCACCTAGATATTTTCCAAATAAAATTTCATCCCATGGTCACTAGCAGATAAAAATTCCATTCAGATCTGTTCTAGTCAGGGCCACACAGTTCTAGAGACTGGACACAAGTGCCTGTGTTGTTACTCAAATGCAGGCTCCAGGTGTTTTCATAACATGAAGATGTTATATGACTGAAGATGACCATCTGTCCCTCTCTCTTTTCTGCCTTCTCAAAACATTAAAGGCATTAGACACTGAATGCTGAACCTTGCCTGATGATAAACTGCAGAGCTTTTGATTGTGACCCCACACAAGGAGAAGCCTGAATTTGGAATAATGAAGCTCTGACTTTCAGTGTGGAGCAACACTCATGCTGCTTGCATGCCTGGGTACATGCCTTTCTGAATTAAGTGTTAGCTGTTTGAAGGAGTGAGTTGTCTCAAACAGAAAAAACCTCAGTAAAAAAGCCAGCTGGTTTATTAGGTTGGAGTCATAATCTTTCACCTTTATGGTGTATCATAAAAAGGGGCATTAAAGTTTAGATGTTCTTAAACTCGTGCCTACTAGAGCATTTGTGAGTTGATCAGTCTTTGTAATTTAGGATCTTAATTTACTAAGCTGGCTTACCTATTTTCTTGCTTTCAAGGGGAGCTCAGTGAGGTGTCCTGGTCATTAATAATGTGATTACAGCCTTCGATGTAGTATTTTTATAAAGGCCTGAGGTTGTGGGAGACTACATTACCTACTTGGCTGCCCACTAAGAGAAGTCATTCATCCAAGCTACATAAGAAAGCCAGCACTGTTCTTTTAATTTCTTTTCTGAAGCTTCCAGAACTTGTCTCATACTAGAACTGAAACTAGAACTCAAACTGAATTTTACCAAGTCTGAAAATCTGAGGTCTGCTCTCCATCTTTCCTAGGTAAAAACCAGAAAACAGGCATGTCCCTCAGATCCTCACTCAGTTCGAGACTTTCCTCCAGACGTACTGACTTGTTGAAGTTCCCCTTATGAAATCCCTGGGGAGAGTAAAAGACTCTCTGGAACTGTCATTAGCCAGGCACAGAAGAGTAAAACAAGTGTGTCAAAACTGTACATAAAGCTTGCATGGGGCAGAACACAAGGGGGAAGCATGAGTTCACACCAGGAGCAGTGAGAGGCAGGGGAAGTGGCACTGTTGGTGGTGCATGGCTGACTGAAGTGGAGGTGATGGATGATACAAAACTTCACTGAGATGAGTGCCAAATTTATGTGGGTTTGATGTAAACATCCGTTACTGTTGAACTGGGACCAGCACTTGGTATTGCAGATGCCAGAGAGGCTGCAGTTAAGATTTTTGGGAAAAAACTCTGAATCGATATATGCAACTCATAGAAATGCTTGTGCCAGTATCTCTGTTGGGATTCATGTCAAGATGACTGCAATGAGGGTCAAAAATTGCATTATTCAGTTTATAGCCTGGAGGGTGCCAGTACCATAATTGTTACACAGGTTGTGGATGAGGAGGGGGCATTAAAAATAACTTTAGACAAACAACAAATAGAAGATATTTTTAAAAGCTTTTTATTTTGTGACAGTCTCATAATAGTGGAGAGAGTATTGCTTGTAATAAAACCAGTCTGTTCCCTTCATGCTGTCCTCTGTTAAGGTTGGAAAACCTCTTAATGTCCATGCCATGGATTTAGTACTGAGATGAGCATTTTCCTCATTACTCCAGCCTGGGATGATCTTGCTCAGCATAGAGCAGCAAGACATAGCTGCCTATGCTGGAATTGTGGAAACAGCAAGAAAAGCCTTTCATCAGAGATTCGAGGTGGCACGTGGGTAAATTTTGTGGGTTTCCTGGTACATTGCATACCGAATCTCAAGAAGAGCTCATCATATTTCTAGTGCAGACTAAAGAAGAGAGTATCTTTTCAAAAGATGAGCTAAGTACAACCAAAGCTTTACACCACTCTGATCCTTTTCCATCTGACAAACCCTTTTGTGCAGCAATAGGCTTTGATCAATGTTGTCCTTATATATAATGTATATAGTTCTATTTCTAGCTGTGCTATTTTCCAGAAATATTTCTTCAAGAACTATACCATACAATACTGGTATTGGCTTTAAAATTATGAATATGCCTATTTTAAATTGTAGAACTGTGATTCATTTTAATAAGGTATGATTTTTTTGCTAACTGATACTCAAGTGCATATTCAAGTTTCTTGAGAATATCTTATTTGCTGCATAGGAAATTGAACTTGGTCTTCCTATCAAGTACATGCAATCAAATATCTGACTGGGTTGACATTTTAGCCTGCTTGTACAGCATGTTCTCTGCTGCAACTCTAGGTGAGACATTCTCTACTCGGGTAGTATATCTTTGTGTTAAGCTTGGTACATGGGGGCAGGAGTAGAAGCAGTACTTGTCTTGCAAAATATGGTATTGAGCTGTATTGATTTCTCAATTAAGAAGTATTGGGTGTTCACCCTGGAAATCCAGCTAGGCTTCTAGCTGTTCATGAGAAGGCTGATTAGTATTGTGTTATCTAATGAATGCATATAGGGACCAAGGGCTTATGCATCTTTTATGCACTCTGAACAAACCAGAAAAGGCATCTATATGAAATAATGAACTGCTCAGCAAGTAAATCATGGAGCTTGTTACACTGTACAATTAAGTTATTTTTCAGTTTTTGGAAGACAGAAATAAAAAATGGATCAGTCATGTATTTGTGTGTGTATGTGTTAAACCAGCTGTGTACCTTGGGATTCTGCAGTGTCAGATGAAATAGGAGAAAGATGATTTGGAAACCTGATGAATCGAGTTAAGCATACATGATCTGCACCTTCAGATCCAGTTGATATGGGCTCTGATTCAGGCTTTATCATTATCTGACCAGCCAGGAGTTCCAGACTTCTGATGAGGATTTTCTGCCTTTTGTATAGCCTTTCAAAATGTTGGCACATCTTCTTAGGAGTGTTCTATTATGCTAGCTGTTCTGGCTGTGAGACTGGGCCTGTAGGCTCGTATCCTTGCCTGTCTCCATTTCAGATGATGTACATATCAATGATGGGGGCGTGGCGACTAATTTTAAGGAAGGCATGCAGCTTGTGATGAGTACAAGCTAGTCACAGTGCTTTTAGGAAACCAGACCGATAATTACAGTTCTGGATCATATGAAGAAAAAGTGATTTGTTCCAAGTGCCCAAGTAAAGTGCTTTCAGAAAGGGTGATGGAACACACTATTTCAGAGAGAAATATCTTTCATTCCATCTTCTGTATTTTTCTTCATGTGGTTCCTTTGATCCTTGTTGCAGAGAGTGTTTCTGATTTTCAAAGTTAATGTCCAGTTGTGTGTGTGTGGGAAGAGGGGAATGTTTCATTCACTGCCAAGGCATGCTTTTACAAGTGGGAGAGTTTCATTCTATTCCTAAGGACTGATTGCACATCAGGTCAAGCAGGACATACACATTTCCACATTTATCTTCATCTTAATCTAAGAATTTTGACTGACATTTGTTGTAGAAATGCTACCAAAAAAGTAGGACAACTGAGGCACGTGCTATAATCATAACAGCATTGCAAAGTGTTTTCACATTCTTTCTTCATGAGGTATGCTGAGGAGATTTTGAAAAGGAATGGCAGCAGTCTAGTCTACCATCGCAGCGTTAGGCATGGAGTGGCTATAAAAAGTAAATCCCTCAGTGGTAGTCCCTTCTAGATTGCATTATCCATTTTTGTTCCAGTTCCAGATTTTTATGTCTGGGAATTTATAATGTCTTTGTCATACTTTGCGTTTCCGGAGTGGGCTTGGACTTTACTCTCAACCTAGTACAATGAAAAGATTTTCTGTTTGTTTACTGAGAGCTTTGTTACTGTTTATTAAATAAGAGCTATGCTTAAGAATACTTATGAGTATTGTATTGTCACACCTTCATCTTCAAGCAATCCAGAGAGAAATTATCAAGCAGACAGGCTATTGGAGTGCTTCAGAGGTAGCAAAGGGACCTATTTGCAGGGGTGGGAGAGAGGGAGAGAACTGGCAATCACAGGCATGGGTAGTGTTAAGAGAGATTCTTGGGGTAAGCTTCCATGTAAATAAAACTGCTTATTTCAGAGGGTTTATGTTTAGTTTTATGTAGGATTGAAGATACGGTGCTTAACTTCCACATGCTTTGTATTCACAGATTTCAAATAATCTCACTGACAATTGCACTTCCTCTTTAATATAGAGAAGATGAGTTCGATTGCAAACAGGATAAGTTGGAATTTACTTTTAAATGACAGTTTCTGTTTATGAGAGTAATGATTTTTACATGGAATTAAGCACAGCTTAGTCAAAGGCGATATGTAACTTGCTGTGTACCTTTAGAGATATGGACTTATTTCCATTACTCTTGCTTGATCATGCTATACTGTTCAATAAGGAAACTCTTCAGTTGATTTCATGGTGCTTTAAATCTCCCTGATATGAAAGCTTGTATATTATAGCTGCCCCAGGCATAATGACAGTACTGGCAGTAGATTACAGAAATAATTGCACAGTGAAGCTTAATGCAAGCATGGTGCTGGTGTAGAGCAAAGTTGGTCTTCTGAAATCGGGCCTTTATTAAGTTAGTTACTCAATGGAAATAAGGACAAGAATGAACATCCGAGCCTACTGCTTACCAAGCAAATAAACTGCAAAAGGAAAAGCAGTATCTTGACAAAGGGGTTATAGGATACTTTTGGGAATTCTAGACAGGCAGAATTGCTAGCATATATTCATTAACTCCAGCAGTCAAGCCATTCCCCAGCATTGGTTGTTTTGATTTCATTTCACACAATCAAACTGAATTTTGCTAGCCACTAATGGTGTGGCTTCAATAGCTGGACAGATGACACTTTGTCCTGCCAAATGTGTTCTCATCTATGGTATTGCCATCTGCTACTTTAAATGGGAGAAGCATTGTTGGTGTCTCTTGCCAGATGTGGTTTAATAATCTCACTTATTCTGTGGTAATAAAAGTGCTTCTAAAGGCAAGTGAAGGTGTGTCAGACTTGGTTTGTGTAGGTGAGATGGTGAATTCTGCAAGGTTGCTACTGTTGAAAAGGAGCTGAAAAAAGTGATACTGGGACAAAACGTATGCCATAAACTCATGGAGTTATGCCTGCCTGCCAGGATCATGAAGTGTATGCAAAAAAATGATCTTTAACACAGGAACTTCTTCAAATAATTGAATGGAACTTACTGCATTTCAGAAGTTCATTCTCTACTGTTTTTGTTTAATGTGTAGACCACTCTTAATCTGATAAATATATTTGAAAGTAAAAAAGGTAAATATGACTTTCTTTGTAACAATCTATTAAAAATTAAATGAACTCTGCATTTTTATGTTAGCAGATAGAGTAATTTTGAGATCAAAGAACTCTTAGATTTTACTGGCAGGGCATTCATAATCTCTAGAACAAATTATTTTCTTCCTGGGTTGTCTGAAGTTTTTGAGGGGTTTTATGGGGTTTTTTTTTCCCTTCCATTGCTGAATTTCAGACTGACATAGTGTAGTATTGGTTTTGGTTTTTTTCACTACTGACTTGAGGTAATTGCTGAAAGCCCTGAAATGAGAAAGAAGTTTTAGCTGATTTAGGAATGTGTATTATAAATTCTAAACAAATAATGTCCAGGCAAGCAACACTTATTTTATGACTAGTGTTTATAAATCACTCACACCCACCACCCCCCATAGTTCCTCCTAGGAACTCTGAAATAATGAGTGTTTTCTATACGTGCTGATGGTGAAGGATGGTAAAGGTAATTATTCAATAAACCAATTCCAATTTCATCTCTGTTCCATTGATCATGTGTGTAAGTTATAAAATTGCTTGCTTTGGTGTATGTTGTCTGAATCCAAATCACCTTTATATCCACTTGCTGGTGGCAGTCTTTTCTGGATAGTCTTCATTCTAGCTAGTCTAAATTAAATTTACTCCTTGTATAGCTGGACCTCACTTCTTTAGAAGCTTGTTTGTAGTACATATACCTAACCAGTATTGCTACCCAAGAGATACTCACTTTCAGTTTACAAATATCCCTTCAGGATGAAGATGAAATGCCTTCAGAAAGGTGCTGGATGTCTTAACTCTCTGATTAATTAATGAGATGATCCAGTTCAAACATTTGCATTAATAAATTTATTTCAGTCTAAGAAGAGACAGGTCTATGGAGAACTAATAATCATGTTATAATTCTTAGTATTTTTGTCTGTAACTTCAAGGTTTGGAATCACTAAAATTGAAGAAATGCAATTATGGTGACTTGAAGTATGGCTTTAGATGCTGTTTTGTCAACTAGTATGTCTTTCCATACAATAATTACAATAAGCAACTTAAATAGGCACACACAAAGAAACCCCAAAGGTTGCTAGTTGGTTTTGATACCAGCAATTATTAATAAAATACTGATGGTTTTGCTTTAGTTGGTTCAGTGTTAGTGATGTTTCTTTTTTGGGGGGACACAGAGCATCAGTTTAGTAGGACTCATATTTTTGGAACTTAACAGGCATAGTGCTACACAATGAAAGCTACAGTGCTACTGATTTAAGAGGTAATAGTATAGGCCTGTCCCAGTGTATCATACTAAACTTTTCCATGATGATATATAGTTCAAAAGGGAGAGGTTTATAATCCTGAAAGGTAGAAAAATTCCATTGGTTTGAATAGAGCTGTGAGAAACATCCATTACATGGCTCAGAAAAGAGGTTTATGGTCTGGGAGTGAAAAATAATCTCTAGGAAAATTAGTTTCTCACAGTATTTAAAAAGTTAAGAGCAGGTTGGTCTATGCACTTGAGCTGTGTATACAGAAGCCCAGCAGTTTGCAGCAGGGGAACCTTCAGACTTGAGGACGTTTAAGAGAGAGCAGTATGTGGGGTGAAAAAACTAATAAGGTTCAGTCACTTCTGTTAGTAAGACTGATACTACTTGCCTTGGCAAGTAAAGTCTGAAAAGGGGTAGTTTTGAGAGTTTAGCAGTTCAGAACTGGAGTATGCCTGTCTTTTAGGCTTCTCATTTCAATTCAGTCTTAGTAGTAGTCATAAGTTCATTTATTAGTAGATGGAAAATATTGACTTAATCACTGCAGACTGGATTGGTAATACCAGTCCATTTCTTGGTAAAGAAGCATCTGTACTAGAAAAACTTATCATCCAAACTGGCACTAATTCCTGTCCTTGGTTTCAGCCACAGCAGAATTGCTGAGAACGAATTGGTCACAGACTGATGCATCTATTAAGCCCTGAACACAGCCCATAAAGATTAGGGTTCAAAAATGTTAGTGTGTCACTCTGGGTAGCAGTTGAACTGCCTTGTTGCTGAACAACGGATTTCAGAGCTATTCAGAACTACTTCACAAATCCTTGCACAGAGCTGTTAAGTGCATTTGAATGTAATTATAAAATTTAGCTTGCAGTATGGAATGCAGCATTCCCACTTCCAGCTCCAGGTGCTTGCTGTTCACAAAAGCATGTAATATAAAAACTGGAGATGCTCAGCTTGCAGCAGCGTATGGCTTTAGCGTGGTATGGCAGGGCAAGGAAAACTGACTTCAACTGAGGCATGTTAGTGCATCCAGAAGTGTTCTGTTTGTGTGTGGGGAGGGTTAGGGGTTTTGAGTTTGGTTTTTTGCTTTTTTGATGTGGGGTTGCTTTTCCTTTTAGCTTTTAGCAGCATTTAAAAGGTTTATGTTCCGGCTGGTAAAGGAATTATTATGTCTGATGTCAATACACTGGAAAAATAGTGTTGTGCAGTGTCTATTGCCTAGGCTGTTGATGGGACATATCATAATCAAGAGCTGTAGCAATGGAGCTGGAAACTGTTCTGGGGGTTGCCCAGTCCTTTAACTGTGTCTTTCATTGCTGTGTACTGGAGGTAAATGCAGCTCTGATGGATTCTAGCCAGCTCATTTCTCCTCGTGTGAGAGACTTGCGCTGCTGTCTTTGCAAGGTGTGTGTTCATTCTTTTCAATATTCATAAGACATATGGAAGGGCTTAATGTGATTTTAAAAGAAATAGGATTAGCCAAACCATGAAAACTTAAAGGATTTGAATAGCACTAGAAAAGGGCAGTATCAGCAACGGAAAATTCTCTCAGTTTAACTGTCTGTAGCCATAAGTACACTCAAAGAGCTCCAAGTACCCTGACTTTCTACAATACTAGTTTTAACCCTTTTCACTCTTGATTAATTAGAGAAGGTGTTCCATTTTGTGACCTGGGGTTATTTCTTTGCTATATTCTTTCTTGCTTTGGACCTGCAGTTCCTGTTAATATTTGGGAGGAGTTGGTATTTCTGGCAAAAGCAGTGAAGTCTGTTTTGCTTTTTACCTGCTTGGTAAAGAGAAGGCTGTGTGGTAAAGGGCTATCTTGCATTTCAGGACAGAATGTTTCAATTTCAGATGTTGGGCTGACATTGAGGAGAGTTTAGTACCAGACAAGCAGAATTCTTGTGTGAATTTTGTCATGATTTTTCTTGGTGTAAAGGGTGAAGGATAGTGGAGTTGTTTATTTTGCTGACATTCCAGTTTCTTGGGGAGCATGCTAAAATATTAGTTAATATTTCTAAGAATTTTCACATGCTACAGAAGAAGGGGTCTTGTAAATACCTTCTGAAACATTGACCTCTCCTGTGGTCATGAAAGTCATCCTTTTTTGCCTGTGATACAACAAGGATTTTTGTCTGCAATAAACATGGAGGAGTTGTACTGCACTGGCATGGTGAATACTGAATGCTATAAACGCTGTTTTAAGGAATGAGGATTTGCAGACTGTACCTGTCACGTCAGTATATCCCCTGTGCTTAGCAAGCTTACTGGTGGTGGGGAGGACTGAGACTAAAAGCTTAGATTAAATTATTTGGCAGATGTCCTCTTTAACTTGATCTTTTGGTTTCTTCATGGAGCCAGCCACTTCCAGGAAGGGTTTATCTTTACAAACATTGGAGTAATTTTAGCAGTGATTTTTTGTATTTATAACATTGAAATATATGTGCCTCAGATATTGTGGGCAGGGATGATTCCCTTAGCTCCAAGATTAAAAGGCTCAGGCTCAGAAACAAATGACAAATGTGGTCATGAACACTATTGGTTAAGGCAGTACATTGCAGAGGGAACGTAGAGTACTTATGTGCAGGACCAGATACCAAGAATTAACCTTGTCTGCTTTGCTTATTGGAGAATGACAAATCTCAAACTCAGCATCCACAGAACACTAATGTAATTTCTGCTGACAAATTATTGGTCTGTAGAGAAAACTTCTGAAGACCATTGTCTTTATTTCAGCTAACCTTGTGTTTATATTGTGATGAAGAACTTGGAACACATAGTTAATGTAGTTTATTTTTCTGGATATTACAGTTCAATTTGTGCAGCAATTTCTGACTTGTCTGTATTTCTATGCACATAAGTTATTGTATTTAAAAAAAAAAAAAAGTTCTGTAGTGAGAGCCATTGTTAATGTTCAGTTTTAAACCAGGTCAGACACTAGCCTTATAGTCTTGTGTTGGATTTTTTTTTCCCTGAGAGCTGCTTATGCTTTTCCTTTTGCTAAAAAGCTTAGCTATACAATATGAAGTATGAAGAGTTGTTCAGAATTGCCTTTTAATATCTGACTCATGGGGGAAGAGCTTCTCTCTGAGGCACATGTATAGGAAAAATCTCCAGAGAACTAAGAAGCTTCCTGAAGTTCAGTACTGTAGTGTTGAGGATTTGTTTCATTTCCTGAGAAGAGCAAGAAAATCTTTTATCCCCTGAGGCTGAGATGCACAAACAACTCTGGAAAAGCAGAGTTAGCTGTACTTCTTAACCAAAGCAGAGCAGGGTGCGTGCAATTTTCCCCTCTCCTTCTAGCTGTCCTGTTGCTGTGTGTTCATGATAGGTGCAGTGGTCACAGCACAGTATATATAGCTGCTACAGCAAATTTAGTTTAGGGTACTGTTTTGACAGAAAGTTTCAAATGTTCCAAATTAGAAAAGCCACAAAGTTTGCTGTTGTTTTAACAAATAAATAAAAAGATAAAATCAGTCCTAAACTTCAGCACGAATGCATAAGGAATGATTTAGAAGAATGTTTATAAGCAAGGATCTTTAATAATACTGTTCAACACATCAAATCCTATTGATATTAGTGGGAAAACTTGCATTTGCCACAATGGGACATGGATATTTCCTATTACTGTAATGAAATCTAGGAGGAAAAAGAATTGCCAAAGATGCTGTGCAATAATAGAATTAATTCGTGCTCACTCCCCCTTATTAACTTCTACCACGGATATAACTCTTGTAGAAATATCACATGCTACTATACTTATAATCTCCCTGAAGATGTATCTAAAAATCCTGTACTCACAGTAAGAAAAGTGTGTTACTACATGGTTGAGGTACAAAGAATGCTAATGATGTTGATCTCTCTTTTTCAATTTGTGAGTGCTAGAAGGCAAGTCAACTGAGCAGAACAAAAGATTATCTGGGTTCAAAACAAGAAAATAAAAATGTTGCAAATTTAATTAATCCCTTGCCAATTTGTCTGAAAAATACCTAAACTTGGTTACCTCTGACTCCAGAATTTTGAAAGATCATTCAGCTGCTGATGCAATTGAATTTAAGCAATTGGATTTTAAATTACAACTGGTTTTAGTACATCTAATTGGTAGAATTAGAAAATATAAACATTAATGACAAAAAACCAGGAACAAGGATGCTTTTTTTTTTTTTTTAATGCAATTATTCAGAAATTTGTAGCGTACCTTTTCTTGTCTTTGGAGAGGAACTACAAGCCAGTTGGTCTCACCTCTGTGCCCAGCAGGATCATGGAGCAGATCCTCCTGGAAACTGCTCAGGCACGTGGAAAATAATGAGGTCATTGGTGACCACAGTTTCACCAAGGGAAAACTGTGCCTGGTAAATTTGGTGGCCTTCTGAGGCTGGGTTGAAGCATTGGTGGATAAGGGAAGAGCAGCTGATATCGTCTACCTGGACTTGTGGAAAGCATTTAACGCTGTCCTGCACAACCTTCTCTCAGAAATGTAGAGACCTGGATTTGATGGATGAACCACCTGATGGATAAGGAATTGTCTGGATGGTCACGCTCAAAGAGTTGCAGTCAGTGACTTGATGTCCAGATGGAGATCAGTGATGAGTGGAGTGCAGGGAGCAATCTTTGGATCAGCACAGTTTGACGTCTTTGTTGGTGACATGGACAGTGGGATTCAGGCCACCCTTAGCAAGTCTGCTGACAAAACCAAGGTGTGGTCAATGTGCTAGATGGAAGGGTTGCCATCTAGAGGGACCTCATCAGGCTTGAGAGGTGCACCTGTGCTAACTTCATGAAGTTCAACAAGATCAAGTGCAAGGTGTTGCATGCGGGACAGGGTAATTCCAAGTACAACTACAGGCTGGGCAGAAAATGGAATGAGAGCAGCCTTGAGAAGAAGGACTTTGGGGGTGTTGAACAAGAGACTAAACATGACCCAGCAATGTGCAGTTGCAGCCCAGAAAGCTGGCTGTATCCTGGCCTGCAGCAAAAGCAGTGTGAAGAGCAGCTTGAGGGAGGTGTTTCAACCTCCAGAAGAAGATCAGAGAGCTGGAGCACCTCTTCTATGAAGACAGGCTGAGAACGTTGGGCTTGTCCAGCCTGGAGAAGAGACTGCTCCAGGGAGACTTTAGAGCAGCCTTCCAGGACCTAAAAGGGGACCTACAAGAAAGCTGGAGAGGGACTGCTTATCAGGGGATGTAGTGATAGGACAAGGGACAGTGGGTTTAAACTGAAAGAGGGGAGATTTCAAATAGATATTAGGAAGAACCATAGAATCATCAAGGTTGGAAAAGGCCTTCAAGATCATCAAGCCCTACATCACTGTAACCTCTAAGCCATCTCCTGAAGCTCCACGTCTAGCAGTTTTTTGAACAGCTCCAGGGGTGGCGATGCCATCACCTCCCTGGGCAGGCTGTCCCAATGCTTCACCGCTCTTTTGGTGATGAAATTCATCTTTGTGAGAGTGGTGAGACACTGCCACAGGTTGCCTGGAGAAGTGGCTGCCACCTCCCTGGCAATGTTCAAGGTTGGATGGGGCTTTGGCAACCTTTTCTAGTGGAGGGTATCCTTGCCCATAGCAGAGGGATTGGAACTAGGTGATGTTCAAGGTCTCTTCCAATCTAAACCTCCCTACGAGTCTATGGTTTTAAATGCTGACATTGATTTCACATGTGCCTTAGTATGATTTCTAGCAAAGGATATTGCTCCTAGTGCAGTGTGTATGCAAAGGCAACAGCTGAGTGTTTATGTGAATCTCGGTGTAGAAGATGTATAACTGCAGTGATTTAAAAGGAGTACTGAAATAATTGTGCTCCAAGGGCATAGTACTCTGCTAGCAATGCAAAAGATTAGAGGAAAAAGAAAGTATGTCATATACTTAAGATTATTCTTAACTTCTTGGCACAATCCAAGTTCTGGTCTCAGGAGAAAGAATGCCTGCAACTATTATTGGGTTTATAACCTTTATTTATATTGGTCATTCAATAATTAGGTCTATGCAGGGCCACCTTCCCTCCTTATCCCTGGTTCTGTGCAAAACAGTGTGAATTGTAACTGAAATCATCAGCTGTGCAATGGCTGAAACTATTATCTCAATACAAAGATAAATTTATTAAGATATGCAATTTAAAAAATTAATTGTATAACCATGTTTCCATTTATTTATTTATTTTATTGCTACTAACTTTAAAGCTTAGAGAAACTCCACTGGAGTTTAATATTATACTGATGCTACGCACCTGTAACTAAGGGCAGATGATGTAGTTACATTATTCATTTTGCTTTACTTCCTAGGTATGCAATATGCTATTTAAAAAAACCTAAACCCCCAAAAAACCCAAAATTCAACAACCCCAAGCAACACCACACACCCCCCAAAAAACCACCACACACCCCCCAAAGAACCCCAAAAAACAAATCAGCAACCAACAAAAAAAAAACCCATAGCCTGTCTATGCCCAAAAAATTCTACAGAAAATCTAAATACTCAGGTGTTTGCATCAGAGAACAAAATGCAAACCAGTAAGGGACAGTGTGCTGGAGCGTAGTTTGCTTTTAATCGAATCCAAGTTGAGATGCATTACCATTCAGTTTAGTGGTCAGGACAACACAGGCATGTTCTCAACTAGAACTTTTACTTACAGGAAGCAGGTCTAAGGTCCTATTGATCTGACATTAAGGGAGATTTTTTGCAATAATGTGTAATTTTAATAATTATAAAAGATAAAATTAGTATTACAGATCTTAAGGGTGAAAGCTATCTATTCAAGAGTTTTAAGAGCTCTATCAGTTATAAAATCACTGAGCTAAGAGGGGAAATATGTTACTTTGGTCTTAGAATTTAGAAATGAAAATTTTTGCATATTTTGAAAGATCTGTAGGAAAAAACAAGCCAAACATATAAATAGGAAAAAAAATAATTTCAATTCTGTTTCAAAAACATGGATTAAACATGCTTATAAAAGAGAATTTTAGCCCACCTTCCCCACATGGAAGATAAACTATACCTCAGCAATCTGCTAGATTTTTTATTCCTAGAGTTTTTGAGTTGTGTCAGTGAGCATGAACGTGTGTGATCTGCTTTGTACAGTACCCTGTCTTTTGAAAAGAACCCTTATAAACAGCTCTTGAAGAAATTAAGCTTGATGAAGTAAGTGGAAAGGTCTTCCTGTTGATGAATAGTTGCTTAAAGGAAGGAAATGAAGTTGAGGTAAAAATAGTCATCTCTTACAATAGAGAGAGGCAACTGTTAGAATTTTCTTCTAGCACTTTGATTCTGAGATTTTGTCATTTAACATATTTATGAATGAGCTTGAAAGGGGATGAAATAAGTGTAGTTTATACTTTGAAAAGCATACAGTAGAATTAGAGCAGATTAGGTCTATGGAATAGTTTTTACATGAGCAGAGACTGAAGAGCCTAAGGCTGCTCTACATAGATGAGTCAAACTAAGAGAATGTGATACAGACCTGTAAAATGATGAGAAGTTACTAGGGAAAACTCACTCCCTGTTTTCCATAGCGCATAAATTAGAAAATTGTCAGATTAAATGCTTAAGACAAACAAAAGGAAGTTATTTTTTCATACAGTAAGTAGTTATTTTTTTTTAATTTCATCAATTGTCAGAGGATGCTTTAAAATTCAGAAAAGCTATACAAGGGTTTAAAAAGGATGAGATGATCTTAGGAAGGACTGTCTATCGGGTGCTATTAAACATGATGATCTGGAAGAAATATACTACCCAGCAAAGTCCCATAACTAACTGCTAATGATAATAAATATTCCAGGGTAGCTGTTCATATATCCTGCTTATGTTCCTTTTATAGGCTATTTCTGCATATATTTTTGCCTCCAAGAGAACTTCAGAATCTCAGCACAGCTCTGCTGCAATGTACTGAGGTTGTCAAGTTACCTTAGGTTTCCACTGTTTGGATCTACTACACAATGCAAACAGGGCTTTTAAAAGTTGTTTAAGCCTATGTAAGTAGCTGTTACTGTCATTATTACTGTATATGATTGTTGATACTTTCTGTTGCATAGTACTTAAGTAGTCCCTGCTTATTACACTGATGCCAGACTCTACAGAAGAAACATATATTTAAGGATCTAACAAAATTGCAGATGGCAATAATGTCACTTACTACACATTGATTTTTATACTTGGCTTTTCCAGACCCTGAAATATGTAACATTTTTCAGAAGGATTAAAATGGTGGTATTAAGTACCACAGAGCAGATTCATACTGAGTCCTGCATCTCTCCCCCACCCCCTCCCCCCCGTGTCTTTTAGATACAGATTTAAGACCTGATCAAAGAAACAAACAAAAAATCCCTGCCTTTGTGTAATATCCTTATGGATATGCACTTTTTCAGGCTGTATCTATCCTTGGTGTGGAAAACCCAGGAGCTTCTGCACTGAACAAAATGCGCATTTTGGGCAGATTATTTAGAAAAAGTGTTTTTCTTGTCTTGGGGTAATCTCTATGCTGTGGCGTCCAGCAGGGAGCAACACACAATTCAATATATGAATTCTAGGTGAAGCCAGGAAGCCAACCATTTTATTAGGTGAAATCACACAGGTTATATACCTTTCTTACTGCAAACGTGGCAAGCTAAAAAACTCCTAATTGGCTACACACACTGTTCACACCATATTGATTGGTTAGTAATTATAACGAGTTCTGATAAACCTATCTTATAGCTAAATATTCTTACTTTACCTTTAATACCTAAAAGCATCCGCACACCTGCTGTTTTGACCATCTTGTTATGGTTGGTCCTTAACATGTTCCGTTACTCCCAAATACCTTCACATAACTGCTTCTTGGTTTAGGGCAGCCTGTACCTCTATCAACAAGGCCGCTGTGTTTTGAGAATGTGATTATTAGGATCCTCTCAGCATGAGTGACTTTTCCTTTCTCATGGGAACAGAAGAATAGTCAGGGCCTAAATCTTGGGAGAAGAAAGCTAGGCCGCTAGCAGGCCTGCTGCCTTCGCCGACACTACGCAACAACTCAACATGAGGAATACCTTTGATTCCCAGTGATCTGTGGGAAGATACTTGCACTGTGTCAGTCTTCACATGGTGCAAAACATTCTCTCCTGCACTGTGGTTGCATGTTGGCCCCCCCATGTGCTGGGATCGCATCTCAGGGGTGTTTGTAAAATTGAAAAGCATCTATTAGGTTGTACTGGATTTCAGTCTGTAGCCTCCTATGCTGCAAGGCCGGGAAAAGAAATGGTGTGCCCACACCAGCTCTTTTTTTTGCACCAGTACAGTTGTTAGGAGCTCTTACTGAGTAAAAACAGTTGCAAAAAGGGGAGCTTTGCAAAATTTTATTTTAATGGTACAAACTTGTACTAGAATTCTGACAGAATATTTACATGTCCAAGGACTCTGTGGCTTTGGGTGATTGTGGAAAAATGCTAATCTGGAAGTTAGTTTTGTTAGATTCAGCTTGTGTTCCCATGTATGGTAACAGACCAGTGCTGGGACTCTCTGTTACTGAGCTTCAACAAATGAAAGTTAATTGTTGCGTTTTATTTTCCTTGCCCAAGCAAAAGATGATTTTTTCATGTTGGAAAACTGCAATTTTATTGAATATTAAAACACTTAATCTTTAAAAAAAAACAAACAACAGAAACAAAGTCACATCCGCAAACAAAACCACAGAAACCCAAACTACAAAAAAGCCCCTCTAACCAAACCCCTCAAAGAACATGTTTCAGAAAAGAACTTTGTAGAATGTGTTTTGCAACACCAGCCCTAAAGTAGTTCTCTCCATGCATCTTCACAACAGTGCAAAGCTGCCTCATGAGATGTTTGCAGTCATGCCTGGAGTTTCTGGAAATTAGTTTAGCTGCTGCGTTTAAAGAAAAGATGCATCCATGGCTTTCTTACAATAGTCATTGGGTGGGGTAATATTTCCTTAGAAGGCTACTGAAATTTATAGCATAAGATGGGCTAAATCTAGTGTAGATGCCAAGCTCTAACAGTCAGGTGAGAGGCAGCTTAAGCACATGACCTGCAGGCCATCCCAAAAGCTCACAGGTTTTTAGAATAGTCTGGAATTTCAGTTAAGTCATATTTATGGAAGTCCTCTAACATAATAGAGTAAGACAGGGTAGGTGAGTACCTTCATTTTCTTGGTATGAAGGATACAAAAGAAATGGAAATATGAGGTGTGGTTTGCTGGGTTTTTCTTCCTTCAAATATTCCAGGTTTTGTACTTTAAAATAGAAATATGAACTCAATTTTGTGTGCCCTTAGAATTAAGGATTATAAGGTTGGGGATCAGTTTATGTTGCTGATTGAAAAAATATTTTGCAATATGTTCTAGCTTTTCTATCCTCTCTCATTTTTCTAGGTAAACGAAAATAAAAGTAGTAAACCCTTGGTTCAGTCAGTAAAGGCTGAATAGAGAACAGATTACAGTGCACAGAATACCTTCTTATTAAATCACTTGGAGAGTAGAATGACTGTTTAAAACAAGGAACACTGTATTCCTAGTGTAACGGGTTCATTGGTTTGAAAATGATTACTGTATCCTAAAATGTCTCTAATTGAAACTTAAACCTGTTGTATCTTTTATTTTAATGATGGCACTGCATTTGTGTCTAAAATATCTGTCATCCTGTCATGTGTATGAATGCTTTTTCCTAATGGTCAGCTTGTCACAGTTAATTAGTCTGTAGACATATGAAACAATGTGACTTTGAAAATTATGTTTCTAAACACCCATAACTTTGAACTCTAAAGAGACAAGGTACTCTAATTACTTGTGCTACAAAGCAGACTGCAAACTACCTTCATTCACAAGGGCTGGGGGAACTTGGGAGTTTTCTCTGTGGAACACTTCGTGCATTTACTTTTAAGTGTTCTGCAAGCATGTATCCTGTTTCTGTTTCTTCACTGTTTCTTAATAATGATGTACAAATGCGCAACCAATTTTTCTGATTTTGAAGTTTTTGGAGTCTGCCTCGGTTTTGCATGTCCTGTTGTCATCAGAAAGCCCTGACTACCCTCTGAAAATAAAAAGTGCAGTATATGGACATCAGGTTGCATCCTCAATTGTTGCCATCTAACAATTTTTAAATGCAATGAATACTGTAGGATTAGTTTAGATTAATTGGAAGGATATGACAATTTAAAAAACCTTGGATTTGTATTGAGGCTTTATAGAAATCACTAGGTTTTTCATTCGTACCTCTTTTCAACTTCTTGATGTTCCATACAATCATCAGTATGATTCTGTCAGTATGTATAAGACTCATCTTGCAAGAACAGAAATGAGCTCTAAGATGTGCTGAACCCCCTTGATCCTTGTTTGTTTTAAGGGAAGCTGAAGGACGTTCAGAATCTCGCAGGAGAAATGTTACTTCTCTATTGGATTAGGTTCTATGCTACAAAAGAAAATGATAGAATAAGTCCATTCATAAAAAATTATAGCAAATGCTATAGCAAGTGTCTTAGTTGCCTGATTTTTTTGCAAAAGGCTTTTTCTACCACAGGTAATTTGTGATGTCCTACACCCTATTCATCCTCTTTTTGATAAGGCGATTTCCATTTCGCAAGAATTAATGCTTCAGCATATAGGAACCAGTTTTTATTAAAACTCTCATTATGGTGTTCTGAAGACTTGGTAATTGCAGGAAGATCAGAAGCTAGAGGTAAATGTATGTCTCTAATGAATTCTATTCAGTTTCCAAAAACATAGCAACTTATATGTCTCAAATTATAAGATGATTCTCTTTTTTTCAGTATAGTAGTCTCAGTAGACTTTTAAAAATATTAATAGGGATGGAGGAACTATGCAAGGGGACAAGGCATGAATAGCTGGTATAAGAGGCTGACAAAATGACAAAATGGGCTATGGGTGCATAGGTAGCATTTTCTTTCAGAGTATTCTAAATTTCAGTAGAAAATGAATACCTCACTGTTCTCTGTATGTTTGAGAAAAAGCCCACTTTCCTCACTTCATAACCTCGCAGTTAGCTGTCCTATGAGTTTGGGCTTCTGTGTGGGCACCTGACA
The DNA here is from genome assembly GCA_022605575.1 of Laterallus jamaicensis coturniculus. Lineage (NCBI taxonomy): Eukaryota > Metazoa > Chordata > Aves > Gruiformes > Rallidae > Laterallus > Laterallus jamaicensis. The sequence goes on from JAKCOX010000005.1 coordinate 31,446,247, forward strand.
CAAAGTTGGGGATACAATTCATTAGGTGCTGGTAAATGCTTAGGGAAAAGCAAGATAATCTATAGCATCTTCCCCTAGAGGTGTAGGGGAGAGCACCAAAGGTAACCACTAACTAAGGAAGTCTCTAGGAGAGTAAGTGTAGTAGGCCTGTATGACATGAGAGGTAGACTTCTGAGGTGATATGGAATCAAAGAACCTCCATGCTGACAGACCTTTATCTAGCAGGTTTTGGGGTTAGAGGACTTGGGAAAGTTGTGTCTTAAGCTCTGACCTCTGAATCTTTCACAAGAGGTCCTTTCAGTCTTTAAGAAATTTAGAGAAAAATCAATTAGGGCAAATCTTTAGAGGGAGGAAAAAGTGGTAGTCAAGCAATGTGATTGAATCTCAGTGGCCAAATGGGGGTGGTTTTCCCAGTGCCAAAGCTCTGGTTGGAGTGGCAGTTACTCAGCTCCTGTCCAGCATTTTACCATGTTTTCATGTAAGACAGCTATTTCTTTCTATGAATCAAGTATTCAGCCTGCAGTCTGACTGCTGTATAAGAGATCCATGAAGAAGTTACAGAACATGCGTCACTAGTTTTAGGAATTAAGCTCTGAGTTCTCTTACAGCTCCATGTACACCCTAACAAGTAATAACACTAAATGCTTTGGACATGAAAATGGTTTGCCAAATGCTGGGGTAACAGAATAAACAAACATTAACAAAATGGAGTCCTGCTCTGATAAATATATGGCACATTACATTTTGAAAATGAGACTCTCAGGACCAGACTCTCCTCATCGGATTTAGAACAGCTCAGCCTCATTAACTGACATGAATTTACACAAGTTCTGCCGAAATCTGAACCTAAAGTTAGGGATTTCTCCCCTCCTTAGGGATGGTTTGTAAACCATGTTTCTTTTATTCAGTGCGGTGTCTCGGGATTGCCTTGTAGAATTCAGACTTGGTCTTGAGAAAAGCAAAGAATCTGCATCTTGCCCAGATCAGATGTGGTCCATGGTCAGTGAAGCTCTGCTGCAACAGCATGACGAATCACGTAAGGTGTCTAGATGTTAAATAGCTAGGGGATCCTCAGGCTGCCTTTGAACACTGATTTTTGGATGGATGCATCATAAATGCAGTTTTTCCTATAGGCAGTGAAGGTTCTTCTCTGAATTCAGGGTTGACAATAAGCACTCTAACTTGTTGTGACTTTCCAGAGGTGAAGTATTAATAACACTTATGATCACTATTGCATGTAGTTATAAGTTATCCTGTAGCTTCTCCATAATCTCAAGAACACACTTTTTATGTTGTGGTTTCTTGCAAGCTGTCAACTATGGAGTACCTGGCAAGGCTTTTACACACAAAAGCATTACAGGGAATAGAACTAGTCTGTATGTGAATGCATATCTAATCACCCAGCACCATCCAGACTTGCACATGTACTTAATGGAGGTTTTTGCATCGAGGCATATATATCATAGAAACATTCAGATTGGGAGGTCAAATGGTGAGACCTCCTACTCAATGCAGGGTCAATGCAAAGGCCAGATCAGGTTCCTAAGGGTTCAGTAAAGCTTCAAGTATCTCCAGGAATGGAGGTTTCTCACGTCCCTGTGCAATGTGATCTAGGGCTTAACTACTTACTTTGAGTCTGCCTTCTTGAGCTGGGCATAGTCATCATCTTCAATTGAAACACAAATATTGTGGGACAACTTGCTGCTTCTGGCTGTGCTGACGTTAACTGATCTCTGGCTTCAGAGTTTTTGTGGGTCTGGTCTTACAACAGTTTCTTGTGAGATTCAGTAAGGAATTTGCAAGACTTTTGGTTTTAGTTAGCATGCAGAGACTGAGGGGAAAGAATATTCATTTGGCAGAACTTTCAAACATAACAAGTCTGAGGTGATTTTAGGACAGATATCCTTGGTCTGAGTCCTCTTGAACTTTTAGAAAGCTCAGCTGAGGGGCAAGTCTGAAACTTACTTTGCTCAAGTCTGCCTCAGTAAAAAATAGGGGAGGAGGGAAGCAAATCTAGTATGGTGTATGCTGTTTCAGCTTGTGTCAGTGTTACATCAGCTTGTGGGTGGTTTAATAGTTCTGTGCTGCAGATATGTTGTGCAGTGTATTGTGTGCTGCAGTAAACTGTGATAGCTTAACAGCAAGTAAAAAAACAGAGGTAAGAGAAACTCAACTGCGATCCTCATGGTTTTTGTCTTTGCATCTAATTTAGAGGAACAGGTCTATGATTTAATCAGCCACTGATCTGAACAATTGGAAAGGATAAATTCATACAAGAATAAATAACTCTTTAAAAAAATAATTTTTCCCTGTTATAATGTATTTGACATGCTATGGATATTTTGAATATTTCTGTTGAAGTAAAGTGGAGAAGTGCTTGTGTTGCACCATTTTTATTCCCTCCTTCCCCCCCTCCAGGTGTGTCGAGGCTGCCAGGTTGGTCCTGCAGTGTAATTGAAGGCTCTTTGTGCTTTCATTAACTGACTGAATTCTCCTGGGCAAGTTCATCTTGCTTTTGATTCTAGAAATTCCTTTGAGATATTTAAATGATGTGCTCTGAGCTGTTCTTGTTTGGAATTCTGTATACTACAGACTGCCACTATTCTTATAGGAGCTAACAGTTGCCTTTTGTGCAAGTAAATCTTTCTTGAGTTAGCTGCATCACAAATCCAGATTCTGACAGAATTTTCCATGCTTCTTATTAAAGGACATAATTATCTCCTAAGCAGAAATTTTTAAAAAATAGGGTTTGGGGGTTGTTTTTAATTTAGCAGAATTGCACACAAATACTTATGAGACAGAGGTCTTTTACCCCTTCCCTCCTTCATTTAGAATGATCAGTAGACTTGCTCTGTGGAAGTGATCTCCTGATATCTGTATGAATCTGAGGAAGTTACATTAAAGATGATGATGTGGAAGAAGAATACATTTGCTATCTGTCCTCTTCTGCTCTTCTCTCTAGTTTTCTAGACAATAAATCCTATTGAAGCTAATATGAAAGAATAACTCAAGTCTGTATATTAGAAAACAACACTGTCTTGGGAAATGAACACAGAGCAATTTATCTAGTGGGAGCTGGTACATCTTCTGATTAGTCCTTACTTCTCGGTAATCTTTGGAGAAGAGCTAAAACTGGCAAAGATTAATTTTTTTCTTGATTCACAGAATCACAGAGTTGTAGGGGTTTGGAGGGACCTCAAGAGATCATCAGGTCCAACCCCCCTGCCAAAGCAGCTCCCTAGCTCATATTGCACAGATAGATGTCCAGACGGGTCTTGAATTCCAGAGAAGGAGACCACCACCTCCCTGGGCAGCCTATTCCAGTTTCATAAGCACTTAGAATTTGGAGTTATGAAAGAACTCCACTAAAAAAGTGATATTTCTGTTACATGTTCAAATAATGCAGTATTTCAGAGATTTCACTAGAGAAAATTCCCCAAAAGACAACCTTTGAACATACCACAAGTTGCTGATTTTGTTTCTAGATTCCTGTTGTGACTACTCTGGTATTTTTAAAGTATTTACAGCTGCTGCTTTTTTCTGCTTTTTTTCTCTTTTCCTTTTTTAAGAAACACATGTATTGAATTTGGTGTTCAATTCTAACTTTATAAAATCTGCTTAGGTTTTAACAAAGCAGATTCTCTCACAATTGTCTTTAAAAAAAAATCTTGACAACCCAGGCTGCAATTCTAGGTCACTGTAAAATCTGAAACTGCACAAGTTTTGACAAGGTTTGATAAGAACATCCTAAGCACTTCTGAAGATGCCCACACTTCATATATTTGACACAAAGGGTTTTCTCTATAACCAGTATTTTCCAAGCCTCAACCATTTGTTGAGAGATTAATCAGAATTTTCACCTTTGTTGCTAGCCTACTTGTTTGCCAGAAGCAAATTGATTTTCCTTGTTAGCAGAACTTTATAGTCTTATTAAAGCAAAATAATAATACAAAAAAACCCACTAGGTGAAAATATGGAAGAGTAACTGTTAGTAACCACATGCTCATGCTATCCTTTTGTCTTCATCTGAATTACATATGGAGGGAAGATTCCCTGTTATTTAGCCTGAAAGAGCTCCCTTTCTCTGCAGCCTTCTCCTGGTATATGTGGGGAAACAAGAGTATTGTTAATACAGTGGAAGCTGTATAACATGTACACATTCTGTGTTGTGGAGGTGTTTCCAGGATACCACATGTAACTGAAAAACTAAGCAGCTGTGACAACCTCTTCAGTTCTCTCGCTGCCAAGCTTCTGCTTTCCATACAGGAGAAACTATGGACAGCTTTTATTCTGAGACGTAAACTGCAGTGAAGATTTTGAGTGTTAATTTAACAATTCATTCAAGAGTGGAGAAGTTATAAACCCTCACCCAGCTAGCCATCTGTGGGATGCTGATGGTTGCTGGGCAGGCTTGGACTGTTTGGCAGTCATGGCAGTAACATTAGCCCTTGGCTAACAATGCTGGATCAAAAGCTCAAGTCTTGAGGGTTGCTGTGGGTGAAAGCTGGTGAGTAGGAGCATGTGGAACTGGGTACTCTGGACAGATTATTTGAGTGTTTCATCTTCATCACAGTACAAATGAGGCATGCTCTAGCTCCAGTAAAGAGTGCATGGACCAGGTTTTGTGGACTTCCTTGTCACTTTGTTCCTGGTGTGGCAATGTCCATTCAGATCAGTGTGTGTATTTGAAGAGGGATGCCATGTATGAGAATGGGGGTACACTACAGTGCAAGGGTAATGATAGGAAGTGTTTGTTTAAAGGAACCATTTTGATTGAGGTTATATACTGGAGAGTCCTGAGTTTCTTTTTGTCTTCTGCAGTATTCCAACATGGCAACTTTTATGATTGCTTGAGCAAGATTCAAGGCCAGAGCAGCATGGGCAAGTAGCAGATTTGGGTTTGAAAGACATACCTGGGCACCGTATCAGGATAGTGTAGACACAATTTATTAAATTCCTCCAAAGTTCCTGAGCATGTAGAACAAAGAGTACCTAACAGGAAAGAAATGGGAATCTAGAAACTCCTGAGAAATCAGCTTAAGCCTCATAGAGTACTCTAAGTAGTGTAATTTACCTGCTAATAGAACTTCTGAAGTCTGTTTTCAAGGCCTAACTATAGTCCTTGATCTCTACAACTTTATTAAATCTTTCAAGAAAAACTTTACTAGGGCCTTGCTGGTGAGGTCATTGTTGAGATAAGATGGAAAATGATTGTTTGAACATACCTTGATAGAAGAAATTTTTCCTTCCAGTCTTCCTATTTTTAAAAAAATAATATCAGAATCATCTACAATTCAGATAGAAACCAGTGTCCTGGATGACTGTTACTGTTCTTACAACAGCTGAACTTCTTGTAGCAGAGGGAAATTGACTAAAGAAAATATTCTTAGTGTCTCAGTTTGGTTCTTCTGTATAGCTTGTTTAACTACTTCTGGTCTGGTTTTTTTTTCATTTTTTTATTAGTCCATTCATTTTTACTGTCAGGATCTTTCTGAGAGCATTACAAGAAAGAAGTTACTTTAAGGAAAAACCGAAGTGGGTAGTACCCACTGAGATTGAAAAGGAAAAGATTTTGACTGCAGAAGTCATACAAATTAGCTGAAGGACTCTCTCACAATACTTACAAGGCACAGTTTGACTAGATACCAAATTTGATTTGTATTCCTTTTAACTCTGGAGACATTAGAAGTTCCTTGTAATGAGCCCTAAGGGAAGTTTGCCCTGGAGTCTAGTTCTTCCCAGCGTAACGCTTCCATGATGCAAATTATAGATGCATGATTGCAGTCTCCAGTTGTGACAGGATTCCTATATTTTGACTTTAATGGAGGGATGTGATAGTTATGTGGTAATATTAGGGCTCATTTTAAAAAATTGTATTGATGATTAAGTGACAAATATCAGTGTATCACTGGGAGATCTATCAGCAGTAGTTACTGTTTCCATTGCCTTCAGCACATTCATCAAAGGGATAACAAACAGATACTTTTTTGAATTTTAATGGAAAAACTGTAGTGCAGTTGTGTGGCTTTAAAATTCAAAGGTCTATAAATAATGAATTATTTCAGTGATGGTTACTGTTTCCCTATCTTTAGGAAAAATAGCATCTATATGTTGTACTTTGTTGCTAACAGCATACTTTAATATTTATGAACTGCCAGTTTTCTATAAACATAGAAATTCGGTAGTTGTCACTGTAATGGTTTGTTATTTATATGCTTCTAAATTTTATAGGAGGAGAATACTATTAGTATATTAAATTTGAACAAACCAGAAACATCCTTTTTTTACTTGTTGCATTGACTGCAGTAACTTGAAAGCTACGGAAGTGCTGTCATATGGCCTGTCACCAGACCGTGTTCCGCAAGCCTCGGCTCAAGAGAGGTCAGTGGGACTCTGTGTGCAGGACCACAGCCTGCAGGCAGGAAACAAATTCAAGTAGCAAGGCTTTCTGTTCCAGTGTGATTTCTTATCTCAAGATGAACGGAGTCATTGTGGCAATAACTAGATTACTTGATTAGGAGATGGATCTTGCCCCATTTTCTAGAGGAGTTAATGTCATTTGAATTTTATGTATACTGGTGGTGTTTTGAGAGGCCTCTGACCATGTTATAAAAAGACTGTGAATCACTTCCTCTCAAGCTCAGTTTGTTTGGACACCTCAATGTTAATACATACAAGCATTTGTGATTTTCTAAGTAACTTTAAAACCTTTTAAATCTAAGAGTGTCCCAGACACGTGCACTTGTTCTGAAATTTCAGTTCACCTCTGAGACTTTAAGATTTATTTGATTCAACAAAATGGCATCTCAGAGGTGTAAAGTGAACCTTCAACATTTATTGAGAGAGTGTTTTAGCTGTCTCAAGGTGTTTTTTTGTTTTGCTTTGTTGAATTACCAAAGGACTTGTAGAAGTTCTTCAAGGTTTGACAGGGGGAGCTGTGTATATGTTGTTACATGCTCTTTTTAGAACTTGGCTGAGCTGTAATAAATATATATGGTCTCTACTTGAACGGTTCCATCACTTTACTCAAGAAGTGTCCAGTTCAATGTTTTAATCATTTTTGCCTTTGGATGAACAGCTAAATCACTGACTGCTCTTTTTGCAGATGAAGAAAGATGCAGTGTCGCTTCTAATGTACAAAACACTGAGATGTACTGTCTGTTTTGTTACTGAATAGCTTTCCTGTCTTTCTAGCTTTCTAAATGTAGCTCCTCTGCTGCCACTTAGAAGGGCTTTTTTACAAAATATGAACTGTTTGAAGAAAAGCTTCTAAATCATATTCTATAAGGCCGAATTTTTATACACCTGGCATGGGAAACAGAAACCAGAATTTAGAAGGAGGTTCTTAAGTCACCTAAAAAGGGTGCAGGGGCCAGAGACGCAGAAGGCATGTCCTGAAAAGCAATGCAAAAAACATCACATGCTGCCTAAGGAGCTCTCTAGAGCAGATAGAAACCACAGTGGTGGCTTCTCTCTTTATCTTAATTTCTATCCTCCTTTAGATCCTAGCTGCCTGCCAGCAGCTCCAAGAAAGGTGCTTTGCTGCCTATTATCTACAAATGTGAACAGGTTCCTGCCAGTCACTTGGTTTTGTTTTAGTCCAAAGAGTTGAGAATAGGTTATAGTTTTTGTTTTTAAGACACAAATTGAAAACCTACACATAGGTACTCCAGGTTGTATTTTTGGGTACCTAAAAAACTTTTGTACTGCTGGCACTGCATATCACGTTAAAAAAAAAAAGGGGGGGGGGAAGGGGGGAGGTGGGGTTTTCTGAACATTATGCTATTACTTTAACTGTTGGCAGGTAAATAAGGGTTCATAATTTCTGAAAGGTAGATATTAAAAATATATATATTTAAAGTTCATAACACAGTAGGTTTAATTCTCATTTTTTTGCTGTATTTACCTGTTTGACAAAGAATCAGATGAAGAGTCCACATTGTGCAAACAGTTTAATTCTCTTTGAGAAGGAACAAAATGTCCTTTTGCTTCTATTTTCTCTAGTGCTGCATGACCTTTATCTGTTCTGTAAATTAGTTTTCATACTAGTTTACCATGCATTAGAATATGAATAATTTGAATTATGATGTACACAGTGCACTCCAGTGTAGTTGGGAATGCTATAATTGATGCCAAAATTTGATTTCCAAGGTTTTGGCCATAAAAGCAATGTCTGGCTCCATGGCAGATTTTGCAGAGCAGTTTTTAAAATGAAGGTTCCCTATATGTTCAGTGATTCTTCTGAATATTGCTCTAGATTGGAAGTAAAAAGAAAATCAGAAATGGGAAAGATGAAAAAAAAAAACCAAACCCAACCAAAGAAGAGAGAAGAAAGAAATTAAAACAAATACAGAGCATTTCCATAAGAAATACATGTGTGGTGAAACTTCAGATCACCACTAGCTGAACCAGCAGATTGAGTCTGTAAAGCATGATATTTCTGTGGGGTTTTCACTTGCTCCTTGATTTTTGTGCAGTTCTGCTCTTTATTTGCATGCAGGGCCAGACTCAGATGTGGGTACCTCCTCCACAGTTCTCAGTAGGTTCAGTCTGAAACTGCTATTCGGTGGCGTTTTGGAAATTTTGGATGACCTTCAGTGAGTCAAAGGCAGAGACCACAGTTGACCAGATGCCAAGGTTTCTTGCAGTATATAGTCATTCCCATGATAGACTTCCAGAATAGAAGCCTTGGTGAATAGCAAACATTAAGAACACTTTGACAATTCCTACTACAGGTGCTAGAACAGAGGAAAAGTCTGAAGTGAGAGGCAGTGTTAGAGGTTTTAGAAATACTGGTAGTAAACACTATAGTCAGCTTGAGTGGAATGAATTAATGGAATGAAATTTCCTCCTCGCTCTAGCATGGAATAACTAAGTTTGTGCACTGCTTTGCTGTACTGAGGACCCACTGCTGATCTTTACTTTTATATAGACTGGTTAACTGAGTGGTTCTTAATCCTTTAGTTAAGCAGTAATGACTATAATGCTTTCTAAGGAAGGAGACTTTCCTATACTAGAATGAAGATGTAGTTATGTGGAGATTGCCAGTATTTTTGCTTGGCTCTGTATGGATAAGATAGGTTTGGCAGAAATTTCACTCTGTACTTTTCAGTAGAATAAAAATGAAGATATTTCACAAAAATGTCAGGATACTGATGGATTTTTTGTTTTCCACTTGAAAGAGTATTGAAATCTTAGATCTGAGGTACACTCCTTGGGGTCTTGTAAGGATGTTCTCATGCTTCCATTCTCCTCAAAATCTCTTAAGAAACAACAGATCCTGGAATTGCCACCCTCATCCCTGAAGAGATGAGGAACAGACAAGCATACTGTGTTAGTTTATGGGAGATATAGTCACGTGTAAAGAAATGAAGTTCTTCCTTAAAATCAAAACACTTTAAAATTCCTTTTCAGGATAGAAAAAAAAAATTTAAAAGCACACAAACTTTCTGGTGAGTGCAATTCTTAAACTACCTTTTGGAATTAATGAAAATTATTAATTAAATAATGATTCTAACTAATTATTCTTAGTTCTTATATTCTTAAGAATAATTTCAAAATTATTCTTAAATACTTTAGGTATTTAGTTTTCTACATTAAAACAAGGCCTGAAACAAAACCCTTTTCCCTGTTCCCTTTAATTTTCTTTGAAAAATAATATTGTCAATTACTAACCTATTTCCCTATTCACTAATCATATTTTCTGACAGCGAAATGTTCAGCTGGATAACTTCTAATCACTCTGGTATTGTCATCTATTAAAGCATCCCAGACTACAATGAAGAGTCCCCAAACTGCAGTCTCAAGAGACATTACTGTAGTGTTTCTTTTCTAGGGTAATCCAAATGTTCAATAAAAATAAAGTTAATGGGCTTTTTTAGTTGCTTCCCTGTGATCAACTCTTTTCTTTATGATTAGCTTTTACTTATGGATATCCATAGAGCTGGATTCATACATCAGCTCTTAAACATGTTTAAGCTATGAATATAAGTTTTGATCAGTCTGCAAACATAAGCTGGCAGGCAGAAGTGTAAACTATTTCTTTCAGTCTTTTGTGGCTTTTTGTTGTGGGATTTGGGGCGGGGGGGTGGGGAGGGATTGGGAGGGGTGTGCTGTTGTTAGCAGGAGCACATTTCAGAGTAGCAGAACTGTTACTAATGTCAGCTAGCAGCTTACTACTGAACAGCCATTGCAGACATTTAAATTCAAATATTAGAGAAGACCAGCAAAAGGGAAAAGCAGAAGTTACCATGGGCAGGAAGAACAGTTACAGAACTTCATTCAAACTTTCAAAAAATTCTGTTTTGTAATAGTAGTAAGGGCCTCTGTATCAATCCTTTTTAAAGCTGGATTGGGACAGACTGCACCATCAGCTTTGCCAGAGGATCTTAACTATCCTTGATCTTTATTTGCCAGAGGCTCTTAATCATCCTTGATCTTTATTTGACAGATAAATGGCTCATACCTTGCTTCTTGATGCTTTGTTTCAAACCTTGAGAGAAAGGGGGAAAGTACAGCATGCTCTCTGCTTTGCCTAACATACATATAAGATGCTGTGATCTGTTGAAAATACATAGTGTCAAACAAATCTTTGGAAGGGCCGTAATAAAGAGAGCTGACACGACTATAAGCATTGTCCTAAATTTCAGAGCTCCAATAAAAAAGGTCTCTAATGGCACTGGGAATGCCGTCAGCTGGGCTGAGCCCAGTCTCCCTGCGGGGGCAGTGCTCTGAAGCTGTGGAAAATGGCTCTTCTCTATTTATTTCAGCATCTGCGGGATGCCTGAATTTTGGCTAGATCTAATCAGCTGACTTTTTATGTGATTTATGGCAAGCAAGTAGTTAGATTTACTGGTTGTCTTATCTCTACTTGTGTGCTGGGTCTGAAGATGGGCTCTTGTTTTTCTAGGCAGGTTGTTAAAGTGCCTTTCCCTGTTTAGCTTCTGGCGGGAAAGGTGTAGCTGGTGTGCAGCCTGATGCTCCTTTCTGTGCACATGTAGCTCTTGTGTGTGTGTGTGTGTGTTTGTGTTGTTTAAAGGGCAAATAAATATTATAGCTCTCTTTTCATGCTTAGGTCTTTTAAAATATGGAAATTCCTTTCAGCTCAGCGCAAGGGGTCTGGCAGTGCCTTGCTGAGAAGGCTAGAGCTGGCTGTGATGCTCCCACAATGAACAATGGCTTCTGTGAGTCTACTGGTACTGTAATTCTTGCAGGTTCCTTGTTACTCTCCTTTATATAGCTGTAACAGAGTTTAAATATTAGTCACAGAAACAATGCTGTCTAGCTTGTGGTTTGTTTTCTGCCAGCTCCTGTTTTTCTTTTTTTTTCCTTTTACTTTTTTCTTATTGTGTATCTTACTTGATCTTTTTCTTAAAGGCCCGGCTCCATCTGAAGCATCTGCTGCAAGAACATTATTTTTCCACTTTAAAATACAGGAAAACAAGGCAGCAGGGGGATGGGGAGGGGGAAAAAAACTTACAGCTTAGTGACTGCAGGGCTTCCCAAATGTCAAAGCTTAAGATGTCCTGTTTGGAGGCATGGAAGCTGAGTCATGGCTGGCATTCTTCAGTAGACTGTCTATTAGCACTAATAAGAGGCTGCTGCCTTTGCTTTGAGTGGGAGACAGTTTTCTTCCTTTAGGTTAGAACCTAGAAATAGAATTTTTAATAGTTGTTTAGAATTTATATGGTAGAAAATAGAGATTTAGTAACCACTTTTGGCCAGAAGTTAGACATTGTGCTGTTTTTAATGCACAATGCCATTGTTGACCTAGTAGAGATGATATCTCACTTAGGGGTGTTGTGAAGAAAACTTTTTGCCATGTATGAAGTAACATCTGTCTCTCTAAAGTTAGTTAGTAAACATTTAGTTGAATAAGTTTTGTTTTAATTGTGGCATAGCAGTAGAGAAGGGGTATTGTATTTTAGGGATTTGTGTATTTTTAATGTTACCCTAAGGAGTCATATAATGTGAGCTTTTGCTGAAGTAGTGTTAGAGCATGAAAACGCTTGGGTTTGTGCATTTCACAAGGCAGTGCGAGAGGCTGCTCTTCTGAATGTCCTGCAGTCAAGACATGCATCAGGAGTACTAAAATGCATAAGATTTAGACTATCCTCAGGATTTGTTTGCAACATTTCACTTGCCTCCCTTTACACCCTTGAGTAACTGTTCTTTTCTTTTTAAGTCTTTGTTCTGTTGGCATCTCCTTCTCTGAGCAATCTTACCATTATTTCTGACCATTTCTTCTCTGAGAGAGAAACCATGAAATGCCTGGATCTGAAGACCAAGGATTTCCATTCTAAATAATTATTCTTGTAAAAGGTATCTAGTAACTAAAGGAGGAGAAACAAAAGCCAAGGATCCTTGTCGTTCAGCGTATGTGACAGCTGTATGTAGATAAGTGGTCACAGGTCTGATGTGATTTATGGCAATACCTGCATAAAGCCTGAATAGATCTGGGAACTTTTCCCCAACACCTTTGGAAAGACATTTCTGGAATTGTTTGTGCAAACTGCATTAAACTTTACTATTTCTTTGCCTATCAGTAATATACATTGTTCAGATAAGGCAACGCTTTTTCCAGCAAGAAGTGTTATGGGCAATTCTTGTGCATGCTCTCAGGATTTCCTGATACAAATCCCACTGGTGGGGCCTTCAGGTTTCTCTGCAGGCACTTAGAACAGAGTTCACCTGTGGCTTTAGAAATAAGTTTATATAAACCAAATTCTGCCACTTATGGCATCCTTGATATTCTCCATGATATGGGCAAACCTGTAAAAGCATTTAAGAACTCTTTGGGATTTTGTTCTGCTGTGCTTTTTTTTTTTTTAAATTTTTTTTTTTGTGAGTGTTTGATTTTGTGCACTATGCATTAAAGTTATATGAAATATAGGAGAATCAGGTAATATATTAAATTTTTCCTCTTTGCTGAGATGTTTAGCCTCTGCTTTGATTATGTGACCAAACCTGTATTTTTAAAATTTTAAAATGTAGTGGTATTAAAAAGTGTTCCTAAATGAGTCTTAAGCTTGAGAGGAAACAAATCTCTGGGGAAAACCCTGAGTTTCCAACAACTGTTTTTTCTCCTCTGAAGTCTTTTTGCCTTTTCTCTGTAAAAACGTTGAAAATCAGGTCTTAAATATCCCTAGTAGTGATCTAAGTATGAATGACTCTAAAGCCTTTGATTAATAGAGAAAACAGATTTCAGCTGAAGTTTAGGTGTACATCTTGAATGTGGCTCTACCTGGGCTTTGATGTTTGGTATAGCTGTACTAACACAAAGCCATTGGTAATAGGTTTGCTAATGCAAACCGTTATTGTAGACAAGGAGAGCTTTTGTTTGTTGTAATTACAATTATTTCAGCCTTACACTGGAGTAATTATAAACTAATTTAGTCCAAAGTTATCAACAATTAATTTATACAAAATGGCCATTGTTGTCATCCTGCTTATTCACTCCCAAAAATGCTTTTAGAATGAAGAGGTAATTGCAGAGGGGGGTTTGTTTGGGTGGGTTTGGTTTGTTGGGTTTTTTTAGTGTGTCTTGCAGTTAGGGCAGTACTTGATTCTTGGCTTCTCATAAGCTAAAAGTCCACACAAACTGTCACTGCTCTTGAAGGAGCCACATACAGCCCCTTCTCTGCCCATAAATACTTGTAAGGCTATACAATGGAGGAGATCTGGGAGTTGATCTGGATTCAGAAACTATCATGACAGATATCCTAAGTTGTTTACATTACTTAGGACAGTTCCCAGATGCTGCTCACTGAATGCATGTGCCAGAAGAGATGCAGTTGTACAGGGTGGGGATGCAAAAGGCTGTGGGTGGTCCTTTTCCTGATAGTCTTGATTTACACTCATGTCAGCTTTAATGTGCTTAAAGGGTGCATTGAACTGGAAATTACCTTCCCGGAAGAAAATGGAAGTATTACAGTTATCTAAAATCAGAAGGGCCTAGAATCAGTGAAGATCAAATCATTCAGACCAAAGGCTTTCTCCAGCCAAGAAAGCTGAAAAGGTCATATGGCAGAGCAAGTTGAGATTTAAAAGCCTGCTTTTTGTGAATCTCAGATGTTTAGAATGTTAGAGTCACATTTAGATCAGTCCCTAGGTTTTTCTGTAGTGCCTATCCTACTAGAAAATGTTTCTTTTGAGATGGATTTGGTGACAGTATTTTGAGAATGGAGCTGTTGTGACAGGCCTGCTGCTAAGTGTATAATTGGCAATCCATTTCCTCTCCCTTATCATAAGTAGTTCTCTTTTTATGGAACGTAGCAAACAATATCCTTAGAAAGTGTATATAAAAAAAGCTTTCAGAACCTTCTCATGTAACAAAGCCTGTACATTTTCTGTAGATTTCATGCACTGAGAATTATAAAAGGACTAGTGTACCTAGTTTATTTTTGTTGAAGAGTGCTAAAAATATGGTTTGGGATTGTTGCAGCGAGGTGAATTTGACCTAGATTTGTCAAATTTTGCAAATATTTTTTTAAGAGAAAAAAAAAAAAGGTGAGCTGTTGCCATGCTGATGGTAGGTGGAGTGTTCCAAGTATTCCCTTACTGATGCTGTGGAAAATACCTGTTTGTAACTCTCCAAATGAGTCACAGAGGCAGCCGTGATGGTTTTATTGACCTGTGCAAAGTGTGGAGATGAAGCACATGACTGCTTCACAGGTACTGTGGATGGTTTTGCTGTCTTTGATAGTAATTCTCCACACACACACACCCATTTCCCCTTGAAAGTTCTTTCTCTCTACCACTTTTGTACCCTCAAAAACAAACATTTGCCCTTTCTTCTTTTGTCCTGATTTTTGTACCATCAGTATTTGGAATATCGTTGCACATGTAACAATTCTGTTAACCGGGTACCCCTGTTCTGTTGTTACAGCCCATTGCTCATTGTTGCCATTTCTCACATTCCTACATGTTAGTGTATCCTCAGGTCAGGGTTACCATGCATGGTATTTTCTCTTTGATATGAGGAAGGTATGGCAGTTTCTCATGCTCCTAACTTGTTAGTATAGAGGTATATTCAGGATGGACTATTTATTTGCATCCCTCAACAGTTTCAGCGGAGAAGGTGCCTGAGTCTTTGGAGAAAGTGCCCAATGACAGTGTTTACACTTTGTGTGCACAGTGGATAAAATGTGCAGTAAGAAAACAAGTTCAGTTCTTTCATCTGTCTTGAAGGAGTCTGTATCTCTTACCGCTGTGGAAAACACCCTATCCTGATGCAGTAAGGTATTTAGAGTCAGTGGAGGCACCCCCCATTGTTCTCCTTTGTAGAAACAAGTGTTCAGTGGGATGCAGCTGGAACCTGGAAGAGTGAAATATGTAGGTATCCACTTCATGTGTTTTTCCACGCTGGCTGTGAAAAGGAAAATCCATTTTATGCACAACCTGAGGTGTCTCTTGCCAATAGTAATTTTCTACCTCTGAAAGATCCTCCCAACAAAAGAGGAAATTCCAGGGGGCCAGATACCAAGAGCTGCAAGTTACAAAATATGCAAAGCACCTGGAATGTGTCCAAGAATCTGGACACAAAGTATTTGATAGTTATGTAGTATTTGGTAATTCATATATTCCAAACTGCTGAGACTTGAAAATGGAGACAGCAGAGATTTGAAACTCATAGTGTGCATTTCAGAACAGTGCAGAAGTGGCAAAAAACTGCAAAGAAACACACAAAAATGAACAGGCATTTATCTTCATCTTGAGTGATAAAAGAAAGGAGAGTGTCAACAAAGCATAAGTCAATCTGTGTTTAGTTCTGGCTTATTATGTGTGTTTGAAGATAATCAGTTCCAGCATAGATGTAAGGTGAATTTAGACTCTCTCATTAAATCCAAATTATTTTATTCATGGAAGCATATCTTCAGTGCAGAAACAGGGAAATGTGAATGTCAATCTCAAAACGTTTATGCCTCAGGAATTACATATGTAAGAACAGGCACAGTTGGGATTATTCACCTATCCCACTCTGTAAGTATCCATAATCAGTGTTAAGGGAAGGAGGCTGTTCCAGAGAGTGGTTTAGTGCTATCTCAGGTGTTTGGGATTATTCACTAAACTTTTAACTAGCTATGGACCCTGGAGGATAAATACCTTCCAGAAGACTTATTTCTCTCTTGGTCTTTTCATGTCTCCAAGTGTCCTAGTTACACTGTTAAAATGGCTAGTGATCAGCACAGCAGAACTCTGAATGCATATTTGTTTTGTGGGTTAATTATCACACGTTAATTTGAACCTCTATTTTCCAAAGTTTCAAGGTATTTTTGGTGTGTGTTGGGTTTTATTTGTTTGGGGTTTTTTTGTTGGTTTTGGTTTGTTTTGTAGTTTTATTCTCCAGGGAAGTTTGGAGTAAAATGGAGCATGATGAAAGTAAAATGAAAATGATCTCTTACCAGCTTTGGAGGAAAGCAGTTAAGACTCCAGCACAGGTACTTTCACATTGGTCACCATAAGAAATGGTGGAAACCAGAGGCTATCATATAAATGAAAAGTCTAGTGCTGTGGGTGCTGTTTTGAGAGTTGATAAATGAGAGGGAGAGAATATTGTGACCATTGGTTTTCCCCAGACAATGCTGAACCTATTGGTACCTCTTAATTTCCTCTGTATACTAAACAATAATTAATTTCTTGTAAATATAGTTTTATTCTTAAATCTTTTGGCATTGATATAAGAATGTTCTACTGATAAACAAAAAAAAGTGTATTGATGTTATTCCCATCTGGAGGTATGTATGGCTGCTACACCATTTTCTAAGGGTAGTAATGTAAAATATGACTATTAAGGAAAAATGAGACCAGAACAAAATAAATTATCAATGCCAATCCTTGGAAAGTTCTTTAAGGATTTTGTGTCCAGAATTTCTTGGCAGGAAAACCCAGAGGTAATCTCAGCAATGCATCTCTGGGATGCAGAACATAGTGTTCTTCCTCAAACATTAATTTTGTGGGAAGTGGGCACAAACTGCCATATCCCATGATGCATTTGCAGATGTATTCTATGCCCACTCATCTGGATAACGATTGAGTCTGCTGTTGGTACTTCAAGTATTTCTTGCATCAGTTCCACTGATCTAAAGAAAAACAAAATATAAACCCAGTAATGGCAAATAATTAAATTAAAATTATGTAAAGAGAAGGGGGGGGGGGGAAAAAGCAGCTAAAACAATTATCCCAAAACTCAGAACAAGCCCCAAACTTTCCCCAAGAACTAAGGTAATTGAATAGTCAAGTGTGATTAATTGGTGTATTGGAATGTTTGGAGCGCTGGATGATGTGCTGTTGTCAGCTTAGCCAATAACTTAGTTGGAATTTGGGTAAGGTATTAAGGGCTGTTGTGGTTTAACTGGGCAGGCAGCTAAAGCAATCACACCCCCACCTCCTTGGCCCCCTGGTGGGATGGGGATGAGATGTGGACTGAGATAAAGACAGTTTAATAGGATGGAAAAACAAGGGATTAATAATAATGATAAAAGAATATAGAAAACATGTGATGCATAGCACAATTGCTCCCCGCCTGGACTAGGTGGTTACTGAGCCAGGCACCGTCTGGGTAACTCCCCCAGTTATATACTGAGCATGATGTCATATCATCTGCCCTGGCTGTGTCCCCTCCCAGACTTCTTGGGCATCTCCTGCCTTTGCATTGTCAGGCCAGTGTGAGAAACTAAAAAGCCCCTGAGTGCTTGGCAATAACTAAAACATCAGTGTGTTATCAGCACAAATCTAAGGAACTGCACTATACCAGCTGCCAGGAAGAAAATTTAACTGTCACAGATGAAACCAGAACATGGCTAAGGTCTCATTTTACAGCATTTCTTTTGTAAGGAGGTTTTTGCCACAGGTATTTACCTTAATTACTCATGTAGACCACACTGCAACTCAACAAGACATATGTTGTTCTAGCTGCAATAGAATTGCCTCAGGTGTGAAAGCGATGGCTATTGCTGTTGTCTTGGATTTCATCCACTACAGAACTTTAGAGGATTTCATGTCTCACTAAGTTTTCTCACTTTTTTTTTAAAGCAAACAAACCATATCCTCTCAAGCCAGGTGAGTGTGAAAGTGCATTTTGGAGGCTGCAGCTCCTTGAACTGTTCAAGGGTCCTAACTGCTGTCATTAGAAGCAGGGAGAGAATTCTTTACTTTCTGCCTTCCTCCATTTATCTCTCTTTTAGATCATAAAGATTTGAGTCCAATAAAGCAAGTGAGTGACTTATGACTGTCTTCCTTTTCTAAGCCTCTTAAAGAAGAGAAATGTGTGGAGGGGAAAAGCTGTATGATACTGTTATGGAATTTTGTACAGCTGAAATAGTAATTCCTTGAAAAGTGACACTATTTTCTTGGTAGACCCAACTTCTTGAATCTTTTTCCTGATTTCCCCCCCCCCCCCCCCCCCCCCCCATTCCATTGTAAATGAGTTAGTTGTTGCTTTTGAGACCTTCAGGGCTATCTGCTTCCCTATCTACTGTATTTAATTTAGTTTTGAGGCATCTGTTGGCTGGTGCTGCTGGTCTGTCTTGTCACTGCTTCCTTTCTACACAAGCACCTTTCTGCTCTCTTCCAGAGTGTCTCTTTGCTTGGAAGATACTTCCTATAATTATCCACAAAGCTACCTTATTATCACATTTCAAATCTTGTCTTCAGTTCTCTGTTGGGATGCCTAAAAACGTTTCTCACAGAAACAAGAGTGCTTCTTATTAAGTAGAGCAATCAGTTGTCTTACTGATCTTTGAGCTACTTGATTATGTTTCTTGACTTGTAGCTTGTGCTTCTTAAACATAGAAGTTGAGTGCAACGTCTAGCATATTTGGTTCTTTGCCCATTCACAGGGTTTTACAGCAGTATGACAGCATAACAGACTAAAAAATAATCAAAATTTCTGTGGTGTTCCTTGCTTGGGCCTGTATGCCAAATGCACAAGTCCTTTAGAAGCTCGGATGTACCACGATTCCAAGTTTCCCCCACGGAAAGTGCCAAGCCATATAGTTAGTTAGTTAAGAAAGGGACTTGGTTCACCATAGATCTTTTAGTCTGATGCTTCCATAAATAGCCAAGTAATTTATTTCATATTTTGTAGAATAACTAAGGTTTGAATTGAATAGATATTGCATTCATGGTTACTTTGTGGGCCACAAAGCAGATGCTGTGTCTTCACATCCCTAAGTATTTTTTATTTTCTTGCTGTTTCTGATTTGAAGGCGTATATTGGAGATTTGATGAATTCTGATCTCTTGTTCAGCTCTGCTTTTAGAAACTATGATTAAAAATATGCCATTGTCAGTTTTCAAAAATCAATGTATAAGGTATATTCACAGCCAAGACTTGTTTCTTTCTATATAAGACTTCTTGTCTTAGGATAACATGTGAAATTAGAGAATATAGGCAACATCAATCTAATGAAACTGTTGTTTTGCTGACTTAGCATGTTGTGGATTGGCTAGACACACAGAATGAAGAATGCAACCAGTTTGCATTTCTCTGTTGCTAGCCTCAATCTTAAGACCCCTATAGCTTCTTAAGAAATGAGGTGAAATACTTCTGAAAGATTATAGGCCCCTGTTGATCCAAAATAAAAACATGTGAGGCAGAAAAATATTATAGAAGTCCTACTGTCTTCCACTGCTGAGACTAATTCTTGATTTCAGTATGATTATAAAGGAGAGTTGATACTAATCTGTCTGAAGTGTCTCAGAACATGCTTGTACCTCTGTTTGTAGTGGATGACTTTCAGCATGGAACTTGGCGTGTTTGTATCAGGAGTTTGTGAGAACTTGAAGAATAACCCATCTGGGAAATGACAGAACAAGGCAAAATCTTTGGTCTCAGCTACATTAATTTGCTTAGGATGTAAATTACCAAAGTGTGAGGGTGCTGTTATATTAGATTACTAATAAATAAGCATACCCACTTGCCTCAAAACTTGACCAAAATTTAGACGTGAATCCAAGCAATTTTATTTCTGAATGAGAGTCTCCACACAACAGTTTATTGGAATTTTAAATAAGCCATTTTGCGTTCACTTTTCCAGTTAATTCTTACTGATTTTCAGCAATCTCTGCCTCCCTGCATAATGCAAATTCTGCATTAAACTACTGCATCCCTGTGTGGAGGGACATTAACAGCTGTTCTCAAAGAACTTTTTGGAGATATGGACAGCCAACTAAATATTCAGCAAGTAAGCAGAGAGCTTGCATTTTCTCAAATTCATTAAATTAATGTGTGGGTTTGATTCTTGCATTTCTCTTCAGGTTTCATCTTGGTGGTGGTAGTATGGAGATACTTTAACCTCTTGTGCCAAAGTCTTAAGCTTAGGGTAGTGAAGTGCAAAGTAATGTATAGCTAACTTGTTAAAGATTGTCTTTTAAACCTCTCTGTATTAGAAACAGCCATGGGAAAATTCCTGAGCATGGGAATTCCAGATAACTGAAATACCAGGACCAGTAATTTTGTCTTTGGGCTGTAGTAAACAGGGTATATGATATGATTCTGTGCTACAGTATCCTTAGTTATTTAGTCAAAACATCCACAAAAGCAGCATTCAATGTTTGAATAATATTTAATTGGATTGCAAATGAATAGGCCATCTAAATACATGTAAGTGAAGGACCAATTACAACAGATTAATTCCGTTTCTATATATTACCAAGTAGCTTAATAAATTAATCTTTTATGTGTTTATCTGTCACTATTAAAAAAGTTACTAGTCCATGGAAAATGCCACTATTTCAACTGTTACTTATTTTTTTTTAGTTTGGTAAATAATTTCCTTACACTTAAACTAAAAAAACCCAAACTTTTGTTAATTAAAGTTTGTTAACAGCTTTAGAATCTGTTAGTTGATATTGTCAAATGGAGTAATTATTACAGGGTTGGAATGTTGTGGTATGGCATATGTTAGATGCTGATTGACATGATCATATGTTGGTGTAGATACCATTCCCTACAGCACAGTAAATTCTTCAGGTGCAGGGTTCATTAAACAGTAGGGTAACTGAGTCTCAATGATATTTAGAGACTATGTAGAAGTAAAGTAACTATAAAATTTGCATGGCTGTTTACTAGTACTTTTCTGGGGTGTGTTCAGTGTCTTGTCCCCATATTTATGAGGCTCACCAGGGTTACTACTGAATGCAGTCAGGTTTCCAGGTGACAGCTAGACCCCACTTAAAGCACCTTTTTACTACAGTTAATGTACCTTGACTTTCAAATCCTAGGCTGAATGTGTAGGTCTGGCCGTAAGCACAAGACACTTAGTGTGTTTTGAGATAGAGTGCACATAGAAACCCATGGACCTGTGGTCAGAATGGGTATTATTTTACATACCAGCAGAGGATTTTTGTGACGTGAGGCATGGCAAGGACTGTGACTGCAAAGGCAGCAGAGTGCCATGGCCTGTGCACGACACTGTAGTTGCTTTGCAAGTACTGGGATATAAAACCTGTAGCTACTACACGCAAGGTGGAGTTTGTGCTCAACAACTGCAGCTTTCTAGGTTTAGATTGGAGAGCTGCCCATTAGATGCAACCCCATGGACTGTTTAAATCTTTGCCTGGGCTGTGAACAGTCCAGGCATTTCTAAAATTTCCTACCTTCTTGGTGATAGGTGTTGCATCATCCGGTACAGTCTCAGTCAAAGCTTCTATGCTCCTATAGTGCAGAAAGGAGCAAAATAGGATAGTTTGTAAAGGGATAGTACAAGGAGTACCTGTGCTAAGTGATACAGTGAATTTCTGCAGTAGAATCAATATTCTTTTAAAACTTTCTTTGGGATCCCCATGTGTATTTTCTGGCCAAAGTTTAGCAGAACTGCTGGCTGATGTAACTGTCAGGAGTTTTAATAGGGAGCATAGATGAAGACAGTGGGATGCATACCCACCTGCAGCTACCCTTATATAAGTCTGTCTCTCTACTAATTTGGCTTCCTGCTAGGCCGGGAAGTGAGACTGCATCATGTGTTAGCTCTGGCTCAAATTTGGAAGTGCTCCTTCAGTTTTCTTTTGGAGGGATCCATACCTCTGAAGAAAAATGTTTAGAAGGGAAAAATATGATGAAGGATAAATGTTTTAAACCTGGTACTGAAAGTATAGGGAGGGACTGTGGATTGAAGTTAAGAGATCAAATTCACCTTAGCAATTAGGAAATATGTTTTGGTACTATGTGCAATCAGATGGTGGCAGAGTTTATATACTGAGGCACTATGGCAATTACTCAGCAGACACAATAATATAGCAGTATGGGAAGTATTATACAGAGTCCCTGGTGTTTGGCTCCCAGCTGACATGAGATAATCTAAAAGATCGCTTCCTTAGATTAGTTGGTTCTTCTTTGAAGCAATGTCAGGTTCATGGGTTTTCTATCTTAACATAAATGAATTTTCTGTCCAGGGACATGTTTTAAAATCTAAGAGCCGGTCTTGGTTAGGATTTTCCACACTATTTTGTGAAAAGTGAGCATTTTGCTAAAAATTCATAGTACCACCTTTATTTGGTAATGAAGCAACTAAATTCATTCAGAAGACAGTAGCTACTAAATTGGTGTCACTGCTTGAATTGCATTCTGGCTTTAAAAATATCTAACCACCCCAATATTTGCTTTGCCTATGCTTGGAGAACGTTTAAAAAATGTGTCAAGGCATGAATTGTGTCAATGAATTACGGAAGCATGTTAGAGAAGCGCCCTGTATTCTTTCCACAGCATAGCACTAATAATTTTTTAGAGCTGCTTGGTAAAAGTGGAGTGGGTTTGATACACATCAGCTAATGTTGCTTTTTCATCTTTTACATCCTGTTAGATCTAAGGTTTCCTAGTAATCAAATAGATTTAAGGCAAAAGGCAGTAACTTGCATTTGGAGAGATTTAATTCTGTCTTCCTCAAAGGAAGAAAGTTAAGAGGGTAATACTTAACAGTATTTCCCACTTCCTTTTTTTTTTAAAGAAATGTTCATCTTTAAAAACCGTGTTCTAGCCCAGAACTTAAAACCATAAGCAAGAAAGATAAGTGGTACCAGGTCAGTGCAAAACCCCAGGCAATTTTACTGTAATGGCCCAGTGCTGTTATTGAGACCAATGACAAAGATGCCACTCATTTGGAAATTGAACAGGACTAGAATTTTAAAGGAAAAATATTTATGTGCTGATGCATTCTTGGTTGGGGTTTTTGGTTTTTGTATATATCATACTTTTAGAGGAGTAATTTTTTGAACAATTTTCTTGCATCAAAGAAATATGAATTTAAAGACAATGTGTTGTGGTTTGAAGACTGGCTTTGTTGTAAAATTAATTCTGTAATACATTCATCCTAACCTTTAGAGCCTTTTGGAGCAACTCATCCTGTTTGTCATTCACTATATTATTTTTTCCATCTTCATGATCTCTGAATGGTGAAATATATCTTTATACTCCCAAATGGAAATGCACACATTATTAGTTTATATTAGAGAAGAGGAAAGCCAAGACCAAAATACCTAGTATGTCCAAAGTGAGGTAATCTTGTAAAGGTGTGTATAAGGCATTAAGTACACTAAATATTATTACATCAATGGTATTTCAGTACTGCAAAGCTAGCATGAAAATAGCTAGGTAAGAGAAGAGATAAATTTAAAATAATAAACGTACATATGTAGGAACATTGGTTGGGAAGAGGGATAGCATAATTTGCATCTTATTTGTGTTTCTGTTTCTGAAGGTCAGTATTTTTATGGTACCTGTGTGAACTGTGTAGGATTGTGGTGCTTTCAGTAATATAGTTTAACTATTCTGCTTGCATTGGAGGCTTGAGAGTCAGAGTGTGGCTGAGTGCAGGGCATGCTATTGTACTAGGTACTTTTGGCTGGCATTGCTGCTCTGAAAACTCCTGACGCTGGCCCAGTTTAATACACTGGTGTCTAATTAAGCTGGTAATCATCTTAGTTTTAATAATCTTTTGTAGAATGAATTAGGAATGAGGAAACAAAGGTTGTATACCTTGCCTAGATTAGGAATAGTAGCATGTGACTTTAAATAAACAAAGGTGTTTCCCTCTGTTTATGATAACTAGCTCTTCCTTACGGCTCTGATTTTTCAAAAATGGCTTAAGACTTTTACTTTAGGCAAGAAAAATAACAGAACAAAACCCAAGTAGAGCTAAGATGTGTGGTGGATTGCAAACATATGCCTGTTTCCTGGTGGAACCACTTGAAACAAAGTAGACGTGGAATATTTTGAGGCTAGGAGTGTTCCTTGGCATTAAAAATTTAACATACTGAAATGAAAAGCTCATCCCTACACAGATTAAGAGATGATTGTTTACTGGGGCTGATTATAATA
Source organism: Laterallus jamaicensis coturniculus (assembly GCA_022605575.1). NCBI lineage: Eukaryota > Metazoa > Chordata > Aves > Gruiformes > Rallidae > Laterallus > Laterallus jamaicensis. The sequence continues at coordinate 31,470,562 of JAKCOX010000005.1, forward strand.
ATCTTTTTCCATAATAAATGCCAGTCTTAGTGTTTTCATCCCACCTATCTTTTAGTTTTGAGTCATGATGAATTTTTCCCATCTTATTTTTCTGTATTGGGTGACAGATTTGGGGGCAGATTTAATTAGACTTGCACAGGCTGTTTGAACTGTTCTAAAATGTCTGGTGGTTAATGTTGCAATACCTTTTGATATTTCAACTGTTGACTGGGGTCACAGGTTGGATTAATATCTGAAGATTTTAATACTTGTTCTTTTTAAGGGTTGCTCTGCACGTAACTTTTGACCCTCTTACCAGTCTCTTCATTCTCATTAGATCTCTTCAATAAATCCTGCTCTTTCCTATTATTGGACTTTTTTTCTTATTCACACCCTTCAGGGAATAGAGGGAAGGAATAGATGATTTTGTGAGCATGTGCGTGAAGAAGAGAGAGATACCTTTCTTTTCCTTAGATTTTAAATCTGTAGTAGAGGGTGAACCTGCCAGGGTAGGGGAATACCAAGAAAAATATTTATTGGAAATATTTCTTGGAAATATTTTTCCAAGAAAAGGAGATCCGTTATAAGATTTATATATCATTTTTTTAAAAATTCTTTTAATATATCTCGAACAGAAAATGCTGGGTGAACCTCAAAGATAATTTGTTTTGTTTTGTTTTGCTTTCCTCTTGAAATACAAATTGAATAAATAATAGGTAAATTTGGGAATGGAAAGTTTGGATTACCACATTTTAGAATACTGGAAAAGGTTTCCCCTCACAGTATAGGTGGCAGGCTTGCTTCTTACAGAATAAAGAGACTTGAATGCCTTCCACTTGATAATCAACTCTTATACTAGCAACACTGGCTAATACAGCTTGTGTAGTTAGATTTTAGCTGACAAATAATACCATCTCTTAATCTTAATGAGTGATGGAAGGGCAAAATTGACATTGCTCGGTGTCTCCCTGCATTTCTTTTTGCTCTTCCCTCTCCCATCCCTACTATACCAGTATGTACCAGTACACATTGCTGGTCTGTTGGATTAGTTTGGATTTAAAGCAGCATAACTAAGAGCCGAATAGGAACTTATTACATAACAGCCATGCCTCGTGTGGTTTGAAAATATATGTTTATACACACACAAACACACATCTATATTTTAATATAAAGTCTTAGCTGAAAAAGATTTTGTGTGGATTCGTGATTTTTCAACTTTTGTTGTCTTTGATCAGAATAGATTTTTTTCAAATGAGAATTTTCCAAATTGCTTTCCACTGCAGTGGGGTTCATGAGGCTAACCAAACAAATATTCCTGCTAAAGAGCAAGCTCTGAATTCTGTTGTATGAAACAGTAGATCTGCAGCACGGTTGCAATGAAAAATATTGTTTATGCTCCTTAATAGCTTTGAATGCATACAGTCAAGGTTAAGCTCTATGGGAAATGTTTTGTTATGTTGGTATGAATTACAGATTCTGGTATCATCTTCATCGTCATCATGTTTTCCATGCCACTCTTGTTTCTGTGGCAGGTTGGCCTTGGCCAGCTGCCCACCCAGACATCCTCTGCACCCCTCAGCAGAAGAGGGAGAGAAAATAAGATGGAAATACTCATGGGTTGAGATAAAGAGAGGGAGATCACTTAACAGTTGCTGTCAAAGGCAAAGCAGACTTGACTTGGGGTGGATTGGTTTAAATTATTGCCATTAAAAATAGATTTGGATAGTGAGAAATGAAGGGGAAAAAAAAAAAGAATAGCTGTTTTCCCCCTGCTTCCTGGTGCAGGGAATGTAGAATAGGTGTTTGCATGAATAAGCATTCTCCACCATACAGAAATACCTGCTAGAAAAGTCTTTTTTATCTTGTTTTGCAGATGGCAAGGATGAGTTAATGTGGAAGGTTACTGGCACTAGTGAGACTGCAATTAGACGTGGTGTTTTTACTGAATTTGGGGCAGGTTAAGAAGATTCAGCCCTGTCTGATTGGCTTCCATGACTAAACAGGCAAACATTCTCTAATGTTACTCTGTCAAAATGATTCAGAATAGAAAATCTCTTTTACAGTATGTCCAAGATAACCCAAATGATTCTTGAACAGCCAAGTTAGGGAGTTATTCATGGTACAATTGTGCCAACAGATCTGAGGAGGATATACCTTAAACCACGGGAGATGATGGGAGGGGAGGGAGGGTGATGAGCAGCCTGAGGAAAGTTGGATCGTGAGCAGCATTCAATAAAACATCTTGATAGAGAAAGTGTAAAGCATTTAGTCATTATTAATAATTTGTGGTAATAGATGGAGGCAGGCTTGCTTTTCTGATGGAAGGTAGTACTCTATAAAACTGGCTGGATTGGCAGTAACAGTAGTACTATGGGCTAGTTCAACCTTGATTACAGTACTGAAAAAAAGCATATGAATTTGTTAAAATGGGTGTTAGCACACTGTATCAGATAGCCAGAAAAATTTTCAGTGCATAGTCAGGAATGGGGCCTCAGAAAAATCACTTTTACCAATGGGATTCATGCTATGAAACTCTGAAACCAGAAAGGAAAAAGAAGAAAGAATGATGAATATTTAGGCAACAGGCAGGCAATGCCCCATTTGAACAGGGGTATGTTGTCATCATACAGCAGGGAGGGTAATATCTCAGAACTGCATTTCTCCAAAAAGGATGAAAAAGAAAAATAATTTATCAGGTATTTTGGTGTAAACGTTGTCTTAGCAGTACTCTGCAATTGGCATAACTGAGCTATAGAAGGAAAGGAAATAGCTATAACAAAGATATTTTGGAAAGTAAGTGAGGTGTGCTGCTGCTCAGTTGTCCTTGCTCCTTTCCCACTGTAACATGCTCCATTTTCCCTCTCTTCCACCACAGTGTTTTCTCATTTTGATTCCTCTGCTCCCTCTCTACATAATGTTTCTCCTCAGGACTTCTACCTCCTTTTCCTGAGCAGCACTGTTGCCCACCAATGAGTCAGCATTGTATAATCTCATAATTGTTTCTTTTACCATGTCTTCCCTTCTGTTGCACTGCCACCCATAAAGCTTTGCAAAGATTCAGTTAAATATTGTGGAACAAGCAGACGGTTTTTCTTAGAACATTCTCTGAGACCTGTGAAAGGAAATAAAGTTAACCTGTGGGTGTATGCATTCTCTATAGATTGTTTCTCAAGGCCTTTTATGATACAGCTTTTTAAAGATCCATAAGCTTGCCATCAAGCTTTGGACAATTATCTGTCCAGCTTGTGCCCTCACCAGCAGCAATAGCGAGATGCAAGAGATGCATCATCAATATCCTGTCCATGGATATTTGGCAGTCTGGGAAAGTGGGTTGCAGTTCCAGGTGTCCTCGTTTGCTGCAGCAGCAAACAAGCACAATACCTAAAAGAAACGTTTGTTGGATGTTGATGCACCCAAAACAGTTTAGCCTTCAGTAATTACAGTTCTCTGAGAGCAAGGGACAACTTGGTAGAGAAGGGCCAAGTTAGGGAGAAACTAGTGAGGCATCTGTAAGTTCATGGGGCCTGGTGGGGTGCATCTATGAGTGTAGAGGGAGCTGACTGATGTCGTTGCAAGGCTGCTCTCTATTATCTATGAAAGATCACTGGGAGAGGTTCCTGAACACTGGAAGACAGTGAATGTCACTCCTGCCTTTAAGAAGGAAGATGTGAGGAACTACAGTCAGACTTCACCTGGTGAGGTGATGGGGCAAGTAATCCTGGAACGCATCTCCAAACCAGGAAGGACAAGATGATCAGGAGCAGTTCATGGTGAAATTATGATGAGGGAATTATGCTTAACTGATCCAGTAGTTTTCACCAGTGAGGAGAGTGGCTTGGCTGATGAAGGAAGAGCTGTGGTGGTTGTTTATCTTGACTTTAGGGGGCTTTTGATATTGTCTCACGTAACATCCTTGTAGAGAAACTGAAATATGCAGGTTCAATAACTGGGCAGTGAGGTGGAATACTGGCACAACAGAAAATTGCAATCAGCAGCATAAAGTCCAATTTGAGGGAAGTCATTGGTGATGTACCATAGGATATATGTGAGGGCCAATGCTGTTTAACATCTTTTTGTTAATGACCTGGATGACTGGACAAATTGCACCCTTTCTAAGCCAGGAGATAAGGCAAAACTGGGAGGAGGAGGTGATACACCAGGTGGTTGTGCTTTCATTCAGATGAAGGTCAATAGGCTACTGAGGGAATCTTGTGCAGTTCAGCAAAAGGAAATGCTAAGTCCTACATGTGAGGGGAAACAACCCCAGGTACCGCTACATGCTGGGGGCTGACTGGCTGGAAAGCAGCTCTTCAGAGAAGGACTTTAGAGGCATTGTAGATGGCAGGCATCAGCCAGAAATGCATCCTTGTGGCAAAGACCAACAGCATTCTGGGCTGTGTTATGAGTACTCTTGCTAGCAGCTCAAGGGAGGTGATTCTTCCTCTACTCAGCACTGGTGAGGCCACATCTGGAGTGGTCTGTCCAGGTCTGGGCTCCCCAATACAGGCAAGATACGGACTTACTGGAGTAAGTCCAGCAAGAGCTGGGAAGATAATTGAGGGACTGGAGCACCTCTACTATGAAGAGAAAGCTGGGACTGTTTACCCTGGGGAACAGGCAGCTTTGTGGGGAAATCTCATCAGACTACATAAATACCTGATGGTGAGGGGAACACCGATGAGGGAGCCAGGCTCTTCTCAGTGGTGCCCAGTGATAGGCCAAGTGGCAGTGGGCACCCGAAAACGCTGTATGGGTGATCAAACACTGGAACAGGTTGCATAGAGGTATTGTGGTGTCTCTGGCCTTGTTGATATTCAAAACTCAACTGGACACCTCCCTGAGCAACCTGCTCTAGCTGACCCTGCTTGAGCAGTGGAGTTGGAAAGGACCTCTTGAGAACATCTAGTCCAACCTGAGAGTCTGTGAACCAAAGTAGAAGCAATAATTAGCCTGACCTCTGGGAAAGAACCTTTGGATTAAAATGATGTAGAGGCTCATGGCACAATAGATCAGAGTATTTCCAAGTAACCAGTTTTGTTTCTCCCTCTCTCTGTATACTGTTAATTTAGTAGCAGTCTTATTTCTTTTATCCTTCATCCCTTATGTGCTTGCTGCATTCTGATTTTTGTGCCAGGAGAGGGGAAAAAAATGGTATGGAAAAAATAGTGCTAGAACTGAACTACTGCAGTAGAAGAAGGGAAAAAATAGTGAATGGGGGAAGGGGAAGAATGTCTGGCACAGCTGTTCCCAAGAGCATTTGCTCACCTTGAGCAGAGCTAATAAATATGACAGGAGCATTAAAGTATTATTCATCTTTTGGTTTTAATGTAAGGTTAAACGTATCTAAATGCAAATGTTTTTATCCAAGACTTTTATGTTTCAGGATAATTCACTGAACTGTGAATTACAGAAGGTTTTAAGACTCTGGATCATAGGCAAAATGCAGAAAATCTTCTAATATCTGTTACAGAGTTTTTCATTGGTACATTTCAAATTGTTTTGTCAAGGAAGTATGTCTCTCTGTTTTGGGGAAAAATAAAAAAATAAGGGGGGGGGAGGGGTGTGGATGGAGGGGGTGGGGGAATGGAAGCAAATAGAATTTCAAATAACTTTCCCAGATTCCCAGGGTGCATGAATGGTAGAGCCAAAATCAGGAAGCTGATATCCAAACTCCAGTGTGGCTGGTTCTATTTGATGGAAAGGTTTCCCTGTCCTCTTAGTACTTTATATGCTTGGTTCCGAAGTAAACATGAATTGTCTCTGCCCTCACGTGTTATGCTCTCAGACCTGGTATTTCTCCTAGGATTCAACCTCTCAAATGTAAAGGACATTTTTGTTTCTGTACTTCCAGTGTTGGGGACCAACTACCTTCTTGCTAACACAGTTCGGAGATTAATGTTCCTAGCTGTTCTGCAGTAGAAAGGTAGAAAAAAGTTATGTCAGCCTGTCAGTGCTGGAGCTGGTATAATGATGAATATTTAATCTCCTTGGCAATTTTGAAATCAATCTCACTTATTTGGGGAGGTGGGGTGTTAAATGAGCCCTTTAGCAAATGGTTTTACTTATCCTTTGACCAATTTTTAATATTTGAAGGTTCTCCATAATAAAGGTGTAGAAAAATTTAAAATAAGTCAATCAGAATAGTAATAAAGAATGCATTTAGAAAGCATTGTCAAAACAGTTGGGCTTTTATGTTGTTTCTTTAAAGGTTCTTTTTCCCCCCTGAGCAATTTGATGAATGTGAAATTAAATTGAAAAATGCCTCAGTGTTGCTAAATATCACCTGGGGTGTTGGGCTTTTTTTCTTCTTTTTTTATTTTAAGCTTATGAAAAACAGATTCATACAATTCTATTTAACTTAATAGTAAGATTCCTGGATGATTGGATACTTCAGAGAATGACAATCCTGCCACTTTGCCTTTTCCCTCTGTAGATTTTTGACTTCTGCAGACTGATTGTGACACTAAAAAGTTTTAGTTTAGCTATGAAAGTGGAAATAATCAGGGACTTTTTTTTTCTGTCCCTTTTTTGCCTTTTGGAGCAGGATATGCTTGCCTTTTGCCTTGCTCCCTTCAGTGGTCCACTTCTTCCTACAACCTGTCCTTTTCTTTGAGGAGCAGTGTTGATGCCGGTGCTATGACAGTTATACACCACAAACCCAATTTCTGTGGAAGGGGAAGTGTCAGTAGCAGTAACGTTTTATGTTTGGGGTTTTTTCCCCTCTACTGAGTGAAGGAACTTTTAGGGATTGTGGATCTGGTGTTTGGGAGTCCTATTTAGAGCAGGCTGGCAAGTTTCCCTTACTGCTTTGTGGGTTAAGTAAGCCTCCTGTTCCTTTTGTAGAAGATAGGAATAGTATCCAAGTGTCTGGGTATGATTTATGACAAGGAACATACTGCACAGTGTTCAAGATGGGGTTTGATATCCTAGGCCAGATGAAATAAGTGTAACCTGTGCAGGGGTAGGACGTGCTATTGAATGCTGTGTTTTAATCCAAAATCTGACCCTAGAACTCATTCAGAACTGGAAGACTGCAAAAAAAAAAAGAAAAGAAAATCCAGCTTAATATAATACTGCTGCCATTATTAAAAACAAAACCCAAAACAAAACATAAAAAGCCACTCCAAACAAAAAAAAAAATTTAAAAAACCAAACACCAAACCACAGAAAATGAAGTTTTATGCCCTTTCCTGCTTGGTTCTTCATATGCTCACTCTCTCTTTGACACAGGTTTGTGTGTGTTCGTGTAGCAGGTTGAGGTCTCACTTTTGCTTTCACCTTGGTTGTGTGTTCCCAGCTTTTTTCCTTCACTGGCACATATCTGACTAAAAGGTGAATATTTTTTTCCTTGTACTTACCCCTTCCCTCTTTCTCTTCATATTTCAGCTCAGGTCCTGAATAGCTGGTCCCAAGAGAAGAGGCAGAATGGAAGCTGGAAGAAGGTGAGGAAAATATTTCTTCTTTGGTTTCTGGTAATAATCCCATTTTCTGCTGTACAGCTCTGTAGAACTACAGCCTGAGAACCCAGTTCTTTACCAGGGAAAGCTATGTTATGGAAGAGTGGCAACATATTATTCTTAAGGTAGTGTAAGATTGAGGCGTGCAAAGCCTGACTCTGGGAATCTCACAACTTTATCTAATACAAGGATAGGGAATCTGGGACTTCTTGTGTTTGATACACATGGACTATTATTCTCTAATTGACTCAAGGATGAAATGATGGTCAAGGAATTGTCTTCTACATTAGAGAGAACATCTCAACTTTTTAGCACAAATATAGGAACGGTCTGGAAATAAATGTACCAAATTGGCTTTAACTGATCTGTCTAGGAAGACAAATCCTATTAAAGCTGATACCTGAGCTTTCTTATTTAATCTCTTTTTCTCTTCCAGATTTCTACAACTCCTTGTATTGAATTAGCATTCAAAACCTTATTAATTATTAGTCTCCATGTGCCAAGACAATAAATTAAAATCTGTAAGATAATGTTTCGTCCCGTAGTTTAAAGACTGATGCTGACAGGGTGTAGGTATGAGCTCAGAAGGGTGAAAAAAGGAAATACAGATGTGTATGTTCAGACTAAATATATATTATGCACTATATCACATTGTCTTGGAGCATCCCCAGACTCTCCCATTGTTTTGAGTATGAGTGAAATTACCGACTACCCCTTCCAAAACTGTGGAGGGAGAACTTTGCATAAGCTCCTCAAGAATACTTGTGTAACTTGTTTCTCCTTTTTTTTTTTTCTTCTTCATTTGAAGGAGCTGAAGTGTTACAACCTGTTTTCTTCTCTGTAACAATTTGTGAGAGGTAGTTGAAAAGCAAGAAATTGTTGTGAGTTGGTTTTTTTTAACAGATTTTCCAGCTAGTGTTACTATTTACTCAGTTATTCTTCATACTGACAGTCTACTGGCAACATTTCCCTTGTCCAGCTGCCTTTCCAAACCAGGGCTCTTTCCTTCATCTACCTATTGGTCTACTTAATACTTAAAAGTATTCTTAATGTTTTTGAATTTTATGTAGTATTCCATCTAGGATGATGTTGTATTTTGGGTATAACTGGCATCATAAAGTGAAACATATTATGGTCTAATGAGAAAATTTAAGTTAAAAGACTTCTGAAAGGCTGTATTGACAACTTCAATATCAAATCTGTGATCTTGCCTCCTTACAGTAAAGGATTTATGTCACCAAGTCAGGATGATAGGTCCTAGGACAAAAATGAGGTTCCTAAAGTAATATCACATCATGGCAGTATGATCAAAATCCAGTGTTAAAGAGGGTAATGTATCTCATATTGGGACAACATGAGGTACCCCATCAGCTCATACCTTAAATATCACAAGGTTAAAACCTTCCAGATGGCATAGGAAGTGTGGTTTGTTGTTTGGTTTTGGGTTTTTTTTAAAGTAGTTTATTTAACCACAGTGGTTCATTAAAGTGCAGTGTTGAATTACTGATGCACACAAGTAATAGTAGACATCATGCTACTAATAGAGGCAGAAAATAAAAAGAATGTCACTTGGACCAAGATGACTACTTATTATTTTTGATCACCAAAGAGGTATAAGCAAGTTCATGACATGGAAGCTAAACAGAGGGAGTAGTTATGTAAGAGTATTTAGCAGCACTTTCAGTTTCCAGAGACAAAATTAGAAGTGCCAGACAGTTCAGAATTTACCTCTGCTTGTCAACTTTCTATGAGGACCACATTTCAGAGGGTCATTTTAATCAAAATGAAAGACACATTCTATTAGGACAGCTTTGCTGACAAATAATTAAGATGAATCACTACTTGTCCCAGATGCCTTGTTGATGTCAGTCTGTAGGAGGCACGGGAGGGCTTACAGTATATGCTTTGCTCTTTAAATGCAATTTACAGTTGAAGTTAGCCATTCTAACTGGCTGAGAAGAGCTTAATCCTAGAGCTGTCACTAGGCATTATTTTCAGATTCCTGACACTTCTACATTAAACCAGCTTATATGTGAAAGTTAATAGAGTCTAGAAGTGAAGAATATTTCATTATGTAAAACAATCAACTATTTTTGTTAGAACCACATTTTCTTTTTGGAAGAGGCGGTGGCAGAAAAAAAATAGAACTTCTAAGTTGGCTCCATTGATAAGCTTTTATAATGCTTATGAAAAGTAGTTCTGAGTGACTTTTTTTTTTGACAACAGCTGGTGGAGTTTTAGCCTTACCTACATAGTCTGTAGGCTTCAATATTTTGTGCCTGTGCCTGTTGATTTCATCCCTCTTACTCCCCAATTAAAATTTATGTTGACAATATTTTTTTCTCTAAAGGCAGTGAATATTATATTACAATTAACTGTGGAAGCTGTTATATTAGACAGATATTAAAAGACAAGTTTGCTACCTACTTTCAAATATGATCAGTATTCTACCATGCCTGAGAAAAGTACTCATTGTATTTCCATTTAGGCACAAGAATAAAAGGGTCATTCTGGCCACCTTGTGAGAATCTCTGGTGTTTTAACCAATTCACTCTTTCTCCAAACACTTCCCTTCAGGCTTCTTCAGTTGATTAGCTATGAGTCAGTATTAGAACCCCCTACTTCAGATTAGTATGTATGTCTCTCCTCACACTGTAAATAATACAGAACAAGAGTAAATATTTCATTCCTAGCACAGCAGTTTTCTCTTCCATTGTAAAATTGGCCATGTGAAACTTTTCCTCTTGGAGAACTGAGGAAAATGAAAGGTCTGTACAATCCAAACAGAGTTGCTGAAAACATATGTGATGATAAGAGCAAGTGCTTTGTTTGAAAATGTGATACAGATGAGTTTCTAGGAGTCTGTGAAGGGAAAAGATTCTGTGTGGGAGGTATACTATACAGTAGTACCATCATCTTTGTTTTGCATCTGTTAAGATGTCTTTTTGCAGCAGTATCCCAAGGTTTGTCTGTTAACTTGTTCAAAATACTGCTGCATCCCTTGGTATCAGTACTGGTTGATTCTTGCTCTTTGCCTTCAAAGCAGGGCACAAAGGCAGACTGTGAGAGCACAGCTCCCAGGAAAAATTGTGATGCTGCTTGGGCTGGAACAGGGGACTTAGGGCTCACTGTGGCTGTTATTAGCTCTGTGGAGATGTGTCTGCAGATCAGGGATCGAGGGAAACCTTTGACAGATAGGACCATCCCTTGGAGCATTTCACTTGCATCTTTCATCCTTTTGCAATGAAGTTGCAGTTCATGTCTTTCTGGTTTCCCTTCTAAATAAAAAAAAGGAAAGTGGTCTGTCAGGAACTGCTCAGTTGTTTCTGATAACTCCAACATTATGTTAATCATAACTCTGGCACGGTGTTCCTCCATCTGTGTAGATGAAAAGAGGGTGGGAGAGGGTGGCGGTGGTGACGGTGCTAACACTAATGCTACAACATCCACCGTAAGCAAACTTTCGTTGACATAGCATAGCATGATGTTGTGAATAATTAGTCCCCTCAGTGGTACAGTGTGGTTAGGGTATCCTGACGCAAGAAATAAATCACAGGCAGTGTTTACCCTGCCTTTCCTTACTGTGATACCTGAGAATTCTTTGGCCCTGTTGCTGTGGTTCTGTCTGTATCTCTGCTACGTTTGTTTGTGGTGTGTTTATCTTCTACAGGGGGCAAACCTTTGTCTTCCGCACTGAGGATCACACTTTTTCAGAGAGAAGATTTTAGCTTCTCTTTCGTTACCTGTTTCCTTCACAGTGGGGGGGGTCCTAAGTTTTGTTGCTGCATCGATGATCACCTTTGGAGAAAAAAAAAAAGTCCAATAGCACATGGGGAAAGGAACACAAGGGGTAATAAATTCTGTTACATTGTCTTATTTCATGGCAAACAGAACTTGACTGATGCCTGCTTCCTCGTTGAGACTCAACAGAGGACCTTTCTTAAGTTACAGGGAAAGTGTACCTTGGACAAAAGAATTGTGGAGGAAGCTTTCAGTGTGGTGAGAGAGTGCCTCTTATACTGCGGTTGAGATGGAATGGAACATAAAGACCAAACATCTGATGATGTGAAAGGCTATGTATGAAGTGCTATTACTGTCACGATGATGAGTGAATGCATGTTGAAATTACCTTTACAGGAATAGCAACAGATGGTCTCTGTATCTTCCCCTCCTACTCATCCAAAGATCTCAAGGCTGCATTCCTAATCAACCAAAAGCAGGCATCCCACACTCATGCCGAGAGGAATAACCTGAGCATGCAAGCTCTGCTTTGAATTTAGTGTTAAAGGCATGTACTCTATGTTGTCAGTCAACAAGAATTGAAAATATTAATTAAGTCATGTTAATAAATATTATTCTAATGAATATTAAGTTAAATATTAATTAAGTTATAATTCTGTCTGACTACCTTTATGTCCTGTTACTCAAATTCCAGTGCTGCAAACTAAATTCTCATTAAGTGCTAATCATTATAATCATATAACTCTTTATACCACATTCTTGTCAATAATTGCATGCACAAATTCTGAAGTTGGAATATTTATTAAAAATACTTTCCCTTATAGGGACTCCAGTTACTTGAATGTGGAGTGAAAGTAAATTAGACTGTAGCAGGCATTGCAGCTATAGTTACTACATCCATTACTGCAAGTTATTATAAGCTTGTATGATTGAAACTGCTATAGATAAGCATGCAATAATATTTTTGCTGTCACCATGATCACTGACTGAGATAAGAGCTTGATGTTCTATTTTTGTTCAGGATAGAGAAAAACAAGGGGAGGAAAATGAGGGGGAAAGGGCTTCATGTTTTGCAATGATATGCAACCAAAAAAAAATTCTGAGCCTAAAGCTTCATGTCTTGCAATGATATGCAACAGAAAAAAAAATTCCAAGCCTAAAGCAGGCCCACACATACGTCAATGATGACACACAGCACTGAGAGGATTTAGTGTTAAAGGGGCATCTGTTAATTTTATTTGCAAGAGAGAAGAGAAAGCATGCACATTCAAGATACTTGTTGTATCATTTTTAAATCAAGGCCATCTTTTTCTCGGTGGTAAACGTGAAATGTTTTTAAAGGCCAGACTTAGCATAAAATCTATTGGTTGCTATGGAGACCACTTACCACACAGGACTTGCACTCTGTGTTTGACTCTGTGATTTTCTCTATTCAAAGGTTTGGCATTGTCAAAAAACAAATTAGTTTTTCAGTTGTTTATTGCAAAGTTCATTATGAGAAAGGTAATAAATAATAAGGTATTTTATTTGTGTGTGGATAGGTGCTGTCTGTGACTTAACTGGGGCACTATTCCTTAAATTTGCTATTTTTAAAATAATTATCGCAAAATTGGCTATTGTTAGGAAATAAAACAGATTTTGATCATTCTGTGTATATGAATATGAGGCAAAGCAGGTAGTTGGAAGTCTGATCCCAACAAAATTACATGGTAATAAGGCTTTTCACACCTACACAGCACTTAGTAACAAAGCACTGTGAGAGAAAGAAAGATTAAGCCCTGCTAGAGTAAAACTTTATACCTGAGGTGCATTACTTCTCTCTTTATGAAGGGAAAGGTGGGTTCAGGACCCAGTCTTCACTGCATTATTCATGCTGTCTTTTGCATCTCAGATCTTTAGGTCTGAAACTCGTAGGGGTTGTTATTAGCAGAAGCACAAATCTAACTGGGTACAGCAGTTCAGTGAAAACCTGCTCAGCTCCTTCCCCTGTAGTGTTTGTCTAATTACAGCAAACACTTTCTGCCAAGCTGCCTAGCACACCCACCCCAAAAAGAACTCATCTAGGGAGGAGGTGCAAAGCGTTTCCTCTGGAGTTTATTTGAAGCTGGGGCTAGTCAACACCTCCCAAGATCTGGGTGAGAGCGACAATTATAGAAGTATCAAGGGAAGCCTTTTATATTACCTAAAGGTTTTTCAAAGACAAATTGGTGTCAGCAAGTTTTTTCTCACTTTTTTTTTTTTAATAACATTTTAGTCTAACTTCTAATTACTCGAAGAATATATGAGTACAGTACTTTCAGCACTTAAGATTTGTTCCCATTGCCTCTTTGGCGCATTCTGGAACCTAGTGAGCCAAGCTCAGAGCTGCTGCTAAGTGGTGCAGCTTCACTGGCTTCAGAGAAATCCTAGTGCAGCTTTCAGTGTGTGGTCCCACTCCCATTATAGGCCACCAAGAGGACTCTAACATGGTACGGTAGCAGCAGGTCCTAGCTCAGCTCTGAGGTTTCTGTGTGGGTTTTGTGTGCTAAATTCTCAGTTTGGCTTTTAAGTAACAGGTAGGTTTTGTGTAGTGTAGGTTTTCTGCAGTGATTTTGTAGGACTACTAGATAAATTAAATCTGAGACACAGTGATCTGTGTTGGTCACTTCCAGAAATTCTGCCTCTATGGGTAGTGCAGTAAAGTTTGCCTCTTTGCAAATCTGAATTGTTGCCAAACATTTGTGTGCACCTAAGTTACTCAGAAGACCACTCGCTTAGTCAAATCGCTCTTCTGCCATATGCCAATGGTAGGTCCAGTGTCAAACCCTGATAACATGCAGTGTAGACAAATCAGATGGAAAAACATAAGAAAAAAATGAAACCATAATTTAATGCCAACTATTGTCAGTCTCTTCAGGAATTGTTATGCAGTTGGCCTCCTCCTGTGCAGCTCTCTTTTAGTAGTGTGTGCTGTTTCACACTGCATGAGAAGTAACTAAAAAAGAAATGAGTCTTTAAAAAGGAATGCTCCAGTTTAAACAAGCCAACAGGGGCTACTTAAGCAAAACTAACTGGTGACACTATGTTTATAGTAATAGACAATGGTATCTGACTCATAAACAGTGTAGAAAAAACCACGCTTGATAAGCCTACACTGAAAGTGCCCTATTATTATTAATAATAAGAGAAAACTACTCTGACTTACAATGAGCTTTTCCTTTTTCTTTGTAGTCAAGTTTTTCCCTGAGCTCTCCTGTTAACATCTTGCCTGTGTTTTTTCTTTGGTTCCCTCTGGCTCCTCCAGACAGCTCAGTAGGGATCTGCTTTTCCTTCTGTGTTCTGCCAGAGTTCATTAGGGTGCCATAGACTGTTAATAGAACAGAATTTTTTGCCTACCACATAGAATGAAATAATATTGTCTTTAATCTAAAGTAAATGTACTAGGAAACTATCCGTATCTGCTTCAGCTCTCCTCCTCTGCGTCTAAAGCAATGTGACAGTGGGCAGAGTACTAGACAAGACATTGTTTCTAGAACTTTTTCAAATGAATGAAGCAGTCCTCAGAGGCACCATACATACATCATGAAAGAAGTAATCCCTCTGCTCCCAGAGCAGGGAGACACCATTCACCATTCCTATACAGAGTTACTAACCTACTAACATGACCTGAATCAGTTATTTAGCAGATTTACTTTTTTTTCCTTTTATATGCGGAATTATGTTAAAACTTTATGGGAATATTAATGGATAGGAATCTGATTTTTGCTGTCTTCTGCAGTTCTCAATCTCACTGCTTAAACTGTGATACCTCTGAAAAAACTGTGGGCTTGTTGTAATACCCCGAGTGTTCTAGGTTCTGCAGAGCTTCAATGCTGTTGACAAAGCAGTGACAGACATCTTGAAAAGATGTGAGGTTGATACTTTCAGTGCTTTTCAAAATGAAGATCAGGGAGTTGGAAATTTAATAATGTGAAAAAAATCCTTTCAAAATTTATTTGATGGACAAGTAATATCCCAACCCAAATAGTTGAATTGTCCAGCCAAGGCTGACAGTGGCAAAGAAAAGAAACTATTCTTCAGTCCTTTAACAATTACTAAGTAACTTATTTTATCCAACTGATCTTTTCTATCCCTTTTTTTTCCTAATTGTTTGATATTTCAAAAGTAAATTGCCCTATCAGGATAAACTAGGGTAACTTTCTAAGTTAGTAAGAGCTAAACAATTTGTTTAATAATTTTGAAATCTAACATTGGGTGGTTACATTATTAATAGAGTGTAGCATATTCTTATGATGGTCATTCTATAATCTACTTGATTTGGATTGTTAGTAAGGCAAAATAAACCGTAGTAATACTCTGTAGTCAGTCTTGTATCTTTGTGCTGCCATGCAAACATTTAACTCACCTGACATTTTTAATAAAAGCTTCATTCAGGCATGTTTGTTTGACCTGATATTGGGGGAAAAAAATAATCATACTGGCATTGCTTGTATATTGTGTCATCCATTTAGAAAAGATGAATCAAAGAAAACGTAACAAAAATGCCCGAAGCTACTGCAGGAAAATCCTTACTGTTTTCTTGCATGGTGGTACTTCTTAGAGCGATTCTGTTTCCCTTTTTCAGCCCCTCGTACCGTCCTTGTGGCAGTGGAAGAAGGCACTGTTTGTAGTCAGATTCTGAAGGACTCTTTTTTAAAATACGTGTCTATGGTACAGCTTCATTAACAGAACAAAATCTTGGCCTGTTTTTCTCCTGTCTATAGTGTTTCTGAATCCTCTTACCTTCAGGACTTTCCTGTTTCCAAATGTCAAACAGTGTTTATTCTACCTACAACCCAAAGGTTCTTCAGAAAATGCTGACTGCATTTGACCTGGATTATGTGGGACATCTACAGAAGGTGGTGTTAATAGTAGAATATTGGTTAGCATATATAAATTTGCAAGAAGAAGAGTGGTGTTGGAAAGGAGGGAGACCGAAATAACCAGGGTTATTTCTGAGTGACTTCTGCAAGATTTTTACTATTTTGGGTTGGATTTTGGGTCTGACTTTACATCCAGACTGCCCTTGGGAACTGCCATTCAGCTATCAAATATCACTGGCATTTAGCATTAGTTTGGGGAGTAGGTAGGAAAAGAGCCAAAGCTGCATGGCAGTGAGAGAGGACTGAGAGAGGACATGAGCCAAAGCTGCATGGCAGAGAGAAATGGAACTGAGCAAAGCAGCCAAGTGGCCAACCATAATTTAAGAGCACAAACCTAGTTGTACACATTTGTGATACTTCCTTGCAATGTTCAGTGTTTTCTGTTCACTCATGATTTTGCTGCCTTTTTTCCTCCATCCCTTGGGATTTGCTGGAGGATTTATTTCCCCAAACTGCAGCTCGATAGTGAGTTATGGGATACAGAAGTCCCTGTGAGTGTTGTACCAGAACTCATAATTTGGACAAAAATGGTAACCTTACTTTTTGGAGACTGAGTGGGATTTTTTGTCCATGTTAAAACTGGGAAACCTTTTTCCTGCTTTTCCTTTTGCATATGCTTCTCATCCACAATACTTTGAGGTTAAATGGACTTATTTATAAAAACCTAGTTGTCATCCCAAACCTCTCAGGCAATATTTTGAAAAGCTTTAGGAATCAAACAAGCTGCATATGCAAAAAGTCTCTTTCTGTCCAGTGGCCTCTCTTGTGGAAAAAAAAGGTGCTAATTTAAATTATTGAACACCCAAGGCAAAAGAGAAGTACTTTTTTATTGTTCTGAAGAGCAATGGGATACTGAGGTAGGGAGGCACTGTCTTGTTCTTTTCTAGTTTCAAGATGCAATGATTTCTAGGTAGCTACAATTCACTTGATAAAGGAGAAAAAAGCAAATGTATATAATCATAACAATTTATTTTACAGTGAAAGCAGAAGTAAAACTTTATTAAGTGCACTCAAAATGGACAGGGCAAATGTACCTGCTTCTGTGAGCTGTAATTATTGAAATTGATTTGCTTCACTTCAAGAACAATTGCTTATCATTGATCTGAATTCATGCAGTCTCTGACCTCACAATGCCAAAAAACTGAAGATGGGTTTAGTTAGATTTACCTTTACCACCAGGGACACATAAAGTACAAAAGGAGGAGGCATTGAACGTGTATTATAGGTTTACATTGAGAATCACATAAATCTGCATTTAAACCATATTTTCTCAGAAAGAGACTATGTTATAACCAGCTCTATTCAGATGGACCATACTGAACTTTGTAGAGTGGGTGCTCTAGCACAATGGGGTGGGGGTGTACAGGAGCATGCGCTGGCCAGGCCCCTGAACGCTGTATGGCACAGCACACCTTCTGTCTATTTAAGGTTGAAGAGTTTTTCATTTGTATGCCTTGGATTCCGTTTTCTGTCAAACGACAGTACTAATTTTAGTTGTTGCCAGATTTCTAAGCACCTCACTGATGAGAATATTTTTTCCCCAAGAAATGTGTAAGTTTATAAGCTCTGTTTTGTGTCATGGTGCATTGACAAATCATTTGGGTTTGAATTTGCTAACGAATATGATACAACAAATGAAAAGACAGATTATTTCAGGTAGATGTGTCACTGTTGGTGACAGCATCTATTACCTTCTTTGTGCCAATGCATTTGTAAGTTTAATACCATGTGACCTTGAAGGCTAAAGAGTACTGCTGTCTGCAGTAGGGAAGAGCTGACACTAGCGAGCACTGTCTGGCACCGAAGTGAATAAGATTTGATTGCTTGCAATACTTTAAAAAGAATATTTTTTTTCTTTCCCCTGACTGACAAGAGACTTGGTAGGCAACAAAGGCTGTCCTTCACCTGCTGCTTATGTCCTCCTGTTGTTTTGGGGCAGTTATCTGTTCATTGAAGTAAATGCTACTTTCCAGAAATCACAACACACTGAATAATTCCTCAGTTGAGGCACAGCCAGCTGATTTGTAATGCTGTCTGTTCATACTCATTTCAAAAGACTGTTAAAACAGAGCACTGCACACCCACGTCTCTACCATATTCCTTCAGCAGTACTTAACAAATCGGTTCCCCAAAAATCACCATTCTCTTCACTGAAGATTTGCTGCTCCAGCACACACACAGAAAGTCAGTCCTGTGTCACAGAAATACCTGGAATACTGGCATTCACTTCAGCAAAGTCTGTTTATTACTGAGAGCATTACAGTGTCCATGGCTCAGATCTTGACTAGCTATATCTGCTTGTAAAAGTTGTCATCACTTCCTTCCACAACAGAGAGCAACACAAAGCAAGATTTTGCATATGGACGTGCATATGTACATGGTATTGCACTTGTCTTCATTTAAAAATGAGTTTGAGGGTGGAGGAACATTTCCTTCCAATTATATTGCTGCTTTCTTACAAACTGTATGTAAACTTCTGTGCCAAAACACCCCCCCCATAATTTTATACAAATGAAGACTTGCAAATACCGTACTTTCCTGTAATGTATATACCTAAAAGAAGAGTAAATGATGATGATTTGACTGTCAGGAGATGTAATTGAACAACTAGACCTTAAAATAGCAGCAAACTTAGCTCTAGAAGGAGATGGTAAGGGTGACTGTAATCAATGTACTGCATTATAAAAATGCATCTTTGATGCATGAGAAGTTTGAACTAATTCCTGTGTGTGTAAGCCTGGCTACAACTTGCAGGCCATAGTAGTTTTGTTCATAGTCCAGAGTGTGTGTTTGACATAGGTGCCATATTCTGCACGGGAATAACCACTCTCTGAAAGCTAGTGGGGCTGGGCAAGGGGAAAGCATGCTTAATAGGTGACGAGAGATTTAGCCTCTGCAGAAATGCTGTATTCGACTAGACAGTGTAACCAATGGAAGGATTTAGGAGAAGGAGCCTATGGAGCTCTTTAAAGCACAAAAAAGGGACATTTATCTGCATTATGTCCCTTGCTGCAGTTCACGTTTTCAGCTGGTTCAGTGTCAACAGCTTATGATTGTTAGCTTTACACAGGGAGAAATCATACCTAGATGATAGATGTCATTTCTGGATTGTTCTTTGTCTTTTTTTTTTTCTTGTGCACACTGTCGGCAGTGCATTAAGAGGTTATTCTCCTGTCATCTTAAAAGATGTGTGGCAAACATAACAAAGGTAGTTGGTAAATAGGTATAGATTCAATTTACAAACAGTTCTGAGTAGTTTAGCGTTCTCATGGGTTCTGCTTATGGCATTAAATCGAGGTGAACAAATGGATGGCATGAACTCAGGAAGGAAAAAAACTGCCTGATTTTAATGACTGAAGATACCTAAGACTGGTAACTCCTAGAAGAGCAGATCATACTGTCCTGTCACAAAACGATGTGATTTCAAGAAACAGGCTTTAAAAGGGAGGTATTTGGTGTTCTGTGCTTCAGCAGGTTGGTCTTTTCTCTGGATACCTGAACTAAGTAGATAAGTTTCATAAACATTTGATACAAATGATGTGTTCTCTGATTGCTTTTCCACATCATGCCCCTCTGCCTGAGTTTTTGTTCAGCAGAGAAACCTGAAGTTAAATTGTGCCAAAGTACACGCTTGCTGTGTCAGTCACATTACAGAAATGTAAATACAAACAACTTCTAGAGGAGCTGATGGGGAAGGGTTTGTGTACTGCAGGTACTTTACCAAGCAACTTAACACTGTGGTGTTCATCTAGTCTAGGCCCACTTGAGGTAACTGTTAATTGCCCATGACTGGATTTAATTGTATGGTGATATTTCCATGTACTGTCTGAAATTAACTTTATTTGCTATTTTGACTTAAATCAGGGAAGCATGTAGTTAGATAGTAATTTAAAAAGTTAGCAGTGACAATACAGCAACATGATCTGTTTGAAATGTCATATTTGTTCAACTTCTCTAGAGATATTAAGAAGAGTTTGAGAGTGTGACACAGGGCTGCGAACATACCAGGTATTACTGCTGCCGTGTTTTTAGGACCTGACAAGCGAGTTTCCACTCCTCTTTCCCTTATCCCCAACGAAAAGAACATGTTATGAAGGTGACCTAAGAAAAGATCAGGCTCCATCCTGTTCAGTGGAGTAGAGCTGCTGTGTTCTCCGTGCCTCTACCAACGCTTACTCCCCTTGCTGTGATCAATGCAATTCTACAACCTGATGCTAAGAGTCTGCTGTGGGGAAGGGACTGGAAAGTGACCTATGGTATTCCTTCTTGTCTCTTGAAAACCACTGGACACTTAAGGGTTCAGTGCTTCTATCAATAGCTATCAATAGCAATTAAATTTCTTCATTTAAAGAAGAAATCATCATTATAAAAAATAGTTTCAATATTATATAATAAAAACCTGCTCTTGGGCTAGTAGAAGTATCGAGTGTTCAGTTGCTGATTGTTGTAGCAACAAGGAAATTTGTAGAATAGCAGCATGCAAAAGGAGTGTGCTGTTTTGTAAAGTGCTTGGAAAATACTCCAAGAGTTAACTCTCCTAGTGCTGATTAAACATACTTGTTCAGTGTGATTTTTAGCAATCTCCATTTTCACACATTTCAGCAACAGTCTGAGAATATTCTAATTGCATGGACTTCTGCAAAGGATTGAAAAAAAAACAAAAAAGAAAAGCCCTTATACCTATACACCTATGTTATAGGGCCTTGTTTCACAATATAAATCACTTCTTGTGCCCCAAATTTAGGGGTGTTGAACTTACTCCTGTAAGCTATAATCTGTGCTGTTTTCTACTGAATCTGCATCTCATGCAGTGAGATGATCAACTTAAGGAAGGCCTTTGTATAGTTTTGGTTTTGTCTTTACATACACAACCTGTAAAGAGCACAGCTGGGCAACTACTGTGTACCTTGCCAGCACACACTGAAAATGTTAGAACCTCTCTGGTTTCAGTGCTGTGTCTCAGACCTGAGCTTCTTGCAGCAACGTTGATTCATTGCTGATTCATATGGAGTTGTAGCAGTCTGTTTTGTAATTCTGACTTGAAATTGGAACTATCATACAGACCGGACACAGTTTCCCATAAGAAAAATAAATAAAACATCTTGCTTCCTTTCCAAGCACTATTTAAAAAAAATAATTAAAAAAATAAAAAGTCAATGTAACTCTCTGTAAAGTTACTCTAAGATCCATTAAAGACAACAGCTTTGGTTGAAATGGCTAGAGTGGATCTTCATTAGCTCTGCTATGTGTTGTTCTCAGGTATGACTTTGTTTTCCACCTGACAGAAGTTCTAAACTTAAACAGAA
Organism: Laterallus jamaicensis coturniculus; assembly: GCA_022605575.1. NCBI lineage: Eukaryota > Metazoa > Chordata > Aves > Gruiformes > Rallidae > Laterallus > Laterallus jamaicensis. The sequence goes on from JAKCOX010000005.1 coordinate 31,491,946, forward strand.
GCCAGAAAAGGATTTGCACTTCAGTTGTGGTTTGTTAGTATTAGAGATGTTTATAATCACATCGCAGAACTGAAAACCAAAGTTAGTGGCTGCATTGATCTGCTCCAAGTCTAGGTGTTTCTTTAAACTCTGAAGATGGAAGCTTCTTTTGCTCCACATTTTTCCCTTGATGTTGTTTTTGCTCCATATCCGTATCCAAGCACCAAGTCTGAGATAACAGTATGGGAAGCATCCAGAAAAAATTGGAAGACCAGTCAACTCTTTGGACCTCTGAACCCAGCTATTGCTTTTGGACTACAGTTGTGCCCTTATTGGCCTTTTTTTTTAACTCTACCTTAAGGTGAAAGCAAGCACAGGGAGCATTGGGTCACTATGAAAGTGGTTTTAAGGTGTTGTTGCATCACTGCTACAGAGTCTGGAGCCAAGACATAATGCACAAGCATGACGAAGTGTGCTTGCCTCCATTTTTGCAAACCAATGCAAATCTTTGCATCTTAAGTATCTGCATCAGCAGGAGCTAATCTCTATTCAGTGTCTTAATGAAAATATTAACACTGATAATTCATAGTCTATTTTATCAGTCACTACTCAGGGATGGGATGTGTCTGTATCGGGGGAAACATAACAATATAACAAGTTTTCCTCTTGGTCGACCAAGTTTAAGTAGACTATGCAATGGCTTTTTTTATCTCCTTGAATAATACTTTCAGATTCCTACCTTTAAAAGTACCTGTAATATTAGTGCCTTCTGAAAACTGTACTAGGCAGGGAAGCTGATAAAAGAAGCAAGCAGCTTTGTTGATGTGGTGTCACTTCTTGCAGAAGCCCCGCTGCAGCCCCCCTCTCCTCCACCAGAACCTTGCCATGCAAAACCACAACACTGGCTTTTCCCCAAAATGGAAGTCAAGGTTTGGGTGTCTTAAGTTGTCATACCATGAGCTGTGAGTGACCACAGGATGGTGGACAGCTCTTCCAGTGAGCCTCTTTGATTTCACTGTAAATTTTGACATTGTCAAAGCAACATAAAGAATATGAGGATAAGGGTATATTAATCCTCTTAAAAGTGGTTGAAGCTTCAAGAAGCTCAGATGACTTCCTATTTAACTTGCTTAGGCCTTGATAATGATAAAATAAGTTTAATCCCTGGAGTCCAGGAATCAGTTAAATCAGTCTGTCAATACGCATGTTAGAATCTGTTTTATTCATGTATTGAACCTTCCCTGGGCCTTTTTAACATGTGGCTTTGGAATGGAGCTGAACTGTCACGTGGTGCGTGCATATCTTGAATCCAGAATCCCATTGTCCTCTCAGTTCAATATGAGGGGACTTTAATGTTTTCCAATTATATCTTCTTAGTAACAGTGTTTTCTCCTCTTTTTCATTAATAATCCTTAGTTTCTAATGTACCCGCTGCATAGATTCCCAGTTTGTGGATTTAGTATAGTATCCATGCTGACTTGTTAGATGGTTCTTCCTGAATTGCAGTCAGAAGACACCTGCAAAGATTTTCACCATCTGAACTTCTTAGTCCCTCTGTTGTTGTGACAGTTTGTCTCCCATGGTATCCAGATTTTTTCACTTGTGATGATAAAGAGCTTCAGTTCAAGGCTCCAGCTGGTTCCTCTTGTCAGGTTCACAGCGCAGGCAATGCACTTAACCCAGCTATTCAACTATTCTATTTGAAAACAGTTTTACCGAATGAAATAACAGCAATGCTTCAGCCCTTGATTAGGCCACTGTGTTGTAATGCTTTTGCTAATCAGGCTGGCTCCTAGCAGGTTCTCTTGGGCCAGCCTCACTGCGTCTTTTATCTTTTATATGAAATCTAGGACATAGTGTGGTGTTGAGGATGGCTCGTTATAGTCAGGCTTTATCAGGTTTAAGATGTCTCTGTCTTGGTGGTTACAGAGAAATGGTACCAGGGAGAAGCATGTGGAGATTGGTAGCAATCCCCACAGTTAAGGCAGACAGCAGCTGCCAGTCTAGGTTTTGTGTCATGGCTGTTGTGTTTTTTCAGCATCTCCTGTCAAGTCTGGTTTAATCACTGGGACAAGAACATGTGTTTGAAATGGTAAAATGGAGCTTTCAGCAACTCAATCCACAAAAACTATAAAGTTCATGCCTGGGTTTTGTTGTGAAACTAGCCCCTTCACTGTCTGTCATCTATAACATTGCCAACTGGAAAAACTGTTTCTGCCACCTGTTGCATTGGCATTAATGAGACTTAAGGATAGGGCCTCACTGTAATGGTAAATGCTGTTTATTATTCTATAGAGTCTGATATTCTGCAAAGTTATTCTTAAACAGACTAAATGTATCCATGCTTATTTTCTAAAGGGAATGAGAATGGAAAGTGGGATTAAACAGGTTTAGGGAACTGTTCTAAAGCCAGCTGTTGGTAGAGGAGGCTACAGAGTGAGAAACTCTCCATCTCCTTGTAAAACTCTATACTGTTGAAGTGGATGGGGCTTGTTTCATCTCCTGACCTTGGTAGAATACATGTTGCAGTTTTTCATGTCATCATCTGATTTCTGGGATTTGAGAAGCAGTCTTTTGAGTAATTTTTGGCTGTCAGCTAGAAGTCAGAGCTAAGGACTTGCCCATTGATCTTTTCTGTTATGGAATTTCCACTTGAAGGTACTAGTGGACCACTGCTCTCTGTGCTAGGGCTTAACTTTCTTCATTCTACGTGAGATCTTATCTCTGCCATGAACACGTTCAGGATCTTTCCCTGGCAATTAGCTTTGCTGGTCTCTGTGACTACTATGACTGCAGAGGTTTATTTTCCAGGTGTTATAACCATACATGGGATTTGAGTATCATAGAATCATAGAATTGTAGGGGTTGGAAGGGGCCTCGAGAGATCATCGGGTCCAACCCCCCTGCCAAAGCAGCTCCCCAGCTCATACTGCACAGATAGGTGTCCAGACGGGTCTTGAATATCTCCAGAGAAGGAGACTCCACCACCTCCCTGGGCAGCCTGTCCCAGGGCTCTGTCACCCTCACTGGGGAAAAGTTCTTCCGCATGTTGGTGCGGAACTTCCTATCCTCCAACTTACAGCCATTGCCCCTTGTCCTGTCTCCACAGAGCACTGAAAAGGGGCTGGCCAATTCCCCCTGCATCCCCTGCTTCAGATAATTATAGACATTAATTAGGTCCCCCCTTAGTCTTCTCTTCTCAAGGCTGAAGAGTCCCTATTTACTCAGCCTATCCTCATAGGGGAGATGCTCCAGGCCCCTAATCATCTTTGTAGCCCTTCTTTGGACTCTCTCCAGGAGATCCCTATCCTTTTTAAACCAAGGAGCTCAGAACTGGACACAATACTCCTGGTGGGGCCTGACCAGGGCAGAGTAGAGGGGGAGGATCACCTCCTTTGACCTGCTGGCTACACTACTCCGGATGCACCCCAGGATCCCATTAGCTCTCTTAGCCACCAGGGCACACTGCTGGCTCATGGCCAACCTGTCATCTACCAGGACCCCCAGGTCCTTCTCCACTGAGCTCTTCTCCAGCAGGTCATCCCCCAGCCTGTACTGATACATGCGGTTGTTCCTTCCCAGGTGCAAGACTTTACACTTGCTTTTGTTGAATTTCATCTGGTTTCTCCCTGCCCAGCTCTCCAGCCTGTCCAGGTCTTGCTGGATGGCAGTGCAGTGTTCCTGCGTGTCAGCCACTCCTCCCAGCTTTGTATCATCGGCACTTGCTGAGGGTGGATGCTATTCCCTCATCAAGGTTGTCAATGAAGATATTAAACAAGACTGGACCCAACACTGAGCCCTGGGGAACACCGCTAGTCACAGGCCTCCAGTCAGACTCTGCTCCTTGAATCACAACCCTCTGGGCTCGGTCCGACAGCCAATTCTCAACCCACCTCACTGTCCACTCATCTATCCCATGCTTTCTCAGCTTTGCTATCAGGATGTCATGGAAGACAGTGGGCAGCAGATGCAGGTATCCTCAACAGCCCATGGCGAGATTTCTGGCAGGGGACTGGCAAAAGTGACTCCACTGAGGAGTACTCAGAGGAATCCACAGAATTTTCCCTACTGTCACGTGGAAAAACGTCCCCAAGTCCACCAAGTCCCCAAGTCCACCAAGTAATACAGGATCAGGGGAAAACTTTGTACTAGAAGGGAGATCTGAAAGTCTCTATTCACAGAACCATACTGCAGATAACTTTATCAAATGCACAAGCCTGAGAAGGACAAATAGGCACAACTTACAAAAGCAGCAAATGTTGAAGGTGAAGCAAAATAATGCCTATATGCATGTATACACATCTGTACATGTAATCATCTAAAATTACCTCATCATCTCCAAGGTGAGAAATTTTTACAATCAAAGAGATTTTTCTTTGCTCACACATTTGCTGCTTGCATGGCTCTGTCTGTAATAGTCCCTTCCACAGACGGCTTCTGAAACCCTGGAAGGCAAAGGATGATCTTGAAAAGGAAGGGGGAAGGAAGTTCCCCTTTTTCAAGCAGGGCCACCTTGAAAGCTCCATTGAGAGCCACAGGATCTCTTTCTGTGAAGTCTCAAATGTCTGTAGAGGTAGATTTTCCTCAGTGTCTCTTGGGACAGCCTGACCCAGGGATTCACTAGCCTCTTTGGGAAACACTCTTTTGCTTATATTTAGACAACACTGCCCTTACCCCAACTTCTTGGGTCCAGTCCTTTTGCTGTAGGCATCAGTGAGAAGAGCCTGACTCTATTCTCTATGGCCCCTGAGCTGGTGGGGGTTGGGGTGTAGCTGAAGAGAAAAATCCCACCTTCTCAGCCTTCTCTTTTCCACACTGGCACACCTTTGTGGCCCTGCTCTGGACTTTCGCCAGGGTGTCAATGTTGCTCTTGTCCCAGGGGGTCCCAAATTGGACAGACAGAGCATTCCAGACAGAGCCAACCAAGATGCTGAGCTTGGAGCCATAGCCCCTTCCCTGCACTTGGTAGCTATGCTCTTGTCCAGGAAGGTGGTCAGGCCTTCAGTGCTGCAAGGGCTCCTGACTTGTGCTTTCCTTCTTGCCCATTGGGACCCAGCTCCTCCTTAGTGGGGCTGCCAGCCCCAGGCTCTGCCTCAAGCTTCACCAGGTTCCTGGCAGGACAGACCTGATGCTTGCCAGTGGCCTTCTGAATCACAGGGAGGAAGCTGTGTCAGGAGTCCCTCTGAAGGACTGTCACCTTCTGGCAAGTCATCAGCTCCCTCCAAGTTGGTGTCACCTGAGAACCTCCTGAGGGCATGCTCTGTCCCATTCATTAGGTTCTTGCTGAAGATGTTAAGTACTACCAGCCCCAGAAGTGACTTATGAGGAACACCACTTATACTTTCCAGTCATAATGACTTGGAACCATTGTCCGAATAGCTCTTGAGCCCAATGGAGCAGACAGCTTTTCAGCCACTTTGGGTACTTCTTGGCTGCCATCACCCAGTGGAACTCCTGGTACTACCTAGACCAGAGTCCTAATTATGGCTTCACCTTGTCAATAAAGTGATTATGATCAGTTGTTGTCTTTTACTTTGAATCTGCTCTCACACATCTGATGGTAGGTAAAAGTAAATCAATGTGTTTAGTTAGGAAACTTGAAATAGCACAGTTGTAAAGCTGGGAGAGACAACTGACTCAAATTTGGCACGCCATTTTTGTTTTATAGCACAGAGCTATTTGTGAAAGCCATTTAGACTTACTGGTTCTTCATCATAATTAAGAAGCAGTTTTTACCTTTCTGCTAGGTTATGTTCTCAAGTTTTGGAAATACTGGAGTGTCCCTTTGTCATTGCCAGTTGCAGTTGTTACTTGTCTACAGGTTAGCCGGATCAGTTTACTGTGATAATTCCAGCACTAGGCTAAACCCTCATGCAGGCATGACAAATAATGCCTTCTACTGTCTCTCTGGCCTTAGGTCTTGTCATAAATTGGTGCAGGTGCCTGAGTGGGATCTCCTCTTATGAGAACCTGCTTGAGCAGGATCTTGATGTTTCTGATGAGCAGTTACCACTGTGTACCTGGCCTTTGCTAATGTGCCCCTCCATTCTGACCCTACTCAATCTCCTGTGTGGGAGAAACTGGCTAGGCCAGTGTCCATGGACACTTAATGGGAACGTTGCTTTTCCTGGATAGATTCTAGTATGTTCCCCACCCCTAGTACTTATGTTGCTGTTTTGCAGTTTGACAGGCTTTGATTGATGAGCTTGCCCAATGACAGCTCCCAGTGCAATCCATTGGATTAATTCATCGTTTTGTATAAAGTGTCTTTGGAAATGTTGCAGAGTTCTACTTTTTCTTCTGTCTGACCTGTTTTGAAAAGAAAATCTGCAGGGAGAATCTTGCTTGATGACTAATTATTTGTTTGCTAATAATCTTTTAATTTTCTTTCATCAGTTAATTCCCTCCTGGTTAAATTTTCAAAGCCTTGTGTACTAGGATCTTCTAGAACCCCCACTATTTCTTAATTACAGTTTATCTTCAAATCCCTACAAAACAGCTGTAAAACTTCTATTTAAAGTCCCAGTGTTTGGGGGGGGGTGGGGGGGGTGAGTTTATGTATATGTGTTGATAGGTACTCCTAGATTTACTTCTGATTTGAAAAGTTATCTTCATATTTCTTGTGAAATTTACTGTCACAGTTATTTGAAGATACAAGGTATTTTACTGTAACTTCAGTAAGGTATCATTTAAGACCTTTCAAGGTCACAGTATTAATTTCCATTGCACTCTTTTTAGTCACCAACAAAGCTGCTGATTTCTGTTAGATTTGATTTTTTTATCAGGAATGGAACACTCACATTGTGGTGTTCTGTCTCTATTTTTTCCTCATTAACATAAATATTATATATCCTATGAATTTGTTCAACTACATGCCATGAATTCCAGTATCAGCATATCACAGAATCACAGAATTGCAGGGGTTGGAAGGGATCTCAGGAGATCATTGGGTCCAACTAGGCAGAGCCTTTCTCTGGGGAAGTTTAAAGATGCTTTCAAAGCATGGGGCTTTTCATGTGCTAGGTTATTTATGTTGATGTTTGCTTCTCAGGCTAACATACCTTGGTAGATACTCACATTGTGGAAAGCTTTCTTGGTACCAATCAATTTATGGCTGTGTATGGCATTCATACAAACTCTGACTCATCATTCCTATACAGATATAAAGGACTAAGTATAATGCATCTCTTTTCTGGACCTTAGGGATTAATAACAGGCAATTCTATCAGAAATTGTTCTTTACTAAAGAGTGACCTAGTTAATTCCAGGGGATTCAGAAAAAAAAAAAAAACAGCCTCAGATCTCCTTCTTAGGAAATGCTGGTTTCATTTTAATCTGATTTGGTTCTATCGTTTAATGTATCTGTTCTGATTTAAAACTATCTGTAAATAAACTACGAGAAAGCCCCTTCTATGCAAGGTTTTGCTACTACTTTCTTAGCATAGAAGGGTGCATAGGTTTTTATACCATACTCGTCACTATAGTTTCTCTGAATGCTTTCCAGAGGATGCTAAATGATGTGCATATCATCTGACACATGTGGTTTGTTGTCTTTCTGATTGTCTTCCCAGAGGGAAAATTGTGAGTGCAGTAGTGTGTTTACTTTTGAAGGAGTTTGTGGATAGGAGACGTTTGTTTAGCCTTTGATTGAAATTTCTGGTGCATTACTGACCCTTCAGCAGTTCTTCCTGAATTGCTAGGTAGTTAGTGTCTGCTGCCTTTTGCTGTTAATCCTAGCAACAGGCAGAAGGCAATAGCATTTCAGCATTTATTCATGTCCCTTCGAGGAGCCTTAAATGACAACTGACTTAGCTGTTAACTGAGGAGCAATAAATGCGACCGCAAGATGACAAAATCCGGCTTTCTGATATTGAATAGTTCACCTTAACGCACTTACTGTTCATATTGACTCATAGTGTCTATTATATTTATAGTAATGCTGTATGACTGATGCTTAACTTGTTTTTGTTGTGTCTGGGGGGCGTCCTAGGTGAGAACCACATCTCTAGCAAGCTATTGGCAGGACAAACTTCACATGCAGGCATGTGCCACTTGCATTGCTCACACTCTTTGGTATCGCCGATAGTTTAACTTACCAGTACTGAGCCCACACATTCAAAATGTTTTCTTGCCTTTTAAAGATTGAGTCATTGTTTTCAGTAGTGGTCTGTCTAGATACAGAGAGCTGTATCATTTAGCATGATGAATACTCAAGTATATTTGTTCTGGCATTACAATGGCATTTCTTTTTGATGACAGTAATCTGTCTCTCCCTTCCCACACAAACTTCACACCTCATCATGGATCTCTAGCATGGATTCTACCTTTTAGAAAGGTAGGAAGAAAAATAAGACTAAAGATTAGCAAGATTTCTTACTCTGTAGATTTTCTTTAGCGTCTGTGTACATGTTAACTTTCAAACCTGTTAATACTCTTACTCGTAGCTTGAATCTTTCAATCTTTCTCAGGTTTTTTTTTTTTTAATCTAAGTTTCTGGTAGTCATTACTGTGTGGTTTGATGCAGAGTCAGGCTTTGGAGTCCACAAAGGCTATTTTGCAAACTATTAAAGAATTAGTCTAGCTTTTTTAAAAAACCACATGCATTTCCTTTCCCTCCCCCTTTTTTATTTTGTTTCCTGAATTAGATTTACAAATGGAGCATTGGGACTGTAAGTACCAAAATTTTCTCCTCCACACCTACTCCAAAAATCTAAGATGAATCATGGTCTATCCTAGTGTGGCTTGGATCCTGGCTTGATGAGAAGCTTTGATAGACATTATCAGCATCTTTTGGACCCCTGCTATCTGACACAACTCTACATTGTTTTCTAGAAGGTTGTTGCTTCCTGAGATGCTTAATGGGTCTCTGAATTATGATGGCTGGCCAGGAGTTATGACCAAACTCCAAGTCCTTTGCATGTGGCATAGTTTAGTACTGAAAAGGAGAAGAAGAAAGGAAGATGAACCTGATAAACAAGAAGAGATTGTACCTTCTGTAGGTGGAGTTGCTGAGGGATGCTACATGGGAATCAAGGGTTAGAGACAGCATAGGGAGCACAGAGTTTTAAAGACAGATGAAAGAAGGCATTATGGAGAGGAAGAAGGTGGTCATAGGATGGCAGTATTAGTCAGAAAAGGGAAGAAATAGTTTGCGCAATAGGGAGGAGGAAAATAGAGATGATGATCTTGAGTATAGGTAGCATGTCATGCTGAACTGTGGAAATAGGTTAAATGCAAGATCCTTTTTCCAATTAATAATTTGTTAGGGAAATCATATTGCATTTCATTGCAATAAGAATTAAAACATATTTTTAACTGTAGCAGTACATATGTGTATGGTTTTATTATTTTATTTCATTAATAATCTAGGAATGTCATTCTGGTGACATGCTGCCTATGTATGAAACTCTGGACTTTACAGCAGTATTCTATCATGACATGTTCTGGAAGACCCAAGGGGCTGGGTAGATAACCTTTATTACTTCAGGTAAACATTTCTTTTGTCTTTTCACAGAATGATAAAGTACTGTTGGTCCAAACACATCCTTGCTGGATTTATTCCACAAACACTGTATTGTGAAAGGTCCTAATTTATTAATCTCATTATCGAATTTTATATCTGTTCTATTAAAGTTATTCTGCAAGTGAGTGATGCAGTACAGTGGATCATGGGATTGAGAGCACCAAATAGCATTTGTTACAGCATATTGTCAGAAAGGGAGAATTTCTAGATTTAAAGTTGATAATCAGATAAGCTCCAACAAAATAGTCCTAGGTGCCTTTTTTAAATACTGCATGCTTATCACTTACGTGGCTGCACACATGTAGAGCTCTTTTGAAAAGAGAGGCATTTCTTTCTTGAAGGGTTTCATCTGACACCGATTTGTACCAAGTAATACTTTACTGACAATTGATACCATACAGAAGGTTGTCAGACTGGTTTTTAAATTAAGATGAGAACAAGAAGGGATTACAGAAAAGAAAGAAGAATGATTTTTTAAAAAGAAAAGGAAAAAAAAAAAAGCAAGAACCAGAACTTAAGATCACACAGTCATTTGGGATTTTAGTCACCTTGAGTTACAAAATGTTCTTTTATTCATACCATTTTAATTGGAGTGTTAAACAGTTTAACAAGAACAATTCATGCATAGGTCTTTCTAAAGAAATGAGTTTTTAAAGGAAAGTTAATGAAAGAGACTTTTCTAAGAATGCAACGGAAACTTTATGGCACTATGGGAAGCATTGTGGAACACAAGTTGCCAACTGTCTAGGCAGTGGATTTTCTTTTGGGGTTTTTTTCTTTGTGTTTTTTAGTTTGGGGTTTGGCTTTATTTTTAATCTTCTTGTGTTATGACTTCTTGCTTAGTCATCACCATTCATCTTCCTATGTGCAATTTCAGACCTTGGCTCCAAGATCCAACTGTGCTGGTTTCCTACCATGAAAAATGTTTTAAAATCAGTTAATTCATTTCTGGTATTTGTATCTTAACGGATATGAGCATGTGACTCTTCTACATTACTGTCACTTAGCATTGAAAGGGCTTCACACATCAGCCCTGAGGCTAGGAATTCTTCTATATGCTAGCACTTGTGGGAATCACTGCTCATTTTGTCACTGCGCTATATGCCAGCAATACTAACATAATCTGCCTGGGTGGTTTTTATAGGAATGCTGTTTCTTGCATGTTGATACAATTTACAATTCAAAATCTGTATTTCAAACAACAAGAAAAAACCTCTTACACGTACTATATCCACTCTTTCATACTGAATGCTTCCTTCCTGGATTCTGGTTTCATGTTTATGAACGGCAGGTATTCCTAACGTGTCCATAGACAGATCTCTACCTGAAAAGCTCTGCTCTCCATCTGTCCCTTATGTTGCACAGTTGGCATGCTTGGATCATTGCTTGCTTCTTGTTTGTTTAATTATTTAAAGTTCTGAAATATTTCTAATTGTTTATCTTAGGGGAATTGATGCCAACCCATTATATAATGTCACTGCAGAAAAGCTTTTGCAAAGGGAGGGCCTTCTGTTTCCCTTGGTGAAAGAGCTCTGAAAACTGTAGCCAAGGGAGTTGAAAACTGTACTGAGTTTCCTATCCCAAACCAAACTGGCTCTACCATACATTCATGCAGTTCCAGCAGCCTATGGATCATGACACTTAAATGTATATACTGTTTTACAAAAAAATCCCAAACAACAAACAAAACCCCAAACCAATCAAACACAAAACCCCAACCAAGAAACAACAAACACCACTGCAAAGGTTTCTCTGAGCAGACTAGAGAATTCTGTTCAGAACGTGCTCAGACACACTTAAGCAATTAATCCCTGGTGTAATTTCACTGACTCAACTGGAGTTGCAACAGAAGTTAATTTAGGTATACTCTGCTTCCTTTAAAAAGCAGTAAGAGTAAAGAGCCCACAAAGAGTGGTTTTCAAAAATTGGCCAAGATTTACACACTTAAAGGAGCAGGGAGATGAGGGAATGAGACACTAGATAAGAATATTAACTGCTCCTTTTCTTTGCTTAGGGATTATTTTACAAGTGTAGCCTTCAAAAAATCTGACTCCTATTACCATTTTTATAATTTTCATTTTTTTTGGCCAAAACACAGTCTTTGACTGTTCATAATTTTAAACTACCATGTGCAGTTAACATTTAAAAATACACTGACTGGTGTGTATTCTCAGCTGCCATGCTTTTAGCAAGAAAAAGAGATCGAAGTGCGAAACACAGAGCATTTTACAAGATTAAGGGACATGATTTCATAGAGGAAGTAAGACACTTTGTTTTCTTAAATGATATTTTACTGCAATAATCTGAAAATGTAAGTGCAGCTTCTACTACTCCAAGTGGTCAAAGTAGCGCTTTTTAACAAGATGCTGACCCTGATAGTAGTGAAGAAAGGAACTTAACTAAAGTAAGAAACATCTCCCTGTGTTTTCATGAGCTAACTTGCAGAGGCTGGGAATCAGCAGTAAATGAAAGGTACCCAGCTTATGGGACATAGAAACCGTCATATTTGGGTCTCAGATCCCTTCGGTTTTGCATCTTTGACCTTGACAGTAACTGAAATCAGCTGCTCACAGCCTGGTATCTGTAGTTCCACCTGTTGGCCAGGTGTTTTACATCAGTGGTGAGAAGATCTAGTGTTGAGGCAGGAAAACAAGCAAGAGAGAAACAGACTAGGGATGAAATAAACTGGCCACATGCTGGCACAATCCTGTACTGCTTATGAGTTCCAGCTCTGAAGTCACCTTCTTACCTGAATTTCCTACCTCACTTCCTCACAGGACCATTGCTGTTAGGGAGCATTTCATACTGAAACTCAGACTTCTGTTAGAGAACAGATTGCACAGGTGTCCTTGGAATACAAAGGTAAGGGAAAGGGCTGGATGTGGGATGTGGTGGGATTGGTTAAAGAGGCCAGGACAGGGAGAGCAAGGAGAACATGTTCATTTAGTCTGTCCAGTTTAGCTCAAAAGAGAATGCTGTCCATGTTAAGCTGGTGAAAAGAAATACTCCATGGTAAATGAACAACAATCACAATTCAAATTTTTTTTTACCAGTAATATGTAAAACCAGATTGTTAATAAGAGCTTCTTTGGACATTATATTCTAATTTTTTTTTTCATTATTTGGATGCTGCAGTTGCCATCATGCCCAGAATTACCTGCAAAGTGAGCAAGCTGACACTGTATTTCAGCAAAGAATATGATCAGAGTAACCCTTGAGGGTGTATGGCTGTAATCTGACATGTAAAGGTCGTGCCATTTAAAAATGAGGACCATTTTTAATGATGAAATGAGAAAGGATTGTGGGGTTGAAGGTCAGGGTGGAAAGACCAGTTCTCTGAATATTTATATCTTGTCCTTAATGCAGCTGTGAGATACCTAGATCTCTTTTCTTGGTGCAAATCAGTATCTGTTCTGCAAATAAAGTACTAAATACTACTTTGTCTTTCCTGCTTAAGTAGGATGGGTCGTTATTACTAAGGCCTGACCTTAATACAGCTTTATGTCCTGGTATGGACTTCATCAAACACGTACTCTTGTGCTGCACAGATTGGTAGAGAGTTTGAGTTCCATAACCGTGGTATAAATTGTCCAGCTTATATGAATAAACATTTTCTTTCCACACACCAGAGCAACAGCCTTGTTTCCATTATCTGTTTAAGCTAGTCTAAGTTCATGTGGCCACTGAGAGATGGGTCGTCTTCTGCTCCCCTGCCTGTGGTAGTAGCACCTGTGTTCTCAGCTGGATCAGAGACCTCATTTCATTGAAAGCTAATTGATTTGTTATTGGTTGGGGTTTGATTTATATCCCTTCCCCCCCTCCTTCCCCCCCTCCTTCCCCCCCTCCTTCCCCCCCTCCTTCCCCCCCTCCTTCCCCCCCTCCTTCCCCCCCTCCTTCCCCCCCTCCTTCCCCCTCCCTTCTGATTTGGTTTCAGCTAGTTCTGGTTTTTTAATCTCAGCGATGGCATGTGCAAAAAATCATGCTGTTGCCAGCAGTAGGGAGGCAGGGGATTCATGCAGGTGAGAGAAGTAAAGGCTCATCTTTTCAGCAGCAGTTTAGTATAGGTTAATTTTAACCCACTTTAACGCTGTACTTGAAATGACATCAAAACAGATATTTTACATGTCTGCCTAATACAACATGTGAAGGTAGGAGTGCTGCTATTTTAATATTTATCACAACCTTTACTACCTATGAACCAGACCTTTGCTGACATGCCATTGATTTTGTACAGCTGATGTATATATTATATATCTGTGAGGTATGGTTAGAAAAAATCCATTTACTTTACATATTTCAAGACATTAAAATCAATATATTATATTCAGTACTAAAACAACTATATGAAGTTACATCAATACTTTTTGTTCTGTCTACAAGTCCATAAGGACTTTTTAGAAACTTGTTGTTTTTCAGAGAATTATATGTGAGCTGTAGGGAGCTGTAATGACACAGTTTCATCAGAAGATTCAGTAATCTTTGGTCTGTTTTGCTACTGAAGCCCCAGGATGGCATTAATGTTGTCTAACTTGTACTGGTGTATTTTATTGTTTTCCTGCACATTTGCAAATGGATTTGAAACAGATTTCAAGTTTGAATGCATTTAAAACTGATAAAATATTTATTAGCATAACAAGCATGTAAAATGTTTGCAATTATGATGATGATTCTGGACAAATTCCTACAAACTGTTGAAAAAGTGTGACTTGGAGCTAATTGAGAACAGCCTTCTGAATGGTATAGTGAAGGCTCTTGATCAGTTTATGGAAACTTAAGTTGTAACAAGAAGAGAACATTTCTGACATAAGGAAATCAGTTGTTTTTGTGGGTCCCTGGTTATCTGACTTTGTTTGTTTTCCCTTGGATCTATCAAAGAGAGAGGTTATCTTCCTGGATAGAAAGGTTATCTTCCTTGAAAGGAGTCTGGATAGCTAGGTTTTTTTTCAGTATTTATACTGTATTACTCCTATGTGCCAGGGCTTCCTGATGTTTTTTCAGTGGATCAGGAGGGATTTTTCCTGCCCCTTTCCTTCTTGCCCGGTGATGCACAGAGCTGTTGCAGTTGGTGACTGTCTTGAGGCTTATTTTGGTCACCTGTAGTTTGTTGTCCCCTGAATCAGCTAGAATGAATGGTTGCAACTAGAGAGGAGCTAAAATCAGGGTATATGGGTGCTTGTCATGACACCAAATTGTCGAGTACTTGGTTGGTGTGCTTTTTTTAGACTGCTGTTGTCTTGCTCGGGCTCGGCAAGAAATTTGCCCTGAGAATGGTATGGATGGGTTTTTTGTTTGATTTTTGTGGATTATTTTTGTTAGGGTTTTTTTGGCCAGTTGCTTTGATTTTTGCTATGCTCTGTAATGAGTCATGAGCCTTTTCAGATCTGCTGAAAGTGTTATCTAAATAATCTAGTGCTGTTCAGGGATCTTAGTCTCTTCTGCTCTCTTCCTGTGACACATTAAAATGGCTCTGGATTTGGGCTAGGTTGGGGTTTTTTGGGGGTGGGGGGTGCAGGGGGTGTAGTGTGTGTTTTACCAAAATACATGGTTTATGGTGCTGTGTGGAACAGATGTTGTGAATAAGACATCTGTAGTACTGTCTCCTGTAATTGTGGGAATCAAGTCTCAGTGGCCTTGGAGATCATTCCCGACCTCAGTTACAAGAATTTTGTCTGAGTAAATTTTACACACTATAGACATTGAGCAACACCTAATCTGCATCTCCTTACCCTTGTACAAGAAAGATGAGCCTCTTCTGCATGGAGTTTGGAGATAGATATTTCCTTCTACAACCCACCTACCTTGCCATCCTCTGTTAGTCCCTCAAATACTGTGTTTCTGGAACCTATGTGGAAAAAGGGTAGCAAATTTAGAGTCAGACACAGGGTCCAACTTAACCTGCTTCTCCTCTTTGATTTTATGTGCAGAGAATCCTTGAACAAACTGGTACAAAGTCATTCTGCATTAATATTATTTGTTCTCTGTGTGTGTATGTCTCCATAGCACAGAAGAATCAGAGGTTATGGGGAGCCTCAGCCAAAGCTCCTTTCTGGGTTGGGTGTTACCTCGGTATCCTACACGGTGCTTTGGGGAAGGTTCAGGTAAAGGAAGCTAGGAGAGGATTTTCCAAACAGTTTCCAGCAGGTTTAACTCTGATAGTCTGAATGAGGAAAAACTCTGGCTGAGATTTGACATCTTCTTTCTCAGTAAGGGCTAAACAGAGAATACTGACTTTATCTTATAAAAATACAGAGGCTGGAGGCTGGCTTTTAACTGAGGAAACTGTATAAAAGTTCCCCAAATACTTGTGTAGCAGACACTTGTCACTTTCTAAAAGTGGTAAATAATCCTATTATGTACTATAGTTGAATTTTTAAAGGTTGAGTTAGGCACCTAATTCAAACCTGTTTATTCAGAAAAGCACAAACTGTATTTTGAAATGAACTCTGCACAAACTGGAGTCTGAATCCATAGAAACAGATGCTGCATACTGGTGTGAGCACAGCTTCTGTTGAATGATACTGTATGTATCACATACCGAACAGAACATGTTGTATAAGGACGTGTGTATTCATTGGTTAGTAGACAGCTTACAGCCCCATCAGGGGCTTCCTGGACTAAGTGAACCTTATTTGAGACATTTGTCTTTTCTTAGATATGAATTACAGCAAGAATATAAGATTAAATTGTGGTATAAAGTATTTTAAAGGTTATGAAATATTCTAGTCCTTTTAAAAATTTCTAAGCCATCCTGCTTTCCAGTGATTGATAGTGGGTGGCATGGGGCTGTTTGCTGATGGAGTCTTTAAATAGAACACTAGACAACTTCAGATATACCTGACATGGGGAGGCAGGGCTTATCAGCATCTCTGTCTTGTTTTCTGGGGAGAGGGCATGAAAAGTATAGTATAAGAAGTATAAACATTAGGAAGTTTCATTTTTTTACCTGTGTAACTGTCAGACCTGAACAAACTTTGAACTCGGATGGGAATCGAGACCCAATTGTTTAAACAGAGACAGGTGACAGTCAAAAATTATGTGTGTAGTAAAAATGCCTTGATAATCAAAGGCATGGAGTGCATACAGTATTGATTTACTCACTTCATCAGTACTCAAAGTTGTCTCAGATTTAGGAATTTAAATAAGAAAAGAAACCATTTTACTAGAATTTCTTTGGGGCCTTTCTTTGTGCCTCTTTTATTATTCCCCTTTTCCATTTTCTCTATCCTTCATTCTGGTTTTATGCTTTTTGTTTTTCATGTTTGGGCAGACCTTCACGTCTTGTGGCTTTTTAATGTCTTGATAAGGTAACATAGCTTCATTGTTTCCTTTCAATTTTCACCTTTGCCTGCTTTCGCAGCCACCCTCGTCTGCCTCTTTTCTCTCCTGATTTTTTGTCACTCCACAAGTGACAGTTTGACGCAATATGGACTAAAATGGCAATGATGGACAACAGATAACTCGTTTTATATCCAGAACAAACAGCAGGTACTGTTAGTCACCCGTAACACTTGAGATCAGCACTTGGCTGAAGAAAAACAGACAGGCAGTGAATTCCAGAAAAGCTAGGATGATAAGGGTGGAGAAAAGAAGTCCCTCAGCACTCACATATAGTATTTCCACCATTTCTACTCTCAGTGTAAAGACAATATGTTAAACTATCTTTACCTGCATTTGTTGGGGTTTGGATTCTGCTTTTCTTCTTTGTGAGAAACTGTATTCTCTACAAATCACATTTTCTTTTCCTATTAAAATTCAGTCATGGTAATTTTCATATTCATGATCAGGGGCTTCAAAGCTTTCAGAAGATACAGTAAGTCCAAAATGCCATGCACTGCCTTTTTCATGATGCAAACTGCCAAAATCTCATGCTTTATTAGCTTCTCTCCTAATGCCACTCGTGTTGAGTTATAGGTTGAATTCAAGGTTTTGGCCTTGCACTTAATTTAAAATTAATTGGATTCATACGGAATGTCACGAACAGTATCATTATGTCAACTATATTCCTCCTGAAGAATGGAATTGATAAGTGTTGAAGTGAAAATAGTGTTTGCGGGAGATGAAGCCCTCTGGGGTGTGATCAGAGTACTTATAAACCTTTGTGTTTAATCCTATGTCTCCATCTGCCTTTCCTATGATACCAACACAGACTATTTAGCAACAGTGAGAATACTTGACTTACTCCTTAGCCTTGTCCATGCCAGTCCAGTGTCCTGACCATGATCAGTTCTTTTTGCACATTATATTTATCCATGGAGGGTCTTTCTATTAATAATCACGTTGCCAGTTGGTTTAGATTTTGAGTAAGAACTATTGTGAAGTCTTCTGCTGCACTTTATAAAGGTGAACAGGTTTCAGTGGTGGAACAACCCCTAAGGTAGAGCCAATTTCTGCATTGTTGTAGCAGAACAGAGCAGTCATTCCTGGGGAGGATACTTTTTGTCTGCTTTCTGCAGTCGGTTGAACAGAGGTCAGATTTGTTGGAAGCTGCTTAATTGTACAGGCAGCACTGCTCAGACCATGGAGCACAGCTTCATGCTGTTCTCTCAGCTGTCTGCTCCTTCTGCAATGATTGGCTCTGCTTCTTTTCAACTGCTCACATCTCACTACAGGCCTTCCTGTGAACATGCTGCCTTATGGCTTGAGACCAATGTGTGGGCACTAATCACCATCTGGAGAGAGAATGAGATTCAGGGCCAGGTGAACTCGGCTGTAAGTAGTGTTCGAAGTAGGGCATGGGAGGCTGTATATGTGGCCAGCGCTCTTTATAACCTGAAAAGCTTAATTCCACCACTGCTCCCAGGCTTTCCAGGTGCCTGCTGGAGCTGAGGGAGCTGCTCAATTGTACTGAGGCATGAGCAGCTTATACTGACCAGCTGCTCCAAGCAGGGCAGGCCTTCTTGCATCGGCCGATTCTTGGGGGTGATGTGGAGCAAATTGGAATGGGGTGGGAACAGCCTCTGCACAGAGAAGCAAGATGCGGTAAGCAAGAAGCTTTTGCCTCCGTAAGAGGCCTATATATTGCCGCCACAAGAGGCAGCACTCCTGAATTTGGGATTGTGTTCCTATTTAAAGTACACATCTGCAAAATACAGGTTTTTGGGAATGTATTAATGCATCACAGAGTGTCTTAATGGTTAATTTCTCCATTGCTGTCAGTTTGGGATGAGGGCTAGTATCACGTGCTTGTGGGCTTTTTAAAGCTTATTCTGTATGTTTCCATAACTTAAAAAAGAAAAATGAAATTGTATTGAGTATCATACCACTATTTTCCATTTGTTAAAGGCATACTTCTACATCAGGAATAACTTACTGCCCCGTGGCTTGTCTTACAATCTGCCTCTCTTTTCCTTTGCTTGACTGGGTCCAAGAGTATTTGCAGGGGAGAGGCAGGAAAGGAATGCAACTGCTAAGCTCCTTATGGCCCACGTCGCTGCCTGGCAGCATTCTCCAGCTGTTAAGATGGATGTTTTATGTATGTGGAAGTAGAGGTGGATTGGTTTTGGTGTGAGATGTATGGTTTTGTTAGAAAACACATTGTCTCATTATGTGAAGTCATATGGATTTCTGAGCAGAAGCATTTGATTTATGTTCGAACAACTCATCATATATCCTGTATGTTCCAATTTCAGTTAAATTGTGATAACCTAATAGGATGCTTTTCTGAGTACCAGACTTACTGGCACCATCCATATTGTTTGTACATCTTAGAAGTATACCTGAGGAGTCAGTTGTCTACTAGACTTGAGAATATCTATACCCTGCATAAATCTATCATGAACAGCTGTGGACAAGCTGCAGAAGTTTTGGATTGATGGATATTTTATCAGAAGTATGGACAAACCTTGCTCTCTTTCTTCTACAAGGTGCTTCATTACTGCTACCTAGGTTTTCTTCTAAGGTATAAGATACTCCAGAAAAAGAATGGATGGAAAGCAAAGGCACTTAATGTCACCTCTGAAATCCCAAAGTAACTGAATTTGGAGAGCATCATATATCTCTCTGTTTTCCTAAATTTGAATTCTTAATTTTTGTGGATTAGTTAATATGTTTAATCTGTTATAGGTAGTGCTGCTGGCAAAAATCTGCAGTTATGTTTTCTGAAGGAAGATCTGTATTCTAGTTTGTTTGTTTCTGTGAAACTCAAGCTGAAATTAGCGCAGATTTAGTCTGCCCCTAATGCCCCCGAATATGTGCCGTCCCAGGATTACACTGATTGAGCAGAATGTCTCCTGCAGTTGGTGCTTGCTCATACTGGGAAGTGTACCAAATGTGAAAGACAGAATAAAAAGTATGGAAGGAAGTAATACTTGAGAGCATATTTCCCCTAAAACTCAAGGTCATTTGGAAAATGCTGAAGAATTCTTAATTTTAACACTCTAACAACTTGCAAATGGCTATGAAAACCACTTTGAAAATCCATGTTCCAAATAGCCGTACTACTTGGACCTTCTAAGAAATAATGGCCTGCTACCTCTGTGGCTTCCAGTGTACAAAGCTTATGCTGAAATATATCTAGAGCTCTTATTATTATGTATTGTTCTGCCTAAAGAAAATTGTATTAAAAGCCCAGATGTTTTTAAGAGTTATTTCATACATTAAAACAATGCTAATATTGCAAAAGTAATGCAGTCAAAAGTTAAGAAATACTGCAGTTGCTTTTCTCTGCAATCTTGAATTCATATTGATGTGTGTAAACACTATAATGCACTATTTCATTACATGTTTTTTCCTCCAAAAGGCTCTAGCCTCATTAAGTACATGGAATGGAAGCTGCATAGTTCATTGTTGCAGAACTGAGGAAATGTGTGGTGAAGGGATGAGGGGTTTGTTAGAAGAATGGTGTCACAGATAAAGCAAATCAATTCCGTTCTTATCCCTTGTAGCCTATTCCTGCACCTGCCACAAAATAACCTAGAGAAGTTTCTTAAGTTTTGATAAGCAGTTGCAAACCTAATTCAACGCTGTAAAATGCTGAGCTCTCGCAAGCAACCACAGCTGATGTCTAGTGGAGCTTTTCTTTGAAATACAAAGTGCTGTAAAAGCCTGTATAATCTGATAAATGAAACTTTGTGCGTCAATTAGGCCATAAATTTATGTGGTTTTCACTTCCACTGTACCTTGGTTCCCTTGTCTGAAAAATGGGGACAGTTACAAAATTGAATGGAATGGCTAAGGTGATCAGGGGACAATTCTGCAGAAACAACCAGGAGAAAATCAGCAGCTCTATAGCCAGCATAGCAAGGTTTGTTGTGCCCAGGGGTAAAAATTAGAGTGAGCAAAACCAAGAAGTTATAACTCGCTCGCTTGAGTCTGTCCTGAGCACTGAATGAGACGGGAGTCCATCTGAAAAACTGTATGCGTATAATTAATAATGATATCATAACCTCTCTGTTGTGGAGCTGAATTAAGATTTATGTAATTGCCTATTCTTAACTCTTGACTTTTCACCTTGATGGGGTTTTTCACTTTCCATATTTTATTTCCTTTATCAAAAACTTTCTATGTATAAAGTAGGAGAATATATAACTAAGTAGGCATCTGGATATGAATACCCCCATATTTTTATGGATTCCTCTTAAATGTAAATAATATGCAGTGCAGACATCTAGATGGCCTTTCATCCAAAGGAAGTCCCTATTTGATAGTGTTGTTACTGTTAATAACCAGGCTGCATCCATGCTGAATGAGCAGCTGCAAAGAATCAGGATATTGGAGATGGTGCTTTCCTCTGGGTTGCTACAATAAACTCTTGTTTTGGTGCTTTGATTTAAAGCACTGAAAATCCCCAAAGGAATGTGTCAGGACGCAAGAGTATTCTTTTCCATTTGCAATACAATGGAGAAAATATTCTCAGGCTCTCTGGAGAGATAAATATGAGATTGCAATACATTTAACTGTATTTAAAATGAAAGCGTGTTGAAAGCGCTCTATTGAATATTAAGCAGATCCTATTATAATACACCTCAGATCAGAGTATTGGATTTTCCCCTAATACTTTGCAAGCTACTGCTTATCTTAACTACAGAAGACATTCTATACTAAAGCTCATTTTGGCTGTAGATTCAAGGATCCTAGGCCTAATGTGGCCTGTAGGATGACTGAGCTGCAGTAGTTCTTGCTGAATGATTCATTGAGCAGTGTTCACATCAGCTTCAAAGAAAAATACTTTTCCTTTCTGCTCCCTGAACAGAAGGAGCTGCCGTGAATATGGATATTGACAAGATGCTAAAGGAATCATATCGATAACGTGTAAAGGGAAGAGAAATATATTCATCGTGTTCATGCAGTGGGTAATAAGTTACATGGCTGTAATACTTTCTTTTCCAAATGAGAATGGTCTACATGTATATATATCTCAGACTGAGCCCAAAATATTTTTCTTAATTCATAAACAGTAGAACTGTATGTGTAAGCAAGGAAAATGTATACAGCAAAGTCAGGAACATGGGAATCCTAAATGCCAGAATTGGACTGCAGATTTTTGTATCGCATACCAACTGAATGAAGCACTTCCCAAATAACTAAATACTTTTTTAGTGAAACATGACACACAACATGTCACGTGGGGTTTGAATCCAAAACGTCAGGGCTGGATTTACAGCCTTTGTTATTTTGTGTTGATGCTGTTACTATCTGACTGCTACTAGTGTTGCTTTCCCTGACAGTCACAGCGGTACACCATTGTTCTGTGCGGAGAGTTGGAATGGAGAGCCCTGACTGCTGTAGTGGCCTGTTTTTTGGCTGGGATACAGTTACTTTTCACAGGAAGCTGGGAGGGGAAAAAACTAGCCAGAGGGATATTCCATACCGTTTGATGTCATGCTCATTATATAAGGAAGACCTGACTGGGGAGGGGAGATCACTGCTTGGGGGACAGGCTGGGCATCAGGTTTTGGGCAGTGACCGAACTGCATTGTGTATCACTCGCGTTGTATAATCTTTTATTAGTATTCTTGTTGTTATATTCCTCTTGCTTTGCTGTCCCAGTAAACTGTCCTTATCCCAACCCACAAATTTTGCATTTTTCTTCTGATTCTCCTCCCCATTCCTCCAGTGTAGGAGGAGTAAGTGAGCAGCCATGAGGTGCTCAGCTTCTGGCTGGAGCTAAACCATGACAGTCCTTTTTGGTGCCCAACACACAAAGAGTAGAGATAATGACAGATCTGACCAGAGCATGTCAAAACAAAATTTTTGTATGCATGTATTATATTAAATAACCACTGGCCATGGTGAGGTTTTGTTTGTTTATATGGATGTGGTTTGTAAACCCTTACTTGCTATAAGTATTCCCTGCGGTGCTGTTTATCACCTCTGGGAAAAGGATCAGTATTTTCATTTTGCTGTACTGTGTGATAAGAACTTATGATAACATCACTGGCCACGAGGTTAAGCTGGTATTTGTATTTCGCATTGCTGTCATGCCTGTACCTTGGCTGACATCTCTCGGAATTGATTACTAATCGCACCCAATACTTGGGGGAGACAGGGGAGATACTTCTTCCCTCTCTTCCATCTCCCTTTTTTCCTTCAGGCTGGTTACTGCAGCTTTTGAATCTCTTGAGTATCCCTAGGATGTTCAAGCCAGCATGCTTCTAGTGCTAATGTCTCCTGAGTGTGTTTCAAGTCCTCTTTAGGGTAACATAAAGTTATTTTAAGAATAATGCCCCCCAGAGATCTGCCCCAAGGTTGAATAGTCAGGGGTGGCACAGCATGTGGGATAACATGGGCATGTATCTAGAGAACTTCTCCCTCAAGTGGTTTGGAACTTCACTCCTGAATAACTACAGGATCTGATAAAGGGATAGAATATTTAAAAGGAAATCCTGGATCCTGTCGTATTGCGGTAAAGTACTGGAGGTAGAAGGCTACTGTATGGAGTCCTTTATGATGAGTCACAGAAGCTGCTGAAAGACAAGGTGGATTGACGGTTTGCAGAGGTGAAAGCCATCCAGCTGGCTTTAGGTAGTGCTGAACAAGAAAAAGTCGATAGTGCTCTACCTCTACACTGATTTATGGATGGTGACCAATGCCCTGTGAGGGTGGTTACAGCAGTGGAGGAAGAGCAACTAGCACTGCAGAAGCAAACCCATCTTTTTCCCCTTTTAAAAATGGTGGTTATATTTCCCCTTCTCCAGTCAGTGGGAACTTCACCAAACTGCCACAGTGTATCAAATGTGATGGAGAGTGGCTTAGCAACTTCATCTGCCAGTTCCCTCCGGACCCATGGGTGTTTCCCATCAGGTCCCATAGACTTGTGCACCTTCAGGTTTCTTAGATGGTCTCTTACCTGATCTTCTACAGAACTTCCTGGGCAGTTCTTTGTTCTAGTCCCTATCTTTGTGTTGTGTAACTTGGGTTAGAGCTGGTGAAGACTGAGGCAGAAGATTGGGTACCTCAGCCTTCTACATAATATGGGTGACCAGGTCTCCTGTTTCCCTCTGAGAGGAACCATGTTTTGCCTTGTCTTCCTTTTATCAGTCACATACCTATAGAAACTTTTCTTGTTGCCCTTGACATCCCTGGTCAGATTTAATTCTGTCAGGGATTTAGCTTTCTTATTATTTTATTAGTATTGTTTTTATTTTCCTCTTCCTTTGCTATCCCATTAAATTGTCCTTATCCCGATGCGTGTTTCACCTTTTTCTTCCAATTCTTCTCCCCATCCCATCAAGGGAAGGGGGAGAGGAGTGAGCAAGCAGCCATGTGGTACTTAGTTGCCAGCTGGGGCTAACCCATGTCAAGCAGGGACGCTTATTCTGCAGGTGTCTGGATTTGGGAACTGGAAAATAAAGCAACTCAGGTTTGAGCCTGCTGTGTTAGCTGTGTTAGTGGAGGGAGAGTTGTGCAGTGTAAATGAACCACAGGAAAAACTAAATTCCTTAGAACTTCATCATATCTAAAACTGGCTGGTTTGTGTGTTCGAATTGGGCCAACTTTGGACACATTTGAACAGGACCAGAAAATTTCCATCATCTTTTCAGGATCACTTAATGTTAAGGCCCTCCCTTGCCAACATTTCCAGAAAGACCACATTGCTGATGTATCACTGACGTTGTAGGCTTCAACATCTCCAGGGTAGATTCATTAGGCCAGGTGCTTCTGCCAGCTATCTAGAAGAGAGCTGACATCGTGACATTAATTACAAATAATCTTAAGCAATATCAGTTTTCTGTTATGTTTGTGTTGGCTTTTGGTTTGTCTCCAAGGTAGCTCCTTTTCTTCTACTGAGTGCAGATGGGAAAGCTGCAATTTGTATGACCCCCAGTGTTACCACCAGCACTCAGCTGTAAAAGTACCAGACCTTTATCCAGGAATTGAGGCAGGTCAGTTTCTTAAGGCTCTGTAACTCTCCCTCTCTCTCTTCTAGATTAGACTTTCACAGCATAGCTGACACTTATTCACTAACTTTCTCTCAGACACACTAATTTTCACCCTTTATATCAAGCCTTAGTGACCTACTCTGTGGAAGCTCATCGCCTTTATACAGTCTTCCAGTTATTATGCCCGAGGCCAGCAAAGTCAAATGATGAATGTCTCAGGCAGGCATCTAATCAGAGTGATTTGTAGGCACTCTGAGAGGAACCAAAGTCCAACTGGTGCCCCAGTGATAAAAGCCCACTGATTAATCCCAAGGCTACACTTTGCTGTGATTTGCCGTTTGTGCAGAATAAATAAAACATGATCCATTTCACGGTCAGCTGCTGGAAAACGGTTGCTTGTTAAATTCTCTCACTCACAAAAATGAGAGAGAGAAAAAGAGAACTTGTCTGGAATTCTACCCTAGCCTTTTTTCCCCAACTAAGATTGTTAATGGGTAGGTATAGTGTTCCAGAAGTGTGTCCTAATGAGTACATGATTTAATACAGTAGATGCTGGTGGATTGATTTAATTGTGTTTTTTTAATCGGTTTAGACAGGATTATATGCCCATCCACAAATAGCTTTAAATGCATGACAAGCATATCAAAGGACTGGCTAGTGAAGAGAAAGCAATCTTTCTGGAAGCCTGAAAACTAGGAAACTCAGAATGTGACCTGTTGCATGAGCTACAGCCTTCTGTCTATGAATGTTTGACTGTTACAGGGCTTTTTTGTCTTGAGAGCTCTTTTGCCAAAAGAGAAGCAAAATATGAATTTAAATGTATCTAAACATTTTTTCTTGCTAATTTATATAATCATAATGTGTTATAAATAGGATTTAAAAATTGTCTCTTTGCAGTAAATGCTTTTTCCTTACGTAGATCCCTTGCATGGCACAACATGTAGTCCTTTGGCCTAGGATTCAGAAGTTATTTTTTTTCTACTACAACCAATAATTAAATTGAACAAGGGTAATTGGAGAAAGGGACAGGTTTGCATCACTTTGTCTAATTATTGTGCCTGAACACAGCATGAATGTTTTTTGTGCTACAAAGCAATAGAACAGTACTTACTGCATCCTGAGTAAGAAATACATTGTAATGGAAAAGCAGTCTGTTACTTTTGGTGAGGTTGTTTTATCCAAACTTTTTTTTTCAGAATTTAGTTTGCTGTTAATCTGCCTTCATGGTTCAGTGAGCGTGGACAACCTGAATCAGGATGGTGGTGAGAGATTAGAGAGCTCTCTCAGGATACCTTTACTGGCAAATACGAGATCTTTTGCTGCAAAGGGAACTGACTTCTGTGCTGGGCATCCCCATAACTGTATGATATGAAAAGTAATGTTATGATAGGAGGAAAGAGTGCATAAATGGCATGTCTTTTTACAATCTGAAGCTAGAATGAGTCTCTGTTATAGAAGACTGATAATGTTTGCCCTACAAGCTAGAGCTGCTGGTGGGCATCACTGGCCAATGGAGCTCTTTTAACTGGTGACTGCAAGCCATGACTGGGGGCACCACAATGAAAGAAATGAGAAATAGAACAGGATACTTTTCCAAAAAGTGATTTAGTAGAAAGGTAGGGGTAGAAAATAAATCAAAAGTCCACTGTTCTAAGAATTGTAAGAAAATAAGCTTTACTTTTGTGTACTCTGGATTCACTATTTCTGTTTTTCTTAGTGCTGTGTTTGAGAAAGAAATGCTTGTAACAATTAGTTACGCTTCATACTCTACTTTAGTGTTGACAGAATTAGCTGTTTAAGTGCCTGGAGCAGGTGGGGTTTTTTTCCCCCCTCAGATTAGTGGTGTGTATTCAAGCTAGTTTTGCTCTGTAGTTTTATTAAGAGCACCTGGGTTTTGAATCAGTCCTTTGTTCCTGCCAGCAGCATGTGACAGAAGAGTTAGAAAGACACAGCCTGGTCTGGAAGGAGTCATTCTTAATTCCAAAGAGACACTAATGCAACCATCCTCAGAAGACATGAGCACCTCAGTCTCTAAATCAACCGAAGGGACTTCCAGATGCTCAGGTTAAAACTAAGCACTAGAGGACCCAAATCAATTTTTACGTCTGAAAAGCTTTGCCTTCTGTGTGCCAGGGCAGACTAAAGGATTGATTCAGAACTAGGGACCCTTTTCTCTCCCATATTTTTCTCTGCTCAGTAGCTAGAACAGTAGGTAGCACATCATTCAAAGCTAGCAGCATGGATGCTAATGACATGTCACTTTAGAGGAAAGGAATGCTTTGTTGACAGTATAGCTTTTTGCTTTATGATTTGGGCATGTTACATGCAACAAGATGTATATAGTGATGTCAGCTATGATGGTATTACAAGAGCTTTACCTAGGTTTGTGACAGCTGCCAGAACTTGTCTGTCATTAGAATCACAGAATCTTAGGGGTTGGAAGGGATCTCAAGAGATCATCAGGTCCAACCCCCCTGCCAAAGCAGCTCCCTACCTCATATTACATAGATAGGCGTCCAGACGAGACTTGAATATCTCCAGAGAAGGAGACTCCACCACCCCCCTGGGCAGCCTGTCCCAGGGCTCTGTCACCCTCACTGTGAAAAAGTTCTTCCGCATGTTGGTGCGGAACTTCCTGTGCTCCAGCTTACAGCCATTGCCCCTTGTCCTGTCCCCACAGACCACTGAGAAGGGGCTGGCCAATTCCCCCTGCCACCCATGTCTAAGATATTTATAAACACTAATTAGGTCCCCCCTAAGTCTTCTTTTTTCCAGGCTGAACAGACCCAGCTCACTCAGCCTCTCCTCATAGGGGAGATGTTCCAGACCCCTAATCAACTTTGTCGCCCTTCTCTGGACTCTCTCCAGAAGGTCCCTGTCTTTTCTATACCAGGGAGCCCAGAACTGGACACAGTATTCCAGGTGGGGCCTGACTAACGCAGAGTAGAGAGGGAGGATCACTTCCTTTGACCTGCTGGACACACTTCCTGATGCACCCCAGGATCCCATTGGCTCTCTTCACCACCAGGGCACACTGCTGGCTCATGGCCAACCTGTCATCAACCAGGATCCCCAGGTCCTTCTCCACAGAGCTCTTTTCCAACAGGTCATCCCCCAGCCTGTACTGATACATGTGGTTATTCCTCCCCAGGTGCAAGACTTTACACTTGCACTTGTTGAATTTCATTAGGTTTCTCCCTGCCCAGCTCTCCAGCCTGTCCAGGTCTCGCTGGATGGCAGCACAGTGTTCCTGTGTATCAGCCACTCCTCCCAGCTTTGTATCATCTGTACTTGCTGAGGGTGGATGCTATTCCCTCATCAAGGTTGTCAATGAAGATATTAAACAGGACTGGACCCAACACCGAGCCCTGGGGAACACCGCTAGTCACAGGACTAGACTCATGCCCACATTTTATCTTAGGAGTGGTTCAGTCCAGTCTTTAAGAGATCTTCGTGTACTTTTATTACACCATGCTAATACTTTTCAGCTAGGAATTTGGAAAGATTAAGAGCCCTCACCCTTCCCCTCTCCTGTACATTTGGTGGTGATTTGTTCCATACAAATGAAAAATATTATGGGGAAAAAAATGTTTTTCAGGGTTTTCTATTTTAGTTGTTAAAAAGATGAATCTGATTTTTCAATTGATTCTTGGGGCTCCTTGGGCACCTGTACAGCAAATTACTGTTGCTAAAATAGCTTTTATTGAAAAGAAATCCTTTGCTGTGTCCTGCAACACAATGTTAGTAATACATAGCCTCGCTGGAAGAAAAGCCTGCCAATCTGAGTTTGGTCAGCATCAGTATCTTCTTTCTGCTTGTGCAGTTGACTACCAATATTGTATTTCTTTCATCTTCTAACAAACACAATTGTTGCCATCTTTCCAGGATTTTCCCCTAATGAGATTAGTGCCACTGCTCTGTCCAAGAACGACATGGTGCTGAAGCCCCACTCTGCCGTCATAGAAGTAGTAAACATCATTCATTAAGAAAGAAAAACATACTTTACTTTTCCTGAGCTCATTCTATTGACACACAAATGAAACTCTCTGTACAGAGAAAATGGAGAAAGTGTCCAGCTTTTTCTCATTTAGTCCTTATGGGTTTTTTTTATTTCCATACATAGATTGTTGATTCCCAGGTTAGAATATGTTAGGGTTTCTTAAGGCTTAGTGTCTGTGTTGTCAGAAGCACTTAACAATCCAGTAGAAAGACTATGCAATGTAGCTAGGAAATTGAGCTTTATGGAATGGTACAGTTAATCCATGGTAGTTCTGAATTACTAAATTAATTTGCAAAAAATAGCAACTATTTCTACCCAGCATCCCCAAATATATTTTTGTAAATGTATTCCTACCCACTACTGACAAGATTTTGAATGTTTAAACCGCCTTCTTTCCCCTCATCCCATATGCTACTGCAATGATATTGAACTTGGCATTAATGTTGTTAGTGGGAAGAACCTTTGAATGTGTAGAAACCCTTTTTTTTTGTCCATGAAAACATTTTTCTAGATAGTTAAGTTCCCTTTCCCAGCTAACAGCTGAGGCACTAATCACATTCTGTTAAACCTTTTGCAAGGACAAAATTAGACTCAGAAATAATTCTGAATTCTTACTAAGTGTAGCATCAAAGTTCCTCCTGAGAGAAGCTACTACTCTGCTTGTGTTTTTATTTGTTTTATCAGCAGTGCATCTCCATCTATGCCTGTTTTGCATGTTTGAAACATGAGGTTTGCCTAGTTTGGTTCATGCTAGCAGTGCAAGATGCTTTAGGAAGACTTGTATTTTTGAGTTTGTTACCAACTGGTTAAGGAACCATCTGTTCTAACATGGAGGGTTTCTCCCTGGATGACCAATTGTGTGAAAAGGCATTATGAGATAGCTGGGAAGGAGCATCGTGCTCAGTCAGCCGGAACTGAAGCATCACTGACGGCATCCTTGCAGAATGCACCCGTGTGAGCTCTATTCACGCTTCTATTACATGCTGTGCTCTTGATGAAACTTTGCAGTGATGCTGCTTCTGGGAGGTCAATCTTCAGTCCTTACTCGTCAGAGGAACTCTGCCATCCTGTAGGTAAATCCTTGGGTACTGCTTGAAATCAGACACTGTATACATGTAGAAAAACACTGAAGGAAAATCTATGCACTGGAGTCTTTGTCATGGTGATGTGTCAAATTATATGTTCACATTGTAACTGCTACTCCCTTTTATAGGATCACAAATACTGTGGCTTCAGACACACTATCGATACTGCTAGGCGAAGAAAGTCTCTGGCTTCCAGGGCTTGTGTCATGGTGCATTCATAATGTGAATACACATATAGACAGTGTACATCAAAGGACAACAAGGGCAAGCAAATAACCCATCTTTTTAATAACTAGCTTTGTTCTGAAAGTGAAAGAAATGGATTTTCCATTTTGTTGGAATTTTCATGTCTTTAAAGTCTGTCTTGTCTCAAAGCAAAAGTAAGAATGAAGAATTAGGGAAAAGAAATGTTTGTGAAATGTCTTCCCAAAACAGTATAATTATGGACATACTAGATTCATTTAAAAAATAATTGTTAATGAATTTTTAAATTTTACTTTGAGTAACTGTTTTGAAAACAGAATTGTTTGTCGTGGAGTCTCTGTATTTTTCCAAGATTGAGTACTCTGTATAAAGATAAAATTTCAGCAGAGGCATTTTCCAGGCGGGAGGGTGGGGGACACACACGTGATAACCCAACAAACTCTTTCTTGGGAATTTTTGAAAGGTCCTAGTTTTATCCAGGAGACATTCTGTCTTGTAACTTGTTCTTGGGCTCTACTAAGGGCTGATTGCAAAATGTCAGCATGGTACATGAGGAGGTCTGTAATCCCCAGAGCAGCTAGTGGTGAGAAGACACATAAATCACACGGCTCCTAGGCTGGAGGGGAGGAGAAATGGCACCACTGGAATTACAAATGAGAAATCTTAGCTAGGTTAAGTAAATGACATCCTAGTTTCTTCCTGTCAATAAAACAGTCAGAGACAAAAAGAAAGGTTACTTACAGGAATTGGCTAGCAAGATGGAATTTTCTGAAGATTTGCATGAATTCATTGCTATGTTTAAGGCTTCCAAATTGGGGTTTTTTTAGGAGACACCTTTTATCTCTTTAAGCTTCTTGAGTCTATGTGATAATTTATTTTTTAACACAAGTAGTTAGCCTTTAACCTTTGAGAGAAGTCAGATGGAGTTGGTGAGCTGATTCAGAACTTATGCTTTTGGATGCCTCATTTGCTACACAGAATTGGAGGCAGAGACTTCTTTTAATTCCCCCAAACTCTACCTGTGTGTGTGCTAATGTCTTCTCTTACCTGCTTGAATGATCCTCTCTAGAGCTGCTTTATGCAAACCACTGTACAGCCAAACTCTTCTCAGAGATTGAATGAGTGACAGTACATATTTTCAAGGTACACTAAATGAGAAATGTGCAATTTAAGCAAAGCATTCACACATTTGAATGAAAGACTGAAACTGTTGGAACTGCAGCTGCTGACAGGAAATTGATGTCCCAGTTGCTATTTACCTAGCAGAAATTAGATCTCTGCGATCAGTTTTATTAAACCGGGTGGAAAAAGCAAGCATTCCCTCAAGAGGGTTAAAAAAATGTTCCCTTCAAAGTTAAAAGTTAAGTGTGCTTCTTCCCTGTGTCACTGCTATTTTCTCATCATGCCCCTTGTTGTTTTGGAGGCTTTTTTCCTGAAAAATAGCACTATAAAATAGACTAATAAGCTCTACTAGTTGGCATTTAACCTCATCCAGAGCATCCCCTTGTGCTTTGGGGCCAGCTGGTCAGTGACAGGAGCTCTGCAAGAGGAGTTTCTTCAGTCAGAACATTCTCCTATGGGGCACAGACTAATGCACCCGGGCTCCACCTTTCATTTGCTGAGCACACAGACTGGGCACCCTGCAGTAGAGTATAAAATTATGTCTGCATGTAAAGGTTGTTTTCTATTCCAAGTCAGTAACTTTTTCCTAAATCGGACAAGTCCTTGGGGAATCTCACTGTCATGAAGAGGTTCAGGTGGTTTCACACTCAAATGCTTCAGGGCTACTTGATCTAAGTTTTCCCTAGTGGGGGATGTAAATATTTATTATTAATATAGCATTGAAGTGTGCAAGATGCATCATATTTGTGTTTTGTTAATTTGTGTCTCAAAGCACTGGAAGCTAGTTTCTGGAATGGGGAAGATCTGCACTTGTCAGATTTTTAGAATGAGAAGAGTTTAAAAAAAGCTCTTAAATCAGAGGCTGGGATAAGGTTTCTGGGAGTGAGTATTATACTAGCACAGACCTGGCATATAGTCCAAAGCAATGGCAAGACTCCCCTTCCTATTAAGCAGTCAAGAACATGGGGCAGGAACCACAGTTTTGCTCAATGGGAATCCAATGGTCATAGCTTTTCCTAATTGTTCCCAGGCTGTCATGCACATGTGAAAGCAGATACGTGATACTTCAGTGATAAATGTGCCTCATGTTAGTATGAAACTTGTATCTTATTTAAGGCAAAGATGACCATTATCTGGGAGATGTTCTGGAGTCTCTTGTTTTTTTCAGGGTGAGGGCTCTTCAGTAGTTCACTAAACCAGCTTTGTCTTACCTGTCTACTCTCCTAGTAAAATGTAAAATATAGGATTGTGGGTTTTGGCTAGCTATAGTAAATTTATCTGGGAACCAGCCCTGGAACTAATCACTTATATTTTTCAAGTCTGTGTGCCTAAAATTAAATACATGCATCCACATCAGTCACATTAGGCACTGGAAGGAAAAAATGGATCTTATTTTCAGAGCAGTTAATTCAGTGATGGGACTTGCAAGTACCAGGGTAACAATTGATGGCAGATGAAAGTACTCAGCACTTACAAGTTGAGGATTCCAGACAAACTTTTAACAGCCATGTTTGTCTCTTTGGCCTGCTGTATTTCTTTGTTATAAAGATTTTCTTCCTCTTTCTACCACCCCCTCCCCCCCTTATTTAAGGGATTTTTCCTTCCTTTCAGTTTCAGTTGTCATGAATTTAGTTTATCATTAGTAAATCACAGGAGAACAGAATAATCTGAATATGGAAGGGTCTTACCTGTGAGGACCACTGATATTAAAGCAGAGATGCAACAGTGCAAAGTAAAAGGCTCTTCCTGCTTTGTTGGCTCGGGCTGGGTACCCATGACTGTACTGTCAGAGGAAGGCAGTGCTACCACGAGTTAATGAAAGGACACTGGCTGGAAAAAACCCAACCCCAAGTCCATTGAAGCAGCAAGGTGACCTTTCCATACTAAGGAGGCCTCGACATCAACTCATAACTTCTTTTGTTTTCTCAAAGTCCTACCTCAGTTTTAAGGCACTGCTGTGAGGACATAGCTGAAGAGGCTCAGAAGGGTACAGAGAGACAGGGTCTGCAGGTTGGACATGAGGCCAAGGGTGTATGAGCTCGAAGAGAAGGCAGACATAGTGGAGATGGGCAGAGCAGGAGTTACAGAGCGATGAGGCAAGCAGAGCAAAGGTTCT
Organism: Laterallus jamaicensis coturniculus; assembly: GCA_022605575.1. NCBI lineage: Eukaryota > Metazoa > Chordata > Aves > Gruiformes > Rallidae > Laterallus > Laterallus jamaicensis. The sequence continues at coordinate 31,525,295 of JAKCOX010000005.1, forward strand.
GGCAGTGAGCTGATGCTGACTGCACGGGAACTTTCCCCAGGAAAGGCTGGAGATAACCAGAACGTATCTTTTTTTCTGTTTCTTAACAGAATAAGCCTTACCTAAGTACTTTTAAAAGACGTTTGGCTATGGAAATAGCATAGTAGTGTAGGCATTCAAGAACAGTTTAGGCAACCTATTTCTTACTTTACTATCCTTATTATTCAGAAAGTTTTCTCAGATATGCCTGTCTGTCCACAGCCTCTCTCCTATTAGTGCCATTGCCTTCTGAAAGAAGCATTTTATTTCTCCAGTGGTAGTCAGAGCACAGCACACTCTCACTTTCTCTGCAGTGTTTCAGCATCCTACTCAAGCCATTCTTGTCTTTGGCCTGTATGGGAATGACTTTAATGGGCCCCATTGTCTCTGGCATTGTGACAAATGAACCAATGAAGCTCATTTTCCAAACCGTTACAGATTCTAAAGCTAGATTACAGGTTTCCAACATCTAGAATCTAGAACAAATGTAAATTTTTATTAATTCAAAGCAATAAATAGGTGAAGATTTTTAATACACTTGCCATAAAATATCACTAAATAGATAAGTAAACTGCTCATTCAAAGCTCATAGTTATGAGACTTCCCAGCGTTGCTTGAAACCTTATGAAATTAAAACGTAAATTTAAGCCACTGCTGCCACAGTTAAGGGAGCAATTGAGAGTGGTGGTTACTTACTGTTGTTACCTGATAGCCAACAAAAGTGAGAAGCACTACTGTAAATGTTTTCACAGTTAGTAACATGCTGGTCAGGTAGCTGAATTCCTTACATTCAGCTGCACTCCCAAGCAATGGGTGGTTGTTGAATGAGCAAGTGTAAGCTTGTTTCTGAACAGACATGTAAACAAGTGATGTCTTGCTTTCTAACTGGTATTTTTCATTTCCTGCACAGACCAATTACTTCAAAAGTGTTTCATTCCATCCCTTCAAATAATAGTAAACAGGCTCTTTTTAAAGAGAAAAACATGGTCAAAGCAAACGTGGCAAACCCTAATTTGGAAAGCAGCTGTGAACATGGTCAAGCATTGGAACAGCCTGTGCAGAGAGGTGGTGGAGGTGTTAAAAAAAACCGTGCAGACATGGCACTCCAGGACATGGTTTAGTTGACATGGTGGCATTAGACTGATGGTTGGACTTGATGGTCTTAGAGATCTTTTCCAGCCTTAAAGATTCTACGATTCTATGTGTGCTGGTGTTACTGGTTGGGAAGTGCTGCTCTTTTAGTACTGTTGCTGAAGAGAGAAGCAGGTGTTTTTCACAAATGCAGTGGAGGTGTCAGGAAAATGTGAAGATATGAGTTTTAGGAAAAAGTATATGTGGTTTTCAGCTACCTGGAAGTGAAACTGAGGATAAGGCCAATTAGACTAGGGATGATAAAAGGTGCTGCAGGCTTGCTAACTTGCTTTCATTCATTCTAGGACACAAAGAACGTTAAGCTAAAATCAACTTCTAGTGCACAGCAGAACAAATGCATCTAGAGAGCACATTAAGCAGACACCTTCTCTAAGTGTTTCCTCTACTTTTTAAAGGAGCCCAGAGATCCAATCCAAAAAAATACTGTATGGAGGTAGCATCCTCACCTACTGACTTTTTCCTGGCTGCTGTTGTGGACAACCAACTCGACAAGGTCCATGAGCAAGGTGGGGATGTATACCAAAATAATGCAGTGGCCTTTGAATGGCCACAGACCTGAGGCAAATATGTCTTAGGTGAAAAGCAACATAAAAATAGAATCATGCCATTAGCATGCTCTAGACCCTTATATATGTGAGAAGCTTTCAATTCATATCTTTGGATTATGGGAGAGAACATTAAATATAGTCTGGTCCCCCAGGATGCTGAGCCCTTTATGCCTGACAGACCTGAGGTTTAGTGCAGGAGTAAGGCACTAGGAAAAGGAAATGTGTGATATGGATATGTATGTCTATCATACAAGATTTGAAAGCAGACCAGACGAATGTTATCATTCAAAAGGTGCAAGGGGGAGGACTCTGAGCAGGCAGATGATGACAAGTTCCCAAAAACCAGGCAATGACATTGGGCAGGAAACACTCATTTGCCCACAAGATTCTGTGAGAAGTGAAGAGGGAAATGTCTCCTAGAGGGTAACGTGCTGGGTAAAGTATTCCATGTGCTAACTAACATTATGAGTCATGGAGCCTCTATGGACAATGGAGATTCTTTAGGGAAGGGTGGTTGTAGGATCCTGATGCAGAGCTGTTACCTACGAGGTATTAGTTCTGTTCCTTGTTTTGTTGTGAGTAGGTTGTGCAACTCAATTATTTTTGTCTTGGTTTCCTCATACATAATCTGATAATTGATAGCATTCTGTGCTTTACAGAAATTTGGAGATACTAATGAATTAAATTCTTTAGATATCTGTAGATTGCGTGTGATCTAGAAGCATAGCAAAATCTGAGAAAGTTTCTTTCACAAGAACAAGCTTCTCATCCCACTGTAAGATGTAAAAAGTATGAAAAAGGATGTTGTTTGCTAAATATTACTTATTTTAAAGATGTCAGCCATGTGAGACTGGAGGAAGAGAGAAATTACTAATTCTCATCTAAATTAAAGAAAATTCTGACTGTTGTCAGGAGCTTTAAAGCCAGAGCCAGGTTATTTGTGATACTATTCTACCCAATCCAAAGCAGATCAAAAATACCTAAGTAAGCATTTTTGTAAAAAACAAAAATGGAATATTAGATTTTCTTCAGATTTATTCTTTTGGGCTATAGAGGATACATGTATATCTGTGTTGACTACGTGTCTAAATTGGCAGACAACACATCAGAGGCTGGTTTCCTTGCCAACCAGCGCTTAAATTTAATGTTTCCTGCAACAAAACAATAGTAGGGGGGTGGGGAGATGTTAAATCTCAAAAACACCCTCATTTGTACTAAACAGAATTTCCCTTAGTATTCTTACATGTGTTTTTAAAGATTTGAAATACAGGGCACAGTTCTGCCCTGCAGCATGGGCTCTTACAGCATTCCCTTGGTACTTTGCTTTGATGACTTTGCAGGACTGAAGTACCTAAAGTTTTGGATCAAGCATGAACTCGAGATTAGGCTGTTGGAAGGTTTTACTCTTTCCTTGTGGAATTATGGTGTTATACAAATCACGTGGCTGTGCTGACTTGTCTTCCTGCCTGTGGATATCTCTTCTCTCACCCCAGTTAGAGAGGAAGGGGGAGCGTGAGAATAAACACACCCATGTTATGAAATACTTCTTAAAAGCATTTAGATGACAGGTGCTGTAGCAACACCTTGGAATAAGGAGCAGGGAGGGGAGGGTGGGGGTGCTCCAGTTGTTTACAGCTGTAATGGGTAGTATTTTCTTGGGTCTCTGTCTGCATTGGTCTGGTCGCAGAAGAAAGGCAAGCAAATCATGTGTACTCACTCATAGTGGTCGGTTCGTGGCTGCTGTGTGAGGTCAGGATTCTTTCCCCATTCCCATATTTCTGCTGTCCAGTTGAGCTCCCTGTTCTCAAAAGGGCAAAAGAGATGCAGACACCTCGGGTCACTCAGTGGCTGTGTCATTGAGCGTTTCCACCAAGATGAAGCACAAATAACACTTTTAGTCCCATGAGTAAATAGATGCTAAGTCAGTGTCTGGTGATTCCTCTGAAACCTCAAGATGTCTTGTAGCATGACTGATGGATTTGATTAAATGGCACCCATAAGACTGTTGTTGCAGAAGAATGATTAAGCCTAAATTATCTGAAAGACTCTGACTCAGGATATAAACAATGCAAGAGCAATTCAGAGACCCTGAATCATGAACTGTGGCATGATATATCCTGGAGTTCAATAAGCTAATGGTGCTATTAATGACTAAGCTAAAGCAAGCAGAGGTTTTGTTTGCTTCTGATTTCATGTCTTCCACCCTCAGTCTCTGCAGGTGGCTAAACACACAAAAGTACTTATGAAGCAGGATGGGGGAGTAATACAGAAAAGAAGAAAGCAGAGGCAGAGAACCAAAGGGATTTATGTTTTTGTTTACATCTGGAAATTTTCCTGATGTCCCTAGGGTAATGACATTCACAGTGACAGAGGGGGAAGGGAGAGAGGAAGGCCCAGAAGCTCTTGGGGGGGAGGGGAATAAAGAATAGGGGGCAGATACAGAAACAAAAAGCAGAAAATAAAATACAACCCAAGGGAAGAGGATGGGATTTTTTAGACAGGAAAAGGAAAAATGAAGAAATGCAGAAGGAAAAGGAAAGATGTCCAAATGGTTGTCAGGATTCTTTATTGTCTCTCCCAGAAATACTCTTAGCAGTACTGGCATTAGTGCAGAGGTTCCTATAGGGGAAAAATAAGCCAGGCAGTAGGCTGCTTACAAATCATCCTCCTGAATAATATACAGGGAAAATCTTACCTGAAATGTTCACGTTTACTTGTGCAAAATAATTTATTGATCAAAAGTAGGCAATTCTCCCTCCCTTTTAGTGTATGATGATGACAGGAGAAACTGAATAGCTTGCTCCCTTGGGAAAACTGTTATTTCATAATAAATAAACTGAAATTTTAGTGACAGACTTGACAGGGGGGGTTTATCTTATTTTCATTGTATCTAAAAGAGAGGGAAAAAAACGGAGTTAAGTCTCTCATACTGTTTTCCTTAAATTAAATGAAAGAAGTAGGGAGGGGGAGGGAGAGAAGAGTCCACTACTGAGCAACTAAGGTTCCTTCCAATCATTTCTATGGCAAATGAAAGTGCTTCTCAAGGATAAATAACCTAATGAAACCTTATGCAGTGGTCATGCAGAATTGCTGCCAGAACTGGAGAGAAATGAGAACAAAAGACTGAATGTTAATGGCAAATGTCATTAGGTGTTTCAATGTAACAAGCAGGGTTTTTTCCTGATGCATAAATGGTAGTTTCATGGCACACACAGTAGTGACAAGTGGTTCATTTTCCTTAGGTTGGTGTCCTTTACATCATGACAAAACATATGTAGGGAAGATGAATGCTCAGTCTGCTGTTAATGAAAATAGTAGTAGCCAGGTTCCTCTGTTTGCCTTCAAGTTGGCTATGAATACATAAAAATATTATTTCTGCATGAAGTATGAGAGATGATCATGATGTGAAACTGTATCTTTTTATTAGTATTTTAAAAAAACCCTACTACTCTGCACGACCATATGAAGACAAAACAAAGTTTTTTTTAGTTCTTCTGACATTAGATTTACCTGATTAGAAGCTGACCAGATAGCAAACCCATAAAGCACTCTCTAAAATTAAAACCCTTAATGGCTTCATTAATACTGTGAACTGACATCAAGCTTCAGGCACGTGGCTTTAGTGTGCACCTTGGCATCTGAAAAGGCACTGTCTGGGGAGCAGAGAAGCAAGGAGAGCTTGCTTCAGAACTGCTGTTGCCCACTGGTACTGTGTTGAAATGTAGAGGGATATCACTGTCTTTGCTTGTTGGGAGTATGGGAGTCTGTGTCCTTTGGTGGTGGAAAGTAAGGCTTTACTGTGTACATCCTTTTCAGAGGTGCTGCATGTAAGTGACAGCAACAGCCTCAGCTCACAGTCTGCTGTCGACACGAATTGTCCGATGGCTGCTGGGTCTGTTTGCATAATCAGTGCTGGAAACCTCATCTTCAGTAGCACAGCCACTCCTGCACTGAGCAGTGATCAGCTGCCTCTTTTGGCTAAGTTTACAAAACCGGGGTCTCTTTTAATCTGCCTGTATCTGCAGTGGGGTGGGCCTTAACCCAAACGGGATCTCGAGGAACTAAAAGCCAAATAAAGCCTGAGTGCTGATAGTCTTATTGGTTACTGATCAGAATTGCCAACATGCAGCAGTGATACTCTGGGCATCTCTGCAGAGGAAGATCAAAAGGAATTTGAGAATTGAAAGTAGTTTGGACTAAATTAGAAGAACTAAAAAAAAAAAAAAAGCTTCTTTCAAAGTTCAGATGGCATCTTAGGAAATTATGTTTTTTAATTACCATGTCAGTGTGTCCTAGCCACTGGAAAATCAAATTAGTATACAGGATATTTGGAAATCTCCACGGTTTTCAGAGGAGAGATCCAAAATAAAGGAACTCCACTGGGATGAAGCTATGCTGGGTCAGCCAATATCCAGCGGGCTTGAAAGCCAACCATACCGTCTGCCCTGTGGTTTTCCTTTCAAGTGTTTTCAAGTTGGGTGTCCAGTAATTGGTCTGGGGTGCCACCTGCATAAAGGCAGACTGTCAACATGCTTCAAACACAGCACACATGCAGGGTGACAGAGTTTGAAAAACAAGAAAAAGGCACAGAATTCAAACTGAAATTTGAACTGGCAAATGTCCAATTCTGGTTTCATCTTCTCAGCATGAGAAGCACTGACTGGACAATGAGCTCATTGCAAGCATTCACTGTCAGCATAGCTCCCTATGAATACCACATTGCATTTATTAGTAGCTAAATCCTCTGGGGTTAAATGGGCTGTGGACATATCTCTCTGCTCTCAGATAAACAGTGCTCTTTTAGGCCGGTATCCTCATGCTGACAAAGTCCCCTTATGTACTGTAAGCAGTTTTAATTCTGTCTCTTGCTGTATTTAATGTCTGATTTGCTACCACTGACAAGTAGGCAGGTTATATATATAGTTGCCATTTGATTGAGTACCCTGGATGTGGTGTCTGTGTTTGTGTGTGTATTTACACCAGCTAAGCATGTATAGGCCTTCCAGATCTCTGTGCCTAGCAACAGAGATCTTTAGGAGACTTTCTATACAGTGTAGATGAGGGCTAAGTTAGGGAGTGTGTAAGTTGGATGCATGAAGTCCATCAGACAAAGCAGATTGTATATAAGGATGCTGATGAAGCTGGCAAATGTCATTATAAAGCTGAATATTTTTGAGATATCATGGAAATCAGGACAGGTTTCTCTTGACTGGAAAAAGGAACTGCTACAACTGTTTCCAAAACAGACATAAAGAAACATCTGAGCAACATAAGGCTGTCCACCCTGTACTCTCCTGAGCCCTGAAAAATATGGGCCAAATTCTCATGGATACCATATCCAGGCATGTGAAGGATAAGAGTGGTATTTGGAACAGCCAGTGCAGATTTTGAAGGGCAAATGCTAGGTGATCAACTTGAATGCCTTCTGTGTTGAAATGTCTGGCTCCCTGAATGAGAGGGAGAGTGGTGACTGGATTTATTTTAGCAAAGCATTCAACACTGTCTTATATATTATCCTCATAGTCAACTCGAGGAAATACAGACTAAAATGGACAGAATTATGAAATGGGCAAAATTCTGGCTGAACTGTCAGGCTCAAAAGGCCGGTTGTTTGGCTGCAGGCTTGGGCTAGTAGTACTTAACATCTTCAGCAACAACCTAATAAATGGGACAGAGCATGCCCTCAGGAGGTTCTCAGGTGACACCAACTTGGAGGGAGCTGATGACTTGCCAGAAGGTGACAGTCCTTCAGAGGGACTCCTGACACAGCTTCCTCCCTGTCATTCAGAAGGCCACTGCCAAGTATCAGGTCTGTCCTGCCAGGAACCTGGTGAAGCTTGAGGCAGAGCCTGGGGCTGGCAGCCCCACTAAGGAGGAGCTGGGTCCCAATGGGCAAGAAGGAAAGCACAAGTCAGGAGTGAGCCCTTGCAGCACTGAAGGCCTGACCACCTTCCTGGACAAGAGCATAGCTGCCAAGTGCTGGGAAGGGGCTATGGCCCCAAGCTCAGCATCTTGGTTGGCTCTGTCTGGAATGCTCTGTCTGTCCAGTTTGGGACCCCCTGGAACAAGAGCGACATTGACACCCTGGCGAAAGTCCAGAGCAGGGCCACAAAGGTGTGTCAATGTGGAAAAGAGAAGGCTGAGAAGGTGGGATTTTTCTCTTCAGCTACGCCCCACCTGTTATAGGACCACAGAGAAGAGAGTCAGGCTCTTCTCACTGGTGTCTACAGAAAAAGAACAGGATGGTCCTCTTTTCAAGCTTTTGTTGACTTTAAAACTTTTCAATGAAATGTTGTTAGATGCAGTGATGTTGCAGTATTTTCTGTCCTTTTAATTCCTTGGGCATGAGTCTCTCTAGCCCTTTCATCGTGCTCATTCCCATTTCCCTGATTTGTTGTTGAAAAGTTTGCTAAAAGCACTGTTTATTTCTACAAGCCATAACGGTGCTTGCCATTTCTCTTGCGGTTTAGTGAGAAGAAAAGAAAAAAAGAGGTTGTATAAACATAACTCCATTAAAAAGGAAAAGCAAATGCACCAGCATGTTGTAATGAGAGCTATTAAAATAATTAGTCCCTATCCTAGGATGATTGCAAAAGAAAATAAGTAATGAAAGTGAAACATATAACAACTGGATTATAAAATGAACAACCAGCATAAAAATTGAATGAGTCAAAAGTTTAAACCAGAATGTGACTGAGTTGCAGGATAGTGTGGGAGGAAATGTAATTGTGCTTATTCTGTGGCAGTTTACTTGAACTAAATGTCTCTGAAATGTGTCTGAGATGTGAGTGTAGAGCTTGTACTTTCCAAAACGTAGCACCGTATTTCAGGACAGTCAGGGGGTCAAACTTTGCCTAAGGCAATCACAGCAGCTTTAACGATCAAGTGCTTAGGGGAATGGGGTAAAATGTCTGCATTTCTGCTTTGATTTGATCTCGTTCCTTATTTGATTAGGGCCTGCTGGACAGGTCTGTGCTCGCTCATGCTGTAGTGTCTAGTGCTGCCCCACACTGAGAGAAGAAAGATGGGTAATGCAGGCTCGCCCTGGTGCCAGCTGTTACTTCAGCCTCATGGGTCTTATCAACCACAGTTTCACTCTGGTGCTTCCAGTAAACCTTTTGTTGTGTGTATCTCTTTGTATAATTGTCACACTCTTGCCTTAAAACAGTATCAAACAAGAAAGATACTGTTCTGTTGATGCTGATTGCTCAATATTACCGAAGTCAGAGATGTCACTTTCCTGTAGTGTGTTGTCTGATGATTGTCATAGGCTTCAGTATGAATATTGTAATGAAAAAGCTCTAATCTTGATTTACATGCACTGAGAAAACGTTCCTCGTAATGCCATGTGAAATTTCAAGGCGCATACTGATCAGATGGGTATCTTGTCCTTCCAAACATTAAATATTTAAATATGAATAGTATTACTATTTATTAAATACTGTAGAAAACAGTTACTTTAGGAATGACCACAGCTCTCTTGCTTTACCTGATGCTATTCAGAGACCATATTTGCACTGTCACCCCATAAGAGGGGTTGAGGTGTGCTTGGGCTGCAGTCAGTGGGTCTAAGCAAGACAGACCAATCTATGGGCCCAAGGTGTCCATCTGTAGTCTCATTTGCCCCAGAAACTGTATTTCTGTGCAGTACTAAATTCAATATATATAGCTGTTGTGGTTTTGCATAGAATTAAAACATTCTGTTTAGAAAACTCCTCATGTATATTTCCCAGCAAAGATTTTGTGAAAAAGCGTAGGATCAGACTTAATGGTATTTCAGGAACCACAAACCAAATTTCCAAAAGAGCTGAGACCCAAACCTAGGAAGAGATCTATATGGGCTCCTGTAATTTAGCCCAGATTTTTAAAGAAGAGTGCAGCCATATGGTTATGAACAATATTTTCTCTGAGTTAAAGCAATCTTGCACCACCACATACTGTAAATGATGGTTCTTAATTTTTTTTATTCCTGAAGATAGAAAGATTATATTCATGTAATAATGCTTACAGCTGTATAGACTTGTCCTGCCTATTCAAGGTCATCTTTGAAGTTTTAGAAAGCACTGATAAGTGTGCTTCAATAAATTTTTATTTGTCTAGGGAAGCAAACAAACTGCAGTGGGTTTAATTGGAGCTAAACCTTGTCTGAGGCAAATGGAGGCTACAAAACTGAACATGCCGGACAAGTTACAGCAGAGTTAAAGCCTGTTCTTTCAGCTGTTCCAGGGTGTGGTGTTTGAGGAGGGGGAGAGTGTCTATATACATACTTACACGGACTGTATAAAGTATCCCTAGTGCGTAGGAGGCTGGCAGTCATCCTGTATCTACTTGCCTGTGTGACCTTGCTCCCAGGGAGATTTGCTTCTGTGGATGCTCTGTTTAGCAAGGTATACCAGACACCAAAGGGACAGGCAATGAGAGCTCATCAGTGGGCCGTTGTTGAGTTGGGTTGCAAATAGTGGGCTGTGAATTAATTCAAAGATTTTCAAGTGTCACAAAAGGCAAATACACCATTGGTCTTCAGAGCCTGTTGCCCAGTTGCTTGGCGGAAAGTCAGAGAATCTTACTCCGATCGTGGTTTGTAATATAAAATGAGAAGCCCTATTTAATTTAAATTGACATGTTTCTTTCAAAGTGCTGTACTTTCCCTATTATTTACATTCAGTCTAATCCTGTGGCAAAATCTGCTCTAAGGGAGGTAGCTACAACCACACTGACATTTACATTTCACTTGTTTATACTGGATCTGAGGTTATGTCTGTGCATTTTACCAGTGGCTGCAGAAGATGAGAATAGCTTTAGGAAAGAGTCTGCGCATTGATGAAAGAGTGGGATATGTGCTTTCCATAACTGTATTCCTGACTCATTATTCACAGCAGAAGAAATTCTCTTGTGGCTTTCCACTTTTTATGTGGTTGGTGTACCACTCCCACCTTCCAAAAGTCTCAGCCATTCAGACACATAATTTTCTAAAGTATAGGCTGTAAAATTAAAGGTTACATTTCAGTTCCACAAGTGAACCAAGTTACCTGGCATTTTTAGAAGAATGTACTTCTGTGTAATGGTTCAGAAATTAGACAAAGAAAAACCCACCTTAAAACAACCTAACAATAAAGTTCAGATTTAAACCCATTAACAACAGAGAATTCAGATCCAATACTCTAATCCATAATTCCACCCACTGTCCTGCAGCACATATTTTACCATATATAAGATCAACCAGTGCTCTAAGGGGGCTGCCCAGCTCTGGCAGTATAAGGGTGAAGTAAATATTATCAGGCCTGTTAAAACTTTGCATTTCTTGACCTTGGTACCTTTTACATTTTCTCAGTGAATGCTTAAGTTGTGAGTGACCAGGGAGTGCTGAACCAAAACAGTTTATTTGTCAGGATCATTATTTCATGCATTACTCTAGCGATTGTTTATTGTTGCTGTTTCCAAGTAGTGCACCTCACGGGTTTGATTTTCACATTCCTGTGAGTTTAGTGAAATAAATTTTATTATTTTATGGCTGAAGAAGTCAGGCACGAGCGTTCTGAAGGCTCCAGACTTCTGCAACTGCAATACAAAACAGAGAGCGCTGATCCAGTGACCTGTAAACAAGAGTTAATGTGGTCCCATCCTGTGCTAGTGTGTGGGATTTGTGAATGGCTGGATGCCATTAAGACTTTTTGAATAGTAGCCTGATGATGAGCTATTGATAAAATGCTGGAGGTTATTCCTAGCTATTGATTAAATCTGATGTGTCATGTTAATGAAACCTCTGTTCTTTTTATTTGATTTCATAATAGTTCTTCATAAGCACATATATATAACAATTCAGTAAATGCAACATAAGTATTTTAAAGAAAAGCTAACAAAATGGAGGAGCATTGAGGTCTGACTCCAACCAGTAAATCAACGAGGCTACTTTGAAGGTCTCTTCAAAGTGCCGTTTCACTGAGTGAAATTAGTCCTGTTTTGCTGCAGAGGTGATGGAGTATTCTCAGTGAGGAGTTTGATTAGTCTGGAAAAGAGCAAGTACTGGTGTTTAATCCATTTGCACATCAAGGTTCTTGAAGTGGCTTGTTAATTTGACCTTATTTGAAATAAAGTAGAAGTACATGGGATCAAAATAAATAATCTTTAGCCTGTTATCTGCCATTACAACCCTTCTCCTGCCACTCTTGTGGCAAACTGAAAATCCTGTTATTCTCTCACAGTTATGTTGTGTGCAACTGGGAAAACATGGACTCTTCTTCCTGGTAGAGCAATGTGATTGTCAGTAGGTCCAGATACTAATGGGCATAACGAGACAGCGTTTAGCTGTTTGCTTCCCTCCACAGCAAAGAGAACAGATTCTGCCCAGCCACCCATTGCTTGGCACACTGAAAGGCTACTAACAGTGGGCAGGCACATGCCCATTGTGGACTATGTGTGGTTTACAGGCTGTGAGTTGAAAATCAGTAGTCACCCTGGCTAGTCATAGTCACCCTTGGTAGACATAGGAGGTTTCCAACAGTTCCAGACTGACATCAAGACCAGAGGGATTGCAGCTCTGTCTGGAGCCTGCCTTCCTAAGCAGATCAGGCCTATTACGCTGTAGGAGGGTACTATAGGCCAACTTACAGTGGTAGTCTAAAGCTGCCTAAACAAAGTAAAATGCAGAAAGGCAAACTGCCAAGAAGCATGTTCTTTTAAATAAAATGGAGACATAACTGACAGATGTTACTAGCAGTTCTGCAGTGCAATCTTTGCTTTTCTCCAGACTTCAGGGAGTATGCTTCCAAATTATGAGGTTTGAGTTTCACAAAGACCTTGTGGCCACAGTTTGTCCCATACTCTTTTCTTGCTTGCTGTCCTTGCCACTGATTCTCTGGATGGTTGTTGCTGTGCTACAGCTGACAAGACCAAATTTCAGTGGTGCCCTGAAATTAATTTTTTGGTGAAGAAAAGTTCTGAAGTATCTTTTTGTAGGATGAAAATGCTGTATCAATGAAGAAATAATAAATGTATGTACAGATGGGAGTGATGTATACAGAAATGTTGATGTGCATTTATTTTTGCCCATAGGGCTTTTAAAAATCTATTTATTTTTATATTAGGCCAAAATAGGAAAATAAATGGTGATAGAAGCAGAACTTGAATCTACAGTTTTTTGGTTTTTTTTTTTTAAGATTGATTTCTGGGCAGTGAGTAAACATTTCTGACTTAGGTGGATTTAATTAAAATATGAATTATAATTGCCTTCAAAATGATGTTTAAAATAGAAGCATCCATTGATCTTTTATGCACAGAACACGATATGATGCATCATATATACACACAATATAATAAATGTATAACATTCATCAAGTTGTAGGATATTTAATCTCTGAAAACAGTTGTTATATTTAACATTAATGGTACTAGGACTATTGCCCAGACCTATTTGTGATTTAAAAGGAAGATAAACCATGTTATACACATAGTTCCATATTTAAAATTAACTTTATATTCTTGAAAGTATGTATCGATTATTAGAATTTCATTGCCCATCATGAAAAACAGCATTAGAATGCTTATTTTAAAAAAACCCAAACCACACAACATACAAAAACCAACCCAAAACTCACAAAAAAGCCAAGCTCTTCTGTTTCTGGGTCCTTCCATTTGGAATACCTTTATACAGACAAACAACCAAGTTACTGTAATTTTTATTCATTTATGGTCCTATCTAAGAAATCATACATGTGACATTTTTTTTCCTGATAATAATGACCTGGTGCATTTCTGTGGGTATCCTTCACTATTAATCTGAGAAAAGTATCTCTTGAATACAAGTTGCATATTAAAGAGATGTTTCTGTGAAGACCTCTGAATGAAGCTCACTGGTTATATCGTTCACTCAATCATTTTCTCCCTTTGGTTTCCCCTGATTATTTAGAAAAAGCTTTAGTTTTAGAAAATCTCCCCTGGGTTATTCAGCTGCTTTGTCTTCTACCTTGGAAGTCAGCAGACAATTCAGCTAGATTTCCAGTTTGGTCATTACAATTTGGTTTGGATGAATCTGTAAAAGTTGAACTACATATGAACTACATGAAGGGTGTGCATATACAGAGGTTGTCAACTAGGGTAAAGCATTGTAGCTGAAGTCAGCAGGCCTGTGCCAAGTTGCACTAGTTGAAGAGCTGACCCATAAAGTCTGTGATACAATTACTATAAAGCCCCTTTACCTGATCATATGCTACTATCATGTATAAAACTATCAAAATGTGAAAGATGTTGCAGATTTCTGATGCAGTTTGTCAATCTGTTTGTCTCTTAAGGCCTTTGGGTATTAAATTACAGAATGAGTGTCATGTAGGCCCAATTTAACTTCAGAACAAGGAAATATTTTGAATTCTGGAACTGCTCTTGGTCATGCGAGACAGTTGTGACAAGTAAGGTCTCTTTAACATTTCAGTGTGCACTCTGTTCACAGCTGTTGCAAGGTACAAAATGCATTGCATCCAGACTCTGCCACCTGTTGTAGGCAATTTGGAACACAGCAAGTTAATGGAGATACAAGGACACATTTTGCCTACTTGCGGTGATATTATCTGCATTTCATTGAGCGGCCGCTTACAGCCTTTCTTTCATGTCACTGGTTTGCAAGATATACCCTTGGTTTTTGTAGCAGTGCGAATAGGTTAGCAAATTGAAAACTCATAGGTGTTTTCATCCCAGTCTTTTGTCCCTTTTGCTTTCTCAGCTGCATTAGGCCCAGACCCAACTGAACCTCTTTGCTTCTGAACTGAAAGTGAGCTTTGGCAGCGCCCAGGCATCATCTCTAGTTTCACCTCTGCAAGCACTCTCTTCTGGGAATGGGAGGGACAGGGACACTGATTACTGCCTGTTTTTTAGTCAGCTCTGCTCAGTTAGGTGCGGGACAAATAGATCTGTGTCACTCAGAGTATGTGAGAATTGCTGACATGTGAGGAATAGCACTCATCTGAACAAAATTCCCTCCCCTGAAATCCTTGCCATTCTTGAAGGTCTTTTGAGTTCTGGGCAGTGTTTTCAGGGAGACCAGAATGTCCTGCCTCTCTGTTTGCTGAGCCCATTACCCCACAGGTGTCAAACTGTTATACAGGCTTTCTTTTGAACCAATTTATATCTTTTTCTTATTTTTTAAATTTTGTGGGTTCTGACTCTTGAGTGAAAGTGCTGGCAGGTGATCATTAAAGGTCAGTGACTAAAGCTGGTCATCACTTGTGGCCTATTACAGGAGGGCCATTTCAGCTGATGGTCCAGCTTTGCCCTCTACAACATGGTCAAGTTTTCCACCACAAAGTAATTCTAGTCCACACTGACTTGCTGACTACCAAAGTAAGAAATATATTTAGAGCATCAAATAGAAGCTGTACGTAAGCATTTTACTAGACTGTCCCCGTCTACCTCACCTTTTGTCACTGAACTTGAGCTTGCAAATCACCTCCAGCTCTTCTTTTCACTTTTGCCATATAGACTGGTTCTAAATCTTAATGTGACTCAGCCCGCTACCATGGGAATCAGACTATTTCATTCTGTTTAGAGAGCTGCAACTTTTGTTCAAGGTCCTTCTCTTTGCTCACCTTGATTAATGACATCCTATTTTCTCTGACCTCCTGGATTTCATCGCCATAGATTTCTGAGCAACAGAAAATACTACTACTAAAATCCTTCTTGACTCTCACAGTTGGATTTGCTGGCAGTGGCAGTTTGAAAAAACTGCTGCTCTTACCTATGTGACTAAAATCTGCCTTGTGTGCAGAACAAAACTACGTTTTTCATCTCATCACCCCGTAAGTATTGCAGAAGACTAGGGAAGACCAGGGACAACAAAGTGATTTCCCCTCCTCACCATCACCAGCTCCCTTTCATTCTCATTGTGTGTTTCTCCTCTTGAAGTCTGAGTTAGAGCTGCCACTAAGGTCTAACCTGTAAAAGCCAGTTTGGGTTTAGAGATTCTTTATAAGTCAGGTCAGCGGGTTATCTTCGTGGATTACAGGTGATTAAATGAGCGCCTGGATCAACTGAGGCATGTTTGCCAGCTGCCAAAAGGGGAACTGTCCTGTCTTCTGAGCGAAACAGAAGTAGTGTGGCCTTTCAGGACCCATATGTTATTTTAGTTCCTGTATGTCCTGTCAGTCAGTGCAATGGACTGCAGTGACTTTTACGTAAGACCTACAGAACTAATATAGGGGGGACACCAGATACCCATGAGATGACAACAACTTTAATATTTACCTGGGTAGTCTGGATTTGAACTTGAAATGTACAAAAGAAAATCTCTGTTGCCTTTTTCCTTCTAAGAGCTAATATAATTTCAAGAATGAGAGGGTTTGTTTGTTTGGGATTTTTTATTTGAAAAATAAATTTATGAATTCAAAGTTTGACCTTTCACAGTTCATACCATCAATTTTTTTCTTACATGGTGAGCTTAAACAAATTGTAATTGTTGGTTTTGATGACTTGTTTCCTCAGTTGTCATCAGTGATTCTTAACAGAGCAACCTGAATTAAGCCAAGTGCTGTAACTTTAAACTCTGAAAAGACTAAATATCAATCATCAATGCTAAATCTAAATCAAAGAATAAATTGTTCTGCATTATAAAAATACTTCCATCATGATTCGTAGTTCACACTGCTTTGCCCTCTTGTTGAAGTTGAGCTGCATTCAAATTTTTCATGAAAAACAGTTGTTCCACAAATTGTATTATGGACTCAGAAAACATCTTTTTACTTTTTTTTTTTTTTCTCCTCTGCACAAAGGAAAAACTGTCTATACTTATGCTGTTGTATCTATTACACAATAGTGTTAATGTTGACATGTAAATAGTCTTCAAATTCATGGAATGTATGTTTGGGAAGTTTTCCTGTAAGGTCTCAGTTATAAGGTAGCTTGATGTTATTTCCTACACCTTGGATATCTCTGCACTTAACTGATAGGAGTGCTCTGCATGTTGAAAACAACAGGTATAAACTAAGAGTATAAGGAATTGCAACCACTCATCTCTGAATAACAGCACTGCTCACAAAACTGCAGAGCAGCGTGGTTTAATACAAGTGGCTCTCAAATACCTCATGCCATGGTGCTCTCAGCGCCAACACACTGTACGACAGAGCTTTGCCTAGGTACTTAGGAGAGGCTTACAGCTGTCTTTCACGGCACCTATAGCAGGGGAATCACTGTCAATCCACAGGAGTGTTTTGAGATCTTGGAAACCGATAAACAGGAAGACGAGAACACATGCGGGGTCTCTTCAGGTTTGTTCGTGATCCTATGAACTACTTAGCAATTGCAGGGATGAAATTTGCTGTCTATAAGAATGCTACTCTATGGTTTTGTACATGTGACTGACATCAAGTGTGTTTAAGACATGATAACCCACTCTACTGAGCTATTCTTTAAGAGTAGTAGACTTCGGATCTCAAGAAACTTAATTCATTTCTTGGCAGTGAATACTTTGGTTCTTGCCTTCAAGAATTTATCTGTCACCAGAAATAGCAAGTTTGTCACAGAGGAATGAGTTGGTTGGTGGGGTACAGAGCCTATGGAAGGAATATGGTGATTTGACGCTGCTCCTGGAGTAAAGGCACCGGGCAAATGGCTGAAATACCTGTACCACTCACCTGAGCCATAAGATGCTGTGACGCCTTTATTAAAATGCCCTGTATCTGGGGTGTGCTGAAGGGTGAAGCCTGAAGCAGTGCACATGTAGTTGCCCTTTATGGTCAGAATATCTTTGATGTACCAAGGTATAATCTATGAGTATTAGTGCTTCCCACACTTTGAATCTGTAGGCTGCTGTCAGCCCTGAATTTTATGGACACCAGTGTAACCACATAGAACTGACAAACTGGTAGCTGTTACTGTTCTATAGGTTTTGTGTATCGCCTGCAGACCTTGTGATATGGCCTTGCAGATCACAGTTGGGACCTGCTGTTTTAGAAGCCTGTTATATACCACGTTGCCTGACATAACAGACTGTATATGAGCACACAGAACTTCATGTACATATGCATAGATGAGTAGGAACACAGAACTAGTAGGCAACATCTGGGCAACTGAATCCACTCTTTCTTGCTCTGGCAGATGACCATACAGTTGATACAAGTTTGGAAGTATCCATAGATCATCCTACATCATCACACATCATAATTCTCAACACTTAGGAAAAATAGAAGTCTAAAAGCTGCATCTGTAACGTGTCACATGCAGAAAGCAGGAGAGACATTGCTAGTCTTCCATGTCTGTGTGCTAGCAAAATATTTATAAAATTAACTCCTGTGTGATCCTAAGAAGCTGATCATGCCCTAAATTATTGTTGGGGGACTTAAAACCCCTCTGATCCCTGCTAATCTGACTTGGAGGACAGATGTCCTCCTGATCCTAAATCTGATGAATAGCTTAATCCTTTGTGTGTGAGCAGGACACCATTCATCTGAGAATTTTACGTCACTCGGAACACAGCTGTACTCTGTTTACATCCTGGGTTTTGTGTCATCTCATTTACAGAAGTCAAACGATAGACTAAGGAAGGAAAAGAAAATTCCTTTCTGGTCCACACAACTTGGAGTCTTGAATGATGAAGTTAATATAAGTATAATGCAGACACCCAGAAATCCAGTTGGCTTCCAAAATTCTCTGCATATGAGCAAGGACTGGATTCCCTAGGAACCACACCACAGCATTAATTTCCTGGGTTTAGTTCTCTTAATTGAATTAACAATCCATTCGGTAACTGTGTCGTCTTATGTTTCTTTCTCCCATGACCACATTTAAAAGGTTTTTCCAGAACTTCAATTCTTGAATAAATAAAACCTTCCACTTCCTAGTCCAGATTTATTTGTGATCACTTTATTGCAATAGATGAATCTGCCCGATCAAATGTTGAGAACTTCTGAGCTGAGATCCTAGGAGGCCAAAATAATCTTTGATCTTTTCCATATGTACCTGCACCCAAACTAAAAGATAGTACAGATATGTAAAAATGTATACATTTTAAGGTCTCTCTGATATCAAAACACCAAAAATTTTGAGCAGGAAGATTTTGAATGGAGAGCAAAAACAAGGTCTCACAGATCTGGTGTATCTGTTCTCCCAGTCCTCAGCAAGTGCTGAGTTCCAGTAGTCTCTGTCACCTCACTGTGTTTTCCACAGTGCCGTGTCATGGCTGTTTTTGTAATTTCCTTAGATAATATTTGCCAGTAAACACACTTACTTTCTTTTCAACTGTTTTTAACCATTTCTGATGTAGTTATTAGTATTTCTCACTGCCCCAATTGTTTCTTTTGTCCCTGAAGTTGTCCACTGATTTTAATTAAACCCCTGAGCCTAGAGAATTTGACAATTTAATTCTTTAAAATGCAGCCTTATTGCCAAGCAGGGTTTCCCTGCAACCCTCCCAGATGTCATTTTTATAGAGGAAACAGCTTTGGGTGCCATACTGTTAACTACAGTCAGGTACTTTTCTTCAATGGGCATGGCATTTAGTGGTAATTGAAACAAACTAATTTAAATGACCGTCTAGTGAACAACAAATACAAACTAAACATGGTCTAAATAAAAACATATTTGTCAGTGTAATCACTCTTTAAAAAACCCTAATAATTAATCAAGGCCTGATGTACAAAAAGTATAATCTGTACAGATCTGTGTGATCTGTAATTGCCACAAATAAAAAGAGAGAGTTCTCCAATTTGGAATTTTTATTTTCTTTTTCTACACAGGATAAATATTGTATCTCATGATCCAAATCCCTTATGTTTTCAGCAGAGTATTTGAAGTGAAACAATGCATCTTTTCCCACTGAAAATGGAATAAATGGGTCCCTGAAGGATTTATTTTAAGTCAGATGCATTTGTCATTCTATATTGATAATCTTTGCACTTCATTATCATATTCAACTCACCATTTATATGCAGATGACACAATCATTTATGGTAATAGATTATACTAGAAGAAAGCTTAATATTATCTTCAAGCTGATTTAAATGAGCTTTAAGATCATCTGGCACAATCTAAATTACTATTAAATATTAATGAAACAAAGATCATGTTATTTGGCTCAAAACAGAAGTTGGGTAAACTGAACAACTGGCAATCAATGCGACCTTGGAGACAGTTAGCAAATGTCAATTGTGAAGAATATGGATACATAATTTTTTATCCTATGACTAAACTATTGATTAGCTGTGAGCTTTTGAAAGAAAGCCAAGAACTTTATTTGGCCTTAGAAAATTTGTTGACTTAGGGGAAAAAAAAAAAATGTTTTCTTGCATTTTCAGTTTATATTATGTACTTTGGGTTTTGCTGATTGTTGCATAATGTTTGTTAGGAAAGATAAAGCATCTTTAATTTTGTTATCTAGGCAAATTTGCTTTGAATTATTTCATTTCACAAACATCACCGTCTGTCATTTTAGCAACAATTGGCAAAAAAGGGAAAACTCTCGACATCCCGTTGATGCGTTATCCTCCTTCTCTGTCCCTCCTTCCATCCCCTTCCTTCAGATAAGTTACAACCTTCAGTCTTCCACATTTTCTGAAATAGAAAACTTAATAAGAACACTAGCATCTCTGCTTCTCCATCTGGAACCATACAGCTGTGAATTTGATACAGTGAATTAGGAGATTCAGGTAGGTGCAGCATTGTGTATGTGTTTATAGTTACATAGGTCTGATTCCTCTGATGTCCTCAGCATGTTATAGCTGATGCAGATTAATTAAATGACACTTTACGTAGGTTCCAAAAATAACAGCTAAGGAACTTTGTACTTTACAGGAGGTGTTTTCATTCTTAGACACTCAAGTCTAAAATCCCATAGTGAAAAGGAAAAAAAACCCTGACCTCTGTGTTTTTCAGTTTATTAAAAATGCTGAAAGCCATTAAAATACTGGAAGCTCACCTCTTCTTTTGTGTAACAAGATGTTTCACACTAGTACATCCGTTGTCCCAGAAATGTCAACTCTTTTGACATTATAATGAATCTCAAGTGCTATGAGATACTGTTTTGTTACCTTCTTTCTGTACTAGATACAGGCAAGAGCAATCTGGAAATGTTTTCTGTTCAGAGCATCTGATGTTTTCTCTTGAAACTTTGTTAGGCTGAGCTGTATCAAGCTGGACATAGTTTTCTTTGACTATTTGCGTTCAGGAAAGGGGTCACAGCAGTTTATGTGATCCTCATCATGATCTTAGCTGCCCTCCTGGTAGAGAGGTTTCCATGTAGTGTCAGGAGATGGAGACCTGCTCTGACAGCAAGAAAATACCCTGGGAAAGTGGAAGATGCAGACATTTGATTTGTGTATTTGGGACTAAGGCAGGCTTAGCGGGGCAGAGCAGCTGGGAAACTGTGGGCCAGGACAAAAAACTGAGTGGAAAAGGGCAGTGAGGTCCAGGATAATTAGATGGATCTGAGAAAGCAATTGTGGGAAAAGTTGTACAAGTAGGAGGCAGAAGGGTCTATATGAGCAGAGGGGTAGGTACTACTTGGGGGCACAGGAATAAGGGGCAAATAGGGAAAACAGAGGAGGAGAAAGCAGTGAAGTATCAGATAGAGTTGGAGGAAACAAGGCATAGGCAAGATAAAGACACTTGCCAATATTACCAGAAATTCATGTTTAAAGGGAAGTTTTATTAGGAGTTGAGCTGAGACAATGAACACCAAATAGGGCAATCTGATGACTGGTTCACTAGCTTACCTGGAGCAAAAGGTCTGGATAGGAGCTGCTGAAATTATGGATGGAAGAAAGAGAAGGGGAGGGAGAAGAGTTTGCTCTGGACATTTGAGTAAAGTTACTGGAATCTCTGTCAGAGCAATTGCAGGGAGGATGAGATTTGTGTTTTGTTTGTCTATTTTAAAGATACTTTCTAATTCAAAGTTACTTTGTAACATGTTTCAAGTATAGATGTGATCTGTGACATAAAGTGATCAGGTGGACTTCTATCGAAGTAACTGGTGAATTGTTTCTAGATTTAGCCTTGCAACTGATTTCAAAAAGTAATTCGACAGATTCAATCTTTAAATATCTTGATGCAGGAACACCATTTTCCCCTTGTCCCTTTGTGCTGCCAACTCTCTTGAAAGGATGGGAGAGTCTCAAGAAGTAGCCCTGCTCTGAACATTAAATCTATAGTGTCAGTAAAACCTTGTTCTAAACTGTACTCCCATCAGGAGGTGGTCCTTTTGACCCTGTACATGTTACGTTGCGATAATATAATTAATGTTCCTAATGAGTACAGAATTTCTTCAGTGTGACTGATGTTTCTACTAGCCACTTGCTCTATAGTGAAGAACCAGCCCCGTGTTGCAGTCATGAGTGCTTGTGAGTGCTGCTGCATGTTTGGTATCAAGTCAGGCCTGACTTTTGCTACTTGGATTTGCCAGCACCATTGTTACCAGATGGGTATTGTTCTTTCCACCAGAGAGTGATGAGACATTATTGCATCCCTGGCGTCCTTCTGCATTCTCAGAGGAATGCCTTTTCCTTTGGTGTGCAAACCAGGGGCCCTATAGCAGGCAGGCCTTCTGTCTTATCCCTGTCTGAGGATGGAAGACCATCTTTTCTTTCACTGAGGGGACTCTTCCCCTCCTGAGCCTGTTACTATTTGTTGTTTTTAAAAAGATGTTCCCTCCAACTCCAAGTGAAGTTGAGGTCAGCTTCAACATACCTTTTCTTCTTCTTTGAGAAACCTTCTTCTGTTGTAGTCCAGTTAGAAGTCCATTGCACTATGAGCCCATCAGCTGTGCCATTTACCCCACCACTATACCATTTCCCCCATACCAGCCTTTCTGTTATCTGACTTTCTCCACATTTGTAGGTTGATGTTTCTGATTATTTTGAAGTCTTCTACATTTAATAATGTATATATTTGATTTTCCACCTCCATAATTCTTCCCCAAATGTTGCACTTGATTTCTCACTGGATGTAGTCTGGCAAAGGCTGCTTAAAGCATCTACTCACTTGGCCTTCAGGGCTATCACATTAACTGCCTTCAGTCATTGTATCTGAAAGAGGCACCTTTTCCTGTGTAGCCTGGCTCCTCATAGAGCAGTTGGATGCTTTCCTTGCTGTGTATCTGGGAAGCCTGAGCTTTACAGGAAGGGGCAGCCCATAGCTGTTTGATGAGGTAGTGAAACCACCAGGCTACACCTGTGAGCTCAGCCTGGCTCATCATTGCCTGTGAGGAGGCAGTCCCTCCACTGCCAGCCTCCTGACCTGTTCATTCTGGGCTGTCTTACAAATGCTGAATGCTTTGTGTGAATCTAGAAATCAAAGGAACTTTTGAGGGAGAGGAGAAGATAGAGGGAGGGTGAGCAGGCATCTGGATAGAGTTTTACTTGGGCTCATATGCTTACTCAAGTCATACATTTTGACAGCGCACCAACACTGCTCACAATCATTTATTGTGGAGAAAATGGAAACCTTTTCAGACTGAGATGTTTAAAATAGGCTCCTAAATCGATGCTTATGTTTATAAATAGAAGCTATTCGATTTTCAGTAATGCTGAGTGTTCTGGTGATGCCAATGTGGAAGAAAATGCTGTGTATACAAAAGACCATTATTAGAAAATGGAGAGCTTCGAGAATTGCTATTTACAAGCAACCGATTAGAATCTGAGTAATCTTTGGGGGGGGTCAGCTGGGCTTGGCTCATTTTTGGCCTCCATCTTTCATATTTTTATTGATGATTTAATGTAAAAGTAACATCTGTTAATCTTAAATACTTACATCTATCATTTGAATCTAACTTCATCAGGGGATTGGAATGAATTACAGAATCACAATGTTGGAAAAGACCTTTAAGGTCATCAAGTCCAATTGTTCCCATCCTAAGCTAAACCATATCCCTAAGTACCTCATCTACCCTTTTTTTTTAAACACATCCAGGTTCAGTGACTCAACCCCCTCCCTGGGCAGCCTGTTCCAGGCCCTGACAACTCTTTCAGTGAAAAATTTTTTTCTTACATCTAATCTGACCCTGCCCTGGTGCATCTTTGTGCCATTTCCCCTTGTCCTAGCTCCTGTTACTCAGATTAAGAGACCATCTCCCACCTCTACAACCTCCCTTAAGGTAGTTGTAGGCAGTGATAAGGTCTCCCCTCAGCCTCCACTTCTCCAGGCTAAATATCCCCAGCTCCCTCAGTTGGTCCTCATATGATTTGCCCTCCAGCCTCTTCACCAACCTGAATGAGAAGGAATGAAGGAAGGGTTTGAGTCATTTGTTTCTTAAATGTTAATTGATAAGTTAAAGATAGCTGTTCAATATTATAAAATTTGAAAAAGTGACATGGATATAACTTTGAAAGTTCACAAAGAGGTTATAAAGAAGATATAAAGAATGTACAGTGTTGTAGTAAGATTTGTAGTAGTTTGCTGAAAGCATTCAAATATATTGACCCTTGTGTTAGTATAGGCCTTTTATTTAGTGAATACATGTTTGATTGTAATTGCTTCTTTCATATAAGAGTGATTTTATGAACTCAAGCTTATAATGATTAACTTTGAAATCTTACAGATCACAGGCAGTTGAGATAAACTTAAATTTAAATGAAAGAAAGGTGATTCAACCAGGGAGGGACATAAACCAGAAAATACAGATTATATCAGTGGGTATAGGGCTTAAGCCATGTCCTGGGACTGACACCATACAGACTGTGGGGCAGGTTATCTTCTAGCTCAGTCCTGAACTCTGCTCCTGGCTCTGTATGTGTTACTGAATGTCTCAATGCTTCAGACTTTCATTTATGAAATAAGACTAATATTTTTTTACTTTTTCGAACACTTTGGGATCCCAGGAATTGTTTAATATTCATAAGCTATTTGCATGCCAAGGTCTGGCAAATCTCCTATGTATTCCTGGTGTTGGAGTCACTCACTGTTCAAGGAAGTGTGGTTGGCGTGACCTGATGTATCCTTGTAGTCCTGTAGTACCTTGAAGTACCCTGTAGTACTGAGGGAACTCAGGGCTGCTTTACAGTTGATGCATGTTGTCCACCAATGCAGACACAGAATTTAGTGCAGAGCAGCCCCAGGGCTGAGCAAGAGTGGGGACCTTTTAACTCACTAGGGGCAAAGATATCTGTGTGCCCTGCCCATCTCTGCATGCAGCACTGAGCCATAGGCAGGTGATGTGACTCCTGCCTGCCTGCTCAGCTGGGGAAAAGCCACCTCCCCATGTGGTTGTTCAACCTCTTCAAGGGGACAAAGAAGATGAAAGGTGAGAAATGTGGCCAGTTAAATGAAATACTGAAGACTGCCAGACAGACTTTTTGGGAAAAGGCTGTGCTGCATGAAGGGTTTGTTCATAACAAACTGGGCTGCAGCCTCACTGTGAAAGTAAATGCCTGTGCCCTCAAAAGGATCCTGCTCCCTTTGAGAAGCTTTCTATAGTACCAGTGGCTCTCCAAAGTTCTGAATCTTGTCTTTTAAACCTCATCACTCTAAAGCAATATGTTAAGCTCTGTCTTTGCTGGTGATTTCTGAGCCTTTTTTGGGCCCTGACTCGTCTCAAGTAGCCACAAATGCAGATGATCTGATAATAGGGTTTTTGGACATGTAAAGGTGATACTGTTGATGTGCTTATATAC
Source organism: Laterallus jamaicensis coturniculus (assembly GCA_022605575.1). NCBI lineage: Eukaryota > Metazoa > Chordata > Aves > Gruiformes > Rallidae > Laterallus > Laterallus jamaicensis. The sequence goes on from JAKCOX010000005.1 coordinate 31,550,592, forward strand.
CAGTATTGTTCAAAGGCTCACATGATAAATTAGTTTATTTGTAATTCTTCTTTTTGACAAAATAACAAACTTCTGTTACAGTGGAGATATTAATTAAATTGAAAGTTAAATCGCTTCTATTGTATAACCCTACTTTCCAATTCAAAACTTTAAATAGTGGCATTAGGAGCATCCTGCAATAACTGCACAATATGATGTCAAAGGAATATTACTTTTCCTGGCTGTTGTTTAGGAGCAAAGAAAAACAGAAAGAACTTGTTTACATGTAAATGTCACCTGTATAAAAACCAGGGAAATGCTTTAAAGAGAAGATATTATTACAAAGCCATCATTTTCCAGAGGCAGAAAAAGCAGGGGAAACATTTTATGGTCATCAGCATGTCTCTCCATAAATCTGTACCATCAGGCACGCTGTGAGGTTGGCATGTATACTGATCTAAAAAAAGCCTGCGACCCTCAGCCTGGAGACTAAGAAGAAGGGGAAATGCAAGCAATGTGTCAAAGAATTTGCCGTCTGTGCTGAGCAGAAACCAGATGTTTTTGCTAGTAATTATTATTATGATAATTCATTTAAGTAGGAATAAAATAGGGCATGATTGTTTACTGCAGCCTGTTTTCCCTAGACACGCTGGAAAACGAGGAAAAAAATCTCAGAGGTTTTACTCCTGGTTAAATGAATAATTTTTTCATTTAACCAGGAATAAATATGGCAACAAAAATAGTTTTCATACGTATTGCACAGTAGCTGGGAATACACATAATATACTTGTCTAGAAAGTCACTGGAGGCTGTTGAGGAATGTTAGGGAAGGTCGCTTCCAGTATTTTTATTTTTTTTTCCCCTCATCTTGCCTCATGCTGAAATGGGAACTGAATGGTGGAAAAACTGGGATGTGCAAGGACTGGCAAAGAATTAGGAATAATCAACCTTGGCAAATCTAGATGGCCATTTCAGGGGAGAATCACCTGCTGGGAATGGATAGATGGATAGTGCAGGACAGTCTGTTGTGACCCAGGGAAGTACTGCTTCTGCAGATTATTGCAGGATATCCATTGAATTTTGCTTTAGCATCTCTTACAAATGCTGATTTCACATGTGTACAAAAGTTTAGCATTATTAAATCCTTCTCAGTTCCTGGTGTTTAGGAACTCTTAGTAAGCAGAAACTTTTTTTCCCCCTTCCTCCTCACTCCCATGGGATATGAATAGATACTAGTGGAGGTTTTTTATATAGGTTAGATAATAGTGCCAAGCAAGTGCTCAGCAAATAGAAATGTGGTCAATCTGTTTAGTCTGAGAAGGAAAGTATAGCTTTTACCTGCTATCCCTTCTGCAGGCATTAAGGTGGAAGCTTTGAGAGAGTTTAATAAGTCCTATAGAAAAATTAAAATCTAAACAGAGTCTGGAGGAGTTTAATCGAACAAGTACATTATTGGGAGTCTCTCTGATGGTGAGGGTTAATTTATCACTCTGAATTCAATCACTTTATAAAAAGCCAGCGTGGGTTTCATTTACTTTGATGAGGTTTATTGCAAGATTCCAGAAAATCAATTTTACTGTGAGCCATATTAAACCCAGGGGAATATAAACACTATATGTACTACACATAACTTTTTGTTATTGCTTACTAGATCACTGGGGAAATTATATGTTTACCATGAAGAAGGGTTATGGCTACGTTCGTTGTCTTGGGTAGCTCCCAGCCTGCCCATCATAGTGAAATAAAACAAAATGGTAGAGTTCAGAATCAGCACTTAACTTGTCTTCATATAGCCTGAGGTATAGAAACGCTCAACATTAGTGACTTGATCTTCCAAAGGGCTTTAAATAACTGTTGTATTATATACTATCACTCTGTTCTTCTGGAAACAGATGGTAAATGCAGGCAATACATATGCTGCTGCTGCTTGACCAAGCTCAGGTAATTCTTGCTCCCAGAGCTTCTTGAGATACAAAGGTAGAACTGACAGGCAGTTATCTTGGAAGTGGTCAAGGCTGATCTGCTGGTTAGGGACCTTGACAAAAATGTGCAGTTTGCAGAAATTTCTGTTGTGTTTGCTCTCTGTCTCCCTATCTGTTTTTACATAGCTTTTTTATTTTATGTGAATTTAAAAATTATAGGAAAGTATTTTGCACAAGATTATGTTCCCTCTGGTGATCGCAGGTCAGAAACTCATTTGGGGTTGTACCAAATAGATGGTTTCCTGTTTTGTACATATCAGTAAAGTTGTATCATCTTGCAATGATTATGACCTACTACTTAGGTGGAGTTGGGATAATGGACTAGAAAATGTGGGTTTTACTTCAGGAAACTTATATTGCAGATGAATATAGAGAAGTTATTTCCCATATAAAAACGTACCAGAATTAAAAAAAGTCTCAAAATCACGTGTGTGCAGCCTGTTTCAGGGTAATTTTCATCTGTATTTTATTTCTTTCCCAATTTGGGGCTGTATGGTACTGTTACAGGAAACAAGCAGCTCTCCATGGCTTGGGTGGCTAAAGTGAAAGAGCAGAGCAATACATCTATCTATCTATTTATCTATGTCTATGTGACTTTCATAAGAACTGAGATGAGATATCTGAAAAGTTCTAAATGTAAATACTCAGTTTGGTCTAGTTTTTGAGGGATAGAGAGCCTAACTCTCTTATTAACTCCTGAGACTTCTTCCCCAAGATGTAATGCGTGTTGATGTTCATAGTCTTATTTATACATAGGCTTTGGTAGTGTTGCATTCCAAAAGTTCTTTCATGGGCCAAGCTCCCTGAAAATGTGTTGGGAGTAAGAGATGGAAGAAATGAGATGTAGCCATTCTTTAAAAATATGGTTCATAGATGGCTGTAAAAATATTGTAACAAGAAATATGGAAAAACAATCTTAAAATCTTATCTTAAAATCCTTCTGCTACCTATGTAGCTATGTATATTTATTTGGTGTTTGTAAGGGAATGCACAGGTAGCAGTTGGAAGAATGATTAGCAAATTTTGATTCTCAGCAATATCATCAGTAATCCTTTTGTCCCTGTATGAATGATCTATTAAAATTTCATATGAAGGTTTTTAATTTTTTTTAAATCAGATGTCAGAGTCTAAGTATAACACACAAATTCAGTAAAAGAAAGATCATTGCGTTAGCCCTCTCATTATCATGTTGCCACTCTTCCCCTTCCCTGTATGTTGTATTTTTAAGTGTGAGGTCTTGAAGTCTTGGCCTTTTCTTTCAATTCTGTCTTGCAATTGTTTTATTATGCAACTGAGGAAAAGTGTGAAAATATAAAGTGATTAAAAAGGAAAGAGCACTTGTTCTTATTTTGTGATGTTCTTTCAAATCTTGTCACTGGGACTTTGGTGCAGAGTGAATTTCAGAAAAAAGATGTGGATTTGTCATGGGCAACCCTGGATTTGGGTTTCATTTTGCAAATCCAGGGCAGAGCATGTGGCTTCATGTTCTGAACTTCCTGGGTTCATTTCAGATTAGGCTTCACTCAATGGAAGGGAAATCAGGCTGAAATACCAATAGCTTTGAACATCCTATCCATGACATTTCTTGGATTCTTTATAGCTCTGTTTTTTTATTTGTATAGAGAGTGTTTGAGCAAGTACAAACTAGCCTAGAGCTGGTGTGAATGCAGCAGAAGATGCTTTCTGAATCTGGAGCTTGACTATGCCCAAATCAGATATGGTTTTGACAGTACAGTATGTGGCTGGAGGGGAGTCAGTATCTTCAGTGAATGGACAAAAGCACGAACCTAACACCAAGCACATTAAAGCTGTTTTGGTATTGATATGGTTACAGATATGGTTATCTCTGATACATAGTTTGTATGCATGTAGATCCCAAACGCCACACCTAATATAGAATAGTAAAAACCTTTCATTCTTTGTGAAATATTTCATTCTTTCCTTCATTCTTTTCTTTGTATCTGTGCACCAAGGAACTAAATTATGCTTCAGTAGCTAAACAAATTATGCAAAATTATACACCATGAATATTTTATATTCCAGAACCCTGAAGCAAGGACTTTCAATGGCTTCATGTCTGCAGCAACCTGTGTCATACCCAGATGAATTCCACAACTGATAAATCTCTCTTCTTCCTAAAACTTTACTCAGGTCTTTATGTTTTTTTTTTCATTTGTTAGTGATTATTAATAGGAATGTCTCGAGGCTTTTATTGTATGTAAGAAAATGGAAGTTACTGCAGTCAGCCTTCTTTCTACTACTGTAGAAAGTTATTCCCTTTATAATTCTGAATTTATTTAAAGTGTCATAGAATCACATTAAAAAGGTAATGTAACAGAAGCAAGACTAAGTTTAAAAAACAAGCTAAACCATACTTCATCTGATGCTGGACTGCACCTACTCTGATATATCTCTGGTTTAATACCTTTTTGTGTGCCAAAGTATATTTCCTTAAAAACATATTTCCCATTTTTCTATAAAAATTTAATTACAAAGCCACGTAGGCAGACTGTAGCTCTGGTGCCCTGGAAAATGAGAGCAGTTTATAGAAAATATTTGAAATTTTTCATTATTGAACTAGTTTTAATTAATTATCTCATCCTGTTTCCATCTAAAACTAAAGAGCTGGCATCTTGAGATCACATGCATCTGCGGCTGAAGTGGCTGGCAAAACAGAAATCTTGCAATTATAATTTAACAAGGATTCTTTGGCACTGCTCACTGGTTCCTGAGATGCAGAGCCTGTGAGTTAATGCCATAATTTTGACTCCAAGTGGCACTGAAATAGGGGGTGTGGATATATCTCAGTGTGCTCATTAATCTTTAATGGGTTCCAATAACTACATATCATATACTGGCAAATGCTGGAGCAGGATTGTAGTTTTTTTAATTGATTGTAGTTTTTTAAATGAATAGTAAATAGTCCAGTAAAGGGGACTATTTACTATTCATTTAATATTACTTACTTTTTAAGAACATGACTCGTACAAAGTATCTACTAACTCATCCAAAGAATCATAGCTTAATCTTGGAAGCAGTTTTGGGAGGTAGTGTACCTGGTTTCCAATCAATTCCATGCCTTTTGTTGATACCAATATAGTTCAACAGAAAGTGAAATTTATTAGTTACGATAAAAATCTTCACTACCACAGGTAATGCTGACATATTTGAGCATTTATGCTTTATGTTGTGCGTACTGCTGTAGTATTTCAGTATTAATCTATTTGTCCTCTTTTACCGTTGAAATTGAATGTGCCATTACTGACAATGCAGATGATGACAGAGGCCCTGTTTTGAAAGGTATTTGAGAATTTATTTTGTTTAGGTACATACTGAAACTCTTTAGCTGGAACTGTAAGGAGTAGCAGTATGCTGTGATGTCTCTGGCTTACACCTTGCTCATATGGGCATTCATTGCAGGTATGGTACATGTCAGTCTATTAGAAAACACCTCATAGCTGCAGTAGTCCTAGTTTTGGTGTCCTTACTTATTGTGGCTTAATTTGCAAGGGTATTTACCTGAATGAAATGTGTAGTATTGTTACTGTCTGCTGGCCACCACGAGTAGTACTATTCCAAAATTAGCTAGCCTGTGTTATTAAATAGGTAAGCAATAGACAGTATACATAGCTATCTCCTACTGCCTGACAGACTGTGTGCGCTTATCAGTTTAGAATACAGTGCAATTACAGAAAGGAGGAACAACATATTTTGTTTTCATTTTACAAAACTAATCTCTTTTAATGAACAGGGCTGTGTAGCTTGACAGTCTTTCTTTAAAAGTCATCTGATTGTGCATTTTTCTTTGTGTGTTTTAGAGATGTTATGGCTTAGGCTTGACTATTCAGTTTTTCAGAGGAACATAAAAAATAGAGTTTATATTGTTCATTATTTTTACAGCTCAGTGGAATGTACAAATAACATTTATAACACATAAATAGGCAGATAAAATTATGAAATATCATTGAGGAATTAACCTGAGATCCTGATCATATGAACGCAATGTCTCCTTTCTACTACAGGATTTGAGTTTAAACTGAGAAAACATAATTCTGATCTTAAAATCTCATTGTGGTATTTTGCCTTTTAAAATGCTTTTATGCTGAAATATGGAATGCTTAGTCATGTCATAACTGATCCCATATACAGGATTCGAGACTGGAGAAATACAATCTCTAAACCTATATCAAAGAAAAGACCAAATGAAGAAAAATACTCTTCAAATAGGTTCTGTACCTAGAACTGTTTAAAGAGAGAAATAAAACCCAATATTTTTAAGAAAGAGCCTCTGGGCTTAGCATATGTAACAGAAGGTATAAGGGTAGTCTATGGCTTCTACTTCCTGTGAGAAATATTGAATGTTTCATGTACTTACTTGAAAAAGCAGATTGCAATGTCCTGTCCTTTACATACTTAGAAATGCAGTATTTCTTTGTGTAATTCTAATATTTCAGAGAAAGGAAAAATGTGCACAACTTTATTCAGAAGAAATTTACAACAGCAAAGTGAGATTTTTAACAGCTTTTAATAAAATAGTGCATGTATTGGTTGCTTTTTTTGATGGGCTTTTAAAGTAACATTTAAGTGTGAGCCAGTTGGAATAGCACACACAGCTGCAGGAGAATAATGCAAATTTTGACATTTGAGGTTCAGTAAGTTGAAGCTTTGTTAACTTTTGTACCAAAAGGATAGTATTTTGTTATAAGCAAGCAGTAGAATAAGGGGACAATGCACTGAGCCTTAAAGTGAAGAAAGTCAGGGGATGTTTGGTTTGCCTGAAGCCTGAGTGTTTAAGTCAACTGAGAATTACTTACCCTTCTTTTGAAGAGAACTACTACTCCTACATTTTTCAAAACTCTTTTTTTTAATGTCTTTATCACACTATATCTCTGATGTATTATACCTGAAATATTCAGAGGCATGTAAAACAAATAGAAGCCAAATTCCTGTTGGAATACAGTGGAAGTTCAGTATCTTCCTTCTTTGAAGATCCCAGCCTACGTGGTCAGTGTATATTTTTTCAATCTTTGGCATTATAATTGATTATGACACCAAAACTTTAACATAGTCCAGGAGTGTAATTTGAGTGAGGAGGAGTTTGGATATTTGAAGGGGGATGATTAAATGGTCTGAATGAGGCTGTGAAACATATTCTGGCTGTGGGAGGATAGAATTTGGCAAGAATAGGTTGGCAGGACAGAGGAGTTTGAAGCTTGATGCTGACTTTTTTTCCTGTGATTCAACGTTCTACCAGAGTGTGGGGGGAAAAAACTAGAAGAATGCCTGTGAGGATCAGGGAGAAATGAATACCTGCTCAGGGGAAGAGGATTTCGGTTTGTCACTGCTACTCACTTTCCTGACCTCATGTGGGAACAGGTGGGAAGATAGGGAGATTGTCATATCTAGATGGATTTACTAACACCTATAATAGAGAGGCTCTTAAGAGAGAGATTTGCTAAGATACACTTGTGCTACAATTCTTCTAGGTATCCTAAGGGAATTGAACATGTAATAAAATCCTTTTGAATGTAAATCATTGGAACTTGGGTTCACTTATAAGTTACTAAGTTCAAGCCAAAATCAATGTATTCAGTGATAATTATGCATTAGTGATGTGTTCCAGGGAACTCAGGTGTTCAAGTAGCTATTCCAAGCCTCTTTCTTCTTTTTGAGATAGCAGTATGGGTTTATTTTTAGACTATATTCTTCATGTTAACTCAAATTTAAATGGCTCCAGTCCATCCTAGCATCAAAATAAACATCTGTATGGTTTTGATACATGTAAGACCCCTTCTTGTCTTTTGAGGTGCTAATGTTTAGTTCTTTGAATAATCTTTTCTAGCTTTAGGGACTGCACTGTGGCAGGAACTGTGGCGTTTGAGATTTACTACCTGTACTGTTTAACACTGATTCAGCGTTTCAAACTGGCAAGCCTCATCATCTTGACTTTTCTTACAAATGTTTTCTTACAAGACAGGTTTCCTCTTCTACCTTTTTCTTCTGGAGCTCTAAGAAAGGATTGGAGGAGAGTGTGTGAGGAAACAGAGCAGAGCTGAAGGATCCCCTTGGTCAGAAAGCTGTTAACTCATGTACACTTGGGATAGCTAAATTCCAATACCTGAATGTGTGGAAGTGTAGGGAGTATCTGATTTCCAGCCTTTAAGGATGGGGCAACTCACAGAATTCTCTAGATCTGTGATCTAGATCTCCCCTAGGTCCATCCACTCCCTCTAGCAGCTTGCTTGAAGGGAAGATCTGAACTAAAATTCTTAATAAAGAAACCATAGGATAAGATGCCTTCAGGCCATTTTACAAAGCTTTCTTCTTCCCCAGCTCCCACAGAAGTTCAGCTCTGCTACCAAGTTGAATGTTGTACTAGTTTTCAGCGAGGACAGTCGGAAGGACTGAGGGTGACTGGTCAAGGATGTTTCAGAGAGGTGAAGCAGTCATACTCTGGGAGTTCTTTTAAATTAGGAATCTGGTAATGAGCTTTCTGTAGGCCCCACCTGGAATACTGTGTCCAGTTCTGGGCTCCCTGGTATAGAAAAGACAGGGACCTTCTGGAGAGAGTCCAGAGAAGGGCGACAAAGATGATTAGGGGTCTGGAACATCTCCCCTATGAGGAAAGGTTGAGTGAGCTGGGTCTGTTCAGCCTGGAAAAAAGAAGACTTAGGGGGGACCTAATTAGTGTTTACAAGTATCTTAGACATGGGTGGCAGGGGGAATTGGCCAGCCCCTTTTCAGTGGTCAGTGGGGACAGGACTAGGGGCAATGGCTGTAAGCTGGAGCACAGGAAGTTCCGCACCAACATGCGGAAGAACTTTTTCACAGTGAGGGTGACAGAGCAGTGGAATAGGCTGCCCAGGGAGGTGGTGGAGTCTCCTTCTCTGGAGATATTCAAGTCTCGTCTGGACGCCTATCTATGTAATATGAGATAGGGAGCCTGCTTTGGCAGGGGGGTTGGACCCGAAGATCTCTTGAGGTCCCTTCCAACCCCTAAGATTCTGTGATTCTGTGATTCTGTGATTCTGTAGTGAGACTTTGCTGTCCCTCACGTGACATGTTGAAGGACAAGGTGTGTCCTGAAAGGTAGAAGACTTGATTTCATTTCCTAATGTGTACATCTGCATGTAAACGGTGAAATAATTTTGCCTTTGAGGCAAAAAACTTGTACAGAATGTAAATTAACTTCAAATTGAAATAATTCATGGGTCTGAGGAAAAATAACATAATGGTTGTTATAACCATGTTTATGAAATGCTAAACTTTAACACGCAGTAGTCAGCCAAAGCTGTAAGGCAGTGTAAAAGACTGCACACTTAATAATTTTAAATGTTACATGAGTGCGAGTCGCTTGATTAAATTTATTAGAAATGTGTTACGAGCATTTTAAGAAATAAAGCATTTATCACAAAATGATGATTTCTTCACTTAAGCTCATTAGGAAATCACACATCAATTCATGCATAATTACAGGGGAATTTCTGCCACTCACTACAAATCATTACCACATTAGCTAAAGTTGACTTAATTTATCTGTGATTTGGAAAAGGTGGTATCTAAATAGGAAAATTAGCTTATACAGAGGATGAAACTATCGACATCATCACAAAGGACTTAGCCTCCTCTTATTTGTTAGACAAAGATGCACCTTTTAACTCTTTTATATGTAAAGCTCGTAGTTTTCAATGAGCTCTAAAGCTTTTCTTTCCATGTCAGAATCCCATATTATGGATCCAGTGCCAGGTACTTAATGAATCGTTGATAGTCAAGGCACGTTTACTTGCGCCAGACATACTCATTGTTTTTAATGATCATTGCAGTTTGAGATTGAATTGAAAGGGTTTGGGGGAGGCTGGGAGATGGGGAAGGAACAAGTTTTGCAAGCACTGGAAAGCTAGTCCGGCGCCGCAGCAGCAGAGCAGAAAATGAGCATTCTGCCAACACCCACAGCATTTACGCTGTGCTGTGTTTACATTCTGTGATGGTGGACATAGCTCTCCTGTTGCACTTTTATTTCCCAAACTTAACAGGAGTTTGAGGATAGCGTGTAAACAACAGCACCCAAGCTAGGGGGGTGACTAGTCACCAGGTGGCGGGTTTTTTACAACCGGTTTGCACGTTTTCGGTTGAAAACTCTTGTGAAAGGGGTATGTTCAGTTCAGCATAATTAGGCTGCATGCTCTTCTGTCCAGGAGTCGTGTAGAAGTGTATTTTGAGATTCAGGTCTGTATATTTAGGGACAAATTGCTCTGTAACTTTAGTCTTTCATTATGTGAGGCATGACTTAGTTCAAGAATTTCCCTATTCTGTATTCGAGTGCAGTATCATTCTTACTATTGGAAAGTATTTATGACACGGTTATTGAGTTTAATTAGAAGGGGGGTTTTGTCTTTTTTAATCTGTGGCATTTCTGTGATATGGCTTACAGAAATACTTCAAGCATCTGCAACAAACTGTGCATGGGGTGGTGAAGGAAGGCAGACGAAGGAGGGGTGAAGAAAGTCAGATTATTTTTAAATTGGCTCAGCTGTCAGAAATAATGTACCTGTAAATACACTCTCAGTTTTGTAGTGAACTGCTGATACTTTGTTTTCAGCAGCCCTCCTGAGGGGTTCTTGTGCATCCTTTGTTTGGGGTCTTTTGTATAAGCTCTGGATCTGCAAGTTGAAAGTTATGCCCCTCCTTCCACGTTAGTTCCTCACATTTATAGACTAGAAGCATTGTTTCCTATTTCTTTCTGAATTTATCTCCCTGGCAACATGTGAGCCACTTGTGATTCTTTTACTACTAACTTTTCACTTCATTTGCAGTCTCAAACACATTTCTAAGAACTGTTAATTTCTGAGTAAGATGTAATATTGAATCATATATGGTAAATTCATGATTTTCAGTGACATTATTATATTTTCATGTTGTTTTTCACATCCTTTAGTGTAAGGTAGGATGTGAGGTTGCATAAGTTGGCCGTGCCAATGAAATGGCTTGCTACTGCCAAAAGGGGTGGTCCTGTTCCCTCCTCCTTTCTGGTCCCTGTCTGACCCTTTCCTGAGCTGACTGGGCATACTAAACGGACAGAGAAATGTTCACTTATTTAGCAAAAGTTTTCCTACCAGCACTGCAAGTTGAAAACCACCCTGAGAAGTCCAGACATTTCAGTGCCTTTGAATAAATGGATTGGTTCAGGTGTCTTAAGAAACCTCGTGTATATAGTAATAGTGGCTCTTGAGTGTGTTTTAATGATCTTTTTTAATGATTGTTCCTCATTCTATTATGATAAATAATATTTTCATATAGGAGTTATGATTGCCATTGAAACAGATGAATATGTTATAAAAATAAACTTGACAAGAACTCTGAGATAGCTAATGTCACTTCCACTTTTAAGATCTGTATGGCATCCTCCCACATCTTACATGTATCATATTATCAATCATATCATAGTATATAATAGTATCAATTATATCATAGTATCTTATTAATAAACACTTTGTCTATCCACTTAAAAACAAAGGGCTTTTTCATCTGTGCAACTTTTAGAAAACTTTCTTTCTTTATTCTTGGAAGAGTAATTTGTAACCAAATTAGTGATTTGGGTTGGAAAGGACCTCGAAAGATCACCTAGTTCCAACCCCCCCCTGCTATGGGCAGGAAGACCCTCCGCTATCTTGAAGTGAGCATTGCATCCTAGGTAGGAGGCAGCATATTTGACAGAGAATGCCAACGTTAGCAATGGATGAAGACATTGTAATGACAAAAAAAAAAAAGAAGGGGGAGAGAAATCCAAGAAACCAATCTGAGCAGCCATTCTACTGCGGTGACAGGCAGCAGTTTAGTACATTGTATCAAAATGAATGGGCTTTGCATAATTGATTTCAACATACTAGTAGCCTGAGGTCTGAGCTGCTCTAACCCAGAACTTATTAGCCATGCTACAAAGAAGGGAGAAAACTCTGCAATCTGCTACAGGGGAGGTAGAGAATAGCATTGCTATTAGAGTAAAAGCTTTAAAAGTAGGACAGAGCTACTAAGAGAAACCCCCTTTGTATATTTATTGGGGTTATTCTGTTCGTCTCATTCAAATATCATAAAAAGCTATTTTAAAGTCTTTGTGCAATACCGAATACTGAGAATTAAAATCTTATTATTCGGTAGGTTTTATTACCTAATTCAAATGGCATCCCTGCACAAGTGTAATAGCTGTGTTGTGAGGCCTTTTGTAACAGGGATGCTTTTTGAATAATCTCAGCAAAACTGCAGACACAAAAATAAGTAAGGTGCACTTATGGGATGCACTTTACTTGGTTGTTATTGCACATTCACTTACTTAGGAAGACTAGTTTTGTTTAATAATGCCCTGTTTGAATCAACAAGTGTGTTTCCCAGAGCTTCCTAAAGAGAAGATGATTATGTGCATCACAGAAGCACATACAACTATATTACACAATGTGAAAACACTTGGCCATAAAGTTATTGTGTTGAACAAATGAGAATATGTAATTTTAATGTCCTGTTTCCTTGTAAAGGAATGCTGCTATATGTTGTCTGTTTTGCTTTTCCTCTTATGAATAAGCAGGTGCTCATGAGCTTATGCAGAGTCTGGATTCATGCAACAGACTCCTGAGAGTAGAGGAATATATTTGATAGAGGAAAAAACAGATTAACTTTTCTGACTAGAATCAGAGATGGGCAGATGCAGGTGAAGGACTGGGAAATGAGATTTGAATGAACTAATGTGTTCAGTGTCAGGATTCCCAGGCTATTAGACTTCTTCTTTAGAAGACCATGACAAAGCTCTTCATTAGTGTTCGTTACGCTTCATCCAGCAATGTGAAATATTGACAGTGGCTCCTTTAAACACAAGTATTCTGCATAGATCAGCATCAAGCACCTTCATTATGCCCTTGCTCATATAAGGAGCTAAATGGTATTAAGAAGAATATTGTGCATCTATCAGTAGTGGTAGTGTTTATTGTGAGTGGATCCAGTGCTATGATTGACTGAATGAGGCTCAGTACTCTATAATTAGCAGACTTTATAACCTATTTTTTAAAAGTTTGACTAGAGAAAGTTTGAGTAAAGAGAATTCCATGTTACTGGAAATGTTTTATTCATTTATTTTTTTATTTGCACTACTTTCACAGAATCTTCATAACCTTCACAGAACTGTAGAAGTTTCTGAAATATCCTACACTGTTGGAACAGAGACTACCTCAGAAAGACAATGAGGCAACTCTGGTCATTTTTGTTTGGTCTTAGGCTACATGAGCCTGTGACATCCCTCGCAGCAGAGATTTGGTGAAATACAGGTTCAAGGGGCCCATTCAGATGGATGTATTGATCTATAGGACCCATTTTTAAGTATCTTTTCTCTTCTAGTAAAGCCATCAAATTGTTTTAGAGATTGAATCATGATTTTTGAGATTTATGCTGACATTGCTGAAGGGGAAGAATATAGGCCAGGTAGTAACAGCTTTAAAAATATTCTGATACTGTTCTTGAGAATTTCTGGCAGAGCACATCAGAAAAAAGTTGGGTCTCAGTTCAGCTTTGTCTTGCACAGCAGGTTGGACTGATAGTTGGAGGAAATAATTGACAATGATAATAATATTAATGACTTTTTTTTGCTTGTTTGCAAATAAATCTAAGATAGATTTTTTTTTTTTACATTAAAATAAACATTAGTGGAAAATTTGAGTTAGTATAATATGACTTTTCCATAAAAGGAGCCTTGTAAAATGCTGATAAAAAACCTTACCATTCCTATAATGTGAAATTCTTGCTCTGTGGAGAACGGTAAAGATCAGCATGTGACATGCACAGGTAACTTTTAAAATTGTTTTCACATCTTTTCTCTGAAGTTTCTCTCTCAGAAGAGGAGACAGGCAAAATAGTCTGGTCTGGTTTTGAAACCAGAATTGTGAACTGTTTGGAGCATCTTCAAATCATACTGACATCAGTGGGGAGCCAAGAATCCTCAAAATGAATGGTCACAGGAACACCAAACAAGAAGGAAGCATACCCTTGTTTAATTCTTTGCTGTTTCAATTGGCTTCCAACATTTGTCCACATACAGACATGTTTACCCACTACATCTTGCTGAAACAAGTCTTCTGAATGATCCTTTTCAAATATTTTGAGGCAACATGGGAGGAGAAATACAGAGACTATTTTATATGGATCACATATAAATCTGTGCCTTCTTGCAAAGTTTGTCCATTTCTGTGAATGAGTTTAAAGAGTAAAGATGTTTTGCCTATCTTGAAATAAATACGTACCTGTTTTGCTTTTGAAGCTCTAGTCTGTTTTCAAGCAGAGACTTGAAATTTGTCAAGGCATCCATCCAAGTCTACATTTAGCTGTGTTAAGTTCTCCAGTTTTGGTCAGTCTGTGAGCCTCTGAAAAGCTAAGCTGGCTCACAAAACAGGCAGATTTGTCAGAACCTAAGAGCTGAGTTTAAGATCCACAAAGATGCTCAGTCTTCTGATGAGCTGTAGGTTTTGGGGGGTGGGCAGTAGACATTTTTAGGTAGGAGCTGTAAAACTAAATACATTTGTGGATATTGCTCTAGGGCTCTGATGGTTCTCTGTCCATGCAGAATTTCATGTCCCTCCAGGTATTTTTGATGCCCACTCAACTGAATGCACATTATCTTAGGGCTTTGGGGTTCAAATTGGTTGGTTTTTTGTGTTTACTCTTTGCCTGTTGCAGCAGCGTGCAGTGCCAGGACTGATTTTCCCCTTGTTTTCTCAGACCTTTTGCCATTGCAGCTTGAAGGAAAGTTGGCATGACTGCAAGTGGAGGGGGGAAGGTTGGGTGCAGGAACCCCAGGAGAGGTCTGCAGAACTGGGGAGAGCTAGGAGGGAACAAGAGGAACTGGAAAGGGGATTGGAAGGGTGTAGGTGGAAGAGAATGTAGGTGAGGATCTTTGGAGCAGTAGAGCAGAGAAGGGGGGACTGGTGAATGGGGAAAGAGATAGCAGGACAAGCAGGGCTGGGACTGAATAGAGCCAAGGGTATGGGAGTGCAGGAACAAGCAAGATGGATGGAAGATAATAAAGAGCAGGAGCTGAAGTGGGTAGATATGAGTGGAAGTAAGGGGAAAGAACAGAAGTTGTGGACGGGACTACCAGGTTTTTTCTCAGGAAGTAGAAATTCCAGAATGAAAGAAAACCAGAATTAAGCTTGCTTGAGTGACATTTCCCATGTGCAGGTTAAATATTTGGTTTAATGACATACTTGTAAATACATACTTCTGCTAGAATGTAGGATCCTTGGGGCTCTGATCCTGCTTGATTGTGATTGGTAATATATTGTGGATGTATTTGACACACTAGGTGGTTTTTTTTCTTCTGTGCAAATAAATAGGCAGTCAGTAATGTTTTCTAGTTGCATTAAAATGTAACAAGTTAGCAGGTTTACTGAATCACTCTTCTGCTTGTTATTTTTGGTATTTTGGTGTGAGGCTCTTTGCACAGACCTGAAACAATGGGCTCTCATAGATGGGTTTGTTTTTACTAGAAATGATAGCTGTAATGAAAAGCTTTCGTCCATGAAGCCATCTTTGTTTTTTCCTCCTCTAACCCAGTTGCAGAGATTTCAGTACATAGAAAATGAGTTTTAGATACTCAGATTACATCTGTTTCTATTTGATGATCAGCAGCAAACTGGTGCATTAGTAATAAAGCATGGCTCTGCCATGGGGCAAAGCTGAACTCAGAGGCAGGCTCATCCTCCCACACCGCTGCCAGCATTGCTAATTAAATAGCTCCCGTGGAGGGACGTTTGGGGAGGGGAGTTTGTGTGAGTGGGAGGGGAAAAAAATCTTCCTGTTTGTTGAATTCAGGAGTCCCATGACAGCTGGTTCTCCAGTGTTTTACGTTATTTGTTCTCTTATCCTTATTTCCCTCTTATCCACAGCTAACTCCCAGTAAAGGCACCTCACTCGCAGCTAAGAAAGCAAAAGAGAACGGGTATTCTGCCCCTGAGAGTGGTCTGAGGAGGATTAGTGTAAAAGCTGTGCGACTGGCATTCCTCCTCACCCCTTCCCAGCCTTCCTGTGCTCACTCATGAATTAACATTATTTCCTTAGGCAGCAAGTGGTCTGGGACCTCAAAACTGAATTTACATCTAAACAGGCAGGAGATACGTTACAGTTGGTGAAAACGCAGCTTGCAGTGTGTATCCCTGCTCAGTCAAATCTCCTTGGTTTTCTGACTCGTTTCATATTGACTTATCTCATTTCAGAAGGCAAAGAACCAGCCTTCTTGAGGAATACCTGTGGCCTTCTGTTCTCTTTGGCATGATACGAATGGAATTCTTTGCCCAGAAAAATAAAACTGCTTACAACTGGCAGAAACTCATTTTGCTAAGAATGTTGGAGGTGATGTTTCCCTGGATGTTGGATGACTTTGTTCTTCAGGCTTGTTATGAATTACAGAGAAAAATTCCTTACCGTGGCTTCTCTCAGCATAACAATGAGCTTGGCTCTGCTACAGACAATTTTCCACTTAGAAATTGTTGGTCTGTTTAGATACTCATATACATTAATGGCACATAAAAATTAATGATTTTAGTATGCTTATCTTGAGATATCTTGCTTCCAGGTATTCATGCACAGACCTGGCTTAAGGCATCTCAGAAGTGAGGGCAAAGTTTGATTCTCTGCTCTGAAAATAAAGGGCCAGGATAGGAAAGCCATAGCTGCTGTAGGAAGAGGAGAAGCACTGGTGTGAGTTACCCTTCCTACTCTCTCCAGGTAACTGCTGCCCACATACTCCATCCTCTTTCCTTCCTCAGTAAGGCAGGAGTAGCAGTCAGCATAGCTGTCCTTGCCAGTGACCCGTAATTGTTAGCTCAGTGATTTGGCTTAGTTTTCCCTAAAGTCTCTAAAAAATCAGGCTAAGGGGTTGTTTGAAATCCTTGAAGTAAAGGTTCAAAACAGCTCGTAATTGCAGAGTGGTAGGCAGGATTTCTTTTTTCTACCCAAATCAACCTACTAAATGTTTCTGCCTGTTATCTGTATGCTGTTTCATCAAGTAGTTGTGGACTGACTACACAAGACATGCATCGTAGTCTGCTAGGGAGGGTGGATTCCTTAAGCAGCTCTAAACATCTCCACAGATTTGAACTGATACCTAACCTTTGGCTTCCAAACCTGTCTGCAAGATCCTGATTTTTCCAGGGTTCTGAGCAGCTGTTGGTCCTTAACAGTTTTGATACCCAGACCAGCTGTATGCATGGCTAAGTAGGACCATACTGACCTTTTGTGGTTAATGATACTGCTGTTGTTTTCAGAGCTTACCTTACCTGCATATGTTCTTAGGTATGCATGTGTTGAGTTTAGGAACCGGAAAAGAAAGTGATTTTATGTCTGCCTCTGGGTTGTACTCTTAGAGCATGGAAGCAGAAGAAGAGCATGCAGTCCTGCTTGCTTTGCATCTGGTTTTGCTAATTTAAAGGAAGAAAATCTCTGAAGAAGCTGAAGTGAGGGAGGATGAGTTATTTTCTGAACTTCTGCATATTCAGTTACTGGTAGGCAATTCTTTTGAGAATTTCTTGGATATATACCTACTTGTGGATCTTTAAGTCCAGATGCTAATTGAGAAGAGTACTAATTAAACAATGACTATCCTCCCTTCCAAACTGCCCCCCTAGAGAGCTTTCAAATCCAAAGCTGCACAAAGAAAGCAGTATTGTGTTAATTTTACTAACAAAAATTTTGTACAAAGCTGCCCTAAACCTCCAGTCCCAACCTCTCTATAAAATGTGGTTTATTTGAAAAAAAATTTTGAATAGGAGATGAGGAGGATTATGTAGTCTGTTACTGATGCTACAGAATCATCTGTGTAACTTCACAGAGGCTTGCCTTTCCCAGACAATGATTTAACATCTTGAAATCTAGTTTATATAATCTAGTTTCCACTTATAATGGATGTGGTTTTGGGAAGAGTACTGATAAAAGCTATGCAATGATTGAAATGGAAATTCTAAACCACCTTTAGCAATAGTGTAGATATAGGATGTAAAACCACCTTGTCCCTGTGAAACATAGTAAAGTGCAACCCAGCCTTTAAACCTTTTAGTTCATCTATTCCCTCTGGACATTTTATGGCTATTAAAAATACCATCTTCAGGGCTAAGTGCTAAAGAGACTCTTACCCCAAATATTATTCAATCCTGCGTCTCGTATGTGGGAGTTGTAAGAGGAAGGGAGACCATTTATAAACCTTTGGGGAAGAGGCACATAGTCAGTATTCTCTGTCTCCCTGCCCTCCAAGAAATGCTATAAAAAACTTTCCCTAAGTAGAAGAAACATGAAAGAAGTGCCATGCTAAAATAGTAAGATCACAGATAGCGATGGCTACCTTATTTAAAGACATTCTTTTTTAAAGGCAGATAATGTTAAAGGATTATGTGGTTAGCTGCAATCAGCTAGTGATTGACTAAACAAGAACATCTTCTGCTTTGATAGTTAATGAACTCTGAACAGTCCACTGCTAAAAACTAAAATTTTGGAAGGGCTTCTTCCTGACCTGGGTAACAGTGTTTCTGTAGTTGATGGTCTGTATCTGGCTGCGTAGCTGCTGCTGGCCGGGAGCAGGGATTCTAGAGTGTAGTGGAGAATTTCCTGGGCTGGTCATGGGGAAAAGCAAGAAGCTTCTGTTGTCAGAAACTGCAGCAGTGGTTCGAGTATATTATAATACCCCACTGGAACCTAAAGAAACCATTGTTCTTTGGTTTTCCTGAGGACCTGCAGAAGAAGGTGAATCAGGCAGAAGCATATGTGAATTAATTTCCCTCACCCAGCAGGGTTCCGTGTTTATGATGACCAGTTTTCTTCCCCACACCTGGATAAAAGCAGGTGTTGAGGGGAACAGCTGTCATCTCCCTCCCTTACAAGATTGGGAGGCCAGTGTGGTTCAGCTGAGAGGTCATGGGATGCTCATTGATGGGTTTACTTTCCCTGGAAGAGAAAGGGAGCAGCATCAAGAAATGCAAACAGTGGGGTGGCACGCTTGCTCCTTTGCTTCTTTTGTCTCATCAAGTGGTTACTGAGAAAGCATGAGGAGAGCAATGAGGAAGGGGTTGTTGCTGGAAAGGGAAGTTTCCCTGCAGCAGCACCGTGTCCCCCTATCAGCAGCAGTAGTATCACCCTGAGGTGGCAACAGCAACATGTCTGATCAGTCAGAATTTCAGACATACAGTGGGTGCATGTGTGTTCTATCTGGTGGAATGGTCATGTGAGCATTGAGCATTTCGGGGTTTCTCAGCTGTCATCCACTCCGTCCCTGAGAAGCAGCAGAAGTTTTGGCTTAGTACAGGAAACCTACCAATCTCATCTAGCCTTACAACAAAAATGTCAGAGACTTCATAAGAGAACCCTGGAGATTGTAAGTACCTGCTTGATAGAGTGTATAGGATAAGTGGAGCTGTGCAGAGTGACAGTGCAATTTCCACAGCATGTGAGCGTACCTATGCAGTGTTCAAAGGACAGAATGCACCTGGCAACATTGGGGATACTAGAAGTCTGCCCCAGATGCTTCCAACAGCAAGTAACATTGCCAGGTCACTCTTCTGGCTGCTAGGAAGCCCTCCAGGCTTTTCTACAAACCCTGTCTCCTTATCTGAGTCAGCTGAATGAAGTTATTTTTGTACCTGTGTGGTTAAATTGGCTGCTGCTAAAGTGATTGTAAGGGTGCTGCAGAGACAGACACCAGCAGTACGTTCAGGAAGAACTGTATATGCTTGTTGGTCAAATGCCTTTTTGTCATTTTAGCAGAGTGTGATATTAATAAGGCCCAGAAATATTTCCAGATTGTGTGCAGGTATGTCCTAGGTCAATGATGTGTTGAAAACTTTCTTCTGCCTAGAAAAGGATGGTGAGGTATCTAAAGGGTTTGTTGGGTGGGGGTGTTTTCTTGTATCAGTTTGCTTCCAGACTGACAAGAACCTCAAAGATGCATTTTCATGCTAGGGGAGAATAATTTGACTGCAATTCTGTATCAAGCTAGTTTAAGACTGAGCCAGTAATCACCAGTTTAGACTTTCATAGAATCACAGAATTATTTTAGTTGGAAGGGGCCTTAAAGAGAATTTAGTTCCAACCCCCTGCCATGGGCAGGGACACCCTCCACTAGCCCAGGGTGTCCAAAGCCCCATCCAGCCTGGCCTTGAACACTGCCAGAGAGGGGGCAGCCACAGCTTCTCTGGGAAACCTGTGCCAGTGCTTCACTATCCACACAGGGAAGAATTTCTTCCTAATGTCTAATCGAAATCTGCACTCCTTCAATTTAAGGCCATTATGCCTTATCCTATCACTGCATGCTCTTGTAAGAAGTCCCTCTCCAGCTTTCCTGGAGGCCTCTTCAGGTACTGGAATGCCACCATAAAGTCTCTCCAGAACCTTCTCTTCTCCAGGTTGAACAAGCCCAACTCTCACAGCCTGTCTTCATAGGAGAGATGCTCCAGTTCTTGGAACATCTTTGTGGCTTTCCTCTAGACTTGCTCCAACAGTTTCATGTCCTTCTTGTACTGTGAACATTTTGGATTAATTTGTACAGGTGATTTCTGTTGATAATGTTGATAAGGACTTCCCAACTATGTATAGCAGCTATTTCAAGACTTTTTTTTTAATAATACGTGGAGTTACTTAGTTGCCAGTGTTATGCCTTATTTGGAAAGCTCTATCTAGCAAGGGAGCTGGTGGGTTGTCTAGTAGATAATGTAGTAAAAGTAATGTTGCTAATGCAAAAATTGGAGATGTTTTTATGTAGTTGCTATGGACCTACTGAGTCACTAAGTACAGAGCTTGAGCTTTTGCTGTGTTTCATGTTGTTTATAGACTGTAAAGATGGTAGTCTAACTGCTACCAAATCGGAGTGGAAGCATTTTGCACTTGGGCTTGCTCAGGTGTGAAGCAGTGCTGGAGGGAGGAGGCTCTGGAGAATATAGCCATCAAATTCAATCATTATCTGCGAGAAGAACAGACGCTGCAGTCTAGAGGCAGGCAGGAGTGTGAGCTGATGTGGTTCACGTTCATCACAGTATGCTGCTGATGCTACTTAAAATCCTGACTAACAGGCACACTATTCCTCAGTGCTCCTAAACAGTGCAGTGCTTCTCACACTGTGTGGTGGGCACAGGACTTCAGGTGTGGACTAGCGTACTCATACACTCAGGTCTCACACCTGCAGGGTTTTGAGTGTCGACCCCTAGAGAGGAAAAATTAGTCTGCTAACTAATTTCACCACAGAGTACCAAACATTTTGTAGCCATTAAATCCTGGTATACTGTAGCTTTCTGGCTATGTTCCAGCTTTTACTGGCAAACACTTCCTTCAAATTAGCTGTGCTTTAGTACACTACTTTTTGCAAAAACCTGGTGATGCAAAATTTCAGTCTAAAGGAATATATTTTGTTGGATTTTACACTTCTTTGGGGTGTGTGTGTGTGTGTTGAAAATATGCTTGACAGTCTGATTTAGCTGCAGAGAATTGGAGGTGGAGTGGTCAAACTGAATAGAACGGTTATTCTGATTGTTAAGTACTTTGTGCCAGAAAGGACTGAATCCTCTTACTTATTTTGTACAAAGTTACATGCTGGTGCTGCACTGCTATGTTGGCAACCATTATGCACCCACAACAGTAACTTCTACAAACAGCCTGGGGGGTTGCAGTCGTCTTTATTAATAGAGTAGGAAAGTTGTGCTGTGTATCATGGTTTTGTATTGCAGAGATATGCTGGAAAGGTTTGAATATCTTGTGAGCATGGTGGCACTTGTGATAGTGATCAAAGCTTATTTGGAGAAATTAAGCTCCAGACGTGGTGCAGACTGCTTATGGTACAACTAACTGCATCTTGATGCTGTCTTTTCTCACAGAGATCATTGAATCATACAGCAAATTCAAATTGAATCATTAAAAGCTGTACAAAGCAGTTAGAGAAATAGATCCAGAATATGAGCAAAATAATCATCATAGCAGAATGGGAATGTGAGCTTGCCTCCCTATTTAGTTATGTTTTTCAGGAGCTTTGTTAAATACTGGCTTACATTTCAGATGCTGTCTGAAAAATCAAGGCCTTGTAAATTTTCCTAAGTTGAGACATCCCATATCAAGATTTCCAGATACCAATGTTCCTCTTATCAAGGTTGGGAGGTCTCCCCTTACGTACGTCACTGTCACGTCAGCGTCTTTGGGCCTTTGTGTTGATCAGAGATTTCTCAGGCATCAGTCAGCCCTGGACAGGTCCCTTGCTTTCCCTAGTCTAATCACCTTTATTTTTCCTTTCTCTCACAAAACCACTGCCTGACCAGGAGCTTCCTTGCAGGGCATAATTTTCAATGTAGAAAGCATTCTAACAAGATTATAGCAAGCAAACTGGGGAAAAATCGACCTAACGTAATAGTGAATTATCAAAGTTAGATAGAAGGTTTTGATTACAATGGTCTATTTTCCTGTCTGGTAGAAACACATTTTTGATAGTGAAGTGTATCTCACAATGGAGTGGTTTGGGGATTGCTGTTTGTACTTGGTATAACTAGACACATGTAATGGGAGAATTTTTCTCTACTTAGCCGAGACTAATGTTATTAAAAGAAATGGTGGATAAATTAGGACATGAACATCCTGTTGCCAGGTCAACCACATTCCTTATTTGTAAGTACCAGTGATTGTATGAGGAGGATAACGTAGTGAGGACAGGCAAGAGCTGCAAGCTCTCCATAGCACAGTGGGAGGGAAAGGTTGTAGAAAATAATGCCTTTAGCAACAGTGACCTAAAACCCTTCATTCTCTTATCGCTCTGTGTACATGTCAGTGAGAAAGAGGGAGAATTATTAGAAGTATCAAAAGGCAACATTCTGTTTCTTAATTAACTGTATTTCAGTTTCCTGAGGATGCACGCAACATATTTCTGTGTGTTTTCCCGGATTTCACTGGTGATGAAAGATCCTGCCTCACTTAAACTGCCCTCAATTTCTTCGTGTTTACAATAGATGATTTACTGCCTTTCCAGGTCTTGACTTTAATCCTGTAAATGTATTGGTTTAGGTTTTCATTACTAACCTTCTTGTGAAATCTACTTGCTATGTAAAAAAAAAAAAGAAAAAAGAGGCAAAACAAACAAAACAAAAAAACCCAAAGCCCCCACTCACTCCCCAAAAAAATCCAAAACAAATCCCCCCCAAAAAAGTAAAAGCAAGTTTGGGTTGGCTTTTTTTTTTTTTTTATTTGCACCATCAAGCAGAAGGTTGTCTTGTTATGATGAAAGTGTATAGCGGTCAGTCTTTCCTCTTTCTAAGCTGATGGTATTGGAAGTGTAAAGAGCAGTGATTCATCTGTGTGCTAAACAGTGATGTTTTAAATAGAAGGTTTAAAGTCAGTCAGTTGCACCATTAAACCCATAAAGTACTTATCTGGGGAGTGTGCCGTGTGTCTTATTGGCACTGATTTCCAGAAAATTAGGTATGATTCTAACTCTGGTGTCCTGTTCCCCAGGTACACAAGGGTGAGGAATACCATGGTGGGAAAAATGTGCTCATGCTTGAAGCAGAGGCAGTGCCTGTCTCTTTTCAGCAGGTATTCTTGCAGCCTATTAAGAGTTGCACAGACGGACTCCAAAGGGAGTCGCTTTCAGTCCTTTAACTTTAATGACACAAAGCAAGATAATTTTTCTAAAGTGAGGTTTAAAAGTTAGGCTTCCAAATAAGTGCAATCTTATTTTCTGCTGAGTACGCCGCAGTTCCTGTTTTAATCTGCAGAGGACTACTAGGTGCTCAGCATTTAAGGAAATCAGAGCACTTACATAGATAAGTACCTACACGTAGATGTAAGTCTGACAGGCACCCAGTTTGGAAAGTCTTGCCTACTGGGTGCAGTGTGAGTCGGTTGAGAAATTTTAGGTAGGCTCCTTGGGGCTGTGAGATGGAACCATTGATATAAAACACTTGTTTTCTAGCTAGCAATAATTTTATGAAAAGTGGCTGTTAATCTTATCTACTCTAATGCGTTTCCTTTTCCTCTGCTTGTTTCATAAGTCATTCTTCATTTGACTGTGGGGAAATCAAGCCTAAAGTATTGTTGTATCATGTGTCACAGCTGCTCCCATATAATTTTCTGTTCTATTTGCATAAGTTAGAACAGAATTCAAGTACACTTCTTCCCACCAAAGATTTCTGTTTGGTGGGGAGGAAAAGAATGCTAACAACTTGTCTTGCAGGTTTAGAAACCTCTAGTTTCGTCTTTACAAAACAAACAATGGCTTTTGCAGAAATTGTACAAGAAGAGAACTCAGAGGGAACCCAGGGGTTTTATTATTTCTGAAATGCAAACTGCAGTGAAGAGGGGACAGTTTTCTACACATGAAACCTCTGTCTTTTTTCTTTCACCCAGCTCTAAGGTAGTACTCCAGTATTTGTCTTCCATTTAGGATAAGCAAATGATTGGCACTGAGCGTTGAATGTTCAAGTGTGTCTTCCTTTTATCTCCCACAAGTACTGTTTCCCCTCATTCTCTTCAGTTAAGTCATGTTCTGTATTTTTTTTGCACCCTAGAAAAGGCTCTGTGTTCTTAATCTTGTTATCTGCTTTCTCAGCATTTATTCATTTTTCAATTGCCTACAGAAGTGGAAAGGTTAAGATACAGTAGCTGGGCTCTGTGATCGCTGAATCTTTGTAAAAGTGCTGCTTGTGTTTTCTCCTCAATTTGCCTTTTGTTTTACACAATTCAGCTTTAGGATAATCACATATTATGGTAGGCATGGCTTTTCTTCCATAGATGCACTTTAATGCGTTCACGGAACTGAATAAAATGATGATATATGTAGGCAGATGTGCTAACCTGTAAAATATATGACATAATGTTACTAGTTGGAAAATATGATCTAGCATAAGTTATTCAACACAGAAGGTGTCATGAAATTATCCATATCCTCTTTACTGCATTTGTTATAGCAGTGCATGTACACAACAGCATGTTACTGATGCTTCAAGGTCTTTGTTCTGATACCCAGAAGTGGTGTTTGGGCTTTGATTTGCTTCCCTGTGTTCTGTCACACCTTATTATAAAGCTATGGGTAGAGAATGTTCCTGGTAAAACAAATTAGGTCTGCAGACTGTGTGCTTTTACTAATTATTTTCCATATTCTCTGTTAGATGGATACTTTTCAGGTTGGTCTTACTCTTATGGAAAATTGTCTTGATAGATGAGTAGCTCAGAGCAACATCTGTAATTTATGGATATAGAAAATGCGTGCAGTCTCTCACTGTCTTTACAGATGTGCTTTAGGGCAAGTGAGATGTTCAGATAATGGAAAGGGGGAGTGTTAATAAATCTCAGTCAGGAAGACAATGCTTACATCTTTTCTTTAAAATAAATTCAAAGCTAAATTCTAAATTGCTTTTTTAAACATCATTGGTGCTTTTTCTTCATACTATTGCTGTTCTTGAATTGAATGGAAGATTATATGTTCGATGTGAAATTTAAAAATACAAGTAATTAGATCGGGAAATTCGTTTTCCGAAACAGAACGAGTAAATCACTCAGACCCTCCCTGTAAGACTAGAGCTTTTGATTAGTTGTTGGAATCATTAAAGTCGCCATCGGTGTTTGTTTTGGAATTAGAGAAAGTATTACTGTGTATTGGGAAGATGACTGCTACAGTATTAATAGCGTTATTGTAATCTGTGAGGACTCTGAAGACAACGAACAACGTAGAAAATGCTGCGGTGGAACCAGCCAGTGATCCGTACAGTCTTGTATCCTGTCTCTGACAGTAGCCAGTACGTGATGATTCAGAGGAAGAAATACATGCAGCCAATTGTGTTATAGTGTACCACAGAGGAAAATTTCTTTCTGGCCCCAGATGGTGCTCAGTTTATGCCTTAAAGCATGAGGATTGATAGCCATTGTAAATTTTACCTTAGCTAGCGTAACCAAATTGGATTGCTCCTTGTTGTCCATAACCTGCCCTTCACCTGGCCTTCATAAAATTACAGTCCTGCCCCTTACTGCTGGATTCGTAGCATTTACGTCTGCTGTTTTAAGCAGATGCAGTAGTGCAATCCGAGGACTTGTGCCACTGTTTTGCATGATGTCTCACACCATAGTATTTTTCATTGATAATAGCCTGGTTCAGTGCTTTTGGTTAAACTGAAAATAATACTTTTCTATGGGGCATAATGCTTTTCTACGTCACTGCACTCACCTTGTGCCAATTCTCTGCCAGCTTCATAGCAGCTGCCTCCTATTCTGAGCATGGGAGCTTTGGTCATGGGAAGAGTTGAAGACTACGCCCAGAATTGACATTCTAAGACTTCTGTGTCATTGCAGTGGCCAGAAAGGATAAAATAGGGTTCAGAGCATTACTGCACCTTGCCAATCTTGACCTGATCAGCCTCTGAAGGAGAAGTCAGTGTCAGTGCTGATCATTCTGTTCACTTTCTACATCCCGCAGAACTGACATTATACATCCCCAGCTGAAAACACAGGGAGTGAGGAGCTGGGAGAGAAACGAATATTGTTTTATTACAGCGCATATGTGACATTTGGACCCAAACTTCTGAAAGTTCCCTGGATTAAGCTGTTCAGAAGCAGACACCAAAGTCTTTGTATTATGCCTTGGTACATTTCATTTATTACACACCCATCTAATAAAGCCCTGTAGCCTGAGAGGAGCTTCCTGACATCTGACAGTCTAATAAAGTAGTTGTTCGTTGCAGTCAAAAACTGACCTGATTTTAGTCTGGCATTCATAATGCAAGGCACTGCAGGCTTTTCAAACTGCTTGCACTGATGCTGCTGCCCTTCCAGGTCTTCTTGGGTACAGGCTGGTTTGATGGATCACTGTATGTCTTACTGGTTTGTGCATTGACTTTAAGAAAGTCCTTCCAAGTCCTTCCCCGTGTCTAGGGTAAGGAGAATCTGCAACAGTACTTAGCAATTACTGTCCTTGTCTTTGCCTCTGTGGGTGAAGATTAGACTCTGACTTCACAGACAATGTTGAAAAACCAGCAAACAGTTATCACAGGAAGCAGATTTTGCTCAGCAGCTTACAGACTTGTCATTAGGTGCTGCTTTTGAGCCTTCCAAATGAATGTCCCACTGTCATTTTGCTGCTCCTTGGGAGATAATTAAACAACTCATGCCTCCTTGCCAAATGACCAGTCAAAGCCAGGGAGTCTGGGTTTCCTGAAGGACAGTGGAACATCATAGCAATCTTGGGAGAAAAAAAGCTCTTTCTCACTAAAGGAGGGAGGCTCAGCTTTGGTTAAGATTCCTTCTGTATCACTGGTGATGAATCTTCCGGATGGATCATTGAGGCTTTAAATCAGCAGGATGAAATGACCCTTTTGTTGTTTGGTAAAGTGGCAACATGTCACGTGGCCCATCTGTGAACCTCAGCTGATCCAATCCAGTAGAAATTGTCCTTGAGTTGTCAGGCTGTCTGAGCTGGCACATTGCCTCCTCCATTTTATAGCAGAGGCCAGTTCTACCAGCACTGCAGTAGTTGGATGCTCACTTGCAGTTGTGACATTCTATATGTTAGTGAGGGAGACTTTCTATGTCCTGTGAAGAAAGGGACTTGTGGTGGTGATGCACTGCTGCTTAAGCTTTGGAAAAAGCCTCTGTTGTCCTGAACTTCCACAGGCAGGGTTGGTTCTCTTGGGCTTGCATGGTCATGTCCCCTCACTCCATCTTTCTTTTCCCAGCTGAGTCACAGGACTGTAGGCAAAATTCCTTCTGAAGCAACCTTTAGGTTTTCCCCTCTAATACTCCTTTCTCCCAGCCCATATTGGTTCAGCAACGGGGAGGCTCTCTCAGAGCCATCTGGCTGTGCAACTGGAAATCTGGACGCAGCAGTCTTTGTGATCAATCACTGCAGAGGGACAGCATTCTTTCGCAGCCATCCTATCCGACAATAAGAAATTAGTGGGTTTTTTGCAGAAGAGAAATGAAGTTTTATATATCAACAGATGAACTGGAAAATTCTGCTGGCTTAATCTCAAATCTTAGATCTCCTTAAGTTTCTTGAGTCTTCCATGTAGGTCCACGAAACATCTTCTAATAGTGTGTAAGTATGATTTCAAGGTAGTTGCAGTCACTGGACTGCATACCTTCGTGGAAAAAATAAAACAACTTTGGTGTGATTTAAAGATGAGAAGCACCAATTTAAAGACAAGAAATAAGAGGAAGCCAGCTCTGTGGTTATTTGTGTATTAGGCTGACATTCCACACACACAAGAAAAACGCTTTTAAGCCTTCAGTATGCAAACTGTTCACTAAGTAAATCTAACCTTTTTTAAAACTCTTGCTTTTTTACTTACTCTGAGATACACTTTACCTTGGTCTTCACTGCCTCTCATTTCCTCTTGTTTCTTATGTTCATTTACAAATTTCAAAATTCAGAGGTCCCCAGGCCATAGTTTTAAGAAAAAATAATGTTTTTATATTGAATAATGTGAATAAGCCTGAGGAGGTGAATGTGAATCCAGGACCTTCTGAAAAGTCTTCCAGTTCAGCTTTGTCCCACATGCTTGGCTGGGCTTTTGTAACATTGATGAATGAGTGCTCAGACAAAAAGGGGGTGGGGGTGGGGTGTGGGGGTGGGGGAAGGGTTGTTGAACTCTGAGGCCACTTCATGGGTTGGGGGCATGTCCTGCAGTGGCAGTTATACAGCTGGAATAAGGCCTGTGTACCTCAGCCTACCGACCAGCAGTGTTGTGTTTCTTCAGCTTTGAAGGAGCTAGGGGGAAGCTGCTGTGCCCTGGAGCTCACTGGACTGTGGGAGCTCAGAGCAGCACGTTCAGGGGACAAGGGAAAATTTTTTAAACTCTCCTGGTAAAAGCTGTCCTTGGTAAATTCTTGCCTACTTCAGGCACATGATGGAGGAACAAAATCTTCTTTCCTGTGCCATGCAGTATTTTAACCCCTGTTGACCTTGGCATCTGATGAGGGTTACTTTGACTCAACCGCCCCTCCTCCTCAGGGAGGCAAATTCTTGCCTCTGAGGTGAGGAAGTGTCCCTGTTCCCATTGACCTCAGGGTTCAGCTCTCCCACAGGAATGAGATGCAGCAAGTCAGCTGTTTGATGGTATCTTTCAGCTGTCTGAAGCAGCAACCCCTTGGTCCACCTGTTCAGCAGTGCTGCAGGAATCCAGGGGCAGTTGCAGCTCCCACAGGGAGCTGTCTGAGCAATACCCCACGTGTCTTAGCTTGTATTCCACATCACTCTGTTAGCTTCTGAATAAAACAGTGGGATGGCATAACTACTCCCTTCAAGCAGGATTCAGAAAGGGGGCCTTGTGCACTCTTTCAAAATGATGTGGGGAACCTTCCTGTTAGGTAAGACAGCTGCTGGTTTGCATCACGTCCCAGCCAGACATGTGAGAAACAATATTCTTTCTCTCATCGATGTGTATTAACCTCCCTTTGCAGGGATGGCACTCATGTGGTGGCAATGTCTGGATGCTGCAGATTACCCAGGAGAGTGTGCATTGTGCAAGCATCAGGTTTCAGCAGTGCTGGATTTTGTTTGGGATATTTTTTTCTGCAGCATAAGAGCCATGTTAAATTGATTTGCATGAACCGTGGAAGCTGTTCAATGGGAAGAAGGCTAATTGTGCCTTCAGTTCACTCTTCTGTCCCTGCATGCATCCAGGGAATCTCAGACCTCCTGGTAATCCCAGAAGCACGTTTACACAGCGAGGTATGGTTTGTGTTTGATGTGCAGAATGCTGGTTCATTGTAATTTTCCCTATATTTGTACTCGAGAGGCCAAACCTCATTTTTGTTTGGCTTGTCCCTGAGTGCTGTGGAATAGACTTATTGTGTGAAATAACCATGAGTGTCAATCTCCGGTATTTCACCTCAGAAATTAATAGTACTTTCTTGAGACAGTCTCCCTCAACTGTCAAAGCCATAATACTGCTGAGCGGTCAGGCCTGGAGGGGGTTTGGGGAATGAGCTGCTCTGCATAGGTGCCATCGTGATGTCAGGCCCAGACAAACAGGACTAAACACACATTTGAATTTCCTGTCAATGTTAAACGTCCTTTCAGAAAAATGACTTACTTTTCTTTTCCTTCAATTTTCCTTCACCTTTTTTTAATCCTATGTGGCAAATCTACACCCACATGGGTATTTACCAGCTGCCCGAAACTCCCCTTCAGGAGAAACAAAGCAAACCCACTGATCCCCAGCACAGTCGCTTGCATGATAGTCAGCCTAGATTTGATGCCACTCGATGGGAAGAGGTGCTGTATGAGTCTAAAATACTTGTTAACACTGAATAGAGCAGGGGAGGCATGTTAGGGCTGTATTTTCTATCAGAGTGTGGACAGTAGGGAGCTATTTTCCTTAACAAAGTTTAACTCAGAAAAATATTTAATGTTAGTGAACAGATATATGTCATTAAAACTGTGACAGTTTATTAATTTGTTTCCTGTGATGTTTTTAAACCAGGCATCCTAGCTAGATAGCATTGTGTGTGCCCTGCAAAGTACTGTACTGATAGGGAAAGGTCTGTCACATCTGTTCTTGTTATTACCTTGTGTTTTCTAGGAGTAAGCACACCTTGAAAAAAAAAACCAACTTGTGATGCTATACACAAAAGTCATTCATTTTGTGATCATGGAATGCTTCTAGAGAAGGTCTGCATGTCTTTTGATTTGCCACTTCATCTTTATCAGTGTCATTCCCTAAGACACTGTGTCAGTGTTCCTGTGAGAATGTCCTCTAATGCAGTGACCCACTAATCTCTTCTAAATTGCTTTTTGCTGCTTTTGATTCCTGAAATGTGACAAAGTAAATGGAATTTCAGGCTGTGCTTGCATCTCTGGTATTCCATGGATATTGTTATTATTTACTTTATTTATAAACAAATGGAGGCAGCACGTTCACATACATGCAGTTGGAGGTGTCATCTTGAGTCTCTCTGCTGTTGCAGGCTCTGTTATATCAAGCACCACCATTAATGTAGTGACTCCATTTTTTAATGGATAAGGTACCTTGAACACTTCCTCCTTTTGCTGCCTGTCACTGCAGCACTGGCAGGGCATCATTAGTGCATAAATGCATTTTTAATCTTAGGCCTCCTCGGTGGTGGGGAGTGGCAGGAGGTGCTACATCTTGTACCCAGCAGCATGGGATTGGTTCCTTAGCATCAGATGCCCTGATTTTCTCTTCTGCAACCTAATTGCCCTAATACCTGAAAAACTGCTGCTTATTTTCAGCCTAATGGCCAGTTTATACCTCTTCTATTCTTGTGTCAGCTTTTTTCTCTGCCTTTGCCCCATGTTAGTTGCAGATAACATCCCAGTTTGTCCATCAAGCTGAACATCTCAGTTTCTATGTCCTTCTCTTGTAAGACAGGCACTTCTGGATTGTTGTGGCAGCACTTTTCTGCCCTGTTCTGTGTTGTGAATGTGGGTCTTGAATGTTGAGGCACACCATAATGTGCAGTTTTTGAAAGAAAGCTGTTTTACAGAGGCGTTAATACTTTTCTGTCTTGTGAAAATGCCTTGATTGATGCTTCCTAACATTACATTTGTCTCTTTCATAGCTGACTCTTACAGACCATATATTCTCCACTTTACTAATTTCTTATTGATGAGCTCTCAGCTTACTGCAGGAGTTTTTACAGTTAGCTCCCAAGTGCAGAATCACAGTATTTTTTTGTTCATGTGGGATTCATTCCACATTTCTATTGTTCTTGTCACCAAAGAAATCTGTTTCTTCTGGGGCAGTTGTTGTAATCCTCCTCTGTGTTGGCAGTGACACCCCACATTACTGACTGTCATTAGCCCACTTGTTTATGCCAAGGTTATTGAAGAAAACTCTAAACCAGATTTATCCTTGAAAAAATCCAGCCGCCAAGCTCCCCGCTGTCTGACATTCTTCTCCTTCATACCTCTTGTTGCTGTTTTTCCTTCACCCAGCTGCCTACCCACCAGCTACTACTTTCTAAATTGATAAATGGTTTCCACTAGAAATGCTTTACTGAAGTCTAGCTGTATGAGACTGACTGAATTTCTTTTGTCTTTGTCTAATACATGGATTATTTTACCATGTCAGCCTGGAGAAGTCCTTGAATTTTAGCCCATTTTATCTTTGTGTACATGTAATTTGTTAACCTTCCTTTCAAAATTCGTTCCAAATTCTTGTATACTCCTGACATCAGATTTACAGGATTGTATTCATTCATATTACTTCCCTAATTTTTAATGCAGGGATTACATATACTGTTCTCTAGTCCAATGATATTGGACAGACTTATAAAAATATTTGCTAGAAGACCAAAGGGGACTTGTTTCTATGATGTACAAAAAAGGCGTAGTTCTGTTTAGCTTTGTTTTCTGAAAGGCGCTTCTAACCATAGTGAGATGAGAGAACTGCTCATTGTGTGCTATAGGGGTGAGAAATCCTAGGCTGGTTTTTTATTTAGCCTTTAGTCTTTATAATGTATGCATTGGTTTTCATTTCAGTGGTTGTTTACAAAAACAGATCTTCTTGGAATAAGAATGGGGGGGAAAAAGAATAATACAGTGGTTTCCATTGAAGAAGAAAAAAAAATCAACTGTTGTCATTATATACGAGAAAGGGAAATTACTTTGGTATCTGACTTCTCACCAGCTGAGTTGGTAATAGAAATTGAGAAGCACTGAAATAATGTTCTTAAAGGGCTGCTTTCATTTTGATAGAGCTGCCTTTTTCTTGCATTTTAACTGGTTTTGAGCAGTCATCAACTATCTTGAATGTAACCTGACATGGCAGTATGTGTTATAATCTTTTATTAACATAGGGGTTATGATGACAAATTATGCCAGCTATATATTTATTCACAAATAGTTGTCAGCAGAATGTAGTCCCCATATTAGTCTAATTCAATGAATTTGATAGAAAATATTTTTTCATCTTTCTTTTTAACTTCTAATGATTAACTTAATCTTAGGAAGGCAGAATGCCATCTTCTGAACCGAGATTTGGAAAGTATTTGTCCAAGACCTGTTGTCTTTTTGACCAAAAAAACCTGTGAACTATCTAAAAGACCTGAGTGATGGAGGGAGCAATGCTTTACATTCATAGTTGTAGTTCCTTGGAGTCCCTTAGCAGTAGGTGGGGAATTGCTCTTCACACACTGATGCAGAGAGGAGAATGTGCAGTGTTGAGTCACTGGTAGTGCAGCCGTGAAGGTGTCTGGTAATTAAGGTGACATTGGGGTAGTGGTTGTCAGATGGTCTAGCTATGAAGCAGAGGATGTTCTTCCATTGTGGTTTTCAGTTTGCTGCAGGTGGATTTCATGGGTGATAAGGCTTGTTTAAGAGGCAGTCTGGCTCATTTCAGCCGAACTGTGCACATGAATATAGGAAGCAACATTTGTTCATTTTGGTTCATCTTCTTGTGCTTTGTCTAAATGCCAAGACAGAGAACTTCCACATCTAAAAAACTGTCCAGACAAACATTGTTTTTCGATTTTAACTTTTTCAGAACTTTGAAAACAGGAGGGGAAAAACTCAAGCCAGCAATGATTCCTAAGTATGGCTATCACCTGGATTGCATTGAGAGATCAACCCTGGAATAATAAACATTTCTGTAAGAAATGTATATGCTTTATGTAGAAACTCAGAGAAGAATATGATTTACAATAATTTCTCAGCCCCCAATTTTGCATTGATGACAGATATCAAATAGTAGAAAAATATTTCTTAGCTTTGTTGCTACCATATAAGGCAGAGCTTGCGCACATATTTAATACATTTTTAAATAAAAGAGGTAGTTTGATAAATGGGTGGCCTGGTATTGCAATCACACACAGAATGGACAGCTGTATTATCACTTCCCCATCAGTAAAGCAGGGTTTATATTTGCATTAGACACTAATGCAAATGTCTTTACATTTTCCGTTTGCTTAGGTATAAAATGATTTGGGTAATGGATTCTTTATTGCACTATGCCTTGTGGCTGTGCAACTGATTTAATCCAGTATCTTACCTACAATTTTCTATGGTAGGTAAGAAGATTGTATAGTGTAGAGAGCTGTAATTTAATAAAATTTTTGAGACCTTGAAAAAGGCGTTTTGCCTTCCAGGGATTTCCAACTCCGTTTAAGTTTTTGCATGGCTTTACAGCTAAGTGTTGTCAGGGATGTGTAGCCTCTCATCCATTGGGATATTGCACCTGAAGAGGAAAATAATTTAAAAAAAAAAAGTTAAATGTTTTAAATTCTTTTGTAAAGATTTCTATTTCTCTTAATGCAGCACCCAAATATTCATGCTTTTATTCCCCATCAGAGGCCATCAGCCATTACATGTTTCTTGGCTGGATCCCATACTTAATTTGTGGATATTCACAAGTTAACTAATTATAAGTAAAATGGAGACAAATTGCCTGTAGACCTTTCAGCCTTTGTGTAGAACTTGAAAAGATGGTAAAGTGCAGGTAAGTGTTTGCACTAAGCATCCCAAAAATGTACTGTACTGCTGCATTCTGGCAAGTTGGGGTCAGATCCAATGATCTCTTGAGGTCCCTTCCAACCCCTACGATTTAGATTGAATATTAGGGGGAAGTTTTTTACAGAAAGAGTGGTGAGGTCCTGGAACAGGCTGCCCAGAGAGGTGGTGGATGCCCCGTCCCTGGAAGTGTTCAAGGCCAGGTTCGATGGGGCCCTGGGCAACCTTGTATAGATCCAGGCCTGAGGTTGGTGGCCCTGACTGTGGCAGGGTGGTTGGAGCTTTATGATCCTCGGGGTCCCTTCCAACCCTTGCCATTCTATGATTCTATGATTCTGTTATAAGCTTTGTATTGTGGTGTTAGACTTTACTTGCTTTTCTTAGGACTAAGGACCTATCAATAGGTTGCAATACCTTTTGGTACTATTATATATAGATACAGAGAGAAATCTGCTAAGTATAACTGAACTATGTTACATGTGGAGAAGTATTTACCCTTCTATGATAATCTTTCTCTGCAGGTGTTTTTCAATACTAGTTACAGGAGGGAAGGATTTTCTATATGACCTAAGTGATATAAGATCACAGATTTCATTTGCAATCAATTTGTAAGTCTGAATTTTTATTTTTCTTAAAAAAAAAAAAGAAAAGAAATTCCAGGTGCCCTTTTGTAAAACTCAGGTGAGTTTGTTCTGTATCCACTTATCCTTTTAAGGGTGATATGGTGAGTTGTCATTTTTCCCAAATCCCAGGCTCTTTGGCTGCGCACCAGCTGGTTGGCAGCTGCAACCTCTTAGTTTCTGACTTGTGTCACCTCACTGAGCTTCTAAACTTGCGGCTCCTTGGTCCTTCAGTTTCTACACTCCTCAGCTCTACTAGTCTAGCAGCACTGACTTACTTGAAAGAAAATCCTGAAATTCCTGTTCGGTAGGAAACAGGGATAATTCAAATTTTTATTCCTTTAGGGAACAAATGTTCCCTAGCTTATGTTCCAAAGGTTGGTATTGTTTGTGGAGTAGAAACATGAGAATTCCTGCCCAGCTCTGCTCAGAAGTCCCTTAAATGACTTTTGGAAATCCCACGCTGAGTCTTTGGCTGCATTCAGAAAGGATCACAAGCAGGGAACAGTTATTGCCAAGTTTTCTGTGGCAAGGAGGAGAATAATGTATTGATGAATTAAATTTGAACTTTTGCTTCATTTTACCATTTGTGATCATTATTATTGCCTACACTAGAACAATTCTCAGAGTTTGGCCTACGGCTACAACTATTCTGTTCCATCTGTTGCAGAGATGCAAATTTAAACAGGCAGAAAATGCTATCCCAACTCAGTCCATGTATAACTACATCAAGGCAAAATTTGCTACTTTTCAATACAAGAAAATATACTTTGTAAAAAAGGTTTGCTAAGTATGCTCATCTCAGGTGACTTCATGGTTTCTTCTCGTAACACATCCATTCAGTGCTCTGGAAGGAATGGCAGAGTGGCAGGTGGTGTAGTGCAGGGAATGCTCTTGTGCCTGCTGATGCATTAACTGTATCAAATAAACCTCCACTGATTTTACTAACACAGAGGTTTAAATAATAGAAACTGCCTAAGGACCTTTCCTTTCCTTTGGAGGAATGGCAGCTTTGGTGGGACCTTGCAACAGCAGAGCAACAGGGGGAAAATGATAGGTAAGTAGGGTAGTAGCTGCAGAAGCAAAAGACAGCAAGGTCTTTGTGTTCTGTGTTTCCAGGTCGGTAAGTGCAGTATTTTGAGTGTTGAGGCTGTGTAAATAAAATGTTAGTATCAATTTGAAGGATGTTTTAGTTCATACCCCTTCAATGTTCAGCATAAAAGTTTGAAGGGGAAAGGTGTCCACATCCTTTCATTTCCGTGTCCTTCCTTCTTTCCCTGTCCTTACTAATAATTTCAGTAACTCCCCCACCCGCCCTTCTTAAGCAACCTGTCATACCCCTACCCCTGTTTCTTCTATCCCTTTCTGCTAAGGATATTGTATTCTCTTCCTACGGCTGTTAAAGTGGGGTGTCTTAAATCTCCTTTACTATGTTGTTCTGCCTGTTGGAAAGCAAAGCTTTGACTGTGGATATAATGCAGTTTTGTTTGAAGTGGTAATTAAATAAGAAGCAGTATACTGGGAGGAGAGTTGCCAAGTGCCTAAGAAGGGAGTGGAAATGTTAATCTTTTCATGGTCTTCTGCCACCATTTGCTTAGGAAAGTAGAAGGCATGGGATACCTTCTGTGGTGAAAGAAGTTCTAAACAAAGTGTTCGTTTCCAGCTAAGCTCCTGTTTGCAGCCCACTACAAAACCCACAGATCTTAAAAGCCACTCTCACTTCAGGTCCAAGTGAAGCTCACATTTGATTATTTGTTTCTCAGTTTCTTTGTCAGCTCAGCATCAGTCCTGGCTCCACCTCATGCAATTTTAAGATCTTGTTCAATAAGCAGAACAAGTATAAACACAGCCCTGTACTCCAGTTATCCAGGGGGGAAGCGGGGTGCGCAGAAGAAACCCCATGGAAATGCGCAGCAGCATGCTTGGTGGGGTGTTTAAACAAGACAGATCACTTCTTTCTAAATTTGGAGAGTTGCCCTAACTTTGAAATTCTTCACTTTCAGTTCTGTTCTGTCTAAACCTACGTCCTTTCCACGCGTTTTTCTCTTCCCAGCCTGCATTCCCCTCCTTCCACAAGCACTGCTGACTCTGCTCCCTCCTTTTTCTCCCTTGCCTACACTCTCAGAGTATCACTGGCTCCACGCCTTACTCAGCCTGGATAGTGTGATGAATACTGCATGCTGTTCAAACGTGCATGTCTGATGTGCAAAGTTTTAAAGTAAATGCTTCTGAAGATAGAAAATGTGGGGGGAATATCACAAACCAGAGTCAAGAAAATGGCTGTGTTTTTTAAAGAGAGAAAACACGTTGAAAATAGTAATTTGTAAATGACACGTATGCCTGCTGAGTGAATCATATGCAGTGCTTTAAAAGCTGGGGTGTATAAAATAAAAATAATGTAAAATAGGGACCTCAGGATTGTCTGTTTAACTGCCCATCTCCAGGGCAGTTCAGCCATACCTCAAACATTACTACCAGTGTTTATCTAACCTTTTCAAAGGGGAAATTTGAAATTATGGAAATTAAGCAATATCTCTAAGCAGGATATTTAATTCACTGGTGGTTTCTTACACCTCTGAGCATGGAGGACATTTTACTACTTCTTTGCAGCAATGCTTCATATACATGTTATATACTTGCTTGCTGCTTCTCAGTCTCTCTCTTCCTCAGATAGAGCACCTCTTTCAGCGTTTGCTCGAAGGTCCTTCTATCCAGACACTTCTCATCCTTGTCTTTTTGCCTCTAGATTCTAAGTGTTGTACAGTCAGTGGAATTTTTGAAATGTAGAGTCCTAAACTGAACAAACTGCTTTGGAGGAGGCTTTGTTAGCTCTAAGTGCTGTAATGTTTGGGGGTTTATTCTCCCAGCAGCGTGACAGTGTTGACTGATGTTTAATTTCTAATCCATTTTAACCTCCCAGGTCCTCTTCTGTCTCC
Source organism: Laterallus jamaicensis coturniculus (assembly GCA_022605575.1). Lineage (NCBI taxonomy): Eukaryota > Metazoa > Chordata > Aves > Gruiformes > Rallidae > Laterallus > Laterallus jamaicensis. The sequence goes on from JAKCOX010000005.1 coordinate 31,588,555, forward strand.
TAGTCCATCATTTTGCATCCCGTATTTGTGCAGTTGATTGTTGTGACCTTCAACTCGCTGACAAGATCTGAAGTATAACACTTGTGTCTTTACTGAGGCACATCCTATTTATTTCAGGCCACTTTTTCATTTCCTTAAGATTGTTTGGGATTCTAATCCTGTTCCCCAGTAGGTTTTGCCCTTTGCAACTTTATGTGGTCTGCAGACGCAGCAAGTGCATTACATCATCCAAGGCATTGATGAGATGGCGGTATGCTGAGTCTCAGTAAGACAACAAGCTAGTGATAGCTAGGGGTAGCTATCCTTCAGTAAGTTTCTCAAGTAGGAATGTGCCTGCTTTATCTCACTTATCTTCCCTTTGGTTCATTATAAAAATGTTGCATGAGGTAGATTTAGGGCATCATTAGTAGGTTTTCTAATAATGTCATAGGGAGTTCGGATTGATATAATTTGTGTTGAGTGCTACTGATCACCTTGCTCTCTTTTGAGTGTCAATAGATCAAATGGTTGTTGTTCTCCTACCTTGCCAGCAATTGCACATAGGCACGCTAAAATCTGTTTGTATTCTCCTTTTCCTAGCCTGTAGATGTGCCTCTTCCCACTCTCCTTGTCTTCCACAAATTCTTGAAGACTTTCCTTGAAAACTTTTCTCGCCTACGAAGTTGTTGTCATTGCTTATATCAGGCTGACACTTTTTACTTATGCTTCCTTGTAATTATTTGCTTGTAGGTGCCAGATAGTGTGCAAGAAAATGTCAACCTTTCAATTAATATACTATTTTTAATTACTCTTACTCTTCCCCATCATTTAGCAAAGCTGTTCTTTGATGGCTTTTTGAGCTGAAGGCTGTTGTTCTTTTCAGCTGTTTGTGATGTGCCTTTTCTATTTTATTCTGGAGTCTTGGGGCCAGGTTCTGACCTAACCTCAGTGCCTCAGTATCTTTGGCTGTCAGAAGATGTGATCTTCAGTCAGAATAAGCCGAGAGCATTTAAACTGTCTTAAGGTAAATCATCCTAACTGCGCCCCAGGCCACATTTAGGAGGTGAAGCCATCTTCGCTTTTTGCCCTTTAAGGCAAACTCAGCAGATATCTGAGTCATCTGGGAAATGAGCTCACTGAGTTTATATGAAATACTTCATTGACTTAACTTTTCTCTCCTTTGAATGTAGTGCTTCTTTAAAGTGCTTTTACAAAGTTATCTTTCTTCCCTTTTACCACACATCCGGGGTGAAAACCTTGCCCCACTGAAATCAGTATGAGCTTCAGTTAGGTCAGGAATTTCACCCTAGAATTTAAAGTACGGTTATACTGTGCCAGCCTCAAGCAATGTGCCTCGTTTTGCTAAGCTTGCTTCTCTCTAACTGCTATTTGGTCACAACTCTATAGGGAATAAGGAGACCAGTGCATATAATCTTGATTTTTGTACAGACAAAACCAATGGTACACAAATTTTTATGTTTTTAGAACAAGTCCAAGTTATCTGGAATCTATTTTATTACATGTTAAATAAATTTGGATAAAGAATGGATTTGTGTCTCAGTGAACAATCCCAGGAAATCTGAGCTGAATTGATGACCCTGACATTGGCATTACCTTAACATGCTTTCATTTTTCCATCTGTAAAATGAGGATAATGATACTGGTATTTCTTTAAAGCCCCTGGAGATCTTTGGCAGAGAATTTTAGGCTATGTTCTGTAAGTGGCACTGCTTTACTTTCCAGAAACCTTTTCAGGCTTCCATTAAAGAAAAAAAAAAAGAACTTCAGCTTTTTGTACTGGCACTTAGAGACTCCAGTGTTGCTAAACCTGTGAGATCTCTTCCATCACTCTTCTGAGTGATGAGAGATGGACTCTTCCTTTTGCAGATCCTAGTCTTTGTGCTGAACTAGAGAAGGTCAGCATTTTGCCTCCCAACAGAAACATCCACCAGTAGATGCTTCCATGGAATGAGCGTGACAGTTGTCTTGCACTGTGAAAGGGAATCTTGCGTAGGGCTCCTAATAGAGAAGTTGTTTTGGAGTCCCAGTAGAGAGCTAAGTGCCTTTTAGAATATATTTAAATTAATGAAGGGATTAAAGGATGTTGGTGCTTACAGTAGCAGAGAGCTGTTCTTAATGACATAGAATAGTGGTTCAGAAGGGAACAGGTCTGACTTACACCATCACATAAAAATCAAGGAGAAAAGAAACCAAGTTTGCTTGAAGATCAAAAATTCTGCGTTTGCAGGAGGGAAAGATAAAGAAACTGAGAAACCTCATTATGTTGTGGCAGTTTCTTGACTATCAGAGTGAAGATTTTCTAATTATCAGGAGGGTTTTGTTTGGGTTTTTTTGAAGAAGTGAGGATTTTCAATGAGGTTTCAGAAGAGTGTCTGTTACATAATATTTAGCACTGAAACGTCCCGAGGTTCTTGTGCGACTCCCTTGGCATGGAGTCAAGTAGGGATAAAGTACTTCTGTTTCTATGTCTCTTAAAATGACTTTTTCAACACGCTGGCTGGTTCTGTGGTCTCAGGGGAACAGCCTAGGCCAGACTGACACTGGAGATGCATCATAGGCTGCCATCCCAATGGAAACAGGAATAAGCAGGCAACTTCCATTAGCAGCCACCATGGAGATTACAGCCGCGTGTTGGAAGTACTGTTTGCATTCCAGAGTGATTGCACATTGCTAGAACATGTCCCACTTTGCTGCACAGTGGAACTAGGCGATACTGGCTTGGTGGAGGAAGGAAAGAGAACTACCTACTGCAAGTTGGAAAAGTTTTAGACCCATATGTCTACTTCATGGCATATTGTCTGAGAGATACGTACTTGTGGAGGACTTTGAAAGCATGTACACTTCTATTCTCAATGTTACAGCCTCATATGTTTTCCAAGTTTCTAATCTAAATTGCTATTCTGATATTTTTTCTGATGTGCTTTTAAAGCCAAGATTTTTCAAACTTCACCTGCTTGTTTTGGGAAATCAGTCCACTGCCTGTTAAATTTTACTGTGCAATGTCTTTATCCCAATAGTCTAATTTTTTCTTCATTTCTTCCTGTTATGCTTAGATCTTTCTCTTTATTTTAATCCACTAAGTTCCTAGCTTCACATCTCCAAATATTTGTGGATTTTATGTAAGCTGACTTTTACATCCTCTTCACTTTAGGTCTCTTAGGGTCTTTGGATGTCTGCCATGTGAGTCCTTGTATTGTTGTCCCACACTGAAATGATCAGCTCTGAATGCATGGTCCTAAAACGATCCTTTCCTATTATGTGTGCATGTACATCTTCCACCTCTGCCTCTACCACATCTCTTATTTGGTAATTTGTTGCCAAAGCAGTTGGCAAATTTGTGTTCTACACATACCTTTCACAGGTCATTTCTGAAAACTGTTTGCCCTGCTCTGGTGGCAAAATGCAACTTAGCTAATCTGAACTCTTAAGACACATTAGCATAGAGAAATGATTGAAATGTTTATTGAATAGTGGACAGCTTTTTGGGTGGCGATTGTGCATGCAAAGGTGATTGCAAAGAAGGGAAGGCAGGAGTATCTGGGTAATCTCTGCACATGAGGAAAAACTGTGCTAGCCTGTGACTGCTGTAACGTGTCCTGGGGGCACTGGTGGTTGGCATCTTTCTGCTCCTCTGCCTTGTGCTGGAAGGTTGGACCACCTTGAAGCACCTCCAGGGTGGGTAGCGAAGTGCAAAGGCTGCTTTAAAACTGTAACTGTGTTTTTCTCCCTCTCTTTGCCAAGCATTCTATGGTGAGAGCTAATGATTGGCACCACTGCCTCCCTGCATGCTCCTGCTTAGGAGGGCACAGGCCTCAGCCCATGGGCATGCACCTCATGCAGCCCTTTGTGATTGTACAGTCTCTGCCAGCCTTATTGCAGCTTATGTTCACTTTGGTCTTTTGGTAGGAGGGTGAATGATCCTGCAGAATATAAGATGATATAGAAATAGGTCAGTTTTCTTAATTTCTCTCTCATGTATTTGCTTATGGTTTTCAAGTTGTATTGTCTTTTTCTCTCTAGCTGAGATTGCTGCCTTCCTGTGTCCCAGCGTGTCTCTTCTCTCAGGTAAGGGTGTTAGTCCAGTCTGCATTTCCTTAGCCTATTCCTCATAGCATTTTCTAGTGAGCTCATTAGTGAAATATATAAAGAGAGCTTGTAAGAAAAGATGGAGACAGACTTTTTACCAAGGTCTGTACCAACAGGACAAGGGACAAGGGTTTTAAACTAAGAGGAGCTACAAATTGGCCATAAGGAAGACCTTTTTTTTTTTATTTTTTACACTTTATGAGGCCCTGGCACAGGTTTCCCAGAGAAGCTGTGGCTGCCCCCTCTCTGGCAGTGTTCAAGGGCAGGTTGGATGGGGCTTTGGGCAACCTGGGCTAGTCCCTGCCCATGGTCCCTCCAGCCAAACCATTCTGATTCAGTCCTGAAAATAAATTGACCTATTTAAGAGGTATTTGGTTACTGGAATTGATGTCTCTTCTTTGTTCACCAGTGTGATGTTTAATGTCCTGCACAAGTTCAGTTCTTTGTCTCAGTCCACCAACACCTGGGCTGAAACACTTTTCTTTCTGGGTACTCACACTTGATCCAGCTGTACAGGTTCTCACTGCCTCTTTTGTCATCCTAAGGGGACACTTGTGGGAAAGTGCTTATTGCTCCTTGGGTTTCTGTCATATGCTTCTGGTTCAGAGGAATGCTTTATGCTGTGTTTGCTTGGCTAGAAGAAAGCATTTTGATTTCAAACCATTAGAAAGAGTGTATTCCGCAAACCAAACTTCTTTTTACCTTGCTGCATTACTCTCCTTGATGGCATATTGATTTACTTTACTCAGCCAAATTGGGCCAGGCCCAGCTTTCTGCCCAATTATGTGACTCAGCGTCTTGCAATTTCACATCTTAAGCAGGACTCAGACAGGTTCCTCCATGTTGGGATCAAGCTCTAACTGCAGGTTCTTCCTGTGCATTTCTTTTGGGCTTATGATGAGCAAACATGGTGCAGGTATAGCTGGAGGCAAAAGGAGAGGGTTCCACCCCAGTCGTTGGACACCAGCTCAGCAGCATGTGGGATTTCCGCTCCTGCAGCAGCCTCCTGCTTTCCCCATCTGGCACCATGCAAATGAACAGGGCTGGGCAGAGATGAGTTTGACACTTTACTGTCTATACTTTTGACACTATACTGTCTATAGGTCCTCGAGTCCTCTGCAGAGGCTGTGTTGAGGATGTGCAGGATTCAGGTATCTTGGGCACAGAAGGTGTTTCCAGCCACCACATTTCCTCCAGAAGGTTTCTTTATATAACAGCAGCGTGTAGCTTTACATTCAGAGGTTGTGCTAATTGTCTAGACACGGATATCTAAGTTAGAGTAAAATTTTAGATCACTTGTTTAGGAAAAGCAGTTCAGTGTGGCCCAGTGTTATGATGTTTGCTGAGGGGCTTAAGCTGGTCAGAGGATGCTGTTTGACCTGACAACTCAGTGCTGCCAGAGGGGCTTAACCCTCTGAATGGGGTTGGGTGTCAGGTGAGCATGAGAATAAGCAAGATGGGAGATATGGAATGGGAGGAGTCGAGATGAGTGCAACACCTCCACTCTCCCTGACAGCTTTTGAGATACTAGCCTGACTCCATGAGAACCAGACCTGCCTTGCTTCTGGCCACTTGCTTCCTGTGTGTTGGCATCTAACTAACCCCCCTTTGAGCCAGCTCAGCTGACTGAACCTCCGGAAAATTGACTGGTTATGAAAATGTGAGTTCTTTCTCTGAGCAGATCAGCTCAGCACCAGAGCCTGTTCCAGAGGGCAGCGGGGTGTCTCTTTTAGGAGCAAGCCTCAGACTGACCACTGCCTTGTGAAACAGCCACTTACCCTAATGCCTTCCTCTAGGCAGGTCTGGAGCTTGACCAGTGCCTTCAGACTGCCTCTGTACCTAGGAAAAAATAGTTGGCTGATACAGCTATGCCTAGATCTCTCCTAGTGCCGATGAAGCTCCAGTGGAGTATTACAAAAGCTGCTGTGACATTCATGCTTCCTTTTTGACAGACTAGTTACTGTATTTTTAAGTAACATCATATAGTGCTCCTGGCTGTATAATTTACAAATTGCATATTGCTAGCCCAGAACTCTAAATTTTGTATTCAGACGCTGCGATAGTTTTTGTGCTGCTTTGTTAGAGCATGAATTCTCAGTCTGACAAACAGTGAGGCTTTCCCAATTTCTGTTGCTGGAGGTTGGTGATGCAGCACTGTCTTCAGCAGAAGACAACACTGTAGTTCATAACAGCAATTCGGTTTTTATGCAGTTATAATTTAAAAAAAAAGTTTGTATTTATTTGCTGGTCAATTATCATCCCATTTTTTAAGCTTCATATTCACTATAAGATAAAATGAAAAGAAATCCAAAAGGAAAATTAAGTCATTAATGTAGGCTTTGCTTCTAGCTTTCACTTCATTTGATTGTAAATTGTTTGCAGTAAAATTGCAAATTAGTGGCTCGGATAAAGCTCTATAAATTACTTCAATATCAGATTTAAATGAGGAGGAATCGGGCCTCTAACCTTCATGGAGTATAACTATAGCTGGATACATTCCTAGGGGCTAATTATCCATTCCTCCGTATCATTTGCTTGAACTCTCGATTGCTCACTGCTTAATGCACGTTGGGTGGATGCTGGAAAATGCCTAAGAAGATGTGAGATGGAAACTTGGGCAGGGAGATGCTCTCAGAGGAACTGCTCTCAAGAACCCATGTTGCTTTCCAATAGTACAAAATTTACATCCTGAGCTGGCAGCGAGAGAGGCAGGGGTCACTCTGAAAGCAGGGTTTCTACCCCTGGTTAGATGGACAGGTTGAAATTGCCATCTCTCCTGGAAGGAAAAAGTGCTGCATGAACTTCACAGTCAGTTGACTCTGTACATCTTACCTAGGTAGAGTGTAGGCAAGGTAAATTTTGGCTTAGTGTGAGGTATTAGTACTGTCACTTCATTTCTTCCATGACTGAGAGCGCTTCTTCCTATTTATCACATAGCTAAAAGGACAGTTCTTTCCCTTCTCAGACCTGTGAAGCAGAGTCTTTTGTTGCATCTGGATTGCTTTTACCAAAAGCCAAAGTGAGAGAAAGAATAAACTTTACAGGCAATATTTTGAGTTTTTAGAGATCAGCCGTGGAGAGAGGGAGAGAGAGAGGAAGAAATCCTTTCATAGAGGCTCTGTGGGGCATGTGGTGGCTGTGGCCGGCCGGGTGGGAAGCGCTGCTGCTGTGCACACTCTTGCCGCATCTGCGATGCAGAAAATCTGAGCTCCAGTTTGTGGGCATAAAGAACTGGAGTCAGGTACTAATTAGAGAGTATAATTTGTTTGGAGAGTCGAAGATTAAAGGAACTCTTGTTTCCCTGTCAGAACGATTTTGCCTGCATTGCGCTGTCTGGTAAGTCAGGTTGCATAGAGGTGTATTGCGGGTTTCCCGAGAGCAAACCAGAGTATGCTGGTATTAGGCTGATGCTTTTGGCTGTTTCCATCTCTGCTGAACTCCTTATGCCTACGGAAGGGCTTCCACTCCCTTCGCTGCCAGGTGTGATGGCCTCAGGACTCTGCGCGATGGCCTCCATTAGCGGTACGGGGTATTGGCCCGGTCAGCAGTGGGGAAGGCTCCTTCACCTCACACATTCGAAACACAGTGCCAGCCATGTGCCCCACTTTTTGGACTTTAAACTTCTGTCTAATTCAAACTTACTTTCTCTGATGGGAGGCGCCTTCAGCCTGGGCAGGGTACGCGGCAACACTCGTCCGTTGTCAGCTTTGTTCAGGCCGCAGGGAAGTAACAGTAGCTGCTGTTGTGTTCCTTTGTAGAACAACAGAAGCGAGAGCAAAGTGCTTGACTAGAAGGAGTAAAAATAAAAACAAAACTGCGAGGCAGATCCTATTTATCTGTCTCACCGGGTAAAAGCAGCCACACAGTCTGTGAGGGGGGTACAGGCAGAGCCCGGGCTGCGTGCGGGTGGGGGTGCATTTGCGAGGGGAGGACGGTACTTGCCATTGTTAACTGTCATTCAGCTGAAACAAAGCAGGCAGCTAAAGGATGCGGAGATACGGGTTTTCCTGTTTGTGGTGGTGGTTGTTGTGTGGGTTTTGTTTGGTCATACTGCTTTTTGTTCTGCAGAGATGAAGATGGCTTATCCGTGGCTTTGTTGCTTTGGGGACAGTTTGTGTCCGTAGTAGTTGCTTATCCTTTAGAATTAGGTGACCTTGCTTCAACACTGTGCAAAAATGGGGTCTGGGAGAAGCGCGGGGTGTCCCTGGCTTGTAGTTGGATATACTGTGTCACTAGAACAGTTAAATTTCACCAGTGCTGGGGTGGTACCCGCTGTGTAGCCACATCATACGCCAGCTCTGGAGCCAATGTTGCTTATGCTGTCACTGCATATTAAGAATTGGTGAGCAATGCACACTAGATTGTTTTAGACGTGGTTTATATATTATCCCTAACACACCCTGACAGACCACGCTGCCCCAGCTGCGCTGCATTGGTAGTACCGGAAGGAGTATCTGCCAATGTTGTTAAGTTTGGAATATGGGTTCATTTGCAGCCTCGAATCCTTATTTATACATAGCTTTATGAAACAGGCATCTGTTGGGATGATAGTTTCTGTCCAGAGGTGAAGCTGGATGGAGAATTTCCACCAAAAGTAGCTTCCACATTCTGCAGATCTAGAAAACCATGTGTCACCCACCTCTTGTGACAAGGGATGTGTCAAACTTGCCTTTACATGCTAGGTTTCTGAAAGATCAAAAAACTGTGTGATTTTTTAAAGAAAATGCTGTCTTTTGGCAGAAAGCAGAAGGGAAAAGGCTTGATGAGTACTGAATTAGGCAATGCTTGTTGCTCTGTTGTTTGTGGAATTGGCAGTAAACAGGCTTGTCCGTAGAGGGCCAGATCGAATTGCTGTTGGATCACTTGAGTCATTTGTGGACTGTGGCTAGACAAACACTGGAGCTTGGATGTTGAAGGATAGAAATAAATGAATCTTTCTGAGTGCTCTGTATTTGCTTCACACCTGCCTTGTGTGTCTCTCATGTAGCTTGTGTCTGTAGAGTGTGTGAAAAAGACCGACTCAGATCTTGGGGTGAAGGAGGAGAGAGAAGCTGACAATGACTTTTTTTAAGCAGAGAAGGTCTGGGAATAAGGAAAGACAGGGAAGAGAGAAAGTGTGAAAAGCAGGGACATGAATGAGAAAAGATGAAAAGACAGAGCAGGACGAAGGAGGAAGTGAAACATAAGGAAACCTGAGTGTGAGTGTCAAAGGAAAGAGAAAACAAGGGAAGCAAATAGAGGGAAACACAAAGATTATGTAGTATCGTGTTGGGGTTTTTTAATATGCAAACTCAAAAGTGTTTCAAGATGTGGATGTGTATGTACAGAAATGAGGGTGAGCCTTTTAAAATATAGGCTGTAATCTTGAATTTTTCAACTCAAATGGGAGATGTCTAGGTTTAGTGGAGCCATATTCCATGTAGTTACATTAACAGATGGCCCCATGAGTGGCATCTCATATACAGGTGCATCCATCCATCTTGCTGCTCCTCTGACTTGGGTTGTTCCCATTCTGCCATACGGCCAACAGTGACAAATGGTGAGGCCTTGAGGGCAGGTCCTGCTGGTAAGGGACTGACTGTGAACAGGCGAGTCCAGACACATCAGTTACCTGGTTTTGCAATGTAAAAGCGCACATGAGATGGTAGGGTGGGCACAGGGAGAATCGTGCTGCTGCGCTGCTTGGGTTGAAATGGGGGATGCGATGTGTAGTCAGCAGAATGGTAAAGGCAGCATGCGGTGTGTGCCTAAAGCATGTGCTAAATGGGCAGCAGGAACGCAAACAGAAAAAAAAATCAAGAAACGTTCGTCCTGGGGACAACAACATAACATGTTTCTATAAAACTTGTTTGTTTGGGAAAATGTGTATGCGAGTTAATTGAAACATTCATTCCTGTCAGCTGAGAATTGATGGGAGGAACGCCAAAGCAGCCAAGTAGTAGCAAACTGTCTGAAGGCACATGTTTGGAGCCCTGTCTAGTCTGCAGCTTTTGAATTCTTCCTTTTTCCAAACTATAATGTGAAAATTTAAAATCTGCAATGATTTTTATCAGGAAACGTAAAAGCAAATGGCAGCTCAAAAGGAGAGGGGAATGTAGTACTTGGATCTTCTATGTATCTGGGCAAAGGAAACATGTTTTATATTGTTTGTGTATCTGCAAAGCTGTGGCATTATTAGAGATTCATTTCAAACTGAGGAGCTCAAAATAAAACTCCCATTTAGGAACGGTTGTACTGCTCAGTTTACCACATTTATATTTACTGTCAACTAATCCGAATCCCTCTATCCCGTAGAAATCATCAATCCTCTGGAAGGTGTCAGCATCTTCCCACACTGTCAGATTTGAATTTTTAATTTAGAGAATGAACTTGAGTTTAAATGCAACTCCTTTGGCAATGGAAGCTGCCTTTGAAGTTTTTGGCTCTTCTGCATTCCAGGTTTCCCGTTTTAAATTAAAAGAACAAAGCACACTTGAATAGTGCACTGTCAGCACCCTGAGAAACCTGCATCTCGGGCATCTGGCTGGTGGACGTGAGGAGCCAGACAGAAGGATGTCCAGGGGCTTTCCATTCGTCTCCCCATCAAACAAGCCGCCCTAGGTAAGAGAAGTTCATGCCAGTCAGAACTAACGTGGTTGGCTGTATCCTCAATTACAGGGCAGCCAGACTACAGGCTTCCCAAAGCAAGCTTACCCCTGTGCTTTCTTGATGAGGGTGACACAATACCCCACACTAGCCATTGTAGGATTTACAATTATGATCTCTTGGGCAGAAAAAACCCCAAATTCATTGCACCTGCCTTTCTCTGAGTTTCATAGGTCATTTCTGATCCAGCTTATATAGATCTTCCATGTTTATTTGCTGTCCATAGAGACCATGACCACTCCCAGCTTCTAGGCATCAAGATGAATGATTCCACTTAAACCGTGAAGCTTCTTAGGACGTACCTGTTTTGCAGGCATGAAGAAACCCAGGCCAGATGAGGTTTGTACTGTTTAAAGCTTCATGTCTAAAAAAATAAGGAATGGAAATTAACTTGAAACTTATCCAATTGCACCAGGTCTGGAGTATCGTTTTCAGTCTAGACTTAGAGAGGAAATCATTTTAGCAACACTGATGATGAATCTCTCACTCTTGGGCTGAATGATGGCTTCCCATCTTCACGCGCTACCTTGGGGCATTCGGTGTTAGGCTGAGGTGGTGCTGCCCCTGTGCAGAGTACAGCATGGATTGCTGCAGCACAGAGATGCAGAAGTCAAGCAGAATGTCTGTCACCGAAACTATTTGTGTCATGTAGGGTTGGACAGAGACAGCTTCTGAGTAGGGACCGGGTAGTTGAAGCTGGATCTAAACAAGGTAGAGCTGAGGGTAAAGGAGGAGAACTGGAGGAAGCCTTTGGCCAAATCTTTGTTGTCTTGTACAGTGTAGTTAGAAGCAGTGCTGGGTCCTTCTATGCCATCAAGCTTTTGAGTGGCCACCTCTGAGATTAATGATTTCTGCCATCTCTAGTTGATGGGGAAGATTCTGCCCTAGCTTCGTCCAGGCTAGCGCAGTGCAGGGTATGGGAGCACACAGACATTGGCTCTTAGGAACCTGCAGTCACAGGGAGTGCTGCAGCACTTCCCTTTAGTCGTGGGTACTGCTTCCTTGCTCTCAAGTACCACTACAGCTGCTGGGCCCTTTGGCTGCCTGAACAGGGGGCAAGAGCCCGCCTCCGCTGCTGACTTGGCGACACTTAAGTTTGCCAGACTGCCCATCTCAAAAAGGATCTGGAACACCTTCTGTGTGAAAGCATCTGGTGTATTTATAAACTTGCTCCAATGCTTGAAGAGGTGTTGGGAAAATTATATATGCCATTTTCAGGTAAGTTTGAAAGACCTGGTGTATGTCATATAGACCATATACTTCATGTGTAATCATAAACATCAAATATCATCACAAATTACTGAATACAGCTTGTGTATCTTTGCACATGGGGGATCAGGTTTGTAGGTGAAATAGCAGGAGATGAAAAGGAAATAGTAATTCCAACTTGTACTAAAGATTCTGTGGTCAGTATGTTTGGGTTTCACCCTTAAAGTAATTAACAGTCGTGTGGTCAGTGTGACTCAAGCAATTACTGGCAGGTTTTTCTTTTTTATTGTTATAGTGTTTTGCTCAGTTACAGCTTTTAATGATTTCTGTTTTCTGAGTGATACAGTGCTCACTTGCTGGTAGAAAATTTTTGCCAGACTAATAGGGGAGAGATTTATATTTCTTTTAAATTGGATTCCGTAAGCCGATCCAGACACACACATCCCCCCTCCAGCCCCCCCACCCCAGCTCCCAGAAAAACCCACCATGGTCAAAGAGAGCTGAAGGTATCAAAATTTTTTTCCTCTGGCAAAGCTCTGTAGTGGTACCAGGCAGACTGTTTTAATGCTGCTGATGTTTGGATGGGAGCCGGTTGCTGGTTGCGCATCAGGAGCCAGGGGTGCTGTGGGAAAGGGGCTGCAGAAGGTTGTGCCCACACTCACAGTTGGGGCTGTGCTGGGCGTGCTCCTAATACTGCTGTATCCCACAGGGATCCTGTTTGTGGGCTCTGAGGCAGCACTCTGCTCTGCTGGGAGAGCTGCTGACCTGAACCACAAATCGGTGTAGATGCAGTGGATAAATGTCTCGTCTCCTGAATAAGTGAATGGATAATGGGAGACCATAGGAACAGGCTCTTGGAAGAAGTAGCAATAGTAGTCATGACTTACTGTTAGCTAATAATCAGGGTCCACTATGAATAATAGCTTTTGTTTTTTAAAAAAATAATATTTTAAAGTTTTTGACTTGGCTTCAGTTACAGGAGACAATGAGGAAGCTCTTTTAGGGGCTAAAACAAAAGAGGGGACCAGCATTAAAACAAGAGGGTAAGATGAGAAACACTGGGGTGATTATCTCTCTAGAATCGCTGCCGGTATTTTGACATAGCCTACCATGAGCAAGCTGCTGGATTCGAGAAGTGCCTGCACACTGAAGACAGAACGTACTTGGAGCCTTATACTGGTACTCTTAAATGTTTTTATTTTAAAAAAACCCAAAACACTCCACCCACCCTGAAATAAAAACCTAATTGCATGATGTGAAGATGTTTCCTAACAGTCTCAACTGGAGCACGTCATAAATTAAGGGATTTCTGCTCATTGAGCTACGTTGTTCAGGTGTCTCATAAGCAGCTTCAGCTCCTACAAACCTAAACAGGCTTTTTTGTGATAGACTATCATATCTTGGCTTTGCAGCCAGTTATTTTTTTTTTAGAACCTAAGTCTGAGATGAAGGAAACTATAACTGTGGTTTGCTTTATAGGTTCCAGTTATTCCCTGTTAATTTGGCCATACGATAGTGCTGGAGCTACACAATCAACCCTACAGCCGAATCCTGGCTAAACCCATTTTACTCCTGGCTGGCTGCTTAACGTGTAGTTAAACATAGCTCGAACTGATCTGGATTTGTTACTCTCCCTCTTCTGTCATTTCTCTCTTCTGCCCTGATTCCTATTCCTGCCCTCCAGCGCGGCGTTGCTCAGAAACCCCTCACTCTCTCTCCCATGCCACCGAGCCAGCGCCTTTGCTCTTCGAAAACACGTTGTTGCCATTTCTACAAACCATGGAAGAAAAATGACAAAAGCTCCTGCTCTGCTCCCTGCACTGCGTAGGCGCACTCATACCCTTCCCTCTGACAAGGCCAGCCCAGACTGACTTACCTTCCTCCACGGTGCTGCACATCCTGGCCTGTGTTCTCAGCAGAGCAGCGTGGAGTCCTGGCAATCTTTCACCGCTGTTTCAGGAGGGGATTAGCTCCTTAATTGTTTTTACATAAATACCGAGACGATCATAGCTTTTATATGTCAGCGCTTGCTGCGATTTTTCTTTCTCCCTTAAACACCAACTCAAGGAACAGATTTTACAATTCGTAGCTGCTCAGTCATTTTCTATGGCTTTTTAATCTCTAGAGGCCAGATGGAAGCGTGATCCTTCAGCACTGCTCCTTTTGCATAATGTAGGGATTGGAACATTTGAGTAGTCAATGACGTTTCAGTACATAAAGCTCCTTCTTCCTCCCCTGTATTTTCTCCTCTCATGTTTTGGTTTTCTTTAACGACAGTTTTCTACAGGGAAACACTGTCAGGAAGAAGTGAAGTAGATGCTTTGCCTCGGCAGAAGACAAGGATTTTGGTGAAGATTTGAGAGAAGCTGACACTCAAAGTTGTAAGTTTCCAAGGCAGCTGATGTCTTACCTTGGTTTCAGGGCACTGACAGAACTGATATGGAATGACCTGGCTTTTCCTCCTTCTTTGGAAGCTTCATTTCAAGCTCTCCTACAGTCCTAACTTTGGTTTTAGTTGTATTTTTTCTCTGCTGTCAGACTGCAATCAATTGATTGAGATGCATAAATCACTGAGTTTCCAGTTAAGATGCAGTAACAGGATGCTGTTGGAAGAAGTCTTATGTACTCGACCAGCTTTTTATAGCGAACTCCCTCCAGAGCCAACTCCTGACGGGATCTTAGCGACAGGAAGCTCATGGCTTTCCCCGTCTGTTTGCTGAAGCCCATGTGACAAATCCTCTGAAGGAGGGGGTGCTCATGCACCTGTTTGTGGAAGGGGTACAGGAAAGGTCCCACAACACGTTTTAGCATCTACCCGTCACCAAGCAGCTTGACCTGCTCTGGACTTCACGGGATGTGACGGTACGAAATGAACATCTAGGAAAAAAAGCAAGCCATACTAACATGAAAAAACACATTTTATTGCACTTAAGTTATAAGAAAATAAAATTTCTAAGTGAATCAAACCATAGACACAATCCCTTTAAAGGTTGTTTTCCTCCATCATGTCAGGTTGTTACATAACTAAAATTAACCAACTGGAATCTGATTGTTTTAAATCAGACTATAAATAAAACAAAAAAAAAGGGGGTGGGGGAGGGGAGGAAAAAAGATCGCCTAGGATACAGTGTTAAACCACTTTCACAGTTCAGCTTGAGTTGTGGCTCTTGGAGAATGAGGCAAACCATTTGACTCTCTCGCTTCTCATTTTGTTTGCATGTGACATTGTTACAAAAACCTAAGTTTTTGCTCTGTCAGTTCCTCCCAGCAATAACTGTAACAGTTGTTTTCTTCTCAAATACTGTAAAACACTAAGACTGACCAGCAACTTTATTTTAATTTTTGTATTTTATAATATTTTTTTAAAAATTTTGTCAGGTTTTTTTTTTAATGTATGTTCATTCCATTCACCACAGCCCTCACAAAGAAAAATTTCCCCACAGAACAGGCTGCAATAGCTTTGTTCTAAGGAATGTGTTTTAATTTTTGCCCAGAAAAAAGAAAATAAGCTTTGCACACACACTCAATTCTTTATTTGCAGGCAAACTTCACTCTTAATTGTCTGAAACTCTTCCACTCTCAGCCTCTTAGAGGCACAGTTAGCTCAAGTTTCAGTGGCAAAAAGTCTTTTTCTGTAACCAAACTAGAGCAAATTTGGAATTCAGTCTGGGACTAAAACGTCACAGCAGAAAAAAAAATAAAAAAAAATAATTTGCTTTTCTTTCTTTCATTTAGCAGCATAAATAAGTTTGGCCACTGGGAATACAGTACAGGGGTGGGACAACAATCCCGTAATTGAAGACCTACTTCTAGCACCAGCGTTGCGAATTAAATCCGTCAGAGGACTCTCAATACCCAGGACAACTTGCCACCTCAGAGCAACTTATGCGTTGAAGAGTGTAGATGGAAGCAACAGTAAATAGATTAAACAGAGGCTAATACTGTGATTGACATTGGCAATGGTTGGCAAAATAAGAGAGGAATAAAAGAAAAAAAAGAAAAAGCTCTGATAGAACTGTACAAAACAATTCACAGTTATCTTTTAGCTTTTCCACACCAGGAATGGACTCTTTGTTTCCCTTTGGATTTGGTTTTGTCTTTTTTTTTGTTTGTTTCCATTGCAGATGCTCTCTAGTTTTTGAAAGTCAACCAGTGGCTGCTCGTAGAGGTTGGAAGGGACCTCCAGAGGTTGTCCAGTCCAACCCCCCCGCTCGGAGCGGGGCTGAGAGAGAGCACGTTGCTCAGAGGGGCTGCCAGGACCCAGGGGTGCACGAGCAGGTGTGCCTGTGCAGCTCCTTTCGACATCTTTGTGGTAAAATGACCTGATAACAACAACTGTAACAATTTATTTTGTTTTTTCACCCCCAAGTTGCTCGAGGAGCAGTTGGAGGAAAGTAAGGGAATAATTGCACCTGGTTTCATTTCACAAGTCGTATTTTTGCAAAGCTGCCCCGGTCAAAAGTGTAGCCTTTTTATGTGACAAGACAGCAAATGCCTCTCTTGTCAGTTACAGTTTGTCATCTTTGTCTTCTCCTTCATAGTCTGTAGGTCTTTAGGATCTGTTGCCCCAAGCCAACATCCTGCACCACCAAGGACAAGGGATTTTTTTTCCTTTTTCTTTTTTTTCTTTTTTCTTTTTTTTTTTTTTTTTAGGGGGAGGGAAAGGAGAACATCGTCTACACGTTTGGACAAATTCATCTTTCTGCCCTTCACTTCATATCCACGTCAAAGTCCAACACCAGCAGCTTTGTTTCCTCAGTCCCGTTACGGCTCCCAACAGCGCACACTAGCTTTGTGTTAGAAGCTCTGATCCGCCACACGACGCCTCCGCTTCCCCCGCTCTCCAATGTGACTAGATTTCGGATAAATTCACCCGTTTTCAAGTCCCAAAGTTTTACAGTCCCATCATCTGAGCTGGTAATTACAAAGTTCTTGTTGAACTGTAAACAGGTCACGGCGCTCTGATGCTTGTTGGGACCTGCAAGGGTAAAGCCAAAACATTTTATCTGCAAAGAGAAGGCGATGTCGGGCAGCACCGCGTGTAAAACACGTACCTCGCTGTTGGCGTGCGGCTGCTCCCGTCTGCCCGAGGCGGTACCTCGGGCTCTGCGCACCGGAAGGCACAGAGGCCTTGCTGTGCTTTCAGCGAGTGAGCGCAGGTATAGAACCCCCTACCCCCTCCCCAAACGTTTCCTCCTTCGTACGCTGATCTTGGTGTCATACACCAACGTGAGCACTTGGACATTCATGAACATGAATTTAACCACCCGGAACGAGGTGACCGCTCTAAGTGCTTGTCCCCAAGTCCCCCTGAAGTGTTGTTATGAGATGACTCTCTCAGTAAATACCAACAGTTATGTACTAGTGTATAAATACACATATACTGCTAAACCAGCACCGTCTGCTTTGCAGGGAAGCTTAACTTTCTGCTCCAGCCAGCGCTGCTGCACATGCTGGGTGGGAATGATGTAAGACATTTTTTGGGGGGTGGAAACAATGTGTTGGCGTTCCCAATGCCTGAGTGGCAACTGTCACAACGGAAACAAAAAGCTTTCCTCTTATGGAAAAAAACAAACATCTTCCACTCATTTCTCCTGATTTATTGCAACAGACAGTGTACTTTGCCTCCTGATCCAATTAATCAGTAGGCCTTGAAACATCCAAGTGACCCTTAAATAAATACATCGAGTGACTGTTTTGAGATGTCATTTCCTACATATTTCTGTGGCTTATTAGGCTAATATAGCCGTAGCAAATTGCTATCAGTCCAGACCATCTGCCTTTCATAATAGGCAAGTGATTTGAATAGATTAGATTAAATACATTTTGTTCTTCTAATTCAGAGAAAGATCATACAGCTGCCATCAGAAAAATATTTAAGTTGTAAGTGGCCCGTGCTGCTCTCTTTTGATGTAATTATTTTAAAAGTGGTTTGTTTGTTTGTTTGTTTTGGGTTTTTTTTTAAATACAGAATGTGCAGCACAGATGACTGCGGGCAGCCTTATTTACATGCAGGTAGTTCAAGCTCACCTTGCAATGTCTGTAAACATTGTCCTGTTTTAATGTCCCAGATTTTGACTGTAGAATCGGCGTTCCCAGACACGAGTATGTTGTCCTTGAGTTCCATTCCACTTGTGAGAGACTGGTGGCCTGTCAGTGTGTGAATGCAGTTGCCCGTCTCCACATCCCAAACTCGGATGGACGTGTCAAGAGATCCACTCACCACATGGATACCATCAAACTACAAGAAAGGTAAATCTATTACAAACAATTACATTAGGGCTGTACACAGGCAGCTGTTACGCATTTCATTCAGTAAGGCAACTTCATTACTATTATATATATGTATTCAGGAGCTGCCTGACAGGAAGAGTTCAGTCTAAGTAGCAATGGCCATGTTTGATGTCAGAGCAGGTGATTCATGGTCACTGTAATTCCTGTCGTAGATACAGGCTATGGGGTACATAGTTTGAGGAAAAAGGCTCTGCCCCATTTCTTTTGCATGTAATACACAGCTCCCTCCTCTGAACACAACCAAGCCCTGGTTATACAGCACGTTGTTGTCCTGAGAAAGATGTTAACAGGCCAAATCCACTTTCCCTAAGTCAGAGGTGCCTGTAAGCTGGAGAAAGCCAACAACTTTAATCTAGAGTCATCTACACAAAGCCAAATCATTAGAAAATAGAAGAAATTCAGTTGAAAACTGCTGGGTTTAGCCATTTTAGAATCATAATTGTGTGCAGTAAGGAATGCCCAAATTCTTAAGATTTTTCTAGGCATATATTGTACATAAATACGTAGAACGTGACCATGTAGATAAATCAGCTGAGAGATGAGATGCTACTGACCAAGGGGACTGAACATGGAGAGAATATAAAGGTGGAAAGTAACTTGAGTGATAGTGACAATGACATAACAGTCCAGAACTCTCAAAAAAAGGAAGGGAAAGAGCAGCAGAATAAAACCAGTGGCTTCAAGGAGGAATACTTCAATAAATCGAGACTTCCTTCCCATGAGGTTTTTATATGTCTATTCTCTGAGGGGAAGAAGAGTTCAGGAGAGTTGGCACTTTCTTAAAGACACAAGCTACCCTTGTGTGAAGGAAAGATAGGAAGTGTAGTAAATTACGAAGACCCGCTTGGCTAAAGCACAAGGGATTGTACAAAAAGTAGAGACAGATCAATAGCTGTGTTTAAAGGAGCGCGCTGGGACAAGATGGGAAAGGCAGGGCACAAAAGACAAAGCTAGTGAGAACCATTAAGGATGATAAAACACTATCCTGTCACAGAAAAAATAACCAGCCAAAAAAACCCCAAAAACCCAAACCAAGAAAAAAACAACAGGAGGAAGGCCAGAATAAAAGAGCTCATTTCTGCTCCGAGGGAAGGAAACACCAAGTGAGGCCAGCTATTTAACTGGGTTTTTGCTTCAGTCCTTGGCCATCCAAGTGTAGGCTCACAGCACCACCACAACTGACGACAGAGCGCGAGATTTTGCAAGCATGGGGAAGAAAGCCCACAGAAGACAAGTTGTTTTAAGACAATCTGGGAGGCATCTGCCACTTTCTTTGAGGAGCCATGGAAGACAGACAAGGTTTCAGATGGCAAATACAATTCCTTTCTTCACTGAAGGAGCTGATGATGGGAGATGAGGAATTATAGATCGGCCAGCCTAACTTCAATTTCCAGAAGGAACTAACAAATAACCAGTCTGGTTGTAAGCCCTCAGCAATGCAGTCAGCACCAGCAAATGGATCTCTGGGAAAATGATCTTAAAGATATTCTTCTTTTTTATTCTTCTGTGCCAGAGTGGAACAGTCACGTAGAACAGCCGGTGTCTTCGCTGCATTTTCACAAAGAGAGAGGTAAATCTGACGCATGGACACTGTCCTGTTCAGAACTGGGTTCACAGCAGGGTTATAGGTATCAGGAGGGGTTGGTTCCATAAGGGGTGGGGCTGGCATTACTTTGACTGAAATTTTGCACCCTGTTTTGGGCACCCTGCTTTCAGCAGAGGATGTGAACTACTTTGAGTTCAGGTAACAGGGTGAGGAGTGCTAAGTAGCCCAACAGACTTGTTGGGTCGAAATGCTACAGAAGGTTTTTTCTTTCCTATGCAGCACTAAACCAGATCGATGTAACAGATTCAGAGTTCTTTCTCCCTTTTCCCTGATTGCTCTCCACATGCATAAGGCATTCAGAAAGAGAGCGCTAAGGCTGGGCATCGAGAGGAACTTCACTCTGATATTACTGTAGTCAAATAGACAACTGTTCGGATCAGTGGTTGAGCTGCTACCCATGAACCCTGAGAATACATGGATTACTTCAAAGGCAGCTAAGAAAGAGAGCACAACACCATCAGTATCTTCAACTGCTGTGTAAGGCTCTCGAGAAGATGTCAGGGGGCTACAGACCACAGAATACTGAGGTATGACAGAATCCAACGTGGAGTGGGGAGCCAGCCTCCTGCCTCCCAGAAATGTGTTTCAGAATACTGAGCTCCATTTACAGGGCGTAAATAGTATTGGCGGGTGTAACATTATTACTACAGTATCAAGTCATGAATATTTATAGCCCAAAACAAGAGCCACTGGTGAAGGCAAGGCAGAATAACATGCACTGCTCCCAAACTGCCCCCACTGACATACAGCCTTCGGAGTATTTCTAAGACAGGTAGGTAGTACAGCATTTCTAACTTGTTTTGCTGCTTGTTTAGAGACTCTTCCTCAGCATATGAAGGGAAGGGGAGAGCTGGAGATTTTTGATAGAGTTTCCTAAATATTTTGGGAAAGGAAACAAATTAAGAATTTTGTTCCTATTTTAGGCTGTTATGGTGAAAGATAGTCATGATGAAGCATTTAAGAAGAACGTCTCTAGCACTGAGCTTTGC
Organism: Laterallus jamaicensis coturniculus; assembly: GCA_022605575.1. NCBI lineage: Eukaryota > Metazoa > Chordata > Aves > Gruiformes > Rallidae > Laterallus > Laterallus jamaicensis. The sequence continues at coordinate 31,609,384 of JAKCOX010000005.1, forward strand.
CCCCTGAGCCACACAGCAGAGTAGCTACGCGCTGAATGCAATTTCCCCGTTCTGAACTGTCTTTGTTAATTTCTTTTTCAAGTCCTGCCAGATTGTGGGGAGAACAGGCACAAGCATGAAATTAATTTCTTTCGCCGTTCAACGCCTGGAAGTGATGCCTTGACTCTGTGAATGAACAAGACGATCTTCTGGGTTGGTAAAGGGAAGAAGAGCCCACAGGAGGTCTATGTCTGTCTTCGCAAGCAGAAATGTGACGAGCAGTTGGGTGACTGGTGGGCACTAGAGCCCTGCCAGAGCAGCACTGCAGCAACCTGCATTGCTGCAGCAACAGGTCTCTGCTGACAAAGCCTCACAGCTATAGATCTGGCCTCTGCTCAGAGGAGGGGAAGTAGAAGGCTGGAGATTTATGGTGTGGTGTTAAAATTTTAAGTTTGGCCTTACTTGTTGGAAGGTGGGGCTACAAGATACAGATAAACTATTCTGCATAATTCAGAACACTAATCCAGTAGGTTTTTTAGCAGATTTTCAATTAACATATGATCTATTTAAAATAGTAACATTGGACTTTCTTGGGGGAACCCAAAACTGTAGCTCCAAAATACATGCAAGACTTCAAAAAACCCCCAACATAATAACCCAGAAAGCCACTTAACCCGCTGGTGTAGAGATTTGGGCTTAACTGTACTGGGTGCTTTAAAAGGAAACAAAAGGTCTCTGAATTAAGACAACATGTAAACAGTGTAACACAGTGAAAGAGGGGAACTGTCATAGGTGCCTCTCTACTCCTGTGGCCTGTTTAACTGTGAAGTAGGTACCCACAATTTAATAAACAAGGTGGCATAAACCAACTCAAAATGCTACCTAAGGAAACTAAAGCAGCAGATGAAGATCACATACCTGTAATGAGTAGACTCTGTTAGTATGCCCTTGCAGCGTGTGCAGACAGGTCTCTGTCTCCGGATCCCACACTTTGACCATAAAATCATATGCACCACTTACAACCCTTCTGCCATCATACTGAACACACCGAACTGCAGCTACGTGGCCCATCAGAACGTGTAAACACTGGCCCGTCTCAATGTCCCAAACTCTCAGGGTAGCATCTCGAGAACCACTGACTACTCTGGAGGAACAAGAAAACCCATCCTGTACTTAGCATTGGACATAAAAGTATTAAAAAATCAGTATAAAATCGTTATGAGTTTTAATTTGGGATGTCAGATAGCAAAGATCTGGTTTGGCATGACATTTTCTTTGCATCACAAATGACTTGAGAGTTTTTCTTCCTGGCTCTACTCACCTTCTCAAGATCCATCTATTTGATGTAATTAGCAATCAGCATTTAAAAAGCACTTCATTCTTGAACAGCAAAATGATGCCATGAGAAATTATGTGGACTGTTGTTATCTATCTATGAAGGCTTATCAACATGCTGAGCTCAAGCCAGTGATACAAGCATCCTGGTCGTAATGATCAAGTTAACGAACTGTAGCACTTATAGAAAGGTCTTTAGAAGTTTTAGTGAAGTAATGGTTACTCTGCTTTTTTTTTTTTTTTCAGTTTATACCTCTAAAAGCTTTCTAAGGCAAGGACAGAAACGAGAAGGAAAGGAATTCATAACAGTGCAATCAATAAAGAAAAATGTTTCTTCTGTTTCGAAGAATCGCAACCAGCAGGGGCTCTGGCAACAGCTCCCCACAACAGCCAAGTAGAACTTTGCCAATGTTCACTGAATCAAGACATGGTTTACTATTGCAGAGACTATGATACACTCAGTTAAAATTTTAATCAAATGCTGAAGTGACAATACTTTAAAAAAAGTCATTCTGTAAAATAAATAGAAGTTCGTAGCATTGACAAAAAGGAGAAATTATTCAGAGTGTGGGAGACCGGATCCCAGCGTAACAAAGAATTAATTCTGAAGTAACGTAGAATGTGACTTTATAAAGTACATGACTCAATTTTCTGATCTTTAATTAGTGCTCTTCTGCTTTTGCTCCTACTAATCATCTCTTCCCTCATGTTGATTTATGTCGCTTAGTGTGTGCGCTTCTCCTGGTCTGTATTTCACACAATGTTGGATGAGGTACCCGACTTGAGCAGGTGTTTTCTGTCAACACAAGCCTATGTCACAAGCCAGGTGGTGGCTGCAGCCCTGGACCAGGCCTTACCTTTTCTCATAGAGATGCATGCAACGCACGGTGGAGGTGTGTCCGTACAAGGTGTGTATGCATTCTCCCGTCTCAGCATTCCAGACTTTCAGCGTTCGGTCTGTAGATCCACTGATGATGATATTGTCCCTCATCTGGGATGACCAGACTCCACCCGTGTGCCCAACCAGTGTTCTCAGACACTGAAAATAAATACATTGCTTAGTTACCCTTCTGGCCAAGCTGAACTGAAACCTAAGAGCAAGTAACCATGAAGGTAACAGTAGTCTCTCCTAGCAAATGCCATAAGACCCCTGGAGACTGCTTTGTGACTGAACAAAAAAAATCCCACCTTTCATAAATAACGCATCAAATTTCTCCCTTGTCAGTCCTCTGATAACAAGGGATTTTCCCTATAATCTTCCCCTTCATAAAGTAAACTCTCTCTCCACATTTCTCAATACAGGACATGTTTTGCAGCCTTGAGTCATTTTCCTGAGTCACTGCAGGCTTCCCAATAGGTTTTTGGAGCACAGGTGTTGGAGCTAGAGAGAGCATTCACTCAGTAGTTGTACTGTCGATCTACACACCATGTACTGTTATTTTACTTCTCTGTCTGTTTACCCAAGCAACACCGTGTTCTGTAAGCCACAGCATCGATACTGCAAAATCACGATTCAAACCTTGCTGAGGCTTTCCTGTTGCCCAGGAGAGAATCCCACACTACAGAGGTACAGCCCACCTCCTTTGATCTCGAATGTACGACATGATTTCTCACCACGCAGAGACAGTGTTTGCTCACACCTACTCCTATACAGCCTCCGTCACTCTGGAACAATGACTTGTCTCCGTCTCTCAGCCTGCGTTCCTCACAAGTAAGAACTGTATACGCTTTCTCACCAGGCAGCAGTAAGCAGCAATTAGCACAGCCAAGAAGAGATCCTTGCAAGACCCCTCTAGAAAGATACTCCGTGAAGATTCTGCATTTACATTAACAACATGATCTCCATAATTACCCACTTTCTAACCCATTTAAATATGTGCCATGTTGGTTTTTGGACTGCTCTATTTTCTTCAATCGTGTCACAGGGATACAGTCTTGTGGTGCTCCCAGCCAGCTATTTCTGCACTTTTTTATCAGTCAAACCTGTAACTGCATGAGAAAAGAGGTCAAGACAGTCTGATGATCTCTTTTTCTGTAATCTAATACTAAGTGGCATTAATTGCTGTGGCCTTCCTTTAACTGTTAGTCGACTCCTCCTGACACGTAGTTGGGTATTTTGTATCTGAGATAATGTATCCTGCAGCCTCAGTCTTTCAGTTTACTCCCTTTAAAGCTTGACACATTCTAGTTTTCCAGCCATCCTATGGCTCCTAGAGCTCATACCTTTGGATAAAACAGCGATTCCTACCCCACATCTTACTTTAGGGAAAAAAAAGACTCAAACACAGACTATCTGGATCAAGCATAATAAAAACTGTAACTTTGGTACCTGTTGTTTAATGTCCTTGTGCCTTTCTGCTGAAATGTTCTGTCACTGCTACACAATGTATTTCCATCACATGGGTTTTCTCCCAAAGTAAATATGTTTTCTGCTTCAGTGACAGTATACTAATTTTTGTTGTTAATATCCTGCTCTTTCTAAATGAAAATGCCATCCTTATTTTTGCTGTGCACAGATTTCCTGTTCTTTAACAATTTTTACCAGTCTTCTGCAATTCCTGGCTTAATTCACTGCTATCATATCCATCTTTTCCAGTTCATAGCTGTTATTCACTTTCACAGTCCCCCATCCCACCCCCCCTTTTTTTTTAATTTCCACTGATTTGCTCATATTTTAAGAAATCATCCTTCTGAAGCAGTAAGAACACAGGCTCCTTATTTTGGGCTTTACATCTGTCAAGGGGATTATTCAGTCGTGTTCATTTGTACAAACCAACCTTTAGGGTTTTTTCATTTTATTAATTCCTCAGCACCAGTAAGCATGAGGGCTGATGCAGCTTTTCGGCTCTCTCAAAGGTTTGGGTAAATAGTCACACTAGGATTTGTAATTACTTTCAAAAAACTACTGAACCTGACTCGTTAAATCATGCTACTATAATCAATTTTATGTATTGAAAGGAACGTTTTGCTTTTGAGAGGGTGGTATGTACAAAGAAAGTTTTCTTCATTTGAGTCTAGACTGCCCTTTGCCATTAGAAACCCGTGAGTTTCCCTCTGGGTTCCTTCATTAGACAGTTTGTCATAGGGAAGCCAACAGAGGCAGGGTGAGGCTGTCTACAGCTTTTAATTTTACTCTTCCTCGCAGTAGTGTTTACAGGCCCATCAAGGACCCTCTAGATGGGGAAAGATAAATGCTTAATATACGGGCAGCTTCCACATAATAAAGCAGAAGCCTTCTGCACCTTAAACCCGCTATCCTCAATAGCTGTCCTGGTCACCTAACTGCCATTAGAACAAAGGTCCTCACCACACAATACTCCTCTGTGTCCTCAGAACATGGTCAGTCACCTTCAGACAAAAACATCTGTGCGCCGAGTAGCCGTGATGTTCTAACACGAGTGAACGTTGGGTACTGTCTTTTTGATTGCACATATTGTTTTGCTTCTCTAAGCCAAAATTAAATTATTGAAGCTTATTAAATTCCTGCCTGAGCTGGATCTAATTTAATAGGAAATATTTAAACCTAAAGCAAGTTACTTTTTTTTTTTTTGATGGCTCAGCAATACAGCAACACAGAAAGAAAAACAAACTGCGTGCTGGAAATGAGAGTCAGTACAATGAACGCCCCATTTCAGTCACTTGAAAACAACAGAAAGAGTGCTAGAAGCCAAGTGAGAAAGGGAGACCCAGAGGGGTAAAAACAGGCTAAATTAAGCTTTTAAGGACAATAAAGTAACATATCTGTCCAAATTCTTTAGGCTCCATGTCACGAATGACTCCAAGAATAGCAGAGCTGCCAAGAGAACAAGGACAGATGCCAGTGGTACCATGAGCAGCATTGCAATTTCCCATCAAGGTGACTTTTCTGAAGAGGACTAGTTTCTGTGCAGGAAGAGATGACCCAAATGGTTACCAGTACTCATCCTGGCTCTGGCATCAGACAGCACTGAAGACCACTCTGCAGTGCCGTCTGCCAACACAGCAGCGGTTTCTGACATACCTGTCACTCATACCCTAAGGAATTCATCAAAATAACCGACTTACCTTGCCTGTAACCGCAGACCACACTTTGAGTGTGTTGTCATCAGAGCCGCTCACTATTCGGTTCCCACAGAACTGCAGGCATGTGATCACGTGGTCATCATGGCCTTTGAGCACCTGACGATAAAGAACATGGAAACCTACAGTCACATTTTAACACAGGAGATTAGAGAGAAACAGGAGAAACAAAGCGTTCTTCTGATTTATAAATTATAAAATGCTAGAGTTGCTTCAGTAATAATAAGGCCCCTTAATCCCGTGTGTCAAGTCTAATTTGCTGCCAGCTGGGACCAAAGAAGGTATTTTCCCTTCCTCCACAGAGCGATGCTGCATTGCTTAGCAAGCACACGACTGTTACTGTAAGCCTCCTAGAAGTACCAGGAGAAATCACTAATCAAAGTAGGCTGCAGTAGTAAATGGACATTGCTCGACTCCTCTGCAGTTATTCCACTGCTTTGGTTTTTAGTTTAGTTACTGCTATCTCTTAAAGAGCTTCAATCTTGAACAAAAAGTATCGAGTTGTAATTATTTATTTGCTGCAGATTTGTATTTTGGTGGTCCAGGCTGACTGCAGTTCTTTGCCCTCACCAGCTAAGCATTGTAATCTATTAAATGCCAGACAGCACCAAACTCAAGAACTAGAAAACCAGCAACTCTGTTAAACACAAACAAAAGCAATAATTCAATGTGCTGGAAAGGTAGATTGGAATGTTGCTTTATGAAAGTGGGATTTGGGAAAGGCTGCAATTCAGGCTGTTTTGCTGCAATACAGCAAAAAACCCCCATATCAAAATCCACAGGATGAGGAATTTTTTATTGAAGACATCTGAACACTTTTCAAGATGTTCATCGAAACGAAATGGGCATTTGGATAATGCCCGAGGCTGTAATTTTAATAATTCCAAGATAACTTGATGTGGCGTATCAAGGCAAGAAGTACAGAGCCGTTGCCAGAGATGTACATAAGTCACAGCCAAATAAACAGCAGGATGCAGCCATAGGTTTTCCAACAGAATTTTTTGTTCTTGTTTTTATTATTTTGTTGTACAATAATTAAGAAAACAGTCAAATCGCCTTAACACCTTAAAAGGCTATGAATGTGGTGGTTGTTCATGTTTCTGATTGCTTGTTTGATACCAGGTTTGTTTAGACAGTTACTATTTTATTTTACAAAAGATTTGAGGAATTGCTTCATATCTCTATACTGAAAAGATGTAATGATGGTATCAATGTCATAATAATATTTAATATTTTTTTTAAATCTTCAAACAGGATGAATTTAATGTCTTGTGCTGCTCAATTTAGACGAATATGTATAAAAATAAAGCATGAAATGATCACAGAATAGTTGTGGAGTATTTTTATGTTGCCACATGGTGCAGCTCTACACATACAGACATATATAAATATATATATATAGTGTATATGTGTCTGTTTAATTTTAATACATAGGTATTTCCAATCAATTTCTGAGATTATCTGTCTGGAAGAGACTAGCATATTTATAGGAATTCAGGAAATGGTACAGAAATTTTCAGAACAGCAGTGAAAGAATTCTGAAGACCCAAAATTTGATTGGCAAATACGGTGCTCAGAAATTAAATTAAATCCAGGGTAAGCTAAAATGCCAATGGTTTTCTTTTCCTGCAACAATACATTGCTTTTTGCACATGGATAGCCCGGCTTGTCTGAAGAAAAAAAATCACCGACGACTGGATCCTGCTTCGTTCATGGCACCACATCCACAGCTCAGAACCTTACCTTAGGCGATTTCAGTTCTCCTCGCCGCCAGTTGGTATCAATCCTGTGTTGTCTAATGTAGGCGCTTTTCCACGGACTGTGTATAAAGCCAGGTTTTATTACTTTCCTCCTCTTGATGTGTAACGGTTCATCAATCCCTAAAATTAATTTTTTTAAAAGTGGGGAGGGAGAGAGATGAGGTCAGCCCAAAGAAAACAACTTCTCTCCCTCCCAAACCTTTACAGTGACCTCTGCCACAAAATACTGCATTGACGCAACAACCCCCTGCGTGCCAGTATTTGCACCATGACACATCCCAGCTCCAGCTCTACACCACATCTTTCCTCATCATTTAGTGTAACCATTATCGTAATTGCAGCTGAAAACACTCCAGTTTCATCAGTCCTTGCCGGCCACCTACTAGCTTGGTTCTGAGCACCCCTTTCTGAGGCTGTGCAGCAGAGTATTGCCTCTGTCAAACGGGCTCCATAACCACACCTATGCTCATTTTGGAACCCTGTCTTTCTGCCTATGGTCCTCCCACTCCGGTCACCCAGCTTCCTTAAGTTCACTGTGACTCGTGGTATTAGTGAGCTCTGAATTCTTTTCTTGATTTGAAAGGCCGTGTGTTTTTGGCACTGTCCTCTCCTGGCTGGTATGTGAGTACAATGCTGCCCTTTCTGACCTGACACATAAGCAGCCGTGCTTTGTTTTAACCTGGCTACTACACATACAGCTGCTTTAATTATTTTTTTTTCTTCTTTAAAATTCTTTTACCCAGCTTTCTTTTCTATATGGTTCCTCTCTCCACCACATCTCATAACTTGCAGGAGCTTTGTCTCTTTCCAGCATGAGGATTTCATTCTGCCCCTTTCTCTGGTTGCTCTATCTGCAAGTTGTGCATCCTCTGCTCCTTTGCGTCACTGAGCACCTCACTAAGCCTTAAGCAGGCTACAAGACTGATCGGTTTCTCTGCACTCTCATGCCTGGCTATATTTATTTCCACCGCTAAGCTCACAAATGTAGGTGTATTCTCCTCTCAACCTTCCCCTTTCTTCTCCTTTTGTGCTCTTAATGCACTTTCACCGAAATTTGTAAGAGGAGAATCTTTAGAGAAGATTTAAGAGGTCAGACACCTGCTTTCCACTGCAAAAGAAAATGAATTCATTTAGGTGCCTTTACGAATAGCCAGTGACATTCGCAGCATCATGTTTTCAAAGCCTTCGCATCAACCTCTCATCTCCACACTGCAAGGCAGTCCTTGGACAGGACCCTGTGTTTGCCTGTGTCCAAAGGAGGGACACAGCTCTGAAACCCCATGCACATGCTCTGCCCCCAGAACAGACTCCATGTTCACATAATTCTCCTCAAAAAAGAAACAAACCAGAACAACTTCCATCCTTCATGTATGTGCTCAGATACATGGCTACTTTCCTGGGAGCCTTTTTTTTTGTGCATTCGTATTGCTGCTCAACCCCCTCATCATCTTGATTTGGCACGAGCAGGTGCTATCCATGCAGCTTACAGGCATGTGTCCCTCTCTAAGCCATCAAGTTAGCACCTTCTCTCCCTGCCTTGTGCCATTTCTCTGTTAATTTTCCAACAAAAGACGTGAAATTGCAGCATTCCTTCTACCCAACCCCTGGAGTAGTTTTTTCCCTCCATGAGACAAACTGCAAGGCTCCCATCATTTTTTCAGCGCAGCTCTTAATTGCTTTGGTTTTATTTTGAATAAAAATAATCCTTAAAATGCAAAAAAAAAATTATTTTAAAAGCATGCACCTAGTATACTTTGTAAATGGGATGTTCAAACTTAACTCTAGTTTAATTCCTAGTACTCCATGGATTATTCCTGCTTCCAACTTTCAACACAGATACACACCGCTTAGCTCAAAGCATCACTAGCAGTAAATTTGAAATCACATGAATTGCCTTCATAAAACCTTAAGCTTATTATGTAAACGAACTGCACTTTTTAAGAAGCAACACTTTGACTATTACATCCATCTTTTTGCTCAGCCTTACCCTCCTCTTTGCATTTCTCTCTCCAGAGAAGATTATCTTCAGCCAGAATTCTCCAGTAACGACATGTCTGGGCTGCCTGCAGAAGGTCCCTGGGTTCCAGGAATGACAGCACATACAGTGCCAGCTGTAAAAAAGAAAAAAAAAGTGGATTTTCTGCCTTGCTTTTGAAGGGAAAAGTGAAGTAACTCCAAGTATTATCACACATCAGGGGCTGAAGGACACAAAATTGAAACAGTAACTTATTAAACCATCTCAGAAGCTTAACAGACCTACAGTTTATTCCAGTGGGCACATGAAAGTGTAACAATCATCTTAAGTAAGCAAATCCATACAGATCACACCAGAAATGATACTTGTATTTGCGAGAGAGCAGATATCAGCTAAAACCTCTATTATTTTTAAAATGCAAGCCACGTTACTTTGAACCAGCAACAGAATTACTACTAAAATAATAATTATGTCTGTGTTATGTTAGCCAACAAGTAACCCAAAAGTTATTTTGAGAGTTTAACTAGAAAGGACAACACTCACCACATGAGCAAATAGGAAAATACACTGTGATGAGTAACGTCACTCAGCCTAAATACAGAGAAAGTAACAGCTTGAGTTCAAAGCACTCTGCAGCTGTAGGAAACACAGCAGAGGCACTGCTCCTTCTCTGGTCAGAATGCAAATACTCTCCCCTGAGCAGGGTAACCAGGAGACTTACAGACTGGGATGCAAGACTGAAACATGTAACTTCAATACTGCCCACACTGTTACTAAAATGCAATTATTGGCAATCCCAATAAGCACCAGAAGATAAACAGATTAAATTTTCCATGTGACAAAATGAAATGTTCTTGGGTGAATTCAGGCCTCAGTTGACTAAGCTAAGCCCCATAATGACCACGATAACACCCCCAAAATCTCCACAAATATCTTCAGATGTATCAAAGCCTTAGGCAGTGGCATCTAAAACACAATCCAAAACACAGGTGGGATGACCAAGCACAGCTTTTCCACTTGCAGCAACAATGCACCTCCCCAGCCATGGTGAATAGAAGTACAAGAGGCAGAAAAGTCCCTTCCATGGCTAAAAACTGCAGAAAGAACAATATTGATAAAAAGTGTTGCAGAAAACTGCTTACATACAGAAACAGCGGGGGCTTTGTCAGTAACTAATAGGATGCAAAGTTGTCAGGGAGATCAGATTATCCACTTTTACTTCTGCTTGACGTATCTTTTTGTGTTTAGGCTTTTTATTTACTTTTTAGCTGGAGTTACGATGTATATAAATAGAATCTGCCCTTCAAAGCGGCACAGACTGAAATCCAGTAAGGAAGTCATAACCGTAGGCTGTTGACCTCAGCAGATTTTTGACCTTATTATGTGAGAAACCTTTACTTTGGGTAATCTAGCCCAGCCAGTGACTAGGCAGGAAATAAAAATGCAGTATGCCGGAACCATCTGCATTCTGACTGCACACACACCTTGTTTGCAAGTCATCACCTGCAGCTCACGTTGAGCTTGTAGGACTCCACATTTGAGGGACCTGGGCCTTAAATTACGCATTAGATTGTGTATGCAGGAGGGATCTTCCTCGGGGAGCCAGCATTCAGGATCTGGCATGAGGCTCAGTAACACAAGAGCAACAACTGTAACTTGCCTTTTAAACATTCTGTCTTAATTCCTGGTATGTGAAATTATTTAAGCAATGCTGTTTCCTACCCCACATCAGGCAGTCCTGCATGCAGCAAGCCTCACACATGAGAGATCCTTTCCATTTCTGTTGGATGTTCCTTAACTGGCAGCAGAGTTTGTTTAAATATCACTTGTCCTATCTATACAGATATGGACGCTTACTAAGATGGTGTTAATTAAACCCTGTGAGCCAACTGATTCTAAAACAGGTTACATATGGGTGACATTTATTTTAGACTATATTTATCTAAATAGTCATCAAGGGTCAACACAGCCCACAGTTGACTTTAAGATTAGCAGTGCATGAAAGATGACGTCCCTTTGTCTCCGCTCATGGATCTAGTTATAAGAATATTTCAGGTAGCAAAGATCTGATCTTTGACTCTACTGTGACTACTCTCCACTGTAATGTTAATAATACCCAGTAACAAGCAGCCTCTTGCTTTTTCTCCGCTTGTACACATGGCTCCAACAAAATTCCTTTGCCACATTTCCGCAAATCTCTCATCTGTTGGTTTCTAGACCTGGTTTTCACAAACAAGTAATTTCAATAATTATTTCTAAAGTCTCAGCAAGAAAATAAGAGTATTTATTTCAGATTAATTGTTTGACTGCAGGTTTCCTCAGGAGGAAAGCAAACATTTTCTTTGTTATTCAACTATTAAGTTACTGTCTGTCTTTGCACTGTTGAAAACATTTTAAAAGAGAAACCCTCCTGTCCAAATCATCATCTTGTTCTGGTTAGGTAATGAAGTCATTGCACTGTATCCAACAGCACTGGAGATGACTACAGATGTTAATGTGGAGCAACAACTCAGGAGAGCCCGGTTTCATGGGATGCTGGCTTTGATGGTGATGCCTGTTTACAGAATTACTGACCCTAAAATCTTAGTCTTGCCCCCAGAGCTCAGTTCGTCACCCCCTACTGCAGCCACCATTAAGAACCTGGTGCACATCACCTAGGAGATCTGGGAGAAGACATGGTGGAGTTACCTCCATGGTGGGGGATGGTGGGGGTGTGTGTAACTCTGTTCATTTTGGTGACAGTGACTGGGGCTAAGAAGGTCAAGTTATTGAAGCCAGCTTCACTGGTGAAGTCAGCCTTTAACAAAGGTAGGTGCTTGACAGTGTTCTGGTTTCAAGAGGCAAGAACAAAGACTGAACATGAATTAAGCAAATTAAACAGAAGTTGCTTACAGTGGAGTCAAGACATACATGAGAAAGCAAGCTTTACAGCTAAATAGCACATGTTTTCAGTGAAGAAATTGCTAAGATTGAAATAACAGCATGATCATTAGTTACAGCATAACTAGCTCACTGGTTGTACTTGAATTAGTTTTGCCACTAAATCATGCAAAGACAACCAAGCACTGAGCTGCCATAATCGATTCTGCATTACATTTCCAGCTTTAGTGGATGCAGAAATGGCAAAGTATCTTGTCTGCTCAAAATATAAAGTCTTGCTGTCTTCCTTGCCTCTGAACTAAGGCTGCTTTGGGCAGCTTCTCCAGAAACATGGCAACCCATGGGAGGTCTTACTGAACTCTTCTCTTGCCATCCTTTCCATTTATGAAGACTGCCACAGGAAGTGCTTCTGTAAACACTCATCTCCTCTCACGTGTACTACATTAATGTTCATTGTGCACACTGCTTCCAACCCTTACAAATGCTACTCAGCAAGGGAAGGCTGCGACACTTCCCCATTCGTGAAGATATGACAAGGCAAGAAGGGTCTTGTACATCCAAGTACTCTAAAATAGGTTATACACCAGAAAAATGTCAAGAAACAGAGATACAGCAAAGCCTTCAGGTAACCAAATATTAGCACCAGAAGAGCTTTTAAGAGTTTGCTTTGCACTGTGTTAGTAACTAAAGACTTGGGGAGCCGACAGACCTTGTGAACACTTTCACAAGGAAAACCCAACATGCGGTAGGTCGGTCTCGTAAAAGAAAAGAGACTTCCTCTCCACTCCAAACAGCACCACAATTTCCAATTCCCCAATATCAATCAAGATCAGAAGTACTACTTCTCAATGAACTAAAATACATTCATTTTATAATTGTAGGAAACTGGGTTTGTATCTTTCACATCCCCCCTCATGTTCCCAGTGTGGGGACATCAAGAATCGCTCTCCTGTGGATGGCATTTAGTTACACACACTGAAATCTAAATCTTGGTTTCTCTTTAACCTGATACAACATGATCTGATCTGCAGTAAAGGATTTACTGTCAGATATCTGCTTAATGACGGTTTAGACTTCATCCTGAGTGAGAACTGCTTTTCTGGATTTACTTTTGGGCTTTTCTGGCAGAGTTTGTTTAAAAATAAATTCAAAGAAAATCACAGAACCCCACCACTTAAGGCATTAAATAATAATATCTACAGAACAACATGTAGAAAAGTCTTGCATCCAGAGGAAGTCTTTGCTTGTGTGTGCCCTAACAATTAGTCCTGTCCTGTCCCTGCAAAAAGTAAGCAAACAAACAAGAAAAAGCACAGCACAATCGACCCAACTGAGATACAGAGACATTTTTAAAGCCACTGGGATTTTGCTTAAAGGAGTCATCTGTAGTTCCAGGTATCCAAATGCCTATCAAGACATGAAGGTATGTTAATCTGAAATTACAGTTGTCATGTTATGTCATTGTACCGATTTGTGGACCACTTTAAGGTCAGTTTACACCCCTATGTTGGCAAAACTGAAGGCAATGATTAGCACAGACATTTTTACAAGGTGGTGGGTGATGCAGTGCATAGTCTGGTATTAACCTGTATTTCTCACCTCTTTTGGGAGCAAGGAAATGAAGTCTCTTTGAAACTGGGGCTCTATCACTTGCATCATGTGTTTTACTTGTGTTGGTTCACAACTATCAATCAGTTCATCTAAAGCAAGTAATTTCTCTGGTCCACTCCAGCTCTGCAAGAAAAAGAAAGGGAAAAAAAAACCCCAGTAAGCTAACTTTAATATATTAATCGGGTGCATATTATATTACTAAGTGCCATTGCTTTGTGAAAAAGGCAAGTTAAGTTTCCTTGTCGACCTAGGTACAAGCATATGAAGAGCATATAAAATGCCAGCAAGATAAATGCTCATGTTAATTACACACAAATGAGAAGTTAATCAACACAAAATATTGAAAATTGCTACATTGATTCATAAGCTAAGAAAGGATTTGTTATACACACATACCGATTAGCAATTAAATACATAATATTTAATAATAATAATTAAATTAATTAAGCCTCTTTCTTTGATGAAATCTACACATGTATTACTGACAATGAAGGGGTTGCCACAGAACACACTCCCTCTCTGTCTTTCTCCATTGTGCATTCAAGAGAGATGGCAACTTTTAACCTTTTATATTTCATCTGGCAGACCAAAAACTTTAAATGAGACAAGAAGAAAGGAAAGAAAAGAAACTTTCTCTAAAAGTAGCTTATTGCCTGCTTATGACTAGGGTATGTCCCTCAGTGACAGTGCTGTAATTTCAGAATCCTGGCTATAAACCAATGCATATTTGGTAAGTATCAATTTACATTTGAATAAACAGGGGGGTTTGATTGGTAATTTTCTTTCTTCACATTTTTACTAATGGGCACCATAAAATTTGAAGATTTTAATAAGGCACTCCTCTGAGAGCACAGCAGATTAACAGCATCATTTGTAGAAAAAATTAATAACGGAATACGCTCCACATCTGAAAAGCACATCTTAAACTCATCTGTGCTCATCAAAGAGTTTTGATTTGTTAGGTGAAAACAATTTAAAGAGAAAAATAATTTCTTCTGGAAAAAACAACAGGCACCGTGAACTGATTTAGCAACAGAATTAGAGCATGAATAAAGCCTTAGAGAGGAGAGAAAATGAAACAACACTGCTTTTGAGAGCAGATTCACATTCATATTCTCGAATGTCTTCTGGAGTGACATTTACAAGTAAATTAGCACATACAGATGATAGTACAGTTACAGTAAGAGGCTAACTGAAATTGGAGGGGGAAAAAAAGCCAAGATACTTTACAATTAAGATTTCTGTATTAATCTGCCATCTATCTCAGGACCTTTATTACTCATGCTCTAAATTTCTGCTCTCTGGATTTGATTCTGACAGTTGACTCTGGTATCCACAATAAAGTTTCTGCAGCATGAGGCAAGTGAAGGTGGAATTTTGGAAAGTGAACACAAAGCAGATAAATACCCCACTTGTACGCAATGCAGAAACACAACCATGTCACATCATTTCTCCCCAGTTCAAATGTCAAAATACCTGGAATGTCAAGGAAAGTATCAGTGAAAGCAGCTTTCAGCTGCCTTGCTTATGGCATGAGGACTGCCAGGGCAGCTGTAGCACCTTGCTGTTGCACCTTGCTCACCCTGGTGACACACTCTTGCTCTGCGACAAAGAGGTGGCAGGTACTGGCCAGCCACCGTAACAGAGGAGGGGAAGGGGACGGGGAAGGGAGCACCTATGACCTGAGTCTTTGCACATGCTCTTGGCAATCAGCACGGTGGGCTAGGACAGCGAGTATTCCCCATCCCCATGTAGACGGTCACCACCATGTGAGATGGGGGGTTTCTGTGTGTCATCCAGTATCCCAGAATATTAAAAAGAAAACCAAATGTCTCGGCATGAACTGCAGCAGTGTTGTTATAAACAGCTTTTACAATAAAACTCTCTCAATAGAAACATTTGCATCACAGAGCAGTTCTCCATAAATCCTGCACTGAAGAACTGTTTATCTCACCAACTTTCCAACTGCCATTTGTTTCACTAACCCAGAGCTCAGCTGGTGTGAGGTAGAAACATTCACAATCTTTAATCTCATCTGTCAGCAATGTTTGTATTTAGAATTTTAAAAAAGGGAAAGTAATACATGTGCTACTTCCTTATAATATAAATTTCCAAGGTCAGCCTACCCTTAATTTATAAGCAGCTATATTTGTTAAATTAGAACAACTCAGCCTGAAGAGCACTGCTTTTTACTGTGGCAAACATTGCTAGCAGTTCTGAACAGGTTATTGATTAATAACTTTACTGTATATGACATTAATCTGTAACTCTCTTACATGTAGACGTTTCTGGTTTTAATGTACAATGCAGATCTGAACAGAGAAAGGAAAAGATTCAAGAATGGGAAAGAGATGCTAACAAATAAAAGCAGCACCCTTTTTCATCTGCCTGTTCATCGTTAGTGGATGGCTACAGGCAGCTTCCTAAGGCTCTTTTTAAGCAATCAGCTGCTACACAATGTTTTCTCTAGGACACTGTCCCCTCAGTCTTTCACTTAAGCAAACAAACCTCCAGCTACAGTCAGTAAGGGGTCTCTGAGGGAAATGTCTGGCATGGAAAATGGGGATGAAGCCTTGCCAGATGAACACAACTGTTTGCGTTTACTAAGGCAAGACCAGTAAATTACTGTTCCTGGGCCCGTCTGCAAAAAGACTGCATGTAGCACACTGAGCGGAGACAGGATGAAATAAGTTTGTTGCTTTGATGAGAAAAAACAGTGACCAATTGTTGCAGAAGAGGGAGGGGAAAAAAAGGAAATGTGTGCCAAACAGTTTGCAAAGTTTCAACCATTGCAGGCAACCAGAGACTTCTGAGACGCGTGGTGTAGTGTCCAGGTATCTTGAATCTCTACCAGGTGATTCACTTTCAAACAGATGATCCTTGTAAAGAATTTCTAGCAGTAGGACAAGGGGTAATGGTTTTAAACTAGAAAAGAGGAGATTTAGGTTGGGTATTAGGAAAAAATTCTTCACTGTGAGGGTGGTAAATCACTAGAACAGGTTACCCAGGGAGGGAGTGGAGGCCCCATTCAAGGTCAGGCTTGACGGGTCTCTAAGTGACCTGATCCAGTGAAGAGGTCCCTGCCTATTGCAGGGGTGTTGGGACTAGATGATCTTTGAAGGTCCTTCCCAACCTAACACATTCTATGATTATCTTTAAAATGCATTTAATTAGTTTTCCTTTTCTTGAAAAATTAAGTTGAATTTTAATGTAAAATTAAAATAAAGCTTTTATTATGGGCAGGGGTTTCCCTAGAAAAGGTAACTCATTTACATACCTCTTGGAAAGCCAGCAGGGACTGCTGATACTGCTCTTTGAATGTCGTAAGATTCCTAAACAAACATCCCCCTCCTTCCTTCCCAGTCCCAGCCGGAGGTGCTGGTTTGCCAGCCCAGGACTTCTGGCTGGTTCATACCATTTCCTCATCCAGTAATGCCGCTGCTACAACTGTGGCACTACCTACCTGAACACTATCCTTTCACTTTCCCCTTTGCTATTGTGTTTAAATGTCTTTCCTTTCTTTTTCAGGCATGAAAAGCAGCTTTAAAATCAATATAAACAGCAGCTTTGCTGCTTCTACAACATCCACCTCATCCCTCCTGTCTGACCTGACACCTTATCCTTTTACCATCTCCCATCTCTGTACCTCTACCCTCCCACAATCTGTGCTTTTCTATTGCACAGCTCTTGTCTGCTAACTCAAATTTGTACAATAAAAGTTTGTAGCAATTAAATACCCATAATGGAAAAAGGATGTAAGACATCTATTTTAAATGGCTTAATTTCAGGGTGCTGTTCTCTGTTAACTGAGGTATGTCCTCACAGAGACCTGCAGGAAGGGCTTTTCTGGATCTTGCTTCTGTCCAACTCCTGGATCAGTTAACAAGAACCCCGTCATCTTCCACCTCAAAGGTATCTCAGTCTGGATAAAAATAGCACATAACCAAAATCCACTGAAAGAAAGATTATCTACATCAGCAAGTAGTTTCTTGTAATAGGAGGGCTTTGGGAGCAATTGGTGCTGAAGCTCCCAACCCATCTCTAAAACCTAGTCTGGTCCCTGAGCTGAACATCTGCACCACACGTGATGTGAACCTATCCAGAGGGGCAGCAACTGCTTCAGACTGTTATGGCCCTGCTATGGGTGGGGCAGCTTAGAGTTTCTTCTGAAAGGAGTCTAGTTGGTAGATACCAAAACTGCCCCAGTACCCAAACCAATGGGAAATAAGCAGGGATGCTTGGGAGATCAGCTTTAAGTCTGCACTATTCCTCAGATAGTAATTGATAGCAATGATGTAGCCAAAAGGGGGATGTTGTAGCTTGGCCATTCCCCATTCCATACATAGAGGTTGTACAGAAAAACCAAACCCTGGATTTAGCCCAAACACAGGAGCAGAGCAGAGAATGCCGCAGTGCTGGTTATGATACAATCTTTCCCGCCTGCTTCACGTAAGAGGTGGACTACTCAGTTGCATATTTATGCATTCATGAGTGTCTTTGGAAGAATAAGAAATGGAGAAAGGGAAGTAATTTGAATTAAGGTGGCTCAGCCAACTATTTATGTAAAATCAAGAGACAGTACTCTTGCCAGACAGAAATGGCAAAATCGTCTCAACTGCTGAGAAAAAAATGCTTCCAATTTTACCTAAAATAATAGCATTCAGTAGTTAGTTAAAGTGACTGGCTATACTTACTGGGAATGGAACAACTTTTCAACATCAGTATTCCACGAAAATGCATTTTTTTAAATCACACTATTCAAATAAAACCCAACACTGTGTTAAGGAGGAAGAATGAAGAGAGTAAAAGATAACCATTTTTAGAGCATTTTCTCTGGCTGAACGTAGCATGCAGCTGACTTTTTTTCCCTTGTGGCAAACAATTTGGTGATTTAAAAAATATGCTTCAAACAAACTTTCTTGTAAAAGGAAAAAAATATTGTGAAGATACACTTGGGCATCAAGCTTTAAAAATCTTATAGTGGATATTAAAAAGACCTGAAGCCAAGAGCCAGTGCAAACCAGAAAAAAACAAACAGGCCTTTAAGAAATTAAAATGGTTTGAACCTATCAATATGCTGTTCTATTTTTCTTTCCAGACTAACATTTCACTGAAATCAATACGCATCTTCATTTTTAAAGGGAAAGTGCAACTACCTTTCCAACTGTTCCTCCTACCTGCATTTGGGTTTTGTCTCTTCAAAACAAAAGGCTTAGCTCAACTAGGAAACATAAGAGCAGCAATAACACATATAAAACAAATTTAAAGAACCCTTGAAGACCATCTTAAGTTATCTTAATATTTGAAGAGTGGTCTTGCTTTTCAATCTGAAAGATAACATAGGAGAATGACTGAAGGCCAACATACAGCTGAGAGACCTCAAAATAACTGAGTATCACTCATTGCTGCCAACTTCTATGCCAAAGGACGGTGCTACCTTGAAACAGAACCTATGGCCAACTCACTGGAAATACATTTTCATTTAAGATAGCGTTATTAAGCAGGCTTGGAGGCATAAAGTACACAAAGAAAATCCCTCCCATAGTTTGAAAAATAAGTAACTATTGAGAAGTAGCAATCTTATGTAAGAAATTACACAGCATACATTCTAGATAACAAAACAGCATTTTACGTTACAAAATATTAAAATACAATGTATTGCATATACAAAGTACCATTCAAATATGATTCTTAGGGGTTAAAAAGACATATTTCTATGAACAGTCTCAAAAAAGATACACCACAATAATTAAATGTATTTTTAAGTAGCTGAATAACGTGCACAGGAATATCTTAACTCCAAACTTCCACTGTTTTAAGTAGATTATAAAAATGTAAAAATAAAAGAGGGAAGGAGTTCTACATTATTATTTTAATGTTCAGAACTGACAGTGATTGAGATCAATGGTATTATGTGGCAGCATGAATCAAGCCAAAAGCACACTGCTGCCTGCAAAATTGTCTGCTCGCTGCTGTACCTACAATATTGCTCCCCTATCTTTGCCTGTTATAGTAGCTGAAACAATGCCTGTATTAGTTAGTTACTCCTTCTGAAAACCTTTTTAGAAGTAACAGTTTATTAATCAAGAAAGGAAGACATAATATTTCCATTTTTCAAATCAATGACTAGGACTCATCCCCGCTTCTTAAAAATACAGAGCAAAACTGTAGAGGAAAGTGATCTCCATGGTGCAGATTATGGAACAGGAGCAGAAGCCTGCCCCAAACTCTGCATAAATGTACATATAACTGGCTTAGGTGCTCCCAGGTTGGTGGCCATGCAGATTTCTACCCACACAAAAAAACCCCCACCCCAAAGTGTGCACACCACTGTCCTTCACACTTTCTCTTTCAGCAGATTAAGTTTGATGCACTGCTGAAGGCTGTTGTGCAAAGACATGGAAAACCTCTTTCCTGCTTCCATTCAATCATGTACACATGCAGAGGTTGACGTTGTGTTCAGTATATATAGATCAGTAAAAACACATGCAGAGTTTCCTTTTAATCTATTTTTGCTAAACTTCCCTTTCTATTCTTAGACCACACCAGCCTTATGACAAATTTAGAGCTATACCTGCACTGAAGCAAACCATGCACTAACGCTTACTAGTCTCCCAGTGAAAATGTCTCCGGTTAGCCTGAGGCCATGGAGGCAGCCGTTACATGTAGGACAGGCTTTGCAGAAAATGTGAAAGCATCAAACAGGAAGGCTTATTTTATTAAGAAACCAGAGAGAGATTAATTCTTTGCGAAACTCAACAGTAACTAGCTGAAATGGGGAACCATAAATCTTTAAAGTTGATGCCCATTTCTTTTTGCAACAATACACAAAACCAACGACAGAGACATTCTGGGATGCAGGAGGGCTGCTTTTAGTGAAGCAGCCTGTTACTTCAATCATGGAGGCAAGCTGCTTCAAATGGTTATTTCGCTATGCACTGGTTACCTGAAACATTTTCAGCCATTCCTGAAGGCCTGTTGGTGGCTGCACAGATGTAATGCGGCGCCGTTGCTGTCCCTGGCCATTGGCTGCCCTCAGGTCCCCAAAAGTAGTAGGTGTGGCAGAGCATGGCACCAACCCTGTAGTACTACAATACAAATAGAAAGTGATAGTCACACATAAAACATCAAGGACAATTTAGAAGTCTATTGCAGAAAAAGAAATCTTGTACAGAAGCTGCAATGACTATTTCAACTCTTCAACTTCAAGCGAAAGCACTAACATGAAAAACTGTTCTGCTGGTCACTCAGGGGGTCAGTTCCCTCACTTCTGTAAACCTGCCTGCTTCTACCACTGCAGTATTAATCCTCCAGCTAGGGGGAAAACGGGGATCACTGTTCAAGGCTGAAAAATTACCACTCCATTAATTGGCCAGCAGGTTGTCTATAAACATGCAGGTTCATAAATTCCTCTCCTTGCCAGAGCACTTCCCTGCCTTCTAGGCTGCATTTGTGCCTTCTGGATGGTGATGTAGGAAGCCAGAGCTCAGAGACTCACCTGTATGTGAAATGTGCTAGTGCTGCTTCATCACCAAAGAGAAAAAAACCCACCTATTTTTAGCTCTTAATATATTTTGTTGACAAAGAGCAAGTAATATGGAGGAGTTCTAGTGGCTTAGTGGCTTGGAATAGTGCTTTGAAATACTCTATAGAGTATTTTAAAGTTTGCATGTTGATGGAGTGACACAGGAATTAAAAGGGGGGTGAGGTGAAGAGGGAAAAGGAGCCAAAGGTGCTCCCTGAATTGCAGTTTGATTTTTTTCACTCTGACATGTTAAAACTCAGCTCATTCATATGGGATGGAGCTTTTAAAAGAGCTGGGATTAAGCTGCTATTGTAGATGCCTAGAGAAATACAGCTGACTGGGTTTTCTTTTTTTTTTTTTTTTTTTTTTTTTTTTTTTTAGGTAAAGTACTTCGTTCACAGAATATCAAAGCTGTATCCCCTAGCAGGACATTTGGAACTCCAGTAGTGTTTGCACAAGCATGAAAATTTTAAATACAGTGTGGGACTCCAAAAACTGCTTTGCTTTTGTGTATGATAAATCCAGCTTTTTAGGAGGTATGAGCTTCAGGGTTTTACTGGCTTTCCAGTGGCTACGGGAATAGCTTCAAATGAGGCAAGGCAAGTGCCTTTTAATATTTATCTCATCATAATCTACAAAGATTTCACTCTACTAATCCTTGTTCTGAAGGACAATCATATAATGTCTTAACATTTACCCAAATTGGTAAAGAAAATAAAGATTGGTTTAAACAGGCTTATTTTTTAACTGTTAGTTTGACTGAGAAGTAACAGCAACAGAAGCTGATACAAAAATACTGTTGTACAGGTGAAATATCTTCTTAGTGTCATTTTCTTCCTGGCTTTTACCTGTTCTTTGTAAAGAAAGTTCATCAGGTCTGTCAATTTTAAAGAGTGTCTAATCCTAGGGAAAATGGAAACAAGCAGGCACAGGAACTGCATCATTTGCCTAAATATTATTATACAAAATATAATCAAACACAGTTTAAAAGAGAAGATTGGAAAATATTTAAGGATTTTTTTTTTAATGCCAATAATGACTCAAACATCCAAGCAGCATCAATTTAAAGTGTTTTTACAGCTTACTCATTCTCATCACCTGAACAGAGATCCAACAGAAGGCCTACAGTTTAAGGTCCAAAATAAGGCACTTAAAATTGGCTTATTGGGTCTGAGCAATATGTGGCCTTGAGCCTGCCCCAGTGGAACAGTTACACTTTAATTTTTTCTGCTGCAAACTGGTTCTCGCTCAAATCCAGTTATTCAAAACAGGGTCTAAAAGCCTCTTTCCTTTGCCCTGAGATTAAGCCACAAGATTTTTGTTGGTGCTTTATTTTTGCTGTATGTTTTCATTCCCCTGAAAGAGCCAGTCAGGTTTCTGTGGAAGCCAGACAAGCCCAATCCGACAGATACACATGACAAAAGTGCACTTTCTCTCATGCTCAGCTGTTTAGTCTTAGGAGTGCAGAGCATCACACAAAGAACTGGTGGCCAACAAGAGCATGCTTCCATGAGACTGACTCAGAAACCCAGAGAAGCTACCAACTTGAGAGGGGCATAGAAGCTGCAACATATGTGCTTCCCATCTCAGCAAGCTCTGTTTCTCTATTACAGCATTTGCACATCTGAAAAGCAACCCTGGAGCCTATCCCCACACTACCCTAACTTTTCACTCGTCAGGTGATAACCCTCTGGAAGGAAGATAAATAAATTCTAAATTACTTTAGAAAGATCCATCAGTGACTGAATACTACTATAGCTTGTTCAAAAGAAACAACATCCCCAGGCAGTTCTGGGAGGCAAGCACAATGCTTGTGGGAGGGTTGATGCTTATTACAGGAAACAAACATAAAACAGTGTAAATTCATGGGAAGCAGTGTGGCATCTGAGCACAATTGTTATGGCAACTATACAGGAAGAACTGCAGTTGTAAGACATGCATCTAGGGCCCTGCTCTGCCACCGCTTCTCACGTTTAGGAGTGCTTTACCCCTGACAGCATCTGACTGGAACAGCTGCAGTTATTTGAGCGATCTGGTACCATTTAGAAGTAGTAAGGAAGCAGACTAGAGCCCATAATAATTTCATATTGTGGATAACAAGTACGTTTGTGTTCCTGTTAAGATCAGATGGTCTGCTCTGCCTACATAAATTTCCATTCTCTCATTCCTGTTACCATAGCAAAGTGATACATTTGATCACAGTTTGTAATAGTCTTAGGGTTTATCATTATGTCCCTTTTTAAAAATTTGATTGATTTTATTCCCAGGAATGCTTCAGCCCTCAAAAAAGTCTCTAAGTAAATGGGTATGCTATATTTAGAAGCACAAACCTCAACCGCTGAAACGCAAGTCTGGCTACTTCATTAAAACTCCTGTTCAGTTCACGTTATTTAAATTAGCTAAGCAATATACGAACGCTGACACCAACCCTTCTCTGGTTTACAGAGCTTTAACATTAAGATGTTCTGTGAGTCTGGCTTCGCGATTGGAAAGGCGGGATACAGGCAAGAATCAGGATCCAGTGATCTGTCTCTGCATTTAATTACCTTGTGTATTCTGAGACTTTGCAGGGTTTCTTTCCCAGAGAGAAAGAACGGACCTCGGAGCCATGGTCCAACTTTCTCTTCATCTGCAAGGTGAGGGAAAAGAGTAACAACATGGATTTAGTTACATGACCAGCCTTACTTATGCGTACACTTCAGTAGAATTAATCCATTTTTACCTTTTCCTTTAATATCAAATTTCAACCGAGTTGACATTCGCAAGATTATTTAAAGCAACATTTCAGTTTCTAGCTGCAACAATATTTGACGTGTTTTACATGGTGCATGTCTGTATTGCTATTCTGGGCTATTCTGCTAAACCCCATTGGAATTACATTCTTTTAATTTCTGAATTTCAAATGTTAAAAAGTGTGCAGAACTCTGTGCTGGCTTATTTACTAAACTGTCCTCTCTCTGTTCTCTTGAGAGGGGAGGGAAAGAACTAAAGCCAACCCCTTCATTCTTTGTGTTCAGGTTCAATGCTAAGAGTGTCATCAAAATGGTTAAATTTTAGGTAGCCTGTCTGCATTATAAAGGAAATACTCATTTTAGGGCCTAAAAAAAGAAAGAATGTACATACATTTTTCTTTTGCCCACCTTTGTAAAGTTGTACATTAAAAACATTCATAAAACTGCAGTAAAACTGACAGATTAACCGACATTTTTACAAGACGGGTGAGGATGAAAAACACTAAACCTTGGTCTTGAATGTCACCCGCCATTAGATATGATCAAAACCAAATAATGAGCAGGGCAGCTGCTAAAAGGGGAAGCCAGACTGCAAAATTTACCACAGAGATGGAAACCAGTGAAAGCTGTATTTATCCAGTCAGACAAATAAAGATTACTTTCTACATATTTGGGTAATCTTTAACCACAGGCTTTTGGACTCAATGAGACACATGTATGCCAAAAGCAATTTCTGACTTTTCCATTGGTTTTCTTTTTTTAAGATGTGATGCACCAAATCACTTCAACCAGCAGAAGGATGCGTACTGCTGTTTACAACTGAGAGCTGCAACATGTATAAACTACCGGTGTAACAATTCAGACTTTAGCATAACCATTTGTTCCCTTTGCAAAATTTTGCATTTGATACAGTTTCAAAGTTGGCATCTTTCTTACACCAATAGTTTGATCTTTTTAAATGTTGCAACATAACATAGTTATTTAACCACTCACCATATGAGCCTACCCCTCTAAAAAAACCAAACCAAACCCCCCCCACAACCCCAAGAGGATTCTCTAAAGCTGGCCCATACTTTTGTTGCTTTTGTTTGGGCTTTTTTTAACTTTTAAAATACCTTTATGGCTTTCCCTAAAATCAGTCACTGAAGATCTTGTGTTTTGCTTCATTAATGATTACAAAGGATAGTGAACTGAGGTTAACTAGTCTCTTCTTTACAGTAACAGCTACAACACAAGCAGAAGAGCTTGCCTTGCAGCCGTGTTTCCTTGCCCGTGCCTCACATGGGACACTCCACAGCATTTCACCAGGCACGCATTCAGCTGGAACCACACCGAGCGCTGCCAAACCGCCAGCCTCATCCTTGCCGCTTCCCCACACCCCAGGAAGAGCAGCCCCCTGTGCTTCCCCAAAAAAAACCAGTTGTAAGCATCACTGAAAAATAGCGGATACCATCTTTTATCGCTGTGTTAGACAAGTGAGCCATCAGAATTACTGGAAGCATAAATAAGATGTTTGAGCATGAATTTCAGTATCTGATGAGAGACTTCTCAGAGAGGGTTTTTCCTCCTCAAGGAAAATTTTTCCTTCCAGCTCGCCTTTCTGAGAGGTTATCAACACCGCGTTCCTCTTCTGCTTCCCGTAAGAGGGAGATGCAGTTTTCCAAACGCACACCTTAAAAATACCAAGTACGAAGACTGCAGTAAACTAAGCAGCTATACTGATTTACTCTTTTGCATTAGCACAGAAAACAATATCCAGTTCTCTGCTCCGTTGCCTAATTACTTCACCCATTTCTTTTGGTAGGCTTTTCGTGGGGTTGTTTTCCAGGTATTTTAGGGAACTTTCTCATGGGGTCCACCTCACAGACAGACTTTCAGCATCTCAGAAGGTGCTAAGTAAATACACGGTCAAAAATGTCGTTTACTATACGAAGAAGATAAAACTTTCTCTACAGCAGAGAGGTCTAGTGACAAGATTTAGACATCAGTAAGGTATCTGTGCAACCGAAAAACCAGAAACCGCCGAGCAAACATCCCCGTAAATATTTAATCTGTCGCTAGAAAACACAACTCCTTCAGACAACGTTTATTTATCGAAATAATTGAGATTGCAGTATATTTTAAAAAAAAAAAGGCGCAGCGAACTGTATTCCGCATCACCACCCGCCACCAAGCGCTGGCAGGGCTCCCCGGCAGCACACTGCAGCTACAGCCGAGCGGCAGCCCCGCGCCGCCGGCACGTTTCCGCCCGCGGAGCGGCACCGCGGAAAACGCGCGGCTCCCCTCGGCCCCCGCCCCTCTGCCTCCGCGGGCGCGTAGCCGGGGGGATGGGGGTGGGGAACGGAGGGCAGGGTGCGGCCACTCACTTTGTAGAAGATCATCTTGAGGGTGCCGTAGAAACCCATGGTGTCGGCGCGCTTTCCCTTGCGCGGCTGCGGCGCCCCGCGGGCCCGGCGGCCGGGCAGGCGCTGGCAGTACAGCCCCTTCTCCGGCAGGTAGGTCACCGCCTCCCGCGCCGACATGCTCGGGCACGGCGGGCGGCGGCGGCGCGGCTCGGCTCGGCCCGGCTCACCTCGGCCCTGCCTGCGCCGCGCGGAGCCCGGCTCCCCCTGCCCGCCGGCCTGCCTGCCTCCTCCCGCCCCCCGCCTCCCGCCTCCCTCCTCCCCCCGCTCCCGCCCCGTCCCTCCCTCCCCGCCCGCCTCCGCAGCGGCGGCGCGGCACTGCGGGCTGCGCGGCCGGGAGGGAGCCCGCGGGCCCCGGCGGCGGGAAACCGCCCCCACCCCGGGAAAAGAAAGAGGAGGAAAAAAACCAACCCACGTTAGGTGGGTTCGGGTTCCACCTCACCCCTTTCCCACCCCCCCCCTTCTTCCCCAAACCGCCTCGGCGGCCGGCAGCCTGCCACCCAACCCTCGCCCTAGTACCCCAGTGCCACACGCTTCACGGTTTTCCAAGCGGGAGCAAAACAAGCTCCTTTTCACTAATTATAATTATACCGTCGCCCTGGGCAAGCCTGGCTGGACTTGTACATGATTGCATTCCGTGGACGGACACAAATTAGTCCTTCAAAAGTGCGGTTAATTTTAGAATAATTAGAAATACACCACAGTTTTGCCAGGGAAAAAGATGCTGAAATACCCTCTATTGGCTAAACAATAGAATAAACGGGGTCGGAGGATTTAGGAGTTGAAAGACCCAAATCCAACAATTATGTAATATACATTAAAATATTAATTCACGGCATAGCAGCGGTGAAGCTGTAAAACGCAGGAGCAGGTCCAGGGTTTCCCCTGAACGCAGGCTGAGAAGCCTGCATGCACAGACGTTCCCCTCTGTCAAAAGACAGCCCTCAGGCGACACCAAGCCATCTTAGCTGGGTCTTCAAATACAAATCCTGTGAAGGATTCTCACCTCTATTTCAGTGAAAGCGTAAGGAAAGCCCCAGGTAATTACTTGCTAAAGAACGCTCCTTTTCCAGTCCCTTCCTACTCTGTGCACATCAACAAATCTGTTCAATTCACCCTTACGGTTCGATTCAAGGGCACTGAAGTTCCTGACATATAGTTGGGCTCTCAGATACCTGCAACCAGCACAGCAGCTAGACAGGGTTTGTTGGGGTGGGTTTGTTTGTTTCTATACAGAGGACTCAAATGAGAGAGTCCAGCTTCTGCAATTATTTTTTTCCTTTTCTTCCCCCCCCCCCCCACAAAGTTTTCTGCCCAAGCTTGGAGCAAAGCATACCCAGAACATGATCTGACGCTGCAATGTTCCCCTGTAATTTCCCCCAGGTGCTCTGGGAACTGGAGAAGCTCAACAGCTCTCCAGACCCATGCATTCAAACAGAAGCAAAGATGTAGCAGTTCCTGTTGACCCGAGGGGAAACCTTCTTTATTACCCAAAGCAGTACAAAAAGAGTAGAAAAAAGAACAGACGTCTAAAGGAGTGGAATTACTTTCTGTAAACCCTGACAGCTTCCTCATTAGTACTTAAAAAAAAACCCTCATACGTATCATTACTTTGTAAGAGTGAAGTGTGCCAGGTGTTAGCACACTCAGATAAGGCAGAATCACTATCCCATAGCACACAAGACCCTGCTTCTATACAGTTTTATGCATCTCCCATCCAACACTGAGTCCTTGTAGTCACTTTCGTCTCCCAGTGAAAATGGTTCTGCCCATCAAATCTTGGCATTTATGCCATTATCCATTAAACTGCAGTGCTGTATATTTGATGAGAACAAAATGGTCTTGAGTTGACTTCATACCTCAGCTATGAACAGAGCATAACATATCCCGGGAGACTATTACTGTCTTCTTCCTTTCCTGGCACATCACATGCAAAGGGGAAGGGAAAATAACACCACACAGGCTGCATATACTCATTAAATAATAACAGGAAGCAAATTAATACCCAGATCATCAGAGGAAGAAAGAATTTGAACATTATTGCTGTAGGGATTTAGAAGCACTTTATATACATTCATGCATAATGCCCCGTAATGTTCACAGCTATCTCTGCCCCTTCTCCGGCCCATAAGCACGCTCGATGCAGCGGCTCCTTCAGCACTGCAGTGGGCACTGGCAGGAAATCCTCAGGGATCAGCCTCTCCCCCAGCCCAATGGCAAGCGTAACCTGACAACATAACTAGATTTATCTTTTGAACAAAATGTGCTTTGGAGTAAGCAGTCAATGAGTTGAATAATAATTAGAAATTACTATTTTCCTCTCTTTTGGAGTACTACCATTGTCAGTTCCTTCTCTTTTGGTAATGACTGGCAGATGTTCTCTCCCAGTAAAAAACCACTGACGTAACCGCTAATTTATTTGCCAGACAGGACCCATGCAGTAACCCCAGCAATCATTTGCCAGTGGTAGAAAACTCGGTATATCAGGTATTAATTCTGCCTAAGTCTGGGTTGTTTCCTAAACTTAGATAGTTACCACACATTTTTACATGTGAATGGTGACCATCTTTCATCTAGCTGCCTGCCCTTCTCAGAGCAAGAGGCAAAAATTGCATAAGGCTATGCCTCTCACTTTTTCCTCAGTATTTTTCTCAATAGTGGTACCACTTCCAATTCTCTACAAATCCTCTCTACCTCAAGATAAGTTCGATGCTCTCTGGGTAATTCCAAGAGTACTCTAGCTGGGTGTCTGCTCTTTCCCAAAATGCCTAACTACAGCCTGGGCTCTCTGTAGTCCACAGAGAGGAATGTGCTCCACCAGAGGGTAGGAACACCTACCATTAGGGTCCCACTCTATATTACTGTCTAGAAAGGAAGGGCTTTCTCTCTCTTCTTTTGACTATGAGAACTCCTCTATCCTCAGAAATGTTGACCATGACCATCACAAACAGACCATTCTCTCAACTGTAAGAAATAAGGCTTTGCAAAAGCAGCAGGGAGCTGCCCAGCCTGGGAAGACTGAGCAGCACTGCAGGTCACACAGCTTCACTCTGTGCCTTCCTGGAAAACATAAGGGTGGGAGAGTAAGACCACAACCCCTCAGAGCGTTTCAAGAGCCCTACAGCAAGTAGCAGAGATGATGTAATTCATTTACATCTCTACTCACATTTGCAATTGTAGTTATTGCAATAACTTACTATGCTCTAAGCATACTGAATCTGTGGTATAAAGTAAATGGTTATCAGAAATTAAGATACATTGAGGAAGACTGTAGTTTATAAAGCAACATTACAAGAAAAATCAAGAGTTGCCATGTTTCTTTCCCCATTTGGTATATATTAAACTTCAAATGCTAGCTTTATTTTAAGCTGAAGATAGCTTTTCAAGGTTTTAAAACCTCAAACAGCATACAATTAATGACATTTAGAAAAATGTCTACACCAAAATTACATAGTTTCCAGTGGACACAAGTCCAATCTTATTTCCCGTCAGTACTGCCAGCTCTTAATTAATAAAAATTCACACCATCCAATTCTTTTCCTGTTGGCAACATTTCTAGCACCTTTACCAGTTTGTCATGTGGCATGCTGTAATTAAGACCGTCTATTACTTCTAATGAAAGACTAGAATGAATTACAGAAATCACCCGCAGAGCTATATAATCCCCTGAAGAACAGAGATTACAGTGCAACAGACCAAAGAAACAACATTTTTGGGTTTTTTTTGTTGGAGAAACATTTTTGAGTGGAGAGACCACAGGACGAACGACCAGTCAGCATTTTGGAAGTACACTGGTGCTTAAACCATGGAATGCAAAAACCATAATTGGCATTTCACATACACATATGTGCAGTAGGAGCATAATGTGTGCAGGAGGAACTGTGGAGCAATATGGTTTGGTATCTCCATTAATATTGGTAAATGCATCATTCAAGACAGTGCCAGAAGGGATTCTGTGTACTCTGCACATTTAGCAGACGTTTAGCAGACTGACTCCTTTAGAAACATTTCAGAGGGATTTTTGTGTGTTGTCTAATAGGATTGCATTTTTTTTCCACCCAGGAAACCAAATGCCCTGATCAAGTGGGGCCAAATCCTTGGCTGCGCACGATTTACCCTGGAGACAGCGAAGACGACCCAGGAAGGACAGTCACGCTTGGTTATTTTTCCTCTTTCCTCAAATTTGGACCCACTAAGGTTTTAAACACTACCCTTCTGCTTGGTAATCTAGTTAGGGCAGCTGCAGCAGCCAGCGCTTTGTCTTCTATATTCGACCTCTTCATGCAACCACATACTTCATTTAATTTGCCAAATGCGCCCATTCAGGCAAGAATCTGGCCCCACAGAGAGGTACTTCTGCCATCTGCTTTAGACATTTAACTACTGCTTAGCTTAGCACACCTACATTTGAAAGCCTGAGTTCCTAATTCAGTCAAGGAGTAAGGCAGATACCTTTCTTGCATTTCTTCCAACTTGAATAAAGTCTTAGAGGAAGAGAAAAACATCCCAAAGGAAAGCAAGTGTTAAACATGTTACAAAGAAATTCAGGGCAGGCTTTTCCTCTACAAAAGGGTACTGCTGTTGTTGTCAAGCCTTTCTCTTTTTGAAGGTACTCTGAAATCAAACACGTGATCCACTAGAATCCTGGAAATCCCATGTTCTCATGGTTTCTCCTGGTTCAGCTTGGACCAGGCCATGACCTAGCTGTCGCTAATTTGAGATTTATAAGCATGCATCCTAGGTCCTGAGCTGGAGCAATTTTATGGGTAAATTCCAAACCCGCAGGCAGGGCAAGACAAAGTTCTAGGACACTGACTAATTAAGGAAAAGTGGTATTTGGATAACTGGCAAAGTTCAAGGGCACTGTGTACAAAGCAACTTAACACACAGGTGTAACCACACGTTTGTGTAGAACATACAATTAGTATTGATGCAACAAAACAGGCTTGAAAAAATGAATTTAAGTGCAGCAGTTTGTGACCAACAACTGCCACCTTCTGAGTGTGAAGGAAGCACAACCAGTTTAGATGGAGGGATTTCTACTCAATTTATTAGCCTGCAGCAGGCTTAGACAGGTCCACACCAGCCTGTTTGCCTCAGCATAGTTACAGAAAGTAAGTTAAGCTTCTGATCTTGTGCAGTACGAGTCAAAACACAGTCCTGCACATTGCAATGTGTGTTGATCAGGAGCCTACTATCCATGACGCATTTTTGCCATATTCACCAACTTAAGCAACAGGAACTCTACATTATGGGAGGAAGGGCACGTGGAGGCACTGCAGTAAATTTCAGTCTTCTAAAGCTTACTTGAATGGAGCAGAGAATACTACCAAATTGTTCTACTAATTGTATAATGTTTTCCAGCAAAGCTTTTTGAAGACTACTTTCAAACTAAAATTTCCCACACATTATTGTTCTTTATTTCTACACAAAGTAAGGTATTGCAGTTAAACAAAACTATAAGTAACTCCCAAGTTTTGTTTTTGCAGGGAAGGAAATGGCACAGATAGCAACTGAAAAATCAGGTTTGCATTTATTAATAAATCCTGATTATATTAGAATACTATCAACTTTGATTATAAATACTGAATTTAAAGGTATTTATCTGTAGCAGAGATTTCCCATAAACCAGTTCCTTTTAACATTTGCATTTTAAAAATTACCAAGTTTAAAATATACTGTGGTAGAATTCAAAAGATGCACTAGTTAAGGTGTGGTTTAACCCAGCAGGCAGCTGAACACCACAGAGTAGTTTACTCACTCTCTCCTGCCCCAGTGGGATGGGGAGAGGACTGAGAACAAAAGTAGTAAAAGTAGTAAAATTTGTGGCTTGAGATAAAGGCAGTTTAATAAGCCAGAAAAGGAATGGATAACAACAGCAACAATAATAATAACAACGTTATTATTATGAAGTAAGTGATGCACAATGCAATTCTGACTACCCACCAAACAATGCCCAGCCAGTTCCCAAACAGCATGCCTCTACTTTATATGCTGAGTGTGACATCATATGGTATGGAATATCCCCTTTGACCAGTTGGGGTCAGCTGTCCTGTCAGAGTCCCCTCTCAGCTTCTTGCACACCCCAGCCCCTCTACTGTCAGTGCAGTATGAGAAGCTGAAAAGTCCCTGACTTAGTGTAAGCATTCCCTAGCAACAACCACAGCATCAGTGTTCACCAACATGATTCTCACCCTAAATCCAAAACACAGCACCATACCCCTGCTGCTAGGAAGAAAGTTATCTCTATTCCAGCCAAAACCAGGACAGAAGGTCATACTTCCTGTCCTCTTTGTTGGTCGCCTGTAACTGGACAGAGAACTTGCAACCTATGCTTCAATGCTTAGGTTACTTTAAAGGACTACAGCCAAAGCTGTCATGCACCCATTTACGAAGGGGACAGTACTATGCACTGTTTCTTGGTGGCAACACCAGCTTAAAAACATCCCAGTCTCACCTGCTCATTCCCATCCCCGAAGGGCTCCAGCCCTTATTTCTGCAGGAACAAATACCTGTAGAAATGCCCTGTGAACCAGATTCATTAACTGATGTGGGGTGAGGAGAAATAGCTTTTTCTTTTGGGTTTGTTTTGGTTTTGTTTTTTAAAGTACCAGTTACTGGTTTAATTTTCCACCAAGACTTCACAGACAACTGAGTAAGCAGAAGCAAATGTACAATTCACAGGTAGGGCACAAACATCTTGAGCCAACTATACCACTGAGAAAAAGTATGAAGAACCATGAACAGTGTCCCATGCAGAGAACATAAGCCTATTATTTACACCTAGAGGCACCACTCTCACAGCTATAGTCTGATATGCATTTAAGCCAGCACAACCAATAAAAAATAAAATAAAATAAAACAAGCATTCCCTGCACCTGCAGCTGCCCTTGGCCGTTCACTTCTACACGTGCATCACCTCCTCTGGTCTGCCACCAGAGCCTTCATTGTATGACTGTGTAGTCAAGCAGGGTGGCAGCTGACCAATGGACACATTTTTGCTGAGCTATTTTTCAGCCACATCAGATTCCCTATCCCCCTCATTGCACAGGCACATAGATGTCTGTGCCAGCATCGCAGAGGTACAGCCTTCTCTCCTTTTTAACTTTCCCCAAGTCCCCAGGAGAGCAACCTGAAACACTTGCCAAACTACAGCCTTAGGTGAAATGGCAAGGAAGTGGGGTTTAGGCTTTGTCCTCCCAACCCAGGGGGCTGTATTACTACCACAGAGTGACTTATTTGCATTGAAAAACACACTTAAGTCTCTGTCAAATGGAAATGGACACTCAAATATTAAAGTTTTACCATAAAACAAGCACAACAAGGTGCACCACAGGCAGGGGGGAAAATGTCAACCTTCCTTAAACATGTTATGTTAAAACTCCAGGGAGCTTGTCTCATTAGAACTGTATATTATTTCAGTGAAAAAAAAAAACAAAACGCAAACCACAAAACATTTTCTTTCAAAAGTGGTTTTTTTTTCCCTTGCTGAAGAAAAAGATAAATGAAAACAAAAATACCAGCAGAGATGGGCTTCATGTTGTTTTTAATTCCCTGTGACAGTAACCACATGCAAGTTTCCTACAGAGAAATCTTGTATGGTTTGTTTTAAAACTAGCAATATTATCATATAATAAACATTTTTCATAATGCATATTCATAAGGTGCAGAGTTAAGGTTGCTAATGCAACCTGCGCTTTCACGTACTTGACTGCTTTCCATGCAACAGGAACATTATGAGTTGCTTTTTTGTGTTTTGTTTCCACACAGTATTGTTACATTATTCATTTTTCAAAGGAAGAAGAAAGTATTACATATAATGCATCTTGCAAAACATTCACTAATGGTAGCAGTTCTTCATAAGAACTGCATCTCCATTCATTGTGCTCCTATTAAAGTTAACTGTAATCTATTTATTATATCATTAAACTTAATATATTGTAAGATAAATTCTATTTATAGATGCAGTAATCGCTGTGCTAATCACTCAAGTTCACATTGAACAGGACTGTCTGAGACACAGCAGCAGATGCTTCAGAGACCAAAGTATGTTCCTAAATTTCCCAAAGAGATGACCTTGCGTGTTGCAAACCGCAGAAACCCAAGCAGCACTGGGCAAGTGGCTGTGGCCAGCCAGCCTGGTGTCACCTTGCCCTGCTGAGCAGCCCCTGAGACCTGCTGGCACCCATGCTCACACCATGGAGGGTGCTGGCACTCTGCATCCCATCCGGGTTCCTCCCTCAGATCCCTTGCCATGCCAGCAGCCAGACACCACTTGTGCACAAGGCATTCCGTTTGGGGTAACACCAGGACTGTAGCCCGTGCCTTACTCTTTGGGTGCTTATGTAGCCACTTTCTAAAATATCACCCCTGGGCTCTGCTCTTAGTATTTTGATCTTCTATTCATGTTTATAGTCATTTCACAGATTTTGCCTTTGATGCAGTCCCTCAAGTTAGATAACCATGCACTTGAGACTGTTTTAAATCCTACCACAGGTGCATAAAGCACAAGCCCTTCTTGCTGATCAAGAGATGACCGCAATACCAAAACAACCCCACAAAAACCCTAATAGGGATCAGTTCATATTTTCAAAATTCCAACCACAGAGCAGAGTTGGTTTTGTTTATACAAATAAGAATGTTACTGAATTGATGAAGCATGCATTGCTGCCTTTGAATACCACTAGTCAAACCTTTTTCACTTCAATATAAACAGGTTGGGAATCACCTTTGTACCAAGAGAAAGGTCTGCTTGGACTTGGAAGGTTTTCCAAAACTGTCTGTCCTTCACACTGAATGCAAATGGAGCCCTGCTTTCTTTTAAAGTTTTCCATTTTTATTTTCTGTGGAGATAGCTTAATTTTGATTGCAAAGAGAAGTGCTTATTTGTCTGCCATCAGCTATAGACATCTATTTACAAAATAGTTTCTGTCCATCATTTGTGGTAAGGGGTCAGTGGTGAGCCTTTAGGCTACAGACAGAAGAATTTCTGGAATTACCGATTATACCTGAAGTATTTCAGAAGAATTTTAAGAAAACAATCTCCTAAAAATGCCAATGTATTTTCCTACCTGTGTTACCTAAAGAAAGTATAAAGGTTACAAAACCAAGCATTCAAAGGAGTTTGAAATGACAGGTGTAAGATGCTTTTACTCCCAAAAAGCTGCTTACCAAGACAGTCCTGTGCATGTTGAATACTAAATAAGAGACAGATTCTGTGGAAAAAACAGCATCCAGGGTTGTAATTTAAGATATACATCATTACCAACTCATGCACATGCATCTACCCATGTGTGTACATGTGTCAAGTTTACAAAGGCAAACTTGCAGACATTTTAGGCATGGCATCCTGGCAGGATTTTATAGTTTCATAATAAATCAAGGGAATTTAATTTTCTCCCATCATCTAGCAACACAGTGACTCCCTCTTTGGCATGCCAGTGGCCTGAGCCCCAACGGTGATGACTTATTGCTCAGGTAACCAGTGATGAGGAATACAGCAGGATGCCACCCTTGGTGCTACAGTGCTAGAGGAAGATGAAACATGATGTACTAGTAAGTTTCAAGGCAGTCTGCTGATAGTAGAAGGATGTGACCCATAAATCTCTGCTTCAGAGAGGAGTTTGTTCTGCTGAATATATAGGAACCTCCTGGGCTTCCCCACCTTATTACTCCTTTCCTTTTCTATCCTCTTCCATTATTTTCTCCTTCCCATGAATTCAAGGGTAGCATTTTTCTATACAATGTCCAAGTATCCACAAGTGGGTCTGTGTTTGGACTGCAGAATGGAGTGGATATTCAGCTTTCACACACCTCACATACCTCCTCCCCCTCACCCCTATACTTGGCCACATGCGCAGAGCAGCTGGAAGCAGGCACTATGGGGAAGACACAGTTTTGCCCATGTTGTCTTTGGCTACAGAATGCTTGGTTAGTGCAGGTCAGTCTGGCTAGCACTATGACCTGGTGGGACACAGATTCTCGATAGCCCAAATTGCCTCTGAAACACACAACTGGTTGATTTTCCACCCACAGCTTAGACACACGCTTTGCCCTACTGGGAAAAGCCGACAGCGTTTATAAAGGGGGCAATCACCCATTATACCTATTACATCTGGCTTCCTTTTCTCACCACAACCTATGTGTACAGTAGCGCACAGGGAAGGGGATTTACTCATCTCCTACAAACCCTCATGATTTATTGCCATGACAACTCTCCCCTCTCCAGAGGCCAGAGTAGCTGATGTGTGATCTGGTTTCTCATCCCAAGTACATTCTTTGGGTGAAGAGGAATCAATGCCAAACCTCTGCACAGCAGAAAGGAATGCCAGGCATGCCAGGGTCAGATCAGACTCTTTGAAGCTTGCTAACCCACTGTCATTAACCTTATGCTGTGCAATTTCATGTCAAAAGGGGCTACAGGCAGAGAGGACAGGCCAGCAAACCTGCCCCTTCTAAACAAACTCTTCCCCAAACAGGTGCTTCCAGCCTAGAAACCATACCACACAGTTGTCTACCTCTTCAAGAAACACAGTGCTGCATAATTCAGGGTAAGAATTCCCTCATCCAGATGAGAGGGTTAAGAATTATTAATTTTTGCACCAAGCCTAACATTATTTAGGCATGATTACGATAGATAACCTCTACTACATTTGAGTCCAGAACAGATACTGATGATAGAGATCTCTCATTGAATGCAAAAAGTATGAAAGAAGGTAGCACATTTCATGGTGTTTCAGAGATATTTTCAAACACTGCTAGCTAGGGGAAGCATAAAAAATACAACATGTAAAGAAAAATGTCCATAGCTGTCCACTTTTGTCTAAGCAGCTTTTGGGAAATTTTGCCCAGTAAAAGCTTATGCTTTTATAAAGCTTTAATATTTATATTTGAATTAAATAATGACAGGTCAAAAAATCCTGTTTCTACCCGCAAGGAAAACTGCATATTGCATCCTTTCTGTAATCTCAGGCATCACTTTGACTGTTTCTACACAACTTCTGACAACTTGCCATTTCAGTGGGATGGCAACCTTAAACCAAATCCTCTTGCTGTGGGATAAACAGCGAGTCAGTTATCTAAATTCCTGCGTTTTGAAACTTGCAATTTCTTTATTTATAGTTAGAGAGTTCAGAAATATTTGGATGTTGTTCCATTCACTTGTATCCACAAAATTAGATAGTGACCAGGGTTTTCGAGTTTGTAATGTTATGGAGACTTATGGTATTTCACAAATCCAATTACTGAAGTGAACGTGGCCCATCTAATATTACTGATATACCAAAAACACTGAAACCAATGAAATACTACAAAGTAAAATGTCTAGGAATAGTCCAAGTCA
Organism: Laterallus jamaicensis coturniculus; assembly: GCA_022605575.1. Lineage (NCBI taxonomy): Eukaryota > Metazoa > Chordata > Aves > Gruiformes > Rallidae > Laterallus > Laterallus jamaicensis. Next base: position 31,646,983 of record JAKCOX010000005.1, read on the forward strand.
CCAATGTGCTTGGCTGCATGGGGAAGTTTATTCTTTGCATCTAAAACTATTTTAATATTCTAGAAATATGCAAAATATTACAAACTATTATTTGGAACGAGTACATGAGAAGAGGGATTAAAGATGCTGCAATAAAGCCTGTGCAAATGTACATCCTAATTCCTATTCCTTCTCTTTTGCTGAAAGCAACTACTAAAGCATGTTATTAGCTGTAAGATTGCTAAAGTGATGCCAGCAATGTTCTGACAAATCTCTAGGGGCTTTTTTGCCCACTTTCCTTTTATTATCATATTCCATCTCTAATATTCAATCAGTGCCAAACGGGTTTATGTACGCCAATCTCTCTCTCAGAAACGGAAAAAGCAATCCTGCTATACGTCGTAGGCCTGCTGATGTGACTGAGAGAGAGTGAATGGAAGTGGGAAAAGGAAGCAGGAGGGAGGAGTATGAGAGCACCAGTCTGCAGTCTGGTATTTAACAGAAGTCTCAGTTTTCTGATCAGAAAGTTGGCAAAAATTGAAGTGCAGAGTACCGTTAGGTTCCTTGTAAATTAACCCTCAACAAGAGCTTCACATAACATGTAGTCTCATCCCTTTAGTTTAATTCCATAGCACAGAAAAAACTAGTGCCTTGAAAACTGGCCAGATCTGACTTTTGCTATCTACCTCCAACAAAACACGCTATGAGCCACTTGCCAGATCGTCGTTTATCAACCTAAATTTAAATCTCTATGCAGCTATTTAAATACAGTCCCAGTTGCTAGCTGACTTCCCCCTTGGGACTGGATTTGAAAATGTACACTTTTGTCCCTTGTAAAATCATAGACAATGTTTAGGAGCATTTGATTAAGAAGAAAATTCTGGGAGGAACTCATTTGCTGCTTGTATAAATATATTTCCTCATTAAAATTTGATAAAAACAGTCTTAATGGAATACTACAACCTCATTCATGCTTTTGAATACAGTGATTTAAATTGGCAAGAACAAAGTTTAAATACACTTCTTCCCAGCTAACTGTCGACAGCTTTTTTTTACGGCCTGCAGGGACAGGTATGACTCATGCCTACACTGTTCTTCAAAAACTATTTTAAAATGCAGATTTTTTTTCCACTGTGTCTATTGTGCTTTACAAGTAACTGCAAACTGAAAGAGACTAAAATTAGACAGCAGACCACTATCACCAGAGGGATTAGAAACTCCTAGGCTATGTTGATTCAGAAAGCTGAATTGGTTGACCAATATGAGGGACTCTTTTATGTTGGCTCCCACTAGATTTCTGGCAAACTTCATTCAAAGACTCTCCTGGTTACAAATTATTTGAAATCCCTGTGTTTAGGCATAGCGGGTGGTCTCCGGGTTTGTATGCAACGTTACACTGAGCAACCCTCTTATTCCCTGGTACGCAAGACCAAAAAAATGAAGGTATTCACCCTAACCTAAGTAAGTCAGCACAAGAAGGCTACCTGGTCACAAGCCATCTGGCAAAGGCTTTGGTGTTTTGTAAACCGACAAATGCAGCAAGTCTGTTCATATGCCTTATGAAAAGTATGCTAGTATTTACTGATTCTGATTAACACAAAGTAAGTTTGGTAAAAGGCTAATTTAAGAAGGAATCTAATAGCCTCAAGTTTAGACTGAGCACTCAACTGTCAAGGAAAATACAGCAGAAAATATTAACGGCTGTAATTCAGAGTGGCATTTTAGGTACTGCAGAATACTGGGTTAAAAGCTAGAACAATAAGATACATTTCAACTTAAGATAGGGATGGCAGTCTCCTTATCAGTACAGTCCTTCAAAGAGTCCTCTCATATCTTCTTCCTGTTAGACAGACAAGCTTCAAATCTATGGCAAGATGTGTGGGCTACTCAGTAGTGAAGAGCACACTAGGTGCTCTCTGAGTAGTATCTTGTCAACTAGAAAATCTGAATGCGCTTTGTGCTTCTTTATGCAAAATACCAAGGGAAAAAATGCTAAGCACTTAATTTGCCATATCACAGAGGAAAGTTAAATGTCTCTCAGCAGGTGAGGATACCAAGAAGCAAGAACACTTACACTAAACTGGGTTTTGTTCACTTTCTCGTTCATGATAACTAGTTGTATTACTGTACTACACACATCTAGTTTAAGAATGGATTTTTATTTTCCTTTTACAGCAAATAGACAGCTGTCTGGTTCGTGTTGCACTCCAGAAAGAGCTAGACAAGTGTGCACAGTGAGCTGGGTTAGCTGTTCAGTACTGCACACTAAATGTGGGAAAGAGAAACAAGGAAGACTCAGCCAGAGCCTGCACTGATCTAAACCATGGGTCAACAGTTCCAAGACACAAAAAATCCAATTCATTTCTAAGTTCCATGGGGACATCTATGACTATCTAAAAGGTACCTATTTTGAAGAGCTGTGATCCTCAAACTGTTCTCTAAGCAGAGGCAGCGTACACCAGGGTTAAAGAGATGGCTGTAGCAACAGAAATCTCATCTCAGAAGGAAAAAAAAAAAGTGAGAAAAATGATCATAATGCCCCCTCCATCCCCACAAAAAATATACTTTCTTGCTGGAATAGAAAGTGGAACTCTTAGAAATTTAGCAGATGCCCAAGTAGGAGAATAGGGGTACCAGCCTGAGGAGCAGTCATAAAGGCTGCAAGCAGGCAAAATCCAATCCTCTCTTTCTCTTGGAAGGCTATTTTCTTTATCTGCATCTGGCAGTTAGCATTTGTCTAGTTTTGTATCTACCTAAATATACAAATATGCAAGCAAAATGTCTTCAAATCCTGAGGAGAATTTGTGCTCAAGGATATGCCATACCTATAGAGATCCCAATGAGTGGATCACAGACAGTTAATCTTTTGTATCTACTGAGGCAGCATCAGACTAAGCATTTCTTGAAACAGAACATGTGACTGGTCTCTAAACACAACTCCACCATGCAACCACCTGGCTGATAGCATCAAGATGGTTTTTGGGTAGTTTGAAATTAGATGGACAAAAGCTGCAGCAGTATCACCCAGCTGGACCCCATCATGTATCTAGTTTATGCCCTCTAACATAAGTTTGAACAGTAACATTAATCTGGTCCCACCCAAGGAAAACCCCAGCCTGAAAGAAATTACATCAAATGATTCCTTCCAGACAACACAAGAATTTCAGGAATGTAAATTAAGCACCTAATGCCCCTAACAGGTCTTTCTAAACCTTCGACCAGTTCTTCCAGCTTTTCATGTGCACAAAACCAGAGTTCTCAGAAATACTACGGAAGAGCACAAGCTAAATACAAGTTTCCCAGTGCTCAGATATTAAGCTGCCTTCCTCCCAGCATTAGTGTCTTCAAAATGTTTTTAAATGAAAGGCAAAGGAGGAGCAGCTTGCAGAAGCTTCCATATAATGCAATTATACAACCTTTTATCTGTATGGATGCCAGCACGGAATTGCATTATTCCTTTCGAGGCCTTAAGGAATGAGGTGAGAATATTATCTTGATCTGCATTAAACCAGTAACGGAGTTGAATACATTTGCTTCTTCGTGTTAAACTAATTTTAAGGAATTCCTAACATATTTGTGAGCACTTTTTGGGAGGGATCTTGGAGATGGAAAGAAAACAGATAGCTTGATGTGTATAATAAGGGCTTATTAAATAACATCAATATTCCTTGTAATAAGATCACCCTTCCAAAGTAAGAACTACTTAGAGATATGGTAGAGACCCCAGCTGAGTGGGACTGAATGGAGCAAGGGGCCCACAAGCTAAGGGCTTCACTAAAAGAGGAAGGGACTGAAAAACTTGGCTAGATATGGGACTGTTTTTTCATGTTGCTATTTCCAACTTTTGGTCGTAAAGGAACCCTGGGACAATCAATGGTTGGGAACTCTCCATATCAGTGGCTCCATGCAAACCAGAGAAGATGACTCCAGACTACATCAAGACAAAACTGGTTGACAAGGAAGTTAATTTTTTAGAAGAGGAGGTTATTGTGATTTTCCCAGTTTTAAAACCCATTTTTGAATCCAAGATGGTCTAAGATGACCACTGATAATGAAGTATGTTTTTACACCAAGAACAATCCTAGATCATGCCTACTATCACCTTCTAATGAGAGGAGGTGAATGTCTTCACTCTAAGACAGAGACTTTGTACACATTTCATAAGCTTTTCCGAAACAAACTAATCAAAACCAGCTCTCAACATGGAAAGCCACGGGCACATGACGTTCTGAATACAGCTGTATCAGAAGCATCGGTTACTCTTCCTTCAACCTGTGTGTCCTATGGTCCCCCGCCCATGGCAGAGGGGTTGGAACTTGATGATCCTTAAGGTCCCTTCCAACCCTAACCATCCTGTAATTCTATTCCAGTCCAAGAGCTAAACTGGCTTATACAACTACATACAGTAACAGATCTTTGGCAATAGATGCACTTTTTCCCTCTTAAACAGGCTAAGAAGTGATGACATGAGCAGCTCAAGTGGCAGATCTGAAACAGCAGAAGTTTGCTGGCAGGATACATGGCAATTACCTGCAAGTAGCCTGAAGGGTGGTGGTTATTCAGCCAACATAGCTGAGTTGGAAGATGACATGCTCACAGTACCAACTGGTCAGACTCATTAAAGCCAAAATACACTGGATTCCTTATTGGTAGGATAAGTAATCCGAATTCACTGGCAACTCACGGTACTGGCCAAGATTTGAAACTAGATTTTATAAACCCATATTATTGAAGATGTAACCATTAAAACCTCCTCAATCTGATAACTGCAAGGACTGGCATATCTGACTTTAAAGCTTCGGTTTTCTTTCTGACAGACATGCCCCCACACCTGCCCCCCCCTTGTTAAATTTAGTTCAAAAGACACCTTATATGAGTAAACAAGTATGTGGTCTAATTTATCTTTTCCTTTTTTTAAAGGAGTCCTGAGTTCTGTTTCTAGTGCTGCCACAACATGACTGTGCAACATCTCTTGGTTCTGTGAAGGGAAAACTATAGTAACCTAAGTGCAGCATAGATATAAGAGAGGCCTACATTCTGGTAAGAATGACATGTTAGTAAATATACATAGGGTCAGCTCATGGCTAATAGCAGCTGGTTGCAGTCAAGACTTGGATTCATGGTCCCTTCACTTTCTCAGTCTGAGGCAGGTTAGAGAAGGAGTGAGAAATGGTAGCAGAGTTTAATACATACTAGCAGATAAAGTGTAAGTTTTTCAGACCCTGGATACACGCTTTGAAGCCCATTTCACAATGATTCCCTTGCTATTGCTCAGGCCAACTAAATTAAATTGCACTTTGATTCTGCAAGCATAAAATAATACATCAGAGAAACAAATTCCAGTGGCTTTTTATTGGTGTGTTTCGGAAGTGCTTTTGGTTTCACCAGATGGCAAGTTTTTCCGGGAGAATCAAAGTCATTCTGCTCGGATACTATTCATAACATGCATTTACACCCACATAAAAGTTTCCATCTCAAAACCAGCTAATTTTTATTAAGGAAGCCATGTACTCCAAACCCACTGATGAAGTATCTACAATATCTTTAAATCACATGTGCTTCACCACGTTCTACAAACCTTGTACTGTCACACCAATTCACAAGATGATTACACTACAGAGCCTTTGCTACTACTGTACCAATGCCAACAGAGCCTCCCTTCGACTGTGACAACTGCCCTCCATGTTGATAGTTACATTACTTCTGGGGTACCAGTGCAAGCAGTGCTGACTGTGCTTTATGTGGTATCTTGCCTCAGTTGTCTGTCACTCACCCTTTCCTCTGCAGCCCCCTGCACCAACCAGTGAAGCAGCTCTCACACATACACCCCACCCTAATCCACTCCGATCAAACAAGCCAGGGTGGCAGAACCTTACTATTTAAAATATGTTTCATTTGGACAACTTTGCCAGCAGATTTGAGAGGGCATTTCCTTTAAACAGAGGGCTTGTGCCGAGCTTACCCAGACAAACACTCTATGAGACTTATGATGTATGTTTGACAATAACTGCAACAGTGTAAACTAAGCCCCTGGATTTTGCAGAGAGGTGGCTGCAGAGCATTAGCGTATTCCTCCCACCACTTGTGCTGTGAGAGCAGAGCGCCCACAAACAGCTGGAAGAAATAGTATCTTAAGCTGCTACAGCTTCTTGTTAAGACTGGCTCTGAGCTCTCTGCCAACAGAAGTGCTCTTCACCCAGCTTAGCTGTAACCAAATGAAGGGTTTGGTTAGCTGAGAAGCAGCAGGTAAAATCTGGGACTTTTCAAGGGATAAGACCTTACAGCTGCACATATTCCAAGCTGTTACACAAATGATCATCATATTTATGAAAAGGATTCTGACAGGTACAACCACACTTATAGAATCATAGAATGCTTTGGTTTGGAGACAACTCAAAGACCATCTAGCTCCACCCCCCCTGACACAGGCAGGGACACCCTCACTAGACCAGGTTGCCCAAAGCCCCCTCTAATCTGGCCTTAAATGCCTCCAGGGATGGGGCTTGCACAACCTCTCTGGGCAACCTGCCCCAGTGTCTCACCACCCACATAGTAAAGAATTTCTTCCTAACGTCTAACCTAAACCTGCCCTCTTTCAGCTTGAAACCATTGCCCTATGTCCTACCACCAGGCCCTGGTGAACACACCCACTTAGTTACTTCTTTAACCAGAAAATCTCTGCATGCTATAATGCAGGTATACCCATGATCCATGTGATTTGCTTGCAGAAGTACAAGCTGTCACAGATGATCACGGAATAGATAATGAAAAATAATATGGTAGGCTACAACTTTGACCATACTTTGGAAATTTAGAAAAGAAACCCAAACCAAAACAAACCCCAACAACAAAATCCCTCCACTTTGACAAAGCCCAATCTGCTTACAGAAGTTCAGGACATCTACTGACTGCCTTGAAGGACACCTTTAAAGGCTGCATCTGCAAGCTCTTTAAGAAATCTACTCGTGTACAAAAATCTGCAAAACGAAAAAAATCCTGGGAGGGAGAGTTCAAACATACAAAAAAGTACAAAGTCAAAGACAGTACAAAGAATTTATGACCTTATCTTTCCCTTGTCTTTTCTAAAAACTCCTGTTTGAATACCTGATCTTCTTTCTTTTTTTCCCTTAAAAAAAATAATCTTTTCACTGGTAAATAAATAGAAGAGGCAATTCCTCTCCAACTGTTCTAGCGAGGTCATAATAAGCTCTTTTTTTTTTAGGGTTGCAGCAGACATGAGGTGAAAGATTATTACTTACATGAATACAGTATATTTGACTAATTTGTCAATTGGTAAAAACAGATCTCTTTACTTTTCTTGAGATGAGAAAGCTCCTCTTACCTCATTCAATTTTAGCTAGGGATCAGTTTTTTGCACCAAGATGCGTGCAAAAGGCAAATTATAAAATATTTTTAAGTAAAATCCTCAGGATAGCAATTACACAATAACTTTGCAAAAGCAAATTACTTTGTTCATAATCAGAATTTGATGCTAATATTTAAATAATACAGAAGAACTTTACCACAAAGAAATATAATATAATGGTCAGCCATAGCTAACTTTTCTTGCATGTTTGCAAAAGAAATAAAAAGAAAATAGTAGGAAAATGTATTAGCTTTACTTTTGAGAGCTGAGAATTTCTCTACTTATTGTTAACCTGCGCCATATCTGAATTCAGCCATTATTATTTATGTACTTTCAGTTCCAAAAATGAATGGGATATTTACTCTGAGAACACCAGAAGCCATAAAGACAACATACAAAGAACCATGAATGTGAGTAGCAAGTAACAAGTAGCAAGTAACAAGAGCATAAATCTGAAGTTCAGTACGTGCTTCTCTCTGTTATCAGTGCATGATAATTTTCTGCTATTTTTCTGCTATTTTCTGCTGAGGCTTCTTTGAACAGAACATTGAAGAGTGATTATATGTCCAAACCTTAATAAAATGTCAAAATCCACTGCTTCATTGTATCTGCAATTATGATGGTTTCCTCCTACACATGGGATAGGAAAGGATACAATTTTGTATTCATGATGTTCCAAGCACTATGCTTTAAGTTGTGGCTTGATGTAAATCAGTTATTTGCCAACCAGAAAGGCATTATTATAACCTCACATTTTAATAAAAATGGCAGTTTTGTTCTTGAAAATACTATTTCAGATCCTGAATACACTTCTAGAAACTGGAAATTTTTAAACAGTTAATAGCTCTTGCTGAGAAATAAATACGGTGGCCAACAGCTTATGTCACCACTACAACAGGGACAGGACCGCAGACTGGGTTCTCCCCTGTAGTTTCAACTCTGCTCAAGTTGAAATGAGAGAAAAGGCCTTTGGGGAAAGAAGCTGAAAAAAAAATCTATGTTTTGGCTTTGAAACTTCTTCCCTTTGCCAGGGCCAAAGCTCACGCCTCCGAACTCTGGGGTCTGTCCAATGCCAATGGAAAAAGCAGCTGTACCCGACTGGGGTGGTCCTGCCTCCCCCTCCCACTTCAGGTGCTGCTCTCGATGCCAGATACTAGATGGAAACCACAGGCAAACCAGACCTGCCAATCACTGGCACCAACACAATGTTCACCCTGCTCTCTGGAACTCCCACCATGTGACAATTTTCACAGTTGAGGTGAAATATGTCCTAACCTGCAGGCTGAAATTCCCTCACTTATTTTCCATAGCACAGATAACATTGTCTGAAAATACAGAACCAAACTTCTAATATCGATTTCTCTCTGCATTTTGCAGGGACCCTCTTTTGCCAATGTGGACCACCACCTGCAAACTTGTTACTCAAAGAAACAAGCTCCTCAGGTAGGACGAAGTGTGCTTCTCTTCCTTTCTTAATCATGCTACTGTCTAGAGGTGGCTATCGTAGTTTTTTTTCCCCTCTACTGTAGAAAAAAAGAATCACTCTGAGCTTCAACAACCAAAAGCATTGTAAAGATTGTACACAATCTATGCAGTTCCCCTCATACAGGGAACACATCAAACAAAAAACTGTGAAGAATGCACAGCTAAATGCTGACAGCTGATACAACGGTATTTAGTCAGCTTTTGTGCACTGGCTGCCACATAGCTGTATAGCAAATCTTACCACAACCTTCTTGCCAGGAGATTTAGCCCTCCTAAGAGTTGGGCTTTGATGCGTCAGAGAGGAAAGGATAATTCTTGTATTTTCTTTGGAAACAATGCAATCGTGATTGTGAGACATCCTTGTCTGAATTAGATGTATAATACCAGGTCTCATAAGAGACGCTCTAAACTTCTAAAGCTTGCCTGACTGTGATAGGAGCTATTAAGGAGTCTGCTTTAATGGATAAGAAATATGACAACTCCCACAGAGAATCAACTGGTGCTGTGCTGGAAGGACTGAAAGTGCAGTCTTACCGTTGCGCTTGTCCTCACAGAGGGGAAAAGAAAAGTATGGTTCATGTAAGATTTCCAAAAGTGCCTGTCCTCATTTTTGTTGAGAAGATCTTTGACTTCTGAAATCCCTTCTGAAAGAATTTACTGCAATAAAATTGAAGACTTTTTGGTACTCCCCATGTCTACGTAATAAAGCATTTATAGTGCAAATGTTAACCACCACTTTGAATCTGGTGGCACAGAGAAGATCCCTGAAGTAACAGATCTTCTTGGTGAGACAAAGGCACCAAGTTAGTTCATCACACCAACTTCATGAGCATGAGAGCCACCGCTCCATCAGCCAGTACAGCATTTGTCTGTTCTTAGTCCTGCTCCAAAAAATGGCATAGTGCACACTGTGGTGGTTTGACCCTGGCAGGAAGCCAGACACCCACCAAAGCCACTCCATCACTCCCTTTCTCAGCTGGACACAGAAGAAAATACATATTGGGAGGCTTAGGAGTTGAGACAGGGTCAAGGGAGAGATCATTTAGCAATTAATGTCACAGTCAAAACATACTCAACATGGAATAAAATGTATCTAATTTATGACACCACCCCAACCCCCCTCCAGCCCCCCCATCACCCTGAGAAAGTACCCAATCAAAACAGAGTAGGATAATGAGACATAAAACTAAATCTTAAAACACTTTCCCCACCCACCTTTTCCAGGCTCAACTTCATTCAAGATTTCTCTACCTCCTCCCTCCACCAAGTGGCACAGCCAGTCACGAATTGTCTCTGCTAGTCTTTTCTCTTTAGGGAAAAGATTCCTCATGCTCTTCTCCTGCACCAGCGTGGGGTCCCACTCATGGAAAAGAGTCCTCCACAAACTTCTCCAAGGTGAGACCTTTCCCAGCTGTTCACCAACTGCCCCAGCATGGCTTCCATGGGGCACAGAACTTCAGGACCAGACTGCTCCAGCATGGTCCTCTACAGGTTAACAAGTCCCCTGCTCCAGTATGGGCCCCTCTCTCCATGGACTGTGCAGAACCTGCCAGGAGCTTGCTCCAGTGTGGTCACAGCTTCCTTCATGTGTCTCCACCTGCTTCACCATAGGGTCCTCCATGGGCTACAGGTGGAATTTCTACTCGCCATCATCTTCCATGGGCTGCAGGGGGGCAAACTGGCTCCACCATGGGCTTCTCCACAGGCTGCAGGAAAACCTCTCCTCTGGCACATGGAGTGCCTCCTCCCCCCCACTTCTTCACTGACCTTGCTGTCTGTAAAGTTTCTTACATCTTCTCACTCCTTTTGCTGGCAAAATGTGCCCACTTGCATTTTTTCCCCCTTCTTAACTATGTTATCCCAGAGGCGCTATGACTGTCGGTGATTGGCTTGGCCTTGGGTCAGTGGCAGGCCCATCCTTGAGCCAGATGGTATTGGCTCTGCCAGACACAGGGGAAGCATCTAGCCACTTCTCATGGAAGTCACTGCTGCAGCTCCCCTCCCTGCCCTCCCCATCACACAAACCCACAACAAGCACCTAGATTATCGCCAGCTTTGTGAGACAGTTTTTTTTCTCTTAAATTCTGACAACTACAGAGACTGGGGAGACCAAGTAGCAATCACCTGATTGCTGCCTTTTGCCCAGTCCCCCAAGGTAAAAAGGTGAACTAGTGCCCACTCAGTGGATTACCAGGATGCATAGGTACCCATGGTCAGGTGTCACACCAGAATTCAATTTCTGCTGTCTTTTCCCAGCTGATTTATAGCACACACTGCAACAGGAAATTTCTGTAAGCAAGAGGAAGGTGATTACCTTTCTGCTTTGGAAATAGCTGAACCCATGATGGCTATTATAAATTCCTCATCAGATGATGTTTTCAGCTAACCAGAATAAATCTATTATCCATAGTTTCGAGACCTCAGTGAATCACTGCACTGCAGCCAACAGAGACTGTGCTCTTGCTCTTCCTGGTACACACTGCTTAAACTAATATGGGCCAGAATAAGTGCTTTCCACTATTCGCAGCTGACATCTGTCATAATAATCTGTCTGTTTCACAAATGGGAGGTATCTTTGTATTTCTCATATTGTCTTCAGAGGGGACAGGGTATTTGTTTCTTTGCACTTCCTATTCTGAATTAAGGCCATTTTCAATTCACTTATCAACATTATCCTCAGCAGGCAACTTGCTCCCCGTGGCATACTTTCAGTACAGGTCTTCAGATGACTTCTCTGATACAATGTATCCACCCTGCACTTGCTGGAAATCATGATGCACCAAAAAAAAGGGTATCAATCTGATTCAGCTTTCCCTCCATGTATCTGCAAAACTGATCTGAAATAGGATTGTAATTCCCTCTCTCCTAAAAACAAATGTAGGTTGTAAGGACAGAAATGACTGCAACAGTCAGCAGTCACACACAAAATGAGAGAACAGCAGATGGATTAGGACTATGCTAAAACCCCTTTCGAAAAGGCTCATCAGCAACAGGGTGCATAATTCCATTCTGAATTTTTATACAAGACAGCTTCCTCAGGCCTTTGATACTGTTGCAGGTGTACCTTGCCTGGTGGTATTTCCACCTGCTGTACCTCCCCGTATACCTCTATTTCAACAATACACATGGAGGGCCAACACCGTAACAGTTTCTTAATTATTTTAATTGACCTCCTTTTTTTTAGGTTTCCTAATTGAATACTAAACATCAAAAGCAACATTGAAGCAACAGTGAGCTCTTGAGTTTACAGCTGTTAAACACAGACTCCAGAGATGCAGGACTGGTGCCCTTTTTTCTTTCTTTACTGGGTAAAGAGATCCATCCACTGGGATGGAGGATTTGTCCAAACCCCAACATGCTGAAGGCCCATTAGTGGAGTTCTCCAAAGTTGAAAAATTCCCAAGAGGAAAACTGAGCTAAAAGCCTGTCTTTTACTACAGAACTGGACAATCTTTTCACAAAAGTGAGAAACCTGAGGAGGACATTCTCTGTTGTCAGTAGCTGACAACTGCAGTTCTGCCCATGGGTGTCAAACACAATGAAGCATCCACTGCAGGAGATTCAGGACCTCAGCCTAACAAAGACATAATCACAATGTCTCTAAACACTCTGAAGTTTCAGCAATTTATATCCTTTCACTGAAAACTGTCTTTGATGTGTTCTCATTGCCAGTGAGTTGCTTCAGATGTTAATTACTCATTACATCGATTTCTCCACCGTTTTTAGTTCCCCTAGATAACCATGCTATAGTTCTTTCACTGAAGGTTTTATACTGACTTGTTTCAGGGAAGTTTGCTAATAAAAGACCTTCACTGGGACAAGGTTCTGGGTGAAACTTCACTCTACATTGTCTACAGTGGTGCTTGGTGTCTGCTTGTGACAAATACTTCTTTAATGCAAGATCATCTATTACCTTAAGGGCACTTAAGAGTCTACTACAAACTTCGTCACAAAACTCACATGTAGACAGAGTAAGAGGCAAAGGTAAATAGCCTAAGATCTCTTGATCTGGTCAAATCTGTGCATCTATCAATTCCAGGCATCAAATAAGATATTAATTCGATATTAAGCACACAATTGTAGTCATACTATTATTTTGTTAAATAACATGGAATAGATAAATGATACACCTGTAAGAATTATAATAACACAACAGAGTTCTGCAAATTTTCCAAAATATTTAAGTTATATTAAGGTAATGTTTACATGCAGAAGGCTTTCCAAAAGGTGGTTCTTGGACAGCTTCAAAGACTTATTACTTCTCATAAGTCTCAGTCATTTGAGATGCCCTACCTCAAATACAAAGATGACATCATAGATCTGGAAGATTCTAACTTGTACCACATATGTAATCATTTTGTATTTAGTGTGAAAAACTTATCTAGACATTCTGACTTCTTTTGTAGCAAAAGCTTAAATTATTTACTGGCCAAATACTCCCACTGAATTAGTTTTATACATGAACTGAATTCAAATTAACATTGGAATTACATCATGCTTATAAACATCCAAACTTTATCATCTAAGTTCCCTGTTACCACCCACCTACAGCCTGCAAAGTTCCTCATGCTTTCTACTATACAAGAACAAACCACCAAGTTAATTTACGGCTGTCTTTCCTAGTGTAGCTAAAAGGACATCAGAGATAGACTTGTCAAGCCTTTTGTTCATCTCTACCAATCAAGATATTTCACAGGGAGCTTTAACATTCCCTTCACTTTAAGGCGCAGGGTTGGGCAGAGCTGAGTAGGGTCCTTACTCAACATACAGCCCACTTGTCATACCCAGACTCCATGCAGGTTTTGTCCTGTGCCCTCCCCCACGTTTAGCTGTGCTAACAGAAGATGCTACTGTCCCCACTGCAGAACCAAAGGAATGATCCATAGGAGAGTTTTAAAATCCACTTCAGGCAAAATTAGCTGGGTTAGCACAAATCACCCATTTAAATCGGCTAAGCTTTTCTGGCTGATTTCCCCACAGCTGGTGTGGGAGTTCTGGTGGCTCCAGTGAGGCCATAACCACCACCACAGGGGCAATACCAACCAGCTAGGGGGAGATGAAAGTTTCCAGTGGCACGGATTTTAGCCAAGTGAACGTCTGCCTACAACCTCCAGCATGTGATTTTTAATCAAAGTAGAGATACTAGCACAAGCAGTTGTAGGGGGGTATTTATGGTGACAAAAGTGCTTACATCTGCTCTACATGCACCATGGATAGATGCTCACTCTGAACAACTCAGCCAGTTAAAGATGTTTTACCCCTGGGTATTCTACCACCTTCCTGCAAGAGGTTACTGACCTCAGAGCTCTGCCGCTCTTTCATCTCCTTCATGCAAAAGATTTTCCAGGTAGCTTAAATCACTTTTGATAGCCTTTTAAACTTAACTAACTTTGCCTACAGCAAATTAGAGCATTTACAGGATCCATTTGCCAGCAAAGCTGAAGGGAGGAAACAACTTCTAGCAGGGCAGCAGTACTGAGAAGAAAAGAAGAAAGGAGGAGGGTGGGTTGAAGGCAGAGGTGTGCAAATAAAGCCTCCAGCCAGCAAAGCTGATCATCACCTCTTCTTATACTTCATAGGACAGCATTTTAAGACAGACATGCAAAAGCAAAGTGCTGGAGTTTATAAACTCAGGAGGTGGATGGGAACTACTCCTGATGAAGCAGGTATCACAACAGGGTCTTACTTTGATCATCACTTTTTTTTTTTTTGCTGTATTGCAATACACATCAAGAATTCTAATAAATTATACTTGATTTAAAGAACTTTAATGAGTTGCAGTTAGTGAACTCTGTGCTTTACTCTTGCCAAACACAGAGTCAATGTGCTTAAAATGTGAAAGCTAACCAGTGAACACTTGCAACTCAAACCACGTATAAAGCCCCAACTTAATCTTCAGTTTTATCAGTATCATTTTAAACATGATCGCACTAATTCCTTCAAAGCGAAAGTCTTTGCATCACATTTTCCACATGTGTAGCTCACACCATAAAGCAGCAATGATATTTTGCAGCTGAACAGCACTTTTCTTGAAAATCTCTCGATTCCTTGTAACTGTTCTTGAAAAAACTCTGGGCAAATGGTTACGCAGGGAAGAGGCATCTCTCCAGAACATAATTGTACAAACACCTGTCAGCAGCTCTGGAATCAGAGCTCATCTTCTGACTTCCAGACACTGGCTTTAGGAACTACAACAGTTTGCTGTGCTGCAGGACCAACATCCACAGAAACTGTGTGCCTCCGTATTATCAGTACAGCAAGGTTTCTGGGTAGAGGTTGTATCTTTCACAACCCTGAGTAATACAGTTGGGGCAGGGGGAAGGGGAAGAGAGCAAGAAGTTGAGCTGACAAGGCTTCAAGTATGCTTCTGACACCACCTGGTCTGCTTTTAGGTACACATCTGAGAGACTCTGATTCCCACTGAGCAGAAAAGTAGTGTTAGCAATGGAGTAGTAAGGCAAATGAGAAAGATGTCAAGCTGAGGGGTGGGGGGAACCAAGATTATAACATGCCATGATATCAATAACTCTGTTGAGTCTATGATTTTATTGACCCAGGCTCAATAGTTTGGAAAGCATTCTGTAGCTCTTCCTGGAGGGTGCAGACTGCAAGAGTCAGAGACAGCATGGGTACTCTGAGAAATGTTAACCCACTGGTGTTTCCACCCACCATCAGCTGTCAGAGCACTCCATCTGTGCGAGGCAACTCCCTCGTCACCCCTGGGTGTCCCAAGGGGCTCAGAGCACTGCACAAAATGCGCCGAATTCCAGGAGGAAGCCAGGAATTTGATGATCCTGTTACATGGACTAGACCCATGCAGAGCTGTGCTAGCACATACCAACTACCTTATATTTCAGAGTATGAATAACATGCATGTCTAAATGCAGAATGCCTGTTCTCAGTTCACAGCCCCAAAATCCTGTTTTCTTCTCAGGGCTGAAATGGCAGCCAGCGCCTATGCCCAAAAGCTTGCTCCCCCTCCCTAGCTATGGTAATAGGTATGGTAGACGACGTACCAGCTACAGCTACAAACTTGGTTCAATTATCTCTTCAAATCATCTCAGCCAGGGCAGTACTACCCATATAGCTAGCAAGAGAATCAATTTCCATGTATATGTAAAGGGTTGGCTTCCAGCAAAGCTTTATATAATGGTACATAATGTTAAGTTCAGTCATAACATCAAAGGGAAAATTATTTTTCCTTTCATGAGATCTGGGATTTTACTGTTTGTTCACTCATTTGTTTTGGCAACAGCCCCAATCACAAACACTATAAAATCCTATGGGATTTTTTTTTTAAAAAAAACAACCCACACACCGAATCAGGAGATGCTAAAGGAAGTGAAGTATAAAGTAGGGGCAGCAGGATAGTATCTAACATTTCTGCAAACAATCCATTTGACACTTTCACGGACCAGGGTTAATTAATATTCTATAAAGGTCTTCCAAAAGCTGAATACCTCTCAAGTTCTGAATTCATGGGCCTGACCTTAGACTTTCTCAGAATGATTTTTAATGCAGTCTGTTATCAGCAAAACCCGTTTAAACACATGTCCCATCTGCCAGTACCCCATTTGCAAAAGAGCTTCTTATACTTGCAGACAGTAAAGCTTCTGCCTGCTTCCCTCTCTCCTCTAAATACCAGCTGTATGGTAATGAGCACAAACAGCTGAAAAATACTGCACAGTAACAAAGCTGGTACGAAGCGGGCAGAACAACGCTTCCACTCAATGAAGCAGTTGTAGCATGAATTTAGCAGATTAGCTATTGAACAGGGGTGGGGGGAGGTTTGGAAAAAATGTAAAGGGTCTGCACAGATAGCATGAAAATGAAAAGAGACCAAAGGGGCACAAGCTACCAAAGAAAAGCCCAAATTCTAAAGTACTTTTGTTGAACTGCATGAACTGATTCTTCAAATTTTCTAAGGCTTATTCCTTGGGTACTAATGATATGCCAAATGCTATTCTGATCATTTGCAAGTTCAGTTAGTTTTTAAAGGAGGCAACTTGTTAATGAAAGTTTTCCATTCATTAACAAATTTCTTCATCGGCTGGGGGCGGGGGAAGTCCTTAAGAACAGGAACACACTTCTCTACTTCAGTTTCTGGTACTTTCAGCATGTGTGACCAACAAGCACCATATTATCTGTTAACTTTTTGCATAATAACCCTCTCAGCCTTACCATTTTCATAAAGCCATTTTTAAAAATGCTGACAACATCCACACCAGCCTCCAGACGCTGACAAGCTTTTTGAACAGTGAGCAGAAAAGACACTTGGCTTTTAAGAAAATCAGTGCATAACCACATTCAGCCGGCGTGCACACGCGGCATGCAGTCGAGTATTTGTTTATGCAAATAGCTAATTAGATAGACGCTGTTTGCATAAAGTCTAAAAATTGCACATGTACTGTTGCACTTGAAATTGCACACAGCCACTGACTGGCTGATGTGAAAGATGCATGTAGTTTTGATGCATAAAGCTGACGTGAACATACGCTGCTTTTCCCTTGTTTGTGATTTCCCAATGGCATCTCGAGTGCTGCTGCTGCTTTTGAAGAACTGGAGCCTAACGCTTTCTAAGAAAAACATGTAAAATATGGTGTATTGACACTGCCCTAACAAGCGCTCTGTCAAAAGTCTGATACACAGGGCTTTTTTTTCAATTCCTCATTTAAAAGCCTTACTGTATGGAATCCCTCAGCATCCTAACATTTGTCTTTTGTGACAAGTAAGGCTACTAAGGTATTTCTCAAAAATTCATCTGGTAAGATACTCTGAAATGAAAACAGTATACTGCTTCTAAAAGTACTGCAAAGTGAACCACTCTCAGTCTGAGGGGACAAGAATACATTTGTCTCTAAGGTCATCATAAAGCAGCTCCTAAGAAAGCACATATAATCTTTTAACCTTTATACACCACACTTAAGAGAGTTAAAGAGAACACACATAAAAAATGGGCTGTGTTACTAGCTTCTTTTCAGTGGTGATCATGGAATAAACAAAAAAAGAGAAAGCAATTTTCTCAGGACATGAAAGAACTTGTCATGCAGCTACACAATGGCATGCTCAAATGACATTTTTATTGCTCATGTCTATCATAACCCTGTAATAAGCAGAAGGGGAAAAGCCACTATTGAAGTTCACTGGAAGTCTCCACCTAATTTCAAATTTTAATGTGGGTCAAATCTACTGAATTTAAGGTGCACTTTGATCTTTCTTAGAAAATTCTAGCACACATTTCAAAACGTTTTTCATATTTTAAAGCATCTTAAGGAACTAATAAAGAGTTTATCAAAAGACAAAACAGGTAACAGACATTTTTAACATACAGAGATTAATAAAATGCTAGCTAGTGATTAATCACTAGCACTTACTGGCTATAAAAGTGTTAATATTCAGTCTATAAATTTATTATCAGCCATTAAAATTATCACTGCTTCACATAACATTCTGTACTTTAAAAAAAATCATAAATATCAATCTTAGTTCTTATTTTTTAATCTATTAATTGTTTCACATATACCAGGATAAAAAACTGTTTAAAACACTAAGTAACTGAAAGTATTTTATTATGAGAGAAGGTACAACACTTTCCCAATGGAAAAAATCAGTCAAAATTACTTTGGTTCTTTCCAGATATGGGATTTCTTCAGCTCATCAGCACTACAGAAGAAAGGGATATGATACTACAGAAGGGCTGTATCTAGATGACATCCGCTATGCTGGTAACCCAGGTTTGCCTTGCTTCTTATCTTCAAAGGAGCCTGAGCTTCTCAAAATCATTATTTACCTTTCCAGGCTATGGGCCTGATCTACAGACTGGGCTGCTAAAGCCAAGTCAATGAACAAAGAAAGCCTCACTTGTTCTGGAGGATTTAAACTTGAAAGCTGTAAGATTACTGTATGTTCCATGTTTCATACTAAATGTTCTAAGATTCAAAGTCTTACTACTTAGAAATAAAATTAGACATTCACAGAAACAAAATCAAGGTTTCTAAAAAAAAAAAAAATTTAAAAACTTCAGAAATGCAACACAGTATGCAAGGAAAAGCTTGCCAAAACACTGGCAGAACAACACTTATTCATTTCTAAAATCTAACCCCAGAATCTTCTATTGCAGCGTTTGGACAGAATACCAGCCAGCACACTGTCTTAAGGAGAGACTGGAGTTGATGTTGGGTCTGTTGATAATGGAGTCACATCAGAAATAACCACAGATTCTCAGAATGGGTTGGGTTGGAAGAAACCTCAAAAGACTATCTAGTTCTAGCCCCACTGCCATGGGCAGGGACACCCTCCACTAGACCAGGTTGCCCAAAGCCCCATCCAACCTGGCCTTGAACACTGCTGGGGACGGGCAGCCACAGCTTCTCTGGGAAACCTCTTTAAGTGCCTTGCCACCCTCACGGTAGGGGTTTTCTTCATTACATCTTTTTTTCCTTATATCTAAAGGCTTGTACCCTACAATCATTGGGTCAGATCATACATCCCAAGAGGATGACCTTTCTTTCTGTGATGATCATTTCAAGAGACACTGACACAGTGTCTGCTTTGGATACCAACTTATCTACTTGAGGCATTTCCAATAGTTCAGTTCTGCAGTGTCTCAAGTAATGCATACACTATGGTTGCCATTAACAAGGAAAATGTAATTGAAATGTACTTTATTACCCAAAGTTAAAAAAACCCAAACCAAACTACCAACAAACATGAAAAAGGAATCAAAGTTGTTTTGTCATTACCCTTGACATTACAAACCTAGCCATACTTCACTAGCTCTTGTCCATCTTTTTCAAGTGCTCTAGAACATGCAAACCTTTAAACACTAACAGTCTTGGAAAAATACTGAGTATTATCTATATTCATAAGTATACAGAATATCAAGGAGGAAACAGTGACTCATTTTAAACAAGAATATTTTAACTGTATTGACATTTCCTGGGTACTTCTTTAACTTCCAAAGATTAACATATTTCCCTTACATGTAATGCATTTACACACAACAGATAAAGTAATCAAAATTCAAACTGTGTGCAACAGATTGAAAAGAAGAAAACAGAGGAAGATTTCTAGCCAGCACTACACTGCCCCTTCATGTCCACTACCAAAACAACACCACATGCTGCAAGATGTGAAATTCACTGAAAATTATCATAACTCTATGTTAAAATGTCATTAACTTTTGCTCTTGACAGCCCACACCCAAAAAAACCCCACCCCAACAACCACCCCACCATACAGATAAAGAAAGAGAATTAGAATAAAAATAAAGTTTTACTTCAGTGGGTAAAATACTGCTTAAACTTCATAGTCTTTTCTCTTTAAAAAGATATAAGTTTTCCACCTTGATTACATGATGGATTACAATTTAGGAACAAAAAGAGTGCAAAACTATTTCTGAATGATGCATTTTGGACATTTATGCACTGAGAAACATCAAACTTCAGTGCAATTCGCACTCTTGGCAGTACCAGTAAAGAGGACACTTAAGGACAATCCCCCTCTTTTTTTTTTACCACTTAGAGCACACACTGCCCCCCAGCCGGGTTTGATGGCATTACTGTTACTGTAGTTATGTGTGTTTACACATATACTATGTATTTAAGGTTCCAGCTTACAAGGACTGCTTACACAGCTTCTTCACCAAGGTCAGGGTAGGGCATAGCCTCACTGTCGAACTGTTGCAAGAAGTATTTTCTAATAAAAAAAGATGATAAGTAACAAGACAGTTGTTTTATAACAAATCTTTAAAAACAGTTGTTACAGTTATTTCAGTGACAGTGTCTGCACCATTCTGTACTTTTTTCCTCCTCTGCCTAGTCATGATTCTACACAAAAGCACCAATCAACATACTAAATGGGATCTTTCCCTTAGAGCTCCCATTCTGAGTGTTGAAGGAAGCTAACACTCAAGGGAACCACCACGTGTTCTTGGGGGTTTCTTCTCTATGAACAAGGTTGCTACTTACAGTTTCAGTATTGGGTTAATTGAAAGGTATTTGATTAAGAGCAAAGTGTTGTATTTCTGTCATACTGGTGGCACCTAGAGGCAAGATCTCTGTAACTACAACCAAACCAACTGGCTGCAATCAAAAAAGAAGTATAGTGTAGTTTGGCAGTCTAACACTTGGTGTCAGGTCATCTTTTTATGATACAAATGGATTCTCAAGTCTTGATATAGTTGTCTTCTCAAGAACATATTCTTGTTCAAGAAACTTCACTACAGTGTCACTTTTCAAAATGACGGGAAGTTCTTGTCAAGTGGGACTGCCACCTTGGGAGTACTAAAAAAATACTTCAATAACCTCCACCACTACCAAATTTTTCTGTTTTGCTGACAAGCATACACAGAAACACATTTTTAGCAATACAGCTCGGGCTGCTTGGTACTATAGCCACTCATTTTTCTGTTCTGTCTTTTGTCTCTCTCACTTTCTGTGTACCTCCTGTCATTTGTAGGCAATGAAGCAATGATTTCTCTGGCACACAAGCCTGGGACTGGTGTGACAGTTCACCCTGTGATAACTATAATATTGCTAAAGAGCCCCTGAATTGGTAGCATCCACCAGAGAAGTAGAAAATGCTGTTTTCCTTCAAGCAACCATTGTAAAGGAACTAAATCACTGCTAAGACTGTACAAAGTACAGTTTAAATTCCATCTGTCGGTAAGCATCTACCAAACGGTCCTGACCAATTCTAATTTTGCTTTTAGGTGAGAATCAGATTTAGGAATTTCTGTATTTCTATGAAAATAAACACAGTTGTAAAACATCCTCATTCACAAACGAAGAAAACCCAAAACATTTTGCACCTTTAATGCAGCAGTGACTTTTCAATACCTAATAGATTTTGTTTACTAAGTTGTGTCCTCAAATTCACTTCTCAGAGAGTCCCCCTGCAGCACTAGTTCATCTCCCTGCCAATGCCTTATGTTACTTCTGTATGGACAAACTGTCTTTCTCTAAATGTTGATCCAATGGATACTAGCTCTTTGGGCCCAATGAGGTAAACAAATTTTCAGAGGCAAAATTACATTTTCAGAAAAAAATGTCTATATCCCACAAAATTTTTTCCCCATGCCAAATTAAATACATATACATAATATATGAAATCTGTTAGTTTTCATTATCTCCAGTTCCATTTATATACTGAAAAAATTTTATCACACTTGGTAAAGAAATATATACAGTTTTACTTAGGAATGTGACATGTGAAGAAGATTTCAGTTTGAGAGTATTTATTAGCCAGCAAGCTACACTGATGCAACAAATGAATTGTATGTTCACAAAACCAAAAGCATAAAAAAAAAACCAAACAGAAAGGATCACAGGACCTTCAAGAGGTCTCATCTCAGTGGAAATTATACTATTCCAAGAGCAGGATGGAGTTGTCTCATCTGCCTCTGGCTTTGTGCTAGACGTCTTCTAGACCATGGACTAGTCAAAACAGCAGGAATGTCCCATTCTTGCAACTTAGTTCTGCATCACTTCAGAGAACTCCAACATTAACTTGTTGCAACCCAAGATGCACCCAGCATTCAATGCCAGTATTTTTTCCATTTGGGTTTAACAGGTAAAAAAATCAGTCCTTTTCTTCCAAGTCTCTCCAAGGAGAGACAGGAGTCCTCAGCAGCTGCTGCTTGCAAGTTTGGACACTATGACAGCAGCCATCCATGCCATGAAAGCAACAAGGAAAGGAAGGAAGGAAGGAAGGAAGGAAGGACATATGGCAAGATGACCTCAGTTTCCACATTTGTTCACAATGCTACTACACCTAGGTTCTTGCATCCTCTCTCATCTGTACAGAATAGAAACTGCACACTGAAGATAAGTTGGGAGTGGTGAGGACTTGAGAAAGAAAAAAATGCTTCCTTATCTACAATACATTAAAAGACAATAGGGAATGTTTCTTCCATTTAATATTTTTTCTATCAAAAAACTGAGCTCTTGTTTTTACTGAAAAAAATTGTGGTTACTTTAAAGCTAGAATATAAAATAACGTGAAGGGAAAGTAAAATGGAAAGAGAGGAATTTAAGGTTTCTTCTGCTGGATAGCAATAGTAAATTTGCAAATTTGTCTATTTGTGAAAACCCTTAATGAGGATGCACCTAAAACAATCCAGATAAAGCCTTCATGTTTAATACAGTTTTGGATATGTCTATCACACACACAGAAATGGGCAGTCTTACAAAGCTGCTACTTACTGGCAAGAAGCTAGTAAAAAAAATTAGCTTAGAAATCTCACTAAAAGAACAAGTTCTGAAAGAAACAGAGAACAGCATCTATATCTGTGTATGTGTTCTGAGGATTGTTATTAAGTAGTATTAGATAACGAGATGTTATGACTCCCAAATTCTGAATGGAAGAAGAAAAGAAGCAATTACCTACTAGCTTTAATACAGCATGCTACAGAATGAAAATTATATATCGTATTTAAAAATAGACCTTGAAGTTCACAAGCACTGTCAAAAGAATTCAGAAGTTCAGAAAGGTTTTTAGCATATTTATAAGTAGCAACTGACATTCTTTTAGAAATACAAAGGTGGTTGCATATATTAGGTTTTTAATAGGGCAACAGCTTTGTGATCTGTATTGTTACATGTTTTGGAATGCCACCTCCAGTAGCTGGCACTCTGATTCTTCAAAGACAATGTACATTTGTATGTCCTCCCTACTAGAATGCATGCTGATTTTTTGTTTGAGAGAGAAATTTTTTAAAGTTCATCATTGATACTGAGCTAATTTTAAGATATTGGACAATGCTCTCTTAAGGTACAGACAATATAAAACTGGGCACATTTGGGGGGAAAAAAGAGATCATTCATTCAATTACTTTCATTTTACCTTCTGCTTTGCAGCAGTAATAATTTTTCCCATTAATTTAAGCATTTGTTTTAGAAACTTAAACTGGAAAAAATCTATAAAAAAACACAGTATCAAAGTCCCAATGTTTTACATTTAATTCCCTTTTTCTACTTACTCCTTTTCCCCCAAATTTGTTGCCTAGTAAACTAAAAAAAAATGTAGGTTTTCAATATAGTCTCTCAAGATTCCCCGTATGACCACACACCATTAAAACATGAATTATTGCTCCCAACTCTGAAGAAGTTAAAACTCCTAGTAAAGAGAGATCAAAGCTTAAGATTTGTGCTACATTACAGGAATACAGAAAAAAATGGATCACGAACAAAGTGGGTGTCCTATGTTGCCTCACAGCAAGGAATTTCATGCATGCAAATGCACAAAGAGATCTCCTGACTTCACCATTCTGAAGGCAAAGCAGAAAGGTGGAACAAGGCAGATATAGGTAATCTGTAATAGAAATTTAGAGAAACAGTGGAAAACGAGTTTAAATGGATATTTAAAACTCCTACTACATATACTACTTTATTTTTCAGCAATTTTGCCTTACATTTCACCCCACTAAGTTTTGATTTGTGCCAACACAAGTACCTTTTTTGTAAAGGATTCTATTTCCCTTCTTCTGAATACATAAATATACAAATACTGAACATTATGCATACACTAGTTAAATTACATTTTTTAAAATCTACATCTTTTGGTGTTAATATCATGAAGATTCCAGTTAACTCTTCACAGGGGTGACAGTTTGATTTAAAGGGTTTTGCTCATGCTTAACCATTGTTCATGCTTAAGTAGCACAGAACTGAATTATGAATCTTAAAATCACCAAGAAAACACAAGGCCTTGGGGTCAAGTATTAAATAACGTCTCAATTTTTATATCAACATACACACACAAAAGACAGACAACGCTAAGAGCAAATAAACAAGGATGTCTCTTTGAAAGATTAGTTTTATTATGCTTGCAGTACCTATTATAGTGGGGTAACTATGTCTGAATAACCTCAGGGGACATGAATTGTCTACTGAAGCCCAAAGAATACACTGCAAATTTTCAGCAATTATGAATTCATATGGTCTGTGTGTCTACTGTAAGGAACTGCCAATGCTACCTGTTTCTGTAAATTAGATCCCCGAGTCAGAAAGGCACTCCAAATTAGTGGAGAGAGGAGCAAATTACGGTTTTTAATATTCCTGCACTTCAGTGACCAGTGAAAATTTTTACTGCAGGTCTTCCTCTGTATCAGTTAGAAAGAAAGAGAGAACTCAGGGGTGGGGGGTGAACAAGACACAAGTTTTTGCACCTGCCTCTCCTCACTGCTGCTTTCAGGAATGCCCTGAGGATGTCTTGGATGTCCTTAAGCATTTACTTTCTCCACACACCAGAAAGCACAGGTCATTTCCCATACAAGCCCTTCCTAAGTTGAGAAATGTAAGGCTGGACCTGCTAACCACAGCCATAAACCAACAGATATGTATTATTTCTGCACATGGAAAACGTTCACTTGTGCGCTCAAATTCAAATGGGCCAGCACTTCAGAACAGGAAACTATTTCCTCTTGACCCTCTCAGAAGTTTGGATGCCTTCCCAGAAATCTCAAGGCTGGCGCAGGGCTTAGTACCGTGCCTGCAAGACAGCTGCATCTGGATACAACCCTTCAAGGGAATGCATGGGACAAACCAAGGCAGACAGGTTGAATAGATGTAATAAACTGAGGTGGTGCCAGGTCCAGAAAGAGATCCACGCTAATCAGATGCTCCAAAGAAATTTCACTTGGTAAGGCACTGCAGTATGCAGCCCTTTTGGAAATCCAACTGTAGTTCTGCCAGCAGATCTCAGGGAAAACCATCAGGCACATAGCCTGGTACCGGGCGGTTCAAGCTGCCTTCTGGGAGGGAATGGCTGCAATTCACTGAAGTTTTCCCCCATGGTGAAGAGCTCTTTATGCAACAAAACAATCCAACAATTAAATTGAATAATTCCAATCAAATTATAACACTTATCCCCCCCTCCCAAACCATGAGGTGGGGTGTCTTAAAAAGCATCAACAAACAAGCCCTAAAAAGAATCTACTTTTGCAATTTTAATCCATATAATATTACAAATGAATTAGGCACCAACCAAAATAGCTGCTGTTATTATTCAAATCCATTTTCTTTCTAAAGTGAAGAAGTACTGCTACGGACATATGTCCTTAATAAATCTGGAAATTAATTTCAGCCCACACATGAATTGCAATTAGTGTCAAATTTTTATAGTGCAAAGTGACCTCAACACATAATGATATTTCAAACATAATGAGAAAACTAACAATTTCTATCAGAAGCAATTTTATGCCATTAGACAAATCTCAGTCAGAAATAGCACAGACACCATAGATCCTGCCATAGGCTAAAGGGATGATGAAGCCTCGCTTTCTTTAATTTGTATGATCATTTTTTTGCCACGCACAGTGACTGTTGGATAATTTTACTTATTTCTTGCATCATTATGAATGGAAACTAGATATAAGTGGCAAGCTTACATGTCTAGTAAGTGAAAGAAATGGAAGATTATCATTGTTTAAAGAAACATATTCTCCCACCACCCCCAACATATTAGGTGTACAAGCATCTATTCTGGATGCTATTCAAGAGAAGAGAATTGGTACCAACTGTGTGAGTTTATTATCTGTCTGGAGATAATAAAACAAGGGTATGAAGTAGAAACTGATTGACATGACCCATAACATTTTAATACTTATTATACTTATATCTAAATGCATGTTATTTTAAAAATTAATTAATAGATGCTGTAGCAGCTGTGGTTTTACATCTCTTCAACCTGATGCCTTATCTGCTTCAATTATGAAATATTAGACTAGCCAGCTACAGATAATTCCGTGTTTTATTAAAGGAGGTGTGTGGGCAGGAAGGGCTCCCCAGAACCGCATGGAGCATAAGTGGAGAGGCAAAGGACAGGAATGTTGTGGGTGTAAAAAGGCAGGAAAGAAAATAGAGATGCTTTAGAAAAGCCATGTGGACAGAACAGACACTAGACAGGAAAAGATTTGTTTGATAGCTTAGTATTTAGATAGAATTTGGAGAAGAGGAGGCAAAACAAGATAAGACTGCAAGGCCATGAAGAAATTCATGGTAAGAATTCAGTCTGAAATTTCACTGACAATGAACCACAGGAGAAATGCAAGATGGAATGTAATAGTGCTGCAAATATGTTAAAATTGCAAACATTCTTGCCAGCTGCTGCTGTTATCATGAGAAGTAATCTTGTGTAAGCATTTATTAATAGCAACATGCTTCGGAAGAGACTGCCATTTGTACTTACAGAACATGGTATCACACAGATTGACTCAGAGCAACTAAATGTTAAGTGTTTAACTATAGTAGCAAGTCTACCTAAACACAGAGTAGGTCAGAAAAAAAGTGCTAAAAACATACCAAAAATACCTCTGTAGCACCTCCTCTGCTGTTCTTTTTCAATTTTCAGACAGTAAAATTCTGTTAAGAGAGTATCCTTAGAAAGACAGCAGTATAGTGTCACTGACAGGCTCCCAGCTTACGAGCCAAGAGAACAGCTTTTCTAGCAGCTACCACTACACTGTGTTTCCATTCCCCCTCTGCCTTTCACCTCTACAAGCTGTAAGCTCTCTGTGCAGGGACAACTTTGTGTACACCTTTTAGGACATTACAATACTAACAGAACTATTTGTAAATCAAATTATGCTTTTTAAATCCATGTGTGTATATAACATGGGGACGACTATCATGAGGGACTATCCCATATGATTGGTATCTGTAAAATATACAGCGTGTACATGTATATATATACACACATACAAATACATATAGAAGAGCAGTATATATGTATATATCTTATGCAAGAGCAGTATGCTGCAACTGGGTACCTTCATTATAGCTAGCTACATAATAAACTGAAATATAGTCTGAGTGCAGAAACTGGAGTCAAATGCAATTTTAGAAAATCCACAGGAAGGTACTTATGATAAAATATCTGGTTTCAAATTTGCATGTATTTACATATTGCAGATTCCTAAAATAAGTCTTTTACCTACCTGAGTCTTCTACATACAAGTTGCCTATTTTTCGTAATTCATAAGTAAAATTCATTATATTACCATATGCAAAAGCAAATAAGCATGCCCAAGCTTAATAAACTATATTAAATAATGAACCATCTGAAACAGAGAGAAATAAGCATGTTTTTCTAATTACAACACAAAACATTTGCTATCTTTCCCACATTATTACAATATTCACTGTAAACCAAAAACATTTCCATAGCTCACAAAGACATTCAATACATTAGCATTTACCAAGTGTTATGTGTTCCTATGATACTAAGTATAAACAAAATAAGCTGGGTTAAAGAAGCATTGCTAAACTCAACTCTTAAAGGAAAAAATACATAGAAGAATATATTTAGACTTCTTGTATCATTTATACATTTTAACTCCCTTTCTCAATCACTTTAGGGTCAGTGTATCTTCACTGGTTTTGCAATATATTGGAATATAATCTCCAAATCAAACTAAAAACACCACACATAAATCTTATGATGTTTTGGCTACTAATTCAAAATGTAACAGTAGTAGAAAAGTTATTAAAACCAGATTTACTGTACTGCCTTCTTGCACAGGATCAACATTTTCATATGACATGCACTTCTCCTCCACACGTCTGTATTTGTAGGATAGGAAAAATGTAATTTAGTTTGCAATGATCAACATTTTACTATTAAATTCATGTCCATCTGAGAAGTAACTATGGAGGTTTTTCTGAAATGTGATCGAACTGCACGCAGCTGCACAAATGATTTACAACATCTCAAACCTCTTAACCAAGAAAACTTGCAATCAAACTGGTTGCTCAAAAAAGTAATCTTCCAAGGAAAACGATCCTTTTAAAGAACACCAAAAAAATCAAAAGCAGAGACTTCCTTGACTGAAAAGAAAGGGAAAAGTCATGTCTACTCTAGCATTCATGTCTTTTCAAACAGCTGAGTAACATTAAAAGAACACCAGAAGAGAATTTAGAAAGATAGTCCTGTGGTCCCTATGCAAAACTGCATTTTTCAAACAATTTATTCATAAAATGAAGATAAAAAAGTGTACCAGGGGCTAGAGAGAAGGCAAAGGATGAGGGAGGAAAAAGAGGCCTGCTTTTAACAAAAGATGAGTATCAATGAGAAGCTGTGGGGAGAAAGCAGAATTATCAGTTCAAAATTAGAAGGGTGAATGAGAGAACACAGACCAGACCCTCAGAATTTGGAAGAAAAACACAAGCTGAGCCATGAAACTAGGAATAAGATGGGATCCTGCTCTGAAGAGTGAAACTCTTTAAACTGGCAAAATCATAATTCCTGACAGTAACAGTTCATCACATAAGGAATGACAATCAACTGCTTGTGAGAAGTGGAAGAGATCTGAGAGCAAGATGCTAAGGCTACAACTCTGCGTATGACTTGTCTGCGTCTCACACGCTAGTTCAGTTTGACTTCCACTCAACAACTGGGGATTCTTTCCTCACAAAGAATCCTTTCCCCATACCTGAAACAGATCTGTTCTGGAAATTAAAATGGCTTCATTTCTGGAGAAGGACAAAAAGTGTTTACTTAGTGATACAAAGGACTGCAAAAAGAGAAAAAGGAGATTTGTGGTTATGGCAATTAGGTTTCAAAGCAACAAATGAAGTGTTTAATTACGCATTTTGTGAGTTCCCTTCCAGCATGATCAATCAGCAAAGAGGCAGCTGGGTCAGTTTATGGCATCACTGCTGTCTCCCATTCCATCCTTTCTTCTCCTGGATACTATAACCTCCACAGCACGAGATGATAAAACAGACAGATTTAAGCAGGTAAAGAGCTTTTCACAAAGTAAATCTCGCATGTTTGAATAGCTCAATGTGAACAACAATAAAGGTGTCTAAAGACATCTAAACAATTGGGCACAAAGGAGTAAAATTGCCCAGGCTACCTTCCTTCTGACACCTTCTGAAGGGAAGTGAATGCAGAATTCTCCTAACATGCTTTTAGCAACCCCACCCCCACATCAGCCTGTAACAGACAGCACTGCTCATTGCACAAGAAATGGAAGTTTTAAATGCATCAAAACCACAAAGAAAAACATTTTAGCTAGTGTTAAATATAAATGAGTTTCCGATTGCTGCTTTTCTCTTGGCCAGAAATAGGTAGAACAATTTAAATATGAAAATGTTTCTCAAAGAGTCAGTATGGTAACAGAGGATCACTGAATATTCGGAGAAGGCAGTCTCAGGGAATGATATGACATGTTGCTGTGGAGGTTTGGAAAGAAAAACACCCACAATCAAACACAAAAACCCTACCCTCCAAAACCCCCAAGCAAATTGTCAGAGGTCATCCAAGTACAGCAGGTTAGACTAGATATGCAGAGTTTAGCTAGCTATTTTCTTTTTTCCAGGGGACACAAGGAACAGTTGTTGGAACAGCAAAGGGCTCTGTCCTACAAATGCCTATCTTGAGCCCAGAGCTTCTGTAACACCCCACAAAAGGGGAGGGGTAAGCAAAAGTATGCTTATGTCTGTCGCTGTATCTAGTTCTACAGAGCCATAAACACTGGCTATATCTGACTGTATCCATGACTTTGAGATTAAAAAAAGATAAATATATATATAAAAAGATGGATTTTGGTATGTCTTGTCAAACCTCTTGTAAGCATGTCTGGGAGACCACGGGGCTCTTCAGCTGAGTGAGGTTGACCAGCCACCTTGAGCTGACCGGATAATTGAGGATCCATCCACTACTTTTTCCACTTCTGTGATTCCCTCTCAAGTACAGTACAGGTCAACTGGTTTGCAAGCAAAATGAGAGACACAGTTACAAAAAGAATGAAGAAAGAATGGTGAATTTTTTTTACTGTCTCTGTTCCACAGTGAGAAGCATGTTACTTTTCTTCAAGGCTACCTCAGAGAGGAAGAACTTTTATTGTCCTTGTGAGAGGAGATGAAAGGCATGGGAAAAGTAGATTCAGAGTGGAGACACTACATATAATAAAAAAAAGAGAGGAAATAGCTCATTATTCAAAATTATTTAACTTTTGAAAGGAGTTACCCTTTAAGCAGAGTGTTGCACAAGACTTGGTCTTGCTCATTTCTGTAACTTTCCAGTACTCCTTTCATCCTACTCAAAACCATCTGCCTTTTCAGTAAACTTCCTTCTGCTGGACCTCTGAAATACTTCTGTTTCATTCCAAAAATCTTCCAAAACTGAAACTCCAAAAATAAAGCAAGAAAACAGACACTATAAATTAGAAGTTTAATGATGAAAAGTAAAACCTGTGTAAGGCAGGCTTTATTGGAAATATTCGGATATCCACAACCATGGGGACACCCCTTTAAGAGAAACAAGCATAGGGGGCAAGAACAAACTTCCCTTCACATAGATATCAACTGTTGAGTCCATCATCTGTACTTCCATTCGAGACAAATTCTAACACAAACAAGGGAACTCAAAATAAAGGTTAAACCAGCTTTGAAAGTTATTTTTGACAACCACTTGAAGGGGCTTCTTATCGCCAGTTGAAGATAAGGCAAGTTGCCTGCCACAAGCCCAAAGGTCTCTTGTAGAAGATGCAGGCGTGTGGGACTGCCCTGATTTTCCAGTGACAAACTTCAGATTCCCTTAAGTTGTAAATTAAAAAGTTATACACACACATACACATTTTCACTTTTTTTATGCTCTTCTGACTCTCTTAGCAAATAGTAAGAAATTTCAAGGGAAAGATGTTTTTTCATCTTGTGTTTAAAGGGAAAATATTTTGGTTCTTTTTCATATTACTCAGAATCTCATCCAAAGTCAGAAAAAATACAAAGAAATTTAAAATAGTAGGATATACCACTTCGGAGAAAGCTAAAGCTTTTTGTGCATTGAGTAACTCCTTACTGCCATCCATGAAACAATATGCTGTACTCAAGCAAGAAATAAGATTTGTTGCAGAAAAACTCAGCACTATATTTCCCCAAAAACTGAATAGATGGACTACTTGGTTAAATCGCTGGAGCAAACATTTACATAGATTTGACTGACAATGAAAAGGATGTTTTGGTTGTTTTAAAACAGAAATGAAGGAATAAAGGAACACGTCTCCATAAGTGAAGTAGCTCATGCATAAGGCACATTAGTATTTCAAATAGACTACTAGCATACCAGTCAACCAGAGGAAGGAAAACAAACTTTTGCAAGTGCTCTACTTGGGTAACAAGTGGTCCAATACCACATGTAATGTGTAAGACCAGTGGATATATAAAAAACAGGCTGGTATACAAATCACTGCCTAAACACCTTATCCTATGTTCATGTAGCACACGAGTACACCTTACAGAGGGAAGCATTTCATTGATGAACTAAGCAGATTAATTGCCAAAATTTGGTTAGATACATTTTAAGGGTGAAACACACACATTTACAGCAAAACTATTCACACAGAACAGTAGAGAAAAATAGAATCTTTGGTGATTCTGACAACAGAGCACTGAAAACAGATACATTTGTTACCTTGGCTTTTCTAGCTTGGAATACCACAGAGTACACACCAGAACCCCCGCTAACAACTCAGTGCTACTTTAAGCCACCTGAAATGACAGAGTGCTCCAAGTTAACAAGTCACTTTCAGAAATTTTCCAGCTTATTAGCCCTCCTTAAAAACGTATTCAATATAATGAAATTGTTACAGAAACTCTCAAGAGCAACAAGTACTGGAATTTTCAGGGGAAAAAACATGGAAAACTAAAAAGGGAAGAAACCTGTTTTCAAAGAACAGCTTTTGAAATAGTTAGAAATTGTAACAGTTCAGAAGGAAGCACACTTCAGCTGTTTGCAGTGTAAGGGTAGTCCAAAGCAAACATCATATAGTTAACTGAGAAAACAAATTTTTTGTCAACTGATTTTGTAACATACGTGACATGCGTGACTATCTCGTAAGTATGTTCAATGATCAGCTACAGTTACTTCGCTCTGAAGAGCTAAATGATATCTGATACCTGACGTGTGCACTTGCTGAAAGGTATTCATTGCTCGCTTCTTCACATTGTACTGCAAAATCTACTTCAGTGCCTACAAAAAACGGCTAAAGACGACCATGGCTGCATCTAGATTTGATGATACTGCATCAATGTTTTCAGTGACAGCTTTGAAGGAATACATATGTTTGAGTAAGTACAGTACTTCTAGAGCTATGCACTAAAGTTACTCTCAAGTGCTACACAAAGAATGCTAAGTAATACTATTTTTAACTGGATTCAGATTAGTAGTATTGCAGACAAGTGTTTTAACTGCATGAGCAAACTGACAAAATGCATAAGGGCAAACTGTTAAGTCCTGTGACCATTTATAGTGCACTTCTTGATAGAAGCCCAGTATAACTAATGCAGAGGATGCAGAAGCTATGAATTGTCAGCTCTCATAACGGAAGCATTTTAACTCCCAAGGATCATAGTACACATTTTAAAGATGTTTTGCTTGGTTTACTGTACAATTAAGAAGGGGAAGAAATGAGTTCAAACAAGGAGAAGGTCGATAATCTTTGTCAGGTCAGTGTTTGAATAGCTCAATCATACACTCGCCAGAAAAAACGTGGTATCGACACGTTACCAAATCAACAAGCTAGAAGCAAACCATAGCTCAAGTTCTAAAGCCCATCAAGTCTAGGGCTGAACATTAAATGCTAAATAATTCAATACATTACTTATTAAATGAAAAGTAGAATTTTCAAAAAACAAATCTAAGGATTGCATATTGGTGAAGACTTTGTGTCCTATGTTACATAAAAATACTTTTCATGTTTAATGAAATGATAAATCTACATAATAAAAATATTGATTTTCATTTGTTGCTATCCAAAATCACATTGGGTCTTGTGTGTTCCACTGTTTAATATGCAGAGATGAAACTGCAGATCTTCTATGCAACCTCTGTGTGCTAGCATGGAAAGAACCCAATATGGCAATCGTTACGAGTTACATGCACGCTTTGAGTGCTGCAAGGCATGAGACTGAAGGTGGAGCAGGGCTGTAATCTCTTCCACTATCAGAAGTCATCATAGTGAAAAGAATTCATGTCAGAAGACAAGACAAACTTAAATAGACTGATGATACCTAGCTGGCAAAACACACACAGCATTTTTAAAATTTCCTCCTTAATCCTAATCTTAAAAGAAAACTTGATGCTGGACGGCATCTTAAACCCTCCCAGACCTAAAACCTCTGAGTCACTAAACGCGGTGTAGGACAAGACAACCAAGATAAATTAGTCAGTTTGGAACAATGCAGTCTCCACAGAACTGCCTTAGAATTATTTTTTTTTTCCCGTATTTGTGGTGTGAACTCACTTCTCATCACAAACAACACACACATAAACCATGAGCATTAAAGTTCCGATGGTATGATGTTTTAATATAGCTACAAAGAGACATGTGAAATCTATCTACTTATCTTCTATGCCGTATGCCAAGCTTTAAACAAGACAAAGGATCTAAAACTAAAATAAATATTTGGAATATATTTGAATAAAGCAAAAAATTCTCAGATCATACAAAAAATTTGAAAGCACATCTATTAAAACAGGGGGCTACATTGTCACTTTCAACCTTATGATACATTTCTAGTCAATGCTCAGCAAATATACAATATCTAATTTCAGAAAACAAGTACTTCTCTGAAATGCACATGATCCAATACTAAACAGTGGTGTAAATATCTTATGTTCACATTTTTGCATTGCTGCAGGTTGATACTATGTTGCCAGCTTTCACACATGCTGTATACCTTTTACATACAAGAAATACATGCATTCAAAGCAGCATAGTAAAAAGAAATCCAACTTTCGAGAGGAATCTTGTCAAATTTCAATTTTGCCTGTGACTTATCAAAGTTTACTAAAAAGGAGTATGTTGACATTCAAGGAAGCCTCAGTTTTAATTGAAAACTGTATATTACAAGGAGAAGAAAATTGAAAACATTTAATCATATAACGTACTTGAAGAGACACTTTATCCATATAGTTCCCGAAGCTGTAGCATAAGACCTGTGATAGTTTGTCAGGCTAGGATTGTCTATATATAAACTATATCGCAACCTCCACATAGTAACACGCTATTTTTATTTTCTGTAACAGCAAAAATGTTATCTCTGTTACTGAGTTACAAAAGTATTAAAATAATATTTTAAGAATTCTTACTATAAATGTTTCAATATTAATTCTAAATTATCTACTTTAGTATCCAACCAGTTGCATGTGCCAAAGGAATTCAGAACTGCACCCAATGGAATTTACCCCAAATTATCTCTATCACCTAAATTAATTATTAAAATCCAAATAAACACTTATGAATGCATCTATTTTGTACAGCATTTGTTTTCATCTATGTGGTTTACAGCTGTAAAAGAATCTCTGGTATGTCTCTTTAAATGAGTAACAGCTCAGACAACATGTACACATTTTAATTGAATTCAACACAAAAATTATTGTAATAATTGACCTGCAGGCTCCTCTAGGTCACAGAGTGATCAGACAATACAGATACAACTATTCCTCATGCACCATGACAAAGCACTGAGCTACAAGCCAAGAGATCAAAATTTAGGTTTTAAAGACTTTTCACACTTACCCGCCTACGGCAGAAGGGCAGGCCCTGTGCAATGATGCTGATGCTAAATATCTTCATCACAGTTTGGTGTGGTAGAGGTTCTTTGGCACTTTTAAGATCAACAGGAACCAAGCCATGGTTGATGGCAGTTTTCCCAGGTTTGGACATTTTATCGTTCTTACTTTGTCAAGCCTACTGATAATGTAAGAACATTGCTAAACCCTTCTGATTCTAAATTTGCATGGGGTTTTTTATGGGGTTCTTTTTAATTTAAAAAAAAAAAAGCTTCAGCCTAGCAGTTCAGCTCCCCGCAGCCTGCTGCCTTTGTCTCTCAACCTTCTCCTGCCAAGTGTCCTGACCTGTCTGCTGCTCAGTGAAGTGCAAGCTATCCTAGTATAGACAGGAATTAAACTACCAAGGGGCAGGCAGACTGCTCCTGCCAGTCAAACAGCTGGTAGACCTCCCCTGCAATGTCAGAAGAGCCCTTCTCCAAAAAGGGATCTGCAGATTGAAAAAGAAGAAAAATCATGACTGCCGGGAGTTTTACCAGTCACAGCCACTCACACCTGCCTCTTAAAGATTGATTTTTTTACACTTTTTTTTTTTTTTTAAACAAGTTGGCATTACGCTTTCAGGACAATGCAAGGAGACTGCAACCTTCAGACAGTAACAGTATTACTACAGGAACAACTCCACCACTCTCTGGTCAAGACAGCTTCTAGACTTTCAATACAATTTTACAGCTAGTGACTAAACAACTGATCTGGACGGTGCTGTTTCTCAATCACTGTCTCCACAAATATCACATATTGCTAGGATTAAAAGTTTAAAAAGGAAACCAAAATTTTAAAAAAAGGGAGGGAGGGAAGGTGTCCCTAAAATCATGATAATGGCTCAAAACTTGCTATTTTAATAAAAGTAGAAGCTATCACTGCATTTTCACCTACATTGGGATTTTTAGCTCCTGCTTCCTGACCCTTCTTACTTCTGTACAGGTACCCCAGGCTGCACCCCTTCCCCTTTCCCTGCTCCTGTTGGGGGAGCAGCATCTGATGGGGGCTTTGGCTCTAAGGATGCAATGGCACTGGAAGAGTCTTTTCTGGCCATTATGGGTCTGGGTACTGCTTTGCTTCAGCCTGTCCATCACACTAGTGGACGCAAGTGCTCCTCATCGGAGAACAGTGTCCTCCTGAAGGGTGTGGGGAGAGGTCTGTCTGCCCCTGAGGGAGGGCCTTTCTTTCAGGCAAAATGTTCTTTACACCAAATGAAGCTAGAACAGTAATGTTTCTCACTACTCAGATTACCTACAGTTAGTCTGATTTTAAATAATTTCTTGATCAAATCAGCTTTCCTACAATGCCTCTAGGTTACCACTATCTCTTTCCAATCCCTATCCTTCAGCATGTTGATTAAAAATATATATTAAAATTTTGAAAACCTTTATGAGCAAAACTACACAGAAAAAGACTGTGAAAATGTCTTACAAAATTGCTGGTAAAAGACGCAGAAAGCCATCAAAGCCCTTGTATGAACTGTCCAAAACTGTGAATAAATGACATTAAGAAATCTTACAAGTCCTTTTATGCAAAACCCAGCAAAGATAATTAACTGTATAATTATGTGAGGGCAAAAGAGGGAGTGTAGTAATGCTTTAATGCTTGAAGCACAGCACTAACTTGACAAAAGGCAGCATTAATATACGCCTGTATTAGCCTCTCCACTTAGCCCTTTGT
Source organism: Laterallus jamaicensis coturniculus (assembly GCA_022605575.1). Classification (NCBI taxonomy): domain Eukaryota; kingdom Metazoa; phylum Chordata; class Aves; order Gruiformes; family Rallidae; genus Laterallus; species Laterallus jamaicensis. The sequence continues at coordinate 31,684,049 of JAKCOX010000005.1, forward strand.
TTCCCCTTCAAAAAGCCAAAGTCATAAGCACGTCTCAGAGGGCTTCCCCTAACCAAACATTCACTTGCTAGATGCTTTTTATAAAAAATGCACCCCCCAAAGCCCCTCACAAACTCTAAAAATCCCTAATGCTTGTGTATATATACAGTAAGCATTCACTTATGTAAAAAAAATATTTTTCACAAACCAACAAAAATAATCCTTATTTCTTTACAGACGTTGCATACATAAATGCTGGATAGCACAGTTTTTTCATGCACTGTTTTTTTTCTACCCTTCCATTTAAATGCCACTCTAAAGCAAATTTAGACATACCCTTTATTCTAAAAGACTCCTTACCTTTCCTTCTTTATATTTCATCCCATGGGCTCCAAAAAAAGTTTACTATGAACCTGTACTCAACAGCATTATCATTCAATAACAGTTGAGCTTCCCTCTCAATTATTTTTTATTTTATACAATAAATATTAGGCTTTTGCTTGACTGAAAGACTCTTAAAAGGTGTCTTGGAATCTCAGTGTCACTAAAATAAGAACAATTCACTGAAGTACTCCAAAGAGCGAGAAAGAGTAGCCTTTTGTTTCCACTTTGAATAACTAAAGAGGAGAAAAGAGACAAAACCCCAAAAGATCAAGTCACATATCCCTACTGACTTATCATTCAAAAAGAAGAAACAGGTCCAAGTATTCAATTTCTGAAGTACCAATCCCTGTCTCAATCATTTCAACAAAGTGGTTTACCAAAATGCACTGATATTAATATTATTTGAGATTTGAACAGTATGCATGTAACACAGGATCAGATACAGTATTTCTTACAAAGCAAACCTCTGATTCCAGATTAATAAATATTCAATACTTCATTTAATTGCAGGCAAAATTGTCTCTGTGTATCTGCACTAAGAGAAACTGCTCAATTAAACTCAGCTTTAACAGATTATTTCATCATGCAATTGCTGAAAGGAAAATTTGAGTATGGCAGCCCACTATTTTAGTACTAGCATTAGTAGTTGATATGAGAGCCTATTATCTTCTGACTTTTCAGGCTTACCCTTCCCCCTTTTTAAAAAATATCAGCTCATAATCAGAGTGCAAAAGGGGATGAGAACTTGGCCCATTTACAGATTTGCCTACAACTGTGGAGCAGACAAAACTGAAGTAGGACATTCTTCAACTACCACTCACAGCGCAAGTCTCCAGTCGCATGTTATTCTCACACCTCTGAGAAGACAGAGCTCTGGTTGTCAGCCCTTCTCCTTTTCTGCTTTGAGATAAAAGTCCCAACAGTACATTATTTTTTTCCCCTCAGGAGCTTCCAAACTATTCTAGAGGAATTCCACAGGGACACAATCCTAGCTGAAAAAAATTGTATCATGTTCACATTCAGCATAGCCCCCTTTCTAAGTGAATAAAGCTAAAGCAAAAGACGGCACCTTCCCTCTCCCCCCCCCCCCAAAAAAAAAAAATGACGGTGCTAGGCTTCACACTTTATAGCCATAAAGAAAAGCTTCAGTTTTTATCTCTGATTCCTTTTTTCCCCTTTAATTGTTTCCCAGAAAAAACACTTGCACTAGCAAATGAGATCTCGTTGGCCCAATTTTATTTCCATGTATCATCGTTTCCTTTTTTAGTCTTAGATGTGCTGCACATTACTGGCTGTAGGTTTTACTGCCTTACAGTAATGCCCCAAGCTATGCTGGACAGCTATAAACATTTAACAAATGAAAGACCTTAGCCTGAACATACAATGTTGTCTAATTTAAGCAGCAAGAGGGCATAGCACAAAGACAAAAGTGGAGAGAGTTGCCTGTCTTAGTGTCAGGAATATATAGCATACAGTAGATAACACTTATTTTTGTATGTATCACACATAATTCTAACTTAAGCTCGAAAAGTAAAGCTTAAAGAGCCACTATGTTGTTTTGATCTTTCAAAGTGTGTATTCTATTATACAGGGTGAGAGCGTGTATAGAACTTGGCAAACATGAAACTATGAAAATTTGAGCTTTGGTGCTTTGTAGTACATTCTTCTAGCATCCTGCTTCTAAATAAAATGAGGCTGATTTCCAATGATGCTTTTTTAAAGTGCCTGCCTGTCATTTTAATCAGAAGATCAGATCTGAAATCACTTTATTTAAATGACTGAAAGTGCCTAGTTTGAAAATAGTTTGAGTTTGTCATAGACTATTAACTGTAAACTTAAGAATCCAGAGACTCCTCTTTCTTTTTCAGCCAATCCAGTGAAGAGATATATTTGTAAAATGAAAGCATGTAGTAAGCAGCAATAATTTTTTATACCTTCCAGTCAGAATAAATCAAAGTGATCCTACAGCAGAGCTTTTTAGGAGCTGTTTACCAGATACCAAATGTTAGGAAATTAACAAGCTCATTTAAATACACTTTAAAACATGGATCTAAGAATTTACCCCAAAAGAGAAAACCAAACTTTAGAGAGTCTTCTCCTGACAATACAACCATTTGTTTTGCATATTAACATTATTAGAAAAAAAATAAACTCATGACATTTTAATATGGTGACGGAACAGTACAAGACCTAGAGAGCCCTAAATGAAGAATTTGCAGGTACAAAAAGATTAAAACTCAGGAAGCAGAACCCCAGACAGTTTTTCCACAGTTCTTAACATTGGTGAGCAGCTGCCCTCAAATGGATAAAGCACAGCACTGCAACTTTTTAAAAGCCACCATCTCAAATTAGTAAGAGTAGCATAGTAATTTTTAGAATATACTTGATAATATGCTTCCTAAATAACATTTTTAGAACCTCTGCATAGTTGTAAGCAGGCAGCACACACTACAGTTTACATTATGTAGAAGCATTATTGGTCCCTTGATATTCACGCTAATCCATGCCCACATGTAGAAAGAGCAGAATCATTTGCAGAGCAAGGCAGCCTACACCACAGCATTAACTGCTCTTACATAGCAACTGTGGCCCTGAGTCCATTTGTGTGACTGATTGCTAATAGCAGCATACAAATAGCTCCCAAATGATACATTGCACATTAGCCTGCTTTCTACAGGCCAATAAGCTGTGTAGAAAAAAACCACTGCTGTACAAAACTCACTGCATTAGTGGCACTGCACAGAAAAAAATGTTGCTCTGAAGAGTTTCAATCATATCTAAGTTTAACCAATACAGAAATCTGCATGTATAAGAAAAGATAATGACCCAGATGCCAGAAGGGAGAGGGAATCAATGGAGGGGATCATTTTGATCTCACAAGACCACAATTTCCTAAAGTTATATACCCTTGAGTAGTATGCAAAAGGGGCAAATCTAGTAAAACCCTGTGAAACCCTGTGAACTGATGGCTTCCTTTTCGATGGAAAAAAACCCCAAGGATACACCCATTGTACCATGAACAAAAGAATGGACAAAGCCATAGCAAAGCCTTGCTTCAGGCCTTGAACACCTCCAGAGATTGGGCATCCACCACCTCTCTGGGCAGACCGTTCTAGCACCTTACTGCTCTCTCTGAAAAGAGATTCTCCCTAAAATCTAATCTAAACCTTCCCTCCTTTAGCTATAGTTAAATGCTCCATTCAGGTACTGGAAGGCTGCAATGAGGTCCCCCCGCAGCCTTCTCTTCTCCAGGCTGAACAAACCCAGCTCCTTCAGCCTCTCTTTGTAGGGGAGGTGTTCCAGCCCTCTAATCACCTTCATCCATGATGGTCTGCCAAACACGAAGTCACAGAGTTGTAGGGGTTGGAAGGGACCTTGAGAGATCATCAGGTCCAAGCCCCAACACGTAACAGTCCACAAGATAGTGTTCTCAAGAAATCCACTAGGCCAAGGAAGATCTGAAATACTAAGTGTATCAACAAAGGCATTCTTCATGCCTACGTGCATGGTCATCTCTGTTTAAGAATCCCAGTACCTAAGTGTAAGCACACAGAAATTAAATCATACTCAAATTTGACCCACTGCAGTTTCATGCTCATCTACAGCATTGAACTGCACTGGTGTTACCTACTGGGGAACCCAAGCAAGAGGTCAGACTCACCATTTGCAAGGGTTCACTAGTTTCAGTTTCTCAGTGCAAACAGCAATGCAAGTGAATTTTTATGTCTGTAAGTAAAAAAATAACAGATCTCCACTGGATCTGTTTGATCCAACAGCTGACCTCCTTAGGAGCTGAAATAAGGCAAACAGGTCAACTGGAGATTCTAGTAGAAAAAAAGAAAAAGAAAAAAAAAAAAGAGCAGTACATCCCCCTACCTGCACTGGCCATTTTATCCCAAACTCTTCACCTGGACTTGTAAGCTCTGAAATGACCCCAGGAAGTAGGATACCTAAAATTCCTCAATTTTGTTGTCACTGAATTGTTTTTCCACTAGATTAGCAAATGTCAACAGTTCACAAAGCAGCCAGGTGCACCATGAGACAAACATCAAAGTGTTTGGAAGTGGGAAGTAGTCAAGTCCTAGATCTTTGGGCAAAAATGAGCTAGTAGATCACCTCTCTGTCCACGGATCCCTGTCCCAAAGAGATGTCAGTGACAAAAGCTTCCAAGGAATCTCAACAAAAATAGAATTTCAACCAAAATGAAAAAGGAAATATGGAAATGTAGGTGTGGGATATGCCCTCACTCACGATGCTACCAGCACAAAAAATACAAGGGACCATTTGCACAAGCTAACTTTTTGTAAGGTCACATGAAGTGGTTATGAAAGAAATATACAGACTGTCTAGTAAACTGCATAAGGGCAAGACTACATAACATCAATGCTAATGATGTCATCATATTCATTAAGACACAGACTTAACCATGTGCACTTTAAAAAAAAATAAATTACTACTGCATTTAGACATCTCCAAAAACATACATAAGTAGTTGTAACTAGGGGCCTATATTGTTTGGCTTTACTCCACAAACCTCTTATTTCTGTACTATGGGGTTTTGCCATTGTCTGGTGTTTTTTTTAAAACTCTTTTTAAAGCATGTGTCTTCATTTCTTCATTAAACATTTCAGAAAATATTCCAGGTATGTAGCAGAAATCCAGCTGCATCATCTTGCGTTTTACAAATATTCCAGAAATGTCTGCCCAGTCCTCATTGGCTATAACATGACTTCTTGGATAAGCAAGTTTAACTCTTTGGTCTAGGCAGAGTTGCACCAGCTGTTAAAAAGAATTGCAACAGCTGCTCTACAGGAATTCAGTTGCTGACCACTTATTTATGCTGTTGTTGCACCTTTAAATAAAGCTGAGACAAGAATTAAGAACTACAACAACAGGTAGAGAAGTCATACAATATTTAACACTGGATTAAAATGCAAGTCAAATTCCCAGCTGAGGATAAGCTGGGGGAAGGGAAAGCAGGTGTTTTTATTAGTAAGGAGACTGCTTTTATGAAAATGTAAGATAGGAAACCAAAAATAATTCAGCTTTTGTTATCACTGCATCACCCTTCCATGTAAAATGCAGGACTTCAGTACCAAAAAATTTTAAGCTTCAGTTTCTGACTGGTGTCCAAAAAAGCCCTGCTAAAAATTAGTTCTGGACTTAGAATCTTCTTCCTTTCTATATATTATATGGGAAAAGGAACAATCCCCCAAACATGAGGCATTAAAAACATTTCTGCCACCAAATACACCTAAATTTTTTTTGTTTTCTTCTGTAGTGAAAAATTCTGTGCAGATACTATTTATTCAACATTTTAAAAATCCTCTTGTATAGAGCCCAATAACATAGTAACATTTTCATATTAGCTGTATTACCTACTGCCAAAATAAGAAGTTCAACAATGAAATGCATTACAGCATTTTATATCTATATTGTTTCAAACATACAGAGCTCTATTTTGATACAAGATTATGTCTTTCTTACTAGAACTGTAAAAGACACATATCTAACAAATGCAACAACTGATTGTTACACTGGTATTCATTTGATAGCACCAAATTAAGCTAGGTAATCCTTTTCAGCTGGTTAACAGCATACTGCAAAGGGGTGTGAGGCTATTTATAAAGCTCAAGATATGTGAAGTAAAGAATGCCTAGACTACAGAAAAAAGCAGGTAGTCTGTGGAAGGACTGGCTGCCACTCCTGGTTGGTAGGGTTGCCACCTTCAGCTTTCACTTGTCATCTTTCCTTTTTCTTCTTATTTTAAAGGAGGAAGAAGCCTTGCCTGTATTTTTCTTTAATAGACACAGGCTTTCTCTGATTTGTTCAAACAACATTTACTATGTAAATTGCTTATAAACATTTCAGAGAAATCAAGTTTTTGTTTATGGAGAACCAAATCCAGCTTTGGAGTTTACCAGCTGCCTGACACGGACCTCAAGCCCCGCCAGCAAAGCAGCGCGGCGGTACTGAATCCTGACTGGCACGGCAGGGGAAGCGGTTCAACAGTCCCTCATCCCACACACATGGGTGCACACACAGGCAAACAGGGCGTTTAGTGCTTTTGCTGTAGGACACGTTCAGCAGTGTGGCTCACACCAAAGCCAAAAATTGTGCAGATGGGTGAATGCCCCAGGATAGCAATTGCAAGTGTCCTTGTTTTGGATGAAGTCCAGCATAAAGATAAGGAACAACATTAAGACATTTGGCAAGAACAAGGGATCCATAACAAACGATTTTAAGTCTGATTTCTTCCATTTAGCTGTGGAACTTCCAGTTTCTTCATTTCATTTTTACTTATTCCTTTTAATTAAGTGATTTAGTTTCTGCACGTTTTAGAAAATCTGACCAAGGGATCAGAACCAAAGGAATTATGACCAAGGGACAGTCCTAATTTAAGGGAGAAGAACAAAGGGTCTCCTGCCCACTTCCAAACATAGATAAACACTGGCTGGAAGAATAGGAATGTGATTTGCAGTTACAGGAAACATTGCTCAGGCTTTACTTAAAAGAAGTAATGGCTTCTGATGATGAATAAGGTGGAATTTATCCCTGCTGGCAATCTGTGGTGGCAGTAGGTACATTTTCCACTTTAGCAGAGGCACCAGGGATTGAACAAATGTATTAAAATTTAATAAGCATTAAGAGAGTAATATTTCATGACACAGCTGAAAAGCACACTGTCTCTCAAGATTGTATTACATTGAATATTACCAAAATTCAGAGTTTTCTCCTTTCATATTATGCAATACATGGTCAGGTAGTAAAGTCAGAAGAAAACATCAGCTTTTAGAAAGAACAATCATACAAAGAAATAAGGTTCTACAAAGAAATACTTGGTTTGGACCACCTTGTCTTGGGCTAGAAATCTCTGCACTTCCTTAGTAAATGTGTCCTCTGATCCTTTCCCTGTTCTCAATTCTTGCTGTTACAAACTAAAGAAACAATATCTAAAATTAGCAAGAAGAGGAGAAAGGAGAAATAAGAACAGATGAGATGATCAACAGCAGTGTTTTCCATTTGTACTTCAGTGATTATCACAGAGATACCCATCTATGCAGAAGAACTCACGACTTTCACCTTTTAAATCTCAATAGCAATTAACTATATGTAATGTACATCAGAAGTTATTCTACAGAGTAAATGCACACTAAGCTTTATAGAGTTTTTTCAGCATAAAGTGTGCTTTGCAGTAATTCAGTGAAGTTGTGAACTAGTTTGGCCAGGAGTGAATGGGCAGAACTCCAGGAAAACTTGCATGAAGTTGGAGTTTAGACTACACCATGGACAAGAAGGGAGACGATGCTTGACACAAAGAGAACTGTTTATAGAAACACTGGTTCTAGGTCTTAATAGGGATTTTTCCCACAGAAATTTCACAGCTTGGGGAGGTTAACTCCAGCCTGGCCAGAACCAGGACACCCCTGTAAAACATTCACACAGAACCTAAGCAAAACATGATGGCAAGTTTAATGAATCTACACAAAATGCATGTTTATAGCATTACAACAGAAGCCTAACCTCATGCACAGATCAGACACTATGTACTACCAAAGAAAACTCACATGTCAAAAGTCATCCTTTATCAATAGACATTAGATGATGGCTGTTCAAACATACTGCTGAGGCGGCTTGGAAATTTCCGTTTTAAACATTCTGCCTATTCAAAAATGATTACACAAGCACAGAAATTGACATTGTCTAGTTCTCCTTATACCCAAGAATTTGTAAAGATATGTAAATTACTTTACTGTGCAAAGCTTTCTGAATAGCAACATGTTCAGCAGATAATGAAAAGTCTTCTACAGAAATAAAGTACATACTGCTATTCTGCAGATTACAGTGAGCAATGCATCAGGAAAAAACATTGGTCCTGCAGCAGCTGTTAAATGTAATTCTGGGCCTCATATCATCCTCTGTTTCTGTGGCACTCTAAGCTAATTTCAGATCTGATCATTTTTTAAGTATAAAACATTAGTGAATACAAGAAATGTACTGATTATGCCTTACACCTCAAATTCATAGCCACCAGAATATTTAATGCCATCCATTTGGGAAGAGGGGTGTCAACAAAACCAAAACAGCTCACTCACCAGCAAATGTTTTACTTTGTTCACAGTTCAATTCACCACTTGCATCAAGTTTCGTAACTGGTACAATCAACTTAAGTTAAACCCCAAAAGTCGAAGCAGCTTAAAACTGACACTGAGCAACAGCATCCATTGATAAAAGGCTTCGCACATACAGCTGTATCACTACAGAAGGGAGATATCTGGGCTAACACTCACATCAGACAACAGCACCTGCACAGAGTCAGGAACAATGTAAGGAACAAATGGCATTTTTAAGTGGGGTGCAGCTCCCAAGTGTATGTTAGACAAGCCATGTATCCCAACAGAGTAAGCAAGAGAAAAGTATTCTCAAGCACACTGCCATTATTTCTACTTCATAATGCTGTTATATAACTGGAGAGTTGAAATGCTATTACTGCAATTCTTTCCCCCCCTTTTTTCTTTGAAAAAGACAAAAAAGCAGGTCACTTTTGTTTTGAGAACACAGATGCAGGGTAGAAAACACGTGCCTGACACTGATTCCAAAGCCCATGAAAGTGTGTGACCACAAGACACTGCCGCAAGTAGTTATCCTGAAGGCATTCATTTTATTTTGTTTTACACAAAGTAAACTGATATGGCAGTTTGAGGAACACAGGCAAGTTCCTTTCTAACATTTACCTTTCAGGAGCTCTGCATAGACGAAGCAACTGAAAGACAATTCAAGTCAATACAACCTTGTGGCAAAGCATCAATTTTGATCAAGTGTAAACCAAGAAGCTGCTTCATCTCTATCTTGCCACTGCTTCCCACCCAAAGGTGCCCCACATCTCTTCTGTTTTGGAGAACTGCCTGTGAACAGTCAGCCAACGTGGCTATAAAAGAACTACATGTTTGTTCAGGAGAAACTACTGGACATGTCTGGTAAGAACCACCAGGAAAAAAGAAAGGCACACACTCTGAGACACAGGCTTCACTGCAAAGAAGGTGCAATTGTACATTAAGTCAGATACCTGCCTAGACAAATCTGACACAATCAAAAGCTCAGTAGGTCTATTTCCCCGTGTGGCTAGTTGAGGCAAATCTCTTGACTGGCACTGAAAGACTGACCTCAATCATTGGCACAGAAGTAGGAAATTGCTTGTGCCTTACTCAGCTAGGTCTTTAGTCTAGCAAGCAATCTCTGTAATGGTAAACTAAATGAGAAACTGTATCAGCACTACTGCTTTCCACATCAAAAAAGATCCATCTTTCTGTAATGAAGGGGAGAGGAGAGAGGAAATCAATTAAAATCTCCTTATTAAATACAATCTTGTAGTCAAAAGTATGACCCAAACTGTCAGCATCAATGTTTTATGATAAAACTACTTTTCTTCATTCCCAGACACTAAGATTCTTGACTTTCCTTTCTATATACAATTACTTCACAAATTATACATTAGCACTCTCATTTAATTCTGTAGCAGTAAAAAAAAAAAATCATACTGCAAAGAGGTAACACACCCTTCATGACCAGAAAGAATGAACAGAATTTATTATAGCAGAAATTCCTGTCCATTGGCTGCAAGTGGCTTTTAATAATAACAGTTATATTTAATTACTAAGTACTTCAAGAACTTTGCATGAGAAAGCTGAACTAGATGTCCAAGTTCTTAGATAAGCCACAAACCTTATCAAGGATAACCAAATTATTACAAAGCAGAGCCCCCCAATTAGCAAGCTTCATGATCCCCTTTAAACAGTAGGGAAAATTAGCAGAGCAGCAACTCTTTAACACCAGTTTTATGGGCAAGTAAAGGTGTAGGAACAATTTTACTTACAAAAGACAAAAGTACAGCTAAATCTCTGCAAGCCTTGGGCAGCAAATGAAGCCATTACTTAACACAGTGAAAGCATAGCAAGTCAGCTGTACTTCTGAAAAGAAATCTTGACATGTGTAGCAAAGAAGCACGCTGCAGGTTGGCACAGATGGGGAAGAACCTTGCCATCTACAGAGAAACTGAGAACCTGCATTCCTATCATGGATGCTTTAATATTTAACAAACTACTTATTAATGACAGTTGCATGAACTTTCTAAATAATCCTGTATGTTTGGAATTATTAGCAACGAAGCTGTGCAGCACAGAAATCAGAAAGATGTCAAAGGTTAAAAGTGTTGATTGATATTAACTCCAGAGTATGACTATCTCTAATGTTATTACAGTCCAATATAAAAATAATGCTCTGTATCAGAAGAGTTTTTAAAAGTGGGGTTTTTTTAAAAAACAGCTAAACTTCCTCCAAAATAACTAAACTGTCATGGTAATGCAAAAGTAATTCTGACTGGCAGTTGTAAAGACCATTTACTACTGTTTATTCTGAGTCATTTACTTAACTCATCGCACTTTAGTGATGCAGTTCAGAATAACCAAGGCAACAGAAAATTTGCTAGTTCCTAAGCTTTTATAGAGAGTGACGTGAAAGAAGCTTTAAAAAGGAGAATCCCAGGGAGAAGCAAAAGGAAAAAAAATTGTAAAACATAATAAATAAATTGCAATATAATCAGAGCTATTCCTAACATGTATCCTTTTAGATACATCTTCAGCTGAATTATGACTTAGCTTAAAAACCTCTTTAAAGCATTATCTGTTAGACCACTCAGGAGATGAAAGGCATGAAGAATACACATCCTCTGTGTCATCCCAGTAAAAAATAAAGATGAAATAAAAGATACTTTTTGTAGTCTTGAGTTTTTCCTCTCTCTCATGTTCACTCAGAACAGAGAACTATACATGGCACTCATCACACAAGCCATCTGAAAACGTTTAATACTTTTTTTTAAAAAGAAATGTTCCTACATAATTTTATATATTTGAAACAGATTTCTTCACAAATAAAAAAATATTACATCTTCTTGTTCCAGTTCTACTTATTCCCTACACTTAAACACGCTTCAAGTTTTTAACTGCAAGAGCAAGAAAAACCTTTGCAATGCAACACTGCATAAGTCTCCGTGAGGCTGCAGCAAAGCAGCTGCAGCCCCCTCTGCTGCTCAGAGCACAACAGTATTACCGTACACTTAGAAAGCCACCACCCCACCTGCACACAGTATGCCCACCTTCTGGGAACCTGTACACAAAACAAAATACTACTTCCATGGATCATCGTCTCTCTAATCATCATTTAATTCCCCATCCCCACACAGCTTTCAGTCTCTTCGCATCCTGTGCAGACTGTCATACAGGAGTCCTTTTTCACATCACATTTGTGCAAACTGCCCAGGGCAATCTTAGTTTTCTTTAGTTTTAAAAATTAATGCTAATCTTTCATACAAAGCAAAAAATAACTGAAAAATAAATCCTTTATAACTCTGTGACTCTACATACCAGTTTGAACCAAGCACCTTTCCGTAAGGTGTCCCAGTCTGAGCTGCATGTGTGACGCAGCTTTAGATTTGCTCTAGCTCCAAAGTCAAACCAGGTAATTTGTTCTCTTTCATCCCCTCCACTTTCTAAGGTCAATGAACAACCAAGAAAAGGCACCCTTGTAACAGCACCATTACTTACTCACACCTGCCCAGTGGCTTACTGCCACACAGACAGCATGGTACCCAGAATCAAAGGATGCAGCAATCACACATGCCACTTCTACAAGAAGATTAAGCTGTCCCTTAGGCTATAACATTGTTATATGTGACACAGATTATATAAGAAAGGCATATATTAACAAGTCATCTTATTAACCTTTAATAATGATGCAAATGCTGAAATATGAAAAACACTGCAAGGTGTTTTTCATGGTTGTAGATCCAATTAACTAACAAAATATTCTCCATTACAGCCCACAATCCTGCAACAGGCAAATCTGCATTTGAAGAGGACAAACTCTAAAAGGTAATGGGAGGGTTCTGCCAGACCACTTATGATGAGTCACCACCACAATTCAAACAGTCCCAAAGGACTAGGCACCTCCCATAGATGGGCTCAAACACCCCTTCAGATACCCCTCCAGACAAACAACGCAGACAAATGTGCTTCCTGAAACCCAGAAGAAAAATGCCCATGTATCAGCTAGCAATCTTCCTGCTCTACTCACTTACTTGGATTTTAAAAAACAGGTTTTTACGGAACACATAAAAGTATCTGTTGTGCCTCTGGTGCACTCTCCCCTCAAAACACAATTTGTAGAGAAATATGAAATGGCTCTTGGGATCCCACCTCAAATGGGAGACAATGGCATGAAAAGATGACAGACAGCACCCTGCCTGAAGTGAGAGGCATACTCTAAGATGGAAAGAGGGCTGCTGTTTTCATAACCCCTGAACAACTGTTTCCTACATGTTCAATACAACTTTTTGCCATGGACACAGTAAATTGCATCTTCCAGTTTCTGTATAAGCTTCAGATTCTTCTCCTCATTTGCCAGAGAACAAGGTCAATCATGCAAGCAGGAGTAAGAAAGGAAACAAGGCTTGATATCACAGCATGACCTATAGCTCATATACATCTGTCTCTGGGCATCTCACACCTGCTGGTCTAATATGAAATAATTATTTTGCCTACTCATGGAAACCTGTGACAACATTCAAATGCAGCTAACACTTCTCAGAAGCTCATAGGTTTAATTTTTTTTTTAGGTAATAGTTTCCTAACTGTGGTGGCTTCAACATTAGACATTTTAATTTTAAAAATAATATGTAATGTAGAATTTTAGAGAAAGAAAAGCTAATAGTACAAAGTTAAAGTCGTGGTGGCTTGGGTGTAAGAGATGGTGACTGTTTTCCCTCTTCACCAAAATACATCAAGTTCAAACCACAGCTGAATGAACCTGTAAATTATTTTAACTATTTAAAACAATTCCAAAGATAATCAAGAAGCCAATACTCCTCCAAATAAGAAAAATTCACAGCAGTTAAAGAAAAACAACTAATCTTGATGAAAACTGAAGCCCTCAATTAAAAACAGAAGATTTAAGTATATCAGAGATGACAGTCATTAATGATTATGAAGATAATCATGACAATGATGAAGGGACTGGAGGATCTCCCTTATAGATAAAGCCTGAGAGGGCTGTGTCTGCTCAGCCTGGAGAAGAAAAGATTGAGAGGGGATCTGATAAATATCTAAAGGGTGGGTGTCAGTAAGATAGGGCTAGATGCTTCTCAGTGGTGCCCAGTGACAGGACAAGAAGCAACAGGCACAAACTGGAGCACAAGACGTTCCATCTGAATGAGAAAAACTGTACTGTGAGGGTGACATGGTACTGGTACAGGCTGTGGAGTCTCCCTGTCTAGGGATATTCAAAACCCACCTGGACGCTGTTCTGTGCAAATGAGACTAGATGACCCTGCTCTGCCAGGGGGGTTGGACTAGCACATGACCCCTGCCAGTCTGTGATTCTGTGTAATATTTAAAAACTAAGAAACTGGGGGTTGCAGAAATAATTAAGCAAAAAATACATTTAAAAAGGAAGTGGTTAAAGATTATATATATTATGATCAAAATTATTTTTAAGAATTAGATCAAAATATTTCCAAAATCTCACAACAAACTTAACAATACATAAAATTTAAAAAAAATAGAAAAGGAAACAATATGCACCCTGAATAAGTATAGGCTGAAACCCAGGTGTCAGTCCAAGAGAAAATAATGCAATGGTTTACATGGAATAAGATTAACAACATTGATACCAATTTTTCCATAAGAACATGTTGGTTATCACCTGTCCTAAATACCAGTTCTGATGACAACGAAATATTCTGACATGATATGTTTGTCACTACAATTTCAAGAGCATGAACACAGGTAGACAAACAATTCAAATCTACAATAAGCAAGAACGTTAACTTACGTGAACTATTTCCCAGCAATGATGACTACCAGCAATACATTCTTGCAGTGCTACAGAATCCCCACACATACTAAGGGATAAAAGCATTTCAGGGCAGTTGCTATGAAAATGCACTGTAAATGTATTTGTTTGCTTATGTTGTGGTTAAATGTTACGCAACCACTCCTAAGGGAATACAAAACATCACAGAGCACTGGAAATGGATATCACAAATATGATGCAATCAGTGAAGAATAAGTATCAAGCACATGTTGCTGTAAGAGTTCTGCACATACAGTTTAGCTTGCCCTCCTGTACTATTTAATATCGGTACATAACAGACACGACAACATTTGACAGAAACGTAGAAAGGTTTGGGTTGGAAGGGACCTCAAAGATCACCTAGTTCCACCCCCCTGCCATGGGCAGGGACACCCTCCACTAGACCAGGGAGCCCAAAGCCCCATCCAACCTGGCCTTGAACACTGCTGAGGAGGGGGCAGCCCCAGCTTCTCTGGGAGACCTCTTCCAGTGCCTCACCACCCTCAGAGCAAAGACCTTCTTCCTACTATCTAATCTAAATCTACCCATATTTGACTTAAGGCCATTACCCCTTGTCCTATTACTACAAGCCCTTGCAAACAGTCCCTCTCCAGCTTTCCTGTAGGTCCATTACAGGTACCTCTTTAGGTCCCCCGGAGTCTTCTCTTCTCCAGGCTAAAGGATCAGATCAGCTGGAGTAAAAATTAACAAACACTAACAGATCTGATCAGGTAGGCAGGCCATACTTACACAGCAGAAGAGTCTCTGAAAAAGGCCTGCATCATGTCAGAGAAATCATTCAAACATGAAATCCCAATGCAATGCTGCAGTCAAAAGCGTTTATGGAATCATTTGTTACGTGAACGGTTAAATGCATGGCATGGCATGAATGAATTTTAATTGTCATTAGCACAGTTGCTACTGGAGGTTTAATCTCAGTTTTGGCATCTACAATTCAAGATGGATGTTCAAAAATCAGAAAGACTGTTCAGGAAAGTATCATAACAAGAACAAGAAAACAGACAAATAGGCTCAATGAAGGCAGTGTCCCTATAATTTATATTTAATATGTATTTCAGAAGTAAACTTGGCTGCTTTATGTATGCAGAATAACCCTTTTTCAACAATTCTGCACAACATGAAAATAATAAATTGTAATGGTCAAAAAAAGAGAGATAAGAGGAAGAAAACAGGTTAAGTAAATGTACAGAAATTTAAACACCGATGATAAATAACAAACTACTAGCCCAGGCTTGAAATAAATTTGCCTTGCTGTACTGTTTCCTGTTTTCAAATGGTGGAGATTTTCTAAAAACAAGCTCTTACTTGCACAGAAGTCAACACAGAGCAGCCTGACGTTTTACGCAGGGAATCAGAACAGGTAACCACAAGGAACCTTCCATACTCCTGCGTATTGCTGGGGAATGCAACGAAGACCCCCCTGAACAAATAGCCTTCTCATTCAGGTGCACATGCCCTTTAGTTGTAACATTTCCCCAACATGATGGCAACAATTATCTCAGTTATTTGCATGGGACAGTAGCATGAAGCAAATATTTCTATATAATTATACTTATATTATGTAAACATTACCTAAACCATTAATATATATAAATACAATGGGGTTTATGTTTCTGATGCTGCTGTCAAGTGGACATCCAGGTGACAGGCGGCAAGCACAAGCAGGATACGTGGCTGTGTTATGTGGGAACCTTGCCATTTCCTTCCTTAACCGCACAGGATCTCGCAGACCAATAAGCGAACAGTGTATGAGGTAAAGTATAAAAACAGAGACATCAAAAAGTTGCTATGAGCTGCACCACAACACCTACAGCAGCAACAGTTGCTATTTTACTCAGTCTTGCCATTAGCCCTTTGTATTCAGAAGTGACGAAAGCTGTGTGTTGCCAGTAGTATTACCACGCACCGCCAGATGAAGCTAGCAACTGTGGTGGCTCAGGAACAGACACCTCTGAGGAGCCAGGTTCACATCTGACACACAAACAGGTAGTAGCAGATTCAGCCATCACAGCTGATACTGGTGGTGCAAAGCAAGATTCACAGGAGAATCACAGAATCACAGAACTGGAGGGGTTGGAAGGGACCTCGAGAGATCATCGGGTCCAACCCCCCTGCCAGGGCAGCTCCCCAGCTCATACTGCACAGATAGGTGTCCAGACGAGTCTTGAATCTCTCCAGAGAAGGAGACTCCACCACCTCCCTGGGCAGCCTGTCCCAGGGCTCTGGCACCCTCACTGGGGAAAAGTTCCTCTGCATGTTGGTGCGGAACTTCCTGCGCTCCAATTTGCAGCCATTGCCCCTTGTCCTGTCTCTACTGACCAAAGAAAAGGGGCTGGCCAATTCCCCCTGCACCCCTTACTTAAGATATTTATAAACATTGATTAGGTCCCCCCTCAGTCTTCTTTTCTCCAGGCTGGACAGCCCCAGCTGAACAGCACACAGCAAGGGAGAGGCAATCCAGCCAGAGGTATGAGAACCGTACTAGACTACAAAAACTGAGAAGCATATCTGAAAAGCTAAAAATAAGTCTATGGGGTTTGAGTCTCCTAGGATGAGTCTATCTTCAACAGGTAGAACCAGAAATCCCTTGTAGATATAGCTGATCAGACTGCAAACACTTCTTTTCCTTCTCAAAAGCAGCATATTAATTAGTCGTGTTTGTTTTTACTCCGGTAATTCATTCATGCTCCAGCACAGCTATATTTCTACAGCATTTCTTAACAGAAATTGTTTCTCCTGATAAAAGTTGGTTTATTAATGAATTGGACACATCAGTGTTGTATCATCTCAGTCTTAATGTGCAACCATGACCTAGAACAGTGGTAGCTGTTTTCTAACCTGAGCTGATCTGTCAGGTAGACTGCTAAAACTACCTTAAGTCCCACTGTGACTCAAGAACAGTTCTCAAATACACTATCTAGCCCTCCAACAGTTCTTGCAGGATCAGAGCCTGGGCACAGAAACAACATGCAAAGCATCTATCAGACTACACAGAAAATGTGTCTCCATACAAAAATCTTTCAGACAGCTTCCTTCAGGATAAAGCAGCTTGTTTCAGTTTATGTCAAATACACTTTTAAAAAACAAAGAAAACACCCCATTCCTTATTGGAGATGATAAAGGTTTGGAACTGACCAATGAAAACTGTGCTCTGCCCTGTCTGTATATAACATGAGTATGGCTATTTACAAAGAACTTAAAGTTTCCAACCCAGAGACTTCAAAATGTATTTCTGAAGCATCTCCTACATTAAAAATCAAGTCCATGCTAGTCACAATATGCTACTCAATAAGTCAAACTAAACCTGGGAAAACCAAGGCATTGGAATAAAGACAAGAATTTGAGTTGTAAAAACCCAAATAAATGACATGAAATACGTCATCAGTATTTCACTCCAAATTAGAAAGCATATACTTCTGTACCCTGAACTGTTAAATTATCAGTAGAAAACTATATACTGTACTAAAAGTCAGGTGAAAACATTATGGCTTTTCAAAAATCAAAGATGTTAGTTGAGATACTTTAAATACATGAGTGAATTACATACTGATTACTATTACCAAAAAAATCCCATATTGCTGCCGTCTCCAGAAGAAAATATTCATCCTATTTACCTGTTCCTGTGCATTTTCAAGACTGACTGTCCATCTCTACACACTTATGTTCATACTAAAACACACAGGAATGCTGTCAATTTATGTTAAGTGATTTTTTTTGTGGGTTCGTTTTACATCAAGTTGTCTGGTTTGGGATTTTTTCAATGTAAATGGAATAAATTTGAGGGGGCTTCACTATTTTGCTTTTTTGAAAGGTAAGAGAAGGCTAGATATTCTATTAAGAAAAAGAAACTGGTATATAGGCTGCTAAGAATTAATACAATTCCTCCTTCCTGAAGGACTGGAAAAATCTGGAGAACTATTAATGTATGCTGGAGCTAATACTCCAAAAGCTTTTTTTTAAAAAAAATCTAGAATTTTGGGTAGCAATAAAAATACAAATATTTACTTCCAAATTCTTAATTGCAAATCAGTTCTCAACAATCACTGCACACAGTTTACATGGACTTTACAAGCAGGATACCACATGACATTCTGGAATGATTTTGTAACTAACTGCACGACTGGATAATACACTTCTTTTATAAACTTGTATTTTACCAAAGAACGCACTATCACCTGGCCAGAAGGAAGAACTTTATGTTTCCTGTAATATTTCACCCTATTTTTTCATTAAAATGTTTTTATCTAAATGAACCGGATATTCCCAGAGAACACCACACATGCACAATTGCTTACCTTCCTTCTTGCCTCCTTTGAGAAGGACAGTACCGTGAACAGTGCCTGAAGGATCTTATTAAAGGTATGTAAAACAATAAAGAAGCACCTTCTTCCTTTGAACATAGTCATCAGAGCTCTATTCCTTAAACTATGTAGGAGTATTCATTCATGTCAAATGCATGCAAATAATCGGATTATTAACAGGTAAAACAGTATCGCTTATGTCAACTGCATAAATTCTTCATAATGACCTCTTTAGGAAATAAAATCTTTGCCTCGTTGTGAAACCTTAGTTGCAGTTAAATATGCAAATTATTTTCCAAAATTCAGAGTTACCAGGGATTAAGAACAGTAAAAGAAAAATAGTTTCGCACCTTTGTCTTTACGTAGAATGGCGATGACTGGTGAATGGGCAAGTCCATGAGGCTATTGGAATTTGAGACACTGTTACTGTTAGTGTGTTCATCTTCTCTACTGCTATCGTCAGACTGATCAAAATCATCACTCTCCTGGTCCATTTCCTCCTCCTCTTCCACCTCCTCCTCTTGATCACCAGCATGTTCATCATCATCTTCCTCTTGGTTACAGGTGGACTCTTCATCCACTGTAATAAGTCTATTGTTATTCTCTTCTAACTGTTCCTGCTGAGACTCATGCCTGTCATCAAATCCAGGTTCTTCTCCTCCTATCTCCCCATTCCTTCCTATGTGCTGCTCCTCTTGTTGTCGTCTTTGCTGCTGCTGCTCCTCCTCTTCTACTACCCGATTCATCTGCTCCTCATCTACTTGGCTTGAGGAAGCATTACCTCGAAGAGATCCACCAGTTCGTCGCCTCTTGCTGCCCACAGAGAGCAGTTCCTGATTCATTTCCAAAAGCCAGCTTGCTACTTCTTGGACCTTGGCTAGGCTATCTGAAGATGCAAAAGCTTTCACATTCTAAGGAGACAAAAAAAGAAAAAGCAGGAAATTAAAAAAGTTACATCTTTTATTAGATAAAGCATTAAAACTTCATTGTAATACTACTCCTGACAACTTCAAATTCTGAGAAACAAGGAATAATTTCTACTTGACACACAAGTGGAAGAACCCAAACAGACTGCAGACAACTATGTAGCAAGTTACTTCTTTTTTTGTTCTGATCGTGAGCTCTGTAAGCACCAAATTCTGCAACATTCAGAAAAACTACTTGCCCTCCTAGAGAATCCACAAGAATCATCAACATTCACATTAAGAGAAGATCCAAGTAATATTACTTGCTAAAAACTGGACAAAGATAATTTTCAAATATCATTATATTTTTCCTCTCATTTGATTGCAGACTTTATATATTACTCACCAACAGTGAGTTGCTTTTGGTCTTATGCCTTAGGAGCAGGCATATTTTTAGTTATAATTGAAAGTTCCATTTCTTGTTACTATGATTTTCTTTTAGATAAATGAGAAAGTGAACACGCATTAAATAATACAGCCTTATCACTTCCAAGTCATAAACTGTCACTAGAGATGCCAAGTGGTCAAAAGCAGACACCACTAGGCAGCTCACTAGGCAGAAGCAGCACACACCTTGCCTGTCAAACATCACTGACAGCACTAAAGCTCTTCAAACTCTAAGAAGCTCCAAGAATTTTTGAGGCTCTGAGAAGTTAAAAAAATTGAAAAATTTAGATCCATATTAATAGAAATTGAAAAGTACTTATACAATTTCCTAATTATCCACACATTTGCCTACAAATGTGCATACAGAGGGATATAACATCGTCTAGCGAGATCTTAAATTTGCTTTAGATTTCCAGCTTTACAGTCCTTCAAGCTGGTACAACCTGACTCCAGTTCCTCAAGATTCAAGTGATGTGTTGAGTAGATGAAGTCAGAGATGAACTCAACAAGTAGTCAGATTCACAGGCTGTACAAGAAATCATGTACAAAGAAAAAATAATGTTTTCATTGTGTATAGGACCACTGTCTATTGTCCAGGAACCACACCACTCAGCAAGCTACACTGAGAGAAAGATGTTCAGAAAGCACAATAAAATAATGGAAGGGACCAGGACTGCCCAGTCACCTTGGAGTAGGAGCAGTGAAGGATGTAAGCGTGCACTTCAGTACAGGAAGATATTCCTGAAGATACTTCTCCCACCCATCCTCTTATTTTTTACAAAGTCCTCTATATCCCCTAGTTTAAAAAAAATAAATAAATAAAACCAAATAAAAAACCCTACAGCCTTGGATGATGAAAGTGTAGACCAGATAAACCCAAACTTTGGTCCATTACATTTGTCAAAACATTCATCTTATGTGTGAGGAGGGAAGAACGTACCAGAAACCATAGCTCTAATGCAATTTTCACTGTGTTGTACCATAAAAGCCACAGAAACACATTTACCAAGGCTTTTCAAGCCTTGCACTGAGATGGGTTCATAGACGAGATTCTGCAAACTCGTGCCATCTTCCTCAGGGAAACATTACTTACATCCCAGAGATGAGGTTCTCAAGTTTTCACATTATCTATCCAGATAACAACTGACCAAATAAAACCTTCTGAGCTCAAAAGCTGAAATGTGTGTTCCAAGGCAAGTGTCCACTAGCAATTAGCTCCAACTAATGAATGAGAAGCTAATATTAAAAAACAAACTCCACACGTCAAAGCAAGGACATGATAGAAGAGCAGAGGCTGTGCTGACTCACACTTTTACCAGTGGAAAAAAAGCATTAGGGCACCGGGGTGCATATGACCCAAACCAGAAGCTAATGATTCCAGCCTCAAATGCAAAGAGCATCAGAAGTGAATGTGTTTAATTTTTCTATATATAGTAAACAGCACTTCAGAAAGACTGCTCTCTTCATGGCATCCAAGAGAAATGTTTTCACTTAACATTTTTCCCCAAAGCCCAGAAACCTTCGCACATTGGAGTGATGTTTAATAATTCCATTTCATCAAGTGTCAAATTTGCTTGCATATAATCAGAGGCTAGTGCAACTTGTTTGTCAGGCTTGCTACACAGTTTGGGTATTATAAACATGAAAACACTACATCTTGTTTTCTTACAAAGAAGAGAAAAGATGGGGATTTTTTTAAAGCATTATGTAACGTAGAAATTGGTAATCAAACAAATAATTTAAAAGGCCAAACAATTTGCATCTTCACAATCTATCAACTTTAGTCTCCACCACAAATGATTCTTTAAATAACCTTTTGTCAACAGTATTATTTTAAATATATACAACAATTGCTGGTTTAGGACTTAATAAAACCATTAATGCTGCATTTGTTTGAATAATGTGTTATATACTTTCAATTTGTATAAGCAACCAACATGTAAGGACAGCTTTGAAATACCTGAGTAATAAAATGTATGATTCTACTAAATGCTTAGGTGACAACACTATTGTTACTGCTAAAATACCCAAATGAAATTCCAACCAATTAAAAAAGAGAACATGTACTAGTGCTATTATATTTTTATAATTATTCCTACATTTTTGCACTGACCATCAATTCACAGAATTAGCTTCAGTCATAAGTGATTTCAGTTTTGCATAAATAAACTCAACTTGGTTTTACCAGAAGCCTGTAAAATGCATTATCAAAATTTAATTACTAGCAGTGCTACATCAGGAATCATCAATATGCAAAGAGGTGCTGCATTTGCTGAAGAACAGATGGATCTACATTATCTGAGAGATTTGAAACATTAAAGCTGCCTTCTGTCACGTAAGTGCTTTCAGAATTAACTACTGTCAGCTAATACACAAGATATAATCATTTCTATACAGAAGGTAGATAAGGAATAAGACAGGATTATTGTTTTTACAGGAAGCAGTGTATTTACAAATCGACAACCAGAGAACTAAAATGCCATGTTTTCAGCTAGTACAGCACCTCGTTCGTACATGCCCTCAGAGCCCAAAATGATTCAGTTCAGCTGAACCCCTGTAGATCAGTAGGGGAAAGCTTTTGCTCTCCTACCCACCTCAGTCCCCAAAGAGATTTTTTAGACAGACTCCAAAACATTGCAGTGCAGTGGCAACACTTTGCATAAATATGCAAAACTCATTAAACCTGGTCAACAAGTCCAACTTGGCTACTCCCAGGTAAGTTTTGTAATACCTGCAGCCAGTCTCATGGAAAAGCAAAACACAAGGAATCCCTAAGGAAAACAGAAGTTCCTGGACTGATCCAACCATAAATTCAGAGCTAATAAATGAATTGCCCCCTTCTATATTGAAGATTAAATAAATGCTGGTTAAGCACAATTCTTGGTTTTATCCATTAAATTTGCACTGAAGATTATAAAAGTAACCCAGAACAACAGCTGCTCAAAACCATCTGTAAGAAAAACCAAGCAACACTGGGAAACCAGGGAGAAAGCTCCTCAGGTTTATCTACCACTACAGGCTTCATTTTGTAGTGAAGGACAACCACTTCGCTTCTTGCTTTAGAGCTGAAATATCTCTGGCCCTCTAGTAGATATTAAAGTTGTTAAATATTAACATCTATGAAAACATGTAACTAAGGGAAAATCTGGAAATCTCCATCAGTACTTTTTTTTATTATTCCTTTTTTAATCGCTGAAAATTGTAAATGAAAAAAAAAAAAGGGCATGAGGCAGGGGCAGGTGGCGGGGGTGGATGTTTTTTTAACCAAGCAGAGCAGAGCATGTAAAGGTTTAAAGAATTAACTTTGAAATTAGAGGTTAGTATCCAAGCCAGTCTAACTCTAAGTCATACTAACACTGATCAGGACAGCCATTAGTGAAGAGAGAGTAGTTACAACATGGTCTATGGGCAGTGGATGCTTCTACAACAAATCTTGAGATTACAAACTTGGACATCAAAGACAGCTAGGCTAAAACAAACAGTTCTGTAGATGGTTATTAAATCCTGCCTAACATACAAATAACCCAATAAAAAAAAGCTGTGAGATATTAAACTGAATACTGAATTATAATTGCAGTAAGCAAAGTTTAAAAAGGTGCATCCCACCCAAGTCAAGGATCTCCTATGATTTCAGCACCCCAATCTACCTTCTGAAAGAAAAATACCTTGCTTACAAGCACACTTTGCCAAAGATTGACACTGGCACGTTGGTAACTGAAAGCTAGGCTCCTATTAGCCAGCCGTGCAGTGCAACAGGCCACTCAGTGTGCCACTGAGCCTCAGCACCCTGAGGTTTGGGGAGGGGGAAGGGCTGCTCTTGTCGGGACAGCTCTGACCCGCACAGCTGGAACACATCTCCTGCCTTAGTTTCACCCAGCAGGGGCTCTGGGGCAGCTCTGCTCATTCTAGGGGGGAGCAGATGTGAACAATCAGGAACTGCACTTTAAACACGTGCCTTTCATCCAAATGCAAACTAACACCTAAACACACCTCACGATGGGGCACTAGCTGCCACCAAAGGCACTGAAAAGACTGTGGATCATGTTCTACAGAAAAAAGAAAGAAATATCTTGAGTGCACAGCCATGATGGCTAACACTATGAAACATCATGAACAAGCAACCTACATACTGTATTGGATTAAACATTTAATACACTGATCTGGTTACTGGCTACTCACTTCATATATGGGAAAGATCTTGAACAATAGCAAAGCAACAAACAAAAAAAATCAACATGCAATAAGTGGAAACTGAAACTACACACAGTCAAATGAAGAATCCACTACCTTCCTCTACAGGTTATGGTAATGCACCATTCTCCTCATGCAAAAACAAGATATTCAAGATAAAACCACAACTTAAACTACAGTTATGAGCTTTAAACAAAAGTTACAGGAGAGTAATTTTGCTGTGGTACACAGGATGGCAAAAATGATGATAGTAATGGACTCTTCAAGTCCTAAAATTCTGTGTTGAATACACAGTACAGAAGATGAAAATAAACCACCTGTATTTCATTAGCACAAAATGTTAGAGCAAGATTAACGTACAGCTTAAAAAACCTCCAGTAACATTTCATCAAAACAAAATACATCACCAACAACACATCTCATTCTACAAATATGCATGCTTTTTCTAAGAATGATAAACAACTAATTCCAAATGTATACCTACCTCAAATCTCTCCATCAACACCATTATTCACTGCTCCGAGCTCCAGAACAAATTAACAGCTCAAAAGACTCTCTGCTCCTGCTCTACTATCACCCTGGCTCAGCGAAGTGCTGCCAGCACTTTGTGGAGTAGCTCACCTAACTTTTCTGCTGGGTTAGAAATTATCCTGCTCCCCTTTGCACTCTCTCCAGATACTTTGTTTATTCAGTGCAAATTGATCAAAGTAACCAATGCTAAAAAAGTGTTTCTCTAATTACTTATGTCAAACATAAATCTGACAGCACACAAAAAACAGATTTAGCATTCATTTTATTATTTTAAAAATACCACAATTACAGTCTCCTGTGCAAATGTAATTACACCCAGCTGCCTCTAATCTTCTTGTGTGGCCAGTTTTAATGATCACCCTCCCTACTGTAATCTGGCCCCAACTTTGTATCTACTTTCTGAGGCATTTCACTAAGTCTTTGCTCCCTGACCTCCTCTCCTAAATGTTTCTGAACAAAGACAATTCCAGTTTTCCCACTATGTATGTGCTACTGTAAGATGGTCTCTCCCTTCTGTTCATCTGCCCCTATTAACCCCACAATCCTGCTTCAACAGACCTTATCCCTCCTCTCCCTCTTTCATCATCCAAATTTACTTTTTTGTCCCAGGACCACCTCTTTACACAGCTGCCTCTCTAATCCCATGCCTCAGTGTCTCAATCTCTTTTGGCCCACAGCGCTACCTTGCAGTCCCACTTTGCTCCATTCTGATCCACCCCTTGCAGTGAAGAGACTTAAAGACAATAGCTGACCATTCACGTGTAGTAAGAGCACAAACAGCCCCTTGCTATCAGTTACAGGGACAAACACACAGATGCCATTAAAAAGAAAACTTTAACTCCAGGCTGGAAAGACAAAGGGGTATGGAGGACCTACCACAAAATCCTTAATATAGGATAAAATATAAACACAAAACCTACTAGAGACCGACAACACAAAAAGCAGTTTAGGAAATGAGTGATTGCTACAAGAATTTACGTTTAGTTAGCAGGACTTGGCTGAGTGGCATAAGAAAATACCAGAAGTAGGAGAGAGATTAATAGACCTTCCTTGAGGAAGTTTAGAAGAAACAGTTTGAGCTACGTGCAGTCAACCTACCTACTCTTTAGATTATGATAAGATATACACGATCACGTCTAATTACTTTATATAGATTAAGATATATCACTAAGAAAACAAGAGTCCAGCAGTCAGATTGCATTTTTCTGACCTCCAGCTATATTCATACATACATTTCCATCTGAAGATGTCCAAACTCTCCTTAAAACTCAACTGCTGAATCAAAAGTAAGATTTTCTGTTCAACAGATCTTTGTCCTATTAGAAGGCCTTCTGTTGTCCTAATAGAAGAATAAACTCTGCTATTTTATGGATCTATCATTTCTTCTCTTTACATTTATTTTTCCATAGTATGTCCACATGATCTCCATTTGTACACATTTATCATCACAGAACATCAACTTTTAATGTCATAACAT
This sequence comes from Laterallus jamaicensis coturniculus, assembly GCA_022605575.1. Taxonomy (NCBI): domain Eukaryota; kingdom Metazoa; phylum Chordata; class Aves; order Gruiformes; family Rallidae; genus Laterallus; species Laterallus jamaicensis. The sequence continues at coordinate 31,710,190 of JAKCOX010000005.1, forward strand.
CAACAAACAGCACTATACTGGATGAGGAAGGGGATGAACAAACTCTTTTCAGACTTCTCTGTGAAAGCCCAGACGTGGTCCAGGTTTGGTTAACACTCACAGACAGCAACTGCATGCTCAGAGCAGGCAAAGCCACAAAAGGTGCAAGATGCTTCCTCGCTGTGCGCAGGCAGGGCACACACAGAGTCATCCCTCTGAGGTACACATAGATACAGAACATGGATTTATCACAGTTAAAATGAATCCCACAGATTTTCTTTGGAACAGCAAGAGGAATGTCAAGTTTAATGCTCTAAACCAAACCCCCCTTTTAGCCCCTCCTCATGCACTCTCCACGAAAGAACTGACCTGGCTAAAAGTTTACACAGAAGGTATTAACTCAGCCTTTTTGCAGAGTGGGAGGAAAAAAAAAATAAAATCAATTTGAGTTAAAGTTGCAGCAGTTTTTAATGCTCTAGCACAGAAAATCAGGCTATAAAACGTATCAATAGAGACCTGGTGGCAAAATTAAAGCAGTCAACACATAACAGGAAGCAAGGAAACCACTGACTTTTTTCTGTAAACACTTCTCTAAGTAATTCACCACCTTAATTCTTGTGCTTGAAGTGTCAAGAAATGCCTGCATAGCATGTTACAGAAAAGTTATGTTTTAACCTTAAAACCTGACACTTCAGAAAATGAGTAGTGTGAGATTCTGTAGTAAGGATGAGGTGGAAATAAGAGGCAAATGCAAAGCAACCCATGAGGAAATTGTTGACAGCCTCCATCACCTAGTAGTAAGAAAACTGTATTAAAAAAATATTAAAATCCCAAGTTTTTTTGGTGGATGACAGGTTGGTCATGAGCTAGCAATGTGCCCTGGTGGCTATGAGAGCCAATGGGATCCTGGGGTTCATTAAAAGGAGCGTGGCCAGCGAGTCAAAGGAGGTGATCCTCCCCCTCTACTCTGCCCTGGTCAGGCCCCATCTGGAGTATTGTGTCCAGTTCTGGGCTCCCTGGCAGGGACCTCCTTGAGAGAGTCCAGAGAAGAGCTACAAAGATGATTAAGGGCCTGGAGCATCTCCCCTACAAGGATAGGCTGAAAGAACTGGGGCTGTTCAGCCTGGAGAAAAGACAACAAAGAGGAGATCTGATTAAGTGTGGGACACATTGGGAATCAGCCAGCCCCTTTTCAGTGGTCTGTGGGGACAGGACAAGGGGCAATGGCTGCAAATTGGAGCACAGGAAGTTCCGCACCAACATGCGGAAGAACTTTCACACAGTGAGGGTGCCAGAGCCCTGGGACAGGCTGCCCAGGGGGGTTGTGGAGTCTCCATCTCAGGAGATATTCAAGACCCATCTGTGCAATATAAGCTAGGGAGCTGCTTTGGCAGGGGGGTTGGACCCAATGATCTCTCGAGGTCCCTTCCAACCAACCCCTATAATTCTATGATTCCCCAAAGCCACAGCCCAACCGAGTGACAAATTCTTAATACCAGTGGGGAATTCCTGTCTATCATAACTTCTGTTCCTACGTCTGAGCTCCCTGAAAGCCAAGACTAGCAGCATAACTACAAAAGCTACTCATTTTTAATTCTGCATTGTTATGTTTTCATCAAGAGGAGTGAATGAATGTAATTTAGAATAATTTAAATTCCTTGAAAGATATCATGGGAGGCAACAATGCACAGTAGGAGATCAGTATTATGACTGATCTTACTGTGTTCATATAAATAATCATGTTATTTATAGCAGCTATATTAATAATGACTGTTATACAGAAGATCGTTGGTTTGTCTTTTCTGTAACAACTCTTTAAAGGATTAAGCTGTAAAATATGACACATTAACTATCATGTGTGACAAATTAAAGGCTTCTCTCCCCTCTTCCTCAGAAAAAGGAAAGCAGAAAGCAAGCTTTGAGTTATTAAAGGGGTGACAAGTTTTCCAGCAACTATTAAAAACAAAACAGACCACCGCTTAAATCTTTAATATTAAGCTGTGTCCATTTTCTCATTGAAAAGACCTCTGCACACAATTTTCAATTAAATTGTCTTATCCTTCCTGCTTGGACATCTGTACCATTAGTTGAGTTCCTATATTCAATTTTGTAGCTCTCTAAATAAAAAAAAAACTTTGTACTTTGCATAATTTATGAATACCTGTTGGGTTTTTTACTTCTCCCCCCTGTTAGATTACTAGAGCCTATACTACTACTGCTAGCAAAATAGCACAGGCACACTTGTTTGCTCGATTTAGAACAGCAGGTTTCTATCTGTTATTATTTCAGTCTCCTGTAAACCGTGCCTTCTGTGCATACTAACAAGGAAGAGTCTCTTGCCAAAAGCAAACACTAGATCATGCTTACAGCAACATAAACAGAGTATCTTTCGTTCCATTAGTTGAGAAGCACGTGGGCTGAAAAAGTCTCGGATTAGAAAAATAGTCGTCAGGCAGCTTGTTGTACTCCCTTTAAATTTAAAGATGCTGTTGCATTACTTAGCAACTTATTAAGCAAAGGCTAGAAATGTACAAGCAGAATCATCCTAACTCTTAATTCATGATAGATACACATGTAACAAAGAACTCTGCAAAAAGATTGCAAGTGCAACAAAAGACCAAGCAGTCCTTAAAACTGAGCAGGTTTAGATAATTTGGGGGTCAAATTCACCCCTCTTCCCCAGGTTTGTGGGTCTGTGGTAGTTGTGATACCTTCCCAAGCTGGCCCAAAATTTCCACAGCACTAAAAACATAGTGTTCCACTTTTTACACATATCTTTCTGCCCCCAAACCAGACCACCTATATTCCCTATAAAAGAAGTCTTTACTATCAGTGTTACAGCACTGCAGACAGGGACATCCCCAGCTGCCCAGAACAACAACCACTTAGGATGGGTTTATGCAGCTCAAGGTGTTTCAATCATAGGAAAGGAGTCCAAGGAGCAATAAGGATGACACTGCCAGTCTTGCTTTCTGGTAGCCAACTTCGATTAAGCTCTGCTGGAATGTTACTGTGTCATGGAAAGCTCTAATGAATTAACACATGTGAGACTATAGGCACCAACAAAAGGAACTGGAAATCTCAACTGTGGAGTTCAGAACAATCACTCAATAACACTAAGTAAAACAGGCAATGTGATTACTATGCAGAAACAACTACTTTCTTCCCAACTATCTAGGTGTCCAGGGATTTTATCTAACAGACAAGAAGCAAAATCCAATCACTGAATGCTGAAATAGGAAAAATCCAAATGGAATTGACTATGAGGATAATTACTCACTGTAATAGCTTCCTAGGAAGATAGTAGATTCATCACCACTTTAAAGTCTTGTATTAGAAATGTTCTCCATCTTAGTTTAACAGACACATCCAACAACTGCAGAACATGCAGCACATGGGCACCCACCACGAAGAGGTTAGCTGAGTGCCTCTCCCTGGGAATATACACAAACAAGAGCTGCTGCTGTTCCCCCATTTCTGCTCCCACAGTGACACAGAGCCAAAACACATTATGAAACTGCTGATTAAAACCAGCCTAGTTCCAGTGCAAACTTATTTCACAACCACCAGCCTTAACACACAGCCTAGCATGGTATGACCAGAACAGCCTTAATATAAATTTTTCTTCAGCACTGACAACATTGCTGAGCACAGCCCTGGGGCTGGGATGTATTTCCAACAGGAAAACTGACAGGCCTTAGCAGTACAATACACTAAACCACTTTACCAACTCATTCACACAGTCTGTTACCTAGCACAGTGCTGCTCTGCAAAGCTGTATCACAAGTGCAATACATAAATAACTTCCAAGCAGAGTTGCTCATTATTAATGCAAACTATTCTGAAGGCAAAAGCAAAACAGCATTTGGCAGCAAGAACACTGCCATTAAGATGTTTGGTCTGAAAACCTCAAAGTGATTTATGAAGTATCCAATTGACTTCTCTGTCTTGGTTTCTTTCCTGTCCACTAATCAGAAAAGTCATTTGGGGTACATTTCCCCCAGATTATGGCTTTTACTGATACTGAACTGCAATTTTACCAGATGACTGGTGTCAGCTTCTGGCAAAACAGTGGCATGATTTCTTGGACTGATTCAAATGCTACAGAAGTGCAACACAAACGGGCAGAACAGCAATTTAAAAAAATAATAATAAAAAAAGGTTGACTTACAACACAGAGCAGAAAAGATGGACCAAAGAAACATCAGCTTTAACTCCTTTAAATGGGAGGAAAAGGAGGAAATTAACACAAAGTACTAAACTCTCCCCTCTCAGAGCTGTTTGACACAAACACCTCTAATGTGGAATGACAACATACAGCTGGAAGCACATACCCTTTCCACTGAAAAGCATTCTAGTGGTGAAAATGACAGCAAGATTGAAGCTGGGGAAGGTGAGAATCCAGAGGTGACTGCTATTTATGAACAGTAGAATTTGAACAATTAAAAGTTTAAATACCCCCTTTCAAGCAGCTCTTATGCTACTTCTGATCAGCAAGGATAATCAACTCTTTTCACTCTCAAGAAGTTTCAAGGCACAGAACAGTACTGTTAAGCCTCTTAATGACAACTAACGAAGTAATGGAGGAGCAGTTTAGGTTATGTCATGACAAGTGCAACCTCTGTATTCTGTTCCAGTGCAGACTTCTGCACCAGACTAACCTTCTAGAAAAGATTATCTGGTTATTGCAAAAATAAAGAAGACACTACCAGAGATTGAATAGCCATCTATTAATTAGAACACTACACTATTTAAAAAAAAAAACTCCAAGTGCTTCCATATTATTCCAACCATACAAGCACATGATAGACATGGGGAAAAAGAAAAAGTCTTGCCAAGCTATCATCAACATTTTCTACCTGAAGATTCAGTGGACAATACTTATTCCAATGAATTGCCCCAAATCTCTATTTTAATTTCCTGTTTTCAGTTGCCTAGTCATTAAAAACAGTCTGAAGGATGATTATCTATAATATTCAGCTGCCATGTAGTCCTAATTGCTAGGACAAAAATGAAGTAATTCTATCAGCAGTGTTAAAGCAGCTGGGAGTAAAAGTCTGTAATATATTATGGACAAACATAATTTCTTATCTGTGTTTAGTTCAGCAGAGTTATAAACTGAATTTCTGAGATAAGAAGAGGTAGCTGGGGATCGGGTTGGGGTAGAAAACATGATTCACACAAGCAACGTAAGTTAGTAACACTGGTGTATTTCACCATTTTAGTGGGAAAAATGAAGCTCAGCCATATTCCTGTGAGGTTGCTGTAAAAGAACAAGGAGTAATACATATTTTATGAAGAATGCCTATCTACCCACAGTCCCAAATCGTATCTTATGAAATGTTCAGCTGTGTATGTACATTCACTCAGTTTTTGTGCAGTATCTCTTGGGCAATATTGTCTCCATTCTGAATACCCTATTTTCAAAGATGAACTCCACATCCTTTCTTTCAGAGCTAGTCAATGAACTCATTAAATGCCTTTGCCTTAACATATGATAAGGAGCCTTTGACCTGCACTTTTTTTCCATTTAATAAAATACAAAGAGAAACAGAAAGGCAGCATTTCCAGCATCTTGAGCAGTAGAAAGTTCTAAGTAAACTGAAGTCACGTAACACTAGGACACAGCAGAACAAATTCCCCTTCCTGGTGTCTCAAAAGCAGAAATACCCCAAACAATTACGGTCTCCACATGGTGTTTTAAAAAAAACAAAAAAAAACCCCAAAGAAACAAAAAAAACAAAACCCAAAACAAAACCAAAAAAAATCCAACCTTCTCATTAACCTCACACCTCCAGAACACTGCCTACCACATATTGGTTCCTATGTGTTATGTTCTCTGTGTCACGGGGATGCTCTTCCCAGCAGTAGATCCAGAATCTGACCTTGCAGAACAAGGCACTTGCTGACAAACAGCACATGAGATTGCCAGAGATTGCCAGGTCTGAAGGAAGATGATATCCCAACCTGTCTAAAAGAATCTGGCTCCAGCCCAAACAGACTCTTAGCAGGCTCCACTGGAGAAATGGAAATGGTTGCAATTATTGTTATTGATTTAATGCCCTTAAAATGGCTTTCTCAGAAACTTATTTCAGTAGCTGATTAAACAGTATGGTTCAGCAGCAGGGCATGTGCCTAACAACCTACGGAAACCTAAATTTGCTTGGCCAAACTATTTCTGGGAGCAGAAAAGTAGTTTGCTTTTTTTTTATCTGCATGGCAGGTCGTCAAAGTAGGTGCCTAAGTAAGAATGTAAGGTGGCCTATGACATCAATGTCAGGGAGGCAATCAAACTTTCTTTCAAAGCCTGTGAGGCCATCAACTCTACATAGTCTAAGTTTCTGCTCTGCTGCAGTTTCTACTAGAAAAAGGCAGTGTGACTACAAGGTAAAAAGAGCTGAGTCCAGTGCAGAAATGCACTGCCCACTGATACAGCAAACAAATAAATTATTTACCTGAACTACCAAACAGAAGAGATACTGATACAGCCGGAACAAATGTAAACAACTTTACAATTTGAAATTGGGATCGTAATTTGAATGGATACAAAACAGGTTGTAGAGAGGGATCTTTTTGAAGACAGACATCATTTATGATGGCTGTTACTTCTCTGCCACCAAAGTCGACAGAGTGCCCTCTAATCCATTTCAGACAAAACTAGGCAAGGCTACCTAAACTCATCAGTTTCCTCCAACTACTAGCTACTAGCACTGGATTGAGAATGACTGATACAAACTGTTGTAAGGACAGCATTTCTTACACCCTTCCAGCAGAGAGCAGGTAACACTAAGGGACAAATTGACATCTTACATCACTGCAAAATGAACACCTACCCATAGATGTAGTGCTATACTCTTCAATAAAAGCAAGCCATGCTTCATTGCTAGCATTAGGGATCTCAATTTTTCTGTTTCCAGAAGCCCCATATCAAGGCACCAGACTGCCAGAGTTGGCATTTATGAAGCACTGTTTCTCATGCCTATGTGGAAAAGCATGCAAGACTAGGACAGCTTCTTCGCAACAGTGAACCCGTCACACAACAGCAGCTGTTAGAAGGAAGAGGCCCAGACATCACTGCCTCAATCCAGCTTTACTGCAGCCAATCTGACTTTTCAAGGGCAATGTCAATGCAGGTTCATGTTGGTGAAGAGTAATCATTATCACTCGGACAGCAGTACTACACAGCATCAGCTGTATTGATCAATCACTGACTGCACTACTCCTCATCCAAACATGCATCTGCCCTTGCTCCTACATCATGTGTATAGTGTTTCACAAAGCTCAGCTGCATTGCTGCACAGCTTCTTTGCAGGTCTTGGAGACCAGCACCCTTCTGAAGACAGTAGATGAAGTTGCTCAGGCCCTAGAGAAGAGTGTGTTGATGTTCAGAGGGAGACACTTGCCATATTGCTGGCAACAGGTAGAAATCCAAAGCAGCTGAGACAGTACGGTCTGTGAGACAAGACTGTTTGTTTACTGTGTGCCACAGGGACTCCTAACACAACAGGGATAGGAGCCCAGAGAGTCAAGCCCTGTCAACACAAGACAACACAGCTCTGGATACACTGAACAGGCAAGGCACATTTCTGGGTTGGTTATTTATTTTCCACAGAGAAAGCTGTTCAGGAAGAGGACTTGTAAATAACGGACTGATTTAAACCAAAAATTGGGGTCGTTATCCAACTAAGAACATAGTTTTATCACTACCATGTAAGTATGATGTGTAGAACAATCCAACTGCTAACAGTTGTATTTAATTACAACTCTATTAACAGAACCAAAAATTGGATGGCTTTCTGAATAATACATTGGTTGTCAGTAGCAACAGCACCATCAAAACTAGGGTGTCTATATTTGTCCTTAAAGGAAAACCTGGCTGATTAGGTTATGTCCTACAACAAACATAGCTCGAAGCCTGCAAAGTGGACCTTACAGTAACCAGTCTCACTGCAGCAGCCCAAAGAAGCTTTAAGTAACAGTAAGGCTCTTTCACTGAATAGCTCAACTGCTAAAAAAGGTTCCATCCTCCAGCAAGGAAAACACAACATAGTACAAACCATGCTGGCAATGCAAATTCCAAGTCATCCATCGTGGCCTTCAACTCTATCTATCTTAATTTTTCTTATAATCCACACGTGGGCTCCAATGTTCTCAGAAGCAAGGCTGATTAACAAACGGTAACATTCTGTCCAAAGTTTAGAAATCTGAACTTTCTGGTCACCAGGACCTAGGAGTCAGCAATTTGCCCAATAAAAGCAATTATTAAATACAAGTTGTAAAATAATATAAAAAATACTGTTAAATTTTCCAAGGTATTTACATTTCCATTCCGACCATCTTCATACTTGGGAAATATCTAGCAAATAAATTTTTCGTTCTCAAAGAAGCCTGGAAAGAAAACAGGTTCTAATAAATACTTTCATTTCCTGGTGACAGTGCTGATAGATTCTTATCAAAGCCTGGCAAGAACATATTTTCTAATCTTAACAGTGGAGGGCTTGTAGTGAAATCCATTCCCAAAGACTTCACAGCCATTCTCAAAGGTATTGCAGTTAAGGTAGCATAATGGCACCAATGGGCTCCACAGATCTGCGCTTACTCCTCAGATACTAGTAACATGGAATCACAGAATATCCTGAGTTGGAAGGGGATCCATAAAAATTATCAAGTCCAACTCTTGGCTCCACACAGGGCCAGACAAGTCAGAGCAAGAGACTGAGTGGATTGTCCAGACACTTCTTGAACTCAGCCACCTCGGTGCTGTGACCCCTTCCCTGGGGAGCCTGTTTCGGTGCCCAACCACCCTCTCCATAAAGAGCCTCTTCCTAACATCCAACCTAAACTTCCCCTGTCACAGCTTCACAGAATCAAGGAATTGTAGGGGTTGGAAGCAACCTCAAGAAATCACCGGGTCCAACCCCCCTGCCAAAGCAGCTCCCCAGCTCACACTGCACAGATAGGCGTCCAGACGAGTCTTGAATATCTCCAGAGAAGGAGACTCCACCACCTCCCTGGGCAGCCTGTCCCAGGGCTCTGGCACCCTCACTGGGGAAAAGTTCCTCTGCATGTTGGTGTGGAACTTCCTGTGCTCCAATTTGCAGGCATTGTCCCTCGTCCTGTCTCCACAGACCAAAGAAAAGGGGCTGGCCAATTCCCCCTGCACCCCACTCTTAAGATATTTATAAATATTGATTAGTTCCCCCCTCAGTCTTCTTTTCTCCAGGCTGAACAGCCCCAGCTCTCTCAGCTTCATGCCATTCCCTCGGGTTCCATCACTGTCCGCCAAAGAGGAGATGAGCACCTGCCCCTGTCAAGTATACATTTCCAACATGTCTCATCTTCATGGGTTGGCATTGACCTGAAGGCCCCAAGCTCCTTTAGGTGCTTCTGGTATCTTGTTTCAATATGTGAAATAGCTATTTTGATGTTGAGAACACCGTTTCAGAACCATTGTCATTCTCAGGAGCAGCTCCTGCACTGAATGTTGACTTCTCTGTTGAGGAACTGACCATTTAAAACCACTAGACAGCATAAATTTAGACAGCTGTGGTTATTTTTTTAACTTCTGTCCCAAAGACACTTTTTACTGATTATTGGATACAGTCTTGCATTCCTTGATTTTTGAGGTTGGGAGGGAGAGAAAGGGAGGCCTGCTGCACATCTGGCTTGGGAGGGTGGAACTGTCCCACATAGCAACATCTACCACACTCAGTGTTAGGGCTCATCAGAAAGAAATCTTAACAGATTTGGAACTGTCTGTTTTAATGGACTTATTAAAAGTGGACAGAGGAAGCAACTTAAAAGTCTGATCTGAAGTCTGTTCAGTCCCAGATGGTAAATTTACAGGACTGAACACATTCAAGAAACATTTTCTGAGGAGTGATATCATCTGGGAAAATACCATATCAGCGCAGCAGCAGCACAGCAGCCTCAACATCACTAGGTCTTTCTACCACTGGTGAAGGAAGAGGGAGTGGATGATCAGCGCTCCATCATTTATATCCCAGCATGGAAGTGTTAAGCAGCTCACATGCAAGCACCATCAATCAACAAGAGCTGGTTGACTTCACAGAAATCACATTACCAACCTCAAGAAAGTATGAGATTTTTATGAGCTTGCACAGAACTTCTAGTTATGCAAAAGAATTTGGTAACACCTCTTTGAAAAAAAAGGTTCAGCAGATTTTCTAGCAGGACTTTGTCAAAATATAGTGAATCAACTTCAAAAGTCTGACAGTGGTTTTTTAACAGACATTTTTGAAAGATCATTTAGTTAGTAAATTCCAGTGGGAACTGAAATATTAACTGAACTTTTAGTAGCCAGAGATATACTAGGACTAAAACAAGCATCACAGGGAAATCCTAGCTCACTGAAATAAGAGATAAGACTGCAACAGGGAAGAAAAAAAAAAAGACTAGGTAAGGACTAGCAACTAATAGAAAACAAGCGCTTCAGCAAGCTCCCAAGTATGCTTATGCTGCACCAGATTTATTTTGTTTTCAAAGCAGACTTCCTGACACATTAAAATAAGCTATTTAAAGAAACCTTCAGAAAGGGGTGTAGACAGACATGCATACACTCTTCCTGAGGCGTAGCTCAGCTTCCTGCACCCAACCTGCTTATCACTGCATCCAACTAGATCTCCTGGAGTACCTGCGCACATAAGCATCACTAATCTGCTTCGGTCAGAATGAGCCAGGTTAGCTTACAAGTTTAAATTCCCAGCTAAGCAGATTCTTTTCTGCCTAAAATAGATTAGGAAGCGCTCGCACGAGCAGTTCCACAAACCGATTAAAGATGCAAACAACTTCCTTCAGCAGGGGGACAGGGCAGGCAGCATGCAGCTGTAACCTGCTATCAGCCCAGCTGAACCTAAACCAAATGCCCACTGAAACTCAGAGATGCCCACCTCAGAAATGAGTAAGAGCTCGCTTCAGATTCATGGTCTGTTCTGTTTCACAGCTTCCCCGTGTTGGTAAGACCCACTGAAATGAACACAGGATACCAAACCTCGTCTTACCACATAGCTGGTATCTACAGCCTACAAAGTTTGAGACAGACATAGCACACATCTCAGAAATTTTAAGAACCATAGAAGTAGTATTTAGAGATGAACTTCTATCTCTTCTCTTTTTAAAGCAGAAAATAAGCTGTAAATACAATTAAAATGTTAAATATTTTCCAAGGGATAAAATTATTTTATTGCTATTTTTGTTTGATAAAAAAACAAGGAAAAGAGTATCGGTCAACTGGAATCTCCAGAAAGATCCTATCTCAGTACCCTAATTCATGGGCTTCCTGCTTCTTTGGCAGTCATTTTTGTAAGTGAGCATCCTGAGAAAGCTCAAGAGGACAGAAAATTTCAAGGGGAAAAAAAAAGTCCATGCATCTATCCAGATGGCAAACTCACCACAGCATTCACTGCGTGGCCAGAGTGCTTTACTCCCAAAATAGTTTTAAAAGATTTTTTTTTTTTAAACTTCCGTAAGTTGTTAAAATAACCTCAGAAGTTTAACAAGATATAAGCCAAGTCTGTAAATACTCTGAAAGATAAGCAGAGACACCAGTGGCTTCAAGGAGACACACCACACAAGGGCACATGCATTCCATAGCTGGAACTATAAAAAGTCTTTCTAAAGGTAAAGGGTTTAGTATTTTTGTACTGTTATGTCGCACTCACATGTGTTGGCTTCTGTTCTCCTACCACTTCTTGTTATTCACTTCCCCAAGAAGGTCTGAGAGAACAATTTGGCCCTAGCATTCTTTATCTACAAGTAGAAAGCAAAGCTATTAGAGTAAACACAGGGAGAGCCTGAGATGCAGACAGGACAGCTAAACCATTCAGACTTATGACCAAAAAATAAGGAACCAAAAAGCTAAACCTCTGAAACAAACTATTTAGAAAAAAACTACTCTCTTCTAAATACCTTCCATGTTAGCAAGATTATGTTGAACCATCGAATGAAAACTGAGAGGTGAGTGCTTTTGTACTTAGAACATCCCTCCAGGATTTGAACATCAGCAAGGAATTTCCCACCCTTTTTTTGTTTTGTGCTATTTCGTTTTTAAACAAAACAGGGATGTGTGGGAGAGATTAGAAGGTAAGATACTTCATGAACGCACGATAAATATAACATAATTGAAGAATAAGGTGTTTCTACCTAGAAAATACAGTACCATTATTCAGGAGTACATGCTGCTCTTATCAAATCTCATCAATAAGCAGCAATGGGAAAGACCACAACTGAATGTACAAACACCCACAGACTTCTGATATTGACAGATGTTCCAATAAAGTAATAAAAAAAAAAACCCCAGGTCAATCTACACCAGCTAAATCTCTCCTGTTCTGATAGTATCAGTGCTTTACACTATTTCACAGGTGACCTGGAGTCAGCCAGCCATTAACACAATACCCTCAAAAATCAACACTTGTAGATCATGCATTCATTCGTATTTTATAAAGGACTCGTTACTCCGAGTTTATGAGATGTGATGTGTCCAAAATACCTTAAGATCCTTTGTGTATCCTGAAAACTATCTGCAGTTGGTTTTTCACATTCATTTATTTGCCAATATAATCACCACACACTTGGCAACTGTATGTTTGAGCAGTAGTGACAGACAGTTAGGGTAGTGAAAGATTGAAAGATGGTAGCTAACAGGTGGCATGTAAAAGCTCCACCCTATCTTTTGAAAGAAAATCAGATGAGGAAGAAGGAGTGATGTATCTTTCCAGGTGTTTACACACCCTACAAAAGTCTCTGAGAAGTGAATCTATGCCTGCATCATCACATATTATATTTACCATTTCCACTATACAACACCCCAGGGCTGAAATGCTCAGTACTGCTCCACAGCCTCGATGCACTTCTGAAAAGTCTGAGTCCTTAGGATCCGCAAGAGTAGAACCACCACACGCCTTGCTGCTCAGTATGCACACATCACTTCCAAATGAGTTATCAGTTAGCTCTGTACCCAGTACAAAAACGTGAAATCCAAATGCAGATGCTTTCACTTGCCCTTCACAGGGCAAATCCTTTCTCCAAGTACAGGTTTGACAAATATTAGGATCTCACACTGCCAATACAGATGTGCTGCCTTCTGAGAGATCACAGAAACCCTGTGTTTTGAAAAGAAATCGGAAGGTGAAGTTAGAAGCTGTGCGTCACAGCAGAGAATCTTCCAGGTAGATGTGGCAGCATAAAAGTAGAAGTGAAGTAAGTGTAATGGGATAGCAAGAAAAAAAAAAAAGTGAAAAGTAGAATAAATCTTACAAAATAAGGTCTCAGACGAATTATAGATAATTCATTACTAGATATAGAGTAAACAGGATCAGATCTGTTCAGTGCCTGTAGCTAAGAAAGTGCATTATTGATCTACTGTATTATGCAGGGCTTGGAAAAAGACGACTCAGGAGTAAGCGTTCCAGCATATCAATTTTTATATTTAGTAACAGCTGAAACAAGCAGAAATGGGCACTTCATAACATTAGTGCTTGATTGTTTATTTTATGCCTGAAGATAAATTGGCTTTGTGCACCCAAAAGAGGAGCACTGTCATAAAGGCCAAGAACTCAATTCCTTAATTTAATAATATTTAAAGCTTCTCTAACAATGGAGATGAAGGAAGTCGAAGCAGCATTGTCCTTGCAGCATAATATTGATACTGTTAGGACAAGACTTTTATAGTGAAAACAATTAAAGACGTTAAACCAGTCAGCCAGTGAAGTTCACCAACTAGACTAATTAACGTCTAAAGTAGCTGCAGTGTTGAAGAAGTTTTCATCTTTTTGAATTCCTTCTATTTCACATACCCAACATGTGCTTGTGCAAACCTGTGTACAGTCATGAAACAAAGCTGCTAAAGCACAACCCAAGTTTCACACTGTGTGAAAGGGACAAAAGTCTATTCACCTTTACATGGGACTCTTAACAAGAGCCAAGTTATTTAGAGGTGGTATGACAGATCCAAAACAGGATCCAATGAGAATTCTTGACAAGTAAACGGGTAAAGACTGGAAGATTACAAACAACAGGCACTCTCACTGTGACTGAAACAAGAAAATTGAATACCAGAAGCAATTTGATCACCATCAGTACAATCATTAATATAAACCAACTAAAGAGAAGACAAGTGTCTTCAGTAGTCATAGTAGTAAGTAACCATAGTGGTAAGTTTTACTGTGGAAAATAGTGAACTCACGGTTCTAGGAATATCAATTCTACTGTTGTGATGGATGGTTTCTCAAGATACAATAACCACCGTACACTTACACATTAAATGAGAAGCCTCAGTCTATGTAGCGGTAGCACCTGACTTCCCCAGCATCAAGGGTATCTTATCAGGCCACCGGAAACCTTTCTTTTTAAAGCCCAAAGTATAATTGCATTCAAACAGCACGAGCAAATGCACAAAATCTGTTACTGGTGAATAGAAGTGGATAAATAAAGTGCAAGAATACCAGTGTGTCATTACCGTTCCCTCCTCAAAAAACTATGCCAACTACACCTGCAAGTGAAGTTTGATACCATCTGTCACCTAATTACACCTTATATAATATATGTCATCAGGACATTTACCATACCCACCACTCTGCAAATGATGGCACAAGATTTAAGTATTTAAATACCTAAACTTTCCTGCTTATGGCACCAGTCACAAATACCTGTACAGCTGCACATGCTAGTACAAAACTGTTTCAGATGCAATGGCTAAACTAAATGGATAAGTTAGACAGCCAATGAACTGCTACCACCTTTATTTCTCAGTTATTCCCACAAGCCAGGTACTTGTATGCATTATTTTCTCTAGTTACTACCCTTACAATTTTAATTCTGAGAGTCAAAGATAAACTACACACATTGGAATAGCATGCACTTCTTTTAGTATGTGAAGATGTATCACACACCGGAAACTTTAAAAGCATGCTTCTTAGATCAGCAGACAAGAGGGGACATTAAGAGCCTGTTCCGTGAGTCCCAAGAAAAAAAGCCACTAACTTTTAGCACTTTTGCAACCCATTATTCCACAAACAGCCACCCTGTGCAGTAACACAGAGTGAGACAACCTCATCTACCGACTTGCAGAGAAATCAAATCCTGTGCCCTCTTGCCACTGGCACATTCAGTACATCAAATGAAAGCTGAAGTGCTTGGTACTTATAAGGATTTTGCTGCAAGAACTTCAATACCTTTTATCCTAAATTTGGCTAGATCAATGGTTATGCTGACTTAAAAGTAGACAAAATCCCCCAAAATATCCTGATTAAATTCTTTCCAGAGGCTCTGTGCTCTTTTAGCTCTACTCTTTACTAGGTTTACAATCTGCTTTCATGTTTAATTTTCCCTGTGTTTTTAGAGTCTGAAAAAAATAAATTGGATTCTTTTTTGTTTGAGAAAAGATGAAACTCACCCACCCATAACAAAACTGAGGATAAATAACAGTTGTTAGAAAATGCCAGACTACCTTGCTTTGTATCGGCCTTTACATAAAAGCACTCAGCTCTAATGGAAAACAATGCCTCCTCTGCGTTTTTAAGATTCCTCCTAACTCTTCATCCTTTACTCATATCTGATGCAACAACTAAGGTACAAGACCTGGCTCTCTCTATTTCGAGAAAGCATAATCACTGCCATAAAATGAGCTAATGTCTATACTATATCAATACACATTTTGTATTTTTGTTCCCTCAGAACAGGGTTCATGGTTAGGTTTTATTTGGTGGTAACAGGGGCATTGCTTTATCGGGGATTTTGTTAGATACCATGGGATCATAAAGTATCTGAAACATTCCAAAACTCTACTCATCTTTGCTGGCTACTGAGTCAATCTAACAGCTCAGAACCATTAAATATCATTTCCAGCAAAAACTGCTATGCTTCTTTGTCTACATTTTTCCACAGATATAAGACTGCTATTTTACTTTATTTACAAAGGTAAAGGTCTGCAAGGTACTTAAAAGTGGAATACCACTGGGGGAAAAAATATTTTCTTGTAAGCAACTAGCACTATAGAATAGAGAAAGGATTAATGTTGTGTGTTGCATAAAACAGGTTTGAGAAAGCCTTTAACTCGAGACTGACACTTAAAAATCCATTCAGTTCTCCATAAAGAAAGATGCCCCTTCTGCAAGTTTGTCCACAATGGAAGTGATGGTCACCCAATGGCCAGAAACTTCTCAGTCTGGGAAAGACTACTAGTAAGAATCAAACTTGGAAGTGGTATTTTTTTATCTCTTTGGGATACAATTATCTTGACATACAGTATCATTTTTCCCCAGAATTCTGTGGGTTTAGAAGCTCTGTGAACAGGAAGTACAGTGAAAACATGTTAACTACTCATTCTTCTAAAGGAAAAAGTACTGGGTGTAAAGCAAGATACACAAAGGACTTAAAAATTATCCCACTTACAAGCATCAGTGTTCCCGTCTGATCATAATTCTTTTCAAAAGGAGCTACGTATGTGTACACATAAGCAAGATAAAATAATCTTGGTTACACAAATGAAATGAGAGAGAAGTTCAGACCAACAATACCCACAAAATTTAATCCGTTAGTAATTGCCAGTTGTTGCTGCTTTCTTGAGCTCCAAAACAAAAATTGACACCACATGAGCTGCAAGTAGATAGACTGAGACATATAGACATTTAACATAAATAGATAAACAAACCTGAGCCTCAAATATGCATGAGGAGCAGGTGGAATCTATCCCCATTACTCATTTGAATTAGGTTAAGTGGCTTGCCAATTCATACTTTGTTTCAGGTTCAACTGGCACATCACACTAATTCCCACACCCTGCAATGACTTAGCAACATGACTTGTACATCTTAGGATCTTGAATTGTTGGTGTTATGCAAGGTATCTTTCTAAGTAGAAAAGAAACTGATCTTTCATCAGTAAATTACCACTCAAAATTAGAGGTTGTTGTAGCTTTAAGATAAATTAATTACAGAACTGCTTTCTCAGCTCCTGCACTATCCCTCAACTTGATGTTGTCTAGCTGTTTCCTTTCTTCCTCAATTTATGCCATCTAACCAAAACCTGCTCAAGAAAAATATTTTGTTGCCACTCCAGATATTGTGAGAAATAGCTGTGGCTGTGGGTGGAAAGCAGATGGAAAATGTTTTTGTATACATTAAGTTATGACACGTTCAGGAAGTCTCTTCTACTCCCCATCCTGAACTGCAAGTATGGGCACAGGCGTCTGGAGGAAGGAAAGGTGTAATCTGCATCCTTTGGGGAGACTGAGAGAGCAAAGGGACAAACTGACTATTACTGACAACGATGCATCTGGGAGCCAGCACAGTGGGAAGCAGAAAGCAAACAATGGAAGTGACCGGGGAAGCAGATGGAGCCAAAAAGCTTGGGGGGAAAAAAAAAAAATCAAGTGACAGCTGCATTAGTTGGCACGTAGTCCCCAAGGGTTGGCAAAGACACTACACACGTACTTGTGAAGAAGTGGCACAAAAGAAACTGAAGCATTAAGGTCCATCTTTCTGTAAAGAAGAGGCTATGGAGACCATTTTGTTAAAAAGTTTTAAAAAACATTTTGATCCCAACTCCAGATGTGAGAATCTAGGTTAGTCACTGTCTTCCCTTGTGCCTAATTTCTCCAGCTATACCAAGGGGGAATCACCTTTTTAAGGTTCTTAGAATAACCATACAAATGTCTTGCCGCCTTTCAGCCACTTGAGACACTGCTTTGGCAGGGGGGTTGGACTCCATGATCTCCTGAGGTCCCTTCCAACCCCTACAGTTCTGCAATTCTGTGATATTTGCTTTGTGCTTTTCCTACAAAAGAAATACTATGTGGAGAAAATGTGATCTAGTGGGAAAACAGCTGAATTCAGACTTGGTTTCCGTGCCCAGATTTGCTAGGGGCCTGAAGAGGAGCCTCTAGCCTCTTCACTTTCAGAGACTGTTTCTCCATTTATAAAATGAGGTTTATTGTCTGTGCTACCCTGCAAAAAGGCTTTGAAAAAAATTAAAGGTAAATAAAAGATCAAGAACCTTATTGCTTTGTCAATCCAACTTCGTCATGCATTACAATAGTCTCATGTACCAATTTTTGCCCTCAGGGCCTATGGACACACCTGCAGACTGCAAACAAGGTGTATTTAGTGAGGTGCTTTTCCAACCTTATTTTTCAGTGGAAGTTTCCATGCCATATTTTATTCTACATATTTTCTGGGGTGCTCAATGCTATGATAAATATATATGTTTCATAGGTAACTACTTTACCTTAGGAACAAACATCAGGTGCTCCAGTGGTTTTGCCTCCCTTCTGCAGTGGGGCCTGCACGGCCTTCAGCAAGCCTGCTACCCTGAGCTTCCCCTTGATACCAATCGCCTGGGAAATCCACACTTCTATCTGTAGTAATGTCAGTGTCCAAAGCACAGCTACGCTACAACTCTAAATATTTATTTTTTTTAGAACTAGTTCTTCCTTCTTTACTTGTTTCACCCATGTGCAGATTATGTTTCTTTTTCCTTTAGTATTTTCCCATCCCCAGAGGGCTCAATGACCAGGCTAACACCCAGCCCTAAAACAAAATTAAAAAATCAAAAGATCATTAGGTCTCTATGTCAGGGTCAGTTAGACAGATGAGAAATGAAGAAACACATACATGTGCATTATCAGACTGACGCTTGATGAGGGAGATTTAAATCAGCATTTCCTTCTCCTCAGAACAGGATTCTACCAAGAAAGCACAGTGTTAACTGAAGGGGTAAGGATGCTGACCAGCCATTAGGCTATCAGCCAGGAGGGAAAGCTGTATTTTAATTAAGCTCTTTCTGCACAGTTGTTGAAGTTTTTAGAGACACCTGGATTAACGTAAGAAGCAGAGTCAGGTACTAGTTCATTTCATTCCCAAACTCAGGGCACTAACTCTGCAAAATCCTATTCCTTTGTGCTTTCTTTCCCTCTTGAGGACTCACACAGTGGCCTATACACCACAGCAGAACTGGGCAATATGCCCACCTAAACAATGTCTCAGCAATCTTCTAGAAAATGGGGGGGACAGTGTTTACACCTTTGCAGAATGGGAGAGAAACTGAACCAGGACACAAGCGCTCAAGCCATTCCCTGCCAAAGGCAAACACTATTACTAAGGCATCCTCATTTAGAAAAAATAAGTCCTCTTCATTTGACTTCCCATCATGAAGGAACAGTTCTGTCCACTGGATCACAAGCCAGCATAGATACCCAATGCACAGACAATCTAACAGCCTCAGTCAGCAATACTAGACTTTTTTTTTTTATAGTAGCAGCTTTACATTGACAATATAAGGAGAAAAGAAGCCCTACTCTTCCACACAGATTACTTTCTTTTGTTGGATGAGACATTTGGTAAGTATACATATACCAAATCCAACACAACTTAAGACAGACACCTTTCATTCTCTTTAGGTCCTCTCCAGAGACACTGATGGTTGTCTGTGGGAAGGGAAAGAGGAGGGTAAAAAAAAAAGACGACAAAGAGGCAGGCAGGTTCAGCACCTACCACAGATCCCTTACAGAGAATAGGCAATGAAATCTGCTGCTTTTAAGATGCTGAATGACACTACTGCAAGAAAGGAAAAAGCCTTTAAAAACAGAAAATATTTTGAAAACAGTATTGCAAGCACACATAAAGAGTGTGTGTTTGTGTAAAAGAGAAGGTTATAACCTTAATTAACTCAGATTCATCTAATAGTTTTAATATAGTGAACTCTTACTGACTCACCCTGAAGGCTAAGATCTTGCTATGATTTGACTCAAAGCAATTTTTTATTGTCAGTATTAAGTTGCTGATAAAAATAAAGGGATTTAAAATATAAGTGCTGACACAACTCGAACTACAGAGCTCTGCACAGCATAATGGCATACCTATAATTAAAAAGACAGCCTACATCAAGTAAAAAAGCTTCACTGCAAACCTTTTTAGTGGATCAATACAGTATCATCAGTGACATCTCAATAGGGAGAATAAAGGGAAAAAGATGCTTCTTATGGAATTAAATATTGTATGTGCTAATAAAGATATGTATCTTTTGAAGTCTGTGGAGAACAACTTTTTAAATTTACAATTTTATTCTACTATTATCCACAAAGCATTAACATACTAATATACGAGATTTTTGCTTCTCTTTTTCTTGCAATCCAGTACAGCTGCAAAGATAGTTAGGGTGATAGATAAAATGCTACGAAAACTCGAATAAAAACAGTGCTGGGGATACAACTGTATGAAAGCTTCAGAACAGAGACTTTAAAAAAAATGTTTTCTTTAAAACTAAGAAAAAAAACCAACCTTTGCAATCACTGTACAAAAACAGTGAACAGACTATAGCATTCAGCTTACAAGAATGTCAGATATTTTTAAGCAATTGGAAGTGTTGCAAGAATGACCAGAATGGTTCATACTGCATCAGCTTTTATTCTTGATGTGCCCTTGAATACCATCTACTAAGCCTGAAAGTCAACAAGCTCTCAGTCACGGCACAAAGTCCCAAAGAGTAAAGTCTGGTACTTAGCAAAATGAAAAATCATTCACAGGAACAGCAGGGACATTAAGCTATCAGTAGGTTAAGAAGTTTCTTGGAGGGCCAAGCACACATGCTCATTCTTGCGCCAGTGATATTACTGCTCAAGAATCTGAAGATCTCTTGCTGTGATGGCATTTCACTCACCACAGTTCACTGCTGTCTTGTGTAGTTTAGTGAGTAAAAAGCAGTATTTTTGGGGCAGAATTGTAGGAAAAGTTATTCAGATTGCATATAAAAAGTTGGTTTGATTAAATTTGATAGTATTTAATTTGAACCCCAGAATCTCATAGTCTTTAATACTATTAAGAGGATTGTATGTGTTGTAGCACTTGTAATACCATTTGTAAGAGAGTGATTGTACTCAAATCAAGACTTGTGATGTCAGCCTGCTGAGATGAAGAAAAACTACCATTTGGGTAAACCATCACAATTAGGACTTTTGGGAAATCTCATTTATTTCTAAAATTGATCTTCTCTTTTTTTTTTTTTTTCCTAAAGTCAGCTTTGAGCAAGAGGAGATGGCAATGGTTTTGCTATCTTCCATTGCCATTTTTCTGATAAAAGACAATATTGATGGCAGTAATAGCATTTTACCACAAAGTACTACTCTTTATTTGGTTGTCATAATTTTTCCTGTTTTGCCAACAGCAGGAAAGAAATTATGCTCTGTTGTTTTACAAAAAATTAAAGAGAGAAACCACTTTCTCTTGACAAAGACCAAGGAAAAGCGAAACACTAATACAGAAAGGAAAAGGATTTAAAAATTAATAGATTCAACAAATGCTGGATTAGGGCAGTACAGAACAGTCTGCATGAAGAGAATGAGTGGTACAATTTAGCTCCAAGTCCTGTTACAGCTGAACCTCAAACTCAGGGTTATAGTACCGGTGCAATCCTGTGCTGTGCTATGCAGATGGTTTGCCTAGATAATCATAAAGGTCTCCCAACCTTAAAAATCTCTTTGTCCTTTCTTCCCCAGCCTAGTTCCTCAGCATAGTCTGTTGTCTCCCACACTCAGGCGGTTCCCTCCATATCGGTTTTGCACCCTCACCACCACATTCAAACACCACCCAGGAAGGTTCTCTGCCTCTTGATTATTCAGAAGAAATGGTCTGTTGCTATTTCAAGTTAAACTTGTTCCTTGTAGTATTCAGAGTCCATTTTACCCCCTCTGCTCTTCTGATTAGAGCAAGGCATCTTTTCTGAATGTGTAACATTATGTCCCTCCAGTCTCTCACCCCTAAACCTGCAACTCTTTCACTGTTAAACTGCTGACAGGTGAAACAGCCCACCTATGCTGAGAAGGACCAGTTTAAACCAAACAAAAGAACATGCCAGAAGTCAACATTCGTTTAGAAAAATCACAGGCCACCCTACTCCGGAATTCCACAAAATCTTCTCTCTTCTATATTAATTATGCTGACCTCCTAATCCAGAAAGTGGATGTAAGAGGGCACAACAAAAGAAAATTCCCAAAATACATGTATCTCTTTGCTCTTCTGAAATACCTGATGCCATTGTTACATGACATGTTACTTGGTTTTGTTGTGCTATACACAAAATACGGGAAGTAGGTACCGCCTCAGAAGCTAGGACCTTAAGTCTTCCACATCTGTGCAACATAAAATTTAAACATGAAAATCTATTTACAAGAATTAATCTTAAATTTTCTAAAGGTTTTGATCTAAAAAGGCGTAATTGTTCTTTTTTTTTTTTTAAATTGGATATATCTAGATTGATATTTTTCTCTTCATTCTACCAAAAGAAGGCTTCAATTTCGCTCTTTTCTTTTTTTAAACACTATTCTTAGTACAGCTAAATTTAGCTATGTGGGAATTACCAGGTTCCTTTTCAACACATTAGGACTGCTCTCTTAAGCAGAGAATTACGATCACAAATTTTATTTCTGAGAAGCTTGATATTCAAATCCCATGATAAATTTCTAGTGGCACCAATCTGGAGGGCAGCTGGAAACAAACAAGGAAACACAAATCACAACTGTAACTCTAGCACCTGTATACATACACATACACACACTCTGGAAAAGCAAAACCAAAACTGTGATTCAGCAGCTATGCAAGATTCATATATACAGAGACAGTAAGAACAGGGGCTCAAAGCCAAGTTTTCTACCCTTCAACAAAATCCTTGCCTGTTCCTAGCTCCTTGTAATTTACTGCTTATTATCCCACATCAAGCTTCCTCAAGTCTTCCTTTAATTTCATGCAGGATTCCTATTTTTACTTTTTAAAAAAAAAATATGTTGTCTTCTCCACTACTGGTACTTTTCCAGTTTGAGATACAGTCTCAAACTGTATACAGATACAGTGTAAGAATACAGTCACCTGCATTCTTATTAAATGAGTATGTCGGATAAATTTTGAGGTGCAAGGTTTGCAACGCATCCATTTCTCTAGTCACATTATTTTATTCTGGACTTAATTCAAGGTGGGTTTAGATAAGGAAACTAGTATATGTTCCTACTGAAATCATGGTGGCTGGGGTTGGGGAAGGGCTCTTAATCAATCTGGTCAATTCCTCATTAAATAACCAGGTACATAAGCCCTCAGCGGATCTGGAAGGTCAGGGAGAGTGAGAAAACCAGTTTAGAAGATGATTATCATTTGCCTTCAGCTCCATAAGCATTCACAAATAACAAAGTGCTCATTGCAGGCTCTTGGAGTTTCACTTCCCAGTTCTGCATTAGGAACAGACTTTGCTCACTGCCACTGTCCCTACCCTATTACATGAGTCAAGATCTCTGGAAATAACTTACTGTTAACCTAGCTGCGTTGCTCCCTCGGTCATGCAAGATTTCACTCATTTTCTAGCCTCGCCCCCTCTCACCCCAATTCCGATGTCCTCACACTGCTCAGCAAGCATCCCAGGTAGCAGTCTAACCCCCAGAACTGCAACACTGCCTAGCCACTCGCTCCCTGAAACCATCCGCTCCTCAGAGCTAGCGCTGCGCAAGCAAAAGCCGAGACCCCACTTGCCCTGCCACAGACCAGCTGGGGAGGCTGAGCTGTGTCTACTTTCAGTGGAGACTGATGACGCCATTATAACATATGCTTTCTACTGGTGACGCCATCATAACATATGTTTTCTGTGTCCAACTCCTCATCAAGTGCAATCCGTACGACTGCAATGCTAACTCAGCAGGGAATGGAGATCTATGTTCCACTTGCAGAATATAGAGAAAATATCAAAACTTCTCAAACAAAGCACTGCAATATTTCTGAAGTGGTACATGGCCATTTTTGCACCTAATTTTTGCAAAGACATCAGTAAACACGAGCGTGGGGCTTCTATTGGTAACAAGCATTCCCAATCTGTAATATTTCCAGTTCCCCTAGAAGCTAGTATGGTTCTACAAAAGAGCACATGCACACAAAATCCTGGTACTATCAGATTTTAGCAAAATCAAATTAAGCTAGACTGGTTAAAAATTAAAGCCCTTCCAGGAAACATCTTTCTGTCAGTATTTCGCTGGGAAACACCTCTAAGAGTTCTGTTAAAGCAGGTTAAAAGTATATTAGCAGCATTGATTTTTATAAAATCGAAATAATTCTCTCACATGTCTTTTTTAAAATAAAGGAATTTAATTGGCTGGAAGATTCCTTTCACTAACACTTTGGGAGACATGTAATATTTTAGGACTATCAACAGCATGCACAATTAGATCAATTTTGGTAAAAGCCGAGGCCTAATTACCAAGGTTAATTTTCAGCAGTGAACATATCACTTAAAATAAAGTCAGTTTCTTTGCAACTTTAATAGAAGTTTTTAATGTTATGTGCCTAGTGTTTCACACACTCAAAGTTCCATTCTCACAACAGTTTCTTTAGAAAAGAGGTCCTTCTCAAGGATATTGTAGTGGCTACCACTACAAATATTTTCTGACTGAATAGTAAGTCAGAAACCCTCACTTTAAACCTGGCAAAGTGCTTGCTTTTGTTAATCAGAGCAACAGTGGGGTGCCAGGACTTAAAGTAACATACTGTATGGAAGGGTCA
The DNA here is from genome assembly GCA_022605575.1 of Laterallus jamaicensis coturniculus. Classification (NCBI taxonomy): domain Eukaryota; kingdom Metazoa; phylum Chordata; class Aves; order Gruiformes; family Rallidae; genus Laterallus; species Laterallus jamaicensis. The sequence goes on from JAKCOX010000005.1 coordinate 31,734,717, forward strand.
GTTGCCCCATCTGCCCTGGATGCAACTGAGCAGCAAGAGTTGACAGAGAAGTGTCCCATGGGTGGCCATGGGCAGGGTGGTGGGGCAGGGGCATCTCACACCACCTTACCCAAGGGTCAACAACAAACACTGTGGCACTTGGACAAGTCTCCAGCTGAACTTTCAGACTACTAAACCCAATTTCAATTATTCTGATATGACTATTCAATTAGTTCCACTACTCCTGTTCTGTTTGTCTAACAGTACTCCTGCAGCACGGTGCATTTCAGTACCGTATCACTCTCAGCAGAAAGGCCCTGTTTTCTTCCCTGCCCTAGCTACGTTTTCATGGAGTTGCACGTTGTACAGAGCAGGTTTCTACACCAAACACTACCATTTTATAATAAGAACCTTAGTTTCCATTTTTCCTCAGTGATTTGCAAAGATTTTCCTCTTGAACTTCAAAACACAGTTCATTAGCTCTTTACCACTGCATTTAGAATCACAAAATAAAGTAGATCATATCAACCTTCTCGCAAATAATTTTGCAATATACAACATTATGGTAGTAAAATGCCCATGTAGTATAAACCAATCCAGTAACCTTGACAAAGATGTATAAAACAAAGTAAAAGCAAACCACTTAAGCTTCTTTTTCTCATCAAGTTAACTCCTTTAAATAGAAGTGATTTTTAATTATTCTCTCTCAAGCCAATAGTTGCATTTCCTATTGCCTGTTAAGGCAACTTAAAGTAAGTAGTTGAGACACTGCAAGATTGTTGCCTCCCCACACACCTACTTTAAAGTCAAAACACTGAACTCAATAATCACAAGGTGGAACTTCCAGTGCGCTCAGTGAAGAGCTACCCCATACCATCACTGCCATCTCTGAACACTTGTCCCCAGGTTCGAAAAAACAACCCACTCGCCTACATTCTGCTACTACAAGGCAACAGTCAGTTCTTTTAGACTAAAAAAAAAAAATAGATTGTGTACTGGAGAAATGGGAATTTAGGGTTCTTTTCACGTATATAAATTGGTGAGATAGAAACCTATTTCTGCAAAGGGATTCACACTAGCGTCACAACATAAAAAAAAAACCCAACACAAAACCACAACAAACCCAAACCAAACAGCTGAGAAGAATCTGAATGTCAAGCAATACACTGCAAGAACAAACTGGAAATAGTAGTATCTTCTCTGCAATAGGAAAAAGGTGCAAAAATTATATGAATGAGAACAAATTTCCTTTTTGTTAACTCCTCTGAGGTGTAAATGGTAAAGAGAATTAAAACCTATTGGTTTAAGTCAAATGTCTCTTGTTCACTGATTTTTATCAAGTGAGAACTGTCTGAAAACTATTTTTACTTCAGTTTAATCATGATTAGGTTCAAAAATTCCAGATCCAGCCATCTTGATTTGCTTCAGGCCACTTCACTGCATGTACGATCACTTGAGAAATTGTTACATCTTTGATATCAGCTATTAGTTATTTAATTGCCAGCTGTACACAGCATACTTTGTATGTCCTCAGGACAAAGCGTTATTCTCTAAACTTCAGCATACTTAAGTTATTTGCTGACTCTTTCTTACTTCGAGGACCTTGAGGACTCTTCTACTTCCTGATGCAATTTTTCCGCCATCAGTTTCCGCTTCAAAACAGGCACAAGGGTAATTAAAAGTAATTTTATATTTAACCTTTTTAAGTTTTCATTCTTATATGACATGGCACATTAACAGTGAACAAGCACTCAAAATGCTATGTTTTTCCTTGCATGAAAATGGAAAAAAGAAAAGACTTTTTTAAAGTGAAAAAAATTAGTTATAAACTATTAACCATTGTAACATACTCTGTGCTCATACTACTCTCCAATTAATCTGGAGATGAATGGTACACTACATATCTGAAGAGCTCTAGGAGTTTAACAACATACCTCAGTTTTATCAGCCTAGGACAGCTCAGTCTAAAAGCTAGACCCAATTAAGCTCCCCAATTTCATTCATTGGATCACAGCTCCTAATGAGTTATTCTACAGTAAAAATCCATACTCTGATACAGAACAGGTTTAGTTTGGTTTGGTTTCTAATTAGAGCCAGATTTCTGCTTCCAAAGCATAATATATTAACAAAAAATATAACACTGAATAGCAGTCCACAACTAATGATATATTCCTCCCTAGGTAGAGTCTTGGGACTATGGTTAGCGTAGAACAAATTCTCAGGAAATGCACAGAGCACATGTGCTAATGTGTTTTAAGTGGCTATTGGGAAAGGGGATAAGTTGATGCGCTTAAAGTTGACCAAGACAATTTCCAATTCTACACAGAATGGATTTTACACAGAATCTGGAATCTGAAGAGTCAGTATTTTTAAAAAAATCCATTAATTTCCAACGTAACTGGAGAACACAGCTGGAGAAGTTTTTATTCTGACAAATGAGATGTTACATCTTTGAGCGTCTAGCAGTTTCAGAGCAACTCAAGGCTGCAATCGAAACATCCATTAGAGCGCTCCTCATTCAGAACAAGCAAGCAAGTGGTTGTCAGTGCAGCCAGTAAATCACCTGATCCTATTACAAAATCAATTACTGCAGCACATTTCTATTGCTACACAACCTGATAATGGCAAAATGATATTGGATAGCTACTGCAAGGTCAAGAAAACTGCTAAGAACATCTGAAATTTGTCTTTTTATCATGTAAGTCCAAATTATACAGCATCCTTTTAATGGTAGAGTTAAACTTTAAAATATAGTTACCTTCTTTGGCTGATTGAGACATTCAATGGATAGCCTCTGCAACTGCTGTGATGTATGACTGCAAGACAGAAGATTGGAGCAGCAGGTCGAACAGCCCAGCCTCTTCATTAAAGAAGAAATAATGCTGCAGCCACAGCCACACATTGACTTGCTCATCAGATGAGTTTACTCTTAAAGAAATTAGGACCAGTAGTGTCCCATAAACACTCAAAACTGGCTAGCTGCCTCATTCTGCAGCTCCCTGGCTGAAATTAAGACTGCCAGACATAAAGAGAAAGAATGAAGCGTTCTCAAAAAGAAAAAAAAAAAAACCACCCATCAATCAGCCAGTCTCATCAGCAAGTAACACTTCACACTTAAAAAATGTGTACATTTTCCCTCTACTCCTCTCTGCAAAGTAAGCTGCTTGGAAAAGACAAAAGCCTTCTACCAGAGGAGTAAATTCAGGGATGGCAGTCTCTCCAAACTGCTTGCTGCCTATTCCTTCTGTGGCTCTTCTCACTTCAAGTCTGTTTTACCCTCCCCAACAGCTCAGCCTATCCAGCCTGGGTCCCGGCCAGGGTAGGCTACACCAGCAGCCAACAGCCGAGAGCCCCACCCCGCGCAGCCCCACGCGTTCACCCACAGCATCCTCTGCTCGCCCACAGCATCCTCGGCGCCGGCGAGGCCCTCCACTCCTCACAGCCACAGCACTGAGCAGGTTATTGCACACGTTCAGAGCTGCCAAGCTTTTGTAATGCCTCTGCTTGAAAAGAGCCTTCCAATTACAGGGGAGAACGGTGAGACCTGACTGACTGCTACACTCTGAGACTGACTATTTGCAGCGTCTGGGAGGAAAAAAACACAAACCAAAAAGTCTTCTTGAAAAGTCAGAATGCCTGCGAAAAATGCTAACCAGGTGTACCAAATCCTGAAATAAGGATGCTACAAAACTATGTGAGAATACGAGAAAAAGTCAACAGAAATTTAAACCAGGGAAGAAACAAGCGTGAGAGAATTTATAGTAGAGAAGGTGTGACAACCAACTCTCAAAGCATCTTATCGGCAGAATGTACAAGCAGTTTTAATAAAGCCTTTGAGAAGCTCTTCACTCTGAGAAAAACAGAAAAAGCAGAACTAATTCAAATGAGCAATAAGACATTAACAGATCTTTAACCTTTAAAAAGAAGTATATACTCTGCTCAAAATACAATACTGACTACCTCTAATTTAACACACGCAAGTAACTTACTGCTGGAAATGTTTTTTTTCATTTGGAAGAGATATTAATGTAATAACAACGTACTTTTTCCTTTCTACAGGAAAAAACCCACTAGTAATACTGTAAAAAGCTCATTTTAATTGGTTTAAGATGGTATGCAATACTACTGCTGAAAGTAGAAGGTCTCACATTAACACAACTGCTTAACCTGATTACAGGATAATCTGACTTGAAATAATTGTCACTTACATTTATAGAGCTATCAGTGCTTGTTCAATAGCATCCTCTTTGGCAAAAGGTTAAGAAAAATATAAGTGATGTGAAAGCAGCTGAAATCAAGATAGTTGCAAAAAAACTTCTCATTTTCACACTGCACTGAAAGCTTAATTTCTCTCCCGCTCTCTCTCCTCCCCTTCCCTTTGCTCTTCCTCTCTTTCCCCCTCCCGTTCCTTGGTTTAAAGCTGAACTGAGCCTCTCCCTTCACCTTGCTCTGCCCTTTTGATATTCATGTTTCTATTAAATCCGTTTCCGGTGGTATCTATATACAAGCATGCACAACAAATTGAATGACAGAAAAAAACCCTTCGGTAGATAAAGACTACAGATGCAAACAAGCAAAATAATGCAGTAACCTTTTACTCGCCTGCTGGAGGTACTGTCTGCTGCATAGAATTTTAAATCCTCATCTGCAGATGCAATTGAGCTGGTATTGCCAAGGACTTTGCTCTTCCTGTGCTGATTCTACACGGCTATTCATCGAAAGAGCACATTATATAGAAAATTTAAAGTAATATCTGGTGAAATTACTTAAATGGCTTGAAAGGAGCCAAATTTTAAAAAAAAAAAAAGCAGCTATAGCTCTGACCAGCCACATTTCAGAGATATGTCAGGCACATTAGTGAAGAAAGTCTTGCTGCTGATGCATGCTTGCCAGCAATGTGCAGGATGTGGAAGCAGGGAGAGCTAATGAAAAAAATTAATACACAGATTTAAAGTGCAAGGATCACGCTGTAATGCTCAACATTTCACGTCTTGCATACCACAAAAACCTCTTTTCACAACCATCTACTGCATATTAAGCTAAGAAAAATGTTGCTAAAAGCAACCCCCACACACCCCTACTTCAAATCCTGGTCTCTCAGTTGACTGCAGATCAGCTCCGGCGCCGATATTCTCACTGTACCTGTATTTCTGATACAGAAACTCTAGCCTTTTCCATCAGCAGCACACAGTTATGGATTACATGTATAGATCTTAACAAAAACAGACTAGAGGAAAGCATCAATATTTGGGATAACGGTTTTGAGTCTAAGAGGGTTAGGAAGCCCAGGGGTACTTCACTAGAATTTGTATTATTCTTGGAAGAAATGAGATGCCGCCAGTGAAGCCTGCTATTCATTCCTTATTTATGAATTGGTCCCCTCCTCATAGCGGTTTCCTTCCTGTACTATTGATCTCAGGGCACATGCAGACAGAGCCAGTGACTGACAAGCCATAGTTTCAGAGAATAACTACCTGCAACACGAATTCAAATTTTTAAGAACATCAAAGTAACATCACTGTAGGAATTTGTGTGTGTGCCTATCTATGGACAGCAGAACTGAAGTCCCACTCATAGTAACATGATTAACAGAGATGAGCAAACTTTCTCCCCACATGCCAAAAGCATCCTGTAGTGTCATTTAAAACACAGACTTGCTTAAATTCTACATTGGTCTTACCAGGGCATTTTGTTTCTCACACTTTATGGTGTCTTATCAGCAAGAATTTCAATACGTCTTTATTCCCTATGATATGCTTTGCCTGAAATTAAAATTGCTTGCTATTAATCTTGTGTTACTTCCCTCTTTCTAACTGAAGTATTAAATTCATAATGTTCCTCCTTCATAATAATCATCGACAGGACAGCAAGACCCTCAGAACTGTGGTTACCTTTCAGAGCATCGGCTATTTTTATCATTATATTAACTCTTATGGGTTCCACCAAATTTGTCAAGTCCAAACTTTAAAACACAGCAGGACTGTTTATAGTTTTAAAGAATCATTTGCCATAACAACAAAGCTTTCTTGCAACATTCTCCATTACAAACCACAGGCTCTTTCTATCTAAAAGAAAACGCAAAGGAGAGATGATTTCATGCTAAGCGAAGGCCATACTCTCCTGTATGCAGAATCCCAATGGGCAAACAGCCAGACACTCTCTTAGTTAAAGAGCCTGGATAAAATATCACTTGGACACAGAGTGGGAAAGACTGTAGACTATGAAAAGTGTAAGTACCAATAAAAAAAAATGATGTGCACAATATATACTTCACTTAATTGTTTGTACGGATATACATATAGAAGCAATATATAAATTATTAAATACAGTTACTGACCATACCATCAAATATATACAACTCTGAACTGAGGGAAAGCCTTCCTACAAAAAGACATTCTTACCAGATCACCTGCAGCACATGATTAGTAATGCATGATTAGGGCAAAACACTATATTATATACAACTCATTGTAAAATTTCAATGTCTAAGCATACTGCTAGGACCTAAACATCAACATGCTTGATACAGACTAAGACACTCCAACTGAAAAAAAGCCAGCAGGTTTCTTACATACTTCAAAACCAGCAAGAGAACACAAGAGAAGCCCCACCTCTGAAGGGCTCAGAAGGACAGGAGATACTTTCTATAACAGATGAACAAGTTTTAAGGCAAGTCTCCAAAAGACTTGTCAGTAACTGGTCAAGAAAAGGGCTGGTGGGTATACTTCCCTGCAAATTAATTCATCTTCTCAAACTTAATTCTTAAATGATTTTTTTAAAGCTGTTTTCAATATGTACCTAACTTTTAGTACAGTCAGAGTATGCATTTGTTTGTGCAAGGCAAGAATAATACAAGATAAGTACATAGGCTTTTAAAAATCATTTTTCAACTGAAGATGACAGCAATCTGAAAGGAAGTCTACTAATCTCATTAAAATAATAAAAGAACTTGTAGTGCCATGAACTGAACCTAGGCTATGTATTTCTTTCATAATCCAAAAAGCTGCTTTATTGGTACATATAAAGGACTAAGAGTCCTTTCATACACCAGTACAATAGGTAAAAAGGTAAAAGATAGCTTCTAATTGAGGGTTTGCCACTGGTAATAAAAACTTTAAAAACCTCTCCATTGGGAGAAGCAGAAAATTGCTTCAAAAATTACATCATCTGCAGCACTCTGAAGAAATCAGAGAAAGTTCCAACTTAAAGATGTTAAAATGTTCTTTGGATGTCTGAATTCTCAAATCAAAGATAATAAAATAAACCAGGGATTTATTTTCTTTGTTTTAAAGCCATCACAACAGAGAAGTACACTGTCCTCTGCAACAGCCGACTTCAAGGCAGTTACAAGAAGGATATAAGAAGGGATGTCCAATTTCACTCAGGACACAATGCTATAGTAGTGATGGTTTGCAGTTTCATCAGATTTTCTCAAGGCCCCTTTCACCTGGTTGGGGTGAGGAGAGATGAATGGGTAATCAAACTCAGGCTCAGTGTTTCTCCCCTTCTCACAGAAGAGGAACTACAAAAAAAAAAATGGTTTAAGAAGTGAGACACAACTGTTTGTATTCCAGAACTGATAGATTTGTACAAGCATGTGCAGGACAAACACCAGATGTACCTAAAAGGTCTCCAAAGACCTCCAACTCATACCAGAACCCTCCTCTTGATAACAAGTTTTCTGATTCGGAAAACAAAACATACAAACACCAGCTATCTCTAAAAAAAAAAAAAAAAAATCACAGGGCAGTACTCTTCCCAGCCTTACTCAGAGAGATGGAAGGAAAGTCACAGTCCCAGCATTCGCAATACCAGGATGTGTTTTCTTGAACTCTTCCGGGTATCAGCAGACTTGACACCTTCCCCTTGCAGACTACAGGCAGTTGACCTGAAGGAACCCCAGCTCCCAGAGCATAGCAGCACTATCAAGCTGGGAGGTTTGAGACCTATTTTTCACTCACTTTCTCAGAGGTAAGAGTTCACACCACAGCCATTCTAATTCCTTAACACCATTCACTGTGGGAGATGCAGTGACGTATCCAGCTAGCCAAACTGACAAACATCTCAGTATAGATACACGATCATCACTACCCATCCAAACCAGAGGCTGGCTTGGCTACATGCACACTGCCTTCTCATTAGCTCCATACTGTGTTCATATTTTCAGGATTCACCTTACATGCTGTCCATCTACCCTCGCTCTGTTGGAGACAAGAAGAGATGATGGGATACCAACTCATGCTCTGTAAGAACCACTTTGTCACTTACTAGGCTGGAGCTGTGTTTACTCATTATACCTGAAAGGGACCCAGATGCCAGCTGCATTTCTGGGTAAACTTTGCTGCAGTATTCCTCCCAGCTGAAACCTCATTTGATAGTTAATGCAAGTTGATTTCCTGTGCATGATTAAAGTGTTCTCAATATTTTTCCAACATGAACAGCCAAAAAAAGTGTTGAAAGAGTGGGGAACTTAAATGAACATATCTTTTACAATCAAGGTATTTTGCACTCTAAAATTCAATCGCTCCAATCCACAAGGGTTGCACGCTATGGAAAATCATAGAACTCTGTGAGTGTCCTGTATCTGCTCTTATCTATGGACTTTATATAAGCTAGTCTCTATACTCACCTGACCACGCAGCACCCCCATGAAGTCCTTCTTGCTCCTTGTTTTCAGTTGCCTTCACTGCAGATAAGCAAGAAAACAAATGTCTAACAAACAAAAAACCCTAACAACAAAAAAAAAACCCACTCAGGAAAAGTCATAGAATATCCTGAGTTGGAAGGGACCCATAAAAATTATCAAGTCCAACTCCTGGCTTCACACAGGGCCAGACAAGTCAGAGCATGGGACTGAGTGCATTGTCCAGACGCTTCTTGAACTCAGTCAGGCTCGGTGCTGTGACCACTTACCTGGAGAGCCTGTTCTAGTGCCCAACCACCCTCTCACTAAAGAACTTCTTCCTAACATCCAACCTAAACCTCCCTGTTGCAGCTTCATGCTGTTCCCTTGGGTTTGTATCACTAGGGGCTAAGCAAGTCCTGCAGTCCCTTGCCTCCCCAGCCTATACTTCACTCCCCAGAGGAGTTGTATTTACCTCTCAGAATAAAGTCCATTTTCCAGCTATATGGAAGCAAAAAAGGTCTAGCCCATACAGTGAGCAAAGACTAATGAAGGGCTTGTGAGGATGTCATCTTGAGGGATAGGAGGTGATCCAGTGGCAAATTTCTGGATGCCTTTTCTAGTGGACTTAAGGACAACAGATTCCCTAATTTGGCTTGGGAGCTAAAATCTCTTAGCTAAAGTAGTGCTGCTATAGACATATGGTTCCTGGCATTAGATAGGAAGTCTACATTTGAGTCACAAACACAGGCAGCAGCAATCACTTGCACCAAATTACATATGGAGCTATTACAGCTAAATACAGGGACATCTGCACAGGACTTGTTCCTCTCCTCAGTCCTCCCAAATGCACTTACAGCTTTACTTAGTAGTCTCTACTTCCCCTTCTCTTCCTGCTTCTCTCTTCTTCCCTAAAAAAACATCTGTACAAGTCAGTTTTCTACACAGCACAGAAAATAGCTGGAGATGATAAACTGACTACAAGAACTTAGCAACCCTAGAAGGTTACCATATCATACCTACTTGTTTTCAACAGGCTAAAATCCTGCTTCGTAAGTATTAAAAGTTATTAAAGATATCCACATGTGCTGGTGATTTCCTTCTCTAGAGCTCTGCCAAGCAGTTTGGGATAAGCCCTTAGCTGGCTGCCAAGTTACAACCTAGTATCGAAATAGTTAATATTTTCCTCAGAGGTAACCCTCAGGCCAAGCACTGAATGTTTCTCTTTCAGAGCTCTTGTTTCAGGCTATCTGCTGATTTAAGAAGGAGACGCTATCAATTTATGCTTAATACTTCGTTTTAAAGGTGACTTGATTATGAGTGCTACCCTTTTTCAAACAAAGGGAATGAAAAAAAAATCCCAAAGTAGGGCAAAAGAAAACTGACATCCTATGGAAAGAGGGATGCTGCTATGATGCCTCAGCTTGTAATAAATATCACAGAGGAATTAAATGGCTTGCCAACTGACTGCAAATTCAGCGCCACCCATTTCCATTTCTAGTGGTGGAGGTGAGGATGAGGACAAACTACTTCTGAGAACAGCCACACTGTCACCACTGACAGAATGGTTATTTTTCCAGAAGCAGTACAGGATAACAGCCAGGCAATTCCTGCTATGCCCTTGGACCACGATGCCCCTGGCCTGGCACGGCTAAAATGCAAGCCTCAACTGGCAGGTTTCAACCCCTTTATGTGGGGGCACCACAAGTAACTTAGCCCAGACTTAGTATCTGACCCCTGGTCCCCCATGTCCCTGAGGCAAACAGGAACAGCTAAGAAGTACCAATCTTACATTTATATGCACAAAAAGCTAATGTTCACAAAGCGCCCAGCCTGCTGCCTACAGGCAGAATGATTCTGCCACCCATTCCCAGGCACATCCTGCCAAAAAGCAAGGAGGGAGAGACCACTCTCCCCCTCCCTGCCACCGGAAGCACCACCACATCATACAACAAGATGCACTTCTGGGAGGATCAGGCAAAACTGGAGAAAGGCTCTCTGGCAGAACAGCCAACCCTTGGATGAAAAAATTACCATGTCCCCACATCAATTCACACTATAAAGCGAGACCTGCAATGCTTTGGGTTCGCTGTAACTTCAAGCAATATTCAGAATTACTAAATCCTTTTTAAAATTTAACTTATCCATAATCTAGGTCTTCAGAGCTGCAGCTAGAAGTCAGCTTTATGAAATTGTGGTTTTCAGTAGTAGTTTTTGACAATACCAAAACAAACAGGCAAAAAGGACACACAGGAAATCAAAGTCAAGAAATATGAGCTCTATTGGTGTCCAAGTAGAGAGGAAGGCAGACCTTTGCTTCTAGCTAACCAACAGGAATATTTCAAATAAGAAACCTTACAAGCCAGTTTCAAAGTTCAAGAGAGAAGGACAAGAGCCTTAAGAAGATCAATGTTCCCACTATATTTCATGTTAAATCAAGAACAACAATGCAACTATTCTAATCCCCTATGCTCTTCAGGCTGCAGGAAAGAAGTGGAACTGCCTTTATTATGTTTAAGACCTAGAAAACTCACAGATGATGGGCTACTTCAAATGAAAGCTTATGACATTAACATAAACATTATCAAATAACAGACATATTTTGCCCCATTCCTCTGCTCAAGCCTCTCACACACACACCACACACCACCTACAGGCTTACAGTAAGGCAAAATATTTACTGTAAATATTACCTTCTGCAATACTCTGTCTGAAGTCCTTATTCACTGCCAAATGTGTTTTCATTACCCCTTTGGAAGTCACGGTCCAGACCTTTCTTGCACAGCCTTACCCACGGCTACAGCTAATACAGTCTGTATGAGTGAGTCATGTGGAAAAATGCTAGCTTCACACCAGAAGGTTATGAAAGTTTAAAAAGCTATTTTTAATTTAGATAGAAGTTCGTCACAACACACAATTATGTTCTCTGCCCCTGTTAACTTTCTGGTGAAAAGCAGGGGCTTCTTAATAGGAGAAGATGGCTAGATTTAACAGCAGGAAACATCAACTGTTGTTCAATGTAACCAGATGAAAAATGTATCTTGCCTGTTCACTTTTTTCAGAAAAGATTATCAATCTGATAATTCTAGAAGGGAAACTCTGTCCTCCAGCTAAAAAAAAGAAAAATTTAAAAAAAAAAATGAAGGTAATCCAAAGCTATCAGTCAGAGAAAGAGAGCATTTTGCAAGCTCTACCTCCAGGAGGATCCTTCACATTTCCTTAACAAAGGCTGAGTGAACTTCAAGTCTAAGAAAGAAAGATAAAAATAAGAAGTCCAGTCTAACTCAAGGTAAGAAGAAATTACATTCTTTCATCAACCTCTCACCTAACAAAAGGGAGGTGGCAAAAAATCCACATACATATAGGTGCAGTGAAAAATTTGTTCAGAAAAATATACAGTTTGTCAGTTCTTGAACTGGGTTGAGTAGTAAGGAACAACCTACAAGGATATTCAATACTTACAAGTGCTATATCATGAATTTCTTGATATATCTTACAATACTTTCATCCATTCAAAAATCAGAAACTGTTACAAAAAGAACTAAAGACATTTCTAAACTATCAAGTATCTTTGTATTTATCAGTTTATCTACAGGGCAGAACACAAAAGACAATTAGCTTCTCCCTACCTCTTTGTGCCATACCGCTTTTTATTTTTTACTGTAGATGTTGTCTAGATAATTAGTTTTAACCTGCAGTAGTTCTGAAGTCTAGTTCACTGCACAAATATTCCAAAACTTCAATAAGTCTAGAGTCAGAAGCCAATCAGAAGAATTTATTTCAGTAGCATTGCCTACTTTAAAGTACTCAGAAACTACAGGCTAACACTAATTTTCATCTTAGCAGCAGTGTTGCTCGGGCCAGGTTACCCAGCCTTTTTGATCCCTTGTTTCAAACCCTTCTCCCTCCCACACAGAGGGGGATACAGAGGTATAATTGTTCATTTAGTTGGACAGGGAAGAATAGGGAAATTGATTTGGATGAAAAATAACCCAGAAGAAAAAGAAGGCCACACTTCATGAGATGGCCAATCTAGGTCACTGTGCTATGCTACACATGACTTCATCAACATAATACAGAGGTGGATGGAAGAACAGAAGATGGAGGCAGCCAGGGGAGGCTGGCAATACTGCTGTTTGAGCCAGCATGGTTATCACAGGAGTGACACAACCACAACCAGGTTCATGGATATCACACACCATACCAATGAAATAATTCACTGCTCTGTTCCTCTCCTCCTTGCCTATAAAACGGAACCCATGCTTACCGTGTGCGCACTCCTCTGGGGCTAGGATAGTATGAGCATCATGGAGACATAGTGGGATAGCCCCTATAACTGGAGAGCTGGAATGGAAGGATAGAGGCTCTTTATAAAGGCCAGGCAAGGGGGATGAAGAGAGGGTGTCACCCTCCATGTCAGTGACCAGCTGGAATACAAGGAGCTCTGTCTAGGAGTGGATGAAGAGCTGACTCCCAGAGGTCAAGGGAGGGCAGGGACAGGGGGCACTACAGTAAGGGTCTGCTACAGGCCACCCTACCAGGAAGGCTGAGCAGGTGAAGCTCTCTATAGGAACAGTGAAGTTCCCAGTCCAACTGTAAAACAGGAAACAAAACCCCAACTTTTAAAAAGGGAAGAGAGGGAGACCCAGGAAACCACAGGCTGGTCAGTCTCACCTGTGTGCCTGGTGAGACAATGGGCAGATCCTCATGGAAACTATACTCAGGCAGATAGAAATAAGGAGGTGATTAGTGACAGCCAACATAGCTTCACAAAGGGAAAATTGTGCCTAACAAATCTGATGACTTTCTATGACAGGATTACAGAATTAGTGGATGAGAAGAGTGACAGACATTACATGGATTTGTGCAAAGCTTCTGACACTGTCCCACATGATATCCATGTGTCTAAATTGGAGACATAGACTCAACTGAGGGAGATTTAGATCAGGCACTAGGAAGAAACTCTTCTCTACAAGGGTGAGGCACTGAAACGTGCTGCCCAGAGAAGTTGTGGATGTCCCTTCCCTGAAGTGTTCAAGGCCTGGATGGAGCTTTGGGCAGCATGGTCTAGTGCAGGGTGTCCCCACCCATAGCAAACGGTTGGAACTAGATGATCTTTGAGGTCCCTTCTAATATAAACCATTCTATGAATCTATCCTCTGCAAAGCCTTGGCAATCATATTTCAGCTGATTAACAGGACATCTGCAGGCACTATATTAAAAAAAACCTTAAGAGAGAAAACAACACTGTAGTATTACTATTATCATAATTTATTAAAGAATAGTACAAGTGGAACTTTTACCAATTCTTCCAAAGTAAGGTGTTTACCTGCAGTGCAGGTAAAAGACTCTTCACCTAATGAGATCTTCATAACATCACATGGGTGATGTGATACACTTAGTACAATGCATCCCAACCAACCCATTCCCAACTCAGTTTCCCAAGGGTAATACCAAAAAACTGAGACCTACCTACTAGCACACAATCTTGTTGGACAGGCCGGTTTGTTTTGCTGTTTGGGAGTTGTTTCTTCCTCTTTTATTTAGTTGGGAGTTGGTGAGGAGGAAACAATGACACCAAGACCTTTTAGGACATAAAAAGAGCCTATTGTCATTCAGTTTGCCTAGTCCCCATTCATACATGAAGCTCATTTTATTTCATTTGTTGCAGCACTGTAAATAGAGTGCTTAAGGACACAGGCAAGGTGAAGTCTCAATTTGCTCAATGCTTTATGTCAGCCATAGCATAACTAAAGAATTTAATTGTAGTTGATTTAGTTAATTAATTATTGTAACTACTTTATCATTTGCCATTTACACCTAAGAAATCCTACACTAGAAAATTCTACACCCACTTTTCATTAGCTGGTATAAGAAGGGACATTACCCTTTCTTCCCTCTCTTCCCCCTCACTGCCCAAGCATTCTACCACACCACAGTCACAATGCTGTTAGGATTTGCTGCATCGACTTCTTAGGGTGCCTAGTATATATGCTGTGTGACACAAAAATTCTAAGTAATTCTAAACCTCTTAGGCACTAAGCTTTCAAACTGGCTTAAAAGAGAACACATACAATGTGGGCATAAATACTGAATTTCTCAATGAGTAAGTTTTAAATAAGCAAGACACTAGGAGGAGTTTTCCCATATTGTTTCTTGGAGTTTTTTAATTGATGTATCTCCAGTGGGTCGGTTTTACCTAAACATTATACTTGTAGACTTCACCAGCTAGGAATGACTTTATAAAAATACACAACTAGTATTTATTTGCAATCCTATATTATACTTACTCAGTGACCTTTCCCATGCAGAAGTGCCACTGTCCTTCTCAAGTATTAAATTCTAACACCTGGATACACCACTTGTGTCCACGGCCCTTGTTCACTGCAGTGCAGTTCCAGACTCTTAAAAACCTGACTTTGAGTATTCCCACTGTCAGTGATCATCCCATTTTTTATTGCAATGCTCTTCAGAGCTGCTGTAGAACTTGCCATTCCTGAATGCAGTGTGGACCTTTCAGAGTAGGCACCTCCAATCATTTTACACACTCATCTCAGGACAGTCTCTGAATATTTAATCCCCCTAGCTAAAGTAGCAGCATCTTTGGAGCACGTCAGGGGAGTTGAAGTTCCTAATGATGATGCAAAGAGTTTCTAAAGATCTCAAAACCGTATTTTCTTAGCTTTCTGCAAATAGTTTCTATTCCTATCCACTAGATTTTCTACTCAATATTTTAATGCAGTGTATGCAGTGTAAGCCAGTCTTCATGGAACATGTCAAGCAGTCACATATTGAATCCATTAGTCAAAATATTGGCATCAGTGAGGGGCAGAAACCATTGTAGAGTCATCTCTAGGTACAAACAAAGCCTGTAACTTCATTTCAGATCCTCTCCCTCACAGTTTTCAATTGCAAGATTTTACTTTTATTCTAGAATTTCATACAAGTTTAAAAGTTCATGCAAATTTAAGGATGTATTTCCCTTACATTTTTCTCAATAATTTTCTACTAAAGTTTATATTCACCTAAATATTTCATCATCCTTCAGTAGCTGGCAAATCAGCATATACTTCAAAACTTCTGTTAGAGAGACAACTGCAAGCATGCTATTAAATATTCACATACTTTGTGCAACTGAAACTGAATCATAGAAGTGGCTTTCTGACCCAAACTAAACCGGTGCTTGTTTACCTTAAAAACACCCGACTATGAATTGCAGCAGGAATTGCTCCATAAGCAGCTCAGCCCACAAAGTAGAGAGAGATCTTCTGCAATATATATCATCAGCTGTCTCAAGCTAGGTCATCCCATCCTATCCAGCAGGTGGTCTCAGGACAAGCTTAATCCATGAACTACCCTGCAAAAGGTCTTCTTTTTCTATCCCTGCAAGCAGACAGCACTGGCCAGTGTCAGGACAGGACAACTGGGTTGTTTTGTGTCAGGGCAGTGGCAGCTGCTCTTCAGCTTTGTCTCACTGGAGACAAGTCACCTACCCATTCAAGGGCAAGGTGAGAAACAGCAGCACTCATGTGGATGAAGTTACAGGAATGGAGGGCTGGCTATCACGTTAAATCAGTAGCTGCAATGTTCTCTTACAAAACGAGACACTGACAGCTGAGGAACATTTTGCAGCATGTTTCTGCATGTCCCAACAAAAGAAGAGCCCTCCCCTCACAAAAAACCCCCACATGAAGTTACTAATTTGTATTGCCTTAAGGGTTAAAAATAAGAAAAGGAATCCTAAATTCAATTTGCAATTGGTGTCTAATTAATTTGCTAGAAAACACCCAAGATCTTTCTGTGGATAACAGCCTAGTGAAAGTACAGTTTCACTTAATTATTCAAAACACATCTAGCTCAAGATTTAAGCAATAGGAAAAATTACACAAAAAGATAAAAATTTTTTTTAAATGGCATTCCAAGGGGGGTGTGGGTGTGGATACAGGACCCAAAACCAACCATGAAATTCATCAGAAATTGCTACAACTACTTTAAGTAATCATCAACCAAATAGCTTTTTTTAATGGCTGTCCTAGGAGTGCCTATTTAAAAATTAAACAATTCACCTACCAAATAACACACAGAAGGTCCAAAGAAAGATGAGACTTGACGGACAGATGAAAACACAAAAGGGGCAAGAAGGGGATGAGTGTGACCCTCTGCCAAACCTGCAAGAAACAGCTCCCTTTAAACAGCACATTTGTTAACTACCAAGGGCT
Organism: Laterallus jamaicensis coturniculus; assembly: GCA_022605575.1. Taxonomy (NCBI): domain Eukaryota; kingdom Metazoa; phylum Chordata; class Aves; order Gruiformes; family Rallidae; genus Laterallus; species Laterallus jamaicensis. Next base: position 31,751,538 of record JAKCOX010000005.1, read on the forward strand.
AATGATTCAGATGTCCAGCAAGGCAGCAAAGAGTTCTGCAAGTCTACTAACTGCTGGCTGGCGCTAGAAGGAAAGGAGGGGAGGTGTCTGCGTTCCCTTGCACAGTTTACATCTCCTGTGGGACCAAAATTCAAAGGTTCTGGAGTTCAGCCTGCTTTGTATTAGGTAGCATGGACCATGTAAGAATCTTGCATAGATTCTAACATTATGAAAGACTAATTTTAACAGCAGACAGAACAATAAACAAAGAATTTCAGCATCATTTTACCCTATCCTTGGCTTTACCAAAGACAAACTTCTCTCCACAGATCAAAAATTCCAAATAAATTTGACTGAAAGGTACAATTCCTGAGAAGACAAACATCTTCCTACACTGATTCATACCACACAGAGCAGCAGCTTGTAACATAGCAGTGCTCAAATTTATATGCTACAGAAAGTCCAATGCATTAATTTTCATGTCCTAAAAGAAACAGATTAGAAATATTTTCAGGAAATTTCCTGTTACTTGGGCCTTTTACTGTAACAGAAAAGTGCCAAAGAGACTTTAACCCTGCATACCTGAAAGCCTGTCCTTCAGAATGCCTCTCTGGCAGACACTTCACAGAGGCACACAGTGACAGGACTAAAGGCTACAGGCACAAGCTGCAACAACAGAAATTCTTACTGTATGTTCTGAAAAAAAAATTTCATGTCACAGGCAGTCAAATATTCAAGCATGCTGTCTAGAGAGGCTGTGGAATATCTGTCTGTGGAGACACTGAAAACTCATCCTGAATAGCAACCCTGAGCAACTTCATCTAAGCTGGTCCTGCTCTGAGCAGACTTCTAGACTACATGACCTCCATTATCCCTCCAAACCTAAATTGCCTTAAGACCCCATGAAACTCAAATCAGTATTCAGGGATGGGGGCAGTCACATTCTAAACCAATACATTAACATACATACATCAAATGAACTATATTAGTATCAATATTTTAATAACTTACAGCTGGCTGACAAAATGAGGAGCCATAAAAGTTTTTTTTTTAAAAAAAGGTATAAACCGTTTTTGTTTGATGTAATAGAGGTGAAGGAAGGCAACCATACAGCCATGAGGTCAGTACAATCTAATAGGTAAGAATGAAGATTCCCAAGGTGTGAAGGACACATCAGTAATGATACTCAAGCCACTGCAAAGTTTTACATTCTCCACAGAGTAAGGAGTAGGTATACACTCAGAGCCAGGAGGCCTCTCCCAAGGCTGTGCATGTGCACTGAAGCACATCCTAGCATTCCACCCAAAGCAAAGAAACAGGAAAAGGCAGGGTACTCCTGATGTATTTTAGAGCACCAATATGTATTTTAGTACACCAATAGGAGTCAGCAGAAGCTGAGCCCTCAACTCTCCTTTGGATCAGTCCTCCACCACTGAAGCTTTGGCCCTTGCTATTGACTATAGTGCCAGATTTTCATTCTGGTCACAAAAGACAAAAATATCAAACTAGTTTAGATTTAAGGGATCTCAGGAGGTCTCTAATCGAGCCTTTTATTCAAATGATGGTTCAATGCTGAATTCAGGTCAAGTTGCTCCGGGTTTTGCCTGGTCAGGTCTTGAAAACCTCTATGGTCATGGTGGAGGGTTTGTTGTACTTTGCAGTGCAAGTCTGTTGATGCATATAGATGCTTACCTAACAGGGACATAAGAAAAAGGGAATACCATAAGCAGAACTGGAATGGAGTTCAATAAATGCAACTGCCTGTGCAATTAGAAACACAAGAGAAAGCCTACAGTGATTTTCAAAAATCCTGTATGCAGACATACACATGCAGAGGCATTACATATGCAGAAACAACAGCCAAGGAAAGATTTCAGAATTGGATGGGCATGGAGCCAAAAATCAGTCAGCGGCAACAGTCACGGTTATCTCCTCCACTGACTCCTGGAAGCACTGCCCAAACACTTCTGGAATGGCTTGTTGTACAAGAATAAAATTCAGCGTGCAGCAGTAGCCTGAGCTGATACAGCAGGAGCAAGGCTGCATTTGTAAAGGCCTGATAAAAGGATGCTGCAGCAATCATAATGCCAGATGATGAGAGCTGGGATGAGAGGTTTGGCTGTGTGGATAGAATACGAATCTCTCAGACTTCCTGCGGGAAGAATCAGGGTGATTGCATGTGCAAAACACCAGCTTCTTTATTTGCAGAGACACACTATTTTTCAAGCCTGCACTGAGATGACATGAAGCGCTGCTGAATGAGGGAGCACCCTCATCAGAGCTTCTGGCAGCCTTTCTGCCCGGTGGGCTGCTACAGACGCGTGCTCGGTTCCTTATTCCTGATCCCACCAAACCAGACATGAATGACCCCTCCTCACCTCTGTGAGCGGAGAACGATGGTGCTCTGAGCACCGCATGGCCCGGCACTGCCAGGAAAGCAGAGACCTGCCACTGGGAGGAGCTCCAGTCTTACTCGAGTTTAAATCCTTGCCCTCCACTCTGGAGACCCACAAACCCACCGCCAGCTACCTACCATGCCTGCACACCATGTTCTGCCAGCCACAGGACCTGACTGCTTTAGCACACAAAACGCTGACTGAACAAGCGTTAAGAACTCACTATGTTTTCCAAGACCGAAGTCAGACTTTCAGATATTTACACAGCCCATTGTTAGTGTTCTTCGCTAGGTTGGGGGAAAGTTTTGTTTGCAGCAAGCATAAAGGAAAGAGTGACCTAAGTATGAAAAAGGTACCAGCTTCCTTGTACCCTCAAGTGTGAAAAATCAGTTTTGTCGCTACTTTCAACAAAAGATGAAGTGCTGGAAATAAAAAATAAATTGAAAAAATACTCCTATTGATGTTGATTCCTTTGACCACGCCTTCACAAACCAAACAAAAGAAACACTTCAGTCTCTGCCATCTTATCTAAGAACAGAGGAAAAAACAACATTTAAAAGCCTGGAATGGCAGCTTACAACAAAAGACTGAAGAAATCAGAGTTCTCACTCTGAAGCTGTGCTGCTCCACCTTTTTCTGGTCGCTGAGCCTAGAACAGCATAGCAAAGTCAGGGAGGTTCAGCATGACTCCTTTCTACAGCACACCCTCGAGCCACCTCCTCGGCCTCCAGCACAGGAGTGCTCCCAAAACCTGTAGCATCACCAAGGCCTGGAGTCAGCCGTGCACCAATCTCCTGTGGTCACAGTCCCTCCTCGTCAAGACACGAGTCACAAATCATAGACTCCTGAGCCCTGGCAACAGACTGCAGTGATACACAAACTACCTCAGAGCATTACGTGGCCTGGCAGAGCCAGAAGCTGCCCTGGGTAGTGAGTTCAGATGCAGATGTCTCACCACTGGATGCCCGCACCCATCACCACTTAGAATGCTACAGTGTCGAACAGATTCATTAGCCTCTGGCTCCAACAACGTCCTAGTTTTCAGCTAGGATAAAGTCAATTTTCACAAGAAGCTGGGACACAACATAGCAAGAACAGGTGACCCAAACTATCCCAAGGTGTATTCCATATCATATGAGGTCACACTTAGCATAAAAGGGGTCTAAATCAGGGAGGAGCAGCAGCTCCAGGACTGAGTGTCGAGCAATTGCACCGTGTATCACCTGCTTTGCATATTCCGTATAAAGGGGGGAGTTGTCATGGGAAGGGGGATTGCTGCTCGGGGACAGGCTGGACAAGTTGCACTGTGCACTTTTATTAGCACTGTTGTTATTACTTTCCTCTTTATTTGCTGTCCCAGTAAACAGTCCTTATCCCAACCCCCAAGTTCTACCTTGTCTTCTGATTCTCCTCCCCATCCCACTGCTAGCAGCCACGTGGTGCTCAGCTGCCGGCTGGGGCTAAACCACAACAGACAAGAGAGTGAGGAAAGGAAAATAGCACTCTTCAAAAGCAAAAAACATGTGTGTGTGTGGAGGAAAGAAACGAAATGCTATTTATTCTATCTACAACAAATATAGAGAAAAAAACCTGAAATGAGCTGCAGGAAAAGTGATCAAGCAAACACCAGGGAGAAAAGCAGTAGGGCAAGTCTACAGATTACAAATTGGCAGAACTGGGGACAGGCAACATGTCCAGCCTAGTCCTGGCTAAGGACAACATAGGCTTTCCTTCACTGAAGACTTAAAAAGAGATCAAAACATTCCTAACAGCCACTGCTCTAGATACAGTAGATTTTTGTCTTGAGGAAGGAAGGATCTCAGTGATCTCCTAAAATCCTTTCTGGCCATAGGTTCTCTTCAGAAGCACACGTGACATGACAACAGGAGGATAATACCATTTCTAATGACTTTTACATAGGACAGACTGTCCTATCACAATCAGCATTTTGAGAGGCTTGGCAGCACAGCTGGTAGTGCTCTCTAGTGGAGACAAAGGAGGAAACTCTTCAGAGTTCAAAGCCATGGTGGCTGCCCAAAACAACAAATAAACTAATTTTGCTGTTATTTCAAAGGCCTAGTTTAAATCATCACAATTCACTGTAAACATCATCAAAACTGCTATTCATGGCTGAAGAGGCAAAAGCAGAGTCACGCCTGCACAACACAGGTTTTCTAAATATCTACAAGAGCCAAAGGTGTGTGTTTTGCCCTTCATCAGCTCCGTACACTGCAGCTTATTGACTTACTTCACTACAGGCATATGATAGAACAAGGAAGAGGCTGAAGAACATAATTATACAATATTTATAGTATGCTTTACTGTACTTATCCAAAAGGAACAGATGCTACAGGTAACTACAGCAAAGCTATAAGGTAGATTAATGACAAACTAGAACATGAAGGCAAACTTCTCCAGTGTACTCCTTCATTACTAACATCACAGTAAACACTGCTTCAGAAAGATCACATCATACAAACACAGTACAGTACCTAACTCTAAATAGAGCAACAGTAAGTTGCAACCACAGGCAGGGATTTTTTTATTGCAGAAAAAAATTTGCTAAGAACTCTGTCAACCACATGCACTTTTGCAGGCCACACTTCAGTGGCAAAATAAAACTAGTATCCTTATCACACTGCCACAGGCACAGCATATCAGTTGTGTATTTTTGAGATCTTTTGACCCCAAATCCATACACACTACAGAATCTAAACAGTATGCCAAAATTATATTCTCAGTGACATGGTTACATGTCCAAGGTAACATGAAAAGAACGAAGTATCCCAGGTTGTCTGTGAAGATGACCCAGGATTCAGATAGAGATTCAGAGCTGAACCTTTTGACTTACTGGTGTTGACTCTTACTTGTTCCTTCGAAATCATAGAATCATAGGGGCTGGAAAGGACCTCAAGAGATCATCGGGTCCAACCCCCCTGCCAAAGCAGCTCCCCAGCTCACACTGCACAGATAGGCGTCCAGACGGGTCTTGAATATCTCCAGAGAAGGAGACTCCACCACCTCCCTGGGCAGCCTGTGCCAGGGCTCTGTCACCCTCACTGTGTCAAAGTTCCTCTGCATGTTGGTGCAGAACTTCCTGTGCTCCAATTTACAGCCATTGCCCCTTGTCCTGTCCCCACAGACCACTGAAAGGGGGCTGGCCAATTCCCCCTGCACCCCATACTTAAGATATTTATAAACATTAATAAGGTCCCCCCTTAGTCTTCTTTTCTCCAGGCTGAACAGTCCCAGCTCACCCAGCCTTTCCTAATGGAGGAGATGCTCCAGGCCCTTAATCATCTTTGTAGCTCTTCTCTGGACTCTCTCAAGGAGGTCCCTGCCAGGAAGCCCAGAACTGGACACAATACTCCAGATGGGGCCTGACCAGGGCAGAGTAGAGGGGGAGGATCACCTCCTTCGACCTGCTGGCCACACTCCTCCTGGTGCACCCCAGGATCCCAATGGCTCTCTTATCCATGAGGGCACACTGCTGCCTCATAGCCAACCTATCATCAACCAGGACCCCCAGGTCCTTCTCCACTGAGCTCTTCTCCAGCAGGTAAAAAATAAATAGGAAGACTGGTAACTACTGTCAGTTGACTGAAATTTTGGATCAAAGCAGATGCTGATTATGAGAGTTAGCAACAAAGAACAGAATGGGAATGTTGAGAAGGTCTTTTCTGATAAACAGCAGTAAAAATTCTAAATCCCAATTAGGTCCTCAGTTACATCTGTGTAGCCTTCAAACCTTCAAATCAAAACATAAAGGGCATTTTCAGTGCAATCTGAGCCTATTCTTTATGGTTATATAGGTTTAGTGCTACTAAACAGAACTGAACAAAAGTCTGTAACTGCTGGACAAGGAGGAAATTATTTCAGCAATTTAGCAGGAACATGAAGAAAACAAACATGTGCTATTGCATGCATACAGAGCTACAGTGAGAATAATTTCAAGTTAAGTTTTAAAAAGCACTGAAATTTAGGCTGCAATAACAGGTAACAGTTATTTCTGCACTTCAGTCACCAACAAGCCAAAGAGTCAATGGCAGAGGTGAGGCAGGGAAGTACCGCATTAAGCTCGCCCTGTTTGAAGGAAGGAGCTGGTTTAACAATCTGTGACTGTCAGTGCATGCTTACAGACATCGATGCGATTCGGGGCACTTCAGTGGAAACATTAATACACATACTCTCTCAGTTTTCTTTAAGAAAGTTTCAACAGGCTCCCTGAGGTTCCTGTTTAATCAGTTAACTGAGCGAGAAGGAAGAAGCAGTTGTACGCTGCCTCACACAGAAACACAGAACAGCAAAAACATTAAAATATTGTGGCCAGCGGGCCAACGGAGGTTCTCCTCCCCCTCTACTCTGCTCTGGTGAGGCCTGATCTGGAACATTGTGTGCAGTTCAAGAAGGACAGGGAGCTACTGGAGAGGGTACAAAAAAGGGCTGCAGAGATGATGAAGGGACTAGAACATCTCTCCGACAAAGAGAGGCTGAGGGATTTGGGACTTTTTAGCTTAGAGAAGACCGAGGGAGGAATCTTATAATACACTTGAGAGGTGGGTGTCAGGAGGATGGGGTCAGTCTTCTTTTCAGTGGTGCCCAGTGATAGGACAAGAGACAATGGGCACAAACTTGAACATAGGAAGCTCCACCTAAACATGCGGAGGAACTTCATTACTGCGAGGGTGACAGAGCACTGGGACAGGCTGCCCAGAGAGGTTGTTGAGTCTCCTTCTCTGGAGATATTCAAAATCTGCCTGGACACTGCCCTGTGTGGCCTGCTCCAGGTGATCCTACTTTGGCAGGGGCGTTGGACTTGATGACCTCCAGAGGGCCTTTCCAATCCCTACCATTCTATGATTCTGTAATAGAACGTTAACAGAGTATTTAATCCTGATCTTTTGGTCCCATCAAAGGGACATTCTCCTAGGATCTGTCTGAAACTACCACCAGTGATACCTTGGCTGTAGAGAAATTCTGGGTTGTTTTTTTTTATAAGCATTGCAATAATCAACTTGTCAGTATGCAGTGGTTCCCACGAGTAATCCATGATGAACTCGACCACTTCCAACCCAGCGAATCAAGCTACTCGACAATTCTGCTTCACAACTGGAAGAGAGAGGAAACAGAAGTGGCGCAGCATTTTTTTTTCCAATTAATCTTTCAGAGACTGAGGCTCACCCCCACTGGCAGGGGTAACGAGTGGAAAGTAACATCATCTTCTCTCAGACTAAAGAACAACTACTGCATAGGCAAAGGCTTACTACTGACCTTGCACATCTGTCTTTCAATGGTTTACGTGCCATTAAGTACGTAAAGTTCGACAAGCTTATTCTCTGTTCTAGGCAGTACTCTCCAGAACTATTTTCAGACCATGATTTACAAAGACACCTCACAGAGGAATGCAGACAGTGATACCTGAGGAAAGGCATCTAAATTTATAGCAATGGGAATCTCTCAAAAGAGATAGGGCATCAGGTTTTCCACAGACACTGCTGAAGAGCCTTGCAATCAGCCTCTGATATTAAGGAGGGTTTGCAATTTTATTTCCTGTTCAGTTTGGTTTGCATAAGATTACATGTCAAAGCAACTCTTAACAGCCCCTGGAGACTTTCAAATTCTTTGAACAGTCAATCTAATTTTAGCACCAGGTATGGAAAACTAGCAAATCTGTTTACTTACCTTGTACCAGCAGACAGAATAAATTTCACTTTCTAGCAAGCAGAACACCACTGAAGTGGATAAACATCAAAAAATTCCCCAGCATGGTCTCAGATAAGAATCTGTACCAAAAGCATCCAAGATTTTTCTGTGTTGATATGGATGTGCAGCTAATCATGGGAGACACTAACAGAGTGAGTACTCTGGTCTACAGCACCATACCCAGCATCCAATGGACACCTTTCAAACAGTTGGCCCACCTCCCTCTATATGTGATTTCTCACACATGGCAACTCAGCTGAACCAGGCCTTCATTATTTTAACAGCTAATTACCAAAAGGTACTGGGATAGGCAGACAATTTTTGGGACAATTACTCTCAGTGAGAGCATGTCTCGGGTCCTCAGCAGCTTGCATAAAGCCACCCAGCTTTTTGTGCAATTCTCTAGTAAATAGAGCTATTCAGATGAACAGCTACATCTGTGTCTGCAACCAGATTCATATCCAGCATTGTTAAAGTATCCTGCAAGATCTTTCAGGCCTGTGGCCACCTAAATATTTTTAGGATATTAATATTTAAACAGGAAAATAAATATTGCATTAATTATACATATCCTCCTATTTTAACTGGATAAAACTCATTTTTTTATGATCCACACCAACAATTTCCAACAGCTTGAAGTATCATATTTTATGTAGAATGATAAATTTCAATCCTACAAAACCAAAAAGGAAAACAAAAAAAAGAAAAAAAGAGAGAAAGCATTACCCTAGGACTTAGCAAACCCAGTAAGTCAAAACTAAGAAAAGGCAGAAGACTCTCAAGACAACACCAGGCACCTTTCAAAATAAGAAGTTTATCTGTAACCTTATCTGTTTCCCACCACTGAGACATTATTATCATTTCCAGTGTGGCTATCAACTCAAGTTTGGCCCATGACATAAAATTCTATCTAACTAATAAGGAAGAATAATGGAACCATTTATTAGAGAAGGAAGGGCTGTTTGCTTTATACTTCCCATTTGTTTGCTAACAAAACATTCTGACTTTATAAAATAGCAGCACTCAGAAAGAACAAACAGAAAAGAATTACAACTTCAATGGGACACAATAGTCCCTCCCAGTAGCCACCACTTCAACAGCAAAAGTTAAGGGTAAAAATGAAATGGACTTTAAACTGACAATCTTGTTAAAAAAGACGATGTCTTTGCTAAAAGAAATCTACTTTAACAATCTAATCTTATAAGTACTTCCTTCCAAAAATCTGGGTGACTGTCATACAAATTCCCAAACTCAAAATAAAGGAAAAAAAGTCTACCCTTTCCAATGCATGCTGTGTGCTAGAGCCTCCACGGGCTGCTGTTTAATTAGCACGACTGTTACTCAAAGACCTGCTAAGCCTACACTTAGAAGCAGCAATAGAAGAGCCAGGTGATGAGTGACAGAAGGAGATTCAGGTGCAATGTCCACTCAGACACGGGTTCCTACAGCTCTGCTTCTTGCTGCGTTCAAGGACTGCGGTTGTACCCACACAGAGCAGAAGGATCCCATTCCTTCACGCAGTGGTAACAGGCATCTGTAACGTGCTATTTTTAGAAGCCACTAGTGCACTGACAGCTAATAGAGAAATGAGGAACTGCAGGCCAGAACAAGGGATTTGCCTGCTAGCTACCCCTGTATCTGGCCTGGAGGGATGTGTCAAGTTTCCCCTGCCCTTCACCACTACCTAGAACATGGATTCAAACTGAGACAAGCTTGCTAGAGACATTTTTTACACTCCCGACCTTGCTTCAAGGTCCCTTGGATGCTCACAGCAGTTTCTCCCTCTGCCATTTCCAGTCCCACACAGGCAGTACTTTGTGGATTACTACACTCTGGTGTACACTCAGCCCACCAGTTCAAGCATTTTGTTGACAGCTCAAGGCTTTGATTTTATCACATGATGGCAGGTGCCAAACCCAAAATTTAAGCCTACAATTCATTTCTCCCCACTTAATCCTGTTCAAAGCTTTCCAAATAATTTGACCCACAGGAAGACACATGTCTATCTGAGCCCCAAATGATTTATTTCTTGGCTTTTACATCTAACACTGAAGAGCACAGTACCATTATTCATATCTAAACTGCACACTGGAAATCAGAGTAAAGCACTAGTTTATCAAATGAAGATTCTAGCATGAAAGATTTTCAAGCATTAAAAAAAAAAAAAAAATCAGCATTTCTGCTTGGCTATTTTGTGAAATTCATTTCAGACATCAGAAGCAAACAGCATTTTCTAGTAAAGCATGAATAGCCTATCTTACTGGCTGTAATTTACAAGATCCAGATAGTGCATTTAGCGGCCCTTAGAAGTCAACCCATATTCAAAAGAAGAAAGGTAAGCACTAATATCTTTTCTTAGAAGTCTAAGTATTTTTATAAAGTTTCTTCAGACTTCTGTGCAAAGTACATTAAAAATTAGATGCAAAGTCTTCACATCAGAGGAGGGGAAAAGGAAAAAAAATCAAAAATCACTGTACCTGACATTTAGATTCAAAAACTCCACAGAGCTCACTTTCCAGAGACTGAGTCACACAAATGTACATTTCAAACTCTAGCAAAACGAACTAATGTTGTTGGAAGACCCTGCATCCTCCAAGAAGGATACATCAAGGCCTTAGCTTCCCTTGAGGGAAAAGAAAAAGCATCCCATTCTAGCAGTAAGGTATCAACAGGAAGACCTGTATCAATGCCTGGCAGCTGTACCCTTGGAGGAACCAGGCTGTCCTTGCACTTTCAGCAAATACTCATGAGTGTCAGTATCGATGCATTCCTTCGTTCAGTTTTGTCTTTAAAGCTACACAAATCCACATGGAGAATCTGCCAGCCCCCTTCAGTTACAGTATGGAGCCATTCATATGCATCCTTTGCAATAAGGAATGGCTTTAATTCAAACATTTAACTACATGCAAATTACATTGGAGCTTCAACATGAGACATACCTAGGGAATACCTAATTTCGGAAGAGTCCAGGTAATACCTCTGTGGATATATGCTACTAGAGGTGTGCTAGCAATATACCACAGTAGAGTTACCAGATTTACTGGACTGTGTTCATCTGATGGCTTGGCACAGCAGACTCTGTTAAAAACATGTTCTGCACCACAGCTGGGGAGAATGGCCCTATCTGGAGTCTCTGGCAGAAAGCATCAGGGTCAGCCCATGGGGTTTTGGAGTCAGGGATCAAGAGAATCAAGGCCCACTACACTCCAACTGAAAAAGAGATATTGGCAGCATGTGAAGAGGTGATCGGTACTACAACAGAGATACTCCTGGCACCCCAACCACCAGTGCTGGGCTGGATGTTCAAAGGGAGGGTCCCCTGAAGGTGCCACGCAACTCACCTTACGTGGAGTAAGTGGGTCATACTGATGACACAGCAGGCTTGAATAGTAAACCCCAATCGCCCAGGAATTCTGGAAAAGATCACAGACTGGACAGAGGATAAAGATTTTGGAATGTCGCCACAGGACGAGGTGTCAGGTGCTGATGTGGCCCCACTGTATAGTAAACAGTGAGAAAATGAGAAGCCATATACCCTGGTTCATTGATGGGTCCTGTCACAGTGCAGGAAAGTATCAGAGATGGAAGGCTGGTGTTTGGAGCCCTACACAAGTAGAAGGGGCTGCTGAGAGAGAAAATTAATCAAGTCAGTTTGCAGAGGTGAAAACCATCCAGCTGGCTTTAGACATCGCTGAACAAGAAGAGTGGCCAATACTCTACATCTTTACTGGCTTATGGATGGTGACAACCACCCTGTGGGGTGGTTACAGCAATGGAAGCAGAGCAACTGGCAACAAAAGCAAATCCATCTGGGCTGCCCCACTGTGGCAAGATGTTGTTGCCAAGCTGGAGAAGGTAGTTGTCAAAGTATACCACATAGATGCCCACACACACAGGTGTCAGGCCACTGAGGAACATCAGAACAACCAGCAGGTGGATCAAGCAGCTCAGGTTGAAGTGGCTCGGATCCATCTGGAGCGGCAACATAAGGATTAATTACTTATGGCCCGTGACACCTCAGGCCATCAAGAAAAAGATGCAACATACAGAAGGGCTTGCAATCGAAGGACTTTACCATGGATGCTATGAACATGAACATGCTCTTCAACCAAGCCAGCCATCTGGTTAAAACCTCTGTGGTATGGAAGACAATGGCTGAAATATGGGAAAGCCTGGCAGATTGATTGCATCGTACTCCCACAAAACCACCCAAGGAAGCACCATGTGCTTATAAAGGTGGAAGCAACTACCATGGACGGAAAAATTCTGGTTATTATTCTCCTCCCCCGTTGCTGTCCCAATAAACTAGGTCCTTACCCAACCCAGGAATTTTACCTTTTTCTTCTGATTCTCCTCCCCATACCATGGGGGGAGGGGAGGGGAGGAGCAGGGAGGACTAAGCAAGCAGCCGCATGGTGCTCAGCTGCCAGCTGGGACTAAACCACACAATTCTACATTCAAGTGACAGAGTTCTTAACAAAACTGGAGGGTCAGCACTCATTTAATAGCACATGATATTTAATGCAGGCCAACTGCATGGATTGAAGTAGACACCAGGTTATCCCTGCATTTGTGACAGCTGTACTCACAAGAACAACGACTTGGGCCTGGGGAGCTGATTGTTTGGTTTGTTGGTGTGGTCTTTTTCCTTGAGGAGTAGGAGGAAGGTTATAAACGCACCTTAAACTTTTCCTGTGAAGCTTGAGTGTGTATGTCTCATGTACTGAGCAAGGCAAACACAGAGCCATTCAAGACCTCTGTCTTATTTTTAGCATAACTACTACCCACAGTGCACTATAGAGACATTCTTTTTCTTCTCTCAGCCTTCAACCCCTCAAATAAATCCCCTTTATTGGATTATGGATTAATGCAGCAACTATAGCAGTAAGCTGTTTCCATGAGAGTGAAAAAACCTAGGATGTGGACCATTAAGCAGAGGAACTTCTCATTTGGAGTTTGTGGATCTGTCTGGGACATTGCATGCGTTACAGGAAAACGATACCTATTTTTCATTACATGTGTTTTGAAGAACACCAACAGGACAGAAATTTAGCACCTGCTAAAACAATTCTGCAAACACTGAAGGAATTAATATAAACCCCTGTTTTCATTAAAATCTCTCATGTCCAGTAAAACTAACAACTCATTTGAAGTCATTACTTCCATTAAAGAATGAACGATTATACATAGCATAAAGGCCACATTAATTTAAGAATATTACAGAAGTTACAGGCTGCCATTTGAATGCAGACTGGTGAACTACTGGCATCGCTTCTTCTCCACAAAGAAATAAAACTGTACTGTTCTACTGTCATTACAGACTGTGAACCCCTGAAAAATGCTCAGAATACCATTTACCCAAAGATCTCGAAACATGTGGCCAAGTACTCTAATTTTATATAAGATGAGGCACTAAAAGGAATATTATGCTTTTCAGTAAGAGAATCTCTGAGCAAGTCAGTGGCAGAAACTAGGAATAGAAACCCCAGTTCTTCCAACTATCATGCCACTGCACTGTCTACATCTCCACCCCCAAAGGACTGATGAAAAAGGCAGCTATGCGAGTTAAAAATAACTTCCGATTAGCAAGGCAGCGATGAAGACAGAAGCCCTATGGAAACCAAATAAGCCAGGCTCACAGAGGGCAGAACTAAACTCTAAACTCAGGAAACTGAACATTGTAAGGCCAGGTTAACATTCTGCTCAAATTAAGTGAAATTATGTTTTCTAAAGACAACCATTCTTGTCTGGAGAACACTGCTAGAAGTACTGACACTACAAAGCAAAAAAACTATTTAGCTAAAGTTATATAGCTAAAAAAAACTAGGCACAGAAGCCCTCCAGATGTCAAAAAAGCAAAGAAAAAACCACAACACCCACATCCCCCCCACCAGAGAAAGACCTTCAGAACAACAAGTTGAGGATATGAGCTGTGATTTCACCTACGTTAATTAATATGGAATGGCCGAAAAAAAAGTGGAATGGAGAGAGATTTTAAGGAAAATGGTACGAGTAAATCATAGAATGTTTTGGGTTGGAAGAAACCTCAAAGATCATCTAGTTCCAACCCCCTTGCCACAGGTAGAGAACACCTCTGTCATTCAAGGAAGCTAAAATAGCCAATTACTGTTTACCTGTGATATACAGAAGATTCAAAGGAGCAGGGAAGATTATGCCTTTCCACAAACCCTCTCTCTCCGCACCATGATAGCCCCATGCTTAGAGACCCAGACTTGTGTCCAAAGGCCCACCTAGGTTAAACTCCAAATACCCAGTTGGCTCTTAATACCTTGCTTGCCTGAAAGAATAGGGTGGTTAGATCTTTTCTCATTTGTAGAGGTGAGTTCATTTGGGTGCTTAGCAGTTGTTTGGTTTCCCTTCCTCTACTCCCATGAGTACATTTTATGAACTGCATTGACTACATTACATTCTGGTGTGTGAAAATATCTAAGTCCCACAGATTTTGTTGATCTTAGTGGGAAGCAAATATTTCCCACAGGATGGTGAAGATTCACTGGCAAGCTCTGCTTTTGTTACTCTGCAGGGCCTAGTACCCGTTGATGCCAGTTCACTTACAAAAAGTTTGGCTCTGATCATGAACTCGATAGTAAGGGATTACTAGAAAGCTAAGGAGGAGGGTCAGAGAGGAACAACTTCTACATACACTTTCCACTACAGCTGGTAAAGTTCCATCTATTTCTCTATAGATTCCAAAGCACAGCATTAATTCTTGTTGTATTGCAGTGAGTTCTTGAATGATATTCAGAGATTTTACTGTTTCTCTAGAGGCACAGTGTTCTGAGGTATCTATTTTGAAAGATGATCATCAAATGCACTCTCCTTATTGCAGATGCAGCGATATCTAAGGGCTAAACAGTACCCATTTTATTGTATGTTGCAGATGGTTGCTGGTTTTAAACCAAACAAATGTTATGTGCCTTCTTTCTTCAATACATGCAGTTTGTGGGCTGATATTTGTTATTGAGATGGATATTTAGAAAGTTGACATTGATGGAGAAACGTATAATGAAAAAGCTAACTGCAGCCAACTCTGGACAGTGAGAATTTTGCTATTTGTTTTATTTCTTTATCTTTACTTAATCTATCTTTCCAATGAAAGCTGCATCAGAAATACCAGTTTTCTTTCACATATACAGCTGGCATTAGTTGCCACCACATACTCCAGTTACAGATGGTGCACAGTCATTATAATATCAACACAACCTCAAAATCAGTTCCAAACAGCAGGCTGTTAAAAAACGTTTCCACATAGTAGGATGAATGGTTAAAAAGTAACAACTATTCAAAGCCACACCACCTCTTAGATTCCATTACTCACAGAACTACTTTGGATGTTAAGAACTTACAAATATGCATAGTGTTTAGCCAACTCCTGCCTCTGAACTGAATTTCCATGTTGTCTACTTGTACAATAATTTTTATAGTAACCATTATAATATCAAAAGCCTCAGATACAACTGTTCAGAATCAATTAAGGTCAGGGCATAAGGTCCCCTTTTAATTTCATACAAGGGAGGAGCTGAGGAATACCTGTGAGTACCTGGCAGAAGCGGGCACTAACATAGCCTTTGGAAGAGGTGGCTCCTTCAAAAATCAGGGTCGATGAAAAAACCCCAAAATATTTGAAGACGTGTTGAATTAATGAAAAAGCAGTAAAATGCAAAACAAGGGTGAGAGGGCAGAACTGGACAAGCAAGGGAAGAGGGGGGGAGGGGGGGGGGGAGGAAAATCCCAAATCAACTGTAACCAGAAGGTAGCACCAAGGAAAGAATGCACTAAACAGCAAAATACACCACCTAGCACATGCTGGAAGGCCACAGAGACAACGATGAAAAGCAGGGAAGGCAGCAACAAGCAGAGGTAGGAAAGAGGGCACCACATATCATAGCAACAAAGAACTCCAACCCATCTCCTTATGGGAAGCGGAGGGGGGGAAGGAGTTTTCCTGCTCTAAATTTCCTCCATGCAAAACCATGCAAGTTTTACATTAATGGCATTTCGATGCTATAAGGTTCAGAATAAAATTAAAGAAAATAAAAAGCTACTTCCTCTGAACAGCACTGCTAAGCTATATCTGCTAACCAGAGCATGATGGCCAGTCAGCTCCTCTCTGAACAGGGCTGGCAATCCACAGTCTGAACACATCCTCAGTGCCCTGTTTCTCCTCACTGTATTCGTACACAAGCTCACCCAATCTCATTCCTAGCTTCAAAGGGAAAAAAAATACTATAGGGAACAACTGCATCAAAAATGAAATCTAGATCAATTTATGCAATGATTGCTTCACTGTTTGTCATAGTTTCCCCTGAAGAAATTGTCTCAGGGAAAACTTTGTTTCCTGAGGAACTAGTTACACATTAGGGCACTAAAGTGCTCCATGAGAAAAACAATGATTCCAAACTCTCTATTGTAATAGAGATAGACACACCACTACCAACTAGGCCCAAAGCTTTAGTGCTGTCAAGCATACAGGAGGATCTCTACAACAAAACTCAAAGTATAACTGAAGTGTAAAATACATTTCAGCAGCTGCTCCCACCAAATGACAGCAAAGTGTCCCAATGCAAACCTGCAAACCAGAAAGCAGCCAGCTCACAGGAGTCTGAGCTGAACTGTACTCCCTCACCCTAAAGAAAAAAGTATTTGCAGAGAACGGTAAATTGTTCTCACACAGTGCCTTCATTAAAAAGAAAGTTCCTAATCCTTTTAATCATGATTATAACTTCACGTTATGTAAATACATTTGGCAAATCTATCTGAATCCCCAGCTTCAAGTGCAACACTATTATTCTTCTAGTTACAGGAAAATGCTCATCTTTTATATGTAAAATTCTAAATTTAAGTGATTTGATAACTCCAAGAATGAGCTGGGAGACTGCAATATCATCCCACCTGATATGGCATCCTTTCATTACACAGACATCAGCTTTGAGAACTAAGTATTGTCATTAGTGAAAGTCTACAGTATCTGACAAGTTTCCTCTGTTTTAACCATATAGGTAGAAAAAAAATCCCAGTTTTAACACATTTAAATAAATTCTTAGGAAGCAATTTAAGAAATAAAACATGGTCACTTAATTCAAACAAAGGCTATGGCTAAGTCATGTACATGAACCACTTAAAACAAACCAGACAATCATAACAAAGAATTTTAAGACTAATACACTTTCCACTCAGAACTGAGTACCTACTTGATACGCTTCCTTACAGCTACAACACAAATACCTTCTTTCTTTATACACAGGGTCCATGAAAAACAGCCTTCAGAAAGTCAGTCTTGCCTTTTCTTGTTTCAGGTGGTTAACTATACTGAACCACCTAGCAAGAAAAACAACAGAAGAGGTACAGGGTCTCTTGGTTTTTACGTTGCTGAACTCAAGTCAGAGAGCTGCCCTGCTCTTTTCCCCGCACACTTTCCTTCTTCACAAAAAACTTTTTATTGTGCTTTAACAGAAGGTCAATGGCTATCACTTCTCTACTCTAGCACAATGGTGAATTGAAACAAGAACCCATAGCTGTTTGGACCGACAAAGCAACCAGTATGTCTAAGCCAATAAAGCGATTTGTTCATTAAAGCTACTAATAAAGCAACCTTTTGTTAGTCTATGAAACATCAGAAACCTCATAGAATGCATTTAACTATGCTTTCTTAAAAATCACCAACTCCAAAGTTCTAAAACCTGTTAACTTCCCCACTTCCTTAAACTGATACTAAAAAACCTTAGCACTCACTATTTAAAAGACAGTTAAGTGCAAGGCAAGCTTTCATGCCTATTCATCAACAGACAAGTTTAGGCTTCCTCCGGTCTGTCATCTCTCCATTCCTCCTTGCCCTCCCCCCTGCTGCAAGGTATCCTCCCCCCCAACCCCCCAAAAAGCTGAAATTAATCATATGACTTATGCATAGTTTCCTATGCAACACCGACAGCCTATAATTCTGCACAACAACAAAATCACGTAATGGATGCACTCAGTTTGGATCCAAAGATTCGTTTGGTTTTGACAAAGAGAAGAAGTTAGAAGATCCATAGCGAGCAAAGATCAAAAACACTGTAAGTACATGTGTCCACTGCTTTCAAGTAACCTAAAGCTGACAAAGTTTGAACTTAATTCCCCAGTATTCAGTGTTGTTGCATGGGGTCCTGATAACAAGCTCTATCAAGACTATGGCCACAAACTTCTTCCAAGCAAGATCAGTGTTTTTGCCTTAATACCTTTAGCTGCACAGTATCAGCAATCCTTGCCGGGGCCGGGGGGGGCGGGGGGGAGGAAGTCTCCTCCATTACTCACCATTTCTAAATTTGCTTCATTAACAAATCAGCTCCACTATACTGTAATGACCAGGGGGTGGGTTGGGGGAGAAGGTGGGGGGCAGTGGGGAACACAGCTTCCCATCTAGTCACCAACAGCTAGGCAAACAACCCAAGCAGATGTAGTTCCTCTAAGCCTCTATATTTCAAATCTTTGAAAGACATTTTTCCCAACAGTAACATACAAGTACTGTAGCTGCGTAACACATTAGCACACACAATAAAGCAAAACAAGATTTGGGGCTGGGGGGAAACCCTATGTATACATAACCTGTTGCCCATATTTAACAGTGCAATACCCCTTGTCATTCCTAGTTGCAAAGCAGTGTAGAAGCAACCTGAAATCTTTCTGCTACAATTTCTCCTCTGATTCTTTTTGTCAACCGCAGTGCTAACTACTGTGGGTTTTATATTCACAGCTACACAAGCAAAAACAAATGAGCAAGTTTCACCCTTATTACTCCCAATTTCTCAGGGACAAGATTCCCATTTGTTACATTGGATGTAGCATTTGAATTCTCTGCGGAAGCTCTTGTAAGAAAACAATGGTAAAATATCTGTCCCCACTCAGAGATATTTACAATTAGCCAAGGTTCTGTCGTTTGCTCTTCAGGAAAAAAAAAAAAATTAAAATCTGTATTTATAAAATAAACAAGTCTGCTATCTAGGACAGCGATAGCATGCCTCCCCCTACGCAGCGACTCTCACTATCAAGCCACAGATTATATCCTCCGTCTGGAATTAAATGCTTACTCTAACAATAACATTTCAATAGCATGTGAAACCTTTCAATTAAACAGTTGTCAAGCAGCATGATAAGGCACAGAAAAGCAACTGATAGCTGAAACAAGAGTCATACAACAAGTTTTGCAGTATTCCTAGCTACTGCCAAGCAAATAGTTAATTAGCAAGTAGTCAAGAAGCAAACAAACTACCAGTACATTTCATAGCAAAAACAGACAGGTAATTTCACTTAATTGTAAGTAGTTTCAACCATCTTCTAAGGTTTTCACTTAAAGCTTTTCTTGGACTTTGGAGTCTTTTGCCTACTATTGCACCACTGACATGAGCTAGCAAAGAAAACAGCAGTACACTAACTATTGCAAAGACTGATTCTAAAGAGAGAGTTACACAACACTTTTCCTACATCCTCCTTGAGAGCAGATAAACATGACTTCTAAACAGCAATTAAAAATAAGTTTAAACATAATGCTTTCCCAATTAAGCTCCAAATTCACATTTTGCTAATTCTCCCTGCCCATACCTGATCAAGTCTTTCAACGATTTTACAGTCAAATGTAAGTTCATTTAGGCTTAAGAAGATTCACAGATCTCCAAACAGAATATGCTGCCTGCTATTTGTGATCAACTGAACTTTGCAGTTTGCTTAGCTTCCAAAAGTAATTCTCTGCTTCAGTTCAATTCTATTCCTCTCATGGTGCAAAGTCAATGGAATTTATCTTCTTAAATGACTCAAGTGTACTTGAAAAATCCTGTTCTTCAGAAATTAAATTCCTGCTCTTCTAAATTAATAAATGCAAGTTTAGACTAATGAAAAGTTCCCAGTACTTCTTTAGATTGTGTTATCAAACACAAAACTGACAGTTTTGTTCTGAGGCAACAAAAGTATGACAAATTTACATTTGCAGCTACTGATGCAGCAAACATTTATGCAGACACCTAGCTCTCTACAGGTATTCTCACAACTACGTTTAAGCGTTTGCTTCAACGACTGCAGGATTAGACCTGGATTTCGTTTACCTGCCTTCACCTGTACTCCACAAGAACTGATATGATAGCCTAACGTTAGTGGCTACAGAAAATTAAGCACCGAGTTAAAATGCATCACAAGCATCTTCAGATTTGCCTTCATGATGGTGATAATGATGCAAACACACAAAAATAATCTATGCTTGTTATTTAAAATCAGGTTTTAAAGAAATACTGTAAGGTACAAGCTATTCCTATCTCAATAAGACCTCAAGACGCAGTTTACAGAATCTATTTATTTTCCTATACATTTATCTTAAATAAGCTAGTTATATAAATATTTTAAAGGTTTACAGAAAACCAGTAAACACACATTTCTTCACCCAAGTACTCATATATATGATGAAAATTTAAAAAAAGAGGACTGACAATGTACTAACACAGCAAATCAAAAGACAACTTCGATTAGAAGAGTCGAATTTTTGTTTGCTTTGCCTGGCTGCAACAGTTGCAATACTAAGCTAGAAAACTTGCTATTTATCATTTCAGAAAGACCCTAGTATGAACTGGGGGCTAAACAGCACCACTCCTTTTCAATTAAAAAAATAATTAAAAATCATGCAGTTAGCAAAGCAGTATCTGTCTTCTTAGACGTGCACTGTTTCAGCAAAAAATACTGAAGTATAGAAGCACTGATACCTGAAAAAATGGTCTCTTTTGGATCAAAGAGCCCAATTTCAGGGGACTGACAAAAGCAAGGGACACAAAAAGCAAAGGGTAGTAACTGCCTGTTCATCATCCTTCCAATACCAACACTAGGCAGCAGCTACAGAAGCTAGGAGCCACCTTCAAAACACCACTAGGCAACCTGCGGAGTTTGTTGTGAAAGAATGCAACTGGGATGAAAAATGTAAATGGTTCAAGGAGAAATTGGACAAGTTCACAGAAGAAAAATCATTCAAGAGTTTCTGAAAAGACAGAAAGAATCTCTGGCTCAGAGATTCTGTGAGCTGAAAGTAGCTGCAGAGCAAACACAAACAGAAGTATCTAACACTTATCTTGCTCTCAGTTTTCCCATGCAGGCACTTATAGATGTTTTTGAGACAGGCTGCAAAGAACTGGGTAACTTCTGGGTTCCTGTACATGATTTTCTTTTACAGCTGCTATCAGACACAGGATACTAGGCTAGAAACAACGTCAGTGTGATCCACTGTGGCAATTCTTCTACTTTTAAATTATTCAATAAGCACATTTTAAAACAGAGCAATCCAATTAAAACATAGAAAAGGTATTTTAATGTTTGGATCTCAAAACTGCTAGCTTGATAAAACACATTTAATTCAAACATTTAATGAGCTTGACCTTTCATTCAAAGTATTAGTTAAAAAGTTATTGCACCTCTACCAGAATAACATTACTGATTTTTCTCCACCAAAACACTCAAAGCAGTTTCATAGCTTTGCCTCCTACACACTGTGTCTGAGCAAGCTCTTAGTGGGCAGCAAAATGGTCTACTACCAGGACTAGGCCCTGGCTGCCATTTTTCTCCTCAGCAAAGCTACATGACTCAGCCTGGGTTGGGTCTGCAGGTTGTTTTCCTTCCTGAAAAGGGATACAAAAACTAGATTGAAGAACAATTCCTAAGTTCCAGCCCTTTGACTAATTAGGGAGACCTCTGTATTCCTGTTTGCTCCCTCTCCACTGCACATCTTGCAGTTTCTGTAATCTCAATTCAAGACCTCCCAGTCCTACATTCAAAGTCTAAGAAGGCATAACCTCAGCACGCACACCTCAGCTGCCAGCACTTCGCTACACAATTTAGGGTAGTGGAACAGAGCTAACAAACCTAAACCATCCACATCCCATTTGGAGTAAATGTTGCCCTTCTGTGCTTTCTCATTTTAGTAGCAGAAATCAAAACTGGGTAACATCAAGAGGAGCAAGAGAAAAAAATAATTTGTGTATACTACAAAATTCCATTAACCTTGTACTAAAAATATTTAATATTAGAATGTGAGACAACTTGCCTACATTTAAAAGAGCCAGTAAATAAGATTTAGTGTGTTACAAACAAACAAGCCTTTGATCCATCAGCAAGCTAGCTGAAACAATTGTTTAGAGAATGCTGTGGTAAAACATACGCAGGTTGGTATCAGGGAATACACACAGCATGGTTGCTGCAAAGGAAACTGCTCTTTTTTTTTTTTTTGCTAGTAGCAAACCAAGGAGAAATAGCTGAAAAATACTACTTTCAAAAAGGCTCTTCCAAAGTCTCAAGAGACCATGAAATAAAATTAATGTTGGTGTTAGGGGAAAACATTATTTGCATTTAGATGCCAGCAACAAAGCCACAAAAGAAAAAACAGTAAGTGGTCTGTTAACTTGCAGAAAAGGGTTAACAGCAGGAGGCCAGGGTTCCCCACTAGAACTGCTTCACCTCACGGTCCAGAAATCGAAAAGTAGCAAAACTCACATCAAAGCTATTAAGGTTAAGAGAAGGAACTGTAAGAACTTCAGATAGTCTAACCAAGCTAGATAAAAAAGGGAAATATGTGACAGGCAAAATAAGCAACTGACGAGGCACTGCATGTCGAAGCGAATATTCTACTCACCAACTTTCTGGATTTTAACAGATTCAGGAAGAGACAGGTGGATAGTCCACTGAAGAATGATACTCAGTTAAAAAGCAGTTAGCTTGTGTATACAGTGTTCTGGGGAATATTAAACTTGGTACCTTACAAACTCAATACAACATTCCCAGTAGTCACTTTGTAAAGCATTAGAAAGACCAGGAATGTTAACTGTAACTGAGAGATGCAGAGTAACACACAGGAAAAGGTATTAAAAAAACCCTAAGAACTCTGAGTTCAACTGGAGTTTAACAGGAATATATTCGACTAAGCTACAGAGTTAAAACATCATGAACAACTTAAGACTTAACTATGAAATTCATGATTAATACATGACAATGTGTTTCCATGCAACAATTGCTCAGATCCACAAACATGGTTAAAAAAAAAATCAACAAATAAAATCACTTAAAACTACAAACCTAACATACTTCTAAAAAGGATTACATGCTGTATTAAACAGTGTGATAAGCTGTAAAAACCGTTAAGGCTGATCTTGAGAAATAGTGAACTATTAAAAGTTTGATACCTGAAACGTTCCAGTAGCACTACATTCCTCTCCAAAAAGTGATTCTGAAAAGAAAGAAAAACATATGTATGTCCTATCATGAAATCCTAATTCTTTTCTGGAGATGCCCACTAATAGAGAGAGCAGCATAAAAGTTAAAACTCTCAGCTCTACAATCAGCAGAAATCTAGAATGTGACTTTCCCCCCACCCCCCGCTTTGGGAGCAGCCAGCATACACATAGCTCTGCAAGAGCCACAGCACCCGCTGCCCTTAGCCCAGCTAGTGAATTAAAAACAGCTTGGTGGGTTATACAGGGAGTAGCACAGTAGTCAGACAGCAGGATCAAAACATACTGTGATAAGGGAGGTGACCCAAGATACTAGGACAGTAATGTTACTGTCGTGGTGGGATACAGCAGCAGACAGAGGATATAAATCCACAGGAAACTAGGTTCTGTTAGCTTTGCTGCTCAAAGAACAATTTGTTTCCCTTGTGTTTTACAGATTTGAATACTAATACTCCTGCACACTGTAGCTTTGATCACTGTGTTAAACGTAGCTCTACTGAATAAAAGGATTAGTTTGTCCAGATTGGCACAGCTATGACTGTGATATGAAGAGAACTCCAGGGAAAAACCTTTGAACATCAAGTGCATGCTCAGTTTTGTGGGTTGAACTGGCAGTAGTAGCTGAAGGTGATTTCTGTTGCACATATAGTTTACAGTCTGAGGCACATGACAATACTTCTGCAGTTTAGTATTTGGGTTATAAACATTTTTAGATTACTTAAATTTGTCTTGCTGTTAAAAGAGTCAATCCCACTCTTCCCTTACCAAAGGGCTAAGAAAGCAGGCAGCACTAGCCCTCACACTGGTGTGCAACCAGCTGCATTTGAAACACAGACAGCACAACAAAAACCCAAAAGGGGGTGGGGAAGGGAGCAAAATCAGCCCTTTTGGGTGCAGCACGTACTCCACACTGGCTTCAGCAGATCATCAAACCACGACCATGAGGTTTCAGGGCACGGTTAAGCTGATCTAATGGCCAGTCAGTACCCAAAGGATTCGCCACCAGCTGTGCATCCCCTGTGCCAGCTTCAATCCACATCCCATGTCATACTGAGCCAACTTCATTTGCTTTTTAGCTCCCTCCTCACTAAATTCAGGGAAGCAAAATAGTAGAAAACCAACAGCACAAAATTAATTACCAGAAAGTCAGATTAAATCAATAGCTAGCACAGGAAGAGCTTGGGCATGAGAGAAGCTGTTTGGAATCATTCCTTTTGAGCAGCAACTAAGCAAAAATGCAATATGAAATGACAACCCGACAAACAACAAGTGAATATAACATCTCAGGACACTTCAGCCTTTGCAACACATTAAAAAAGACTTTATGAAAAAGGTTAAATTGTTTCAATTTTCTCTTTTTTAATCTTTTGCTGGGTCATGACTTACCTCAGCAATCAATTTCTTTCCCACCACCACTGCAGTGTAAACAAACAATAGGAAAAAGAAGGACCAAAACCTTAACATTTCTTTTGTGCCACCAAACAAGCTTTTGTTTTTCCACTCATTCCCAGCACCCTTTCGAAAGGTTCCCACAGCCCGTGTAAACAACATGCAAGCTGAGCGGGATGACTGTACATACCTCCTACATAGGCAGCCAGCAAGCACAGCATGTAGCTCCCCTACCTAGGCAGCAGCACATCCAGCCCATGACATGGGACACCACCCACTTCTACCCTTCAAACAAAAAAACCCTGCCTGTGCTCCTGAGTCACACTGTGTGTTATCTAGTGCTCCCGCCAGGCACAGCTAAACATCAGTAATGACTGAGCTGAAGTTTGACCCTCGGTTATTTCAGTATCAGCCCACTTCTTTTCTGTCACATATCAGGAATTACTTGATTTCAAAATAATCAAGTGTAACAGCATTCAAAGGACAAATAACAACAAAACAATTTGCAAGATTTACCATGGCGATAAGCTGTAAAGCTGGGAATACAACACAAAACCTGAAATGAAGAAACAGTATGTCCTGGAAACAAATCCAATATAACAGCGAATGTCAAAGTTGTTTGCTACAGCAAGCCATGTCTGAGAATCACCCCTGTTTCAGTGCGCTGTCAGGTATACAAAACTTTGAAAATTAAGTTAAACACCTAGACGAGCTAAGGAATTGCCATTAAGGAGACAATCAGGGTCATTAACACACACTTCTGTATTACAGGCCTGAAAAACGGAAAGTTCAGACAACTGTCTATTACAGCTCACCTAAGATTAAAGGCCGTGTGAGATGGTCTTAGCAGGACCTATTTCACGAAGCCCATGTGAGATGGTCTTAGCAGGACCTGTTTCACAGGTATTGTCACTTCTCTGAAGTCACATAATGACAAAACATAGTTAGAATTATTGCTGTGCTATTAAGGGGCTACCAAACCTTCATGCTACCCTCGCCATGTTTCACAGACACAAAGCAGCCGCTCAGGACCACATGCCACACAGCTGGTACAGCAGAGCAAGCCCAGGGCAAGACAAAGTCCAGCACCCTGGGCGTCAAGCAGTGACTGAGCCCAGCTCTTAACCAGACCACAGAGCACACAGTCAGAATCCACCTGCTACCATAGGTAGCACGCCATGAGAGCAGAGGGGTAAAACTGCCCCCTTCTGTGAGGCTTGTCACAAGGGTGTGCATCTCCCCCCTCCTGACTACACAGAGAAGCTAAAACACGCAACAGGCAGGAAGTCTGGAACAGGGAGGACGTGCAGCAGGTGGAATCATAGTCTCCCCTCCACCAGGACTCCTGCAACAAGTAGCATGTTAGAAGAAAAGCAATTCCCAAAAAGCTGATTGTTTCAAATTCCATCTTGCTGCAATATGCAATAGAGCCTGCTATCTAGGTATGTGGAGAAAGAAGCAGTGACAAAAATTTCCAGGCTGGGGGTAAACAAAAGCAAAAAGCCCAGCCCACAGCCATTTTACCTTAGTGCCATTTAAAGGATGCCCTCGAGATCCATAAAAACCGTCACTATTGTACTCCACAGTAAAGAAAAAAGTTACCTGTCATCGCAGGGATCCACCCACTCACAGAAACGCCAAGCATCTGAAGACTCATCAGCTCTGGCAACAACAGAAGACACTGCCAGAGCAGAACTCAGAAACAAATGCTACAAATAACTTAGATGTGGCTGCCGCCAGAATCACAGTTTCAGGCCCCTTCTCTATTGTGCTAGAATATCTCTTGCTTTGAGCGTCGCTGCATGAATTAAAGGAAAATGACAAGTTATTAACAGCAGGAGCTGTTTGCTGCCAACAAACTGCATGTTTACTGACCGCTTGACCCAAGCTCAGGGCCATAAGTAACACTCATACAAAGACATTCAGTAAACCAAAGGTCTAGCCATCCCATCTTTGATAGAGATTTATAACCATGCCATACGTGGGACCACACTTGCCACAAAAGATAACTAACGTTACTTGAGAGACCTGAATCTGCAGTTGTAGCTTTGGTTATCATTATTAAGCAGTTACAGCCATAAGCACTCTTCTTTCAAAAAACAGCCTTACTAGGCCATGGAGAAGGCAACAAAAGCATGTACTCACTATTGTCAGGCTTAGCAAAGAAATGCTAGATTTCACAGCTACTGCAATAGCTAGCGAGCAACTTCTCAAGCATGAACTACGTTACAATGCTGAAAGGCTTGCACTTGCCAGGGAACACACTGAGCAGCTTGCCCTCCTAAAAAGGGAAGTTGGGAAAAAACTTGAAACCCTTTCTTCCCCATTGGCTTTGGCTTGTGCTGTTTTGGGCTTGTCAGTCATTTAGCAAGACAAGCAGCTTGTCCTGAAGTAGCCTGTTTGCTTCTGAAAACATTGTGACTATTTTCATTCCTGCAGATATATAAGGACACATATCATACAAAGCATATCACATATTTTACATAAAGACAACAATATCCTTTCACATGCAGTTTGTGATACATCAAACAAAGCTTCACCTTTAAGAAAACATGATAGACTTTATCCTTAAAAACACATGCTCTGAAAGTATTCGTCAGCATCTGTGAGCACACAGAGCCAACGTGCAGTAAGGACATAATGCCAGTCAAAGAGAGCAGAGTTAAGCAGATTCTGTCAACACCACGCACCCTGGGTTTGCAGTTTGTGTCCTGCAGAAGTTCAAAGCAATTGCCACAACCTACAACACAAAGCCACAGCTGAGTAACCCTAACTCTGCATGACCGAGTTTGGGGGTACTTCATTCCATCACAAAGACCCCCCAACAGTCTGTGGGCAGTCAGCTCTCCACCACTATCCTTAAGCTCTCCGATAATCCCAAGAAGGGAACATATCAGGGAAGTCTCCAGTATCCTGGACCACATGAAGGTTTCCTCCCACCTTCCTAGCTATCTCCCCAAAGCAACATTTCAAAAGGAAGAAGTGCTCAAGGAGGAGAACAATGAGTTTTAACATCAGTCCAAAAGGCTAAGGAACTGGGAAGGGAACACAGGAACAAGCATAACGATTATTCCACAATCGGTTTAGGTTTCTAATTTTCCAAGAGACACCAGTGCACAAAGAGGGGGACCAGGGAGGGGAAAGAATGAACCCACGATTACAACCCAGGATGCTGCAGTGACAAGACTCCTTGATCAAGCTTTATGGAGAGTTTAGGCAAAACTATTGCAACTCCTCCTCCCTGCAGCATCCCTTTCCCCACAGCTCCAGCTCCATAAGGCCAGGTCTCAGCACAGCACGCACACACCTCTTGGTTCCACCTGTGGGCACCTCTCCTGCCTTGGTAAGGAGGCAGATCTCATGCCTTGAAAGTGCTGCTTCAGCAGTATGCCCTGCCCACTGAATACACTTCACACCCTAGACTGCCCACACTGAAGAGCTCACAGACATCTCAGCACTGCTTATACAGAGAAGCAACAGGCAGCTCACACCATCCATATTACTGAAAGGTTTTCAGGAAATCAAGCGCTTCAAAGCATTCACATTTTGGACAACTTAGAAAAGCCAGTCTTAAACAAGGAAGCATTACTTTAACCTTAACTACCTCAGAGCTGTTCCTATGCTATAAGCAGTCACCCAATTTCAGGTCACAAGACAAAACTGAACTCACCCAGGCCAGCTTAGCCATACCCTACCTACTACAGGTTTCTTGGAGACTGCAGCTGCTAGAAAGCAGTCTTGTGTGACCAGTAAGAAACACAGATCAAGCCATTTCAGGAAACACATTTCTCCCCAAACATCCCAATGTCATCAAGGGCACACCAAAAACATGAATCAGCATCATAACAATATATTTGGGTTACAGAACCTGAACAGCACTTTCAACCTCCTGTGGGACTATTAAAGGGAAATCACTTTTTTTTTTTTAAATACAGTCTGTGGTAGATAGCATTACAAAAGGTATCATACTGGTACAACTATCCGTTTTCTAGTCTTGTCACTGGTCAAAAAACTAGACAGCTGTTACTAGTTCATGCTGCAATCACCACTGCTGATCACACTGGAGGGATTTAGGAGGGGAAAATAAGAGTAATTTGACAGCAAATCTTGCTTCTGTAGCTACCTGTGAGCATGTACCTGCTGAAAACTGAAAGCAGCCCTGAGAAGGATTTGCAGGTGTTGGTGGATGAGAAGCTCAATGTGGCCTAGCAACACATGCTTGCAGCCCACAAAGCCAACCATATTTTGGGCTGCATCAAAAGAAGCATGACCAACAGGTCAAGGGGTGATCTGCCCCCTTATTCTGTGGAAACCCCACCTAAAGTATTTCATCCAGCTTTGGGGTCCCCAATACAGGAAAGATAGGGGGATGTTAAAGCAAGTCCAGAGGAGGGCCACAAAGATGATCAGAGGGCTGGATCACTTCTCCTATAGAGGCAGGCTGACAGAATTGGGTTTGTTCAGCCTGGAGAAGAGAAGGGTATGGGGAGGCCTTCTAGTACCTAACAGGGGACTACAGGGCCTCCAGAAAGCTGGAGAGGGACTGTTTATCAGGGAGCATAGTGATAGGACAAGGGGTAAGGGTTTTAAACTAAAAGAGGGGGAAGAATAGATATAAGGAAGAAACTCTACTGTGTGGGTGGCGAGGCCCTGGCACAGGTTGCCCAGAGAAGCTGTAGCTGCCCCCTCCCTGGCAGTGTTCAAGGCCAGGCTGGATGGGGCTTTGGGCACCCTGGGCTAGTGGAAGGTGTCTGTGCCCATGGCAGGGGGGCTGGAACTGGATGGTCATTTGAGGTTTCTTCCAACACAGTTTTATGAGTTTGTAGTTTATTAACCCACCACATCAGAATTGTACCAGCAAAACAAAACATACCAGCACTCCTCACCTTCCTGTGCAAAGCCAACCAGCTCAGCTCAAGATGCAGGCAAAGCTTATCTGAGCTAAGCAAGGCAGAATCACAGAATAGAATCACAGAAGGTAGTTTTGGACAATAAGGACTACTTCACATGTGTCCTCTTAACCAGCCGAGCTGTGGGTGTGTTTTCTCTAGGCAATGGTAATATCCTCAGCTGTCCCAGCAAAGGGAAAAGATGTCTCCTAGTATGTGAGGACACAACATCATGGAAAAAATACACTGGTTTGCCCTTGTAAGAATAACTGCAGTTTCAGAAAACACAGAGAAAACAAAATACTGAAGAGCTACTGAATAGCGAAGACCTGCATGTTTTGCAAAGATGAACAGTCTTGAACAGATGACAACGTAGTTTTTGTCATGGCCAGCACAAACCAGACTGAATGCAGTCGTTCTATTTTATTCTGACATTCCTTACTTTCGAAGTACCTGACTTTGAAAACAAAGTTACAATACTAAATGCATTATGTTTCCAAATTTAAATTATTTTGGTCTGAAATCTGCTATTTCAAAGCAATTATTGGGGGAGGGGAGAGAAACCAAAAACAAAAGCCCCATGAACAGTTATTGTGCTTCTTCAAGCATAAACTTCAGGAATGATGGGCTGCAAGTAGAAGTGTTTACAAGACAAATTATATCCACATCACTGACAAAAAATGGTGATTATTTATCGAAAAAACACTAAACTGCAATGTATACATTGATACAGGATGAACACTGGAGTGGCTGATCAGAATTGCTGGTGGAAAAAACTAGGCAGGATTCAGAACATAACAACAGAATGTTTGCTCTCATTCCATGCCCCTGACCAAGAAACATTCCCTCACAAGTGAGCCACAATGTCATGTATATGCAAAGTTCTCAAAGGAGAAAGCAAATGTGTGCTTTAATATTTAAGCAGCCACCTAATCAAGCCATTATGTTTATTTACTGAATCAGTCTGATCAGAGAACCGAGCTAAAAAAATTATCACTTCATTATTTTACCCATAATCTATGCAAGGGACAGCTGGAAGGCCATGTTTCATTTCATACTAAACATAAAATTGTGACAGGTGAGGAGTGGACAGGGATCAAGTATTCCTCCTCTGTCCTCACATAGAGATTACAAGGTATGCAACACAGCTGATGAACTCATAAATTCAGAACAAGTCAGTATGCCATGAATTGCCCACTCTCCCCTCAAAGCCACCAAACAGACCCAAAAGGAAGCCACTAAGAGTTGCCAAACTCATGGAAATGACACAGCCCTACAGCACACACTGATGGCGATTGGAAGGGTATTGTGGGGCAGGCCCTTGTAACCACACACTGCTGACTCCAGTCTTCCACAGACATCTACTGGTGACCACCAAGAGACACGCACACCAGGCTACACTGGACTTTGATTTAAGCCAAACAGCTCATGCAGTAACCAGTGATTGTACCAACACAACCCAAGACCATAAAGTTTGTTAACAATAAGTTAACTTCCACGCTTACATGGTTCTAGGAGTTCATCAGACACATACCCGAAGGCTTTGCTCTCGCAAGCAGCCATCTTAAAGTCCGTAGAAGTGATCTTGGAAAACACATTTTGTCTAACCTGTGACTACATGGAGCATTTTGGGAGAGAGCCATCCATCAGCTTCCACAAATTAACTCCATCTCAATACTTTCTCTCATGGAAGAGCATTTTCAAGCGTAATTACATGTAATCCTCATCATCTCTTTCAATAATTACCCGATATACATAGCCCACATAAGAGAAGGCTGAAGCAGCTCTGCAGATGTCTCTATATTACTTTTCTTTCAAATGCAACATAAATGTCAGTTAAGCAGCACGTGATCTGCAGGAAAAAAAGGTCCAGAAGTTTTAACAAGTTCATTAAATACGGCCTGAATTTAAAACATGCTGACCAAAAGATACTTAACTAACTTGGTTTACTTTAAAGAGGAAGAAGAATAGCATTCCTCTCTGTTTAGTAACATTGCCAGGCCTAAATCATCACAGACTGTTCCTTTCTTTTACTGATTCAGAGACAACAGATTCCACTGAAGTAATTAACAAAACTTTTGTAACGTACCACGGGCATACATAATGGGGGGAAGTAAAGGTAATTTGTCAGTCTAGGAGTCTAAAGATAAAAACACTTTCCCTAAACTAAGAATCTACTTACTACAAAAGCTGCTCTAACAGTTAATGCAGAAGAATTTCACATACTTTCTGATAAACATTTATGCTTCCAAACAGACACCGCTGTGACAGCACATTATTCAGCTTGAGCAAAGGAACTACACTGATCAGATGTACACCGCAACAGGAGGAAAACCTTAAACCTTGACAAAAATCACTTTAATACCATAAAGCGATAGATCTTCTTGAGGTATTTATGAACCTGCAACATCAACAAGTGCCATCCAGAGACAGAACCAGGCTGCCATTAACAACAGGATAACAATGGAGCGGGAAAGGGCAGATTTAAGTTTGGAACAAGGAAGTGACATAAAACCAAGTGCAATCACAATGTAGGAAAAAAAGGCCAAGGGGCCTTTTAGCTCCCATAGGTATTAAATACAGCAGAACACTGACCACCTCCTTAACACTAAGGCCAGAAGAGAATGCAACTTCCTTTCCTGACCTCCTAGTTCCGGGGCCAAGAAAAACGAAGACTAAACTGAATGGAGAGATCAAGTTCTTTTACCTCCCCTTTTGAAAACAGCAGCGATGACAAGAAGCTTAAGATACAGAGATATTTTGGTCTAAGTAAGAGCATTCTTACCTGTCAGCATACTTGGTCTCAAAATACACCGTGAAACATCAGGTGCCTCATCTACCTTTGAACTTCTTACTGATGTCTAGGTTTTCCCCAGAGTTTTCAGAGGCTGTTGCTTTCCCAATGGGACAGACAAGTACACAGTTGGGAAACAGTCTGAAGGTACTCTCAAATGCAGAGCTCAAACTGAAGCAGAGAGCAAGCACACAGCACTGTAATTGTGAAGTACAGAGTATTCATTCTCACGCATGTATTTTAGAACTTCAGCCACTGTACATTTCTGCTACATTTTAGTTTTGCCTACTTCCAACTGGTAAAGAACAAGCAGAAGAGCAGGACCCTAGCAAGTGACCCACAGGATGTTCACAGCCTGTTCTTTCTGCTTTTAGTGAAGAGCCAGACAAATCCTCAAACTTTTCCCTCCAAAGTCTTTCTAGACTCCATCCAGAGATGTGGAGGGAGCAGTGCTGAGGCTTGACTCATGCAGAGAATTACAGTTTCTGGATCTATGTCTGAGCACAGTGTCATCAAATACCCACCACCGAATCCCTTCGCTTTCTAGCACATCCTCTGCAGGTGACACCATGCGTTCTATAAAGTTTAACTCCTGAGCAGCACGATTTAACGCTGACAGTGAGAAACGTGCCTTCCACGGCTTACTGCCGTGGTGGCGTTTTCTTCAGCCAAATAGCCCGTCGAACCAACCTAAGCCTCGCTGAAGCTTTCGCTCGGAAGGAAACTCCGCGTGCTGCAGAGCCGCTACAGGGCGAAGCGAAACAGCCCCCGGGAGAGACGGCCCGGCTGCCGCACGAGAGACCCTTCGGCGCCCGGCCTCAGGGAAGGCGTGGAGCGAGAGCAGGGGCACTTGCCCGTGCCCAGCGAAGAAGCAACTTCTCCGGTAAACAGGAAGAGCCAACGCTACTTCGGGCTCCTCAGCTGCACGAGAAAAAGGCTCCGCGTGAAGAGCGACTCCTTAGCGGCGTTTCCCCGTGACAATAAGCGGCATCTTTCCACCCAAGTGTTATGCAAACGAGCAGGCAGGAGACAGCCACAAGGTCTGTTAGGAGCCACTCAACCCTTTAAAGGAAAAACCCAAAACCCACCCACCCACCCGGGGGTGCGCGTGTCCGAAAGCCCCACGGCTTCCCGCGCCCGGCCGTGCGCGGCGCTCCCCGCCCCGCACAACTTTCCGCCCCGGCGGTTCCGCTCGGCTCTGGCGGCGAGGGCGGAGGGGTCCCGAGCCCTTTAACCGCCCGCCGCCTTTGTTCGCGGGGGCCGGTGCGCCCGGGCAGCGCCGCGGCGGGTACAAAGGGGGCCGCAGAAGTTACGGAGGAGACCTCAGCCCCTCCCGGGGGGCGGCGGCGGGGCTCCCCGGTGTCCTCGGCCCGCGGCGGGCGGGAGCGGAGGGACGCCCGCCCGCGGGGCACCAGACCGTGTGCAGCCGGCAACGTGAGCCGCATGGGAAGCGGCGGCGGCGGCGGCGGCGCCGCGCCCCCCCGGCCGGGCCCCCGCGTGCTCCCCCGGCAGCCCCGGGACGCCCAGCCCCCCATCCCCGCCCCGCTCACACTCACTTTTCGGGACGGGCTCCGCTGGGGTCTCCCTCCGCTCGCGGCGCGAACGCCTTCCCGCTGGCGAAGCGATGCCGGCGGCGAGGCGGAGCCCCCGGCGGGAGGGGACCCGCTGCCCCGGAGCTGCCGCCGGGGGCCAGGCGGCTCCAAGGGGGCAGGCGGGTCCAGCCCCCTCCCCCGGCGGACTGCGGGCAGGTGGTCCTCGGGGCCGCTCCCCCCACCGCCGGCGGCTGCGGCTGTCCCGGCGGCTCAGGTGCGCCGCCGCGTCCTCTCACATGGAGCCGCCGTCTCGCCGCCCCTCGCTGCCCCCCGGACCGGTCCCCGTGCCGTCGCCGCCGGCCGGCTGGCGAGTGGCTCGGGCCGCGGCCCCCGCCACGCTCTCCCTCTCATGCACTGCGGGCGCCGCCGGGCCCCGGCTCCAGCGGCGGGGCGGGGGGAGAGAGGGGGGAAAGGACCGCTAGGGCCCCAACCGGGCGGCGCGGGGCAGCCGGGCGGCGGGGCTCGGCGCCGCGGCCGCTCCGCTCTCCGGCATGTGGGAGCGGCGGCGCTGGGCGGCGCGGCGGGGCAAGGCCGGGCCGGGGGGCCGGACAGGGGAGGGGGCCAGCGGGCAGCAGCGCCCCGGGATCCGCTCGTTTCCTGCGGCGCCGGGAGGGGGCGGGGAGGGCGGGAGGGGGCGGGGAGGGCGGGCGAGAGATCGAGCACGGCGGCGGCGCGCGCGGATGACAGCCGTAACCCGGCAACAGGCCCCGCCCCGCCCCCGTGCCGGCGCGGAACGATGACGCCAGGGTAGGGCGAGGCGGAGCCGAGCAGGTACCGCCGCGGCCGCACGGTTCAGCCCGGGACAAGGGGGCGGTGTCGCGCCGCGGGGCTGGCCTGCGCGCAGCCGCAGCAGGCGGCCTCTGCGCGCCCCGCCCCCTCCGGCCGCGCGGGGCGGGGCAGCTCGTCGGCTCAGCCAGGAACGGGACGGAGGGGACACGCACGTGACGTCAGGAGGGCGGGGAGGGCGCGAAGCCCTTGCCCGCGCGCGCCCGCCCCGGCGGCGAGGAGAGGCGGGCGTTGTCGCTGCCATAGCAACGGCCGCTGCGAGCGCGGGCAGAGCCGCTTCCCGACGGCCCCGGGATCGCGCCGCTCCCTGCCCGCGGCCCGTCTGGCTCCGGCGGGAGGCGGCGGCGGGAGGTGTCGGGCACGCACCCGCCCTTGCGGCGCCCTTGGCTGCGCGGGCGCTGCCGGGGCCCGGACGTACTCGTCCCCGACGGGACCCTGTCCCTCTGCAGCGCCGCCGAGCTCGGGGTGGCTCGGCCCCGGGGTGCGGGTTGCAGGGGCCCTGCTCTCCTGCAGGGTGACGCAAACAGGCGGCGATTAGAGAGCACCGAACGCCTGCTGCAGAGCTGAGGCCGTCACCCGGGAGCGCTGCCCGGGTTCCCTGCGTGCGTGACGCAGGGATGCAGCGCCGTTCACCGAACGAGGAAAAGAGGAAATCCTAACTTGGGGCTCGTTCAGTGCGTGGGACGGCTGCTCACCGCATCCAGCCTGCGCCCCGAGGAGCGCCGGGGCCGTATTTGATCCTGTTTCCATCATAAAACATACGCATGGGAGCAAAATTACTTGTGTAACTTATTTGGGCATTTCCTACCCTTTCTCTGCCCTGCTAGTGCACCCCCAGCCAGGCTGCAAGCTGACAGTAGCTGCTTCACCCGACCCCACGCCAGCTCTGGGCCAGAGGCTAAAAGCCACTTGTTGGCCCACTGGCTTCTTCCCGTCTGCTCTTGAGTTCTAACACTGCCTCTTCTTCTCCCATCATCACATGGCGGATGTTTCTCATAACCTCATGAAACCAGGTGTTTGAGCCCACCCAAGTCTCCAAACCTGTCCCTTGTTCTTGCTGGCACAACGCAGCAG
The DNA here is from genome assembly GCA_022605575.1 of Laterallus jamaicensis coturniculus. Lineage (NCBI taxonomy): Eukaryota > Metazoa > Chordata > Aves > Gruiformes > Rallidae > Laterallus > Laterallus jamaicensis. The sequence goes on from JAKCOX010000005.1 coordinate 31,787,388, forward strand.
AGGAACATTCCCACTCTTCAGAGCTGTAGCCAGCTCCCTTCCTCATCAGCTGGAGCCCCACACCTCCGTTGCTGCCCAACTTAGGCTTTTTGTCACAATTTGGCAAGGGGATGCTTTTCCAGCCAGCAGACTCTTTCACCAGCGAGCCCTGCTTCCTCACAGAGTATCACTCTCCTTTCTGACTGAACGGCAATGCAGCCCCACAATGCATAAATACATGTTCAGGTATTTCATTTAAACTCCATATTCCTGGAGCAGGCAGGAATTAAAGTCTGCAGGAGTAGCCTAATTTTAGTATTTTCTGTAAGTTGTTTTCTCCCCACAAGTTTACCAAATAGCAGGGGTGGGGTTTGCCATCTGCGAAGGAAATAGCAGTGCTAAAACTTTCACATCTACAGTATGGATCTCTGCTGCTTGAGCTAAGAGATCGGAGGTCTCTCCCCACAAGCCTTGCCCGCCATGAGGGGTTAGTAGTCCCCACTTCTCAGACCTATTGCTTATTCTTCCAGCTTTCCATTTCATTGTGGTGCTCTCCCTCTGCCAGCCGGATAATAGATGTAGGCATAGATCAGACGTATCTGGCACACTAATACCGAGTACCCATTACTTGGGAGTGAAGGAAGAAGCTGGCTGTCTAATCAGTGTAGATCACTGGTGATGGCTGCTGCATCTCTCAAGAAGATCGCTACTCTGCCAGCACTGGTGATAGTGCCCAGAGTGGATGTGGATTTAATGAAAATGTTAAGATTTTTTATTAGTTACAGTTTAAAATGGTTCAGTGCCTAGCCTTTAATGGGCACGTGTTCACGACTGACTGTACTCCAAACAGTAGGGATAAAAATAGCAATCCTACTGCCGATCAATGCATTGGCAGAACTAAGCAGGGAGATTAACAGTGCTGTATGCCAGGCTCTAATGCCACCACATACCATCTCAATAAAACTTACTTCAAAAATTAAACATAGAACAGTTTTAAGCAGAACTGGTTTATTTTCAGCATACAATCCAGTGGGAACACAAAAGAAACCCGTGCCAGGGGCTATTGCTGCACACAGAGTAGTGACAGAGCTAGAGAAACCCTGTTTTTAAGCACTCTGTCTAGAGGCTAAAGGGATACCTGCTGGCTGGATGTATTTTCTTCCTGTAGCGTTGTTGATGTTGACAGACTGCCATCTGTGCAAGAAGTTGGCATTAAGCTTAATGGCAAAACTGCAATTTATCATGTGGGTTTTTTACTACACTTAAAATGCACGTGTAAGAAAAACTGCACTGAAACACATTAAAACATCCACACGACCTTGGTAACTGGGAAGATTACACGCTGAAAAGCACAGAAAAATTAGATGGTGATTTGAAAATGTGAGTTAGCCAGGAGAAAGAGGGCACATGCATTAGTAGCAAATCTACAAGAAAATTGTTATCATAGAGGAAAGCTGACCTTGTATTGTACTATGTCATCTTTAAAATTACATAAATAATAAAGTGAAATAACCACATGAAAGGAACAGATTCAAATACTGAACCACCATTTTAAAAATCTGATTCATTTGCCCATATTTCTGGTTTTATCTGATGTCTATGATAAATTTTGTAAGCTTGAAGTGCTGTTTGCAGATAAAGGGAAGTGTGAAGGATTTCTTTGTCTGGGTAAGCATGGACCTTAATGAAGTTACTGCTGAAGGAGGCCTTCTGTACAAGGTTTACTTCGTTTTGACTAATGCAATTTAAACTCACATCCGTACTCTTTTTTTTTTTTAAAGGACTATTTGCCATGTTTACAGATAGCAGTGTCCTACTGGCTTGCAGTGCTGTGCATCACACCGCCTGCAGAAGCGAGAATGGAAACTTGAGTGCTGTCTCAGCCAAATGCTTCAGCTTCTCTAACCTGCCTGTATCCGAGGCTCCACGTGCCAGGATTTAGGGTGGGGGAGGCAGGCAGCCCGTGTATTGGGGTCATAGGTGGTGCATACGTGGCCTGGAGAGGGTTTCTGACTCAGGGTTGGCTGCCTGAGAAACAGACCCTTTAGCGAGACTCCTGTGAGGAGGGAGTCCTATTAGACACCAAGTCCTGGGTTGCAGCATGGTGCTTAGCCACATTTTGGATCATACCCCCACCTCCCACACCAAAGGCAGGCCAGAGCTCTGGGGAAGCTGTGCTGCAGGTGGAGGAGGAGGCAGGCAACAACAGAGCAGGGGACACCAGATCAGCAGCTGTCTGAATCACAGCATGTGCTGCTGGGCGAGAGGAAACACAAATAGTCTCAGGAGCAGACAAAAGGTAGCAAAATGGGCAAGATAAGCAAGTGAGAGGGGAGTAGAGCCGCACTTTTGAATGGTTCATAGAGCCACACGTTTTGTTGTTAGTGAAATCCAGATCGGTTCATCTGTCCCAAACTTCGCCCTACTAAGTGCAGTGCATATGTTCCACATAGGCTGTCCAAACCTTCATATTAAATTTACTAATTCAGACCGCCTGCTGCTACTTCCTAAACAGTATGAAATGTCCTATCCACCTGCTTCAAGTAAGAATATGACAGACTTCAAGTAAAGAAGCAAAGAGCTTTTCTTTTTTTTTTTAATAGATAACTTTCCTAGCAAAGTCATGGTTAGCTTTACCTTCACTTTCCAAGAAATCAAGCTGCTGTCCTTGCTGACTTTGGAAAGATCTTTTTAAATACCCTGCACAATGGAAGTGAAACCTCCTCCCTCCCAGCTGCTAGATGTCCTGTTCATTTCTGTTCTCTTGCTGTTCTTTTCAGATATGTTTTTAGAGTCACTGGTAAGGCCTAATTCATGTTCCTCCCATGTTTTACTGAGGAAATAGATAATAAAATTATAGTTGTCATTAGAACCTATTGCATTAACAAATATAGAAGATACAACAGATGTGGCAACAAGAAAACAAGAATTAAAATCTTCAATCTTCATTCCTATGGGAAGTGGGGCCTCACAGACATGCTAAGCTAAATCAGAGTTATGTAAATCTTCTGTTCCAATAAAAAGAACAGGTAAAGGAAACATTTTTAAAAGCTAGCCATGATCTCCTTTTCAAGAGATGTAACAGCCTAACACTTACCAGTTGCAGATAGAAAGTCTGGGGGGAAAAAAGAGAAGCTATTTCCAAACTAGATAAGGCAAATTTTCGTGAATGTAGGCAAATAACTGGAACCTATTTCCCAAGCCTCCTCCCTGCTTGGGAGACAAAGGGAGCAAAGTTACTGCAACCACCGTAGACAGAAGTTTAGCCAGACATAACTACAGCAGAGCCAGGATCAGGCTGCAAGTAAAGATAAAGGACAATGCTGCGACAGCACCAGCTCAGGAAGCACAGATGATCTCATCAACAGGGAATTTCAGTCTCAAACCATGGGTCTTAATGACACCACCATCCTTTGCCATAAGCATCTACTTACAAATTTCATAGCAATAAGGTCATATCAGAGGGGGTTTGTGAGTTCTTACCCTGACTCAGGAGAACAACCTCATTTTTGATACTTACAGAGATGATCCAGTGGAAGACCTTTTTGGGGTTTTTTTTCCTTCTTCAGTTTCTCCATTTCTGCTCGTTCTGTTATAGGTACTGTAATGGGTTTGCCAGGAGTAACTTATAGAATGAGAGAAACAGTGCAATCAGTGAGAAGGTTGGCCAAAAATCATCTATATAAATACGCTGGTTTTAATGATACAGTTAAATGCCTTTGCATATCTGGCTATAGTTTAATGCAAATACAACTCAAGATAAACCAGGTCTGACCTAAGCATGCTACATACTGATATTTCCAATTGCTTATACAAGATAAGAAGACAATTATACAAGAGTGTTCCTTGGGGGGAGGAGGGGGACTCGTGTATTCAGCTAACTCAGAGAACAATCATGCACTGCAACAGGCAACACATCATTCTCATCTATTAAAGGTTCTGAAGCCATTGCTACTTTTGATTTTAATTATACGGCTACAAAACAGAACACTGAGGTTTTAGGTAATCAGCACCTGTTCCAAAGTAATAGTCAGCAGAATGGGGTAAAGGCACTTTCCCAAAGCCTGTCTGAGCAAGACATTTCTCCTTTTATCTGGATTAGGCCATTAGTACTGCTGTGAAGTGTCAACAGTATCTCATCAAATCCAGGGCATTGAGGCTTTTCTGAGATTACATTTTGCAATCAAAAATACTGGCAAGTGAATATAAGCCTAGAAGTTCATTTCAATTGGCTTCTGGGCTCTCCAGTTAGTGACTTGTTTCCTACGTTGCTGTCTCTTACTTGGTAGTACGTTCTTACTTCTCCCATGTCTAAGCAAATCAATCTCTCCCATGACTGAATAAAAGATAATCAAGTTTCTGTAGTTGTGCTGCTCCAGAATAAACAGACTTTAGTTATATTTCAATAATAATATTTAAATTGTATGCACATACAGAAAGAGACAGTGATGACAACTACTAGAGTGCTTAGCTGTGTACTAAAGAAATCAAGGCATAGGTATTATGCAAAGTAGTACAAAACAATCTAAAAACTATACAGATCTGGCAAGCCTTGTGAAAAATGAATAAACTTCTGATTTCTTAATGGTCCAAAGTTTTGGTCAGCCAGTCATGCTGCCACCCTTCTTTTATTTAGCTTCAGCTAAGTAAATCCAGGCCCCTAGGAAGAATGGAAAGACAGTGAGGTTTAACATCTTACACTTCCTCAGTGATATTTGGGTTAATTTTTCAATAAAGTAGCAAGGATTTACCAGGAAGTTATTAAGTTATATGATGAAAAATGGCATCTACATGGCAGGATTAAAAATCAGTGGTGCATTCGCTGGCGTCCTTTAGAAAATGCCTTTCCGCATCAGATAGACCCATATCCCATCAGGTTCAAAGGCAACTAGTGGCATTGCAAAGCAGAAGCATACAGCATGTAGGGAGCACTGAACATGGAAAGTGTCTGCATCAGAGAGCTCAGCTGCACAGACAAAAACTCCAGGCTTGCTTTTCAAAGGCAGAACCCACAGAGGTTACCTGAGGAACCAAGCAGATGGCTACAGGTTTGTTTTTCAGGGCATACTTTTGCTGTAGGCAGCTGACACACAGTTTTCCAGGAGACAGTAGCATAGAAGGCTAAATTGGCTCCTAGGGAAGGGGAGGGGGGAAAACAATACTGCCATAAATTTGTGTTGAATACTGTCTTTTTCCCCTGAAAAAAAGGAAACCCTGAAGACAGGAGGTATTACATCCTGACAATTGCTGTGATGAGAAATCCCTTCAGATTATTATGTTCCATCTATCTCAGATATAAAGGTTAGTGCAGCATGAAAACCCTTTCCTGAAGGGAAAAACCAGCCATCTCCAAGCACCAAAAGGAATGATGGTCCTGAAATATGGGGTGAGGGGGTGGGGGGAGGAAGAAAACATGTTTGATTCTCTAGTGCTTTCAAGCGTTATTCTGGGAGTCATCACCACTGTCAGAGATGGTGCTTCTGTGCAGGCTATACATGTGTCTCATGTAAAGTGCTTCAAAAGTTTTTAGTTAAAGAAACCAGTCTGAAAACAGTTGCTTATTAGGAGCAAGAAGCAGTTCTCAGCTGCCTGAGAGGGAAAGCTGAAGGCAGTTCCAGGATGTTTGGAAGTCCTCCAAATATGTTTCCAAAAATGTATGGAATTCTTACATAGTTGGACCTTCTTACCAACCCTGTAATTACAGAAGCAATTTTTTTTTTAATTTATGTGTTTATAGGAATCAGACTGTTAGTCTGAGTATCCTCAAATCTGTTTCTCATTAGCAAGGTGTTACCACAGCTTTCTTGACTAGTAGCTGGTATTCCTTTGGGTAATATTAACAGCTGCAATCAGAGACTGTTAACTATTACCCAGATTAAATAGCTTGTCATTCAGATTTATGTAATCAGGGGGAAGAAGTGAGGATGAATTCCCTTCTAGTGGTCCCAGGTCAAATATTTATTGTATCCTAGCTAGTATAATGGGCTTGAACTATGTCACAAGCTTGAACAAAAGCAAGATAACATAATATTTCTTCTGCAGCTCTGCTCAGGTCAGGTTCCTCACTGTTTCTATTAAGCAAAGCAATGAGCCTACACATGTTATTTTGCAGAAATTACCCCTTAGCAGAAGCAGTACTAGAAAACAACTAAACAGACAAAAATTCTTCAGCCAGAACATCTCCTCAATTATCTTCTTCAGTGTTGCTCGAAAGGTTACCACAGCAATAAAGCTTACCCTAATTCAGCAGGAAACCTCAAGGCCCATGTTATTTGGTGAAGAAAACTGCCTAGAGTTATACTAATCAGTTGCATGCATATTAATAGTACCGAGAGCCATGATCCAGATAGTTCTCAAACTTGGCAGACTTGCTCAGCATTCCACTCAGCCGGCCTCCTGGGAGCACGCCTCAATGACACACAAATCAAACTGGTTGCTAGAGCTGAGGAGAAGCTCCCACCAGTTCCAGATGCTGCTCACACTTGAACTCTGAACAATTCAGTGGCAGAAATTATGGGCAGGGGCAAAGGGGAGACATGCTGTTTAGGAAGAAGCAGCACAACTTGCCCACAGACTGGATGTCTGCCTTCCCCTGGGAGCCAGGGTGCCAGCAGGGACTGCTCTGTCAGGCTCCAGTTTGGTGCGTTAATGATGCTGCACACAAACCTGATGCTCCCTAGCAACTGCTGCCAGACAGGGTGCAGCCTTCAGGATTTTTGTTCATGCATTTTGGTGTCCAGTGAGCTGGGTTAGCCAATCTGGAAAGGTAAAAGCAGTGGCAGGGCTTTGGCTTTTCACTCAAAAATTGAGGAGTAATGAAAAATCATTTAAAGTCTCAGACTCTGCTTGGGATCTCTTTATAAAAGACAGGTCTACCGAGTTTTGCTGCTTGACTTAGCAGCAGCTTCAGAAGCATAGGCTGGGTTTCCCTCTGCACATCTACAGAGGACAGGGTGCTGAACCCAGTGCCACTATTTGAGCACCTGCCTGCTCTGGGGACTCCTCTCACCTCCTCACCCCACAGCCCATAGCCCTGTCCCCACACCCACTGCGATGCCAGCTTTTTTGTACAGCCTTAATGAAAACCAGATGAGAAATAACCCCTTCTTAGGAGGTTTATTTTGAAGCTCAGACAGCTAACTGCTCCCTTTTAATTGTTTTTTTTTCTTTCTACAGCAGCAGGTTGTGTTTCATACAGCCTCCCAAAAGCCTCGCTCATTTCTGGGAAATGCTTCTCAAAGCAAAGGTAGAATGGAGGCCCCTGAACAGTTGGCAGGAGTCACATTGACCTTACTAGGGCAAGGACTTTATCCATTTAAATTAAAGGGCAATAAAAAATTTCTTGTGGTGTCATCGTAAACTTACCTGTCCCACAGCTGCCATAAAGCCTTCTAAGTTGGATCTTCTAATGCAGGGGATGAAAGACCATGCATTTCTTAACATTTCTTTTCCAGCAGGAAGGAAAACGTGAAGTTTGGTTCATTTTTTCCTGTTGGTCACTTGGATTTTACACACTTAATATTCAGGGCTGAGCCTCTGAGTAGGGTGTGGAAGTTTGTGCCATGAAATTCAAATTTGTTCCATGTCCTTTGGATCTGAGTTTTAGTTTCACCTCTGCTTTTCTTTCAGTGTTTGTATTCCAAACACAGCCTCAGTTGCTTTTTGTCGTTATACCTCCAGGAAAGTCACTGAATATCTTCTGATAAATGCTGAATTACATACTTATCTCTGTGTTTGTGCTTATTTCTGAAATCCATAACTGTAGTTCCTAAAAGTTAGCTACATCAACAAAACCCACAGCATTCACTTTCTTCATCTTCTCTCTCTATTTAGTAAAATTCACAGGCAATCCAGATAGATGCCATGCTGAGGGTTACAAAAGATTTCAGCAAACTGGCTGCAGAGCTCAACTGTGGTGTGCAGCATTACAACAGAAGAAGTACATTTTGTTGTTTAAATTGTTGTACTAAAAATAGTCCCCCTTTTAAAATCTTGTTGCATAAGAAAAGCTGGTAATTGTTTAGACGGTGTAAAATAAACAGAAAAACTAGCCTAAATTTTTAGTCAGATACTAAAATCTGGTGCCTTTGCAATAGCTGCAAGAACCAAGTAGGAATTTTCATTGTTATGCACCCATGGAATCTAGATACACTGTAGGAGGATTTCCTCTTTGAAGCAGTTAAGCATTTGTAATGGGCAGTATCAAGATACTGAACCTGATGAACAAATTGCTTAACAACATATTTTCCTGATTTGTTTTCTTCATCTGTTTCTCTACATAAAATAAGTTATAATCTTGTCTATAATTTTTTAAAAATGAAACATAACTGCAGCATGTCTCATTGAGATCCACCTCCGACAATTTCAGCATCAGAAACATAGCAGGGTTAATGCATTAGACTTTCACTGATGAAGCCCAAAATACTGTTTCAGAGTAGCTCCCGTACAATATGAATTTCATTATTTAAATCTGGTTTCTAATGGCACTAATTCATAGCCTCTGTATAAGAGAACAGCATTAAAATGTCAAACATTTCTGCTCTTTGAGTTGTAAAAGGAAAGAAAAATTTTCCACCAAACCAAATACAAAGAAGACACCACCAAATACTCAAAGCTTCCCTCAATCTCTATTTTCTCACCAGCCTTAAGCTTCCTTTGTAATCCTAGCTAGATGCTAAAGCCACTAAACAACTCACACATCTAGGTGAAGATCGGGACCAACATCAAAACCTACCCAGGTTTATCTTTCCCCTAAACCAACTAACAGCTCCCTGCACTATGAGCCCTCCCATCTCAGCCCTGAGGAGCACCTCAGCCCTGCCACAGGAACAGGCTCCACCTGGAGTGACCTTATCCACCAATTTGCTTTGAAGTGATTCTCTAATGCTCCAGATCTCAAGCAGCCACGCCACAGCTTTGTGTTCCTGGCTCACAGCTGTGGCTTGAGATCTGAGATAAGCATGGAAATAAAAGCCAAGGCTGGTGGCCTGAGGACCCTTGCTAGGGGAACTATGCAGCATGGTGGTGGCTCCTGTGTCTCTGAGGTAAGGTATGTACTACAGAGTCCTGGCCTGATCTAGACCTTAGATAATGGTTTTTTATAAACCTTTTAAAACTTAGGAACTTAGAGGCGTGACCTGCATGCATTGATCCTGTGTAGTGCCAGGAAAATAAGAGGTGCCTTGTTGATGGCTCTTATTGACATTGAAGTAGAATGTAGCTATTGCATGTGCAATACTGACTGTAAGTTTTTCTAAGAAAGGTCTTTTTATTTCTTTTTTTCTCATGAGCTTAAAGCTGTTTACAGTTGATCTGCTTTTTCTGTTAGTCCAAAGAAAAGGCTGATAGGGAAGGGGATGTATCCCTGTGCTGGGTATTTCTGATGGCCTGCACTCTGCACCTACTGGTTTATCTTGGGGGGTTTCTGTACTGTTACTCAGAAGCTCTTAAGTCTTTAGGAGTTGGGCAGTCTGTAATGTGACAAAAGGAAAGTGGGGAAAAGAAATCAGGCAGCAGATGTTTCATTGTCTAGATCCTCAGCTCTCCAGAGCAATGGTCAGACGTGGTGAACAAGTAGTGTGCCATATTATTATTCATTGTTGCAACTAAATGTTTTTAGCTGCACTGTGCTGTTAGACAGCAAAAGGAGCTGGGAAAAAGAAGGCTAATGGTAACTGTGTATCATGTGCTCTGAGTTGTATAACCTGACATAGCTCTGAGGTGGCAAACAGGTATCTGTAGCAAAACACTTGTTCCAGTGCTACAAATTGCAGGTTAGCTCTCTGATCCCTCAAGGTGCTTATTGAGTCAGGGGTTCATAATTTGGCCTTCAGTGGCACCACACTGACTCTTACTAGCTGAGGAGCCTCTGTGTGCTTTTTAGCCTTATCTGCTTGACAACTTGTCCATTCTCTCCTGTGAGCTGGCTATTTTCTGTTCTTAGGCTCTAGTTTTTTCTGCATGTTAGTGGGTGTCATGGTAACTGAGGAGCAACTATGCACAGTAGGCTAGCAAAAAAGCCCAGAGCTGCTGAAGGTTAGTAAATAATTGTGAGGAATGTAGAAAACCAAGAAAGACTCTACGAACTGATCTTTGTGGGTCTTGTAAAGTACCACAGTAGCAGTAAATGAACAGCTACAACACCTAATAGCACTGTGATGGTTCAATTAAACACATTGCAACAGGGTATGGGTTCAAACTTGGGTAGTTTCTTCTACTAAGTGTATGTGGCCAGGTGAGCAATTATAAAACCTGCCTTTGTGCAGCTGGGAACTGGATAAAACCCTTTACAGCTCCCCTTCCCAAGAAGCATGGTGGGTGCTTGCTGAGTTGTGGTTTTGTGGGAAGGACCTGGGGGGTGGGATGTGCTAGAGGTTGACCCACCAGGTGTTTGGGGGGAGACAGCTTCTTGGTGGGAGGGTGCCTTAGCAAAGAGGCTCACTGTGAGCTTTAATACAGAGTAATGTATGCTGAGGGATAACAAGGCTGAGCAGCACTAATTAAAAAAAGAAAATCTGGTTCACAAGTCAAATCTTCTTAATCTACTGCCTTCTAGATAGCCTATAGATAGGTGGAAAACAAGGAATGAGCTTGGCCTGCAGCTCTCGGATCTTGGACTTCTACCTGTGCTGATAGCCTCCAAACATAGACGTGTGTCCTCAAAATAACATTCTTTTCCAAGTGTGTTGAAGACACTGCATGGGAAGCATCTTTGTAACTGTAGGAGCTTAGGAATGTTAGAACCGTGTCTTGCTGACAAATGTCTCTTCTCTAGCTGGCTGCTGATAGTAGTTCAGGGTTCCCATGTCATAGAAGGAAAGTGAGGTTTTGTCAGCATAAACATTAAAACAACAAATGCATCCTAGGTTAATTATCCTTTATATTAGAAACGTTTTATTTCTTATTTCTGCTTACATTTATTTAGCTCCAGCTTTCATCCACTGAACCTATTAAAATAGTCTATAGATTCAACAAGTCTCTAAGATAAAATCCCCCGGTGTTAGGACAAATACTGTGCTGCAGTTTTAACTGGAATGTGTTGCATGGTAGTACCTGGGACATAGTATTGTTTTATATTTAACTCATTCTTCACTGCTGTGGATTTGTACTCACAGATTTACAGGCTTAGTGTAAGGCATCTGTCTGGAAACATCTTCTCATGGCACCCAGATGAAGCACCTCAAGACTGGGCACATCCATTGCTGAAAGTATATTTGCAAGAGCAAGGAGACTGAAGAGCTTCTTGTGGGTACTGTAATTGGGAGCACTCTTTCTGTTGGCCATTTTCAAACTGATTAACTTGAAATCACTGTAGTGTTCTGGTTTCCCTTTCAAATAAAATTAGTAACAGCTCTGCTTTCTATCAGTCACTGGAAGCTGCATCCGTCTGTATAAATGATGTGTAGATGTGACCTAGCTTAATGCCTTCTTTATGGAATAAGGATTTCATGAGACAGCAGTTGGATTCTTGGGCTCTTGTTCTTCCCTTTCCTCTTCTCCTGGGCTAATACACCAGAGTCCTTGCATGCTTTCTTCTGGAGGTGTACCCAGTGAGCCTTGGCTTTCCACTCCATCCTGCTCCTTCCCTTGTGTTAACCACCTTCAACAGTAGAGGTGGATGCACTTGCCTCTACCTCAAACACATTGCTTTAGGCATGATGTTGGGATTGAGAATGTGTGCATTTAGCTGGGAAAAGCATAACAACCCTGTTGGCTTCATCTCAAAACTAATGATGAATACAGGCTGAAACATGCTTGTGCAATCTCTGTATAAAAATTGCCTTCTGCACCCTCCTGCCTCACTTGGAGAAATCCAGAGCCTCTGTCTTTCAGATGCTGCTGATGCTGCAAGGTAGAAATGCTCTGTGCTGCTCACAGCAGCCCTGTGAAGTGTGAAATCCTGTCAGTAACTTACAGCACCAATAGATTTAGTGCTGAAGCTATTGGGTTGGGTGAGAGAAGACATGACACTCACTGTGAGCTATACTAGTGCTCTCCCTAGCTGCCCAGGAGATCAGTGTCATAGCTGGGGGACCATTGTGCTGCAGCCAGGACAGAGCCTGCTTTTGGGAAGCAGGGGGGGTTGGTGTAATGCCTCAATTGCTTTTGCCTCAGAAAAAGTAAAGAATTGAATCTGCAGCTGGATAGTGGTTGCTGTGCCATTTGTATGGGCAGAGTAAAGGATAGCTTTAAGCTGGGTTTCTGCTTCCCCCAGCTCAAACCTAGGAGGAGTAAAATCAGATGCGCCAGTGTAACTTTGCACAGACTCAATTCTGCTCAGAGTTTGCCCCTGCTGTCAGCAGAGATGGCCAAAGCTCCCCATGCTGCTTCTCTATGGAGAACATGGGTGCAGGGTGAGGTGAAAGAGGAAGAAAAACACAGCAGCAAATCAATCCAAGAGTAGTAACTCCTTGTTATATTTATAAGGTAGCCAGCTTGGGGGCCAAGGATTGAGGTGCTTATGTGGCCGTGGAATAACATCTATAAATGACAGTTAGAACAAGTAGGGGGATGCAAGCAATTAATTTGTTTTATTATTTTTAATTTTAGCTTTATATTGAAGTGTAAAACACTATATGCAGAAATGCAAGAAGATACAGATAAAGTGAAAATAATGTATGTGAGCTTTCTTGTTAATTTGAAAGGTTCATCACTGGGGAAAGTGATTTTTTTTTTTAAATTTTTTTTTTTAAGCAAAAAGATGCAGGCAAGTGTGTCTGGGATCAAGGGTTGTGTTAAGAAGGCAGGCAAGGGAGCATCAGAAAAAGAAATAAGGCAGAGTTGTGTGCAAGAAAAGAGCAAACAAGACTATAAATTTGAGATCCAAGGCATGACAAGGGTAATGAGATGGGGAGCTATTGGGAATAAGATGCCTATGTGCATGGATGTGGTCAGAAATCTGAGAAGGATCTCTAGGAGAGGAAGAAATCATTAGGGTTTTGTATCTGGCATTTTGAACAGATTGGGGGGGAGAAACAGATACTGGGTGGGGCAAAATGCTGATGGCTGTGAAGTTGCAAATCACTTTGAGTTCCCTGATATGTGAAAAAGACCCCAACAATTAAACTGTAGATGTCCACCCAGTTTGTCTCGGATGGGGACAAATTTCCCACTGCTCTGTGCCCTTGTGAGGTTTAAAGAGTAGGGGGAGGCAGAGATGGGATGCAGGGAACTAGCCAAGTAATATTTATCACAGGGATGGAGTCTGAGGGTGTGGCTGGGACTGATTTTGGTGCAGAGGCACTTGCCTAAGCTGCTGAGCCCTTGTGGTGGCCCTGCCTGGGCTCAAGGAGGAGACAAGGGGGGCTGATGCTGGGTGCTCCTGTTCAGTGCACAGGGGTTGCACTGGGGACCATGGTGGCTCCAGAACTGGCATAATTGAAGTGTCAACTGTTCCTGCTGTTTAAAAACAGTTTTGGCTGGTTGTTTTTCTGGCCTAGGTTTCCCAGAACTCCCCAAGTGCAGCTGATTTTCCCAGCTGATTGTTAATGATGTGGGGATGGGAGGGAAGTGAATCACTGGGGCTGCAGGAAAATTTATTTGCAGGAGAACAATAATAATGCCAGATATCAACAAATTCTTTGTTCTATCACTTGATAGCTCATCAGCTGTAAGACACCAGCTTGGGATCTTTGTAAACTGAGGGCAACAGCCTGTCTACACCTGAGTTCTTTCAAGATTAAGAGGGGCTTAGTGGTGCTTGTATGAGAGTCATAGAAAGCGTCCTATAGAGATGAATGGTCACTGGCCTGAGGCCAAACCCATCACATGCCTCTTTGTAGTAGTTGCTTAGAGGAGGAGTAGATCATTTCCTGCTCTCTTCTGCTCTTGTTTAAGATCTTTGTTGTCATAGATGATTATAAATCAAAAATAATGAACTTGTCCTCAAATGCATTCAAAGCTTTGGCATGAAGTGCTGTAAACAAGGTCTGACATCTTGATGTATGGGAGGGTTAATCCTAATTATTAATAAATAACATGATCATAAACTGAGGGAGCAGTTTTGGGCTGGTGTTTTATGCTAATATGTATATCAGTAAATAGTATTAACTTGAGTCCCCTGCGACTAATCTTGTGCTCAGAGAATAGATCTGCTCTGTGCAAAACAAATAGAACAGAGGAGCCAGTTTAGCCTGCTGCCTGCCTGGACCTATGAGTCCTCCCCCAGTTCTTCCCTTGCTCCTGGAATGCACAAGGATAATACTTTGATTCATGCTTCCTCCTGGTTTTTGCTTTCAGTTCAGTCATTTGGCTCAAGAGAGGTAACACAAGGCTCTGTAACTTTTAGACTATGGTGTTGTAGGAGCTGACTAGTTCTGTTCTTAGACTCTTAAGTCTTCCTAAAAAGCTGTTCACAACCTGAAAAAAACATCTGAAAAGCTACAGTAACTGTTAGCAGCATGTTTAACTGTAAGTATTTAAATTGCAGCAGAGGCCTTTTGCTGCTCATGTGTTTTCTGAGACTAAGTATCTTCTGTGAATCCAGTAATGCATGGCTATAAGAATCCTTGATTTTTCTCTAGGGAAATAGGGTCCTTATTTTATAGCCACTCAATTACTTTTCCATGGTTGCACCTTTTATCTGTGTGCTCCAATAGCCACTGTTCCACAGACAGTGATTCTCTTTGCACGCATCCCTGTAGCATTGTCATCCAAACAGGGGATGAACTGCCTTCAGAAAGATTTCCTCTTTGCTGTCTTTGAGTCTTATCTTCCCACTCTGCTGTTTGTGAACAAAGCGTTAAACCCTGTGACAGGTCTGGCTATGTAGTGGCTGAAAGAAACTAAACTCTTTAAATCAACTTGCTCCTGGAAGCTGCTGTCTGATTTCTTCTGTTAGCTTTGTGTACAAACACCACCCAGCCTAGGGGACAAGCAATAGCTGGTTACCCTGAAGAAAATGCTTCTACTTTTTCAGGGGGTGTTGGTGTTATGTGTGTCTGTTCTTTCTTGAAGTGCCTCTATTTTCCTACCACATTCTTAAGATGTATTTAAAATATTTTCACAGAATCATGGAACTGTAGGGGTTGGAAGGGACCTCGAGAGATCATCGGGTCCAACCCCCCTGCCAAAGCAGCTCCCCAGCTCATACCGCAGATAGGTGTCCGGATGAGTCTTGAATATCTCCAGAGAAGGAGACTCCACCACCTCCCTGGGCAGCCTGTCCCAGGGCTCTGTCACCCTCACTGGGGAAAAGTTCCTCCGCATGTTGGTGTGGAACTTCCTGTGCTCCAATTTGCAGCCATTGCCCCTTGTCCTGTCCCCACAGACCACTGAAAGGGGGCTGGCCAATCCCCCGTGCACCCTATACTTAAGATATTTATAAACATTGATTAGGTCCCCTCTCGGTCTTCTTTTCTCCAGGCTGAACAGCCCCAGCTCACTCAGCCTTTCCTCATAGGACAGATGTTCCAGGCCCTTAATCATCTTCGTAGCCCTTCTCTGCACTCTCTCCAGGAGATCCCTGTCCTTTTTATACCAGGGAGCCCAGAACTGGACACAATACCCCAGGTGGGGCCTGACCAGGGCAGAGTAGAGGGGGAGGATCACCTCACAGCAATGGCCATCCTTGCAGTCCTTACTTCAGAGAAGTCCTGTTTGAGGAAAATGGTAAAAACAGACTATAATTTTCAGTGCTTTAACAAGAGTATCCTTGTATCACTCGGATGGGTCGGCATGACTAGCTGGGGTAAGGCCATGGCGTGCTGTGGGACTCAAACCCATGGAAGAAGCTTGTGCTGTGGGTGGCCTTCTCTAAGGAAGGGTTTTCCTCTGGCTGTGGCACTGCCCGCTGATCCCCTGGTGTGATCACCCTCACGGCTGATCCCACCAGCACAGCAAGCTGTCTGGCAGCAGCAGTGAGCCCCCCGAAGTGACAGGCAGGTAACTAGGGGTCAGTGGTGTTCCCCAGAAAGGCTGGGCACCCATTTGCTGGTGAGAGAGCAATCGTATTGTGACCAAACCCTGGGGAGGAAAGCAAGGCAAGCCAGCGCGTCCCGGGGACAGAACCCTTCCTCTCTCCCTCCCCCCGAGGCAAGCTGCCCCCAAGCCCCGGGCTCCTTCCGTCGCTGGCAGGAGCTGCGGTTGCAGTAGGCGCTGCGCCCGGTGTAAGTCCCGCAGCTGCGGGCAGGCGCTCCCTCCTGGGGAGGGCAGTCAGAGCATGGCCTGCGGCCAGAGCCGGCTGCGGGGTGCCCGGCGCCCAGGCGCGGCTGGGGCAGTCCCAGCAGCGTGGGGAGGAACCGAGTGCCCCTCTACTGACAGCGGGGGGCTGCGCAGCAGCCTGCAGCCTCTCGCTGCGGAGAAGGCTCTTCGGCTCGTTGTAATGCCGCGCCCGAGCACACACACACAGGTGAAACCTGTGCGTAACTCACTCGTCTCATCGCTTTCCGGAGGCTTTCCATGCAGGGAGTGCTGCTTGCTCTGCTCTGCGAGGGAGATGTCGAGCGGGATGAGCACGCAGCACTTCCACGCGGGAAGAGTTTAAATAGCTATGATCTGCCCAGGGTGAACTGGGTCATGAAAGGCAGAGCTTGTCTCTGGTGGTGGGTGGTGACCTCGAAGCTCTGAGGCAGGTAAATTAACTGCTCTGATAGCAAATACATCTAGGCAGTCGATGTAAGTTTGGAGAGACTGTAAATGCTTTTTTTAGGTATTATTTGGACATGTAGTTAAAAAAATGCTTCAACAAAAATCTTAACTATCTGCCCTCGTGAGGCCCCACCTGGAGTCCTGTGTCCAGATCTGGGGCCCCCAATACAAGAAGGATGTAGAACTGTTGGAGAGGGTTCAGAGGAGGGCCACAAGGATGATTAGAGGGCTGGAGCAGCTCCCCTACAAAGAGGCTGAGGGAGCTGGGCTTGTTCAGCCTGGAGAAGAGAAGGCTGCAGGGGGACCTCATTGCAGCCTGCCAGTGCCTGAAGGGAGCATACAAACAGGAGGGGAATCAACTTTTTAAAAGGGCAGATAATGGCAGGACAAGGGGGAATGGTTTAAAGCTGAAGGAGGGAAGGTTTCGATTGGATATTAGGGGGAAGTGTTTTACAGAAAGAGTGGTGAGGTCCTGGAACAGGCTGCCCAGAGAGCTGGTGGATGCCCCATCCCTGGAAGTGTTCAAGGCCAGGTTGGATGGGGCCCTGGGCAACCTTGTGTAGATCCAGGCCTGAGGTTGGTGTCCCTGCCTGTGGCAGGGGGGTTGGAGCTCTATGATCCTTGGGGTCCCTTCCAACCCTTGCCATTCTATGATCCCTGAGAGTAGAAAGCCAGTGAAACTAAACTGCTATGTTAATTAAAAAAAAAAAAAGAAGACTAAGGGTAAATCTGCTAGAATTACCTGAATGAGGAATTAAGAAAACTGCTTCTTCTGTTGGGGAACCTGCTAGTTTTGATGCCTTGCCATACTTTGCTGCTGTCACTGGGATTCATGTATGGCATTGGATTCTTATTTCCAGTTGTAAAATATAACAGAAGTCTCATTACAACAAGCAAGTCCCAAGTGCACTCATGAAACTTGTCAAATCTGCTAAGCATCAGAGGTTATAAAGCAAACCTTCAACTCCTAGTCCATGTGTGTACACACTATGTGGGTGTGTGGGTCTCTCCAGCTTGTGAATAAAATAAAAAGTGAGACAATATTGGATTCCTGGTGCTTACAGTAGTATGTGCATCTTCACTGGGTATTTCTTCTTGAAATTAAATATGTAAATTCAAACTCAGACTTGGGTTCCGTTGTCTGGGCTGGTATTTTTAGCAGTAATATCTGGCTAGGCATTTTTATAGTAGGTTTCCTTTCCTCTGTTTTAAAGAGCATAAATCTCAAAAGTGAGTCTCTCCTCTGAGTTGAAATAGCTACAGTTGGAGTTGATTGGGAGTGAGGTGAGAAGTTAATCAAGTAACATTCTGGACTTGATGTTAGTATTCCATATGGAAAAACACTTTTATTTAAAAACTTTCCTCCAAAGTATACTGAAGTATATATGCTTTTTGGTATTCTTAAACTTTGCAGAAGTTGAAACCACTGAAACAACTACATTTAGAAATGCTTGGTTTTGAGAGAAGTCATACCTCTCATGAAAGAGCAGCTGGTCAAAAAAAGGCCTGATCCTTCTATTGAGATTTATTCAGTTAATTTTGATTTTTAAAAAAGAAAATACAGATTATTTTTGTGTGTGTTCCCCTTCTCTTTGAAGGTTACAGCACAAAGAGTCTCTTAAAGATGAAGGAAGGGAAAGAAACCTCATCAGTGTCAATCTTGGTAGCATGTACCAAATAGTTTCCTGTGTCTTTCAGGTGCTCAAACTAGCAGTTCTTATTTCTCCAGTTGCCAGAACCCTTCTGACAGTTCTCAGGTGCAGTTATGCATTGCTGGTATAAAAATAAGCATTGAAAATCTGGTAATAAGGGCAATTTAATATCTAAATCTGTGAAGAAGCACAAATCTGGCTATAATCATACACTACTGTGTAATAATTGTGGCTGTGTTTGTGTGGTCATGGCTCTCTGTACCAGTGTGTGGCTGTTGCCCAGGCACCTGGGTGTGGAAGTGGGGTGCAGCTTGCTCCCAGAGCTGTGCTGTGTTTATAAACTTTCTTCTTTTAGGGTGTTATTTCAGGTGTGCTTTTAGCCTCTGTTAGTGGAGAGGTGACTTCCCACAGAGCAGGTGATAGTAGCAGTGTTAATATATATGTAAAATACCCTTGTTCCTGACCACTTACACGATTGCATGTGCCAACTGCCCCTAGGCTGTTTCTTGCACTGTGGAGGGGGGTGATGATGCTGCCTGTGTCATCCCCTCATCACACACTCCTCTGCAATGCTTAGGGGTTGTGTAGTAGCAGGGAAGTACTCCTAGCCCTCATCATGTGGGAACCCACCCAAAATCAGGCTGGAGAAGTGATCCACTGCAAAACCAGACCTGAAGCAGCCGTGTGCTGGGAGGGCATGGCACCCTATGGGGTAGCAGCTGGTGCTGCCCTTGGCTGTCAAGGCTGCTGCAGCTATTTTCTGATTTCTGAATATCAGTGAAAAGAAGACTTGATTCCTTAAAACTTCAGCAGATGCACTTCTGTGTATGTTGATGATAATATGGGTGCCAGGTTTGTCCCTTGCCCCTCCCTCATTTTGTCTCCCCGGGAACCCAGTTCCCCATGACCCCTTCCAACCTGTTAGTGGCCACTGGAGGAGCCCCTGGTCCACAGGGCAACGTGATGGTACTAACAGAAGCAGAGCTGGAGTGAGTACCTGGGGATGGGGGAGTACCTCTGTTACTCCCCAAGGTGTCAAAGGACTTCCTGGGGCTCTGTAGTCAAGTCCTCTTTTGTGCCTCCCTAGGGAACTATGAGTGTTGCTCTGTGATACAGATGTCCAGAGTCTCTGCCTGTACCAAAGACAAGCTTCTTGATGTGATGTTCAGGTGAGAGGGGGGAGAGAAGTTTTTTTCTGCCTGGTTGTTGCTGTGATGCTCTCATATTGGGGTTTTTTGAACACTAAAAGCATTAAATAGGATCCAGACTTACTGAAGTTTGCTGGATACCCCTGGGCTGTTCTATTCCCCTAATGAATCTGTCTGTTCCAAAAATGGATGGAAGTAATGAGATCAAGGGGGTATTCACCAATTTCACTGGAATTTGGCTATTGATAAAGACAATCTGGAACATTCCAACAAAAATATAACAAAATAGAAAGGTGTTTTAGCTTAGTTTAATTTCAAAGCACTTCTGTAACCTAAAGGCAACAATGCTAGATTTTAGGCATATGAGATGTGATTAGGGTACCACATACATTTGGCTACATCTTATAAGGCCTGAATAATCTTGAGATGAAATACAAATAATTAGTACCTATGGACTCAAATGGGCTAGCCAGGGCTATGGGGAAAAACAACCTATAGACATGAAAATCTGCTATAAATCTTTATTAGAAAAAAATACTGAAACCTCAAACTTATATACAATTAAGCAATATAATGACTTTGAAATATTTACACTATGAACAGCTATTTAGCAGAAGAGTTGCCCATACAGCAAATTGATATACAGTAGGTAAACAAAGGTTGCCCTCTATCAGGTTTTGGTTTGCAAAATTTACTTTTTTATCTTGGATTGGTAGTTATCTATGGATTCATGTCTTAAGAGTACCTAGACACTTAAAACAATGTTCTTTTTGCTGAGGTTTAAGGTTAGGATTGTATGCTTTGTGAGTCCATGACTATTATGGTGTTACTGCTGCAGTGCCAGTAACCTTGTGTTTGTAGATTTATGGAGGTGGGGTTTTGTTTTGTTGAAAAAAAATCTCTTAAGATACTGATTGCTAGGATATGTAGGAAATGTTGGTTCTTAATGACTGCCTTTTATTCACATTTCTCAAACGCTTCTGCCTTTGGATCCATGGCTTTTCTGCCATCTGTGCTCCCACTGTAAATTAGACTGCTGGATCGTCTTGATGAAGGCCAGATAACTACTGAAATGCTTCAAAGAAAATAGAAGAGGTGACAGTTCCTTAGGGATAATAGCATTTGCTGAACACTTTAGAGTAATGCATAGTGCAAGTGGCTTTGTGTTTGCATGCTTTTTTTCTGAGTTTCTACTGAGGGATCATAACTCGAGTTATCAGTTGGTGGTAGATGTTGTAAGATGATGGTGAGATGGGTCAGCTCAGATCAGGCTGCTGCTGAGATTACTACAGTGAAGACAAAAGTACTGTGTAGTGCATGGCAAAACTAAAATAACATTAAAAAAAACCCCAGCAACCCTGCTAGTATCTTATCTGCTGTCTGGTTGTCCTCCTTTGTCCTGTGAGTTAGACCTGGCTGTGCATCATTTAGGGGAAATCAAGGTGCATCAACAGGAGGTGTAAAGGTAATACTTGTAAACTGGAATATTGCAACGTTTTGGTTGTGTTAATGTAGAGTAAAATGGTCTAAACCTCCTGTGATTCAACTGCAAGATTAAAATACTGAGATAAAGTGTGTCAAAGGAAATGACTGGGAACTGATGACAAGTGTAAAACAAGAGACCATGCTGGACCTGTGCCCACAAATTGGGGCAGGGGGCACAGAGACTCGACAGTAACTGTGAGAAGATGCTGGGTGGTGGCCATGGTGAATGCAGAAGACAGTGTAAAAAGGAAAACTGAAAGACACCAGGAGGAGAAATGTTACCCTAGTTCTACACTGCCCCATATCAGTTAATGAGCATCTCCTCTAGCTTCAGACTAGCATCTCTGTTCAGAGGGGAATAATAAATAAGTACTGTCCTATTTGTCTAGTACTAAGGACATCTATTAGAAATATCTACAACTCTACTGAAATGAGAATTACTTGACTGTAATTCTTGTCTGTTTCACATGGGGAGGACAGAATTTGATGCTAGGTAAAACTTGATGAAATGCTCTTTTTCAGTAGTAACTCAGCAACCAAGATTTTTACTTTTGAAAAGCAGCAGCAATCCAAAATTTGCCAAGGGAGTGCCCAAACATTATCTTGTATTTTTAAAGGCATAAAAAGTTCCTGGAGAGGAAAAGAGATTTCCTGGCATGCCAGATTTTAGTGTGACAATGGCCTAGAGCTTTTAATTATCCAGGCTAGCCTAGACATTAGTTCTTGGCAAAACTGATCTCAAAACTTGATCTAGAGATTGGTCATGAACTCTGGTGTAAGAATTCTTATTAATGTGAGTTAGCTTGGGTATCTGTATGTGCTGTAAAGTTTAAAACTTTTAAAAATGAAACAAAATACCAGAATATATGGTCTTCCATATTTTTTGAATTTTCCAAATTTGAGTCTTTCACTTTTTCACTGCATGATTGTATTATTTTAAATGAATATCCTTGGGATTGAGTTTACTGTGGGAAAATGTAAGTTGTTTTTTGAAGTTCTGAATGATTAATGTAAAACACTTTAAAAAAACCAAAAGCTAAAAATCCTCCAAGCAAGGAACATTAATTTACCATCAGTCACATTAAATCAAATATTTGTGATAAATTACTTTGGAACAATGAAGAGATCTTTTTGAGGAAATGACTAGTCAAGTCGTATTCAGTAATGAATGAATATGGTGAGATGTAAACAGGTTTATTCCTTTTATGTTTTGTCACATCCTCAATTACTCATGAAGCTGAACCCTGCTCTGCACTTCTCAGCTGTTAGTGATACTTAGCTGTCATCCCAGAGGCTTGGGGTGTGTGTTTGCTCTCTTTAAGCAAGCTATGCATGATAACATGTTAGTGAAATACTTACACGCAAAACAGAACTGATTGTATAAGCATGAGCTGAGTGGGAATAAAGTAGGTATTTAAATAGGAGATTGGGGTAGGTAGGATATGATAGGGTATGATGTGAAATTAATATTATAAATAAGCAAAGGGAAGCTTTGCACAGACAAGGATCCACTTTCACATGTTACACACTTAAACTACAGCTGTAAGAGGCATGCCACCTGAAGTCAATGGACACAGTGACAACATCATATCCCTGCCTTGAGGTATCTCAGGAGTCTGGTTTTTTGTCAATGTAACTAAAGGTGACCAAGCACACTTAGAAGTCCAAGTCTTTCAGGTTTTACAAGCTTAATAATTGAAGAACAAGCAGAAATCACATTGCATCTGAAAACCATGACCAAGTAGTCAAATGTACTTATCCAAACTTGTGTCTGGTGTGAGTACTGAACTGCTCAATTTTTCACCTCTTATTTAAAAAAACAAACCCTTTCAAGTTAAATATTATTGAAGTAGGTGGTCATTAGAGAACAGCTCTGTGCAGGGAGGGGGGTTAAACGGTAAGGGCTACCCCAGTGTACTAACCTCTGGTAATGTACTGAAAGTCAATATCAAAGTAATTTTTCTTACTTATACCTTAATGCCTTTAATTTGAAAACCAAAATGCATGCTGCAAAGACTGTGCCCTGCTGGGCTGCAATTGCTTCTGGCAAATCCTTTGAGAGGCTTTTCAGCTGCTCTGTCCATCTTCAGAGCTGGTCTGTCAGTCCTGGGCTGGTACGTCCCCAGCAGAAAGAAGCCCTGAGCAAATCAGTGTACTGTTATCAAGAAGCAAACAGAAAACCAAGCATTGCATAGGCATGAGCTTCACATCCACCAAACCAGGGTAGTCCAGTATCATGGATGTGGCTTTTTAATAAAATATCTACCAAAAAAAATTAAGAAACCCACCAAACTTGGAACAGAAGTGGTACACAACTGAAGAACTAGACAGAAACATGAACTGGAGAACCTTCAGGGGAGGAAAAAGGGGCTTCTTGTTTTGTTATGAATCTTGTTACAGAATTGAAATCAGCCCCTAATCTTACTATAGTGCTCTTCCTTTTTCTTTTTTTTCTTCCCCTTGGTGATGTTTCCTTTCTGAAGACTGCATGTAGCAGGAGACAACAAAAGCATTTGCTTCTCTGGCCTTTTGAGATGAATTATTTAAATCCTGTTCATCCAATATCTGGGAGATGATTAGCTTGTGTGCTGCTTCACTTTAACCAGTTCTTTGCTGTTCTGACTTCATGACTCACCATCACTGCGTGTACATGGAAAAGAAAAAATCCAACACACCAGTGTCAGGCTGCTAGGTTCTCAGCAGAAAATAATATGCAGGAGTATCTCTGGAGACCACAAGGTGTTACCAGAAAATGTGTCAGCTGTACGTGAAACACCCCCATCTGTGGTGCTAGGTGCTGGCAGCAAGGGCTGGTCTGATTTCTCTGCTGGTTAGTGGCTCCCCAGTGCACCCGTTTCCTGTTCTCTGTGAGGGCTGAGCAATCAAACTTCCCTCCTTCCATGGGTGAGGATGATTGGTTTTTTGCAAACAGAATTTTTTTAATTAAATCTGGCCTGCTAACAGGTGAATTTTCTTCATTCTGCTGGCTTCTGCCTAGCTAGCTTGCTCCCTAGCACTTTGCTAATGAGATTTGGTTCATGACAACATCTTGTATCATCTGGTATCAGTCAGCATTAACAGCAAAAGCTTTAAACCACCTCTAAAGTTACAAGAGCCACTCAATATTTTGTATGTCTTTAAGTACCTTGCCAAACTGAAGCACCACCTGAGAAATCAGTATTTCTTTGTGTACTGACTTATATCCCACCCATAATATCTCTCTGTAAGAAAGCCATCCTTTTTTGGCAGGCAGACAGACGAGCAGGGTGCCCAGCAGTGCCCAAAGAAAACCAAACCCCCTTGGGAGATGGGAGCTTCATCATACCTGCCAGCTTAGAGACACCCCTGCATTGAAGGAGACAAACTGTGCTTCTGACTTGCTGGAGGAGTAAAGGTCCCTGCACAAGAGATAGGTCTTGCACCTGCTAATGCACCATGTGAGCAACAACCCTTGCCTGCCAGCCCTGTGCCTGCCCACCCACCCGCTCCCACCTGCCTGTGTGCAATGGGACCCCAGGCCCTGGTGAGGCTGGGGAGATATTCTGCTTCTCTGCATGAGCACAATTGAGATTTTAGCATTGGGTTTGAAAGGTAAGATGCATTATTTAAAGCACATTAAGATATATGTTTACATACATGTATGTATTTTTAACTTGGTGGGCTTATGTACAGGGCAGATGAACATGACCTAGAAAGGAGCCTGGGCTGTTGTGCCTTGCCATCTTGTCAGAAATCCACAGCCTTGAAGCTCACTAGTACAGCTTTTTGTCATGGTAACAGCTTTGATTCATTGCACTTTGTAGTATTTTAGTCTTCTTGCTTAAAAGAGCTGCTGAAAACATTTACTTATCAATATCTGGTTTTCTTGCTGATATTGCTTATTCAGGTAAGTGTTTGATCAGGAAAAGCAGCAGATCTTGGTTCACTTGCAGAAATAAATGGGAACAATTTTTTTTGTCAGGAAATCCCACAAGTTTGGATACCTTTTCACTTTGAAATAAAAAAAAAATTGTGTAAAAGGGATTGTGAAAGTAGTTTTGAGTTAAGTGAAACAACTTAGAAATATTTTGCCATCAGAGTTCTGGTCTTTAAACCTTTTAAAAATTTTTGTATTACAGTCACTTACTCTGAAAAGTAGTTTTGGAACAACTTCACTTTGAAAATGTCATCATTGAAACATCTTGTCTCAAATATTTTCAAAATTATATCAAAATCAAGTCATAGTTAAAAATGTTTGGGTCTTGATGAACTCTGCCCAGTATCTTTATGAAACAGGAAAACTGCACTCAGCCTGTTGTGTTCAGTGAGGCAATGAGATGTTTCCCATACTGAAATATCACTAAAATCTAAAATGAATTGCCATAATTTGAAGAAATTTGCCCAAAAAGCAATCTTTCAGAATGTGAAATGGAACCTAATAATCTTGCACTTTGTAGTCAACTAACATCCTTTGAGCAGCTCTGGGTGTTTTACAGATAAATATCCCTTTTATTTGCAGTTGTCTGGCTTCCTACAACTTAGAGGCATAAGTTTCCCTGTAGTCTGATCCTAAGATACCAGACATAAGAAAGTATACTTAAATCATAGAATGGCAAGGGTTGGAAGGGACCCCAAGGATCATAGAGCTCCAGCCCCCCTGCCACAGGCAGGGACACCTATCTCAGACCTGAATCTACACAAGGTTGCCCAGGGCCCCATACAACCTGGCCTTGAACGCTTCCAGGGATGGGGCATCCACTAGTTCTCTGGGCAGCCTGTTCCAGCACCTCACCACGCTTTCTGTAAAGAAACTTCCCCCTAATATCCAATCTAAACTTTCCCTTCTTCAGCTTTAATCCATTCCCCCTTGTCCTGCCATTATCTGCCCTTTTAAAAAGTTGATTCCCCTCCTGTTTGTATGCTCCCTTCAGGGACTGGAAGGCTGCAATGAGGTCCCTTCTCAGCTTTCTCTTCTCCAGGCTGAACAAGCCCAGCTCCCTCAGGCTCTTTTTAGGGCAGGTGCTCCAGCCCTCTAATCATCCTTGTGGCCCTCCTCTGAACCCTCTCCAACAGTTCTACATCCTTCTTGTATTGGGGGCCCCAGATCAGGACACAGTACTCCAGGTGGGGCCTCACGAGGGCAGAGTAGAGAGGGACAATCACCTCCCTGTCCCTGCTGGCCACCCCTCTTCTGATGGAGCCCAGGATACCATTGGCCTTGTGAGCTGCAAGAGCGCACTGCTGGCTCATGTTAAGTTTCTCATCCACCATGACACCCAGGTCCTCAGCAGGGCTACTCTCAAGGAGCTCTTCTCCCAGTCTGTACCTTCACTCTGACTGAAGTGCACTTACCTGAACAGGGCTGCTTTTTTTGCATCAAGGCTTAGCAGTCTAGGGAGTGCTTTGTAGCAACAGGAGTTGTAGTGTGTAGCCCAAAGACACTTTTTGCCAGTCGGGAGTAAAACCCCCCCTGTGATGGGGCTAGTGCAAATCCAGGACTAAAGCACTTTAGCAAGGGTGGTGTTTAAAGTGTCAGCTTGAGCTGCTAGGTCATGATAATTATTTTTTTAATGAACTGTTTAAATTTTGGAAAGCAAACTTTGCTCAGGGTGTCATTGTGCCTAAAAAGCCTTTTATAGTATGATGAACCTCCACTAGTGTTAGCATATCGTTCAAGCAGGCTTTGTCCTGTACTCTCTCCTAGAGTCAGTCATGCACTCAGCAAATCTGTTCTCAAAGAACCACTGTGTGGCTGCCTCTCCCCAATGATTTTCTCCCTCTGAGTTATCAGCTAGAGGCTGAAAGGGAAGACCCAGATGGTTAGTGGATCCAGCATTTTCCAGCTGCTCAGGGTACAATCATTGTGCTTGCTTGCATTTGGAACCTAGGATCCATGTCTGTCTTCTTAAAAAGCCAAAAGAGTATGACCCCTCCAAATCCACCTTCTCTCCCCTCCCCCAATTCAATGACTTCTCTTGCAGTAGCTGTAAGCAGAAAGCTTGCAAGTACAAGCAGGTGCAGAGGAGCAACCCCATCCAAATGCTACCCTGAAACTGTAGGTTTGGAGTGATGGAGTTGCAGACTCTCCAGCAGTGGTGATTTAGCATCACTGCTGTTTCACTCCTGAGCAGGGAAACTCAGACAGTTTTCTGAGGGTGACTCAGATACTGATGGTCTGCAGTGGGAGGTGCAGCTGTCAGACGTGTTGAGCTGAGTTATCTTGTGCCATTGGATGGGGACGACCTAGCTTGTCCTCCTGTCACCCTTCCCTGCTTCTGGCCTTGCCTGCTTGCATCTGCTGCTTCCACTGAAACAGGGATTTTCTTGGCCCACAGGTTAGTTTAATAGTTTGTTCTGGTAACCTGGCACAGAGGAGCTGCTTTGATTGTTCCCTAAAAATGCAGCTGCCACACGTGCATTCAGGTACAGGTAATGTACAGCCCCTTGCTCCAAGCTGAAACCAGAATTTTGAATTAGGGGAAATGGGAGTTTGAGTGGCTTAGAGGTTCTGACAGAATCCAGAGAAAAGCAGCCAGGACGTCTAGAAGTTGGCAGGATTGTGGTTTTGCATCCCTCTGGGATCTCTGCCTGGACCATAAGTTAGTGCCAGCTCCAGGGGAGTGCTGCAGGGGGCACTGGGAAGATCCTTTGTTTCACCTGGGATCAGATGAGCCCCTACCTGGAAGGTCAGAGCTCCAGCCAAAATAGCTGACAGTGGGACATGGGTGGCAGAGGGGAGCTGGGTGTCCATGCTGGGCAGGGGTGCCAAGGGAGCTATGCTGAATACTTGTATTAACGCCTTGGGTAGCTGTGATGAAAGCCCAGTCAGCAAGTGAAACTCCATGCCATCTGGTTGGCTTGTGCAGGTTTACAATCACAAGGTTATTTGGGAATGCAATTTACAGGCAGACTGCTTTAGAAATAAGAGCCTGTCAAACCATTTGTTTGAGCTGAACTCCAAGTCCCTATATATATAAACTCTTTACGACTTAAATAGCCCAAAGAATCACTCTATAATTATATTTCAGGAAAATAAGATTATTTTGGACTGCTATCAACTGTATTTCTTTAAATAGTGTAATGAATTAAAAGTACCTGGGGTTGGCAATGGATTCTTTTTCTTCTTCTCTTACAGTAGGCAAGCATTCACAGTCAGCTGAAAATGGATAAGAAACAAAACTGCAGTTAAACTCTGTTGCAAAACTGCATCAACTTTTTCTGGTACAGTCTCTGTAGTGTCAAACTGCATGTGCTGTTCCATACCCTTTTAGCTGGAAAATCAGCACAGACCCCATAACACATGTTAAAACCTCCTTACCTTTAACAGGCTCTGCTGTAATCTTTTTATTTTAAATGTATTTGAGTTGTTTATGTACACCTATGCAAATGAACTATTCTTGAGGACTGTTTCCCATAAACTACCCCAGAGAGGACTATTAGCTTTTTCCATTTCCTATACTATAGCTGCACTTATGCTTTAAAGTCCAGCTGGGAATTTGGAGATAGGGTTTAGGAACCCCTACAAATAAAACCCCTTATGTAAAATATTTTCTCCCTTCTGCCCACAGAGTTAAATATTTTACACAGTAAAAACATCTTTTACAGCACTGTTTCCCTGTGTACTTATACTCAATATCTCTATTTCCCTGCTGCTGCTTAGCATGTGTTACTGTCTGTGCTGGAGCTTAGTGATGGTGGAGGACAGAACTCCATCAGGTGGAGCACTGTGCTAGTGCAAAGAAATGCTATGAAGAGTTTTATGTCCTGAAAATCAAAGCATCCCTAGGAGGCCAGGCAAATGAACCATCTGGATGTAAGGTCAGGGACCAGGAATGAAAAAAACATCAGGGTTTCAGCATTCCTTGGCCAGTGAGAAGCTGTGAAAATCTGGCCTTGGTTAATTCACCCCTGACCAAAGACTCTTACCAGGGCCCTTAGAGGCTTGGACTGGGAGGCTTCAGTTGAGAGGAAAATTGGGTGAAAATCTACAAGACATAGGAGTTATTAAGGAGGAGCTGAAGCTACTGGTGGTAGTTATCAGTATCAAATGCTCCATGGGCTCTAGACTTGCCAGAGAGGGTGTACTGGTGATGCTGGTAGCAAAGAGCAGGTTGTGTTTCATGCAGCAGTGATGGCAAGCAAGGGAAAGGACACAAAAAGGGGAGGGATGTGTTCATAGGATCTTGGCAGCAATTTCAAATAAATAGTGGTCTGAACCACAAGTAAATGTGGTTTTCCTCTATAGTAGCACACTGTGGAGCAGAGAACTCCATCAACTGTCAAGACTGAAAGGACTAGATGCTTCAGAGAAACTAGCATTTAGCATTAAAATTGTGCATTTAAAAATATAAATACCATTCACAGCTATACGTGTGTTTAATAGAAGTGTCTACTGGAAACTCAAAACATTTATGATATTCCATCGTATGTTAAAAATAAGCTCCCACACAAACCAAAATACTCCTCTGAACAAATCTACCCCTGACATTTGTGCTGCTATTTTAGTAGCAGGGAGTCAAGAACACAACTAAAAATGTTGTAGGAAAAGCAGTGACACGTATAAAGCGCCTTACATGGATTGTCTACGCATGGGTTGTACATAAGCTGGGAAGAGAGGGGTGATGGAGTAGAGGGGTTACCATGTACCATTTTTGTTCATGCTGTTCATCCACTTATCAAGCTCTTCCATTTCTATCTCCATAACAGAGGGTGTATCTTCTTCAAAAATAGGACTTGAGGGGAGAGGAAAAAGGCATTACACAAAATGCTTAATTCAAACAACTTGCAGCCTAGTCCTTCTGTATGAGTGTCTCATAACTCTAGGCACAAGCTCTGGAAAGCCATTCTAATCTAGTCACCTGTCAGGCCAAAGCAGGATGGCCACAAATGGATGCAAAGGGAGATGTGGGTCCTGGGTAGAGGCAGGGCTATCTGGGGTATCATGTGTGGAGGGGCTCAGGGGGCATGGTCTGGGCTCTGCTGGAGCACAGGACCATTATGGCTGTGCAAGAACTGTCTCTACTGTAAACAGAAACCTGAAAAATAAAATGGTTTGCCTCTCCCCTGCTGGAATGCTTTGTGGAAGTGCCACTGCTCCAGTGATAAATGCTGAGGACCTAAGGTTTCATCTTAGCTGTCACTGACTTCAAAAAGAAAGGTCATGAGTAATTCATTCTGGACTTATTTAAAGGCCTCTGCTTAGCTTCTCTTTGATCGTTCCTGGAGTCACATGGTAGAAAAATATTTTTAGGGAAAAAAACCCCTTTCCCTCCTTTGTGAAGCCAATTTATGAACTTGCAGCATTGATTAGCAAGATGGAGCTCAATAAAAGGTAACAATAACAATCATGGCTCTGGTAAGGCCCACGCAGCTTTTGGCTTGCTCTTCAGCAGCTAAAGCCTTGTTTCCACAGCAGCTGGGTGAGCATTCTGCCTCACCTCAGAGTGAGAAGGCAAACTTGAAAAACAGGGGAGGAAGATAGAGCTTATTCTAAATAGTAAAAGCCTGTGATGAGCCTGGGAACTGATTTCCTTTGCTCGTGGGGCACCTTGGCTGTCTTGTGGCTGGTAGAGCAGGGAGTGCAGGAGCAAGTGTAGGGGCAGCTGCAGGTGATGCATGCTGGTGGGACAGCACTTGCCTCAGCCACCACAACTTCTCTTCTCCTGCCCTAGATCTAGATGCTGAACTTACACTTCAGCCACCTCTAGAGATAGTTAACTGGAGCAAGTGATGGCAAAAGGTAAATGGTGTTTAGTGTGTGGTTTAATTAAAACAGGCAGTGAAGGAGTCAAAAATCATAATATCCTGCTACAATATAAGAAGAATGAGAAAAGTAATCTTGATACACTTTACCTTTTCACATTTTCGCTTCCCAGCTCATCTGGAAAAGAAAAATGTTGGTGTTCATAGTTCTGCTCTTTGTGTATAGAGAGTCCAGGCTGCAAGCAAGCCTTCAATAGAGTCATGTAAAGCAGGTTACGTTTTCAAAAGGCATAATAGTTAACTTGCAGATGAAAGACAAAACATCTCCTCCTCTGTAATTTTCAGAGGAACCCATTATTTTTGATCTGGAACAGACTAAAAGCAGCTCAGAGGAAACCAACTGTTAGCGCCGTGGCAGGACGTGGCAGACGCACGCTTCCCTGAGCATGCAGATGTCATGATGTCTTTTTTCAGGATCCTGAAAAAGATCCTGAAAAGGAACTGCTGTTGTAAAATATTGTTTACTGGAAGCGTTGGGATGTTTTGCTGCAGATTGCATGCACGCAATCCCATCCTGCCTGGAGATTTGGGGAGTTGCTCATGGGGATGTGAGGAGGAAAAAGGACCATGTTACAGCTCATGCAAATGACGCTGAACTAGCCGGATGTCAAAAGGGATGCAAAGCTAGTTATGACTCCAAGATAAAGTAAAAGCTGGGGGGAGGGCAGGGGGTTGGATGGGATGGAGGGAGCTGGGCTTGTTCAGCCTGGAGAAGAGAAGGCTGTGGGGGGACCTCATTACAGCCTTCCAGTACCTGAAGGAAGATTATAAACAGGAGGGGAATCAACTTTTTAAAAGGGCAGATAATGGCAGGACAAGGGGGAATGGATTAAAGCTAAAGGAGGGAAGGTTTAGATTGGATATTAGGGGGAAGTTTTTTACAGAAAGAGTGGTGAGGTGCTGGAACAGGCTGCCCAGAGAACTAGTGGATGCCCCATCCCTGGAAGTGTTCAAGACCAGGTTCGATGGGGCCCTGGGCAACCTTGTGTAGATCCAGGCCTGAGATAGGTGTCCCTGCCTGTGGCAGGGGGGCTGGAGCTCTATGATCTCTGGGGTCCCTTCCAACCCTTGCCATTCTATGATCCTATGGATAGGAGGCAGGAATGATTAGTGTAACAACCATTATTCTGATAAACAACTTCCCCTCCAGGAATTAAGTGATTGGAAAAAAAAGTCCTCAAAAAAGTATTAAGAACTGCATCTGAGATACACACTGTATACTCTCTTAAATCAGCTCATTTTTAATTCATGGTTGCCAATGGGTGCTGATGACTTGCACTTGTTCCACTGTGTTCCCTGGCTGTAGTCACCTCAGGGCCACAGAGCTGTCTGTCCCTGCCTTGAGGATGCCCCAAATCCTAGCTCCAAGCAGTGGGCACAGGACAAGAGAACAAAGATTATGCTCCCGCAAGGTACCTCATTTCCTATCCCCCTAAAGAGCGTACCTGCATGTCAGGTAATCCAGAGACAGGTGGGCCTAATTGATAAATAAAGCAGCTTCAGCCTAAAAATGCCCTAGAAAATGGGTTCAAAGTCTGTTCAACATATTTCACTGTCTGCAGGCTGAGGAGCTTACAGCTGTAAGGACACCAATAGAACCATTTCAGGGCTTCACTTAGCAACTGCGTGGTTTTAATACACCACCTCTGGGTGGTTTTGGGTCAGACACAGGCAATTTGATGATGGGGTTCCCAGCTCATCTGCATAGCTGCTACCACCCTACGAGAAACACTTTTAAGGGATCCTAAAATGTTTTTGCTTGGTTTTATTTTATTGAAGTTCTGGGCAGCTTTACCTTCTAGGCAGTATAGGCGATGGAAGTGTTAAATTCACTTTGTGTGGAGTTACTAAGCACAAAGATGGGGGTAAGGGTTTGCAGCCACATCCTTACATCCGTATGCTATTCCTGGTGTTGCCAGGAGCTGGAGCTGCAGCTCCTGCGGGTGTGCAGCGTGAGCAGGAGGTGCCAAGATGCAGAACTAGGTCCCACCCAAGGAGAGGGGCGTGCCCAGATAACACTGGACAGGGCTGGATCCCTTTTCTATCTATCTGTCAAACGTGTAACTAGAGTACAGAGAAGTACATGCCACCCCAGGCCTCTGAGAATGCTTTGTTAATGGAGAGTGCATCCTAAAAATACCCTTATGCAATATGAGAAGACAAATTTACCTTGCTTAGACTTTTTTCTCTTATGATGTACTACAAAAAAGGCGATTGGCAAAACCAGCAGGACCAGCAGCACCACGGGGACAACGTACATCAAGATAGATGGTTCTGGCACTTCTAGGCGGTCCTGGTTGTTCACAGCAGTCAGCTCAGTACTTGGAGTACTTCCTGCTTCAGAACTGCTTTCAGTAGCTCTTGCAGAGACAAGTATGGACTCGTGGTCCTCTGAAGCTGAAGAGCTCGTAGCAGGAGGAGGCGTTATTGTAATGGTGGATGACACTGGTGATCCATCTCCTGAAGCCTCATTTTCAGAGCCTGCTAAATATATGAGGAGAATTTTAACCTTTTATGGGTTTTATTGATATCAAATCATACAGCTTTAATATTCACATTTCAGTTGACATCTTAAAAACTCAGATGCTTCATGCACACAGTTTTGGGCATCAGATGTGAAATTAGATTGCAAATTGGTCACACAACCTTACTGGTCCTGACCATGTTTTACAGCTGGCTTTGGCTAGGACACGTCAGCATGTGTGGTCTGTCTGCAAGCAGCTGTCTTGCACAGTTTTTTCTTCCAGGTTAGCATCTGGTCTCGTTCTCATGTAAAAGTCGTCGTCTTCTTGGTGAACTACACCATCCTGCTTTGCTCCTCAGCTCTGGTGGATATGACCATGACCTCTTTTGTCCTGCCCCTTACCCAATGAGTTAGTATTCCCTTTGGGGCGACCATTAGTCTTGGTTCACCAGTTTCTCACTTAACTCCTTGTGCCTATGTCTTTCTCAAATTTGTTAAACATATTTCACTGTGAAAACCAGAACTGGTGAAAGGAAGTCTGAAGCCTGCAGAAGCTGCTGACTTTCACTTCTGCACAGGCTATAAGAGGTGGTAGTAGTAACACAGGGACCTTACTGAGTACAGATGTAATTGACTGCTCCACCATCTGATGTGACAGGCTGGCTGAGGGAGCATGTGGTAAAGGGTCAGTGCTGGCTATTCCTCACAAATGCTAAGACTGGGGATTTTGAACTGTGATTTGGGGGTTGGTTTTGTTTATCATGTATTTTATTAAGAAAAGTGACTAAAATTGGCTGAAGTGGTAACAGCGAAACAAGGTGGGGTTTTTTTTAGGAGAATAAGTCTATGTTGACTGTCCCAGAATTTAAAGCTTAACAGAAGTACAGCAAATTCTAGGCTGATCCTGCATTCTATACTGATACCAAAAAACCTCTTGTAACCAAAGGGGCAGGATTCAGGACTCACATAAATTACACTGTGTTTCCAAATGCAAAGCCTTCAATAACTCTCATGTGATTAAACAATGATTTATTTACTCTTTTGTCATTATCTGCCCTTTCAAACACAATGCCAGCATGGGTCCCTTCCAACTCAGGATATTTTGATTCTATGGTGCAGCTCCCATTTTATGCAGTAAAGCAGGATGGGATTTCATGACTCTTGTAATGACACATTTCTCCCTGTTCTCAAAGTGCTGGGCAGCCA
Organism: Laterallus jamaicensis coturniculus; assembly: GCA_022605575.1. Taxonomy (NCBI): domain Eukaryota; kingdom Metazoa; phylum Chordata; class Aves; order Gruiformes; family Rallidae; genus Laterallus; species Laterallus jamaicensis. The sequence goes on from JAKCOX010000005.1 coordinate 31,821,650, forward strand.
TAGTTTCCACTAGATTTAACAAGAGTTTAAGGCTTTCAGCACCTTAGTGCTGGCATTTCCAATCTCACAGGACTGGAACCGAGAGTACTTAGCATTTTAAATGCTTTTGTAAACACATTAATCTTCATAATGGCCCTGAGAGATGAGCAGTTATCATCTCCATTTTACAAATGAAAAATCAGAAGGACAGGGATACTGTCCTTCCCAGGGACACCAAGTCAGAGAGAAAAACTGGGATTAGAGCGCTATCTCTTGCTTAAGCCACTCTGCAGCATCTCTTCCCGTGACAGATTTGTCTTGCAGAGGAGTTGAGTCGCTCATGAGACTGTATTCCAGGAAACCCAATTTCAAATGAATAAAATTATTTGAGCGTGAGAGCAGTGATTTATCTAGATTTTTATGCTGTGCTTATCACTCAGGCACCTGATTTTTATTATTTTTTTTTAGGAAGGGATGAAACAAAGAAAAAAGGAAAGAACTTTAATGATAAATACCTAATACTTGAGTATAGTCCCTGATTCTGTAAAGGTCCCCTGACTTTTTCACCACAACACGACAATGAAAATACTAGCTCTTCAGTGGCAAAGCACTTTGTACCAATAGTCTCTCTACCCCCTTCTCTGGTTTGTCAGTCAAGAGCAAAATATGATCTCTGCCTCTCTGGGACTTGAAGACTCCTGAGGGCTCCCCTTATGCATGTGCTCCTCCACACCTTGTGATTAACTGACTGTCCTTAATCCTATCACTGAGGAGAGGAAGGAGAGCCTTACTTTGGCCACTTGACTTTTCTTTCCCAAGGTAGTTAGGTTATAGTCCCCAGGGCCTGCAGCCACTCTGTTTCAGTGGCTGTTGCATAGAGCAGCCAGGTATCTCTGAAGATGCCTGCACCACAGACCGCAGCCTGATGGGCTGCACTGCTGGCAGAGCCACTGGACCACTGCAGCCTTACTTCAACAACCTTGCTTTGCTTTCCTTCTCTGGCTGTCACCCTCAAAACCTGTCATCTGCCACATTTGATACATTGGTAAGGACAATCCCTTTAATAGTAGTTTAAATAGTTTAAAATAGTACAAATGGGAAAGGGTGTGGGGAAAATACCTTGGTTTTCAGTTGTTCTTATTGCTAAAAGGGATTTTTGAAATGACTAAAATGTGGTGTGACTCTCAAGAAAAAGCAGTCACACCTCATGATCTGCAGCACTCAACTTTCAGCTGCAGCATATACTGCCCTTCATTTCCTAGTGAGAATTTTCCTGTCTCTGGTACTCCTTTTTTGCCTGGTTTTGAGCTGTGAAGCAGATTTCAAATCATTTGTCATGAAATAGAATTACCTTTTCTAGGCTTCTGGCAAAGAAAATGGCAAATCACAGGGAGGGACTTTGCTGCCACGTATTTTTGTTGACTTTGCATAATTCCAGGGACAAAACATGAGCTCTGGTGAACACCATCTCCTCTTACTGAGATCTTTTCTCTGAGTGAATTAAACACAGCTTTCAGCAGAAGGGCAACCGATTGCACCATGCTCTCACAATGAGACTGCTCTTTTTGTCTGGTGTTTTGTCTGCTGCCTCAAAGCATTTCCCTCTGGCTCTTCTGCCTGTTCACCTCTGAGGACCAGAGCTTGGATTCAAGGGATGTCCCACCTGTCACTCAAGGACTGCTCTTGCTCTTGGGCCACCCACACATCGGTTTTTTTACACAGCAGGAAAATCCCAACCTGCACCTAGGTGGGCCTGGTGACTTGCACCAAGGAGTGGTCTGTGCATCCAGCCAGTTGGGGAGGGACACTCAGGCCAGTGGCTGCCACAGCCAGCTGCCCAGAACACACCAGACCCACATGGTTGGCCTCAAGGTAGTCTGCTTTTCATAGTGTTTTGATTTAAAGCGCTCAAAATAGCAAGCAGGCTGTGCTGCAGCTGGCCCAGTGGCTGTTTTGCAGGGTGAATGAAAACTGCATGTTGTAAGGTTTGGAGTAGGGCAGGAGAACATCTGAAAGTCTGAGATTTTGAGATGCTATTCAGATGCTGTCTCCATGCCTTCAGGAAGCCAGATTTGCTATGGTCATTTATACTACAAACTGCCTTGCCAGCTGTGCTTGGGTTTCATCTCAGATCTACCAGCTTCTTCCAGGTGCTCACATGACCGCCACATCAGCTTCAGCTTTGTCTGGACTGCCGGGGGCAGCACTGTTGGTGACTTCTCCCTGGGGGCAGCACTGTTGGTGACTTCTCCCCATACAGAGGGAAGTGGATGGGAGCATGCCACAGCTTCAGCCCAGCCAGTATTGCCACTTCCCATCCTTTCAAGAGCAGAAGGGAGAAGTGCTAGCGTGCAGGTATGTCCCACCCTGATGGGAAGCTGGGCACATCTGGAACTGGAACATAAGAAGTCCTCAGGTTGCCAGTCCTGGATCTAGTCCTCGGGGGACCAAAATATCTGAGCAAGCAGTAGCAGTGTCTCAAAAAAGGTTCCATTGCAGTTCTTATGAATCACAAAAAAAGATGTCTCTGCATACAGATACCATGTTTAAGGTATTACTTGATATTTTCTACTTAAAACTTATGTTTGGATTACTGATAGACTTTGTGTGAGTTTTGGAGGTGCTCCCAAGAGACAGAGGGGGTTGAATATACTGAGCAGCTTTGCAGGCCGGAGTCCAAACCACCACATCTCAAACAAACAAACACCATTTCTGTCGTTGCAGCATTTCTTCTGAGGTTTGTGCTGTAGCTCTCAGAGGTGGTGATAGGAGCTTCATGATGAAGTAAGCAGGCAAACAGGTTTCTGATTTCAGTTGGATACAAGGCAAAGGAAAATAGCCTGCAGTCAGCACATTCAGCTCTGCTCTAACATCATCTGTCTCCCTGATGCCTTCTCCTGAGACTCAGGGACTGGGCTCTCTGAAGGGAATTTTTCAAATTGCACTGTAGTACGTACTTAAAGAAGAAAAAGGGACAGGATAGAGGAAAACTAAGAGCTGGATCAATGCAATAAGCTGAGTTAAGCTTATTAGTTCAAAAGGAAATTTTTTGTTTCTCCAAACTTTCCTACAAGCCATAAAAATGAGGTGAAAGGAAGACTCATGAGAAGGTGACAAAACAAGAAAAGGCTGTAAAGTTGTGTTTACTGGAGCAAAGCTGCCACAGCCTATAATATCACATGTTCTTCCTGGCCCTGTAGTCATCTGTCTCCGCATGGTCTGTATGATCCTATCTCTTGACTCACTGAAGTTCTGTTCCTCTCCCTGCATTCCACACTGCAAGAAGGGCCATTCCTTGCCACAGCCAGGGCTTGCCCAGCTGCCTGTTACAGCAGGTCCTGCCTGTCAGTCTGGCTAGCAGAGGAATCCTTAAAAGCCTGCAGGCTAGCTGTCAGGCGCATATGCTCTTCTGATGAGGGAGCACAAGCATTTCAGGATAGCTAATCTGTAGACAAGATCCTATTAAAATGGAGTGCTTAGAAAGTGTTATCTAGGTATAACCTGAAAGAGGAAACAACTGTTAAAGTTAATTTCTAGATGATGGGAACTGCTTTCTTGTCACTGTACTTCCATCCAGCTGAAGCGCTGCGTTAGCCACCAGTGCTGCACATTCAGTCACACGTCTTAGAGTCAAGCAGTGAGCCTGCAGTCTCTTCTCTCACCCCAGCACTAAAGGTTTTCCGGACCAATTTATGCATTTAGTTGCATCTATTTAATCTTGTGGCCTTCCAGCTCTGCCTCAGTGATACCTCTGTGACCTCACTGTGGTGTGAATCTCTCCGTGCTCCTTGCTGTCAAGGAGGACCCTGAAATTAAATATTCCAAAGCTCTGGAGGCTCTCCAGCTGTCATAAAATCTCTTGAGGGAAAACAGACTGGGTTCAGTGGATGAAATTTAGTGTGCAGTTTTGCTGATGCAGGGGAGAGATTTTCTGCAGTGCCCCTGGAAGCGCTTGAATAAAGCACAGTGGAAGTATGTGTGTGTGAATGAAAGGCATGAATAAGAGCAAATGCATACATAGGATTTATGTGCTCAGTAGAAAGGGGTTTTCATCTGCTTTTTAGGGAGCTGCACTCTGGCAAGAGAGGATGCAGCAAATCCTCATTTCTTGTATTGTTGATTTGCTAGAAAATTTTAACACAAAACTGTTGGGTTCAAACCCATTCCTGAGTTCATTAGCCTAGGGGATAATGGGTTAAAAACATCACTCCCTTAGAGACCTTGGCTTTGTAGGGGACTTTAGCTAAAAAGCACTTCTCTGGTGAAGAGAGAGCTGCTGCCTGCATTTGTGGCACAGGCTGTTGAATATCTGCATCTTTGGTAGCAATGTTTCTTTGAATGACAGGTCAAAACACTAGCACAGAGGCACAGCCAAAATAAAGCACTACCTGCAACCACCCCAGTGCTTCCGCTTAATGACCTGACACGCTTTAGTGCTCCTTTCCCTCATGCAGTTTCTTGCTCCCCATGTCAGACTGCTTATGCTGCAATTTCCCCGCGTGTTTTCACGAAGGCAGACAGCATACCCTGGGAAATGCCCCTAGGGTCAGAGCCTTTTCCTGTATGCTACAGTAAGGGCCTTAATACTTGTTCCTAGGGACAGCACATAGGGCTTTTAGGGCTGCTGCAAGGCTGAGAAGCACACCCAGAGCAGGGCGGGGGCTGCTGCTGGCCTTCAGCAGGTCACCAGGAGAGCTTTCCATCTGCTTCAGGCAAGGGGAATGGGACTGGTGCAAACTCCAATGTCCTCTTAGCATGGAGCTGGGAGAGAGCCAGCACGCAGAGCTGAGACCTCAGGCACACTCTTAGAGTTACTGGCTTAGAGTAATTGCAGTGTAGCCAGGAGAAAACTGTCTGGTAATCATAATTGAAATGGCAAGGTTAGCGTTTCACAAGGCTCCGGCAAGGTATGGGAACAGGACTTACAAAAGGCTTCAATCTGTCTATGCTGCAAGATCTAATCATACTCTTATTGCCTATTTTATAAATGGTTTCTAGACAGTAGAGGTGAGACCTGGGAGACCCCAAGTGCTTTGGCCTTCCTTCTCCAGCAGACCACTTTAAAGGTGAGGACTGTGTCTGGGACTGGAGGAAAAGGGGAAAAAAAGCTCCTTTAAAGGTCCTGCCCTGTTGATCTGTGAGTAAGCAGGGGTGAGAGCAAAGGGCTCCTGACCCACCAGTGCCTGGGAGGTATATAAGCCCTAGGTAAACTCTTCTCCCTCCAGTTCAATTTCAACCCTAAGGCCTGAGTTCTCTTCTTTCCCCTTCCCACCCTCACAGTCAGAGTGAGCTCCGGGTACACTTGGGAGCTGGCTGCAGAACCAAAAGATGTCTTTGTGTGGGAAGCTAGTGTCCCTGTCTTCTCTGGGTGGGTGCTGTCCTCCCCTTCCCCAGCAGTAGGGGGGGGCTGGCTCAGGGGGAGCTGTGGAGGAACTATCAGCCAAAATTAAAAGTTAACCTAATAGTAAGCCTCTTCAAGCAGCAGGGAGTGGGTTGGGGCACCTGCCCTGTGCTTTGTGCAGCCTTTAATGTCCATCACAAAGCAGAGGGCTGTTGGGAACTAAGACATTCCTCTGCCCTGTGGAGATGGTGATGAAATACTAGCAATCAGTACACTGCACATGAGTAAGGAAGCTGGGGCTTGATGACTCTGCGTTGCTTGTGTTGTGCCCTTCCGTTTCCCTGGGACCTCGGTTTTGCTCTGCCCATAGCAGGATTTTTTTCTCTGACTGCTTTGACTCTGAGCAAATGTGTCTGTATTGCAGCAGGGCTGTAGTAACGCAGACAAGACCAAGCCCTTTCGTAACTCACTTAGCTCCCTCTTCCAGCTAAGCAAGGCTCCTAACCAGTGCGTTGGGACCCACCAGCCCAGTTTTACACCCTGCTTCTGGTACTGGTTTTCAGGGAAACACTGCCCATACCCAACCACCTATTTCACCGATGCATTTTAAAGCCTTAATAGAAGTCCAGTGATAGCTGAGAGTGACTGTCTCCTCTCCCTGCTTTCTGGAGAGCTCCCACTAGCTATCACAGCACAGAGGCAGTAAACACTTCTGATCATGTTTGGCAGTGATTTGTTTGATACTGAAAGGCATACAAGCACAGCCTGGCAAGGTTTTACTAGAAGAGCTGTCTGTCTTGGGTGGCCACTGGCTGCAAAAATGCCAGAGGAGCAAACTACCCTCTGCAAACAGGTGAGAGCCTCTGCAGTGACACCCCAGTGCTTCAGCATTTTGTCATGGGCATCTCTTCCACCTACAGTTCTTCCCTTCAGAAGGTCAGGACCTAAATCTACAGTGACAAACACTTTGTTCTGTAGCTGAGAATTCAAAATATTTGTCTCCGGAACCGGCTGTTCTTTTGTTAAACCGGTTTCAGTGCACCAGGACTGCGGAAATCGGCAGTCAGCTTTTGAATGGAAGCGGTGCTCTGCCTTTAACTTTGCTATTAAATGCTGACTGCATGGGTGTGGGGTTAAAAGTACAACAGAAAATTAGAACTGAAATGCCTAGTGGGGTGGCATGGAAGCTCCAGCTCCTGACACATCTGCGATTTAGGAAATGTAGGAGCTGCAGGATTTGGTTGTTGCCGTATGGGGTTAGGTCTAAGGAAAAAAAGTGAAAGCTTTAAAAAAGCCAGGCAGCTGAAAACAGAGCAGGTAAACATGGCTAAAAGAAGAGAACCAGTCCCCACAGATTGTCTCCTGCCCTCCGTTTGGAGGGTGTTGCCCTCTGACTCGGTCCCATCGCTGCGGGCATGAAACGCGTCCCACCTCAGAAGGCGAAAGGCACTTTCTTACCGTTCATGGCAGATCCTCTGGCCAGCAACAGGGCAGAAAGCAGCATGATGAGGTTTTGCTTTTGCATGTTACCTTGGCGGTGCTCCCTCCGGAGGGGTGCTTCGGCCGGCTCCCTGCTTCACCCGAACATTTACATTTCCTGTTTCCTGCCGGGGTGCATCTGAGCTGCATTTCTGCAGGAGATGGACTCTCTTTGATGGGTTTTAGGAAGTGATGTAATTCCGTCTGGGCCTGTCAAGTGAGCAATGATTGCAAGAGAAAGAAGAAGAAGGAAAAAAAAAAGAAGTTGCTCTTCAAGCTCTAACTCGACTGAAGCACCTTTATGCCGTAGGTGAGCGCGCACTGACTCTCCTCTGCTTTTCCAACTCCCAACTTTATTACCATCTGCCTCCAAGTACGTGTGGTGTCACGGGATGAACATCACACAAATACAAACCTGGCACAAAAGATCATTTATGCCTGTTAGGAGGAAAGTTTTAGGCTGCTTTTCAGGGGAGCTGAGCAAGCAGATTTCAGGAGTTCCTCCCCCCCCCCCCCCCCCTTGGTTTTCAGGCCGTAATTGTCACCCCAGCATGGTGGGACAGTGTGTGTATTTTTGGTCCCAAAAGGCAACCCCCAAGAGGGGCTGCCTCCAGCAAATGGAAAAGTGGCTGGTTCACTTGCCAGCCTGTATTTTGGGCTGGCTTGAGTCGAGGAAAAGGGAAAAGCAGAACAACACGTCATTTTTTGTTCACAGCAGATGGGTTAGCAGGAAAGCACTCAGACACACACCCGTGTGACAATGGCTGCAGATAATAGGGCACAAAAGTTCTCCAGCCCCATCAGGATGTGGTGCCTGGCAGGGAGATTCACTCCCCCAAGGCAGTCTCTGGCTGAGCATGCAGACCCCGACACATGGCTGCACCCCTCTGTGCTGTCCCCTCACTCCAAACCATGCCCAAGTTGTCTAGGGGCTTCCACATCTTGCCTGCCACTGAGAAAGAGCAATAGGGGAACTCAACATGAAAATCAGTATTTTCAATCTTCTCTCTGTATGGGGTAGGCCTATCCAGTTTAGATCTGGATTGAAACCATTCCTGTCCCTTAGCTGGGGGCGGGGTTGGACCATGGGTTCGGATTGTTTGACCGTGCAAATAAGTGTGAGGTCTAAAACTCATCCTGCCAAGTCCAGGAGAGCCTGCAGCCCAGACCAAGGTTTGAGCCATTTTAAATGCTTGCATACAATTTTCCAGCAATAAACTAAGGGAGAAGAGACTTATGCGGCCAGTGTAGCAGCTTCAGGGTGCTCCCCCTAGACATGAATTTGTGTCACAGTGTGATTCCTGGTGAATTTTTCTGTTTCCATTGGTGGGAGCTGCTGAAGTGACCGATCGTTGCTCTCCTCCTGCAGCTAATTATTTCTTTGTAACACACTGATGCTTTTATGCATCATCAGTTATAGTTTCTTAGCTTGAGTAGCTGAGATACAGGTCACTGATTCATTGAATGACCAGCTTGTTAATTGAATTGAAACGCTTTAATGATTTTAGTTAACTAAAAACCTGGAGTGGTTGTTTAGTTTTTGCAATGTACGTTTATGCACTTCATAAAGCAGCTGCAGGAAAACCAGGGCACAGTTACAACACTACAGCTACAAGAAGATAAAGATGAGCTCTGAGTTACAAAACTGCTGACTGGCTAATTGCATATTTCTAGGAGATATTAGAATATTACCATATTCTTTAATATGATGTCATAACGGTACATGGTAATACTGACCAGACAGAACTGTTAGAAGTGAGACTTGCAAATGCTTGTAAGACTTTCCTGTTAAAAATGGCAGAAGCTCCAAGCATTGGTAATAATATTGAATTGATATAGATACTTTCAATTAAGAAAGTCTGAAAGATGAGGCTACCCAGGCATCTCCTGTGTGCTCAGAGGTGCCGGGGCTTTGTCCGCTCCAGTGATAGGGAAACGGATAATCAGCCTTTGTGGCAACACAGGCAAGAACTGTCTGTGCTTTGTTGAGCATGGACTCAGCTCATAAGGCCACTACTATTGTCCAGCCTTGGCTTTTCCTTAGCTTTAGTCAGCAGTAAGCAAAGTCATGCCTTGCAACAGTATTTTTATCTGCCATTGATTTCTGCAAAAAGGATGTGTTATCCTCCTTTCTCTTTCTTCCCCATCTCCTTCCCAAGTTTGCCACTCTGACTTTCTAATGCCATGTGGACTGCAAAAATGTTCTCTCAGTTTATCCTGCCCCATGGTTTTGGCTATTTTGCCTCATTCTGTAAATTTAGAGCAATTCACTCATCCCTTACTAAAATGCAAACCTGGATAGACAGACTGGAAAGGAAAAGAGGAAAGGACTTGTCTGGGTTTTGCATCTTTGCTGCATTTTTATTTCCTGTCTCTCGTGGACAAGGCTGTACCCTTTCCTTTTTCCCCTTCAAGTCTTTCTGTACAGGTTGTAGCATTTCCCACTCATATTCCCATCAACTATTTTGACACACAACTTGTCACTGCCCTTTGAGAGCAAGATGGCCACACACTGGTGTGTATCCAATTAATGATTTCTAAGGCAAATTAAAGTTTGGGAAATGTGGCTTCCTGCCACATTATGTTTTAATGAAGACTTCAGAGTGATACAAAGGCACCCTGGCATGTATTTGACTATTTTGATGTAAGAAAATGGAGAAAGAGGAACGAGATAATTTGGATGCTGAAGAATAGAACTGTCACAGAAGGGCAGTTGCTTTGGTCGATCCCCACCAGCACTGCCATCGTGCTCCCCTGAAGCACTTCCAACGGGCTGCCTTTTACCTGCCTGGGAAGCCAGGTTAGTATCTTTGCCTCTGTCATCTTCAACTCTATGCTTCTCTCTTGACAGCAGAAATACAGAAAACAAGAGCTATGGTGACAACTTCATTGTAGAACAAACCTCTGCTTTTGAAATCCAGTTGGCTTCAGTCGCAGGTGACTTTCCTAAGAGGAATCGATTGTTTCTGATGTCATAGGCCTTAGTGTATTTACAAGGATCCACAATGCACCTTAGCAAAAAGAAATGTCTTTTCACAGGTGAAACAACAAAGTTTCCTGGGTGTTTTCAGTGTACGTTACCCAGCTGGAAACATCTCTGTGTGCTTTTGGTACTGTTTTGCTGATTTTCTGACCATCTAGCTAGGCTGTTTACTAATGTTCTTCCCTAATCAGAGAGAGGCTTGCATCAGAGATGTCATCAGTGTGCCATTTTCAGAAAAACAGAAATGTTTTGTAATGGTGCAGCCACTTGACTCACATTCTTCTTGTTCCTTTTTCCTGTGAAAACAGCAGCAGCAGCTAAACCTTTGAGAGGGATGGAGCAAGTCGCTGGTTAGTGATAGGGTTTATATTAGAAAGTGCTGCCAGTGCAGCTTGTCAGCAGTCAGTCTGCAGGCTCTGAAGTGCAGGCAGGACCTAGCACCATTCGGGTTCTGCTAGTCCTTTAAGGGCTTGGTTTTGCCTCTGACATTTGTTGGGAAAGGACAGATAGAATTTTCCCACAAGTCACCGTGAAAGAATGGGAAATTGCACTCTATTGCAATGCACTGCAGAGGTAAAAAAATACAGATCCCCAAAGCTAAAGGGGGGTGTGTGTGTGTGTACAAAGCCCTCAGGGACCTTCTGAAGCTAGCCCAGGCATTGGCTCCAGTGCTGCCTCTGTGTGTTTCTGTGAGAGCTGCAAAATCAAGACTAAAATCAAGACTAAAGTGTCACATAGGTCTGGAACTGCATCCACGGTCACACGTGCTTCAGAGAAAGCTTTTTCCTGGATGAGCCGAAGAAGATAAAGCTCTCTCTCCAGTAAACTCCCTCAACTCTGGATTGTGTGAAAAGACAAGTTACATTTTATTTCAGCTGTGGAGTGCTCAAGAAAAGGATACTTTTCTGGAACCAGTGCCACCAGTATAAATTAGAACGATGCTTAGAACAATCAGATATTGGCCCTAACTGACCCTAACTGGCTATCATAAAGTCACACAGCTAAAATTAGAGGGATAATAAAAGCATAAAAACAAGTACCTGCCAGTTTAAAGTACCTCTCTGTAAGTGGGCTTGTAAATTTCTGCTTTGTTTTATTGTCTTTTTCTTTATTTTCTTCCTTACACACAGCACTGGCCATTAAATCAGGGCTATAACATTCTGGAGATTTCAGTAGGGACAGAAAGAAAACACAAAACTGTACTTGAAAACATTTGAATTTAAGTTTCCTTTAACAAAATGAAAAAAGGATTCACAGAGAGATTGCTCACCTTGATAAACTACTCTGAAATGGAAAAGACCACAGGGTGCAGCTGGGGTGCTGGCAGGCTTCACGCTGAAGTGTAGCTGGACACGAAAAAGTTTGTAGGCTGTCTGCAACTTCTGTAAAATCTAAAATAGGTGCTGCCTGCATTACACTGTGGTCATGACTGTGTCTTGACATGTGCTTCCTCCTGGGGGCTCAGCTTCACATCCATGGCTGAAGACTGCACCTCTGAAGGACAATGTCTGGTCAGCAATGTCATCACCACTAGTGAAACACAGCCTTAGTGCGTGGAGTAGGTAGTCCCAAGCGGTGCCTCCATTTAAGCTAGTGCAGGGTTTGTCCCTGAAATCCTTCACCTGCAACCTTCCAGGACTCCTACCATTACAGTCTGGGCCTTTCTTTGTCTCCGTGCAGGCTGGATAAAGGTGGGAGGAACCCCTCACAGTAGACCTTCAATCTTCACATTCCCTTCAGCAGCTAAACACTAAGGGCAGCTTTGCGATGTCTGAGCTCTCCTGAGCTCTGGCAGGGGCTGTGTACCCCCCGCCCCCCCAACCCTCTTCTGCTCCCAAAACTATCTGGTTTAACATGGAAAAACAGAGGTTGTGCCCCACTTTATTTAAAAACTATGCTGAGCACCCTCGTAAGGCACGAAGCCATGAGCATCTCTGATAAGCAACCAAGCTCTGCCTAATGCAGTTCTGGGAATTGCCTTTTCAGGCACATATATGAATTCTGACAACACCACTGTCACGACAGAAACTTACAATCTACTGGTCTCATCTCTTTGGGTTGGTCAAGGCCAGTGATGGAATGAAACTCAAATAAAATGCACCAGTATTCAAGAGGGCTTGGGTGAGTTTCCTGATGTTTTATATATAAATAAATCAGGATTTCACTTCTTCGGGGAGCAGCACAGGGAATTATTAGTTAAAGTTTTGTCTCATTCTTTGAAAATAATTACGTAAATGATGTATTACAATGCTTAGGGCCTAAGCTGGAATTAGAGGCTGAATGATTTAAATATAAACTTTCTGCAGGGTTGCAATGGATCCCAAATACCTTTGGTATAAACAATCCAAGACAAACTAATTTAAGGAACAACTGGTTCATCAGGAAATATCAATTCTATTGGCAGGAAAGGGTTCTCTTCCATTCCCGTCCTGACCAGGAGTGGACCCCAAAGCTAAAGTTGTGTTTGTATGGATGTAATAAGCCATGTCTTGTGCTCACATGCCAGTGCAGAACAGGAGCTGACTGTATTTTCTAGTATCAGGAATAAAGTAGCATTGTATGGAAATAACTGCAAAGGCACAGGAGGGGAGCAAGCCTCACAGTTACAGATACGGGACAGACACCTCTAATGCTAAAAGCAGTATCTGTGCAACTTGGAAAAACACTCCAGAGAACAGAAATTCCCTGTGACTGCTCCCAGGAGCAAGAAAAGAAACACGGTCTGGGGACTCAGCACAAGTATCAGAGCCTTCATGTCCCAGCTCAGTTAATAGATGTGCAGTCAGTAACTTAAATGGGGGAAGAAAGCTGTCGGCCAGTGACTTTTCACTACAGGAAACAACTGCACGTCTTACACAGAGGTGCCTCCGCATTACCTGTCACTTTCAAGTCAGTGTTAGCTTAAGTTTTGTCTTAAAAAAACCCCAAACACTCAGTGCTCTACAGAAATGGAAATATTTTTCTTAAAGAGAGAATAGAAGCAAGACTGATGAAATAAAGGCGTGAAAAAACAAACACAAGTCTGGCTCTGGTGTATTTATTGATGAGTTTAGTAAAGTGAAGAGTAGAGAAACAGGGTACTTGAGGGAAAGTACATTAGACTTTTTTTAACCCTTCTTATTTTTATTTCCAGGGTGTTCAACTGACTGTCTGAAGGTTATTTTCTCAGCTGTGAATGATTCATAAGAAGAGAATAAAATCCGAAAAGAACATTCTCGAAGTAACACTTTACCATAAAAAAACCACATCAGCACATCCAAACTGTAATGTGAGTACTAAGATTTTTCCAGCCACACCTTAAGTATCTGAAAATAAACTTTGATGTCCTAAAATAATGCTGCTTAAATGTTGTTTGATACTTTTTTAGGCAGTGGCAGCTCTCATTTGATCCTCCCATCTAAGTCCCTTTCTCTGTTCTTGAATTACAATGTTCTCTACTTTTTCCTTTGCATATTTTCTCTGTAATTACTGAACTTTACTTCACAAATAGCTACTAATATAATATAGAATCCAGACTATAAAGAAACATTAAAGACAAGGTTTTTTTAAAGCTACTTAGATATCTAAAAATGCAAATAAGCACTAACTACTTTTGAGAGTACAGATATCTGATCTGGGGCAAGTTTGGTTCCTAGATGCCTTGAAAAAGTGTATTTTCCTAGTTGGTCATTTAAATATCTTCAAAAGATCTAACCCAAGTGCCCAATTCTAGTCTCATCTTATGAGTCGCCTTTAAAATCATGGAGGCAGCCTCCAGTCCTGTCTTAGTCCACCTCTGCAAAATTGTGCATGTATTTAAGCTTATAAACAGTCCCAGTGGAATCAGAGAAAAGACGTCTGGCAGCAAACCAGACAGATATTAAAGGGGAAAAGCGTGATAGACTATAAAGAGATTGTATTTATAATGTGTATACAAGCAGGAGGATAAATTAAGGCTGCATGGATGTTTTTCAGCTTGCATTTCAAGCACGTGTTTTTTTAACTTTAGGCCCCAGTAAAGAAAAGTGTCAATGCTCCCAAAGGCATTTTGGCCCCTGCTCTTCTATGCTAGTGGAAACCAGGACTGAAGCAATGAAACATAGGTGGTTGTTTTGAAATGGACCCAAGTATACTTTTGAAATGGGATTTAAAAAAACCCAACCAACCAAACCAAAGTATTTTCTATGTTACTATATTGATAATACAGTTTAAATCCAACCTTCAGTTCAGTCTAGCTGACTATAGTGCTGCAAGAAAAAAACCTGGAAAAAACAAAATTCAGAAATTTTGCCTTGTCTTTTATGCTACTTTATGCTTCTTTCTTTCTGACATGTGCCTTTCTTTGTCCCCCAAGAGAAACTATGCCTCTTTATTACACAGTTAAAGTAAGTTTATATATTTATTCACTTTGTCTAAATTTACAAAAGGGCTTCATATTTAAGTTGCAATACAGCTGTCACTTAGTGAAACCTTTAGAAATGGATTAAGTTTTGCAAGTGCTGAACTGACCAAAATGTCACTGAGTGAAACCCCATGAATTTGTATAAATTGTAGAAATGTAGAGTTTACCAAAACAGAAGCAGCTGCCTACTTCCTATTCCTCTTGCTTGAGTCTCTCAGGGGGAGAAATCCTTTCCAAAAATCTGGGTTAGATGTGCTGTAGGCCATCTTCAGGGGGGCCCATGTTTGGACTGGTATCTGTGCCAGCAGTGCAAGCCGACACACCTTTGAAAGATTTTTTTTTGGTTGCTGTAGAGAGCTGTGACAGTGAAATGTATTTCAGCAGGAGCTAGCAGCCCAATTACAAATCCAAATAATGCCAACTGATACCCTTTGGCTCTTGTGAGTCCTTTTCTATGTACCTATCTATGCCACAGTCACACCAGCATGCCAAATTATACGTGTACCAACTGTGGTGGTGAAGCGAGAAGCTCCTTGGTCTGACGGGCAGCTACATGGCCTATGTGCTGCTCTCTGAAGATTGGTCTAATGTCAGAAGGTACCATTTTTATACCTAAGTGTATCCCGTGTGTGAGGTAAGCAATCTTAAATAATACTCTGTGAGAATTGGCATTAGTTTAGTTACAGGCATCTACATCAAGAGAGGTCACTGCTAATGGCTGTTATGAAACCCACGATAAAGAACTGTAGAGATGATCCTACACAAAACAGGCCATTCCTGAAAGTGAATGTATAATTCCTCTGTTAATCAGTTTTGATTCTGACTACTTGTGAAGTTTTATGTCTCCTACCATGTCTGCAAAGGTCAATTCACACATAGTCTGAGTCTACAACCCTCCTGAAAGTCAGTAAGGGCAGACTTCTGCCTGCTATAAATTCTTAGAATTGTTTCTCCACAGAGAGGGAGGAACGTGGAGTTCATTTGAGGTCCACAACTCGTTCTTTTCCCATTAGAGCTGGAAATGCTTTTAGAGAATACAAATATCTAGTACTCATAAAAAGCAAAAAGATGCCTGCCAGATACAGGAGCTATATTTAAAGCCAGTAGATCAGGCGGGAGGATGGCACGGAACTCAGGTTTCTGAACTGGGGGATTGATTGGATTGGGCAGGCAGCTGGCAGGAATTTTTAATCCCGGAGGAGCTGGAATACCCGACAGGAATGAGAAAGCAGGATGAAGGATGAAAAGCAAACCAGTACCTGCATTTTTGCCTTCTGAAGATGTAATCACACAAATACGTGCCTTGCCTGAGGAACTGGCATCCTAGTTAAGAGGCTGGCTCAACCCACTCAGGAGGCAGAGCAGCAGTTGCAGCTCCCGCTGGCTGGAGCATAAGGGTTGTTCTCCATACGATGCAGCATTTCCTTCCTAATACACTGGCAAACACCAGCAGAGCTCCCTGCAAAGAAGGCTGTTCAAAGTGACCACGCTGCCTGCTGTGAGACTGCACCAGTGCAAGCCACTGCGTTCTCCCTCCTTTGAGATGAGTTAAGATGAAGAAATCCAAAGGAAGTTTTAAATTCATAAAGCTCCCTAATCCCCATTCTAAATAATCCCTTAGGAAGCTTACATTAATGTAAATTTCATATAATCTCATTGTCCAAGATGATATCTGCCACCCCAGTATTAGTCCCGACAGATCAACATTGGCATTTAACTAGGAATACAGGTTTGCAGTTACACATGTGCATTAAGGCTGGCTATAGATAATGGTGTAGGTATTGTCAGGGAATTATCAAGTCCTCTTATTTTCCTAAAGCCTCTTGGTTGCTACTTAACCATGAATATTTAAGAAGCAATCACAAGAGGGTTTCTAACTATCCAAGAATGAAATTTGCCAAATGCTACCATTTGAAGTAGTAGGCAAGTTGCTGGCATTAAATTAGACTTTGATAAATCTTTGAAAAGTACTGCCTGATTTAGGTGACTCTGCATGTGGCCCTTTGTAGTGATGCTGCTAACTCCACATGGGCTGAGTAAGGCCAGGTAAGAACGGGGTGTAAAATCCTACAAGCTTGATTGTGCATTTACTTCGGCTTTACCCTGTGTAGTTCTGGTTGTTGCCACCAACTTCTATGTGCTACTAGGGTTCAAAGCATGACATTGCCAATTTGGCAAGAAATTATCATATCTTACATCTCTTTAATTTCATAAAAGGATTTCTGTTGCTTTCTGAAAAAATTGCATTGGTGGTGGGACATGTAGGGCAAGTAATTCTGATGGGCCACCACCAACCCAATTTGGTTGGATGGTCCTTTACAGTTGTTCAACAAGTGGAGCTAGGAGACAGCCTGTACTATCTTGATGTTGAATATTTACAGCATATGCCACGTCTTCTCTTCAGATGCTCACCATAGATGCATTGCTTCTGGTCACCCTCAGCTCTCACAGGGAATGGAAAGTCTGTCTCTGCTAGAACTTGAATTGTAATGTTTGTCTGTGCCATGGGCCCAATGTAAATGTAACACTGTACCACATTTTCTCAAAGCTGTAAAATTGGTCTCTGTCAAGCCACCTTTTCAAAAATAGTTTAGCAGTTGTCAGGAAATGGGTATAATAAGGATCTCTTTAAGTCAGAGATCCCAAGTCCATACTACAAAGGGACTCTCAGTAACTTCTGAGATGCCATGACAATTTACAAGCTCTTCTGCCTCTTCCTACAACTTGTAGACTATACAGAAATATTGCTCTTACTCAGAGATACTGTTTCAGCCTTGCTTAGTCTCTAGGCAAGCGGCTATTTGATGAGCCCCAGGCACAGAAGTGATACGTGTTTTACATAGACCATGTCTCCTTACCACTGGGAAAAAAAGCCCTGTATCAATTCATTCCAAAGTGGAGCTGAATTAGGGGTGGGCATTTCCTGCTATCCGAAATTCAGATAACCTGCAGTGTTATCTTTCATATCCATTTCTGTGGCTAATTTGTGTATGTATGTTTACTTTCAGAGGACTCTGAATATTGATTTTGGATAAAAAGTTCTGCTTAACATGAGTTACAAGTTCTCCTCTAGTTCCCATGAGAAAATCTCAATGGACCAGGACCTTTCATTTTAACTCCTTTTTTACAATCTACCTGCCTTTCTCCTCAATCTCAAGCCATATGGGCATAAATATCTGAAAATTCACAAAAGGCTCTTGCATTAGGAAAATTCAGAGTGAAAATGAACAACAAAAAAAGTAAATTCAAATAAAAAAACCTTGATAGAAACTAGCTAATGTTTTTTCTGGCTTTCAATCTGATTTATTTTATGCAACATTGTAACATGGTTATCTATGTAAACAAATAGCCCTAAACACTTTCTTTGAGCAGGTTTTGATTTTGCATTGGTTTTTGGTTGGTTTTCTTTACAAGTTTAAACAATTAATCAAATCCATGCTGCTGATCAGGAGTGCAAAATAAAGACTCAGAAGAAAGACTTGAAAGTGCTACGAATGTGAGAAAACAAAATGGAAAAATGCACATTAAGGGAAAATAATATACTTTTAATCAATGCATAATCCTTGATCCAAGGGGATCATGAAGACACAACAAATAAAAAAGAAAGTAAAAACCAGGTTTTCTCCAGAAAGAGTTAAATATTTGGTTTTGGAAAAGAGAAAAAGACATGGGATCATGGAAAGGAGAGAGTTTGAAATGTAGTTTAAACATTAGACAGGGTCAGTCAAAGAGGAGGGAAGAAAACCCCAAATTTCTGAGTTTAGGGGTATGATACTTAGACATAGAAATGCAACAATGAACTGTGGCAAGAATGCTATATGTGCAGATAAGGGTAAGGGATGAAAGAGAAAAGGGAGTGGTTTAGATGAAGATACTAAATGTCAAATTGAGAATCTCAAAAGTACAGATCAGAAGGGGCCACTGACAGAAGGAAAAATGGGAGACACCTGAAAGGACAGAAAGATCAAGTGTTTTATTAGCAATTCTCCCAGACATCCCAGGCGACTGCTGGAAAAAGGACAGCTCTCCATGACTCTACAAAAAGGAAAGAGAAAGAAATATGGACATAGTAAATGTTCTTGGCTAAATGAAGCAAGGATTTGGGAAGGCCACTAAATACAGCAGTGGAGAAATAGGGCCTGAGATCACGAGCGTGTGTACCAAGAGGGTGATACTAGCTGATATGTGAGATGGTTCAAAAATACCACCTGTGAAAGACAGCATTAGAAATAGGAAGATGAAGGAGGAGAGCAGCTTGCCAGAAGGCTGTGCCAACGACCCTAACATTAGCACTAGAATTAGCAGGGTACTGATTCATACAAAATGATAGAAGACGATGCGTGAAAAAAGGTGGAAGAGGAAAGAAATACAATTGTGAACAGCAAAATATCATATTGCATCATTTATACAGCTTAGGAGGCACCAACACAGCTAGAAGAAAAGCAGTGGTTGTAAGTAGTAAGTGGTTGTAAGAAGTAAGCTGTCCCCTTGTGTGCATGACATGGTGGCAGCCCCACAGCACCTCTCAAGAGAAGTGGACGACTTTGGATGAGAAACCCAGCAACTAATTCTCACACATTGAAGTGTATTTTTGAGTAGTGGGTGTTTTGGAAGAACTTCTCCAGAGAGTAGAGCTCTTCAGCTTCACTACTGAGCAGGGGCTGGGAAACATCCCTCCTGGGCCATGTCTCTCAGCAGCCCTGGGTCCCGCAGAGCTTTCAGACATCTGGTCAATATATCACAAGTGGTGTTTCGTTTACATTTGCGGTGAGGTTGCACCATCCCAGTGGACCACAACTTTCTCTGACAGATGAGTCACTACCCTGGCTTCTCAGAATGAATGAGGAGGCTGGGAAAAAGTCACAGATTCTCTAAAGATGGGGGATTTCGACAGGTTGTATGTCTTTCAGAGCAAGTTCCACCTTCAAAATCCAGGTCAAATAAGTAAAGAAAACCATGGATTTTAAATCAAAAGATTACTACAGGAACATTATCCACAGGGCTCTGTGGGATTTATGTGACCTTCAGATAAGCTTGGCCAAGAGAAAAATGTACTTTTCATAAGCTTGTTCTAAAATATTTAAGCGTGCAAAATGTGTTGATTTGACACACTTTCTGAATGTAAAAGACTTTCCATCTGTATTTTAACTACGTAAATAGTTAAGAGAGATAACAGGGACACATACCTCTCTCACAGAATCTATAAATCTGTGTGGGACTTTACTTACTGGAATTTCAACAGAAATGTCTTGGTTCATCAGAGTATCCTTTGGATGGAATTCACATCAGATACTGCACAATAAGAAACCAGAAGTTTGTGGGCCTAAACTGTTCTTGGTTCAGTTTAGCCATAGGCATTTTCTTTCCCCCACCCTCCCCCATATTTTCACTGTCTTGTAACAATCCAACACATTTTCTGAAATGCTTTTAGAAATAGATAAACTCTCCTCCACCAGAAAGAACAGTAAACAAGGCTTTAGCCAAGCTGTTTATTGAAAACTCAAGATTCAAGTAAGCAAGAGGTTGTTTCTCAGGGTTTAATTATAGACACCATAATAGATTCTTTATTACACAGGTTTCCCCAAGGGCTTCATGAAATGTTTTATTCTTCTTGTAAAATAGAAAAATTATCCCAAACCTTTTAAAAAATTAACATTGGTGGACACAGAAAATGCCTAAAATGGGTTTTGAAAAATGTCACAAGCAGCATGTCACCAACAGACTGAGATTTTTGGCTGTGGTATGATTACACCGGTTGATCCCCACACTTGAAGATGTATAGATGAGCTGTGATTTACTCAGTAAAGTCCAGCACCCCCATTAATGCCACCTGTAACAGTGAACTGCATTGGTGCATCAACTCCAGTACAGTAAATCAAACCAGAGTTCAGTAAGCTTTTGAGTTCATGTCCTTCATAAGCTGATTTTTTTTTTTAATTTCTGCATTTACTGGACATGGTGTTGCACAGAAGGAGCTGGATACTGGGCATGGTGTTGCACAGAAGGAGCTGGATACTGGGCATGGTGTTGCACAGAAGGAGCTGCATCAAATCCAAATACCGAAATGGCTGAAAGGGAGAGAACAGCCTTGCTTTTTGACCTCTTCAAAGATCAAGTAAGGGTTTGTTTCAAGCAGCTTCAAGAAAACAAAACACATCTGAAGCTGCTGAGTTCCTGCTCTTCATCTTCTGCAGCAAGAATAAACCATGGCCAGAATTCTTGAACAAGGACAAAAAAAAAAAAAGGCACCCCTCCATTAGTTCTCAGAAATTAAGCATGTATTTTCTGTGTTATTTATTTTTTCTTTAAATATTAAAAGCACCAAGCTTGTAAATATTTACTGTTGCACTGTCTACAAATACCAAAGACACCAGTGAACTATCAATGTGAAGTGCTAATGTCTGCCTGAAGAAAGAATCCCAAGGGGGCACCAGTTCACCCAAAATGCACCGAACTGCTCAAAGAATTGCTTTTGCCTCCACTATACTTACTACACTTATAAAGGTTCAACTCTCCACCCCAAATTTTGTGTTCTTTCCTTGGAATTCCCACCTCCTTCAGCCCACAGCCCTTTTTCATCATTTCAAATTTCTTTCATTAGGTACACCTAGGCACCCAAGCCAGACACTCCAGAGAACATTGCAGCCACACTTGCTATTGCACTGCCTATTTTGTTTACTTGTATAATTACTTTTTTCCTGATTACACACTTTCACACTTTGCTAAAATATTTATCTACGTGCTACATGTTGAATAAAATTCTCCAGGTCAGCTAGGGAATCGTGAAGGGAATAATTGGTGTCTTGACTTCTGAGAAACTTTCGAAGGGTATCTAAAGCACTCAAAGCCTCATTTTTTGATGGTAAAGGCTGTTCAGCTCCCTGAAATTGATCACCTGCATCCTCATCTTCATCACCAACAAATGTGCCAGCTTTATCTGAGGTGCTTTCTTTGGCATGCAGCCTTTCAGGATTTGTGGGTATTTCACAAATTTCCAAGCAATCATCTAGAGCTGCATATTCCTCTAAAGACAGACCTTCTGGAAACTCCACTCCAGCTGCCCGTGCATGTGCAATCACATCAAAATCACTTTCAAACCCTGCATCAGTGCCATTTGCCTCGGTTTCTAATTTGAATCCTGCTTCACTGTAACTTTTTACAATAGTCTCTGGTGTTATGTTCCTCCAGCACAGGTGCAACATCTCAATTGCATCAAGAAGAGTCAGCTTATACTCTTGATTGCCTTCTACACAGTCAACAAATCTCTTGATAAGACAGCTCCTGTATTTAATCTTCAGACTCCTGATAATCCCTTGTTTCATAGCTATACATGAAGAGGAGTCTGGAGGAGAGAACACTAATTTGACTGATGTCAGGTTCTTTACTTCTGTGTGAGCTGGGAGAGATTCAGTAAGAATAACTACTTGTCGCTGCTGTGCTTGAAACCTGTCATCCAGTTTATGCATCCACTGTTCAAACACTTCTGAAGTCATCCACGCCATATCATTTGCTTCATAATCCACAGGTAGTGACTTCACATCTTTGAAAGAGTGTGGATTTTTGTGTTTTCCTATAACAAGCAAAGGAAGCTTCTCAGAACCATCCATACTTGTACCCACCACTATAGTTATTCTCTCTTTGCTTAGCATACCTACAGAACAAGTTTCCCCTTTAAATGCAAATGTTTTATGTGGTAACATCTGATACAACAATCCAGTCTCCTGTATATAAAACACATTTTTTGGCTGATAATCATTTAAAGGGAGAACATTTTGGTACCAAAGAGCCGGAGCACCCACTGCAGCAGCAGCAGCAGCCGCTTCTACTGGCTGAGCCCTGAAAACTAAACCATATCTTGACTTGAAACGGTCAAGCCAGCCATTACTGCACTTAAAATCACGATGCCCAAGCTTCTGTGCAAAATCGTTAGCCTTGAGGCGCAACATAGGACCGTTCACTGGCACATTCAAGCACTGAGCTATTCGGTACCACTTCATCAGTGCCTCCTCCAGGTCGGTATGAAAGGCTGTCCTTAGTCTTTTTCTTTTAGGATCAAACCGTAAAGACTCAAAGGCTTCCAAAACCTTTTCTTTATTCTTCATAATTGAGGACAAGGAATTCTTCTTGATGCCGTACTTGGCTGCAATGTCTGCCTTTTTCTTGCCGCTCTCCACAGCACTTATGATGTCAATTTTTTCCTCAATGGAGATGCTTTTTTTCCTCCTCACTGTGGGTTCGGGCAGAGGGCTCCCCGAAGCCTCTGCCATGGTACCGAGAGCCGTGCTCCAGGCACGCACAGCCCACACGGGCCCAGGCACACTCCCGCTCTGCCGCTATCGGCTGGGTGCGGGCGCCTTCGGTGGGGCTGGTTTTCAAGACCGCGCTCTGACCTCACCGGCATGGCACTTGGCAGAGGCCGGAGCCGCCTCCCCATCACAGCTGGCACACGCACGCCAGGGCCGCGCAGCTTAATTCTGCGAGCGCCTTGGCCGAGGAGCGGGCTCCCCGGCCCAGGCGTGCGGCAGGCCCGCGGGCTGCTGAGGCGCCCCGCACGCAGGCCGAGGGCTGGACGGGGCCGTCACCCCGAGGCCAGCTCCGTACCCACACTTCCCCCCCGCGGCCCCTCCGGAGAGGAGCCGCCCTTTCAGAAGCCTCCGCCGGGCGCCGGTGAATAAGAAGCGCCGGCAGGAGAGGAGGAAGGGGCAGGGCGGAGCGGGCAGGGCGCCGCTGACAGGGCGCCGCTGACAGGGCGCCGCTGCCGGCGAGTGCGCAGCGGCGGCCACGGCTCTGCTCGCTACAGCTACGGCTCGGCCGGGCAGAGACCATAGACATGCGTGCAGCAGCCTAGAGAGGCCGCCGGCCACACGCCTCCCCGGCGAGGCCGCCGTCAGCCGCCTTTCCGGCCAGGCGCTTCCGGCTGGTACCGGAGAAGGAAGAAAATAAAGCTGGAGAGGGGACAGCGGCGCCGCCCTGCTCGGCTTCCTCCTTCCCCCTTCCCTCCCTCCCCCCCTCCGCACGACGCCTCCGGGGCGGCAGTAGCGCCGCCGGCAGGTGAGGGATGAGGCCGGGACGGGCTGTTGGGCCCGGGGTTGGCTTGGGGCGGGCCTGGCCCGGCGCGGGGGTCGCGACGGCGGAGCGGGGAGGGGCCCGCGCCCCCTTACTGCTCCGTACCGTCCTACGTGTCGCACGGCGGGAGCGGCTGCTCCTTCCCCAGGCTCCCCGGCAGCCCCTGGGTACGGCCGGCTGGGCCTGTCGGTGGCCCGCAGCCCCTGGTGGGGCCTACTGGGGGGCTGCCCCCGCCCGCCAGCGTCGGCGTCGCCCTGCCCGCCGCCCCAGGTGCCCGTGCTGTAGGTGTCAGTGCTGCGGTGCTCGTCGGGGTCTGACCGTCTACTTACTTGTCTGCGGTGCCCGCGGCAGGGCCCCCCCTCCTGAGAGTGCTGGGCACCTGCAGAGCGCGGGCAGAGCCTGAGCTTGGTGAAAGCTGGGTTCCACGAGAGAGAAAGGGGACCTGATTG
Organism: Laterallus jamaicensis coturniculus; assembly: GCA_022605575.1. Lineage (NCBI taxonomy): Eukaryota > Metazoa > Chordata > Aves > Gruiformes > Rallidae > Laterallus > Laterallus jamaicensis. The sequence goes on from JAKCOX010000005.1 coordinate 31,845,328, forward strand.
TTGGTGGAGGAAGAAAAACTCCAGATGCTGCATAAATCTCATGTCCTAGGGACTTATGACGTGCCCTGGCAATTACAATTACTATTTTAAGTGTGTCAATTTGTCTTTTGCAGCTGGCAAACTATTCTTAAAGCATGGAAACTTTGTGGCAAACAGGTGTTGCTTACAAATTGTAAGCAATTCTTCTAGTGCTGCTTATACGTACATCTCTGACCTGTAATTTTCAATTGAAACTCCCTCATAGCCTTTCATCTTGCAACCCTTGAACTGGATGTAGTGCTTTTAATGCTTGATGGGACTGGTAACAGGGCGTGAGCACTTGCAGTCGGTGGCTTTGTTATCTCGCTAGAAAAGATAACTGAAGGGTTCTTTTGCAGGGCTGGAGAAAGGTGTCATTTGCTCAGTGCAACTCCAAAACCAAACGGCTGACTGAATCTTGTACGTGTTTATGAACACTCACAGTTAGAATGCAAGGTAGAAGCAATACAGAAGAGCATTAGATTGGAAAAATTGGAAGCTGAGGCAATATCTTCATTACCTGCTTATTTCTGTTTTGGTAGAAGTTGAAGCCGTGAGAACCCATAGGGGCATGCTGACCTTAAGTAGGAAGTGTGTAAGTTAGTGGCAGCCCTGTTCTCTCGCCTTTATCTCCACTGTGTCTTGTAACTTTCAAGCATAATTAGATCTTGCAAGTGGAGCTGCCAGGGAATTCAAGAGCCTAAAGAGGAAACTTTGAAGTGATTGCAGCAGAAAGTGTTTAATACAGGCTTTTAAGTTATTTTTTAAAAAATCAATTGATCTTGATCTCAAAACGAATTAGTGATGGTGTTCTTAGTTAGAAATTGAAATTTAGAAAATATACATTAAATCATTATTTTCTGACAGTACTTGCATTTTCTACAGTTTTAAAAGCTTTTGTTGTTTATCTACGCAGTGGAGTAATAAGACAGCAATAGAAGTGTGTAATAAACTTTATTTGGACAGAAGATACCTTGCTTTTACCTTTTATTGGTAATTAAGATAAAAACTTAAGGAGCCAGTGCATCCTCCTTAAGTAGCAGATGTAGTTCTTGAGAATCCCAGGGTTCTAATTTCTGCAACCATAAGTCATTTACTTAAGTAATGTAGCTATGTTAAGAATAAAACCCTTAGTCAAAGCAGATGTCTTGTTGATGATGTTTAAATAATATTTGCACAAATAAGAAAATATGAATTTGCCTTTTTTATGAAGAATCTGTAAGTGTGCTCTTATAACCACTTACTATAATTGCTCAAATATCTCTAAAGCCTTCATGCTAAGGGAAGGTTAGTATCTTGTTCATAAGTTTTTGCTGCTTTTTCCTTTGCCTGTTGAAGAAATCATATCTGAATTCCCAGGGCTTAAAAATTACATGGTTTTATTTATGGTGAGCAAAACTTAAAATGACAGTTTGTAATCTGCTACGTCTTGAAGGTGGCTTTGCCCCTGGGGGCAAGACTTCCAGTAACAAATGCCTTGGTACACTGACTGCACAGAAGCTGTGGCTGCTTTAGCAAAAGAAGTTAATCAATAATGTGGAATCCATACTGTACTGTGGATTAGCAAGCCCTTAGGGAGGGTTGCCCTTTCTCTGATGCCTGCAAGAGAAAATGAAGAACTAGTGACAGAAGTCTATATGCATTTCTCTAATGGAGCCTTAGATCTATGTGTGTAGCTGCCATCCCTGCCAGAATTTCACGTGACCATCATAACTGCTGAATCTCTAAACGTGCAGCAAGTTTTTGTCCTTCCATCCAGCCTTTGATAGTTACATTACCATTTTTTTTCTATAGAAGCAGTCACTGGGGAATTCTGTAGCTAAAGTAGAATGTACAGTTACATTTCTTAGAAAAGGCCCCTTAAATCTTCAGTTTTCCCCTTCTGTTGTGAAGCTTGTCCTTGTGGTCTTGCAGATCGATCTTGAAAGTGTTGATACCGCTTGCAGGTACAGAGTAATATACAAACAATTGAGGGAGGCATGGGCTGTAACACATAGGGTGATTTAATTTGGATTTTAAAAAATGAAATATTTGCCTTCGTGCAGTGGGTTTGTGAGATGGTTCATACATCTAGATTAGGTCTTAAGGCTATCAAGAAAATATTTTTGCTGTTTATAGTGTTTAATAGTTTAAAAAGTGCTGCCATGGCATGTAAGTTCGTATGTACTGAAGTAGGAGAGATCTAGATTAGATATTAGGTAGAAATTCTTTACTCTGAGGGTGGTGAGGCCGTGGCACAGGTTGCCCAGAGAAGCTGTGGCTGCCCCATCCCTGGCAGTGTTCAAGGCCAAGTTGGATGGGGTCTAGTGGAGGGTGTCCCTGCCCATGGCAGGGGGGTTGGAACTAGGTGGGCTTTGAAGTCCCTTACAACCCAAACTATTCTATGAGTCTATGTAAGATACAAACATAACTTCAGGTCCCACTGATGTGGTAGAACTGAGCAACAGGTTGTCTTAACCAAGACTGCCCTACAAGATGAATTTAGCTTCTTGATAACCAGTAGAGCAAAGAAATTGCATTTAATCTTCTAGCCTACCATGGGAATTTTTTATCTACTCAGAAATAAGATTTTGAGCATGGAGGTTGTTTTCAATCACAAGCAGAGTTTGGACAGGACTGCATCGGAAGGCAGCACCGCTGCTGTATGGTTTTCATGTTAAAAATAATGACAGAAAGTTAAGATAGAAATTAGAAGTTATACCTAGCTACTTTGAAAGGCCTTTTGTATTGGTCAGGAAAAAAAATCCAACTTCATTCAGTGATAACTCTGAATGAATTGTTTTTCTGGAGAAAATGTCTTCATTTTGGGCATTTTGTTTCCAACTGAATAGATTATCCAGTGTAATATGATCTAGATGGTTCAGTTTCTCAGCCTTTGTGTCTTTATTTCCCTTGTCATGTGAGCTTTTTACCTTATTAATTATTTGCTTTAATTAATCTGTTTCTTGGCTTGGGAAATTGAAATGTGATATAAATAGTTACCACTTTATGTTTTTTCTTAATCTGGTATGTGGCTACACCCGTATAAAATGGTGCAAGGCTTAACTGAAGTCATGTGTGATTATACTCAATACTGACAGGCTTTGTTTAATTTTTAATGATTGGTTGTCTCCACCTTTCAAACAACTGAGTGAATTGCTATGTCACCTGTAGTTACCAGATATTTGAAATCAAATTTAGGTATTTTATTAAGTTATATTAGGTATGTAACTCACCTTTCAGGATCGCTCTACTCTGAGTTGATTTCTTGTGTGTGCACACTCAGGGAGTAGTTTCTTTGCCTTTGTAGGTGAGATTTTTCTCCTTTTTTTGAGAATAAAATGAAAAGGATTCTGTTTCTGTCAGACTGAACAGCTCACTAGGTTCCAGTAGCTTAGGGTCAGTATGAATTTGCAACATTTGGATAAATCTTGCATCTTAACAAATTTAGTGATCTTTGCAATGGTAGGATATAGTCACTGTAGTGTTGTGGGTGACAGTAAATATTAGCTGAAGGACTTTGTTTGACATCCTGGGTTTGCAAGCTTAGCCACCTGTGTGGGAAGGCTGCTTTGGCAGTGGGACCTTCTCCTAGGCTGCATTCGTAGTCTTGGTTTGACTTTGGAGAGCTAATGACCAGGTCATCATCAAAAGAGGCAGGTTTCTCTTTGCTTTAGCAGAACTTGTGAAGGAAATGTTTTCTAAAAGCCTGCCTGGGTTTCTGTAAGGTGCAGCATCCCACTCCTTCCGCACCGATTAACGCGTGCCAAACCTGTTTTGTTCTCAGGTATGTCAGAACACAGCAATGAATTCACAACACTTGATCAATGTCACCCGGCTGCAGAAGAAGTCCAGTCTGACTCTGAGGTGATTGGGTGATAGCTATAGAAGTGTAAAACCAGCCAATCCCAGCCACAGTTTCAGACTGCCAAAAAAATCTGATATGCACAGCGCTGTGGAGTTCGTATGGGCTAGTTAGACAGGAGCTCACGCGTATGACCTTGAATGGGTGGGTTTGCTTTTGGGACACTCTTAAGAACAATACAGTTAATTCATAACAAAGGATTGGTTCCACCAGCAGTTTTTTCCTGTGCTGTGGTATTTGTTTTGTAAGCTGAATAGTTTTAGGTGGGGCAGAGTCTGAAGTGTGTTGGTGCTGCAGGAATAAAAGGCACCTGGTACTCAAAAGGCAGCAGCCTTCGCGTAACCTTGCTCTAACACAGGCCTTGTGTCCGCTGCTGGAGCAGCGGCTCTTTCTTTTCTTGGGAGCAGATACGGCTTCCACCTTCATTGTAGGGGAGTCCGTGACTCTTTAAATTAAAAATGAATAAATTCCAAAGGTATTTTATATTCAGGCACCCCGATGTGTTTGGAAGGCTGTTTCAGAAAGGTAAAAAGTAACTGTTTTCCTAGCCACTCTAAAGTGCAAATGAAAAAAGAAGATGCTGACTTTATTGCTGTTGGAGTTTCAGTACCAGTGAGTTGGTTTTAAACTTTTTATAAAAATAAACAGCGATTCCATAGATATTTAGTATATCTCCAGATACAATATTTAAAAAGAGTTACTAAAGGATTGATGTCTTTTTCTAACAAAAATATCCACCTCAAATGATTTTCCATAGTACTTATTTCATTGATGCTAATATGCAAACACAAATGTAGGAACTTCTTTATATTTACTTTACAGAATCACTGGGTTGGAAAAGACCTTTGAGATCATTGAGTCCAACCAGACTATTCCTACACATGTTAATTTTTCTTCTGAGGATGCAGTTTCTTTATATTCTTAGTTTAAATCAGCTGTGGGCTGCACTTGCCAAAGGGACACTTTGTTCAGCAGTCACACTCACTGTTCTAACAGAAATACTGAGGTGATTTGGTTTTCTTTCAGATCAGTAAGCTTTCCCAGATTGGATGAGGTTGCAGGACCATGCATCCAGAGGTAAAGAGAAATGGCCATTGTTTTTGGCAGTAGAGCATTTTGAGATAGTGCTGTGGCTGAGAGCAGTTCTTCATTTTCAATAGTGGTTTATTGCACTATTCCCCCCTCTGTTTTGTAGGTAGTTGGAGTACTGCTGTTACCCTCTCTGTTTTGTAAGTGTTGGAGCTGTGTGATGAACCGTTTTGGAGAAGCCATTTGAGTGGAAAAATTACCCATCCCCTTTTTGGACATAGGTCACCTTTTAAGCTGCAGTGTTTCAGCAATCTTGTTTGCTGTACAGATACATTGTTCTGGCCCAGGGAAGTGGTGGCAGGAATGAGGAAACCTGATGGGGGAAGAGATGGAGAGGTAAAGGGCCAAAAAAAAAAAGGAGAGGGATGGAGGGAGATGGGCAAGGACTTGACTTGTGCTTGGCAGCAGTGCTAGCTCAGGCTGTTGACTAAGATGCAGATAGGGATTTCTTCTTCTGGCTGAGCCAAATTAGCAGTTTATCTCACTTAGATATGAAGTGAGCAGCTGAAAAATCTTTGGTGCCTGTCTGTCCTCATTGCAAACTGATTCAACTCATTGAAACTGTGGAAAATCAACCCAGTGGAAAGGTCTATTGTCAGGCTAGTGAGTGGAGTCTGTTTCTGGTGCAGTGAGGTGAGTGGCAGGCGTGTTGTGGTTTGGAGATAGGACACTGTATGGTTCATAGTAGGGACTGGAAAAGGCAAGTAGTGAAACATCCTTCTTTCAGCAATAGGAGATGGTGTTTTAGTTCTGGTGCAATGTGAAACTGGAGTTTGCAACTTTCTTTCTCTGAGGTTGCAATGTAGGCTTGCCTTGAGTAGAGACACCTAAAAAACCCTGTGAATAGCTTCAAAGTTGTCACAGAATCATAGAAGGGTTTGCGTTGGAGGGGACCTCAAAGATCCAACCTCCCTGATTTGGGAAGGGACACCCTCTGCTAGAACAGGTTGCCCAGAGAAGCTAATGACTTTTTGTTTTCTGCTGTATGCATACATGTGCATGGGCATTTATACCTGAATAAATGCATAAACATATATCGATGGATAATATTAGCACCTAACCTTTGTTTTGCCTTTTGTGAACTTCAGAGATGTCATTTTGTTTGATCCCTGCCAAACACAGTGTAGCCCCTGATGGCACAGGGCTTTCCCTTGACACTGTGTTTTCTGGCAATTTGCAGGAAAAAAGCAGAACAAAAATAGCTGTGCCAGCCTGTCCTAATGGGTCAGTGTCGTGCAGGTAGCTGTCACAGGCCAAGCGTTTTGAGAAATACCTCACTTAAAATACCTCATTAAAGGCTATGAACTTCAAGTTTGTTATGTTCTATGAAGAATGACCCCAAAAAACAGCTGTTCTGTGTTCTGGTTGTGGGTGAAGACTGGACTGCATGGAGAGTTCTGTATGCTGGGCCAGTGTGCCTGCGTGGCGTGCGAGCTATTCCTTCCTGGATCCTAAGTGAGAGGCACTGATGGGGAAAGTTAGTGTGTTATAACGTCTCCTTTTCTTGAATTTATAGCACACTGACTTGCTTAAGTGACTTGAAATCTGTTCCATGTATATTTAAAGTTGTTTTTCACAAGCAGTGCCTGAATTACCTTCTCATTTTAGGGAAGTGTTTCTATTTTGTGCGCTCTATTTGAGAGTAGCTTTCAATTCAGTGTTGGGAAGTCAGTTGTAGAGAGAGTCCTGATCCTCAAAAGAGAAAGTGTATCACCTCAGGTGGTATTTCATGGGGGTGTATCCATGTAGCTCTTATGTATGTCTTTTAGAGTGAGTAGCTTGTCCTTGGCCATTTTTTTCACTTCTCTCACCTCTGTAAAAGGCAGGATTTACTCAGAGCTCAATGGACTTCAGTCTCCTTGCTTTTGTGTTGCTTTTTTGCAAAGCTGGTCTGTTATGATGCTAGTTGAAGAAGCTTATTACACTTTCATAAATGTAAATTGGTTTTTGTAGTTACCAAATAAAGTTTGAGTAGTAAGCTTTGCTTCAAAAGGCCAACTGGGTTGAAGTCTCCGTACTTTACAGTCTTTGGAAGAAGTTTTGGTAACATAGTTTTGACAGTAATCTGGAGGAACATGTTTATTGGAGACCACAGGCAGTGACCAGTTGGAATAAAAGCGTGGGAAACCTGAAAGCTGGCTAAGGACATCAAGCTAACTACTGTAAATGAAGTGATAGGTGAAAATTGGAGAAGTAATAGCAATGGGGTATGACAGAAGATGCTGCCAATTAAGAATGGTTCAGGTGATCCTGAGTAAGTACCAGTAAAATTTTGGTGTTGCACAACCTGTGAAAGCTTCACATATGGTTGGAGAAGCTGCTGGTACTTTGGCTGGATCTTAGACTGGGCCGATTTCTGATCCTTTGACTGGAAAGGGCTAGTTCAGTTTGATGACTGGGGAGCTTTAAGGGAAAAAAGAACCTAGTCTCAAGTATGTGTTGATGTGTGCCATGTTTTGTGGTCTTGCACAGGTGCACAGGCTGTTTGAAGACCTGAGGTAACTTTTATGTATGTTAAGGAACAAACACTGCTTTGGTTGTATGGGGTTTTTTCTACTGTTTACACTTCAGTTGACTAATGAAGCTGTCTTTCAGAGTCAGAGGTGGCTTTTTAAGACAACCAACCTTTTCAGCTCCTCTTAGCTTTGAAGAGTGTTAGGGTGCTGTTTCCTCAGGTCCTTTTCTTCTGAGAATCTCTCTTCTAGGTTATAGCTCAGGTCATTCTTGAAAGCTGTGTTTCACAGCTGCTGCTACTGTTCATAATGCAGCTGCATTTTGAAACTAACTTTCATTCTTCAATTGCATTGGTGTTTGTAAATTCTTGTTTCTGCATTTTGCTTCAGATTCACTGCTGGTGCCTGAACAGGAGTTGCATCCCAACAGTTTAGCCAGAAGGTGGTGCTAGATCATGATAAGAAACAAGCTATACTGTTTTCAAGTTTGGAGGCAGGACTTTTTGTAATGCATGATTAAATTCATTGCACTTTTCTAATACTTCTTGCTCATAATTAGCTACTACAATTATTTTTTTTAGCCAAGTTGACCTTTTTTATGGTTTGAGATACATAAACTACTGTGTCAAATACACAGAAAAATCTGGCCCATGTCTCTTACGTCTGACACCCCCTACACCCCCCACCCACTCCCACCCCCCCATATAAATGGGTTCAATTTTTGTGTTTCTTTTCTCTTAGGGCTTGAAACTTTAAATTACTTGTCTGAGCTGTGCTAGTGTATTGATGTGATTGGGGTATGTGATTAATGTATAGTGTAGCATAATGCTGCCAATAGGAGTTCGAAATAAAATCAACTTATGAAACTTATACATCGAATATTTTCATATAGGTGACTCATTGGAAATTCAGACAAATGCTAACCTGTTTCTTCTTATGCTACAGGAAGGTGCAATGGCTCAAGAATCTCCCAAAAATTCAGCAGCAGAAATTCCTGTGACTAGCAATGGGCAGCTAGATGATTCTCATGAGCACAGCTTTAACAGGGTAAGAATTTTTTTGCTTTCTATCATGGTATCGTCATCAGAAATGCTAAATTTGTAATGCATGGCAGACTTCACATAGTTTTCTGGAACTTTAATGGAAAAACTCATTTGAAGCTCATAAATTAATGTTAAAGTTGACATAACATAACATGATTGCACAGTGCAATAACCTTTTTTCTGTGAGCCATGATAACAGTTGCAAATGTTTCTGAACTTGAATTAGTGTAAAGAATTGGGTGCTCTGTAGAGAAGGGCTACGAAGATGACTAAGGGCCTGGAACATCTATCCTATGAGGAAAGGCTGAGAGAGCTGGGGCTGTTCAGCCTGGAGAAAAGAAGACTGAGGGGGGACCTAATTAGTGTTTATAAATATCTTAAGTATGGGGTGCAGGGGGAATTGGCCAGACCATTTTCAGTGCTCTGTGGAGACAGGACAAGGGGCAATGGCTGCAAATTGGAGCACAGGAAGTTCCGCACCAACATGCGGAGGAACTTTTTCCCAGTGAGGGTGAGGGAGCCCTGGGACAGGCTGCTCAGGGAGGTGGTGGAGTCTCGTTCTCTGGAGATATTCAAGACTCGTCTGGATGCCTATCTGTGCAGTATGAGCTGGGGAGCTGCTTTGGCAGGGGGGTTGGACCCGATGATCTCTCGAGGTCCCTTCCAACCCCTACAACTCTGTGATGCTGTCTCATCCTTCAGGATAGTGATTTTTAATCTGACCATTTTATTCATAAAACAGGGCAACCTGAGACTTAGCATGTTCTGTGAATTCAGACTGCCAAATCTTAAATGCTTTATGAAGTAGTTTTAAATTGTTTGAGGCAAGATATTTCTATGGGGTATTAAGTTCAGAGGCAACATGCCTAAATGTGAAGACATTCATGTTCTGATTCAAAGAGAGAAATAACTGTCTTGTGTAGAAGCTGACAAATCACCACGGTATTGCTGTATAGATGAGATGCATCAGAATCCATCTTGTGTATTGCACGTTGGAAAAAAGTTACAATTCCATAATGGTCTATATGCAATTTCGAGTTACTTCCCTTAACTTTGACACATTTTACTACCGGTTCTTATGTTTGGCAGCAGAGGGTGCTGTGGTGTAGTTTATGGAATCTGGGGCTGGGTTTCCTTACTTTTATTTTCAGTTTCAATTGGAAATATGACTAGATAATTATCCACATTTACTGGGTATCTGTTGAGATTTAAATTTTAAGGCAATCTCTAAGCTTTAAAAGTCTAATACTGACTTGCAGTGCAGGATTATTTCTGCAAGAAATATGGAGAAGAACTTTCAACATTTTGTTCTGTCCTACTGAAATGCTGATTGAGGGGGGGAGGGCACCTTCAAAAGTTTTGAAAAAACAAACAAAAAAACCCAACAGCAAACCAGACAAAACGTGTGCATCCTCAATGTTGGCAAAATAAGAATCTAACTAACAATAATTTATCAGTTTTGCAGTTTTTCCATTAAAGCTAACACTAGAAGGCATACTTAGTTTGCTACAACTATGTTGGTCGTGCTAATTTTTTTCCTGACTGTTTAAAAGTGTAAAGTATTAGGGGCTTTGTCATTCATAGTCAAGTATGTACATTTGTCATTAGTGACTCTAAGCCTTGAGAATGCTGATTTTTAATCCAGCAATTCATAAAATAGGAAAACAAGCATTTAAATATATATTACAATATAGCTTTAATAATATATTTATTATAAATAAAAATTAAATTTAAATATGTAAAAGCAAGTATTTTAAAAATACTTTAAATCAAAATACATCCTGAAAACATCTGAGACCATTTAACTATGATTGCAGCATAGCTATGTTGTCAGCATGGCTGTAAAAAGAAAAGTATAAAGTTCATAAGATGGAAATGCATCCATACCAAAGTTCTTATTACAGAATATTGCACTTATTACTAGGCATTTTTTCTACTGCTGAATGGGCCATGATTTTTTTATATGGATAGTACTGCAATGAGGCTTATTCCTTAAGTTTTGTAATTAGGTAAGATCTACCAGTAACATAATATAAAATTTAGACAATGCTTAATGAAATAAATTTAAGACTAAATTTTGGTGAAGATGTACTGATGTTATGGGGGGGATAACAAAAATATACCTTGAAGTGATAATGAATTTGGGCTCACATGGAAGTAGAGAACCACATCTGCTGCTTTTAAACCTGATGATCTTGATGCTGCTGTGACTTGACTGCTGTCTAAATTCTTTTCCATATGTAATAATTGCTTCTTCAGTGTAACGTATCAATACTTATTAGTTACAGTAAGTGTCACTTGGGCTCTTGTTCGCTAGGTCATAGATCTTGTTCTAGGCTAAGGTGGGTTTTATTTCTGGCCACATAGGAAAGTTCAAGTATGTTTTGCAGACACACTCATCATTTTCCTAGCTTGGTTTTAACTGTATTTTAAAACTTCCACAACAGTGGATCCAAGTATTTGATCAAGTTGCAGAAAATGTATATTGTGCAAGCACAGTTGCATTGGCTGCTGTAGTTACTTTCATAGTGCTTATTCTGAGATCAGTAAAGATGAAGTGCACTTCAAATAACTTTTTTGAACTGTCTCATACACGTTAACACCTGCTTGTGTGACCTAAACTCAGCAGATGTGATAATCAGGGCTTCTTACAAACAAAGAAAAATTTCTTGGAATTAACATCTAGGTATGTTTACTAATCTGTTAAGTCTCAAATTCTAATATTTAGCTTCTATTCATCTTGCTTTGTGTTTGTTATTTCTAATGCTTAATGCTATGCTTTCTCTTTTTTTCTTTGCCAGGTAATTTTTTTTTTTTGTTTTAACCTAAAGCAATATGCATTGTACCACAAAATCTCTGTGCCAAGTTTTCAGGGGTCTTTTTTCCTGTCTGCTTGTGGAAATGACAAGTCGGGTACTGCTTTTTAGGATGTCACTAAAGAAAGGGACAAGAAATCATTCCTACTTTAAGTTGTGCTGTTACCACAGTGCTCAGTAAGAGTATGTGACCACAGTAGAACTTAGATTATTCAAATACCAATATACTGATTTCAATTACACCTTCTTGGGAAGGAACAAGGTTATTTGAGTTTTTGGGTTTCTTATGATCAGGGTGCTGTTCATCTAGATGTTGTATAATTCTGATATAAACAATAAAACATCGTTTATCCTGCATTTTTAATTTGGTCTTCCAGAGCTATTTGGCAACAAGCATTTGACCAGCTTTGATTGTATATTTTTGATAGGCTGAGAGGTGTTTGTACAACCTTTTCTTCAGGGTTCTTCAATTACAAAACTAAACTTTCCTCTAGACGTGCCTTCTGTTTAGCACTTCCATCAGACCTCATCCATAAGCTGCTCAGGCATGAAAATGCACATTTATTTTCCACCAAATGTGGTATTTGTATGCTCTCAAGCATGAGAAGTACTTCATTTTGCAAAGCAATGCAGTGAAATGTGTTTACCTGCAAATGGCAAGTAGGGCTGCTGCTTCTTTGAAGAAAAATGTCATTAGTTGTGTAGAACATCAGACAGCATAGATTGACATAAAGTCATTTCAGAAGGAAGCATATTAGTTCCAGTCTTGTGGGAATGTGGTATAGCACTGCTTGATGCATCATCTTGGTTTCTTATGTTTAAGAAAAAGAATCAAAAGCGTATTTATAAGGTAACTTAAAAGTTTGCCTGTCAAGTCTCATTCAGAAGTATGCTGCTACATTGTAGTTTTGTCTTGTTTGTAATAGTAAGAGATGCCTGTGGAATTCTGACAAGTTTTATCCTGTCTGTATGATGGATGGAAACTTTTTTTAACTAGAAAAAGGCTGTAGCTTCAGTTGTCATTGGATAAAATGTCTGTTGTCCTTTATTTTTATGAAAAAAAGCCTGACCCAGTCCTTTTCAGCTTTCCAAACTCTGTTGGAACTCCCTTAAGCTTTAAAAACTTGGTGTATAGAACTAGTTTGTGAATGTCTGGATGTTTGTTAGTCTGTCTTAACAGGAGACTTGAGGATTTCCTAATCAAACATGTTTTTCTTATTACTATGTACAGGAAAACTCAACAAAAAAAGAAGTCTGGTTTATATTCATCACTGATTTATTGCTCTTGTTCCTGACTTCTAGAAGGGTTTTCCTCTGATGCTATTGTAATTATGTGATTAGTGTTCTAATATTACTGAGGGGAATGGGAGCTGAGGATGATGGGAAGGAGTGAGTATTTTCTAAATTCAATAATATTCCATATGGTGTGAAAGCTGCATAGGAATAAATTAAATTAATGAAAAAACCTTTTCTGCCTGGAAAGGTATTCAGAAAGCTTTAAGCTATTTGTTATATTTACAATCTTGTACAAAAACTGTATGAAGTTCTTACCAGTCTAAGTCACTAAAATTTTTGTTTCAATGGTTTCCTTTCATTTTCACTGTAGACTCTTTTCTCCTGGCTCTTTGTACTTGTGGGGACAAAGCCTTTATTAAACCTGTATATAATGCCAGTAATAAAATTTAGGCTGCAAAAGATAAACTGAAACTCACAACAAAGTTAATTTATCTTATTAGAATTGTGAAATAAACTTTGGGATCTGATGAATCTGAGTGTATGTGTTCAGTGTCTTGTTCTGTAATTTGTTGCCAGACTGCACAAATAGGTGTCAGTTCTTTTTTGTCTTTTTCCTTCTGAAAAAAAATTGCTCATATTCTACCTGAAACACCTGAGTTCATCTCTCAGTTTTTTGCTATTTTGACTAGCATAGTAAATTTTTACTTTGGGCAATTATGTTTTAATTAATGTAGACTGGTTTAAAATGTATTTGTGTCAGTTCTAGAAAACTGTTTTTAGGAGATAAAACAAGGCCATTCTTTGTGTTGCCAAGTGGTCTGCTTCAGACAATCTTAAAACCCCAAAATATGAATGTTCATTTTGAGAGTAGAAGGGAAACGACTTTAAAACTGGACTGTAGTATGACATTAGGAAAGTCTAAAAGGCTGTAATAGAAGAAAGGATTATCTGAGCAGAGGAATGTGTTGGAGAACAGAAGAGATGTTGGTCCATGGTGTTTGCTGCATTAGCATAGATTAAAGCCTTCAGCTCTCTTCCTATTTATTTTTATGCTTGATTTTATATTGGCATGAGGATCTAGTAGCTGAAGAGGAACTGAGTGATATAATAAGGCAAAGAGAAGAAGAAAATGCTGAATGTGTACATGGAGCTCCACTTGCACACAGTTAGGGTGAGACGTCTAGAGCCAGTTACCTTGCTGTATGGATCACAGAATCACAGACTGGCTTGGGTTAGAAGAGACCTCACAGATCACCTAGTTCCATCTGTTTGCTGTGGGCAGGGCCACCTTCCACTAGACCAGGTGGCCCAAAGCCCCATCCAAGATGTTGTGTCTATCTACATAACACTTTGTTTCCTGTGAATTATCTTTAGACTGTGAACTTTGCAATAAGACATGCTGTGTATTTTTCCTAAAGGTAACTTGAGTAGTTTTATTTAAAATGTTGCCCATCATTAAAAAAAAAACAGAGCATGTGATTGTTCCCAATTTAGTTCTTCCACTTGAATGGACTCCTTGAACTAGCTAGTGATGTGTGGGGTTTTTTTAAAAATACCTTTATTTCAGGCTATAAAGGCAAGTAAAACCCAAACTTTAAACTTACTGTTGTACTAAGCAAAAGATAATTCTTAGTCATGCTTTAGTAATGAACTGACATAGCTAAGAACTTAATACAAAGTTGTTTGTTGACTTTCTTAGTTTCCACTAAGCTTCAACTAAGCAAGCTTGCTTCTGCTACTCTTTGGCTGAACAGGCTTTGGCTGGTGGAGAAACAATGCAGTTTTGGTATCTTTCCCATCTTTGTTTTAGATGATTATGGAGAGCATGGATGGGAAGTAGCTTTTCTGGAAACAGTCTTGTAATTCAGCCAGCATTCCTTCATGAATGGTGCATTCTGAGTGATGACTTTGCCATGTCTACTGTTTCAACAGGATTGTTATGTCAAAAATTCATACTGGTTCATCTAGATGACCTGTATAATAATTTGATGAATATCCTTGTTGGAGTTCATAGATAAGGCTTACCTTACTAAAACATGCACTAGTTAACGTGGGATTTGAACCAAGGCTTGAAGTGGTTTAAATTACCTATATGATACAGATTTGCATTGTCTTGGCTAGACCAGCTAGCTAGTGCAGCTCTTCAGTGTACCTATAATTCATGCTTTTCCTTCTTTGCACCTTTAGCATGCTAAATAGCTGAGAATAGGGTAGGTAATCCAGCCTTTTGACATCTTGGGAGTCTTCTGAGATAAAGTATGATTTTATACTTCAAGCTTTGGGTTTTGATGGAGTTAGAATATTCGTAGAGTGGCATGGGTTGGAAGGGGCTGTGGGCAGGGACCAGGTTGTCCAAAACCCCATCCATTCTGACCATGAATGTTGCCAGGCAGGGGGCAGCCACATCTGCTCTGGGCAACCTGTTCTAGGGCATCACCACCCTCACAGTGAAGAATTTCTTCCTAGTATATCATCTAAATCTCCCATCCTTCACCTTAAGACCATTACCCCATGGCCTATATTAAAATATTTCTAGCTGGTAATCTCATAAACATGAAATTAGAAATTATGGATGAAGGGTTTTTTTTGTGATGAGGATCCCTTAACAGATTTTTGGTTTTGAAATGTTTCTACAAAATTTGATGAATTCTAAAGACTTGATTTCCCTTTTACAAAGAAGGGGGAAGTCACTTATGAGTTTGAAAGCAGATCTTCTGCTCATCAAAATCTTCATTATCTTGTAGAGCAATGAGTAGTCAAAATACAATCACTGTTGTAGTAGAGGAATCTGTCCTCACTTTGGTGTTTTGACAGCAAATTTACACTTGGTGAGACCAAAATAAAAGCTCTTCACATGTCCTTCTTGACACTCTAAAATCCCCTTTAAGCACTGTCATACCTTCTCTTAAATGTGAAGCTTTTTGCATGTCTCTTCTAACTTGTAGGCTGTTTCTAACGTCCATTTCCTTGTAAATGACTGAAGGGCCAAATTGTTTTCTCAGAATAGTTACAGATTTTGGGGAACCTTTTTTTGTTTATCTGCCCTCCTTGGGGATGGGGGGAAGGCAAGCACATTGACCTGCAAGTATATGTTAAAAATGGAAGCTTACATTGAAGAGTAACTTGAATATTTATAAAAAAGAAAATGGTAGTGTATTGATTATCACTTACTCTTTGACAATTCTGGTCATGTCTGAATCAGCAAATGGTAAATATTGATTTTTGATTCATAGGTGAGGCTGTTTTCATTCAGCAGGGTATACTCAACTGGTTAATACAGGTGTTTAAGTACAGGTTTGAATGCAGTTCTCTACACTGAACTTTGCCTTTTTTGCCAATGAGAAGTGTAAATCTCTGAACAAATATGTGTTTGTGCATATATACCTGCATACATATGTGTATATATATTTATGTAAACAACTCTGTGTGTATATATATATATATATATATATATATATATATACAATTGTAGACCTTAATACATTTTCATGATCCGAATATCAGGCTTTTATTTGAGAAGGATGTGTTGTGATATTCTGGTTATTTAACTCTGTAGTTTGTTCAGCCCATGTTTAACTTCAAATTATACTGCAGTTGAATGTACAGAAATAGCACAGTTGCTTAAACTGAGATATAAACTTTTGTCTTTACAAAACAGATGTTCTGCATTTTAACCTTAAATACAGATCACTGCTTAGATTCCTACTGCAAACATGCTTAAGCAGATTAGCTGTCTGTATTTCTTTGACTACAGATTCAGGTACTGCTGAAAACTATCTAATGTGCCAAGGTGCCTTTAGGAAAAGAAAATAATAATTGATGTCATGTGCTTTCTGTTAAATCAATGCATCTTCTCTGCAATTGGGTTATCCTTTTTTCAAGCCTCTGCTTTTTCAGCTCTTAGTGACTCACTGCGTTTTGAGTTAGATGAATTCTAGTAGTTAAACTAAGCTGAACAAAGGCTTTCCAACATGCCATCGACTGCAAGAACTTAAAGGGAAGTACCAGTGTTGTCAGTTGTGAAGACTCAAACCAGTAGATATCCAGTGTTGTGTTATGCTTAACTTGCGATACCGTGTTCTGTATGTGACTGTGGTTGGTAATGCTGTTCATTTTTTCCTTTGTTTTTGTTTTGGTGTAGTGCTTCAGATGCATAAATATAGCATAACCTGGGGGTCCTGGTTGACGACAGGTTGGCTATGAGTCAGCAGTGTGCCCTTGTGGCTAAGAGAGCCAATGGGATCCTGGGGTGCATCAGGAGGAGTGTGGCCAGCAGGTCGAAGGAGGTGATCCTCCCCCTCTACTCTGTTCTGGTCAGGCCTCACCTGGGGTATTGTGTCCAGTTCTGGGCTCCCTGGTATAAAAAGGACAGGGATCTCCTTGAGAGAGTCCAGAGAAGGGCTACGAAGATGATTAAGGGCCTGGAACATCTATCCTATGAGGAAAGGCTGAGTGAGCTGGGGCTGTTCAGCCTGGAGAAAAGAAGACTGAGGGGGGACCTAATCGATGTTTATAAATATCTTAAGTATAGGGTGCAGGGGGGATTGGCCAGACCATTTTCAGTGCTCTGTGGAGACAAGGCAAGGGGCAATGGCTGCAAATTGGAGCACAGGAAGTTCCGCACCAACATGCAGAGGAACTTTTTCCCAGTGAGGGTGACAGAGCCCTGGAATAGGCTGCCCAGGGAGGTGGTGGAGTCTCCTTCTCTGGAGATATTCAAGACCCATCTGGACACCTATCTGTGCAGTATGAGCTGGGGAGCTGCTTTGGCAGGGGGGTTGGACCCGATGATCTCTCGAGGTCCCTTCCAACCCCTACGATTCTGTGATTATGAACTAGGTATTTCACATGAGTGCAAGTATGGCTCTAGGAATTGGTTGCTCTGACTGTAGGAACATCCTGGGGCTTCAGAGTCAGCAAGATTTCTGTTTTGCTGGAATTCATGGATTTGTAGCTCTTCCTTTTGTCCTTCTCCCTGATGTTGTCTTAAGCTAAAGACAGTTAACTAAGTCTGTGGGGATGTGATCCAAGGACACTCCTTGACAGTCTGAGCCTCTAGGCAGTATTGTTCTTACGCATTAGCTTGCTGCTGGGTTATGGATCGAACACCTACAAGAATATGTCAAACATGGATTGGATTTTAAAGGTTGTGTTTTCTTTATAATTAGAAGCATTGCATATACCATAAATATATGATACTGCACACGTCCAGGCATTGACATCTTAGTTTTTCCTATGCAAATTTCACTATTGCCTCTCTATACTTCCTAATCTTTTTTGCCTCTGTATGGAAATAAAGGGAAATGCAGAAGTGTAAATGACTCCAGAAACTGCTGCTTTTCCAATTTCTTGAGGCTTAATTCTTTGTAAGTGCATTTTACCTTTTTGCTTTCACTTCTAGAGTAGCTTTCACTTAGTAGTTTTACAAGTTAGTGGGTTTAAAGTGTTTTGAGTACCTGGACTTTTTTTGAAGTGCTAAGTATATACCATAACATTGGAGGCTTAGACTTTAGTCAGATGGTTAGAAGAACAGTCCAGGAAACCTTTGGGTGCTATTTGTAGAGTTGGGTAAGAGAGCAAAAATGGGCAGTAGGAGGATATGTGAATTATGGTATATGAACTCATAGTTCAGTAATAAGCCTGCACTGGGTTTCTGTGAAGACTGCAGTTGCCTGGAAGTTGGTTGTAGTACTTAATCTAGCTCTCAGGAGTTAACCAAGGTGTTCTGGGTCAATTTTAAGTAAATGAGTTTCAAAAGCAAACGGAAGTAAATGGAAACTTTGTGCTGTGAGCACTTGTGATGTAGAGGAGGTGCTGAGAAGGAAGCTGTTCAGGTGATGCCTTTTGGGATGTTTCTCCCATGTCAAATATTAAGGAGAACTCATGCACTCTTTGTAGAAATTAGGGGTGCTGGGAATTTGGAAGCTATTTGTTGCTTAGAGTGAAATAATAATTTGAAAAAAAAAAAAAAAAAACAAACCCAAAACCTTTCATAGTATGGTAGTTCCCTCCACAGTTTTGGCTTGTAAAATGTTGTCTGCTCTTAGTCTTTAATTCGGTACCCCTGTCAGTTTTTAACTGGAAGGCCAGCTTCAGACCACATAACATGATGTTGCAGGCTGCATTTTTGGTAACCACTACTCTAGGAGATGGCATTCCAGTTGTTTATCAATGTGTGTGTGTATATATATATAAATAAAAATTTTAGAATGCATATGCTATACTCTGTGTTTCTCATTCGCCTATGTTTTATTTGTGCATCACAGTAGAACGTTGTAACACCAGCAAAGACATTCCAGGCTAAAGGCAGCATTGCCTGTCTGAGAACGTTGCATTATAATACTTTTGAGTCAGTTTTATGATTTTTTTTATATGTTAACTTTCCCTTTTTATTCAAATATTTCTAAGGACTTGAAATGTTCATTACCAGTTGGACTTGGACTTTCTGAAACCAAAATAACTTCTCATGGCTTTGACAGCACCAAAGAGGGAGTTGTTGAGGCAGGACCATTTCCAGGTAAAGGTAACTGCTATTTTGTCTTTACTCCACAGTTTAAAATCTTTATGCATGTTTTCATATGATTGGGAATACAATGTTCTCCAGCAACTCTACATTTTGATGTAAATGTATAGAGATGTGCACTAGTGACAACCTGTTTATCTTCTCTAGCAGGTGGGTTGTTACAAAGAGAATATATGCTACACTGTTTGCTGTATCTGTCAGGGGACTAGTGGAAACAATGTGAAATTGTCTGTACTTACAGGAGGGGAAGTCCTTGAGCACATGAAATGGTGTCAGGCTGAAGGGTTTTTTTCTATTGCATTGCACTGAAGTTTTCTTTAAATGTTGCAGATATTCTAATTTGAAACATAACTGGAGAGTTACTTATTTGTTATTCATGGTTCTCCTACCCAGAACAGATTAATGAATGGAATTCTCCTTTGTTGCCCCTGAGACTTGGCTTTTTTCTTTGCCCTTTTTTTTTTTTGTATGGTGCACATGTTACTTTAATATATATTTGTTAGGACTGGTAATGCTTTGGATCTCTTTCTTCCAGGTGCTACCTAATGAAAAGCTGTCATATTTTCTTAGCACAATGTTGTGGTGGTTTGTGGCAGAAGGATTTTAGTTAATATTTAATTCACTATGCAGGTATTAGTGTATGTTTTAGAGCATCTAAGCTAGAGTTAAACGATGGGAAATACAAAGTGATAAACAAGCCAGTAATGTCCGTGTTTCCTATTGCTCTAAAAACGAGTGTGCCACAACAGAGTATGTGAAAGTGATATTTTAGTGAATTATGTAGCTTTGACAATTTCTGAATTTGAAAGGTTTGAAATTATCTCAAATGAGCAGCTGTGAAAATAAGTCTCTTTGTAGTCATAGATTTAATTTACATTTTTGCTTCATTTCCTGTTCGGTAAAATGTTGTACTTATGAAAACAGTGATTTGCATGCTGTACTTTACATATATTACAAAGTGAATGTTGTGGTTTCATTAAGTCTTTGAAATTAGCAAAATATCTAGCTAAAAACTAGGTAGATGGCAAACTGCTCACCAGCCTTGCCTTTTTATATTCTGTTAGCAGGATAACTGTTGCAGGCCTTCAGTGCATTAGCCTGTAAAGGAAAAAATTTTGAGTTGTGTTTCAAGCAACATTAACATGTTTGAAATACAAATGTAAGTGATGTACACAAATGATGGGCTTTGGAAATGTAATTTGTAATTATTCAGGTATCACAGTTTTCCTCTGAGAATATTTCCTTCAGATTTTTTAGTAATGCTCTAAATAAATTGGAGAGAAGTGGTAGGAACTGAGGCTTCTTATGAGACAATGGACTGAAGTAGAATGATTGCCCTATTTCTAACAATCCTGATTTCTATTGGAGTGTCCTTATTAGGGCTTGTTTTTTGAATGCCAAGTAGACAATACTGGAGGGGAAGGGTTTTTGGGATGTCGGGGATGTTGAGTGACGGAGCATGCATAAGGCTGCATTAGTAGTCTGTCAGATGATAAAGATTTGTTAAACTTGTCCTAGCTTGCTTGTTGAAGTGATTCAGTCCTTAGGCCTTTAGCAGGATCTTGCAGTCAGAATTTTATGCCTGGATGAATCCAGTTGCAGCTCTTTTGCAATGTATCGCTACAGGAGGAAGCAGCAAGTGAGCTATCTCTTCTGTGCAACTGGATCCAAATCATTGGATTAATTGTACCCCATGTCAGTCAGTAGTGCTCTACATATTGCAAACAAACTACAATGTTTGAAAGGCAAGAGCCCATGGTTGATTTGGTTAGCTTGAGCCATATTTTTTTGAGTTAGCAATAACTAAACTTTATTGAAACTGCTGAAGCTTAGGTTTGATTTCCTTTTCCCCAGAAGTATCTCAGAATTTCTCAGCAAAAGCAGTGAAAGATCCCCTACAATACAGTGATTACTCATGATCACAGAGAAAAAGGTTACAAAACTCTGAAAAGCATAATCCTAAACCAGTTTGGAGAATGCACAGGTCATTTAAAGAAAACAAGCAAGTGCTGTAAAATCTTCTTTTGGGAAGGAGATTACACACCTTAACAGCTAATGGCTCATATGATCTTCAGGATAGGTTATTGCTGTGTGTTTACGCAGATTTAGTACCAATGTTAATCAAGTTTCAGAGCTTACTTCATGTGTCGATGCTGTGAGTATTGTTCAGTGACAGTGCAATCTACCTAGACCTGACAAAGGAGGTTTTGGCTGTTGAGGCTGTATATAACAACCTTTTCTGGAATTTTCTATTGGTAGTATATACTTGATCGATGAAGCTGTGAGTTACATTTTGATTACTCTTACCAACAAAAAGCCAAAGAAAATTTGGCATCATGACCTAGAGAAAAAGATTAAATCATGAAAACTTGGAGTAGTTCACTTGAACAGCTGCACCTCTTCAAACACATTTCCATCAGAAATTCCAGCAACTTTTGTGTGACTGCTTCTAGTTAGTGTGCTGCTGAAGGAAATGTTTCTTTGTTTTGGAAAACAAACAAAAAACCACCCCCAGCTATCTGTGTAAAAGTGCACATTGTTGTCTAAGAGAAGATGATGGATTTTCATCGTTAAATATATCCCCTTTTCAGGTTCCTCAGCATCACCCAAATCATCTGTTATATCTCCTAGCAGTGCAGCAGCTAGCAGACTGGCTGGACAAGGTTGTGATTTAATTATTCCCACAGGTATCTTAGCATTGAATGGATAACGCCCTTGTCTCTGCTGACACTGTACTAACTCCTCCATGTCTATAATAATTCGATTTACTGTTAGTTGAGAATAAAACTTCTGGGTTTTTTTATGGCTCTCACTTCTGGCTTTTAACAGTTCATGAAGTAACCTCTGCTTTTCTTTCTGTATGCTGCTCTTCAGTCTCTAAAATTTAAAAAATAATTGCCAAACATGACTAACAACAAACAATAGCTAAAATGGGAGTAACAAAAATGTTTTATTTAGGTTAAAGCTGAAACTTTAGATTTTCTTGCACATATTCCAGTAGAATGGAGTATGAGGTAGCCATTAGGAATTCACAACACCCAAACTAGGCTTTGTCACTTGACTCATTTTGTGCCTGTGGGCAAATTACTTAACAGCTTTGTCTGTTTCCTCCTATGTAGAACGAAAAAAACCTATTCAGTTACCTCATAAGGGTGTTGAGAGAATTAATTACCTAATGTTTGCACAGCGTTTTGAAGACTTAAAGAATATAGTAAAGCTTGATGCTGAAGGACTATCTTGAGGCATCTGTATAGACTTTGTTTCCAAATTCTTACTTATGTAAATAACCTGGCAAGGGTAAGGTGACTGTAAGTAGCAGTAGGGATTAGAGGCAGGAGTAACCAAAATTGTACATAGATAAAGATGTTGCTTAAAGAGTGATGGTGCTTTGCAGTTCTTGCTATTTATGACACCAGGAAATGTTTTTGTAAAATTAAAATGTGATATCCCATACTATCTTGAAAATGCTAAGTATTGGCAATTAATGTGTGGTGATTTACCCTAGCTATTTTAATTTGTTGCTTTAAAACTTTTTCCTTTGTTGCTGTTTTTATACTGGTGGTTTCTAGAATTGATTATTCCTAATACAATGGGCTAATAAAGCTGAAATAAATAAATTAAATATTGGCTGAACACAACTTCTGGAAAGGATGATGTTCATTAAAAGATTTTTAAAAATCTGTTTTGAAATTTATTAGTTTACTCTGTGACAACAGTTTTTATATGCTGATAACTTTGATTTAATAGTCTGCAGGCTGCAAACAGACTCTTAGATTGACTAATTCGAGAGGGTGTTCAACTGCTGGAATTTTAAACCATAAGTAATAAACATCTCAAAGGCTGTTTTAAGGTTGATTTAGTAAAACTCCAGCACTCAGGTAAGCTTTACTCAGCCTATTATGGCATGAAATACTGAGGTATACACACACTTTCTATCAATTTATTAATGATTCTTTCTGGAATTGACTTTTGCAAATCTGCATATTTGCCTTTTGAAATTCTTACTGTCACCTTGTTCTGCTTTTGCATGTACAATTACACAAATCTCCTATGCCTTCTTTTAATCCCTTAAAAACCCACCAAGGCCTTGAAGATTTGCTTTGTGTCTGAAACAGGGGGCAGAGCTCAGCAGAAGAGTGGACCTGTTGTGTTAGCAGATGAAGTAAAAAATCCAGCAATGGAGAAACTGGAACTGGTGAGAAAATGGAGCCTAAACACTTACAAGGTATGCAGGCATATATATTAGTGTTCTAGAAATTAGTTTGGTACTAGATCTGACTAAGGCTATGAAAGTATTGTACTACTGTATGAAAGTAACTCGTTGGAGTGAGCATAAGCAAGAATATATAGAGAAGGCTTAGTTTTCTTCCAAGTGTAGCATTGTTTGTAAGACTTTTTCCACTTAAAACCAGGGATTTGAAATCTTTCAAGCTCTGTACTTGTTAACTGATGTTCTGATGGCTTTGATCTGTCTTGGCTGGTAGTTTTTCTTAGTGTTGGAATTATTGCTTCAATTCACGTGCATTTTACTCTTCTATGGTGCTTCTTTGTGAGGAGTTGGGATTTGATGAACTTAAAAGAATAAAGAAAAGGCACTTATAGAGCACGGCAGTTGGCCAGAATTTGACTCACTAAAAGTGAAAAGTTAAGGAACAATTGTCAGGGAATACGTTTCTATCAGGAGTCTTAAACATAGACCACTTTTGAAAGATAGGGCTTTTTATGTCTGCAACTTAAATGACAGGGCTATAGACAGGTGGGTTGTGCTTCAGTGGGACCTCATCAAACTGTGAGGAAATTAAGACTGTGGAAGAACCTTCCCTTTGCATAAAACAGATCTGAATTCCTCCAGTGTTTTTAAGTCCAGATAAGGACTTCTGCCCTGGTGAGGCTGGGAAGCCAAGGATGCAGGCATTCTGCCTGCTAGTAAATGCTTATGCTTTCCCTTGCAAACCTCAGATTCAAACACATTTCTTTTTTTTTTTTTTTTTTTGTCTAATTAAGTGGCTTTTAGAATTTTTACTTTTCTTGTAATACAGGATTTTTATAGCACTGCAGAAGCCTGTTAGCTATTCTTCTAGTGTGCTGTGGACTAAGAATCTGTGCTATTCAGCTGAAGCTGGTCTGTAAAATTATATCATTATGAAACATTGACTCTTGAGATCGAATCTGCTTTACAGCAGCTAAATTGGAAAGGACTTTAACTTATTCTCTCTTTTTGGTACTTCGTTTTAGAAAACAAAACCAAAATAACTTCCATGTCTCAATCTCATAATAATTGAAAATCCACTTGTGAAGTACTAGCAAGAGGACTAGTGAAAACTGCTGGGAACAGTGGTCTCAGATCCTTGTTTAGATTATTTTTTTGGCAGTAATCTTTAAAAAGTCTAGGGTTTTAGATTATTATTTTTTCTTGGGTTAAACCTTCCCCTTTCTGAAACCTAGAGTCCCACTAGCTTATTGCATAGCAAAGGCCAGCACGTTTACAAAACTAAATAAATCCATTTTCTTGAAATCCATAAGCTTGAAGTTGTTTCCTAAATATGCCTAAGGAGATAGGTCAGTTAGTCTTTAGTCTAGAGTCCCATGCTGAATCCTCGTAGGGGAGGAATAAGATTGTTCAGAGAGAGCTTATAAATTCATTCCGAGTTGAAGGAGCATTATGCAAATGTTCCTGGAGATGCCATGCATTTGAAAACACTTTCTGTGTAGGCTACAAACAAAAAACATACTGAATTTGATTAAGGACAGTATTTCAGCTTGTGGGCATACTGGTGTGTTTTGGTTCCCATTAGGAAGGTCATGGGAAGAAGCCTCTTCCTTATCTCCCAAGAGCTAACTGATCGTGGGTTTTAAGATGCAGAAATAAATGGCAAGAGTAAATGGTTAGCGGAGGGAAATCAGCACCTGAACCCCTCTGAGCTGAAAGCCATGCTGTTCAACATACCAGACATTAAATGGCAAGTGGAGTTTGCAGTGAAACTTGCTGTTGGGAAGCGTTAGGCCTCTGACAGGAGCACTTCCTCTGTTACCACGTCTGTATCGGGAGCTATGAAATCCAAAGTGCAGGCTACGCTCAGAAGTCAGAGCCATCTGTGAAGAGATGATTGTGCTTTCATGTATGGAAAAGGTGGAAAGTTGAGTGCCTTGCTTTTTGTCCCATATGCATTTCTGAGCGAGACAATTGCTTTTGTCATCTCCCACTTTCTTCTAAGAAACTTTCCAATTGAAAATAGCAATAAATTAAAGCTGTTCCTCTGTCTAGCCTAACCATGTTTAACACAGCCATAGCCTGTGTTTAACTCTTTCCCATGACTTTTAACTTCGTAAGATGATTCTGTTGCTTTTGTAACTACTGTTCCTCTTCAATCTTATGCTTCCATGTAAGATGAGACATCAAAAGAAATTGCCTTCTGTAGAGCAAGAGCCTTTTCTGTCCTTTCCCCTTCCCCTGCCTCCCCCTTTGGATGAGAAAGGTGTTTTCAGTTTAGCAAGAAGACATAGGCATGACAAAGCTGTGACTCTTCTTGACCTCTAGCAGTTCTAATAAAAAACTTATCCTTTTGTTTTTCATAGAACTTCTAAACTTTGAGGAGGAAGACCAATAGACCCGTTTAATATTGGGCTTTCTTTAATATTGGGCTACTAATGGAACTTTTCTTTCTAAGGCATGTCCAGTAATGTCTCTGTTAATCATTTAACATATGCAATTTAAAAATACATTTCACTTAAAAGTGTTTTTGGAGGGGTATTGTTTTCTTGAGTTGTTTTTCTTAAACTTTGCCTTGTGTGGCTGCTTTTTGGAGGAGTGTGGCCTTAATCAGGATAGTGATCTTTATAGATGGTCTTTTAGAGCAAATCAAAGTGGAGTTAGTGTGGAAATTTCTGTTTGCTAGTGAGAATGTACAGTAACTTGTGCGTCTGTACTAGTTTGCTTAGAATGACAGTAAATCAAAATAGATTGGGGCATATTCTTTCTCAATTAGTATTCTTCAGTCTCAGTATTCAACCTTAGCTTCACTTAAGTTTAACCAAGTATGCAGTGTAAGTCTTCCAAATAACTTTTCACTTGTCACTGCTGCGTTTTATAGGTGTTTTGCTGTAACTTCTGAGGCAAATACTCCTTCTCTGAAAAGAATTCCTTTCATTGTAATTTATTCTTGCTTCCAGAAAGTTTGCCTTCCATGATTCAGATTTTTCCCTTGCATTTCCATAGGTGTGTGTTTGTGTCTTAGTTATTTTTTTTTTAAAAGCTAAAAAGTTGTCCATCAGCTCCATAGTTCCTAGAAGAGCTTATTTATGCTCTGACCACATTGATATCTAAGCTGTATTTGCAATTTCTTTTGCAGACTCTGGTAGTAAAGTTGTATTCTGTGTTGATATGATGTGTTATGCTCTTCCAAATTTCTGATTCTTAGCAGACAGATGTCTCCCAGATTAGCTGTGCTCTTTCTTGTTAATGGATTGAATGTAATGAAGTAGCCAAAATAGTCTGTACCTTCCAATCTAAAGCTTATGAGTTCTGACCAACTCGTTCTTCTTGATCATTCTTGAGTCTTTCCTGTGTTTGTCTATTAAATTTAGAAAGGACATGAAAGTTATAGCATGTTAAATGCGTATCTCCTTTGGATATAATTAAAGACTGGATTAAACTCAGGTCCTTGAATCTGAAAAGCCTGGGAAATCCAGGGATGTAATGTGATAGAAGATAGGCTTGAGCATTATTTCACCTCACAGTATAGCAGCTTTGTACTTAAGTCCCTTCAGAGTAGCTGTGGCCTTGACTACTGACTTCATTTCCTTGTAATTCTGTTCCTAGCAGTAATTCTTCATATGCGTAACTTCGTTATCTCTTCACTTCTTGAGGCCACAGATTAGCTTCAAGTAATTTACTATTACAGTAAATAATTCCTCCTTCCCATGGAGAAATTGTATGGGTTTGCTACACATCTGCTTTGCAAATGGCTCCTCCTATGTCTTAGTCAAGGAAAACCCAGCCGAAATATGCATCTTTTGGGAGGCTCACTGCCAAAGTGGGCTCAAATCTCTGGCAGAGAAGGTGTCACAGCCATTGGCTGGGTGAAGGTGTCTACAGCCTTGTACACCTAGTCTTCTGCCCACTGTGTTAATGAGCTGCAAATCTCTGAAGAATTTGATTTGTGACAGAGAAGAAATAGTCTTTAAGTCAAATCAGCTCCATTTTATAGACTTGTAAATAATGAGAAATGCATTTTGATAGTTTTATATATTTCTCAGTAAGAGTTCCTACTTTCCAAGTTGGCTTGAAAAATCATGCTGAAAAACACCACCTTCTTACCTCTCCCTCCATTCCTCTTCCCTCTCCTCCCTCCCACCCCTAACTAACAAACAACCCACAAACCAAACAAACAACAAAAATAACATTTTTGGAAAACAGCCTGGATGATCTACAATAGGATGGTTGGTAGACAAAGCCCAAAAGATCACTAAATAGGGATTTTTATGCAGAACTAGTAATACTCCCATTAACTCACTTTGATGCAATGGGGTAAATTGCTTCTTTTAACTTAATGAAATTCACCAAACCTAAAGAGAGATAAGTGTTCTTTTACTTGAGAAACAATTAGTTATGCTCTTGATTTGCTAACTTGAATATTCATCTTAGTAGGAGTTGAGACTTGTCCAACTGTTCTTGCTGAGTCCTGATAAACTTCTAAAGAGTGTGTTGTTTTTTCAGTTTGTTGTGCAAACTTATATTGGGAGGGGTGATTGTGAAAGAATTGTGTGTAATTATATGTCCCTTGAAGCTGAAAATGGGTGTATGCTGTGTAGTCTTGAATATACTTGATTCTTTATAATATTATTTTTTTTCCCCCAGTGCACACGTCAGATCATCTCTGAAAAATTGGGTCGTGGCTCAAGAACAGTAGATCTGGAACTAGAAGCTCAAATAGATATATTGAGAGATAACAAAAAAAAGTATGAAAATATCTTGAAGCTGGCGCAGACGCTGTCCACACAGCTCTTCCAGATGGTACATACCCAAAGGCAACTTGGAGATGCATTTGCTGACCTGAGTTTGAAATCATTGGAACTTCATGTAAGACTTTTATAGTGTTAAAAGCAAAATGGCAGAGATGAAGATAAGCCTAATTGACTCATGCAGGGTATATAATAGCAGCTATTTTTTTAAAACATTGTCGTTAACAATATATTATGGGCTCTTTGTGTTAAAAGCTTGTGTAATTCACTTAAAACTAGAGGAAATTATCAACGTTACTGTAGTTTGTTATTGTTTCTTAAATGTTTACCTTTAGTTGATGATTGGACTCAACTGACAACTTCCCTTTATGTTTACTATTCCTTTTGCTTCTAATGAAATGTCATCACTGCTCCAGAGTGTTATGTCATGTCAGTTACAGGATATCTTTGGGGAGTGTGCCTGGCAGTAAATACAACAGGGCATGTGACTGCACTTGCACACATAGAATTTGAGTAAATTAGTTTTTGTAGTATATTCAAGCATTTCCAAGCATTCATCTCAAAGTCCTTTTTTTAATCAGAATTCTGCTGCTAATAGGACTAACCTGTATTCTTACCTTGTTTGGAACTTCTGAGCAAGTGGGGCAATCTTTAGATATTTATGTTTGGGCTGTTAAGTTTTCTTGGTTTAGAAGTTTATGTAACGCTGATGCCTTCCTGTGACTGATAATAAAACTGCCTGCTGTAAAGAGAGGGCAGGTAGATGTGCCATACCAAACATAGTAGCTGGCTGGCTTCTACATTCATTGTTCTGTATTTCCAAAGGTAAAGCAATTTGATACTGCGACTGGTCCTTTGGAAAACTACTACTAAGGAACTTCATGATTCCTAAAACGTAGCTGCTGAAACAGCCCAAATTACCTTTCTGTTTATTAAACCTAATCTGTCTTGTTATTCTTCCTTTTTCATGATTGTCTATTCCCATCAAGTCTTAAGGGAGGAGGTGGAGTTCGTGCTTGCACGGAGGAACCTAAACTTACGGCTAGCTAAAAAAATTTCAGACTCTTGCACTGGCTTACATTAGGATGACAGATTAAAAGCTCTGAAAGTAAATGAAATCTAAACTAAAAGAAGTTTTTAATTATCAGTTTACACAAATATGGGCATGTTGTTTGTGGCAGAACGTAGTGATCGTTACGTGAAATATGTGCTGGAGCTGGATATTTCTTCTGGAACTTGGTTAAATCTGGGATAATGGGTTAAATCTGGCATAATGCTCTTGTTTGATGAATGTTTTTTTTCCACAAATAGCTTGTAACTTCCAACGGGAATACTGTTCCTCCAGGTCTTTCAGCATCTTGTACTGGTCCTGGAATGTGTTTCAGTCATTCATCTCATGTAGATTACTGAATGGGGTTGTTGATGAAAATCAAATAAAGGTTTCTGCTGCTGTAATAAAAGTTATCTAACCTTTGCCTCTTGGAGACTTGCCTGATGTTTCTCTCTTTCCTCTTTGTGTTTCCCCTTTGTTTAACCTGTACTATATTACCATCTGTAGCTTGGCCTGTTCTTCTTGGCTGTTTGAATAATGCTGCCTCTGAAACTTGTGTAAGACTAAAAGTAACATTTCTGACTAGTAGTCTTTAATGTTTAAAATTGTAACAGTATAGAAGTATAAAAACAATACCACTTAAGGTACAATTTTATACCTGTTAACAGATCTTAATGTGGTATCTGCAGAGTTATGACTTAATGTGACTGTTTGCTGTTTCTCTTTTGGACGCAAAGATAACTCCTGGTTCCAGGCTCATGTGCCTCTAATTATATAGATAGATTAATTCCAATTGTAATTGACCTGTGCATAGAGTATGAACTGAGTGTAAACTCTTCATACAGAAAGGATTTCCTGCCTCTTTTGTAAGAGGTATGTGCAGAGGTCATGGATGAAACTCAGTGTTTTTACATGAGACTATACAAACCAGTAAAAGGATGGTGTTGGTGCCTAGCAAGTTTTAGTACTGAAGGGCACTGCGGTCCCATCCTTCTTACCCCACTCATTTGAGCTGGTAGTATTTCTCGTTTGGATCTGCAGTGATTTATTTGGGTCTGCAATGATCAGAGGACCAGCTTAAGTGTAGTCTTGCCTGCAGGAGGGAAAAGAGATAGGACTAAACACTGCTGAAAGGGGCAGTCCTACTGCTGTTGTCTCTTCCTGTATGCTTCTGTTGCTTCCCTGTGCTAATGCTTGTGTTACTGTGTAGCTTGCAATACTAGAGAAAAAACATCTGAAAGACTTTCTGTATTGATTTCAGCAAAGTGCCTAGTGATTTGGCTGACTGCTTCTGCCATGCCAGCAGCTAGGCAAAGCAAAGAGACCTTTAGCACGTTCAGTGGGCTTATCTTGTGAAAACTTGCCCAAAGTTTTCTTAAATTGCTCTGTTCCTCTGCACTTCCTTTTCTGGAGGATTCTCCCCTTACCATTGCCTGTTACCATTACCCTCGTGAAGTCAATGTTAACACAAAATACCATTTGGCTTTGGTGTTCATGTTCTAGACAGATGAAAAGGAACTGGGAGAATACAGTATTTCTGAGTCAGTTATTGGCAGTGTGCAAGCCTAACAAGACGATGTTCCAAGTATGAACCTAGTGTGTTTTACAGCCGTTACCAGAGATTGTACTCTTTTGTGAGAGCTCCCATCTGCAGAACATGAAGATGCCATATGGATGACATAAATATAATAATTGGACTTGTTTGGCATCCATGCATTAGGAAAATGTTTGTAGCCTTGGTCAGGGCTTACACTGCTGTTAACAAAGACATGAACAAATACATATCCAAATGTGACTGAAATGCCTTGGAAATAATTTCATCCTTGTCCCTTTAAAAACTTATGGTTCAGCTACATGATCAGTTTTATTTGCCCTCCACTATAATGTTCTGCTCTTCAATTAGTTGCAGCCTGTTAAACTGTGATAATTTGGGGGGTTTTGCAGTGCTTTTTCCAGAATGTAATAATAAAACTTAATAGCTAATTAATGCTTTGTGCCCTTGTGAATTTAGTTATATTACTGTATTTAATGTAGTGGTGTCTCTGCTAGTATTAAAGCATTACCTAGACAACCACATGAGAGATGCTGGATTAAAACCCTGCTGAATGACAATGTAAAGATCCCATTAGCACTTACTTTTAAGTAACAGTCAAGACTTCTGAGTGCAGAAAAATCACATATATATATCATGCGTGGTAACAAAGTAGCTTGCTGATCCTAGAGAGATTTCATAAATGCCGTGAACTGAATGTTGAATTGAAATTGTATCTGTTTAATCATAACCATATCAAAACAGAAGTGACAGAACTTCAACATCTGTGTGTTTTCTATTTTTTTAATATAGTTACTGATGAATGTTATGATTTAAATGATCTACAGTTTTGTTTTCTCTGCTTTTTGTTTATAGGAGGAGTTTGGCTACAATGCAGATACGCAGAAACTTCTAGCTAAAAATGGAGAAACTCTTCTTGGGGCTATTAACTTTTTTATTGCCAGTGTGAATACATTGGTGAATAAAACAATTGAGGATACATTATTGACTGTGAAACAGTATGAAAGTGCCAGGTAGCTATTCTATGTCTAGCTATTTTTGTTACAAACTAATCTTCAGGAAACAGACTTTGCATCAGCTTAGTGCTTGTATTTGAACAACTAACCTGTCAGATAAAAACCTTTATAACAAACATGACTCTCATAGTTAGGATTTACAGATAACTGCCTCACTGCACGCATCTTCAAATGTTTTGTAAGTGTTCTGTTGTAGACTTAATTTTGTTAGCTCTAGGAGTAATTATAGCTATTTTTTCCTGCATGTTAGATTAAGGTGGCTTTTGAAGCAATGTGACAGTGCAAAATTAACCCTCTTATCCAGGTACATTGTAATAGGTAAAACAATCTCTTTGACTGAAACTTTAATGTTGTGCTTCTGTTGATGCAATTTACACTTCAGTTTTTGTGCAGGAGTTGCAGGTTTGGCCAGAGGGGGGAAAATAATGAAGAAATTTCTTAGTGAATTAATATCTTCTAGTAGTAGATAGTGGATTTCCTGCCCTGAAAAAGGTTTACCTTTGGATATAAAATAGTACTCTGAAGCCAGATTACCTTCTGCCAGGGTTTAGACTTGTGGTGTTCTCTGATGCTTGGTTCCATTCTGACTTTCTTTCACTTAACAGGATGAAGTGTGTTTGTTTTTAATTTGACAAAGGATGTAGTTTCTGCATACAATTTTTTGTGATTTTATATCTTAGGTCAAAGCTTGCAAACAGCTTGAGTTTTTAAGCTCTTCCCCCCTCATTTTAATTGTTCTGTTCTAATTCTATATAAGCAAAATCATAAACTGTTGTTCTGACTTTCAAAAGATACAAAAGCAGAGGTAATAAAATGTATTGTGCTTCTTTGGACATTAAATATTTTTTTTTTTAATTATTGAAAGTTTATGCAAAATGCATCTGCTACGATTGCTCTTGTCAGTCGTTTTCAATATATAGTTGTCTCTCCTGAAATAACTGAATAATTTTTCTTGTCTTGATTAAAGGAATCAAATATTTTGCCCTTTCAATAAGGCAAATAAATTACAATGGTTCTTCACTCCATAGAATGTCTATCGCTTTGCAGTATGAAAATAGATCACATCTATTTCTGTGCCTCTTCCCTGTCGCCATTGCACTTCAGGGCTCATCTGTTGCCCTCTTCCATCAGTTCTATTGGTTTGTTTCTTTGTTGGGAATTAAGTCACTACCTCTTTAAAAAAAAAAAAAAAAGCCTCAGTCCTAGTGTCAGTGAGAATCAGGATGAGCCCTGTCAATATTACTCTTTATACCACTGAAAATGCTGTATTTTATTTTGCAGCAGTTATACCAACTGAAAAGTGGGGGGTTTTATACGTTATTTTTATCTTGATTTTTTTTTCCAGTTTTAGGAATGAATGTCTGTGGGAAAGCCAGAAATAGGTTGGTTTGTACTATTAAAACTGGCACCTACGGCATACTGATACGCTAGGTTACATTATTTGAGAGCTACAAAGAAGTATGGAAAGAAGAGTGAGGCTTCAGGCAGGGCTGCCCATGAGGCTGGAATGATTTCTGGCTTTTGTCTGTTGCTTTACCTGGTCAAGTAACTGCTAAATGGGTAATAAAAGCCAATCTTGCCTAAGAGGAGGAGAAACAAAGTTAGAGGCTGTTACTACATTTGTATTGTCCATTTGCAATAATGTTTTAAAATACAAACCATTCAGTGTTTGGTAGACTCCTATCTAGTACTGTAAAACAGAAGGTTAATTTAGTGATAGAATCTTTAAACTACTAACATTCCATAGGTGCTCTTCCCACTTACTCATTACATTGATGAATAGAAAACTTTACTTAAACTTTCTTGGGGGAAAAAATACTTGATATTTTTGAAGATAGAAAAATATTCAAACTTAACTTCTGCATTAAAAATACTTCTCAGACATTCTGGTTTTTTTTTCCATTAAAATGGGAAAGTGTGGTTCATGTAATAAAATGGTACAGTCTAATGTGGAAGAGTATCAAGGAGCCTTACAACTTTTTTTAATAAATATGATGTATGAAGTCAAGCTGGTTCAATCAAAACGTCCTCAGGTATTTGCAAGCAAGAGCCTGTATTGTAACATCAATTCTAGTTTTGCAAGCAGTATCTAGGATAGATAATTTGGAGAGAACAAGTGTAAATTAGAAAATACTTTGCATCTGTCTTATCTAGAGGTGCAATATATTTTGATGCATAGTTAGCTTAAATACTTACCTGGCTGTCAGTCTTAACCTTCTGTTCTTCCCTTATCTCCTTCAGTGATAGTATTGATCCGGTGACTTCCCTAGGAAAATAAGATGGGCCTTCAGCATAGTATAAATAATATTTATATATAAATAATATTCTTTTGCAGCCTGCTGATCCATAGGGCAGATGAGTTCTCACAAAGCTATTTGTGGAAGAACTATAAAACTGTTCCAATTAATGGATCGAGAGAAGCCTAGAGCATGCCCAGAAAACCTTGGCACGGAGTTTGGTCGAAGACAGCTTTTGCTCAAACTTCTGCTTAAGGGGGATTTTCTGCCCTTGGTGCTTCTGTTCTTAATGCAGACTCGTCACTGAATTGATTCAATAGCAGAAAAAAAAATTAGGGGGCAGGGGGGGAGTGGAGAAAAATACTGGTTTTATCTATGTTAATAAGCTGAGATGTCCTGAGAAGGACACTCTGGCACTGAAGCCAGAATGAGACAGAGGGTTTGCAGAGGCAGGAACAGAAGAAGGGGAGGGTTCTTGTTGAGGCAGTTCTATACAATGAACTAAAGGGTGTTTTCTCTTGATGAATGGGAAAAAGGGGGGGAAAACCTCGCCCAGTTTTTTTATTTTTTTATGTCCTTGACTGTTTTGTTATCTTCTATTTTGTACTTGGCCCACATATGACGTAGGTTTTGAGACACTCTGCCTTTAGATTTTTTCTTCCTCCTCTTTCCTCTCAGGATTGAATATGATGCCTATCGGACAGACCTAGAAGAGCTGAATCTTGGCCCTCGTGATGCAAACACTCTGCCAAAGATTGAGCAGTCACAACAACTGTTTCAAGTGCATAAAGAGAAATATGACAAAATGCGTAATGATGTATCTATCAAATTGAAATTTTTGGAAGAAAATAAGGTAAGCTACAATTTCTGATACTATGCTTAGGAGTTTTGTCCTGTGAATTTCTGTTTTGCTGAAATACTTGAGTAGCTAGCTCTTAAATAAAGTATCTTAATTTAAAAGCAGAGTGAGCAAAGAAAAGAAACTGAATTTTCTGAGTTGCTGGTGTATCACTAGAGGACTGACTTTCAGGCAACCTTAAAAATCCCTAATGTCACTGCTGCAGCTACAAATGGCAGATACTATGGTGGTAAGTTTGTTGTTGAAGTGGATGGGTTCAAATTTGGAAAAGCATTTATTTACCAGTTCTTACGGTTTAACCTGGCAGGTAGCTAAAACAACCACACAGCTGTTTGCTCACCTAAAAAAGGCAAGCCACAAGGGTTGAGATAAGGATGGTTTAATAGGACAGAAAACGAAGATAATAACGATAAAAATAGATGAAACAAGTGATGCACAGTACGATTGCTCACCACCCAAAGCCGATGCTCAGCTGGTTCCTGAGCTGTGCCACTTCCCAGCTGACTATCCTTTCAGTTATACCATGTCATATGATACCAAATACCACTTTGGACAGTTGGGGGTTAAGCTCTACAGGCTGTGTCCCCTCCCAACCTCTTGGATGCTTTCCCCCCACCTTGTTGTCAGGGAGGTGTAAGAAATTGGAAGTCTTTGACTGCTTGGCAGCAATTAAACATCAGTGTGTTATCAACATCGTTCTCATCCTAAATCCAAAGCACAGCACTATATAGCTACTAGGAAGAAGATTTTTTAGCCCAGCCAAAACAGGGATGCCAATCCGTCGCTTTTAATGGTTAAATGAATCATCTAAGTGCTTATTTAAGATTCAGGGTAATATCTATGTTTGACAACTCTGTAATAGAGGACATGCACAAAAAGTGAGAGAACTGTAAAGAGGTATTTCAAAATTAAACTTTCCTTAATAACTTGAATAGAGAAATACAGCTTTCTCTAATTAATGGCCTTAAAGTTTCTTAATTCTAAACAGGGCTCTTGAACTGTTGGTTTGAAGGTTATTTTCCAACCCATACCATTTCATCTATACCCTTTTAATGATGGGTTTCTTAACTTGTCTTACTCTGTCTACCAGGGAAAAACAGAATTGCCATACAGAGCACATTTAAAAAGTGTGCTCTTTAATAAATGAGTCCTTCTGAACTGTTTCTAATTAGTTGTTAAAAAGCATCGTCTTTCAAGATCTGATTTTTTTGTTCATACTCATAGTAAATGAAGTAGTTATAATAATCTATGACTGTATTTCCTATGTCTTTAGAGGGAGGAAAATATGATCAAAGCTTATAAAAGATCATAGTGTGTCAGCTTCTCCATGTCTAGCAGTGGACCAACGCTTTCATTATGGATTAATTCATATATTTGAGAGATCTGGACATAGGTAATAAGGGCCTGTCAAAGAACACTGAAGTGGCCACAAATAAAAAAGTAGCAAAACAGGAGGAAACCTTAAGGGAAGATCACAGGGACAAGCTAAAACAATTAAAACTGATGGTTGTTGCTATTCAGAATTCATGAATATTTTATCACATATACAATTGCATCAGCTACTTAGAATAAAGATTCAAGATGGGAAATAAACATAAACCATCAGCAAATAATAAGAAGGAAAAAGTGGAGAAAATCAACAAACCTTTTGGTTTCCAAAATAACATGCTAAAAATGTAGCTCCTGAGTACTGTTACTTCATACAGGTGTTTGCATTAGGACCATGGTTCTGGAATCACACAGCCATTTAGCATTTTAAGAGTTGATAAACCAGATCATCAGATGATTAAAAACTGGTATTGTCCTGATTTCCATTTGTTGTTCTTGCTGAACATGTAGCCCATGAACTTTCAAATGGAATAAATCCATATTGAAATTCATATTCTTGAACAAGCTGAAGTCTGATCTAAATGCTGATACTTATGCTTAAGTTAGAAAATGCTGATAAGAAGTGAGATTTTAAAGCTATGCTAGGCTGAAAACAGGTGTACTGAAAGTGTCTCTTTTCTTTTTGTACTGTTCTCTTTTAGTAAGTTGTTTCTTACTCATGTAACATACTTCTGTTTAATTCTGTTGATCCTTCCAACCCAATCTGTACAGGAATTCTGACGCTTAAATTCAGAGTGGTTGAAAATAGCACTTCATCTTGGCTTTTGCTAACTGTATAGCAAACCAATCAATTTATGTTTATACAGCTAGGAAAGCTTTAGAATGAAAGTATTTTATTATCATATTGTACAGAAAAGTTTCCATACTAAAAATAACCAGAACACAACAACAAACCCCCAAAAACGTAGATAATTTGGGGAACAATAATGAAGTTGTCTTCCTAGTGACAGTCTTGAATTAGCTCAAGCATCCTGTTACCAGTCACAGACTACAAATCTTGTTTCTGAAAGAAATTGTTTTTTCCTTCCTGCCTTTTCTTTTAGATTAATACAGAGGGAACTTTCACATGCTTAAACCTTTTTATCACTGGTTGACACTTCTCAGTTTTGACTTTAGAGATGTCAAAATATTTACTAAAGGGTGTATGTAATTTTGTTCCCAAATAAGCCATAGAAAGGATTTCCTTTACAGTCAAATACTGGCTTAAATGTAATTATCTACAGAGAGCTTTACTCAGGTAAGCTGTACTTTGATGTTTTCTGTTTATTGTATAGAATTCTCCATAGAAAACCGCATGTGATCTTAATCCTAATCCTAAACCTTCATTTCAGGAGCGCTTTTTTCCAGTGTCCATCTGTGTCGGATAGTTTTTACTCTTCAGTTGCCCTGAATGCTTTCTGGGCTGTAGTGGGGAGGTAGTGGTTATCTAAGAGGTTATTTTCTTACCATTCTGACATCTTTATTCCTTTTTTTGCTGCCAACCATGTTGTTGGTTAATGTCAGGGGAATTCCTGTTAGACCTCATACTTGTCCTGCAGCTAGTACAAAGAAATTGAAGTGCACAATTGATTTACCAGACAGCTATATAACCATTATAAATAATTCATTATCTCCCAGTGAATGTTTTTATAGTCTGACCAATATTAAACAGTTACATAGTTTATTTTTTGTCTGACAAATTTAATGTCAAAACTGAATCCTAGATGTCCTTTTGTAAATGCATCTCCATTAGATGCACTCAGATTTGTTCCCTCTCAAAAGGTTTGTCCTGTTATTTGGTTTAGTTTGAGTATGAGGAGAGCAAGGAAAGCAAGGAGTTGATTGCATTGATTGAATCCAAGCTGACCAGAGAATTTAATTGCAGGTCCATAATTATTTGAGGTTAGCAAAAGTTACATTATATTTTCTGAGTTAATCTAAATAGATCAAGACTTTTTTTCTTGAAAAAGAACCACCTGGGGGGTGGGGGGTGATAGAAGGTCAAATAGAAGTCTTTAACATTCTGTCTGGCCTGTAAACAGCAGATAATGAGGGTTCAATATCTCTAGAAATCTAAGATTTAAAAGTGATCAAATGAAACTACTAAGAGGTATATTTACTTCCCTTGCCTAGAGAAGCTGTGGCTCTTCCCTCCCTGGAAGTGTTCAAGATCAAGCTGGATGGGGCTTTGAGCAGCCTGGCTTAGTGGAAAGCATCCTGGCCCATAGCAGAGGGATTGGGACAAGGTGATCTCTAAGGTCCCTTCCCACCCAAACCATTCTGTGATTCAAGCTGTCACTGCAAAGGGGCTATAAAGCAAATTTAACTGACTGGTAGCCTCTGGTTGGTCTGTGAGGCTGCAAATGGCACTAAGTAGCCGTAATCTAGCTGGCCCTACTTTCAGAGGAAGGTGTCTCTTTGTGCCTGTTCTCCTCAGTTCATATGTTAATATTTCAATTAAAAGCCCCCAGAGGTTCAGAGAACTGGGTTACAGTAAAGCTGGGATTACAAGTTTGTCTGTAAAGCCATGCAAAATTTCAATTCACTAGCATTAGAGCATTCGATCTAAAATTATACCTTTTTTTTTCCTATTTCTGTAAAGTTATATTGGTGCTGTCCCCAGCTGGCAGAGCTCAGTAGATGTTTGTGTCATTGAGTAATGAATACAACAATAACTGCAATCAAAATCTGTAGTTTGCAAATAGTGAATCGTTTTTTGTAATAAGGATGGTGACTTGGCACTGAAATATTTCTGGCAGTGAAAAAATTGTGAAGAGGCATTTTCTGTTTGAGAGGAAAAATTGTTGTTCAGGTATGCACTTGTGAAATGTCAAATCCTTCAGTGTAAAGGAAGAAACCAAATGCACTTCTAGGAGTTGTACTTCAGGAGTTTGATGTTTAAATGCTTGCTTCTACAAATGAAAACAATTAGTCTAATGGAAACACAGATTATGTGGCTATTTAGACCAAGTAATTTCAAATAAAGATAGCTATGGAAAGGATTCCGATGGTTGTGAGGAGGTACAGACAGACACAAAGGTTACCAAGTAAGGCATTTTGCTCATTGAAATGGCTGAAACAATCTGAATGAGGAAGATGTAAAGAAATCTGTACTTACTGTGCCACAGAAAGTACTGTGTTCAGAGGAAGGTGAGGGGAAGAGGATGTATTTTATAAGGAGTAAAATGTTGAAACCATTCAGAGAAAACGTGAAAATTCCTTCCAACCAACAGTGTACACGAACCTTAAATCTTCTGTTTGGGGCATACACTTTTTTCTTTAATGCTCATCCACAAGTTCAGTTTTGGTTTGAGACTTCAGTTTGCCAGGTCTCTTACAGAGTGTGTGCTCTGCTTGTAATTAGGAACAAATAAGTGGATGTAGTTAATTAACAAGGAACAATGATTTAATTATGTTCAACTGCAAAATGTGGCAGCTTTTTGACAGGCATGCTAGTTGTACACTGGAACCTGTATTTTAGCAGCATACCATTAGCACTTTTTTATTGAAAGGCAGATCTTCATATGCTGCAGCTTAGTGCTCTGAGTTGGCCTGTAGTGACAGTCACTTTGAGGGGGAAGGGGGGAAAGTGGTCCCTTCATCCCCTATCCCCTTTTCCCCTTTCTCCATTGTGCTTACAGAAGTGTTTTTGCAGCTGCTCAGGGAATCAGATTGGGGAACTGATCTAGGTTAAAGCAAATATGTTGTTGTCTGGTTAGTTTTAATCTAGATCTGTTCCCTGATCCAACTGACTGCACGAATGCTTTGCCAACAGAGTGCTCAGGTGAAACGTAGTGTGGAGGTTGGAATCAGCGTCTGGATACGGGGAGTGGGCAAGGCTGACATTCTTCTGTGGGGAAACTTGTTAGGTTTGAACTTGGTTTTAAGTGAATACTTGTCATCTGGTCTTTAGCCATGATTGCAGGTGTTTTTGCAGTGGGCTTGAGGTGATTTAAGATGTTACAGCTTTTTCTGTTAGCTGGCTCCCACTTCAAAGTAGAGCTGCTTTGCACAGAGTCAGACAGTAAGTGGTCTTTTTCTAGAAATATAATCTTAATTACTGGAATGAAGCTATGGACAGAACCCACTATCACTTTTGGGATTCACTTATTAATCCTCTTCTGAAGGAGAGCAGAATTGCAGTATCTTGAATCTTTGCAACCAATTTAATAACGATCACAAAATTTACACCACAATGAGGTAGCTCTGGCTTGGGGATAGAACTCTGACAGTGAGGTAGCTTTGGTAGTTCAAGAAAAAAACAAACCAACCACCAAACCAAAAGGTTTGGGGCTTTTTTAGTTCAAATCATCTGCGTCTGCATAGTTGATCCCTGCCCATATGTGTGTGTGCATACTGGCCTAGGCCTGACTGAATTTATAAAATTATCAGAAGGCTTCAGGGCAGTTCACAAAACTTTGTGTTAAAAGTTCCCCTAACAAAGTACCAAATTTGGCCTCAAATTGATGAACTTGGGCTGGGATGGTAGATTAATTACCTGTGGTTTATTTCAGTTCAGATAAATAGTATACAGATAAAACTGTAGTGTTTCAATATTGTGCTAGAACTAGCTTGGACTGTGTGGAAACCTTGAATGTCAAAGATTAAAGAATCTGATCAAGAGAACAAACAACTGTACTTGCTAAATTATTTGGTCTCTTTAAAAGCAAACTGTTGATGATGTGCCATTTTCCACTTGTATGACTTAATACTTTTGGGGATGAAAATGCAAATTTTTTATTGATACAAAAAAAGTCTATTTATGTACTTCTAACTAAAAGAGGCCATCTTCATGACTCTGAAAAGCTGAACTGTAAGCTTGTTGAACAAGTGTAGTTAGCTTTATTCCACATCTCCTAAATATTAAAATGTCTGTACATCATGAATTTGGTGAAGTCTTAGATTGCAAATGAAAAAAAACTTTGTGCCAAGATATGATGTGCACTGCAGACTCCTTTCTAGCCATACCCATCTCCCTAAAGTTTCTCTTTGGAGAGTCTTTTAATGGAAGAACATACCATTTTACACTGTTAATAATACATGTGAAATAATAGGCTTTTTACATCAAGTTTAAATTAGCCTGAATTATTTGGGGGAGAAAAACACAAGAACACCAGTCTTCAACTTTTCAGAGCAACTTAGACCAAAATTTGGGTCACCAAAGAGAGGTTATTAAGTAGGATACCAAGGTCTGTACAGCCATTGGTTAATGGGCAAAACTTCATTTGTGAGATGAGACTATTCAGTAAAAATAATAAATTGTTCTATACTCATAAAGGAAATTTCAACTTTTAGTGCATGCATGAATTGTATACTTAGATGACAAATGTTGTACCTGTCTTGGGAAGTCTGTTTGGCCTGCAGGTAGGCAGGTATCTTAAACAGAAGTTTGGCATCTAATTTCAAGGACTCTAGTACTCGTAATGAAGTGTTTGATAACATTATGCTGTTGAGTGAATTGGTTTTGGTCCATGTGTACTGAGTTGGCCTTGACTGTTAAGCATACTTTATGAAAACTCTAAGACACTTTAAAGAAATTTTTATTAGCATTTTGTATTTGTATTTTTAAATTTCTCAAACCTATATGAAGTCTGAGCCTCTGGATCTTTTTATAACTGACCTGTGATGTACTTAAAATCTGCCTCCTCCTCTTAACCTATCTCTACCCTTGCCTGCAGGTTAAGGTATTGCACAATCAGCTTGTTCTGTTCCACAATGCCATTGCAGCATACTTTGCTGG
The DNA here is from genome assembly GCA_022605575.1 of Laterallus jamaicensis coturniculus. Classification (NCBI taxonomy): domain Eukaryota; kingdom Metazoa; phylum Chordata; class Aves; order Gruiformes; family Rallidae; genus Laterallus; species Laterallus jamaicensis. Next base: position 31,887,134 of record JAKCOX010000005.1, read on the forward strand.
GAATCAAAAGCAGCTTGAACAGACACTTAAACAGTTCCACATCAAATTGAAAACTCCTGGAGCAGATGCCCCATCCTGGCTTGAAGAACAGTAACTGGATAAGAGAAGAGGACCCAATGTTAACCTAAAAAAAAAATCTTTAAATCTGATAAAAATTAAGGGTTGGGGTTGAAGGACTGTTGTAGTGATTCTTGCACAGAGAGCTTTAATTTTTTCCCCCTTTTCCAATACTATAAAATTTGGTGGGAAAGTGGGTGATTTTAAGGTAACCAAACGAAATTTCTGTCATTTCAAATAGAGCACTCCTTTTGTATGTGAAGGTTGGTTATTTCTGTAACTGGGATGGGGGAGGGAGGAAGGGAGGGTGGGAGAGGAAAGAAAACTATTATAGATTTGCACTGACAACTGATGTTTGTTATTTCTGGTCATTTTGGTGGCTGGTCAAAATATTTCCAAATGGAGATTTATGTGATTTGTACCAACATCTGGTATTTTATAGATGAATATAGAAAACATCTTTAGTAGTTTTCATATAACTTTTAAAAAGGAGAGAGTTAAAATAATATTTTGCAGATTAATAATATAAGGTCTGTATGTGATATCTGCCTGTATGTGGTATCTGCATAGAAGGCGACAGCAGCAGATGGCTCATTGACTAGCAGAGGTGCAGCCAAGGCCTTTTTAAAAGATGTGAAGATGTACCTTTCTGTTGTAGGTCCAAAAAAGAAAAAAGAAAAACACTAAAGCAAGAATCACTGTCAGTCTGAGGCTTCTAAGCACACATTTTTGCTTTGCACCAAGTGGTTTGCTGAGTGAGGCCAACCATGCAATGAACTAATTTCATTTAAATTTTACGTTCTCTATGAAACAAATACCGTACTAGCCTTAAATCACAGGTATGTGCCTTTTTATAAGATAATATTTTCCACCAGTGTACATAAGAACCCTTTCACATAATGGTTTGTCAGTTCCCAGCAAGGGAGAGGACTGTTTCATCATACACTTAGAGCAAGTTAAAGCTTTAGTTAACCTTCATGGACAGGTATGATTTGAGAGAGGAAATCAGGCCGGTATGGTTTTTCTATTTAATTGAAAAGCATACTGTGGGAATGGGAGTAACGTGGAGGGTACTTTTTTAATTTGTCCATTGACCTTGTAGTCCTTAAGTGTAAAATTCTGTGTCAGTTTTACCATAGACATTTTAAATTCAATATATTGGAGTCCTCATTTGCACATGTTATGTTGCTTTGTGTTCTATTAAGTACAATGAAATACTTCAAATATGTTATTTACAACTGTGTGGATTGTATGATTTATGTACTGTATGTTCAAATGCCTTTCAGCTGACATTCTTAAAGTTTTCAGTGCTTAACACAACTGTAATGTAACTGTAAATCAAACTTTTTAATCATTCCTCATTAAATTCTTGGCCTGACAGAGCCTTCTTTATGTTTTTTGTTCTGTCAAGAATCTCTTGTAATAGTTCATTTACGTTCCCCAGAATGTATATCCTATGTGAATTTTGTATTCATATTAAAGGTGTTTGCATTCAGACTTCCTTGACTCGTGATGGTTAAGAGGAGAACCTGGCTTCTGCACTGAAAGCTTGGTCCTGTTTTTCCTGAGTTGCCACCCCTGCTCAAGAATTTCTGGTAAAGCAGTGCTAGGTGGTAAGACTGATACTGTTTTATTTCTGGATCTTCTAACACAGTGTGCAAGTTCAACCTGAATGTAAACTCATAGTCAAACAAATCTTTCAGCCTGTGTAACTCTTAAACTTTTAGAGCAAATTTCATTACACTTACTGCATCTACATAGCCATTGACTTCCACTGTATTGAATCTTGGCACGTGTATGGTATGGAGATGCAAGACAAGTTAGCAGTGTAACTGTGCAGTTGAGCTAGGAAATGCAGATGATAGCATTACAGCAGGGTTAAAGAATGCAAACCTACTGACTGCAATTGACATACCAGCCTTCAGACTGCTGCAGGAGAAGGATACACATGGAACATGCACTATTGGTTTCTGTCTCAAGGTTCACGGCTCTCCTGATGAGGGTAGTCCCTGCCCAGAAGGAACTGATCCATTGGAAAGGGTAAGAGTGAACTTCAATCTGAAATTGCCTTATGCTGGAATCACCTGTGTGGCATTGTGTAACCTTCAGACTTCTGCAGGAGCTTAAAGCTGGAGAGTCTCTGTGACTGGAAGAAAGGGTTGGACAGAAGAGATTACTTACTAAAATACGTGTATTGTTTAATACCCGAGGGGAAGAAGAAGGGCTTCCATGTTGCTTGATGAAGCAATTGAGATTGACAGCCTCAGGGAGGAGGGTTTGGTGTTCAGCTGATCAATAAGATACTAAACTGATTGCCTTTTGGATCCTTTCACTTCCCCCCATTCAAATATATGCACTAATGAAATAATTCCAGCTCAGGTCTGTTCAAAGCTCGCTCTTTAGATCTAATCAAATTTAGAAACTTGTTTATGGAGATCATGCAAGGAAGATGCTTCTGAAGTTTTTCATGGGAAGTAATTATGGTTGTCAGGCTTTCTGGTACTAATGAAAAAAACTGTATTAATGTCTTAAGGTTGCAATGCTGGCATTTGTCAGGTAGACAGTTGTCAGGATGGATTTTTTGTTTGTTTGTTTCAAGAGGGGGCCATACCCTCTTGTGAAGTCTTGGGTGTGAAAGATTTAATCTCCTACAAGTTACCACATTAGTGCACCCAGAACTGTGTGAGGTTTCTTGGGAAGAAGAATTTAAAGCAGTTAATAGCATTTCAGATACGGTGTGGTAGCTGTTCTGACAGAGACCCAAGGAGATGTTTTGTATCTCAGTGACCGTGCTGTAAGATATCTGCGCCTCTGGCTTGTTTGAAATTGTAGCTCCTGTTATTTTGTTTGTATGAATTCTACAAACAGCTCTTCCACTTTAAAAATGCTCTTTGGTATACATCATGCTTTGTTAAGCCCTTGCAAAGAACCTTCCTGCTTATAAAATATATCTGTAGTTCTATTTGGAGAGGTATATGTAAGTAGAGTACAGTAACACATCAGTATCATTAAAGTAACAGCTTGATTTCAATCTGTCAACTGGTTTTCCCAGCAACTTTATCTCTGGTCTGTCTCTGCTTCAAAAAATGATCAAAGTAATATAAAGGGAAAGCTAAACCTTCCCCTCAGCTCTGGAGCTGAACTGGGGGCACATTCACTTTGTATCCTCTGCTTATCAGCCCCATTCCTTATTGTGGTGTTAGAGGAATAACAAAGTATTATAATTATTTAGCATTCCTCACCTACAATTATCTTTGGGTTTTGTTTTGTTTGGGGTTTTTTCCAGTGTGGTTATCTTTTCCATGCTGCATGCTTAATGTGGGGGTTGTACTAGTCTCAGATTTCTTTAATTAGTCATTAATCTTTTCATATTTTGTGACTGCCCTCACCCCAAGCCTTTCCAACTACTGGCAGCTAAGTTATGTCAAATTGAGAGTATATTTTTTGATGGGAAGATCCACAGAGGAGTTGACTGTTCCTTGGTTTATATTTCTTTGTTCCCCTCTTTGTTGCTTCTTGTTAGTAACTCTGACATCTCTGTGTTCTCTCAGGTGTTGAGGCCAGTGATGCATAGAAAGCATAGTTGTGCTTGTTCATCTCGCTGTGCCTATTTCCACCAAGGTCCTTTCTTTTCAATTCTGCCGGTCTTATACGGGAACCAAGTGGCCAAGCAGATGGCCCATGTTTACATGGCTTTGTCATCATGGCAATAGTTTGAAGTGAATTAAAGAAGTACATTACCCTGCAGGTAAGAGTAGTAAGTTAGGATGGCTTGTGCTTGCCTTGGAGAGGGCATAAATTGATAGTGAAGCATCAGAAAGGGGAAGGGATGGGTTTTTTTTCCAGAACGCCTCGACTGAAATGCAGAGAAGCAGCACGTGAACCTTGCAGAGCAATGGCCTTGGACATAAAAGCTCACACTGGGGTTTGCTAACTTTTCCCTATGGCTGAGAATACCTGCACAAAAGCATTACTTTTTACACTTTGACTGCCTTGGGGGAAAAAAAACCAGCCTGGAGCAGCAACTACTGTCCACTACTGGTAGCGCATTTCTGCCAAGTGTGCTCAGCAAAGCGTATGTTCAACCGTTTCAATCACGGTGGTGAAAAAGCGTGGTGTTCTGAGCACATACACTCTGTTTCATTTCCATTTTAAGATAATAGTTATTGGAGAAATGGAAATAACTGATGTTCCAGGAGAAGCATATCTTTCCTGGGTTCCCTTGCATCACTGGGTGGAAGAACTTAGATGGAGACCAGTGTGGCTGTATGATAACGCTTCTTAATTAAGTGCAGAAATCTGATACAGACCAGCGTAAACCTGAAACAAAATTTTAGTTCAGGTTTGCCCTGCTATTACTGGTTATGCCAGCACAAATCCATGGGTTCAGTCACAAACAGTTCAGCAATATCTTCCTAGTAAATGGTATTTAACAAATGGTATGTCCTACTGTGCTAATTAAAAAATTAATTACACACCTTGTTGCTTTTTAAAGAATACTGAAGGCTGTAAATTCAAGCACTTAGGAGTTAAATAATGCCAAAAACTAGTGTTGCCTGTTTGGTCTTGATTTGCCTTTCTTGCATGCGTATGCATCATGCTAGTTTTATGTGATAGTGGTAATTAATTGCAGGGGTTTGTTTCCAGAGGTTAACTACGGCAGTACTTAATTTTGAAACCAAATAGAATTCGGTTTTAATGTGTCTGAAGTGTCACAATTAACTTTCTCTCCTGCCTTTGTCCAAACACTGTAGAAATGAGGGCATGTAATGAAGACTATAACACCTTTTGTTCAGGTGGTATGAATTGCTTTGTTGCCATTAGATCTGTTAGGTCATTAAATTTGTGTTCGGCCTAAAGCATTAGAAGCTTTGTGCTCTAAAGAAAAGCAGATGTTACAAAAGACTTTTTTTTTTCTCTTCTATGAAAAAAGATAATGCCTTAAAAGTAGTCATCTTTAAAACTGCCTTGGCTATTTAAGTAACTAGAAAATTTTAAGTATTAACAATAGGATTTGTTTTTGTAGTACACCAACCCATCTAAATGCTATCTGTTCTAGGGAGGTGCATTTGCTGCTTATTATAGGTGGGGCTGCTCAATCTACCTATTATTAAAGTTGCTTAATACTTCCTACTGTAAAGACCTGCTTTCTGTTGCTTGTAACTCAGATGTATTTTAGCCATGCGGGCAAAAATCTTTGCCTGCTGAGTTGTTCACATTTGGGGGGGGGGGGAGAGTGTGGAATCAGCTAAAAAATATTAATTTGCTAGCATTGTGTTTTGGAAAAGTTCTGGGGAAAACACAGGGTGAGGAAAAGTTAAACTCTCAACTTCAGATCCAGACTGGCTTCTGGGTCCTCTGCTGCCCTGTTCGTTTTTGGGGTGTTTTAATAGAATGCCATTAGGCAGTCTCTTGTTTGGCTTGCTCTTTCTGTCTTGCGGAGTGCACGTTTGTGCTCATGACTGGCAGCAATGAAAACAAGTCTCTTTGGTTCCAACACAAGCAGCTACAGTCCAAGCAGCAATGCGCTTCCTTGCTGACGACCTCAGGGGTGACCCAACACTCTCGAGGAATGTCCGTGCTGGCTCAAAGCAGAGCATGTCCTCTCCAGCTGCCGCTCACCCTGCCAAGTGGAGATGTGTGGCGTGATAGGAATTGCCATGTACTGCAGCTGGACTGTTTTCACTTGGTGAATTTTGAGCTTAAATGAACAGGGTGTAACATCACATTCCTTAAATTTTCCTTTTACTGTAGATGGGGGGGTTAATTGACTCAAACAGGCGGTCTTGCCAGACCAGTAGGTCAGATCTCTGGCCACAGAACTGTAAGCTGGCATGGTGTAACCTCAGCAACCACAAGCCTGGGCTCTAGGTCTGGGCTGGCAAAGGCTCCGGCCGTCCAGCTTCCTGCTCTTCCTCTGGTTCCTGCCACACGCAGAGGCAGCAGCGCGAGTTAGGCACCCCACACCAAGGTAAGACATGCTCTCATCCTCCTGCCTCTGCCTTCCCGCCCCTGGCCCAGCCAAAGTGGTATTTTCCCTCTTGTGCTCAGCTCAGAAGCTCTGGTAGCTGATTGTGCAAGGCTGGAGGTGAGGTATTTTTATTCTCCCTCCCTCCTATTCAGGCAAGGAAGCGTTTCTGGTTCTGCCTGGGCATTGCCCTCCTGTAAGAAGTAGTGTTGGGCTGTGAGGGCTGTGTTTGTCCCTTACAGCTGGGACTGTTTGTTAATTTGGGTGAAGCTCTTCACCTTGACTTTTTGGGAAAGCAGTTTTATTCTTGAACTGTGATTTACACCTCTTGGTGAAATACTTTAGAACAATGCCTTTGTTTGCTGTGTAACCTGTGGGTGGTACTTTGGCTTTCAGGTGTCCACGAGCCATGTGAGCTGCTAGTGGATCACAGGGCTATGGGAGCATCCAGTGTGTGTCTGTGGTGGGGACTGACCTCCAGCCTGCTGCTCGAACAAGGGGCTCTGAAGGTGAGTGTGCTCCCACCTGCGTGGCTAAGCCGGCAGGTAGTGCCTGGCTGAGGCAGGAGAAGGGCACAGATAAGGGGACGCTTGCCTGGGAGCGGGCGCTGGGGGCGGGAGGCCGGTTGCTTCGCACCGGGGAGCGTGGCTCACAGCACGGCGGTCCTGTTCCTGTAGGAGCAGGTGCTGTGATTTCAGTGACCGCATGCGGTCACTTCAGCCGCTGAAGCACGCTCCTGAGGCCCCCGTCCCACCGGGACACCGAGGCACGCCGCGGCGGCACCCGGCGCTGGGGTGCCCACCTCCGGGAGCACCGGCCGGATAGGGAAAGAGGCGCGGGCGGAGACCGGGGCGCTCTCGGGGGCCGCCGCTGTCACCTGCCGTGGCCCCGCCCGCGCCGCGCCTGCGCGCTGCCCCGCCCCCGCCCGCTCCGGCGGCGCGGCCGCGGCGCGATGGGAGGAGGCGGTGGCACCGGCACCGGGCCCTGCTGCGCGCCGCGCCGCGTGCTCCCGCGGGCGCGGAGGTGAGCCGCGATGGCGGGAGGGGCGCGGAGGGGGGATCCGTGCATGTCTTCTCCCCGCTACCACCCGGGCTGAGCGGCGGCGGCGGGGGCTCCGCGCTGCCGGGGGGGCGCGGTCGCCTGCGCGGGTCCTGCTCCGTCTCCCTGAGACGCCCGCAGGGGAGAGCGCTCCTGGGGCGCCGGGCTGCCGGGACCGCAGGACCCCGAGGCCCGGCGCCCCCCGCCGCTTCCTATTTCTGTCCGGCACGCCCCCTGTCAACGGGCTGCAGCCGCCGGCGCTGCTCCCCTCGCACGGCGGGCGTGTGCGGCGGAGCGGGGCTGCTGCGGGGACCCACGGCTCTTCCCGCCGAGCGCAGCCCCTGCCCGGTTCCTGCCAAGGACGGGGTCGGGACGCTCCCGCGGGCGCGGTGGGGGCGCGGTGGCGGGCGCGAGGGCGCCCCCTGCGGTCGGGGTGGGACCCGGCCGCTGGGGCGGGGCACGAGGGAGCGCCGGGCGTCTCGGGGTGCCCGGGACCGGGCGGGAGCCGGAGGTGAGGCGGTCGCCATTCTCTGTCCTGGGTCCAGCCGAGCCGCCGGGGCAGTGTCATCCCCGCGCAGCTGCACCCCGAAAAGCTCTCGGCGCTCCCCTGTGGCATGAGGCGGCGGTTGAAGGGGGCCCTGAAGTAAGGAGCTCTCCCCAGGCGGTCCCGGCAGCGCGGCCCCCGCGCGGGGCTCGTAGCCGCGTCGCCTGTCTTCGGTGCGCGCCCTGGCCGCGCGCCCGCTCCGCGCGGACAATAAGACGGTAAGGCTGAGGGCGCTTCCCCTGGCGTCCCCTTCCTGGCGGCGGGGTGAGCGCAGCGGCCGGGAGCCCCAGCGAGAAGCAGCCGGCATCGAGCCCCGTGGCTAACACTCGTAAGGTCCCTGCCTGGCGCGGGGCCGGCGCCCCGCTCGCTTGCGCTGAACCTGCCTGGGGCGGGGGGGGGGGGGGGGGGGGAGAGTGCCGTACGAGGGGTTCTGTCGGGTGAAGGGGTTCGGCGCCGGGTTGCTGTGACAGTGCGAGCTGCATCGGCTTTGCAACGCAAACGTCTTGGCGAGATCAGCGGCCGGTTGTGCGAGGCAGCGTCTGCAGCTGCTTCATCTGCAGTTAGCAACCGGTTGCTCTGTGCGGCTGTCGTTGAGTCCCAGACATCCAAATGCTGTGGTTGGGCTTTGGTGTCGGGACCGGCGTGGTTCTCATGAGAATTTGGAGGACGCCTGACACAGAACGTGGGCAGCGAGCGCATGAGGCGTGAGCCGAAGGGAGTCGCGCCCCGCAGGATGAATGATGAGATGCCCGCCAGCGCATCGCGCCTCTCACCTGTTAATTTGTGCATGCAAATACAGTGTACGGCCCTCTCGGGGGCAGCTGCCTTTTTTGCAAGAAACAAATTACTTTTGGGTGTTTGTTTTCTTAACTGGGGAGAAAGTTGTCCCCACCCTCTAACTTTGAAATACATTTCCAAGTTAGATTAAGCTGGCCAAAACAATGAGTGAGACAAAGAAGTCAAATCTTTCATTTATGCCAAATATGGGCACAATTAAACCGTGCTGTGAAGATGTTCCTTTAGAGCTCTTGCACTTCTTGGGCTGTTTTGGATAACAAACTTGCTGTAATTAAGCATAATTGAGACACCTTAAATGTTTGTTCTTGGGTGCCTTCCTTTTTCTTCTGTTTAATCCTTTGAAAAGTGCAGAGAGGCTCCTTATGAGTTAAACTTTTGCTTGGGTTTTATTACCCATCCCAGTCCTTGCGTGTCTCTGTAATCTGTAGCAGTTCACAGTGGCAACAACCACATTGTTCCCCACCTCTTCTCACTGTTCTTCCTGCTTGAAGACACCTGCTGATACCAACAAGTGGCCCAGAGCCTGTCCAGGCTGCCAGCTTCTCTCCTCTGCCACCCACGGTAATGGCAGGGAGTGCTGGGAATGACTTTGAGCCACTCCTCCGAGAGGCAGCAGCAGCAGAAGGGAATTCTGACCACTCTTCTGGTATCTGGTAACTCAAGGCTGCTGTCCTCTTACAAGCAGGTGACCTCTGCCACCTGAATTGTACTTATCTGTCAGAAGACAAAGCTGAATGCCAGCCTTTATTCTGTGCCTTTCCTCTCATGCCTTCCTTCCAAGTGCTGGTTCTTTCCCCTTTCCTGGTTCTGGGTGACGGTTACCTCATCTAAAGTAGCACAGGGCTCGTTGGCTTGAAAACAGTTTTTCCTGTTCTATCTATCTTAATATCTAGGTTGGGGTGTTTTCTTCCCCTTGCATTCTCCACTCCTTTCACTAGGAGTGTCCCTCGTCTAACTTAGGAGCGCTCAGGTCTGAGATCGGTCGTTTTCCACTCGCATGTTGTTAGCGCTGGGACTCTGATGATTCATCTCCTACAACTTTGTTTCATTAGGATTTGATCCCATTTTTCTTAAAGCATCTAGATTTACTGGAAGTTTCAAAATGAGGTTCTTGCACATTGCCCAAGGGCATGGTCGGTCTGTCTGTCTGTTCCTTTTTTACTTTTTGTTTAATTTTTGTTTTAGTTAAAATCTGTGGGAACCCAAGTTGGAAAATAATAACTGTTGAATACTGCTTTGTGATGGTGGAAAACTAGCTAATACATTTTTAATTTTTAATTTTTAAATAAGTAGTAGGCAGGAGAGGATTTTTTCCTAGTTGAGTATTTCTTTAAATTAACGCAACACTTAATTGCTTTGAGTGGTTAATCACTTTCCACCACCTTGCACCTGCTTTTTTATGCCTCTCTGCTTCTATGATCATGAACTTGGGAGGAGACACATGAACATGCAGAGCTCTGTAATAGCAGATGGGTATTAATGCTGATTTGAATTTGAACCCCCCTGTCCTGATCTACTTTCTTTGTAGCTCTTCCCCTTTTTACCCTGGCATTAAAATATTTTCCATCATTCCCATGACTTAAACCTCACACAGATGGTTTATGAATGTTTTTTCTATTCTTGCAAATACCTTGAGAACGTTAAGGTATGCAGTTAGAAAATCTGAAGCAGGGAGAGAGAAGTTTGTTGTTACCTATACAAGCTTTTGAGAAGAACAGGTACAGTGGATCATTTTGTGCTGGTTTCCATTGGCTTCAGTGAAACTGAGTTGAGTCCTTGCAGACCAAAAGAGAATTGCCCTGAGGCTTCTTTCTGTGACTGGGGTCTGTTTGTTTGTGTACACTCTGATGATGGATCTCTGGCAAAAATAGCAAAGGTTTTTCATCACTGTTATACAATGTCAAATTGATCTGGGTTGCTATTAGCTCTGTGTGAACGTTGCTGAAGAGGCATACAACTAAATCGGTGCCAAATTTCTGATTTGATACTGTTCTTGTGCCAGTGCATTACTTCAGCTTTTTCTGTGGAGCTTTTCTGCAACTGATTTTTTGCTTAGGGGCTGTCTGTCTTCTCTCAGTTTTCTTACCGTTTTCTCTGAGGCTTATGAGGTATGTTTTATGTTTTAATAGATTTGACTTGTGAGAATTGTGCTTTCTGTGGAAGTCGTACTTGAAGGTTTACTGTCAATAGCAATATCTTCACTTGCTAGGTGGCAGTGTAAGAAAAAATGCTCAAAACTGTTGGGATTTCTGTTAAACTGCTTGTTGAGGTAATCTAGACGTAAAAGTTTTCCTAAATATTTAAAGCTTTGCATATGTACAGTGCTTAAGATGTGTGGGTTACCATTCCTATCAGCTCCTCTGGCATTTCTGTCTATCTGTGCTTATTGAACTGGTGATATTAACCTAGATGCTGAACTGTATTATAAGGGGCAGCTTAATCAGAGTGTGGTCTGCCTTCTCTTAGTATGCTTTGGCAGGTGGTCTAACCAGACCAGTAATGGTAAAATGCAAATACCATACTTTTATGTTCAGTGAACACAGAGTTTAGGGACTGCATGCTGGTTTTGCCCTTATTGACAATTGTGTGAAAAATATGAAGGCAATAAAGCAGCAGACTAGGCTAGAGCGTAAAATCATCGACATGCTATTTATATTCTGAATGCAGCTTGGATTGAAGCTGTGAATTAAAAGGATTCAAACAGGGTCTGTTTTATCCAGTTAATCCAATACCATAGTTAGTAGTTATATTTTCTAACTGCGTGTAATCACCTTTTAAGATTAGGAATGAAACAAAACGTGTTTGTTTTAATAATTTGGGATAAATGCATTCTCTTATAACATTGCACTGAACTGAGATTAATAGGTGGGTTCAGTATCTACTGTGGGCGATGTAAGAGGTAGTCTTATTCTTAGGTATATTCTTGAAATCTAGGCACCCAGAACTAATTGGAATCTTGGTGTGGATACGTTTTATACAGTTGCCTTGGGAAAGACTTTTGTTTCACCAAATTTCCTCTCTGGATTAAAGACTTCTTAGCTGTTACACCTTCATTTCAGTGTCTTTCCAGTGCAAGGACCAATGCCCAGTCTCTGATCTGAGTCTCCCTGTTGTCCTCTGCTGTAGGTTGCGAAGATGGTACAGTGTCCCCTCTGGCGTTGCTGCTGCTGGCAGACTAGAGTTTGAGAGCGTGTGATACCGTTGCTGCTGCTGCACTCTCTGTTCAATGTGTCAGACCGATCCAAGGAAGTAACGCTCTCCTCTCTGGAGAGGCCGTAAAATGCATGTTATGAATTGTCTCTCCTTGGTCAATGATAAAGAAAATGGGGCTATTCCAGATGCAGCTGGATTAATGAACGAGGATACGACGACAGCATCTCAACTTGCTCAGCCTGTGGCACAACCGCCCCCTCCGCCATGTCCCCTCACAGGGGCACCCCCAGCCCCTCCGCTTCCCCCGGGGATGTCGCCCCCACCGCCACCCCCTCCTCCACTGCCTGGGCCAAACATACCTCTGCCCCCACAGCTGATAAATGGGCATGACAGCCATGGCAAAAAAAAACGAATGCGAAGCTTTTTCTGGAAAACCATTCCTGAAGAGCAGGTCCGCGGTAAGAACAACATCTGGACAATCGCTGCAAGGCCACAGTATCAGATTGATACGAAGACCATTGAGGAACTTTTTGGGCAGCAGGAAGAAACCAAGCCCCAGGACCTCCGAAGTCGATCTTTAAAGTCTTCATTTAAAGAGTCTAAAGAGGAGGTAAGAATTGAAATAAAACCTCTCTTTTACGTAACACTGTAGGAATTGGGGTGAATTCTGACTTGTCTTTTTCTCTTCCTCTGTCACATTTCACTCTTCTGGCACATTTCTCTTGATTTGGAGGGCAGCCATGGGGAGGATAAACTCTTTGCTCTTAGTGGCACACATTTGTTTTTCTAAGAGCTAGTGGTGCTTTATTCTAGCTTGGTAAGAGCTGTGATTTGATCATCTGTTAAAATAAATATAAATAAGTGAAGGCATCTGTATTTACTCATGTTGGATAGCCCTTGAGTTTTCAGTGTGAAACGTAGGTGTACTGTAACTTTTCTCTTCAGCTCTTCTGCTGTGTTTGTGGTGCAAACAAGATGTCCTGTATGCAAACGTGCATCAGGCAAGAAGGAGGAGAATCAATCCTATTGCAAGGGTTAATGCTGTATACATACCCTTGATGTCCTAGCGAAATCAGAAAGGGAAGTGCCAGTATGACAGCAAGGAATTAAAACACAGTCTAGTGCTTAAGGGAATTTCGTAATTAATTGAGATAGTTTAAAAGTTTCAGCTTTCATAAAGTTTGCTTTCCTGCTAATGAAAACTTTGTTTCAATTACCTTGCTTTTTCTGGATGCTAAAATAACCTTCCAGGTAGATCTGAGGATTGTTACTGAGTTGTGTTCTGGTGGTGGGAAGTTATATACCAAGCACTTTCAGGTTCAGACACTCTCCAGCAAGCTCATAAGTAACTTTTCTTGTTCTTAAATTCTGATGTATAGACAGCCTCTTTGTGAGGCCTGAATTGAATTGTTTCAAGTGATCTTTCTGTGAAGTCATGAGAGGGTTGAAATGCGGATTTGATCACCGTTGTGTGTCCACATGCATGTAAACTTGTAAAGAAAATACAGAGAGCACGGGGTTAAGAGATGTAATAATGTATCGGTTCTTAGTGAGAAAATAGGGACTGGAAGTTGAGGGCATCTTGCAGGATTCAGGAGAAGTCAAAGTAATATCAGAGTGGATGATGGGAGAAACCAGTGTACTGATAGTGTGTGCATGTTGTACAGAGGTTAAAATAAGGGGTTTAAAACAGGCATGTGTATTGCAGCCTCTGAAACCCTGACATGGGGAAGGAATAATTTGGGCTATTGTCAGAGGTAGTCATTAACCTCTGCGCTGTTTTCAGGTTGTGTTCATCTTCGAATCAGGATTGCAGTGGGTGGACTTCCTGTACTTGCTTACAGGTGTACACAGCTCCGGCCCCATGTGTTTCCTTAGAAGCTCCCCCTTCCAGGGCTTTCTCCAAGATACAGTCAGTGCCTTGGAAACAAAAACCTGCCTTGCTACAAGTTCATGTTTTTGTGCATCCACCTGGAGCTGATAGGTGCCCACCCACCCTGGTTCAGGGCTCCCACGGTGCCTTTGCACGTGGCAGGCAGTGAGGCAACCGGATTTGCCTCTGAGTTATGCTGCTTAAGTGACAAAATGTTTGACTCCGTTGCTAAGCTTTGTCCAGCGTGCCGCAGCAGTGTGTCAGACAGCGATGAGCAATCTCGTGTGTGTTAATGGACTTTGCAGTGCTAACTGCTTAGCTAGGAGGGAAGGAGATAATCCTGAAGAGCTGTGTGTTACTGGAAGTGCGGAAGCACAGATATGCAACAGCTCACGTGCTTAACATTACTGCAGGCATCATTCAGGAAGGGTATGGAGATTGGAAGCATCAGCAGTGTTTGTGATTTTTGTCATCAGTGCTGTCAGCTGCTGCTCACTACTTTAGCACGTGGTGGTTATCCTCAGTTCACTGTCAGAAAATCTACGGAGGTTGAAAGGAGTGGCTGCAGGCTGAGGTACACAGCATCCCTATCACTTTGTAGAGAGAGTCTTAGCACGGGGTTGAGGAAGCTCTACTTCAGTTCCTGTCTGCGTCGCTGGCCTGGCTGGGCAAGGGTGACAAGACATTTTGTGTTTTGACACCTCTCTTCCTTCTGTGTAAAACACACGTGGTTTGAGAAAAGGCTTTTCGGTCTAGCAGTGAAAAATGTTCTTTGGAGTTTACATAGTGGAATTAGTCTAGTTGGCTTAGTATGTCAACAACAATTTTTCACGATAACTTCAGGTGCATAAATTCAAGTTACACTTAGATCAAAATAAAAAAAAAATAACCAAGCAGGAAATGTTTGAAGTGCTGCACCACAGCTCATGGCCAGAGAGTCTTCACCCAGGGTTGAGGGCACTCCTCCAGAGGCTGTGGCAGAGATAGGGGTTTCATACCTTTTCCAGAGATTGCTGTTGATTATGAAATCATAAGCCGTTGTGGAAGAAGGATTCTCTTCATGTCAGAGCTTAGAATACTGCATGTCCTATTAATTCCTCACTCACCCGTCATTTATCCAGGAAATTTAGATGCCCAGCTCAGGTTATTGAATCCCAATTCTGGAGGCTTAGCACTAAACATCATCATTATAACAGAAGTCCCTTCTGAGAGCTGAGTCAAACTCCTACGGCAAATGCTTTCCTTTTTGTAAACAATTCCTCACTAAACCCTTAGGAGATTAATTAATGCGTTTCTTTGACTGAAGGCTTAATTTGCCCTATGGTTTCAGTAATTTGAGCCTCTGAAAAATAGGGGGTGTAAAGCTAAGTTTACACACCAATTTACTTTCCCCGTCCTTTAGTGGTTCCTCAGTTGGGCACAGCATACACTCACTTAGGCTATAGCTAGCCTGGCAGCAGAGCAGGTGGAACAATTTGTTGACAGACCAGGGAGTCTGGTCTTGCTTTTTCCTTCAAACTGTACCTCTGATCCTGTTCCTCACCTCCCACCATCTGTGCTCTGGCAGATATCGGACCATCTGTAAACATATTTGAGTACCTCAGCAGAATGCTGTTGGGTTTTTTGTTTGTTAATCTACTGGAGTAGTTTTCTGTGATTTTGGTGGTTTTGGTGGCTTGCAAAAGGGTGCAGTGAATTCCAGAACCTGTGCAAGGGGCTAGTGAGAGGAGGAGAGAAGGATGGAAGGGGCAAACAGGATGCCTCTCCTAGCCGTACCCTCTCTGTTTTCCCTGTGTTGGCTCTGATGTTCATTCCACCTTCTTGAGAGCTGATTCAACCTGTTAATCCACCAGAGGACTAACACAGCAAAAAAGCCAATGAGATGAGTAGCAGTACCTGCCTAAGGGAAAGAGCAGGTGAGGAACGTGACAAGAGAGGATGACATGGAGCGGGACAGCCCTGTAGTAAGCTGCTAGGTTCATTCTGCTGCACTGTGGAAGGGCACCCCTCCTCAACCACTCTGGGCTTGGACAGTAGAGTCCGAATTATTAAACTCAGCAGTGATGGTTAGTGTGTTGTGAAGTGGAAGCCAAAGCAGGAAGTTGTTTATATCCTTCCTAACCTCCAGCATCCAGCCTGCGCCACCAGGCTGGTCCACACTTGCTGTAATTTGTACACTGTACCCTGCCATATGAAACCCTGTTGTTCCTATCCAAAGAATACATGTAATGTTTTGCCTTCACTAATCTGTTATAAATCCACTCTGCCGTGTTCCTGTTCCTCATTCACAGTCTCATACTAAGAAACTCCTATTGCATTTCTGCAGTCACTACGAAGTCAGTGTTGATGTGGGGCTTTTTGTGTCTCCCAGAAAACTCCTCTGAATCTTTTGTGTTGATTCTGAATTCATGTCAGAGTTGAGTAGATTTCCTCTTACCGTCCTCATAGCTTCACTCTGGTACTCAAGCTAATTTTCCCCTTCCCCTAACACATCTAAAACAGTGAATACTGCAGTGGTGGATTAACACTTGTCAAACTGATGCTGTTATTACCCCACATGATCCATGTCTGCTGCAGACTTCAGAAATATGCTGAGTTGAATACCATGGTGATGAGAAGCAGACTCATAAGTGAACCAGCTGTCCTTGCTTTGAAGATTGCATTGTTTATGAAGGAGAGGTGGCAAGTGTGCGAGGCAGTGATGCTTGCGTTGGCTGGTGAACTGTAGGTGTTGAGATTGTGCAAAGTATCTGGGAGAATTGTAGTATTTCCAGAGTAGCATAAACAAAAATTTAATAGTTTTCTATGGCAGGAGTGTTGAAGTTGGAGAAAGCTGTCCTGAATTTATCTAAATTAAACCATAAGGAACCATATGAGAGGTTTCTTTGGTATAGAGGAGCCCAGTGAGAATAGAAGTCTGCTCTCAATTAATTACAGCACAGTCTAACTTTTTGAGTCAGGAAGTCTAAGGATATTAATGGTGGACAGCACTTTAAAATCTCTTTAGGTGGCAGACAGCAATTTTAGAACATGATGTGCAGGCACTGGTGCTGAAGGTATGTATGGTTAGGAGATGGGAGCAGACTGTGCAGACTTTATAAAAAGCTGAGGTAATGTTTAAAGGGTAAAAAGCAACAGCTTGGTAGGAAGTCATATGCAGACAGCTTTCTGCAAGGACAAAATCAAAGGAAAATTATGTTGAGAGGAAAAGCAGACATTACAAGCAGATGTCCAGGCCAAGATTATGATTCTAATAAGCAACTGAATGTGAGATGGAAAATAGCTGTATTTGTGAGTAAGAAGTAGAAACTTGTATTTATGGAATATCTGCTGGGTTCCGCTTTTCTCTTCCTCGTGCTCCTATCTGGGAACTCCTGGAAGGTAGTTAAGTAATGACAGCTTTTTTCAGATGGTTTTGATAATGTTGAAGTGGACACCAAAGAGTGACTGAAAACTGAGCCACGTGTTTTGATTGTGTGTGTGCTTGAACAAAACATCAGAGAAAAGCAATAAAGTACAGTCATATCCAGAGCAAGAAATGTGATAAGATCCTTGTACTTAAGAACAGCCATGACATTTTTATGTTGTGGTGATAAGGCAAATGCAGCTGTATATGTTGCCATATGTTGTTTTTCTTCAAGGGAAGATGATGTTAAAAAATTCTCTAGTTTTGTTTGAGGTTGTACTGTAAATCTGAGTTGTGCCATGGGAACCAGAAGTTTACCAGGCTGCTGGTCAGTCGTCTTGTAACAGTTTTCAACTGTGACTGAAAATAATTATGTACACAAGGTTAACTGTGAATATGCTGTAAAAAACCCCAACAACTCAAAAGCCAAGTCATGATGGCAAAGCTTATGGTCTTAAACTAGTAATGAGAAATGAGAGAACTAGGAGCGAGCGGAGCAACTGGAGACTGGAGCTGCAGTTTGAGAGGTCATTGAGAGGTCCCTGCAGTAAAACATTTGAAAAAGATTAGATACTGCAAGGGAAGAGATAGTTGAACCTGTCCTGTGTTAAGGGGCTTTCCCTTAATGATCTGTTGGAGGCCCCTCAACTCCTAAGATAACAGGAGAATAAACCACAGTCTGTCCTCTTATCTTTGCATATGCTGAAACTGAAGGGCTTCAGGCTAGCAATCGACTAATTAAACCTAATATGCTGATATTTCCTGTGTTTTCTAGTCTTTGCTGGTTTCAGATGAGAGAGGAAATTCCAAAATTTCAGAAAACTTTTTGATTTGACTCTTCAGCAGATGAGGAGGCTGTCTCCTGGGCCTACGTTGAGGATAGCACATTAACCATACCTCTGTTTTCACTGTTTCCAGCTGTCTGCAGGCTAATTTAACTTCACAGCACTGCATTTGTATATGTGTTTCTAATTCGTGCACTGTCACAGAGGTCAAGACACCTTTTCTAGTTGTCAAAACCTCAAGATCATGTGAGCCCAACAGCAGTCTTTAACATCTGTGTGTAGCAAGTTGTTTTATTGTAGCAGTCTGGTGGCACTCACTATGAGACTATTCTCTTGTCCTTGTAAGTCTCATGACTTTTGTAGCTGTTACCACCAAAACAGCTGTGGTGAAATTTTAACCTCAAGGATGTGATTCACTAAAACAGGGCAAACATCTCAGGTTTGAATTTGTGTGCTCTTACAGGAGAAAAGCTAGTATAGAAAGAATTAACACTTCCATTTAACTTTTTTTTAATTAATTAGGGAAAAAAGTTAAGAGTGGTTTCTTTTGTTTAATTTCCCAAATTGTACATGTAAGGTGATACAGCAAATCAACTTTAAAATATAAAGTGAGGGAGACTGTTATTTTATTATGGGTTTCTGTTTGCTTCTAGATAAAGCAAACAGATTTGAGCATTATCTGTCTCGGGTTTCGATTCAAGATGGACTCACTTATCTTTCTCTAGATCAGTGTGGCTGTTAGTGTGTGGGAATGAAATCAGGAGTGTGTACTGGCCTCTGCCTAGAAAGCCCATCCTCACCTCTGTTACAAAACCTCTGAAATACTTGGGTTTTGAAGCATGGTGCTGACCAATCATGAGGGTTTCAAATGCAATGTATTACTTGATAAGCAACATTTTGCAAGTTGCAGTGTTATGAAATAAGCAAGAGTGTTTTTACTTTGTAGTGAAATGGAACTTCTCTTGATTCTTTTCTTCTCTAAATGTTGCTATGGTATTTTGCTCCACTTGATACAAGATTGTGGGTGTGCTGTGTATTTCCCTGGTAAAAGCTAGTTCTGCAGTATGTGATCTTTGTTGGTAAGAAGTGACTCTGTGTATTCATTTGGCCTGTGATTTGGTGGCAACTGCAAACGATTACATGTAACCAAAAAAAAGATACCTGCCTTATATGCTATTGTCTTAGGTATTGGTAGATTAATCTCTCTTGCTTTCTCTCTTAGGTTTCCATTTTGGATGCAAAAAGAAGTATGAACATTGGGATATTTCTCAAACAATTCAAAAAGTAAGATTTGATTTTTCCATGCACCTAGTGCAAGCAACAGTTGCATGCAATTGTTTCTGTTTCTCATCAGTTGTCTTGTGTATTGTGCTCTGTTCTTTGTGGAGTTTACAGTTCTGTGCAGGTTTGTCATAAGTAATTCCATTTCATAATTTGTTTTCTAATATTCTGATGTTTTGAGTGCCATTGTGACTTGGCACCAAACATTTAGTTTGCTGATGAAGTGAGTTCAGGTATAGTTAATGGAAGCTATTATAGCGAATGTAATACTGCTTGAGAGCTGCTTTTCACTGGCTTCCCTTCTTTATAAAGAATTAATAGAAAGGGGTGAGGTAAGGAGTTTCAGTTTGAGCAAGCTGTTCCAATGCTGTCTTTATTCATTGATAATATTGCCCTTCAGTTAAGGCATCACTGAAAGTGGTGTTAGAACAATGCTGCTGTGGACACTGATACATAACCTCATTACAATTCCTTTGAGTAGCCTAGGCATGCATTGGGCATTTTTGTTGTGTGGTTTTGTCAATTTGTGTAACTTGTTCACCCTGCAAGTGTTAGAAATGTGTATGCTGAATTGTTTTTTCAAGGTCTGCTGAATCCATCATTGAAGATATTTATCATGGAAGAAGTGAGCCCTATGGTTCTGAACTGCTGCATGAATTTCATAAATTATTACCAGAAGCAGAGGAGGTAAATGCTGGTTTTACAAGACAGTTCTTTTTTGTAGAGTTCTACTGCTTGGGATTCCCATGTGAAGGTCTGTATGAGAGGAATCCCAAAGCCTTCCTGAGGCCAGGGCATAGTAAACCACTGAGTGCAAAAGTTTTTAATCTTCATTTGCCATCCGATATTGAGGTTGCAGCGTAGTCATTCTCTTAACATCAAGTAACTTCACCTACTTTTAAGGTGCTTCTTAATCAAAGTGATGATAAAGAGCATTTGTGTTTCTCTTATGTCCCTTTTGTACCACAAACATTTCAGTAAGACCTGGACCCACCCCCCTGTGTGCAGATAACTCTGCTTCAGGGATGTCAGAAAACTCAGAATCAAAGTATATCCTAGTGCAATCGAATTAAGGTTAATTTCTTGGCACTTGCCTCATGCTTTCCCCTTGCAATGCCTGTGATTTGAAATTTGGTAGCTCTGTGCTACTTACTGTCTCTTTTCCCTTCTGTTTTGCTGCCGGCTTGGTGCCTCTTGGATCTGAATGTTCCTGGGCCCTGGTTCCAACAGATTCCATCAGAACAGAAAGGCTGCTCCGCTGTGCAACACCCGTAGAATTTGCCAACATGTCTTAGTGCTTCAAAGGAGACATGTAAATGCAGCTTTCTCCCTTCAAGGCCCCAAACTTCAAGTCCATTCACATAATTAAAGAGGTGAAGCTTCATAGACTGACCTGGGAGCCCTGCTTAATGATGCACAGTTCCTTGTCTGTTCAAATATTTGCACTGACCCATTTGTATGTACTTGAGAGAAATGTATACCACAAACTTGACAAAATTAGCATTAGAATTGCTTGAGTGCTTCACATCAAAGTGATGGCTGAAACCTGGGAAATTGCTAGTTAAGGTCCACGTACAGATCAACTTCAACTCACATGCTTTACCACTTCAAGGTCATACTGTCAGAGCACTCTGTTTCCTCCCTGCAGCAGCAAATCTCAGATCCAGTCAACAGCAAAAGATGTTGTGTTACTTTGCTGTCAAATATAGAACCCAAAATGAGGCTGCTTTTGCAGGGATTCTTCTAAAAGCTGTTCTGTTACTATATTTATTATATATTGGAGTTGAGGGATATCAACAACTTGAAATGTAATTAATCTGAAAAAAAAGAGGTGACGGTAGTTCTGTAAGCTCAAAACTGTTCCCCCTTCCCTCTTGGTTTAAATTTCAGTACATACTCCTTTATTTAAATGGAATTTATCTCCTCCTTCTGAAAGACTCTGAGAACAGTAACATACTAACTTAAAAGAAAGTGAATCCTAGTTAACTTTGGGCATATTCAGCACATTAGACTGAAAGGAAGGTATTTTTTCTTCTCTTCCTCTTTCTGGTTTAGAACTCGGCTATTATTTTACAACACAAGTAGACTAGCTTTGAAATATCATATGCCTGTGTGATCTGAATGTTGTCATTTAGAATTGTGATGTAAACTGTTTCAATTTTATCAGAATTTTGTCTGTAATACTCAGCTAGAGGCGTTAGGTATTTGATAGATGCTGCTAAGAATTAAAAGGCTTATCTATTTCCTAGTTTATGATTTGACAACAGGCCTGCCCCTCAAGATAGTGGGGCCAGGGCACTTAAGAAGTGCTTTTAAGGAGGTGCTTGAGAAATTAATAGAAGAGATTTTATGGTGCAGGGGAGTACTAGAAATTAAGGGCATTCAGTGTTAGGTTTGATACTGTTCCCAAGGGATGGCTGCTGAGAGGCTGGTTCCTAGTGTGCAGCAGGGATTTGTGCATATTTAATTCCATGCTTCAGAGATCTCCTAGCTCACCACCAGGAAGAGGAAAGACCTCCTTTCCCTTTGTTATTCTCCCTAATTGTTGAATTTCTTGTGAGTTTTCTCTGCCAGAGCTAGGGAGTAGCAGGTGGGGGGCAGGGGAGGGGAGATGGACAAGGGGTGATGGGCAGGGGAGTGGGACTGTGGGGGCAGAAGATCTGTGTGGGAGTGATAGTTTTGCTGGTATGGAAAATGTTTTGGTACCTTCATGTCCTCATGTTTCAAGTGTTCAAAGAATAAGTAGGTCCAGTGACTCATTTGCTACTGTGGCTCCTAAAATTCTAGTGTAGTCAGTTAAAATTTTTTTTTCCCCTCAGAGCTTTTGTGGTGTGTCTTTTTCAGATTCCCACCCCCCCACACCCCAATTCATTGTTCTTGAATATCCCTTTTTTCCTGTTAGTTTATCTGCCTCCTAGTCTGAATACCTGTCTTCTGGAATAATGAGTCACCATGTCACCATTTGCTAATGGGAAGCCATCAGAGTTAAGGGGAATCTATCAGGACTGTATGGCTCCTCTCCACATACAAGTAATTCAAAAATCACTAGAGATAACAAATTAAGCGGTGTTATTTGTTCTGCTGTTCCCTATTCTGTTGAATAGTCCCTAATTTCTTTTTGACCTGCTTGTCATATCATGTGAGTGCAATGACAAGGTGCCATCACATTAGTCTGTGTTTGCAGAATGTGGCCTCTGTCCTCAGCAAGGGTTTCCTGGGATTACCCTTGGATACTTCCCGTTCCCCTGAAGACCTGCTGTGGTGTTGTACAGGTTGAGAATTACTCTGAGCAGAGACTTAAGTGGTCAGATCCTTTGTTAGTTACGTGTGCTGTCTTGGTGTAACCATGGGTGGGCTTCTGCAGTTCCTTTTTTGTCTACTCTTCTCTTCAGCAGCTGGGATATCTATGGTCACATTTCCCAATAGCACAGTTGTTCTGAAGGTTGGAATACCAAGTATTCCCTGCCAGGTGTGTGCTCCACCTCAATAATTGTGTTTGGAGATGTCTTCTACTTTTTCTCTTAGAGAGTACGATAAATCCTTAGTGTGTAAAAGTGAAAGGAAGGAGAGAGGGACACTGTTCCTGGTTATAGCTGTAGGAAGGGCAACTCTGGACAGTCACGTTTCTTCTTTTTACCAGCAACATTTACAGTTTCCATAGTGTGAATAAACACTGGCTTTGCACTCCAATCTTATCTTATCTAGAAGTGTTATGATACATAGTCACGTTACCTGAATGTTGCCCTGGTGACCAGTTTGAGGTATGTGACATTTTACATCATTTCAGCCCATATTACCTCAGGCACCTGATGGACCATTCCAGTGTCTTTCAGATGGAACAGCTTTTTGACAATAGAGGCTAAGCACCCAGGCTAACAAATACATTTAGTGTCTGTTACTTTAAAATTATTCTTTCTTTTTGCAGTATTGTAACGTGGCAACTCTTTACATGCAGAAATAGGTGTCAGTGCTAGTAATTTTCTAGCTGTTTCTCTAGGAAAAACCTCAACAACTCTGAAAGCTGTTGGGATTTTTTGTATCTAAATGGCAAATACCGGCTCTTTGCTGGGCGTTTTTGTCAAACTGAGTAAGACCATTATTGAAAGATTGGCACTGCTGTGAAGTCATTTGTCAAAACGTTTGGTTATTTTCAAGTGTTTAATCTAAAAAACTTGCCAAGTTCTTGAAGCTGGCAAACCTGGAGCTTGCTGCAAGGCTCTGCTCACTGTTTTGTGCAGGGTTGTGGGTGTGGTGCCAGCTTAGCCATCATATGGTAGTTAAAATAATGACCAAGAAAAGGTATAAAAATTCTTAATACATAAACCAGTAAGATACGATCAGTGGGTTTGTGTCAGCCTTGTTACAAGTTTTCTGTTTTTCTTACTGTGGCTAGCAATGTTGAAAGAGGAAGAAATACCTATTTGGAATCTTCTCTGCTTCATCCCTCTTACAGTTTATGTTGGTTTTTTGATTCTTGACTGGAGCAATGGCCATCTCTGCTATATAGCTCCAGAAATGGTTCCTAGCTGTTTCTTAATGATACTCTGTTAAAATGCCTGGCAGCTGTCATTTACTGGAATCCTGACCAAAGCAGAGAAGCTTTTAGCTGATTTTATGTGCATATCAGTGCACTCTTGAGCAGGCCCAGTGTTTAATGAGCTAGAATAGCCAGAATTTGTACTTTAAATATACGCAGCGTATCAAGCTGCTAATCGGCTCACCCACACACACTCACGCCCAGGTTATCAACGCAACCTCTTAACTTCCTTTATAATGTCTCAAGCCTGTCTTTATACTGTTTTAAAACCCTAGTCATCTGTCACCTGCTTTACTGGAATTGTTTCTGTCTGTCATCTCTACTGTTTTTAAACCATGTTTGTGTAGTTAAGTGCCCCCTCCTTTTCCCAGCCAGTTCAGTGTTAAGGCTGACCATCCTTCGTGGCTTTCATCTCTTGCTTCCTTTTTCATCCCTCATGATAGCTGCAGGTTTTTCTCCTTTTTATCATTTGCTGATAGAGGTTTGTCACTGCCCAGGCATGTGCCCATGGTACCTCCCAACCTAATATGTTAGCTGCTTTCCCATATGCTCTTGTAGTTGGATCCCAATGTGGTGCCTTTGGGGGTTCCAGTTTTTTTTTTAACTCTTGTTTTTCTTTAGTGCCCTGAATGTTTGCAATGGTATGGAAATATTAAAAGAGAGAAAAAATGTTTAGTTCTCTGGGCTATTACACTTTGCTTTACTTATTTATTTGTAATGTGCAGAACATTTGACTTAATTTGATTGGAATGGGCTGAAATAGTTACAAGCATATATAAGGATGAGTGGTTTACTGATTCATACTCTTCAAAGATCCTGCACAGAAGTGCAACTTACCTATTTTATGCCATAAAGTAAGATCCTACTAGTTGTAAATAAGTGCTACTGGCAGCTTAAAAATGACTGAAAACTTGAGTGGGAGGAATGCAGTAGCTTTTCTGTCTTTGAGGAATAATGAGATACTTGCAAAAGGCATATCCACTCCAATTGTTCACAAATCAAATCAAAGATCAGGCTTTCTCTGTTTCATAACTGCTTTTAAAATGAAGCAAATTACATATGTGAGAACCTTCTGTATCCAAAATCTGATTTTGTGCACATGGGCATGCATATACAAATATGATGGAAATATATACAAATACAATGAAAAATTAAGTTAGTAACTCTGCACCCAGTTTGAGTAACACAGAACTTGAGCATTAATTATGCTCTCTGGCATGTATACATTACACTGCCATATCTCAGTATGTGGCTGCATGCTGTTGTGGAAAAGACTTTGTTCTGCTTGAACAGAGGAGGTCAAGGCCAGAACTAATAGACATACTCATTGTGATTTTAAAATAAACCACATTTTCTAGCTTTCTTGTGCTCTCAGACCAATTATGAATCTACTACATCAGCTAATGTGATGAACAGTGAACACTTGTCAGTCCCTACAGTTCCTTTGCAGTTCCTGTCTGCATTTGGCATCTGAATTTGGCCCCCACTTCTAGGAGGCATCACAGAATCTGAGCTGTCTTTGGGAGGGCTTGGACAACGTGGCTGCAGAGAGAAGATGCCAATCCCACAGGCTTTTTGAATAGCCTCACTCAGAATGTGTAGGGGCAGCCATCTTTTACTGGTCTTTCTCAGTGATGGAATTTATAATAAAGAGGGAAAACAAAATAAATTGTTGTCCCAGCTTTACCTTAGCTACTCCAGTGACTATTTGCTGTTTTAAGGCCAAGTTAACACAAGATTTAATTCCCTGTGTCAAGATTTTAAACCTATATGGAGAACTAGGCTGCACTGTGGTGAAATCCACAAGCAGAAAAGGACCTTAGAATTCTGTGTTTCAGTTTGCTTGTGGAATGAGTTGCTGTCCTCTTTTCTGTTTCTTACAAATGTAGCTTTGGACATCTAAAGCAGAGACAGTGGGGGTTAAGATGGCTGATGTGGGCTGGGAAAATTGTAACTCAACCATGAGCGTATCTTTTATTTAAGGCTGATTACACAGGACTGTCTTTTGGGTTGACTACTGCCCAAAGCTTTTTGTATTATGACATTCACACCTCATCCTACCCATCAGAAGGCAGTCTCCTCTATGTCTTCTGTTGTGAACATAAAGTTCCTCCTCTGGAAGAATTCTAGGATTTATTTAGTACCCTCTTGTACCACTCCAGGCATTTTTCATAATATCATATCATATATGGTAGAAGAAAGAAGATTTAATCCAGTCTCTCTAAAATTAACATTGCACATAAATAGCATTGATTGATACTTACTGTCAAAAGTATATTTAAATATAGTACAGGTAGCATGATTAAGTCAATATTCCTGTGAGTGTCTCCTGTTCATTTTTTGTGCATTTAAATCTTAACAGTTGCATCTTCTTGTCGTTGCCTGTGGTTTATACAAACTCAATTTTTAGTGATTTGGGGAGGGTTTTTTGGTGGGCTAGGTTTTTTTGGGTTGTTTTTTTTTTCCTCTTCCTCCTCAAACTCCCTCCATTTGAATGCCTGTATCCTTTTCAGGCAACTTTGGTACTTGCAACATACTAAAATAAGGTTGAAGAATTTGCATTTCTTATTTTGATTGCAGACCACTTTTTTTTTTTTAAGCTACATTAAAGAACACCTGCAGAGAGTGACTGAGATAATAGATGTCTCCCACTCCCCACTTCATGATGTAGGAAAAAGTGTTTATTTTGCTTTTCTTTCTTGCTTGTTTAGCACCTTAGAAATATCAGGAATGTCAAGTCTGGTCTTTCCTGTTATTTTGTTGGCAGACTCTTGAATGACTCTGTAAATGAGGAGTTTTCTCAGGCCTCAAAAAAAATGAGTATGCTCTTTACCTTTAGAAGGAGCTTTTTTGTCTGAGTGTCTTCAGTAAAATAGGGGCAGGTGTGTGTCTATCTTAGAAAATAGAGTTAGTCTGAATAAAAATTGCTGTTTGATTGGAATTCTCTTTCTTGGACATAAGTTTTCTTGGAGCTTTTTGTGAGTTTGTCTTATTCGAAAAAGTGGGAGGTTTTATTCTGGGTTTGCTTTATAATTTTTGTTTTTCTTAATGTGCTTTCAAAATTTATATTTTTTTTTTTATAATGGGGAAAAATAATGGGGAAAAAAGCGGAACAAAGCTGTTAAAATCCTTTTCTTCTGCTAGCCCAGAATTTGTCTTAAATTATCATAGTGTATGTTGTCCTACACTGCAAATCAGTTGTTATTGTACTGTGAAAGCAGAAAAATAGCTTAAGTGATTGATGTGGAGATGGATGCTTTAAAAAAAAAACCTACAGCTATCTTGCTAAATCATGACAACCTAATAACTTGATGCCCTGTACCTCTCTCCCTGAGAGCTTAATGTGCTTTCTGAAACTGAAGGCCATCTGTGTAAACGTGGTTGTGAAAGCGCCTAAACTGCAGTGTTAGAAAAAGGAAGGATGATGGGCTATAAATCAGTGGGAACATAAAACCGATTTGGGGTGTGAACTGGTTGCTTGAATGAAGAAATAGCATAATTGATAGTGAGCTCTGCTTTTGGATACAGTTGCTGAGTTGGAAGATGTGGAAGAAATTCCAGTTACGCTTAAACGTATGTGCATGTATTTTCCAGTTCTTCTGTATAAACAAATAGTAAGTAGGTGGGCAGATCAGTGGCTTCCAGATCATGCAAATATATGGATTTTGGTGGAGCTGGGAAGGAAGATCGACAAAATTAATGCAGTGATATTTCCTTTGCATGTAAATGGTGTTCTCAAAGTAGTGACAACAAATAACTTAAAATGCAAAATTGCGTTTTTCTCCTAAAATATTTCATAGGGGTGGAAAATAAACCAAAACAACTCAAGAGCATGAAGTTAACCTCTTAGGAGAGTTTTAGAGGAAATGGTTGAAGCAAGTATCTGGAAAAAAAACCCCATAAATTAAACCTCAGCTGCATTATGTCAAGGAGATGTGGGCAGTTGTATGCTGGAAATACTGAGCACAGTTAATCTTTAAGCTCTGTGCAAGTGTGTGTTACAGTTGTTGAAACAGTTTGAGGATGGTTTTTCAGATCATCTCTTAAGCAGTTGTCTCCTGGGTGAACAGCTAGAGAACAGTAAAGAGACCAGTCAGAAAGAAGAGTCAGTTCTCCTGAGGAAACTGGAACAGCAGTGTCCTGAACATAGTGATGAGAGCAATCATTGATCAGATATCGGAACGATGGATTGGAAATCAGAGAGAATTGATCAGAAATCAGAACTGGTGATCAGAAATCAGAACTGGTGATCAGAACAATAGCACTGTATTTTTTCCGCTGAACTGTGTAGCTAGGGTTTTGAGAGAAGAGTGATGATACTGGTTTGGGTTTGGGTTGTATTTTTTTGACTGTGGTATGTGCAAATTGCAGGAGCTTGGGAAGTGTGAAGTCTCTTAGTCAGTCACTGAATGGACTCCAATAACTCCTGTTAAATTTGCTGGTTTTCAAGGTGTTTCCATCCAAAGTCAAGTTAATCTTGATCTTTGATAAAATTCCTTGCTAGTGTTTTTTTCTCTTTTCTAGGTAAAGAAATTAAAAGCCTTTGATGGAGATGTATCAAAACTGTCTCAAGCTGATTCCTTCATGTATTTACTAATCCAGGTGCCAAAGTAAGGAGACAGTAGGTTTATTCTGTTCACGATTAATGTTCTCTTTCTGCTGTCAGTTCTAAACCTGTTTATTTGTGTGCTCCAGCTACGCTCTTAGGATTGAAGCCATGGTGTTAGAGAGGGAGTTCTCACCCTCCTGTGCTTCTCTACAGGATGACATGAAAATTATAAGACGGGCCACAAAAGGTAATTAAGCATGTTGGGACACGCATAATACTCTTGTTTTTGTTAACAGGTTAATTAGTCTGCATTATGAAGGCTAGAGCTTGAATTTCAGGTACCCTAGTTATTAAAAGGAAGCTAACTCCCCTCTGACAAATGCCATCAGGGTGTGCCTGGCGAATCTTTCCTTCCAGAAATCAAAAATCTGGAGACTTTGGACACACTAGCAATGAATTCATGACCAAAGCTTACAAGCAGTGTATCTGAAGCTGACAGAAGCAAAGGTGTTCCTGGCAAAATTAGGATAAATTGTGTTTTGAGTACATCTTGTTCATTTATGCTTCTCTCAGATTGAATGTGGTGTTAAACCTCTCTGCTCACTCAGAGATCCAGAGGAATCACTGCAGAGTTTCCAGCTTTCTCTGTATGCTGCTTTTTTTTTTAAGATGGCAGCATTGATGGGCTAAAAATTTGTATTGTACAGACTTCATACTATTGCTATTCCTTTGTTCTCTGGCGGTGTTCTCTGTGTTTCTCTACATTTCTCTTTTATTCTTCAACTTTCACAAGTTTGGAAATGCTGCAGCTGATTACTCATACAGTAACCTGGTGTCTTCTGCTCTGTGGGAAAAGAGTTTATTTCCCAGTTTCAGTTAAACAGTTTCAAATGCCTCGAGTGCCTGTTTGTCCCAGTCCTCTCTACGAAATTCCTATCTCATGCTGGTAGTTTTTGGACAGGCTACTACTGTTTAGACTACTTCTAGTAGTAGAAATGCTCAACTGTACTTAGGATTGGCATTTCTAGTGAAGGGAAAGGGGGGAAAGCATGGTGTGTTTCTCCCACCGGTGGGGATGGAGCTAATTGTTATTAACTCAGAAGAACGTGCCTTAGCTTAGGCTGGGGCTGTAGTGGCCATTTATTGGGATCTCTTTCAAATCATTGTTCTTTGTGTTTTGAGCAACAGACATATGTGAGGGAACATGTTATGTATAAAAGCAGCCGCACCCTATTGTCCTTCATGTCCTTCACCCAGGACATCTATGAACTGATGGATTCATTCCCTCCAGAGGAGACTCTTTGATCTCCAGCTGCTGCATCAGGCCAGTCATGCAAATCAGACTGACTGGGCTCTGTTTTCAGTCCACTTGTGTCATGTGCTCTTCTCCATTAGGTCTTTTACTTCAGGGTTTGTTGATAGCCTGAAGTTGTTTAGGAATTATGTCTACTTCTCTATTCCTATCTCCTATGTTTCTTTCCTTTTAATTAAGATGAGAGAATATTTACTTAAATTCTAATGCTGATGATCACTAAGGGTTAGGATGGTCTAAATAGCCCGATGGATTCTCATCTAGCCTGCAGATGGTTGTAGCTCATAGTGACGCTGAGCAAGCTCTTACTATGCAAAATCTTCAGAAGTCGCCTTCTCCTCTTGGCCTTATGAAATTTGGTATCCTCTTTTGTATTCTCTTTCTTCCTCCTCGCTTCATCACCTGTAGCTGCTCAGATCAAAGGTTATTTAATTAGTTCTATGTTTGTAGGCTGCTAATACTGAAATCCAAAGATACAAGGGCTGTCTGCTTCCAAAATGATAGATTAGTGTATTGTGTTGAGCAGTTAAATGCAGGGTAAATTAGAGAATGTCAACTTTGAAGCAAAATAGTTTTTAAAATTATTTGCACTGAAGTCAAAAGGATTCCACTTTTTATGATGTTCATCAGTGTAAAATACAGTACCTCACACTAAAACCAGCTCATGTTATTTTTCTTGCTGCATGGGCACTTGCAAAGTTTGAGCTATTTCGTTTGCTGTGCCACTTGAGTAATGATAATTCATTAACTCTTTATAGTTCTGAATTTCTGTCTTCTAAGGCAACCCCTCTGGTGACTTTCAGGCACACGTGTTGTTTTGTGTTCGCTGAGTGGCTGGGAGAAAAGGTGTACAAAGTCAAATAGAGCACGACTATGCATCTTGCAAAAAAATGGAAATGCAGTTTTATTCCATTTGATTTTACATCACACTGATGTAAACTTTGTGCTAAATCATTTTTGATGTGACTGAAGTAAAATAAATGCTGCCCTGACTTGGTTGCCATACAGAAATAAAATGATGACTCATAGTCAGAGTGGGCTGAGCAAGGAAGATTCAAACGTTGCCTGTGTAACTTTTCAGGCCTGATGGCTAAGTCTCCCAAAAAAAGAATAATTGCCCAAAGCCCAATGCTGGCAGATGGCAACTGGATCCTGCAGGGTGCAAAACATTTGCCTCACGCTGGAATTAGTAGGTGGTGAGGACGTGCAACCACTTCCATGAGACACTTTGTGCATTGCAGGATTAGGCCCCAAATGCTTTCGTAGCTGCTGAGGGTTACCTTGGAAATAACACACTTGCTAAGCTGAAGTCTGAACTGTACTTGAGGCTTGTCAACGGTGCTTGTGAATTTGAGTTATATAGTACCGTTTTTTCCCCCACAGTTTTTTGCAGTTTCTCATTAAAATAATAAAAGTGTTCAATTTTAAAAGCTTGAGATGAAGAGGAGTTTGGTAGCTCACTGTGTATTTCTAAGCAAACAGTTGTTAGATGACAATTTTCTTGTTCCTTACAGAGTTAATGACTTGTGAGGAATTACATTCCATATTGCACTTGGTCCTTCAGGCTGGGAATATTATGAATGCGGTAAGTGACATCTAAAATGGAGATGGCTGATTGATCAAACTTCCTTGTTAGTATTGCAGTCTGTTGATGTCATGCCTCAGCTGTTTGCTCGTTTCTTTTTAGGGAGGTTATGCTGGCAACGCTGTTGGATTTAAACTGTCATCACTACTCAAGCTGGCGGACACAAAAGCAAACAAACCTGGGATGAGTCTGCTGCATTTTGTTGCTCTGGTACAGAAAAAATACTTTGCTGGTATAAGCAGCTGCTACAAATGTACAGCCATAAATGATAGACAATAGAAGGGACTGTGCACCTCAGAAAAAGCAGCTTTTTTTCACCACTTTGATCTTAATTTTCACCTTTCTTTTCCTGCTGCAAAACTCAACAATTTACCTATGTCTGGTCATCCTATCTAGACACCCATGGAGTGTTTATTCTTTTATGTAAAAGCTTGCCTTCATCTAACTTATTCTTTGTAGCTTTTCTCTTACTGTCTTAAGTATTCTTTGTAGCTTTTCTCTTACTGTCTTAAATCCTTATGCTGTGGAAGTGGCTTATATTGATAAATACTCTTTCAGTCTTCCTGTTGAATCTTTTGAGCACTGTTTTTGGTTGTTGTTTTGGATTTTTCCTCGTTGACTGAGCTGTATTTTTAAAGCTGCTGCAAACTTTTTTCAAGTTGTTTGTCCTTCCTTTCAAATGCTTTCATTTTGGAAGGGAGAGAATTTAAATGCTTCTGCCTGTGACTTTGGTTATTTGTGTACAAACTGGCTTAACAGATTTCCAGTCAGCTCACACTAGGGTATTAATTGATGTTTGTGCAGGAAACATCGTATCTGCTCAAACAATGGGCATCAGTAAACTGTTCTTTCCCTGACATACCCCATTAATATATGTGGCTTGTGTTCACTGGCAGAAGCAGCTATTATTGCACGCTGCAAAACGGAAGCCGTTGTTTAAAATTTCCAGTTCTGATCCCTGCCTTTTGTCAAGGAGTGTCCTCTGCTCAATTGTGTTAGGATTGAAAGGGAAGAAAGCCAGTGCAGGAGAGAAACCTTCCTCCCCTCAACACCAACCCCCCATCCACACACACACAGACTTTCCAAAGGCTTTAAAACAGCAGGACTTGGGGACTTCGCAATGGTGGTGGAATGTTAATGGATTGTGTGTTTTGGTTTTGTTCTGTTTGTTTCAGGAAGCCCAAAAGAAAGATGCTGCTCTTCTCAACTTTTCAGAAAAAATTAGGGATGTTCATGATGCTGCCAGGTAAGTCAAAAGAAAACTGAGAACTTACGGTCAGACTGTGACTTGGAATTTTCTTATTTGGGAAGCAATGAGGCTTATTCTGAGAAGTCTTGGCACAAAACCTGAGATCTTTACAAATGTTTACTATAGCTTTGAGGGCTTCATTTCCATTTACTAGCAGAAGTATGCCTGCAATGTGCCTTCAGGTATGAGGTTTTTTTATGACATGATCTCTGTAGGTTTTTGGTAGTTTTGTCTCTGTCAAGTACATGTGCATGTATGTCATTCTAAGGCATTGAACTAAAAGCATGTAACTTTTTCCTTAAACCCATTTTCATCTGTGTCTGAGCAGACTACAGTACTTTTCCAAATTTGGTACCAGGTGCAATTACTCTGGCTTCTGTTTAAATGCTTTTTGATATTTCATTAGCTTTTCCATTTTCTGTCTTGGATGGGAAATCTGAAAGGTTTGGGACTCTGTATTGTTTTCATCTTGAAGTCTGTAGCGGCATAATTTTCAACTGAACCTGATTTGTACCCTAATAACTGTACTTGCTTTTGTGAGACAGTAGCTGGAAGCTAGCAGTGCTGGAGTTCTATTCCCAGTTTTGCTACTTCCATACTCTGGAGCTTTGGGCAATCTATTCACATTCTTTTCCCAGCTGTAAAATGGATCCAATCTCTTAAGATCTGATGCAGAGTTAAGGAATGTCTGCAAAGGACTCTGAAATCTTCTGAGGAAAGGAGTGGCTGTGGAGTTAATCAGAAAAATTTTTGAGGGACCACCTGTGTGGCTCTCTGCCATCCAACCCACACACCTTTTTGGCAGTCTGCCACGTGGCCTGCTGGGGAACGTAGTTTCCCTCGGCATCCAAGCCCCCTGGCAAACAGCAGGGGAACAGGCAGAATCTCAAACCTGGTGATGCTTTTTCTAACCACGTTGTTCTTTGATCACATTTGTTAATGCTGAACATCTGTTGTAACTCATGCTGAGATCTATTCAGGGAATGCACTCTGTACAGGAAAATGAAACAAAATGAAATACATGTCTCACCACTGGGCATGAGGAAGATCGTTATTAGAGACAACTGTCATGTACAGTTTGCTCGTAAATCCTCCCAATTAGAGCATGTTAAAACAACTGCCATTATGTTCTCTATTTTTTATTGTCTTGCCTTTTTTACTTGTAGGCCATCCTCTTCACAGGCAGAAAAATACAGCCTGTATCTTCTACTGTTTTTCTTACTTGCAAAAACATCCATGATCTGCCCAGAACAGGGAACTAGCCTTTGCAGATGAAGTAAGCAGAGAAAAAACCAGCACATGTTGTATTTATTCATCTGTGTGTGCACTGACAAACTTATGCACACTGTCACCATCCACTGCCATGTGCACTTCCATTAGCCTGCCACAAATTCTTCAGCTTTGCTGTTTTAAAATCACGCTGCTGGTGAAATGACCTTAGTTAGGAGCTTGTGTACAGTTGGTAATTTTTACCATTTTGGAAACACTGGTGCTTCCATTCCTTGGCAGAGTTCAGTTCTCTTGTGAAGGAAACACTCTAAGTTTAGAAGCATTTACCTTCAAAGTGACAGAGACTTGGGTGGGAGCTCCCATTGTATGGAATGTGGGTCTCCCAGGATAAAGCTTAGATTACATCGGATCAGAGCTCTTTCCTGTCTCCCGTTTCTGAGGAGCACCTCTGCTGCTGGTATGTGGTAGAAGGGTGAAATGTTACAACTGCTGGGTTGAGACTGTGTAAGTAGCATTGCCGTGACTTAGAAGAATGTAACATGCAATTTCATGATGTCAAATGCTACTGCCAAAATGGGCAGTCCTGGTTGACAGTCCCTTGTTGACCCCCTTTTTGTGCCAGCTGCTGCACTCAAGCAGTGATGACATCAGCTGTACCAAGCAAATGATCCCTCTGGAAGCAAATAGGTTTTTTTTTCTTTTTCTAGGTTAATTTTCAGTACACAGATATGGCTGGCCACCTAGAAAATGAGTGCTAGCACATGCACCAGGGAGAGAAAAGCTACACCTGGTCAGAGGCAGGGCAGCATTACCCTTTCTCCTGGTGAGGTTGGGTAGGACAGGCTGGAGTTAATTGTGAAACCACACCCCATGGGAATCTTTTCAGGTTGCAAATAAGAAGAAACGTGCTTATCTCTGCTTATCTCGGTCCTAACTTTCAGTGTCTGCTCTGGAAAGATTTCCTGAACAGACAGGTCTTGTTTGATAGCCAGGCTGCACCTCATGTTAAACATCTATTTTTGAAGCACATTGTGACTAACCTATGGGCAAATCATTCCTCCTCAATAAGCATTCTCTGTATGTGCTCTTTTTAGGCTATCCATTGATCATGTGGAAGCAGAGCTCCACTCACTGTCTTTCAAGGCAAGATCTGTTAAAGAAAGCATTCGACGAGACCCAAAGCTCTTTCACCAGATGGAAAGCTTTCTCCAGGTCGGTAGGGTATCACTGTTAATGTGTTACTGATGCCTGGGTACAGGAGCATGCCTCAGCTCAATGAAATTTGTGTGGACATGTTAATAACAGAAGCACTGTTTTAATATGTCTGCCCTATCAGTTGTACAAAGGTGTTCCAGCTACATGCTGTTTGTCAAGTAAGAGTGTTGGAAGGACCATGTTTTTACAGGGAGGGATACTGAGTGTACATTGCCTGAGGCTTGTTAAGCAAGCGTGCTTGATGCCTGTGAAATGACTGATGAAGATCAGTAGTTAAAATAGAAGACAATTTGAACTAGTCTCTAGTTTTGCCCTTCACAGCTGCCCAAAATAGGGTATCTGCATGTTATGTTATACTGGAGCATGTCAGTTTTAGCTGAGGCTGTGCTATGCATATGAATCCTGATTGTTGGGTGACTTGAGTTCTTAGAAGCTGCAAGGTTAAGGGGACTGTTCGCTTTGCTAATTTGTCCTTAGCACAGAGTGTGTTATTCTGAGCCATGCCATTACTTCTGGGTGGGTTCTCCTTTTCTTCTTTAGTACTGCAGTGACTTTATAGACATGAATGTGCATAGCACTTAACTTTGAAGCAGGGTTCTTGGTATTTTCTGAGTACGTGGTGATGCCTGGAGAAATGTTTATATACTTCAGTTAAATGATTTTTCTGCTTCACACTATAGGTAATTACTAAAAGCCAGAAAGCAGGTGTTGATCTGGAACTTAACCTGCCCTGATTTTCAACTTGCAAATGTAGTTAATAGTCCCTGCAGTCTTTCAGGAGATGAGAAGTTGATGAAGAGAGGGGCGGGTTAAGATTGAAATGCCTGTCCTCGTTCACTCTGAATTATTGGCTTTTATTCATTGCATCCAGACTCTTTAATGTTATGTTCTAACATGTTTGGGATTTAAAAAAATTTAATAGCTGGTTTTATGTAACACTACAACCTTGTTTAGGCTGCATTCCAAAAGAAATGTTGGGGAAAAAAATCATTTTACACATGCATACCTTACATAAACACTTCCGGTTTTTGTTCCTAAATTACAGGTGATAACCAAGCTGATTTGAAAGTCAGCTTTCATTATCTCATCCTCATGAATAAATTACTAAAATATGTGGGAGGAACTAATTTTCTGGGTATGCTTTTATCAATTGTCCAGTTTATCATTAATCCAGGTTTTTAAAAGACTAACAAGTAAGATTTGTTTCTACCCTACTGGCATAATTTGCCAAGTAACTTTGTGGCAGCAGGGTTGGCTTAGAGTCACCAGGGCCTCCAGCTGCCTATTCCCACCCTGCTGCTGCAGAATCAAAAGTATTTAGGTGATCATGAGTCAGACAGTGGCAGAGAACAGACGTTTCTGACAACATTTCTTCCTGGGTTACTTTGAGCCCCTTGTGGTTTTAGATCTGGGATTCTGCAAGGACGGGAGTGAATGGCTGGTGATGCAGACAGGGGAGACAGGGGCATCTGCTGAAGGTGTTTTAAGCAGTTCCATTGCCCAAAGTCATATTCACTTCCTCCTGAGAAATCCAATAATCTACTCCAACCCTGTCTGTATTGTTCTACAATTATGATTTAAACTGTTACTTTATGGGGATGTTTTCTGGGTGCCTTTAAAATACACGTATTTCCAGTAGTTCCTTACCTTTTATGGTATGAAAACCTTTTCTAATGTGGTCTAGGATCAGCTTAGGAAGGAGTTGATTCTGTGATGTATATCTGTGAATTTACCTATGTGGGCTTTGGGAAAAAGTGGATTTTAATCTATTTATGCTTAGTTGAAAGTGGCAGGGGAAAAAAAAGAGAAAATAGGGCATGTGGAGTTTTCAAGGAAACCCAGAAGTGATCTGTCACTGTCCTGGGCTCTGTAACAGCCCCTAGGCTGGCAAATGAACTTCCTCAGCTTCTACTACTTACATGACTTGTTGTGCTTTTAATTTTTTCCTGTCTAATTTATGCCATATGCCTTTGTTGCTATAGTTTGCTCTAAGACACCTAAAGGAGCTTGAACACCAGAAACGAGAACTACAAAAGGAGGGAAATGCTCTCATTGACTTTTTCTGTGAAGACAAAGAAACTATGAAGTTGGATGAATGCTTCCAGATATTTAGGGACTTCTGCGTAAGATTCAACAAGGCTGTTAAGGTAAGAGCACCGAGAGAGATACTTACCTGATTCCAATGGATACTAAATTAAAGGGGGGGTTCTGCTTAAAGGGCATTTTGTATCTTGTGGGTTTTGATATATTGGCTCAAATGGCTACAGCAAGTTGCTGTCTCATGGGCATTCCTTGCCAGAAGCCAGGTGGGAAATGCTCCTTTTGCCCAGCCCTGTGTGCAGTCCTGCTGCTCTGCAACATTGAGATGACAGGTCAGGGCAGCTTATTGGCCTGCTTATAAGTGTACTTCTTCCCTCTCTTTTGTTGAGGGGATTGGTGATTGCTAAGCTGGACAGCGAAACAGATTGGGCAGATTTCCTAACTAGCACTCACAGTTCTGGCCCTGAACTGATAATGTTAGATCACTGGAAGGGTCTTGAGATGTGGCACCAAGTTACATGGGCATACCAGCCCGAATCAGCACTAGCTCAGACTCCCCACTGCCCTCTTTCACAGGACCAGACACACTTTGCCAAGTAGAGTAAGGACCACATCTCCTCTACTTCAAATGCTTTTTGTAGGTGAAAACTCAAGTAATTAAACAGCCCTACTGTACAAAGATACCTCATCCCCAGTGTAACCATTCATTTGCTAAGTATCATGGACTGGTCCCAGGTAATTCAGAAAGTATGCTTGGATGAAGGAGTAGATAGGCATTGGTTATAGTTTTGGTTCAGTAAAAACTGTTGTTACAAATATTTCTAGGCCTTTAAAAATAGCATTAATTAGATGGATCCACACACTAGAAGGCTCCCCGGAGCCTTCTCTTCTCCAGGTTGAACAAGCCCAACTCCTGCAGTCTGTCTACATAGGAGAGGTCCTCCATCTTCCTGATAACCTTTGTGGCCCTCCTCAGAGATTCGCTGCTTATGTGTTTTGTAGGGATTACCCTCTGTCCTTACAAAATTAACAGTTCAGAATAAAGGTTGCAGTTCTAACAAATGAATGTGATGTGTGGACAGCACAGCCAGCAGTCTAAAAGGGCAGTTCATACCACAGTGGCCATGTTGCACATCTTTCAAATGTTTTAACTTTTTTTGTCATGTCTATGTGTGTTTAAAACAGTGGGTTCTTTTCTTCATTTGAATAAAATCTCCTGAAACATGTTTTGGGGAGATTAAAATGTTCTGTGACTAATATGGAATAATAATGTCTACAACTATTTTTAACCATTTCTCTTTACAATGGGATATTTAAAGCCGAGCTTTAATATTTGGCAAGAATTCATTCTGTAATTCCATACCTGTGAAAGAAACCTCCCTGCCACAGACATTTTTCCTGAAATGCAAGTTGGTTTGTTTGGTTTTTCTCTTTTTTCCTTCTTAGCTGTTCAGGTTTCTTGAGTCTCTAATGCGTTTTATCTTTCAGAGCCCACTGTAGTCTCAAATCCACTTTAAGAGGTGTAGATTAACCCGTTCATCAAAAAGAGCTTCAGCTTTAGGCTTTTGTTTACTGAAAGCTTTCCAGCACTTTTTCTAGTTGTGCAGCTCTTTTGTTGTCACAACAATGGGAAGATCAAACTAGACAGTGCTTCAGACAAATATAGGTGTGTTTTTTTTAAACAGTGACAAATATAGGTGTGCTTGTTTAAAACAGTGTGTCATTGCTCAGAATAGATTTAACAGCATACTGGGAAATTATGTAGTTTTGGAATCCTCTGTCAAGGCTAGCCTCCCCCCTTTCTTTTGCTGCAGCTGCACCAGCTTGGGAAAGCCAGGTTCGCCATTTCAGAAAATAGCCAGGAAAATTTAACTGCAGGCTCAGGTAGATTAAATCTGAAGCCCAGAGGTGACAGTTGAAATGTTGATATTCGTGGTAATTTTCTGCTAATGATCTGAGTGAAAAGGTGTTACCGTGTTGTCTTTCAAACACAAGCAACCTCTTTCTATGGCTTCCTGAACCAAACCCCCTCAGCTGAGCTGACGAAATCTCCAGCCTGCCCTGGGCAACTTTGTGCAATAGTTGCCAGCTTTTTGAAACCAATAGTGAATGTGAGATCCAAAACTGGAAGGAGGCATTGATTAATGGTCCTCCAGCGGTGTCAGTTGCTGTCGAAGTAAGGATGATGAGGCATTGTGTAAACTTTTTTATTTGCCTTCATATGCAATTAAATGATGTCCTTTTGCAGAATTGGTAATGTTGGAGCCAGAGGGAAGCAGCACCCCAGAGAAATTGCACTTGCTGAGGAACAATTGCAGTTGTAATAAGGGAAGATGGAAGGAACACATGGGCTGTGTCCTTATCAGACAAGTTTGTCTTAAAATATGAATGTAATGATCAGTTAGAGGTTTAGTCACCTGGTAAAGCTTCAGATTTAGTGGGGACTTGAAGCTTTCCATCTTAGAGCAGGAACTCTTTGGCTGGGCTTGATACCTACCAGGTTTTGGTAGGTCACATTCTCGGTCTCTTCAAGGACTTTTATTATTTTTTTCTTATGCTGTCCAGACTGATGTGTCTCCCCGTACAGTTAATGGTTGCCATGGCGATTTAATGTGCCTATACTGGGAGTTGGAGGAGGGTGATAGCGGTAGGAGCTAACTCTGGGAAGAAACAAAGGAAAAGATATAGGAGCATGCCTTGTTCTCATGCATAGGACACTGCCCTCTGAAACACCTATTTGTGCTTTTCCTCGTCAGGAAAACAGGGAACGAGAGATCCAGGAACTTCATAATCTTCAAAGGCGAAAGGAGCTGGAGGAGAAGCGTCGATCCTGGGCAGCTGGAGAGCTGGGGAGCTTTGGGCGGAGCAGCAGTGAAAATGATGTGGAGATGTTGGCCAAAAAGGGACTCGAGGAATTTCTTCCCTTCTTGCAGCAGAGACCTCAGAGCCCTTCGTACAGAAACACCAATTCCAGGCGTTCTCGGCTTTCCCTGGGGATTACTGCAGACAGGGAGTTGCAGAGTTTCCTGGAAATTTCAAAAGATGAGGATCCAAACAAATTTAACAGCCTTCCCCGTGCAAACACCCGACAAGCAAGACCCAGCACAGCCTGGGCTGAATCCAAAGAAACGAGAGATCTCAACCTAAATACCTTGAACTTACACCAACAGTCTGAAGCCAAAGTGAACAGCAGTGGCCTACTGGAGGTGCCACCAGCTCAGTCCAGTCACTTCAGTGGCTCAGCTGGTCCTGGTGCCCGTTACTCCCAGAGGAGCACCGACTACAACACGCACACCTCCAATGTGTCCTGCGAGGAGTCCGCAGATATACACGCTCTGGCCCTTGCAATTGAGGAGCGTGAACTTGTTAAAGGTTTGCGTAAGTTTGATATTCAAGGAGCAAAGCCTGCAGATGATACACCATTAATATATTTAGAGGATGCTGGTGGAACAGACTTGGAGACTCTAGATGATCTCAGCTTTCACTCCCTTAGCACTGCTGATGACGACCTGCCTCCAGCTTGCCGCAGTTCCAGAGACGCCCACGACCACAAAGCCAAGCGCAAGAGTGAAGCTTCAGAGCCCAGCAGCAGCAGCCCCGTGTCTATGGATACTAGTGTTTCAGGAAGTAGGGAAGATGGGCCGATGTATTATGTGTCGGATACGACAACAGATTGTTCTTTGACTTTGGACTCTGAAGAGGGAAATGACTTTAAATCAGCAGGCAATGACATAAGAAGTGAGGCTCGCAAAGCACGCTCTTCTGGGAGTGATGCTCAGTACAGGGCTAGAACATTCTTCTCAAACCTGAATTCTGCTTCTGCCAAGGATCTGTCTCTTCACACTTCCACAAATGATAAGGACGATGCCAATATCAAGCACACCCTTCCTAAAGAAAAGCCCATAAAAAATAAAGACCCAGCAGGACCAAAGAGAAACTCTCTGAAAGATAGATCTCCAAGCTCCTCAAAATCCAGTGGCACTCGCCCTAGCCACACAGCTCCTTCCAGACCTGTAAGAACTTTGAATGCCTCTGAGAACGAAAGCATGAGGAAGGTGGTGCCTATTTCTCGGTCAAACAGAGCACCGAGCAGTGTGAAAAAGCCAGAGGCCAAGCCGGCACCTCGGGAAACTACTCCAGTGGAGAGTCGCCTGTCTCGTCGCAGCTCTGTCCGAGGCACAACAGACACACTGCCAAGAAGTCCTTACAGGCATAGCATGTCAGTGGAAGAGCCAAAGTTACAAAGGGGCACTGTCACCTCGAGCAGCGCTCATTTTGAGAGGGACAGAGTGTCTCTCAAGAAACCAAGCTCTAAACCTGTTAGGAGTAACGTCAAGTCAAAGATGGACGAACCGAAGATGTGTCGCTCCAGTGTAAAACCACAGACCCCTACAGATGACACCAAGGTTGCCACAGTCAGTGTTCCCAAAACACCATCTGCTGTCCCAAACTTTGCAAGGAATACAGTGGCTTCTTCTTCAAAGCGTGCAAAAGTGGATCTGTCCTGCTCGTCCAAACCTCCAACCATCACAAGGTCTGTGTCCCAGAGGCTGCCTAAAGCAAAGCCAGCAGCGACCTCTGATGATCCGAGTCCAAAGGAGAACAGTGTGAGTACCTTAAAGAGAGCAAATAGTGCCAGAGTGGTTGGAAGAAGCATCCTGCAGGGAGAAGCTGTCAGCACTAAAGTAGAGCCTGCACCAAAGGAGCAAGGAACGGTGGAGAAGGCCTCTCTTAAACTGAAAGATGCGAACCGGACCACAATTGGTAAAATACTGAAGCCATTACTGAAATAAAGGAGAGGGTATTTTGAATCTTGGAATGTGAACACTTGTTCAAGCACTGGATGTCTGTAGTGAAATTCCTTAGAACAGTAACGTTGCGGATAAGCAACATGCCGTGCTCATTAAAGCACGGCACGCCGTTGGGAAAGGGCAAGTAGTTGTATTCTGGTCTATATCCTTTTTTAAGAATCTGAATGTATTTGAAGCTACTGTGATGGAATACCAGCGTAACAGCAAATCTTTGTGCATTTGTGAAACAGAAGGTCACCAAAAGCTTTAAAGAAGCTAAGGAAGATGAAAAGCTTTGTGACAGAAGACATGGATAAAGGCCAGTTTTTGTGTACATAAGATCCTTCCTAAGACTCGAGCCTTCGTGCTGGTTGGTTCCTTGTTCGATGTCAAAGTGAATCCTGTGGAACAGTACTGAAAACCAACTTGGGTGATTGTGCTTTCCCTTGCTTTCAATTCCTTGGATTCAGGAACTCTCTTTGCCTGTTGCGAAGTCCATTGCTGGCGATTGGACACACTGGGAACTGCTGGCCAAAAAAATGGTAAAAGGGGACATTTGCTGTTTGTGGCTGTCTTTAACCTCACTGAAGAATTTATAGCATGTTTTATGAATGTGTCTGTGTGTCTGGAGAAGGCTTTCTGCTGGGCAGGAGGCTTACTCTCCAAGAATGTGGCAGCATAGTCTTGCATGCACAAGTAGGTATGGCTGTTGCTGCATCGAGCAGCACGGCTGGAGGCTGTGCCTGTTGGAAGGGCCATCGAGTAACCACTGGGATGATGACTACTCCTGACTCGTTTCAGTCACAAGCAAACTTGCCAGCTTTTGGTCATACAGAAGTGCCATATATTTATGATACATATCAAGGATGTTTGCAGTTCAACTCTCGAAGGCTGCAGTGTAGTGCCGAGCACTTTCTTACCATTCCATGTTTCCACTGGTTTATCTACTACCAAATTACTTGAATGTTGCAATGGTTCTGATTGAGCCATTAGTTTCCCTGCCGCCTCCTCCTCCTCTACTGCTCCTTGTCAACATGAATATCTAGCATGAAACACAGAGCTTACGCATGACAATGTTTTTGTAACTTCCTTGGTTGCTTCAAATGTGGTTTTTAATGTTTAAAGACTCTAAAGGATGAATTAAACTAGGATTTGATAAGCTTTTTACAAAATAAAAGCACCTCTTTTTTCCTGCAGATGCAAATTTTAACTCCTGTCAGACTAAGGGACAGAGAACGAGGGAGAACTTGGTCAGCATGCTGTGCATCCTCCCAAGAGAAATGGACGTAGGTGGGGGAACTGACCGCAGTTCTTCTGAGCATCATATTTATAGAGATGCCTTTTTATTCACCTAGGAGTGAAGCCTCGGTTAAGAATAAAATAAAAATGGAAGGGAAAAATCTCTTTAGACAAGCGGCATTGAGGTACTAGAGGTGTCTGCTCTATCCCTCAGCGCTGGAAGCGCGTACTTTGGTGAGAATGAGCCATTGAATTGCTCACATGCTTCTCATGGGCTAGTACCAGGTATAGCTAGCTTTGTGTTTTGCATTTGGCAAGGGGCCTTTGGCTCTTCCCACGTACCAGCAAATCTCGATGCAGACATCATATCCAAACACCATGAAGTATTGCATAGGGCCTCTTGTTTGAGTCGGTCCCACAGGGAGGATTTATATAGCCCGCTTTCCGGCAAGGGCAAATTTTTTCCTTGAAACCCTATAAGCTTTTTGGATACTGCCTTCCTTGCAGGTTAGATACAAAAGCAGCTCCCTTCTTTGTATCTGTGCGTAGGTATGCACATCTGCAAGAGCAGGTGATCGACCTTTTTTTAAAAAGTACAATGAAAAATTTTATTGGTAGCAAGCTTGAAAAATAATTTAAATGTGTTTGGAATATGTAAATAAATTTCTATAAATCCGTGTAAAAGAAAACTGAATGTATTTAATGGAACATTTATACATTTCGGAGTAACTTGGTAGTTTAATAAAGTTCCCATTTCACTGGGTATGAGCTTTGTACTTTCTCCTTCCTGTTACACTGTTGGCGTTTGTCC
This sequence comes from Laterallus jamaicensis coturniculus, assembly GCA_022605575.1. Lineage (NCBI taxonomy): Eukaryota > Metazoa > Chordata > Aves > Gruiformes > Rallidae > Laterallus > Laterallus jamaicensis. Next base: position 31,930,594 of record JAKCOX010000005.1, read on the forward strand.
TGGAGATCTCAAGCAACTGGAGTCTGGGTGTAGGTGGCCGTGGGAAAGTCCAGAAAGGAAGGACTTTACAGCAGCAATCCCGGCCTCTCAAACGCTGGGCTTGTTTTCACACCGAGGCACGCACTCTCACTGCAGCTTCTGAACGCTTCTGAGGCAGGACTTTCTGCAGGGGTTTGAGGCATTCGATGGCAGATGCAGTGCTCCCTGTACGCGTTGTATGTTGTGGCCAAGACAAATGTTCGTGGCACTGACAAGTCTGGATCTGTTGCTATCTTCGTGCCTTTTAGCTTAGCACACTTTATTGAGAAATCCTGGTTACGACTCCCAGGACTGGAAATAAAGAGTAGCCTGTTTTGCAGGAGCAGGTGGTGACTTTTACACCGCAATTCTGAATTTTTACGTTTCATCCCATTCTCATGTTATTTTTCCTTTTTCCCTGAGTACAAAAGAACATCTATTCAGCAGAAAAAAAGGCAAAAGCCAGCCAGCCCCCTTGTCCTCAGGGAGCACTTCCTCCCCTCTGCTATGGAAATGGTTTTAGGGCTGGAACTGCTGCTATCTGCAGACTTGTTTAGCCCCTGACTTTACTCGTTTGGTGAGTGCGTCTCTCCCCCATGGAGGGGCAAGCACCTGCTGTCTGCTGGTGCTGAGTGACGGCTGCTGGTGGAATCTACGTGGGAAAGCCCTTCACGATCAAAAGGTGTGTCTCGAAAGTTTATGTTTTTTTAAACTTCATTTTTATTTCAAAAGGGTTTTTAATTACCAATTCATTATTTAAACTACCAGCTGTCAGAGGCAGCAATGCCCTGTGGGTTTCATCTCCCATGTCACGCGATTTTCCCAAATGCGGGCAGGCCACGGGGCCACCCCGCTCGCAGTGGGTTTTGAAGAAAGAACTGAGATGGCTTCTCTGTCTTTGTTCTGCCGAACAGCCACTGCTTCTGAGTGTGACCGGGGGCAGAACGGAGATGGCAGTGAAAGGGGGGAGCCCGGGGGACCGTGAGGCGGTCCGGAGCTGTGGAGATGGAGAGATAGGGGAAAAGAGCTGTGGGAGTGAGAGGTGCTGATTCATACTTAGAGGAATTTAATATTCACATCTCATGTGGGAACTGCATACAAATGAGGGGCTCAGTGCTATCCCTCATTACAACAGCTCATTAAATTATCAAGACCGAGAGAGTTCCCATCACACCTCCCACAGTGTACAAGTCCAGGCTATGTCATTCAAAATAACCCATCGGTATCTTTCTGATCTTAGGGTACGTCTGCGTGGACAGATGCAGACAGCCACACGTTGGATCCGACCTAAGGAGACCCGAGCCAGCTCCGGGGAGGTGTTCGGCGCGTTAGCTCGGTTCTCACCCCGAGCTCGTATGCCAGGGCTGTAATTGCATCTCCTCGGCCGGGGCTCACTGCCTCCGGTGGGGTGCTCGCAGCAGCGCTGCGGCAGAACCGCCCTGGCTGCCCGTCCCCAGGAAGACCTGCCCTCCGAAAGCCATGGCCGCTGCTACACGTGAGAACGTAATCCCTGCGAGAGAGAGAGAGGCCCAGCTAAACACAGCTCCGTTCAGATTTGGCTGCTCAATGTTTTCCATTAACTTGATACATGCTGTTTACATCCTACTGCCGCCAGTGCCAGAGATAACTGCCTTGGGAACAGCTCCCTGCAGGTATTGTTAACAGCTGCTGAAAACAAAGGAGTTTGTTTTAGCCACGTCACTATCTAAATAGCCAGAAATACATTACTTTTTTATTACTTGTCAGCCAATAGTAAAAATTCCTTCTTGTTTTCCTGGCTGAAAGATGCATGCTGGAACCCTTGCATGCGCCTAAAGCTGACGCCTGAGCAAATGCCCTTGCAACTGTAAAAGAAAGTGACACTGAGGCAAAGGATGTGTGAAAGGTTCTTGCTGCATGTAAGCGTGCTCCTGTTCCAGCCTGCGATCACCACCACAGCATCAACTATTTGTGCTCAGAGACAATTGTTTCCAGCCAGTGGCTGGTCCTTCCCATGCGGTTGGTTTCTGTATCGTTTTAGGCTGCGGCTGAGATTGCAGGATACGCATTTTTTAAAAAAGCACCAACATCCCCCCACCCAAAAAACCCCAAAACACTCCCCTCCTCCCCTCACCCCACGAACTTCCACTACCATGGTCGTTCTTTTTGTGAGTTTTGCAGTGACCAGGCTCAGCAAGGGGCTGAGCTCAGCAAGTGCTCAGCAAGGGTGGCCGGGTCTGCGCAGAGGGGAGAGAGTTGCCCGTGTTTCAGAGACCATTCACCCCATCCAAAGCAGAGGCCCCACACAGGCTCCCTTTGAACAGAGATGGGTCTCTTCTACTTTTGATCAGGTTTGAACAATAGCTCCTTTTTTGTCCTATTCCTTCCTTATTTATTGGGAAGAGGAGGGAGAAAATAAAAAGGCAAGAGAACCTTTGATGGTTTGTCTTGGGTCAAGTGGAGGAAAGATATGAACACTAGCTACTTTTTTTTTTTTTAAACAGGACTTTGACTGATCCCTGGAGCTGGAAGCTTCACATAACTCTCAGCTGCACAGGGGCTCCAGATATTTTCAGTGCCTGAAGGGATCCAGCAGCAAAAAGCATAACAGCAAGAGCTCCATTTAGCTCCAGAGCACATCCAAGGGACTGCTCTCTCTTTACTCTGAAATGTAAATCCTGGCAACTGAGCACAGTTCCTTTGGCCACCCAAAAGGAGCTGGCTGTAATATATTTGATTCTGCTTCTAAATAATGGTTTATAATTGATTTTATTCCCCATTACTCTTCCATTTCATGCTCATTTGAAGTCAAAAAGCTGTCTTCAGCAGAGAGCAGTAAAGCAGTGCGAACCCTCCACCCACAACTGCACCACTTCCCTGGTGACAGGCAAATTGGAGACAGGTTTTTAAAAAACTGTGCAGGCCCTTTTCTCCCTGTCATTAGCAGCCTCAGGCTTCCCCGAGTGGCTCCTGTTTCTGGGAAAGCCAGGTTTAAACCATGGTCTTCAGGAGACATCGGGGCTTCCCTGTGCCTGACTCCACTGAGTCCCTGCAGAAAGCATTTGAGGGAGGACTGCTGAAGTCACTTGCACTCTGGGGCTGAAAATAGGACACGTTGCTAGCTTTGTGTTTTGGGTTCTGGTGTTTCTCACGCAGTATTTTAAACTGAATCAGACCTATTCCCTATGCAAATCTTTAATCTCCCATTTTAGGATGAAAAATGGGTGTAAATGTGGTTTTGATTTTTTCCCCACCCTTTTACAGCTGTATGTGCCCCTTTACGTCCCACGGCCGCTCCTATTTCCTCTATTATAATTTTCCATCCTCCTGTATTAAATTTTCCAGCCTCCACTAATAACTCATCCCTCCTCTTTATCTTCTCTTCACATGGCAGGCTTCCTGCACTCGTCCATTCGCTTTCTCTCCGTTTCTCCACTCCAGTGGCTGCCTTGCTCCATCACTCGCTTTCTTCTTCCTGCCAGCGGGAGTCTTTCCCCAAACGCCTGTCTGCGAAATCTGCAAGCTGAGACTTTTCTCTGCCAGATTTCCAGTCAGATGTGGGAACAGAGCAGCAAAATGGACCCAGGTTTTAAGGTTTGCACGTCCGTGTGTTGCAGCTTCACCTCGTGGCTGCGAGCGCGTTGCTGGAGGAGGCTGTTACTCAGCAGAAGTGCATCTGTGTGTCTTTTCTATAGGAATGGGGCTCCCCCCCCCCCCATGCCGAGAAGCCTGCAGGGGGGCAGGAGGGGGAGATGAGGAGCTGAGTGCATGGGGTGATTTTGCAGAGGTGGGTGAGGAAAGTCTGTTCAAATAAAGGTGTGAGTAATTGCAGTTCGAGTCTAAAAAGCCCTAGTGAAAGACTGTCGACGACAGCTAAGCAAGCCGCTTGGTGATGTGATTCCCAACCCCGCCCATACTACTGGTACCACAAGCAAATTGATGTGCACAGCCAGAGAGGTGCTGTTTCCCTGGGCATCGGAGCACAGTAACTGTCCCATTGTGCCTTAGAATAGCACGTAGCTCTTCGTGGTATGGGTTCAGGCTCCAGCAGAGTTTGGTTTTCTCTCGCAGGGTAAGGACCAAGACCTTTTTACAACAAAGGATAGCACTCAGAAGCCCAAAGATGGCTCTTGGAGAGCATGTGCTCAGTTTTCCTTCTGCTGGAAGTGACTAATCACTGCATGAAATGGAGAGCACTCAGAGCTCATGCAGAGTGTATTTATATAGGGTATGCACTGTTTATTGCTGCGAGTACTCGGTATTTGCATGTGTTCTTTCTAGAAAGAACCGAATCCTGCTTAAGACAGTCTCTGGACCCCTGGAGGTCACCCAGCCCAGCCTCCCGCTGCTGCAGGAAAGGTGAGCTTCACACGTAGGTCATTTGCTGAGGGCTACAGGGCACTGTTCTTAGCACGAAATGGTTGAGTGGGGAGGTGTATGATTTTGCCAGGGAAATGAGGGTGCTGAAGGTGGGAAAACACTGAGGAAAACAGTGGTCTTCTGCAGGCTGTGGCTTGAAAAATGTTTCTGAGGGATATATTGCAATGTTTAATGCTAGTCTGCTGTAGGCGGCTGATGGTGATCTGAAGTCAGCAAAGCAAGTAAAGGCAGGAGTTGGGAAAGAAATTTGAGAGAAACCCCAGAAACAGAAGGAAAGCTGCAAAAAAGAAGTAAATCTGTGGCTTAAGAGAAAGAAGAGGAAAAAAATCCAGTGAAAGTTGGGTAGGCTTGTGAGAAAGGATGGACGTATGCAGGTTGGGTGAAGAGAGAGGAGGAGTGGTGAGAGCTGTTCAGCCAGCCCAGCATTGTTAACCCAAGCACAAGCAAATGTGGGCAGCTGCTGGCAGTGCCATAATCGATCCAAAGGAAACCAAGGCATGACCCTTGGGAGCTCAGCAGCCCAACCTTGGGCTTGCTTGCCTCTTTAAAGGAATTAAGAGTGTAGTATCTTACAGTAAGTGTTCCTGATGACTAGGTTGTGTCCTGCAGGACAGGATGCCTGTTTATGCATACAGAAATAAGCAGCAGGTAGCCTGATCATTGTTTTACTTCTCATGCATGTTTCTTCTTGCAACTTGGTTGTAATAGTGAAATCAGCACCCCCATGCTTACAGCAGAGCTGCTGTGGTCACCCCAAGTACTGCAGTTGGTCATACTGAGCTTGTAAAGCAGCAGCTAACTGGTAAACCTAGAAATCTAGCAAATGTTTTTTCATCACAGAAAAACACTGCCTGGGCTGCTCTGAAGGATTTCATGCAATCTGTTGCAAGAGACTTGTAACTCAGCTGGATGGAGCGTGGGTAGGATCACGTGGCACGTCCTGCTGGTGCTTTTAGTGGCTTCTGAGATACATGAGACTGGTTCATACCTCAGTGGAGATGGTCCCAGATCAGAGGCCATGTTCTGAAGGTCCTCACGTTGAGTGAGGCAGCAAGGAGATGGCTGTTGGGAAAAGGGAATGCTCAAATCTTAACCTCTGTCCTCCCCACCTGTACCTTGCTGTAGGAGTGTAACCGATTCTCACTAAACGCTTGGACCCACTGAACAAAATAACCACCCAAAGCCAGACTCCTGCAAGACAATTTGCAGATGAGTTTCCAGCCAAAGACACAGCACAGAGGAGCAGGGACCTCTTTAAATTGTTGTGAGAACTATCTCTGAAATCATGGGCTGCTCTTCACCTATGCAGAAAGTGGAGGAGCGAGGCTGGCAGGCACAGCCCTGGGGTCCCGTGGGGAGTCCCAGCGACTGTGGTGTCTCCAGCCTGCACAAAACCAGTACCTGAAATAATGTGAGATGTGGCATAAGCAACACATGGGAGAAAGGCATGTGGAAATACAGCAGGAGATGTTTTGCAGTGGTAGAAGCCACTGGCCGTAGTATAAAAGGCTGCAAAGCAGAGATTTGTGAGGATGTGTAGTTTGAAAATTCAGGGTGGATTGGCGGAGCGGGCCCATGACTAACCACAGAGGTCCATTGTGCGATCAGACCTGGCCTCTTGTTTAATGAAACTACTTCTCTGAATAAGTCTCGTTTAAACCACAATAAATATCTCTGGATAAAATGTTCAGCCTTGACATGCAACATTTTAAATGACAGAGAAGTCACCCCAGCCTTTGGTAAATAGTTTGAACAGATAATCAAGCTTTCTGTTTAAAACTGTCATAGTACTTCTAGTGCAAATTAATCGGGGTGGAGTGTCTAATTGCTGGTAACTGGATCTGTTACAATGCTGTGTGCCAAACTGGCAAGCTCTTATTATCGGATTTCTGCTCCTCAGACTAAGCCTTTGCAGGAAAGGAGCTGCGATTCCCCTGGTGAAGACCTGAGCCACAGTGGCTCTGGGGCCAGCCCAGGCTCCAGGGGCAGCACAGCGTTTGGTAATACATGGGAGAGGGTATCCCAGTGTGCCCCCGCTGCCGGGCTGAGCCAGGGGACCTTGTTCTCAGTGAGGCACCATGGCTTTTGGCACCAGGGCGGTGTTCCAGCTCCTAGGCGCTGGCTCTTGGCCTCTGGCTGGTCCCCATGAGGTGGTGAGCTGCCTCCTACCTGCTGGCCTTGGGAGAGACCCACAGGAGCTGTTTAGATCCCTGTTCAGACGAGTTTATTTTGACATGGTGTGGAAGCTCTGGAAGGTTGGATGTGTGCTTGTTGCAGTGGTTTCCCAAAATCACTTTTGGTAACCCAGGTTTAGCCTCTGTCACACTAAAAGTGTGACTAACAAAAGGGCTCCTTGTTTCCGGACTTCACCATGATTGTGTTAAAATGTTTATTTTTAACTAGGCATCCACTGTTTGGCCAATTACAGAGCTGGAAGTCACCAGGGCTGGCTTTGGTCAGACCTGTTATACCTGCGGGCCCTTTTCTCCCTATGGGGAGATGGGGACAGTGACAGTACGGATGCTGATAAACCCCATGAGTAGCCCCTTTGTTGTTTTCTATGGCTGGCCTGCAGCTCTTTGGCCTTGTCCTGCTGCTCTTTGGCCTTGTCTTGCTCTCCTTTAAGCTAAGAATGTGATTTTTTCGGTAAGCTTCTCTCCCTCCCGCACTGGGATGGTGCTGATTGGTCTGTAATTAAGGAGACAGCGATAACATCTAATGATTCATTTACTGACATCCTTTAAATAGGGAGCTCTGCCTCTGTCCCCTCTTCTCCTGGGTTTCCTTTCCTCCTTGCAGGGTGCCTCGAGCTATTCTCCAGATTGAATGGTGACTATGCCACCTGCTTCTCAATTGACCGTTTTTTGTCCCTGGCTTTCTGTATTTTAAGGCTGCTTTTTAGAAATAGAAAGGACTATATATATTTTTAAAATTTCTTTTTCCATTTTCCCCCCAATCTTTTTCCTTTTTTTGAGCCTACATGAGCCACGCCGCTCCCCAATCGCTCCTTTGCCGTGGAGATGGAACGTCTCTCAGTTGAGCACAACACCTTTGCTGCAGCGCCTCAAGGGGACTATAAAACAGATGGCCTCATCCCGGGTCACTTTTCTTTATTGATGTTATTGCAGAGCCCGTACTATGGTAACCGAAGGAGGGGCGGAGGGAGGAAGGACTCTGAAGCTGCTGTTTGGGACCAGCCCTGCTCCAGCAGCCGCAGCTCGGCTGGCGCCAGCGCCCTACCAGCTCACTGCATCACGGGTGTTTATCCAGCGCAGCGGTGAGTCACGGATGCCATGCTCCACCAAAGCCACCTCTGGCAGCTTCCCCATGAATCACTGCAGCCTGAGAAGACTTGCAGCGATTCCTGGGCCACCAGAAGGATGATCTCATTGCTGAGGGGAATATGGATAAAGTCACGTGGCGGCCTGTTCTCAGCACCAGGGAAAGTGGCATCCCAGCACAGAGTCTGTGGATGACCTAACCGGGCACGTGGTTCAGTGTTATGGGACCAAACAGTGCAAAGATCCTTCATGCAGGGGAGGAAGGAAGGAAGGGACTGTAGGATGCGTGCAAATAGCATGAGGTGGCTTTCACAGCAAAACTGGTGGGGCGAGGAGGAACGCTATGGCACAGGGTCCCCAAAGGACTTGGCTTTAAGTATTTCTCTTTGCATCGCCTGTTTTCATTTGCATTTATGGTTCTCCAAGCAGTACAGCCTATCCTGGGTGATCCCGATGTGAAGCCTGATGATGTAATCTTTGCATACAGTGGCCTGCCCATGGAGCTGAGTCACTGTGATACTGGTTTAAACTTACTCCCCAAACCTAGCTGAAGGATTTACTCAAGTTTAACTCCAGCTGAAATCAGATGCTTTTGACTCTTCTAAACAACGATTTGTTTCAGGTTTCTGTTTCCATTGGATTTGTTGTTACTTCAAAGAGGTGGTCAGTTTCTGAGTGGGCATCAAGTGGTCTTTTCTGATTTCAGGTATAAAAAATAACAATCCTGTGCTGCTCCTCCTAAGAGAAATCTTGAAATGCTATGGAAAGTGCTGAGTTATTTACAACGTGTGGTCTTGTAAGATCAAGGCTAGTGCAGAAATGGAAAGATTTTTTAATCATTTTGAAATTGTTGAAGGCTGAGAACTTTATAGATATTAAAAATCAACTCATGTTTTGTCAGGGCCAGTGGGGTGGGTTTGATGAAGCTGGAATTTGTGTCTGTGACAGAGAAGCAGCTCAGAGAGTCCCCAGATGGGACTTCCTCACTGCAGACTGTCAGACCCTACCACCAAGCCCACCTCCACTCATGTCCATTGATTTTCCCTTCCCAAGGCCCAACGTTGGTGTCTGTCACAGAAAAGCCTCATGAAAATCTCAGCTGAGGATACATGTGGTGGTTCTCAGTGGCATGTTGGTCCAAAGGTGTCAAGCCCCACATCTGAAGTACTTGCAAAAGTTGGCCTGGCATGTTTCCCTCCTTCTGTTCAGCACCCAAATCTGGAAGAATGTTTGTCCACCTTGGGGCAGCCCAATTGCTTCCCCAGAAAAAGGGCTGGGCTGCTGAAGTGGGGGCAAAGGGTCCTGCTGCACCTGTGGGACACACTGTGCGACCTGGGGAGCTCTCTAATGATTTTGCAGGTAAGATGGAAACTATCAGATAAAATGTTCTCTGCCTTTTCCAGCAGAGCTACGCTGCTAGCGCGAACGAGCAGGGCCCGAGCCAGAACCGGAGCACCAAGGGCACTGTTTGCACAGCCTCTGTGAATGCCGGCTCTGTTCTGGCTTGTCGGGTCTTAAGGAAGTGAGCTGCAATCACGATGACATCAGGCAGCTAACGTCAACTTCGGGCCCGGTGAACTCTGAACGTGCCTGCTCCTTGTAGGTGAATCTGGAGCCTTTTGAAAGGACTTTCCTCAGCACTTTTGAGTCATAACCACAGGGTGCGTGGCGCTGCCCAAACGCAGCAAATGGCACAAGGCTCACTGCTTAGGGTTGTCTCAACAGCTTCCAGGGCAGCGCGTTGGGCAAGCTTAGAAATACTGACACTTTCCTCTTGAACGGGTTTTAAAAAACTGGAGCATGTGTGAAGGGATGTGGGGCAGTCGCTGCTCCCTCCATCTCACTCCTGTGGGAGCCAGAGGTGTGGCACCTGCAGCTGGTTTCCCAAGGTGGCCCTTGTTCTCTGCAAGCTGTAGGGACCAGGAGGTGGGCAATGGAGCTAAAAAATCTCTGAATCATGGCTAAAAATGGAAGCGAAGTTTTGGGATGTTCTATAGTGAAGTAGCTGAGGAAAAATCATTTGGTAACATTCTGAGCACAGAGGAAACAAGTTGTTTATTATCCTGCAGCTCTCTCAGGCCTGCTTTATGCACAAATATGGACAAAAGTGATTTCTGAAGAGGATACACAGTGATCTGTTGGTTGGTTGCCCTGCTCACCAGAGGGGAAAGGAGGTCTGGGAGCGTTGTGCTTTGGGGGATGCTTTGGGGAGGGGATGCTCCTGAAGGGACTGGAGGTGAAGCACAGCTCACGTATCCCTGATATTGGCTAAAATACAGACATGGGAGCCTGCTCTTAGTCCTTCACCAGTAGCCTCTGGGCCGGGGCAGCATGCTGTGCCACCGAGCATTGGTGTGCTGGCAGTGACCAAGCCAAGGCTGCAGTCCCACTGGGTGCCAAAGGCAGCATAGCTTCTGCCTCCACTTTCTGCAGCTGGGAACTCGCGGGTGAGTGTGGTGGGGGCCTTCACCACCCCAGGGAAGCTCAGGCCCCATGCCCCCAAGGTCAGTGCTCAGCCCCGCAAGCTGGACACCCTGTTTTCAAGAATGGGAAAGCTTAGCATGCCCTAGTATTTTTTTCTCCTGTCTTTTATCAGTTTATTTATCATAACAGGATTGTGTTAATGTTCATCTTGGCTCAGTCCCAGGGGTGCCCTGGATCTGCTAGGAACAACCAACAGCCATCGCCAAGCCTTCACGTTTGAGGACAGATATCAGGGGCTGTGCAAATCGCACACCCTACCATTAACTGTGTGACTACAGGAATCCTTGCTGTGGGCTTCATGTCTTAATGACTGCAACTTCAGCATAGCCCAGTGTCTGAACAGAGGGCTTCCTTCTGGTATGCACCTGAGTTTAACTAGTGAAATGTATCCAGAATACGAATTAGAGGTCAACACAGAGCACTTCACAAGGTGCTTCGGATGAAGGAACTGTGATGTGTGGGTATGGTACATAATACAAAATACTCCAAAGACTCCTAAAGACTCATTCCTTTCTTTAGGGTGTTCTACATCATATGGTGTAGAGAGAGCTCTGATGCTTCTCTGGCAATTTTTGATTTTTTGAGATTTTCAGAAGTAGGATGCTGATGCTTTCTAGTCAGGAACCTGGCTCGACTGCCATGCATTGAAAATGAAGCTTTGCTATTTGTTTATTTAATAGCTTAAAGAAAGAAAAGAGGAACAACCTTGAAGAAGGGCATGGGGAGTGAGATGAGTGAGACGAGCAGAGCCAAAGGCACCAGCGGATAGTGACCAAGAGGTGTGAAAAGTCAGCAGGTAGGAGCAGGTGCCCAGCATGATTCCTTGCAGAAACAGCTGCTCCAGGAGCAGTCGGGTTGAGGCATGCACCGTGTAAGCGGTAAGCTGTTTGTCATTACTCAGGGGAGCAAGACAAATGAGAAATCAATTGGACATCAAACCATTGTTGCTGATTACCTATGTTGAAAATAAATGATTCATTGAGTGCTTTAATTGATTCATATACGTGGCAAGGAGTTCCAGTCTTGACTTACAGACCTCTCCACCAGTCAGGCAGGAAAGTCTTGCTCCCACTTATTTTATTTGTGCAACAAACATCCTTTTCTCTTGGCATGGTTTAAGCCAACCCACTTAACACTTTTTTTCTCCCCTCTCTGATTGTTTACTTTGCCTTTAAATGATCAGTAACTCCACTCACTCACAAGGTGCTTTTCAAAAATTGTTATTTTATTTTGATGTTGTAATGGAGGAGCCCCGGAAGGGATGAGGATGGCTGTGTGCAAAGTGCTGGGCTCTATGCCCAGCAGAGCAAACAGTGATTCCATCCTCAGAGAGCCAGAGTCTACAGCATACCAGGGATTTACCTCGCCCGCTGCCAAATCAGCAGGAAGGGGGCCATTTGGAGGTGAAAAGGCCTTTTGTAACACCTCCTGCAATAAACTGTAAGTCCTTGCGCCTTGAAATCTGTGTGCCCTCTGTAGATACAAGTGGTTGCTCAAAGGGCTTGAACAAGACTGTGGCTCCTCCCTGCTGCTGTGTCTCTGTTTACCCACCAGCCCGAGGAGGAGGTAGGTGTTGGAGACCTGCCTCTTCTGTTCCACAGCAGTTCTACCCAGTCGTCAAAACAGAAGTGAAACAAGGGGGTGTTTGCTGTAGGTGAGGGGAAGGAATGGGGAGGGAGGTGTATTCCAGCTTGCGAAACTGGAGGGTGGTACTGCAGTGGGGAAAGGTGTGAGGAGAGTTGCAAGAACAGGGAGGTCGCCCCCGGCTGATTCGGGAGGGCACGTCTCCAGCAGTGCTGGCCAGGAAGGAGCGCAAGTGGAAAAAGGCGGGAAAAAGAGATTTGACAGTTGTCTCAGTTTATCAGGCGGCTAAGGCAGAGGCAGGCCCTCATTAGCCCCCTGTGCTGGGGAAAGGGGGAACAGCCTGCCAGCCTCTCCACCAGCTGAGCCATATCATGGCTGCCATGTCTGTTGGGTTGCGTGGTTTTCCCTAGATTCCTCCACATGTCCTGAGGCCAGGCTGCAGGGAAGCAGAGTGAATTACCTGGGGAGAGCCTTCTCCAGTTCAAAATACCATAATGTCACCAAGCTCCTTGATCTGCCAAAACCCACAAGCGGCAGCAACCAGCAAACTGGGTCCAAAGGGGGAAAACAACAGCAATCTCTTGCAGTTATTTGCCAGCAAGTGCAATAGTCATAGCTCCATTGCCCAGGGGATGATTAAGGATGGAGCCAGACTAGTTCTTCACTTGATGCAGCCCACAGGTGCTGCTATAGGATGAACCGGATTGCAGAATTTAGCTAGCTAAGAAGTAACGCTTTCTGTCAGGTTGTTCTTCAGCTGGATATTTTGTTTTACCTGGCTGGGGTTGTGGGGGTGGGAGAGCCAGCAGAGGAGAGGGGAGCAGCAGGGTGGGCAGGAGCTGCTTTTTTCTGTAACAGTTCTGCTTTGCTCCCCACCACCACTGATGGGACTTAGACTGGCTGGGACGATGCCAGCCTGGTGTGAAGGTGCTGTATGTGATTTGATTGACAGATGTGTTTGGCTTGATCTGTTTGGCAGTGAAATGGCTGACAGTGCCGGCACATACAGTCGCCTTTCTGGGTGGCTGGGGGGGTAGGCATGTTTTTTGGTTGTACTGGAAAGATTTCATGTCCTGTGTCAGTCTGCTTGAGGGAGAAGAATGTATCTCTGCACCCGAGCTGTCTCCTGTGCTTGCGAGCCCAAGCCTCCCACTGCCTGGCAGCATAGCACGAGCGGGTTGTCTGCCTTCCTGTCTCCCTAGTCAGGTCCTGGGGCCTGCACCAAAAGGGCCTGAAAGCCTGTATGGAATGAGTCTGAGTGCTTTTCTCCCTGTACGGAGAAGCTGTGCAAGGAGGCACTGGTGGGACAGGCCCTGTGCTGCATCATTGTGCGTGCTGGCTAGCCAGCTACGGGAGGCGAGGCGACACTGAGCTCTGTTGAAGCTGGGTCTAGTTGTTCCTCTCTCTGGTGCAAATTGCCTTGCTCAGAAATGTTTCACTGAATGCAGCATGGGTTGGGTATGGCAAAGGAGAGCATGGTTAAGGATTGGGAACTTTGACTTCAAAGTAGAGATTTTTTTGAGGGGAGCGGTAGCTTGGGAGTTTGGAAGAAGCAGTCTGTGGTGAAAAAAGAGGAAGAAAGAGATCAGAGGCTGGTGCTGGGCAGACAGACATTGCAATCAGGTAGCCATCTACAGGGACCAAAACCTGGAAGGATGCTGGCTGTGCTTGTGCTGCTTGTTATTTCTTTTTTTTTTTTTTGTACTGGTTGAAAGTCAGTGATGTTAAGTCTGGGGAGGATTTGGCATTCCCCATCCCAAGGACGTACGTTAGCAGAGAAGTGCCTCTGTAAGCGTTGCTTCAGCGCTGGTTCTGCAAATAGGTTGCAGGAACTCATTATTCATGATTTTATCTTGCTACCTGAAATACATAAATAGCCTAAAGGTTCTTCTGATGGACTTCTTCCAGCTCTTTGATGTGCCAAAGATAATTTCTGTACATACTCCCTCAACCTGTCCCCACTCCCTGCCTAAAGTTTAATGTTTCTACTTGTTATGTTTACCTGTCTGTACTAGACTGTAAGCTCTCCAAGGCAGGGACCTTGCCATCTTTCATGCTGAAGTACCTTGAAGGAGTTGTAACATCAACAGCTATAAAATGTGATATAAATTATCAAAGCAATGTCAACTAACACAGCTCAACTCTTCGTCCTCTCCTGTGCCAGGCGAGCTTTCCATGGGGCTGCTGGCTGCTCCAGACACCGGTTTGGCATGGTCCATGCCAGCCGCCTGGCCCTGATGGGCAGCTGCTGTTGGGAGAACATGTGATACCCTGCAAGTGAGTCCTGTGGCCGCTGTGATGAGCAGGCAACAGAGCCTGTGCCCGCCTGCAACTGGCTCCTTAGGAGACGGCAACAGCAGTGAGGCTTTTTGGAAAGTGGGGAAAAGCCTCTGTCCTTGCTGCCCGCCACAGGACACCAGCAGCAAAGCCCTTGCTGGCAGCACCATGGCTGCTGGCTCCCAGGGAGGTTTCCCAACACCAATTGTCTGTCCACCGGAGAGAAATTGCAGCAGGACCCCATCCCCTGTTATTTTAAAAATTCTGCACTCTACTCCAGAACTCTGAGCAACTCAAGAACCTCACAGGACTCTGGATTTAAGCCCCCTAATGCAAGACTAACAGTGGAAGCAAAGGGATGCATCCCTGCCTACTGGAGCTAGTGCAAGAAACAGGCAGAGCCAAACAGCTCTCCTGCCCCAGCTCTCGCCTGGCTCTAGTTCATCCCTGGGCCCAGATCCACTGTCCCGCAGCATTTCTGGGAGCCTGCCACCCAGACCCTCAGTCTGCTTGCAGCCAAGTCTCTCTTGCTTTCCCTTCTTTGGAGCCAGCTTCTTTGTGCAGCCTGGGATGTGTCAGGGAGCGACTTTGTTTTTATAACCTCCTTTTATGGCTGGAGGTGATGCCTCTTCAGTGATGGCTGGGGAGCAGACTTTGATCTGGTGCATCAATGCCTCCTTTGGGAATTCAGGCCTCTGAGTCTGATTTGCCCTGGGCAATAGTCAAGAGGATTTCCCAAAACTAAAGAGCTATCTAACCTTATCAGCTGTCTTGCTATTCTTGTGTCACCACCCCTTGAAGACAGCACCTGCCACTGAGAGGTCAGGCAGAGAAATCAAGAGGTAAAAGCCCACCACGCAGCACAGAGCAGCTCAGAACTAGGGGGACATGTCCTGGCATTGGCCCAGCCCTGTGGGACCCCCAGCAGCTCAGGGACAGGCAGCCACCGGGCCAAGAACCCCAGTCCCAGCTAAATCCTTGTGGCCTCCCTGCCCAGCCCTCAGTTCGGAGCACCTGTGGGCAGGGTGCCATCACCAGGGTCTCACCAGCATGGCGTGGATCCCATGCAGCAGCCAGGGAAAAACCTGAGGAGCCCGGGCAACCTGGGCTGAGGCAGCAGGCAGGTCCTGTCCACAGTCCCTGGCACCCACCCATAACACCCAAGGCCGGGCTGTGCTGCTGTGGCCTGAGCAGGACCTGCTTTTGGACTTTGCAGCTCTCACTACTGCAGCGTCCTGGAAATCAGAGGAATGGGGGTTGGTGAAGGAGCAGGGTCGGGATTAGGGATGGGAATCTGGGACATCCAAGTTCTACTTCTGGCATTACTACACACCCTTACTGTTCCTACCAGTAAAAATGCCTTCATGTTTTTCATGCCAGTTTGTTTTCTGAAGGGTTCACCACAACATTTGTAGGGAAACCAAGCTGAGCTACGGTGCTGTTGAAGATACAGTTTGCTTTTCTTCAGGAAAGCTTACTTCCAGGGACAGGGGAGTGCTGTGCTGTTAAAGGTCTATAAACTGGCTCACGCAGGGAGCTGCAGACCCTACTCCCAGCCAGGCTGCCTTGCTCAACTTGCCGCTGGCTCCACCTGAGACCTTGGAATTGCCTGCAGTTTTGGTTACTTCTTTTGCACATCTGCTCCTGCAGACTGCTCGAGGCTTTTCCATATTTCTTTCAAACAGAGCTATTATTCCATTGACCCGGGCCTGCTATTCACTGATGAATTGGATGCTGTTCATTGCAGCTTGACATACTGTTGCTGCTCTTAATGCTTCCCATTCATTTTCTGTGGTGATCGGATTCATAACAGCAGATATGCAGCTTTCATTGATACTTGATGCAGCAGCAATACCCTCAGCAAAGGCTTTTTTGTACGTAGGGCTCCAAACCTTTCAACCACACTATCGGGGAAAGCCATAATGTCCCTTTTCTGCAATGCCCCGAGCCACCTGCAGCCCCTGAAAGAGCACATTGTTCCCCCAATTAAAGAAACAACACAGGCAGTGTCTGCCCTGGTTGCAAGGGAGGGCTCTGGGTAATCTCCTTTTGCCCTGCCCCCTTCCTTTACCCCTCCTCCCACCCAGTTTGATGATGAATTTCAGCCCGTGAGTCGTTTAAATCTAAATGGGAGGATATTTGCAGGGAGGATTGTTTTAGCTGCTGTATGAGCCTCCTGATGTTATGCTACCAGGTGGGGCTGACTCTCCTGGGGTGGCAATCCTGCTAGGAGCGGGGTTTTACAAGAACAGCCACAGTTTTCTTCTCGCTGTCTCTGGAAATCCATGTGCCTCTAAGTGACTTGTGTGTGGAGGGGTGGGTTGGTTTTTTTTTTTTTTCCTTTTTTGTTTTCCCAAAAAAAGCACTTGTGTGTGGGGAAGATGCTGTGCTACCTTTTGCTCAGAGAGAAGGAGTCTGACAGCTTAGCTCTGCTTAAGAGACAGGAAAATTACTTTGTCTAGTGAATATTCTAAAAAGATGAAATAACAGGGCATGATCAAAATCCTCCGCTTAAAGGAAGAGCTGTCTCATTCCTGCTACGCCATCAAGTCCATTGTTTTCCCTGTCTTTTGCAAGATAACCTAAGAGAAGGAACAGTGGGAATTTCTGTAAATGCTTTTTGCTAAAGAAAAGGAAGATTCAGGCTGTAATCCATGTTGGCAACCAGAGGGAAAAAATCTCTGCCCCGGCAGATAAGTGGTGGTTTGTTATGGGCATATCCTTGCTGGCACTTGCCTGTTTCACCTACCCAAAAAAAGGAGCTGTCACCTGCAGCTTGGCGCTGTCAAGCGCCACCCAGCCGCACCGCGGCTGCCATTTGGCGTGCTGTGATACCAGCCCTTGCTTGTTTTCAATAAACAGAGCGATGTTTTGAAGGGAATGGCAGTGTTGTTGAAGAAAAACAGAGTGCTTTAAAGAAAGATGGATTATACACTGAGCTAGAAAAACACCAGAGATGGCAAAGATAATCTCCGAGCTGGCACGCTGCAGCTCCCCGGGTTTCGTGGCGCCAGGAGAAGTGGCTGGCAGGTTGTTATCCCACAGCTACCAAGAGCTGAACTTAGTGCTTTGAACCACGGCTTTTCTTCTGCCCCACATTTTGTCTGTCTGTCTTGTTACTATCTCAGAGGGAGAAGAAAGCTGGAATCACTGCTGCATCTCAGGGGCAAGAGAAAGTCACCTTATGTGCCCAGCCTCTGTAAATATTCCCCTTCTCCTTTCAAATCCCGTCCCTGTTTTGCCCTGCTTTGTTTGAAAGCAATTGCTGATATAGGGCAGGCACAAAGCCTCCTGCCCTCCACGGTGTGCAGAGCTCGGGGCTCCGGGGAAGCAGGGATCTGGCAGCATCGCCCTGCCAGCAAGGCTTCTGCAAGCAGGCGGGGGGAGGCCATCCCGGGCTGCTAGACACAGTTCCTGCTAAAGCCCTGCAAAAAAACCCTGGCACGGGAAAAGCTCTCTGGGATTCCCCTTTCCTGCTGTTCCTCTCCAAGGCTGAGCCACTTGTTTATCTTGTGGGAGAAGTCCGCAGCCACAGTTAGCTTTGCATATTTGATCCTGTCTGAGGTCACTTCTTTTCCTATCTGCAATACTTGTGTTGTTGTATAATTGTTTAATTGAGGTAACGCTTACAAGCGCTCAATGAGCGTACTACCTCTATTGTCCCTGTGATCTCAAATACAAGTGTTGTGGCAGTCACCTATTGTTTGTGGGCTTAGTGGCAGAGGTACCAACAAACAAGTGCCAGAGCTGGCCATGGGTGGCATTTCAGAGCCTGTTCCTGGGAGCCAGGCATGGTGCTACGCCCTCTCCTGCTGCCACACAGCCCACCAAGGACAGGGTTATTGGCACCCAGCATCTCCAGGACATCTGCTGAGACACCAGTTTGTGGTGCTGAATTTTTTGAAGGACACAGCACCCGATGCCTTTGGTTCCTACTGAACCACCTTGGGGTTGTGGGTGTGTGGCTCTCCAGAAATTCAGGCTGTACGTGAACAGGAAAAGTCAGCCAGACGTATGACAGGAATGATCAGAGATGTGTGATGCTCCCTGTATGAGATGAGACTGAATCAACTTCAGCGTGGAAAAGAGAGGACTCCAGGCTGTGGCAGAGGTCTACAATGTGACAAATAGCAGGAGGAATGGCAGCAGATGCTCATGAGACCAGAGCCGGGGGATGTAAAATGAAATCATCAGGCAGGTATTTTTTGAGGTATAGAGGAGGAAGTCACCTTTCACACAGCCATAATTAATTGGTGGAACTCATTGCCACGGGACGCTTCAGGTGCTGAAACTATGTAGTTTCAAAAAGCAATTAGGCAAATTAATGGAACAGCAGTCTATGGAGGCCTGTTAGAGCTGCTGCTGCAGATGCAGCCTGTGGCTCAGGAAGTCCCAGGGATGCGGAGCGCTGGAGTTTGCAGGCTTGTCCCACTCTTCCCCCCTAATTCCTATGGGACAGAGCCGCGGAACGGCTGCAGTGTGTCGGTTTTTCCCAGGGTTTGCTCTGCCCAGCTGGAAACACCCTCCTGTTAGGATTTTTCTCAAATTTAAAAAATGAAGTGACTTCTGAGTGTCGTAGCAAGGTGCTGGGAGGGAGGGAGGGGAGCTGGGCAGCTCTCATTTCTTTGAGAAGCATTACCGTGGGAGCGTAAATTGGCCCTGTTGGGAGAGCTGTGTTTTTGCCTCTCCCCTCCTCCCTGGCTTCATGCTGGCAGTGGGGGTGCTGGCATAAGGCACGCATGGCTGGGGCAGGGGCTGCAGCGCAGAGAGAGGAGACAGGGTCATGTCGGATGCTATAGCTGTGCTCTCAGCCTCACATCCACACCCCTGGACACCTCATCCTTCACCCTGGCATGCCCTATTTAATCGTGGGATGTGAAAGAGCCACTAGATGCAAGTGTAACGTCAAGAAATTGCAAGGCAACAGCCCCCACGTATACATACAGATATATATATATAGAGAGAGAGAGAGACAGGGGTAGTCTGCAGGCTGTGATTAAAGCTTAGTGCGTTTACATTTGAAATGCTTCAGTACTCAGTCAGTTTAGATAGCTTAATCTTTGAGAATTAGATAGCTTAATCAGACAGAAATAGAAGCTGCACAAAGAAGGCTCTGTAATACCCCAGGGCTCTGGGCACAGGAGCCCCAAGCTCAACTTCTTTTTTGTTTAATGCAGCAGTTCGCTAGGCACTTTTTAGGCAAGCATAAAGACAAAGTGCCGGAAAGAGATTTCATGTATGGAGATATGTAAAGCAAGAGCCATGATTTGTTTATTATATTAAAGAACACAGCCAGAGCTGTAGGATAAAAGGGTATAAAATAAATGGTATGGGAACCCAAACAGCAGCATTTTTTGCCTGGCAAAGAGAGGATGTGGATTGTGTCAGGTTGCCTCTTCCGTACCTGTCTGGGGTTAAAGCACTGCTAACGTTTGCCCTTGGTCTGTGCTGCCCGAAGGTATCCCAGTGCTTTGCAAGGAGTCCTGGTTTTGGGACTTCTGTATATGGCCATCCAGTCCTACCATGCAGGACATGGGAAACCTGATGGGCGTTGGCTGTGGCTGCAGCAGGTGTCCCTCAGGGGCTATCAGCTTGGGGTTGTAAGGACACCGACTGTTCTGATAAGGGGGCAGTCAGTAGATACAATTTACTAAATCCAGAGCAACTCCAAGGTGTTTACTGCCAGCCAAAAACTGGCAGCCAAAATAACTGAGGTGACAGCAGTGCTTACCTGCGACACTGCCCTCCTGGGCTTCTATGGAAACTCTTGAGCCCTGCTGTACAATCTTCATGTGTTTTCTGCTTTGAGGGTGGCCCAAACATTTCCCTCTGCAAATGAGCCACCCCTGGCAGGATGATGGGAGCTCCTTGGGAAGGAGCACTGCATCATCATCACTCTGCTCTCTCCCTGAAGCTGCTCTTTAAAGCCTGAAGAGAAGCAAAAAAATCTCTGCAGTTTCAATCCCTAGCCAGATAGCACAAGGCAGTAAGGAAGGAGAGGCTAATCTATTCAGGTCATTAAGACACGAGCAGAACTCAGCCTGTCCTAATGATCCCCTTTGAAATCCTATATGTCTATAATTCATCTTGTGCTCCAGTGGATCCTGTCCTAAACTGGTATTGCAATTCTGTTTCTACACATCTGCTTTTGTATTCGGTACTTTGAGGTAGTTTACATAAATGGGTGGCTTTGGTTTGCATTCCCACTGTAAAAGCCTCACAGCTGTGCAGGGCTAGGCCCCCTCCACCCAATTTTTGACAGGGGCAGACTTACGGAGGTGGTTAAGGGGTCGCGGCTCTTGCCTGGAGCCCTCCAGGAGGTATCTGCAGGCGCTGGTGCTCTGTGGCCAGGGATGGGGCAGCCTTGCAGTGCCGCCTGCTCCCAGCCCTCCCTGCCATTCGGAGGGGTCTGTGCCACTCTCACCGTGCAGACTGGGGCCACAAAGGTGATGACAGTCTGTGCCAGCCCATGAAGACCACCAAGTGGTGGCTGGAACGCTTTCAGAGCTAACCAGCTCTGTGTGTATGAGGATTTGTTTGATTTCCTTTATGAGTGATTTTGACAGATCACATTGTTCCCAGAACATGATTTCCAGGCTGATCACATTGCTATTAGCCACAATCTTCTCTGCAGACAGTTGTTAGCTTCCCTGGCCTGTTCCACATCAGGGTGGAAATTGTGTGTGGCAGGGTGTGGGACTTCCTGCACCAGCATTATCACTCCGCAGCATCTACCACAGTCCGCTCCGATCTTGATCTGGGGTCTTTGGATGTGACCACAACAGACAGCACGGGAGAGGCAAGGCGGGCCACTTCTACGCATGAGCGTTTCTGCTGTTGAGAGGCACCAGCTTTGTTCTGGCAAAACAAATTCTGCTTTTGCATGTGAAGGAAGGACAGCAAGAGGCTTCCCTGACAGTTGTCACGTGTTCATTGTTACCCAGGAAGAAGACGCTGTCCTGCTGTCTGCAGGGCACTGCACACTGCTCTAACCAGCTTTAGTTTCAGCAGCTTGGCATAACTGGTATGTCTGTGTGTGGGTCTTTCATGTCACCCTTTGCTGTCCAGCTCTGGAGTGTGAGTGCATGGCAGATGAACAGCAACAAGTGACCTGAAGATCCGTGATAACCAAACACTTTCTCCAACACTTTGAGCGACTGCATTGATCCCAGCTCAAAGCTGAAGCTTTTGCTGTAAACTATAGGTAACGGATGCTGGACTTAAACCCAATCTCTCATCTGGCCTGAGAGGACACACAACTCTTAGTGCAGGAACCAGTCCTGGGGGTTGTTACAATACAGAGAAGAAGAAGAAGAGAACCAAACCATGTTTAGTTCTGAACAGCTTACTGTAGCAGGGGACATTCCCTGTACTCAGCTGTGCTGTTAGTGAAGGTCTCTGGGTGGAAAGAGAGACATCAGCTCCCCTTGCTCCTATCCCCATGTGCTACGACTCACCGGCTCTCATCTTTCATTCCCCACCAGGAGTGCAAGACAAAACCCCCCAACAGCAAAACTGATTTATTATCGTAGTTCCTAAGCAAGATTGCCTTTTAAATGAAAGGTCATCTGAAACTGGCTGCCAGAAATCCTCCACTTGTCCCCTGTTGTATCCCTAGCACAGGTGACAAAACCTCTCCATTCCCTTTTTATCTCTCTCTCCCCTTCCATTTATTGCACCGAGCTCCTTGGCTCCACGCTGTATGAATTTGTAGTAGGATTAATGTGAGTTGAAACCTGAGGCTATATTCAGCTCAAATTTATGTCAAAAGGTACGGGGTCCGTGGTGCTGGAAAGCAGGCAGGCCGGCAGCCGCTGAAAGTGCTTGTCATCACCGCTGCAGTGTGGACATGCAGGAGATAACAGCAGGCTTGGAGAGCCAGAAGCTGGGGATCCCCTGGATGGGTCACTCATATGGCTCTTCCTTTGGGTCAGTACCATGCTGCCACCATTCCCTCAAGGGGATCTTCTTCATATGCACCATGAACCAAGGCTGAACTGAGCTTTTAGGCAGTGAGGCTCCATGGGCGGGCTGCTGCAAGCCCCTGTGAAATTGGGGAGTGCAGGAGCTAGAGAGGGCCCTCAGCAGCGTGAGGCCAATGTGTGTCTTTTACAGGGCAGGGGCAAAGCTTGCAACCCCCCTCGGGCCATGTCTGCAACTGGAGCAGGCTTCAGCATGCTTAGCTCTGTGACCTGCACGCTCTTGCAGAGTCACCTGGGCTGCCCGGCCAGGGCGCGTGGGGGTCGGTGCGACCTGTATCCAGCTCCCACGGTGCTGCAGACATGACAGGCTGAGATTGCACAAGGGTATCTGAATTTTCCCTCTCCAAAGGGTGCCCTGGGGGAGCTGGAAGTCCTGACTGGAGGCTGGTGCTGCAAGCACGCTGGGTGGCCAACGAGTCTCGGCAGGTCTGGAAGCAAGCCTCCTTGGTGGCACGGGCAATGGTGCAATGCACGACCTGGGAAATGAAGCACATCTGCACGTTCCAGAGGACAGCCAAGGAGGTTTTACCATGACGGTGCCATATCAGGGCTTCCACTTGCCTGTGTCGGGTAGCACAGCTGAAGTCAAAGGCTGAATTACCCATGTCTTAAGTATGCCACAGGGTAATGCCCAATAGGGTAGCAAAAAGAGGGGGTTTATTTTCCAGCTTCCCAACATCAAAGTGCAAGTACAGTAGATAGAGATTTGTTTTCTGAAGGCAAAGCTAATTGTCAAATTAGATTAGAAATAATAAAAAAACATTTCTGTTCATTACAGTGATGTAATATATTATAGACTCTTGAAAGTTATCAGTCTCATCAAAATTGTTCACCAGGCACAGAAGGTCTGTTTTTTCTCAAGCTATATCCTACAGCTTCAGTCTCATGTGTCCCTTGAAGCTTTCTGTAAGGCTTGGCGTGGTGACATCACACTTCAGTGCCTGCATCTGGCAGGGCTTGCTCATACTTCTGTTTGTAATAACACAGCTACCAAATGTCACCTGTCCCAGGGAGTGAAGCAATGTGACATCAGTGACTCACCCCACGTTCCTGGGAACACCTTGGTGGCAGACACACTTTTGAGAGCATACCACACCCTTTCCTGCAGCCTTCATCACACCTCGACTGAAAAGGTGGTGTTGGGTTGAGAAAAGTGGTCCTCCACAGGTCAGCCACTTGGCTACCACCCTTACAGAAATCTACAGCTTTACAGCCCACTATGCATAATGTGCCCTTAAAACACCTCAGTGGTGTTTGCCTGCAGATATCTGCCCCCTAAGGAGCTGGGGTGCAGACAGCATTCCTTTTACAACAATCTAAAACTGAGGTTGCCACAATACAGCGCACAGGAGGAACAAAGAAAGGAGAGATGATAATACTGTATCTCTGTAGATACAGCCACTTGATTATGTAAATACAAAAATAGGCTTATTTTGGGTAATACATTTAGGCTCGGACAGGGAAAGGATATTTGTAGATTAATCTGATAATTTAATAATGGCTTTTTTTTTAATGAACATGCAATTGATGTCAGCACATTGCAGAGTTTAAGATCCAATTCTGCTTTCACACACAGCTTCCCTGAAGTGTCTCTAGGACCCGCTGTAGTGCAGATTTAGCTAATCCCTGTTCCCATTTCAACACATAACCTAAATAATGTTAAATGTTACAAGCTGTGGTTCCATTTGCCTTCTGCTCCCAGCTTGCCACAGTCCATGATAGTTGTCAACAGATACAATTCAAATTTGGCCTGACAATCTATATCCTAAAAAACCTGTAGAAGTTGCCATTGCCTGATTTGCTAATATCTTTTATTTTTGCCTTTTCCCCCTTTCGTTTCCACATTCTTCTCTCCTCTGCTTGTAACGTTTTTAAGAAGTTATAAGCAGATTTCCCACCACCTTACTTGTTTAGATTTGGAAGCGTTTCCAGGTAAACTAGTTTACAAAATGGTTGTAACCACCTCTATGGCGGGATAATCCTTCCTGCCGTGCAGAGCTGCCGCACACCGAGCTCTGCCCGTCTCCGAAGAGATGGAGACAGATCAGTGCGAAGGCTCTGTGTAAACAAGACCGGGCGATGTCACGTCTCTCAGGAGGGGGGTCCCAGGGCTGCGTGTTTCCACAGCGCCAGTTTCAGCCTCTCGGGACCACCACCCGTGCAAGATGAGAGCGACAGTGGCTTTGCTACCAGATGCGCCCGCAGAACCTTCTCCGTCCAAACGGTGAGGCTGGGTTATTACTACTGTTTTTCCTGCATTTCTTTCGCCGTTGCAGCACCTCTCACCACAGCAAACAGGTCGTTTTGTGCCTGGGTTGCTGTCACAGGTACATTCGAAAGGTGAGAGAGGCTACCGTGGGGAAGCGGGATGCTCCCCGCCCGCTCCCAGGCTCTCGGGAGACTGCCAATGAGCAAAGTGTGTCACTTGGCGCCAGGAGCTGCCAGAGCCCCCGTCCTCTAGATAACAGAAAGAAGCTATTAGGGAGAGGCTTTCCCACCCCTCAAACTGCGGGGCATGCACAAGCCCCTCCTTTCGTCTCCAAACTCGTTTCAGGGTGCCGGATCTACCCGGGCTGACATCATCCCCGGCCCGGGGTGAATCAGCGCACTGAGGGAGCCGGGTTTTGCAATCCCCTAATGACAATTCGCCGCGGCTCGTCCCTGCATCAACTGGCCGGGGAAGCAACGTTAGTGCCCAGTAAGCAAGAAACGTGTCCCAGCCCGTGACGGGGCCCAGCGGCGGACGCTGCCGCCGCGCACGTGGCCGGGGCGAACCCTGCTGGCCAGCTCCACCTAGCGGCACCGCCCGCAGAGCTCTCCGGGAGGCCGCGCGGGGGCACCGCCGCCTGGCGGGGGCACCGCCCGCTGGCGGGGCTCGCTGCAGCAACGCGGGCACGAAGCGGGGCGGCAGAGCCCGAGTGGTGCGGTCGGGCACAACGCTGTTCCACGCAGCCCCTTCTTCTCCTGAAGCCCCTGTGGTTTCTTTGAGGGGGATGCTTTGCTCAGTCGCCACTCCTCATCTCAAAGATGAGCTCTGGGACCACTGCTGAGTGCGCTTGGGCAGCACCTCACCAGACGGGCCCTTAAGCCTGAGCAAGGGTGCTCCTGGAAGACAGTAAATAATAATCTGAAAGAGGCGGTGAGGTGCGAGAGCAGCTAAAGTGACCACCATCCTGTGTAGCGGTTTGGGTCTGGAATCAGTCTGGGAAGCATTTGGGCTGGGTCTCTGCTCCAGCCCCAGAAGGGACCTGGCCAGCAAGCCTGGCCAAGGAGTCACAAAATAGTCTTTATTGCTGGCCCCTCATCAGCCGGGTTTCAGTGATCCTTGGAAAGCCGGTTCAACTCCAGGAGCCAGAATGGGTAAGATTCATGTCAACCTGCTGGCAAGTCATAGCACTTTTTCTTTGAATTTTTGTATTTCCCATGGCAACTTAATGTAGGAAAACCAGAAAGCAAGAGTGACTCAAAGCAGTGGAGAAGAGATAATGCCAAAGTCAGCAGGACTGTGAAAAGCCTATTTGCATTTTTCCCCAGGGATACCCGTTTTTAATTCAGAGAGGTGCTAAAAGTAAGGATATTTACTTATAATGACATGGGTTTTATTAATGACATCCTTGAATAGGAATTTCTCAGATATACTATTCAATTGGAGCGTGTAGCAGGAGTTCGTGCTCTGCACTTCGCTGAGTAGAGGCATGTTTTGAGTGGCTTCTTGAGTCCTCAAGATCAACAAAATCCATATGAAAGTAATGCTCAGCTTTCACATGCTGCAGAACCTTTCAACTTCAAAGTGCTTTGCACACATTAACTCATCTGAGATGCGTTCCATCATGAAACTGTTATGCCTTTGTTTTTTTGTACCACGCTATTATTATATATATTAACCTGGTGCCTAGAGGCCCAACTGAGCTCAGGGCTCTGCTGTGCACAGATGGAATAAGAAAACAGCTTCTCTCCGGATGAGTTCACCAGCTACAAAAGCAGCGATGGGTGGGAAAGGAGAGGAAGGCAGGGGCAAGTGAAGTACACTTTGTGTCACTCAACCATCAGCTCACGAGGCGCAGGCTTTCTGAGCTTGAGGCCAGTACGCAATCCCTTGGCTTCCCTGCTTCCTCTTAACGTTGAAGTTGGCAAGAAAGCCTGCCAGCCATTTTGTCTTCCAGCTCAGAACCGGCAAATACAGGCAAAATCGTACTTCAGCAGCCTTTCACTAGTCTTTTGCCTGGGGTTGTTTCCTTCTGGTCCCCAAGCTAAGGGCTGTTTTCATTGAAATCATTCTTTACACATAAAAAAATACCCCTCAGCTATAGTGCCCACTGTGTGACCTCAGATGGACAGCTCACACATCTAATGTACAGGGTTGTGTACACATACACGCATGATGAAGTGGAGATTATGTCAGGCCTGACATTTCTCCACTATAGATTGCCATTGTACCTGCACCTGAGTGTCTTGAGAGATTGGTCACAGTGCAAATGGATGGTTTTGTTAAACCTGAAATGCTGCTAAAAAAGCCTTTCTGGCAGCTTAGATATTTTAAGAAATGTCAAAGATGAACAAAGATTTGTTCAATGCTTTGAAGATATGGAAGAACAAAAAAACAGCAAGTGTCATTATTTTTGTTATTTCTGCCTGTCTACCTAGACCAAAGAATTTGCCTGTGCCAGTGAGGAGTGGTGCCATATATCCACAGTAAATTCAGAACAGTGCATGCACGCCTGGTTTGGACACTTCCCAAGAGTCATTCTATGGAAAACCAGGAGTTTACTACAGACCGGTGACCTTCCTATGGGATTTGACACAGACTTCTAGTTCTGTGTGAGATCTCTGGAGGATCGTTTTGGGATGGTATGCAAAGGCTGGCATTCCAAACTTCCTATGTGGACATGTCCCTCAGAATAATTTCCGGTGTGTTTTAGAGTAGTATCTTAGCTTTGCTTCCACAACTAGTTAATTTGGCTTATATTTTACTGCCCTCTCTCCTGCCTTGTGCAAGTAGAGTATATCTCGGGGCAGAGGCTTTTGTGTGCTCAAGGTAGTGAGCCCCCACATTGAGAGACCCTAATTACTGTCCCTATAAATAAGCTGAATTAATTGCGCAATCATGACCTTTAACCATGCAGGAAAAATAACGTTCTGGACCTTTTCATTCTCTTGTCAGTTTTCTGAAGTTTGCTTTGGATGTTCACAGCAGTTCAGGCATGTGCCATAGAACTTGCCCATGCAGCCCCACTCCTATGGCTTCTGTCTTTTCTGGGGCTTGACACCATTTTTTAAAAGTAATCTTCTGCTCTGTTGACTTAGTTCCTTCTGATGGCTATCTGTCCCCCTGACCAGTTTGACACTGGCTTGTCAATGGCAGTCAGGAACAGACAAACAGCAAATCCACAAATTCTCTAAATTGTGGAGGCGCAAATAAATACTTGTAAAGATTTTGCTTCATTTGCACTTTGCCTTTATGTAATTTATCATCTTTCAACGTCTTACCTGCACTTTTTAATTACTGCAACCCTTCCATCATTTTTGTAATTGTAAAAAAAGCTAATTATATGACAATCTTGATTGCCTAATAGTTGTAGTAAAATGCACACATGTGTAAGGAAGGATGATTGTTCTTTCTTGTTTGGTTTTGTACTATTCGCCTTTCAGATTTCTAGGTTATATAATTGTTCCCTTTGGCTTGCGATCAAGTTTTCAGATTAACGATGGCTCTGCTGGTGGTGCACTGGGGAGTTGACATATGGCTAATCCACCCACCTGACAGGCTCCTCATTCTTTAAAAGTGTGTGGATGGAGGATTTTGCTGTTAAAATGGCACTGACAGTCAAATACAAAGTGAAATCAAGGTCCCAGTCTCCATCTCTGAACCAGCGCTAAGAACAAGAGGCTCAGGGATGGGATACGGTGCAGGCAGACTAGGAGAAATGTAGGAGTCTCAGCTCCCTCTGGCTACTGAGGGGATTATATGTGTTTAGAAATTCTGACACGTATAAAACCCAAACCTACCTTTGTTTTCCTCAAAAGCAATCATAATTGGAAAACAGCTTTTGAGTCCTTGTTTTATGTTTGTACACTTGGTATTTTGTGTCCTACCACCAGAGAAACCTTACTGGTGATGTTTCCATGTCTCACATTATCACTTTTGTATTGGCAGAGTATCTGGCAGACCTTTCAGCAGGCTGTGACACCAAAGTGGCAAGCACTGAACAAGCAGAGATGACAAGATAACCTTTAAGGGGTCTAAAACTGAGGCAGAAAAATAATCTGAAATGTACACTTAACCTTAAGTGCGTTTTTAGATGGCACTTAAGTGTCTGGATGTGACTAGGTTGTGCCCACAAGTATTTGCAAGAATGCAGGCCCAGGTCCACCCACACAGCCCACCAAGGAAGGTTTTGTGTGGGTATAAGGTATGTGTACCCATTAACAGCAATTTGCAAGGGAGAGACCTGATAAACAACTCCTTTGCCAAACATCCTTTGGAACACTGACACAATAAGCTAAAAGAAAAATAGCTGTTTAAAAAATGCTTCTTAGATACCCCGGGTGGTACTCCTTCAGATGGAGAAGGGCAGGCTGTTCTGGAACATGTATTTGCATTCTCCTCTTCAGAGGGAAGATACTTGCAGAGTTCAAAAGACAAGTGTTAAACAGCAATGTTAGAAGAAACTCTATTTTCAGGATGTGGAAAGAGGATTGTAAAAAGCAAAAGGCTTTGAGAAGGCCTGAGGAAACCAAGAACACAATTAGATGATCAGATAACTTTGCAGGTAACCAGAAAAGCCCGTGTCATAAAATTTAGAGGATGTACAAAATGGAACAACTGGGAAACACTGAGATGCCATCTTCCCTGTGAATAATGATCAGTTCATTGCTGTCAAGCCAAGGCACAAACAAAGCTATGCCATAGAGATCCAGTGACATAAGAAGACAGAAGTATACAGTTGTGAGAAGAAATAAGGGGAGGAAGGAAGGATTTGGCTTTTTGGTGGGGAAGCAGTACAAGAACTGAGGGTACTCCTGGAAGAGAAGGGGGAGTGGGCGCATTTTTTGAGAAAGACAGAGAACAGGAGTCAATTCAGACCAAGTCTGAAGCCTGCAGGTTATCCATCATTAAACTTTATAGCTGAATTCCTGCATAAGTTGAGTCATGATAAGGGGTTGAGACATCACATTAAAAATTTAGTTCACCTACTGTAAGCAGCAGTTCTGTGATACAGAAACCCATATGCTTTCATTTAGCTCTTTTTGTATCAGTTAAGTGGTTGAAGGAGCCAATGCGTCCAAGGACATCTGAAGATACTTTTCTATCTCTTTGTTGTACCCACTTCAGTGTGGTCCCACCACTGAGCTTTGGCAGCAATTCTTAGAATAAAATTGTTTTGTTTTGGTTTTTCTCTTTTTTAATTATATAGTGAATTTGCAGGCCTAGATCTCACAGCTGGGGGCAGAGGAGGGGCTGCCTTTGACTTTCTTGTCAAAGTTGGGCCAGGTGCTAGAACTAAATGAATTTTCACTCAGTGGATTGATTTGACAGAAGGGTTAAAACCTGAGAAAACTTGGGGTTGGCTGCTTTGTGCTTAGCAATGGGCAAAGTTTGAAATTTGCATCCTTTGCAAACACAACCCTGCAGAAATACAAACTATTTTTCTTCTACACCCCCTCCCCCCCCCAAAAAAAAACCCTCTGTAAAAATGTGCACCATGCACATACACCATTCTTTGCTCCTTCTCTGCATAGATTCCTGAAACCTAGGAAGGACCTCCAGCATAGCACAGCTGCAGGCTGTGCAGAAGCACTCCATCCTGAAGGAGCAGGGCATTAATAGCAGTAATGTGCATTTCCACTGCTGGGGAGGCCTGGGACACCTGCCCTGAAGAGCCCGTGGTCAATGACTGTAGCCTCAGCAATGAGAAAATTCACAAGAAGCCCGTGGAGGCTGCCATTTCACACTGCTTCTAGTTAGCAGATGGCACTTACGGTGCTCTTTACAGAGCACTTTTCTCCTCCTGCTCCTTAATGGGAGAGGAGAAGCTGGCCAAGGCTTAATTAACAGAGGGCGTGGGCAGCAGCGGTTTGCAAAGCTGTAGCTGAGCTCCCTCCCTACTGGCCCTGGGCAGCAGGGCTTTGCTGGTGTGGTATAAATCCCCCAAATGGGGTTTGCTGGCTCTTTGGAGTGGTGCTGCCTTGTTTAAATTGCGAGGTATGGCTCTGCAAAGCAAATGCTGCGGGGGGTGGGCAGCGGCTGCCCTGACAGGAAAGGCGGCTTCCTCTTTGCCTCGCCGTCTCAGGGACCAGATGGAGGATTTAACCCTTCCCACGAGCCGCCCCTGCTCCCCGGGCACAGCCTTTCTCCCCGGAGCTGCCCCAGGCCGGGGCCGCCGGCAGGCTCCCCTTCACACCGGAGGGCTCACGGCGCCCGCTGGGTGGCGCCAGAGGCCTCCCGGCCGCCACGCTGCCTGAGGGGACCGGTAGCCATTTCCCGCTGCCCGGTTGCTGCCGTGCGCGGTAACGGGCAGCGGTGCCACGCGCGACGGGAATGATGCCACGAGTAGCGTTTAACGCGCAGGGCCCGTCTCTGGCGGACGTGGGAGGGTTCCGCCTGGGAATGGCAATTGAATTTTGCAGCTGTTTCGTGTAGAGGGAAAGCAAAGGGGAGGCAGCGAGTTTCTAGGAGCTGCTGTGAGTGTGTGGTGAGGCACGTTTTCCTCTTGTGTTCCTGAAGGAGCACGCGTTGCTTTACAGGGAGGGAGCAGCCTGCAGAGGAATCGGAGGGTGTGTGTCTGAAGGCTTTCTTGCCCTGTGGAGCAGAGGTAGCACCCAAGTTACAGAGGATGTGATCTAATAAATAATTTTCCCTTACAAGTTTGTTTTAGAGTGGTCATGGGACTTCAGAGTTTAAAAAAAAAAGGTGAAGTAATCTGTTTCAGTGATTTTGTTTGAGAGGCAGGGAGTGTCTACTGCATGTGTTGGCCTGGCACAAGCCCTGTCCCCTGCAGCAGCAGAGGAAGAGCTCAGTGTTGAGAGTAGCTAAAAGTCCCTGTTAGGGATGCGTTATGCAATCCAGCATGTGGATGTGAGTGATGTGTATTTCCCTGGGTTTTTAAACGTCTGCTTGAAAATGTTACTTCGAAATGGCTGTGCCTGCTCGTCAGCCTGCTTAAAGATTCATGGGGTATGTGGGAAATTAAAAAAACAACCACCAAAAAAACCCAACCCCTAAGATCTGGTGGTGGACGATGAATCTTATTTCAGTGTAGGTGACTGATGGAAAGACCTGGATTTCAGTACTGTGAGAGTTCATGCAACCTCTGAAGTAAACTATGGGCAAGCACTACAGGCTGAAAACTGGTGCTTTTGGCGTAGTTTCAAATTTGTTTTCCCCTTGATCCAAAGAGTCAGAGTAAAGCTTCTGTTCTCCATGAAGACATCCAGTCTTGGTTAGATAAAAGATGAAAAATCTTCCCCCCAGGTACTTTGCTCCCCTGGTTAATCTCCTTGTAGATTATAACTTTGTCTGATTTCACAAATTGATTTTCTTGGCTTGATCCACTGGGTTCTGTGTGAGCGTTTCTCTGCTGTGTTAAACAGCTCTCTAGGATGCTTTTTGTAAAGAATTTATATACTGTAACAAAGTAATCTCTTTGCCTTCCTTTCGACGGCCTAAACAGCTAGAGCTCTCTAGGGCTCTCCTGCAAAGCATTTGTTGTGCTTGCATTTCTTCTTTGTGACTTTCTGCCTCCTCCCCAGTTCTGAAGACCTGAGAAACGAGCTCCTCTTCTGCTGCTACTCCCTTCCCTTGCAGTGCAGTACAAACACAGAGGTTGTATTTGCACACTTTGCATCCTTAGATGTGTCTGTAATCTCTTAATTTTTTTGCAAACCCAAACTCTCTTCAAGTTCTTTCTATTCTAGAATACACCCTCGTCCTATGAGGCCTGTGATTATTATTCGTACATTTATTGCATTGCATTTGCTCAAGTACTATGTGTTACTGGGGTGAATTTACCCGTGATCAAGTCCTTTTACCCCTTCCAGTCTCAATATGATAGCATACGTGTGTATGTATCAAACATACAGACATATATGTGTGTTGTGTACATGTCTGTTTCATAGAAGATGGAGGAACCTTTATTGGCTAGGTACACAGAATGAAATGCTACAGGAGCTTCCCCCTCACTCCTTTAGACATTTCCTCAACTGATTATGTTTCCTCAGTCTTGCAAGTTTGGTATTTAGCTGGTTTTTAATCCATTTATTGTGCTTTCATTAGCACATATAGGATCATGTGGGATAAGAGCCACCATTGTAAGGAGTGCCCTGCAGCACGATGTCAAGTACTCTACTAAAGTTGTTACAGCTTTGTGATTTCATTGGCTATCAATTCTGCAGTCTCAAAAATGTAATCAGGATTGTCAGCATGTATTTTCCCTATAATCGGGTAGACCAGCTCTACTCATGTTCCTGTCCTTTTGTTCTTTATTGATTGCATTGCATAAGTTCTGTCATTATCTTGCCTTGCACTGAGAGTTATAATTACTGAGGTCAACCTATTCTCTTCTTTAGTGAGTATCAGTACAATTCTGGCATGTTTCCAGTTTTTTGAAGGGGAATCTCTTCCCAGCATAATCAGAAGAGGTATGAAATGAGATACTACTGTAGCTTGATGCCAAAGACCTGGCTAAACAAAAAGTAGTTGTGACACTGATACTGTTCTGTCAAGTTTCCTAGGGTTTGTTAATCCTCATCAACGCCTTGTGTCTCTAAACCTCCCTTTGACCTTCTCAATCCTGTAAATTTTCTACTCTTTAACTGCAGTCTGGAAGGACCAATACTGTACTCTACAGTATTCTGTTTTGCACAATACCTAGCATGTATTGAAACTCCATTTTCATTCTTATGAATGTATTTTAGTCTCTTCATAGAGCGTGAAGAGTAACTGAAGGACTGTCTGTGTCACTTTACCAGGCTGTAATCTTTAACTGGGTTATAACCAATTATTCTGACTAGGAGCAGACACAGTTATCAGGGCGAACAGGCATCTGTTCATATCCTCCCTTTCAGCCCCTGTACAAAGCCATCTGAAAGATGCAGAGCAGGAGAGAGAATGGGAGGATAAACTGGCTTCCAGAATGATCCTCCAAAGTACCTTATCTTTCTTTTCAGTGAGAAAGGAATATGGATTGAATCCTTAAATCACATTTGTAAGAGGAGTTTCATAATTAATTTACTTTGGCTTTGCTTGATTCTGTGCAGTCACTTTTCAACTGGGGAGCCTACAGTTTGATGTCACTGTTTTCCATTCCCAAACCCTACAGACAGGAGCAGGCGGCATCTTGGGCTCCAAGATATGGTTAAACCTTATCTGTTAATAGCTGTAAAAATAATTTGAGAGTTTTGGGAGGCCAATGATTCTCACATGCAAAAGTTTATTTAAAAATGTGGTGGGTTTTTTTTAATTGGTTCAGTTGTGTTGCTATAGTTGAGAGATGCCATTGATCCTCTGCACTTGCCAGAATGGATGTGGCAACCCAGACAGAGCTCCTGTGAGAACATGCAGCTACCCAGGTCTCAGGCAGCAGGGAGTGCCAGAGCTGTCGCTGGGAGCCAATGGCAGTAGTGAGAAAAAGGAAGGGGGGACATTTGGAGTGATGGAGTTTATCCATTACACGTGATGGAGCCCAGCTTTCCTGGAGATGGCTGAACACTGGCCCATCAATGAGAAGTTAATGAATTCCTTGTTTTGCTTTGCCTGTGCAGCTTTTGCTTTACTTATTAAGCTGTCTCTATCTCAACCTGTCACTTTCACACTTGATTCTGACTGTAATTCTGATTCCTGTCCCACTGCAGGGGAGTGAGCAAGTGGCTGCATAGTGATTAGTTGTTGGGCTGGGTTAAACCATGACAACTTCCTGGCCTGGTATGGCCTTCTGACTATTATCTGTTACTGCTCTTTCATGTGGGTGGTGAAGCCACAACATGTAGCCCGAAGGTGATCTAAACAGACCTCAGGGCCTTGGGACAGTTGGTATGAGAATCTGGTGCACAGGGTTTTTTCTTCCCTCCTCTGTCCCTCCAGTTGCATGCAGCTCTGTGGTTGGTGTCACTGCTACAATTTGGGGTTTTTTTTGATAGTGGCATGGCCTGCACAGTACCAGGGCTATTGGCATTGGATGGGATTTACTTTCTCAAAGGGGGAAGAGGGTCTTTTCTCATGAGCTAGTGGGGTTGATTGACATAGCTTTAAACTAGGCTTGAATGGGGAGGGGGATACCACCAGGCTTGCCTGTGACAAGTTTGTGGAATGACACACCAAGGTTAGAGGAATGGGTGAGCAAGGCTCCTCAGCCTGTAACTCTGAAACATGCTTGGGTGCACTTTAAGTGCAGCCTGCTTGAAGTCTTAGAGAGGTGAGCTAGGAGTGAAACATTAGTGAAATGCCTCAAAGGAATTAAAGTGTCTTCCTCTAAGAAGGTGACATAGCCAACAGCCCAGCTGAAGCGTTTCTATACCAATGCATGTAACATTGGTAACAAACAGGAACTGGAAGCCACTGTGCTGCTAACAAGCTCTGACCTAGTTGCTATTACTGAAACTTGGTGAGACAAATTCTGTGCTGGAGTGTGGGTATCAATGCCTACAAGTTGTTTGGAAGAGATAGGTGAGGAAGGAAGGGCTGCCCTCTACATCAAGAAACAGATAGCATGAAGAGCTGTCTTTGAGCAATAGCCATGAGCAGGTTGAAAGCTTATGGGTAAGAATTAGAGACTAAGACAACAAAGGGAACCTTGTGCTTGGTGTTTACTGCAGACCTCCTGATCAAGGAGAGCCTACTGTGATGAAACCTTCTTACTCCAGCTACAGGAGGCATCACACTTGCAGGCTCTCATTCTGCTTGGGCAACTTCAACCACCTTGACATCCGCTGGAAGTGTAGCGGAGAGCTGTAGGCAATCCTGGAGAGTCTAGGGATGCTGCAGTACTGTGTGTGCATGGGGTAAGGAAGACCAAGGCATGGCTGGGGCTGAACTTGATGAAGCATGCAAGGAATAATAAGGGCTTCTACAGATACGCCAGCCAGAAAAGGAAGGTCAAAGCATGCCCTCCCTGATGAGCAAGACTGACAAGCTGGTAACAACACAAGGTACTCCACAACTCCTTTGTCTTCTCTGGCAACCTCTCTTCCCACACTTCTCAAGTGGGTGGATTGCAAGACGGGGACTGGGAGGAGCAAAGTCCCTCCCACTGTAAGAGACAATCAAGTTTGTAACCACCTGAGGAACGTGAACATACATAAATCTATAGGACCTGATGAGATGCATGCCAGAGTCCTGAGAATTGTCTGATGTAGTTGCCAAGCCGCTCTCCATAATATTTGAAAAGTCATGTCAGTCAAGTGTAGTCCCTGGTGTCTGGAAAAAGAGAAACATCACATCCATTTTTGAAAAGTATAGAAAGTAGGACCCTGGGAACTGCTGACCTGTCAGCTTCACCTCTTTGCCCAGGGAAGATTGTGGGACAGATCCTCTTAGAAGCTATGCTAAGACACATGGAGGGTGGGGAGGTGATTTGAGACAGCCAGCATGGGTTGACCATGGGCAAGTCTTACCTGAGCAATGTTTTTGCTTTCTGTGATGGAGTGGCTACATCAGTGGACAAGGAAAGAGCTACAGATGTTGTCTATCTGGATTTCTGTTAAGGCCTTTGACATGGTCCCCCACAACATCCTTCTCTCTAAATTGGGGAAATACAGATTTAATGGGTGGATGGCTCAATGAATGAGGAATTGGTTGGATGGTCATATCCAGAGAGTAGTGGTCAACAGCTCAGTGTCCAGGTAGAGATTGGTGACAAGTGGTATCCCTCTGGGATCTGTACTGGGACCAGTATTGTTTAGTATTTTCATCAGTGACATAGGCGGTGGGGTGGAGGGCACAATCAACAGTTTTGTAGATGACACCAAGCTGACTTGTGTGATTGATATGGCTGAAGGATAAGATACCATCCAGAGGGACCTCAATGAGCTCAAGAAGTGGGCCCTTGGGAACCTCATAAGGTTCAGGAAGCTCAAGTGCAAGGTCCTGCACGTTGCTGGGGCAACCCCTTGTATGAATATAGGCTGGATGAAGGGATTGAGCAGCCCTGTGGAGAAGGACTTGTGAGTATTTACAGTGAAAAACTGGACAGCAGCTGTCAATATGTGCTTGCACCCCAGAAGGCCAACCATATCCTAGGCTGTATCAGAAGAAGTGTGACCAGAAGTTCAGGGCAAGTGACTCTCCACCTCTACTTCACTCTTGTGAGACACCACCTGTAGTATTGTATTCAGACCTGGAGCCTTCACCACAGTAAAGACATGGACCTGTTGGGATGGGTCTGGAGGAGAGCCACAAAAATGGTCTGGAGCACCTCTGCTATGAGGAAAGGCTGAGGGAGTCGAGGTTTTTTTGGCCTGGAGATGACAAGGCTCTGGGGAGACCTCATTGCAGTCTTCCAGTACTTAAAGAGGGCTTATAAGATGGAGATAAAATTTTTAGTAGGGTCTAATGTGATATGACATGGGGCAATGGTTTTAAACTAAGAGAGGGTAGATTGAGACTAGGGGAAAAATGTTTTATGATGAGCCTGGTGAAACACTGGAACATGTTGCCTAGAGGTGGTAGATGCCCCATGCCTGGAAACATTCATGCTCAGGTTGGAGAGGGCTCTGAGCAACCTGACCTAATTGAAGATGTCCCTGACTATTTGTGGGGGGGAGAGGGGGCAGTGCTGGACTAGCTGACCTTTCAAGATCCCTTTTAACCTAAGCTCTTCTGTGATCATAGAATCGTAGGGGTTGGAAGGGACCTTGAGAAATCATTGGGTCCAACCCCCCTGCCAAAGCAGCTCCCTAGCTCATATTGCACAGATAGGCGTCCAGACGAGTCTTGAATATCTCCAGGGAAGGAGACTCCACCACCTCCCTGGGCAGCCTGTCCCAGGGCTCTGTCACCCTCACTGGGGAAAAGTTCTTCCGCATGTTGGTGTGGAACTTCCTGTGCTCCAATTTTCAGCCATTGCCCCTTGTCCTGTGATCTATGCTTCATCTCCTGAGATGTTTACCAGTGTGATGTATGTAGAAGGGCACCTCTTTGATCATGTCTTTTAGTGGCGAATGTACTTGTGGGTATATCTCAGCCTGGAACAGGAGTTAAACCTTCTTGACTATGGACAGGAGTTTCATTATCAATTGGATGGGGAAGTCACTTAATCATTGGTCTTCATGATGTGCTCAGTGAGCAAGGTTAGAGGAGCTGGGTTTCATTCACTCTGGTCATTTTTGGCGCTTTTTAACTCCTGTGATACGGTGTGTGACTCTGGTGCTTGTGAAAGGAGGAAGTGGTTTATATGGCAGGTGCTTTGTGAACGTAAGAGTAAGCTTGTTCTTTATCCTCCTCTGATTTTCCTGTTATTCCAGTCCTAGCTTTAAGTCCTTCACTGAAGCATAGACTCAGCAGCATTGTGGAATCAGGGCTGTGTGGTGACATCAGACAATTATGTGTGTCAGAGCTCCTGAAATGCAATAAGAGCTATTAATTGAGGCTCTTGGCTAAATCTGTAGCTGTTCTCATCCTGCAGAACTGCAGCTGTTTCCTCTGGTAGTGAAGTCCCTTTGGTCTTGGTGATAACAGGTCCATGTGAGGGTGTCCCAGCCTATGGCAGGGGGGTTGGAACTAGATGATCTTTGAGGTCCCTTCCAATCCAAAGCATTCTATGATTCTATGAAACAGCTGCATATCTGGCTTCCTTACTGGGAATTAGTGGCTTAGGTAATTGGGTTCGTTGCTATTTGGAGCATAATCAGCAAGCATTCATTCTCTGTACAGCCAGCATATAAAATTTGCAAGAGCTGCATACACTGCATATTCAATCAACATAAATCATTTAACAGCCCACATAATGGATGTCTGGCTATTGGACTAAAAAATCCACTTGGTAATACAGGCAGATGAGTCATGAACAAGTTTTCCATTTAGATATAATATGATTATATCCACAAGAGACTCTGAAAGCCGAAATGGACTTCAGCTTTCCAGCCACCAGAAGGGTAGATGAAATGCTGCTGCAGTATTTTCTTGTATTCTGAATATGTTTATTTAGTGCCAAGATGACATTTTTCGGCACTAAATTATTACTACTGACATAGCCCAGCTCTGATCTCTCAAGGGACCAGGCAATTCTTTTCTGTTCACTGAGGGTCTGTGGTGGTGGTGAGCATATGTAAACAGATCTGACTTCATAGTAAGTTTGGACTGTGCAGCAGGGCTTAATAGTTGCAGAATCCTCTCTGCCTGAATCGGAAGCTAAAGAATCTTCCCTGTTCTTGAGGAGCAGTGTGCAGTTGTTGTGGAAGACAGAGTCTTGGTTAATAATTCAGCAGAGATTTCCGGGGATTAAACTATCCCAGTTAGAGTATGTCCTTCACGCAGTCTACTGACATCAGAGTAGGTGTGTGTTGGCTGAGTATCAGCAGCTGCACGGGATGCAGATGATGAGTTTTCTCCTTGCCAACGGATGTTAAATCCCTAAACCTTTTCCTTCACTCTATATCTATTTGCCAGGCAAAAGATGCGATGAGCAGCAGATTTGAGCTTAGTTTCTTTCCTTTCTTGGATAGTTCCTGTGGAACAGAGGAGGGAAACACTGTCTCTTTCCATTGCATATCCTCATGCTTCCAATGGCACAACATTATGAATTAGCAGCTTCTTATTTAAAATAAGAACTTGTGTAGCCCCTCAAGACAAGAACTCTCCACACTATCAATTATCTTGCCTAGACTGTCACAAAATTGTCCTTTTGACCATATTCTTCCATCTACTCTCCCATTCTTGTTTGTGCAACCAAGTCACAGGTGATATGGGCACGTCTTGGTGATTGTGACTTGTATCTGGTTTGTTGCTGAGAAGAGAATGCATTGGGTCAGATTCATTAATTCTTAGCACTTACCTGTGTGGTTTCATTAAGCAGGATTCAGGCCCACAAATCCTAAAGAAATAGCAGTTAATTTTTGTAAGAAACTTTGGTTCAGGTGTGTTTTGGCTTCCTTTGAGGACACCATGCTAACTTCAAAGCAAAAAGCACTGATCAGAGATTTTTCAATTATCCTTGGAAAGACTATCAGTTACATTAAAATCTAGATACCCTCTTCTCTCATTTTAAAAATGTATGTACTGATACCCTGCACTTTTTTGCAGTCCCGGATGTCCAAGTGCTCTATAATGGCAGAGAATTAGAGGGCTATACCTACTGCTTTGGGAGAGGAATCCTGCTCCCACAGGAAAATGCTGTCATGGAAAACTGTCTTTTTAATGCTGCCACAAAAGGACAAAACACTTTATAAAGATCTGGTCTCCCTAGGCCCACAGTTATAGCTATAACTAGGAAAGATAAAGGGTAACAGTTGCTCAAGGATGTAAGAGGAGGAATAGGAGAACATGGATTATAGATCAAAGCTGTAACACTTTATAAATGATAATATGAGAACCTCCTCTAGGCCACGGATCCTTTTCATGCAACTTATCTTTCCTTCCTGACTGGCAGATGGGGCATACTTCTGTTTCTCTCTTTCCCCTCCTCTTCTGTGCCTAGAAACCCTTGTTGCAGGTCACGGTGTTAGGGTGGTGTGAGCTAGCTTTTTTTAGCTGATGTACAGAATCAGGGGAAAAAGCCTTCCCTGAAAGGGCCAATGAGTGATTTGTGTGAATGCCACTAAATCTGGCCTGTAGTTCAGTTGTTCAGCCTCTAGTTCAGTTGTTCAGCACTAATGGAAGTAATTTACGTGGACAGAATTGAGGAGATGATCAAAGTTGCCCTTTGAAAACACGTAAGGTTAGCCCCTAGCACATGATGTATACATAGCTGCTAAGAAATCGATGCTGGCGTGTTCCTGGGTACTGACCTAGGGTAGTTGTGGAAGCAGTTCAGACTGAGGAAATGCCAGTATTTCTGCCCTATCTTCCACTGTTTGTCAGCTTCAAAGCACTGAGCAACAAGAAGCCTGAAAGTCTTGAGGGAATTTGTGAAATTAGTCCACTAAAACCAGAAGAAAAGTCTCTGGTAAGGCAATTGAATAGATTTAGAACCTGGCCACGTTTCTTCTTTCTAGGTGTGGAACAAAGGAAAGACATAGACATTTGTTCCAGAAAAAGCCATTCTCTGGTGAGACAAACTTTCCCCAAGCTTTGCTGGTGGCAGAAGGTGGGGAAAGGTGATCAATGAACCCTCATGCAGATGTTTACAAAGTGGTTAAGATTATGTGTGAGGACTGTTCAACCCTGAAGATGCAGTGTTTTTGTGAGAGAGAAGCTAGCAGGTCAGTGTGAGAACCTTGATTCCTCTTCCTAAGTATAAGCTGGTTTCAGACCTAAGAGTAAATAGCAAATTACTCAGCTGCAATTCTTGGGTGGTGCAGTACTCGGTGCAATACACTAGGCCATTTTTTCTACATGATTTATTTTTTTTTTGCTATAAATGACATGTCCAAGCCTGTGACTGGACTGATACAGGAAGATAAAATAATTATATAAATATGATGCGAGTCCTGGGATATACAATTTAAATGTTCACATTCAGATATTTTGATGTTGAACAATTACAGTGTTTGTGTTGATGAATTTTTTTTTTTTTTGTGTCTGAGATTCCTGGTAGCACTGCCAGGAACTCTGGTACCTAAAGATGCAAATAGTCAGCATGAGCTTTCAAGTATCAGGTACTACAGCTAAGAGATGTTTATGGATTTCCTCCTCTGAAGACAATAAAGGCTTTGAAGGAACAATTTGTATGGAACCTTCAAATAAAAGATAATTAAGTAAAAGGCTGTTTTACTTTCTGTGAAGGTGGAAAAAGAAAGGAAGAAGGCTGTTGTATTCTTAGGGTATTAGAGACACAGTTGATAAGGTCTCAGTGTTTTAAATTAGTCTGGTGCTAAATACATATCAGCTAAGTAAAAATAAAATACTCTCTGTACTGGAGAAGAAAACTAAGCAAGTTTTTAAACTTTACTGAATTTCTACAAAATAGTTACCTTATTTGCCTACTAAATCACTTTAATTCTTGACAGATAGTGTTGTACTGGAGAAAATAAAGTGGGATTATAACGGAATTTGGAGGCTGTACACTCTGTGGGAAACAAGGCTATTAGGATAAATTTTTCCACTTGGCTTAAGGTGTTAACTGGCAGAGCCCCTGTCATTAGAGACTGAGGAGGGCCAGGCTCCCTCCTGGAGTTGTCATCTTGTTCCACCAGAAGCATGCCCTGCTCTCATACCTCCCTCTGCTAAGATATCCTATAGCTCTTCATTTCCAGGCCTTTCCCTTCCTTAGACAAAAGCTGGCTTGTGAAGCTCGACAAACCTAGAGGGAAAACTTCTTGACATGATGGCATTATCCTAGTTTTTAATGAC
Organism: Laterallus jamaicensis coturniculus; assembly: GCA_022605575.1. Lineage (NCBI taxonomy): Eukaryota > Metazoa > Chordata > Aves > Gruiformes > Rallidae > Laterallus > Laterallus jamaicensis. The sequence goes on from JAKCOX010000005.1 coordinate 31,972,020, forward strand.
ATGTGGACATCTTGAGACATTTTGTCATTTCTGTACTGCTTTTTCAGGTAACCAGAATACAATTCAGTAGATGTTCTGACACCCAGATCATCTTGCAGGACTCCTAATTTATTAGAGGACAGGTCCAAATCTGTCTGGAAAAGTAATTAAGATTAATTGTGAAGATGAAGTGCAATATAATATTACAGAGTATAAACCAAAGCAAGGTGAGGTGCAGAGAGTTAGGCAGGGCTCTTACATCAGCATCATCTTACATCAACTGTCCACAGTGCAAGTGAGAGGACTTGCTGAGAAAGCAGCAGTATGCAAATGTTTTTCTTCTTACCCCCAGTTCACAACTTCTTACTCAAGTCTTACTCCACACGCACCCCAAGGACATTAATTTTTTTTAAAAGTTTGCCCCAGCTTTGGGGTGACCTTGATCTTTAGGCTATTTTTGAATGCTTGTAAGTGATGTTTCTATGCAGATCTTTTCTAGTGGCACAGTGGTTGCACACCTCCTGCAACTGATGGCACGTGGCCAACCCTGCCTAGTTTCAGGCCAACTTTGACTGTTCATATTGTCCAGGGAATGAACTGCTGAATGGAGTTGTCTTGCTGTGTGAGCAGCAGTGGGTTGCATCTTGGTTTCACTGTCTTATTTTTGTTTACTACCAGCTAACAATTCTTACTTTTTATATAATGCAGATTGCCTGAACCAAGGTCTGCGTCTTGACTTGTTTTTATGAGATATCTGGTACATAAAGTAATTAACAATTAAACTGACAACTCAAATAGAGGCGTAAAGACATAATGCAAATGTTAATAGCTCTTATTTCAAAAGCAATGTTGTCTTAAGCCATAATAGGGAGTAGATATCATTTAGGATAGCTGAGTAGATTACTCAGACTTGAGAAGAACTCTGAAAGTGAGACACGAATTCAACTTAAAAGGCTGAATGCTATATGTGATAAAGGATCTGGGTAGGTAAAAGCTAAGTGCCACACATATTGGCCCTTCGGGGTGGAAACTTCTGCTTCTGCCCTTGAGTCACTGTGTAGATCAGCAGGTATTTTCTTGGAGGTATCATTGCAGCAGGCAAATAGGTGCCTATGGGATGGGAATTTACAGAATGCTGCAAATCAATTAGTTTTGTTTGGGCTACTAGTGCAGCTGCCCTGGCATGGTGAATGGTTGGATTTTGGGGCAGAGAATGTTTTTTATGGAAGAGGCTCCAGTGTTCCCCAAGGCTCCATAGTCCTGTTGAGGAGTATAACCGACAGTGTGCATTTTGGCTGCTTTTGTGGTAGTGCCCCCCAGGGAATTAGGATTTGGTGGTGGAGAGGACATAGAGGAAGCACTAATTTTTACTTTTGGCATATGACCTAGTTTAGCTGCTGATGTTGATAGATGGGGGAAAATGCATACATGAATATTCATTCCTCTCTGTGTATGGATACACATAAATCACTAGGTATATTTCTGCATGCTTTATTTTTTTAAATTCTCTGCTGCACTCTTCTGTGAGTACACAGGATTATGCATTAAGGCAGAATTAATCCTCCATTGCGAAATGCACAGGCTCAGCATTTGCCATGGCTTTGCTCTAAGAAAGGGATTCAGACATTGTGGTCTCCATCAAAGAGCAGCAGATTCTTGGCAGAGCCTTCTTCCATTTGTTTCTGCAAGTGAAACAGTTAATAAATCAGTCATGCATCACTGCTGGATTAGCAATCACACCCCCAAATGCTAATAACTAGTCTCACTCTTTTGCCTGAAGATTACCCTTAAATCCTATCAAAGGACAAGATGCCTTTTGCCTTGCCTGGCATTAGCACCCTAGTGACCTACAGCCAATGTCAACAGTCAGTAAACTAACCCTCTGATACAGTGAAAGAACAGTGTGCCTTAACCAGACCTGCTGTTTCTTAAGATAGTTTTAGTCTTGCCTGTTGATGACTCCACTTTTTATTTTTCCTTTCTTTTGTTTTCTTTTTTTTTCATCTCAGCCAGTCTGGCCACATAAACTGAAGCTGAACAGAGGGAAGTTTGCCACAATGAATCGCCCTAGAGCCTGTTGCGGGGTCACACAGGCTGGAGGAGTTTTGCAAAGCTGAAGACTGTGAAGGAGCTGGAACCAAGAAAATGAGAAGGTAGGTTCTTAAACTCTTTTGCTCTTGTTAGTAGAGGAGATGATGTTATTTACCTCTTATGTGCAGCTGAATGTGATCTGTAAAACTGCCTCCTCCTCTTGGTCTGAAAGCAGAGAAACAGCACCAAAGCCAGGTCAGAAATTGAGAGAATTCATGTGAGTTCTCCTTATCTGCACTTCCAAAGGGGAGTTGCTAAAAGTTGGATGCAAGGCATATAAAATATTGTAAAGCTTTCCTTGGATTTTGGAATGCTCACCAGTGAAATGGCTTGGCTCAGCAAGGACTCCTTACTTTTCCTTATGACTGCTTTGTGTTTATGTTCATGGTGTTTGTTCACTCATTTAGAAAACCACAGGAGTATTTCATATGCAGAAAGCATACAAAAAAGGAAGATTGCACTTAAGTATCATGTGTTTCTCTTTTTAAAAAAGAAGACATTTTTAAAAATTGGGTTGGAAACCTACAAGATGTACATACCAAAGCATTTTGAGTAGTAGTTTATATTCTTACAGTTTCATTATGTTATACTGCATGGAGGATTCATGTTAATGTATCTGTTAAATATTTTTCCTCACAGCCTTGCAATTTTTTTGCTAATCTGTTGTTAGATTTGAAGGATGGTCAGGAGATTTTAAATCTTCTTAGTACACAGACAAAGATAACAGGATATAAACTGAAAGGTATAAACAGTGTTCAAACTTTCTTGGACACATAACCAATGATGAATGATTGTGCAAGTAACTTTTCAAGCCCTTTCCAGTAAATATGCAACCACAGTATGTTTGCAGATGTGTATTTTCTGCTATGATTAGTATGGTTATCTTTTGGATTGAACTGGTAAATAAATGGGCTAGCATTCAGATCAGGGCTTGCTGTGTCTGACTACAAGGCATCAGACTATTTCATTCAGAACTATTACTGCCTTCAATCACAGAATGAAGTCTTCACCAAAATTATAGTTTAGAATGTTTCTTTTCTAGAGACTGCAAATAAAAATGGTGGAGGAGGGAGTGTAGATGGGGCCACAGTGAGAGAGAAAGACCAGTGCAACTGGACACAGAAGAGAGGTTAAATGTTTTAGTGTAGAATTGAAAAGTAAGAGGAAAACCATATTTGAGTTGAATGGAAAGACTGTGTGCAGGAAGAGCAAAAATTAAAAAGAACAAATGTGGGAGACACACAGCTGAAACCAAACTTCAGTTTGTGCCAGTACCTCCTTAAATCAAGACCTGAATGGACCAGCTTGCTACTATTTAGTCCTCCACTCTCACCTAATACTTATTTTTCTGTGGACAGGGTCTCAGCTAACAGGCCACTTCTATCTAAATGTAAAAGAACAGATAGTTAGAATTTAATTGAAAATTCATGTTAGGGGCTCATAATTATAAATGGAATATTTTAGTGGCTTTCAAACCACCTCTTTGCTTTCTGCCTTTCTGGCTGCTTAGGACGGTTTCTGGGTGTGTTTGCTGACAGACTGGCTGCCTAGCCATGACTGTTGGTCTCCTAGCAGATCATCTGCATGGTCCCCACTGCTGTCATGCCAAGCAAAAAGAATGGCACAGGAAACATAAGATCCATCTGATGTTTTTGTAGTGCTGGGTTGCCTTCCTGCAGCCTCAGATCAATTGCTGTGTGAAGTTTCATTTATTCTGTTTGGGTTTCAGCTTCACCTCAGATGTGGTTAGTAACGTTTCGCTGGCTATATAAATCATGTGGAGGAAAAGCAGTGTAAGTGCAATTATATATACAATTATATAGCAACTACTTGACAAATGGTGTGACTATTTTTGATGAAATATGATTAAGAAAATGGAAAGGCCTTAAGACATCACACTGATAGTTTCCAGTCCTTCTCTAAAGCTATGAAACCCTGTAGGTTTCAGCGTCTTTGAATTTTACCTGAATTTTACCTTTTTTTTTTTCCCCAAAAGCTTAAAATATCTTAGTTTATTTAAAAAAAAAATGGAAATGGCAACTTTTTTTGGCACTGTACTACTACCTTATGCTTTCCTTTTTGAAAGGAAAAAAATACATGTGCTGTGCAACATTGGCATGTTAGCTTTTAATGACATGCAAATCTCATGTGATGTGAGGAAGGGTCGTTTAGAGAATAGTACACTCTAAGCTCTGTGGTCACCAGGAAAATCTGAATTCATGTCTGCTTTGACACAGATTTATTTACTTTTGTATCACCTTGGGCAAGGTGCTTTGTCTCTCAAGACAAAGGCTACCCCTCTGCACAGGGGCATCACAATGATGAGTATGTAAGGGACAGTGAGCTCCTTCAGTATTGCTCTTATGGGATGCATGTGAGTACCTACAGAAGTCACCCCTCTCCCTGCAGCAGGCCTGCCCTGAGGAAGGTGGCCATATCTGAATAGATGATGCATAATGTTTCAGCATTGTGGGTTGGTCCCCAGGCAGGTATTCAGTGGGCAATGGGAAATCCCATCTCCACAAAGAACCAGATGTTAAATGTGGAACCATATGGCCAAGCTGGAGAAAGATGCAGTGCTTCCATCTTGTGATGTATAGCGTGTATTCCATTATCTTTCCTCATTGTCCTCAGCACAGCCTCTGCACACTAGCTACAACTAGGTTTTAGATGTGCTGCAGTAATGCAAACTCTATTGCTACCAGTAACCAGCTTGGGTTTGTTTTAACAGCGGTCTTCTCTGCAAACCCACAAACACAAGTTAATTGCACAAGACGGGAGAATGTGGAATTACTGCAATAATTAGAGCAGGACAGCAGCCTTGGTCAAGAAAAACAACTTTAAGTATGACTATGCTGGAGAAAGTTTGATCCAGCTCATTAGGACTGAATTAAGATCACAGCCAGGTCCTGAATTTTTTTTTTTTTTTTAAACCTGCCTGCCCTGCTGGCTACTGTTGTCTGAAGAGCTTCCCTGCTTCTGATAGCTTCTCCTTTTCTTGTCCTGCCCAGCCAAGCTGAGACCAGCAGCTCCCACCCAATGGTGACTCTGCCTGCTGTACTGGCACTGGCCTGCGAAGTCAGAGGTTGTAAACCTGCTTCTGTACACTTGAGACAATTTCCTGTCTAATGTTTGTGTACTTACTGATCTGTTTGGGTAAGCATGGGTAGAGCAAAACATATGCATGCCTGTCACTGGAGTTGATAGTTTATTTATGGCACCTCCTAGTTCTTGAAATTCTCTGGGACTGATGGATATCTTATGTTACAAAAATATTTGAGTTCGCTCTAGCTACAGAAGCTGATTTTCCAGTTTTTCTCCTTTACCTTTTATGAGTTCTGACCTGACAGCTTCACTTTGCCAAGTGGGAGACCTACTGGATTTTACACCTCCTGCTCCCTCACCTGTTAGGAAGCTAGCCTGGATGTGACTACTGTCAGGCTGCCATAGCTAACAACTCCTCATGGGGCTGAGATTAGGCTTTTGAAACAAATACAATTTGCAGCCACAGAAGTTATATCAATCAGAATGGAATTTTTTTCTCTGCAATGGTTCTAAAGTTTAATGCTGAAATGTTGTACTTCCTGATTTCTTAAATCTCTTAAGAGCAGGTTGAATCCACAGTGACATCTCTGTCTCAAACAGCTGTGAGACAGGAATTCTTGGGCTTGAATGTGTGGGCTTCTCACTAGGGACAGACAGTGACATCTTCTTTCCTGAATGGATGCTGACCTCAAAGAAATGAGTACTCTCCCGCTGTCCACAGCCTGTGGACTCCAGAAAAAAATTACCAGTTTGACAGTGATAGGAGCAGAGGAGGTGATATAAGGCTGAAGAGGAAAAAGACCAAAAGAAAGAGGGATCAAGTTGACAGCTACATGCCCGAGGGAGAGAACTAAGCAATATGGATGTATCCCTTATGAAATGGGGTAGATAGGATTAAAGAAACCTTAGAAAAGTAATCGATAGGAAATGTAAAACATGGTCATATGTAGTACCACATATGAGCACACAAGAAAGAGGGCCTGAGAGAAAAAAGGACAAAAAAGAGAATATATAATGAGAAAATACCCCTGGGGAATTAAAAATCAAAACTCTAAAGAACTGAGTATTACGACAAGCCTGAGGCAAAACAGAAGTCCTGGCAACAAGGGAAAGGAAGCGCTTCCAAAGAAGGAAAAAGTAGGTTTTCAAGCAGAAAAGAAACTACATCTTTAGAGTTAATTTTAAGCCTTACTCTGTTGAAGATGGTTGATGAGGTATTCTACTAAAATACTTAGATTTTCTTTTCCTGGGTAGAAAAACCACTGAGTTTAAAGTACTGTAATGTTTTTAATAGCCTTTTCTATAAAAGGTCTTGTGTTTTCATTACTGCCACTGGACAGTACGGTGAATGGCCCAGAGAGCTTGTCACCCAAGGACTTCAATTTTTAGCAGGTCTGGCTTCCTCAATATGGCTACACTTGCAGCATGACACAGAGAAGAGATGCCTCAGGTGGGTTAAGGCAGGCTGAACGTAGTTACTGTCACACCATGGTTGAAGCAGCACAAGCTTCAGTGTGGCCTGCATGTTTCTAAAGTAACGTTTGAGAGCTGAAACCTGTGCTGCTGTCACTACTCTTCTTTCATGTGTACATCAGTGGCAGTCAGGTGCAGGACTGTAGTGCAGAGGTGTCAAGATTGAGCTTCATAGATGCAAGAACAATCTCACCAGTCCTGGCTACTGCTAGGAACCTATGTGGCAAAAGAAAACTTCCTCTTTTAGCTGGGCTGACTACTGAGGGAAAGCTGATCTCCTGAAAGCTTTCATTCATTTTAAATGGAAAATATAATCTGTACAGTCTAATTTTTACTGGAGGAGCAAGAATACAGTTGGATGATTATCTTATCCTCAGCACAGTTAAGGTCATAAGAAGGACTTTTTTGGAAATACTTTCTTCTGTCTCTAGCTGAAGAATGTCATTTGTTGTAGAAGAGTTGCTTCATTCAGTTCAGTTTTTTGCTGAGACCAAAAGATTAATCGTCAGGTAGCTCAAACCTCTTAGTATAATTGATTCTAAAAATACCTCTTCAGAACAAGACTTTGAATCTAACTTAACAGTGTCTCAAGTAAAAGGGGTAAAGCTCCAGTGTAGTCCTTCATGAATGTAACAAGGGGTGTGTATTTGTTCTGCCTTTTTAAAGTAAATTTTTCTTAGATTATATTGTCCCAGAATCTGTAATGCATCTGATTTATGCAAAGCAGCTTACATATGTGCCAGTGGAGAACTTCAGCTGTTACTCTGAGTTCTTTATCTTCTCAGTATGTGTTAATTCTTGTATCTCCACTCAAAACATTTATCCCTGGTTTTGAAAGTAGAAAAACATCACTCTGTCCTTTTACCTTGTTCATAAATTTTTCTTTTTGAAGCCCAGACAAAGAAAAGAAAGCAAAAAGGTAAGAGAACAATCTACAAGTTATTAAATGATTGAAAGAACACAAGATGACAAAGAATGCAGACAAAATAAAACTCATCAGTTGAAACTGCTAAATCTAGGTCTAAAATATTCCTGAAAAATTTTAAATAGTACTACAAGAGCAGCTTCTTTGTTCCATGTCTTTGGAAAATTTTATTGTGAGCTTTAAGCGTCATTGTTCCAAGTTCAACCAAGTTAGAGAAAGTGTTATTTGTTCCTGTTTCTAACAAACCACATTTGATGAGACTCTGGAGAACTGTTCTCATAATAATTCCCCTTGTGTATTATTCTTCTTGCGTTTCTTCACAGTTGATCTTTAATATATTGACATGCCAACAAACGCCCTTCTATTGAGAAGCTTTCCCCATGCAATTTATTCTTGCCACTTGTGGAAGAAACAAGCCATGTGGTATAGCTTGTTTCATTTACTCATATTTACACTTGCTCTTCATCTTTGAGAGTTAATGGAGCTTGACTCTACCACTGACTTGGCTGTGTGACCATAGTCTTAGTGACATGGGACTATGTATTCAAGCATTCCTCAGATCTGGGTGTTTTGCTTGAAGTGTTAATTTTCTGGTAAGATTTTCAAAATGCTAAATGCCTGCTGTGATGACAGGATTGTTCAGGGGAACACAACTGTCTCCAGTACACAGTCTTTTCAATAGCTTTAGCTTAACCCTGGACCAGAAACATTAAGGCACTCAAAGAAGAAGCCATTTTGAAAAAAAAAGGAAAAAGAAAAAGGTCTATTTCTTTAGTCTCTCAGCTGCCTTCAGTAGTGAAATGCAGCCAATTCTTACCAGCCAGCCTTGTAAACCCTTTTAAAATGGGTGAATGAAAGTCACTGAATAGGTGCTTTGTCTTTAGCCTGATGCTAGCAAATGTGAATTCACTGAGACTCCTACTACTAAAGCAGCTTTAATGCACGCTCTGAGAGGACAGTGATCAGTAACCTCACCCACAGCTTTTCTGTAGCCAGGCACTCATCCTGCTGTGAATGGCATAGGTATTGTAGGTAAGGGGACTGCTAGTGCCTTTTCATACATATCAGTTGGCTGAGCAGGGAACACAAAACGCTAGCTCTTGAGCTGGAATAACAGTAGTAAGCTCCATTTTTATGTTGACATAAGTTAGGGTTTGTACCCATGACCATTTTTTGCAAAAATTTCTCTCTAGTTCTGATAAATCTAGTTTACCCTCAATGCTTTGGAGGTCTAGAGACCCTTAGCAGATCGAGCTAGATAGATCAGCTGTGCCAGATACCTGATGCATTCTGTGCTCAAGTCCTGCTAGAGCACTCTTTGAGAGCATGTTACCCATCATTGTGCTTAGCTCTTGATATTTGTTGTAGTGTGTTTCTCATGTAATCATTGTACTTCTGTGAGATTGTGTATTCTTCACTTCTACAGAGAAGCTTGTAGTATCTGTAAGGCCTGTTGTTAAGGCAGCAGAGTGCTGAAAAAAATAAATCCATATAGCCAGTTCCCACTAATTAATAGTTCCTTTCAGGTTAGAAGCAAGAGCTTAAAATGTGTGTAGTTTTAACAGAAGGGAAGCCAGTAGGAGCTCCGCAGTGTTGCAGTTAATGTGCTCCTGTAGCTTACTTGGAAGGCAGGCAGCAGGACTCTGGACTTCTGCAGTACACTGATCTGGAGATATGAAGATACAGACTGTGATTGTTATAAATGACTTGGTCCCAAACAGGATTTTAGCCAAACTGAACAATTTATTAAACGAATAAAGGCAGTCAAACGGTGCTGGGGTGCACGGTCAGCACCGCGTGCGCCGGGAGTCTCTGCTCCACCAAGATGCACCCTGAACAGTTCCAGTCCCTGGCTTATATACCTTCCAGGGATAACACAGCCCACCGGCTTAAACTGACAGGCTGGAGTGCTGGCCAGGTAACCCACACAAGACATCCTGTAGGTGAGCTTTAGCTTTTTGTTTTGCTGACGATCAGGCCGCTGGTTCTGCAGACTCAGGCGCCTTCCTCTTCTTTCCTCCTTCCCTTCTTCTTGATTACCTCCTTCTCAGAGACAAGTTGTTTCTCCTGAGGTATCACAATGCACACAATGTGCTACATTGTGGTCCTTTAGGCAAAGCCTTGCACGTCCTTTATATAGTTTGTTGCTGCTTCAACATACTTCAATCAGTACATGCAAAATCTTAACCAGTCCATCCCAGGCCCGCGACTATACAAGGGTCTGTCATTATGCACCCTCAACATGATTCCATGTTAACATGAATCAGGTGGACATATATCACATGATACTCCCATCAGGGAGGAACACAGGTGCAGTCTCCAGATTGCAGATTAGGTGGAGGTGGAAGAAAAAGCATATTCCTCTATTTTTGCCTGCAGGCCACTAGCATGGATCTGCTACTCTCTTTTTAGGCACTGTTGCTGTGGAAAGTAGTGGTAAAGGCTGGCAAGAGAGTGGAAAAAGGAACTCATGTAAATATAACAATTAAATAATTTTAATTCAACGTTCTTGAAGACTGTGGTGGCTTCTGCTATTTGCCAGTCTTTAATATTTGTACAATGGTGGAATGAACAGTCAGGGACATGTTTGCAATCCCAAAAGATTAGTCATGGAAATCCATTTTCTGGTATTTGCTATTGATTATTTTCCATCAAAGTTTCAGCCACCCACTCAGGGGGGAAAAAAAGGCAGGGGAAAACAAAAAGGCAATGGATGAAAAGCATGCACATAACTCAAATAGTCAATAGCAGTCAAATAGTTCATGAGCAGCCAGCATCTGGCAAAAAATATACAGGGACAAAAGTTGTTCCTCGACAGTGAGAAATCTTTGTGAATGTTTGTGAATAAGAGAAGATCAAAATTAGTGTCAGCTGGCAAACAGTATTCAGCTAGCCCCAACACTGGCACTTAAAACCTCAGAGAAACTAAATTCCTGGAAGTGTAGGAAATAGTCTGCCTGTAAGGGGCATATAAAGACAATGCCTCTTTTTAATCAACCTTATATAGACATGCTGAGAAGATCCAGTCCAAGCAGCATAAAAAAAAAATTACAAAGTCTCATTTTCTGTTGCTGTGCTTCTTGTGCATTTGCATACAAATGCCCAACACCATAAAGACTGGGGCTTCAAAAGTAGAGCTTATTATTACCTAAAGAAATCCACAGGGAAAAGCATTAAAGCTACATCAGTATTGTTACAAGGTGCTTCATGTCAGTTGAATCAGTGTAATGTTGTTTCAGCAATAGGCTATGACAAAGTGATAAAAGCAAGATTATTTTTTTCCTAACAAAGCAGTTGCTGGCAAATTAAAGGCCAAGTATAGTACTGGGGGAAAAAAAAGTCCTATGTAGGGGGAGATATAAGGTGAAATGTCTAACAGACAGCTTTGGAGCTCTTCAGGCATCTAAAATCACAGGGCTGAAGTAAGGCAATAACACAGGCACTGTGTAGTGAGGTGATTCTCACCCTAATTATAAACAGCTTGATCCATAGTGACATATAGGCATCCCTCTGTGGATTGAAGTCCTAGTGCCCATATTGATTGCTGAATAGAAGACAACTTTCTGTGATGTTATAACTTTTGTAATTAATTCAGGTATTTTGCAGAGACTGGAAGTGATATGTAAGTAAGGTATAATAAATACAGAGATCTTGGGAGCTACAGTGCTTTTATCGTACTGGATGTTGAGCATTGTGTAAACACAGGATAAAAATTTACATATTACAGACAGGGCTGTTCTGTTTCTTCTCTAAATCTTTCATTGCCTGGCAAAATTAATTGTACACAAGCACAGCGTGATGTTCCTTAGCTGCTTCCTTTCAAGCTGAGGGAAAACACTTGGTAAAGACAAAAAGACTGATTTGCAGCAGATCAGTCAAAGCAAATCCCACTGTAATTGGAAAATGTGAAGGCTTTTCTTCTAATTTAGTCATCTTGCCTACCAAATTTGTGCCTTCTATCTCCAGCCACTTCAGCACAAGTCTCTTCTACATTCTTTGTGCATGTATGTTTAGAAAGGGAAAAGACTGTTTATTTATCATACTGTAAAGTTACTGAATTATGTGATTCTGTGAACTGCTTTTGCTTAGAATCAATGTTTGTCTTTTGAAAGGCTAGCTGGAAATTATCAGCCTGAAATGTGAGTTTCAATGCTCTTCCTAAGTGATGCTGTAGTATTAAGGGAAGATAATGAGAGATGAAGGGAACTTAAAATAGAAAGTTTAGTCATTTTGCTGCTTAGTTAATGAAATTGTTAGCTTTAAGTGTTAGTTACCTATAAGAAAGACTCTTTCTATAAGGACTTTGCTGGCTTTTCAGACATCCAGGCTGTTGTCCCAGGACAGTGTTCTGTTTGAAGCTTCCAGTGGCTTGTTTGTCTCTCCTTACTGGAAACTACCTTGCCCTCACTTGTGCTGGTGAGATTGACTCCAAATTTAGGTCTGTTAAATGGTCCAATTATAAATGAAATAAATATGTTCACACTATCAGTAGGGCAAACTCATTTTGCAGGTCAGTGTGCATTTTGGAGTGCAGTAACATGAGTTTTTGGATTCTGCAGAATATTAACTTCAGCCGAGGGGCCGTGTCTGTGTGCAGCAGAGCTAGGAACACGTGGCAGTGGATATTCTGTTGAAAGAGCAAAGACAAGGAACAGCCTGAAAGTACAGATTCTCTTCAGAATTAAAATGGCAGTATTTTTGTTATTTCTGCCTATTCCTGCGTGAGTATTTTCTTTTCTTATAGTGAAGAAGCTAGTCCCTGTCTTGGATTCCTCCAAGTTCCAGTTCTGCTAGAAACACAGTTTTCCTACATGCCCTGAAGGAGTTGAACAGATTGTACCTAAACTTGGAAGAGGTGGGGTTCTTTTAACATCTCACCCCAAGACCTTTTAAAGGCAGTAGAAAGGCACAGCTGACTTTAATGAACATTGACTCAAGCCTTAAACCAGTAACTCCTGTTCAGCGATGCAGTCATTGAAAGACAGTAATCAAGTGATAGAAACACTTTTGCAAAGGATTCCAATTATCATATGGCTCAGCCTGGTTCCTTATCCTAGGTCCCCCAGCAGCATGACTGCTTTCATCTCTTTGCCTAGCTTTTCAATAGCCTGAAGCATTATACAATCAATCCCTCAACCCTACGCCCTTTGTTGTATATAAGTATATTCTTTAACAAACTGCCTGGAACATACTTTAGTTAGCATTGAAGTCTATCTAAATAGGAATGTGTTGTGGTTCTTTTGTTGCTGCTGTTCTTGTTTTGTGGGGGAGGATGATATGTTTAGTTGATTTAAGATGTTTCTGCAATTGTAGGGACTTTTTAGTGGTGCTTTTGGTGTTTGAAAGCAGTTGGATTCTTTTATCTCTAAACTTGCCAGACGAAATTTATTCTCCAAACCTTTTGGTGTTTTCCAGAATATGGTAACAACCCTGATTTTTTAAATTTTTTTTTTAATGTCCAGGAGGACCTTTATAGGCTTGAGAGGTGGGCCCATGTGAACCTAATGAAGTTCAGCAAGGCCAAGTCAAGGGTCAGGGCACTCCCAAGCGCAACTACAGGCTGGGGGATGAAGGGATTGAGAACAGTCCTGAGGAGGACTTGGGGTTGTTGACTGAGCATGACCTGGCAATGCACACTTGCAGCCCAGAAGGCTAACCATATCCTGGGCTAAATCAAAAGCAGCACAAACAGCAGGTCAAGGGGGGTGATTCTGCCCCTCTACTCAGCTCTCATGAGACCTTACCTGGAGTACTGCATCTAGTTCTGGGTTCCCCAGTACAGGAAGGACCTAAAGCTGTTGGAGTGAGTCCAGAGGAGGGCCACAAAGATGGTCAGAGAGCTGGAGCCTCTCTCCTATGGAGACAAGGTGAGAGAGTTGGGCTTGTTCAGCCTGGAGAACGTTCCTGAGAGAAATTATCACAGCCCTTCAGTACCCAAAGGGGGCCTATAGGAAAGCTGAAGGGACTGTTCACAGGCATCTGTAGTGCCTGGTCAAGTGGTAATGACCTTAAGCTAAAAGAGAGGAGATTTAGATTTGGATATTAGGAAGAAATTTTTTAATGATGAAGCTGATGAGACACTGGCACAGACTGCCTAGAGACCTGTAGTTGCCCCCTTCCTGGCAGTGTTCAAGGTCAGGTTGGATGGGGCTTTGGGTAACCTGGTCTAGAGCAAGGTGTCCCTGCCCCTGGCAGGGAGGTTGGAACTAGATGGGTTAAGGTCCTTTCCAAGTCAGGCTATTCTGTGATTCTATGAAAGAACTGTAGCTTTTTTTGTTCTTGTGCAGTCATCTTGTTTTCCAGGTATTTTTGACATCTAATAAAAGCTTAAAGATATATGTATAAAGCAGGCACATTTCTAAAAGAAGCCTGAGAAGAATGGTGTGAGAGACAAAGGCATATCAGAACATAGACTGGCTGGGCATTTGGCATCAGATGTACATCAACAGTTTCGCACTGTGGCGTGCAGAGAAATCTTAGAATTCATTTGTAGCCAGGAACTGAGCACATGGAAATTGTTTCTTAGAAAATGAAAAATAACAAAACATTGCATTGCCCATGCAATGCACACTGCTGTCTTGTGGATTGGTTTTCTATGCAATTTTTTAAAATTTTATTTGGATTGGTCTTCTCAGTAGGGGTCTAATTCAGAGTTCCCAGTAAAACTGGAAGGAATCCACATTATGAACATTTGGAATGTTGAGTACTGTAAATGTGAGGTCCAGAATTGTTAGGGGGGACTTCTCTAGTCAAGCACGATACAGGGTGTATATATAACTGCAACTCATGAACCCCATAATACATAACACTTCAAACCTTTGTTTTTCCATTTGTCTGGATCTTTGTGATGTATTGATAATCTTAGGAAAGAACAGTGACAATAAGGAAGCTAATAATGCCTGCCCTGTAAAGAGGGGAAACATGGGAAATTTCTACCTGGAGTTGCAGTCTCTTAATATGTTGGACTTGTGCTTGGTGACTACTTTTTCAGAGGGAGAACTATCTCTTGTCCTTGCTGGGTGAGGAATAGGAACATTCAATACCACAGGACATCCGGAGCATTTCTGATGCACTTTAGGGATATAATGTACATATCAGGTTTTTCTCTGTGCTACAGATGGAGTACTAAGGCGTGAATTATTGAAGAGCTCTGGGAGATAACCAAGGTCTTTACATTCTCTCCACAGATCTCTTGCATGCTGGGGTGACATTTCTTCCACAATGACACTTTGCACTGCCAACTTCCCAGCCAGGCAGAACAGCTTAGAAAAAGATCCTCCTCACTTTTTGTTCTGCACGTTTACTTGTGGTAGGGTACTGGCACTTTGAAAGTGGATCCCATAGCGGTGTGCTTGTGATCACCCACACCCTTCACAGCTGAATGTTTTATTTACTGCCAGCTGACCTAAAATCCCCCATAAGATAAAAGTGGAAGGGTAATTTATTTACATAAGCTGAATATAGGCTGCAAAGTTAGCAGGTGCAGAGAGAAGCCAAACGAAATAAAAGTAAATCTTTATATCTGCCTGTATTTTATCTCTTCTTCAGTTAACAAGCAGTCAGACTATTTTGGTGCTTTATTGCTGGGATCCAGTTCTTGGACAAAACCTTCTTTGGATTTAAATGTCACTGAAAAACCTTCTGCTTACGGGTGACTTATGTGAAATGACTGACCAAGCTTTTCTTGGAATTCTGTTCAGATTCAAACATTCCTGCTATTTCTCTTCATGTTTTCCTGTAATTCATCACCTTCGTAGAGGTCAGTTTCAATATTCTTATACCAGACAAGTGATGGTTCACCTTAGTGTAGGAATGCTAACGTATTCAGATGTTAGCTAGACAGTCATCTCCTTTCCACATGTCATACAAGCTGCTTGCTTTGCTGGACTACAAACAAATCATTAGCTTGTTTTGAGATAAATAGTCTTTCAGCTGATTTTTTCATGCTCAAACCTCAGTATGTAGCTCTTCACAAGGCTATACCAGTATAAATCAACATTAAATTAGGCTACAGGCAAGTAAAAGAGATCGGAAGTTAGGTATATTACCAATTTGTGAGGATCATCATGTCAATAACCAGTGGTTTTGGTGAGGCAGTGGGTTTGGGATCAAGCAGTCCTAGGCCTTGAGAAATACTATACTAAGTTGTTTTCTGAAACAGCAGACAAAAAGGGATGCAAAGGATTTACCATTGCATCCACTTTTCAGGTGCAGTGTACAAATACAGAAACATTGTTGCTAGTGACAGAAAAATTATTTTTCCTGTCATATTAAACATCCTGAGGATAAAAGTAGGTTCTACATAACTTAAGGGAGCCAGGGGCTGAAGAAAAGGGGAATATATGAGTTTTGTGTATAGAATGTCTTTTTGGGGTTGTTTTGTACTTAGCACTGAATTATCCTCTCCATCCAGCAGGTATCAAAGTTAAGTTTGCATCAGTTTTCCACTGTGAAAGGAGTTTAGCTATGGTAGTACTGGGTTTTCACACATTAGTATTTATTCTAACTTTTTTGTTTGTAATGAAAGAACCCTCTTTTTTTACTTTCTCCTTTGCCCTTCTTCAGATCATAGACCCACTTCTTAAATATTGTGGATGAAAGCCCAACTCCACTGAGGTCTGTAGCAAATACCCCATTGACTTCACTGAAACCAAGATTTTGCCCTGAATTCCTAAAGTGGTAAAGCCCTACTAAACCACACATGCCATAATGCACACTCAAAATACCAGTGGTTTCTTTTCAGGGATTGGCAAAAATGCTGTTGTGAGATTACAGGGTATTAAACCAACTTATTGTTGGTATGGAGAGGAATGTTATTAAACATTCCACTCCCAAAACTGTTTTTAATGTCAAACAGACAGTGTACACTTTTACACTTTATTTTTGGGCTTTAAATATATTTGCCTGTTTGCAGTGCTTTGGAATTCGCCTTTTATGAATACATGAGATTCGTCTGCAATTGCCTTAAAAATGTCAGTATTGTGTTTTAACATGTCTTCAAAACATTACAATGTTGTGTATGAGCACAGTGTGTA
The DNA here is from genome assembly GCA_022605575.1 of Laterallus jamaicensis coturniculus. Lineage (NCBI taxonomy): Eukaryota > Metazoa > Chordata > Aves > Gruiformes > Rallidae > Laterallus > Laterallus jamaicensis. The sequence continues at coordinate 31,988,568 of JAKCOX010000005.1, forward strand.
GGGTAACCAGTGTCTGAAAATCTGTTATGAGCTGCTCCAATGTGTTTCTGTCTGGTTTCAGAAGAACTTTGTCTAGGGATAGAAGAGGAAGAATCTTCAGTGCTAAGACTCCCAATAAGGACAGTTGACAATTTGTTAATAATTCTGTAGGACATGTTCCTTAGGAGTTAAAATGATTTTGTGCACTTCAGAAAGTGGTACTGTCCATTGCTTCTGAAATGCTCTAGATATAAACTCCTCACTGAAAATCAAAAAGTCTGAAATTAATACTAGCTGCGATCTACACTGATCTGCCCAAGAACTGAGGACTACTGTAGTCATACCCACTGGAAGTGCTAGAGGAAACATGGAGCTGTAATAGTGGAGCTGCTTCCAAACAATTTACTAGGGCATGTGGAATAGATGTGGGAGGCATGTTTAAGACTGCTGATGTGTTGGCTTTTTTCTTGGGTGTATTGTGATTGCCCAAAAATATCGGCCTTCTTTTGGACAGTTCAAACCAAATTGCTTTTTGTAAAGACCTGCTTGTAGACTATACTGTTTGTCTTGTGTCTCCATATTTAAATGGCTATTTTATTTAAATTTTAAAATTTAAATAAAGTTTAAATGTTTCATTTGCTGGATTAAAGAAGATTTACTTCCTGAAGTAGCAATACAGAAGGGAGACTCTCTAAAGCTGTAGTTCTCCTTACAGTCAAAAGATGGTGGTACAATTTCTATTCCAAGCAGCACAGCAATACAGAGCATTAGCTATGCATCCGTTGCATTTATAGGAAGGGGTATGACAACAAAAGAAGGGGGACAATCCATAGATGAGAGCACAATCGCCAGTTGTTTGTCAGGCAGTGGTTGTGGCCATGATGGCCAGGTTTACTTGGCTCTAGTGCAGCTATCGAGCAGACTTGGTCCAGGATGGGCACCTCTGGTGAAAAGGTTAATGAAAAGCTTAAGGCATTGAGAGAGCATGGAATGGAAATGCCCCCCTTGCCTTTTCTGATGTTTCCAATAAAGTTTCTAAAAGCAATGATTGATGTAATTAAAGCGGTGAGATTAATTAGGCCTAAATATTGATTACTATAATGTTAATCTCAAAGAATTTTATAGTGGGGGCAAGAAAATGGTACTTCTGTGTAAAAAGAGTACTGGAATTTCCTTAATTTAAAAAGGAACTGGCCAAACAGATTTAAGACCAGCTGTTGCTTGAGAAATGTGGGCTCTTCATATCACATTTTATTTTCCAGTAATAGCATCATCATCTTATTTGTTTTCTAAAGAAAAGGAAAAATTTGTCTGCCTTTTTCAATAGTTAATGATGGGATTTCAATCCCATTTTTCTGTAGAAAAATCCTGTTAGAGCAGATGTTTGCTTGGGCATACTGCTGAGTGCAGCAGAAACTGGAGAACTTATTTTACGCAAGGGATACATGATTTTCTTCAGCACAGTAGAATGATTTAGGATCTCATATTCCTAGTGCAGAAATATTTGGATGCATATGACATCGTATCTGAGCTGAGGAAGTAGGAACACGGCTGCGCATGTGCAAAGGTTGTGATGGAGCATTTGTATCCTTGAATAATATAGCTAGTACCTCAGTACCCAGAGATGCTGCTGTGAATCTGCATAGAAATAAGACTAATAACTTGAGATCCTGTAATGCAAGTGCTGTGCTTTTACACATATAATATCTACTTCAGGAATTCCAGTTCTGCACTGCAGTGCCTGTAAAAATTTGTGCTTAGTCCTAACAGGCTCCACCTAGGCACCAGAATTAGGCACCCATGGAGTCAGTGAAGAGCCTTGCCTTGAGGCTCAGCATGGAAGTAGCCAAAAGAAAACAGCAAGAACAGGTCTTATTCCAAATTTTCTTCCTTTCAGGAAGATGTGGCTGAAAGCCACACATTATCACATTTTTCTACTGAGGACATCCCTTATGGATGCCATCTTGACACAGTTTCTTACAGCACTCTGATTGAGAAACTGGCTGTCGCTGGCCTAGACAGGCACAGCCTCTGCTGACTTAAAAGCTGGCTGGATGGCTGGGCCCAAAGGGTGTCGGTAAACAGAACAAAATCCAGCTGAAGGCCGGTCACAAGTGGCATCCCCCAGGGCTCAGTCCTGGGTCCAGTTTTGTTCAACATCTTTATCAATGACCTGGATGAAGGGATTGAATGTTACCTCAGTAAGTTTGCAAATGACACTAAGCTGGGAGGAAGTGTTGATCTGCTCAAGAGTAGGGAGGCTCTTCAAAGGGATCTGGATGGGCTGGATCGATGGGCTGAGACCAATGGGATGAAGTTTAACAAGGCCAAGTGCAGAGTCCTGCACATGGGACATAACCCTGTGAAGTGCTATAGGCTTGGGGGAGACTGGCTGGAGAGATGTCAGGCAGAGAAGGACCTGGGGGTGTTGGTTGACTGCAGACTGAATTCTCTGGGTTCAGATTGAAGGGTGCAACGAGGTATATTGCCAAATAAGCTGTTCTGGTCATGGCAAAAGCCTGTTCTGGCATAGGTATGAGAGCATTATGCTGCAAACCCAAACATTTGTTTTCTGTTTTCTCATTTCAGGCTCAGCCTGGGAGCAGAAGGAAGTCTGTGCCTCCTAGAGTCAAAAGATTAGTTCCAGGCACAGGGATTATCTGAGATCTGTCTAAATAAATCTCTGCAAAAATGATGGTAGCAGACTCCTCCCCATCCAGAGCCCTTTCACTTCTAGAAATAAATGAACTCTCTGTGCATGGAAAATGACTTCTGTAAAATCTAAAGGAGAGAAAAGATACTGCTAACACACGTTATTGCAGCTATTTCCTCCCTTTTCCAACAATCTTCATCTTAATTCACAGTGATTTCTACAGCATTCTTATTGTCTCTGGGAATTAATTCTTTCAGTCATGGTATAGTGTGTGATTCCTAAATTATAAGTAATCCACTCAAACAGCTGATGGAGTGCTGGAAAAGATTGCTAATAAATGTTTTTAATATGTGCTTTTGTAATTTCCATTCCAGTTGGATCCCCTACATTCCCAGAAACCAACTCAATTAATTCTTGATTGGAGGTAAAGCCATAAGGATGTCTAACGAGCTGAGTGTGTTAGTCACATTGGAGTATAATTCTCCTGGTGGATAATTTTGCTTTAACATGTTTCCTTGTATTTAACAAACATAAAGACATCCCAGCTAAGTAGAGTTGTTTGTGGAAAGTTCCCTCTGGATGTCCCTGGAGTCTGGTGAGTCAGTTCAGAACTTCTTGGGTACAAATGATGGTGCAGCAGGTGACAAAGTATATCCACACTGGGTGGATGAAGCAGGAGAGCTGAAGGTAATTATTTCTTGTTCTTTTTGAGCTCCCTGGGCTAAAAGCACTCAATGGAGGAGTTGTGAATGCTGACTATGGTGATGGTGTCAAGGTACTAAAACACATGAAGAATAGGGAAGGAAGGTGAACAAGGCAAGGACAAAATTGTGCCACCAGCAGGTTATTTGTTTTTCAAATAAAACTGTTTCACTTCCCTTTTATAGATACACATCCCCATGCATATCCCAAGACCTCAGTTCCCCCTGCTGTCTCTTACCTACTGTCCTATAGGAATAGCTAGCAAATCAAACAATTTTAATAATAGACAGGGTAGACCTCTGCAAACAGGACACTGCATATCTGTGTTAAAGAGACTTTTAATAGATATGTCATTAAAATATCCCCAGGTGTGACTGAAATAGCTAATGGCTGTCAGAGGCAGTACCTGCAGCACTGAAAAAAATGTCTTCCATGTGCCACTCAATCAATGAGACAGCTAAGAAGCTGTGCTATGCCTCTTGGATGCAGCATGCATCCATGAGACAAATTCAACAGCACCTTTTTTTCTCTTCCAAACTTATGTCAATAGATACAACCCTGAACCTAGCAGAGATGTAGGGAAACTTGGATAATTTTCTTCCTGAGCTGGAAACCCTCAGTTGTATGGAAGCCTGCAAAGTGGCTTCCCACCTTTCAATTATAATGTTAATGGTTATGAATCTGAATTTCCTGCCTTTTTGGATGAATAGTGAGGTACAGATTAGGCTTTCTCCTTCCATTTCTATGCTGCTAGAAGTCGTTGTTGTTACCTTAATGCAGCTTCCTGTGCGGTAGCTGTATAAGCCCAGTGCAACTTCTTTCTACTCTATCCATTTTGCACCTACAAATCAAATGGAGATTGATGGCTGACATTCTTCTTTTGATGTTATGGGCCTCTTTTTTTTCTTTCCTTTTTTTTTTTAAATTTCAGTTTAAAAGCATTTGGCTTAATATGCATTTTATTTGGATAGTCTGGGGATAGAAAGAGTCAAGTAAGAAAATGTTAAGAGGCAACATTTCAGGTAGGATCATTTTCTTTGGTCTGGTGATGTAAGAGAAAATCTAGAAGCATTTGGAGTAGTTCAGATTGAAAAAAGAAATATTATCATGTAGTCTGTGATTAGAAACTTGCAGAACCACCACCCTGTAGTGCAAGGAAAACCATCAGGTTACACGTAGCTAGTAGAACTAAGAGGTTGGTTTAGATTCAAGTTAGCCCTGCCACAAGTACAGACACCTCAGAGTTCTTTATGTTCTGATACAATAATACTTGACCAAGTAAATGGGGGACCATTCTCAAACATTTCTTGAAAAAACAATCTTAAATTATGAGAGCTGTGGACTTTGCATAGGATAAAAAGAAAGACACCCAGACTGGGTTTGAGTGTTGAGTTCATACATTTGGCCTTTTGCAGGTCTCTTGATTATTACGTTGCTTAACCCTCTTAGGAACAGGTAGACTTGTATTTAACTATTCACAAGGTTTATTTGAGGTGAAGCACCTTGTTTAGAGATGGTGCTTTGCATCTTACATTCTTATAACATGTAATTTCATGGAGCAGTCTATGTTCCACTCTCCAGGCAGTTGAACATCATCTCTGCTTCTCACCCTAGGGAGTGTCTAGTTCATTGGCCATGTCATGCAATCATATCACAAAAAACCTTGGGGACTGTCAGTGTTTAATCTGCCCTTAATGAAGCCTGCCAGATCAGCTTACACTATTTGTCACTATTTTCTGGCCTGGCTGCCAGAGCCTTGGCAATGATTTCCACTTCTAAAACAAGGGAAGAAATAGGCAGGCGTGCAGTGGGAGCGTTAACTGAAATTGAAATCCATGAGAAACACAGGCATAAATCCACCTTTGATCTGTTTCCTGTGTGTTCTAGGCTAGATGAAATCAGATTAGTTTTAATCCCCATAATGACTATTTCCTTGGCTGAACTCAGGGAAGATCCGTGCAGGGACGGAGGCCAGATGTAGGGCCTGCCTACTCTCTGGGGTGGACTAGAGTTCAGGAACCCTTGATGTGGCAAAGGCACAGTGGAGTGCAACCTTGTGCACAGCACTGTGGCTTGTTAGCGACCATGTACAGAGGTAGATTGTGTGTTTCTGCAATGAACTCCCCAGCATTTCAGGTTTATGAGTCAGTATGCAGATCCCTGCCAGCTCAGATGGCCCTGCTGCCACTTTATAGACATGGCCTTAAGTACCTAATGGCCACCTTAAATACTTCAGGCAGAAATGTAGGTCTTTGAAACCTGCCACGTAACCTGGGTGTCTGAAGATGCTAAACAGCAGCAAGGGCTGAGCAACTGGGCATCTCTCTCTCTTCTCCAGACAAGTCAGGATCATGACTCTTTGCCTGTTCTCTCTGAAGCAGTCTGGCAGAGCTCCGAAAGCACCTGCTGAATCCCCAACAAAATAGATCCTGTCATCAGGGACGCAGAAACCTGATTCTACTCCTAATGAACAGACAATTGCAGAAGCGGAGATTGGACTTTCAAGGTTAGTGTCTTAACCAACAGTCAGACTGCTAGACTATGCTGTGGTCTTTGTTCTCTCCTGCACTCTCTCTGACTTTTAGTAATAATCAGGACAGCAGCTTCAGGTAGACTACTGCCTTAAAATAACCTAAAGAGCTATGAGTAAATAAGAGAAAGTTGGTTTAATCTGGCAACTAGTAGATTTGACATGCTCCCCCCCCCCCCCAATCTGTCATCTTTTGGGGTAATTTCCTCTCATCTCTTCCACAGTCAGATTTTGAGAGAAAGAAAAGCCAACTCAGGAGAATGGATATGCATGAGTCCCAGTTGGATGGGCATCTTCCTGCAGGCCAGATGAGGATACCAATTTCATGGGGAGAGTTTAAGATCTTAGCATTTTGCAGTGGCTAAGTTAGGCAGCTCTGTGGTAATGTGCTGACTTTTGTGGGTATCATTCCTGTGGATTGCTTCATCGCAGAACTCTTGGCAAAGGGACCTGCAGACTGCAAGGCAACTTGTGGTTAGGAACTGACAGCCCTCTCTGCACCTCTTTGAGAATCTGTCTCTCCCTTTATTTATTGGTAAGATTATTTTTTTTTTCTCCTCATCCTAACCATGTCAACTGAAGTAGATAGAAAGGAGAACCTTTTCTCTATAATAGAACCATGGGAGGAAAGATATTGCAATATCAAAAGCAGTATAAATCTGATGAGCAGTCAATACCCTGAAAACATAAGAAACTTGTCTATGTAAAAGCCCAGCATGGAGTTAAGTGAGGTGAGGTGTCGATTGGAGATTTCTTTTGGAGTAATACAGTATGCTGCAAAGGGTTTTACCAACACTTCTTTCTATCTCTGAGCAAAGCCATATGTAATATCATGTTAAAATATTTTTCATAGTCTTGATGTAATAACATGGGAGAAGATGTAGTGGAACAGATACATCTGCTGGATACTTACTGCTGGAATAAGTGGATGCCATTGTAAATAACCGCTGGAAATCTGCCTTTCTCAGCTATATGGTTGCTGTCATGTTCAGTGATGTGCACTCAACAATGCCCAGGTCATAACATCTCAATTACATCTTTTTCCCGAGTCTTCACCAAGAGACCATTATTGCAGATCCTGGGCCTTCAAGAGAGGCTTGAACTCCTGGAGTGAGCTAACTTCCTGCTCGAAGGAAACTAACTGCGAGTTCACAGCTTACAGCTGCATCTCTGTGAGCCTGAGTCCTGCTGTGAATGTAAATCTTTCTTTTCTTAGTCTAACTGCCTTCTCAGCAGGGTTTCAGCCAGGTCCCTTACAACCTGAACAGAAATCTGGATAACTTGGGATCCCCAGGCAGCTAAAGGCAGAGTTTAAGGAAAAAAATTATGTGCTGTACATTAACAGGCTCCCCAGGGAAGTGGCCACAGCACTGAGCTTGACTTGAGTTCAAGAGGCACCTGGACCATCCACTGAGTCCCATGCTCTGACTCGGCTGGCCCTGTGTGGAGCCAGGAGTTTAACTCAATGATCCTTATGGGTCCTTTCCAGCTCAGGGTATTTTATGTTTCTTGAATTTACTGGAAGTACACTGGTACTAGTGAGATGCCCACTCCTGAGGTTGGTGTCCTATGCTCATGGAAGTCACAAGTGTCCATGAACTGGATACACACAGAATGTTTACACAGACAAATCGAAAGGGATCCAAACTCATGTGGCTTTCCACGCTGAACTGTCTGTTATTTACTGCAGTCCAGAAGCTGTGTAACCATGTCAGCTTTTACTGTGCTAACTTTTCTATGTTGGGAGAGTCAGCACAGCTATGAAAAGTACTCGAGCCATCTCATTCTGTCAGATGCTTGCTTCTTTTTCTAAAATAAGCTATTAACTTAATTGCTTTACCTTGTTATAATATTAATTTCTCAATTTGTCTCTGTTGCTGTCTTTGTGCAATGTACTCTTTGAAGTTTAAGCTTTTACATAGCAAAAGTAACTACGTGAGTTTGTGATTGCTTAGCTCTTCTAATCTGCTTAAAGAACCTTGATTTTAGTGTTTTTAATATATTGTCTTTACTAGGGCCACTAAATGTGTGTTTCACTGGACATTGGCTAATTATTATGTTTGTATATAAGGTTAATTCCGAAGTGGATGTAGATGCTTTGTTAAAAATATTTTCTGATTTTCATTGTTTCCAACAGATTGTAACACATCCTTGTTGGCATGTCCTGTGGGTAGAACATGAGAGCCCTGGGGTTCAAAAGTCAAATGGTGGGGGAGGCCTGACTCCTGTATGGTGTTTGATTAGCAATGCCATAGTTGATTAAATTATAAATGTTTGTCACATAAGGTGCAGAGTGTGTCCTGGTGGTGCTGAACCTTCTCAAATCCAATTGAAGTTAACACCATGCACCAGATCTCCTTTGTTTTTCTGTTTAAAAGAGAGAGAATGTTTAATACTTTAACATCTCCATGTAACACTTGTTTCACAGACAAAAAGGTGTGTGTGCACAATCTCTGACAAAATACAGCTCTGTGTGATTGTCAGAGTAGATTTCCTGTATAGGTTGGTTTGTGCATTCAGTGGAATTTAAGGAGAAGTTTTCTTCTTTAAAGTTAAACTTCTCCCAGCTTGAAACCCCTTTGAGGGATTATTGTCTTTGAGAATTTCCTATCACATGTCGCACCAGCAGGTTTTTTGTGAAACCCTGAGTTTGGTTCTTGAACACCTGCTTGAAAAAACAACATCCCAAACACCACCTCACCTTCAGGCAGCACGAGTCTCCTTTGTAAAAGTGTCTCCACTACCCAAGAAAGGGATGTAAATGCTGTGGGGTTTGAAGCAATGTTTCTTGCCTACTTTGTCCCACCTGGAGAGCCCCTTTGCGTGGTGGAGCGTTAGGAGGAACTTATATAAGTTTTTGGGAAATATTCTGTAGACAGGGTGCTCTCTCTTACTTGTCTTCTGAATTAAGAGTAGAGAAGAAAAATTATTCCCAATGTACATTAGTGTTACTCATGCTAATGGAAGTTGCTAGATTGACAGGTCAAGAGAGATCTAGATCCACTAAGTCATGACACAGATATCCCAGAGGCAGAGTTTTATTAAAGTTTTCTCCAACATTATTTTTCAAATGGAAATCAATGATTATGTGTATACAGGCAGCTTTGCCTTCCTAACCATCTGACTCTTGGTTTGTATTACAGGTGAAAGGGTTTTATGCAAGACTGGCTGCAGATAGGGGACACATTTACCTACTCTTTCACAGGGGTCACAAAACATCTGTGACATCACTACCACTTCGTGTCATTGCCAACCCAGGCAGGGTTTCTGCTGCTGACTTAGAAGGCAGAGCCCCCTCACCCCATTACCCTAACTTTCCCATCTCCTGAATAGGACCTGACAGATGCACCCTCCCCAGCATGGCTGTGGGCAGTTTTGAGTCCTGAGAGCGGAGAGAGAAGGCCGATAGGCAGCAGTGTGCCTTTCCTGCTTCTGCTCTGCTGCACGCTACGCCTCACTGCCTCACGCAGCTCCTTTCAGGCGCTTCCTCCAGCTCTAATGTCGCGTGATTTCATAAGGCAGAGTCACTGGCTGATCCTTCGGTTTTGAAGGGGCTGGATGTAAGCAGTGTTGGGGCTTACGTCATTAAGTGAGGTCCTGGTTGCTGGGAGAGTAACCACACAGGGAAAAATCTCAGCTTTCTAAGGTGCAGTGTTTGTTGGTACACTGAGCCATAATGTCATGTAAATGCTCCCCTTCCTCCCCACTTCCCACAAATGCTAAATAATAGACCTTGTTTACTGGAATTTACAAATTATGTTGTCTTTGTGAGTGATGCAATGACAGTGCGTCCTAATACCATTTGGGGTTTTTCTTAATCCGATATTTCTAATGCAATTTTTAAATAACTAAATTTCTTGCCTCCCAGACAAATCAGCTCTAATTTTATAATGAGAATTTCATTGTTATATTATTTTAAAAGCGAATCTAGGCCATATACATTATGTAAGGTTGCCATAGTAACAGTTTCTCTGAGGGGAAAACCCACTGTCCATAGTTTCCACAGAAACCACTCCCCGCTGAGACAGGTGCCTCCAGGGGAAGCGAAGGGAATATAAATGAGAGAGAAAAAGACGCACACAGATGTCATATGATCTCTGCGGCATCCCCACACTGTCGCAGATTCAGCCCAACGTTTCTGGGTTTATTTTTAGCTTGTTGGTTTTGATTGCACGACTGGCACCTTCCTGTGTCATGTAAACTCTGGCTACCCTTCCCACACATGGAGCTGGTTTTGCTACTGGAGGTCCGGCAATGCTCCACCTTGGCAGTGAACTGACCACGTCAGGTACTAAAGTCCAGTGCTCTAGGAACCACTGTGCGGGGGAGAGCTTAAATGGTAATTTCCCCCTCCCTTTTTATTTTTTTTATTTATTTTTTTTCCCTGAAAGAAGTCAGCGCAGCCAGACAGGTATGGAAATGCTTCCTTCCAGAGAAGAACCGGAGAAAAGAGAAGCTTGGCTAATTTATCGGTTAATGGCTTTGTCCTTTTGGGCTACACGCGTGTACTGCTAGGACAAAAGTATTCTGAGAGATCAGGATGTGGTAAAAAGGAATAAAAAGGAATTCATTCAAGTACTAGGATTTGTTGACTGAGAAAAAAGAAGTTTCTTTAATGTACTTTAATGTCCCTGAGGCAAGTACAGATTAGCATTGCTGAAGTCCTTTTGCATGTTTGTTTTTCTCTTTTTTCCCCTCACAAATAGTGTTGATTTATTTTATTTTTTTTCTTCAAGGGCAATAAAACCATGACATTCATTTGGGGCTTAGTGCAGCCATAACTACAGATTAACGCGCTGGCTACTTCATCTTCATCCTGTCATCTCTCCGCTGCTTTATGAGGAAAGCAGGCTGACATGGTTATTAAATCTGGCAGCTGTGTTGTATGCACATGGGAAGCAAGTAGAGCACAGCATATAGAAAATGAGTAGCTTTCAGATAACAGCCTTCTTTTCACTGCTGAGAGGCTTGAAAGGCAGCCTAAAAAGCTCTTTCTCTTCTTTGTAATCACCAGTCGCTGGATCAGTGCGCAAATATCACAAATACAGTTGCAAATGTAAGTATTCTTTGCCTGTGTGCTGCTTTCAGATTGCTAATTAGGGTTTCTACCTCAGTGTTCTGCTTGAAAAAGCAGAGAGATGAAAGCTGAAAACATCCTGACAGGGAAAGCTTCTCTGCAGTATTGTTCTGGCTTTCAGTGGCAGAGCTACTGAGGGAAAGGGATGCGTGAAGGCTTTCCGGAACAAGTAGTTTGCAGTTGTGTTTGTTGATTTTTGGGACGTCTGCTTGCCACTTTGTCTGTGTGTGTGTGGGAGAAGCTAAACAAATGCAGGAGGTACTTCTAGAGAGATGGTTTTCTGCTTAGATTTGATAGTTTCAGATATGCAGCAAGAAAAATTCTTCAGCAGTAATAGACGGCTTGTGAATGCGTAGGAGAGAAATCTGCCATGGTATTTTTCACCTGGAATCTTTTCTTTAAAAATCCATAAATACAGACCTGGACTTCTCATTAAGAAACTCGACAGTACCTTATTATAAGAAGCGCAAACAAATAGTCGTCATAAGGGGCACCAGTAAGTCTGCATCTGACCTGATAAGAACAATGAACGTAGCACGGTGAGCAGTGCATGTTTTTCACCAATCTCACTCTCTCTGTACATGAAGATGATCTTTATCTGCTATGTGGCATGAAGGCAGGATAGTAAGGTGGTTGGGGAGCAGCAGAATTGAAGGTTTCTCAGTGTTGTGGTGATATTGTAAGGAAGAGAACTGGTATTTTTTAGTGGGTTTTTTTGTCTCAGCCTTGAAGAAACAGCATCTTGATTCTTATTCTCTATTCTAATTCAAAGCTTCTGTAGTGACACTGTCCTATTAAGTTTATGGCTCGTGAATTCTTACTGTGCTGTGAATAAAGAAAACAGCCTGTGACCAGTATCAAGCATAAATCTCAGATAATTGCACAGGAAATGGAGGCTGTAGCTGGTTTGTTTGTTTTGCCACATCGTGTTTCTTGCTTTATTTACAGGTTTTCTGATTTCTTAGGGACCACTGTGATAGTGTAAGCTTTTTATGAGTCATGTGAAGAGATGACTACCATTAAGTGACTAGGCACGGAATACATATGTTGTGTGGTTTATTGCACGTAGACGGCTAAAAATATTGGTGGTATAACCCCCTTGGTAATGCTGCTGTAACACAGGTATGTTTGGTCAATCTGTTGTTTATAAGCTCCTTCTGCAGCACTTCAGCCTCACCTTACGGACACCTATGTAGACTTGCCTGGCTTTCGTTGTAGCAAGGGAAAAGTGATTTTGGAGCTTCTCTTCCCTTTCTTTTGTCTCCTTTTTTTTCCCCTTGGAGACAGCCAGAAATTCATTACTTCCCTGAAACTTAGCTTTGAAAATGGTCATTTTTGGTGACAGCTGTGGAGCTAAGCTTCCCCAGCCTGAGTGGCAGCCAGCCAACTGCTGAGGCAAGCGGTGACCTTTCGGGACAATGTCTCACACAAAAATGTCAAAATATTAAAATGGCAGACATCAAATGCCGTGTGCGTGGGGAAGGCTTGTCAGCTGTCAGGCTTTCAGCTGAAGGCAGTTAATCCACTGCTTGCCTGGATTAAGTGCTGAAAGCCCCTGCCTAAGACTCTAAAATGTAGAGAAATTATTCATATGTGTCCTGAATAATTTCAGATCTTTGGGATGATTTGGGACGTGTATGGAGCATTACTGAAGTGTTTTATGTAAAATCTGCTTGGACATCTTCCTGATAAATGTCCAGAAAAGTAGCTTTTTTGCCTTTTATTTTAGACTTTGCATCTTATGCCAGTTTTCCTCCCAAATCTTTTATCCACAGTGGAAATGGATTCTGATGAAGCCTAAGCAAAGTTCATTGATGTGCAGCAGGATGCTGAATTTCTGATAGCATGTGCACTGACTTTTTAGGCATATGTTCACTGAGTATTAAACAATCCCCATCAATTGTTGGTGCTGCAGCCCTGAGCAGAAACCTCATTTACTATTACATGCATGGATGCTTTGTAACTTTTCTTGAAGGCACTGAGGTGTGAGCATTCCCATGCTCACTGCTATTTCAGCTTCTTGGATACCTTTACCCCCTGGTAAACAGATCAGTGACATTCTGATTGTCTGCCTTGTTGGTTTTCCCCCTGCCACATAACATTTCTGGGAGGTGTGAAACTGCCTGATGCTTTACCTCTTTACCTTGGCTTGTAGGAAAGACAGGCAGTGTGCATGGTTGATAGGGGAACTGACCCGTTCACCTTGAGGTTCTTGGAGCATAAGAAAGGGTACTGACTGCACTGGACCAGTCTTGTCTGTCCAGTTTTCAACTGGCCACAGTTCAAGAGCATTCTCCATGCAAAGCATGGGGGGAGCTGCCGAGGCAGGTAACCCCTGCAAAACAGTCAATAGACAAGTTTAATGGTCCCAATGCTGAAAAGGAATATAGTCCTTCACAGTATTTTTTTCCTTTTTCCTTCAAGATGGGAGTTCTGTGTCAGTCTCTTACTACAAACAAGCAACTTCTTGTAACTGTATTTTTGTTTCCTCACTTCTAGAGGAAATGTCCCACCCCCCTTGCCCTTTAAAACTGGGAACACTGCATTCCATGGCCACCTTCTTTCTTCTGTAGTCAGAGGAAAGGCTAAGTATCCATGTTGGTCTTTTCTATGATCACTCTTCCTTTCTCCTAATTCCCTACATGAAGAATTATGAAGCAAGTGAGGTAGGTAAGGACAAATTCCCATAAACATCTTGCAGAAATTAAACCTTCCTCCTTCCCTTCCTTTCCCCCTTCCTCCTGTCTTCAAATTTTTATCTGCCTTGCTACAAGCTTCTTTGTGATTTGAGACTCACTAAGGCTTAAAAATCTGTTTGGAAGGTAAGCATTATGCTTATCTAGTTGGGGAATAAAAAGTAACTGAGGTGCCAATTAATGTAACTTATCACAACACAGATAACTAGGCTGAGTTTTAGATTTTGATCTACCAACAGCAAATTGCATGTAGGCACAACCTATTTTGTCATTCTGGATAATGTTACAGGAAAAAATAAAATAGGGATGCTGCTGTTTTGGGCTTTGCATGATGAAAAAAATCAGAGGAAAATAACTGAATATATTAATCAGCAGCTCTAATTTCTTTTAAATCCAATTACACAGGGCTTGGTTGCTTCCTTAGAAGCCATGCAGTATCAGATCAGTCTGTTGAACATCAGTAATTACACCTGATATGAAATTCTGACTAGAACCAGTGGCATTATAATTTTATTCTGCATTTATATTACTATTACCCTTTACTATTTCTATAGCATCTAGGAGCACTTTTATATTTCGAAGGTCACTGAGCTAGGTACTGTATAGAAACAGAAGGCAATCCTTGGCCCCAGATTGCTTGCAAGGTCTTTTAAAAACAGAGCAAAATCCCCTTATCATACAGTTACCACCTTTCTTTGGCTTTTTGTCTCAATTCAGAATACAAATGCCAGTACTACACTATAGCTGAATTGGTTGTCAGGATACCAGAGTTTGCCTAGACATAGGCTTGACACTGTGTGTAATTAAAATAAGAAAATTACATACACTTACTGTGACCTTATTTCAGAGCTGTCTTTCTGATTCACTTGGAGTATCTCCCTTAGGCTGTTAAGGTTTAGCTAATTTAGTTAATGAAGTATATTAATTGAAATTAACTAAACTGACCAAAACGTGACTATAATTAGAAAATAGTTGTGGGCCATGGATGAAGATGCCCCTTGAAATCATTAAGACACTATTGTCAATTACTAAGGCTTATGATTAACTTAATTACAAAGTTAATAGTATTCATTATTACTTTTAACAAAGCATGTTTACCTGTGGTTATGTACAGGATCTGAATTTCAATTTTAATTATTGACATAAAATAGCAGCAATGTGACACCTGACTGTCAGTGGTAATTGACTCATCATGGACCATGTGCTGTGATTCAGGCAGCTGAATAGTGGGAATCACAATATGGAATGAGAGTCTCCCATCTGTATTTTCTGTAAGGCAGTTTTTTCCCCATCTCTCTCCTCCTTCCACATCTTACAACTAGGTTTCAGGAGCAGTGACACATCTCTTAAGATGGTCTTTTCTGCTACCTTTTGTTTGAATGCCATGGTGTAATAAGGTACACAGTAGTTTTTATGCCCACAAACTAGGCCTGAATCTGCCATCTGAAATCAGTCAGAACAACTCTCCAGTTTACAAAGCCATGCTGTGATGCATTACTGTGTGCTGAAGGAGTGTAATTAACTCAGTTTGTACACTCTTCAGATCATCCTTCATGAGGCTGTAGCCTGTGAATGCAAGCTGTAACTTCACTGCACAATGTAACTGACGTAAGTGAGCAAAGCTACATAATTCTTTCTGGAAATGTATATTGTGCAAACCCCTATGATTTGCAACTGCCATTTTTATTATGAAGTCATTAACCTGGTTATATATGGAAGAATAAAAAATCTAAAGGAACCCAGAGGGCCAAGCTGCAGTTGGAAAGGTACAATACCTTGAATTTCCCAGGATTTTTAAATTTCTGTTTGAAACTATACTTTGAAATAAGATCTCTGTCTGCATTGACACTGCAGCTTGTATAACCATGGTGACGTATTAAAAACTAACAGTGGGCATTGGTGTCAGCCAAAATTTAAATATATTCTGACAGTGGCACTGTTGTCCCTCCCATAGAATGGCTGAGAACCTAAACAAATGCAAGTGGACAGACACGAAGGGCTATTGTATTCATGGTTTGTTTAGGGTTGGGTGGTTGGTTTGGTTTTTTTTTTTTTATACAGGGAACAATGAATAAAAGAGTCTGAAATATTATTTGCAAGCATGCAATTAACCATAAATCCAGCTTGATCTGGATGGATAATGCAGTAGTTTATCAATCTGGTTAGCTAGTACTTTGAAAGGATTTTGCAGAACTCATTAGTTCAGGAATATTAAGACAGGTGCCTCTTTTTTTAATGAGATGATGATATGATTCCCAGATGGGTAAGCTAGAAGGTCATAGACAAAGTAATTTATCCCTAGGAGTGGTATGGATTACTGTTAAGACCATCCTGAAATCCTGTCCTATCATTCATGTATTTCAAAGCATCCCTAAAAGTAACGACCTAATTTTAACAAAAGTAAATAAGAGATAACCAAATTACTGCATCTTGTTTGTTTTGTAGATAGATGGGTAGCCTGAATTTAAAGGCTTCTGTACTTTGGAATCTCCTTCATATATCTAGGGGAGTTGTTCAAAAAAAGTTACACTTTTTCTGTTCTGCTTCCTTCCTTCCTTTCAATTCAGTGGGAACTCACTCAGGCAAGGGGCCTTTTTAAGAATGAAGAGGCTACAGGCAGTGCATAACAATGCTCTGTTGAATGCATTGTTATGAACCAGCATCCATTCTTCTCTGGGTGGGAATATGCTCACTGAAATGTGTGTCTTTGCCTCTGTCTTGGCAGAATGAGGATAAGTACTTCCTCCTAGGTGGCAGGACTAGTTACTTGAAGGAAGAGGTTGACATCAACTCCCTTGACTCTGAGTGTGGCCTTACTGACATCTGAATCCATAGGTTGTCACAGTATGTGTAGCCCTCAGACAGATTTTATGTTAGTCATTAGTTAACACTGAGGCATTAGGTAATTGCTATGTAAAAGTGAAGCAATGAGGCCGAAAATTGATTAGAGAATTAAAATATCTAAATCAGCTAACACCCTGATTATTTTAGCATGTTTGGAGTTCTCAGGGCAGTATAGATATTAACCTTAGGCCAAGATACAGCCATCCTACAAGTGAACATAATTCATACCACATTTGGCGAAGGTTTACCCCAAAGGGACTTCCAACCATCAGTGTTCCTACTGAGTGAAATAACCAAAGTACTCTTCTGTAAAATTAAGCTCGTTCAATTTCAAATGGGAAATAGAGAATTTTATCCACTTTTTTTTTTGTTTTTAAAAGCATGTTGAGAGATTCAGTCCGTTAACTCTCAACGTGCTTTTAAACAGACTGAATCTTGTAACACAGATAGCTATGTATAGCAATCATAATGAACACCATACTGTGACTATTGAAGGTCTTCTAGAAATCAATAATTATTGATGAGAAAAAAAGTAATTAGTTTCATTGTAACGATTAGGAGACTCGTGATGGTTTGTTTTGGTTCCGACCTTGGTTTGTCATGCACTGAAATAATAATTGAAGCTAATTTCTTTTTCCAGAAATGCTTATTGCTTGGTCAGCATCAGAGAGTGTAGGTAAGGGAGGACCACCATTCAAACCAGTTAATATTATTTCTTGAGAAGTATGAATTTATTTTCTTGGGGCAACAAAAGGCCACATCATTAGCTTAGGGTGATGCTTTTCAAAAAATTTTTGTCCTTAAAATGCCTTCGAAAATGTTTTGCTTTGGTTTATTCTTGAAGATGCAAGTGCAGTTAGATACAGAGAGGGCCTCACCTGATTGCAAGTGCTCTGCAGGGCAGAAAGAAGAAAGCTCTTTGATGCTCCTTGATTCAGATCCCAGCATCCCTGGGAGAAAACATCTGATTTGTGGAACTGGGAAAAGATTGCTTAGATCCTTCAGCGGTAAAGACCCCACACTGCTCTGACCCTAACTTGTAGAAAGCCCTTTCCTGTAAATATACTTCTCCCCATTTGTCACTGAGGAAAGTTTGAGTGTTGCAAGAGCAACAAGTTGCAGAACATCACTATGCCATCTTCTGTGCTTCCGGTGAGCTATCTAAATAAAGGTGTTTATAAAGACAGCTCAAAAGAGCCCTTCAACTGATTGGTTTAATCAGGTATGGAGATTAAAAGTAGGTGTAGAGTGACCTATCACACTGACAATGCAATTGTCTAGGTCAGTGGATTGCTGTCTCTTTACAGGACTGTCTGTCAATGGGACAAAGGAGTCCATGGTAGTTTGTTTATTGACGGATTCAGAACAGATGCTTAAACAGCACAGCTTTCATGAAGGAGGAATTGATAAAGAGTGCAGCTGGGGTGTGGATGGTACAAGAAACTCCATCCATCATTTTCCAAAAGGCACAATGAATGGTTTAATTATTGCTACTAACAATTGTTGGCCATTTTATTTGCTACAGACAAAGTGTGATCCCACTAAGGGCCAACTTGGAGAAATACAGTGACAGGAGAGTCTCTTTTTTCCATTCACTTGGTTTCATTCACTGGACACATTCCACTGGCTCTGTCTGGACCAAGACCTTCTACACCTGCAAAGCCCACTTCTTGAGTGCTCTGAGGTTTTGAGCTGGCTAGCATAGCTGTGAATAGGGAAGGCACAGCCCTGACAGCGAGGAAATAGTATTAGTACAATATACAATAAAAAGAGCAGTATTTCATGGTTTTGAGAATCTTTGTAGGGCAATGCATAAAGGTACTGTCTTCTGAGAGAGCTGCCCATGAGAATATTAATCTCCATACCAGAGAGTTTCCTTCAGTGCCTTGTGAATTTAATCTGTCCTTTTTTATAGAACTGAGTTTGATGTATTTTTTAAAATATCTACCTCTGCTGTGAGGTTTATCCTTAAGGCCATCTCTCCTGCAACCTTTTATGTAAATTTGATTGCAGTACAGATATCTCTAGAGGATTTCATGGAGTATTTGACTACTATTTTATTTCTTGGAACAAAATACCTGCCTGGATGGATTTTCCATTTTTACCACTTTACATGTTAGCAGTCCACTCTCTGTTGTTCTTCATTGAGGTTTGCTACATAGGAGAGGAGAAATCATGTCATGAGTGGAGAAGAAAGATTTTTGTCATAAGAAAGGATCTTTCATAGGAAATGTGTGTGTTGTTTGGTCTCGCCTAATCTTTTCTAGAGGTTTGTTCCATTCTCTTTGAATAAAATTTGTGCCCAAATCCAGGTGATTGTTATCTTATAAATTGTAGATGTCATAGTGGTTTGTAGATGGAAAAGCAAAACAGTTGGAAATTATCTGTTTTTACAATAAGGACACAAGTCTTGAATTGGCATTAAAAGCTAGCATCCCAAAGATGGCTTTCTTCAAGCATCAGTACCTTGCAGCAAACAAAGCGAATGGTACCCTGGGCTGCATCAGGTGGAGGGAGCTGATCCTTCCCCTTAGCACTGGTGAGGCTATACCTGGAGTGCTGGGACTGGTTCTGGGCTGCCCAGTACATGAGAGGGGTGTGCGTACTGGTGAGTCCAGCAAAGGGCCATGAACATGATGAAGGGATGGAACCCTCTCTCCTTGGAGGAGAGGCTGATAGAGCTGGCGTTGTACAGCTTGGAGAAGATAAGGCTTGTGAGGATCTCATCAATGTGTACAAATAACTGAAGGCAGGTGCAAAGAGGGTGCATCCAGGCTCTTTTCAGTGGTGCCCAGTGGCAGGGCAAGAGACAATGGGAACAAATTAAAACACGGGGTTCCTGTTTGAACATCAGGAAACAGTTTTTCCACTAGGAAAGTGACTGAGCACTGGTAGAGTTTGCACAGAGTTGTAGAGTCTCTATTCATGGAGATATTAAAAACCTGACTAGACATGGCCCTGGGCAGCCAGGTCTAGGTGGCTGTGCTTGAATAGGGAGGTTGAGCCAGATGAACTCCAAAGGATCCTCTGCCCTTGAGCTGTGATTCTGTAATTGATGAATGAGTGTCAAATAATAAGACTAAACATAAATAGCTACAAACATATCAATACATCCTCAGGATTAAAAACCAAACAAAACTGAGAGTATCAATGGTATGGTACACAAATACTAGGAAAGGACAGAGAGCAAGATGCCTATATTGCATTAAAATTTCATCTCCCAATTGCATTTGCCTCAGGACACAGTGAAGTTACTGTACATATTCACATGATTTAAAAAAAGACATTCTCTGGCATAAAACTACTCCCTATTGTTTTGTGTTCAGGCTTCTACTTCAAAGCAGAGAATTTATATGGCTACCAGAATTTTTATGATGCAAAGCAATCTGATTTTTCTTTGTCTTGTTCTCAGAAACAACTCAGTCATTTTGGCTGAGATTTTTTTTTTTTTTTAACAAGGCAAACATCTAGTATGAAAAATGTCACCCCAACATTTAAAGACTGTCAATCTATTAACTGCTGAAACTGGGGTCCCTTTATGGAGAAAAATGAAGTTACTATGCAGGTGATACTACCAAATGCACTAAAAATGTACTAAAAATACTGCTTTGGGCAGGCATCATGGCATTCAGTTCCTTCATGTAGCAAGGAGGCTCTTCAGTATAGCTGTAACAAGATTTCTCAGCAAAAATCTGAATGGTAATTAATTCTGTTCAGGATGGAATTAAATAATTCTGTGGGTTCTTCCCCTTTTAAAAACTGGTGTTGGAACTCACTGTAGAGGCAAAAAGACTGGTCCATGCATCTTCAGTCTCATTTTTTGAAATGCTACTGGGAAAAATTTACTTTTTCCCTCTTTTGGAAGTTTTTGAATCTGCAGACTATTTCCTATAAAGAGTGCCGGTGTCGTGCTACTCTGAATTGTGCACATTGCTGCTTACGTATCCTCTGGGATATCAAGGGCTTCACATGTCTTTTTGTTTAGGCATCATCATATCTAGGGATACCAGTGAGGCCGTCTGCAAGATAAGCTTCCTTTCTGGCTGACTTATGCTTTTTGCTGTCTCTAACCTATCCTTAAAATGGCCAAGAAATATAGCTTTAAATTATTGGCATTAATCCAAGCAATTGATTATTTTTAGCAATTATACTGCTACTATCGTTGCCTCCTCCTGTGAGGTCTCTTTCAGCTTGAGCTTGAGTCAGAAAGCAACGAAGAGCAAACAACAACCCTTTCAAAGCAAGAAGCCTCCTTTAAACGTGCCACGTTGCTGATCTTGACAAGCCCACAGAAAAGCATGAGCGAATGCAGGGGAGTCTTCAAGGCCTGCTGTTCATCCAGGCCCCGAGTGCTACGCAGTATTGCCTCACAACAGATTTCCTTCCTTGCGTGCACGTAGAATCACAGTGTGCAAGCTGTAACTTAATCCATGTCATAGGCAGGGTCAAGACAAAGGCTGTGCTGGAGCACTGGGTTGCAGTCAGGCAGCTGCAATTTTTAACAGGAATCAGGGAGTCTTTGCTCAAGGAATGAGGCAGCGTATTCATTACCTTTGGAGCAATAAGACTGAATGCTGAAAGAAGTGTTGGGTTTTGGGGGGGCTTCTGTCTTGGTTTGGTTTGGTTTTTTCATGGCAGTTATAAAATAAGAAGCCAACTGAGATGGAACTGATTTCATGTTGCTATAAAAATAGAGTGATGCTGGATCCAGGCTATAGAGATTTTAATTTTATTTCATTCTGCATATCTTCAGAAGACCTTTCCTCATTTAGATAGCATTGGTATTGGTTTTGTGTATGCATTTTTATTTACTTCTTGAGATAGGATATACAGTATCCCCAAACTTCTTTGCAGGCTAGGAAATATTTCAAGATACTGTATGTTCCATCCCCACCGGTTAACACTTGGTAGAAATCTATCTAGACATTTTCATTTTATTCATTTCACATTGAATAAAAATATAAATGTCGTGTTTAATTCTCAGCTGTGTCCTTTGCACTTCCATATAAATTACAAGCATGTTCTTATGTAGTGGTTTTCTAAAGGGGAATTTGTTTTAAATAGGTGCAGAATTTATAACAATATATATATATTTCTGCAGCATTTTGGTATTTCATTATTTCATTTTTCTTCAAATCAGTGAGAGCATATTGAACAGAACTCTGTTCTTTCAATATGTATTAGTTTAGTAGGCTTGCTTGAATTTTATAGACCATACAGAAATTTGTGGTAGCATTGGTGCTTTCACTCTACAGTGGACCACTTGTCTATATACCTTTTTGGTGTTCTTGCTTTCAGTAAGAACCTGTGTATGCTCAGTCTGCCAGGGTTGTCTGTTACTCATTTTTACCCAGGTTCTCGCATATGTGATTGAGTGAAGAGTTACTCTGAGATTATTTTTACCCCCAGTTCAGTTTTCTTAGGCTGCTATAAAATGGCATGACAATTAAATCCAGACACGGGGGCGGTTTGGCTCTGATTACATGACAGCTTTAGCCATATGCTACTTGGATCAGGGGACTTTTATATTTTAATTGGGTTCTTTTGCATGGCTAAAGTTTGTAATGTCTTCTGATATTAAGGTCATCTTTCCCTCTCCTACTGTTCAGAATACCTTTATAACAGAGCTTTCCTTGACAAGTGGCATGGACATATTTTTATGGGCGAATGGGTAATCAGCAGGAACCTGACTTGAGAATACCTGGAATTCATCAAAACTGCCTCTTACTTTCCTGTTACTTGAAGATACTGCACTGCTGTGTTTGCCTGCGTGCTTCCATAAGAGCACATCGCCATCTCTTAAAAGCATTTGCTCACTGAAGTGAATGATTCTGTGCCTTGTTGTGCCTCTGCAGTTCCCTTTCAAGGGTTTAAATTATTTAAGTGTTTCCGCATGCTAGGTAACTAGCACGCTTTCTCTGGGCTTCCTGAGTAGGAAGGGGGTGTAGAAGTAGGTCGGGTATAGTACTTTTCTTGGTGTCCCCCTCACTCCAATTCAGCAAGTAGGCAGATGACATAAAATGCCTGGGTGGTCTCATTCAAGGAGAGGTAAACTGCTGATCTACGTTGGGAGTGGGGAGGGACAAGTCACATCTGCATTGGGAGGCGCAGACCACTCTGGCCATTATTCAGGGTAAGTGTGTGTGTGTGTGTGTGTGCATGTGAAAGGAGTTAATTCCTTTTAGTTCCTGGATAAATCCATGGCTGACCTCATTGATGTGACAGTGAAATCAGCGGGAGTTCTCATATGCTTAAAAGGCAGGCACATATTAAAGTGCTTTCTCTGAACCAAGGTCACTGCATTGCTAATCTGAACATTCTTCCTGTGATGGGTAAATACCTCCTGGACTCTGAGCATCCTTGGCTCTTGTTGATGCAGAGATTTGGTTCTGTGCCAGACAAGCAAGTGGGATATTTACTGCTGAGTGCAAGATGAATAGTGTTGAAAACGGGAGCAGGAGCCACTGCTATCTTGAAGGTAGTCTTTAATTAATCCTATCTGTTGTATGATAGCGAGGTCTTCACAAAAGAGCTTTGGAATATCTCCCTTGAGTTCCTGTGCCTGAGCAGGGGCATCTCAGCCCACAGAGAAATGTGAGGCACTGGGGAAGCTATTTCTTTCTCCTTGTGAACAAGTCCACGTTGCGAGGGCTGTACCTACTAAGGGAGATGGTGTGGGTTTTCATACTGATTTGCCTGTTCCAAAGATACTGCTGGAGATGTTTATACTGTTACTAGAAAAGCATTTCTTGGATACAAGAAATTTGTAATTTGGAATTAGGGTGGCTGTGTGTGCTGTTGGTGTCAGTGGCTCTTTTTGGAAGTACCTGACGCTCTGAATGTAAGTCTGCCTCAGAACAAAAACATTTGTCCTTCTGAAATATTTTTGAGAGCTCGAAAGCCACTCGTGGCTAAGGGGTGTTTCAGCACTGTTTGAAAAATCACCCCTGAACAACAGTGGAATTTAAATATCATGTCTGGGTTCATTCACAGATTTTAAAACATGAGTGCCTGTAGTGTAGTATAGCATGGTTCAAAGTAGCTTATAGCCAGCTTGGGTATAGAAGCCCAGGTATGGCAGCATGGCGTCCCAAACAAGCTCCTTCGCTTTGCCTCTTGACCGAGTTCTCTACTGCTTCAGCAGGACATATACCAGACAGCTATTTTAGAGCTAGCTTTGATATTTCTTCCTACCTTGTTGTCACAGTGCAGTCTAGATAAACCTTGAGGCTCTGAAACTCTCAGACTACCAGGCTGCCAGGTGAGATGGGTAGGGCACACCTGAAAGGCAAATGAAAGGCATGAGCAAAGAGTAGCTCATACTTGAAAGTTTGCTTCTGAGCAGCATGGCAATTGTGGTCTGTGATCTGACTCTTACCAGGACATGGGGCTCAAGGAAAATAGGGAGAAAACGTGTGGATATGGAATTTAAGCTTGTAGGTTTACCGTGCTCTGCAACCTCAAAGTTAATCTTTACCCACAGTGCATGTATTTTTGGAGGTGCCTCTCCTTTTATTAGTGTATTTGTGTTATGTTTGGAATGAGTGACCTCAGAGGTGGCAGGAAATGTTAAACAAAACTTATTCTGCCAAAGCAATTAATTATCCTGTTTATTGACTGGTAAAGGATGTGTTTCTCAAATCAGCAATGAAAGTGGTAACAGATTCTATGTCCAAAATTTCTTCAGTGAGAAGTACATCAGCTGTATAAACCTTTTTTCTTTCTAGGCAGCTTCAAATGCCAGAATGTTCTGGGTTTTTTGGTTACAGTTACAATTTTGTAATAAGCCTGAGGCTTTTCCACTCTGGTGAAGTAGAGGAGCAAGTCTCTGTGAGCAATGTGGCATTGTTTACACTATTAAGTTCCAGACTCCTATCTCTGTTTGATCTGATCCTTGGTGTGGCTTTACTGATGAGCGAGGAGGAGGCACAGCAAACCTTGAAGAGAGGCAGAGCTGGCAGATTAGGGGAAGATCCCAGCAATCCCTCAGCAGAGCAGGATGGAGTGGTTGTAAACCTGACCTTTCTGTGTAGAGAGCCATGAAGATGGAGGTGCTGACAGCAGCTGTTTCACTAAGACATTTGGAGCCCAGGGATATTTCCTTTGGTCAGATATGGCCTTCAGGGGTTAGACACATCCCCAGAGTCCTTTCTGGCACTTGCTAAACCTCACAGGACACCACCAAAGGGTTAAATAGTTCCACAATGTGTACCTCACTCTTTAATTAGGAAATGGTCCAAGAGCTCAAAGTTCAAAATGCACATGGCTTGAGCTGGGACTAAGCCCAAATTCTCATTGATTGCAGCCTCATATGTTAGTGTGCTGCATCTGCACATGATCTCTTCTCCTTGCCATTTGTTTTCATTTCTTAAAGAAAAATGAAACAATTCATCTACAGAGTTTCACTTCTTTTGTCACTATACAAAGATTTTCATTGCTTGAGCTTGTGTGCTTTCTGGGAATAGCTTGTGACCCACTTTGTAATAGAAACCAGGCCAGTAAAACACGACAAAAATCATCTGTCTGTTTTGCAGCATCTGCCACTACTGCTGGAGAAGCAGGAGAGGTTTCTTCCCAGCAGAGGCATAGATGTGAACTGGTCAGGATGAGCCTCGAGGGCCTGGGGTTCCTTGTTGGCCCCCGAAGGAGAAGCAGAGGACAGGAAAAATGATGTGCAGCTGGGACTGTGTTTTAAGAAGGGGCAGAGTGAGGTTAGGCTGAGGCCACAAAAAAGGAAAGGAGAAAAAACAGTTTTACCAAGCAAACAATAAGTGGTAGAAGCCAAATGCATGGATGGTAAGGGGACAGTCAAAATATCGCCCCATGGCGCCCACAATGTAGGAACTGGGCAAAGTTAAGTTCTGGTGTTTCATAACACAAATCTTTTCTGTTTTCAGATGCAAAAAACCTAAATGTTTCTTCTTTTTCTCACACCCCAATCTTCCACCTATCCTATATTTTTCCTAGGAAATCAAATTATTACTCTGTTTTCAGAAACTTGCATTTAATGAAAATAAAGCCTCCCCTTCCTTTGGAAAATATATTTCAATAAAGCATTTTAGTGCTTGCTGGAAATCGAACAAGGGGTTACAGGAGCTTTTGGGACCTTGTGTTTAAGAGTGGTGTGATTTTGGGGCTCACAGTTTTAGGTCTCACCCCAGAATGAATGGTAGCTTCTGGAGATGACAGTCAACTTTCTGTTTATGAAAAAGAAGGTGGTGATTCTGGTCTCCACCTCTTTTCCTCCCCTGCTTCCAGCCACATGTGTTTACTCCTTCCCTCTGCTGTCTCTTAACATGGCAGGGAGATGAGTCAGGTCATTAACCTGTCTGAAAAACATATCCAACAAGACAAATTTGTCTGTGAGTGTTCACACTGTTCCTGGAACAGGGCGGAGGGTGTGGGGTGTGCAGGGCAGGCCTGTGCAGCTGGGAATGGTGATGAAGAGAGGAGTAAGGATGATCCTTTTGGTGAAAATAAGTTGTTAAATGAGTTTAGCCATCTCACTTAGCTGGTGACTGGGTTGGTACCGTTGGCAGAGCTGGTAACAATTTTCCTGCATCATACAAGGCTTAAGGACAAAGAGGCAGCTTCTTCCTTGGCATAATTCTATGAGCAGAGTCGCAGGAGTTACAGCCAGGGTGACTTTGTCTAAAGTGTGCCTTTTCAGCATAGTCCACTAAATCAGCTCATTCTTGCTCTCTCTTTTGGTTCCTTTATTTGTGGCTACACTGAATTAGCATCTTAAATAAATTGCCATGGGAATCAGAGATGCAATAGCTAGCTTGCTTTCTCTTGTGCATCTACAAACAGTCTATTCATAGCAGTCTTTTCACAATCTCATGTACAGTGTTTGGGCACTTGATCCATATCCATCAAGGGCTTTTGATGCCTATCCTGTTCTGTAAAAAATCTAACAGTGTATATCATACAGTATATCATTGATGGATAGAAAATTTCTAGCACATATAATTTATATATGGAGATAAAACATCTCTCTTGCCTGTCTTGTCACCTATTTATTGCTCCTTGCTCTCATTCTGATATGTTATTTCTATGTTTTATGACATGTGGATTGTAGAAAAGAAAGAAGAATAGACGATTTGGTGAAGCAGGGCATTCTCTGCATAGAGGGCAAGGTAAAAAAGAGCTTTATAGGAAGAGAGAAGGCTGAAAAGACAGGGCTTGTGATGAAGAGAGCTCTGGGTGTGGATCAATAAGAAAGGAGAAACTCTGAAAAGGCCTTGAAGCTCAGGGCAAGAAAGCATGGCTTTCATGGGTATGTAGGCAACGTGGCTGGGATATGGAACAAAAGGTGACCTCAGATGCTGAATTTTCTGTGGAGAACAATGTAGGTGCATTGGGAATAAGATCCAGGCCTGGTAATCAAAATAACTCATGAAATACACACGGTGGATATGGGCAGAGATTTACTTGTTCAAGATGTGGGAAGAAGAGACCTTGGGTTAAATACTGTTGTTAGTACAGGCAGCAGAGGGTTAACTGAACAGGAACTCTGAATAGGAGTGCAGGCAGTGGGGGGTGTATGCTTGGGTGGCAGCTGAGGGAGCTGTGCCATTGCACCAGAACCTCAGGTACCCTTGAAGAACGTGCCTAGTGTGTCTCACTGCGAAGGAAAACGTGTGAACGTGACCCCAGCACATTGTGATGCAGCGATATGTGCCAGAACTCACGAGCAGCCTGTCAGCAGACGCCTGAGAGCTGTGATATGCCTGCCCATCTGAACGAGGTGCTAACTTCAGCATCTGCTTCTGCAGGGGGCTCAGCTCCTTTGCCAGAGCCAAGGAGGAGGGAAATGACTTGTGCCAAGCCTATAGAGTAATGAATGTAGTGTGATTGGACTGCTTTAATTTGCCCCCAGAAAAGGATCTTAAAATTAGGTCAAGGATTTAATACAGTATGCCTGAATCACAGGGTAAAGTATGGGACTGGAGAAAAGCAGAAAGCTGAAAAAAAAAAAAGCATGCTTATAAATCAGGGATGTAAAAGTGGTACAGGAACCTACACAAGCAAATAGTAAAAGCTGGATAGAATATAACCCAGAGCAGGATGCCTGGGGAATGTGAGAGAGGAAAAGGTAGATGCTGAGAAATGAATTTATCAGAAAGGTGAGAGACAAGACAGTAAAAGCCAAAAAGATGGCGTGGTTTTCAAAGAGGATTTTAATTATTTCCAATGCAGAAAAGAGCTCAGAGAGGCTGAGGCTGAAGTACAAAGCATGATATTTATGCAGGGAGTTATAATAAGAGACTTGATGAGACTGATTTTGGTGGCAGACAGACCTCACAGTCAAACTAGAGCCATAGGAAAGTAGGACAGAGCTGGGATGAAATGGGATCAGCAGGTGTAAGCACGGTATTCAATTAACTAGGAACAATTAAATTCAAACAACAAAAGAGAGAGAAACTTGGAGGGGGGGGGGGAGAGGTTGGATCATAGATGGCTGAGGTGAGATCAGAATGAGCTTAAATTTCAGGGAGCATTCGCTCTGTGCAATACCTTTTCTGCCTCTCTGATACGAGCACTGAACTGAATGAGAAGCATTTGCTTCTGTGCTACATTACCTTCCCTTGAAACAGTGAGGGACGTGGTGTGGTGCTGAAGGAAAGGGAGACTCAACACCTCCACTTTTGACATCAGTAAGTTGCCAGATCAGCTTGGTTCTCTCAAAGAACCTTACCAAGTGCCTATGTTGTGTCCATGCAATTTGGGGAGGTCAGGACCAAAAGAACAAGCGCTTAAGATGGAAGTGAAGAGAGGCAATCGTAGAAGGATCAATGAAGGATGGGGGGTCAGGTCCAGAAGGTCAGGGTAAGAGATTTGTGATGGAGAAGGCTCAGTGTCAGCAAACAAAGTGTGTTAGGAAGGATGAGAATAAGAAAAAGGATGGAGAGTAGAAAATTCAGAAACTTTGCAAGTCAAATTTCTTTACAGTGAATACAGGCTAAGATTAATTCACAGGTTTTTTGTTTGATGGGTTGATTGACTTAAAAGGAACAATGCACTGGGGATGCCTGTGGGCGTTCTGAAAGTGTTTGCCTGAATATGCAGCGAATATGTGCTTTTCTGCAGTGACTTCTTGATTTTTTTTCTTTTCCCTTCCGCCCTGAGCACTGTGCTGCCTGGCAGTGAACCGCCAAGCCCCAGCCCTCCCTCCTCAGCCCCTCTTGTTCCCCTGCTTAAGAATGAAACAGACTATCTCGCGCACCCAGAGCGGGGAGAAGCTAATCATTGGCTCGCATTGTGGCTGGCGGGCCGGCCCGCCTCTTCGGCTTGTGCTGACAAGCTGTTTGTGTTTGTGCAAGGCCACCCTTTAACTCAGCCTCCCGATGGCCATCATGGGGCCAACTGACTGAATGCTGCCGGCAGCCGAGTCCTCTCCTCAGAGGCACAGCGGATTTCAGTCCCTGGCACTCCGCGGACTCTATGGAACACTAGTAAGTGGCTTTCTGTCTCCTCCCGGCTTCCCTTGTAAGACTAAGGGCATGTTTTAGCAAGGCAGGTAGGCGCTGTCATTCCGAGCGGCAGCTATTAAAGCAATTTCTTCTGTCTGAAGTAAAAGAGCAGCCACTTTGTATGCAGTGTCATGACTACAAGGACTACACAATTTCAGTCTCAAATGAGACCTTCCTGGGAGGCAAAAGGGAAGAAGTTAATAGGGACACAACCCATTTAAACTTGCCAGGTTATTATTATTATTTTTTTAATATGACTTTAATTAATCTGCATCTCGTTCTCATTTCACCGTTTTTGCAAGGTCATAAGTAGCACTGTTTGGAAGAGTGTGAAAGAGCTAGAAAAGGGATACTATAAAATGAATGCTCCCAAAAATGCTGATAGGTGCTGTCATATTCTAAGACACATGCCCAGCAGTGGGAAAAGCAAAGTCATGTTCAAAGATTGCAGTCCCCTTTGCTGGCTGCTGTTGGGAAATATTCACAGCTCCGCAGAGCAAAAGACTGCAGAGGTAGAATGAGTGTGACTTTTTGTGTCTTTAATACATCCTTTCTAATGTTCAGAATTTAAGTGAAATATCTCTTGACAGTATTCTTCAGCTTAATCATGCATTACAAAGGCTGAGGGACTTTCCAGACTTTCTTTTTCACTCTTTACACCAGCAAAGAAAAATCTTACTGTCCCTGTCATAGCTGGACACCATGCAGAATCTCAGCACTCATCTGTCCCTGAAGTTTTGGCAAGTGTATGTAAAGATTTCATGTGGTAGCTGAGGAGGAAAAAAAAAAAAAAGGCAAATCCAGAGTGAATTTTGATGCCATGTGCTTTTCAGCTTATCTAAGCAGCCCCCCTTGGATGTACTCAATAGGGACATGCCCTGGGAGTTGCACCCTCATCTCTGCTGTGCTGCTTGTGTTTTGGGGCTGTGCAGAGCTTCTGCAGACAGCCCTGATGCAGTCTGAAGACCTTTGGCTCAAACTCTCCTTGCTCATCTGTAATGCTTTTAAGGACCGCATCGTTCAATGAGTCTGGAATTGCAGAGGGGCAGCCGAGCAGTATTATCCGTGGGAAGCAGTGGCTAAGAGACAGTCAGACAGAAAATTCCAAATGAAACTGGTCAGATTAGGGGCAGCTTTTGTACTCAGTACTTTTTAACTAGGTGGGTCTTGATGCTCACTTGTTCAGCTCTGAGACTGAGCCTCTACAGCAATACAGTGCACGTGTGGTAGTATATGAACTATAGCTAATCACAGCAATTAGCTGCTTCTGTGCCAGGCTCTGAGCACAAGCCAGAGGTTTACCCAAGCCAGAGGTTTTCAGGCACTCTAAGCAGTAGATAGTTACTAAGCCTTGATTAGTAAAGATGAAAATGAAATTTGTTGTCTATCGGTTAAGAAAGCAGGATCTCAGTAGTTCAGTAACAGTGAAAGCCATGTGATGTACGTCAGGCATAACTACACACCTAGCAGTTTTTGCTGTGCTCTCTCAGTACATAGTTAGGAATAATCAATGTGCTTACCACATTGTCTCTCTCTTGACTAAAGAAAGAGCTCCCTTGTGCATCACAAGCCCAGCACAACATGGCTTGCTCTGTAGGAGCAGACTGTGCTGGTTTGATTTACAGCAGCATAAACAGGCAGAAGATTAAAATTGATTTGTCTTCCTCCCAGAGAAATAATTTTCAAGATGTATTCACAGCCTTTGCTACACCAGGATGCTGAATCAACATCCTTCATAAAAAACCCTGACTACTCTCAACTGCCTAGGCTATATTTGTACTTTCTGATTCTGAGATGGTAGGCAGTTTGTGAAGACAAAATGATTTGCTAATATTCATTAACTGAGCTTTCAGCTGGCTTGGGAAGCAGATAAGCACATTGTCCTCAATCTACAAAGAGGGAAATTACATCTCCAAGAAAGCTGGAAATAGCACTAAAATCTGCTTCCCGGGGCTGTGTTTTTACTGCAATTCATTTTCTTCCCTGGCTCTGCAGATGCACTCTACAATGGCTGTGGGATCCCTTGCCAACATTTTCCTGTGGCTGAGACTTTAGTCTGCAGACACATCTGAGATGTAGCTATCATTCAGTTATTCAGCAGTTGATGGAAGGTATTAATTTGGGGTTGCCTGCAACCCTGATCTCTAACCAGTACTTTCCAAATACATCTAGTGTCACCAGATTGCAAGGCCTGTAGCGTTGACTCTGATCTATGAGATTTCCCCTTCTTTGCTCTTGAGAATGTCAGACTAGCTCCCAGAACTGATGGATCTCTCGGGAAGGAATGGCTCTCTAGATTAATAAGAGTTTTGAGTTACCAGAACTGTAATTCATGACACTCTGGGCATTTGAATTCTTAGTGAAAACAAGGGTGCTTTTCATCTCAGGGTTTTGGCTTACCTGCAGGTGCTCTGCCAACATATCCTGTGTCCTTGACACATATAGAGGTTTGAGGGCCTGAAAGAAGCAGTGGCAGCCTACTGTCAGGTGTGGATAGAGTTCCTTGTAAAATCACTCACCATCACTACCCAAGTCTTCATAGGGACAGAGGCTGAGATTTGCAAACAACCCCTCCTCAGCCTCCTTGGATAAGTTGGCCTCTCTCTTAAACCTGAATTTTCTGACTAGTATCGTCCATGCTCATCCTCAATTTTCACCAACACATGTGAAAGCTTTTAAAATCTTTCATTGTGGGGTGGTTTGGGGTATTTTTCAGGTCTATTTTCCTAGGTGTTAGATCCTTTCTAGGTAAGGGACGTAGTTGCCACTAAAGTGGCACATGCAGCCTTTTTGATTAAAAAAGAAAAAGCAGCACTCAGAGCTCACGTCAAGCACAGAGGGTCTCCTTCTATTGGGTGCATTTTATTTTGGTGATATTACTCAGAGAAATTATCTCACTTAGGAAAGAAAAAGATTGCAAGGCAGGTTATATGAGCAAAATTTACCCCAGGAGAATAGATGAAGTGTATCAAACCAGGAATTTGCCACAGGGCCAGTTCTGAAGGGTCACCTGTCTCAAATTTAATAGAAAACACAGACCAAGACAGAAAAAGAAGTTGCTACTTTCTTTGCCTGTGGCAGAGAGTGAACTGGAGTGGCTAAGTGGTCTTCAGGTCTGTGCTGTCTTCCATCTGTATCTACTGGAGTCCACTGTTTTCTACAATTTCTCTCCCTCCTGCCTGATGTGCCTGGCCTCCCAGCTAGCCAGCAGTGCTGAAAGAAACAAGCATCAGTGGCGTACAGATTCCAGCCCTCACTGTGCTCTGTTCCTGTCCTGGGAAGATGTTCCCTTGGACTCCAAAGGCAAGCCCTAAGCTTTCTTCTTACAGGGATCACTCTGGCTTACAGAACAGGCTCTCTGCTTTGCTGGTGTGTAAGAGGTGTGGTCTTGCAAACTACCTTCTTTTATGTGATGTACAGGACTGGTATAAAAATAACTGTAGCCTCCAGATAGCCCACACAGATTCTTCTCTCTAGTTCACTTCTCAGGCCCAGAAAGCAAATTGTATCACGGTACCTGCTCAAGAAGGCAGGAAGTATTATAGATGCCACTGCTCCTTCATCCACAAAGCAGCTTTTAAATATTTCAGTTTCCTTCCTTTTTGCCTGTGTAGCTAGGCCAGAGGTCTAAGAAAGCAGCAATTTAAGCCTGTAGCATAAAATGTCCCCTTGCTGTGTTCTGTCCTGGCTGTTGCTGTCTAAAACAATTATTATGGCTGATGTTGGCCTTTCCCTCTTATCACTGCTGGTTCTCAGCATGTGAAACTGAGAAGCATGGTACCCGTTAAGATTCAAGGATTGCACTGCAGTTCCCTCATGAAATCAAATTATACTGGGACTTGCTTTCTGCCTGATGTCTTTTTCCTTACACATCTTCAGTTGACATTTTACCTACCGCTCTCTAAGGTATAGTGTAGCCCCTTAATGTACCCTATCAGATGTTAATGATTGCTATAGCAATATCCTGGCATGGAATTCTGCAGCTCTTACTCTAGCAAAACTCCTGCTAACAGCAATAGGAGGACTGGTTACTTAAGGGCTGAAATGGGGCTGGGAGGATTACTGTCTTTTCTCACATGTATCATGTAATTTCTGCTTCTGATTAGGATGCTTAATTTTAGATTGGTACCTCTGGCCTTCTTTTCAATTAGTTTTTGAATATGTAAAAGCAAGTTGATAGGGTATGTGATGAGGCTAACATTAACTCTGGTACTGCAATGGCTAAGCTTTCAGCACATGACAGTTTTCAGACATTGCATTCATGATGCCATGCCATCTGTCTAAAGAAATCTGCTGCCTCTTCTCCGTTTCCTCCATCATTTCCTTCTGATATCCATTCTCCTCTATCACTTTGGAATCTATGCTAGATACTCAAATATACTTTGGGACCCAGATCTATATCAAAACATTTCTTTGTTTCACAGTGGCTATGGAACATGTCACACTCCAATACACAGGGCTACTGTGGCTCTGACTGCAAAAAAGAGTATACAGGAGTGGGAAGAGATGGTAACATGAGTACAAAGAGCAGGGGCAGTGTTCTTGTATATGTGTGCAGGTATGTAAATAGGGTATTCCTAGTAGAGGTATCTTGTATTCCCACCTGCCTCAAAGCCTTGCCCAGCCTCAAGCCTCTCAGCCTTTCACCCTGGCACTCTGGCTATTGGCGTCTCCTAGCCTGGATCCTCTTATCCCTAGACCTGATCTCCAGCTCATGCCAGTGTGAAGCATCTAGCTCCTCCCTATGGTCTGTGACCCCCTGCCTCAGCCACACAGTTCACAGCCTCTTTGCCTTTCTGTCACTCCTAAAGCTATCTTTTCCCCAGGCCTCCCAGATCCCAGCCTCCTGCATCTCTGTGCTCCATACCATTTAAGATGCTTGTTCTCCCTGCCTTGCAGTCCTTAAAAGGTTCCCCAGACCCCTTTGCTCTTTGCAGGGTTCTCCTACTCTCGGTCTTCCTCACCACAGCCCAGGGTTTGCAGTGTGAGAAACAGGAGGCTGTTTCTTCTCTACAGACTGGGATTTTTCTGTGCAAAGGTCTCAGCATACCTTCTTTTTCTCATTGTACTTGAAGGCAGCAAAGCAGGACAGGTCCAGGGCAAACCAGGCACATACTAATCCTTTGTATGTTGTAAGAATGGATAGCTCCAGGCAAGGTCAGAGAAAGTCTAAGCCAAGAAATATATAAGCATCATATATACTTTTAGGAAATGTTGCCCCTTATATTTCCCATGCCAAACAAAGCATCCAGTATTCAACATGTATCTTATGAACCAACTTCAGGCCCAGAGCTGCTTTTGAACTGTTTGCTGTGATTCTTCATGTGCTTCTTTCTTTGTGTTCCTGGTCACATGGCAACATTTCTGAGTCTTGGATGAATGATGTTTTCAAACAACAAGAGGGATTTGGACACATTACTTTCGGTTCAGAACTTTTTGTGAATGCAGCCATATGAAAATATATTATGTCAGTGTTTCCTGGATATTTGCTTTTGAAATAAAGCTTACTTAGGTGAATGAAAGTTTGTGAAAAACAGTAATACTGGGGCATCATGATTTTCTAGGGGCCAGGACTGGTGGTTCTGAGAGTAGCAAACTATGATTCAGGGAGGTACAGACACGTGAGCCTGGCACAAACTGAGTGTTTGCCACAGAAGTGCTACTTGAAGCTTGAAGTATGATTACAGTAGGAGGAGGGTGGGGTTTACCTGCTGTTTCATGATCTATTTCCATAAGCAGCTTGAGCATTTGGCTCACAGTCTTCTTTCTTCCCCTGCTCTGGTCCATAACACCCCACAGCTGCGGCACTCGGGGGATCCCAGTGAGCCAATTCACAGCACTTGTCTTGCAGAAAATGGATGCATTTTGTCACCAGTCAGTTTTCTGTCAGGTAATGTGCTGTAGCTGTTCACCAGGAGTCCAGCAAGTGCCTGGGTGCAAGGTAAGAAGTGGGAGTGTACAGCCAGAGGAGAAAAGGAAACTTGTGATAACAGTCTAATGTTTGTCTCTTGATAGTGCATCCTCCCAATATTTGCCCTTCCCTGATGAATGCCATGGGGACAGACACATGCGTTGCATGCTGATTGTTGGCTTGTTACTTAAAGAATACAAAGTATCTAGCAATTAACTCTTGTACTGTGGGCTTCAGGGTAGGAAAAAGGGACCACCAGTCCAGTCACTTAGAAGGGAAAAGGCTGCGTGCATCTCTGCCACATCTTTGTCACAGAAGCACCCAGCATGAGATCATGTGCTCCAGGCAAGCCTGCATCCCTGCGGTCAGAGATGTTAGTGAGAGCTGATGGGAAAAAGTGGCTTAGTGCTAGGCTTAATTTCCCTTTTTTCTGGGGACAGCCAGGGGCTACTGGAGGCTGTAGTGAAAACGGCCGTGGGGTTTCCCCAATGATGACATCAAGGTTATACTGCATTACATTTGTGTTTGAGCTGCTTGTTTTCTTTTTGTTGAAAGGAAGTGATAAATTACAAAGCAAGATATCTAAAGCACTGAAACAGCCCAATCCTCATCTGACAGTAGAAGCAGGCTTGAAAGGATTATCACACTATATTATCTCTTTGGAAGATCAGCCGACAATTATGCACCTTTCTGAAGGGGGATAGGCTTTTGCCAAACTCAAGTCACTGGGCACCAGGCTGAAATACAAAAATAAAATCCATAATAAGAGAGGCCAGACCAACTGAATACACGCTGAACCCAGACCCAAGATATTCCATGTGCAGATTTTAAAGTGCTGGCAATAAAATTATTTATATTATCACAGCTAATTCATCTTTAAAAAATGGGTTACTTGCAGTGCCAAAATCTACATTATTTCATTTCATTATCAGTAAGTGAACTGAAGCTTCACCTTGAACTCATCCAAGGGTAGATTTGTCTCAGTTGATCAGACTTGTGGTTTTCCTGTCTGTACAAAGTCTGCCAGCTTGTTTGCATCAGAAGATTCATCAAGGACTTAAACTATGACAGACTAGAAATCAGCATGAACATATTTAAAATCCTGCACTACGTAGTCTACTGCTAAAATGAAAGGTGAACACGTAGCTTTATGCATCCCTGGTTTGTTAATCTGCCATCCTGAGCTATCGTTCAGGCCATTTCACAGATTCAAATTAAATGGCTAGGTGCATCTTCCACCAAACCCAGAGCTTTCACCTGGCACTTTAAACTGCAGAAGAACAGGAAGGAAGACTGCTTGCTTGCTTTATACTTTTGCAATTCAGCAAGCCCAATACAATCACACTAGACTAGATGGGAGCAAATTCCAGGCCAAGAGAGATACATATTCTGCCACCTACTGTGCATCACAACCTGTCTGCCACTGTCTGAGGAGCAGCACTTTTTCCTTGCTTTAATGAACATGCAATAAGGTCTAAAAAATCCTTTCAAGAATCTGCATACAAATCTGCATCTAATCAATAGCTAAATTGCATCCTGCTCTGCTCTCTCCTACTAGCACCATTAACATAGCTGATTGTGGTGAAAATTTAGGGTTGTTTTCTACTTACATGGAAAATAACAGTGTTGTTTTCTAGCTGGCATTTGAAAACATTCTAAACAGAAGCTTCCATTTTTCTGAGAAGGCAAATTGCTCCTAGTGGGTTGCTTTCCCTCTCTGTTCTCTTCTTTATTGCAGTCTTTGCTATGTGAAGCTTTTTACAGTAAATTTTCTCTTGCCATGAAACTGATGAATATCTTCCATCTCCATTTCTCCAGAAAACTAACATCCTTCCACTAGATAGGAACATGGGGCTTGACTGCCTCATAATTCATGAAAGTGAGCATCAAATGATGCCTTAGTAACATCCAGATACCCAGGCAACAGTGAGGAGACACATAGCCAGTCTGTCTGGAAGTAGGAGCTGTCTGTGGACTGTAGGATGCTGGTACCCCACATGAATGACACAAAAGAGGAAATGAAGAATTGAAACGAGGAGAGGAAAAGTTGGTGAATAAGAACAATCCCCAGAGCATTGAAATGAAAGGTCATTTAAAATCAGCCACCTCTTTCTGAATCTTATATTTTCTTGACATTTTCCTACAGAGTTGTTATTTTTGAAAGCAGCCTTTGGTATAAATGGACTGGGTTTTTTTGAGACAACAGATATATTGAAGAGTGCCTGAGAGATCAGTATGAATTAAGCAATTTGTTCCTCAAGGGGAAAAAACATGAAGTCAGCATGAGCATCACAAACTGAAAATGGTTATTTCTACCTACTCCCCACTTTAACAGCATGTCTTAGGACAAAAAAAAAGTTCTTATTCCAAAGATAACAGCCATACAATTTGGCCTATACTGTGATAATACAGTGGAGAAGAGAGCCCACATGTCCAGCAAACCACACAAAAGCTCCTCTGCTGTATGCCATGAAACTACTTCTGGCCACAAACCTGGAAGTCTGGTCCACCAGGTTCAAGTTCTTTGATTTTGTGGAAAACATTAGTACAAGCTGTGGTCAGTTCACCCCTCTTGTTTACTAAGTGGGAGAAGAGTAACTCAGCTGTTATCAAACCTTGTTTCCTGCTGTTTCAAAAGAAAGTATTTGCTTCAGCTGATGTCTCTGCATTTCAAGTGTTTTAAACTCCTTACTCCCTTGATGGGAGACTGGAAGAGAGGAAAAATGAGGGAACACAGGCCAACGGTGCACAACTGTGGTAGCAGCTGAGCAGTCAGGCACGTGAAATCTCTTCTCACGTACCTCTTGCTTGCGTGGGGTGCTCTGGTGCCTAATAATACAACTGAGCTCATGTGTAGCCTTTTCCAGTGTGTGACTGGATTGTATTTCACACATCTGGAGAGCTGCCTGTTTTCATTAAAGCTACAGAAATATAATACCTTTGAGATCTCTAGCATTCTACCTGATGTGACTGACATTACCCAATGGGTTATACAGTTATTGGAAGGAATTGTGACAGGACAGGCAGAAATGCACACAAAAGCAATTTGTTCATAATTTTCACATTTGCTTCTACTGATGAGAGCCTTAATTTTTATTATTTTTTTAATAATCTTTAAAAATATTTTAAAGTAATTATTTTAAAATAATTTAAAAAATTTTTTAAATAATGTTTAATAACATTGACATCCCCAGTCCATCCAGGGTCCAGGCACAAGACAAGCAGTCAGCACAATCCTAATTGTGCAGAGATGAAAACCTGAGCAAGTAGCAAGGCTGGAGGCTTTTAGGCAGTGTTTACAATGGTGTTTTTATTTTGTCTATGACTCACTGTACTGATTCACCCATGCTTTAGTGAAACCTGCCTTGTTTTTAGATTCTCACTGTTCAGAGTAAGATTATTCCCAGTAGAAAAGCTAAAGCTTGCAGAAGTCCTCCAGCAAAGCTAAAGACTAAATAAAACTTGATATTACAAAGGAGAAGAACATGCAGATAAAAACTTTAGTTTTAAGCAATGGCAATTTTTTTTTATCCACTGTAACATTGGTTTCCCTTTTTTGGGTTGGGGCAAGAGGGGAAATAATGTTCTTCAGTACTGACTCAAAAACCTTGAGGTGTCAAAAAAATATAGGTGACCCCTCAAGACTTGGTGCTGGAATTTAATCAGGGCAAGAGACCTTTAAATAGCTGAAACTAGGGACTGAAAATGACTTAGAAGCTTCAAGTCATGGACTTTCACAGGGTGCTTTTCAAAATTGTGTTTCTCATACTTTTGGTAAGTTGTTTATTCTTGTTAATTTAGGGATCTGGTCACCCCAGAGATTTTCTGTCAAGTTACTGTCCACAGGCTCTGCCTTATTAGAGGAAAAAAACCCAACCAAACCAACCCCAAACCTCCCAACACAATAGATTTGGTTCCCACCTGGAAGTATTTAGAGGATGTAAGCGGATCAGCATTCACTTCCCTGTTTATAAAACCCAGGTTGTTCTAAAGGACTTGCTAAATTGTTGAACTGTTTCAAGTAATGCACTGGGTTTTTTGCCCCCCCCTTGCAGAGAGGCTGTGTGAGCTGGGAGGGAGGGAGGGAGGGCTGCTTTGCTCCACAGCGGGTGGGGGACCCGGCTGCCGCTTCCCGAGTGGTGTGTGATGCTCTGGGCTGCCGGGGGCTGCCTGGGCCAGCCGTGGGTCATCTGCTCGCGGGAGACCGTCCCGGCATGGGGCTGGCTGTTTATTTTCAAAGCCTTTGTACCTCGGGTTACTTGTAAAGCTGATGCTTGGGGAGTTCTAAAACTGGACTGGTTTGCCTGTAATTTGCAGCTTATGAAAAGCAGACGGATGACTCTGTGCTCTGCAAGTTAGTATAGGGATGGGAGCTTCTGACACGAGAACAGCATTTACAGAAAACACCGAGTTAAGAAGATTCAGGCTCAAGCTAGATTGCTTCTTCCCTCCCCCCTCACCCCCCCCTTCGTCTATTTTTACTGCATCATTGGTATGTGTCCAAGGAAAGTCGGCCATATCATTCGGAAATACAAGGGGATAAACTCTGGACTGTCGGATCTCTTCAGGCTGAGAAACTCCAGAGTAAATGAACTGGGAGAGAGAGAATTAAAAGGAGAGATTTCTTTAGGTGAACTTTTCTGGGTGTCTGCTCTGCCAACAGCAGTGCAACATACCGAAGAACCTGCAGCAGTCCTTTCCCACCGCCTTCCCAAAGAATGTAAGTCACCCTTTCGCACTCGTCTCTAACTGCCCGTGTGCTTTTTCTGCTTTCGAGTGTTTAGTGAGAGCAGCGGCTTGACGGCCAGCGAGCTCCTGCCAGGAGCTCTGCTGCGCGTGTGGGAATCGCTTTGTCTGCCTTCCTCTTCTCCCAGGCAGGGCTGTGGCAGGGAAGCCGAGCGGTTTGACACCGCCGCTCTCTGACAGTCGTCAAAGCTCGGCTCGAGATGGTTGTCGAAACCTCTAAAGCTTTTCAGCGTTTGTGCAGAAATCGGTTTGTAGTTGGCAGAAGACAATAGCAAATGTTCTGATTGAACTGCGTGTGTGTCGGGCTTGCCGCTGGAGCAGGCGTTTCAAAGGGGATTGTGTGATGCTGCGTAAACAGGACAGGATGTGACAAGGGAAAACAAATGTTTCCTGCTCTTTAATATTTAAAAGAAATAATTGAAACAGAGCCAAGGGGTTTGCCTAGGAAAGGAATAGTGATGTTTACTCACAGCAATAGAACGACTCTGTAAATCTGAGAGGACAATGCCAAGGTCTAATTAGGAGAGAGTTTACTACTCACGGGTGTTCAGGGTTTTTTAAGTCAGCGGTTGGCATTAATGTGTCCTGTTCTGTTGTGCTCTTGCAAAGAGTAACTTGAGCCCTTGCCTCGTGTGTAGCTCTGGGTAGGTTACTTAACCTTGGTTGATTTCCCCCCCTTTCAGCTTATGTCACTATTTTAAAGAAGCAGTCTAGGCAGACTGTCAGGCAGATTGAAAGGTTTAAGTAAAACCAAGAGATTATAATGATAGCAGGCCAGGTAATATACCAAGAGTAGGACAAAAACCATCCTGAACTCATTCATCAGAACAAAACAATTACATAAACAGTCATTTATATGGAGACAAATAAGAAAACTGTGGTCAAAAGTATAATGGCAAAATAAATAGTTCTTAGATAAGCATGTTGCATAAGACAAGTTGCTTTCTGTTCCAGCCTTGGATTTTTTTTGTCTTTGAGGGGAATGGTTTTATCACCTGGATAGCAGTTCTGTTACCAACTATTGTGATATAATCATCAGAACTTTGTTTCATAAAATTCCACATTGCTGCTTGTGTGAGAACTAAAATAAAACTGACCAGCAATACCAAGGAAAGCTTTTAGACAATGTCAATATTTGGAATAAACTTGAGAATATAAACTGTACAGCTTAAAATGCACATTAAAAGGTTTAGTTTATTAAAATCTGTAAAAACTTGTCTATTTTAAAGCTAGTCCCATAATCTTCTGGAAGATTGACAAATGATATCTAAAGCCTGGAGTTGTTATAGAGAGAAGGTACCAGGAAGCTTCTGTAGCTTGTCTTAGGACTAAGCTGTCCTAATAGAAAACAAAACCATCAGAAAGAGGAGGCTAGTCCCTGTTTCCAGAGGTTTTCTGGGGGAGTCATTCTGTTGGCTGCTGACACAATGAAATAAGGCTTCTGTGCTCTGGCCCTTATCCAAAACTGCTTACCATAAACCAAAGGTTTCCTCAAACTTCACAGCAAAGCATTTGACATACTTGAGTTGTGAAGAAACTCCTGGACTGTTCTGGACCTGTAGTGACCACAGTTTGGCTACAAAGAACAGCTTGGGATTCTCTCCATTGAGGGCTCATTTCAGTCCTTGACATTTCATCCTTTTCCATGAGAAATGGCTTTGATACACACTGGCTTTCCTCAGAGAGAAAGCTAAATAGAACTTCTTTGTTGCTTCTAGGAGCACCACTGACACATGCTGCTAGAGGGCCAGAAGGAAACATGGAGCGGCTTTTATGACTGAACCAATTCTAGATTTGCTTGCAGGGTTTCTGGGAAGAGGGGAAAAAAATAGAGATGGAAACACTTATTCCAACCAACTGGGGAAAATATTTTGGTTTCTTTGTGTAATTCAGACAGGGAGACAGCAAATGTATCATGCCACATACAGAATAAAAATTAGAAGTGTATGTGTTTAATGGGTTAGGGTTAATGGTTTTTTTCTTAACTGTTGTTCTTTTTCACAGAAGTTATTTTCCATGTACTAACTAGAATATGTAGGAGTTCTGTGAAATCTTGGTTTTGAGGCTAATTTTGAGACGAGTGGTGTCCGTGGCCTGACAGCACACGTGAGTGCTGTCTGTGTTTCGCACATCCAGCAGCATGCACAGTGTTTGTAAAAGTAGAGCTAACCTGGACAGGGATGGCAATACTGCTGGGGAATTTCCCCAGCCTGTGAAAGCAATCTTCCCCTGGCAACCCCAGTTTTAGCCTTTAGGTCAGGTTATTTACTGGAAAATCCCAGATAATTGTTGCTTGAAGCCATTGTGAAAACATGCTGGGCCTGTCTTTGCCTGATAATGGAATTTCATTAATTCATAACAAAACTCGGATTTGGACAGCTTATATAAACACAGCGGTGCTCCTGAGTCTTTGAGGAAAACTGAGGAATTAAATGCACTGACAAGCTTTTGAGTGTCCTAATGCAGAGAACAAAGTGTTGTGCATTGCTACAGTGAAGCTGAAATTTAATCATCTGCATGAAGTATTAAACGTACACACAGTTTTGTAGAAACATGTAAAACTGTGTCTAGACACACGAACTATTTATACAAAACCAAAGGCACGGTGCATGGTAGGTTAGGAGAAATCCTTGAGCCAAATCTAAGGCTATTATACTTGATCAGTTGGCAAGAGTATTCTCTCACTAAAATTAAGTGTGCCTGAGTATACAAGTGCAGCTAGTTCAAACTGTTTGTTTATCTGCAGCAGCAAACATATAAAAACTTAAGAGAATAAAATCAGTTTATAAAGAATATTGTTTAACACATCTGTGTTATAGAAGGGAATAGCTCATCAGATTAAAATAGCTGTGTTAAGGGCAATGCACTGTTCTGTATTATGAAGACCCATTAATTCAAAAGAATTTACAAACACACTGAAACTTCCTACACAGTGGGGTTGGTATTATTTTTTTTTAAGCCCTAAAATTTTTCTCCTAGAATTTTGCCCACCTGTATTTTGCAGAGTAACATCGATGAACTTGATTTTTTTTGGTCAGCTTTCAGAGACCAAGTTGAAGAAATCCAGTGACTGACAGGTTCAAACCCACTGTTGCAGACCCTACGTTTGGTTGACACTTTCAACCAAAATTTGATATGCTATTTCCAGAGACTGTAGGTTGAGGTTATGTTATTGCTGATGTTTCTGGGTAAAAAATAAGGGGAGGGGGGCTTCCTTGGTGTGCTGTAAGGTTTGTGTTACCAGGTACCTGTAATGGAAAGAGCTACTTGGTTGCAAACACTTAGCAAATGCTATTTAGAAGAATTATTGTTCTTTGAGAAAATGTGGAAGATTTCTTTCTTTTCTTCTTCATTTTTGATCAACTGGAATAAAGGCTACCTTCCCCTGGACAAAACACAGCTTGACCTCTGGAGAGATGAAAATGGCATTTCATGTCAAACTTTCTGAATTGTTTTATTTCTATAAAGGCCAGTTTAAATAACTGAATATTTATGGTGTAAAGTGGTATAAATAACTAAGCATTTATAGTGTAAAATTGTAACATTATAATAAATAATTACATAAACTAACATTAAAACCGTTTGGGTTTGTTTTCTACCAGAGACTAATTAGACATTTTCTGTCACAGGATCTGTAGACGTATCTTGGCATTGCATGTAACTGGTAATAATCACCCCAATAATTAGGGTGGTTGGCTGCATTTGGATTGGGCATTGCTTATTTTAAAAGGTGAATTTAGCTGGACGTCAGTAACTTAGCTTTATCACAGAAACAGCAGTTTTTAACTGGAATAGCATCAAGTGAAATAAATGGAGTAACATACCACTGCCGTATAGTGTGTGGGGACAGCCAAGGTTCCAGTTGTCTGAGAAGTCTGCTGGCAACA
Source organism: Laterallus jamaicensis coturniculus (assembly GCA_022605575.1). Classification (NCBI taxonomy): domain Eukaryota; kingdom Metazoa; phylum Chordata; class Aves; order Gruiformes; family Rallidae; genus Laterallus; species Laterallus jamaicensis. The sequence continues at coordinate 32,032,069 of JAKCOX010000005.1, forward strand.
AGGCAGCCTTCCCACTTGCCAGCTGGTCTTTAGGGCAATAACTCAAAAGCAAATCCCATTCAAAAGGAAGAACTGAAACAGCAATGGGACTATAGTTCTTGAGGTGGTGAACAGATAGTGTGGCAGGTAAAGGTTGGCTGGCTCCATCCGTCTTGCTACGAGTTAGTTGCAGCAGGGTTAAAAGAGGCACGGCTAAATTAAGAAGGAGACTAATCACAGACATGTGAAAAATGTTAGCAGCGTGTATTCTGGCACTTCTTGCATTACATGGTGACCCTGTTAACACCAGCATCAAAATATATCCTGTATAGCTGCTCTCCTACAATAGTTTACAAAGAAACTGCTGCTGGAATGGCTGCAGTGGCATACTGTTAGATATTAAATCTAGGCTGTAAGAACTGTAAGAATGTGCCCTGTCACTAGGAGATGAATGGCTTTAAAAAGTTCTGTAATTTGTGTGTCCCCTATATGTTCCCTGGAAGAATTTTGGACAGCTCTGTTTTTTATGGTCAGCATTTCTGCCCATATGTCAGTAACTCACAGTTTAAAACCTCCTGAATGTTATCAGTTTTGGAATCGTTTTAGGTGCAATTAATTAGGTAGAGATGGTGGACTCCCTCTGTGGAAGAGGCATAAAGATTGGAGTAGATCTTTTGATCAAGTAGTACTTTCGATCAAGTTTTAAGTGCATGAGATTCCTGGTCAGCAATCTGCCTGCTCCTAATCCAGTATGGATTTATTGTTTTCAGTGTTATTAGTCTGCCTAAACATGTGCATGATTGCTTTATTTCTGGGTGATTTTCTGTTCTTTTGTCATGTACAGCTGTTTGCTCTGTGATACCATGAGCTTCTGCTGTTGATACTTTTTCTTTCAGTTCTGTAAATGTGGAGTGACAAGCCTTTTCCTGTTGGATTTTTATGAGTGTTGAATGCTGTCTTTGAGGGTATACCTTCAGTAAACTTGCAATTTGGAAGACTGCTGTGTGTGGAGTGTTGGCTTAAAGAGTAGGTGAAAGTTTTAGTCTCTGCAAAGATTTATGCTGCGCCCACCTCCTTCTATGTCAACATGTAGTAGAAACTGGTTATTTGTGAGCTTGAAAGCATGTAGTATCTACCAGTGGTGTTTTGTGAAGTGCTCAGGAGTTGATTTAGCAAGGAAAGAGCAGTGGCTGGGTTATTCTGAGCTACAGAACTCTGTGTAGTGTGAAAATACAAATACGGAAAGATGCTTCCGCACCCTGTGCAGAACAAAAGCCTTCCAAAGCAGTGATGGAATCTTGAGCAAACCCACTCTACACAACTACATACTGAACAACAACAGAAGGACTGGACTGAAAAGACTATGCTGAACTTGGAAATGTTTTGAAAAGATCCCAACAATTATGTTTTTGTGTGCCTCTCAATGCATTGGTCTCTATAGTGGTTCTTGGAGAGACTTAGTATGTGTACCACATTTACCTCCAGCTGTATTTAGCCCATGATTGATATTGTCAGAGAGTTCGCATACTCTATGAGAACAGGACTTCCAAAAGAGCAGATTCCACCAGGTTCAGTGATGTCAGGTGTCTTCAAAGCCACTCTGGTTCTTCTGAGAACAGCTATATGATATAAATATTGTATATCAGACAGTTTACAAATTTCTCAGGAACTAAAATGAACAAAAACTCAGGTCTGAGGAGCAAGCCTTTTCCAGCATATGTAAATTGTTCCAGAGGAAAAACTGCCATGGTTTGTCTGCATTAGCACTGTTGGGGTTTTTCTTCCTTTTACAGTAAAGAAACAGTATTTGTGAAATACCCTTCTACAACTTTCTCTCCTGTAATCCCTGTCTTGGTGGAAGTGTTAATGTAAACCTTCAGGGATTAACTCCCACAGGATAAGCTTCTGCAGGTAGGTTTGTTGTTATCTTGAGAGCAGATTAAATCTGATATTTAGAGCTCAAGCAATTGTCCTGTTACTAGGGTTGAGAAATCTAAGGCCCCAAAACCAGGTAGAGTCACAGCCTAATTTCATATCATCTGAACTTTTGTTGCTCTGAGACACTGCTATGCTAGGGGCTAGAGTACAGTCTTCCCAATGTGCCTGAAAGGCTTGATGGACCCTCCACAAAGAGCAGGCTCTTCAGTTACTACCTAATTCTTAGTCTGCTCTGTGTAGTCTCAGGGACAACTGGTCTTTCTACTGCTCAGAAAACATTTTTTAATAAAGAGATAAAATTAAGTGTTGCACCATGAAGACTTCACCCTATTTATCAAATATACCGTGGTAATTTTTTGCCTTGCATCTAAAAGAGCTAGAAATTAATTTTGATGTTGAAATAAAAACATGTTCTGAGATATTTCACGACTAATTAAAGATTAATAATTTTCCATTCATTCACAAATGTAATCCTTTACTTAAAACCTATCAGTGGAGATAAGTGCAATCCTTTATTACATAGAAAACAGAAGAGAGTATGTAACAGAAGACTGTTTTAGAAGAACTGTGCTACATATTCTGTGTAGGCAGAGAACCCCCTCATCTCTTTGCTTCCTTCTTCTAATTAACTTTTTTACTATTAAAAAGAACCAGACTGAACCACAAAACCCAGACTAGACTGGTGCATGCAAAAATGTTTGTAAATAATAAGGTGAATTTGCAAAAAAAAAAAAAAGAATAGTTCCATTTCCTGTGCTTGCAAAGTCCAGAGTTTTGTTTGTCTTATCAGAAGCTGACACATTGTAGAGTCTTGAATACAAGCAAGTAGAAGAGCAGGAAGGCTTCTTCCCATATTTAACTCTTGGGTTGGATTTTTATCTGTGCTCCTGGAACGGTGTTGGCATTTACCCTCTGAACAAACGTCATATGTTTTTGCAAAAGTCCTGCTCTGACGATGTGCACTCTCCAGAGGAACCTCTGATGAGGAAGGTGGACAACTCTGAAGTAAGGAGAACCAGGGTAGCAGCTGAGGCATGATTTCCCTAATACCTCTGCGGAGAAACAAGACAAGTGCGACCCTTAAGGAAATATCGCTACAAGTCTCTCTGGTTTTTCTTAGGGATGAAGTAAAATTGAAAAGGTAAGAAGTGGAGAGAAATGATAAATCAGTATTGTATTCACTAGGAAAGGGTTTTCTGCTTGGGGTGATGACTAGTCAGTCTCTGTTGTGTGTTTTCTTTCTGTGACTTGGGAATGGGTGTATGGCTAAAGGTACTCTGTGGCCCCAAGGGGCATTCTTCATGCAACGCTAGTTGACAGGGTATAAGAATAGATCAGACATATCATGGTACTCTCCAGAATGCTCTTTCATATTCAATGATTTGTGCTTCCAGTTCTGCTCCTGGTAGAGGTAGCATCTTTTATTTTAAAATCTTTAATACATTTATCCTCTCTGAATTTTTCCTTCTCTCCTGGAATGCCTGTAAAATATTAACAAGTACAGCATCCTGGGGTTTCACAGCTCACAGGATGAAGGAGTATCCAGCACGTTATTGGTAGCCTTACAGGAGGTTTCTCATCTGTGGCCAATAAAAAGGAAGAGTAAAAGGCAATAGATTACAAATTGTGAATAAATTGTGAATAATATTCATCTCAGAGTACAACATGTTCCACCTACCAAAAACCTAGAGATTGCTGTTTCATCGGGCTTCCAAAAGCATTTAAGTTATTTGAAATACATCCTAACAGCCCCTCACTGTGGTATCTGAGTTAGAGATGAAGTTCAGTACCTGAGGTAGTGCAGAGTCTGTATGTCCTAATTTGTAACTGGGTTTCCATTAGGACTTCTGTTATTTTTAACAGCAGCACCCGGAGCTTGCTGCTTTACATATACCTCTAATGGGGTCTGTCGTTTATGAGGTATAACCTGTATCAGTAACAGCATGGCACATCTTGCCACAGTCATCACAAGGACTGCTTCTAAAGTGTCAGGCAGTTCTTCTAGCTGCTTACAGAGTTTGCAAAGGGAAGAGGATGCTACTATCTGCTCCCATTCTCTGACTGCACTAAGTTCAGGCTATATAAGTTACTATCTTGTGCTTCTTTCTTTACAAAAATAGTCCTTATCCAAATTAATTGCTGGCTATTAAAATTTATTTCATAGTGTAGAAAGGTGCTTGGTGTCACAAGTACAGTTATATGGCCTTAGTTGAATTGAGTGAGGTATTAAGATACGGGTTACTTACACTTGTACAGGTTCTGTGTTCTGTGTAGCTGGTGCCTACCACAGTGGGATGCTGGTACTTGGGAGAGATTTCCAGGCGCTATCACAATCCAAATGGTAATGTGGCTGACTTAAGACAACATTGTTCTTAGCTCTCCTGATGCCAATGCTTGGTATCCAAGTGCTTTTTAAAATTTAAAAATACAACTGCATTCACATGGGTATTGTTTTCTAGACTGCTTTTCATGTACCTATAAATGTACTGGTTTTCCTGTAAAGGAAAACGGATGCATTTTCTTGTAGAAATGAATGTTCTGTGCATCCCAGTTCAGCTTGGGAGAGTCTGAAAATTGTGAAAAGTGGTTTTACTTTCCTCCCCTTTCATCAGCTCTTGCTTCCCAAGTTGTGATGTCATTTAAAAAGATGGTTATTCATTCAGGAATGAGAGTCTTCCAAGAATGAATTTTTGCAGATGTCTGACCTACGTCAGTGCTGGGCATTTGCTTGCCAGCAGCCTGGCAATGTCCCTGTAGGAGCCTTGGGCATCTACCCTGAGCCTGCCCTGTGTGATGAGAACCTTGAAGAGATGTCTAAGAGAAAGCTTAGGAAAATTCTTTTTGGAGATGTAGGATAAAGGAGGACACCTTTTACTACTGCTACTCTACACAAGCTACTTTGCAGCTTGTGTCAGGTGTAAAATCAGACACAAGCTTGAGGAAAAGGCTTGAGGAAAACCTGGGCTGAGACAAAGCTGCTGCTCTGCGAAAGGGCCACTAGGACCGCGGGGAGATGCAGCCCACTCAGGGGTATGGTGGGCTTTGCGGTTGGATGACCCCACCCTGCTGTGGCTGTAGTGGAACTCCGCTGTGGAAACACGTACTGGGAGTCAGTGCGTTTCTGCAGATAAGGTGCAAGATATGGGAGCACTTTTTCTCTGCTGCAGAAAGGTTTCAGTTTTTTCCCATAACAGCAGTTCTTTAAATAGGAGCGTTGGTATGCCATCAGCCAAGGAGTGTCCTTGCTGAGGACTGGAAAGAAACGTTTACTGGGTGAAGTTCAACCATGGGGTGTTTCCAAGTTTTGAGCTGGTGGAGCTGGCTACTGCTAAGTCAAACAGACTGACCCTCTGAGCACGGAGGACAGAGCGCGGCAGCCCGCACGCTCAGGCTCTGTGCACTTGGAGCTCCCCATGGGCACGGTAGATGGCTTTTGGTTACAGCTGCTTGGTCAGTTCAGCTTCCGTGCCTACAACCATTGTTAAAACTCAGAGAGCTCCTTTTGCCAAGGTTGTTCTGACATTGTTTCTCACTCTTGCTGGTGCTGCCAGACTACCTGCTGTATGCAGCAACGTGTTTGCCTACTCCCTGTGAAAGGTCAGTGTTGCGTTTTTGGCAACATAAAGAGTCTGCCTGGGTAAACCTCTGCCTGCTGCTTAATGCTTGAGCAAGGTTTTCTCTGAAGCCAAGGACACTATAAATGTTCAGCCATATCGCTGTGTTTTCAAAAGATGTTTTGGTTTGGAAGAAGACAGAATCACAGAACTTAACAGAAGGGGCAACGTTGCTGCTGGGCTCTGGGCAAGAAAATGAGGTGGGTACTGAACAAAAGCTACGGTAGATACAGAGGTGCAGCGACCAGTAGTTCATCTTTTAAACAGTGTAAGTGCTGCAGAGGATCTGAGCCTGAATTCGGCCTCCTTACAGGCTGGAGTGGGGCTCTTCCTGCCTTCCTCCTCAGTCCCTCTCCCAAGATGTTCTTGGCAGAAACCATACCTGAACCTGCTTAGGCACTCTATCTGCTGTGTGCTGACAGGAATTCCTTTGCTTTCTGCCTCCATTGTTTATTTTTTCAATGCTTACATTCTGCCTGCTGTTTCTTGCTGTGAAACACCTATTTTTTTTTCTCCCAGCTTCTTTTCCATATGCTGTAGCTACTGAGGAGTGGGATTTTGAAGAGTTAAGAAAAAAAATCTAAAGAGCTAGCAGTCTCTAAGTTAATTTTGTGAAGAGATTACGTAGCACATGATGATTGCCAGGTGCTGCCTTCTCTCTTGCCACTTTGAACTTCGTGCCAGTACGAAATCCTGATGAAGTGGAATCAGAAGCAGGCTGTTGACCAAGCCTTTGCAGTGGTACAACAAGTAAGTTGCAGTACCTGATGTGTATCACCTCACCCAAAGGGAGAGCTACGGAACTCTAGCATCAGGTGGAGATGCAGCATGGGGCAGATCCAGAGGAGTGTGTCAGGTGGGAGCGGAGGGGATGGTCTCAGAGCAGTTCAACCTTCACACTCAATACCAACAGCACCGAGTATTTGCTGTTTGCTTTTACTTTTCTTGCCATTATTCAGTAACTCTGAAGAAAGTGCCTAAGGCATTTTTCAATGTACCTTATAGGTAACAGTATGTAGAAAAGGGCAGGGAGCTCTTTCCAAATAGATTCCTGCTCATTCTCCTGCTTTTTTCTGTACCAGCTGTTACCCTGTGCCTGGAAGGGTTAACAGTGATTACTACGGAATCTCTGTGGAGTGCTTTTATTTCAAGTAGCTTTTCAGAGCAGATGTTTGTGGAAGCAGCAGCGATTTGATGTGGAGTTTTAATTATTTGTCAGTTCAGCTTGGTTTTATAAAGCCCTAACAGAAATCTGTCAGCGTTAACAAAATAGGGAAGCCTAGAGAGTCAAAAATCCACAGTTGTAAAGGTGATGCTAACAGCACTACGTAGTTAATCAGGGTAAGGGGTTGGCACAGATGCTCTGACTCATTACTTTGGATGGCAAACGTACAATCTAAAACCCTCTTACTTATACTTCCCCAGTATCTAGCCTCTGGAATAATTAACTGGACTTACCTCACTGCAGGTATTTAATTCTCACTGAGAATATGTAATTTTATTAAACATGGAAAGGGCCTTAAATGACAGCTCTCAGGCTGCCATTTAACCAGTTATGTGACAGCTTAGTCCTATCACTTCCCTTGGTGTGCCATTTTCCCCTCATTTCCTACTCTGAAATCTCATTTGTGAGACCATTGGCCATTTGGTTGGGGGTTCATGGACTTCCACTGCAAGCACTCAAATTTTCCTTGTATGTGCAGTAAATCCAGTGTGCTCCAATTGTGTTGGAATGTATTGTGCAGGGCCCTGAACTCAAAAGAGGTCCTGAAAACCTCGGACAGACGAATATCCTTAAAGTAGATGTCGCATCTCAGTTGAGTGATGACTCCTATGAGCTCTCACCTGCCAGTCTTGGTGTGTGCAGGGCAGCCACCAGCAGGTCCTCACTCCATCCAAGGACAGGACAGCTGGGGATGAGGTCTGTGGGGACAGAAGCAGGACCGTTACATCACCAAAGGTACTTTGGGTACTGCAAAGGCAGGCAGAAGTTGTGGGGATGGGAAGAGAGAAGAAAGCATTATATGCCAGCCATAACCCTTCCCCCCTCTACAAATTGGAGTATAAAGCATTAGGACGTTGATGTCTTAGGGCCACCTGTGTATTTCAGGTGTTCGCCCTGTTGTAGGCTCTGATTACAGACTGAGGAAAGGAAGGAGGAAAAAGCAACAAACCATTAAACATGTAAAACTATTAAGCAAGTCTTTCATTTATAGTAGTGGCTTCTCTTCCTGTTATTCCTGTGCCTTTAGCAGTTGAAAGCTTTTAAAAGAAACCTAATTCATGAACTCAGCCTCTGACAGTGGTATGGAAAGTGAGCTCACTGCCGTGCAGAAGAGATGCCAGAATAGAGACCTTGTTTCTGGTGACCATAGTGCCTGGCCCTGCTACCTCACAGCAAATCCCCCAAAGGGGAAAGAGAAAGAATAACACAGAAGGGGAGAGAAAAGCAGTTTGTGTTTGACTTGCAACATCAGTGCTAGAGACAGACAAGGAGTGCAGTCCCATCAGCCAAGCTTGGGCTGGCTGAGCAGGGAGGCCAGGCTCTCCCAGCCTGGCTGCAGCTGTACTACAGAAGCCACAACTTTGGCAAGCTGAACTAAGGTGTAAGCAGAAAGTAGAAGGAAACAGAATAAGGCAGCAAAGGCATAGGAGGATGGTGCTGGGGGAGCTGGGAAGGTCTCCAGCACATGAACGTTACATCCCAGGCAAACCTTTCAAGTTCTCTGCCTCCCAGGCTATGACAAGCCATGTGTTTGGTCACAAGCTTTGAGGAAAAGTATGTGCTCCACTGGATCACAAGATATGGGAGTGATCATGGCTCCAGGCTGTGGCTGGTGGAGAAGAACTAGGATCTAGCAGAGTTTTTTTGGGGGCAGACATGCCCTCCAGCTACAAGCCACAGAGCTGGAGGAAGCTGTGGCTATTCCCAGCCCATGTGAGCCACCACCTGGGCTACTGGAGAATGGGCAAACAGGACTGGAAGTTGCACTTGCTTTCCAGGAGCTGCTGTGTCTGCATGGGTGCACATTAGCTGTGAGGAAAGGTTAAGGTGCCTCCATTGCCACTGTCTTGTGAGGATGACTAAGGCCCTTTGATTCCTGGCGTGGGCATGGTCCTGCAATGACAGAGCTTGGTTGTTTCACCCCACTTGTTTACCCGGTGCCAGGGCCAAATCAAGGATGTAGAGCTGGGTGATGGCTGTAACTGCCCATTCTCTACTATATTTATGTTCCCAAACTAGCCCTCTTTCCCAGCACGTCAGCGTTGGGTAATTGATTTCTGGTCTCTCCCACCTCGTATTTTCCAGTCAGTCTTAATTGCCAGGACTGTATTAGCTGCCATTTACTTTGGGCTAACCCAATAATCTTTTTTCTGCTGACCTTAAAATCTCTTTTGTGGAGCAGGCTGAGTTACACTACCCTCCTGGCAGTCAATTTATAGTAGAGGTTTCAGTGCAGACCATTAATCTTAACCTGGAGTGTTTGGATGACTTATTTAATATTAGGGAAGGTTATATCAGTATGGTCTGTAAATTAGCTGTGTGTTTTTTGGTAAATTACAATTTATGGTCTCCCTAAGAACGTGAAGTCAGGGTGTGTTTGGTACAGGGAAAAGACTAAGTTATTCAAAACCCATGACACTTGGCATGATAACTGGGGCTAGATCACTCTTCCATGGCGCCATGATGATGGCATGAGCTGTGTTTTTTCTTCTCCAGAACTTCACTAGTTAGCAGATAAACCAACAGCAACAATGAGTTACAGTACATTTCTGAGGGAAAGTAACCTGTTTGGGGTTTTGTTTGTTTGTTTGTTTGTTTTAAAGACCCACAAAACCAAACCCAAGCACATAACAACAACCCCCACTCCCACCTTGTAACTCAAAAGACATACCCATACAATAAACCTATTTGAAACAGGCTGGTAGTAACTGATATGAGGGTAAAGTGCAAGGTTGCTCCCTGAGCTACGAGTCCATTTCCTCATGCTATGACCCTGATACTGTCGCACTTTCCTTGCCACAGTACCACAGTTTTGTTCTGTCCAAGAAGCAGAAATATTTGCAGAATATCAGCTCATTGGCAGCAGGCAGCTCCTCAGAGTTAATTATAAGAGAACTGCACTTTGAAGCAATCTCTCATTTGGAGGTGTAGATCCCTGAGACAGCGGCTGCAGCTGGGGCTCCTGCAGTCTCCTTTGACCATGAGGTACGTGATGGGATCGGTTCTCATTTAAGGGGCATGTAGTCCTTACTACTCATGATAAATGGAAATAGCGATCTGAGCGATACTTGTAAGTCTGTTTTAGTGGATGACAATTTGATGCTTGAAATGAGCAAGGAAAAACAGGACACTAAATGATGCCTGCATGCTTCTGAGCCTTCCACCTCAGTTCTGGGGGTGCTACTCCTGAATTTTCTCTCTTGATTTTTTTAATTGTGTCTTTCTTCCAGTAGCAGAAACAAAAGGCCTTGGATCTCCTTGTTGTGGGAGTGAAATATGTTGCTTGCTCTTTGAAATGGGGGTTCTCTTGACAGTTAAAAGAAAGCAACACCAAAAAAAACTCCATAAAAAAACCCAAACAAAGCCAAGCAACCCCAATCAAACATAAAAATAACTCTCCAAAAATTGCCTGAAATCCCTGGCCTTTTTTTTAAAACTGTGAATCCTGCTGTGCAGATGTGTGCTGCTTCTGACCTGCTGAATGCTGGAGCTAAACTGAAACATACCTTGTTCTCCCTCTCACAGACCTCAGCACATGTTGAGGGAATCAGAGGAGCAGATTTTTTTTGGGGCACAAGCACCCAGAATCTTAACATATGCACACACGCTGCCTGATGTTTCATTTCAGGTTATAAACTGGATAACAACATGCTTTTGCCCTGTGGGCATTACCCAGAGAAACCCGGCTGGATCTGCCCGATGCATAAAACCAATCTGGCAAGATAATTGCCAGGTGGAAAGTAAACGATGTACACAAAATCTGTATTTTTAACAGGGATTTAGATTACATTTCAGGCATGCTAGGTGATTATTAATACTATTTACCTCACTAGTGCAAGAACGGAATAAACATTATATTCTGGAAACTCTGTTTACAGAGTTTAGGACGATGTTTTAAACTCTTAAACTATCTCTGTCCTAATTAAATCAGAGTAGCACAGGCAGCATTTAAACCTCACATTTTTTCTTCTTGATGCAAATGGACCTTTGTGTCCTTTTATTTGTGAGAAGCTTTGTTAGCCTCAGTTAGCTGAAATACTTGCATATGATTTGTTTTGTCAAAAGAAAAGATACACTGTATTGAGAGATGTAAATACTACCTCGTCTGCAAAACCCACCAGCTGTTACACTGGAAGACAAAGCTAATTCTATGTTGCTTTACTTTAGCAGCGTCTGTGTATTCACCAGCATCTTTTTAACAACCTTCTCTGCCTGGCTGCAGAATACCAGGCACCCAATTTCTTTTTATTTCCTTTGGTAACAGCCTAGTAAAATCTGAATTGAGCTGCAGCTTTAAAGTCTTTTTAAACAAGTGAATGGATGACGATGGTGCACCTCTGCATTAATGTTTATACAGAATTTGAACACTGTTAGCTTTGATTCTCCTGTTCCCCGAGCAGGAGCGCACTGGTTGTTGCCTTAAATATTTGACTTGAGTCTGAGTCAGGTCAAATCCGCAGCTCTGTAGTAGAAGAAACTGCTGCTGGTTTGTGTGTCAGTAGCACAGCTTTCCGGAGAGGTTCTTTGCTTCTGCTTTACACATCTGGAGAGACAAAGAGCGTTCGGGGGTGGGCCTTTGTTCTTGCTGAAAGTTGGAGCAGGGGAGAATGACGTTCCAAGAAATACCCCAAATCCTGGAAAAACCATGGCGGAATCATTAAGTGTTGATCTTTCTCTCCTTTATAAAACGAAAGTGCTTTCGTTTCATCCCTGGCGACCGTCCTGGTAATGGATGTTACATAATATTTCCTCTCCCCTTCGGAGCTAAACCCCTTTTTCCGATGCGTGAGTAATATTTGCATATGTATTTCCTCGCTGCATTGCCATGCCGGCTGCACAGGGGTAGCTGCCTCCGCCTGCTAATCCTGTAATAACATTCTGGTGACCAAATTCAATGGCCCTGCGCGGAACAGCTGATTGCTGAGTAGGGAGGAAAAAAAATAACCCAGCGAATCTCGGCGCAGCTCTCTGCTGCATCCCTATCCCACAATCCCTTGCACCGTTTGCTGCAGTCTTTCTACACGGGCTGAGTGAGAAAAAGATGTGCTAAATAAAGATTGATTGGGTTGAATGCCGAAGGGGTCTCCCACTTGTAAATGACCCGGGGGAGGAAAAAGAAAAAAAAAATAAATTCATGACGACTTCACTGGGCCTCCTCTTATTCTTCCGTTTTTCTTTCCACCTGCCCTCTTCGTGGAATGGAGCATCATTCCTTAGAGCACAAAATCTGTTGTGCATCTAATAATGACTGTGCTGGGATAGGGATTCTTGAACAGTTTTCCGCGTGAGGCTTGAAATATTAACAGATGATGGTTGGTTCGTTTGGATTACTGTGGAACTGCAGCTCCGTCCCTGCAAGGATTTTATCCTCAGCACTGCACTGATTAAGCTATTTTTCTACAAAGATGGGTAGGTGTAAAATGCTCAAGTTTGCTCAGTGTTATTCCTGGTGGCTGCTGCTGGGTGGCTCCTTCTGTTTTGGTCCCTGGTCGTTCATTATGCTTCTGCATGCTGTAAGAATGAAGAGGGTCGCTGTGTTTTAAACAAGGCACCGAGCTGGCTGTAAGAGTGGGAGAGAAAGGAATGTGACTTTAGCTTATCAAGCCTTTTACACAAGTGGACTGTGTGGTGCTTATGATTATGAATTTGCTCGATGTCTTCTGTATTGGCTAATTTTGGGGCGGCTGGTAGCAACGGCTTCAATCTGTTCTTTATTCCTAAGGGCTGGGGACAGGTGAGAGATGTTTTAAGGACTTTTAAACCCCAGCTTCCTCAGTCCTTGAAGCAACGTTATTGAGGTTCCCCACCCTTTCTTAACGGCTCTGCAGGCCTAACCGTTCCTTTGGAAGCGTTGCCATTGGAAACCTATTCATTCATAATACATGAATAGACCCTCCGGATCGTGAGTGCGGGTGATGAGAAGAGGATGAACAAGCTGCACGCAGTTTGTTCTCCTCAGGTCGCACTTTCAGGCTACTTGCAGTTCTGGCTGGGTGGAGTTCAGGGATAGCGGTGTATCGGCAACAGGGAATTCTGCTCTGCTAGGAATAAATCCCAGGAGCTGAACAGACAATTGCAAGTTTCCCCAGTGTCTTTTTCTCAGCCGGCCGTCGGAAACTAAGAGAGAATTTGGTAACTTGAGGAATTCCAGACCTCGTTTGAAGATACCTGCAGAAAGGGTGCATTTTCCTAGTACAGGGCTGCATTTCTCTGAAACAACTCTTCCGGAACAGTTACTTGCTGTTCCCTGGAGGGTTTTTTGCCCTTTTCTCATACTATAGGGAATTCTTTCCATATGGGTGGGGCTGCACCCTGACTCTCCTCCCTGAAGGCATGGATGCGGAGCAGGGCAAAGCTTCCCACTCGCCTAGAGAGCCATTGTTTCCTCCTTTCTTTGCTCTATACTATATCCTGAATGAAAATCAATGGTCGTATCTCCAAGCAGAAGGGAAAAAAAAAAGCCGTATTACTTGGAGGGGGATAAGGGTGTGTGTGTGTGTGTGTGCTTGAAAGATAATCTCTGAGCCTCAAAGGGGGGTGACAAAGGGTATATACGTTCTGCTTTTGATTTAGCAAACCCGAACTGGGTATCCAATGCGTGCTTCTCGAAGATAAATGGGTGGGGTTTTATGTCTTGTTTGGTGCAATGTTTCACAAACCTTTGGCCTTGCATGTTTAAATTACAAAGCATAAATACAGAGAGTAGTGATTCTCAGACTTCTTTTCAAAGCTCATGTTTCAGCTCACTCTTAGATTGGGAGGCACAATCAACCTCCGAAAAGAGCTCTGGTAATTTCCAAGCTCAGAAGATGCTACTACTGCTACTACAAAAAAAAAAAAAAAAAAAAGAAAAAAGAAAAAAAGAGAACGTTTTTCTTGTAAACATAGAGGTGCTTTGCAAAATCTCCTGCTGCTAATACATCTGAAACTTGGGTTGCTCTTTTGAGGAACTGGTGCTAGCCCTGCAGCAATTACAATTAGAAATTACAAATTAGAATGTAAGCTGGCTTTGGCCAAATTCAACAGGATTGTCTACAATCTCCAGTTTTTCCTCAAATTGTATAGTTGCTTTCATTGAATCAATGGACAGAACCATCCTTCTAGTAGCTGTATCACATTCATCAAAATTGCATCAAAGGTGACATTGGCTCAGGGAAGCTGCAGAATCCTGGAAATCCCATACTTAAACTTTTTTAAATGAAACACTTGTGTAAGAAGTTGTTGTACTAGGTACTGGCCAAAGCTGGAAGGGTACTGATGAAATTCCACTTTCAGGTGCATGCTTTATACCTGATTTATGGGAGTGCAGGGGATAAATGACATTTACATCCTGCTGTGTTCCAGGCAAACCATTAACTATTAAAAGCATTGATTTCTGAATTGTCAGTCGTTTTGTTCATAAGAAAAGCTTAAAGTATGAACATCTGAAAATTAAAGTAGCTGCGATGAGCTGTGTGTATGAAACACTACAAATCACCTGACTTTGCAGTGAGGTTGAGAAAGTGTAAAAGGCTAAAATAAAGATCAGCAGAAATCATGAAATTTTTTTAGTCAGCAGGGGTTTCCCTTGAGTAAACCCTATTGCTGGTGTAGCTCTACTTGATGACGGAAAGATGAAATAACAGAAAATATCTGGTTGCTAGAGACCTTTCATTCAGAGACCTGACAGGCAGTGTTCATTTGAGACCTATTCTTTCACATCTTGAGTACTTTTTTTTCCTTAATATTCTGGGTGATTGCACTGTTCTTAATATATCACTGTCCTTATCGAAGGACACTTCCTGCTCCTGATTATCTTGCTTATTTTGTTTGTGTCCCCACCCCTCGCTTTTGGGTGGGATGTAAACACAGCTGCATCAGTGGTGAAATGGATGTCCTTTTGAAACAGATCACTGAAGTTCCCGATGTTACTGCCAGATGCATGAATACACTAATGCATACTTGAAAGTCGGCTCTTCCTATTGTATTGTGAAAGCTTGGTATTTTGGTTCTGGTTCTTGTAAAGCCATTTTTAACTCAAGCTTTTAGAAAAAAAAAAAAGGGTGTCCTAATTGATCTCCCAAGGTTCATTGTGTGTGATTTATGGCATTTAAATAGGCATAATTAACTTGTGTTTGTGAAATATTCACATTTTATCTTACTGTGGGGAAAGAAATGAAAAAAAAAACCTGAAGCAAATGATTAATCCTGAAGTTACACATTTTTGGGTCATTAACAAACCTGGTATTTTACAGGTATTATATAAATTTCTAACTTTGACAATTCCATTTTTTGGAAAAAAAAAAAAAGGAAACAAAAGGCCCTGCCTTAAATGTTTTCCATTGAATTACATGTCAGTCACTGCTGTTGGGTATTTTAATTGTGAATAACTTTATGCTGCTGTATTTGCTAGCACAGAGGTGATTCCCCAGGAACCTGTTATCAGGGAAGTCAGCACAGCGTGATCTATAATCACTGTCATTATCCTAGAAATAGCCAGTTACTCATGTAGTAAGTAGACCATACCTGTATGGCTAAATACACAGCTTGTGTACAATGAATACACATGAGTTCAATGCTGCCAGGTTAGTGTGCCATGCATTCAGCACAGGAAGAAGATCTGACGTAACACTGCTGATAAAGTGCTACAGGTCAAGCAAACCTCCGTGGAACGGAGCAACCTTGGAATGAGCTTAATCAGCACCGAGGCAGGAGGTTTGTCATTTCTGTCTTGGAAAGCTTGAACCACCTTCAAGCCAAATACCAAACTGGCTGAAAGGGATGACTTAAAACTGGGGTAGAAAATGTTTATGGAAGAAGTTACTGCCTCAGGAGCAAACCTGCAGTGAAGGAGCCCAACTGGGCTTGCTGCTCACATGAAGAGGAGCCCCTGTTTTGCTGTGAGTGTGGGAGGACTGGCAGAAAGTGTCCTGCCAGAGATGCTGCAGTTGGCTACCCAGGGACTGAGCCTGCGCCTCCCGCCAGTCCAGCTGCTACAGATGCTGATGGAGAGGGGATGTGGCTGGGCCACCCAGCCAAGGGCCTCTGCTTGTCACGTTTTTCTAAGCTGTTTTGGCAGGCAGTTTACTTTTCTTCCTTCCTTTTCATCCCTTGTTCTCTTTCCACACATGAACTCTGTTGGCTATAATCTGTACCTCCTGCTGAAAAGACATCAAGGTTTTTCTCTCCCTGTGCCTTGTTCCAGGACAGGAGGCGTTACAAGCAGGATGTTTGTCTAACATGCCATTCTAATTCTATCAGTCAGTAGATCTTTCCTTATCCTTTTAATTTCATGCTTTTTATGCCAAGGTTATGAAGAATCTTCAGTCCTGTAAGCATGATTGTTACTACTCTTTCTGCCTAGAATGTCATTTTTCCTGCATTTATTATTTGTATTCATGTATCCTTCATCCTGCCGTTGCCAATTCTCAGCAGCCATCAGTTGCCTCTTCTTTGCTTGGTTTCTTTTATCATGAGGCTTTTCATTTCACCCACCTTCCTCCTGTTGCTGATGCAGAATTTGAGCAATCCTTTCTCAGGGGCTGGCTGGTTCTGGAGGTTCCTCCTTGGGGTCTTCCTGGAGTCCAGACCTACTGTGTCTTTGGCAATACCGGCACTGATAAAGGAAAATAATGTCAGGTGAACCATTTTCAAACACTGTCAGTGACACAGCTGTTTGGCTGGTGCAGTTTCAGCTTCAGCCTTTTGCCAGTAGTACTGTAGATGTAAGAAATCCCATGTTTGTTAGCAATGGTGTGAACCTACTGCTACGAGAACATTTATTATTTCTTTAAAGCCAGACAGCTCTGTAACTCTTTCAGTCCAGGGGCAACATGCCTTTCCAGAATGCCTGCTCAGACAGAGGTGCTATTTTTGGTGTTGTAGACTTGTCTGACTCCTTCCAAGGCTCTCATCAGTGATAAACCATTTTAGAAGTTTAATTCTTCATTATTTTGTTTTTCTGTGTCAGTATGAATTCCTGTATAAGGAAGAAACGTAGGTGACTTAGTTGTTGATTTTGTTATTTCATGAAGTTTATAAACCATTTATCTTCTTTCTTTCCTTCTTTTCTCCACCCACTTCAGCCGTGTGCAGGGTAGAAGGGAACAGGACCCATATGTCAGTGGTCTAGGATGGCCAGTGAAGGCTCCAACATCCCAAGTCCTGTGGTCCGTCAGATTGACAAGCAGTTTCTGATTTGCAGCATATGCCTGGACCGTTACAAGAACCCCAAAGTACTTCCCTGCCTGCACACTTTCTGTGAGAGGTAAGGCCTTTCCTCATGCTTCTTACCAAGTGTTTGTGTCTTGCAACAAGCGTAGAACACTGCATCCTTTAGTGGATGTTCTTCTCTTTACTTGTAAAGGTCCTGCAAAGGCACAGTAAAGTCCAGGAAAGCTGGAGATGTACAAAATGCTGGTATTTGGGGCAGGTAGACAGAAGACACAGCAGTGGAATATTTGGAATATACTGCCTTTATGCAAGAATACATCATAAGGAAATGCAGTGAAACTAATAAATACAGTAACAGCAGTGTGAAAAAGTGATGGCAGTCTGGATTTGGACCTCAAATTAATCGTCTCAAATTTATACTGATTATTCTATAATTGGAAACAATAAAAACCTTTCTTTGTTGATTTGCTAAGCAGAGAAATAATTATCCCATCCTGTAATGTCCAAGGGTGAGACATGATCTATACATTATTAATAACCAGTGATTAAGTGTCTTCATTATTCTGCAGCTTGTTTGACTGAAATGGAAAAACTCTGAAAAGAGATGTGATAAAACAGCAGTCTGCCTCCTGCTGTATTCAGCTGGATGAGCTGAAACACTTAGTGATACATCAGTGTTGTTTCATCTGTCAATTGGTGGACAGAATGCAGCATCTCCAGAAAAGTTACCTGAAGAATTGTTGGTTAGAGTTCTCCATCTGATGACAGGATGCAACCCTGTGGATTCTATACTGAGTAGCATGAGAATTATGGTAAATGGTATTTTGTGTGAAAAAATAGTTCAGGAGATTTCTTAGAATTGTGGTGTGCATATTTAATTTTGCATAGGGTGCAAGAAAAATTGGGGATCTCTGAGCATGTCAGAGGAAACTGTCTTTCATAGAGGAATGGGAATCCCAACTCTACTGAAGTCAGCAGTGAAACTTTCACTGAAGTCAGTGAAGTCAAGATTTTCACCAACGTGTCTTAAGTTTCTTGACTTCAGCTCATGTGTAAATCCTAAGGTCAGCTTCTGGTTTTCACTGTAATCCTCTTATGCTGAGCTGGTTATGGAGAGGGGCTGGAAGAACTCTTCTAGTGTACTGCTGATGTACAAAGCCTAAGCTCTGCTTTCACAGAGCCCTTACTGGGGGTCAGGAGGAGTGCTGCCAGGGGAGGTTGAACAATGGTGCAAGTAAAGCCTTTGGAAGTTGACAAGAGCTGTGTAGCTGTGCGAGGTCAGGCTTTCTTGGTTGGCATCTCATGTGGCATTTGGTGTAGCACTGCTCTGCATAAGAACTGCATTCTGCAAAGTTTCTTGTGCTTACGGACCATACTGAATTGCCAACATAAACTGTGATAGCCTAGGGCATGTTCCTCTGGGTAGTAAAGAGAGCTCTGTTGATTCTGGCTAACAGAAAAATAACTTTCCTAATTGAAATAAATGGAAAAATTTCCATTGGTTTCATTGGGACCAGGTTTTAGCTCTGAAACACTAAACCCACAAATGCAAGTTACTGAAGGAGATTCTATTGGAAAGACACAGATCAACCACCGGTTCGTCAGTTAAAGACACAGGCTCGAATACTTGAGGCAATAACTTGATGTCTTTCAAACTTCATCAGATAGTTTATCATTTTTACCGTCCTGTGAACAGGATGCAGTAGAGGTCTGGAAGCATGGATCCATTCTGCACAAATACCTCAAAGGCAAGTCCATAACCCTTATAATGATGTCAACTTACTGAACCTTTTTTCATGTGGCAGAGGATAAAAGATTTAAAGGGGAAAAAAAAAATCCCCTTACCCACTTTTACTTCTGAAGCCTGGTAATATACATTTCCTTTTTACAAGTAAGGGTAACACTATTTCAAACCAGTTCTTAAACTGAGGAGAGAGTATTTTTCCATTATGATGATATTCTGCCTCTCTCTTTCTCCCCTTCCACCTTCTTCCTCATAGGTGCTTACAGAATTACATTCCAGCCCATAGCTTAACCCTTTCTTGCCCCGTGTGCCGCCAGACGTCCATTCTACCAGAGAAAGGGGTTTCTGCACTCCAGAACAACTTCTTTATCACCAACCTGATGGACGTCCTGCAACGAACGCCAGACAACAGTATTGAAGAGTCCTCCATCCTGGAGACTGTCACTGCTGTTGCTGCGGGCAAACCACTCTCCTGCCCCAATCATGATGGAAATGTAAGTGAGATGGACTCCAGAGATATGTGTAGCTACTTACATGTACTGATTGGTCTGTTCTGTCAGGGATATTTTTTTCTAAAAGGATAGTGAGGGAATTGGAATCGCAATAGTTCCTTGCTTTTATGTCAACAGAAGACAAGTGCTTTTAAAAATTAACACAAATGCTCTTAGTGGAGCATCTTAAAGTAGTCAGGCTATTATTTCATCTTACCCATCATCTTGGACAATAGTGTTTTTTTGCACATTTGGTGAAAATTATTGTCCTGCAAGCACAGAACCTTGTGCTTTTGCCTCTCTGGGATGGGCTTCCATAGCTCTCTTGCTTATGGAATCAATTATTGCCATGGGAACCTGTGTGATTGTTTAGGCATATGTGGCATGGACCTTATAAGCTTAACTGGCCTGCTTACTGAAGCAGCACCAAAAGCTATGTGAGTATATTAACATGGAGCCAAATAAAAGGGCATCCAGGATGCTTTGGGTCAGCACAGGCTGGAAACAGAAAGCTTCTGTTTATCCGTGGTGGTTTGTGGTCTCATGTATCAGCCCTTCGTGGTTGCTTTGTTTTTTTCCTCCATCTCCTTTTTTGCCCAGCATCCCCCCAGATACACCCTCAAATCATATCAGTGTATTCATTGGTAAATACCCCAGACTGTGAAAGTATCCCCAGATTATTACAAGCACAGGTCTAACTCTGTTTACGTCACAGTTTTCAGTGTTAACCTTTGTGGCTTCATGGTAGGGATGTGAGTTCCCGTCTCATAGCCAGGCTGTACATACACCACATTGCAAGGCTGAGCAATGCTCTGTTGTAACCCGAATGCTGTGCTTCTATGCAAGCCAAGAAAGATATGCTAGTATTTTAAAAGAACTATCTGGGGACTGGTTTAGTTGATACTCAGTTTAGGTACATCAGTTGTATGGGAAGAATTCTGCTGACAGGTAGTGATGACTTTTACAGAGGAGTTCCCTCTTCTTTACTGACCTGCAGGAGTTAGGTGGACTTGTAGAACTGATTTGCTCTGCACACTGATTAATGAGTAACTGGTGTAACTTTCTTAATGTCTACTGTACCTATGTGTGTTTAGTGGTTACTGATTAACACATTCCAGGTTTTTATTTGCATTTTATTGGCTCTTCTTAAAATTAATCATAGTTCTTTTCAGATATAGCAATGGTGATAGGGGCCATTTGCTTGTGTAATGCAGAAAAAAGGGAAAATGAAGATGGGACTTGTTTCACATTTTACATTATCAGTTGGTGACTCTTTGTGTCTGCTTAGAAAAAACTGGTTTGCCTGCAATTCAAAATGTCACCTTATACCTCTCTGAGAATTGTGTTCTAGGGAAAGGTGGATATCTAAGTTCTCTAAACCACACTTATTTGGCTTGCCCTGCACATAGCATGCCTTTTAGGATGCTGAGTAGGGTGTGATGGGAATATCTCTGTGCTTCAGTAAGTATCTGAGAGCGTCGGGGACAGGCTGAAGATGACTCTAAAGCTTTGTGGAGCTAGGAAACAAAAAGTGAAATTGTACACATTAGTTCTTGTGATGGGAGGAGATGAGATAAGCTTTGGGGAGAGCTACTTGAGGCTGGCCAGCTGGGGCTGGCTGAAGGGCAGGGTGCTGGGCACCTTAGGCGTGACCTTTGCTGTCTTTGTGGGTACACAGGGCACTGTGTGGCAAAGTGCCTGGCTGCTACCAGCTTTGCTGGGGGCTACATGGAGTGAGAGAGGACTGATATGGTGGCTGGAGCAAAATGCCTTTGCTGAGCCAGCAGTCACTCTGCATTGAATCCTCTCCATTAATTTTAATGTATTGCTTTGGGTAGGGTCAGACCCACTGTAATTTTACTATCAAGGGAAAAATGTGCATCAAGTGTGTTTACTTAAATATTGCCATGTTTCTTTGTATTAACTTGGGAATAAGTTTCTGTTTAAACATTTTTATTTTTCAGTTTTTCCAGCCATGCTAGATTTAAGCCTTTCTGATTAAAATCAGATAGAAACTGATGTGCTGATATTTTCTTCTTGGCTTGTCTGTCTGCTTGTAACTTAACCTTCCTCAGGCCATGTAGATCAGATATTTCCCTTTCCAGTTGGTCTCTTATTCCCAGCACTTATATTTTCCACACGTGTGTGTGCGTGTGCGCTGTTCCTTCTGCACACACCCTCTCATCCTCTGTTGTGTGTGTTCTTATGAAAAATGAAATTTAGCTTGCAGTATCTTAACATGAGAGATGGTTTCCTGTGCTTGAACTATAAACAGATGCTTCCTCATATTCACCCAACACAGAGCACAAACATATGCTCTTCTTAAATCTGGGTAGTAAGGCACATATGTTATGGACATTTTGAACCTAACTGAAGATTCTTATCTTTTAGCTACACATTAAAATAAGATTGGGTTTATTCTCAGTTGCTGAACACCTGCAGCTCATAATGGATACAAGCATTCTCATTTGGAAATAGCTGTCTACAGTCATTTAGGGGTAGGTACAACAGCCAGGACAGGGAAGGCTGTGAAATTCTAGGTCTATTACTTCATAATATGCAGTGAGTGGTGTAGCCTCTTTGCAGTCATGCATAACAAAAAAATCCATGTTTGATTTTTTATTTGAATTTGAAGTGAAAACGAGCCCGGATCCATGCTTTTACAGGTGCTGTGCATTTTCTGCTTATAGAGTGTAACTAGAGAGCATACCCAATATTAAATTAAATGCTAGTAACAAGAGAGCCTGCCTTGTCTCTGACTAGCTTTTTTCTCAAAAGATCACAGAATAGCTGGGCAACTTGACAGGTATCAGATCTTGTCTAGAAAAACGTTTCCTGAACTTGTGCAGGTGTTGCTTACTGACTGTATGCTATTCCCAAGGATAGCACCTACCTATCCCTGATATGCCGATGGAATGACTTCATAACATACCTTTTAAACATTGTTTTTTCTCCTCACCTCTCTATTTCCCACCATGTCAGTTACTCCTGTATCTCATTAAAGTCTAATCTGATTTTTACTGTTGTTTAGGCCTGGCTTGGTCTCTGCACAGCTCCTTACATCTTCTCACTCCCTTCTCCAGTGGCAAAATGCAGATGCCTGCAGGGTTTTTTTCCTCTTATATGTGATTCATAGAGGCGCTGTGACCATCGCCGATTGGCTCAGCCCTGGGCGGCAGCGACTCTGGCCTTGAATTGGCCGATGTTTACTTTCTGAGGCCCGCAGAGAGCTTCTAGCTGTTTCTTGCAGCAGCCATATTTGCAGCCCCCAGTTCTCTCCCAACACCCAGCTACGCAAAACTGTGATGATTGTACTCTGTAATATTCAGTGTTTCACTGAGTGTGCCATCAGTGACCTGGACGAGGGGGTAGAGTGTGCCCTCAGCAAGATTGCTGATGATACAAAAGTGGGAGGAGTGGCCAACACACATAAGGCTGGGCTGCCGTTCAGCGAGACCTGGACAGGCTGGAGAGGTGGGCAGAGAGGAACCTAGTGAAATTCAACAAGGGCAAGTGTAGAGTCCTGCAACTAGAGAGGAATAACCCCAGGCACCAGTACAGGTTGGGGGTTATCATGCCATAAAGGAGGGCTGCAGACACAGGAGTCCTGGTGGACAGCAAGATCTCCATGAGCCAGCAGCATTCACTTATGGTCAAGAAGGCCAGTGGTATCCTGGGGTGCATTACAAAGAGTATGACCAGCGTGTTGAGGGAGGTTATCCTCCCCCTCTACTCTGCCCTGCTGAGGCCACATATAGAGTACTGTGGACAGTTCTGGGCTCCCCAGTTCAAGAAAGGTAGGCTAATACTGGAGAGAGTCTAGGGGAGGGCTTGCAGAGATGTACCAGGGACTGGGGAGGCAGAGAGATGAACTTTTGACACTCAATCAAAAGAAATAAATTTTTTGACCATATGAAAAGCCATCAGATTTTCCTAATAAAATATTCTTCTTGCTGGTTATTTCTGGTTGCAAATATTTGAAGCCTTTGAAAAGAATTTATGTCCTAAACTCTGTTAAGTCATTTCCTCTATGCACAGTAAGGTTGCATCACATGCTAGTGCCTACCAGAGTAACTGTCAGGTCTTAGAGGGTCTTGTACTGTGACACTGTTAAATTCACAGTGACTGGACTGGTCTAGGATTTATTTTGAGCAGCTTTTAATTTTTCTCTAAAATGGCTTACACCAAATGGCCAACAATTGACTAAACTCTCATCATGTGTGAAAACCGTATCTTGCGAATTGGGGTAAGAGGGAAGAATGGGAATAAGATGGAAAGGGGGTTATCAGAGGAAAATCCCTACTAACGCTAATAGCCACATGCAAATCATGGTTCTCACTCTTCTTAATTCTGAAGATGTCTCAGAGCAGCCAGCTACTCTGCATGGTGCTGCTCACCAGAAAACAACCAGTTCTATACAACCATCTTGTTGACCAACATCTTCAGCACAACCATTTTTGTGCAAGAGGTTCAAGTACCAGAAGCATTAGCTGAATTGTTCAAGAGTCTGGTGCTATGCCCTGAATGTAAGAGAGCTGCCAGTGCCTTGCTTTGAAGCATAGACTACAGGCTTCCTTATATACTTTTAAGTATGAAATGCTTTTTGCTCAAGGACTTCCTAGCTGTAAAAGAAAGTCCTATGCTGAATTTGCTTATATCTGCATTGTTTTGACTAATGTATGATTTTTGGGCACAGCACTTTTCTATTTCTTCCCTCTCATGAACATATTCAGAGTTTGGGGTATTTATTACATGTAAAGATCTGGTTTTATCTCCAGACAGTATCTTGTTACGGGTACAGAACAGGTTGAAACAATCTCATCCTCTTTCAAGTGTAGATCAGCGCTCTTATTATAATCTCAAATACAAGGTTTTGATGGTTCTAGGGGATTAGTAATGGCATATGGAGATTTTTCCCTGCAGCATGTTGGTTCATTTAGGGTGCTTTTTTCTATCAAATAAACATGCTCTTTGGTGAGTTCATGTTCTGTGGGTGGCCCTGTTATGAAAAGCAGCCTAAGTTTACACTGTCTTTGGCAGACCCTCTGGGCAGCCTAAGGATCAAGTTAGCAAGGGGACTTGAATGCCCTTTGGTTTTTTTAGTTGCTTCACAGAGTAGTTGAGAGACACCCCAAAACACACTCATGAGGCAGTATAAAGATTATGTGAGGACCAGCCTTGAAATCCAGCACGCTATTTCCCAGGCTGCTGTTTTCACACTTTATGGTTAGAATAAAATGCATTTACCAGCATTTTGATAGGAAATACGTGAGAATGTCAGCCATCATTTAGGCTGTAGTTCATTGGTGTCTGAAAAAGGGGACACTTTGTCTCAGAGTTTGAATCATAACATGAGTTCAAGACGCAGTAAAATGTGCTTTCAGTGACTGTGCTGCTGCCATGTCTGAATTTAGAGTTGTGCACTTTTCCAGGTCATGGATTTTTACTGCCAGTCCTGTGAGACAGCCATGTGCCGCGAGTGTACAGAGGGAGAACACGCAGAGCATCCCACAGTACCACTCAAAGATGTGGTGGAGCAACACAAGGCTTCCCTCCAAGTTCAGCTGGATGCTGTCAACAAAAGGTACAGAGACTTCACTGATTATTTGCCACTTTCAGTTCTACCACTGGCTTGCTGTGTTATTTTGGGTAGATGCTTTAGTTTGCTGCTGTCATGGAGATTTACCTAGAAAACAGGGATAGTGAGGCTAGAATAAGGAAAAGAATCCACTGAGTGTGACACACTGAGGGATTAAAGAGTGGAAGATTCCTATCTGTCTTTCACAGAACAGAGACCATTCCAAGAAAATCAAGTGTCTTTCAAAGGGGCATAAGATGTTAAGGAGAAAAGCACTATCCAGTTGGGAATTTCCTGATAAACAAATAATACTGGATGCTTATTAGACTAGTACAAAGATTGGGATTGAAGAAAGGCTAAAGAAAAAAAGAAGTGGGGCTGTTCTAGTTATATCTTTGTGAGTAGATACATTTGCATAAAGGGCAAAGGATCCAAGGCCTCCATGTTGGAACTGCCTAAAGTCTAATGGATTTCCACAAGGGAGGGCCTTGTCTTAGCCTTATTTTATCAGACCAAAATGACTATGTGGTTATAAAAGGAATGAACCTACTGCTGGGAAATGATCGAGTGTAAAGACAGCCTGCTGACGAGATTGTTTCTTCAAAAGATATCAGGGCAAGGGCCAGTGTTTAATGACTTTTGAAACAGAAATCTTTGTAATTTAATCCCTCCCTCAGGCTTCCAGAGATTGACTCAGCACTTCATTT
This sequence comes from Laterallus jamaicensis coturniculus, assembly GCA_022605575.1. Lineage (NCBI taxonomy): Eukaryota > Metazoa > Chordata > Aves > Gruiformes > Rallidae > Laterallus > Laterallus jamaicensis. Next base: position 32,057,497 of record JAKCOX010000005.1, read on the forward strand.
TATATCTGAAATCATACACCAGTTAACCAACCAAAAGGCTAGCATTGTAGATGACATTCATTCCACTTTTGATGAACTCCAGAAGACTTTAAATGTGCGAAAGAGTGTGCTGCTGATGGAACTGGAAGTGAATTACGGCCTTAAACACAAAGTAAGATGCATGGTTTGTTTCAGTGAAATTTAATTTAATCAGCCACTTTTTACAAATTATATTGTCTGAGATCCAGAGAACTTTGTTTCCCTGAAAACAAGTGCTGCAGAGCCTCACTTCTTACAAATGGAATCCAGACAGTGTATGGGCAGGTAGCCCGTTTTGCATGCTGTGTGAGGATCGCAAACCATAGGATCACAGAGTGGTTTGGGTTGGAAGGGACTTCAGAGATCATCTAGTTTTGACCACCCTGCAATGGTCAACACACTAAGCATGCATCTGCTTAAAGCCAGATTGCTAATGTGCACATGACAGTAAGGGAACACCAAAGGAAAGTCTGAAATCCTTGGGCTTGCAAGCCTGTGAACCCCCACACCACCCCATGAAGATACAGGCCAAACAATTTCTCCTGAAGAAATGAGCAAGGCTGTTTTGCTTTAAAGGATTGTTTTCCTTTTAAATGCCTGGTAACATATTCCATGTTAGATGTCACTCATTGGAACATGCAAAGATTGGAGGGACACCTCACTTTCTCAGGGGAGATGCAGAGAGCAATAAAGCTGTATTTATTCACTCTTTTACTTCCTATCAGATGATTGAATTTGTGGGTTTTCTCAGTGTTGTAGACTAAGATTCAGAGGAAGAAAAGAGAAATCTGCACATTTATAAAGAGAGGCGGCCTGGTGGGTAGGGTTTTAGTTGAGGATTAGTAAGATTGAATCAGTCAAATGAAAGAATTTAGTCCTTTTCTTCCTGAGCATCAGTTGTCTGGCTTAGATAAAATAAATAGCTCTTCCCCTTAAGTAGCCTTTAAAAGGAAGTAGCATCAACAATGGGAGTTTCAGGAGTGCCTGGTAATACTGGCATCTTTGGGCATTCTCTCCGATTACTGAGCAGCTTGAGCATCTCCAGATGTCTGAAGCAGAGGAATGCTGCATTCCTGGATCTGGAAAAGGCTTGATCCTTAGGAAGATAATGAGCTGCTGGGCCTGTGAAAATGGATGAATACTAACATGTGAGTAAGGTGTGTAATTTCAGGAACACAGGGAGCCCAAAACCCTTGTGCCACAGACTTTAGTCTTCTCCAGAGCTAAGCAACAGCTGAGGAGTTTTTAACATCAAAAATTTGCACTTAGATCCCAGATTCATCTGAACATACCCAAGATGTCACAATAACTTATTTTCTTAGCAAGCAAATATACTCAGGGTGCCTAAAAAGTTCACAAGAGATTGAACAGGGTATGAAATGATCTTACTGTTGTTTAAGGGGATTTAAAACAGTTTAAAAACTGTTTTGGACATTGGAGAACCAAATTTTTAAAGCTGCACATAAGCATTAAAAGATAAATCCCCCCTATTTCTATTAAAAACAACAATTTGAATTGGATTTTACTTTTGAACAAATAGTCCTGCAAAATCATCCAAACCCAAATATTCCATCATTCTGATCATGTACTCTGCAAACATGAAAAAAATGAAAGGACTACATTTTACTAAGGAACTTGGTGATTCAGTTTCAGTTGATCAATGGATTGAAAGGGGCCTCATGTAAAATAATACATTTTAAATATTAGTTATGGTAGGATTTAGTATTTTCTATCTCTACAATGAAAGAAAACTATATTGATAAAATAATGATTTTAAACCAGAGCTGCACATTGTCTTCCTCTTCAATTTGTGGTTTGTTATCCCAAGCACACAGGGGTTTGTCATCCTGGGACTTTACTAACTATGCTTTCTGTTTAACTGTGTCCCTGAGTAACGATAAGGCAAATTAGAAATGCCTTGTATCGAATCCTGAGAGGTCTATAGATGCCTAGAAAAAAATATAACTTGAAATTTCAGTGTAGTCTTGAAATTTGTTCATTCAGTCTTGCTTGAAAAAGATTTTGTGTTGTTACCCCTTCTCTGTATCAGTAACTCATCAGCCTGGATTTTCTCCAGTGGGTGAAAGGCAGATACCTTTGTACAATTCAAAAGACAAATGCCTTTAGAATGCAGCATCATTGTGTGGTGTTTCTCAGCAAGAAAAAAGGAACTCATGGCAATAAATACACCCAGTCTCTAAGATTACTTTAAAATCAATTGAAATGTTTTGAAAATATTTACTTTACAGTGACGGTTAACAAAATAACTCCAGTGGTCCACAGTAATGTCTCTTCCCTAGTTCTTCACTGTAGGAAAAACAAAGCACATGTGTGACTGGGTACTTGGGTTTGAGGATTTCATCAGTGGAGAGTGTAGGGGGTAGCTGGAATGTTTGGGTTTTCCTGACTGTCATGAATTTCTCTGCTAGGTTGTTATACTTCAGGGATCCTTTTTCCAGTTCATTGCAAAATTGGTTTTAAAAAAATGTTAGCCTTGTTCCAGCCCACACTTAACAATTTTGAGTTCAATACTGTTTTAAGGATTTTAGACTGAGGGCCAGAGCTGAACCTATAATAATAACTTTTTCTCAGCCTTAAATATAGAGTAGCTACTTGCTATTCACCAAAAATTTCAGGCTACTTGACCCAACTCTTCACAATATCCACAAACCATCTTTTGCTTTCCTGCCTGCTGAAACTAGGAAATCAACTTAGCTGCTTCTGCTGTGGAAAATTTTCCTTTCTCTACTTATTTAGATTAGGACTCACACTTTTCTTCAAGAGGGATGTACAGATCTTGAGAGTGCCTTCCTGTCTGTCTCCATAGAGGAGTAGCCTAAGGTTTCCCTTGGCTCCAAAGAAATAGCTTCAAGAAGTTTCCCTACAGCCTCTCTTAGTAATGGGCCTGATATTTCTGTCTCTGTGCATCTGGTTCAGTTCCCAGTAACTGCCTCATTAACTGTGACTGCTGAGAGGTGGATGGAGCAGAGTTCAAGCTTCTACATTTGGTTGTTGTTTATTTTTTTAGTTAAAAAAAAAAAAAAAGACCAGAGAGATGGGTAGGGTAGTAGTTCAGTCTAGAGTGACAGTGGGTCTGTGAAGCCTTGAGACTTAAAACAGGGTTGATTTCTGTACATGATGTTCCACGAACTCGCAGAGGATCGGTGTAGCAGTTTTTCTAAAATGACATTTTAATAAACTCTAAAATAAAGCACCATAAATTGCATTTCTACAAAGGCCTTCAGATATAAAGCATGCTGCATCTTGCTAGGACAGTTCTCACAGCACGATGCTAATCTCCAGTTTGGTAATGCACGCAGGTCCTCCAGACCCAGCTGGATACCTTACTTGAAGGGCAAGAAAGCATTAAAAGTTGCAGCAACTTTACGGCCCAGGCCCTCAACCACGGCACTGAGACCGAAGTTCTGCTGGTGAAGAAGCAGATGAGCGACAAGCTGAACGAGCTGGCCGAGCGGGACTTCCCCCTGCAGCCCCGTGAAAACGACCAGCTGGACTTCATAGTAGAAACCGAAGGCCTGAAGAAGTCCATTCACAACCTAGGTACTATTTTAACCACCAATGCTGTTGCCTCTGAAACTGTTGCCACAGGGGAAGGACTGAGGCAGACAGTGATCGGACAGCCCATGTCCGTTACCATCACGACGAAGGACAAAGATGGGGAGCTCTGTAAATCCGGGAACGCATACCTCACTGCTGAGCTGAGCACGCCTGATGGCAGTGTCGCGGATGGAGAAATACTTGACAATAAAAATGGCACTTATGAGTTTTTGTATACTGTTCAGAAAGAAGGGGACTTCACTTTGTCACTGAGACTTTATGATCAACACATCAAAGGCAGCCCGTTCAAACTCAAAGTGGTCAGATCAGCAGATGTGTCTCCTACCACTGAGGGGGTTAAGAGGCGTGTTAAATCTCCTGGCAGTGGTCATGTGAAGCAGAAAGCTGTGAAAAGACCTGCAAGCATGTACAGCACTGGCAAAAGAAAAGAGAATCCCATTGAAGATGATTTGATCTTCAGAGTAGGTAAGTGACATCTGCTACCTGTTGCCCTATTTAAAAATAGTTCAGGGAAACTGCATGAAAAAATATCTAGAACTTAAATTATTTTAAGGTTGAAGCTGTAAGTAGGGCAATCTGATAATACCTTTAGGCCTCCTGACTTCTGTTCATATGGAAATTTTAAAAGCACATATTTCAGAAATTCTCTTGCAGCAAATAGTTAACTGGAATTTGGGTTGAGAAACGCATGTTTGATTTGGGATAAAATGGTTTAACACCTCTTCTGTACTCTACTGGGCATCATAAAATGAAAAAAATAGTAAAATTGGTGCTTCAGATTAAATTACTTCTTTTAAAAGTTTCGTGTCAAGAAGGGAAGTAGGAGGACTGCTTCTCTAAAATGGTTGCCTTAAAGATGGATCTAATTAATTAACCTGGAACTATACATGCTAAATCCTGTGGTCATATACAGTTATTTCATTATGACAGCATAGGACAACATAACGAGTTCATTTATTTATGATTCTATGATTTGCTTTTTTCCTCAGTATCGAAGTATGTTTTGGTTCTTTATATAGTGTAATGTTGCTTGTAAATCTGTGGACTTCAAATGTTTGGTAAAATATAACATCTTGGCATGTTTACTGTGCTTTTCTTTCAGGTCTTTTGATGTCTTTTTTTAAGTTATATAATAATTTATAATTTTAAAAGTCTGTATTTGTTATATTTATATAACCTTTGCTTATAAAGTCAGAAAATACTTATCAGTTTGCACAATTAAAGAAAAAAGACAAGTTAAATCTTAATATGTACAAGTCAGGATTTCAGTAGTATGTGTTATGAAGTTTGACAACCAGCTGCCATGGTGGCTTTCCCCTTTGTGACTCAGAATGGATGGTGGTTAATCCTGGAGGATTTTTAGATAGTTCAGTTGACAGTTAATCTGGACACCATTTGTCAGTTGGCTATCCCTGTCCATCTGATTTCTCCTCCATCAGTGTTTCTAATAGATTCCTTCCTCTGACAAAGAGTGCATGCAATAACAGAATGGTTTTGTATCCAAAAATGTATTCAGCAAAAGCATGCTTTGCTGGCTGAACAGAACAGCACAGGTTAAACTTTGAATGAGGATACTTGCAAAATGACCAGCCCTTCCCAGATGGTCAGTGCAATTCCTTGTAAGATAAATGACCCCATAAATATAACAGTGTTTTTTAGAGGCAATGATACCCAGTTTTACTGTCACTAAGGCTAAGTTTTGTGGTGACTGCTGAGTTAAAAGTTAGAAATACGATGTAGAACAATTCATGCTGAAGTCAGTCCAGCCCTATCAGCAGTAACCATGCTTTACTGTCCATAGCTGATAGGCTGCCTATGTTAAATTAGTGCTCAGACATCGCCCTTCCTCTAGCAGGAGAAGGTACCCTCTCAACCCCATGGGGAGAGAGAAGAGCCCTGGCACAGGGCAGGGTGATCAGCCTCAGGCTTCTGCTAGAATGGAAAGGGTCTGGTGGCTCTTCCCAAATGCAGTTTCACTGCTGGCACTGGTAAGTGTGGCAAGGGGTATGTGTGTAAGTGTAGCTCAGGTAATTTTTGGGCTCTATTTGGAGACAGGGTTAAGAACAATGTCTGAACCCTGTCTAGAAAGAAAACCCCTCTCTGATCTTGTCTAGAATGGTTGTGACACACTGTATGGGACTGGGTGGATGGATTCAGAGAGAAGGAATCTCTGTGAGTCTCTAGCAAGTAGAAGCAGGATAGAAAAGCCTGCACAGGTACATCATGCCTGAGAGTGGCAGGGGACCACTGTTACACGTGATGGCTGACAGCTTCACTGAATGCTAAGCCCTCTGGTTCACATATATCAAGAATTCATTCATCTCAGCATGGAAATCGTAGATATAAATACTTTTTTTTAAAGTCTTGAAATTATTTAATTATTTTCAAACTTAATATTCTTATGGCCTAGCTTTTAGTATGGCTTAAAGTGATCTCAGCTTGTAATTTCTGCTTCTGTAGCCCTTGCTTCTACTGAGCAGTTTCTAGCTTGACTCCCAAAGAGTGGTATGGCTCTGGTTTGGGTTTTGGTGATGGTGTTTGTTTGATTTTACTTTTCTAACTCTCTCCAATACATCATACACTCTACAAGTCTGAAACCTTTTCTAAGAAGTGCAGTGTCCTTATTGTTGTGATGCAGTCATGACTGTGTGCTTTGCTTATAGCTCTGCCTCCTCCCATTCACCACCCTACTCCTCCAAAGTAAGAAGAGAAAAGAATTAGAACAAGAGCTGTGTGTGTCTCAGAGCCTTTGCCTGACAAAATCCCTCAGGAGTGTCCACATTAGGGAGATATATATGTGTGTGTGTGTATGAATCACTATTTTATTGAAAACCTAAGCTGAGAAAAATACTTCATCCTATTGCATGTTCAGTTCACTGAATGACCCTACTTAGAGAAGTCCCCCTGGGCTCCTGTGACCTTGTGCAGGCATCATCTGCAAAAGTCTCTTAAGCCATTACATCTGTAATGCTCAAGCTCTTTACACTCTTCCAAAACATGCAAAATGAATGAAGTCAGGTAAAACCTGTGGCGTTTTCAAAGGGCTTGCCATTTTGGATTTAAAGGTTTGCTTAGTTCCAGTTTCAGCTCACTGTGAAAAGTTACTGTTTTGCTTGTTGATAAGCTAACAAAATGAAGTTTTGAGCTATTTTCCAACACAACCAAATATCTCTATTTTGAACCCATTGTTGAATTTCTCTGATAGCCCTGGCCAAATCTGGATTTGTATTTTAAACTGAGTGAAATAAATCTTACATTTGGGCTGCCAGAAGCCCATCTAGCTGTGTTGGAGAACCATACTGTAATATTCCTGTGGGCATCCAAGTATATGGAGTATGCTAGTGTGTATATGCTGATATATGGGCTTTTATGCACAAGTAAATTGATCAGCTCCTAGCCGGAGATTGTTTTTGTGCTAGCATTAACAGAGCACTAATACAACATTAGTACAGTTAAGTGCTTTCATTCATGGGGAATTGTGCATTGTATCTTTTGCCAATTCTGTGTTATTCATGGCTTTTAAAAAGGCATGTGGTTTTATTCAGATATTTTAAGGTCAAGCTATTGACCACACATTCATGCATTCATGTAATTCATGATTTACAAGGCCATAGTATTTAGTCTCTTTCAGTAATTTATATTCTCAACCTTTTTTTTTTTAAATTCTTTTTAAGGAGATGTGACCTGTAAGAGTGTATCCATGCAATATCTCTGTATCATGTAGTTAGCTTATACAAATGAAAACAAGAGTGTGTCAGACCCACGCTGAGCAGAGGTAAAAGGAGTGTTAAGAGCCATGGGTGGCAATGGTTAGCTTCTCTGCCCAGGACACCACTTTCTGCTCTAGCTCTGCCATGCTGTGCCATATGCCGTGGTACTTTTCTCTTCTGGCACTTTTCATGACTGGATTCTTTGACACCATTTAGTAGTAGTGAAGCTATTTCCTACTTCAGCTGCTTTTTCTCTTCGTTTATTTATACTTGGGATTGGCATGAGATAGAGCCAGATGGAGAGTTGGCTCTCTGCTAGAAAGTTCGAGTTTCCTTTTCCTCAGACTGTGTTTAGTTGTCTGTTCTGTCATGTAACTGAGTGTCTAAGTTTAGCTGGTACGTTTAATGTGTGTAATTCACTCTGATTTTTTTATTTTATAAAGTGCCTTTAACAGCACCTTCTGTCAGCCTCCTTACGGATGTCATCTTCTGGTCTGTTATCAATGCTGAATGCAAATGGGAGCCTTACTGTGAATTTACTCCACATAAAAACTCATGAACAAGGCCTGTGTAATAGTAACTTCAGTGCAGTTTAAAAGCTGTTTGGTTTTCTTCTGAAGGCCTCTGCCTGAAATTCTGTATTGGATGGTTCCATTTGAAACAAACAGGGCTGCCTACAGATGGAGACTTTTGGAGCTTTTACAAAAATACATGTGGGTTATATGGGTACACATCTCCTTTAAAAAGTCAGGTATTTTTCCAACTGCAGTTAGCCCCCTTTTATGGATGGTGTAGAGCCAGCATCTGCTTCCCTGCATGCCTCTGTCCCTTCTCTACCTCTCCGGCAAGGTTTTGTCCTGGCCAGATTACAGCCTGGGTAAGGGCAGTGGAGAGGGAAGGAGTGTGCCTGTGTGGCTGTTCATGTAGTACGCTAGTATGATAAATGCAGAGGCCTGTCTGCCAGACTTTAATCAGTTCTTCTTCATTCTGTATTTCAGAACTCTGGAACAAACCCATGAATCAGTGGTATGAAATAATGAGACCTTTTCTATACAGAATTTGTATTTCTGTAGAAATAGGAATGCCTAATGATGGGGAAACGGATTTTAATTTTCCAGTTTGTTAGCTCAGATCCCTCGGAGGCTTGTCATGAACTCCTCGTGGGCTTGTGAGGGCAGTCTGAAATTTGGCCAGGCCTAGGTTGCATAGTTTTGCAGTCATACCTGTATTGGACAGGGGCTGAAGAACTGACATCACATTGCTGGTAAAATCCCCAGCACGGGTCTGATGTCCTGATGACAGAGACCTGGTCTTGGCTAGACTCATGTCATTTGGGGTTTTGCTGCTGTACAGGCAAAGAACTGCTTCAGAGGTGCAGCTGCTCCTAGGGTTTGTGCTTATCTATCTCACTGTGGCAGCAGGGGCTCTGCTGCACAAGCAAGACGTGCAGGTGGTCTTGGCCAAGCTTTTAGGGACAGATGCTGTGTAAAGCAAATTAATACAAATCAGTCCAAATGTCACTACTAACAGTGTGTGGGAGTATCTGCCAGGGTTCCTACTGAATTATTCATTCCTTTTTAAAGGTTACAAACATTGTGTGCCTTCATCCAACAGACTGATTGATTTTAAATCTTAGATTTGCATGGGATCTTGGAGTAGAATCCCTGAAGTTTATTTTACCACAAGCACATAGCTTGTGATTTGGTGCACTTTTAGTATAGAGCCATTTGTTTTTCAGCTGTATCTACTAGGGGAGAGTGTATTACATCTTAATAATGTGTAAGCTCTGAGGAAAAAGCAGCAAGGTAAGGGAACAAGAAAACAGCTCCTTCTGATACCTGTCTGTGTAGGATGTAACGAGACCTTTCTATGATGTTTAGCTTTTTTTTTTCAGTACCACATAGATAACAGTCCAAGAAGTATTTGAAGTGTTGCAGGCAGGGAAGCAATGGTACTCACACAGCCTGCCTACTTGCAACTCCCTGTTAATCTGTAAACTTTCTGCAGGGATTTTGTATCTCTGAATCCATTCCCTTTCTCCTGGGGGCAGTGACGTGGGTTTTGTTTGTGTTTTAGGAAGTTGCTAAATCTAGGTTAGCAAGCAGGGAGGTGGTTATTCACATTAGTAAATCTTAGAAAGGAAAAAAATGCTCTTTCTGTTACTATGAGCATCAAAAATGTACACTGAACAACAGGTTTGTCCAGATGCCCAGCACACATACAGCAGATTATTATTAGAGTTGTGTAATGTAATTTTAACATCTCCTGTGATATTAATGGGCTTTTAGATTAATTTTTCCTTCTTTTTGGTGAGATTCAATCTGACCTCTATTGTGCAAGAATAAAAGATTGAAATTATGAAGCATTTCACATGCACTAGGTCATCTTGAGCAGCAAATGGATACTCTTGTTGAAAGCATATCTTCAAAGCTAAATGAATTAGTTTGTGCTGGCTATGCTCAGTAATACCAAAAGGAATTAGATAGGGCTAAAGGCAAATCTGATTGTTTATTTAGAGAACTGTGTATAAAGATGTTATAAAAGGAGCTTTCCACAGGCCTCACATCTGCTTCCTAATAACTCTCTTGATCTTCCTCTTTTGAGAACTCTGCTGTCCTCTCCCAGTCCCAAGCAGCATGCCACAGAAGTTGCAGTATAATGTCTGTCTTGCCCCCGCTCTGTGCCCCACAGCAGCTCAGAATAGGAGAGAGGGAAGGCTGGGAAAGGGCAGGCATGAAACATGGCAAGCTTTTATCTCCAAACTAGGCTGCTTGGGAAGCCCTAGAATGAGGACCCCACAACTATTCCTCAGCCCCAGCTGAAATGCTGGTGCCTCCCTAGGCTGAGGGGTGATGGGTGACCACTCGTGTCTGAGAGAAGACAAAGCATGGCGTGCCTTGATACAGGGGTATGGTCTCTTGCCGTGAAAGCTTTACTGAAGATGGTCTCTTGGGCAGATATAAGGCAGGGTGGGATCTCTGCTTGCAGGAAGGAGTCTCATCCTTTGGTATCACAGATCCTGTGGGATCCTGCTTCTCCTGAGGATGACATACTTTACTACTTTCTCTGATGCTTTCTGCCTCATCAGAGCTGCCCGCTGTCTGTGCTTGGATTCAGATCTTTGCTGGCATGTTTGCATCAGAAAGCTCAGTTGCCTGTTTTCCTCTTGAGCACACATTAGGAAGCGAGCTGTGTTTCACTAACCTCAGCTTGCTTCTTCAGAGAAATGGGCGCCTCTGCAGCAGGGACTGTGTAAGGGCCTCTCTGCAGATTAGGACCTACGTGATGGGTCTAAAGGCTGCAAAGTGCTGTGTACAAGGGCACTGCATGGAGCTGAATTTCATCTGCATGCTGTGCTAATAGATTGCTATTTCTTAAACTTACTGTAAAATTCTATGATGGCATTCCTGGGTAATTTCTTCTGTTTTTCCTTTGATGTATGTTTACAAGGTCCCACTGAAAGAACGCTCTGAGTAACTCTTTATACAGGTCTCTCTTATCTTTAAAAATTAAATTCCTTGACTTTCCAGAACATTTTTCTAAGAGCATACATTCCATAGCGTTAGTGCTACTTGGTTCCAGATGCTCTAGCTTATGCCTTCTCTTTTCTAACAAATGTTTTCCCTTTACTCTCAGTTGTAAAAGGAATGTTCTTTCCTTTTCATCCATTGTCTTTGGCTAAAAGGAAACCTATCATTAGCATATGGTGGAAAAAAAATTACTGTGTGCATCCCTCAGGCACTGCTCATTAAAAGAATACACAGAAATGTCTCAAGTGTGGGCAGTGTAATTGATGTGAAACTCACTATTCCCTGAATGTGTATTTTCCCCTTGCAGTACAAAAATCAACAAGGATTTTCCTTGTTGAGAGGATGTAAGCTTGTGGAGTCCAAGAAAACATGCCTGGAAACAAAGGGACATGCTCAAGCACGAAGTGCAGAGGAATTAAATGTTACTTGTTAGCCAGTGACAGGAAATATGCAACCCACAGCCATCACCCCAGCAGAAAGAAGGGTTGTTAAAAGGATACACACCCCTAATGAAAGCTAAATACAAATTAGAGCTAATATGTATGTTGCACTGGGCATCACAGTCAGCACCATTTTAATCACTGAGCTCCAGGATATTTTGGACTTACTCAAAATAAATGTTTTTCAGTTAAAACTATATATTGAGACTGATTAGTGCCTGATATGCAGCCAGTGAATGCTTGTAAAAATACTTCACCAGGAAAAATCGTGCTGCATCCAAGTCATGGAAAGAACAGCTTATAGATTGTTTTGTTTCAAAATTCATTATGAATAACCTTGGGGTCCAAGATCATAACTGTAGTCTTGTCTAAAGACCCCTGAGCTTTCTTTACAAACAAAGCAGGAATTTGGGTACTGTTTCTGTGCTCCAACTGTAATTTGGACAAGCCAATTTAGGGATGACCATTGAAAGGTATCAGTTTGTTCTGTGACTCTACTCACATCTTGTAACAAACATCTAAGTCATCAGGCATCTAAACTTAATGAACTTTCAGGAAAAAATTGACATTTTACTCCTCATCCCCTCTAGCCACCGGGGAAAAGACTTACAGAGCTATGTAAATCACTATTGTGTTTGTCCTGGGTAACAGTGGGGCCTCTGTGTGTGCGTACTGCTGTCTTAGAACATCTAAGGCCTTTGCAGAAACGTTTAGTCTCCAGGTGTTGGTCTTTGTTGGGCAAATCATTTAAAACCAGCTCTTCACCTCAGTTTCCCTTCTAAGGGAATTTTTAAAGCCTATGTGTGAAAACTGTGTATGAGTGAATAGGAAACTTCCCTGTCTTGAAATGGCCCTGTGCAAAATGATCACCAATGTGTTTTATCTCAGCTTTGTGACTTCACTGAGGAGATTTAGCTAACTGTACTAAAACCTTGTCATCTGCCCAGGTTCATATCTCAGTCTCTGTGTGCATGTTCCCACAGCACTGCTCCTTTCATTGCCTTTTCAGCTGAATAAAAATCCACAATGTAAAAATGTCCGTCACTGATGAGAGAATCTAATACTGGTGCCCTCACGCAGGAGGCAGAGTGAGAACACTTTGATTTGTGAAGGCCAAAGAGGTAATTATGTTGATGGGGGCTTAGATGGCATACATGCCAAAGAGTAAGAACAATCCCTTCTTGTACTCAGAATTGTGGATCTGCTACTGAGATGGGTCTTTGAAGGTGTAGCAGTGATAAGAACTCCTGGAAATAGAAATCTCTGCATGGGTTGGCATTTAGGACCTAACTGATTAATCCTGTCTGACCTGATTTCTCTGTGTGCTTTGTGTTCAATTTTAGGCACCAAAGGAAGAAACAAAGGGGAGTTTACAAATCTTCAAGGTGTAGCTGCATCTACAAATGGAAAAATATTAATAGCAGACAGTAACAACCAGTGTGTACAGGTATGAGGATATGCCACTTACAGCATGTTTCTTTTTCCCCTCGCCCCCACACCTCTGCCTTCCTCATTCTCCAGCAGAGATGCATTTTGTACAATTCAAGCAGATACAGAAAATACAGAGGAAACTCAACTTGTTTATCATCCATTATCATTCAGTCTTACTGACCTGCAACTATCTTTTTCAGATCAGTATGAATGTCAGAGTTTATTTCCCTTCCTTATGATGTTTGGCAAATGAATGAAGAAAACAAGTGGTGCAATAAACTGGAAAAATGCCTTTTTGTAAATATCATTTTACATTGCGAATTTATCACTCCGTGTTTCTGAGTATAAATCTAGGGCAAGGTGCCATAAATGCAATTTCTTAAGCAAATACAAAAATAAACATGTATATGTAATTTTTCAAATGGCTTTTAGTTCACTTAGTTGACTTTTCTGTTTGATATCATGACCAAATCTTTTCTGTGGTAGCACTCTTGACATCCATGGTTTCTTGGCTTCCTGTAACCTGTGTGAAAATCACAGAATCATAAAATCAAGCTGTGGGTTTTTTCTTTTGCTTGCCACATATCTTTTTTGCCATTCACAATTTGTCATCACTCTTCAGGCTGTCCATGTGGTAGCAATGAACAAGGCAGCAGTGTGAGGCTTGTTCTTCAGTATGTGAGAACCAGCAAGCCACATGCAGTAAGAACTTCTTTCCAGGCCTTTTCAGAGAGACAAATATTCATCAGCAGTGAAAGATCTGCTGAAGACTCTCTCACACTTTTTAATTTGAAGCCACTTCAGAGGAACTTCAGTATTTAATTACCTGCCCTGGGGACACAACCAGTGGACTGAATTTTTTGTGGCTAAAGCAATCTCAGGAGATGGCCTAGTACTTTTCTCTAAGTCAAATAATTAAACTTTGAAATCGTCTTTTAGCTTCTATTCATACCTTTTCTACAGACTTAGTGGCTGAATCAGTGCCCCAGCTTCCCCATTTCAAATATGGGAATAATACCACATCTTCCAGCTGAGAGGGATACTGTATGTACTTATGTTTGTAAGGAACTTTGAGATCACTGAAGAAACAGTGCAAAGTAAGAGGACTTCTTTATTCTGAAATTAGGATTCAAGTGGAAGCCTGTTCTGAGATTTGGACTGTGTAAAAGTGCTTCATGTTCCTGACTATCTATGGTGTTCATTAGTGACTATGCTCCAAGAAACAGATGATGCTAACATGCAGACCTAATTTTAAAATGAATGCTTTCTGTTACAGATATTTTCCAACGATGGTCAGTTCAAGAGCCGTTTTGGCATACGAGGAAGGTCTCCTGGCCAGCTGCAGCGGCCAACAGGAGTGGCTGTGCATCCCAGTGGTGACATCATTATCGCAGATTATGATAACAAGTGGGTTAGCATATTCTCATCAGATGGAAAATTTAAGGTATGAGTTGCCATGTGAACTCTCCTGAGCTTTCTCTATCTTACAAAGGAATGTGAAGTAATGTGTTGGGGTTTTTTTGTAAAGAAATTACATAGTTTGGTTGTAACTTAGTCCAGGTTTCGCTGGTGTGGTGTGGAAACCCATGGCACAGTCCTGCTGTACAACTAGCAGGAAGAGGTCAGAGCTGTGATGCTGATGTACCAAATAGAGATGGTATGTTCCGTTATACAGTCCTACGTGCTAGGTGCTTGGGTGCCTTTCCTCATGGTAAGGTCCAAGGTAGCTAATGTGATCGAGTGCAGTCGGCCTAGCTCAACAACCTTGGTATCATTAGCAGTGTTGGGATTACACAGAAAGGTGTGTGTGTCTCTGTATATACACACAGGCAGACATAAAGATCTGGGAAACAGACACCTGTATGCTTCTAAAGGTGTCCAGATCTGCTGTAGACTTGAAGTTAAAATAAAAAAATACTAATATGCAATGCAAGTGTGGAAAAAACCAGAAGTTACTTGCATTTACAGAGTATGTGATTTTCCTTGTCAAGGAGCTTTGAAAATGTACAGCTATGTAGGAAAACCTTGGTTTGGGACAAAGTCCATGAAAGGGAGGAAGACACCAAAACAAAACTAAAGATGAAATTCAGTTTTAGGAATCCAAATACTCTGAGTAGCCTAAGTGTGTTTTAAATAATTATTAACATCTTTAATGTGAACTGGCTGGATCTGGCCACAGCATGGAGGGATCATTTTCCTTCCTTCTCTCAAGACATGCTGTAGCATTTCAGATGGTGCCAGCTCTGGAGGAAAAAGCCATGGCTCTGCAGAAGCCAGGGCCCTTCGTGCAATACACTACGAGCAGGGAGAAAGGCACTGAAAAAAAAGAATTACTAAAACACATTCTCTGACATGGAGCCTAGCTTTGGTTTTAGTCAATGTTTTTATTGGACTGCAAAAGCTATGTACAGTTGGCACTGTTTGGGTAGTTAATGCATTGGGCTTGGAAATAGATTGATTAAATGAGAGATGAAACATCAGTGATATAAAAGGCTATTTTTAGATTGAATGAGACAGGCTATCTGAGAAAGATACAGGAATGTTTGTAGAAGCATTTTGTATATGGAGGGTGGCCATAATTGTATAGGTGAAGGATGGGACATGGATAAAATGGACCTAGTCTGTGGGAACCCAGGCAAAGCTTTGTGACATCTTGTGTGTTGGCAATGGCAACTTTTGGTCATGGTTTAACTGCAGCTGGTAACTAAGCACCATGCAGCCAGTCACTCACCCTTCCCTTCCCTCCCCAAGGGGATGGGGGAAAGAATGGGAAAAAACCCTCATGTGTTGACGTAAAGGCAGTTTAATAGCATAACAGAAGAAGATAATAATAAATATAAAACAATGCAAATTTAAATATAAATGAAGGGATGCACGTATGCAATTGCTCACCACCTGAGGAAAAAACCCACCCCGATGCTTAGTGTGTTTCCAAGCAGGGATCCCACCTCATGGCTTGTTTCCCAAGTTATATCTGGAGCATGACATTATGTGTTAGGGAATATACGATGTTCTATGACAGGGATTATCCCTTTGGCCAGGCTGGGCCAGATGTCCTGGCTGTGCTCTCACAGCTTCAGCTTCATGTGCACCTGGCAGAGCCTGAGAAGCTGAGAAGTCCTTGGCTTAGTGTAGGTACTGCAACTACCCAGCAACAACTGAAGTATCACTGTGTTATCATCATCCTCATCCTAAACCTAAAGCACAGTGCTATACCAGTTACTATAAAGAAAAACTAATTCTACCCCAGACAAACCCAGGACATTCCTGCTGGGGTTTTGTCAGATTAAATTGGACAATACTTGCTAAAATCCACAGAGAGAGAGATTAAGGGATAATGGTGATTCCCTTCAAAGGACTGTGCCTGTAAATCATTGTGTATGATGTCTGATGCAGGTGATCTGCTAGTTATTAACCCCTCATTATCAGGGGCTGTTCTGAACTTAATCTCTTTTTGTTGTTGTCCCCTTCTTTCTGCATTTATTGACACTCGCTCTCCCTTAGCAGCATTTTAATAGTCGTGTGAGCTGGAAGGCAAATTTCCCTTGGACCCAGGCCCAGGCATCTCCCCGATGACAGCACAGGGCTGACTCACTCCAGCAACCTCCACGCCGCCGGGCAGGAAAGCATTGCCTTCCCGAGTTGCTGGTAGCAACAGGGACAGAGCTCCATTTTCTCAAGGCTGTAAAACTTGCTTAATGCAGAGGTGGACAAACCCTAATCTAAGGTTACACCAAAACATGAGTCTCTCTAAATGTGAAAGGTTCTATTATCCCGTGAACAATAAAGCCTCAGACAGGGTCTTAGGAATTGTAGCTTCTGTGTCTGGCTAGGCCATGGGTCTCACAGTGATCTTCCATTTCACTTTCCAGTGCTTTATTTTCCTCATCTATGAAAAGCAGGTAACAGCTCTGTCTTCCTCAGTAAATTACTCTGAAATTGTTTAAGACGTATTGCTAGGGAGAGAACACAGACCGAGCCAGCAGTATCAGCTTCTGTAGCAGTGGTGGTGTTCAAACCTAGTGAAGAAACTGGAGAACAGAGCCAAGAGAATGATTCTTGATACTCTGAGGAAAAAAACTCTTTTAAGTCTTGGAGGGTTGCATCTAAGATAGTTTATCAACCAAACAGGGTGCAAGTCAAGATCAAATTTAGATGAGTGGGAAAAGATGAAATATCTGTCTGTCAGACTCTTATTTTTTCTTGTCTCATTAGAAGAATTAAGAAGGGAACTGCTTGAAGCTGGTTGCGCCTTCAGATAGGAATAGTTCTGTGGAGTGTGGCTGCATGGTCACAGTTGAATTAAGACAGTCACCTGAATGATAAATCCATTTATTGTTTGACATTGCAATGTGTGGCAAAGCTGTATCTCCATGTTAGGGAAGTTCTCAAATAGGAAAAGAAGCTATGTTGAAAATCTGTAAATTAATTCCTGACAATTGCAAACCTTTCAGACAGCAGCAAGACTGGCGGAGTTAAACACAGAGCCCTGATGCACCTACTGCTAGTGGAAGAGACTTTACAAATTTTGTCCATAGGCTAGCTGATTTTTTTACTTCTACAATATCCCACAGGAGAATATTTTCCACCCGGGTAGGGTGACTTTATAAACACATATTTGAAACCCAGTTTAAATTCGTAAGAGTGTATAAAATAAAGGACAGGATGTCCTTGACTGAATTCAGTTAAGCACATTATTTGTATATAAGCGTTCAGATGATTCATTGTCCTTTATTCATTTCTAATGGCAGAAAACTCTGAAAATACTTCCATTCATACACTTAACAGGAGTGACTAGGTTTCATAATGTTCTGTTCTAACTAATCGAACCTATAATTCTAAGAAACCTTCTGAAATAAAAATATACAGAGCATATGTTCAGCCAGACCCAGGCATGTGTCATCAGCATATTTTGATCTAAACTGAAAACAGAGATTTTTAGTAAAAAGCACTGCAAACTCTAATTGGGCATAATTTATTGCTGCCAGCAAATTATATTTTAAATCCTGGCCCAAGAATAGTGATTTTTATTACTCTGCTCAGCACTGAGTGCCCATTAATGTAGTACGTGATTTACTCATGATTTTTTGGGGTATGTATTTATATGGGCAGGAAGACAGTGTACTCATGAGTCTGAGTCATTTTTCCATAGGAATCCTGGAAAGATGGTAAGGGGATGGTGCAATGCACAAACAGACAAACACGCAGGCATCCCAGGGGAAAGAAGAGAATATGATTTAATTACCCCAAAGGAAATAAATCTGATTTGCATTTGGTTTATGGTTTTGCTGTTTTGTTGTTACACAGACCTGAATACATTTTTGTAGATTTACTCATATCCTCCCCCTAGTGAATACAAAGTAATTTTTAATAGTTTTCCCCAGGGACATTTTCACATGATTTAACTGCCTAAATATTTAGCACTTTATAAGAGCATACGTACCTGAACATAGAACAGACATGTGATCATTGCATCTTGGCTAAGTAGAGTCTTGAAGCTGAAAGATTTACTCACTGGAATTTGAAAGAGGTTGTGTAGTGGTGACTCTCTGTACCAGGCAGCCTCAGGAAACCTGCTTGGCTTTTTTTTGGGATGGCTCCTGTTTTCTACCTGCGACCCCACCCATGTGAATGTGCCTGGAATCAGAGCTAAGGGGCTGACTAAGGGTAGTTGAGCTCCTTCAGATACTAACATGGTGGTTTGCTTTGAAAACATTAGGGAATTGAAAGGAGTTTGGAAATGGATCTTCTTCATGCCTTGAAATCTGTCCCACCTTGCTAGTTAGTCGCAGACTAACAGATCTTCAGCTGCTCCTTACCACTTGCAGGAGGGAGGGCAGAGGGGCAGAGAAGTCAGAAGCATTGTTTGTTTATTCCAGGTGGCCATCTGTCCCACCCTGGAAAGGCAGTGAGGTGAAAAATGGTCTTGTTTCACAAATCTAATTAATATCTTAGAAGCTATTTAAATTCCGATGGAAACAGGAAATTATGTTCTGCACCAAAGAGATTGGCTTCCACCAAAGTGATGGACTGGATGTGTCTGTCATAAATTGCTACAGGATCTGAAAGTTCTGGGATCCATCATTTCCACACAGCCTACTTGGTGGATTGCCTGTCCAGCACAGTAAAGGCTGGCAGAAGAACAGACTTATGGAACCAGCCTGGATGATGGCTTCCAAATCTGTCCATCATGTAAAAAAACTCAACCAAACCCAGAAAGCAAGTTGCTGCATTCCAGCAACAAAATGCCCAAACAATTAGGTGGTATTTTTATAACCTTTTTGAATGGAAAGATCAAAATTCACCTGCTTTTATGTAGATTCAACCAGTTTCTAGAATCTCTGCCTTGAAAAAAAAAAAAAAAAAAGCAGTATGATGAAAAATGTGAAATGGGTTGCAAGGTGGTCTTTGAATCTTCTTGGGGTATATATCTCAGGTAGCTCATGGGTTCTTTAAAGGCTTGGCCTCAGTTTCTGCTTGCTCTGAGCTGGATGGGATGCTGTTGCTTAGATCAGGTTTTAAAAAATGGTTTAAACATTTTCTGATTTGACAGCTCATTGGCCTTTCCAAGTAATTCACTATGTGTGAGATCCACCTCATCACCACTGAAGGCTTTTCCATTGATACAATACGGAATATTGAATACAGTTCCTCTCCTTTTGCTGATGATGCTAGCAGATGTTTTTGGTAGTTACAAGGCCTATTTAAAATTATGGAAATAATTTTATTTACCTAAGACAGGAGCAAGCTTTGGTTTGTTTAGTGTTTCCAAAAGTACTTTATTTGGTGTTTGGCAGCACAATCCTATCTCCATTGAAGGTTTCAGCTGTCACTTCATGTGCTTAAGCAGCAAGTGAAGCAGTCTCACTTGGATCTGGTGGAAGATAGAGAGGTTAACCTGAGCTTTAGCTCTGCACAGATCCTTTCTGAGAGCACTCACAAGCTGCATGGTGTCTTGTTCACCCAAGAAAGGAAAGAGAAAACATCATAGCCCACATCCCACTCAGCATTGATGCTCCATGAGTGACCTCTGACTGCTTTGATGTGGCAGGCAGTGGTGAAGGCATGTTTCCCCATCCATAACCAGGTAGTTGTTGGAGTGAGAAGGGGGCAGAAGCTCTGTATCTATGTCTACCTGTCCTGCTGGTTCACTGCTGCTGGCTATACAGATCTTTGTGACAGTTTCTGACAGATGCTGTAGTTTATCAGGACACATAAATCTGCTGATTGTGTTCCTTGTTGAGTCAGATATTTGGACTCAACTGCTGAGGTGGCAGATTTTCCACTCTAGGAAGGACTTGGAGAGAACAGTCTTCCTTTTCAGCTGAAGAAAATATCACAGCGTGCACAGTAAGAGCTGATAAAAACAATCCCTCCACTCTGGGAAACTTTTCATGACACGATCATCTCTCTGTCCCACTGTGTGCCTGCAATGCAATCTTTGAACTATGCTGACATCTCCATCATGCTGACGTATTTTCCTGTTTTCTGTTTTCCTTCTTAGGCCAAAATTGGGTCTGGAAAGCTCATGGGCCCTAAAGGAGTTTCAGTGGATCGTAACGGACACATCATCGTAGTGGACAATAAAGCATGCTGCGTCTTCATCTTCCAGCCAAACGGGAAGATAGTCACCAGGTTTGGCAGTCGAGGAAATGGCGACAAGCAGTTTGCAGGTACACTTGATGGTAATATGTAAATCCCCTTTTCTTGCCTCTTCTGCTCACATTTGCATGATGTTTGAGCATGTTGAAGACGCTGTATCCTACTCATTTTTCCCAGGGGCAAAGGTTCTATCAAACATGAAACTTGCTGTTCGCTTCACCATTTGTTTAATTGGTCAGGAAGACTGCAACATCTGTTCTGCAAATGTAGCTGTAACCAGGCTGTTTTATCTACCTCTCCGTGCCTGAAGCATTTCAGATCTGTGACCCCAGAAAGCCTGATCCTAACTGGCAGTTTATAAATGCTTTGTAATGCCCACACTCAGCTGTTAGCCATCATCAACTCAAACACCTTTGTGCTTTGTGTTTCCAGTGATCAGACACACATTAACCAATGCCCTAAGCCGCATCTTCCCATTAGAAAGTGAGAGGAATGGGACAGTGTTAAGATTGAGATCAGGAAGAGAGTTATGCAAACAGAAAATGCCAGTTTGGGGAAATGGCTGCTTACATTCCACTGACTGCTTGCACATGCCATCCTGCAATTAGAACAGGCAATTAAGTTTTACAAAAACCCCAAACACTGATGTATTTTGAGTGCATAACTCGAATTCTGAAAAAAGTGCCAAATGACATATCCAGGTCATTTTGCAGATGTTGGCTCACTCTGAGTAAGTAGCCATAGATTGGTCTTATGATCTGACTGGCTAACAGCATGAGAAACAGCATCAGTGGTACAACTGCTTTTATCTTAAGCTTAAGATCTCTTCCAATGTCTTATGGCACAAGTGCCATATATATTTTTATATAATTTAGGAGAGTTTTGGCTCTAACACAGTGTCACCAAAATTTTCTGGTTATGTCCAGTTTATTTCATTTTAAAATGTTTAAGAATATCTCCTGGAAATAAGTATGCAAACACTCTAACAGTGCATTTGGGAAATGGATCGCTGCTTCTTGGTAGTAGGCTACATAAACCAGTTGAGTTGTCATCTCTCAAATATTTTCGGTGTCAAATTTTTCACCCTTTTCAGATAGTTTAGTTCACACTGATGTACTGTGATGATTGAAACTGAATTCTCCTCTCTTTAATAACTCAAAATACCACCAAGTATTTTGATTCAGGTACTTGCCTGTTTCAAGCTACCATTTAAAACATGAGACATACTTACTCTTAATTTTAAATTGATATTCCAAATTTGACTATTACTGCTCAGAAGCCAAATACAATATTCTGGCAGGATGAATAATTTGTCTTTAGTTAAGCAAACTTTTTGTTTCAGTGGTATTATTATTTTTTTATTATCATTTTTCTTCCTCTGCATTGCAGGTCCTCATTTTGCAGCTGTAAACAGCAACAATGAAATTATCATTACAGATTTTCATAACCATTCTGTCAAGGTACTGTCAATTAATGGTAACTTGGAAAGCTTTCTATTTTATCATGGTACTTTCATGGGGTAAATAAAGTATTGTAAAAAACAAAGTGATAGCACTCTGTATGTATGAGGTCTGATATAAGTACCACACATGCAGACACCTTTGCGTGTAGTGCACTGGTTAATGGAGATATAATCTGTTGCCTTTGGTGCCATTAAAATTTTCTCTATATTCAGTTGCTTAAACATAAGTTGTACCTGAGATAAATAGTATCACCTTAAGTTATTTTTATTAGCTCTCTGCCAAACCTGTTATTCATCCTATGTTCTTCCCTGTTTGAAGTAAGCCTGGTAACTGCTTTTGAATTTCCCAGTAAAAGCTTCCATGTTTCTAGTGGAATAAAATTATAATGAAGTAAAGATACCTGACAATCTAATTCCATACCTATATGCTTTAAGATGGAGCCATTTACAGCCTGATACTCTTCTCAGGCCGCGTGGTCCCGTCCCACGCACTGGTGAAACCCCTGGGATTTCACCTCATTGCTGGCTGTTCTGACTGAATGTAAAAACGAACCCCCAGTCCAGTCCTTCAGCGTTCACAGTTGAAATGACTAATCTTACACATTCACCTGAAATAGGAAATTGCTGGCAGAGCACAGGCACCCTCATGTCCTGAGCGATCCAGCTTTTCAGTAGGGACATTGCCCTAGTTTCCTTATGGAACTAGAGAGGAAGTGGCAACTCACGTGGTTTGGATTACAACAAAGCATCCAAGACCCTGCAGGAGCCCTAAAGCAGATTGTTTTCCTGGTTTAGCAGCAGGAGGCCTGTGACTCCATAAATTACCCCTCCACCAGCAGGGCTTGCCCCGTAACAGGAATGCCCGGAAAGAGCTAACAACAAGGGTAAACTAAAATGAAGAAAAGCAAGGGAAGACATGTAAGAAGTGTGGCATCTTAGCAAAGTTTTAATTAATTGTGTTCCTAATGAGAACAGAGTGTTCCCATCTGTCTCTGGTGTAACTCAATGGGATGAAAATGTTACTTGTTACGATTTGGTACTAAGTGGAAAATATTATATTCTCTAAATTGGTACAGATGCAGAGTAAATTAGAATCTGAACAATGCTATTATCTTTTGTTTAGATGGTGGGAAAAGAGCAAAGAGATTTTTTTTTTTAAAAATAATACATAGATTTATAAATAAGTAATTTTCACTCTTACGGGTGCTAAAGCTTCTTCCTGCCAGCAGTGTCTTGAATTAAACATCCTTGCTCAGCAATATTATCTTCCCTCCCTATTAACCTTCAAGCACGTTTCTTCCTTCAGGCATCTTTGGAAAATCCTACTCATTGCAGGCTTCTCTCTCATTCAGTCACCCACCATCCCCATTTTAACCCAAGGAGAGAGCAATACATCTTTGTCTGGGTTTTTAACTAGTTGACTTTTTTCTACTTTCTTTAATCACCTGGGGCACCAACCTGGTACTCCATGATTTTCCTCCCCCAAATGCTTTTTCTCAGTTCACTGTGGGTATTCAAGCACAGCATGATTTCCTTACATCTTCTGCCTTCTTAGCACTTCAGTGTGCGCTCGGCACTTGTGAGGTCTTCACATTTTCTTGTGCAAACTACAGCTAGTCTCTGAGAACACTGTTGGACCTTGTGGGTCCAGGGTGGACCAAACTAAAGAGAGGTGGCTTTGGTACTATGTAAAGGACACATCCCATAGCTCGCTTGGTCCCATTAATTTATCCAGGTCACTGACAGAAGAGATATTGATCAATTCCATCTTTCTGCTGTCTGAACCTGTTGCCATGGCAGAGAACTCAGTTGCTGAAGTGCCTGTGCAGAGAGCAGTGTGCCATGACATGAACATATGTGTCTGATGATGGAAGTCAGAGCAGAGTGCATCTGCTCAGTTTTGTTCTGTAGGGCTGACTGCCAGTGCCATATCAGCACTCGCCTTTTCTTCAGTGAGGATGCAGAAGCTGCAGAAGGGTTCCTGGGGCCCTCCACCTTGAGTCTGAGCTGAATTAGGTCTTAAGTGAGAAAGGAAATACTGTATGGCATAATGGAGCTGGAGGGAGAGATGGGCACCTTTTCTTCCATCTTCTATGTGTGTTTGTGTGCGGGGTGGGGTTCTGGGAACTCTTTGATTCTCAATTTTGATAACATGTGAACTGGTAGTAGTAGATTACTAATACTCGATAAGATGCCATATTCAGGTTTTTGTTTGAACCCATACAGGTATTTAACCAGGAGGGAGAATTCATACTGAAGTTTGGATCAAATGGAGAAGGAAATGGACAATTTAACGCGCCAACTGGAGTAGCTGTAGATTCTAATGGAAATATTATCGTAGCAGATTGGGGAAACAGCCGAATACAGGTAGAGGTTTCTGCATTTCAGAGGTGCTTGATTAGGAAAACTAACAGATTGACAACTCTGGCCACTGAAGTATTCAGGCTTCCCAAGAAACAGGATAGCAGCATTAGAAATTATATAGTTTCTAGCACAGCCCGTTATATGGCTCATTTCTGGTCAGTCCAGTTTCAGAACTGGTGGTGTTAGATTGTGGACTTCCCAGTGTGACCACTGGCAGTTCTGATGGTTACCAAAGCTTTTGTCTCCATGTAGTTCCCCAAAAGCTATTTGATGACTTGGAGACTTGCGAACATTGCTGAGATGACAGTCATTTATAATCACCATAGCAGAACACTGGAGACATGGTGGAAAATATGAAAAAGCAAACAGACCCTGAGGCAAATGCAACAGATTTTTATCATCTTTCTTAAAGGTTGAGAATATGTTCTGCTTTTAAGTTGAGAGCTGCACTCTTCTCTTTCAAGTGCTAATCACAAAGACATCTGACTTGCCAAAGAATATCTCAAAAAGGACTAAGTGTATGTGTTGTTTTCAGTGAACATAAAAATGAGGGAGCTGCTTAGGAGCTGTTCTCAGGAAGCACTGTCATCAGGGCAAACAAATTCCTGGTTTTCTCTGTGTGGGAACCTAAGAGTCATGCTAGCCACAACAACGGTATTTGTTAGGAAAACAAGGTGTTGGTTGTGTTCCTCATTGAGTTCAATTTATCACAGTTGGCTATTTTTGGAACAAGGAACAGCTGAAGTGCTCTTTTTATTATTTATTGTACATTTATTTCTTGCCAAAGATCCTGGCAGCTTTAATTAGTTCTTTTTAATGAGAAAATACATTTGTATATAAACTTGCATATTGCAAGAGTAACAAATCAGATTCTGTCCTTTACTTGAGTGTTACGTCAAGCGTTTCAGAAATGAGAAGTATAATGGTACAATTGAGAGCAGCGTTGTGTCTGCTATTATTTATTCATAACGTTTATTCTTTGCTTTCTCACCCCCAAAGGTTTTTGATGGAAGTGGATCATTTTTATCCTACATTAACACCTCTGCTGACCCACTTTATGGTCCCCAAGGTCTGGCCCTTACTTCCGATGGCCACGTTGTAGTTGCAGACTCTGGAAATCACTGCTTCAAGGTCTATCGATACTTACAGTAGCGATGAGTTCTGGAACTGGATAATCGCCCACCCTTAAGAAGATACTGGACCTAGAGATCCGTTGTGGGGTATCTCCTACTTTGAGTTTTAATAATGAAGGAGGAGTCTCTTATGGACTTCTCATGTTAATTTCCAAACTTACCTTGTTTACAAAGGACTTGCACCTCTTACGTTTCTCACTGAACTTTTCGTTGTAAGGGTTAATACACAAAATTCTCATTAACTGAATTGATAAAGACAATGTGATATTAAACACAAACTTATGGAACTGGAATTAACTAATTAGGAAAAAAAAAAAAAAAGAGAAAAATTTGGGAAAAGTCCCCAAAGCTTTTTTGAAGACTGCGAAGGGTAGCTCCTGCTCAGAGCTTCCAAATTTGAAGAAGTATCATGGTTATGCATTATTTAACCCAGAGATGGTCCTGGGAATCTTCTAGATCTCATTATCATGGTAGGTATTACACTTTTAACATTCTTCAGTCTTGCTATCTATAACAAGTAGGTCCTTTTAGTATAAGGTTAAGTCTCACAAAATCCATCTAGCTCTAACCGTCAGACCTGACACAGCTCAACGTTTAGCACCATGAGAATCAATGCAAATTCCCTACTCGTGTGGGATTAATGAAGGATTGTTTCATGTGCTTGTTTTTCACTTCTCTTGCTCAGTGTGCTGGAAGGACTTTGCAGAGACCTGACATTTCTAAAGTTCTGGAAAAAACTTAATTGTAGCGATACATTAGTGAGAGCTGAATTTCTGTGTAACGACAGACCTTTTGACACCAAGCTAGTTCATTAGGATCAGGGTTATTACAATGTCAACACAATTAACCTCATGTGTGCCACTCTTTCGTACGTGTTCATTGCCATATTCCTTAAGGCAACTCATTGTATTAACCAATAAAATAAAACGCAGCATCACACAGGACAGAAAGCCAGAGAGGTACCCCTATGGAGGACCTACGTTATACAACCAAAGGAACTGTGGTAAACAGAGGTTGTATAGGAAAGCCAAGGGTTACCAAAGCTATTTGTTTTTACATGAGAAAAAAAATACGTTGCAAATAAGAATGAATCTGAACCAATTCCTGAAGTCCTTCATCAAAGGGAATACTGTTAGAGGACAAAATAAGGACTGTGAGATTTGTTCCAATTTGTTTGTTTGTGTGTATGTATGTATGTATGTGTGACTGACTGACACAGAAATTAAAAAAAGTACATGTAGGCTGTTCCAATATACTGGAACATATGTATGCCGTTTCACAATGGCAGTGCTCTGAAAAACCTCCCTCCTCCTTCCTGCCAGATCTCTCTCCTGTGTACTTTTTGAAGTATTAATTTAATTGGAAATGCTTACAATCGTATGACTTGATTCTGGTTTTAATGTGGGGCTTTTTTTTTGAAAGCGTGAACTTGTCCTTTTTAAAGCAGCATTGGCTTTATTCTGATTTCTAAATCCCATGGTCAAAGGGTGAATTGCTACCGTGGCCTAATATAGTGGTGCACACTCTTAAACCTCATTTGAGGAGCTGGTGAGCTTGCTGCCAATGCCTGCAATAGCCTGGGAAGTACCGTCTGTCTTTTCTCATTTTTAGGGCCTTGAAATAAAAGGGCATTGGGTCATGAACAAGGGAGTATTTTAAGCATGTTTGCATAATGGAAAGAAATCTTTGTTAAATTACTGCTCACAAATATTTGTCTTATTTCTAAAAGGTTAAGGTTGTTGTTTCAATGAATTTAAGAAAAACTAATGTGTTTTTTGTAAAGATGCATTTGACTTGTAAAAATGCAGATCCCAACATTCTTAAATGTGGAGTTTGCCTGTTTTCTAATTACTGTTTCTTAAAGGTATTTCCTCTTCTTACCCTTGTTTATTTTTTGCACATAGTGCAAATTTACAAATTCTCATGCAAAGATAAGTTTCCTTATTTCATTGGAATAAATATTTTGTGTATAAGGCTTAAGGTTTGGACTGTATAATGCAGCTAAGAAACTGGTGGCAACATTTCTGAAATGTTAAAACTCAAGTTTATTACCAAGAGAACTGAGTTTGTCCTAAAATTCTTAAAGTATCTCAGTCATTACACAATAAACTGTCCTATCAAAATTTAACAAAGTTGTAGATCAAATTTTCTGATGATCAAGTAATCTCCTTCTAAGTGTCCTTCTAAATGACCTTCTGACAAACAATTTCTGACATTAGAATGACCTTAAATGGTGAATTTGTCAATGAAGAAAAGGTATGTAGCATTTTAACTGCGTTTACTAACAAAAGGAAGAGGTTGCATGGGTTCTTTGAGATAAAACCTTAAAATTATAAATGTGCTGTTGCTGACAGTTATGGCCAATATTAATCAGATCTGGTTCCAAATTTGCAATTTTATAATAACGTTTTGCTAAACTTGTATGGTTTCCCCTCAGGAAACACTGCCAAATCCTCTGTTGCCAGGGTCTCTGAGAAGCACTCTGTTCAGACCCTGACCTATCTGTCAGAGCATAAGCCGATATGTTAATGCTGTACAACTATTCCACATATACACTGTTCTTCAAAAGGTTCTCAGTCCCTGTGACTCGGTGTTGTTTACCAGGATTTTATATAACCTATGCCAACCCAGTGCATCCTGATGAAACATGGATTCCTGCACCTCCCCCCTCCCCCACCTTTCAATCCAGCTAACAGCTATAGGGGCAATGGGGATTGGTTTTAAGATTCAGTGGTCTCCTGTGTGATTGGTCGAGGTCCCTTCCAACTCCGAACATTCTGTGACTCTGGGTTCTCAAACATTATCACCAGAGCAGCACTTACTGTACCTGATTTGTACTAATTTGGAGTTCCTTCTGATAACAAGCGCTCTCAACTGCAATTTCAAATCCAGTGGCATAAGGCATCCCCTTCCAAGGTCTGACCCTACCTGCCCAGCACTGGGAAACTGAGAAACACATTGCTTTACAGTCTGAAGCCAACATAGCTAAAATGCTTGGCTTGCAAACCTTACAAGCAGCAATGAAAACAGAAATGCTCTTCTAAAAAGCTGGAAGGGTATTTTTTTCCCCCTCATCCAATTAAGTGCACATCAAAATTGCACTGCTTGATTTGCTGAGCTGTTATTAAAGGTTTTTACAGGCATTCTGTTGCCAGATTTCAGGTATAGCCAAGTGTTCCCCAGACTTCCCTGGAATGCTAATTGACGAGCAGCACAGCATGAATGGTGAAAGTATGTGCTTCATTTAACTAATCTTCAACTCAGAAGTACTCTCAGAAGGTTATCAGATCTTGCATAATTTGGAACATTTTAGGACAAACTAGACGACTGTGTTTTCATTGTTTTGTGAATAGATTATAAGGATCTGTTCAGAGGAATCCAGTATAAACGGTGGGGGTTTTGACAGAGGCAGAGCCAGCAGCGATGTATCTGAAAGAGGAAAGGAAAATGGTTCAGGCAAGCATTTGCCTTATGTAGATGGAGAGCTATTTATTAGTAAATGCTCTTCTGTTCTCTAAAAGCTGGAGGGCTTTCGATTTTATGTCAATACTTTTTATAACTGAGGATCTAGTGTTGCCATAATGAGAACTCTAAGTGCCCAATAAGCTGTGTTTTTGTTACGGAGAAATTGCCTTCGGCTGTGGGTGACAGCTAGTTATGAAATCACGTTGTACACTGAAAATTTTCTTCAAGAATTATAAGCAGTGATTGTTTTGGTCTATTTGTGGCAAGTATGTGGAAGTAGGAGCAGGAAGATTCCTACCAGGTTGTGTTATTTCTGATGAATGTACAGCACTTCGGTTGATGTTTGTGAGCAACACGGCCTTAACCCCGACATCCTTGCTTTGGCTTTCTTGACATGGGAATGTTCCCTAAGCTGCACAGTGTATGGCAGTACTCCCCGTTAGAAGTCTCTACCAGTTGATATGCTGCAGCTTTCCAGTTCTAGGAGTGAGTCTGTCCCCTTGCTTTTCTTTTCCTTTTTTAAAGTTTTTTTGTACATTCCATCTTTGTAAGCCAATCTCGTGTGGTTTGTGTACATGTAAGCCTTGCACTCTCTTGACACTCATAATGAAATATTCTTTTCTCTTATTTTTCTTGTTCTTTTGTTGGGTCTATTTTTAAATCCCTGTGAGGCTAAATACAAACTTTTGTCTTCTTAAGGTCAAGGATGAAAGATGCACATTGAAGTGTTTGTGTGTGTGTGTGTGTGTGTGCGTGTGTGTAGTTTTAGCTTCCTATGTGCCACGGTATTCTCAATGCTTTAGCTGATTAAAAAAAAATAAATTACTCTGTCTTGGAAATGTAGGAAAACCAGAGTCAAATGTGTACCTTTACCACGCACAAAGATTTCAAATAATAAAAATAAAGCTTGTTTCCTCTGTTATTTTCATGGTTGAGGATTTATTTTCCGTATATCTTGCACTCACTGTCCCTAAAAATAGCCCCATAATGCAGGAAGACAGGACAGGTGTTTTTTTCAACAGGAAACCCTGACAACACAGGTCACAAGCCAAGAAACCTGTGCTTGTTTCACAGCTGTTAAGCTTTTATGTAGACACAGAGGAAAGATGGACTTGGGTGGTTCTTGGGAAGTAGGTGGGCAATCTGCGCTTCTTTGTCTTCTCCCTTCCTTCTCTGGTTCAGTCATCAAAATTCATGTTTTCATTGCTGTCAGTAAGACTGTGAGTTGTAAGCTCTGCCATTTGCATCATGGAAGTACACAAATACCTCTCAGCTATGCTGTGCTACCAGCATTCAAGGGTCTGCTGCAGAAAGCCACATATAAACTATTGTAGCACAGAAAATTTGCTTTAGGAGCTCACTCTGACTCCTTTCCTGTAAGAACAAACTTTCAGCTCCTGTTAACTTCCATTTTGCATAGCATGTCATTTTTCTTGGTCACTGGCGAACTCTCTCAACCCGAATCCTTTGAGAACTTGATGTGACTGTGAACTTGCTCACAAAGTAAGAGAAAATGTTTGCATCATTTGCCTTGAGAACAGTCTCTCTGGAGGGAGCGAGGGAGGTCAGGCTTGGTGACACGTGTTTCCACAGCACGCTCAGAAATGACAGCTGAAATACAGAGCAGCCATCCTTTTTCGTACATCTTTGTCCTCGAACCCTCTAAAGGAATCATGGTTTAGTCTCTCTTGCAAGTCATGGGGAATGTCAACAACCATGTTTTGAGGCCTTTTTGCTCACAGAAGGCAAGCTTACTACAACATAATGGATGGGTTTGGTTTTCCTTTGTCAGTCTTTAGATGAATGTATGTCCAGAAAACAGTCTTGGTGTGAAGGTACTGGAGTATATTGTCTGTCTGCCCTGAAGTTCAGATACTCACAAGAGGCTTTATCTGGTTGCCAGATGAAAAAAATAAATCCTCCAGCTTGAGGCAGAGCAGCGTTGGCTTGACAAAGTTGCAGAGCAGCTGCTCCTTCCCATGCAAAAAAGACTGTGAAGAACAGAAGACATAGCACAGGATACCCTGAAGCTGCAGGGCTGAGCAGACAAGACTTCTCTTGCATTCCCAATCTTTTCTCATCCAAAGGCTAGGAATGTTGTGTCTGCTGGATTACTGCAGCAGAGGTTCTCTGCCACTGAGCAAGGGCAGGCAGGCAGGATGTCGCAACTGGGGAATGCTGCTATTGACCACGAAAAGTCCGCAGCAAATGGCCAACCTCCTCCTTGGCCTTCATTTGAGTACTGACCCAAATGTGGCAGCTGGATCTGTCAGAAGTCCTATAAGCAGGTACACAGAACCCAGTCTCACCAATGAGAAGAAACCATGTCAGGGAGAGGATGGCCTAAATAGCTGAAGGTGCCTGTATTTTGGGCACCCACCAATAGCCAGGATCTCTCTTTAGAGTGCTAGCCACTTACCACTGCAATTTCAAACACCTTTCCTTGTTCCTTAGGCTGAAGTTCTCTCTTGCATCCAGACACGCTGCAGTTAGCTAGCCAGCCTCACAGTTTTGCTGGCAGTTCATGTAGATGCTGCCTGACTTGCGCCATACAGAACTATCTTGGTGAACTAGAACAGTCACTGTCATTTCTGTGGACAGATGTCTTCCCCAGGCCCCAGCTGTGTTGAAACCACTTTCTGCTCATTGCTACCTCCAGTTGAAGGCTGTTGACCCGCCTGATCGGGGGGTCATATGAATGCTCACCTCTAGTGAAATGCCTACCAACAAAACACTAGAATTTAAGCTCCTCACCTCAATGAGTTGGTAAGTGCTTACTACAGCTCTGCTAGCAAAGTCGTGGAAACAGTAAATCTTGGAAGGGAGATGGCTACTGCTTCTCACTGGATTAGATGTTTGTAGGGAGAATGTCTGCTTACAGTCCAAACACTCGTCTGAGGGTAGGACAATTTTCATTCTACTTCCCAAACTTCCTGCCTGCCATTGCCACTTTAATGTCCTTTCAAAACAGAATTTATGAATGTAATTCAATTACAGATTTGTAAAAGCAAAATGAAGGAGGACATAAATTGAATCTCATCTAAACATGTATTAGCACTGGGAAAGAAATGCAATTTTTTCTACCTCAGGAACAGTGAAAAACTGTTTTGACTGGTACTTAAAAAATCTGAGTCAGACACCTAGCATAGAAAATTCCAGCCCAAACTGCTAAAACTTAAGAAAAGCACAGGGAAATGAGAACAATCTCCTAATAGAAAGGCACGGCAACAAGTCCCCCTTTCACCATATTTCCATCCATTGTATTGCTCTTCTATTAACAGCACATGATAGCAGTCTTGTGAAGTAACACATTTAGACATTCTGAGGCCCATTAAAAATGTCAGACCTTTATGTATTCTAGGAATTGTTTGTTTCACTTCATCCAGTAATGGAAAACTTCCACCACATGACAAAGCATGAGATACTCCTGTGTGTTCTCCCTCCATTTGCAACCTCTTTCACCCTGTGGTCTTTCACAGTTAGTTTTCATCTGGGGCTGCAGAATTTGAGAGGTGTTAAGGAACTTCTTCTGACGAGTAATTCAGGCCTAGTGATCTGGCCATGAAAGGGCTTCAGGGCTGCCAGCATGCTCAGGCAGCTGAGCCTGGCTGTCTCCAGGGTGCATGGGCAGAGAAAGCCTGCTGAACCTCCCACCCCAGCACTGCCTGAGAGCAGGGCCTAACGTTTCGGAGGTGGATGTGATGGGCTGGCTTGGTTGCTGTGGTCATGTCCAACTGCTGAAACTAGTTGTGGCTCCAGGTATGTGCTCCAGCTGTGTGCATCCAGTGGCAAGAGCTGGGTGTTTGGGGCCAGTCTACCCTCAGGTATGACAGGGAGTGGGGGGCGCTGCTGAACAGAAGACGTGAGGTACACGCTCCAAGCCTGCTTCAGAGGGAGTGCCTCTCTGAAACCCCTTCCTCACTCTCCTCTTCTTCCTCTCCCAGCGGCACGTTCAGCTCCAACACCCACTCTGCCGCTCACCCCTGCCACTGGGAGCAAACCCACGCCATGAGAGCTCTGCAATCAGCGTAGCAGCTGCCTGCCTGACAGCTGTGAAAGGGAGCAGAGCTCGGTTTTGTTTCAGGCTGTGAAGGAGCAGGAAGGGGCCCACGTCCTGGGGGAGAGGAGGTGATGGTGACGGGAGGGAAATGGCAATCACGGGGAGCGTGGGGACATACTTGCTTTGAGCCTGAAGAAGGGAAAAGAAGGGAAGTGGGGCAGAATATGAACCCTCACCACAGATGAGGAGGCGTGCTACCAGATTTCATCGTGGGTTAGTGAGTTGGAAATGTGATGCACAAGTAAACGTGAAAGAACAAGAAGCTTTGTGCTGTGTATGAAAATTAAGCTTTGCATTAATAATGTCCTTTCTAACTTGCATCTCATTTTTAGTAGTACACTGGTGTGCACCATAAGGAACAGGCTTGTTGCCAGCAGGTTTCAGGCAAAGGGGTGTCTCACAGAAGCAACATGACATCTTCACAGGGACAGCCCGAACAGTTGGCTTGCACACTTTCATTTGATTAAACTCTACATGTAGCATGGCAGATAAGAACCCACTGCTGTTAAACTGCAAAGCAATCTCCCAGAACTGCTCTAGCTGAAGGAACATAAATACTAATTAAAACAAAATGTGAGTAATTGAAGTCACCAGAGCAGTCATTGCAGCAAATGACTGTTTCAAGCAACGCCAGATGCGCCCAGGCCCTTTTGCTTCCATGGGCAGAGAGGGTTTTGTTTCCCCACAGCCTGTTGCTCCTAGATGTAAAATACATGTCTCTTCAGGCCACTGTTAACACGTTTGTTTCACCTTTGCTGCTGGGCCTTGGGGAAAACAGACTGGAGAGTGCGCCCACCGGGCAGGGCTGGCTCAGAGGCCCAGTGCCCCACCTGGGCCACGTAACTACCTCTCCAACCTACTACCACCCCCCGGGCAGCCAATTCAGGAACAAGTACTTTTTTATCCCACAACAATTAGCGCTAACGGTGGTTGGATGTTAAATAATTTTAAAAACCCCTTTTTATTTGGTTAAATAACGCAGCACAACACACACACAAAAGGTATGGCAACGACACGGCAATGGCAAGGACACTGCACGCGCCACACAGAAGGTAAAGCGGGCAGGCGCTGAGGCGAAGACAAGACGAGCACTTGAGGCGGCTTTGCCGTGAAGCCGGGCCAGCGCCCAAGGCCGCACTGAGACGCGGGGCCTTGCAGGCACCCTCACTTCTCTCCAGCCTGCACTGCAGGGGCAGCCGGTGACAGCAGCGGAGCTTTGCGTCCCAGCCTCACCTACATGCCGCTGCCCCAGGCAGCTTTTGTAAAAAGAAACAAAGCCAGAACCCACCCCCCCGCAGGACTGTAATACGTAAAAGGCGAGAGGAGGGGTACCCCGCGTTCTGGTGCGGCGAGGCCGCTTCGCCGAGCTGCGAAGGCCCATTCTTTGGCTGACCGCATAAGCGCAAAAGACGGAATGTAACTTCACCGCCTCCTTCCCCCCCGTTCGCTCTGTGCGGTGCCGCAGCGCGGCCAGGACTGCCTCCGCGCCGCTCGGGGCGCAGCGCCCGGGTGGCTCTGCAGCGCCGCCCCATCTCGCCTCCCCAGCCGGGGGAACGCGCCGCGGGGGCGGGCGGGGCCGGCGGCAGGCGGCGCTGCAGCTGCGCAGGCGGCTTCCCGGCGGGCTCTTCCTGCCCGGTGGCGCCGAAATCAAACTCCGCCGCTCGCCCGCGCCAGAGGCGAAATGGTAAGCGGCGGCGGCTGCGGCGGGGCCGGCTGCCTGCCTGTCTGCCTGCCTCCCTCCGCTCTCGTTGGCGACGTGAGCTGTGCCGTGCCCAGGCCGGGCGGCTGCCGAGGAGCGGTCACGGCGCCGGTCAGAGCTGTGGAAGGGGGGCAGAGCAGGCTGGCGGTTGCGGAGGGTAACTGTCTCCCCCGCCTCGCTCTCTCTCCGGCCCTGCGGCCGCCGAGGGAGAGCGGAGGGCGCCTTCCGCTATGCGTGCTCAGCGGCCGCAAGGCCGCGGCGGGGCTGCGGCTCCCTCTGCCCGGCTCCTCCCGGCGGACACCCGCGCCGCCGGGCCCGGGCGGGTGTCGTGTTCCCGCGGAGGGCCGCTCTCTTGTCTAGCTGCTTGTAGAGCGGCGATGTAAATTCGCGCGGCGCCCGGCAGAGCCGGCCCTGTCACTGTCGCTTGGGGTGGGCGCGGTGCCCGCCAGCGCCGCGGAGTCCCGCGGGCAGGCCCGGGGGGAGCGGGCGACTGCGCCTGTCGGGACAGCCGGGCACGGACGGGCTGGGCCGCCCCTGTGCGAGGGTGGGTGCGAGCGGAAGGGATGGCGGCCGGGCCCGGCCGCCTAACAGCGCTGCCTTCTGTGGCGGCAGCGGCGTTGGCGCGCAGGGTGCGGACTCCTGGCGAGGGGGTCGGAGAGAGGAAGCAACGCGGGAACTAGTAAAAGTTGCCTCGTTACGTGTCTCCGTTGGGGCGCTGGCCTGAAACCTGGTGCCCGAGGGACACGGCCAGTGAGCACGTGCTTATTCGGCTGCTTAACCTGCACGTCGTGCGGTTACGGGGGTTGTTCCCGCTGCTGGGTGCGGGCTGTTTGGGAAGGAAGGGAAGGTCGGTGTCGTGCTTCCAGCTCCGGGCTCCTCCTGAGGCGTACTGATGCCATGGGGGACAGCGGTGATAACCAGCCCTGATGTAGGGCGTCTCTAGCTGAAGCAGAAGGAAGGAGACTTTAAAGTACTAGTAATGCTTTTGCTAACTGCGACAGTGACCGGGCTCTGTGCAGGCCTGTGTTCCCGCCGCTGCCTTAGCTAGCTTTTAGCCTCTTCCTTGAAAGCTAAACCAGTCTGGCCGCTCCGCTCTCGATCCACATTTTAAATGTTATGCTGCCCTAAGATATTTGTAGCTATAAAGGAACCATAATAGTACTGTGCACAATGTTTAAGAAGGAAGCAGCAGCTAAATTAAAAAATAGCATTGACTCCTTTCTCTTGAGGCTTGGAAACAAATCCACGTTCTCTTTCTCACAGCACCATGTTACTAGGCTCCCCACTACCACTGGCTCAAGGGCAATGATGTTTATGCTTGTTTTCAAAGGGAGTTTTTCTGCCAACATCCTATTTCGCTCCCTCTGTCTCCCTTTCAGTTTCCTGTAGCTGCACGCAGCAGCGCAGTGCCTTGCAGCCTGCGATGTAAGGAGTGGGGCAAAGGGAAACATTCCTGATCCACCTCATGGCCGCTGCTCGCAGGTTGTTAAGGGCTATGCTGAGTGCTGCTAATAAAACTCCAGTTTTCTGTGAAATATTTCATATTCTCATTTCACAAGGGGCATGCCAAAATAATGTCTCTGAAAGTGATCAGAGGAGGATATTTCTCGGTTTTGTGTGACTGGTAGCAGGTTTTGTGAGTAGTCATTTCTGCCTTTTGCTTCTATTTCAATCCATGTTGTTTACTGCTTGGTGACACAACTGCAGAGACAAGAAGTAAACACGGGTTTTAAAATCAGGCCTTGAAATTGGAAAGTTGAATAGGAAATTTGAAGAAAAGTCTAGTACTTCAGCACATGCCTTATCTCCTAAAAGCACCTAAATGGTCTACATCCCACACTAATGTGACTGTGTCACAAGATTTTAAAAGAATCTAAACAAAAAACCCAACAAAAAATATCCCTCCTTATCTCTTAATGATTATTAAACATTTGGGTAAGTTGCTGAGAACTGGTGTGAATACACATTTTTAATCTGTAAGGTAAAACGGGGAACTATTTGTGTGCACCAAGAACCACTGAGTTGGATAAGGTTGTGTGAAAGGTTGGCTCCAAACTTAGAATGTAGATGCAGCGGTTCAGTAGATACAGGTGGATTCGTTTGGTGTAACGATTCTTTGGGAAGAAGTGGTTTATCTGATAGGGTTAGTGGCAAGGTATTTTGAAGAATGGCAAATATAACTTAGAGGTAAGTAGATTAGAATTCTAAGCACATGTTAATTTTTCAGATGGCTGAATGTTATGGGGTTATGTAGGTTTGGTTTTTTTTTTTCTTTTCTGTTCTAGTCCAAGAAAAAAGGTCTGAGCTTTGAAGAGAAGAGAGTTCGCATGATGGAGATCTTTTTTGAAACAGTAAGTAACTTGTAATTGTCTTGCATTTACATTGGTGGGAAAACAGGTCCGAAGAGGAGCTTAATTGTAGATGTAGATGAACCCTGTATGTCCTGCTATACATTTCACTGATGCCCAGTGTCACCTGGAGAAGAGGAGGCTGAGCCTTATCGCTCTCTACAGCTATTTGTAAGGAGGGTGTAGTGAGGTGGGTGTTGGTCTCTTCTCCCAAGTAACTACTGATGGGATGAGAGGAAATGTCCTCAGGTTGCACCAGGAGAGGTTTAGATTGAATATTAGGAAATATTTCTTTACTGAAAGAGTGGTCAAGCACTGGAACAGGCTGCCCAGGGAAGTGGTGGAGTCACTATCCCTGGAGGTGTTAAAAAATCAACCCTAATGATTCTATGATACCTATTCTAAATGACAAGGACAGAGCTTGATTCATCTAGCTTCTGATCAGATGGCTTGTCCCCAGGTGGAGCCAGGGCATGAAGGCACAGAGATGGTGGTAAATGCTTCATGCGCAAGCATGAAGATGCACTAGATGCTGCATATTCAAGTCTTACAATTTTGAGTCTGTTACCAGAAGAGAAATAG
Source organism: Laterallus jamaicensis coturniculus (assembly GCA_022605575.1). Lineage (NCBI taxonomy): Eukaryota > Metazoa > Chordata > Aves > Gruiformes > Rallidae > Laterallus > Laterallus jamaicensis. The sequence goes on from JAKCOX010000005.1 coordinate 32,094,920, forward strand.
CAAGAGGTTAGGAAGTACCTCACTGCTGTTGATGGAAGAAATGTGAGCATTAGAAAAGATGAGAGTCGAGCTGGAAGAGCTCACTTGGGAGAAGAAACCTGGAGATCCACAAGCAGAGCTACAATTATATTGGTGACATATGTAGTTCATGGTGTTTCACCCATTAAAAAAATTATTGGGGCATTTGAGTATTTGAGTGATGTGGTGCACCTGGTGCTGACGGTTGAACCTCAGCTCTGTCTGCCCTAAGGGATTTGCAGTCTAACTTCAGGCAACATTGGGTGGCTTCAGAGTACCAAAAAAAAGAGGAGGACTTGTTACAACTATAGTTTTTGATGCTTTGTTTTTCTTTTTTAAACTTCAGAGTGTCCCAATTCTATCAAGGAATATGCAGCCTATTTCCCTAGCAAAACATACACACACAATGTATTTCCTACTTGCTTTTGTTGGCGTTGATTTACTGTAAAAACCACTCAGGCTTAGATGATGCTGTCACTTGGAGCTAAAGTGTCTTTTATGTTTTGCACAGAAAGATGTGTTCCAGTTGAAGGATATAGAGAAGATTGCTCCAAAAGAAAAAGGGATTAGTAAGTGTTTACAAAAGCTGTTTCTCTTCAGCCATTAATCATTTTTTGGGGACAGATCATACAATGTAAATTTTCCTGGCTACAATTTTAGGTTTGTGATTGTAATAATAATAATAGGAAAAAATAGCTAGAAAGGGAGGGTGGTCAGTGGCAGGGCTGTAGGATTAGAAGTAGCATCAGTAGCATGCTCCTACCTCAGCTTGCTAATGTTTGTCACTTATGTTGGGCGTTAGGGCCAAAATGTCACAGGTAACTCTGGGTTACCCACCAAAACATGGAATGGGGCTTTTTCCAGCCTCTGAGATGCCTGACTTTCAGTCTGTGAAATTGTTAGGTGTACTCAGGTGGTGCGCAGAGGGTTCACATGTCTGCCTGTAGTGTCACACGTGTCATAAAATGCTAGTCCAGAAGTACGCCATCAGTGTTTTGTTGAGCCCAAAAGTAACATAATCAAAAGTAAAATCTGCCCCTCCTGAGTCTGTAGACAGATGGCTTTCATGCCTCTGCTGCTGTATAATGCTTTGATAAGCATTACAAAGGGAAATGTAATTACACTGCTAATCAAGAAATTATAAATTAATCCATGTTGGAAATTAAGATTGCAAGACACCATCTCAGTTGCCCTCTCAGGAGTTTGTTCTGGTACTGTGCTGTAATATGCATGTATATTTCATGGTACTCAGGAGTGGTGTTTGACGAATGTCTTGTAGCAGGCTGTATAGAATAGCAGCCTTTATATATAAACTGCTGGTTTTGAAGGGATTTATTCCTTCAAATGAAGTATCAGGCGTGCTGTCCTCTTGAAATTGTCCAGCTACCTGGCATTATAGTAAAATAATCATACAGACCAATATAGATGATTGCTTATGGTATTCATAATTCCCCATGTTTAGATGCTATGCAGTTCTAATTTGATATTTTTGATATTTTTGTTAGCCTCAATGTCAGTGAAAGAGATTCTGCAAAGCTTAGTTGATGATGGCATGGTGGACACTGATAGAATTGGAACTTCCAATTATTTCTGGGCTTTTCCAAGTAAAGCTCTTCATGCCAGGAAGCGTAAATTGGAAGAATTGCAGTCTCAGGTAAATCTATTTCAAGAAAGGTACCTGTTTATTTGAATGGGTTTGCATTTTCCCCCCTTGTCATTCTTTTTTCATATTGTCCTCTCCTATGTGTGTACATACACACAGGTTTCCGTAGAGGAATCATTTGGCATGTGTGGTATGACATTCTTATTTGCCATTGCTTCAGAAAAGTTTTGGAGTTGTGCTTGTTGGAGCTTGAGAAGACTTCTTGTCTCTTTGCTGCTGAAAGCATGTTATTCACGATGCAAAACATCATTTAAGTACTTCCTCCAAATATTTAGGCAGTGTGTGCTTTCATGTCTTTTATAGAATGTAGGCCATCATGTGGTAGTGATCTAAAAGCTATGAGAGGGCTGAAATGGATACCCCAAGCAAACGTGGCAGTGGTTTCTACTAACGGCTGTTGTGCTTTCTGGTCTGCTTTTGTTGGTAGCTTAATTTGTGAGCGCTTGTGAAATCCCTTATTGCACTTCTGTTAGGAGAGAAGGGCAAACTCATCGTGATCTCCTGCAGGAGAGCAAGGCATCTTTTTGTTGCAATACTGCAGTTCTACTGGTCTGGTTCTTTCCTACATTTTAGGAACTGTCTTTCGTACTACTTTTAATTGGAGCACAAAAGCATCTATTCATCAGTTTATTTGCAACCTGAGTATGTGATAACAAGATCAGTAAACTTGCTTTATGGTCTGATTGCAGCACAGCACTGCTAACTTTTCCTGTGCCTGTTTAGCTTTATGTCCATTCATCAAACAATGAATTAACACAAACCCATTTGAACATTTTTAACATATAGTATTTTCTTCAGGCATAGCTCTGGTGCCATCGTTGCTATGTTATGTGCATACAGCATTGCACACTTCAGCTACTTCTTTAAAGCTCCAAATTAAGTGTATAAAACCATGCTTTTTTTTTTTGCCCCAACGCAAATTGTAAAAGCAGTTTGTGGGTCTGAAGACTTTTCACCAAAGTAGATGAAACAGCCAGATCAATGCAGTTGAAGTTGCTTGTTTGTGCATTGAGTGTAGTGTGACCGGCTGAGTGCTAAACTTGTCAGTTATCCTTTGCTGTGCTGTCATTGCTTGTAAATCTCACTCCTTACTAAACTGAAAGAGTTCAGCCCACTGTTCTGTTTTAACCATCATTGCCCTTTGCCCTGAATGTTTTCATTACTGGCCTGGGTGCTCTAGACAGCTTCCTGAAGGCATTTCATGTGTCTGCTTCTGTGGGTATGGCAGAAGGAGGATGGAGCTGGTACTCTGTCACATGCCTGATGCATCTGCTGCCATTTTCAAGATCAAGAGTAAGACTTGCTAGAACTTTCACTTCCTTTCTCCTTATTCATTAATTAATGTCATTTTTATGAGCCAGGGGTCCATGGCAGTAAGGAATGAGAACTGCAGTGCTTCCCATCATAAACTGGAACTGTGCATTGGCCATCTTTCAGGCATGTGCTTTGGATGAGTTGGAAAGTGCTGCTTGAGATAGTAAATTTATCACCCACACAGTACCACAAGAGCTGACTTAATTTCAGGTCCTGCCACTGACATACTCTACAGTTTGAGTAACCTCGGCATCTCAGATGATGTATTAGTATCATGGATATAAACTGTACCTTGCATTTTCTGAGACTTGGTTAATATTAAAGTTGTCCTACTGACAATTTTGTCTGCTCCTTTACTTCCAGATGTTAAAAAACTTCCTTGATTTAGCTGGATACACTTGTACTGTTTTCAGTCATGGACTAAGTAATGACTGAGCTTAAATTATTTTTTAGTGACTGTTAGTAACAATTCACTGATTCCTACTCTACCAAAGTTTTGTTTGTCTGAAACGAGATCAGTTTAATTCTGCACTAACCTGGAACTCAGTTTCCTAGTAAAGTTACACAACTTACTAGTATATTCGTACACATTTTAGAATAGATTACTTACTCTGCCAGAACATAAATGCCAAAGTTGAGCAATTGAACAAATACATGGCAAAAGTCCTGCTTTGTTCACCAAATGCCCTGGTGTTCTTGAATGCAAATGATTTGGTTTTGGATGCTTTCTAGGTTTGCTCATGCTGCATATTATAGTCAAGCAGTTGAATGAAGGAGTTGGTATTTGTTGTTTTTGCCCTTGGGCTCAGTTCCATCATGAATTTTAAAGATCAAGCAGGTCTCTGGCGTAGCCTGATTAATATCTTCCTTGGGATGTCTTCCAGAATCTACCTAATGTGCTCCACCATAAGTATCCAGGGTTATCTACAAACACATGCCTGTACTGCTTTAGATGTACTGTTAGATTACTAAACATAAAGCCATCTATTATTATGGAATTATAATAGGCATGCAGTTATTGTATTGTAATGTTATTTCATAGTTATTTCTGTGTAGAAAATAAACTGTGCTGGTATGAACAGTTCTGCAATATAAAGCTGATCCAGTTGAAAGAAATAGTTTGGTTACCAGACCCTTATTTGCAAACCAAGTCCTGCTCCTAACATATGGGCTTCCTGATACAAGAGCTCTCTTCAGACCCTGTTATAAGTCCTTGAAAATACTTATATTTATTACCTTGCTTTTCTGATGAGAATGCAAATGTTTCAGCACTTCAAGGAGAAACGTTTTCTCTATTGACCCAGTGGAAAAGTGGCATTTCCAATGAATAGCTCTGTGAAGGATTTTGCAGGATGATGCCGGATTCTGCCCGAGAGCTCACAGGACCTATTTTGGTGTTGGTATTCTTCTTGATGTGAACACATACAGATTTTCCTAAAGGTTTCAAAAGCCAGTCACAGAGTACCACAAAACTTCCTGTCAGAACATGCAAAGCAGAGAAAGTAAGTAAGCTATTGTGCTATTTCTGTTGCCTTTCATCATTCCCATATCCAGTTTGTGGCATGCTGAGAGGCAAGTTTCCTTTCTGCGTCTTCTCCGGATCGCGTGTTAACTGCATGAGTTAGTTTCTTTCTTCAGCCATGAGAAGCCAGAATCAAGCCACCTTATTTAAAGTAAAAAATTTTAATATCTAGCAGTTCAGTTCACTTTGTAATGAAAGCTTTTTACCAGGAAGCACTATCTTTCTTTGCCAAAGGCATGGATAAGTAGTGAAGGGAAAGGGGTGATCCCAAATGATGAACTGGGACATTTGAAAAGAATGTAGAGGAACAGAACAAGCTTCTCCGTGATGCAAATTCTCCCACTAATTCAGAGTGCCAAGGCTTATGTTTGACAAGCTGGGCCTGCCACAGAGCCTTTTGCCTGCATGAGTTGGTACTTCATAATATTTTAGCAGTTACTCATGCTCTCTGCATCATAAAGAGCTTGTAATCATGGGAAGGCTGTTTTTGGAAATGTTCTTCAAATAAAATACTTGTTTCAGATTTTTTTAATGATAATTGAGCCACACCCCAACTTGCAGACTCAGTAGCAAAGAAGTCTGACCTGTTACTTTGAACAAAGAGCAAGCAGGTTTCATCTGGATTTTTAGTTACACCTTGCAGTGGTTGTGTAGGCCATGGGTTTTTTTCAGGAAGAATTTACTGTGTTGTCAGTGTTATCCCCTTGTGCAGAGATATGGCAATTATAAACCACGCTTGAAATAAAGTTTCTGTTGACAAGGTTTACCTCCCTTCTCCCCATCTTTCAACTTGCTTTTGTGAGGGTAGGTGTTTGGAGAAGGGTGCTAACCCCTGAAGTGGCAAATCTTGTGCTGATCTGGTGCCATTGTCTAACCCAGGGTTCTTTTTGGACTACTTCCCAAGAAGCAAGGACAGTCAGTATCTTTAGCTTGTGTAGCTTCTGCTGCAGTTTTTTTTTTCTCCAACAGCAATCCTTATGTTGTGAGCTCAGTAAGTCCCTATGGGTTCTATATTGATAAATTTGCAGTGGCACGGTTGCCCTTAAAAGTTCTGTCTTCTGCCAGATGCGTATTCTCCACCTATTGGCTATGTTTATGCAGCTGTGTATTGGACCACTGAAAAGTAAAAGATGCTAGAAGTTACATTTTAGTTGGATGAGTTTGTAGTTGCGTGATTACAGCTATGAGATGGTGAAACAAGAGCAAGGGTGTGGATTGAAAAGTATTGTTCTAACAAGGTTTTTAAGTGGAGAAATTTTTAATGAACCTCACCTTTGTTGAGAGAATTGTGGAGGATTTGCTGAGAGGACAGGGCTGGTTTTTTGCTTTCCATAAGGAAAGCTGGAAGGATGCACTTTTATTCTTTATCAATATTTTCCCAGCAGTCAGGTTCTGAAGTTTTGAATTACCTACGATCAATTCTGCTTTGACAAAATGAGATGCTTATTCTTGGCGTAACAATACTGGAAGCTTAAGGTTTATACTAAACTAATGAAAAATTTGACCTATGCAGTTGAAGCAGAAAGGCTGTCATTTATTGATGATTCTGTTGCCTTTTGTCAGTTTCACAGCATGGAGAAAAGGAGCAGACTGGAGATTAGCCACTCCAGCATGTTAATCAGTCGCATTCAGCTAATAAATTTCATATAATTTGCCCCCTTGCATGTTTGTCTTTTATATTGTTCTGATGTATGTGTTGCTGCAGAAAGGATATGGATGTGAAGGATGTATTTGTTACCTGTTGAAGAAAAGGCTCATATGCAATCAAAACCTTGGCAGTAGTTTTACCAGCTAAAGAAATGGCCTATCAGTGAGTGAGGAAAAGGGTAACCTTTCTGGCATGATCTGTATAAACAGATTCAGCTTAGATTTTTATTTCATTTTTTCATCTACACCTTTGGTAAAACCCTTGCAACTGTGCTATTTTAGATAAAGTGAATTGATGCTTGTTTGCATTTTGCTTTATAGTTGTTTGAATTAAGTATCCATTACAGTAACTAGTAACTGTGAGGCTTTTCTCATGCAAGGACTGACGGGTCTGCAGACCACAACCCTCAGAAGCTGTAAGGAGTGTCCCATCTCTCCAGCACATCGTCTGCCACGACAGCCAGTGTGGCAGGGGGATCTCAGCTGGAGTTGCACAGGGCAGGTTTCGTACTGACACTACAGGGCTTTAAGGGAGGGGGAGGCAATTCCAGTGATCCTCGGTGACATCAAAGAGTGCCTGGTATTCTGTATGGCAGGGTTAAGTGCTCAATATGCTCGAACCATAAGGTCATAGAGGATCGCCACAGCATGATAGAGTATTTTTAACAGATAGGAACCTAAAATATCAAGTTCTTCAAAGGTCTTGCAGCTGTTAATACAACTATTGACATTACTGTGAGCACTGTAATTCAGTAGCTTGGGGAAGCAACCAGCTTACTTCTTTTCCCAGTCTGGTTTTGTGACAGTTCGTTTCACCATTTCATTCTTAATTGTTGCACTTAGGTTATTTCCCACAATGTTGCTTTCTTATGGAGTGTTATGGGATTTTGGGGTTTTTTTTGTATTCTTAGGCTTTGGAAGGGATAGTTCAGCAGTATACAGCATTATAGCAGCTGCTCCTTCTGAGACAGAGCAGAATGGTGTCACCTTGTACTGCAACAAGGATTAAACAGAGCTGTCTTAGAGCAGGATGGACTTTTTATGTTGTTCCCTGTGCTTTTTTCACAATACACATGAGCAACAGAAACTTGGAGAGAATTTCTGGCATTTCTTTTCCCTCCACTAAGCATTGTGTGGGGCTAGTGTTAGTTAAGATGGAAGGGATTAGTTGATATTTCATTCCTTAAATCCCTGCCCTAGAGTTGATAAGAGGAGGGATTTTTCACTTCCCGTGAAAAATGTATTGAGCCAGGAACAGAATTTACTCATGTATTGAGCCAGGAGAAGAATTTACAAGTCCATACATCCTAACTCTCCTTTGGCAGCTAGTTCTTAAACCCCACCCCCCCCAAAAACCACCACCAGGAATTAACTTGTCAAAACAGAGTGAATTCACATATACCAAATTGCTTGGTCTTATGAGCATTGAAATAGGAAAATAGAAAGTATATCTTTTATATATATTAAAAAATAAAGATTTAGTGAATGCTATATTAGGAAATGCTTTTGTTAGGAATACACATTGTTGGAAAACTGTTAATGGAAAAAAATAATCATATTGGTGATTAATATGACTTGAAGCCTCCTGGAGATGTTTGGCAACATAACTAAAAGGAGAGAACCTTATTTGTTCAGAATGCGCAAAGAACATTTTGTGTTTTGACCATCAGGAAGTCCTTTCAAGATACTTGGTTTATTTCTATCTTTTTAGATACATTTTTCCTCCTCAGATGTTGTGACTGGATTACTGCATGGAAACTTGCTGACTAGAGACTGCTTGAGGCCACTGACTGAGGCACAAGAAACTTCTGCTGTCCCCATTGTTTCAGCCTGAGCAGCCTCATCCTTGATCCAATTGACTGACTCAGTTGTCAGTGTTTCCACACAGTTCAGGGATTGATTCTAGACCACAACTGGGTGCAGTTGCTCAGAGGTGGCTGGCTTGAAGTACTCAATCCTGAATTGTGGTACAAATCTGCAAGGATGACGAATGGTCTGTGACACCGAACAGGCCTGATGGTACTTGGAGTCAGGTGACATTGCTGAAGATGCTGGACAAGATGTGTATCCTGGCTGGTGCTGTGAATCAGCCAGGAAGTGTCACTGGAACCTAGTGCTGTACTTTGAAGCAGTGTCCTCAGTAGTTAGTGGATCAGCCTTTAGCAGAGCTCCTTATGCACTCCAGATCTCTATTTCAATTTTCAGCCTTGGTCAGGGGGTTTGAATGCAGGGTCTTTTTCTCCTCGTGGCAATGATGGGCTATTCCTGGGGGGTACATATGCCACCCCGTTGGAATCTGTGGCCTAATGCTTTTCATAGAATAGTTTATTTTTTGGGTGCAAGACTTTCTTATTATGATCAGTTGACTGGCTGTAGTAATTCATTATTCAGAACGTTTTTTAAAATCCTTTTTTCATTTACTGAACATAAAGGACTTGTATGCGTAAAGTGGCTTAAGGTTTCTCATGATCTTAGACTTTGTTGAAATACCTTTTAGAAGAGCTATGAGCTAACCTTTTAGCATGAATTTTATGAATGTTAGGGAATGGATTGTGTAGTTAAAGAATTGTCCTCAAACCCCAGTAAAATACGTCAATACTTGTGCAACTAATGCGTGTGATCTGTGTTAGGATTATTTATTTACACATTTTTCTCTAATATGTAGGCTTACAATTGTATTTTATTAGAGAGAGTAGTAAATTGTCCCTTTCCAGGAAAAAAAGGAAGTCTAATTGCTGATGAGTTCCCTCTTTTAATGCCTGTTGCAATATGTAGATGGGATTCCAATGTGTTGACTAAGCAGTTAGGGCAGTCTTCCCATGTCCAGACTGAGCCTCGCTTTTTCCTTGATGTTTGAGGGCATTTTATTAACTCTCTAATTAATATATTCTTTCTTGGATTGGCCTGGCTGTTTTGATAATCTGCAGTCCCACTCTGCTGGGTGATTCCATTCCCTTCTGGCTGCCTTCTGTTAGGTAGTAATGGCTGTCCCAACGGAGTCAGTCAGTGACCTCTCCCTATTTTCAGCCTGCAGCCTTTCACAGATGAGTGCTTTTTTTCTTTGAAATAAAGGACTAGACACAAAGAAATGATCAACTGTGAACCTGGCATGGTATGGCTAGCTAACTTCATACCATCTAGTGGGAGTTGTAGCAGTAAGAAGTATCCTAAGAGTAAGCAGCTGAGAATTTCCATCATGTAAACATTGAGAATACGTTGATTATATCTGTGCTGGTTTGTTGATCCTATGAAGCTTATGCCCTGGATCGGTCACCTGGAAGGTGCCTATAAAGTTTTATTTGAAGCATTCCAGGGTTTTTGTTACCTCTTTGCATCTTGCATTGAAAAAATGTTGATGTCTTGAAATGATTCTGAATTTATTGAATCCTAAAACATCCATCAGAGAATACTCTTCTGATGCTGTAACTTATTAGAGCCTTCTGGAATTATGTTTAATGGCATGCTGTAAAGCCCTGGAGGGTATGCTTAGTTACTGCTGTCATGGCAGACTTCTAAAAATACAGTGCTCTGGAGGCTTCAGTTAGAATTAAGCAACCTCATAATTTGGTGCTCATTAGTTAAATTTCATGCTTTCCCTTTTACTAGCTGTTAATATGTAACTAGATGGATGGCAACTGTGAAGTGTGGGCTTTCCTTTCCTGCCTTCTTGATGAGCATGAGCTAAAAATGGCATAATTTAAAAGCAATTTTTAAGTGGGCTGTGTAGTAACTGTAAAGATTATAAAGGAGTTTTGAAGGAAGAATCCTACTCCATTAAAAAGGATGTATTGTTACAGTGCCCCAGTAGTGCATATTATGTATTCATTCTGATAGAATGCAGGAAAAAATGCTACTGTTTTCTGTGAAACTGAGTTTATAAAGCAATGCCATCACACAGTTTACCTTTCCTTTTTGAAGAGGCTTGCATGCTGGCTGCTGGATCCATTCCTGCCATGGCAATGAAACTGTTTATCTGAAGTGCAAAGAAGTTTGGAGTGAACTTGGGGCTCTTGCTCCAGAAGCCCAGTCAAATCTGGCACAGATGAAGCCCTGCACATCTCCCTGTGCCATGCATTAGGTGTGGCAGGTGTGAGTGATAGCTCAGACAGCAGGGGAAGCTAGGATCCTGAAATATTCTGAGCTATCTGGCAGACCTCTAAAATTGCCTCTGCTGTAAGATCTCAGGAGCTTCCAGCCTGGGGGTGAGGTGGAGGCAATACAATCAAAGGTGGATTTGATGGAAATGGCGATTTGTAATCTTATTTAAGTTGAACTTTCACCTTAAAATCTTGTCATTCAATGAATATAGTGTGTTTTATTTCAGAAAATTAGCATGCCTGAAGAAATAAATATAATATAATGCAGTTGTATAAGTCTCATGTCACAGCGTTTTCCTGTGCTGAAAGGAATGAAATAAAACAAAAAACCCCAGGATACAAACCCAAAATGTGTGAAGTTAGTTTGAAGCAGGGAGGAAAGGTCTTTTTCATCATAATCAAACAGCTCATTCTTGTTGAACTCATGGTGGTTCCATCAAGGACTATTGTTTGTTTCAGGTTGTTGAGATGACTTCATTATCTGCCTGAGCATTATTTAAAAATTATGAAATTGCCATAAAGAGTGAATATATAAGAATGCTGTCAAAACTCTGAAATTTGATAGATATATATTGCTGAGGCCTTTAATTTTACTCAGTGTAGAATTTGGGCTTTTCTTAAAGTCTGTGGAATAAAGTTTTGGTGTGCTTGGTTGTTGGTTTTGGGTTTTTTTGGTGGGTTGTTGTTGGGTTTTTTTCATAGTCTTTAGGCAGTACTTGGGCTCAGGGAGTATCAGATGAGTATTCTGTTTCGACTTGGGACTGTCTGTGCTTAGTCCCTGAAGGCATTGTCAGTGTATGGCCCAGCTGGTTAGGATAGCAATCTTTAAAAGCCCTTTAGGGAAAAAAATAGAACTTTTCTTCTTTCTCTCCCTTTCTTCCAAGGGAAACTTTTTTTCAATGTTCTTTCTGCCTTAAACAGACCTGTTAACTGTCACCTTGGACTTTGTATGTTTAGTAAATACACTGCTGTCAAGTAACAACCAACCTTCATGTCCAGATAGTAATTTTTTCTATAGTTCTGTCAGTCATACCAGATGCCTTTTGGCTCTCTCAGCTTTCCCTATTAGGCTGTTTGCATTTGTGAACCAGGGTTAAAGAATGAGGCATTTCAGAGTGGTTTGGTGACTTGTTTGGTTTAATTTTTTTTAGGTTGATTTGGCATACTTGGCATTTGTATTTGAGTAGACAGCCATCTGTCCCTCAGGTCGTGCCAATTACACCAACTCTGAAAGCAGCCAGAGAAATTCAGTTCTTTCATTCAGCCTGCACAACTGTTCTGTCACCTTTTGTCTGTTAAGGAGATTGGCCTGGAGCAGTTATTTTCTGTTGTGTAACTAGTACTTGCCAAATGGTATTGGAAATGAATGAAGCAAAACCAAAAGCTCATGGCAGGGCATCTTCTCTAAGTAAACCTTAACTGAACACTATGGCAAATCTGAAAAGATGGAAAATAATTCAGTTAAAACCTACTGTCAGTGTAGAAGGATGTACTATATAGCAGTAATTTTTAAAATAACTGCAGCTGGCCATGTAGTTTTGTATCTGGATGGATGAAGGTTCCAATGGAGGGTGAATTCCTCATTTGTTTCTTTTGGATACCCTGCACGTTCTGTTTTCTTATCCAAAAGTAATTGCAGGAAGAAGGACTCATCTCATTCTCAACATGACTTGAAAATAGAGCCAAGCCTAATTTACCATGGAATGTTTTAGTCTCGTGTGTAAGCATGCTAAATAAGTCAGGATTATAGGCCTAAATTTAAGTTTGAAACACAAAATACCTTGTGTTTGTGTGAGGGGCAAGTAAATTGTTATTACCCACATGAGTGCTCTAGCTAGTCACATCAATATAGCTTATGAGTGCAGAGGTCTAACTTCAGAATTACTGTTTTTTGGGAATCTTTGTAGTGCTTTATTGAGCAGTTCTATGTAGAGTCAGATACTTGTTTAGTTAGTTCCTTGAAAAAACCCCTTCACTTAGCGTGAGTGTCTGATCTTCTTTTTACATCACTGTCATCAGATACAATCCAAAACTAAAAAAATAACTGCTCGTTACTGCTTCTTTAAACACACAGATCTTGCACACTAGCAGAATTAATGACATGATAATGTGGAACAAGTGTTACTCACTTAAAAGAATCCGTGCACCAGCCCTTCATTTTGAAGAGAAAATATAAGTTGGTTTGGGTCTCCTTCTTCTCTGGAATATTATATTTATTCCCTAAGTTCTCCTAAGTTTTGAACTGACTCTTTTGAAGAGAGCATTAAAAATTATGTGGTCTTTTAATGGTAAAATTTGTAGCATGCATAAAGAGCAAGGTGTTTTTGTATTCAACATGTCTCCATGTACCTTTAATGCAGTATTTAAGAAAAAACATTTCTTGTGAGTATGGAAATATGGTGAGCCCTAACTGTCTCATCTTTTTCCTACTGAACTCCCATCCATTTTATGGTGTTCTCTTGATTTAAAAAAAAATCTTCTTGTCTATTCTTTGTTTTCAGAGTTAAAACCTCTTAATTCTATGTTCCTTCAGTATCTACTCTTCTTACCCAGTATTTGTTGAACGAATGGTGCCTCAGTTACTTCTCTCATGCTCTTCCTGATTCCCAACAAACATGATTCCCTACTTCATATTGCTGAAGAGACTTATAGTCACTTGGGGTATGACACTGCATGTTTCTTTTCTCCTCCTTTCACACATGTTAAAAGAAAAAGGTCTTTTAGTTGTATTTCTGTAACAAGCATGTGTTTGCTGTCTGTGCTTCACTGAGTACATCACATCCCTGACTAAAGTCCCAGTCAGTTCTCTGTGTTTGGGTTATGTGCAAAAATGGCATCCTGAGAGCAGAGCAGAAAGCAGGATACTGTAGTTCAGTGCTACCCTCAACTCACCTGTGAGAATAATTAGCTAACTTAAATGTTTGCTTAGGTGTATTTGGAGGCCTTGGTAATGTGCATTTTTGACTATATGTAAAGGGAGTAGTTGTGTGCAGGGTTTGTGTAGTACTTCAGAAAGCAATTCTGCATGTTGATTTGGCTTAGTGGCTTTTTTTCCACTTAAGTTTTATTGTTTTAGTGAACAGTGATTGCTGAGTGGTTTCTTTTAGTATGTACTATGCTTTTTTTTTTTTAACACAACAGGTCTGTTTTTAATATTTTCAGATTGTTCTTGCTGTTAATCTTTGCATTTTTACTCTATATGTTATTAGTTTGCTTTCTGGCTTCAAATTTTTTTATCTTTCTTTAAAATCTAGAGGAATGCTTTGAAGTACTTTCTCTCCATGCTTTCTGTCAATTCCATTTAAGTTTTTCAGTGTTGGGTTTAAGTTTAACATAGGAAAGAAATATACTCATCTACTGCAAGTCTCACCCTAAAGCTCTTGAACTGCTTTTGTTTAAGCTAAAAGCAAACAAGCCCTTGCCTCTGGTCTGAAACAAAGCACAGTGAGCTTCAAGCCCAAAGTAAATAATTTTGCAGAGTTACAATTAAAATAAGTATGCTTTGAATTCTTCTGTAGTGCCACAGCGAGTGGCGCTGGCAGTGGCGGTAGGTTTTAATACCGTTTTTGGTTGAGTGTTTTGGCTGAAAGAAAACTGAGCATATGATATTTCTCTTTAAGACCATAATGATAGTGGGATAACAGCTGAGTGCTCTTGGTGGTTAGCATATGAGACCTTGGTTTGATTCTTGTCCAGTGTACATACTAGGGTCTGCGTTTGCATGGCATGTTTGTCGGTGTTTTAATGTGCTAGAGAGACAAGCTACATGTTTGGTGGGATATTGGTGGTTAGTGTGGTTAAGAACAAGGAACCAGAAGGAATACTACCAACATAAAACTTGCTGGAGAGTAAAAATCCAGTTGTGTAAAGCCAGGACAGTATCAAGCAGGTTTTGAGAAGGAAGAGAACTGAAACCTGCTGCTGTTGTGTGTCAGGGTAGATGGACGACTTGCCGAAGTGGAACCCTAGTACTAATGTGTGCATAGTATATTATAAATTACCTGTGTACATCTAGTTTGTATCCTTTGATACAAACTAGACTGCAAGGCCTGTGATGCAACTGATGTTTATCATCAGTGTGTAGCACTTACACGGGGAAACTACTGCACAAACGTACAGCGAAACATTGTGAGATCTTTGCGAAGTAAGAAAGAATATCCCTTTGGGGGACTTGGGGTTGAATTAGTGTTGAAGCTAGCCAGTGGTCAGTTAATAGGTTGCAGTGGCCTCTAAAATTAAAGGAACTGTTTCCCAACTATACTGTTTTATAGATGCTGGTTACTTCACTTATCTGTCTCCTTGCAGGCTCCCACCATGTTTTGAAAACACTGGAAATGCTCTTGTGGAGAATGTGTTTTTCCTTTTTAACTTTCAGTTATTTAGTCTCTCCTCCATCTTTGAACAGCTGACATTTTTCCAGCTTTCTTGCATCTTGCTTAATCATATGCTTATTTGGAACAGCCGGGCCGACTGGAGATACAAAAATCTCTAGTACAGTAGAATCTCTCTTCCTGTACTTGTTTTCCACACCTGGTCAGGGTCAGTTACATTTGTGGCAGAATGCTGTCCATGTGTCGGGCCAGATATCTCCCTTAAGAAACACAGAGGAGAGACAGTAAGAAGCTTTTTCTCCAGATTGATCTGACTGCTATTTGCAAGAGTCAAACTTCTCCCAGGGTGGTTAATGTTGATTGAGAAATTAATTGCCAGTTCCCTTGAAAAATGTCCCAAGATTGCTTCAAAGATTGAAATCTTCAGTCTGCTACTGTGCTGCTTTGCAACCAGGCCTTTCTGCAGCTGGTGAGTGGGAAAATCAGTCACTGTATTTGGCCAGATGTGATCCTCTGCTGTCATACATACACAATACTTGTAGATTTTGCTTCTTCTAAAAAATGCCCTATAACTTGACATCTGCCATTTGCTCTTACCTCTCAGTTAGGTGTTGTATCATCTGTATTTATTCTTCCCCTGACTCCTTTATCCTTGCAGACTGTCTCTTCTTTGTTCATGTACACTTATTTGCAGCTGTGTTCCCTCCTCTTCATCCAAGCCTTCCTGCTTTCATCATCAAATATTCCTTCCACAGATCCTGCCATCTGTCCCTCACCCTTTGCATCTTTGGCCTGTGTTTGTCTTTTTTCAATATCTCACCTCCTTCTGCTGTTCCTTTTCTTATCCTCATCTTTTATTTGTTGTCATGGGAATACCCATTGTGACTTCTAAACGCACAAAGAGCTGTGGTTTCATTTTGTAAATTCCTGATTGTGAAGACAAAAAAAACCCCCAACAAACCAAACCCAAAGCAACAAATAAAATCTGTGAAAGAAGAAAGCAAAAATTTTAAATAAAAGTGTATGAAAATCATCTTTGCTTTTAGACAGAGGACAGTCTGCTAATCTTTTAACTTCTAAGGTATGGCAACCTTGCATGTTATGTAAGTCAGAGTTGAAGAAATGTCTGTAGTTCTCAGTGCTTGCCATTACTGTTGCTTCCATGGTTAAATGCTGTGGAATATAGAGGACCGAAAAAATAAGAAGACACCACACTGAGGAAACATGCTTCCAAGCCAGAAACCAGCTTTTATGCTGTTCTTGCAATTCCCCAAGAGTTCCTTTTCTGCTTCTGTTTTAGAGAATGCAGAAACATTCCTAAAAACTTCATGAACATGAAAAAACAGAGAAGGCGACACATTTTTGGCATCTCCTGCAGAAAGCATGGGCTTATTCTGTGCACTTGAGGTATATGGGCTTACTTATTTAGGCTTCTCTGCTTCCTCTGCAAGGTTTCTTCCAGAGAAGCTCTTTGTCCAGAGATACCAAATGATGGGTGCTCTGGTTTTTGTCTTCCCTGGGCTTCACAAACCGCACCTAAGTACTTGCCCTCTTCTGAACTGTATACTTCTGTTCAGTATGGCATAACGTGGGGACTAGCACGATTAATTTCTTTATGAATTTTGTGGAAAGCCCAGAAAGAATACTGTTTAACTACCCACCAAAAGCAAGATGTTGGTGTACTTCAAGCCACATACTGAAACCCACGTTGCCACTGTGGTTGCTTGCACTGACGGTGTGGAGCAAACAGCTGGATGTATTTTTCCCAAAATTATATGTGCCTTACAATGGAAGAAAACCAAAATCATTCTTTTTGAAATGAACCCTTCTTATCTGTATATATGCTCACACATGCATGAACACATACTTATCTAGAAAGAATAATTATTTTTTTAAAAATGAGCTATAAAAGCAACTCCTAAACTCAGTGAGCTGCAGTTGGGCTGGGTCCTAATCTACATGGACCACCAGTATGGATATTTTTAACCATTATGGCTGATCTCTAAGACCTGGCACTAAGTTCTGCTTGATACATTAAATGCAAATGCATGATACATGTATTTCTGAAGATATGGACTGAACATGAGTTCAGAAGAGATTATAGCTCCAAAACAGTTCTGTTTGCGTTGTGTGAATGCAGTCTTCGTATTTCAGCCACACAGGAATGCAAATGATACTGTTAAATTATCAGGGCTAGGGATTGCAAAAAAAAAAGTCTTGGAAAGCTTTTCCACTCAGTGGGATCCTCGGTGAGAAAGGGAGAGTAGAAGTGGAGGTTTCATGTCAGGGCTTTTGGTGGAAGGCAGAATGAAACCTGGGCTCTCACAGTGACCTGTGTCATCTTCACAACTAACCTGATATGCTGGTTTTATACCTGACTGGTGCTCAGAAAATGGTAAAGCTAAACCAAAGAGTAAGTACTTACAAAGCACACTGTTGCTGCTGCTTTTCTTTTCTGTTGGATTCAAATGCAGTAACTAATTTCTAAAATATATTTTATTCGACTTTTTTTTTGCATTCTCGTTAATCTTATTTGTTATTTCAAGGTGCTTTGGGTAATGCTGGGTATTGTGTGCCTGAGGAGTGAGTCATACATCCTGCCTGGCTTAAGAGCTTTAAAAGTGTCCTTGTGAAGCTTCCAACTGAACGGGAAGGGCCTGGTTCAAGATGGGTGGCAGGTTAATGGAGAGGGATTTATCTTTATGAATGATTCCTCCTGGAATTTCGTACAGGAAAATGGAGGGAGCACTCACACCATCCATGTGAGAGGTGACTTCAGTGAGATTCCTTTGCATCGGGCCAGAAGGGAGAGAACTCTGCATTCAAACTGTTAAACTTGAGCACAGAAAAAGGAGGCCATGGCTTTACATGCCTTTGAGCTATAGAGGCTTCTATTAACCAGTATGCAAAAGTGACTGGGACTGTGCCAAGGCCATACCAGACTGGGAAGACTGGTATCAGCAGCTGAGCAGGTGGATCTGCTACAGATTTTGTCACTGCTTCCTTTGAATAGGGTGAGCTGGAAAAGGACCAAAGGAAATCAGCTAATCCAAAGCCTCTGTGTCACAGTCCTTTGCATAGAGATGCCAGGTTATGGTATGAAATAGGATTTTGGTCCCATGCTGAGGATGCAGCACGTAACGAGATTATGCACCACGGGAGTGAAAATTTGTTAGACTTTAAGTTGCTTCCTGTAATTATTTTCTGTGGGTCAGAAACTCAGACTTATATTTAGGTGCTTTTGCATTTATTTTGTGTTTATTTTTATTCCACAGATTATAAATATATAAAACCCCCATACTTAGAGGTGTATGCTCACCTGTTTGTTTAAATATATTTCCCTGTATACACATTTTGTAGGTATGTTTAATATACGTTACTAAAATTGGTTGATCTTCTTCTTTGTTTTCTTTATCAGTTTGGTGAAAGCAGTCAGAAAAAAGAGGCTTTACAAAAAAGCATTGAGAAATCAAAAATTGGACGTGAAGATACTGTAAGTTGCTTTGGGGGAGAGGCATTCCTACCATGAAATAGGGCTACAAGTGTGTGTGGTTTGTAAATAGTAATCTGTTCATTGGAAATCCATTAAGAATTCTAAATGCTGGAGTTGAGAAAGGGACAGAAAAAAATTGAATATTAAATTATTCCTTCCTTGGTCATGCACTAATGTGTAAAATATTGAATACTGGATGCTTTGGAGGCTGAGAAAATACGTGACTGTCTGAAGTCTGATAATCTTCCAGGCTTTCTCACGTTTAAAGATCTCTTAACACTTGAACTACCCAGAGGTATGTACCAAAATTGCCAATGGTTGTTGAACTGCCAAATCTAGTACCAGCAAGCTAGGGCATTGGTGGTGGTCTTATTTATTTAGAGTCTAGATTTCAAAATTACTCTTCTGAGTGCTCATCTAAGCTTGATGGTCTTTGTATGCTGAAGCCTCTAACTCTACAAAATATTTATGCTTCATATTTTTCATTCATATGAAGTAGCATACAAGTTAGAAATACTTTTTATGGTACTCTAAGTTGCTGATTTGTTTTGAGATGCTCAGTCTAAAATGGTTTAAACTTGACTTTCTATGGGTTCTAGTTTCAGGTAATATTGAACTTTATAGGGAAGTGACAAACCTTAGAATCCAAACTGTTTTGTAGAAATGCTGTGGGTTTGGCTGTAATCAGGGAATCACAGGCAGATTTCTCACAGCCACGCTTGCCAGGTTTCCAAATAGACTGTGTGAGACCCAGGCTTCACCACCATGCATGTTGCCCGCCACACTTCTCAAGAAGCTCTTGGTCCTGGAAATCCTGTTCTGGCTGCTGCTTCCAACATTTTGGCTCTGGATTATGTATCAGGAAGAGGTTTCAAGAAAGCTAGTTCATGATGTAGGTCTTTGAGCAGCTGGCCTCCACACCCCAGTGTCTGGAAGCTTTTGATACCCAGTTTGCAATTTCAGAACATGCCAAATCCAGACTACTGTCAAAAGCACTGGGAATATGGAAGTTTGCAGGTGACAAACCACCCCCACCCCAAATCAAAACAAAACCAAAATACTTCAGACTGCTAGGTTGCTCTGGAGATTGCCATTAGCTAAAAACTTGATGGTTTACAAATTCATGTTATCTGGTGGGTTTTTTTAGGCTACCCAGTGCCCCTAGCATGAGTTCTCTGAATATCAGCCAGTTACAGCATTTGGCTGTAACTACAGACTGAATTCGAAGTATCTGCTGAGCTGGCTGTGGGAAGGAGTCATGTTGAGTCATTGTGTGTAGATTCTTATTGATCAATAGAACATTTGAGGTCAATATTGCATGCTCTCCCAGCAAAGACTGCCATGTCATAAATACCAGAATTTAATTTTGAGATCACTGCCCTTAAATGGTGTGGAAAAAAGGAGGAAAATAAGTTCAGAGGGAGTTCATACACAGCAGCCTGATGTGTGGTAGTGTGAACTGTAGGTTCTTCTGTATTGCTGTCTTTAATTACAAGACTTACAGTATTAAATATCATTAGAACTTTAATCCCAACAATTAAGAGATCTGTTTGGAGTTTGTCAAGCCACATTGAGTTCAAAGGTTGTAGAAGATTGTTCTTCTATTTATCCATTTTGGGCTTAATTTTTTCTTTCCAATTTGTACTTGATATCATTTGATGTCACTGAGACTTTGTGTGTGCATGAAATGCTCCACTGGTTCACTGACAGAAAGCAACAGTGAAACCTGCTTTTAAATTTGCATCTCTTTAGATTTTTGAAAAATGGTCTGTGCAATAATTACTGATTTGTATTCTTTTATATCTCCCAACATCCTTTGAATCCTCAGGCAGAACGTGCAGCTCTAATAGAGGAACTTGCTGCCCTTAGGCAGAAAAAGGAGCAGCTAAAGTCAGAAATAGACAAGTACAGAGAATGCGATCCAGACGTCGTTGAAGAAATGCGTAAGTTGTGTATTGCTTAAAGTGAATTCTTGCATGAGAAGGTCTGCACTACTTTAGCCTAAAGTCCACTATGCAGAGGTAAGCCAAAGAACTACTGCTTTTCTTTTTAAAGCTGTAAGCAGTACAATACAGGTACACTTGCCATTTCTTTTCATGTTCTGTGGTATTGTATAAGGAAGGTGTTTTATTTACTCCATCAGCAGCTAAGCAGCTAACAAACAGTTCTAACATTCAAATATTCTGATGTATTAGAATCAGTATCAGGACTGTTCTTCCTAGACCCATATGTATTCTCTAACTTTTAAGAGTGCTGAACCCTAGAATGTGTGCAGGAAGAGTAGTCTCTGGCTCCTGTTTACCTTCAATTCCATGCCAGCAAAACAAGGATTTTTCTCCTTACCTTGTCTTGTCTATTTAGAACATAAGCATTTCAGGTATACATGACAAATAAAAGTCTCTAGTAAGTACTGCATTACAGTGCTGACTTACTGTTTGTACTCTCTGACATACTGGGGTTTGGTTGGAGTTTCTAATTCTAATGGAATACAAGGAATGATGAGTGACTGCAGTAGTTAATATGGAATTGGGCACTGAAATGTACTTAATATTCTGATCCTTAGCATGAAAAATGAAGAGCATGCATGAAATATTATTGAGTTTTCTCTACTTTGACTTTCATGTTTTATTTATGAGGCTCCTACGTTGCTACCCAGACACCACTGCGTATTCAGCTGCTGTAATGCCAAAATGCCATTACAGAGTGATGAGGAACAGGCACGGGCTTTTTTCAAAGATACTGGACTGTGCTGAGAGAAAGCCAGGAACATAAACAGAGTTGGCAGTGCACCCCAAAATTGGACAGCTAATATTTATTTTGAGGGGCTGTGACATTTTTTGCCAGCTGCATTATCTTTCCCCAAGGATGTAACAGTATGCCAGGGAATAAGCAAACTCGAGACCTGAGGTTAGTTCTGTGCTGTAAATCCCTCACTGCGTGCTCTCCTGAGGACGAGGAACAGACACGTTCCAGCTGATTCCAGCTGTAAACATGAATGAGGTTAGACAGATACCAGCAGCAGAGATTTGTAGTGCCAGGCATCTGAACTGCTGAGGCACCCTTGTAGTAAGCATTGCGCTTGAATGATGTGAGGAGCATCTCTTTTCAAGCAGTTGTGAGCATGTTCCTAAACATTAGGTGCAAGGGGGCAAATTACAGCTTGAATGCTAGGGCAAACTGCATTAGCTGACAAGGTGGAGACAGGCTAGTGCCCTGCAAAGAGGGAAAGAAATGTAATCATTAGTTACTTCAGTCATGCCCTTTGTGTGTTTACTGGTATGGTGGGGTTTTTTTCCTAAGTGTGAGCTTCAGCAATAGAGGAAGAGCATTTAAGGGAGTTGGTGAGGTCAGCCTTGTTGGGCTACCTGTAGGATTCCCAGGGAATATGCAGTAGTGTTTTGAAAATGTTTTAAGCTTCAGTTGAAAAGTTTCTGCTTCATTGAATGTTTCATCAGTCACTGTTGCACTGGCAGAGCATGTTATTGCTGCCAATGTGTAAATGAACAAATGGCAGTGTCAGGTTTTGGGGATTTAATGTCTTTGTCAAAGCTGAATGGAATTTCACAGGCTTTGGGGGGATGATTATGATGATGATGCAGAGACTGGGGAGGTATTTCTCTCATTCTGGGGTGCAGAGAAGTGCAAAGGCAGAACAAGCTGTGGGAAGTTACAGGTTTTAGTGTAAGAATGCAGTAGAGAATCTCCTGCTCTGGAAGGTGTTCAGCTAAACATGAATGTTACTGCTGCTGTTTCACAGAATAACCTGATGAACAAAGTTGCAGTTTCACAGATTTTAAAGTGTTTTCAAACTGCATGAGTGGTAGGATTTTCTACTAGCTGTACACTTTGGCTAATGCAGTCCTTGTGGATGTTTTCAGTTAGAGCAGCTCACTGAGTCTACCTTATTTTATTTTTGAGTCAGAAATCAGAGGCCACTGTTTTGTCATATAATTGCATTCTTTTTAGGGTTGGGTAGTTCAATATAATGTTTTGAAGTGGACAGTTGTCACTTTCTACATTTGTATTTTCACTTTTCCTCCTTCATGGGGACTGAATGACTTCAACCTGAAAGGAAATCTTTCTGATGCTCCAAACTTTCACTGTATCATGCTGTATCATAGATCTTTCCTGATTTTTGTTATGATATTTTAAGAGTGTATCAAATCATTCTCTGATTTCAGTAGCCTTCAAATTTGGTGAATGCTTTGCTATGCCTTGCTAATTGCCCTTTGCCTTAAGAGTATTGCAGAAACAAATATATTGTACAGTGATGAGCCTCATTAAAATACAAATTCCAGGGTCAAAACAAAGTTTGGATGATTCATAGTAAATATCTGAAGGCACAACTAAAAGCTGAACATCTGTTTTGCTTCCTGAGTAATGTGGTGGGAAAGTTGTGCTTGCCCATGTAACAAAAATATACTATAATGTATATTCACAAGGGGGCAAATCAGAATATTGAAATACAATGGTTTTTGCTGACTTCACTGGTTATTCTTTCAATATCAATAACAAATGTTTTGCTCTATGTTTTGGCTTCATTTCCTTTGTCTTTATATTAAAGAGTGAAAGTATAAGCTAATCTCTTCCCACATTTACAGCAGATTTATACCTGTATGTAACTCAAATAACTATGGTAAATAGCAGTAACAAGATTTAGGGTCTGATCATCAGAGGAAGCTATGTAGTAGTCTGGTCTTGTGGGTATATGTGGATAGTTCCATTTTACAGGTGGGGTATTGTAAATATTGCAAAATAGATAGATTTGTTCTAATGGCCCCTGCAGTTCATCAGTTGAAGCTTGTCTTTGCTACTTGGAAATGTTGTTTAAGCCCTTTTATGTGAGTTAGGACTGAGTAATAAATTCTTCCTCAACATTAAAAGCAGTAAAACTGACAAAAAACCAAAACAAAACCCCTGGGATTTTGTACTTCTCTGTTAAACTTGTAATCCTGCTTCGGAAGGCGCAAGACAGAGCCCTAGCTTTTGCAGCTTTGAGGCAGGTTTTTGTAGGCTTACAGGATATTCTCATGGATAAGCAGCCATTGTAGAGAAAAGATTCTCTTTTCCTCTAGGAGAAAGGCTTATATGACAGTTGGATACATGTGATGCTGCTCGATTCCCTAAAGATTATGGCAGAGAACAAAGGCATGGAGAATGCAAGCTTTCAGTAGTTCATAATTTATCCAGATTTTCATGAGGCCAACAAAAAACCTCAGTATAACATCAAAATTTACTTGCTACTTGTTTCTAGAATTTCAGACTCCTCCTTCTTCCACTGTAATTAGAGGTCTGTTAATTCATGTACTGTATTAAGCACTGATGGGTCTTAGCTACTTTTTTCACCATAGCCATGCTTTGGCTACTTTGTGCCTTTGTGTAGGACAGTAGTTATGTACTGTGGAAGTGTGGTATGATTGCTGTTATCTATGGGGTTAGTCTTAGATGTTACCTGTCAGCATTCCTGTTTTATTTAGCATGTTTTTAGAATATCTAATTACTGATAATTTTTGTGTCTTAGGTTTTTACCTTTAAACCAGTGATCTGAACAAGTCTAGACAAACTGTATTCTCACAAATTAGCAAATGGCCAGGTACAACATGTGTAACGTAGCAATTTCAGTGTCAGCCTTTTTACTTCTGCTCTTTCTGTTTCTTTATCCTGTAGCAAGAGGCACAAATACCCACATAGTTATCCTTTGGAATCTCCAAAAGAATGATCTCAGAGGCATCAGTAGCAGTGCAGTTCAGGGTTGGATTATGTTGTAAAACCAATACTTACATGTCTGTGTCAAAATAAGTTTGGAAAAAAAATCCATACTTCACTGAATACTGTGAAAATGTCATGCTATATATGGAGTATGTACCTGAAAGTGTCTTTTTTTCATTGTAGACACTTTAAAAGTTTCTAGTTCTAGATGTCTTGAAGCACTGAAAATTTCAGCTTGACAAAATGTGAAGAATTACATTGGAGTATACAGACAGTTCAAGAATATAGCTAGGGTTTACCAATTTCTTCATTCACCTTAATATCTTGAGACTGAATGCTGAAAAGGTCCTGTTGATTTAGCTGCTGGATTTTGTGGAGTGCATGGTTTGGGGTTTGCTTGGGTGTTTTAAACTTTTTGTTGTTAATGCACCCAGCTATTATGTTTTAGCTTACATAGCTTTTGTTACATTCCAATAAATTTAAAATGTGTTATGCATCCAGATGTATTTGTTGTTACAAAAACTTGATACTAAGTACTAGATTCTTTTGGGAGTTTCTCACTAATACTGGGAATAGTCCCTGTTCCCAGAGGGGAAACAGTAGCAAAGAAGTTAAATGAAGATTAGACTAGCCTGGCAAATGGAGAGGCTTTAAAAGGAGTTGTAACAGTTTCTAAAAATTCATCAAAACACTGATCATTTACAAAATAGGTTTTCTTTTACATTTTGTGGCAAAGACCGTTGTTCAGAAACACATAAAGGTTTTTTAAAATGAAGAGCTTTGTCAGTGCTTTCAGTTAATGAACTGTTCAGTAGCTATTTTTATAAATGTAATGATTCACTTAGAAAAGTGAATGTCTACAAATAATTTTAAGCCCAGTCTAGGTGCCACCATGATCAATACTGTACTGATCAAGCCTATAGAGAGTAGGGGTTTTAATCACTTGTAGATCCACTATGTTCAGTTTGCAATTAAGAGGATGTTTTGTAGCCACTGACCATGAAATACACACCTGCCATCTGAGAGACAAGCTGTGCTTTTTATGGTTTATGCATCAATACCATTAACAAAGATCTGCAATTAGAAATTAGTCATTCTATTGAAGTTAGACTAGTGTCTCCACCCACACTTATGTTAGCCTTGGAGGGTTAATCTAAGCTTTCTTTGCAGTAAGCCCGACACTTGCTTACAAGTACATAGAAAAATAATAGATTTAAAAGCAAGCACTCTTTTACTTAGTCTCATCTTTCAGAGAATTGTATATTTAATGTATTCATCTCCTGAAGATTTAGATAAGTGTATGACAGGAAATAGACAATGTATATTCACATACAGAACTTATGGGCTATCGGCTATTAAATAAAAATTTAGTTTAATTTAATAAATTTTTATTTTAGTAAAAGCCCCTCTCCTTTTTTTTTTCTTTTTTTTTCCTCCTTCATTGTGGAGTACCAGAATATATATATATATATATATATATATATATATATATATACACACACACACACATGTGCACCAGTAACAAAAGAACACAATTACTCAGCTACTTGCATCCAGCACTTTGGATTTTTGGTGTTTGGGTTTTTTTAATGCCTCCACTCCCTGTACTGTTCCTTAGATGGCTTGGCATTCAGTTGGAAGGTCAACAAATTACATTACATGTTCAAAAGCTTCTTGGAAAGACAAAGCAAAATGCTTTACCATAACTAAACATAACTTTATTCATAACTCTAAAACTTGTAAATGTATGTATATGTACTTCTAGTTGAATTTAGTACCTATAAACATAAAATTTAACTGGTAAGAAAAGTTAAAAAAGGAACAGGGTACAAATGAGTGGAATTACAAATGTATACTTGATCACTACTGCTCCAAGCTCCTCCTGTAATCCTGGCAAGTGAGAAGGAATCGCAAGTTTAAGCAGTGTTTCTGCTCCTCTATCTTCATCCCTTCTAATCATCTTTTTATCTTGAAAATCAAGATATGCTTTTGTGAAGTGATTATTTTGCTTCTCTCTCCCAGTGCTAATACCTGTTAGGTCGGTTGTGTATGGTACCATTCATTCAGACTGTTTGGATAAAGTTCTGGTGATATTCAAAAGAATTAAAAAAAAAAAAGCACTGGTTGTTATCTTTTTGTGATTTCCATATGCAGAATGAAGGCAGGAATTGTGGATTTTTTTATTTGTCTTCAGTGTGAACTTGAGGACTGTTGAATATAGTTTTCCCTGGCCTTGTTTAAAATAAAAACTGTTGCAGGTTTCATGTTAGGAAATCTCCTGTATGTTATGGGATGGTGAGTTATGTTTTCATTATGGGTTTATCTGGGTTATGGCTATATATTGTTAGTGTATATTCCTAATATAGATACCTTATTCTGTGCTATTTAACTCCAGACATTTTGCAGGGCAGGTTGTATGAGTGCAAGAGTAATCTTGGCACACTAGTGGTATAGGTGAGAGTATTTCCAATGGTACTTCTCCCCTCCTCACTTTAACATCTTAGAAGCTAATTGCACTGGAAAGAGCAGGATAACAGAAGAAAATCTGGAACAGAGAACCAGTTTGGAAACACCTAGGAGGACATTGAGATTTTGCCTTTGACACTGTAAGAGACTTTTTTAGATTGGAAGAAGTTTGTCTTCGGTGTTTTGACTTGGTTTTGCAGGATACTGTGGTAAGAAAAATCCTGATGAGGCTGTGGTAGTGTGAACATCAACTTCTTTATAATTGCACTCAAGCTGTATGCACTGGTACTTCAGTATCAGAGAAGGAGGCAGAATTGGTGAAGCTCTATAATAGGGTCTGTTGTGACTGTTGTGTCTGCTTGGTATCTGTATTAATGAGCTGCATAATAGAATAGAAGATGCACTTGTTACACTTGCAGATGACAAAACAAGGAGACACTACATGGACAAAGGACAAGGTGAGATTGCAAAATGAGCAACAAATTGGAAACATAGTCAAAAAACTGAAAAAAATTCAGTGCTGGCAAGTGCAAGGATGTGCATGTATTGAAGGTTATAGCAGTTTTCTGGTTGAATATGAGACATTCTTTTTGTGAAAAGCAAAAATGCCATACTAAGATACAGAAACAGAAGTATAACCAGAAATGAGGTATATGAAATAATCTTTTTGCTCAAGTTGGTATTAGCAAGGCTTCAGCTGTAACACTGTGTCAGTGTTGGATATCCTGCTTGAGAGGCATATAGCTAACTTGGGAGAATTCAGAGTAGAGTAAAAAGGTCAGACATGGAGCAACTGCATTCTAGGAGAAAAAAAATTTACAAAAGATAGGGCTGGAAAGAAGATTGTGAGTGGTGAGTTTCATAGATCATCTTAAAAAAAAAAAAGGAAGAGCCAGTTGCCCAGGTTTGTGGAGAACATGGCAATAAGCAATAGCCTTGAATTGCAGGGGTTTAGATTAAAAACTGTTCCAATGGTAGCAATAATCAAACTAATCAAACACACAACTAAACTGCCTGGGAAGATTATAAAAGCTCTAACAGTGAAAACCTTAAAACCAGGCTACAAATACCTAGGAAATGGCATAAGTAAGATTGGACATGCATTGAGTTACAGGTACAGAGACCAGAAGGCTTCCTGCCATGCCTTCCAGACAATTTTCATGACAGATGAAGTGTGCAGCAGTCACGTCCTGAACTGGATAAAACCCAGAGTGCTTTGAGATGGCCCTCCTTGTGCAATACAGTTCAGTGGCACAGAAGTTCACAAGTTCCTCTTGCTGTGCTGTGGGTATGGAGTTTATTAGTAAATGAAAAGGGGAGGGGGAGTTGCCCACTGAAAGCAAAACAGTGTTGTTAGGAAGCCCTGAATCAGAAAGTTGGTGTGCTTGTTTCCCTTTTGTAACACATTGCTTCCCTCTGCTCTTTGGATAAGAACAGATGTATTTTAGTTACACAACTAAGATTTCAGCATGGGCTTTCAGGCAGAATACTTGAAAGGTAAACGGTCTCTTTCTGTATGTACACAAATGTAGTAAATTTCAGTGCAAGAGCATGTATTTTGCATAGAGGGGTCTTTTGGTAGCAATTCTGACAAATTCTGTTGGACATTTTTCAGAGAGACACTGTGTACATCCTGATGAAACTTGACAGTGTGACCTTTTCGTATGGGACAGAGGGAGCTTTTGCTGATGAGACTTGACATTTTTTTTCAAACACCCTAACAAAGATCACAGACCCTTTAAAAGCATATTCCCAGAGATGTGGATCAGTTTATTTGTAGCTTTACCATGCACTGCTGTGTCTCACCATATAGACAAGACTGACACTATGTTATGTATTTGCTCGGGTTTATTTTCAAGCATATATGTGTATGCACACACACACACAGAGCTGTTGCAGCAGAAATGCTAATTGAATTAATTCATGTATCTATTTCTTGCTCATTTTCCTTGTTGTTCTGAAATTTTATTCAGAGTCTGCATGTAAAAAGATATACCCCCTTTAGTACTTAGTAATATATCAGTATAAATAGTTCTCTTGAATTTATGATGTAATTTCAATGAGAAATCGTATTTATGCATTTACTTGAATTCAGAAATGAATTCTGAAGGATTGTGAACTGTTAAATAATGTCATGGGGATAAGTGTTATGTGGGATACTGGAGTATGGAGGAAGAATGATGTGTTATTTTGGGTTCAGAAGAGTTGACAGAGTTCTGATGTGCTATCACTCTTTTACACAAGAGCTCTTTATTCTCCTTATAAGAGGAAACACCTCTTTGGGAATCATGGGGGAAGGTGAAGTTTGCATATAGTGTGGAGATATCTCTGCCTAATACTTGGTTACAAAACATTCTTCCAGAGCTCTTCTTGCTATGCTGTGCGTTACCGCGCTGACGGTCTTGTAGATTACTTAGTCTCAAGGGTACTTGACTATAAAGAAGCTGCTTGATCCCATCATTGCCTTGAATGGTCTCCAAAGGCAAGCTGCAGTCTCTTGGTTGGAGTCTCTGGTGTCAGTTTGTGGGTGGATGTGTCAGTAGGAGTTACTGGGTAGTTACCTGTTGTACTCTCTGTGTGGGGCAGGGATGTAATTTCTGTGTTCACCTTCTACCTTAGCCTTTAGAGATGGGCTCTGTATTTATGTGAGATGTTATCAATAATGGGAAAGATTTTGGAAATGGCATCACAGGGTATTATAATGATGTTTCTTCAGGAGAGGTAGGGAAACCACAAATCTGTCAGAGTGATGATAGCAAGGTAAGTAATGATTCTGGAAAGTGAGGGCAGCTGTGAGCAGGGGAATGGACAACTCTGCAGAAGGCAGTGGATAATCAGAGTTATTGGAGATTCAAGTTCATGTACTGTTCTTACAGTAGGTGCCATTTTTCATATTTAAATTCAATCTAAGTGGATGCAGAATTATTGCTGGAATTAAAATCCACCTAATGCAGTTAATTTACCCTGACCAGTTTCATGAGAGAGACTGGTGATCTTTGGGCTAATAATCCTCGCTGGCCCCTGAGAACAGCTGCAGCTGTTCTCTGCATTTCACACTGAAGAACTGCAGTTCACACTAAAATTACTCCCTCGCCTGCATGTTGAAGGCTGCAGTTGTATTTTGCATGTATGCCTAGCAATCCCAATGGTTGATGGGTGACTCTCTCCTTTAATAGGTGCTAGTTCCCTCTAGCACTGCAGTCATATGCCTTTTAAGTGAGGAAATCCATACTATTTTCTTGTGATGTTAGTTGTGGTAGGTCAAAACCGGCACGAAGCTCTGCTGGTTTTATAAATACAACTAGCTGTTGTTATTCTGTAGAAATAGAGGTTCTTGGACCTGAAAATTTTGTTTACACATGGAAACATTACTTAATGTTAAATCCTTAAATAATCCTTCAAGTTATCCTGAAAGTGCCGGAGTAGGTGCTAGAAGAGGAAACAAAACCATGGCTTTCTTCATTTACAAGTCTATAGGTGGTTGTGAGCTGGTTCTGGCTCATAGTATAGCCATTGGAGCTGGAAGATGTTACCTTCACAGTCCAGTTTTGAACACTACTCAGTGACTGCTTCCTTAGTGTTCCCTTGATGGTTTCTGCAGGACTTTAAAAAGCTTTTAGAAAGAACCTGGAGGTAGGTTTGGAAAATGTTTGTGAGCGGATGGTGGTGGTTGTTACTATTGCAAATTGTTTCTCATCCATGGAAGTGTCCAAAGTCTCATAGAAAGATTAATTTAGTCTCCTGGAGCACATGCATTGTGATGATAAGGCATGTGGTGATCTTACCCTCCTGTGAAAATATGAAAGCTTCAGCAGTTCTGGGCTATTCCCTTTAATTCCCACCATGCACACACCCTTCCAGGAAAAAAGGAGCAAATGTGGAAGGAGGAGGAAAGAAGACTGGCTGTGTTTCTGCAGTATCCTGTGAATGACTGCATGGCTTTTTGAATCAGATCAGAAACAGGGTGGCCTTACTGTGCTAAGATTTGAGCTAATATATATTGCCAGTTCAGATTTGTTCAGAAACACTGCTGTGTTATAGTTTTGTGCCTCTGGCCTTCACACCTGACCAGGTGCTGCCAGTTTGCTTTAGAAGGCTTCTTATTGCACCTCCTACAGCTGTCCCTGCCCTTTTGTCAGCTCTGTCTCCTGGTCTGCTCCTGAATCTCTGTGGGTCACTGGTAGAATGTCACTCACAGAATCCCAGTGTTGGAAAAGACCTTTAAGATCATCAAGTCCAACTGTTCCCATCCTGTGCTAAAACATATCCCTCAGTACCTCATCTACTTTTTTTTTAAACACATCCAGGGATGGTGACTCAACCCCCTCCCTGGGCAGCCTGTTCCAGGCACTGACAACTCTTTCAGTGAGAGTTTTTCCTAACATCCAATCTGACCCTGCCCTGGTGCAGCTTTGTGCCATTTCCCCTTGTCCTTTTTACTGTCACCTGGCCGAAGAGACTATTGCCCACCTCTCTACAATCTCCTTTCAGATAGTTGAGGGCAGTGATAAGGTCTCCCCTCAGCTTCCTCCAGACTAAACATCCCCAGCTCCCTCAGCCGTTCCTCATAGGATTTGCCCTCCAGCCCCTTCACCAGCCTGGTTGCCCTTCTCTGGACATGCTCAAGGACCTTGATGTCCTTTTGGTGTGGGGCCCGGAACTGGACACAGTACTTGAGATGCAACCTCACCAATGCCGAGTACAGGGGCACAATCACCTCCCCAGACCTACTGGCCACACTATTTTTGATACAGGCCAGGATGCCATTGGCTTTCCTGGCTGCCTGGGCACACTGCTGGCTCATATTCAGCCTGCAGTCAACCAACACCCCCAGGTCCTTCTCTGCCTGACAGATGTCTAGCCAGGCCTCCCCAAACCTGTATAGCTACATGGGGTTGCTATGTTATGCTTTAACAAGTGTATTTCCAACCCTCCCTCCCTTTCTTTTTAGACATTCACCGCTGCTGGACCTTGCTTTCCTTAACTTTGCTTTCCTGTAAGGGGATACAGAAGATTCTCCATGTGATAAGAATAGTCACAGATGCTTAGGACAATGGCTCAGCTCCCAGAATCTGGCCTTTTTTATTTCCCTGCAGTTTTCCAGAGATACTTGGGGTTGAGGGAAGAAAAGATTTCCATGAGAACTGGTCAAAACTAACTCTTTGACCTTTTGCTATTTAGGGCACGTTTCCAGGTGTGTTTTGCTAACACAAGACTGGTGTTGCAAGCTGTAAGTCTCCTGGGCCTTGCTTTGCTGTACACACAGTGGTTGCTTTTGCTCAGTTCGGGAGAGAAAAACTCAAGCTTCCATTTTCCTGCTTTGAAAATGCCAAATGTGCCTGGGATTGGTCAGCAGAGGCTACAGGTGTGTGCCTCAGCCAAGTGAATGACTTGTATCCTGCAGGCATGGGAGCAGCAGAGTCTATTGATGCATTGTCACACAAATTGGTGAAATAAATATGTAATACCCAGAACAAATGGATTATTCTGATGCTTCCTGACAGCAAATATATGTATATAGTCAGCCTATGGGCAGATGTATAGATATAAAGTAGACCATAACTGGGGCCTCATAGTGGTAACAAGAACATCTGGAACATATGTGGCTTCCTGTATTGCTTGCTTCTGCACATTTGGCCCTTTCATTATCTTGCACAGCTTCCATACTAGAGCACTTATTTAGTAGCTGCCAAAAATCAGGTTCTGATAGAGCAGCCCTGGTCAGCAGGAAGCTCAGCAGGACTCCAGCTGAGCTTGGGACCCAGTGGTTGTGCTGGTTTTGGCAATTAGACAGTTGCCCTCAGAGCTGTCTCTGAGTTTCTCCTTCAACGATTCACAATTTGCTTCCTCAGTTGTGTATACTTTTTTAAGTTCCCATGCTATTGTCTTCTTTAGATCTTCAACTTCCTTTTTCAGTGCAGTCTAAAAACCAGGGGGCCAATGGCTGTGAGATCCTGTGGAGCTAGAGAATAGGCAATCAGAAGTTGAGTTACATCACTGCATAAAGTAGGTGTGCCATGGGGATATGTTTTACTACTCCTTTCCCTCACCCTCCATCCATGTACAGAAGATGTGACTAATGAGAAGTCTCAACAAGCAACTGTGAAAGGTTTATAGAAAGTAATTAAGTTTTTTTTCTGTAATTAAGTTATTTCTATTGGTCCTCATGATGGAGTTGGGGGCCTCTGGAAGATGCTGTTGATGATGCAGAAGTAGCTGGTGTCATTGGGTGATTCAGGTCTGTAACTACCCATATGTGTGTGTCCTTCCTCTTTCAGTCATGGTGTTGGATACAGTAGGCAGACAAGATCCTGCATAGCAAGAGTTGAGTCCAATCCCAAGGGATTTAAATCTGTCCTCAGGTAGCTAAAAGCTCAGCCCTCAGCCATGAGGCAACACCTGAGGTGATGACATAGTAGTTTCTGGTGATAAATGAGGTGTGTTTTCCTCCATCTCAAATTAAAAAAAAAAAAAGAGGAGTGTGTGTGTGAAATTTAAGTGATGGGATTAGTGATTAAGTAGTCTGGGATGCCATCCTGCAGCAGTGGCAGTGACAGTCTCACTTGATGACAAGAAACAGTGCAAGCTGTCTTGTTTGCATGAGTTTGCTCTGGCTGGACGTGAGGAATGTGTGGGTGTCTTGCTGTTTGCCAAGCTAGCTAGCATTGCTGTTGATAAGTAAGCCTGATGGTCTAAGCAACTTCAAACATGGCAGAATACATCCATACCTGCATCCATACGGTCCTGTCATGTACACGGGTGTGTGGGCCAGCTTGTGGAAATGGGAAATAACAAGCAGCAAACACTTTCCCCAGCCTCTTGTGAATGCATTTCCTGGACACATCACATGCCTAAGGTGTTACAAGTGGCTCTTGCTTCCCCAACTCTGAGCTCCCTGGCAGCAGAGTCATGTGGGTGATGTGTGTTCCCAGTCTCTGAAGGACGGAGGCAGCCTCTTTGGTATTCAGCCAGGTGGTTTGAATGCCACCTTCACCATCCTGAAGTTCTGCCTCCATTTGTGATCCTTCCACACTTCTGCTATGACACGTTGCCACCAATCTGTGATCAGCCCCAGGTGGTGCATGGAAAGAACAACATGGTTAAAAACACTTCATTTTAATTGTATAATTTTTACACTCAGGAATTTCTTTTGCTTGGGGTTGTGTAGCCTGGGGGGTTTTGTTATTTCTCTGCTATTTAAGTCATTGAAGGTGGTGCCTGCTGTGGGATTTCCCCATTACATCTTCCTACCCTGATTTCGTTTCCAGCCACAACTTGGTCATAGACAGCCACTGCCATTCTAACTCTCCTGCCCAACCTGTATCTGTTGGTCACCTCATCCTTTTCTATGACAGAGGTAAAGAGTCACATTTTATAACGTGCATAAGCCATGTTTAGAAGGGTGACAATGCACTGTGCCTGTTCTTTTTTTAACGCACTGAACCATGTGGTTGCTGGGCTTTAAGCAGAGGGCAGCATGCTGAAAGCTGTAGGAACTCTGAGCTGCTGTGTGATGCAGAAGCGCAGGGCTTAGCTGGTTAGCTGCTTCCAGCAAAGCACAGCTTTCTGCTGAGACCTAGTAGGTGCTGTGGATTAGACTGGCTCACCCACCGTCAGGATGCTGTCACTGTGCAGCTCTGGGTCTGTGGAGATTAGTGCTATCCTACTGTCCCCATCTTCATTTCCAACTTCATTGCTTGGAGTGAAATACAACTTTTCAGTTTTCCTTTAGAGTTTCAGAGAAGTGCTGAGGGCAGTAGCATAGCTAACACATGGAGAACTGCCACCAGCCAAAGCCCTTGCTCTGCAGGCTCGCGTTAAGTAGCGGTAGGTACTGTTCAAAACACCACTGGCTGCCAGTATGTTGTGCTGCCAGGCACAGAACTGACGGAGTGGGGGTGGCAGCAAGCAGTCAGCCAGGGAAATAAGGAATATCTCTGTCAAGCAAGGAACAACTTGAATTTCTGACGTGTGCAAGCAAGCGAAAATGCCACCTTCTCACCCACTCCCTCCTTTTGCCCATCTTCCTTACTTGCTTTTCTTCATGTTGTTCCCAAGCTTCCTAATTGTAGGCCATTTGTAGAAACTACACTGATTTCTAAATGGTATTTTACTCTGAAACATTTTTCACCTCAGTTTCTGAAATATTAAGGGTACAGTAACGAGTGCTTACCTTCCTGTGTGCTAGCAGATAATTTTTCAACGTAATTTAATTTTGCCTGAAGTATAATCTTTGTAACAATGGACCGATCATGTATTCACTTCTCAGCACCCCTGGAGACACGTTTCATGCTGACCATTCAAATGAGTATAATGATGCAAGTACTAACAAGACTTACAGGGAATAACTAAGTCATGTGTAGGCGTGAGAACCGTAATGATTCTGATAATTCCCACGTTACAAACCAACCCACTTGATTCAGTACTTATTTTAATGGGAGCAAGGTGATCTGAAAGGAATTTTTCTTGATACTGTTTTGCCTCATGGAAGCTGTATGAAAGCTATTTGTAATAATGCTGAATGGTAATTTACTATTATGTATTTAGATCTGGAGCAGTGGTAAGGGAGGGAAGCCAGGTTTAATAATCAGGAGTGTTGTGTTGTCTTTATTTCATTGAGGGGGTTCTCAAAGCCCGGGAGACCTTCCAGAGCTGTAGGATAAACTTTTGGATTAACATGATAGACTGCTGTTACCCTTGTAATTTTCCTTATCTGGATAGTCACCATACCTATGCGATGGATTACTTGTGTATAAAAGCATTATGAAATATTTTCCATCTCTTTTGCCTCTAGTATCTTCAGGCCATGTATCCAGTTCCAATCTTAGTGCAGACAATTAAGCCCTCAGGCAAACCAAACTAGGGTTATTTTAATTTAAAATGCACTTCAAAAACCCACAGTTGTTCATATGGTTACGAACATATGTTATGTTCCCTTGCTCCCGTTTTTCTTTAACTTAACTTTGCAGAACATTAAAAGCATAAAACAGAAGAAGGGTTTGGAAGCAGCAGAGTAACTTCCTTATGTGCTGTGGTTCCCTAAAAATGATATCAATAACAATTTAATCTCTGTGCCTTGAAACTATGGTGTGATTTTATTGTGATGTATCCTTTTTTGTTTGCTTTTCTTCTCTATTTAGGCCAAACAAACAAAGTAGCCAAGGAGGCAGCCAACAGATGGACAGGTGTGTATGCATTTATATTGCTTAACGCAGCTTCAGACTAGAGTGATTTCAGTAAAAGGCTGACTCGTTAAGAATTTTAAATTTGATCAGGACTTGATGTAGGGTAACCCTCACTTATGAAAGCATGCAGAAATATATTTTACTTAGAATTTTTTAAGATTTAGAAAAAGCAGTAAAACTTGACAGTTCAGTTACTGCATGGACTTTATATCACATAACAGATTTGCTGTTCTGGTGCTGTCTTGCACATGGTGTTAAAACCTGCATCTCATTTTCTTGGTTGAGTTAAAACCTCTTTATATCAGGAAAACATTAATACAAAGAGACTGGAAATGGTGGTGTCCAGGTATTCAGAAAATGAAAATATTCTTTTCTGCATTTTCATCTGCTTCTAAAGAGTAGAATGCTGTGTGGTACCTCACTGCTGCTACCACATGATGGATGCTAATATGAAGTAGGTAGTTCTCAATGGAATGTTCCTGTGATAACATCTGTGTGGAAGCTTAACTCAGTTTGCTGTTTTTGCTTGGCTTTGCTGTGTATTGCCTTTTCACAGAATGAGCAATATGCTCGCCCTTCTTTTTAATTATTTAGAGTTCATCTGCTGATGATGGACTGCTCACTACCGTTGGTTGTGCCAAGCGCAGCAGGATATTGTTGCCACAGTCTTTTGACTATTATTATTTTATACCTTCATTTGCACTGGGCTCCTTCCTGCATATGGGGAAATAGTTATGTATTTGAAAATAACTTCTGGGAGTACTGCTGTCTAGGCTTTCTACTGTAGGTGACAGGCTCTTGTTCTCAAGGTGTTAGAGGTGAAGGAACTTTGCCTCAGCCTGTAGGAAGTACTTTGCTATTTGGACAATTAGGTTATAGGCCATAGTATATTTTTCTTACGAAGAAAGAGTTTTAAAACCAAGTGTCTGATAGTAAAAGTATTTCTAAAGCGTGCAGACGCAGAGGACATTTCCTTTCTTACAGAAGCTGCCATTTCTGGCTGTTAGGAATGATGTAGTGGGTTTCAAACAATACTGCAGTGAAAAATGATGTTAAATTGAAGAGAATGTGATGCTAAACTAACAGCAATGTGATGCTAAAAGAGAAGCACTGACCAAAATAAAACTACTTTTGAATGTCTTTTTAACTTGCAAAGAAAATGTACGTTACGTGAGCAAACGTGCACGGCTAGAGAGGACCTTATAGGTAATCTGAATCTGATTTTTGCAGTTATAGAGAGTCACACAGTAGATGTCTACTTGAAAAAGCACCTGTAAAATATTTATAATGCACCTTCACACTTAACTCATCACTCTGTAGGAGGCTTACACTGTAATTGTAGCTTTTGGTCCTCTCATAAAAAAGGAACAAGAAGAGATAAAGGTAACCTCCAAAAAGGAAGAGGTATTTTACTTAGTACTGATTAAAAGTATGTCATTAGCCAAAGCCTCCCATTTCTGTTCTAAATTTGCTTAACGATGTTGCCCACTATTTGCCCTTTTCATCTACGGAGTGCACACGGAAGGGTGTTATTGTAGCCAGGACTGTAATTCACGCTTCCTGAACATTGGAAACTGAGTGTTTTTCATTCTGTTTACAGATAACATCTTTTCAATAAAGTCCTGGGCCAAACGTAAATTTGGATTTGAAGAGAGCAGAATTGACAAAAGTTTTGGAATCCCAGAAGATTTGGATTACATTGATTAGTGCTCAGCAGTTGACGGCTGACACGGTTGTACATAGTTTGTTGCTCAGCAGTTGACGGCTGACACGGTTGTACATAGTTTGTTGCTCAGCAGTTGACGGCTGACACGGTTGTACATAGTTTGTTGAAGAGTCTCGGTTCCCATTTTAAATGCACACTGAAATCCTCTCCAAACAACTGAGCACCCTTTAATTTTCAGTTTATGTTAAAGTTAATAAAACTCTAAAAATATTTGTTGCATTTCCATTTTTCCCCTTGTACTTCCAGAGGGACAGTAAATTGCTTGGTTACTTCTGTGAGACAGACTACGAACGGACAAGGGTTACAGGGAATAATTAACACAAAGTTCTGAGACTGGTTTTTACTCATCTTTTGCTTAACTGAGAGTAGTATTGAGAGCTAGAAGCTCCAGGGATTTATGTTTAAACATGTTGAAGACCTTGGAGTCGAAATAACAAGGGACAATATAGAGTAGAAAGCATTTTTCCCTCATCTCAATAATGAAATACAGAAGATGCACAATCCATTAATGGAAAATATGGAGACAGTAAGGATGTGAGTAGAAAGGCTGAGTTCAGATTTCAAGTTGTTCTTTGTTGTGTTCCTAGAACCACTTGTAAGGTCAGCAACAAAAACTTTTTTATTGTTGGAAAATACTAGTTTACCAGATCTAAATCCTTTCCAGCAGATGTACTGGACTTGACACTGAGGAAGCTTCCCTGGTCAAGATGATTGCTACATAGGAGAGGGGTCAGAGAGCCCATCCATCCATTCGCACTGCACTGCACCAAGAGTTAGGATGCTAATCTGGGATGTCAGAGATCTAATTCAATTTGCTGCTGAAATTGAAGATGCTGATTATCTTGGGGTTTATGTATGTTTTTCAACTTCAGACTGAAAAAGCAGCCAACCAAAATAACAAATTTCACAATGTCTCATTTCTGTTCGGTGAAATTCACGAGAATCTCACTTTGTCAGCCTCTGGTTTCTAGCTCTGATCAGTGCACAGCCACGAAAACAGGGGTGGAGAGTACAGGCTGCTGTGTTGCCTCCCACAGCTGTGGACTGCAAGCTGTGCACTTCTGCTGTAGAGCCCTGGAGGATTTAAGCTTTACTTTTACGGGGCAGACAGGCCTGCTGCAAGGTAGATGGGTGTATCGCTGGAAAGCGACTGCCTGCCTGTAACCTCTGACGTGAGTATCGCTGAGAACTTAGAGACATATAGATGCAGATACGCTCAGAATTCTGTCTCCTGTGACCTCCCCAGTTGAAATGTTTCCTAGTGGTGCTGTGTGTGTTAAAACCCAAGGATTTTAAGTTTTCCCCTGGTTATTATAATTCCGTGTCTGTGAAGACAGCAAAGTCATGGGGAAGATACCAAGGGGAAGGTTTTCCTGTCACAGAGGTAGCGTAGCAAGCTACCCGTCGCCTGAGGAAAACGTATGTGATGCCTGGCACACAGTAAAATGGAGTTATTTCCTTTTATGTGTTTTGGAAAGATTTTATTCCTAATATATCCAATATTTAACGTATAATGTGTTGCAAACTGATTAACAGCTTACCAGCTGCTGAATTGTGAAAGCTTAAAGCAAGTAGGTAGGCACTGAGCTGAAAGTGGTGTTTCTTACCAGGCCTGGCTTTTGCCAGGAGCACTATGCACCACAAGTGCCCAACTCCAGTGTTGATGCATATGTAGCTTGGGTGGTGGTTCTTACTCTTGGGTTTCCTGCTGTGAAACATTAGAGAAAGAGCTTTTTCTGTTCTTCATGGAATACACCTCAAATTACATTTTTAATTAATATTTTTTTCATGACTATCTGTTGGGTCCTTTTCCTGTGAATCTGTTCTGTACCACCTGACAGGTGGCAGAAGCTCCTTGGCACATCTGCATTTGGGAGCATGTATCTGCTGCCACACAGGAGAGATGATGATGGTGACTCAAAAGGCTTGCTTGTATGAAGGAACATTGAGCACATGAGCTTGCTGATGGCTCCTACCTCTTAGAATCACTTTTGCATTGCTGAACTTCTGCTCATCAAGGAGTCTTGGGTAACTTATGGCCTGTAGCATTTGGTGCATGAGCACTTCCTCTGGAACCTGCAGGGATGAGGGTTTCTTACTGATTTCTACTGCTTTGGCTAACTTCCAAGATGACCAGCTATGTAAGTTTAGCTGCAGTATTGTGGCTTCCTGTCTGTAGGGTAAAAGCATTGTGGACTGCAACTAAGCCATTAAATATAATAAGTAACAAATAAATAATTGTGGTTGAGATAGATTTGCTTAGAGGTGCCAGTCAGGCAGCACCAACTTCAGCTCAGGCATGAGGAATTCACAGCAGTATAATTCTCTGTCAAGTTTTGGGTTTGTTTTACAGGTCCAGAGCAGAACACAGATATGCAATCATGCTGTTTTCTACTCCTGCCTTCTACTTGTGGTGTTGGTTAGCTGGCCTGGTGGGAAATGTGCCTCTTCCTCTAAGGAGGTGATTTGAACGAGCCAGAACAGAAATTTCTCAGCTAAAGAGAGGCAGGGAAGCAGAGGCGCGTTGTTACCTGAAACTGAAACTTGCTCCTCTAGCAGAGTTGGTGTATTTCACACCACCGTTCCACAACACTGCTTTTCTCTTTTTTCCTTTTTAAAATTTTGTTAGTGTAGATGACTTTCAGCAGGAAAAGCAAATCCAGGTCCTTTCTGAGACAAAGCAAGACAATCTGTATGCCTTGACTATTCCGAGACATTCTGATTGCTGCGCTTGCTCAATTTTAGAAGTTTTTCTTAAAAAAAGACATGCAGCTGACTAAGTCCCACCCCATGAAACTGTGTATGATTATGTGTTTTGAGGTGTGTTCTCACTTTAACTTTTAAGAGAAACTGAGACTTTTGTTTTCTACTGAGTTAAAAGTCACAATTTAAATGATTTTCCTGTGTTTGGCTATTAGCCTAGAATAAAAATGAAACCAATCGATCTGCTGTTGTGTCCCACTCTGTTTCTGCAGAGTTGTCCTGAGATAGAAGTGGAGCTATTTCTAAAGAATCTAACATGAAAACGATGGGGTTTAAATGCTCACTTCTGCTGTCACTCTTGTGGTTATGTCACAGCTATATTATGTATATGTCTTCCTCTTTTCTTTTTTTTTTTTCCTTTCTGCCCTGTAGGTCTTTTGCCCATGTAAGGTAAATATTTTCAACTGTTCTTAGCTAAGTCAGGAGGTCAGGCCCCTATTCAGGTCTATAATTAAAGCAGCTACCAGGGCAAGGTAGTTAACTCTTAGAGGAGCACGAGCAGGTCCAGCTTTTCAGAATAGTCTCACGAGGAGTTTATTGGAACAGAGCCAGGCTGAGGTGTTGGGCAATCCTTCTCTTTGGGACTGATGTTGATTAGCCACTGGGAGGTAAAGCTATACACATGAGAGAATACTTGTTTGTACCTGATCTACTGAGAAACCTGATGAAAGAAAGTTTGCTGAGTGTATCTGCCTTGAAACAACCTATTTATTCTTCCTCAGCTTTTCATTTAACTAGCCAAGCATGGCTTCTAGGGCTCCT
This sequence comes from Laterallus jamaicensis coturniculus, assembly GCA_022605575.1. Lineage (NCBI taxonomy): Eukaryota > Metazoa > Chordata > Aves > Gruiformes > Rallidae > Laterallus > Laterallus jamaicensis. Next base: position 32,135,616 of record JAKCOX010000005.1, read on the forward strand.
TTCATGGTCCTTGCAGAGCGTTAAAAAGTTAACAGCCACACGGGTTTAAGTTCTAAAGTAATTCATCTCCTAAACCTTTAACATGTCCTCTGAAATGCCATTACTTTCTGGGGGCGCAGTAACCCACATGTTTTGAAAGGGAAAATCCAGGCTCTGGAGCAAATGGCACGGTGAGACTGTGACTGAGTGGCAAAGCTGGAACTGAAACTGACTGGGAGAACAATGGGAAAAGAAACCCAACCTGTGATGGTGACTAAGAAGTTTGATTCAAGAGCTCCTTACAGAGTCCTCCTGTTGCCCATGTGTATTTCCCCAAGTCAGAGGATCTGGCTGGTGCTTATCTTCACCTTGTTTCTTGCAGAGGTGAGGTTTGTGGGACTACATTTTCTGTGATCTCTCTCCTCCTTCCCCCTCCCAATGTTCTTAAATTTCGTGGTGGATTTCAGCCAAGTTGGAGGGGCTGTGGTGTGAGCTCGTGATTTATCTGTTCTGCTTGGCTGGCTGCCGCATAAATGCAGGCTTTCCCTTTCCCACCTGCCAGTTTAGGGACTCAAGAAGGGGTAGAGGAAGCTGGGGGTGGGAGGAGGAAGGAAAAATGTCGAAGATGGCTGTGAAAGACCTGGAAGCATTTGGTGTCTGCTGGCGGTGGGGTCTATGTGAGGGTCTGGCAGCACTGCTGGGGATGAGCTGGGATGCTGTGTGCATCGTTTCTGTGGGAAGGAACAGGGATCTGGGAAACTGGTCTCTTGGCAGCCTGACTTTGTCGCTTCTGCTGCTCATAGAGCTGTGACTGTTATAGTCTGGGGGTTTGTGGCACTGTAAATTTACAGAAAGCTTTACTGAGACAGCAATTAGGTGCCTTGCTTGCTCTAGAGAATTGGCCCACCCCAGAAGTGCATGTCTGATGGCTTCAACAGCTGAAGTCCTTGGCTAATCCTCAGTGTCATGCAGGTGCACGGATTCTTCCTTGTGCTGTTAGCTGCCATCTCGATGCAGTGCTTGTGTAAATTCCCTTCTCCTCAGCTTTCTCTCCTTGTCCCTTTTGCTTTCCCTCTTCCATCCTCCACTGTTGTTTCCCTTTCAGACCTGCCTGCAGAAACTACGTGGGCTGAATGCGCGGCACACTGCGGTCTGTACAGATGGCTGCCTGTCTTCATCCTCCTCTTACTGACACGCCTGTCAGTGCACACCTCCCAGCACTGAGGCATATAGGAAGGCAAGCATCCTGACATTAGACTTGGCTCTTTAAACTGCACGTGCAGAAGGTTGCAGGTCAAGAAGACTAGAGGGCAAAAACACCTGAACTCCGCCGCAAGCATCATCATTTCAGGGTCACTTCAGAAGCTTTATAGTGCCCCACAAATGAATGAACAGGTTTTTATATTACAGATAGTTTGGTCATCTGGTCATTACTTCACCTGACCCAGTCAGAAAATATTTCCTTTTGGAAAAATAATTCCTAGTGAAGTATTTTGTAAAGAACAGCTTTCAGGCCAAACCTGCTGTGCAGTTCTGTTTCCAGTTGTTTGATGAAAACTCGAGCTGTTCTGAGAAATGAAGAGCCTTTCCACATAAAAGACTTCATTAAAAAAAAAAAAAGTCCATCTTTTTGTTTCAAAAAGTCTTACTGGTAACGTGCTGTAAAGTAAATCCTATAACCAGTCTGAGAGGTTCCTTTTTTCTGGTGAGGTGATGAAGCTGAGCTGTACTGCTGCTGAAGCCATTAAAAATGATGACTCCTAGAGAAAGACAGTGGAGGAAGAAGGTATGTCTGAAGTCAAAAGGGCCTGAGTTACTGCCTGCATACTGAAGCTGTGTCTTACAGGGATCCTCCTCTTTCCCTGGACACCTTTATTCATGTCACCTGCCTTTAGGCAGCATGTTAGTGGCATTCTGAGATAAGATCTTTTATGTTGAGGTGAAAATGCTGGTTATTTTACATATGTAGACATTTATACAGTCTACGGGGGTGTAGGGGTTTTTCCCCTTCCTGTTTCTGGGGGGTTTTTTTGTTTGCTTGGGAATTTTTTCTTTTTTTTTTTTAAATGCAGGGAGAAGTACAGGAAAAAACCTCAGTTGCGTATTTTCTTGCCTTACCATTACTAGTCATGCAGAATAATACATCTGGCTGATCCTAACATTCTGGAGGGTTTTTGAAAGAAAACAGAAGTCAGATTTTCATATTTTGTTTTCAATTTCTCAGAAAAAATTACTATTCAGATTGTTTCTTTCCTCCCCCTGTTATGCTATACTTGGTCAAAGACATGCTCCCTGTGGCAGAACTGCTTTTTGATCAATTTATTTGCATTGACGTCAATTAATTACCATCATAAACTATATTCCTCTGTAGGCTTTCTTTCCTCCCTATTGTAGGGAATAAGCTTTTCACTATGTTTTAAAACACTTCCTGAGATCGGTTATTAAAAAACAAGAGTCAAGGCTCTGTAGCTGATCTGTTTGTTATTCCATGGTTGTTAATGTCATATATCTCAGGCCCCACCTGGAGTATTGTGTCCAGTTCTGGGCTCCCTGGTATAAAAAAAGACAGGGATCTCCTGGAAAGAGTCCAGAGAAAGGCTACGAAGATGATTAAAGGCCCTGCGAAGAAAGGCTGAGTGAGCTGGGGCTGGTCAGCCTAGAGAAAAGAAGACTAAGGGGGGACCTTATTAATGTCTATAAATATCTTAAGTATGGGATGCAGGGGGAATTGGCCAGCCCCTTTTCAGTGGTCTGTGGAGACAGGACAAGGGGCAATGGCTGTAAGCTGGAGCACAGGAAGTTCCGCACCAACATGCGGAGGAACTTTTCCCCAGTGAGGGTGCCAGAGCCCTGGGACAGGCTGCCCAGGGAGGTGGTGGAGTCTCCTTCTCTGGAGATATTCAAGACCCGTCTGGACACCTATCTGTAATATGAGCTGGGGAGCTGCTTTGGCAGGAGGGTTGGACCCAATGATCTCTCAAGGTCCCTCCCAACCCCTACGATTCTGTGATTCAGTATCTGCTTAAGAAGGATATGTAGGAATTAATGCCGAAAAGAGTTGTACCAAGAGCTCGAAAACCCCAGTCTTGGTATCATCTGGTGAAAGGCAAGAAACTTCACTTGTTTTCTTTTCTTTTCCACTATGCACTGATTTCAGCTACATATTTGTCATTGGCATCTTCAGCTATTAAAGAAAAGGAGAAGGAAAAAAGCCTGGATGGGCTGCTATGTTATGGTTTTGATGCAACTACCCTCAAAGGTTCAGTGAGTGAATTTATTTTTAATAGCTATTTTGAACAAACCAGCTTCAAATCCATCTTTGGAGTCCATTAGTGTTTTCTGGTGCTTTCAAGTTAAGATGTTATAGAAATACCAGGTTTCTGCTCTGTCCTTAGACTGGAGGTGGTAAAAATGAAAATAATTAAAATCATGCAAAACCAAACCTTTGATTTCAAATGTTTTGTTCAAAATCGGTTATCACCTCTTTGAAACAGGCTTTTTCTTTACAAGGAAAACTCCTAAATGTCTCGGAGCCTTTTATTGATCATTAACTGTCTAAACTGTTAGAAGAGTATACAGACCTAGGCACAACCACCCGTGTCTGAGCAGGGCCTGGCCTGTGCCCCTTGGAGGAGGCATGATAAAAAAACCTGTATTTTGGGGCTGTGTGTTTCCATTCTTCTCAGTCTTTCTCCAGCGCTTAGGGTGGTTGCTGAAAAGGAGTGTTCTGTTGAGTGCCCTTTACTGATATGTAAATTTGGCTCTTAACTTGATAGGAACTTGGAAAATGGAAAGAGGACTTTAAATTCAAATTCTTGCTTCTTTTTAGGTTTTTGCCTCCTCAGTTTGGAGCAAATGGAGGGGGTGTTGCCTGACCTCAGTTTTGGACCAACTTCCCGAAATCGTAAATGAAAAGCACTAATTCTTGGCTTGCTATGCAAATATTTCTTATGCCAACCCCAAAGCTTATGGTAGGGAGCAGATACAAAGCAATAGCAACAGGGGTTTTGTAAAGCTTTTTTCCTTTCTATGGTTGCTGCTATTGGTTTGTATGGCCCTGTCCTAAATTAAAGCCAGCAGAAGGAGGGATTGCTTCTTAAAAAGCAATACAAAGATTTCTGCTTAGGTCTACATTTGATAGCAGTTCCCCTCTCAGCTCTTTTATACAACTTCTTTTGGACATCATAACCCTAAGAAATGCTTCTCTTGGCAAGTGAGTGGTGAATAACTGTACTCTAATTCAAGTGGTTTTGCATCATAAACTAGTGTGCAGTGGTATAAGCAACCATGTACAATTACATTACAAAAGTTGAGAGGGCCAAGCTTGCAGGTGTTGTACTAGGGAGTTACTGAAAGAAACTTTGATGTCAACCTACCTACTTGGCAATGTCAGAGTTTTTTCAAGAAAATATCTATTTCAAAGGCTTTATTTTCATTTGCCAAGCCAATGCTAATGGAACGGTCTTGTCACCTCTTGTATGAATGACAGTGATGATGGTTGGACACGTGGTTTCAGCTTTTACTAAAATGAAAGAAGTTTTGCAGAAAAACCAGTAGAGGAAGAACCATCTGAGCAGCATCAACCTACTTGAAAAGGAAACATTTCAGCAGCATGTGCCTTTACAAGACTTGCTTGATTTCCAAATACTTCAAAAAGCATCCACATCTGTTGGAGTTAATGTATTTACTCATCCGTTTCTGTGCTCACATCCTGTAAAAGCCTGGGGTTTGCCTCTTGTCTTTGCTCCACCTGACAGGTGTCATCTTAGGTTTTAGCCGTTAGAGGCTGGCCCTGGGAGTTTGGGCTGCGAGGTTCTCCTTCCAGCGCTGCGGGTGGCTGTGAGGGCAGATACTGCTCCTCAGATACTTGTGTGCAGAGAACAGTCCCATATCTGTCTGGAAAGCTGAAAAGCTCATGATAGCCTTGCGTGAAAAATTTTGTGGCAGTGTTAATGGAGCATCATTCCCTTTAGTTTAAAGCTTATGTCCGTGTATCCTTTCCCTTTGAAGTCTGGATTAGAGATAATGCACGTATCCAGCTTCTCATCCCTCAGCCTTCCAAGTTCTAAGAGAAGCAATAGAAGTAGAAAATAAATACAAAACAGACCAAAGACTGAAGGTGAGGGGAAGAAAAAACCCACATGGCTTCTACTTCGAAGTCAACGTTTTGATGTTCCATGTGCAAGACCCCACAGAAATACCTTGTCTTCTCTCTGCCCCGTGCTTGAATCCCAGATCAATGTAGACAAGACTTTTTTTATTTTGCAGTGGGATGAGTGTCACTACTTGCAGCCTCACATGGCTGTTTCACAGGATGGGAAACCTTGGGTCAATATATACAAGTAGCTTTTATCAGCTTACGTTTCCGTTTAATGGGAAAGAAGATTTTAGGTGTGGGTAACTTCACGCTTCCAATAACCGTAAGTATTGGTGGCTTTATATCCCTGGCTGCAGGGGGATACTCTCTTATTGAGAATATCTCTGGCTGGACAAGGTGGTATCTCCTCCTTCTCCTTCCTTAGGACTTGGCTACCCTGCCAAATGAACCCCTTCGCTGTACAGAGCAGACTCATGAGCTCACAGCTGTCTGTGATTTTTCAGAGATCAGTGGGCTGGGCTAACAGGAAAACCCCTCCACGCTCAGTGCAAAGAGGTGACCCGTTTCTGCATGGGGTGAACTAAATCAGAGACAGGCAGTTTGGGGCTATGTGCTTGTGTCAATGTATGCTAGATTTTTTAGGTAACAGTACTCGCTTCCCCAGAGCTGGTGAGTTCTTAGTTCCCCTCATCCATACAGCAGCCATGGGAAGACGTGGAATGGGAAAATGTGAGTGCAGAAGCACTGTGACAAGCAGGGTGCACCCACCCTTGGGTTTGACAACTGTGACTTTTCAGTCTACTGGGGAGAAAAGTGTCTCCTTCGTAGTAAAGCTGAATGATGAAAGAAAAGGACAGGCCAGTTGAGTTGACTGAAGGAGAGATGCTCACTGGTCTCTGGCTTTCGGTGTGGTACCAGTCAGCCTGGCTAAAGCTGTGTCCTGAGAGAGACTTTCTTTTGAGTCCTCTGCCCACGGTTTTGAAGGTCACAAAGGCACAGTGATATGAAGCTGTGACAGCTCCATTTAGCATTGCTGTTCCACACCATCTTTAAACGAATTTAGTTCTTTGGGCCATTTGATCGGGTTATCAGTCCAGCTGGGGAATGGGATGCTGCTGTTCATCATCCTTTAAAATAAGCTCTGTACCATAAATGCTTTCTTGTTATTCTCAAAATCTGTTTCCATGGTAACTCTGTCACTAGAACAATCTTTTTGATGAAAAGGAGGAAAATAATTTCCTTTTTAGGAATCCTCTGCTCAAGCCTTTTTTGTTTGAATCCGATCCACCCCCTGGGGAATCAGGATTCTTGTCCCAAATCACCTCCACCAAGTGTGCCCTGGGTGTTACCTGCCCACCCTCAATTTCCCTCTTGCACTCCTTTCTACCTTCCAAGTGTAAATCAGCACCTTTTGCTGCAGGGATAAAAATCTGGGGGGCTTGTGCTATGGCATTCCTTGTGTCGCTTCCATCTCTACCTTTCGGGCAAAACTTTTTGAATCGCATACGATTTTTATCAAAACAAACTTTGCCAGAGAGTTCTCTGCAGTAGGGGTCTCTGCAAGATGATGCAGGAATATCGTGCCCCTGGCCTTTCCCTCATTGCTGATGTCTTCTTATGTCTAGGCCTCAGGACATATTTCAGCCGGAGCGCTTAATGCCAAAGCAGAGCCCAGTAATCTGCTGTATGCTGTGGAGTTTCTGTCGAGGAAAAACTGATTGCGTGGAGATTAGCCATGCAAGGAGTCTCTGTGAACAAGCTATGTCTGCTGTAATGTCTTGCTGAAGAAACAGCTGTCGCGTTGAAATGAGACGTGAGATGCAGCTTGTCATGGTCTAGCTCCAACCAGCAGCCGAGGACTCTGTGTGCAATGGGGAGGAGAATATGAAGAAAAAGGTAAAACTTGAGGGTTGGGATAAGGACAGTTTACTGGGACAGCAAAGGAAGACAACAATAGTACTACTAAAATAATACACAGTATGGGTGATGCACAATAAAATTTGCTCACTGCCTGGAACTCAATTCCCAACCAGTCCCCAAGCAGTAATTCCTTCCTCACCAGCCAGCCCCTCCCCTTGTATACTGAGCATAATGTCATATGGTATGGAATACCCCTTTGGGTAGCTTGGGTTAGCTGTACTGGCTGTATCCTGAGCTGAAAACCAGGACAGAGCTTCAGCCTGCTGTGGAGAAAAGCGGCGCGCTCTGTGGTATCGGAAGGCTTTGAGACTGAAGAGGTTTTGTTGAAAAATGTGCTTCTTAGTGCCACTTAAGTGCAGTGCTATTGCAGCTTAGCCCCTGGAAGGTACTGCCCTGATATTATCTTTTCATGAGGATCACAAGCAATATTATTTATCATAAATGATATATTTACCTCTGTGACCTGCTCTAGGGAACCTGCTTTGACCGGGGGTTGGACTCGATGGTCTCTGGAGATCACTTCCAACTCCTACAATTAATCCAGGATCATATTTTTTTCCCTTTAATTATTTATTTCTTTAGTTCACAGGTAAGATAGAGGTATGAGGAAAAAAATAATCCCCAGTGCAATTTTGCAGGTTATTGAGCTGTTTTCAGCAGCTGCCTTGACATCCCGAGGCGTTGGAGCACAGCTCCGCTTCATGCCGTGCCAGATGCTTGTGTGTGTCTCTTCAGAGCTTTTCAGGAGACCAAGTTCTACTGAAATCACTGCAACCCTAAAAATCTGAGTTACTTGGGTCTCTTCCTTAGGGTAGCGAGATCAGTTAATTAAGGGAGATTTTCTCTGGTGAGGGTTTTTTTTTCCCACTTAAGCTTTCTGTTGTCAAAGCCAACAGCCCTGTCAGTCATCTTTTATTGCAAGAGCAGTTGAGCCTGGTTCTGAATCCAGCAGGCACATGCAATCTAGGTGAAAGTAATTTTACTACTGTAAGATGGGATCTGGGGTCTCCACAGAGACCAGCAGTAAAGCAGATGGAGGTGGGAGGGGGGAGTTCTGAGTAACTGGTTTTGGGGTTAACAGAAGTCTCGTATCCTTTTTCAGTGTGAGAATCAGGCTCCTCAGCTTTCAGTGCTTTTGAAGGATAGATGCATTATATTCAACTACTTAAAGCAGAAATTGAAACACAGCAAGTTTCAAGTTCAGTCCCTTATGATTTTTTCCCCGTATTTTCTTGTTTGGAAAGGGAGGGCGTGGGGAGTTGTTCCCAGGAGAGTAGGAGGTGAGTTTGCACTCTTTTCCCTTGAGAAAGTTGCATCAAGCATCCTCTGTTTGCTTTGACGTGCTGGTCACACTAAATAGAATAAAAAAAATCTGCAGAGTTTTTCCCAAATGGGTGGGACTGGAATGCTATAAAGCAAGGAAAGATAACCTAGGTCTCTTGCTGAAGATTCACGAGTTGCCATAAAGCCTAGGCATGCCCCTTTGCAGGTTAAGGGTTACGGTACGTCCATGCGAACTCTCCCCCTCTGGCTGCCAGGACTGTGAGTGGTGGAATAGGTAATTCTGGTGCTTGCATTGCTGGTTACTTGCACAAAAAAACGACCTTTTAGAAGGCTGAGCCTCCTTGCTGTTGTATGCCATGTTCGAATATAAATATATAAAGAATTTTAGAATGCTTTCTCCTATGACTTTTTAATCTGTTTCATGTACTTTCCATCACTAAATCATTAATTAATGCATTTAATTGTTTGCAATCATCCATAATTGTATAGCCACAGAGAAGTCCAAGGAATGAGGCACCAATGCAGAAGTTTGTGTTGAGTAGTGATCTTCTTTATACGATCAGTTAAGAGAAAATCAAATGTTATGCCAGCAGACTATACAATTCCTTTAAAGAGCATTTCCAGCCTGAGTGGGAACGTGCTTTTACATCCATATGATTTGCTGTCTCTCTCTGCCTAGTCCTCTAGTTCATACTCTTCACACATGGCAATTACCCACTCACAAATGTATTTAAAGGCTGAAACTTTCACCCTTTTTTGCTGTAATAAAAGCAGTTACAAGCCTCCTCTTGGTGTTTTAGGGAATGATGATAGTCATAAATTGCCTCTTGAGTTTCCTACGCTCACAGTTTCTAGCACATCTGTAGAAGAATATTGTTAGCATCAGTCCTGTTTAAGCACTTTGAATCACTAACCTAGCTGTAAACAAGTAAAAAACCACATCAGTTAGTAGCATTATGGGTTTTTCTATGATACCAATGAGTGTGCCAGACAGTAAGCCTGTCTCTGGACCTAAAGAGCTTGGAGAACAAGGCCCCACAGTTACCGTGTGTGCCCGACAGCAGGTTTGCAGGGCCCTGACCTGAGAGTGTGAGGCTAACAAACCCCCCACTATAGCACAGGGAGCAGGAAGGGAGGACAAGGGTGGATGTTGGCCTTTTGGCATCTGCCTGGGTTTCTCCTCAGGTCAGGTAGTGGCTTCTTTGGGCAGTGGAACGGCGGTTGGGGCTGCTGCAGCGGTACTGGGGAATGGCTCTGGCCCATCAAATGACACCATGGGACTTATCCTGGTTTTGTTTTGTTTAGTTTTTTGTCTTCCAGGACTCTGATGTAACACTAAACCACGCCACAGTGGTGGTGGGCAAGGAAAAGGCAGGCGGATATTCACCACCCCGCAGGCCTCGGCCCACAGCTGTCATGAGCCCGCACCCTATTCCTGACTCTTGTTTCTTTGAACTTGCTGCTCAGTTTTAATAGCTGAATGGATCTCCAAGTGTGGAACAAAACTGAGAGCGACAGGACCACGAACATCTCCCGTCGCTCGGCAGCGAGTGCTCATCAGAGGCTGTGCATGTGCTGGAGGGCTCCCACACAGCCTGGCAGCGGGGCAGGGGGGCAGACACGGTACCCACAGGAACGCTTGCAGTGCATCAGTGGGGCAGGAATGCGGAAGGTGCTGCTTTTACCTTCCCTGCGCCCACCTTTCACCTGCCGCATCGAAAAACTTAATACACTCAAAAATCATTTAGCCGTGGGGATGCGCTGTGAACTTCCTCAGGTGAAAATGAACTGGCTCTTCTGCGACTTGCAGGGACGACATCCCCAGCCAGGGCAAAGCAGGGTCTGTGTTGCCGCCTGCCTTTGTACACATGGGAATAAGCTTGTTAACAGTACCCAGCAAGTGGGAGAAGAAAAGTGGCATTAAACCCGACTCTGGCAAGGAGAAAAATCAAATGGAAAATATGCATTTTTAATATGCCACTGGGTAAGGATAGGAGAGCAGAACAACATTTGTTGTAACCTGATATCCCTCAGGAATGAGGGAAAAGCTGACGGCTTGCTCCACTGAGCCAAAAAATAAGAAAACATGTAAGTGCAAGTGTGTAGCCAGCAGCATACCAAATAAAGCTTGAGAAAGCCGAGAGCAAAGCTGGAGCCTTGAATGCTAAAAGGGCTAACAGTTTTACCTAGGAACACAGCCTACTATTCGTCACCTGCTTGTGGGATAATCCTAAAGAAAGTCCTGATCCTTCTGAATTTATTCTAGCCAACAGGCAGCTGTTCTGGCAGGATCCAAGGAAATATTACGTGTTGGCCATCTTCTGACTTCTTGCTGGAAACGAAACAGATTTTGGCTGTAATAGAATAATCAAAATGCATTTCCTAGGATGGTTGCACTGTTTGCAGAGGTCTACTTCTTTTATGTGTTCCCAAGCCCCTTAGAACAATGCCACAGTTGCATTTTGTTTGTGCATCGCCCAGCATATGCAACAGGTCTGGAAAAGCAGCCCTGTGTGGCCCTTGGGCACCTGGCAGAGTACATTTTTGGTGTGGCAGGTGAAGAATTAGGCACTTGGCTCCCATGGCGGATAGGATCTGCATGGCTCTTGGCTCCCATGGCGGATAGGATCTGCATGGCTCCTCATCCAGACTTGGTGCTGGAGCTGTACTGCTTCATGCCCAGCTGTGAGTGCCGTGTCACCAGGAGCAGCTGGTGAGTGAAGGGCCATGGCCCCGGGGACCTCGACGCAGTGGGCAAAGGTAGGTGCATCCCTGAGGAAAGGACAGAGGTGCTGTGAGGTGAAGCCCTGCACATCAAAAATGCATTCTGCTAAGGAACTGAAAATACCTGCAATTATTTGGAAGGAGGCTGTACGAGTACCAGTGGTGTTTTCAGAAGACAATGAGAGCACTTACAGGGAACTGCAGATGTTCTGTGGAAAGAAACAAGTCTAAGCTTACTTTCTGGAGAAAAAAATAAATTAAAATCTTCAAAACGTCCAAATAATCTTGTTTTTCCACAGTACTTTTCTATGTAGCATTTGAAATAGGGTTAGAAAATCTGAAGTATCTAGACTGATCCCTGGCTACTGGAATAAGAGAAAAAAGTTGCTCTTTCAGCTTCTCCTAAGCTGGCCTGGGACTCCTTGCTCACCGCTGTGCGCAGGGTCTGCCATGTGGTAGGGCTTCTGCAGAGACTCCTCCAGAAATCAAACTGCTTCAGGTGAGGAGGGTGATGTGGCTTCTAACCTGGGGCGCAGGGTGTTACCTCCCCATCTGAGGTGGCTCTCATCTGAGCCATCTGCATGGTACCACTCCATTGCAGGACACTGAGGTTGGAGGGGTCATGTGTATGTGGTGCCCTTTGGGGAATACTTGTTTGCAGCTGGGCAGCCATGCCTGCCACCCCTCGAAGCGTTGTCCTGTTATCATAAGTGCCATTTGACTTTGGGGGTGGTGGAACTGCAGCCCTGGAGAGAACCTCAGTGCCCTGCATCTGTGGGGCTGTCGTGAGATACCCAGCTCTTGCCTAGGAGTTTACTGTTGTATGCAATACAAGCATGCTGAATGGACTCCTGATGCCGTGGGTTGAGCTCATGTCCCTTTATCTTTCCCCCTTTCATGTCAGATGAGCTGTGCTGCTGTGTCTTAGCCTGCCACCCACCCCGCTGCTTCTCACATAGCCCAGGTGTAAGGCAGTGCCTCTCCCCATAACCTGCTAAAACCAGCCCTGACATCAGTAAAATCAAATACAAATGCTTTGGGATGGTCATGGCAATTTTGTAAAAGTGGTCCTTGTCCTTGGGGTCAGAGTGAGGTGCTGGGGCAGGCACTCATGAGAAACTGGTGGCTGCAGCCACTGCAGTTGTCTGGGAACAGGAGCTGAGCAAACCGGTTGTGCCCGGAGGTGATGCCTCCCCATTGCAGCTCTTGCACAGCAAGCAGCGAGGCCTGCCCCAGCTGGAGCCGGATCTGTGTACACTGTGATGCCCTGGCACCAAGCTGGGCAGTGGCCTGCCACCCATCCCCCCCCAGCTTCTTTGTGGGTGTAAAAAAAAAAAAAGAGGTGGCTTTAAGCCTGTGGCATGAAAATCCCTGGTACTTCACAAACCGTGTGCGTTGTGTTGCTTTTCTAGGTTACCTAAATTCCCCCCCCCTCAGTTTCAGATGGAAGTGAAACTCTGCTTGCTGTGAAAACCAGGGGGTGTGGGTGTGAGGGGGGGATAATTTTGTAAGGCCACATCTTTCTCTCTAATGGGTTATTTGATCAACTAACTGCAACTCACAGGTTTCCAATTGCTCCATGAACCACCCTCTGGCCTGTACCTTGAAAGAAATAAACACATTCCACTTCTTTCTCTTGCAGGAGACCATCTGTGACCCATTAATGTCAATCCTGTGCTGCGAAGCCAGCTTTGGAGCCAGGCCCGAAGCATGGCTTGGGCATATCCTTCATTCACTGCTCTGGGAGTTTGGCATTGCTGTTCTCCAATATTTTATCGACATGTTTATTTTTGTTACAGTAGCACTTCAGGAGTTCAAAAAAGAGCTACAACCGTATTTTACTTGTCTAAGTAAGCTTTTAAAGGTAGCTTTTCCAATTGGGATACGTTTTGAAATCTCTCTTGGTTTTGTGCTGTGTTGTTTTGATGTCGTCAGTGCATCTTCCTCCCTCAAGTGAATCTTTGTGTATGTGGAACTGCTGCATCCTTGACAGCTAAGCCTTTTTTTTTTTTTCTTTTTTTTTTTTCCCTCTGACATGCTGCACTACTGAACTGATTCTGGTTGCTTTACACCTTTTATCAGGCTTTAACTCTTTGGGCTAAAATTTCCCATGCCTGCTATCTGCCTCCAACTGGTTTATTTTCTTTATTTTAATTTGCAATGAAGAACAGCTTCACTGGTCTGAGGTTAAGTAAAACTGCGTTTTACCCCTATTAAAACCTTCTATGGCTATTGAAGTTGAAAATTAAACCACATGGTAACTCTGCTGTGGCTCACGCCATCTCCTTTTCCACTCCATCGAGCTTTGCCTGCAGCTGCGCGCTGATGAAATACCGTGGTCTTACGAATGAGACGCAGCCCACGAGGCCCAATGCAGCTCACCAAGCACTGCCTTGGCACTGGGGCACTCCCAGCTTTTATTGGCAGTATTTGTCATGCTGTGAAATCCTATTTTCCTGTTTTATTTCTAAACCCTCTCAGGCCTGATGTTTTTTCACAAAGCTGGTATTTATTATGCCAGTTTGCTACAGCCTGTCCTGTCGATCTGCTTATGGGCATCATGTGGCTGACTTGGTCTATATACTGCTGTTTGATACGGATCATTACTATTTCTGTATGGGCCTCCTTCTCCTCATCCTTCTTGCTGGTGGCCGAGAGGGTGCCACCCTCAGCAGAGCACTGGGGCTTTCACTGGGGAAGTCCTATGAGGCGGGAGCGGGGATGCTGTGCTGCTGTAGCCTGAGGACTCAGGTGACCTTCACAGCCTGAACGAGGTAGCATGACTTGGATGGATGCTTATTTTTGAGACTTGAGGGGATGTTCTCCTTTCGCCTTGAGATGTTATCAGAGCAGTTTACCACTGTGGTTACGCAAATGACATCCCCTAGCCTAGAAACGGCGACAGACATGGAAAAATGGGTGCCTTTTGGGAAAGCACTGCTTCAGCAACGCCTGTTATGCAGCTATTTCCCTCAGTTCGTAGGTAGCGTAGTTCTGCGTTAAATGGACGTGGGTCCATTGTCCGGGGACGTGCAAACCACACTCACACCAACGCGGCGCTGTGGGAGCGAGGAGCTGCGGAAGCTGGACATCTCCTCATGGCGTGGTTGCTGCGTTGCAGCTTGTTTTATTGTGTGTGCCCCAGGGGTTGTTTTCTTTTATTCACGGCAGCTTTGAAATGCACATAGAGATGGCTTGGAAATCATGCCAGCAGGAGAGAATAAATATGCATGGGTACAAATCTCAAGGGCAGGAAAAAATTAAGGGTGCTTTTCCTCCCTTCGGTACCGGCATGAGCCTCAGCGATAGAAACTTAACGCATGTCCCAGATTTCCAGCTCCCCCCCAAGCCTGCCCCTTCGTGCTTAGGTACCGCAGGGCTCTCAGAGCAGCGTGTCATGTTTTCTACATGATGCCATCACTTCAAACCGTGCAGTGAACTCATGGGTTTAGGGAGTCCAGCGTCATTGTCTCCGAAGCTTTCAAAGCTTCGCTTTAGTTTTGAATGCCTCTTTAAGCACAGACAATGCTCCAACAGGCCTGCTGAAACTAAATGAAGCTTATAAAGCTTTGAACGCTATTATAACACGGTGGGTCCCACAGGAGGCTGCAAAATCCTGCTGTGTGCAAGGATCCACCACGCTTTCAAGTGGATGCACTGTATGTGCTAAAAAATGTAGGCAGAGCAGGGCAAGGAAAGGACAGAGCGTGTCAGCATATTTTCTGAATTACCTAACATTTGATTGATACCACAGTGGTAACATTGCTTTCTAAAATAAAAACGTTCACTATGCTTTCTTCTTTAGTACACAGAGAAGTTTGGGATAGACACACACATATATGCACACACACACACACACACACCCTGCGTGCACTGTTTTCTTATTTGACATTCCAGTGGCTCTTTTTAAATTGATCGCCTAACCATATTATTGTTTTTCCTCAATCTTAGCTGCACTATTAAAATAACTTAATATTGCCTTACACTTGCCAATGCTTCTATGTGATCATACAGACACTTGTTCTACCGTGCAGATTTTTTCTGATGAAAAACACATGAGGAGGGGAAAGAATGTAGGCCAGGTAAGCACCCTATTTTTCTGGCTGTGTTTAATCACAGCCTAGAAAGTCAAAACAAGCTGGCAAAAATTCCGCTTAGAAACAAGAGCCCAATGTTTGTCATCCGTGGTAATGAGTACGGTGTCATTAACAGCTTACTGGGGCAGTGCCGTGCTGCCTGTTTGCTTTCCTGTCCTGAAATAGGCGATGGATGGGCTGTTGACCCAGATCCAGTGCGTAAGACGAGAGCGATTCCTCCCCAACAAGCCCCAACAGTGACAAATGGTCATTAATTGTAAAAATTCTGCCAGCTTGAGGTTTTAGAAACAATTTGGACTTCTTTAATTACAGTGCTGGGGCTTTGTCCCCAGCACTCTTATCAGGCTGAATTAGGCTTTAAAAGAATTAGGTTCAGGCCTGCTCGAGCTGTGCTTAGCATCTTGGCTAAAAAATCTTGCTGGGGATGGTGGGGGACGAGGACAGGCGGCGCAGGACAGTAATTGTTGCAAGGAGGAAGAGAGAAACTCTTGTTCCCGTATTGTTTTATTATTCTAATGATGCGGAGGCACCCCAACGGAGATCGTGGCCCTGCTCTGCTGGGAGTTACGCAAACGCTGAGATGGCAGGAGAGTCTCTGCTCCCAGAAAGCTGGCCGGCTGAGCAAGCTAGCTGGGCAAACACTGGGGAGAAAAGGGAGGGCTGCTTATCTTCGGTTGTCACACGGGGAACTGAGCACAGAAATTTATGGCTGTGCCCTGCCAGGTCCTCTTTTTCTACCTTTTTTCTCCTTGTGAAATCACCCGTGAGCTGATCTGAGGGGAGCACATAGCTCTGTGACAGAGGTCGGTGGCACTTGTGTGGGACTGAGCCCCAGTGACTTGTGCCGGCAGTGGCCATTTGGGGAAGCGCTGCCCCTCGGATGAAGAGCAAGCTGTCTGGGTGAGGAGATGACCCAGATGAAGGCACTATCTCCCCTGAATCTCCCTTTGGGATTTGTAGCCTTATCAGGGGCCGCTGGCCTTTGCTGCACTTGCCGATAGGGCCAGCCCGGGGCGTGCAGGACGGGTGTGGGGATGTACAGTCACCGGGCTGATAAACCGGAGCACCATGAGGGAGGGAGGCTGCCGGGGAGGGCAAGAAGAGGCCCTGGGCTCAGCTGGAGACTTCTGCAGACCCCAGGGCCAGCATATTTCAGTTTACGCCAATGGGATTATCACTGCTGGGATGGCAAGGAGAAGATAATACTCTAGAGCAAGATGACCACTTCCCTGGGGGTTGATTTTTTTTTTTTTCAGATATATCACCCTTGGTGCATACCACTTCTCATACTGTACCCAATGCAAACCCCTAAATAGATGACCAATAGACTTATTTTAAGCATTAACCACATATGGAGCAATACGTGGCTGCAAATGAAATGATTGCATACTTTGACTAGAAAGGCTTCTGCTGGGCTCAATTCCCCCCCCCCAAATTTATTTTGTCTGCCTGTAAAGTGTCCCATCTTTTTCACAAGGGGAGTAGCCATTCCCACACTGAAAGCGATGGGGGTTCCTAATGGTATTTCAGGCTGGATTAGCTGCTGTGTGCTTTATGATTTGCAGAAGTTTACAGCAGTATCTCCACGCTGCTATAGGTAAAACTCACCTCCTTTTCCTTGTAGTTCAAGGGGAAAAAGCAAAAATAAATATTTCTTCAGCACATCCTACTACTGAAAAACAAGTCAAAGATCTTAAAGTATGCCAGCACAGGGATTTGTTTCGCATGAATGGTAAGCATGTGTGTAGCCTCAAAAAAAAAATCTTCTCCAGCTGGAAAACAGCAGCGTCGATAGGTGTGAGAGCTTTGGAAGAGCACTGACACATCTGCCACGAGCTGGGACAGCTGCATGGGCCACTCCATGCCAGGTTCCTCATCCAAATGTTTGAGCAGTTGTTTGCCTTTCCAGGTTGAGCAGGGATGAATCTATTGGCTCTGGATTAGTCACTGATTTCTGGGGAACGGAGGAGTACCGTGGTGGCCTGTCAAAGAGGGCCAGTAGGGACATGCCAGCACCCTTTTCCCCTCCCCCGCTGCACCCTGCGCACCAGCCTGCTTCCCACCAACGGGTCCGCAGCGAGGCTAGATGAGTGAGGCTGCTCTAAATAAAATCAAGCTGCGGCAGTGAGAAGGCGGTGAATGTAGGTCGGATGCATTTGGAAAGCTGGTGGCGGCAGCAGCACCAATGTGCGCATAATCGGGCGGTGAGGGATGCGGTGCTAGGGGTGCCCAGGCTGCCTAAAGGGGATGTGAGCAGAGAGGGGGCTTGCGTGTCACAGACTGGCTTGCTGCAGGTATTGCCATGGGCAAGGAGGAGCAGTGCAGCCCCCATATGCCATGGAGGGTGGCAAACCTTCCCTAGGGTAGTGTGGGGCAGCACCCACCATGCGCAGCCAGGAGAAGGTAGGAAGACAAACCAGTGAGGCAGCGGTGCTGCGGGACACAGAGGTCCCAGGTTCCCACCTGTGCAACCAAAGCCAATAAGGGCAGATGTTTCAGGCTGCAGGAACCCAAATACTCATTTTCTTGTGACTGCAGCAGTTACCTAGAGCCTTATCTTGGAGGAAAAGCTTCCCTCACTGCTCCCCTTCTGCTCTGCCCACACAGCATCGTCCCTGCTCTATCTTCCCCATGCCCTCTGCGGCGTGTGGCAGCTCTCCAGGCTGTCCCAGGGCTGGCTCAGGAGCATCTTCATGTATTTAGTGGCAAGTACATTTCATTTTGTCTCATGCATGAAGAAGAGCCACAGGCTTATTTCACTGGTAAAGAGATGCACAGAGGCACAGGAGGAGAACATGATTAGGTTGCCTGCTTCTTTATGATGTTTGTTATGTAATACGCACCGCCCCATCGGATCGCAACATCTGCATCGTGGGCCTGATTCCCTCCCCGTCCTGCCCATTGCATCTGAAAAAGGCTCCAGTAAGCAAGGTGTTCAGCCCTGCTGTTGAATTGGGGTGGCTCTACATTGCTGTAAACGTGCCCCTTGCTTTTCACCAGGGAAGCATCTCCCAGGTGAGCCCAGTCCCAGCCCACCTCTCCTGCCTAACATTTTAAAACCTGTTTAGCTAAACTGGTCTCATGACTGTCTAGGAAAGTTTTCCTGTAAACCTCAACCTACTGCCAGCTAGACCCCTTCCTGCAGGCATTAAAAATGCGGGCAACCTTCAGACTCAGGCAAAATCTTGAGCTTGTTCTGACACAGGTTTTGAAAAACTCTGCAAGAAAAAGCCAATAATTTCAAATAACACCTACCTACAGCTCTGGCTGGTATTCTGACTGGGATCCCCCACGAAAGCAGTGGGAGCAGTTCCCTGCTGAACACATGCTATGCTCAAGGTGCCATGCAGCCCCTGGGTGGGGTTGCTCTGCGAAGTTTTCGCCATTACAACCCTCTTTCTCTCTTGAGCACTTATTCGTGCACCTGTCCAAGCATCACCGCACATCTGCCAGGACAGAAACATCTAAGCATTCCTATTTTCAAAAGTGCCATTTCCCCGCAAGCCCTGGGGTGCAGGGGCACAGGTTGGGAGGGGCGCCATGGGTGCCCCCATGCAAGTGGGGTGGTCAGTCCTCTGCCTGTGTCTGGGGTGGCATGGTCAACAACGGGATGACAGATGCTGAGGGAGAGGGTGGGAAACGAAAGACCCAACTGACAGGCAGGGAGCAGGGAAGAGGGGAGAGAAGAAAGCAAGAGGAGGGTGTGGGCAGGGGACAAGACTGCATTGCCATATGTTGGCCGCTGTGCAATGCCAAGGTCTTCTCCTTCGGGGAGCAGGGTCAGCGCTGCCTTTGCCGCGAGCAGAGGCGTGACACTCGTGTGCACGCAGACGCACCCTCGTGCTGCTGCTCCATCAATCCTGGAGGGCCTCTGGGTGTGAAAGGTTTTTAGAGCCGCTGCATGGGGAGGGCATTGCATGGCCGTCTCACTCCTGCTGGGGACCGAGGGCTCCGGCAGCCTCATGCTTTGTCTCAGTCTGGGGCTGAAAATGGGTTTTGTCATTTGTTTGGCTTTATTTATGAGCCTTTGGTGAGTAAGCACCATGTTTCCATTGTTTATGTGAGTTACTACGTGTGATCAGTAAGGAGAGAACCAGATGCACGTTTTGGGTCGTGCAAACCTCGTTAGCAGGGCTTTCTTTTTTTCCTCAAGGTTTGCAGAACTAGTTTAACAACTGTTGGGTTTGGTGTTTTTTTTCTGTAATTTAAGCACAGGAGGGTTTACTTTTTGAGCAAAAGGCACAAGTTCCGATTACAGTGTGTGAGGACTCGTGTTAAACCTGCATGACCAGCCTACGCCAGCGCTGGGCTCTTGTTCTGCGCTTCTGTTTATAAGCGTGGTAATTACCAGGGAGAGACCCATCAGGGCCTAGAGCCGTTACCCAAACCCAACCCAGCACAGAGCGGCAGCAGCAATCCTCTGACACACCACGCAGCCATGGAGTGCCAGGGCAGACAAACCCCACGGCCCATCTGTGTTCTGAACCCTGCACACGCTGCTAGCTCCGCCAGCGCCTTCCCTAAGAGCATCCCCCCCGAGGTCACGGGGCCAGGGGGGTTAGGGGGGTTATTTTCCTCTCCTCCCTCTCCCCTCACTCTTCCCCCTTCTGCGCTCTCTGCTCCCCCTCCGAGCTGCCGCCCGCTTTTCATATGTTTTTTGTTTCCCCCTAAAAGCAGCAGAGCAGCACCCAGCCAGGCCCGGTGACATCCATCCCGTGCGGGCGTGACGGAGGGCATCTTGCCGCCTCGCCACAAGCCTAGAGGCAGCAGCAAAAACGATTCCACGCCCCCCTTCCCTCTCGCTCTCGGGGGTCCGGGCGCAGCGGGGCGGGGGCGCGGCGCTGCCCGCCTGGCCAGGCGCCATGTGCTCGGCGCTGCCGGCGGCGGGAGGGGGCGGGGCCGCGGGCGGGGGCGCGGCGGCGCGCAGCCGCGCGGCGTGGCGGCGGGGCGGCTCCGGCGGCACCGCCCCCCGCCACCCACCGCCCCCGCCCAGCCGCAGCACGGCACGGCATGGCGGGGCTGCGCTACCCGCAGCAGAGCGGCTACTGCCGCGCGGCCGCGGCCATGAACCTCCTGCTCGGCGTCTTCCACGTCCTCCTGCCCTGCTTTCGCCCCGGGGAGGCGCAGGGACAAGGTGAGGGCGCCGGCCGGGCGGGTCGCGGGGGGGGAGGGGGGAAACAGGGGTGCCGCTGCTGCCCGCTACGGGCATACGAGTGGGGTCGTCGCCCCCTCCGTCGTCCGTCGGACGGCTGCCGCGGTGGCAGCCCGGGGACACAAAGGGAGCCGGGACGTGGCTCGCATCCCACACCCCACCTCCCCCGCCCCGGCTTCCTCCCGGCCCCGCGCCCTCCGTGCCGTCCGCAGCCCGGTGTCAGCCGGGCCGCGCGTCGCTGCGGGCCTCCCGCCCCGGCGCGGGGAGCCCCGGGCTGCCGCTGCCTGTGTGCTCCGGCCTCCCGCCCCCGGCGCCTGCGAGCGCGGCCAGCCCATCCGCGTTTCTTTTTCTCTCTGCCCGAGCAGCCATCGAGCCCATCCCCGGCGTGGTGGAGCTGTGGCAGGCCGAAGAAGGGGAGCTCCTGCTGCCCGCCCAGGTGAGGGGGCGCCGGGGGGAGTGGGGGCAGAGGGCGGTGGTTTGGGCTGGGGGGGAGAGGGAGGCGAGATGGGCCCGGGGCCCAGCGGTCGGGAGCGGCTGCGGGGCCCTGGGGGGCGGCGGGTGTGGGGCCGTGGCGGTGGGCGACCCGGGCCGCGGTGGGGCCGGCGGGGCGCAGGCCCGCGGGGGCGTCCTCGCCCGCTGTCACGCCGCAGCCCTGTCCCCGAGGCTTCCCTCTGCCCGCGCCTCGCCGCTGCCGGGGCTGCCACCGGCGCTGTAGGCTTTTCCAGCTTTGTTTTTTTCTGGTGTGGGGTTTTTTTACCCCATTTTCTTCTTTTTTTTATTTGATTAACGTATTTGAGCACGGTAGGTCCTGCTGCCGCCTGTAACGAGTGTGTATATATTTACATCTCGGACATGCCCAGGTGAAGCCATTTTTCCCCCTCAAATGACACATCATTTATGATGTTGTTCGCCTCGTTGTAGTGTGTTTTCGTTTTGTTTAGCTGCTTCTGTTGGGTGGTGAGATGGTTTGTTCCCTGCTGTGTGGGAAGAGGAGCCTTGGCTGGGCTGGTAAGCGAGGGGAGTGCTGGCGGTGAGGGTCTGGAGTTTATGGCATTCGAGGCAGTCATTTTACTTGCGCTGATGGACTCTGCCATATGTTGGACTGGGCCTTCCTAGACTTCAAGGCACCAGGCTTGTAAATGGGAAGAAGCGGTCCTTAGGGACGTTGTCTTATGGGAGAGAGAAAAGAGAGTAATTTATCTCTCTTAAGCCGTTATATCGTTCTGGTTTGTGCTCAGCCGTTGATACGCATTAATGTAGGGGAGAAGCAGGAGCAGAAGTGTTACTTCTCAGCTAGCTAGCGATTGATGCTGCTTACCAGGGCCCAGCATTTTGTACCATAGTGCTATGAGAGCTATCATTTATACGCATACATAGAAAAATAAAAGTTACACCATTCAGAATTTGTTTAGTGCAGATGTAGTAGTAGCTGAGGGAAGGTACCATGTCTCTGTGCCCAGGGATGCTTAAGGTGTTTGGCCTTTTGCTTGTGCAGTCTGTACCTTGAAGACATTAAGATGCATTAGATGTAGAACAGCGTAATGCAGTCGTTTATAGTTGCTCCTTGTTGCAAGGCTGCAATTGAGTGATGATGACGTGATGTTTACTTCCTGAGGAGATTAGGTCCTCTTGGAAAACACTTTGTTCTTGAGCATCCTCATAAAAAGCTCCAGCGTGACTGAAGCAAAACCAGGCTTGAATGGCTCTTGAACTTGGTGTGGTGGAGCATATGGTCCTGCTGAGTCCCTGCAGCAGTGAAAGGCAAAGCTGAGGCTGCTACTCCTCTGTCGTTTCTCTAGACACTGTGTTAGGTATGCAGGGAAGAAAGCAGGTCTTCTAGTTTCAGTTACAATGGAGCAAGAAGTGAAAATTGCGATTGAAATAAAAGATGAACATCAAAAGCCAGATGAACCAGTCCCTGAGCAGTAGTGGTGCAGCGACTGTTTTGCATGGCTTTCCCCTCTGAGCCTGGGGACTGCAGCAGCATCTCATGCGTCAGTGACTGCTTAAGCTGAAGCAGGAGGGCCTGAGCTCCTGAAACAGGTTTTAAGACCAAAGCTTGGTTCCAGGCCCAACCCTGATGCCCAAATTTTGTTTCTGTGCAGGCTTGGGCTTTACTTAGCACCTCTCGGGCTTAAGGGCTGTGGCCAAGTTTGAAGCCAACTCTTACAGTTGTCAGAAGGAGGAGGAAAGAAGACCTCCTTATGTCCCTTGGGATGTGGTGAGGGACCGTTCCAACGCTGCTCCTGTGGAGTGGTGGCATTGCTCTGCAATGGCTGGTCGTGGCTCTTCTCTAAGTGCCCAAGGAGTCCAGGGTTACCCACCCTGCAAGGCAATCCAGCAGCATCGCCCTGCTGGGTGACCAGTCTAGGTTGGTGAGGGGCATTTGTAAGGGTGCCAGCATTAGCTCCAGAGATCTGGGAAATGCTTCATTTGTTAACAGCTGTTTGCCCTTTTGCTGTTAGAGGGGTGCTTAAACTTGCAAGAGGTTTATTATTGCTCATTGGTCTCTGCACTCCACTAAAAAAATGGTCTATGATTTACCACTATGAGGACATTGTCCATGGTTTCTTCCTTGCAAGAGCAGCCATTCTCACTTAAGCCCTCACAGAGGGTTGTTGCCCGGTGTGCATGTAGTACAGCAATGGTGATGTAAGGGTCCAGTAAAAGGAAGAACTTCCTTTTGAGCAGATAATAAATGTTGTTTGATAGGGAATATCACAAGGCATCTTCATTCACATATTTAAAGATAGGTCTTGGGGAAGACTTCGGGAAGGGGAAGTGTGCTGGTTCCTCGATCTGGTTCTTCCTGTTCCCTTTTGGAGGAGGGTAAGGTGGGAGTGCAGCACAGGAGAAGGAGGACTTTGCATGCAGAAGTGAAAAATCCAGGGAAGGGACTGTCATGCTCCTCACCCAGAGCACCTTCCTCCTGTCTGCGTGGTGCGGGCTCTGAGCACGGCTATGGACTAGGTTGCCCTGTCGGCCCAGCCTATTTTGCCTGTTTCTGGCAGATTACCAGTGCTGTCTGATGGATGCTTTTCCCTTTCTGTCATGGCTTTGCACTATTATCTTATTTTCCATGCATCATCAGCTGCCTGTGACAGAGCAGTTTTCAGCATTCCTTGCTTCCTGCAGAATTTGAGGATGAAAGTTGGACGGGTCAGTAGCTCATTCAGCCACCAGCTTTGCCCACGTGTGCTTTTGTTCCAAGAGCACATCACAAATAAAGACGTCGTGTTACGAGGCGGGGGAATGGGACCACAAAGCGTTTTGATATTTGTAGTTGCTTTCTAGGCCTCTGACAGCATCGCTTTGTCTATGGGAACTGCATGAATTTGCATGCTGGAGCGCAGCCGCCCAGGGCCCCCACGCCTCCACCCCGGTTGGTCGTTCTACCTTCTGTTTCCTCTTGCTTCCCTTTCATTGTTCATGCTTCTCGCATGCCCCCTCCCAGCTTCCCTCTTACATGTGCTTGGGCTTTTTTTTTTGTGGGCTTTTTTTTTTTTCCTCCTCCCTTGATGCTCATGATCTTTAGATTTCAGCTTCCTCTGAAGCCTGCAGAGCTGTTCAGGGATGGCTTACCTCCTGCTCTTGCTCCGCAGCCGAGCCTGAAGGGTGCCTGGAGCATTGCAGTCGGTGAGGGTGTGTGTGGGCTTGTGTGCTGGAGCTGAGGAGGAGCTGGCTGCATCTAGTGTGCTGATGGTTTTCCATTGGTCTGCAGATTCCTCCAGCATTTTAATGTTTCATCCTGGGTTCTCTTTGCTTTTGAGACGAGCTGGGGTTTCCAGTTAGATGTGGTATCTGTATTCCCTTGTGCCTAGTTCCTCTTTCTTACTGAAGGTGAAGTGTGGGGTAGCCACAGAGCTCCTACCTTGCTCCCCTCTTCCTTGCCCTCACCTCCTTTTTAAAGCAAATGAGTTGCATGGCTGGATATCTGGGGGTTTTTTTTAATTCCCACACTTTTTTGTAAACGTGGAAAAATGCAAAGTCTTGCCTGCCCTGATGGTTGGGAGATGTGTGGAAAAGCAGTGGGATTTTGACGTGGAAAATCTCAAGTCTGAGAGGCTTGATCACAGCTCGTGTGGTTTTTATTGAGACTCTTTATAATTTTGTGGTTTTGCTTGTTTGTTTGTAACTTGTTAATACATACTTAACTAAAATGCTTGGGAGAAAAGCTTCTTTGTGTAGGACTTGACATCTAAGCCCTTCACCATTAAAGGCTGACGAAGCTCCAAATATAAAAAGCTGTGCTGGAGCACTTCAGTCCAAAGCTGAAAGGCAGTTACTTTTTTTCTTTTTTTTTCTGAAGAGGAGGGGAG
The DNA here is from genome assembly GCA_022605575.1 of Laterallus jamaicensis coturniculus. Classification (NCBI taxonomy): domain Eukaryota; kingdom Metazoa; phylum Chordata; class Aves; order Gruiformes; family Rallidae; genus Laterallus; species Laterallus jamaicensis. The sequence continues at coordinate 32,160,189 of JAKCOX010000005.1, forward strand.
AGAGCCCAAGGAGAAGCACAGTAAGGGTGTCAGGCCTGCAGGCTGCACAGCCATGAGTGTATGAAAGGAGAAGCACAAACGCCATTTGTTGCTCGTGGTAGACACCTCTTAAAAGAAGTATTGGAGAGTCATGGTTGTGTGTTTCTGTCTGTCAGAATCCACTTTGGTGATTGCTGTGAGCATCCAAAGGCAGCAAGTGGCAGGCAGGCTGGACACCTGCGGAGCAGGGTGTTTGACACTTTCAGCCTCTCCAGTTTCGAGGGAGGAACTATTAAATGAAATAGTGAAGGTGAAGTTCTCAGTCTTGTTATCATGACTGAAAAGAACAGTAAGTCATCAAAGGCAACATATACCAAACACTTTTTGTGTGTCAGTGCCATGTCTGGCTGGCTGATGTGTCAGGTTTTCTGCTGCTCCTGCGTGATGCATATGGAAGATGAGCAAGATGGTTCATTGGAGGAGCCCCTTGTGTACGTTTGAGTTTGCTTGCAGATAGTTAGGAGGTTACAGTGACTGTTTATTTCAGATTACTGTGATAATGTTTCAGGTGCTTGAATTTTGGAGAAAGAGCCATGATATTTGCTGTATCATCGTTGGTTACAGACACCAGGCAAATACAGGGCTGCTGCCTGGGTTTTCACTTTAGAGGTGCTGCTTGGTTCTGAAAGATTATTTCATAACTTTTTTTCTTTTCCCATGCAGTAGTGACTTGTCTTCAGTCCCTGTTCCTTAGTGCAGCTCAGGGGCTAATAAGGTTAATTGTTCTGTTGATTTTGAAAGCTGATGAAGACCTTGATCTTACACATGCATCCAAGATATGTGGCACTGCAGCATGTCATTAGCAGGGGCGCATCCCATCAGCTATGCACAAATTGAATGTACAGAGTCGCCTACTTCAAAGCAGGGCTTGTCTGAAGGCACACAATTTGTGTGAAAGCCTGAGACAGACTTGGGGTGGGAATTGTGTTCCTCTTTGGGCTGTTAAAAGGCTCCTCCAGCCTCTCAGCTGAGCTTCTGGATGGTGCTGATAGGACTTGGGGGTGGTTGGCTGTGCAGATTACACAGAAGCTGTCAGCCCAGGCTCTCATGACTTGTGTGACATGAGAGGGGTGCTTTCAGGGGCATTCTAGCACAAGATAAGCACCTGCCCATATTCAGGATGAGGGTTAGAGGAAGGGTATTTTTTTTTTCCGTCACAGATAGGCTCCTGGAACCTGCATTCTGCTTTCAGGAGTTCTTCCCTTCCTCCCATCCCCCTGTACTACTTGTCTGGTGATATGGTAGTTTGAGAAAGCTTGGTTTGGTGGGTTTTTTTGGTGGGTTTATTGGTGGTTTCCTTAATCCTCAGTGTAAGTATGCATGTAGCCTGTGGCATACAGCGGAGAGAAGGTAGGAGAAAGCTGGACATGGGGCTCTGTGTGCATGCTCAGAGTTGGGGGTGATATTTAAATACCCTTTTTTTTTTCCCACATTTGAGATTTTTATGCTGCGGCTGCACTGTAGGTTCGGAAGGTTTTCTTCATTATTGCTTGTGGAAAAAATGAAGAGGAGACATGGTAGGATAGCTAGTGTTAAGGGTGAGCACCACATAATGAAGCAGTCCCAAGTTTCTTATGCCTGGCAGATGTTAAGCCGTTTAAAGGAGGAGTTAAGCCATTTAAAATGAGGAAGTCTTGCCAGCCCCTTTGTGGCAGAAAAGCTGTTTCTGGAGGAGGTAGATGAGGAGTCCTCTGATTCTGCTTGGTAGCATACTGGGGTCTTGGAAGAACAAAGAGGTTTGGAGAAACTGGAAAATAGATGATGGATTTGTATTGTGCTGTACTGGGAAAGTGCAACAGCAAGGCTTGGCTCAGTTGTTAGAGGACTCGACCAACACTTCATGGGGGCCAAGTGCTAGGACCTGTAGATAGGTGTGTGCTGATGTTGCAGTTCATGTACAATTACCATGTTTCCAACCTCCCTTTAGGGGCAGACACACAGAAAGATCTCCATAGTCATCAAATTAACTTGCACTTCCCTGTCAGTCTTGTTACGGATTTGGTTATGCTGTGGCGAAGGCTGTGCAGCGTCTGTTGGATGAGCCACCTGTGGCAAAAGGCTGATGTTTAGATGCATCTGGTAGCTTTTGGCAAGATCTGCAATAACATTAGCCTTAATATTATTATTTTAGCCATAGTGATGTTCATTGTTAATAATATTAACCGTATTTGCTGCATTAGTGTGGTTATCACTTTTTCCCCGCCTCATGAGACTCAGGTCTTCAGAAATCCTGCTGTCTTTCCTGTTCAGTAGATGAGTAAGGCTGTCTTGTCTGCTTAAGCATCTGTAGCTTGTAGAAAGAAACTCAGTGTTTGTGCAGGTGATTTTGGGTTTTTTTTGGTTCTTTTTGTTTTCCAGCATGTAGTGAAAATAAAAGCTACAGAGCTGGTAACTTGGGGCCTGTTTTGTGATGTGCTTACGTGGAAAATGTGTAGGAGGGGTCTTTCAATTTTACAAGAGTTTGGTGAGATTTTTCCTACCTTCTTATTGCTGAGGTCTGTGTCTTGTGGAACCATCACGTGCAGAAACAGTAACTGGAAGAACTTAACAGCTAGCTGTGCCTGGCAGGATAACTGTGACCTCTTCCTGAAAAATGTTAATCTCCCTAAAGTTGCCCGGTTTCATCAGCGCAGGTTGGGTGGCTGTAATGCGCCCCATTTTGAGTTGTACCTAAAGCTTTCCTGGAGATCTTGGCTGGTTCAGAGCAGCTACCTGCTTGTTTTAAATGGATTTCCTGCAGGGAGCTCACTGAACCAACGCTTGAGTTCATTCCTGTAGACAGCTTAGAGCACTTAGTTGTGAACTGCAAGCTGGCACAGTTTGTTAGCTGCATGTCTCAAAAATTACCTTAGCCCAGCAACTGAGCTAAGCTGTTGTCCTGAAAGCTTCTGTTTTCTCTGATTTTTGTACATGATGCTGAGACTTGGGATCTCACAGTGCCCCGCTGGGATGTGGTAGCTTGACTTTTCTTGGCATATTACCACGTGACCTGAATTTTAAGGTGTTCTGCATCCTTCTTTCTCAGGTACTAGCTAATGAAATTTACTGATGGGGACAGATAATTTGAAGGTGGAGAAAGCAGGCTTCTGGCAGTTTGAGGATAATTGTTGGGTTTAGATTCAAATGGTATGTGTGAGCAGAATTTTTTATAGATGCATTTGTATAGATGGAAAACAAGTCTGTTCAGTTGGCACTTTGAAAAGAATAATGATGTAGACATGTGAAGTCACCATTTAGCTTGAGAAAATGAGCTGAATCCTCAAATGGGATGGACAGCATCCACCTTTTGAACCATAAAGGAATTGCTGCAGGAATTTTAGATTTCTGAGTTTGTTTTGCAAGCAAGTCATATGAGAGTCCATCTTCAGAGGAGTTAAAAATGGTACGTATGCCCAGTGCACCCCATTGCAGTTCTGAGATTCTTACATAGTGTTTTCTCTCTTTATCAGGCTGATTCGGAGGAGGATGTGGAAGAGCATCCACAAGAGCAAAGGTAAGCCAAACTCAGATGAAAACAAGACCATCGAAGACAATTTTGATTTTTATTTAGGAAACACTGAAGTGAAATTGGGGAGACTACTAAAAATTATATATTTTTTTCCTGCTATATATTGAATAGATTTTCAGTACTTTTGGCTTACAGTTTGCTCAGTTGATGTTACTACTAATTTGTTAGCAAACCCAGAAATTAGCGTGTAGCGTATGGGAGACTGAAATGCCCTCTTGCATCTCCTTCTGCCTATTCTATCTGTAACCTGCATTTGCTCTTCATTGCTTTTACACAAAAAATTTCGTGTTTATTGATTCTGCTTTATTGAATGTTTTATAATAAAATTCTTTAAACAAATTTTCCATTTCAAAACTTGGGAACGTAAGTAGTCCTGAGTGTTAATGTGCCCCAAGGCGAGAAGGGAGGTAAAGAAGATTTAAAGCCAAAGTCGTCTTAATATGTTGCTGTGGAACAATAAATATCCTGCCTTATTTCTTGAAATCAGATAAAAAATAAAGCTTTTAAGAACTATAGCCTCAGCTCTGCTGTTTCTGTTAATATCAGGCCTCCTCTGTTTTGAAGGGTTGGGTAAATAACATCACAGATTATTTTTTAAATACACATTTTGTTTCCTCCGAGCGTCCAGATTAAAATGCTTGGACATCTACCAGTGAAACACTTCCTTCCTTTGGTATGTGTTAATGTGGGTACAGCTTTCAGTGCCGTGCCAGCCAGAAAGATCACAAGACTTAAACTAAACACGTGTAACACCACCGTGCTTCAACTGCTGCAGTTAGCCAGAAATGCTTTTCTCATTTATCTCCTGCCTTTGCCCTTAGCTTGGGTTTGGAAGTGAACAGATCTGATAAAACACAGGCCTTGCTGGGAGCTGGCAGAAGGGACAAACCTGGGGGTAGGAAGGTGATGGTTATGATGGGTCTGTCCTGCATTGCAATGCTCCTTCGCATGGCTTTTTCCCCTCTTTTTTTCCCCCATAAGGTGCCTTCTTGACTGAACCCAGTGTCACATTAGGGCTCCCATGACTGATCTCCATGGGGATGACAAAGACAGTATAGAAACAGGATGGGAGATTTACTGCTGCCTCTGACAGCTGGTCCTGATGGCTTCTGCTTGCCTACTCTCGTACCTGCATGGGGGATGTTTGGGTTTTCTTCCCTTCTTGTGAAAAGAGCTCTGAACTTCTATGATTTTCAGTTGGGGACTGCTAGGGTTTTGATGCAGAGGTTTAACTGTGTGCTGAAGCATGCTGTCTTTATTGAGAGGTAGTTGGAAGACAGCAGCCTCAAATGCTGGGCTCAAGGTGATTTCTGGGATTTCTGTTAGTAGGAAGAGAGATGTAGTTTAGGAAAGAAAAAAAACTCTCCAAGTGCCTATTTTTTCAGGAGGTGGATGGAGTCATTGGCTACTATGGCAATAATGAAAATATTATTGAAAGATAAATAGTTCTTGAGACTCAGGAAATAGGAAAAAGTGGCTTGACTACTTTTTTTTTGGTTATTTAGGAGCTTAAAGATTTTTCTAGTAATTACTCATTTCCAAAATGAACTTCTATTCTGAAAGTAAAGTTTGTAAGGTTCACTTGCATGAATGGAAACATCCTTCTATTGTACTGAAATACTTCAGGAAACTTGCCTAAACAGACACTAGTTTGTGTGCATCTTTTAGACTGTTTTGGTTTGCTGTTGTGTGTAAATGCCAGTCTGTTTGCTCTGTATACTGAAGGAATGTTACAGCTTAGGCTTTGCAAAAATGACCTAGCAAAGGTATGTCAGAACAACTAGAATTTATTAATTTCTTTCCAGATTAACTTTCATTCCCTTGGTTTATATTACTATATGTTGAAATCATGGGGATTTCCTTTTCCTGTAGCAGCAAAACCTGAGAGCTTGCAGCATCTCATTGTCTGCCAGCACGCCCTAGGGAAATCAGCTAAAGCTAGTGAAATTTGATGTGAAGCTCCTAGAAGCAAAAGCACCTTAAAGTAGTGGCATGAACAGAAGTTAATAGAGATAGAGAATTCAAAAATTTCCCCAGAGCTGAAGAAAGTAAAGAGAGTTCAGCATCTTGGGGTGTGAAGGAGCAAGTCTCTTTCCAAAACATTGCTTTATTCAGTTTTTAATTCTGGGTTAATGGGCTCTCTTGAGAGCTTGCTAACCTACTTTTTAATAAAAAAAAAAAAAATTAGAAAGTGAAGTATTAACAGTCTGTTAACTGACTTCATGTGTGCTTGCATTACAAGATCTTCCATTTGAGGTGGGCTCCTTGGTTTGCTGTTGGTTTTGTGGCAAGTATATGATTTAGTCTCATTTCTGTAACGAATGCAGAAGATTGTATGGAGGTAAAAAGAAATTGTCACAATAGCAATTTTTGTAAAGAGCTGTTTTGGAGGTGAATCAGAAGTGGTTGATTTGGAGGTCTGTGAGTTTGCAGCTGCCCTGAGTAAGAAGAAGGAAATTAGCAACTCCTTAATTTCCAGCACACAGTTCCTTAGATGCTGCCACAGGTTGCTTTCCACTGCTGTGTGTCTCCTGATCAGACTGAAACAAGAAATGCTGGGCAGCAAGTTCTTAAGTTGCTGGACGTACTGCTTCAGGACACAGTCTTTGACAGAATTAAAGCCTCTTACAAAATCTTCAAGTTTCCTTACAAAACCCTGTTTCTTACATTTGAAAGTCAGAAGCAAAAGGATGCCTTTCAGAACAACTTCAGTTCAGGAAGCTTTGTCAATGATGGGTGTTGCCAGAATGGTGGGGTTTTTGTTGGTTTGTTGTGCTGCTTTTTTTTTCATGCTTCTGACTTCTCTTAGCACAGTTGGCAGTGGCAAATGCAGAAATCTGACACAGATAAAGGGACAGTGTTGTTAGGTGATGTGCACAAATGATGCTATCAAAATTTTTAGCTTTTCACTTCAAGGAAGTAGACCTTGGTCTACCAAAAGAAAATACTAATTTTCACCTCCATGACGCACTTAATCCTCGGTTTTGAGGACTTGTGGAGAAAGGCCTTTGAGGCTTGTTTCCCAGCTGACATGTTAAAGAACATTTGCACCAGAATAAATCACTTGTACTCAAGATGTGGAGTACTCTTAATATTTGATGCGCATAAATAGTCCATAAGAAAAGAAAGCCATATGAGTATGGTATACAATCAGCAAGTAAGAGGACACTTCCCAGCTTTTACCTGTGGCAGGGCATCCCTTGCTTGGGGTAGATAGGTATCAACTGGTAGGAGAGTTGTTGGTGTGATGCAGTTAGCTCGGTCAAGCGTTTCTGTTGAACCTTTGGCTTTGATCACTGGGGGAGCATTTGACCCCGTAGACTGGAGGCGCTTGGGGCGGTAGATGGTATCAGCTCCTGATGGGTTCCTACTGGGGTGATAGTGCAGCCCTGGGAGTGACAGCTGATGGACAGCGCTTTGACCTCTCCTGACTGCCCCGTGGGATTACTCCTAATCCTGTGATTTTTCTGGTGTCCATGAAATAGTGGGCCAGATGTGAAAGAGAGAATGGAAAGTAAATGTAGCAAGGCAGTGGCTTGCTGGTTGCCTGAGAGACAACAAAGCAGTTAAGGTGCACTGACTGCAAAACTGCTTGGAGGTTTAATGGATACTTCAGAGATGTTGTTGTAACGTTTGCTTTGGGAAAAATCCAGAGTGTCTGGGGACGGTGACCCTGCTTCACGCTGTGAGGTCATACATGGCAATTTCTTACTGGCTGCAACTTCATCTCATCTTTAGTGAAGAGGCACAGATGAATCTGAGTCCAGCATGGTGGTTGGACTGCTAAAAAACTTAATAGGTGACTCAAAACCCTGTGGTCTTGATGCCGTAATTTCTCACAGTCTGGTTCTTGGAAAGTGATGGCCTGGGACTGGTGGTACACCTGTGCTAGCCTGGGTGGTGGCTAAGCCAGGAAAAGAAAGGTTGAAAAACAAGTTAGGCTTAACCAGGTACTTTTTTTCTGAAGAAATTTACAAATATAAAAAAACTCCGTTGCTTTATGTTGTGTTTAATTTTTGAGCATCTCTATTAAAGTAAAAACTGAGTATCCATTGAGAGTTTCAAAAATCAAAGCTGAGAAATAGTTTTGAGTGTGTCAGTAAGTGTTCAAGCTATTTGAAAGGAACCATCCTAAAACAGTGTTTTCAACCTAAGTTTGAATTAATCATTTAGGTTGTCATTAAACTTGCCCCTTGAAAGTATATGAAAAATTACGTGAAGACTTTTCCTAGGTCATATGGAAATAAGCAGAATAAAAAAATAAGCAGAAGCTGCTTTTATTAATTTTTAGTCGTTTTTAAAATTTTTTTACAAAAGAAGCAAAAGTCCATGTGTGTATTAAAAAAGGAAAAAAAGAGAGCTGCATTTATTTTGGGAAAAAGCTTTTTAGCCACTATTAATGCACTTGCATAAAGTAACAAGTTTCTCCAATATACACAGAACGGGTGTTTTCACTGCCTAGCACCAAACCTGGATGTTTGTTAACTTTTGTTTTTAACTGATCAGTCAGCGTTGTTGTATCCTACATACGATGTCACCAAATCACCATGGGACTGCTCATTTTAAGCTTTACTGGCTGCCTAAAGAAATAAAACTTACTTTATGTATTCCTTAGAAGTGAAAGAGTGGAAATGAGATGCACCCACCTACCTGTTCTGCCTGGGTGAAAATCCCTAAGGAAATATCTGTAGGGAACACAGAGGTTAATGTGAAGCTAGCACTAAAAAAAAGCTTACTGGGGAAAACTGTTAGGTCAACAAAGTTGAGGGATCTCCTGTAGATGAAGGAACAGATTACTTTGGTAGGAAGTGTCAGTGTTACTCTTCATCCATGTAGGATGGCAGGCTTAACTCTTGTTGCTTTCTTTAATCTTTTAATCTCTGTTTTATGTGTTGTAATTTATTCACTGATGAACTTTGTCTTCCTGAACTTTGTATTAAGCGCTGTTAGGGAGAGCAGTGCTGTCATGTGCATTGCTTCTTCCAAAATATTGGTCCTTTAGCAAAATTGTGTTGTCTGCTGATTATAAAATCAGGTTATAAAAAACTCCTGTGGGGATTCATTTGATTGTTGGCTGGTGGTTTTTTTGGAGGTGGGGGGAGAGTGTCCTGGGACATTGCATGGTGGTGCTGTGTGCTAGCAAATGAGTCTGCTCTCCATTAACTTGTTTCTAAGTTGCTTGCAGATGCTTCTGAAATGAGAGCAGCTGCCTAGGCCGGCTGTGCTGTGTTTGCACCAGGCTGAGGATCTCTAGGAGTTAATGGCAAAGAGCTGTCAAACTCCTGCCCTCAGCTTAGGTCCTAACTGATGGTAACTGAGATAGTTTAAAGGTGATATGTGGCCAGATGTAACTACTCTTTGCTACGCTGTTGCAATCCTACTCATTGTCAGAATCTTGTCTGTTTGAATTGAAAAATCCCACCTGGTATATCCATATGTAGTTCCCTCACTGATGTGGGGCCCTCTGGGTTGAAAGGTGCCCATGGTCACATCACTGGCAGTTCGATCTTGTATGCTCACCTAAAGTGGACTTTCTCATCTGCATGTGACAATTTGTCTTAGAGAAACAAAGGCCCTCTCGGTGTGGTAAGTGAGAATTGCTGCTTTTGCCTTCATATGGCTCATGCTGCCTTAAAAAGCCATACAAGCTATCTTGACTCCAGTTCCTATATTGGCAAAAATAGCAGATGGAGTCTCCTCCCAGCTGGGACTGTGAGGTTACTGTTTGTGCAAGGATTAGTGAATGTGAAGAAGCTGAATTTGTGGGTGTGTGCTGCTGGAGGTACGCTTTCTCACACATAATGAATCACCTGTTTAAATGGACAAATAAACAGACCTTTACATTTGGTGTCCTGTATCTTTCTTCTGTTAATTTCTTCTTCACTTTCTTTTCCAACTTCTTCACTCTTTTCCCACTTTCTCAGCTTTCTGTCTGTTCCTATCTTTTGCACACCTCCTTATGGCATATCTTGCTTCTAGTTTCTGTCTGGGCCAGGCCTGAAAGGGTTGCTTGTGGTTTCTGTACTGCAAGAGGTTGTCCTACCCTCTGCTACCCCGGTGCTGTCCCCTGCCTTCTGCAGTCCTACAAGTCATGTCAGAAAACTCCTGGTTTAAAAGTGCTTCTTTGGTTTATTTCTGTCAGGTTAATGTTTAACCATGATCATTCTCTGATTGGTTTCCCTCTTGCTTTCTGTGGCAGTGATAGCTGAAAATGTACACAAAAGTGCTTCTTGATCTCTTCTTCCCACTGTGCTGGATGGGTGCTGGACTTGACACCATAGCCATGTCCGGCAACACAGCTCACCTGCGGGATGGCACCTGCTGCACTCCTCCCAGGCTGTTCCATGGGTGGCATATGTTTGTCTCTGTGTGGCTCTGGTCCGGACCACATGGCATCTTCCTGCTCTTTCCACAGTCCCCTCTTTTTCTTTTCACCTGCCTTCTGGCTTGCTGTTGGGGTGGGAGGTTGTGTACCTCCAAGGGGTACTTGTGTCAAGGCTGACTCCTTGCTTTTATCTACTGAAGTGCAGGAGGGGCTGAGGAGGAGCCCAGCCAAATCTGCTGCTTTGCTTACTGTTGGTGAGATGAACAGGTTAGTCCGCAGAGGTTTCTGGCTGAGGAGAGGGAGAGCAACTTGTTGAATGTGGAGACTAATGCCTTGTCAATCAGTGGCTGTTGAGTAGGAGGAGGATGAAGTATTTGCAACGGTGTGATGGATAGCCTTGGAGGCAGTTGATAGGTTTTTGGGTGGATAGTGTGGTGAATCATGCAGGCTGCCATTGCATGAAGGTTGGGAGCAAGGGCACTCACACATACATTGCTTGCTGTGCACAGGTTTAATTTTTTTTCAGGCTCTTGGTAAACCCCTGTAGCCTACGCTCTGAGACAGAGTCCACCCAGAATGTAGGGTCTTTAGAGTTGGGACAATCCTGATCTGAGCAGGTGAGGCAAGGGCACATGGTGTCTTATTTGCCATTCTGTGTGTCAGTGCTGGTTGCAAAGCTGTGCAGGAACAGAGATGTAGCTATGTAGCACAGGCTGTTAGTATAGTCACTCAGCAAACATGTGGAGGGTGAGCTCTTAATACTGAGCAGCTGCATGCTGCCAGCGCTCTGCAAGTCCGTGCTGGAACGTGGCATTTTTCTTGTTAAACTTAACCTGCCCTGTGTTTGAAAAGTGGTGTCAGGACACATTTTGTGTATTTGGAGAAGGAGGGGGGGGGGGGGGGGGGGAAGGAAAAACAAACAGCTGCTGTGCCATGATTGTCCTTGTTCTAATTGTTGTAAATGTAGTGTCCCCTTAGCCCATACGTTTGGCTGTGTAAGTATGTATAAGCAATTAAGAATAGGAGCTCTCTTCTTCTACTTTCAGGTTGTAATACACTAATAATGAATTTCAGATGTGTGTTAATCTCAAACTAAGCCTTCTGATTTGTGGGCATCGGGCCACAAAAGATTTATTTTTATATATATGCACACACATTTATTATTTATTACTGCTTCTTAGTTGCCCTTAAGAGGACTTAATTTGAAGCAATTTTAATTTTACCATTATGCAGTTAAATGATAGATATATAGAATAACAGACCAACATTAGCAATCTGAAAATTAATAACCCTAGAAGCATTTAGCGTTATAATTTTTCATCTGTTGCAGGTTGGCAAATTTTGACAGGATAGGAAAAAACCCGACAAACAATACAACATACCCAAACAACAAAACAACTTGCTCACCTTGAGGAATTTAAGACAGTCCATTTCTGAAACATCAACCCCAGCGTGCTGGCTTGATGTTTATAAGCTGAGTATAAAGTTACTTGAAATCTGCCTGATGCGGTGCAATAAATTATTATAGACAATGCCATTACCTGCCTCTCATCTTCCTAGAGACTCACAAGGTTATACAAACCGAGCTTATGATGCCTCACACTTTTATTTGACTAAGAAACGTGCAGGCAGGTAGGGGAAGGAGCCTTTTAGGTAATTTTGGTGTTTGCTATAATAACTTAAGGAAAAACATGGCCAAGAAAAGAAGGCAAGTAGCTCATCTGTACCACTTTCTGCTTAGTCTTGGTTGTAATTTTTTATTAATATTTTATATTTTATTAATATTTTAATATTTTTCTTAGTTACATTGTCCTAAACATATTTTTAGATTGACTTTCTTCAGTAGCTACTTTGGGAAGAGACTTTTTCTTTGTGGTGGTTATTGCAGGACAACCAACTCCCCCTTTGTGACGAGTGTGTGTTAACTCTTGCGGAGTTTTGAGTACTCACTGCAAATATTTGCTTTATGTTTGTAGAAGAGTTTGCTTTAATCAAATAAGCCAATCGCCTAGGAGATGCACGTGGTCAGTATGAATAATTTACGTGTCTGCTTGTCCTCTCAGGGGCCCACCGTTCTATCTTATGTCCAGGCTACCTGGACATATCCTCAGATAAGGAAGATAAAGTGCAAAGCTGGCTGTGTTAATAGTCACCTCTTCACCTCCTCCTCCCCAAAGTGGTGTACAAATAAAGCTGTGTTTATGTTTTGGTTTTGTCTTGGTAACTTTTAACTTCTATTTAGACATGGACAACTCAGGACTTTTTTGTGTGTGTACAAAACAGACTTTGCCTTCTGTGGAACCGGACTTTATTTATGTAAGTCTTTAAACATGGGAACTCCTCAATCAGAAATGATCACTGTAATGAAATTGTTTTGTATCAGAACTACGAGGAAAAGGAGAGAGAAGGGAAAATGTCTTACAAGAGCAGCATGAGAAGTAGCACTCTGTTCTTATTTTTGGAGAAGTTTTCAGATAGCCTCATGTCGGCTTCTAGATACTGTTGTGGGACCTAATGAGCTGTGGTCAGGGGTTTACCATCTCACCCATATGGACACTGGGACTCCACAGGTGTAAGAGTTGTTTGAAGTGCAAAACGATGGGTTTTGTTACTACCTGATAAAAGCCAACTTTTGCTTTAAAACTTCATAAAGACACATGAAGAAGCTGAAAGGACTTGGAAGTAAAAAGGAGAAAGTTAAGGTGGTGTATCACAATCAGTGCTGTTGGAAGTGCAGGCTGTGCTGATGCTGCTTTGTGGTTTTGGTGTGTTTCAGTTAGAAGTTGGGCTTTCTGAATAAGAAAAGGTTTTGTTAATGTTTGTGACAGCATGCTCTGTAAGGAAACATGAGAAGTGCAGAAAGCAGCTGACTCTTTTTTCTTTTAAGCCTAGAAACTGGTCTTTCGGTGGTGACACTGTAATGTCACTGAGCTTGCATTACAAAATACCTTAGTTCCTTCGCAGTTCTAAGATTTGAAACTGCTCTGGTCTTTGGAGATGCTTTTATCTCAGTAGGATAATTTGACACATTTCAAAATTCCTGGTAAGACATTCAGAAACCTGAATGATATATATGAAAATGAAAAAGTGACTTTAAGACAGAATTGTTCTGGCATAGGTTCTCACTATTTCTTTTGCACACATGAATCATTATATATTACTTTCCTTTTTTAAAAAAAAATTGCTGTTCACTGTTTTAATATTTCTCTCTGGGACCTGGCTATTGTCTTTTGAGAGGCTGAAGCATAATTCTACTGTCACATATCTCTGTACCTCTGTCTCAAAAAAAAGAAGTTAACGTTGAATTAAAAAGGCAGTCTCAGCTTTACAAAATGACCAGCTTATCTGTTGATCTTAGCTTCTGCCACTGTTGGCCTTGTCGGTAGCACATAATTTCCTGAGTGGGAATTTCCCAGCTCTCTTTTTAACCCTCTGTGGATGCTCATATCTGATCTAATAGGAAGTTAAAAATCTCTCTTGTTTTACTTTCTTTGTTATTTTCTGTGCCCCTGAATGCTGCCGTGTTCTTGCAGCACTGTTTTCCCTCCTGATTTACTGTAGGGTCTCTCCCTGTCGCCTGTATGGTAGAGATGGTATATATGCTAGAAAACCTTTTGTGGATCCTAAGAGAGGGCCCAAAACAGGATTGCTCTACAGCCTCCCAGATTTCCAGAAGCTCTGCAAACCGGCTTTGAGTCACTGCATGTTCAGCTATCAGCTCCTGCACACTTCTTTCAGGGTTTACAGTGTTTGGCAAGCAGCAGATCCAAATGTTAATACTTAACTTTAAGTTTGGCTTACTGAGGGCTTGACCTTTCCTGTGACACTGCTTCAATTATTTCTGCAATTTCTGGTTATCAAAATGAAGCTGAAAAAAGGGCCACCTGGCATCCTGCTTCCTGGTGGTGCTCTTTTCCCTGCGAGTGCTTCCAGATAGTCCCTCTGTGGGCAGTGCATGGCTTTGGTGGGATCAGGCAATTCTTTGCAGTCCTTGAGATGTAGGTATTTGTTTCCTATCAGTGAGAACAGCGGTGGGTTCAGCAGTGATGTTTCAAACTGAAATTGGGCCATGTGAATACACGTGCGCTTGAATGCCACCTCCCAGTGTTTAGAACACCGGTCCATGTGTTGTAGTGTGTTGTGCTGCCGTTGGGATTACACTTGGAACAATGAGGGACTTCGGAGACCTCTTTGACTCTGAGCCAGCAGTCTCAGTGTGATGTGTTTAGTACTGGTGAGTGGAAAGAAAACAGATGCATGCTTGTTTTTGTATTACTCGCAAGGAAGATCCTTTGAATGGTTTCCAAGGCCTTGAGGTTCCTGTGTATTGTGCCGCCTTTTAACTCCATCACTTTACCTCGGATGAGAGGTGCAGTTTGCACAAGCAATTGAAAATACACGTGTGCTGTTTTTTAAGGCTCACAGACCTCCTTGCTGCTCTGTCGGAGCTGCAGTATGTAAAGGCTGTTACTCATCTGTTACAGGACCGGTGTTTTAGAAACAGGTGGCGTCTATGGGTACATTTCACTCTGAAACTCACCTTCGTGTACATTGTGGTGTGAGTAGTGGTCCTTGAACAACAGAGTCCTGAGAGAGTTGTGGAGCAGAAAGCACAACTGACTGGATTTTACTGGATTATCTAACAATACTGTAGTTTTATTTTCTTTGAGGATAAATTGTAGTGATTCATTAAAAAACAGAAAAGGTGATTATGTTTGGTAGAAAATAAAAGCTGTGAAAGATCTGGTTGCCTTTGTAGGAGTTAATGCAGAAATTACTATGTGAAGTGCTAGTTCTCTACTTGAAAAGTAGAACCATCTAACAAGTATTGTTAAAAGCATCTGAAATAGAAAAGCTTTGTGTTTTCACCTTAGGACTCTACTAGTAAAGTTACTGGCAACTGGCTGTCATCACCCACAGGGCTGGACACCTACGGTTTTGGTGCCCTCTGGGCATCAGGCAGCAGCTCCTGGCTGAAGTAATGCCATTAGTAGGTTGGTTCCTGCACTTGTTGCAAATCCTGAGCATTTCAGAGTAGTTATGTTATCAGTACCAAGCATCATAGTTACACTAGTAGTCTTGATGCTTAACCTCTGAGAGGAGAGGCAGAGGATTTGCTGCAGGATGTGGGGGGAAGAGAGGTAGTTTTCTTTCTGTTCATTAAGTGCCCACTGTCTGGCTGGGTACTCAGCAGTGTTCCCTTCAAAACAAACTACATGGTGTGCTGGTTTTGAGCCTTTGTGTCCTCTCTGGGCTCATGAGACCCTTGTCCCAACACAGCTCTATCCAGAGAGGTTGCTGCAAACCCCATGGGTGCGAATCCCTGGTGGGGAGCCAGAGCCTGAGGGACTGTGCATCTGAGGAGGAGGTGGCAGTAAGACCGTGGCTAAATGCAAAACCCAGTAGCGTCAGTGAGGTCGTGGGTCTGTTTTGCAGGATTGTTGCCCAGTAATTAGTGTTGTGTGGTATCCCATATGCTTTCAGTGCCACTGTGGCATCCATGCAGTGCTCATCTGTTGTTTGAAAGCAGGGTCGGCAGGTGGTGGTCAGATCACACCAATCATGGGGAAAAAAAACATGTTCCAAAGCACCAGAACAGCCATAGGGAAATCAGATGGGCAAGGTTCACCTGCCCTGTAACCTGGAGCTGGCCCTTGGTGCTAGGTGGGATCCATCCCCACCAGCAGTATGTGGTCTAGGCTGTGGGGAAGCTCCCTCCCTGGGCAGTGGGGGAGGAGTAATTTCAGGACAGAGCTTTAGATGTTGGACGGCTGGTCACCTCCAGCTTCCGCAGCAGCGAGAGAGAAAGAGGTTTTACCAGAGGACGGTCAAGGAGTTTAATTTGGCTGTTTTTCAATGGCCCTCGGGAACAGTCTGCTTGTTCCCAGCCCTTCAGAAGAAGAGGGAATGACAGTTTTCCTAGTTTAGGGGCCCAGGCTAAGGAGTGCTTGCATCCCCCTAAGTTCTCCTGCCTCCGCTGCTTCCCCTGTTGTATGCATCTTCCCCTTGCCGCAGAGGGCAAGCTGCAGGAACTTTCTGCAGACCCCCAATATTTCTGACTTGCTCAGCAAGCCTGGCCTTCCCAGTCTGCTCAGGTTCTCATGGAGGTTCAGATACCGGCCTTGGTTTGTGTTGCTCAGGGACAGAGGCTATGGCTTGGCAGTCTGCACGTTGGGTACCATGGGACTTCCTGCTGCAGAAGCAAAGGGCACCCGTGCAACCACCAGACCTTTCTTGGTGAGTAGTGCAGGCCTGGGAGAACTGCTTCATCTGCACAGGGTGCTCATCTTCAGTCCGCTGCCTCTTAATGAAGGTGGGAGCAGCATGTTGTTTAAGGCAAAACCCTACTGAAACCATGCAGTTGCCTGGCTGGGCAGAGAGAGTGGGCAGCTGGCACGTTACACGTGATGCTGGTGAGACATCTTGCCTAATGCAGTGTGCCGGAAACCGCTCAGATGCAATGCTGAACCTGTCTGGGCTAGAATTTGGCAGCAGGGGAAGGACAGGGTGTAATTGCCAGAGAGGCAGGGGAAAGTATTGTAACAAGAGGAAAAAAAATGACTGAAGATTGGGGTGGGGGTGGGGGGGTGGGGTGTGCCCGTGGAAAAAAGGCAAAGTGAACAAAGATGCTGGTAAAAAGGGGAAATGAAGGCTTGCTTATTTCAGGTGGTAGGCAAAACTGAGAAGGTACAACAGCAGATTGCAGTTTAATGGTGAAAGGAAAAATGCACAATAGCAAAAGGGAAGTTAAATGAGAGGAGGGAGTGACTGATTCATAAGTGCTTGCACCTTGTGAAACCACCACCTCTGTCCATTTCTGTAAAATGATCTTAAGGGTCCGTGCAAAGCTGAATCAAGTCTCCCTGCTCTGGCTGGAGGAAGTGTGCGATTGTCCCACTGCACGCTGGGGAGCAAAGCAGTCTGCAAGTCAGCCCTCACTGGTGACGCTGTAGGCCGCTTCTTACATTTTGACTAATAGATAATTGTTGTGCCAAATTGCAGAGCCCTATTGACCGAAGCTGTGGCTTGGTATTTTAAAATTACGGTCTCTGCAGTAATCAATAAAACATGGAAACAGTAAAGACCCAAACACAAGTATGACGATTGTGTGAAGCATAAATTGTGTAATTCCTGTTGGGTTTTTTCACAGCGCAGTGCAAGGAGAAGCACTGTGCTGTCCTCGGGAAGTGAGCAGCCATGTAATACCCTAGAAGTTGTTGCAGCTCCTTACCGTTTTGTAGATTTAAAGTGCCTGCTTAGTTTTTGTGCTTGCCTGCTAGTGCTGTGTGCCATGTGTATTGCTGGTTTGTGTCTAAATGTTTGATTCCTGGCAACTGGAGGAGGGTAGGGAGTTGAAGGGCCTGTACTTGACCGACTCCTTGACCCGTGCTTTCCGTGCTTTGTCGCTATTAACTGCCTTTCTTCAATAGCCATTGTCTGATTTCTGTCTTGGTGTGTTCTGTCTTTTATTCAAGTCCTTTGCTGCAAGCCTGCTGCTTACAACCCAGGAGGTGCCTGCTGCCTGCTTAGGTATTTCTGTGGCCTGTTGCTGACCCAGTTTCTGCAGCATTTAAACCACCCTTTTGAAAAGGGGGCATTTCTGGCCTTTGTGAGCGTTCCCAGTGTTGCTGGGATAATGTGGCCGATCCCACAGATGCGGGTAGTTGCTTTAAAACAAACACACACACCCTGCCCAGGTCCCCATACTTTCAGTCTTGCTTGGAATTTTTTTCCCCCTCCTTGTAAATAAATGCAATTACTAATGCTTTCTGGTTATCGAAGCAGTGGGCTGTGTTTTGGTGGTTGATTTGTTCTGGAAATAATAAATGTACAGTTTGCTGTGCGGGGAGGGGTGGGCAGCATACAGCCATAAAGTGCACATGCTTCCAGATTTCAGGATGAGGACCTTTGCTGTTGTTCCCAAACTGAGAATGCTCATTTGGGACTTGGAGAACTGCAAGCTGCCTCATGTCTCTCATGGCTTTGTTGCAAGGTCTGGCTTGGAAGTTAGGGCCTGCTGAGTGTGCACTGGGGATAATAACACTTGGTTTGAACACTTTGCACTTTTTTTTTTTTTCCCCCCTGCATCTGCTGAAATTTTAAAGGTAAGTTGAGGTGTCAGAAACATGATTTTGTGGTAGATGCCAATCCATGCCTTACCTACTGTTCTCTGGTTCGGGGCAGCACCTCATGCCTCCGTACTCCCTCTTTTTGCCGTGCTCCTGTCAAAAGCCAAGTCTCCCATTTTGAAACAGAATCTGCCTTACAGAAACTTGTTGCTTCTTTTTGAGTGGAAAGGGTGGCCAGGGAGGTTGAATGCACTCACCGAGCTTGCTTTTCACATGCTGAAGTCGCACGTGTCCATGCTTCCGAATGTAAGAGGGCAGCGTGTTCTATGCCGGTCTTGCCCCTGGGAGCACCCCAGCTGCCCCTCAGCCCACAAAAAGCCCTGCAGGTTCCCACATGAGACTATGACATTTAATTGCTTGTTATCTTGCAGAGGAAAGAGCATCAAGAGACGCAAAGCCAAGCTTGGTTAAATAGTGCAGAGAGATCTGAGAAGATACTTGTCCTGTCTGGAGGAGCTTTTCCTCTCACAGGCAGCTTAAGAAACTCCATGTCAGATACATCAACGTGTAGAGGAGCGTGCGGAAGCAGTGCATCCTTTCTTGCAGTAGAAGTAGACCTCTGCTTTGAGGCTTGCTAGGAAACTTAAAATAGTGTCACTGAGTCTTTGCCTTCAGTTTCACAGGTGAAGATTTCAGGTTGGTAAGCTTCGATTAGCTTCCTAGCTCTTAAATAAGGGAGGAAACGCAAGAATCTAGGGGAGGTGGATCTTAATAATAGTTGATTGCAAGTACTTTTTTTTTAAACTGCTACAAAATAACCAAAATCTGATGTACCACTGTTTTGTTTTTCCCCTCCAGCTGTTTTTTCCTCTTCTTCCTTCCCCCACCAGCTATCTTGCTGATAGAAACAAATGTGAACTCATAGGCTCAAGGTGCCCCTTGCTGGAAATCGGAGCTCTAGGGGTTGATGAGCTGGTCCTAACATACCTGAGATTTTTTTTGGTCGTACACATTTTATTAATAAACCTGTGAAACAGGGTGTGTTTCATATGGTTCTGCTTTGTTTAATAGCAGAAGGTTGCAGCATTTTGTACGTCAAAAATTGGCTCAGAGCATGTGCTGTGCATTGGCTTCAGCAGATCCCAGATGTTTTGTAAGGACCACATAATTTCTGCAGTAAGTATTATAACTACTAATGCTGGTAATACCAATTTTTTGGAATTTTTTTCTACTTTGAATTATCTGGTATAATTTTTTCATGTGTTTTTTTCATTTATGTAATCTAACAAAGTATAAATACACAGTAGTACTAAGGAGTAGGTCACAAATATGCCATTAGAGTGCTTCCTTTTATTAATAGCACTAAATCACAGAGCTGTCTTTTCATTTTGCATACCACCACCCAGAGTGCTGAGTGACAGAAGACAGGCGAATGCAGTAAGCTGCTCTTTTCAGAAGGGGCAGCCAGGGGAATTTGGCAGGCTGTCTGGGTGGTGTCCTGCCTCCATGGGGGTTTACTGGCTTTACGTGAGAACGTGGAAATGATCTGATGCTGTGAAGGATTCCTCCAGTCTTTTCCTGCCTGCAGGAGGGGAAGTATACATGGAGTTTTATATGGGGAATTTGAAAATAAAAGCTTTTAGTTGAAGACTAGGTATATATAACTGGAGTGCTGAATTGCATAGATGAAAATGAAAAGGCACAGTGCTGTCAGTTAAAATAGGAACAAACAACAAGTAGCCTTCAAATTCTGTTGTCACTATTGTAATTTTAAAAAACTGCTCAGAGGAAAAAATGTTCCATATTTTTTCTGGAGAAAATACCTGCCCCATCTGATAAATACTACTACGCATCACATCCCTAAAATGGCATAGATGCATCCAGTTGGTTACTAGTCCCAAAAGTCTTGTGAAGTGACACCAAAGCATTTGGATAGGCACTATGAAGATATAATACTTGCCAACTGGGAGGGGTGGTGCTCCTGTGAGACTAGAGATGTTGATTTTGGGCCAAAGCTGCTGCTTCATTGTTGCTACCTGGCTCTAGTGACTTACTTTTTCCCTCCTTAAGATTTGTTGGTGTCTGCTGGAGTGTGGGAGAGCAGCCTTGTTCCCTTGCTTTACCATAGGACAGCTTCACCCTGTACTGGAATGCTCAAAGTACCTCTATGTGAAGTGTAGCCTTGCTCCTCTTTATATTTCATCTATGCATTGTATTTTCATAGGCTAATATGACATTATCTTAGGAAACTAGTGTATGTAGTTTCCATTCTGGGTAGTTTGCACATCCTTCAGAAAGTCTTGTAGAAAGTCTCATCCATTAAAGAATTAAGTCTGGCAGCCAGTAACAGTGATAGTTTTTCAAGTGAAAGTGAAACATAGCACTGAGAAAGCTGGTCTTGGTGTGCTATTGAAGCAAATGATTGGTAAAAGGATTTTGAAGAGGTGCGTGTATTTAATTCTTCAAGAGGAACTTCCCCAGTGTCTTATCAGTTTGTAAATTAATTTACTGCTGATGCATCTAAATATACTGTAGTGTTTGTTTTGCCAGCTGCCTGGTAAAGTACTATTAGGTAGGTAACGTGTACAGTTTTCCCTATTGCTCCCATTTTCGTTGTCCATCTTCAATATGTTGGCTTAAACAAGGAATGATAGTCTTAGGTAGATAAATTACTGTGCTTAAAGATTGAAGCTCAGAGATTATACTTAGTTTTTGAAGATTTGGGCTGAAATTCACAGAAGGGAAAAAATGCAAAGTCCAGGTTGCTGTTTTTCATTCTCGTGTCAGACTTGGATTTTGCAGCTTTGAGACATGAATTTACTGACTTTTCCATGGCTTCCTTTCGGGGCAGGTGATACCAGGTATGTTGTCCAGACCAAACAAATAGATTAAGAGCAGATTTTATTTTTTTTAAGTCACAAGTATGAGATTTTTTTCTTAGTTTCCTTTTTACTTAATGTTCTTTTTCTTTTTTCTGTTTCAGGGGAAAAAAGGGGAGGGGATTCTTAGTACTTAGCAGCTTTGTGTAAAGGTTTCCTATGGGCCTGGATCAGCCATGGAAATCTATGCCTTAGCTGTCTTACAGACCTGTACTTTCATTATAAAAAAGAAAGTAAAAGGCTTGGATTAATGCAGAAACAGCAAAAGGCAGCTCCTGTAGGAAGATTATCAGTCTTAATTGCTGTAGGAAGATTATTGCTCTTAATTATTAAGCAGGTCAATCTTATCAGCAACCACTGAGCTCTTTCATGCATTTTGCTGAACTGTTGGAACTTAAGATGGTGTCTGTGAAGATGGAAATTTTTGACTGTATCTGTAAATAGAAAAAGGAAATGGTTGGGTGCAATGATACTTGACAAGAATGTAACTTCCTATTGCTGTGAGCTCCTCAACCCCACTTGTGCTTCCTGTCCATGGCCTCTCCCCTGCTCTCCAGACCGGAGCCAGATCCATTCCCCCCGCCCCAGAAATCCTCCATTGCCCCGCCATGTGAAAGGGAAACGCTTGAAGGAGGATCGCTGCTGAATTAACACAAATTAGCCTCTTGCTCTTCAGCTTGGGGAGGTTTGGTTTTGAGTGAAATTGTGTGCTGGGTGAATTGAAATTTTTGGTTTTAGCCAGTAAAAATGGAATCACAATAGATGCATTAAATTGAGGTCAGTTTTCACTTAGATCCCTTCCTTTTATACCATTAATTGACCTGTAGACACACTACAGGAACAGAAAAGTTTATTGTTATTTTTAAGGGAATGAATTTAGTTGAGGCAAATATGGTAGAATTGGTATTTTTTTCTTCTAGAGTGATCTGTTTCTTCCTTTGTTAGGTTCCCAGTTATGTTAGTACAGGGCTGTGCCTGACAACAGCCCTTGCTAATAAAATCTGCTGTGGTTTTGCAATTGCAAGGACAGAGTTAAATACTACCCAGGAAGTAGAAATAAGTGTGGTTGTCTTAGGTACAAGTCAGGGGGGTATGTGATCCATTTGCAGCTTTTCTTAAGGTATTTTTATCCTATCTCTTTCACTGGGCCAAGCTGTGAAACTTGACTTCTTTCAGTAAAGTGTTTTGAGAACTGTGGGTAGGGGTCATTTAAATTTCATGGTATTTCGCACTTGCAGTCAGTGCTTTGCTTTTAGCCAGAGAACTCACCATGCTGGCACAGTGGAAGCCTTTTCTACAGGTACTTCACCCTATACTCTTCTTAAGGGTTCATGATTTCAAAGTGTCTGAAAAAGATTGAGCAGCACATCTCCCCTTGAAGATGTTTCATTCTCCCTTTTGAGACCCTGATCAGGGGCCGGGATAAACAAGGTGATTTTTTTCAGGGGTGTGAAGCCTCGAAGCTCCTCTTAAACCATCTTGAGTTGTGAGAGTTGAGCAGCATTCTTCAAAAAGCAGCCATTTATTTACAGGTATAAAGTGGGCCGGGGTGCTTTCAGGTTTGGCTGCCTTTCTTAATGCTTGTTAATCAAGATAGGCAGAAGTTAACATTGCAGAAGTGATTTGTGGTCTTAGTCTAAGTTCTTGAAGAACAAACCTGGATTATGCAGCCAGTTTAAAGGGGTTTGGTTTTTTATTTTTTTGGGATAGTTTGGCAACCACAGGGTAAGCAAATTACTCAAAAAAGTGAGCTTGGGTAAGAAGCCTTGAGGTTTAAAAAGGAAAAAAGAAGTAGCATGAGCTGCCTTGTGTGCCTTTGGGATTTGTGTTTTTATTTTGCATATTTACGGGCTAGAAGCATTCTTTAAAAAGACATGACATGCAGTATTTTCTCATAACCCCACATGTCCAGGACCTGGTAATTCAAGATGAAATGTCAAGAATGCCAATGCTCCTGATGGAGGCAAAACTGTTTGTTGTATTAGGCAAGTGTCTCTTTTGGAAAGAAGTGGAGGGGGGTGTGTGTGGATAAAACTTGATAATTTCTTCAGTTTTAACAGAAGATTGGTGACTCTTTAAAAAAAGGTAGATTGTAAAGAAGCTTTAAAAAAAAAAAAAGGCAAACTAAAGGTTTTTATTTCAGAGCAGTTACTTTCTTAAGTACTTAGAGATCACCTTATAATATATTGCAAAATTAACAGGTAGTTGTTAAATTATAGCAAGCAAAAAGGAAGATGACTGTGGATCTCCTGCTTGCCAGGATATTTGGCATTTGCTGGCAGTGGTAGTAATGCTGGAGAGGAAAATGTTTGATGTGCATTTTGAATGAGTGGGCCCCATACAGTTATCCAAGAGTAATAACTTAGATATTTCTCAACCTAGCTGAAACAAGACTCCTTTTCTGTGTCTGCACAAGTAGTTGCAGGTTCACCTCAGGCCACGTGGGTGCCTGCTTTGCATGCCCAAGTCACTGATACCTCACATATTGTTCTCCCAGGTCTGTGCTTGAGAGTTTTGGGGAGTTTCTGTTCATTTTGATTTTTAAAATTTCTGCTTCACCTCCTCAGCTTAAGCAGACTGTCCAAGGTGCATAAAATATGTGGGGTCTCCCAGGACCATCTCTAAAGAGTGTTGGTTGTTGCTTGAAATCTGGGTGGCTAAAGGCTTTCAAAAGAAGAGGTTTCAGAAAACAATTTAAAGAGAACATAAGTCACTGTGAATTGATTTCTTGATTTAGTACAGATTTGGGTTATTTTAGAAGTTGAGGAATGGTTTATTGGGGGGATATAATTATGTTCTGCTGTTAAGCACTCTATATTCTGCTGCTGCTAAAATGCAAACCACAGGCATGTCTGGAAAAGAAAGCCTTTTCTTTTCACCAGGATGCCCACTGTAGCACTGTTTGCCTCATTGCTCATCTCCTCTAAATTTTTTTGAATCTTCACTCTGATTTTTACCCTGGTGCACATTTAACTTATGTAGATGTTTTTCAAGGAGACTGGGTGTGAGGATAAGGAGAAAAGCCAGTTTTTTAAATCTCTGTCCTTCCATGTACATCCCATTGAGAAATTTGACTTTATATGGATGATACTGTGAGTTTGATCATTGCCAATTTTGTTGCAGCTTTGTAATAAATAAAACTGAAGCTCTGCTGGCTTGGGTAACTATTCTGTGAAGGGTTTGTATAAATGTTATTGTAGAATTTTATAGGAAAAGGGAACATAGGCAGAAAGAGGAGAGGTTACCCAGAAAGACAACTGATGGCAATGGAAAAATGGGGGTGAAAATGCTGCTCAAGTTGCTATGGGACAGCGATGCACAAGGGCCTGAATGGAAGCAAGGGACAATGGTTTGTGCTTTAACATTGAGCTAGGCTTCTCTACCTCTCTATCTCTGTACTTTTAAAAAATAAACTAAATATCAACCCATTGAAACTTTGAGCAGATCATGGCAATATGCTGGTTTGACAATTTCAGAAGTTTTGAAAAAAAGATTGCTAGACCTGTCTGCCCCCTTAAATCATTACTTTGGCCATAAATCACAGGATTTGTTTTTAGAGATTCTGTCCATTTCACTAGTTTATTTTGGCTTTGCTTCCCTTTCCTATTTTCCTGTAGTCAAAATGTGCAAATTAGCAGGCATGCACACACGCTGTTTGATGGGTAACACTGTTTAGGTCATTCTTGCTTTCCACAGCCTAAGATTTGGTCCCTGATGTATATAGTGTAGTTCAGAGAAAAAGACAGCCACCCTTCTTCCAGAAGCAGCAAAAAGCTGAATTCCTACTGATGGGATGCCAATCCCTGAGCATTCAGAAGCAGTGAGTCAGTCCTCCCTCTTCTCTAAACAATGTGGCGCTAAAAATAGTGGAGCTTTTCAACTTCTAGGTTTCCAGTGTTCAAAATTCACTTTTTCTTATACCCACCCAAAATGAAAAAAAAACCAATAAAGCCGCAGAGTGTTCATATGTTACTATGTGAGTCTTTCATAGGTATGGGGCTTCAGGAGAAGTCCTGTATATCTCCAGAGCCGACGTGGCAAGCATGGCAGGGCTGAGGCCATGGGGAGCCATACTTCCTCAGGTGCCTCATGTATAACTTGCTTGTGAACTGTATTGTTGCAAAGTAAACTTATTTTCTGGTTTCTGATGACTCTTTGTGCTGCTAGGGGAAAAAAAAAAAAAAAAAAGGGAATTGACCTAAATTATTGAATTCCATTTCTGTTTCAGTTCACATATAAAAATAGTGCTTTCTTATACAGCACATGCTTTTGTATCTCAAAACCTCCTCCTTCATTAACATTGATTCCCACATTGAGTGCCAAAATGCCAGGTGTAAGCCAAATTTGACTTCTATCAATATACTAAGAAATAGTGCTGCTGCCTAGGCAGATTCATTGGAAAGGGTCTCCTGTTCATTAAAGAATCCTTTTTGTCTGCTGCTTACGCAAAACCCCTGAAACTTTAAAGAAAAAGACCTGACAATAAAATGCCTTCTTCTGACTTTCTGCTTCTTCACCTGCTATCAGTAAAGGGCACCAAGTAGCAATTAAAATTATTCTCAAATGCAGATGTGTATCTGAATCATCAGATAGCATGCATCCTAACATAATTTGAAGTAATCTTTTAAAGGGAAGGAATAAAGATTCAGGGAAGACTTGAAGGACTGAAAAGAAGAAAGACAGACACTAGGATAAACTTACTTCCAGAAAACTTCCCTTTGCTCAGATGCAGCTTATTCTGCAGATTGCTGAGTGGGTTTTTTATATCTAATTAGATGAATGAACTCAGATTTGAAGCTTGATTTTAAAAAAGGCACAAGACTCAGAAATTTAATTAGAGTAGACTTGGCCTTTTGTTTGGATTTTTAGCAGAAAAACTTTTTTGTCATTTTTGACTAGTGAAGTATGAATCCTAGATTTGTTTTAGTTGGAAAAGATATTGAAGATCAAGTTCAATTGATAATACTGTTACAAAGAAAGATTTTTTTTGTTGTTGCTGTATGGGGGAAATAAAAGGGTCTTTGCTTATGTAATATACATTGCATGTAAATATTAGCTTTGGGGCTGTAAATATATATACAAAATTTACTCTGACCTAGTTGTTTACCTGTTTTACTAATTGTAGCAAAGAGTAACAGAGCTGAAAGAAGCGAGGGCAAAACAAAAAGGCTGGAGCTTCTCCATGTTCCTCTGATGCCCTTTTCCCCACAGAGCAGCACCTCTGGGCCTTCTCAGTGGACGGCATGTGATGGCATAAGATTTTGCATCTCCTATTCCTTTCAAAAAACAACAAAAACCCAAACCAAAGCTACTGCCCTTGTGTGACATGTTTCTCCACATGCACAGGTGCTTGGGGATTCTTCCCTTCCTCTCTCCTGATCTGCTCCTATAGTGCCCTCTCTTTCTCACCCCACCTTCCTCCTCCAGCCCCTGTTTGCAGGTTCCTCAACCACATTTCTGCTTGCAAAGCATCCTAACATCAGGAGTGGTGTGCATGCTCAGGGTTTGCCTTTGTGTGACAGATATTTTATGGGAATCTGGGTGATGAGCTGGAGGACACCCTCTCCTTTCCCTCACCCTTCTGAGCTTGCCTTCTGTTCTCCCCCTGCACTGGGTGACCCAGTGGAGCCTGCCCTTACCTCCCCAATATTTCAACTGCTCTTACTTTTTCTTTCTGGAGATGGATAGTGTCAGAGTTTGAAATACCTTGTGAGGATGGAGAGGAGGAAGAACATTGAACTGTGAGGCTGGAAAGTGGTAATGGGGCCTTTTTTGATAAAAAGGCAATTACTTCTAAGTGTTAAAAGTAGTGGCCTAGAATTCCCATCCCCTCTTCTATTTTTTTTCCCCCTCCCATTTTTCCTCCAGTTCTGTTCACTTCTGCTTAAAAATGTCCCCAGAAATGTTGGACTTAACCTACTCATACAGGTTAATTTACTCTGTATGTTAATTCTCATACAGAGAATTTATCATTCAGAAGTGGGTGTTCAACTGGTCTGCCTGAAAAAACAGAGATGCCACCCAGTGTGCAGTCTGGGATGCGTAATGTGATGTCAGCTGATTTTAAAAGCAATTAAAGAGTAGTTGGAAGCCAGGCTTTTTCTTTTACGAAGTGAACTGTTTCTCCACATTTGTTGTTTCAAGACTTCCATTCTTAGGCTGATATTTGTGTGTCTTTCCCAGGCCTGTAACATTCTCATGAAATGACCCATGTACTTTTTTGTACACATCATCTGCAGCCAAAAGAAATTTCTGCTCTAGTTTGAGGTGAATCTGTTAGAGATGAGGCTCTTAAATGAGGAAAAAAAAAAACCCAACCCAAAGAGTAAATGTTTTGGTTTAAAAAGTTACTTCAACTTTTAAGTGTCTTAAAATTTTTCCTCTGATGTTTATTTTTGTCAGATCCCCTGCAGAGATCTGAATGTGTTGAATTGTATTTGCAGTGGCAGGGATGCAGAAAGGTGTTCTGCCAGCTTCTAGCTGGCTCTAAAAGATTTGCAGACATGTGGGAGTATTGCTCTGCTAATGCAGATGGTCCTGTCCCTTCCTCTGTGGAGCAGTGAGCTTTAAAATGCAGCCTTGCTGTTCAGGTGGAATGGGCAGAATGATTGCTGCCTATTCTCTTCCTCCTATCCCAACCTGTCACCTTCTTCTGTGGAGGAGGAACCAAAACAGTGGGGGACTTCTCTTTCTGTTAGGCCTGTTGCTGAATAAACTCAGCTCTCAGGTTCTTTTTTGGCACTGCTTGTGGGCTGCTTGCTGATAAGTGGCACGGATGCCCTGGAGCTGGCCATCAGTCAGGGTTATGAGCACAGTGCCGTAGGAATGTGACTGTCTTGTTTTTGTGGGGTGCAGAGCAGAAGTGGGATGTCTTGTAACCACAGGCCTCTTCCTGGGGCTGCTGGTGAGCAATATGCAGGAGAGCTCTGAAATTATTTCTCTTCTCAAGAGTCAGCTTGGAGCCTGCAGAGTTTGTAGCTGAGGTGCTTAGCTTCAGCCATCCTAGGTCCAGGCTGTATTCTCCAGAAGAAATGGATTGGAATCCCTGGGATCCCTGGTGCTGCTCTCACAGGGCTTCTCCCACTTCCTGCCTAGTAGAGGCTTGGCTGTGATTGTTGTCTGAACAGTAATACAGTGCATTTTTAAGAACTGGTGTTAACAGTGTCACCCAAACAGGATGGAATGCCGTTTCATAGATACACAGCTGCATTTGCACCCCGTGCGCTGGGTGTCTATTGCAGAATGAGGGTTGAGAGGAAACAGGCTAATGCTGTTAGAGCTCCCCAGAAGGAAGATTAGTTAGATCTCAATTTGTCTATGTTTACAGCAGGCAGTACTCAGACTTTCCTTCTGGGTATGTATCTAGGGCTGAACTTCTGGAAGGGGAAGAAGGTGCTGGTTGCTGCCGTGTTTCTAGGAGCGGAGCAGGAGTTGGCTGGGGCAGAGACAAGATGATTGGAGTGTGTCATTCACCCAGACTTTGTAGTTCTCCATCTGCAGCTTCCCAGAAATGCTACCTGGATATGCAGTGTTTATCCTGCTACTGGAGCAAAGGAGTTTGCTCCCTTCTGTGAGAAATGTTGTCATGAAAGCTGTGGGTTTTCATAATAATAAACCTGTCTTTTCCTGACTAGTAGTAAATCATATAATCTCTGTTGGTTTGGAATATAACAACAGAATTATGTAGGTACTTTTTAATATATTAAAAGTGTAATGTTACTGAGCTACATTTTAAAATTGAGAACCAATTAACTGTAGTACCACACGTTCAAAACAGCTGGATAACTAATGAGACCACAGTGTGCCCTTCCCTTCTCAGACTCATCCTTGCTGGGACGCTTCTTGGCATCACCCAGTCAAGGTGAAACTGGTTCTGGCTATGCAACATGTAGACTGCTTCTGGGGAAGCTTTTAACAGCATAGTGCTGGGTATGTAGATGTAATGAACAAGTGCTGGGCTTGTGTTTTACCTCTGTGGTTGCTGGGACTTGTGACAGACAAGTTTTAATTGAGAAAGTGGTGGAGATATCCTGGGATTTCAGTGTTATAGAGTATCAGTGCATGTTGAAATAGGCTAAAAATGTGCTAGAGGTGATGGGAATTTTATTGTGATTTTTTCCTAGGGCAAACGAAAGATGATGATACAATATTTCTCACTTTTGTATATTAAAAGCGAGTTGGCTTTTGCATTAAAGCCCCAGTTAGGCGAGCACTTCTTTTGATGTCGCTTTTGCCCAATCTGCTGCTTACTTCTCTACCTCTGCATCTCTCATGTATACTTGTATCAGTACTTCCATGAATGTTGAATTGACAAGACTGGGTTTCTGTTCTACGCTGGTGTCATTTTCATTCCCAGGACTCTCCTGGAAAGTTGTTTTCCCTCTGTAGTTCACCATGCAGCCCCATAACAAGGTGTATCAGCATGACTGCGGGGATATGTCCAAGGAAGGGAGGTTGTCCAAGCCAGCATTGCCTCCAAAAGGGGATACTTCCCAAACTGCACATTAATTGGCATGAGCTTTCTAGCATGTGCTAATGTATGAAAACCTTCTTAAAAGGTCAGTGTTATGGCAGACAGGAATGGATGAAAATATTTGGAAATAGTCTGGAGCCTGTAATGTACCTTCCTTCCTTGCAATGTATTGCATCATGTCCACTGAATATTTATTAATTGTGGCTTCTTTTCCTTTTTTTTTTTTTTAGCTTCTCAGCAAAGATACCTCCAAATGGGAAGGCCTTGCATTTTCACCCATCAGTTCTGCATTTTGGAATGCAGTGAGTATCTTACGTTATTGGTATCTCGATTAATAACGAAGCGGGGAGGAAGAACTATAGTGGGCTATGTTTGAGTAAGAGCATTACCTGAAACCATGTCATCCTCTGAAAAGGGAAGAAAAAGATGAGCAAATAATTGCTGCAGAGTTGGAAGTGTGTTTCTTGCCTTGCAGTACTTTGTAAATGAAAATCAACATTTTAGGAAGGGAGGAACAAATGAACAAAGAAAAGGGAATAGTGAACCATAATGCATTCTGGGTACATTTCAGGTGATTCTGTATGGATGTCAAACCAGTTCTTTGAGCTTGTTGCTTCCTTTAACTTAGGAAGATAAAATCCAGAAAGTTTCAGGCAAAACATACTGGTGGAATACTTAAGGGATTTGTTCGTTTAGTTCTTCTCTAAGAATACTGTAAAAATGATTCTTAAATTATAATCAGCCTTTGATCTGTCAGTAACTGAAAAGAAGCACAGTTACCTTATGAGTTACGGGCATGTTTCAGAGGATGCACAGAATGGATGTATAAAGTGCTGGGTTTTAGGGTGTATTGGTAAAAGTAAAAGCCTTAAGAGAGTTGTAGCTTTGGTTGGCAAAACAAGACTTTGGTTATTTAAACTTTTTTTTTTTCCCCAAAAAACTTTGTGCCCCATAAGGGTTTTATTTTTGCCTTAGGCTCCCAGGGACTCAAGTTTTGGCTAAAGTCACCTCTCACATCGCAGTGTTACTTACTTGTCTTTGTATACTAAAGGGCAAAATGTGTTTGGTATGTTTCCAGGGAGTAATTACAACTAGGAAATTGTTGCATATCAACATGTTTTAGTGATTTTGTGTTTGTTGCTTTTGTGTGTGTTGCCTGTGTTTATAAAAGCTAATTTCTTTCTTTTTTTTTTCCTTTCCTGTAGATTACTGGGGTTACCCAAAGCTAAAATGCTTCATGCCTACAACCCTAGTAGAGATAGAGAAGTTGTAGTGAATTCAGTGTTTACAGCTACTAGACAGTTTCATGTGTCTCCTGCTCATAGCCGGGTGAGTGTTGATGTACTTTTGGAAACTATGTAATGGCCAAGTGCCAAGCCTTCGTGCTTCCTTTGGCCTAAGCTTTTCTTTCTGTGTTTTTGTGCCTATTTGTAGGACCTCCGACTTTTATTCTGTTTTGCTAGAATTTTTTGCTTGCTTCTACTCAGGCTGGTAAGGGAGAAGACATCCAAAACCTACAGTAGGAAATGTGTTTTACAGTAACAGTGAAAGAAAAGAATTTTTCAGTGTTAAAGAGGCTGTTTAAATCTCATTCTGCACTATGCAGCATTGTGCAGTAATCCACAGGCATGTGGGTGTCTTACAGCCTTGAATTTTCAGTCTTTTGAATTGTCCTAAAAAACAAAAAACTGCAGTGAAATGTTTTATGCATTTTTGTATTGCAGTTATGAGCATAATTGCCTTACAGTCTAAGCACATTATTTTAACTATGAATTTTTAACGATGTATAACAATATAACACATGTTAAGAATGAATCGCTGTGATCTCACTTTGATGAAGCCCAGATTTTATCCTCTGCTGATGTGCAAAGGGCTTTTATTAAGCTTTCATCTGATTTGTGCTTTTACTGTGGCTGAATAGGTATTTTTGGGCAGACATAAACGTCATTGTTCTTTCAGTTAGACTGATTTGCCTACTAATTGCGTTGCCCCAATTCAGCCTCGACTCATTTGGCTATATATCATAGGGGAAATTGATTCACTTTGTAATAGGCCTCTGTATGCGGGGAAGCATTTTCGTGCATGCAGAGGCTGTCGGTGCTGCTCAATTAACTTCCAATGCAAAAAGGAGTTTTGATTGATGAGGCCCAGGCTAGCCGAGCAACTCCGTACGTAATGGGGCGAGCTGCTGCGTGGTCTCAGTTCCTCTTTGTAGTAAGAGGTAAGAGCTGTGGACAGATGAAACTTCTCAGGGCTGAGGTTCTGCTTGGCAGGGTCCCCAGATAGAGGGTTGTACGTGTCCATACGACAGAATGGCGGGTGTTGTGGTTATTGGCACCGATCGAGCTTCTTTCTGATCTCTGCAGGTGATTCCAGCGATGGGAAAAATTTCTTTCAGAGTACTCTTCCTGCCAACAGAAGATGGCACTATTGAAAGCTCATTATTTATAAATACCTCATCTCATGGAGTACTTTCATATCAGGTAACTGCTCTCTCTTACTTTTAGCTTTTAGTTTTGGATTAGTTTTGTTTTAAAAAGTGATTTTTTTCATATGCTTTGAACTTGCAGACTACCGAAGTTCATTGAAGTCCTGGTACAAATCTAGTGAGATGTTCACAGTTCATCCGTTCTACCAGATCATGCTAGTTTTATGATGCCTCATACACATATATGGTTAAAATTACTACTGTTAGTGGGGCTACTTGCTGTAGTAACACTAAGTGTATTCATATGTGTGTACTTACAAGATCATGGTCCTGTCATGATGAGTTTGTTTTGTATAGCACTGCTGTCTAGACTGTACTGGAATGTATTTGTCATGAAATACCTATTTAGGAAATATTTTAAGTTATTTTTATGTACTCTGCAGGATTTTCTGTAGGCACACTGGGGGTGTAGCACAGGGTGAGAGATTTAGGCCCTTAAAACATGGAAGTCAAAGTTGTGGTTGTGCATTAAAGCCATCTGTTGTCTGATTAGTTACTGAATTCAAGCAAGACATAAGCGTTTTTTAAATTTTTATAAGGGACACTATGTGCTCCAAATTTTTTGCTTTTATTAATCTGTAAAGAAAAATCTAACTCTGAATCTGGTGACTTAAAAACAATGCTGGCTTTAATCAGTCATCCAGCTATTCCATTCGCATGTGCTGAAAAACAAAGCTCCTTAAACTGATGCCTAGGTAAGTTCAGTTGAAATATGTTTTTTGATACAAACATTGTATTTATTAGAGGTAATGCCACATTTGGCAAGAACTTTTCTTGAAGTATGAGGGAAGGGTGAGTTATAGATTGACTTTGGTTTGATTTTGGAGATTTTTCAAGGTATCTCCCTGCACTCACTCCTGACCACTTGATTTATTGCCTGATCAGCTCAGCCAGGGCCTTTTATCAACAGGTTGTGGGGAAGCCACCAAAATCAGTCTGTCTTCCACTGAACTGCTGCTAAAATCAGTAACAGACTGGTTTTCATGGATGGTTTCACCAGCCACCTGAAGGAGAGGAAGGAGATGCCCATGATTTTAGCTTGCATTAGGCTTAGAAGTTTCAAAATCGGGCTTGAGTGGTTGATGTACAAGGCTTTTTTCTTAACCTCTCATGATTTTTCTCCCCCATTATCTTGCATCTCATAAACTAAGCTTTGTGGTGTGGAATATGAACGCAGCAAAAACAATCAACTTGCAAATCCTAGAGTGCCCTGACAACTGCAGACATGAAAAACCGATATGGTCAGAACTTATTTTACTCAATTTTTGAATTCAGTGTGCAGTTAGACAAGTAAGAAAGCTTTTTTCCAGAAACTGACGCACTGCCAAATGGTGATAGATGTATTGTAAGGAATAGGAAAGGTTTGGAAACTTTCTTGAAATAATCTGTTGCTCTGCTGTTGAGTGCTTTGGTTTGTTTTTCTAACAGTGCCTGAATGAGTGAAGGTGCTGAAGGCCCTTTATGTTTATAGTTACTTTCCAAATATTGGAACTTAACACATATATAAATTGTCTTTTAAAGGAATCTGATGTGAAAATCCAGTCCCTTTCTTTGGAAGGTCATTATTATTATTAGCAAAACAGCATGTATGAAATACTAGATGATGGGGTAATGACCTTCTTTCTTTAACACTAGGTTTTTGGAACGGGAACTCTGAAATCTTCTCCAGAGGAACCTAGACAGCAGCTAGCAAACACCTACTTACTGCTTCCACACATTCAGAACATCCAGGCGTCACACACGCTGGTACAGTATACATTTCTAATGGGTGTGAAACATAGATCTTCTAAGACATAAGAGGATTTTGTTCTA
The DNA here is from genome assembly GCA_022605575.1 of Laterallus jamaicensis coturniculus. Classification (NCBI taxonomy): domain Eukaryota; kingdom Metazoa; phylum Chordata; class Aves; order Gruiformes; family Rallidae; genus Laterallus; species Laterallus jamaicensis. Next base: position 32,193,782 of record JAKCOX010000005.1, read on the forward strand.
AGGTTGTTGCAAGAGGTCACAAGATGTAAGGCTACCATGCATTGCAGGAGAGTGGTAGCAAGATGTCAGGCTACCATGTATTGCAGGAGAGAGGTCGCAAGATGTTGGGCTACCATGATGAGTTTTATGAGACAGTCTTCTGCATTTAAACTATTCCCACTTGCACTTGTTCATGCTTGTGTGATGTGTTGTCAGTGGTGCCAACAAAACTACATGTGAGGCCCTGCTCTGAACTAAGGTAGAAAATTGATCTCTCCTAAAAATATAAACTTTGTGCTATAAAATCTGGGGGGAGGCTGTTTTGGATTGTTGGGGTTTTTTTACTTCAGACCCATTCCTGTGCAGGTTCATAGCCGGGCTGCAGCAACACTTTGCCACAGCTAAAAAGCACAACTTGCTGTGTGGGTGAGAGGGAGAGCTGGGAGTCTGGCTTCAGCTCCTGCCCCATCACTGCTGATCATACTAGCTTTGCATGCCTCAGCTGAGAGCTGTGGAGAAATGAGCAGAGTGGATTTAGGAGGTGTAACTGTTCATTTGAAAGAAGCTTTAATGATTGCTGTCATTTGGTTGCAGTTGTAGGTATTTCAGTAGACTTCTGTGCAGAACCTTTGAAGTGAGTAACTAAAAAAGTTGATCTTTCAAGTTTCCTTTTGTATTGGGGACAGATTTATTGTCAATTTTTATCAAAAAATATTGGGAGTATCTTGGCACATAACAGAATTTAATCCTTTATCTCAGTGTAAGATGCATTCATTACCTTCATGGTGTTGTCTCTGTTCTGAGAAACTCTCAGCTCAGATGGTATTTTTCAGTCTGCTATGTATATGTTAGGTCAATCTTACCTCTACCTGTGTATAACACACAATTTTCTTCTCTTTCTTTCTTTTCCTCTGTACCAGTCTCTTTCCTGCAGTCACACAGGTGTGACTCTTGCAAAGGAACTTGAACGTTTTCAGGTTTTATAATTTGGGGTGCTAGGGGTAGAACTGAGAAGGGTGTTTTGTGTGCTGTTCATGGCATGTGTGTCTGCATCTTCACATCTTGCTTGATGGGTTGTCATCAGGTACTGTCTGAAGTGTGGATGCAGACTCTGCTGCTCTGCAGTTCTATCTGAATTCCCAAGCTGAGTAGTTTTTGGAGAGCATCTGACATGTTCCATGTGCAGTGAGGAACATTTTCCTATGCTTTATTCCTCTAGAGTACAGGCTTGAGGTTATGTTTGGCAGTGCAGTGTGGTACTGCATGGCACTGCTCTTGTCGCAGGACCTGAGTTGTGAGTGTGTTGACAGAGTTTCTCTAGTTTTGGGTGTAATTATCCCATGCCAGGCTATTATAGATAGAATCTAAATGCCAGAGAGGACCTTGTAGCTTGAGTCTGGGTTCCTATTAGAAAAATGGTGCTCTACAAATAGCTATCCTATCCAGAAGTGCCTCCTTCAATTCACCCTACTGATACTGTGGTCCAGGCATTTAAAACAAATGAGTCATGCTCACTGAACTGTGCTGTCATTTGCTTTCCCCTGTTTATTTTTAATGGATGTAAAATCATTGATAGTTGGAAACGTACTCCTGACTTCCAATCTGAATTGCTTCATGGCCAGTTTATATTTGTTAAGGTACACATTTAATTTATATAACCCCTTCTGCTTCTGATGGTTATACACAGAAGGAGGTGTAGGTGGCATCGTGTCTTTCAACTTCCACTTCACCAAGCTGAACAGTCCATGCTCTGTAGAATCTTCCTCAGTGATGGGCTGTCCCACTTCTTAACCAAACTGGCAGCCTCTTTCTGCAGCCTCTAATTTGTAAAAATTCTTTTTTGTAGTTGAATGGTTGTAATCGTGCATAGGGATATAGATGAAATTTTGCTTCTACAGAGTATTTATGTTAGAAATATGATATATCCCTGGGGATTATAGATTAAGGTTTGCTTCTACAGCAGCATTTCCATCTGAAGTATGATATGCAACAGATCTGTGTCGTCTTTTTTTTTTTAAATGAATTGTTTGTTTTGTTCTTTAATAGGCAAAGGTATGCAGGCCTTTCTTTAAAAGATTCTCCTTCATTCCCCCAGGTTTTTTGAGCAGAAACTCTTGTAATTAATAAGAAAAGAAAGTTCCCTTTTCTACTGTTGGAATTTCACCCTTTTTCAAAGGTTCAGCTCTGTAAGGGTTCAGGATGTGCATGCTCTGGCAGTGGTGCTGGATCCCAGAAATTCTGGGCTCGTAATTTACTTTTTGCAAGGAAAGAGCAGCTGTATTCAACACGGTGAATTCCTAGTATGTCTGTGTGGCCATTCAGCAGTGGCTGGTTACCACTAAGCCATAACAGATGGTGGAGCCCATATAGGTCATCTTTGTTTATCCAGCTTCTGGGTGTAGTCTTTGCTCAAGTTGCCTGGCTTTTGGCATTGTTTAATACTTGGATGGCAGTAAGAGGGCAGCTAGTCACTGCCTCAGTGTGTTCAAAATGCTGTATGCACACACTGGAAATGGTAACGGAGGAGTGACCTGTAAGGAGGATGGTTTATCACGGACACCAGCATCGCTTTGCTGACTTCCCAGAGGAGCTTGGAATGGACCAACGACATGGGGAATAACTGCAAGTACTGGCAGGAACCCAAGGCTCCATAAACTCTGTTTTGTGCCAACAGATGGGATCAGAAAAGAACATGTGTGCAAGTGTGGTGCTTGGGTGTGGAGAAGAAAGGTAGTAGGACAGTAGAGTTTTCTTGGTGTGCCATCCTGATAACTGCCTGCAAAAAACTGATGAAACTCTGCTGAATCATTATTACGGGGACAGCTTATTAACACTGTTCAGAGTGGAAATAGCTCTCTAGGGCCAGGGACCGTCCAGGACGGAAACTGAAGTATCAGCCTGCAGGAAGAAGGGGAGGCTTGTTCAATGTTAGTTCTTTTTTAATTACACGGTAGTAGAGCTCCAGGAAGTGGCTTGAACTCTGCCATCCTGATAATAATACAAGAATATCACTGAATTCACATATCAAGAATACACTGTATTGTATGAGACATGTCTGATTGGCAGGGCACCTAAGGCAGAATAAGAAACTCTTCCCCTAAAAGTGACTTTGGGTCTGTGGTTGCTTGGTGGCTGTTACAGTTACCTGTGCCAGACATCCCATTGATGCTGTCTCTAGATGGATCAGTTATTTCCTACCTAGTTGCCTATTGCACTGGCCCCCAGCAAGAATCCTAGGTGTTCACCAGGAGAGTGGGGCTCCTTGCAGTTCAGGTGGGCCGGGTTTTTCATGAGAGGCCCCTGTCTCTAAAAATTAAATGTGAGAATTTAGCAAAACCAATAAGAACTTAATTCATGTGGCTTCTATCATTGTTTTCTGTTCAGTTCATATAGGATTTATGGGTGCTGAGTGTGTGTATACAAGTATGTATGCATCTGTACCTTACAGTGAATAGAGGCACCAGGTAATGAAGTGGCAGCAGTGGTACTGCTCTGCAGCACTTCTTCCCTTGTGCCATATCTCCCCTTGTCAGTTTTCCTCTGCAAACATGGACTGCATAACACAGCTCTCAGCTCTGATTCACAGGCAGTGATGTTTACAGTGTAAATGGAGCGCTTGCACTGCTGGGAGATGCGGACGTGGTCCAGGGTTTGTCTTGGAAACGCTGCTTTGGTGTTTTCTTCTCAGATGCTTTAGCTTCTCTTTATGGTTAACACAGCTGTCCTACCAGTGTTCTAAGAGAATAGGCATGACAGTTATGCATCTATTGTCTGCCTTAGACAAATGCAAACCTTTTTCTTTTTCTGAAGATAGCTTTACTAAGAGACCCAAAACATTCCCACAGAAATCAGATCAACATCAGATATACCCCAATAACTTTCCTCCCTACCCCTGTGCGTGGTGCACTAGCTTCTTTCAGTTTTAAGATGATGCTGGTTTCCTGTGTAGACTTAGATCAGGTCAAGCAATTAAAAAAAAAAGGAAAAATATGATTCAGCCAAGGTGGGTTTTTTTAATAGGGGTGTGGGGTCTTAAAACTGCTTTATGGTACAGTGGTGTTGGATAAGGGCCAAAAACTCCTTATTTAGGACCACGGAAGCGTTAGTGTTCTCAAGAACCACTGAGAAGCATCAAGGTTTATCTGACCTGAGAAGTGGCCTCTGAAGTTGCTCTTTATATATAAACTCACCACCTCGTTAAAACTCCCCCAGCAGTCATGGTGGGGAGAAGTTAGTCAGCAGTGCATGTTTTGCAATCGAATGGTTTTTTTTTTTCTTCCCTGCTCTCAAAATTTGATGAGGACAAAAGCATTTGTGAAAAAGAGAGTAGATGTCAGGGGTTGGTGTCCCCGGAGAGCTGTGTCCCCCGGAGGGCTGCGCTGGGGACAGGGTTTGGGTCGCTGCTAACCACCTTTGCAGAGGTTACATCGCCCTCTTGTGTGAAGCCCCAGTCATCTTGGTATGAGTCGGGAATGCAGTGTGTTGGCTTCCTTCTGGCTGTGCTTTTATAAAACTGAACCTTATGAAATGCTACACGTGTGGCAATCTCATCTCTTTTCAGATGCGCCTGCCTGTCCCATGAAGATAAGAACTAGGGGTTTAGATAAAGCTTTTATTTAAAAAGCTTTTCTTTTTTCTTTAAAAGCTTTTCTTCATAGTTCTGCTTTTCATCATCAAATTATTGATTTTTTTTTTTTTGTAAGTCAGTTGCATTGACACCTTCAGAAGCATGAACCTGCAGATACCTCACTCAGATACTTAGTTCAGTATTGTAAGTGAAAGTGAGATGGGAGGGAGTCCACATCAGTCTTAAAATCACTGGGTAATTTTGCTGTAATCAAGGCACTGATGGGATGACAGGTCTGTCATTCTGATTTTTGTTTTTTTTTTTTTAAAATCAAGATAACTGACTGAGCAATTTGTGCAAGTAATTTTGCAGTCCAGATTTCCAGATAGCTTTCAAGAACTACGGTTGTCTTTCATGGTGCTGTTGCCTCGTTAGATTGATGAGCGCTTTACAAGCTGGCACAATCCATGTAGACTTTTTTCTTTCCAATCAATAAAAAGGCAAAGCAAGTATTTTCTGTTCATTTTGGCATGAAGCCTTCCTATCAGACCATGTCCAAGAAGCATTGTGTTCTTGGCCTAGCTAGCAACTGTATTTCAGTATTCAATCAGCAAAGAAAATATACAGAAAACATAGAAAGAAACCTTTATACTATACAGAAAATGCTCTGATGAATACAGTTTATTGACATATTGAAGTTTATATGGATTGCTTGTGGGTTTACTGTATAAATATTTAATAATCATGTATAATAATAGTTTGATAAATAAGTAGGTATTGATGGAGTTCCTGAGAATTGGTGATCAGTTGCTTACCTACTGTACAGGGTAATTGTATTTATTTTTTAAAAGTCCTACTTATGTTGCTGTGTCATGTGCATGCAGAAACACCCCTGTTACCTTTATAAATTGTGGTGTGCGAAAGGGATTGATGTGACATCTTTTGAAGCAATGTGCTCGATTTTTTTTCACTTCTCTCTCTCTTACAGGCAGAAACTACAAATGCCAGTCTCTTACGTATTCATCTTGAATGCAGTTTACCTAATGATGCATATCAGCAAGTTAAGGTAAGTTTTATTATCATTTCATATCTATTTGAGTAATCTTATTTTAATCCTAGCTTGGAGGGACACTTTCCTGAGCTCTAGAATTTTAGTAACAATGCAATTTCCAGTGTCTCAGTTTAAAGAGGAATTGTGGGTTTAGCTATGCTTTTATAAAACTGTACCTTGTGGTATAAATTCAATGTGACATACATGATGCTGTAATCTTTAGGAGAGGGGAAGATGGAAAAAGACACCACCCTCACCCCACCCCCCAAAAAGCCCCAAACCAACACAACAGGCTGAGTGTTTTAATGTGTAGGTGTTGTGTAACTTAATGTGGAGTACTAAGCCAGTCATATTCTTGTAATTTCCTTTGTCCTGAAATGTTTCATAAGTTTCTGGCTCAGGCTGACAAGAGCAGTGAGCCAAAAGTGTGGGCTTAAGAGCCTTTCATATGGTGGCCTTGGCACTGGGCGGAGCTGAGGAGGGGTGAGCTTGGTAGTGGAAAAGACCCCTCCAGAAGCTCTGGGTGTTCAAGACAGTAGGTCTCCTGGGTAGTGCCATTCAAATCTCCTCTTCCTTACTAGTCAAATGTCCTTATACAGTAAGTGGGTGCTGATTCACAGCAGTGATGGTATTTGATGATGGGGTGCTTTGTTGGCTCAGATACAGAAGTTCATGTCGTGGTCTGTGGCACCTTTCTTGATTGTGAAGTGTGACACGGCCCAGACTGTGTGGCTGCTTTTCTCTACGCATTGGAGCGATCTTGTTCTGCTTTACTCCCATGTTTGATTCTTGTGTTGCATTGGTGGGTAAGGCCAGGTTTGAGATGCACCTGAGCATTTGAGATTGTGCATGATGCAGCTGCCCACTGTTCGATGCGAGCTTCCCAAGGGCAAAACATCCCTATGCTGCAGTCTCCACTGCAGCTTCCTTTCCTGATCCTGGCAGCCATTTCAAGTGCAGAGGGTTTCTTTGATGCTGTGTGAGCGGTGAACTGGCATCCCATTCCCAGAGATGCTTCCCCACTCCCGCTGTTCCTCCTCATGGCACTTGAGATTAGCTGAAGGTGTTTTACTGCCACTTCACGTGCCGGGTGTTGGAGGTTTTCTCTTCCTTCTCCTGAACAAATTAGCCCTCTTGGAAGGGCTCCAGAGCCTGAGTTTAGCAACCTCCATGGTGTGATGCAGGACACGTTTATGTTACTCAGTGTTGATTGTCTAGTTTTGGTTTGCTTTGTTGGCTTTAATTTTTGCAAAATGATGTCTGTGTCTTTGTAGCTGCTAAGACTCAGTTGTTGTAACAGCAGCCACTATTTAGAGAGGAGAATAAGATCCTATTTGTATTTATCTGAAGTATTCTAGCCAGACGACAGTGTTTTCTACTAAGAATTGTACATGTATGTTTGTTTTTTTAAAATTACTTCAGTGAGAAATGGAGACAAAAAACACAGGAATTGGAAAAATTAACTATAAACAGACCAGTGAACATGAACTGTCTTCCTACCGTTAAGACACATGCATCAGTCTGTTTATGGCACATTTTATTGAAGGCAGAGGATTTAACAAAGGAAACTGTTTTGCAGTCCCTGAGGTGAGACTGACTAAGACAGTTTATAAATTTGCATTCTTTCAAGGTTCAGTGTCCTTTTTAGTTGTTTTTCGTCTTTGTTTTTGCTGTGCTGTCTGTACCTGCACTGTCTTTGGTTTCTGCCGAGATTTTAGCAGAGGTCCTAATTGCTCCTGTTTTGCCAGCACTTTAGTACTGGAAACCTTGTCTGTTAGAAAATACCTCTGATTAACATATTAAGATGCCTTACTGTAATGAATTTTTCCTGTTCCCTCCCCCACCACACACACCATGTCCCCTTGTCTCGCTCCAGAGTTGCTGTTTTCTGTCCGATGACCCAATGCTGCTAGAAATGAGCTTAACGGTAAGAATGGAAAATGCCCAACAAGATTTTGTGGAGCACAGACAATACTTACTGGAGAATCTTGTTGTAGTTTATGTAGCAATGGAAAAAACAAAGACCTCGGGTAAGTCCTGAATACGACTGTTAATTGTAATAGAACTTGGGTTTATACATAAGTTGTAATTTAATGTGCTAAATGGAGTCAAATTCGGTGACAGCTAACTTTTGTGAATAAGGGAAGACAAATGACTTCAGTTAAACACAGCTTGTCAGCAGCTTTGTTGAGCGCAGAGTTACTGTAAGCACAGTCCTCTTTATAAAGGTAACAGTTGTAAAGTTGTAAACTACATCTGTTTCATTCTTTAGTTCCCCATCCTTATGCATCTGCCTAAATAGTATGGAATATGGCATTGTCCTTCAATTTCTGCAACTGCATTTCTGGTTTCTCATTTATTACATTAACCGTAATAGGACAATGAAGGCAGAGTGGTTTGTACAGTACTGGGGAAAGTGGCCATTGTGGAAAGTAGGGTAATGAGATAATGCAGATGTGTGCATCATTTGTTCTTGTAAGCTAGAATTCCACAGGCAAAACAAATCAACTCTTTGCAGTTTCTTTATGTTACATTTATTGGGTGAACAAGTCCTCTAAATCCAGGGGATTTTAAATTATTTATAGAGCTTTGCAGTCTGTTTGAATAGCCTTTTTATTATTACATTTCTGCCAGTTTTACATTGATTGAAGGAGAAGAAGGCAGAACTGCTTAAGAATCCAGATTAATATTTTTAGCCTGCTAGTAAAAAAAGAACATGATCTTTTTGTCTTTTGAGAAGTTTTCAGTTCAAGTCACAAAACAATATATCCTGTTTTCCCCATGCCTGTTCTGTGATGTGATTTACACAGAACTGAAACTGAAATACCCACTGTACACTGACTTTGCCTGCCAGTGAGATGCTAGTGCTTTATTAACATGGAGTTGTGGATGAATGTTTGTTCTGATGCTGGCAGAGAACCGTTCATGTCTGTCCTGCCAAAGGTGCTCACTGTTAACACATTTGATGGTTACATACTAGAAGTATGCTTTTAGGGCTGTTTTCTATTAAATATAGTGTAGTTCTCAATCTCCATGATGCTACAGTTTGGTCATATAAGACCTTTGGACTTGTGGCTGGGAAGTTCCATGTCTTGCTCTTTGAGTCCTGCTGGTGGCTTTACCATATTAAACAGCAGTGCTTGCTTGCATTCTGTTTGTATATACTGTGCTGTGTTAGCCTCAGCATATAGCATGTTGGTAGCACCTACAGCAGAACAGCAAGTAGGCAAGGTCGGCTCAGGGGAACTAGCTGGCTGGAAAGGCGCTGGAAGAGGAGTATGTGCAGCATCCCTGCTCCTCTTTTGGTCCTCTAAATCCTATGGACAGGAGCATAGCTTTGCCAGTGATGGAAGCTGATTACCCAATACAGCTGTACCACCTTATCAGCAGGTGAAAGATGTGATAAGGTCGTTCCTGTTTTAAGCCCAGGAGATGTTAAGCACTGAATCCATCTTCCCATTGTCTCCTGAGAATGCTTGCTGTTCAAAGCAGGCAAGCCAGGATCTTGTCTAGCTGTGTGCATAGACAGACAGTTTTACTGGATTCTCTAGTGCTATTGATAGGCTAGCCCTTAGACTTGGAAAGTTACAACAGCATCAGCCATCCTTTTTTTCTTTCGGCTGTGCCTCCTGTCTCCCTGCCTGCAGGAAAGGGGGAAATTGTCCATCATCTTAGATTTAGGAGTCAGTGAGGGCAAGCAACTACAGGGAATTCTCCTTCAAGTTTGGGGCCCTAAGTCTTGTTGAGTGGATTTTTATTCCTTTATGAAACAATTGCCAGCTCAAGATGTGAATAGTTCCCCCTTTTTACAAGGGTAGCTGTCACACAAAGATTTTTAGAATTAAACTGGGATTGCTTCTCACAGGAGCATCTGACAAAGAAAGAGTGCTTCCACCCTTGGTGAACTTAAATCAATGTACATTCTTTTGGACAGGTGATTCCTCTGTAGATGTGTACATCATGCATTCTGGAAACAGCCTGGTGCATATACAGGTAATCATGGGCTGCTGGAAGTCATGTTTTAGGGTGTTGAATTTGATTGGGGAATTAATTAGCCCACTGTCTTACTCTAGCAGATGGAGGAATTTTGCTGATGGGAAATGTCATGCTTCTATATTTTTAAAATGTGCTCAAACATCTAGCAGATCTTTTAGATGATAGATCATAGTTCAGTGATGGATATGGGTTTTTTTAAGACCTAAGAGCTGTTAACTTGATTAAGAATCTATGTGTTGTTTTAGAAGATGGCAGATACCTCTCCTGACAGGGAGATCCTCTAATACAAGAGTTACACCAATAACAGTAGAACTGCTTCAAGGCTCATTGTGTCTTGTCTTCATGCAGGAAATACGGCAGTTGTCACTAAAAGACACGTCGCTGCCTGTGGAGTTTGAGCCAGTGCTGCTATCTTCGTCATCAACTAACTTTACAAAAGTTGCTTCTATTTCTTGTAAAGGTACAGGATGCGTATCCTTATAGATAATGTGACTAAACAGAATCTGATTATCAAAGGGTAGCTTTGAAAGACCTCAAAACTAACTTGTCTGGACTTTTTTGAGGAGGAGGATGAATTCTTTCCACTAATTGTTTCCGCCATTTTTGTGTGTATATGCTTCCTCTTCATGCTGATGGAAGGCTCTAAGCTTTACATATTTCAAAAAAGGGGAGGAAAACATTTGCTGTAATGTTAGCTGATTTTACAATAAGCATAATTATTCAATATGCTTTTTCAACATACTTTTATAATTTGTGGTTATTTTTCCTGTTTCCAATGTATTTCTAAAAGGCTGATGTGCTTGGGTGGTCATTTTCTATGACATTTCTTGGCAGGATCGTTGAAGAGGCTTGCCTGAGACCAGGCGTGTTTGTGGAAGAGCAAAGATTAATATTAAAGCATTCCTGACTCTAGCCTGTTTCCTATTCTGGCCACTAGACTGCAGTGCATAGACTATAAATATTTATGAAACAGGCTGCTTTCATAATGACATTGGGACTTGTTTTTCTTAGCAAAAAAGGGCAAATAATAAGAAAGAAGGTGACTATATGTTAAGTGATTCTGTTTTCACAACAGTTTTTTATTTATTAAAAGGAGGCACTGGTATGTAAGAATGGATTGCCAGTGACACACGGTTAAAATTGGTCAGGTTGCTCTTGCAGCCTTCTTGGGGGTGTGCCTTTTGAAAGTGTGCAGCACTCATTCTTCTTAAAGCAGGGTTCGGAACTTCTGAAAATGATGACATAAGTAATTAGATGTTTTGCTCACCTGTGAAAGAATTGGACTAGCAAGTGTTCCCCTTTGTAGGGTTCTTCCAAATCCTCGCATGAAAATCATCGTGGATGTGCTTTTGTTCAGGGTGATGTTGTATTCTCCATATGTCTGTTTTTGTTCCAGCTGCATCCTGTGACAGTGGAAGTCCGTATGCTGACAAGAAGAAGAATAATAATCTATTTGAAGGCACTACAACACTAAAAGCCTGTCTTTCCTGTCCTGTGATGGAAGGGTAGGTTAATAGTGGATTTTTGTTTAATGTTGACTGATACTGTAAGAAGAATATCATACCATACTTTAAGTGATCAGGGTAGCTTGCTTTGTCACTGAACGATTCCAAGGACAGTGAAAAGGTTTCTTCCTGCTGTTGCTATGTCATTTGCCAAAACAGACGTGATATTTCAAGCAATAGTTCGGTATTTTTCCCAGGAAAAATTTGATGAGCCTGTAAAAACATACTTTAGCAACTCATACCATATAAATGATGCTTAGAGTCTGTGATAAGATTTCCACCATCCTTGTTAATCCAATGCAGAAGCAGGGTAGTTACAGAAAAAATTGTAAAGTCGTTTCTTCAGTCATCTTTTGGCAATGCATCCAAACTACCATATCATGAAGCAGTAGGCAGTGTCATCCTATAGCATAGCAAGAGGGTAGAATGATTACCTGCCTCCCTCTTCTACATTGCAAATTTTTACTCTGATGATATATGTAAGTATTCCAAAGGAAATAATCTTATTCTTTACAGAGCCTTGTGCAAGAATACTACAGTTACCTTCTCTTGTATGGACTGCTTATGTGTGCTGAAGGATAATTGCAGATGTGTTTGTTTTTCTTCTGTATTTACTTGCAGCTATTTTGACATAGATCCTTCTGCAGCATTGTTTCATATAGAACCACATTATAATACTTCGGGGTTTTGGTCCATATGGTTTACGAACAATTTTGACTTCAGTGTTGAACTGAATGAAGTCTTCATAGCCAGAGAAACAAAGAACATTTTAAAGGTAATCATTATTTCTGCTTCGTGCAATGTTTTGTCTTTGATTAAAGGGTGTCATCCTTTTGACATACAAAAGAGATTCAGTGAAGAATATGGTGTTCTCAGAGCAGGTTGAAATCAGTTAAAAATAAAGGTGTATGTACACCTGTAACTGCTAGGGCCTGAAGAGCAAACAGGCATTATTTACTGCCTGGCTTGGTTTTGTGTTGTTTTATTAGTGCCTGTTCTTTCATTTGAGTTCCAGCTACAGATGCATCAAATTATAGACCACGGCCCTGTTCTCAGCATTGTTGCACGTGTCTGCTCTGTAGGATTCGGTGTTTCTTCATAGGCTGTAGTGGCAGTCCTTCAGTATGTAGATGAGCTTTGAAGTTTAGAAGGCGAAGCCAATAATTTACTTGTGCAATTGCTTGATTCAAACCAGACAAATCTGGTTTATGAATAAGCACATGATGTAGGCATCTCATTGGCCCGTCGTATATTTAGATACGGGATTTACATATGTGCGCTGTATGGATCGGTTATGGGCACGTTTGTGTGTGTGTGTAATAACAGCAAAAACACAAAGGAAGAGAAAGTTTACATTCTTTGAGGTACTGCTTGCACCAGAAATACTGTAGTGATTTTAATTCTCTTGTTGCTTGATTCTTTCTAGATTCTGAACTTTGTCGAACCTTTGACTCTACCTCCGGGCTGCTGGAATGTATTTTCCTTGAAGCTCAGTGTGAAAGACGCTGTAACAAACGTGCTTTCTAGTATTTGTTTGGCCACAAACGTGGGAGTCATGTTTGAAATACCTCTGCAGATACATTCGACTGTCTCCAAGGTAGTGTTTTCAGTTGTGTTGAATGATCGTTAGGCACCGCAAACCAAACTGCAGCAGCCTCTTTCTTAGGCCAGAAATCTGTCCCTTAGTCCTGAAAGAAAAGCTCATGGTACTTCTCTGTGAAACCTTTCTGTACCATGAGAAGTTAAGCTCCCAGAATTCATCAGCAATGGAATTGCAGTTCTCTAGGCAACCCTGATTCTTTCTTTTGACGCATCCAAATTATGCACTGAGAAAGTGGAATTGGTAGTCTTTTTTTGTGACACAGTCAGTTCTAGTTTTTGTTTTGCTTTTTTCTGGCAGGGAGATCTTCGTTTTGAAGTGATTGCCAACTGTGATAGTCAGTGTTACTTGGGAAAGTCTGATTCAGGTAGGTTTGTCTTGGGTTTTTTTAATGTATCTGACAGTAGTTTTATTGTAGAGAATTCATGTAGTGAGACTTTCAATGAAAATACTGTATATATTCATACAAGTACTTAGTTTAATGTCCTTTAAAAGCATCCACTTTTCTGGGACTATATAGATGGTTTTGAGTAACCGGTACAGAATAATACGCTGTGCAGCTCCATAGCACGTGCTAAGCTACTGTTGTGTCTTGAACGTTGTTTTGGACTTGATATTTAAGGCTCTCCTCTTAAGTTCTCATTGGTAGTGTATTCCTCCTTGCTTTCTGCATATGCATGTTCTCCAGACATGCTGAGGTATGATAATGATAAAGCTTTCAGCTAGCTCAAAGTGATTAGGAAGTGTGCATAATCTGGGTGTAGATCCTGGGAAGTTTTTGATGAAAAACAAAAACCAAATGTTGATCAGTATCCTGCCTTTAGCGGGAGTTGAAGCTCTTCTCTTTATTTCTCACAGTAATAATTCAATAGATTTCTGCAAAAGACCACTTATCAGGCTTTGAAAACAGCATCCTTAATGCCATATCATGCAAAACCAGAAAGAAGACGTCTCATTCTTTCTGGAACTGAAGAATCTATCTTCAAATACTGTAATGCTGGGAGCTGTTTTAAGTACCTGGCTGGCACTTACCAAAATGCAGTGTTAGATTTTACATGGACAGGATAATACTGCTGGAAGAGCGTTGAATCTTACAGAAGCTGATCCAGAATAGTGGAGGTTTTTAAAATCTCTGCTCAGTAAGGAATTTCAGTAGGCAGCTGAGTACCACAGGCCTTCAGCCTTTGAGTGAGTGTTTTCCAGATGATGCTTTCCTAAAATGTGCTTTTGTATGAGTATATGAAGAAGGCAGTAGTAGTCTATCGGATGTAAAAAGGAGAATTGAGGTGACATATGGAAACATGGTTCAAAGAATTGCTGATACAGGTGTACACTTAGGTACATAACTTAAAAGCGAGTGTTTGGGTTTTTTTGCTTCTTTAAAATCTATATGAAGAAGTATTGCTGATACAAGTGAGTCCTTATTGCTTACTTTATTACCATTCTAATAACACAAGTAATCAGATTTTTACATACAAATATTCTAATTTAGATTACCAGCAATTGTTAATATATGAAGTCTAATGCACAAGCCTGAAAATACTGACCTAAAGAATTCTAGGTGGACTGTTCTAGTTATCATCAATCTCAATTGGTTATGTTAAACACTAAGGATTGTAAAAAAGTGCATGCGCTTTCAAAATAAGCCATTTTACTTTCCTTTCAAAATAAATTTGCTTTTCTAGCTCATTTCTGTTATGTGAAAATGCTTAAACTAAACTGCTGAAGTTCCAGATCTGTGTCCTGAGGCTACAGGCGGGTGTTTGAGGAGTACATGCGAGTTATTACCCAGCAGTACCCAGACATCTGAATTGAAGGGGAGAACTGTCTTCCTCAACCTATATAGGCACATAGCATCCTTCCTGTCTGTCTTCCAACTAGTATTAATAGGCTTAACTTAATATGAGTCTTAACTTTCTAAAAGACATTAATCTTTAGAGTGATGTAAAGCCTTGTAATTTTACCTTAAGAAGAAAATTGAGAAAATTATCAGCACCTCAAAAAGAGAAGCTAAAATGAAAGCAGAATTTCTTCTAGACTATGGGATTTATTTTGCTCCCTGCTGTGTTGTGACATTGTACTATTCTGTACATAGTGGTGCAAAATTATATGGCCTTGATACATTATTGGCATCAGTCAGGATTTCTTTGTCAAGACTATGGATAACAGGATGGCTTCTCAGTGGCATCCATTAGAAATAACAGTAAAAAGGGCTTAGTAGGGCCTGTGCCATACCCGTACTCTTGTTTGCACTTTAGACTTACTGTGCTTTTGCAGATGTGTCAAAGCAAATCAGAAATGGACCGTAAAATATGTACCCTCACATAGACTTGCATTGAAGGGAAAAAATGAGTTGCCTTTTAAAATTTTTGTGTCAGGGCACTTTGCAGATAATGCTTTCTTGTGTTGAGAGGTAGATTGATGGAAGAAGCAAATATTATCTCTGTAAAATATTAAAAAAATCTGTTATTATTTTAGCAAATCTGCTTTGGCAGAGGAGTGTCTCTCTGGACCGTTCTGTCTGGGATGTGGATTCTGAGCTTGCAAGTGAACTTTATGAAAGATGGCAAAAAATAAGACGTGGGGAAGCCTGCAGGTCTGTACAGAATCTTTGAGGTTCTTAATTCAAGCCAATACAGTGCTGTAAGAGAGAATATTTCTGTTCTGAGGTACTCTTAATTAGAACAAACATGTTTGGCCTTCTTGCACTTGTTAGTTATCTTGAAGCACATGAAGTTTCAGAGCACCCCAGACACCCCTAGCTTTTTTGAATTAGCTTCAAAGGTTTTTAGTCACTGGCCTAATGGGTGCTGCATATTGGGGATGTTGGGAAGGAAGCAGTCACTGGGACTGAGCAATTCTTGTAGAGTTAGTGCATCAGTGATGCCAGCCCCTTTCCAGATTAACTGGAAAACCACAGTTGTGTTGCAAGTGGAAAAGTGCAGACTGAAGCGATGCACATAAGTTACACTGGCTGGCTGCTACTAGGTAACAGCTTTATGGGCTTTATTTTGTGCAGGAAAGATCAGTTGGTGTAATTATAGGTCCTGGCAAATAGTCTTTTATTTTTCATTTCCATGTTTGAAAGAAAAATTAACAAAACTTTCTGATTTTGCCAATAAAGCAGGAGAAGTATTTTAGGACCGGCTCGCTTTATTCACCAGAAGAAGACTGAAGAGGAGTCCTTTGCCTTTTTCTTGCCACGTTTGACTACAGAACCTGGCCTTACGCTCAACTTCAGTGCCACAGCAGTTAAAAGTAGTATGGTGAGGATGCTGTCGTTATGCTTTTTCTGAGTTAATGTATGTTTAGCTTGTTTAAATAACAAAGTCTACAGATACTGTTTGGTGATGCTTAGCATTTCCATCCTACTTGTAGTTCCTTGTTTTGAGGACTAATTTAAGACACCAGATTTGTGTCACCTTATCTCTTTGATAAGTTATCTAGCTACCTTGTAATGTTTTAAAACAAGAGCAGGAGTAGAGTGGTGTGTAGATCTTAACTAAGAAATTGCTTGTGGTTGTTAGAGCTTTCCTTGCATCTTTGTATGAATCACATGCTTGTAGTAAAAAAATTGAACAAGGGACTAGGGATAGGATGTGCTGTCATTAATGATGCATGTGGTTATGGGAAGGCCTTCCTGATGCCACTGCCTTATGTAACAGAAGTGTGTAAAACATCTGTGAGAGATGCAGCTCTTAAGAGATCAGCAGAGCAATGTGTCTTCCAGCCACACTGACAGCTGTTTCTTTCTTGTTTGTCAGATTTAGGTCACTACTAACCTAACTTGGGCCAGAACCAGTCATAATGGAGATAGTTTTCATATGCCCATATTGTGAATTACCTTCATATTCCATTTATGCCATTTAATTGTCAGTCATTATAGTAGTAACATGCATAACCAGCTTGCACTCAGACCTGTAAGAAAGGATGGCATCTCACTAACTTCACCTTCTTCTGTGGAAGAGCTTTGTTCATGTCTGCCTGCGTGACATCAGAATCCAAAAGAAAAGATTCTTGGGGGTGGGGGAGGTCTGTATTTTTGCACATGTGGTTC
Source organism: Laterallus jamaicensis coturniculus (assembly GCA_022605575.1). Classification (NCBI taxonomy): domain Eukaryota; kingdom Metazoa; phylum Chordata; class Aves; order Gruiformes; family Rallidae; genus Laterallus; species Laterallus jamaicensis. The sequence continues at coordinate 32,210,537 of JAKCOX010000005.1, forward strand.
CTCATGCACTTTTAGCTGGTTTTGCAAATGATGGTACTGCAGTGACATGTCATGCTCTTCCATGCGGGTTTGTGCACAGACGATTACATTGTATTAAGACAGGAGCCAGGTTGAAGTCCCTTAAAAATGCAAATCATATTACCAGTGTTGAATTATTTTACCTTCCAGGTCCCAAGTATATAGTTTTTAACTTTTTCTTTTCCCCTCCAAACTATTTAGGTAAAATATTTCGTACTCAGAAACCCTTCATCCTTCCCAGTTACGTTGCAGCTTCTGCCTCTTTCTTACTACCCTGATCCCCACGCTTCACTGAGTCTGCTCAACAAATGGTAATAACTATCTCAGGATACTGTTTTCCCTTTTAAAACATCTATTTGCCATGCCTTATGATTGTTGCTTATTGTTTATTTTAATTTTTTTGAAGTGAAACTTAGGTGGGGACAGTGTTCTGACCCATTTTGGAAGATGTAATCATGTTCAGAGCAGCTCCCTGTATGATGCATAACTTTGTAATGTACCCGATCATTGATGAAACCAAGTTGAGCATGTTTTCAGCAAGCTTATGTCTGCCAGACGTAAGCTATAATTGATCATCTTTTAAGATCTGAGGCTTGATGCAAACTTGTGCAGCCTGCCCAGGTGAGGGGAACAGCTTGCAGAACTGAGGGTGCATCTCTCTGCAAGGCTGGTTGGGAAGTATGTAGATTCAGGAGACTGGTACCAGGTGCAGGAAGGTAACACAACCTTTCCACAGAATAAGTTTTCTTAGCTTTTTCTTAGGTTAAAAACCTTGCCTGAAGAAGAGGCAACGAGAGCCAGGAAGAAAACATCAGGTTCAGAGCCAGGAACCACACTGCAAATGTTTAGGGCCAGCTAGGCAAATGCTTCTACATTTTTTTGAGCTTTCTGTTTTAGGACTGTGAAGGTCTAATGAAAAATGTAGATAAGAGTTACATCAGCAGTATAAAGGGGCGCGGTGAGGTGGGCCCAAGTTCACTGAAATAAGCCCTGGCTGTCACACTTCACTTGGATGTAGTTGGTAGGAGTATTTGCTTGGTTGGAGCCAGTGGGACTACTTGTGCTCTTCTAACTTGCTTATTCGGGGTCCAAATCCCGGTGTAATTGCTTTCTTAATCTCATTTCTTCGCATATGTATGTGTATGTGCATATATATGTGTGTGTGTATGTGTATATACATACATGCACATTAATAACTACATCTGTTTGCATACTAAATATAATTTCCACATAGACTATTTCTGGTGGTTTGAAATGACATTTTCTCTGTATTTGCACACTTCTGTTTCTGCAGGTCTTCTACATTTACCAGAAATCACGTCCACTAACTGATTATTTTTAAGATAATGTCATAGGAGGTTGTGATAAGTGACTTTCCAAATCAATGGCTGGAGGCCCATTAGTCCTCTATAATCTGAATTTTACCTATTGGTTTTCTTAGGTCTGTTTCAAATACCTTAATGTCAAATGCTTATCACTTGCTCTCAGGCAAATAATCAACTGCTGTAGGCTAATTCAGTGTGCAGAGTATGTGAAAGAAAATTTTTCCTAAATAGATCATGAGCAGAAAAAGGAATATTTGAGAAAATTAATGAGACTTGATGATAATTATTTCTTAACAGTAATGTGGGCGGAAGAAGCTTTGGGGCATTTGTGTGGCTTAGAAATCGGTTTTCTTGATTGTGATCTATTGCAGTATTGTATGTGGAGAGACCTAAAATGCCTGTCCATTGGTCTGTTTTCCAAATGTGTGGGATCCACATAAAACTGATTTGTAGTATATTCTGCTTAAAATGCAGACCCGCGTTTCCACTGTTTCACATCTGCCAAAACACCATTGTAAAAGTATTCTTTATTTAAGAGTAAGTGCCAGCATGTAAAAATAAGTCAATGTTGTTCTGACAGACTGGGTTTGAAGTGCTTAATTTCTTGTTTTGGTTTATTTAGGTTTGGCATAAATGTGCAAGCTATTAATTTCACAACCACTGAATTCAGGCTCATGGATGAATGTTCTCACAGGGTAAGATGTCTAATCTTGGGAGAAGTGGTCTGACACAGTAGGAAAAAGCTTTTTCTAGCTACAGTACATCTGAGTTTTTTCCCAAGTGCTATTTAAACCATTTGAAGAGTGTTTTCTTAATTCTTTCAGGCTTGTATCTTTGCAGTTAAGTTTTTTTCAGTTTGAGTTGGTTTTGAAAACAACTACAGGGATAGAGCATGTGCTTGTGCCTGCCTGCATGAGTGTGTGTTTGTGTTGAGGAGGCCTCTTGTTTGCATTCTATGTTAGGGCTTACCTTTAGCACCAGGCTGACCATCAGGCTTTTGAGCTGGTGATGTCAGAAGAGGGAATTACTGTCCAATGGTTCAAGGGAAAAGGCTGGATTTCTATGCTTCACCTCAGTCTCACTGCAACTCTATAGTTCAGGTTGGAACCTCGTGGTGCTCTTTGGTTTCCACTGCCTCATTTTTAACACAAGTGTGGTAGCATTTGAGTCTGCCACACCAGTGCTGAGCTGTGGTTATACCCTGTGTCATGAATGACAAACAGAGGAAATGCTGCGTCAGGGATGTTGGCATATTGTGATGGACAGAGTACTATCAGGGGTACCCAGAGAGTTTTGTATTAAACTTCCAGTTGTGCAGAGGCCTGAAATTGACATCTTGCTGTTTGGGTATGCTGCAAGCCATATCCTTAAGGTCTTGTTTAGATACATGTGCTTTAAGACCTCAACATAGAGCGCACAAACTTTAAGACCTTAACAAAATAGTAGTACCTTGTAAAAAGAAGAGACTTTGCTATGCTAATCAAAGCTGACCTTTCCTTTCTGACAAGAGTTGTAAGAGTTGTATTGAAAGGGAGGAGACAGCAGTTGATAAATTTGAGCCCACAGACACACACTGAAAAAGAGAAGGTAGTACATGGATAGGGCAGAGCTTCCACAGTCCCATACACCATGCTTTTGACCAAAGGGAAAAATAGCTGTAGGTCATTGCATCAGTGTGTGTAATACCAGGTTTTCATTAGAGGCTTGAAGAGCTATGTAGGGTTTGATAGGTATTCAGCACAGGTATTGGCTTGTTAACTGAATCACTAGTTGTTGATATTTGCGGTTTTTAATTAGTTATAAGTTCCCCAGTCACTTTATGGGCATGGGTAATGAATTCTTAGGTCTGCATCTGAGAGCATGTGTATCTTTCTCTGTAGGGAGTGACAGGGTGAAGACTGTAAATGCCATTCTTGGTCAGCTGTTAAATGCAGGTTCTGAAATGTTTTTTGTATGTTATTTTTTTATAAAATAGACTTAAGGGAGAAAACCCCAACACTTCTGGACTGGAAAAGATTAGAAAAACTATTAGTACAACAGCCATGAATTGCAAAGCAACCAAACAAAAGTCCTGACTGAAAGGGGTGATCAGATACCTATAGCAAAGAGGAGACCCCTAGTTCTGGAATAGAAAGTTTTAGGGCCATTTTCATTTTTTTTTAACAGGAAAAAGAATAAACAGCAGAATTGAAAGGAGACAAAAAAACCCACCCCAAAAATTTACATTCTTTTCAGACTCAGTGAACTTCTGGTAGTTCTGGCCTTTAATTAATATGATAGAACGTTCACTTTGGCTTATTTCCAGTGACTCAAATGATCAACATATTTGCCAGTAGTTCCTTTCTCACTCAAATCAAGTTGCAAGTCTCATTCTGAGGGTATAATGGTTGCCACATTTCCCTGTGCAATCAGTATCCTGTCAGTTCTTGTGTTGTGAAGTGTTTCAGGATTCCTTGACTATGAAAGACACTACATAATTTTTTTTCCACCTGAGCAAATAAATGCTGGTTTAAAAAAATGAAGCAATACATTCTGCATAATAATTGCAGTAATACGAACTCTTGCTCAAATAAATAACCTTATCTGATGTTTTCTGTTGTCAGATTGAAAGACTTCTATATAACAAGTTAATTAGCAGTTATTGTACCTTGACAAAAATATCTTCTGTGGTGCTAAATAAAGATGTAGTGCTTTTCATTGAGATCTTTAAACACACATGTTTTCTGTGAATAAGCACATTTTTGTTTAACAGAATGGACATCAGGAGGATCTCATCAACAAGAAATGCAGTTCTGAGCTGCTTTGGTTAAATTTACAGCCACTGGAAACCAGAAAAGTTGGTGTAATTTTTACACCAGTTGACTACAGAAGAGTAGCATCCCTTATTTTAATCAGGTAAGATGAGTTTCAGTTGTGAGAATGAAACAACTCTATGTCAAAGTGAATTTGTGGAATCTTGGACCAAAGATAAATGGTCTAAATTTCGAAGTGTAATAAAAATTGTTTAAGGGGCCTTTTGCCTCAGTCATTAAAAAGGAGCCCTTTTTTTTTCTTTTGTGATCAGTAGGTTTTAAAATGCATATGAACTAAGATGCATATTACTAAGACAATTGGAAGGTGTGAGCGCAACATATTGGGTGGCTTTTTCAGCTTCATAATGATAGACTTTAGTATCTGCTGAGTCTCATGTGTAGCTGCACATTGGTCATCCCTGGAGGAAAAAAAACATTTATGGAAGAAGCAACTGTTTTTACTGTGTTGGCACTGTTACCTTGTGGCAGTGGTCACACAGCTTGTTCCACCACTGTTTGGAATTCACTAGTGACTGGCCCTGGCCTGTATTTAGGGGAAAACAATCACAACAGTGATTCTGTTGTTAAAACACAGTTATCTTGGATTGGCACCTAAATAGGTAAGCTGTGATTTTTGCAAACTTCATTTGTGTTTTAGTGGTTGATTGCTTGTTTTTTTTTATGTTACGGTAGAAACAACTTGACTGTTCTGGATGTGGTCAGTGTAGAAGGCTTTGGAGCTAAAGAATTACTTAAAGTGGGGGGAAGACTACCCGGCGCAGGAGGATCTCTTCGATTCAAGGTGCCAGAAGCTACGCTAATGGACTGCAGACGACGTGAGTAAGAAGAAACAGGTCTCTGATTTTGTAACTGGCTGTGTTATTCCATAGCGGTACAGTTATGGTACAGTAACGTTCAGGAAACAGAACACTGAAATAGGAAAAGCCAAAGAGCTTGGCCATGAGAGATGTAGGTTCTGTTTTCTCAAAACAGTGACAGGATAGTTACAAATTGTAGGAATACACGACTGCAAAACAGTCTGCATTAAAATGTTGTCCACTTCTGAATTTTTATTAGATTGAAAGTAAGAATAGAAATTTATTTATAAACATAAGAAAGTTATTTTTAAGCACTGTAAAATAATTATTCTTTTTTTCCTTTTTTTTCCTTTAAGAACTGAAAGACAGCAAGCAAATTCTATCCATTACGAAGAACTTCAAAGTCGAGAATATTGGGCCTCTTCCTATAACAATTTCATCAATGAAAATAAATGGTTACAGTTGCCAAGGATATGGATTTGAAGTGTTAGACTGTCAGGAATTTTTCCTGGCTCAGAACTCATCACGAGAGATCAGCATTGTGTAAGCACTGACAAATTAACTTAAGTGGAAATTTGAAATAATTGCTTTCAGTAACAGACACTCCAATAGCACACCCGCACACAAAATTTGGTGAGCTCTGAATATAGATTTCATATGCACTTCCCCTTTTCAGTAAGGGTGGTAATAGCAAATCAATAACAGAGTAATGTTTCTTTATATGATTCCTGTTATTTTTAAAAAGCAGCATGCATGCTTTTATCAGTGCATTCTGAAGTAATAAATTACAGTGAAAGAGTTGTCACAATGTAAGAGTAAGATATGTTTTGCCACTGGGTTTTTTTATTGTTATTCTCTGTCTTGTCCCAAGTAGTCTGACCACAATCCAGTCATATTTTCCTAACATAGTCTAAAATTCATTAATTTTGAAATCCTGTTAAACAAAACTCATGACTTAAATGTAATATTAAATTAATATTACTGTATTACAGTAACTACAGTTTCATATACTATAAGTTTCAACTCTACTGATTGGAAAGGCATGTCATACCTTCTGGCAGTCAAAGAGGACGATGGAGCGGGTCAGGAAAATCAGTTTTCTTCTGCTCTCCCTATTTTTCCAGCCTTGTTTGAGACTTAGCTCTAGCACCTGGCCCTGTTTGATATAATACTGCCTGATTGTCTTTGGTTAACATGAGTTGGTCGTGCACCTCCTTGAGAAAAGGAAAACACCTCACAAGTCATAGTAATGAGAGTGTTTTTAAGAGTTACATTTTTTTGTATCAGGGTGGCTTCAGAAAAATGGAATTCAACCCAATAATGAAAAAATAATACCCACTCTGTCTGATTTCCTGACAGATTCACTCCTGACTTTACGTCTTCGTGGGTAATCCGGGAGCTTACACTGGTGACTGCTGCTGATTTGGAGTTCCACTTCACGCTCAACGTGACTCTTCCTCACCATCTGTTACCACTGTGTGCAGATGTGGTGCCTGGACCCAGCTGGGAAGAGTCTTTCTGGAGGCTTACTGTCCTTTTTGTAAGGTAACGCTTTCCACCCATTTGAAACAGACCCACCAGTGAAAAATCAGCAAGTGCTTTTGGATTGTGTGAGATTTTTCCATCGTGATACGGCCTAAATCTCTACTCTATCTGTCTCCTCAGAGTCCTGCCAGCTAGCTGTGACAGCTTAGGTGTGATGCAGTAGCTGGCAATGGAGTTGTCAGGCACTTCTTGCTGCTCCACCTGGTAAACTTTCATGTTAAGGCTGACAGGGAGAAAGGGCTGGGATAACCCCACAGGTATACCCAGTGGAGCTTTCCCTTACTAAGAATATTTATTCCTTCTGCAGTAAAGACGCACATGTAAAATACTAGTATCTGCATGCCATAAACAGAACTGAGCAGTATTCAGAATCTTCAAGTATTTCTGGAAAATGAACATGGATTTTGTGTATAGTTTCAGACAATCAAGTGAGGACCTGCTTTTTTCCTTCCACCTCTTTTCTCCTCTCACTTGTTAAAAAATACTTGTGCTTACTGTTAGCTTTTGGTAGGCACACCACTAAACATGCTACCCAGCTTGTGGTAGCTGACTCATTGCTCAGGTGTAGTAAATGACTCTTAAGAGGACTGTACCTTTGTGCAGCAATTAAGGGTTCTGCCTCTATGCACATTCTTTTTGTCTTTACTAACCTTTCACACTGTGTGGTGTGAAGAATGTTGTGTTTGTCACAAATGACATCCAGTGCTTTCATTACACCAACCCTGAATTCCTACAGTCATTGCTAACAAGCGATGAATGTGAATGTCATAGTGATATGTAGGCCTGTGATGCATACCAAACTGGAGTCCTGATGCACACTGTGGTTCTTGTGCTGTTATTTTGACACTGAAAACAGAGCACAAACGAAGCCACAATAATGACCACATTACATGGTTCTAGATGCAACAGAAGGACACTACAAGGATCTGAAAAATCAGGAAATCCTTGTACTGTTTTCCTGCTGACAAAATGTATGCTGTATGATTGAGAAGGTAGTTTGATGAATTGCAAAGGTTTTCTTTCTAATTTGTTCATGATTGGTGCAGTCAATTCACCAGAGAGAAAGAAAGGCTTTTTTGCAACTTCAGTTTTAGTTCAGAAGTGTGGTGGCTTTTGTAGACATTTCATGCCAGCATTTTCTCTAGAAAAGAAGGAAAGAGTATTAAATATCAAAATAATGATTTAACTATCATAAAGATATTCAGAAGATTGATAGGTATCATGCTGTGATGCTGCCGTTGGGTTATGGTGAGACTTCTAACTGATCTTCCCATCCTTTTTGACTGTATTTTTTTCTTTGTTAGTTTTTCTTTCCTTTGTAAAGCTCCCGGATGAGTTATTTTATTGAAAGAATAGCTAGCAAGAGCTACGAGGAGAAGACAACTGTTACTACTGTTACTTACTTTAATCTGTATTTGGAATTGTCTCGCCTGTGCTGTCTTAGAATTTACTAACAACATATTTGAAAAGTGCTCCTTGTTAGAAGCTTTTTAACTCTCTCACTGAACATTACTGAAAATTGTAGGCCCCGTAACTGTTGTTTTCTTTGGCAGTTTGTCCCTGCTCGGAGTGATTCTGATAGCCTTCCAGCAAGCCCAGTATATTCTAGCAGAGTTCATGAAATCAAGACAGCGGCCAAATCCTAGTTCTTCACCGCAGCAGAACAGCAACTCTGTTGATGTAATCAGCTCTGATTCCTACAAGTAAGAATACTTTTTTCTTCTTTTGAATTGGGGTTGTTTATATGTTTTTTTATTGTGGAGTGATGCTTTTCCTTTGCTTGTGTTTTGGTACTGCTGTGGACAGGTTTAGAGAAGGTAATGGTTCCAGGCAATGTCTTTCAGAGAACTTTTATTGTTGTGGTGTATATTTGTCTCCACAAAAAAGAAATGGAAGAGCTCAGTGTTTTATTAATCTTGTACATTGTCAGTAGTACAGAGGGTTAAAACTGTGTGATGGAGGTAAGGGATACATCATGTACGGCAGCCATGGAAAGAACGGAAAATGCATTGAAGGCCCTCAGATCTGAGCCTCTTGGGTGGTCAGTTGGGAACTTGCTGAAGCACATAAGTGTGTTTGAAGTCTGAGCATGTACTTAAGAGTCTTGCTCAACTCCCACTGATATCAGAATGTGCTTAACTAGTATAATAAAATGAAGACCAAATGCAGTTTCATGTCGTGTGAATATGCCCCCTCTTTCTTGCTGTAGAAAAATATCCTAGAAAACAATCCATGATAGCTTTGCAGATTAAAACAAAACTGAAATGATTTCTTTTTCTCCAGGGGAAGCTGTAAGACATTTATGGATTCCTACAGTTCTTCAGATAAAGGTAAAGGAAAGGGCTTCCTGTCTGTAGGCACTTCTTCCAGCCGGAGTCAGAATGCAGCGAAGAGAAGCCCTGCAACCTACAGCCACTCTCAGAAGAAACACAAATGTTCAGTTTACTACAGTAAGCAGAAACCAAACACAGCAGCTGGCAGTGCCATTGCAACTACTGATGAGAAGCAAAATCAGATTGCGGAGAACCAAATCTCAGCACCAAAAGAGGACATTTGCACTGACGTTGTCAGTGAGAACTGGGTAACTCTAAAATATGCAAGTGGCATAAATGTTAACAAGAATTTAACTCTTCCAGAAAACTTTCTGGGTAAAGAAGAAAGTGCACTGAAAAATACAGTTCTCAATAAAAATACTTCTTCAGAGTGTGATCTGAAGGAAGATCTTCAAACATGTATGTTTCCTAAGGAAACTAACCTTAAAACTTCAGAAAGTCTAGTTGAGCTCAAAGAACAGGAGTTCTGTCCTGTGAAGATGTCCAAGAAACTACCTGAAAGTCACTTGTCCAGAAATTCACCTCAACAACAGCCAGAACTACAAGAAATTTCTAGGAAAAACACTGGTAATTTTTTTTGTTGTTTTTCCCCATTTCTGTCAGTTGGAATTATTGGGTGAAATCTGCTGTTAAGTTCACTGTGATCAGGGTTTTGTCTTTGCATGGGACAAGGAGAGGAGATGTGGTATTTCTTATGTGCTCACTATGACTTATCTGTTTACATTCCTAAGGAAATAGCTTGCATTAAAAGTTACTTCGTAAATCATAGATTTGCCTTGGTTTACAGATTCCAAGCTTGTGCTGTAGCATTCTAATGGTTAAAATAATTGGTGGCATAGATCTGCTTATAAAACTCAAATTGCCCTTGTCAAATATTCAGAAACATCCCAGTTTGCAATTTTCAGGGCCACTGAAAATCTGATGCCTAATTTTTAGGTAGACCAAGCAGGCATGCTCACTACTGGTTATTCAGAACCTAAAATAACAAAAGTTGGCATCAGACTATTGTGAAACTATATTTAGTAGGAGTCTGCAGATCAACAGCTTAGCTGTATTTGTTTGAGTGAATGAGCAAGCCATGGCAGAGGGATTTCAGGCCCTGCTGTAGTATGTAGCTGTTACCCTGGGCCAGTGGCTTCTTGTTGTGCCATTACCTGTTGAGATACAGCGGGTACACGTGTGCAGGCTCAGGTGGAGGCAGGATAACTTCACATGTACTTACCAAGTCCTTTGAATTTCTTCATGTGCTCCTAAACTGCAGTGTGTTGTTCTTTGTGTTGAATTAGGAAATCAGCCTGGGGAGGGGGGAAATCAGTAATTATGTCTTAACTGTAGTTACGTGCACAGGAAAGTAATTTTGAGTACAGGCAGTGGAAATCATGGTTATATATAAACCAGTTGGGAGATATTAGACTGATTTTCATTGAACAAGCTTCCACCTTGAGGGTGTTTCAGAAGTACTGACAGTTACTTGGATTCAGTGGTAAAGCACAACAGGTAATCTGGGGCATCATCTGTTAGCAGTTGTGGTTTTCTGCTGTGTCAGTATTTCTGTACTTCACGACGTTCAGTGGGAGAGATGAAGTCTAAAAAGTACCATGTTGCAATGTTTGTATTTTGATTATAGTTACAGACCTGGTTTTGTGTGAACAGGGAGTCTTCCAAGACCTCAGGAACTTGCATGTTTGTACACTGGAGAGCAACGGAGCATTTTTTAAGCCTCCCTTACCTGCTGTCTGTCTCCCTTGGTGTTTCATTCATGGGGACTCTGTGCCAATCATTGTGACTGCCTGCTCCAGGGAGGAGAGGATGGCTGACTTAGAGCAAAGGTGTTCTAGTTTGCCTGTAGATAGGAAAACACAGAACACGTTTCTCGTGCAGAGCAGCTGAGAGTCGCAGTAGCAGATCACTGTGGATGTATTGCAGGTGTCTGAGATAACTTCACCTCTGATTGGGTCCAAGTTAATTCTGCCCTGTCCAGGATTGGCAGAGTCCAGGCAGAGGACTGTGACTTGATGGCAACACAGCTAGTGGTTGAGACTGGCTTCCTCTCATTTTCTTTACCTTATGGCCTGTGTAACAGAAGAATAATTATTCTTGCTCACAAACTTCCCAAGAAAATTGACATTTTACTGCAGAACCCATCCTAAAGAAAGGATGACTTCCTTTTGTCTTCATAGTGAATGCAGAGGGCAATTCAGAGACCTAAAGTTCCAAATAAAGGCTGCCCTTATTTTGATCTACCCATTTTTCAAAAATCTTCTCCATTCTCTTCCCTAGCAAACTGATGTTCATGTTTAATTGTAGGGAATAGCCAGCAAGTGCCTCTCAGGAATGAAACAGAAAACTGTGAGACCTTAAAAAAGCAGATCAACGTAAAGCCTTCCATGGAGAAAAAGATCAATAAAGGACCTAAGGAAGAGACTCCCTGCTGTGCAAAAGAGGATGTTACTTCTTCTGAGGTTTGTATTGTGATCTTTCTGCTCTTCAAATTTAAAATGATCTTTTTGTTGTTTATGCATGCAGGTACATATGTTTATGTAGGGACTATTATGTTTAGTCACTGGTCTGAACACTGTAAATCAGATGAATGTGGAAATATGTAGACGTGCTGTCTGTCCTAAATCAGTTGCATTTTAATGCTGCTTTATAGAAGGATGAACTGCTTGAGTAAAAATTAAATCAGCCCTCCTATTGTGATACTGACTGTATCACAGCATGAGATACTCTTCGTTATTGTCAGAACCAGCACAAACATACTGGAGTCTAATGGCAGCTGTCAGCCACAGGACTGTTACGGGAACGTACTCTGAGGGGAGATGTCCTAGGTGGGCATATAAGCCTTCATTTCCAGACCTGATCTCCTAATACAGGGCTCTGCATCAGAGGACAGCATTTGAGAATACAGCAGGCAGGTACCTCTTAACAGATTGGGAAGCTGCTCAGAAGGATCATTCTTCACCCCTTGATAAAAACACAGCAGACTGTTGCAGACAGCGTGAAACAGTAGAAGAACTTCATAGAGTAATAAGTAAATCCAAGAACTTGGATTATGTTTGTGTCCTGTCTGCCAGATAGGAATCCCTAAAAAGGTGCAAGGAGGAATTGCTTACCATCCTTGGGGAATGTGTATCAAAAAAGACCAGGTCTTGTCTTGTTTTGGGAACTGTTTTTACAAACTTCCTTCTGATGGTGCTCAGTCTGTTTCTTGCAGGTTTTGTAGGGACTATTATTTGTTGGTGAACTTACCCCATCATTTCCTCAGCTGTAATTCAAATAAATGCCTCCTCCCCACCCCCCAGCTGCTGAGGAAAGGGTGGATTTATTTCTGCTGAACTTGCACACAAACTGGACATAAATCTGGCACATTATTTTGTTTGGTTTTAGCACATTGGGAATTTTATTCATGGCTTTCCTTTTTTTCCCCCTCTGTTTTTTAATTTCCCTGGAAGTTACAGCTACGTGCTGTGAGGGGGGGAATGCTAACATGGGGAATTCAAAAATTTCTGTATCATCTGTTGATGTCTTGAAGGACAAAGTCTTGGAAAGGCTGGTCACACTGATACTGCTGGAAAGAGGATGTGCTGTGGAGAGGCACTAAATCATGAAGTAACTATGCATTTGGGTCAGGTTGTTTTGTCCAGAGAAGTTTAACTGGAAAAATTCAGTGGTGTTCATTTACTGAGTTAACTTCTTTTTATAATGTATATATTGTCTCAGCTCATATTTTTACCTTTAGCAAGAAGATGCATACAGGAAGAAGAAACCTCAGGAGAAGAAGGAAGGAAATGTACCAAACATGAATTGGAATAGAAATAGAACATCTAGGAAAAATAAGAAGAAGAACATTAATATATCTGCGAGGTATGTATTGCTTTGCTAAATCATGAAGAAATCCAGAGTTGCTGTACTGTTTCCTCAGGTTTTGCATAGTACATTGCACAGGATAGCTTTATCTGTTAAAATAAACATACTTTGATCCTGGTCTTAGCTTTTATATTTAAGAATGTGCAGTACTGAGCATCACCAGGGGAAAAAAAATAATCCATTTGTAAATCTGTGTGTGTACAGACACACCCTGGTTCCACATAGCAGTGGTCCATCTTCCTTATAGTTTGGAATTCGCTGTCTCTGAAGTTTGGGTAGTTAGCTTCCTTTCCATTGGGTCTTGTGTGGGTAAAATCACTCTTCAGTGAAAAAAGGAAAATAAAATAGCTGAAATGATTCCACCTTCAGGAGAATCATCTGGTGTCTTGAGTAACTGAGGAAACGTTGTCATCTAGTAGTTTTGAAAGAGGAAGAGAAATATGTAGAAAAGAGGCTTGTGTTTTTGCCTTAATGATTAAAAAGATGAAAGCATCACTAGGCTCAAAAGTACTGAGAGCACCTTGGCAAATCAGGGTTGTGGTGGTTTTTTCCCTGAGGTTTGTTTAAATGCATTTCTAAAGTCAGCTGTAAACTACTCTTAATTACTTAAAAAATTTTAGTTATTTGGATTGATAAAAAATAGTTATAATTGATTTAAAAAGTTATAAATTGCTGCTAAAGTAGAAACACTTATGAGGAGAAAATCCTCTTCCTTCCCTCCCCCAGCCCTTTCAATTAAGGTCATGATCTTACAAATCCTTCACAGACTTAATTTTTATTGCAAGTGGGCCTGTTGAGGTCAGTGGACTTAAGAAGGAGATTGAAAATCCAAATGGGCTGCTACAGCTCATTATAAACAAATTACTATTCATCGTGTGGGAAGCACATGCATAAATCCTTGCAGGATGTACACCTTTGTAGGTAAGAAGGATTAAAAAAAGGAAGCAAAATACTGAAATTTGGTGTCTGTTCATTGAACTGATTCAGCAGTTGCTCCTTTCTGTCTTAAGACATAACCATTTCCTTCCTGTAAAAACTTGACAGCTGGTTTTTATTCTTTTTCCCTTAATGCTCTCTGATTATGATATTGGATCCACATATTCCAATTTTACTAGCAAAACCTGAAGATTACTTCAGATGATTGTTTTTATTCTTGTTGCAGTTACGCCAGTGAAACAGACGTAGGGCACATTTTCCTCTGTATCTAGACCTTTGTGTGGTGCTAGGCTGTGCATATCACTGTAACATCTGATGGCTGCCTGCAAGCGCACTGGAGAGGGGAGTTAACATACACATGTTGTTTTGCTTCTTCCCCTGAGAAGGAGGTGTCCATGTCATAGGATATTGCATTTTAGGAAAGGGTTTTTTTTTAAATTTCTGTAAATGTGGGGAATAAGACTCCTAAAGCTATTCCTTGCTCCCTGTCCTGCCTTTAACATGAGTTGAAGTGTTCAGTGCCTGAAAAGGAATGTTGCAGCTGAAATGTAAAATGCAAACTGTGTTTCTTTGGGTGTGGTTGTGTTAGGGTCCCGGAGCAGAGTGAGCTGAAGCACATGTGTGGTGAATTCGAAAGGCCGGATCTGAGAGCGAATATTGGGATAAGAGCCTGGTGTCCTCAGGGTAACGGGGAAAATTGTAAAGCAGACCAGAAAGCTGGGAGCTTGTCTATACAAGGAGAAACAGGTATGCAGTCTTACTTGTCTGAAACGGGGGAAGAAAGCTAATGGAGATTTTGTGGCAGTAGAGATGCTTTCTGTCCTTGAGAGACGTGTGCTTCTCTCCCTTTGGAGCCCTGATGCAGTGACAGCAGGACGGGCAGGATGCAGTGCCTGCAGTAATACCTGCTCTCTGCTGAAGGGCTCCACGTGCTGTTTCCATGGTGTGGGTAGGTGGCGCAACTCAGAAGATTAATCGGTCTGAAGGCATAGTCCATCAGTCCTGGGTGAGGGACTGACAGTCTCCTTGCGAGTTTGAATTAAAGCTGGTACCAAGTGAAGCGGCCGTACCGCCAAGGCTGCCTTTACAATAGGCAGGTTATTTTTGGAAACCACCACTGGCTTTGGTACCTGCTTCTTGCCTTTCTGTCAGGATTTTAGTCAGCTTTTAGCCTGGCTTTTTAGGAGGGCTGAAGAAGGCATCAGTGTTTACATGATTGTCCTTTACCTGTATGATGAATTAATGAGTAAAGAGAATCGATCAGTTATGAATTAATTTGTCATTGTTATCCTGAATGTAGGAACATACATACTGAAATGTTTCCTGTTTAAAATACTAACTGTGTGTTTCAAAGAACAGTACAGGCTTCCTATTTCAAACCATTGCCTCTAACTGCACTGTACCCTGGCTTGCATTCGTTGCACCGGGGATGTTGTGTAGGTCATAAGCTCCACATTTTAGGGACTGATATGTTTTATTTTGAGGCTGTCAGTGCATGCTGTTTTCTGCCCTATTGCCAAGAAATTCAGTGAACCCATGTAAATTCATGCTTCAGATTACTTTTGACAGAATCTTCAGCTGAAGGACTTTGTGTTGTTTTGGTTTTGCAACTTCAGAAAGCTTTTATCAACGGTCCAAAAAGAAGTGTTTGGAGAAGTTTTGTTCTGATTCAAGCTCAGATTGTGGAAGTTCATCGGGAAGCGTTCGTGCCAGTCGTGGGAGCTGGGGTAGCTGGAGCAGTACCAGCAGCTCAGATGGAGACAAAAAGCCCATGATTACCACCAGGCATTTTCTTCCATCCAGTAAGTCCTGCAGGTATCACCCCTGCACCACAGCGAGCGGTACTTGAAGCATAAGTAGTCAGGAGACCGGAGCCACTTGGCTATATGAGAAATTGGAACTGTGTTCATTAGTGCAGTATTTGAAGTCCTGAAGATCATTAAAATAGTTCTAAGTCTAAAGCCTGTCACCACCATCACTGTCCAAAGTGATACAGCACTAGTAGTAAATTTTAAAGGAAGTGCACAAGCGACACATGATAAAGAAGCATTTTATGCAAAAGAACTAATCTGGTCCAACAGAAATTTCTTCAGAAGCAGCTTCATAAGAACAAGCATTGAGTACATGAAAAACATTGGTTTAAATATGCATGTACTTAAAGTGTGTGCTTGTATGTGTCTAAAACTATATCAGTAGATACAGTGTGCAGTGTATCTGAACCAGCTAATAGATAGCTGTGTGCACATGTGACTTTTCTGTTTGTTCAAATTGTAATGTTTCTTTAAAAAAAAAAGTTATTTCAAATTAACAATTAATTTAGTAGTAACAAGTTACCTCTCTGTCAAGGGTGTGGTAATCACTTAAGTCATAAAATAGACTGAAGACGGTGTGGAAGTAGGTAGCATGCTTTGGAAAAATAAATGTGGCTAATGATACTGTAGGCTGAGAGGAAAAGTTGGTTAACGTGATCGATGAGTCTGTGTGTATGTATTTTCTGTGCATACTTCTTTTTTAAGATCTCTGATTTTCACAGTCATTCTTTTCTTTAGGAGAGAATATTTCACAAAATGATTTTCCATCTGAAACTCCTATCACTTTAAATCTGTCTCATAACATCTGCAATACCAGGTAAAAAATTTGAATCTATGCCTGTAAGACATTAAAGAAACACCACCAACTTGAAATCTTGTCTCATCTGAAAAAATTATACCTGCCCGTTGTCTTGGCATTTTCTGTCATCATCTAACTGCACTTTCTAATTGGAAGAAAAAGAATCTTTGGTAGGTGAAAAGATATATACAAAATGGATTATTCTGGGGAAGTATGATAAATGCTTCCAAATGTAAAATAAAACAAGGCAAAAAGGCAGTTGTTCATCCCCTTTCGTTTCTTCCAGATTTTGCAATTTACTACATTTCCATTAGTACTTAGTTATATTATAGTAATAATTTTATTTTTTAAAAAAAGTGGGAACAAGACTTCAAGTTGATGTTATTCTTTTAATGGGAATAATGTTCTCCTAGGATATACAGCATGAAAATTGATTCTCCCCTCCCCCACATTCCTTTCTACTTCTTTACTGTAGTAAAGATAGCATCTACAATTTTTATTACTACGAGTCCTCACTTCACTTCTCAGTCATGACTCTGTTTTCACTAGCAGAAATAATTTAATCCTTTTCCTCTGGGATTCTGGTGCTTGAAAATGTTCCCTTTCCACTCATGTTGACTTCTTCCTTTGATGGGCTTTGACAAATATGAGACCGATGTTCACGTGTGCCTATGTGTCTTTGTGCACACAAAAGTAAACCTGCCTGAAAGTTGTTGGGAGCATTGAGACATTATGAGAGAACCTACTCATCTTTGTGGACTGTAGCTTGTTTGCCAATTTTAGAGAAGAGCTGTTGAATTAATTTGCAGTACGTTGGTACTTGGATAATAAAAGTGAGGGAATTAAGATGCATTGATTTTATGAATTTGGCTAGTGTAATAAATAGCTGGCTTTCGTTTGGGGAAAAAAAGCTGTTAAAAATTGCACAAAGTTAATTCATATTAAGAAAAACCAGGAATGAAAATGGAAACACAATAGCAACCATTAGAATGCTTTTTAATCACTGTATTTTCCTTTTATATACTTAGGTTATGAAACATAACAGTGCTTAGACTTAAGAATTTAAATTTTCTTTTCACTCAGCAGAGACATGAACAGCATCCCTCAGTATCCTGAAACCTTATGTCCCAATTTCACTGACATAGCTGCAGATCCTGACAAAAATAAAGGTCAGTGACTTTATTAACAATCAAACCTTTTTGTACACTTTGTCAAGCAGTTTCAGTGATGCTGCTAATAACTTGCATACACTAACTTGATAGACATCTTGTTATTAGAATTTGAGTGACTTGTAAATACATGAAGAGCAAAGTTAGCAAACTGAAGCTTATAACTTCGACCTTGCTGCATCTCCTCTCTGTGAGGACAGCATTTTGCTTTCAACTCATGTTTTAGGTATTCTGCTTTTTCATCCTTCTGCTTTGCACAGATTTATGTACAAAAATAATGCAATGGGGAGATCAAGAGCATGAGTTGCTGTGTTAAAATTAAGTTCAACATCAAATCAGATATAACCATTTTACCTTCTAAATGTCTAGAGTCAGGACTTGCTGTCTTTGAAAGCTGAATGAGGTTGAGTTGGGTTGTTAAAACTTCTTGCGTTTTCATTGTTTGCACATCAAAGGAAAGTGATACCAATTTGTTGAGTGGGATTCATAAAAGGGACAGGCTACATGGTGAGGTGGAGTTTGAAATCTGATTAGGACACATTCTTTGAGCAGCAGAACTGTCCCTCATGACTGTCCCTTCTGCTGTAGGTTTAACTTGTGTCTAGTAGAATACAAACACTGATTAAGTTTTTTCCACAGTAGCAGTGTTTGTAATACGTCTTCTGAAATAATGAAGCAGATCTAACTTTGCAACCCTTGTCTTGCAGAGACTGCTAATCTGTTTTACTTTTTCTAACCTTTCTCCAGCTCCCTGTTCTCACAGAGCTGATAAAAAGCAAGTGTCTGTGGGCAGTCAGGGCACTCAGTCTGTAAAGAGCAGCACAAGGAGTACCTGCCCAAGGACTAAATACAGCTGTAACAAGTTAATCTATTGTTTGGTCGTGGGCAGCTCTGGTCTGTTAAAAACCCATCCCTAATTCCACTGCATTTGTGTAGCCAGACTTGAGAGATGGGTACTGACTGTTGGTGAGGGAGACATGCCACTGCCATCCACCCTGCTGTGAGGAAAGGAAGGGTGCCACCTCAGTAATGGTGGCTGATGACCTAAGGATTCTCTGGTTTTTTTTTTTTTTTTTACAAATGGAAATTTTGAGATTTGTTGTAAGATGGACATTCATTATGAAGAAAATAAATTCCTTAGTAACTCTGGACTTCAGCGTACAGTCCTTACTGTGGATCTGAGAATGAAGTGTCATTGTGATATTCAGAGTCTGTGAAGCCTCCTTCCTGTTGTTCTGCATTTCATTCCTTTTCCCTCTTTAGGTCTTTACCCAACAGGAGACATGTGGCCTGCCCAGCCAGTCTGCCTGACAAACAGTTTAAACTACAACCTTGAGAATAATATACCGTGCATGATCCAAGAAACCCCCTCTGTCCACAACAGGCAAGTTGATGCTTTATGTAAAAAGCAGGGGTAACACTTTGTTCAGATTTTTGTGATACAGGTGACTGCTCTTTGAGCTTAGCTTACAGTCTTTGTAAGGCAGGAGATAGTTACTTTCTTCTTGCTGCTTCAATCTCAGTTCTAGCTGCTTATGCTCTTCTGTTGGTACATCATGATTACTTTTGCTAAGACAGATTCACTGGTGGATTCACTGGTGGATTCCTGCTCACGTGTGGATATTCTTGCAAATTAAATACTTTTTGGGAAATTTTAAACTTCTGCTGCTGCTTTTGTGTGGCCAGGCAGAGGGCCTGGCTTTTAGGTTTGTTTTCCTCTTGCAAAATGTATAGCTTCTGTATATCATGGGGTGCATTATGCAGTGTGAAGTCATGTTAAATGGCATGAACAGATGCTGTTAAAGGCAAAAAGTTAAGTACAAAGGTAGTATAAGGATAAAAGTTGGTCTGTTTGAGGCTCTGTGTAGAATTTGGGTTGATCTTCCTGTACTAATAAACTTTAGATAACTCTGGTACTTCAGACTCTCCATGCTGCTAATGAAAGATGCACTACAAACTAAAAGGAGTACTCTGCCACCACATAGCAGTGAAATGCAGCCAGTTTTTCAGGTTGTGACCTGTCATCTGAAATGACAGAGTGGTAATGCAGAAACCCCCAAGCTATGGTCTTGTGATCCCAGCCAGCCTGCTAACCTCATTCTCACTGTCGTGTCAGCAGACCGCAGCCCTGATGGTTGGGAGCAGCAGCCAGCGGGCTGTGTCCGACCCTTGAGTCAGAGAAAATACAGTCATTTGTGGCAGATTCTGTATTATGCTGTTTGCTTTCATATGCCCATCTCAATTTTGACTTCAAATGCAAAAAAACTATGTAATGACTTACTCGTATGTAGCAGTGGTAACTTGGGATGGCTTCTTGCCTGAATGGCAACTGAATGAGCACGACTTGACATGAAATCCTTTTATCTGCCTACCTTGTCCAGCCTGGGTCCAGACTTTGGAATTTTTCAAGCTTGCTGCATAGCAGGGCTTGTTTCACTTCTGATGCATCTTTAAGAATTACTTGTGAACAGTCTTCTTGAAATTTCAAAGTTATTTTAATTAAAGCAAATCTAATCCCTACAAATTAATTCATAGTTTAGAAAACATATTAACAGGACTTTAGCACATGTGGTAGGGAAACTAGAAATCCCCATTTTAATTGCTGCTCCTAAGCATTCAAATGCATTTTCTTCTATTTCAAATTACATTATTTCACTTAATATCTGCAATTCCCGTGGTAGTGGGGAAGAAGTACAGTTATTTTCTTTTACAAAGGAAGAAGTTGCCCAGTTAAGTGTTGCAGCACTCAGGTAACTATCATTACAGGTTATTCATACTTCCAGAAGAAAAAGAGCTCAGTGGGGGAAGTGCTGTGATTGCATAGTGGCACAGAGTAGATACTGACAGAATTGGCAAGCGGAATGTGAAAAGACTGATCATCAGCTACAAGTGATTTGAATCCAAGGGCTTTATATTAATTAACTATTTCTGAATCATTTCAGAAGTTCTGCAAATTGTTTCTGATGGGGTTTTTGTTTTGTTTTTTTTTCTTGTTTGGACAGCTTCATTGACTGGAGTGCAGCTTGCGACAGCCAGTTTTCCAACGTGTATTGTCCAGTAGAGATGAATGAATATAGTGCTTTCCCAGAAGGTAAGATGAAGTAAAGCTTTTGAATTATCACTGAGCATGAGTTGTGGGGAGTTTCTCTCTCACCTTTTGTTACAACCAGAGGTCTGTGCTTGTCTGTAAACATCTGGGCATTTGTTGCTTAAGTGGACTTTATGGTTTTCAGCTGATTGGATACTCTGCAGTAATAAACAATGTTTGCATGTGATGGATGAGAAGACTGGTCTTTGTGTAGAGTTACTAAGCCTGAAAAAACAGTATACAGGACTCTGTCTGAGAGGGAATAGAAATGCTCGTGACCACAGTATTACACAAATCTTTTTGCACAATTTTCTTTGTTTCCCCTCTGGCAGGCTTCTGCCTTCCAGTGTGTGAAACAGAAGGCCTCTTGTGACCAATTACCTTTCCAGGATAGCGTTTCTTGGCTTGGGAAGCACACTGGCAGCAACCTAGAATTCTTTAGCATTACCTAAGCAATAATTAAAGGTCAGGATACAGTATCACAGGCAGCACAGTGATCCCTTGGGTGCTTAGAGCCGAGGCATGTTGGCAGTGTAGCCTGGGTAGGCTCTGCCATGCACGTTCTGT
Organism: Laterallus jamaicensis coturniculus; assembly: GCA_022605575.1. Lineage (NCBI taxonomy): Eukaryota > Metazoa > Chordata > Aves > Gruiformes > Rallidae > Laterallus > Laterallus jamaicensis. The sequence continues at coordinate 32,231,605 of JAKCOX010000005.1, forward strand.
GGCTAATAAAGACTCTGTTCTCCAGTAGAGAGACTGCCAATTCTTTATCCCGTCCTCCTGATAGCAATTTGTTAGTGAGTCTCTAATACAGAGTGGTAGTCTTGTTAAGAGAAATTGTTACGCTTTGCTGCTCCGCTGCCCTGAAGGTGACTGAAGTCAGTGAAGGCTTAAGTTGGTTCCAGCCTGACTCACTCCTAGAAGACACAATGTTCCTCCACAAAAATATCAGTAGTGTTTATGTTACAAAAGCCTTATTTTGTCTTTAAACTGTAGAAAACATGAACTACCCCAGTGGCTTCCCAGGTACTGCAGCGGTGCAGAATACAGCCTTCATTGACCAGAACTGTCCTTCCACCTGGAATGCCCCTCCCAACATGCCACCTACCTGGGAGCCCACCAGTTATGTCAGCTCCACAGTGAGTATTGTCACTGCACAGCACTGCCTTCATGTGCTTCTTCAAAGCCTTCCCAGCGTATTCCTGTCTTTCCCCTAACTGTTGCTTGTATGTTCTTCATGAGTCCTTTCAGAAGTATGTATTTGATACTGGCATTGGTAGCATGGCTTCTTTTGTTACTGGGCCTCGTCTCTGGCATTTTCATACGGATCCTTTTGCCTGAAAATTGACTAAAGCCTTCTCTTTACATACGGAAAAACGTTTTGGACTTAGCGTAGTCTTCTGAGACTTTTCCCTATCAAAATCAACCTTTCCAGATGAGGGTGAAACACAGAAAGTGCTGACAGCAAAACCCAAAGAGATTTGGAACTTGTAGAGCTGAATGGACAGCTGCTCTCAATGACTTTGACAGGGTTTTTTTGCTAGGAAATCCATGTGATTTAAGCTGGATTTGTGCAGATTTCTGAATGCTGACTTTGACGTGATATGCTCTAGATACTCATGCATATGTCATCCTATAGTGCAATGTAGTGACTTCAGTTCAAGGTGGTCTTTAATTGTAACTACCTTCTCTTCTGCTCATATTTTTAAAATCTTTTTTTTAGAATTATATTTTTTATTTACACTAGGTTTACTCTGAATAACAACTAAACAAAGGCAGAAATATTTTCAACAGCAAAAGTGAAAATTCTGCTGTGTTAAAAAGTGGCAAAACTGGTAGAAGGCTGTTTCCTAAAATAAATGTGACTTTATTTCATATTTTATTCATGAATGCCAGGAAACACAGAACGTAGAGATTGGAAAATACATTAGATAATTCAGTGCATTTCCCTGGCGAGCTTTTCCCCACAATACATTTCAGTGTTTCATTCCGTTTTAAAAGTCCCAGGACTTCCATGACCTTCTCAGAGAGACTTCCTCACAGACTAACACATCTTGCCCTCCAGGAGGTTCTTTATAAGCTTTCGAAATTTTCAAACTGAATTCCCTAGCTCCCAATTACAGCCTCTTTTCCATACTGAATATCCCTCTCTGCTCCCAGCGTGCAGAGTCTTTCAGTACTGGCACAGATACTTCAGCCTTTTTCTTGTCATTTCTTAGGTGTCCTCTTTTTACTCTCAAAACATGCATGGTGTTCTTCATGTGCCTTCCTTTCTCCCATATTCTTCCTAACAGCCTGACCAGAGCCAAATAGTGTGTTCCTGTCACCGTAACATCGATCCCGTGCAGGGAGGAGCTCATATGGCTTCATTTAGCACAGTGCCTTGTGCACACACAGTAAGGCTGCTATACTGCTTTCAGCAGCCATAGTGCTTTCTAAGCTCATGTGCAATTTTCTGCTTGTGTGTTTCCCAAGTTCTCTGCATAAATGCTGTTTCCTCCCAGTTAGTACTACATTTCCACGTTTTCTTTGGCAAATGTTCCATTTGGTGGTTTCCCATAATAATTTTGTCTTGCCCTACAGCCCTACCTCTCAAGCACCCGAAGCTTGTCTCCAATGTCTGGACTTTTTGGTTCCATCTGGGCACCTCAGAGTGATGTTTATGAAAGCTGCTGCCCCGTCAGTGCCACGACCCAGCACTCGACCCACGTGGAGAACCAGGCAGTTATGTGTAAGCAGGAGTACTATCCCAGGTTCAACCCCTTTCGTACCTACGTGAACTTGGACATATGGACTACAGCAGCCAATCGAAATGCAAATTTCCCACTTCCGAGGGACTCGGGTTACTGTGGAAACGTGTGAAAGGAATTTGATTTAAAAATGTGAATAAAGATGCTTGCAATTTTGATTACTAGAGTAAGCTGGTTGTTGAATAGATTACAATGTTGGTGGATATTTTGGCACTTTTATATTGAAAATAAATTTTTTTTACTGAAGTCTGAGCATTCAGTGCATTTTGAAAAGCAAAGCACATTCAGGTTGCTGTCATTGTTCACCTGGCTATCAATTTAAATTTTTTTTCTAGAATAGGAACAGTATCAGGCTATTAAAAGCCTCCCTGAACCTGTACTGCACGTGTTTCTTCTGGAGTTTACAATCTGTGGTACAAACCAGGAGCAGTTTAGCATTTTTTAGGTACAGACTTACACCCACGAGTCATCATGCCTGGACCAAACAGCAGCAACACTGGGGACCTACCTGGTGATGCAGATCAGAGGTTTCCCGAGTGGTGCCACTTCTGCTGCTGCTGTTTGTGGGTGTAAATGTCTTGCAGTAGGACATTATTTCTTGTGCAGTGTGGGTGAGTGGGCATTTCTTCCCGGAACTTTTCTTGCGAGTGGATCCTGACATGATGTGGTTTTCATGGCCTTCATGTTACAGTAGCATTTTCAGTGCTTTTAGTTGCCCTTGTTGAAAATGCCACTGCCTGAGCTGGAACAGGTATTTCTGAGAGCTGAGTTCACACCACCCTCCAGACAGAACAGCATTGTGTTTGCTTGTGTACATGACTGAAAGGAGGGGAAGGCATCCTTTAGATTCAGAGGTGGCCTCAGCATGAGGACTTACTCAGCCTGGAGAGTGTGAAGGGGGATCCAGCAGCAGCCTTCTACAGCCACTTGAAAGAGAGACACAATGATGGCAGAAGCAAAGCCTGCGTGGTGGCTGCAGGAGTCATGGCAGATGGCAGCGGTCACAGGGTGCCACAGGGGAGGTGCAGGCTGTGCAGGAAGAGTGACCTCGCTGGGAGGGTGGTGCTGCTGGAGAACCGGGTTGTCCAAGGGGGGACAGATCTGCTTGGAGACGTTGGTGAGGTGGCTGGAGGAAGCCATGCATGACCTGCTGTGCTGGTGGTGGCGGCCTTGCCTCCTTGTGGGAGGTTGGGCTAGAGGACCACCAGCACCAGTCACCATTTTGAGGATTCTGTGAACTTCAGACAGGTCCTTACTTTGTTGCTACTTCCATTGTTTTCCTTTTGCCCTTTGAACGCAGGCTGACTGGAAGACAAGAAGTCTATTTGACAAGGAGATGTTGGGGCTTTTGCGTTCTTTTTATTCAAAGGCAGAGCAGAGAAGGCACTGCGAAACAGCTGAATGACAGCCAGCGTGCAAGGCTGCTCAGCAGTCTGAGCTCCCAGGCCTAAATTATGGCCCTGCTGGTCTCGGCCTGTTGCTGAGCTATCAGACCAACTCCTCTGACTTGCTGGTTTCAGCCAGAAGTGCCATCCCAGCTCTCCAAATGTCTCACCAGAAACAGCATGCTTCCACAAAGAGTTTGTTTCAGTAAGTCGGTGGTTCCTGCACAGAAGACTTTGTTGACCCTGTGCTTGCTTTCCTGTGCCTTTGAATTAGCTCAGGAGGAGGCAGTGACTGGGTGGGATCCTCAAAAGCTACTGGATTTGCCCACTTCAACTGCTCCTGCAGAAGGTGCTCTGGAGCCCCACCTTTGGTTTCAATGTCATAAAAATGGGATTGTTACTGAATGCTTTGTTTAATGGCTTGATCAGGAAAGAGTGCCCGGAGTCTTTTCCATGATGCTAGGCAAGAATCTGTTGGTGCAAGTTTACTCATAATAGCTTGTAATTCTGAAGAGAAGTTCACATGTTCATATGAACTTTGGTGCTTATCAGTAGTGAGGCATGAGAAGTGGTCATAGCCACTGACATGCTTTCTGTGCACCTCTTACCTATGACAGGAGTCTTCAGGAGGAATAGGGAGTACAGATTTTAGGGGGGGAAAAAAGTTATAATTTGGTTTGAAATACAATGCAGTTCTTTATTCCCTGGATAAAGTGTGTTGCTTGCTGTATAGCATGTTCATTGAATTTTGGACATGTAGAGGCTGAGGAGAGAAGAGTGGATGTGCAAAGCTGTGCTTTGCTTACTTGGCTCATTCTTGTTAATTCTGTTAACTGGTTTTAGGAGGTCTGTGCTTACCATGCACTGACTGAAGCTTTTCCTCAGGTCCCAATGTAAGGAGATGCTTTTCTTCTCTCTGTAACAAACTGTGACAACAAAACCCTTCAGAGTTCTGCTCAGCACCGGGTCCCTGTTACGAGTAATGGGTATGTTCCAGAGAGAGTAAAACAATGCAAAAGAGAAAAAAACCTGTGCAATAAACCAAGAAAAGACACTGAAGAGCTCAGGGAGAGCACAAAAAATTAGAAATGTTTGGAAAAGAAGACCTCTGCAAAAAAGCTGGTCAGAGTTGTTCAAGTGCCAGCAAAAGACAAGGGAAAAAGAAGCCACAAACAACTCGAGAAATATTGCTAAGAAAGAAAACAATCATTCTTTTTAATCAATCCAGAACAGATCAAGAAGTAATTCCCCTGGGAGCTGTGTAGTTACATGAAATACTTTGCCTAATACTCTTTGTAACAATAACTAAGGAATGTAACAAGCTCATTAAGGTTACCAGGAATAATTGCTGCCATCAGGAGACAGCTGTAGCTTAATTAGCAATCCACCCGATGTGAGTGGATTTGGGCTCAGTTAAAAATCATTCCTCCTCCTACAGTAAAGAAGATAAGTAATTCCACTACAAAGTTACTGCCGTTCTACTAGAGTGGAAGTCACGAGTTTGCTCTAAGGACCTGAGTTTGCACTGTCATGAGCAAGATCATTTCTGATTTCTTGCCCTGTGCCAGGAATTCCTTATAGCAGGACCCAGAGCATCACTGATCTCTCTGAAACTGGGACTGTTGTTTTGAGAAACTTCAGCAAAAGAAGTTCTAGGTCAACGCAAGAAATATGTAAGATTGCAAAGGGAAACCCAAAAGTACTTGTATAAGATGAATATGCACAGCTCCCTAGTACAGCTGGTGATGGGGGGTGGGGAGCTGGGCAAGGAATCATGGGCAGTTCCAAATGTTCAGTGTTGATTTCTATCCTGGTGCAAATGCTATATAAACAGGACATGCAATGACACGCAGTGTTTGCTAAGACGTGGGAGAAGCAACACCCTCCCTGCTCCCAGTGGCTTTGGGGCTGCTTAAACATGCACTGGGAACTGGGGATGCCAAGCTGTTGCTGTCCTTGGGCCTGACACACAAGCTCATCCAGAACTTCCATCCTGGAGCCAGGGGATATCCCTGGCACACTTCAGGAAAGTTTATAGGTACTGCAAGAGACAGTGGACAAAGCCATCATGTACTGCAGGTGTGTTCAGACCCCCCAGCCTTGCCAGGCTGCCGTGAGCAACTCACAGCGATCCACTAGCAGCAATAAGCTGGAGAGCACAAGGGAGGAGGAACATCCAACACAGCTTCTCAGAAGGAGAGGGCAGTGCTCTGCTGGGACCCTGTGTCTGGGTAAGTGAGGCTGGTGCAGCCTTCAGCTGCTGCAGGGAGGGATCTGGACTGCCCAGCAGCCTGGTTGGTGCCAGTCCAGCCTGGGGGCTGGGTTTGAACTGCTCCAGATCAAGGTGCAGATAGCACATGGCTGACAGTCCAAGCCTCTGAAGGCAGGCTGGCCTGGGGAGTGTGGTGGGTGTTTGCTGTCGTGACTTTGTCAGCACAGTGTTGGTAACTGGCGGGTCTGTCCTGCAGCTTCTGCGGCTGAGTCTGGGCATGCAGGGCTGCAGCTGCACCAAGGAGCAACGTCCAGCAAACACTCCTCAGAAACGAACCTGAAAGCATGGCTCAGAGGTCTGATTGCCAGAGGGCAATGAGCTCATAGAGAGAGCTGTCACCTGTCTTAATCTGCTGAAGAGGGCGGAAGGGAGAAAGGGGAGGCGCTCACCACCTGCGTTGGGGCTGACTGACTTCCCCCTGCCTCGGGAGAAGCCCCTGGCTTCCTGGGGAGTTGAGGCCTCGGCAGCACCGCAGGTTCCCACAGAGCCAGTGCTGCCATCCTGTCAGGTGAGCTCTTGGCTGGTCTTTGCCGTGTAGGTTGGGCATTGCTTTCCAACATTTCCCTTCCAGCTTCAGGGAACACCTGTTGTTTATTTTTCTTGGTCACCGAGTCACCTCCAAATACTTTTGTCCTCTTGGTATACTTGCTTCACTGTCAGTGATTTGTGGAAAAGGTGCATGGCAGCTCCTCCCTGTTGGTTTAGTTGTATGTTGGACTCCCCTGTGCCATCCCATTGTTTGTTGTGCTTGCTTCTGTGGGGGGAATGGCTCGGGGCAGGACTTTCTGTCTTCTCTTCTGTGGGGCTGTTTCAGTGGGCTGAGGGTCACCGCCTCCCAAGACCGCGGTACAGCTGCAGCCATGCCGTCCCAAGTGGCAATGCAGCACTCACCCTGCCTTTATGGCAGGCGGGAGAAGGGCAGAGGTAGGGATCCCAGCTGGAGGAGGAGACCCTTGGCATTGTTTGGGGTGGTTGCCCAGTCTTGCACTGGAGGAGGCTCTGCTGGGTGAAACCCAGTCATCCTCCCACTGCACAAGCAGGGGGACATGGAGGAGCAGGAGGCAGTGGGCAAGCTGTGCTCAGCCCCACTGTGGGTGAGGAACGCGCAGAGCAGGGACAGGATGTATTGTCCCAGCCCTGCAAGGCAGTGTTGCAACTGAGTTGCTGGGATCTTGCATCCGCCTCGGCAGCTCATCCTAACGTAGGGACACGGGCGCCCCCCCCACTGTTGAAAGCCGAGTGATCCTGCTTCCTCCCTCCGTCTCTGGGAAGGGTTTCCCTGCAAAGGTTGTCTGTCCGTGCCTCCCTGACAAAAATGCCTCCTTTGTCACTGCGGGCTGTGCTCCCCGCGGCTCGCTGTCTGTGACCTCTGCTGTATTTCATTTCTTGCTGCTTGCTTGCAGCAGCAGCAGCAACGCCAACTGCAACACCTTTTCTAGCTCTGGGGTTGATCTGAATGGCAACTGTTCCTGGCCACTCCCCCTGTATCTGCATGGGAGCTGGTCCCTGAGCTGTTGGAGCTTTAAGCAGCTTTGTTCAGAGGTGGTGGTGGTGGTTTGGTGTTATCATGCGACCCCACGCACCTCCCTGGCGTTGTTGCTTGGAGGCTGCCAGCAACCTGCGCGAGCAGAGACCATGCTGGCCTGGAACAGGGGCCCTCCCCAGTGTATGATCGGGTGCCAGATGAGCTGCTCTAGCTGGTGTGGACGAGCTTCTCATCTAGCATAAACCAGCTATTTAATCATTGTCAGCTAAGCTACCAGCAGCCAGGCTTGGCTTGCAACTGAGTGCGTACATACACGTCTCTTGGAAGGAGCACGTTGCCTCCCCGAGTGACTAAAAAGTCCCTGTCCTCTTTGGTAAACCCAACTGCCATGCAGTGACTTCAGGCTGGTGGTGGTCCATACCATGTCCATCCCCACCACACTCTGGGGTATTGCTGCCACAGCTGTGGGGTGATTGGCTCTGCCAGACCTCATTTCTCCAGCCGTACTGGTGAAAACGCTTGGCTTGCTGGGACCCCCTTGTTTGGTTTTAATTTCGACTCAGTGTACATTTTGTGAAGGGAAAGTAATGCTTTCGCACGTCTTCGTTAACACAGCTGTGGGGGAAGCCTGCACGCCCAACCCGCTCCAGCTCCCAGACACAGCGACATGGCGGGCAGGTCTCCTTTGCCGGGGTGGGGCCCAGCGGGTGCTGTGATGTGAGGCTGACTTGAAACTAGAAATAACCTTCTCACACAACTCTGAGGTGCTACAGCGAAATGCTTGGTCATCAACACCATACAAAGACGTGCTATGATTGCTGGTTTTGATTTAGGGAAAGAAATGTTTCATTTTATTCACTCTACGTGGCCTTGCTAGATGAAAGGTGTTCTGTAGTGCGGGGTAGGAAATGCTGAAGAGTGCAAACCAGATGTTGAAGCTGATAAGGGAACCTTGCAGAAAACATTGTAACAATCCCACCACTCTCCTCAGACCCCTGTGACAGTGGCATGGCTGTGGGAGCTCATTGCTTGCCAGCATGAGAAAGGTAGCATCTTGGTGGCAACCATCCCGCTGCTTGTATGTGGGCTGGTTCACCCTTCCTCCAGCCCAGCTTGTGATGGTGTGCAGTGCTTTGGAAAATAACCTCATTGCTGCCCTGTTTCTGGAGCAGTGTGGGAAGCCCTTGCTCCCTTCCCTGCACCTCCCCCCCCTCCTCCACCCATGCTGTTCAGCCACGGTTTGTAGCATAAATGGTTTCTGGAACTCAGCAGCAGTTTTTTTATTGATCTGCTCTTTCCAGAGCTGCCTGCAGGTCAGTCAGTCTCTCTGCAGACAGCAAGAAGTTATTAACCAGAGAAGATACCAGCCTACTTCTGTTAGTGAAAGCCTTTCTTAACTCACAGCTTGTGTTCAGCCTTCAGTTACTAGCTTTTAATCAGGCACCTACCACCCTTTCCTGTTGGCTAAGGACATCAGGCATGCGCTGTGCATGCCTTCGGGCACCCACTGTTAGTACTGCATCAGATCACACACCAAATGACCTAAAGTACCGAGTTTCAGTTTTTCCCATCTGCACGTCCTTGGCATGTAATGCTCTTGCCAGGGCTGAGAGAAGTCAAACTGTGGGTATCTTCTGCTTAATCAAGGCTCAGATTTCCAATTTTCCCATGCTGTTCTTCTGGTGAACACAGGCTGGCACATCATTATCATTTTCATCACCACTACATCACAGCAAGTGTAGCAGTCTCCCTCTCTCCTGGCTTGGAGGGTTTGCTTGTGCTTTGGGTTACAGCCTTGAACATTGTGGTTCTGTGTGGCCTGGCCTGAACCATCCGCAGCTCAGGACACCCTGGAGCAGGGATGCTCCTGATTGCAAGCAAAAACCTGGGACAGGAAGACCAGATGGTGATGCCGTCGGGGCATATAGACAGCCTTTGGGGGCTGAGCTCATGATGACACAAGCTTTTCCTGTCTGTAAGTATTCCTGACTCTTGGCCAAGGTTCACAGGCAAGGTTATGAGTTTCCCTTGCTGAACTTCATGACCCAGGTCAATACCCTACAGCAATGTCCAACATTTGGACTCATCTCACAGTGTCACTAAGGAGAGATTTCTCTGTGCCTTCTGTAGATGCCCTGCATGTTCATTGCTTGGTGAAGGGTTGGTTTGTTGGGGTTTTTTTCCAAAGAAACGAACCTTTCTGTTCATTTGAAACATTTTTAATAATTTATCAGTTTAAGGACTAAAATTTGTCATACAGTTTGTTGAGGACCAAATAATGGCTTATAGAAATACTTCAGAATCCTTAAGTAAGATACAAAGTTTTTGTTAACTAAACAATTCTCTATTATGTAAACAATTACTTGGTTTTGGTTGCAAAAAACCTCTTAGGGCATTTGCCGCCGCAGTGGAGAAGCCTGAAACCTAACCTGGGGCAGTATTCTCTCTGAAGAGCTGAGTCAAAAGCTTCCTAGAAGGTTCCTTTTGTCCAATCTTCTCCTTGCTTCCTCTTGTCTGAGCAGTCCTTCATATGACCAGCCCCATTGGCAGACCTGCCAAGCCCCAGTTCAGCTGTGTTGGCCAAAGCGCTGCTGATACTGCATATAAAGAGTTTGGTAGAGGAGTCCTCCAGAGACTGCGTACTGAGTTCTATAAATAAAAACAGAAAACAGATGGCACCAGTTTAAAAAGGTAAGTGGTTTTTAACTAGTCTGGTAACTAATGTTCTCATATACCTACAAAAATATTATAGTTTTATCTTTGTAAAGATCAAAAGAACAACTTTGAAGCACTTGCCAGGCACACGCAGCCATGCATTTTAGTAGATGACAGACCAGACAATCCTTACAGTAATGGGACTAAGTTGCCAATTTCAAATTCCCCCATGCGTTCCTGCAGTGAATAAAGCCTGATGACTGCTCGGGGGGTTATTTTTGATTACTACTACTGTGGACCCAAGTGTTGCCTCAAAAGCACTGCAGATGGAAGGGAAGCCTCAAGTCTGGGATCTGAGAGAGATCCAGGTAAGGAAGTGCTTCATGTGAGGAAGAGGTAGGAAGCCTCTCGAGCTGCCCGGATCCCCTCAAGGAGCCGAGTATGTCAGCATTCACCCCTGTTTAGATCAGCTCTCTTACTTATGGGTATCTGTTTTAACTTCCAGAAAGGGACAGGGAATAGACAGACCGTAGCTTGGTACAAGTTGGCTCTGTGCTGCAACACAGTCCTTTGGACAGGGCATACGTATGATGTCTAACGAGATGAAACCCATGGGACCTGCAGCGCTTCCTAGGAGCAAGTGGAAATGTTGCGAGCCTGCTGCTGCCAACTCAGAAAACTCTCTTTCAGTTGTACAGTTTATTCTGGGGGCAGACAAGGCTGTGTCCTCCCAAGCTGGAATACATCTGTTGGAGCCCAGATTTTTTTTAGAGCTACAGCTGATAAGCTTGCGCTCATGCGAGATGCCAACTTTTATCAGTTTGTCTGCAAAACAGCTGCTTCTGCTTTCCACAAACATCAAACACGAGGTTAAAGCCTCCTTTTCTCCTGTGCTCAGCTGCTCTGTGCTGTGAGCCAAAGCGTGGGCTACCAGTGGGAAATGCCGCTGTCGGTGCTGTGACTCTTGGCTCTTTTGTCCTCAGTAAAACTTGGCTGCCCAGAACATGGGCATCTGGTTTGTTTGTGTTCCTGACTTTGTGTTAAAGGAGTCTAACCTTTTATTTAGGTTGAAAAGTATGTTTTTGGCAGTGGCAGCAAAGAGATAAGAGCACAGTTAAGAAACCTCTGGATCTGATAATGGTACCCTTACTCTGCATTCCCTATCAAAACAGCCTAGAGTTGAGCTTCCAGAAGACCAGTGTGAGAAGCTGGATGTCACCTTCAAAAAGCATGGTAGAGGGTTTTTTCCTCTAATTTCATCTTACCCATTAGACCTTAATGTGTCTCCTACAAGAGAGAAAGAAAGGTCAGCTTTCTTTTTGTAGGTAGATCATTAGCAAGTCATGCTTAGTGACATTTGTAATGGGATGTTTAAGTCTTAAAGCACAGTCTTTCCTAGTGACAGCTGAGAGACTTGGGCAACATGTGAGCTTCTACTGCCCCTTCAGACATGCAAATGTTTAGCATTTAGTCCTCAGGTGTCCCATGTTCTGCTGACACCTCATATCTGGAGGCCCTGGAGTTTAGGTACCACAGTTCCTGCTGGGCCTCCGCTTCTGAGGATGCTCAGGATGTCTCAGTACAGCAGGTGCCAACAATCCCTGCCAGTGTCCTGTGGTTAAAGTCTCGCTTGCATATTCTCTGCCCCCCTGCAAGTCTTACTCCAGCTCCTGATCACCTGGCTCCTTCAGAAAGCTCATCCAGGAAAAGAGAAAGCAGCACCTTCTTTTCCCCTGTATCTCAGTTGCAGAGGTTTGGAGAGTACTTGGCTTCCAAAAAAATTTCCCTCTGCTGTAGGACTGGGTCAGGCATGGGGTATCACATGTTGCCCAAGTCTCTCAGCTGTCACTGTAGGAAAAGGAGCAATTGTGACAGCTTGTCTCAGCATTCCCCCTGCTATAGCCCCTCAGGAAGAAGATGGTGGTTTTCCAGAGCCAGGCCAAGACAGTGCCTCCACATGTGGGAGCAGTCTCCTGTGCAGGCCAGATTAAATGTATGACTTGCAGCAGCCCAGCTCTTTGGCTGCCTCCCTGCTGACGGGGACTGGGAGCAGGGGGGTGTGTGGAGGGGTTGGGGGGTGAGGTGGTCTCCTCATCTCCTGTCCCATTTGCTGTCTTTCTGCCCCAGGGTGGGGTGGGGCGGATAGAGCAAAGAGGGGTGGATGCAAGTTTCCCTCTGGACAGAGCCCTGCAGCCCCTTGGCACATTCTCTCTCTGATTTCCTCTTTAAAATACAGTAGGGGTCCATCTCATTAGAGAGTAAATACACTGCTAAAGGCACAGCTCTAGTTACAAAGTTGTTCTCTTTTGTGCCAAAAGTTATAGGGAAAAGCAAGGGTTGGAGGGGCAGGCAAACCCCTGGCTGAACTCTGGATCAGCAAGCATGAAACTTGAAGGATAAATCAGGGCAGAGAGGCATCCGAGGCACGGTGCTGAGCCTCTCATCTCCCCGTGCCTTGAGGGCAGCTGGGGTGAGGCCCTTGATTTCCAACGGCTTACGCAGCCAGGTGTGGCAGTGGTTGCACAAGGCGGGCAGCACCTCAACAGCACCCCCAACAAGACACACACGCGCCGCCACCCCCCCTATCCCAGTCCCCATCCCAACTGCATCCCATGCTGGAGGGGATGTCCTTCACCCCCCGACAGTTCCCTGGAGAGGTTTTGCTCCTCTTGGGTTGGCAGGATTTGGCTTGAGTAAGGCTGATGCTTGGGAAGACAAAGGAAGGGCTATCAGTAATCCCCATTTCTTTATTTACTTGTGGGTATTTCCTGGTTTCCACGTTGTGCAATGTTTACCAGAGATCCAGAGGCAGCCACCCAGATGAAAAACTGCAGATGAAAAAGCCAGCCACGGCTAAAGCCGGTGCTTTAGTCCTTTCAGATTAGGCGTTTGCTTGTTCCGTAGATAGGCTTATAAGGAATCGCCCTGAGACAAACCTGCCCCCCTCTTCCCGTATGAAGCCACCGTCAGAAAGCCGAGGCAGATCTGGAAAGACTCTCTAGCAAGAGGAGGGATTAACATGCCTGCTTGTTAACTTTGGCAGCGTGCATAGTCGTGGTCATGCCAGCAGGCTCAGGGAAAGCAAATGGGAAGGGATAATTTTATGATCGGTGACATTCCTGGGGGATGGGGGTGGAGGGTTTTTTGGGGACTCACCTAGCAGGAGTAAAAGGCAGAGCGAAGCACAAAACAGTTACTTCACAGCTGGGAGGCTGTTTCAGCAGGAGGAGTGGTACGGAGCCAGAGCGGGTGGAAACACTCCCTTCTCCCTTAATCCAGTTGCAGTCGATTTACCCAGAGTGAGTCAATGGTATCAATGTTGTCCTGTTATGTGGTGAGAAGTTATGAGGTCACCTTTTTTTTTTAATGTCCAGCAAACCAGCTCACTGGCTCCTTGCTGAGTTCTCCATGGAAGAGAAGGGGCTGCCCAGCCTGGAGACAGGATTTCTCCACTGGCAGAAACAGAGAACAAACCGAACTCACACATAGGCTGTGTTTCCTCATGACAAGTGTGAGTAATACTTCTTTTACAGAATAATTTAGACCTCTGAACAGAAGGGCTTCTCCCCTTCCAGTCTGTCTTCACCTAACCCATCCCTTCTCCCTTTACTCACTGCAGTTTTGTTAGTGATCCTTGAAAGATACTATTCAGCTGGAAGCCTTTGCAAACATCAGCAAGGGTGCTACTGCACAGAAATATGGACACACCAGAGTGATGACCGTGTGTCAGTCCTCTAGGTAGAGGGTTGTGCATCTCCATATGCTTTGCTTGGCCTTTTTGGTCCCACATGTGAGCTGGGAACAAACCATTCAAGGAGCTGAGCCCAGAAAAATAAAGTACTCCAAAAGGGTAGATTTTAAAGGAAATTTTTGGAAACTATTAATTACAAAACATACAGGAAATTAATTTAAAATTATGTCATAAAAATAGCACATGAAAGAAATGCAAATGTAACATAATGTCTATAAATAGAAAAGAATCTTTATACCAACACTTGTGTAAGTTACAAGCTGAAAGCAAACCAAGTGTCCCATCTATTTGGTAAGAGCTGTTAAACATTGGATGCTAAGATCCAAAGAAACAAAGATCTTCTTGTGCTCACAGGTGCAAACCTCGTGGTGGGCTCAGCGTGGAGGAATATCACCTGGATTTTCATACAAGGTAACCAACTGCATCTAATTTGATGCTCTTTCCTACTGTAGAGCAGATGTAAGATCAAAATATTTTATCACTCTATGGTTATCTCTGAACCAACTTATTCCTGTCCTGTAGTTCCAGCTGTTGAGATGAAAGTTGGCTGTTTTTATTGGGTTTTGTCTGATATTTCCTCTTCCCAAAAGTTGCAAAGTACAGAGCAGATCACTTGAAAGCATGAGTTACTATGTGCTCTACACTTACTAGAGGTTTACAAAAGCCTTTTTAGCATTACTAAACATAAACATTTTAAACCCCCTGTTGCAATCTTTGTGTAAGTTCCCTACTTGCTTTCAATCCATGAGTGGTCTGATTTTTTTTTTGTGTGTGGTTTGTTTTCTGTTATCCTCTGCTTGCAATGCACCAGGTACTTTTTGTTTCTGCTGGAGTTCTCAAGCTCTGATAAAAGGTCTACAGGGTTGGCTATGTTCCTGCACCAAGTAATGGGACATCACTGGGAAAGGACCATGCCATTGCTGCCTGGTCTGTGCTCAAATGGACACCATGATCTGGAAGAAACCACTAAGTTGAAACAAAAACCTAAAGAAAGCAAAGCATTTTTTCATTAAAGCTGTTGACTAAAGTCACCTCTCTGGGAGAGGATGGTCAGCTGTGGCTGGGATTGCCGCAGGCATCTCCAGACCATGGTGGCCATATTTGCATTGTCAGGGCACGGCCATGCTCGATGTGGCACATCCAGATAACTTTGGGTGCTAGAGAGGAATTCAACTCCGAGTTTGTAAACAGGTTAACCCCGAGCCAGTGATGTGCCCTGTGGCCAAGAAAGACAATGGCATTCTGGGGTGTATCAAGAGAAGTGTGGCCAGCAGGTCAAGGGAGGTTCTCCTTGCCCCTCTACTCTGCTCTGGTGAGGCCCCATGTGGAATATTGTGTCCAGTTCTGGGCTTCCTGGTTCAAGAAGAGCTACTGGAGAGGGTACACAGAAGGGCTACAAAGATGATGAGGAAATTAGAACATCTCTCTTAGGAAGAGAAGCTGAGAGACATTGGGACTTTTTAGCCTAGAGAAGCTACCCAGAGAGGTTGTGGAGTCTCCTTCTCTGGAGATATTAAAAAAAAAAGCCCTGGATGCTGTCCTGTGCAGCCTGTCAGGTGATCCTGCCCTGGCAGGGCTGGTGGGACTACATGACCCTTCCAACCTAACACAGTCTATGAATCTATGAAATTCTGGGGGTTGGTCTGTAGATGTTGCGATAAGGACAAAAAGGCCCCTTGCAGCACAGGCACAAGAGTTACGCGGTCCATTCTGAATCTGTCATTACTAAGCTGGTATGGCTGTGCTCAAGAAAACTTACAGAAGAGCAAGAAATGCAATCTGAAGATAATTTAGGAGGAACGATTAAAATAGCTGAGTGTGTACTTGAAAATCAGCTTGGCATGTCTGTTTTCAATCAGGTTCAAGTCTGGAAAGTCAGAGAGTGGTCAGATATTGGAAATAGCTAATTATTTGAAGATGTTTTGGTGGCTCTGACAGATCCAACACACTTTTCAAATACTTATATATTTTTATGATCAGGATTTTAATTTTTAGTAAAAATAGTTTTTTCATGGGTGTTTACAGCTATGCTTCTAAAATGTTTGTTTAAAAAAATATACAACTGCAATAGAACATAATAGAAATAATCCCTGGAAGAAACTTACAAAACACATCATTTTTCCAGTGCAGAAAATCTTGGAAATCCCTAATTAGATTTTTTTTTTTTTTTTAAAAATAGGAAGCTTTGGTAGGAGAGATATCACAGAAAGTGTCTGCACTGAAAGAAGAGCTTATGAGGTCTTGAATAGCTGAAAAATAAAGATTTGGGATGGGCTGTATTTCTGAAAGGAATTGTCATGTCTGAAATATTTAGTGGCATCACGTACAGAGGGAGGCAGCAGTGGAATGCAAAATGTGAGCTACCTGTGCAAAATATATCTGTCATTGTCATTTTTGGAATGAATACAAAAATCTTAATATTTTTATGGCATATGATAATGATCTGATTAATTTCCTGCTAAGAATCTTGCCCAACTATTAAACACAATTCTTTTAATTTTTGTTTTGGTATAACAAGCAGTTAAATATGTATCTCTGCAGCCCAGCACAGTGTTTTCCATCTCCGAACAGGAAACAAGCTCTAGCTGGTTCTGCAATGACTTGGTCCCATTCCCAGGAATTCTTCCCTTGCATTAAAAGAGGAAAAAAAAAAAAAGAAAGAAAAAGAAAATCAAAGCACTTTTTCAAGTGCATTAGCACTAGATAGACCTCGGCATGAGCTGTGTGTCCACGCAGTCCTCTCAGTGAGGCAAGACAAGCTTCGTTGGACCTTCCCAGCGCTGAAGTGCAAGGATGCATGTGTCCTTTTGCCCAGCCTCTCTCCAAGGAGCATTTCCTTGCAGCTGAGCGAAGCTGTTTTCCCCTCCTTGTTGGAATTCCAGTGTTGGGATGTTAAACCCTAACTTCCTCACAACAGCCTGCCAGTGATGGCTTGCACCCGGTGGGCTGTGACAGGGTATCTTCTCTGCCGGTGAGCTGAAATGAAGCAGGAGCTGCCCAGCAGCCAGCATGAGTTCCCATCTGCTCTCCCCTCAACCCCCTATAGCGCTAGCTTGTGCCTGGCAGAGCCTGTGAGGACCCCATCCTTGGGGTACTGACAGCAGCACCCCAGTGCTAGGGGAAAGGTGTTGTCTCTGCTGGGGGCTTGGTGCTGTCTCTGCCTGGGGAGGTTTGGTGCCTCCTGGGAGGACGGAGCTGAGCGCAGTTGTGGCTCTATCCAGAAACCTGCAAAATCCCTGTTTTGAAACAGGCACGGCACCTCATTTTCTTTAAAAAATGGAAATATGTTTTATGCCCCCAAACACCTCTCTGGGCAGCCCATAACAGATGACCTCTTGTCACATAGTTTGGGCAACAGCAAAGTGAGCAACAAGAGAGTGATATATGTAGAGGGATGGGGGAAAAAAGACCTTCAAAATAGTAAGCGAGTGGTAATTCAGAGAGCTACAGAGAGATATTTCCTGAAGGTGTCTAAAGTAGCTTTGCATGTTGATAATGTTGAGCCAATTAACAGCAGGAAAATCATAGAAAAATATTTTTAAAATGCCATGATTTCCAGATTTAGTCTGTTTCAGGGGATGGATCCTCAGCAGCAGCAGCAAGAGGGGAGCCTGTTTGCCCAGGTAGATTTGTGCTGACCTCCAAGGTCATGATGTTTGTGTTTTGGGTTCCTGAGTCCTACAGCCTGTTTAGGCTCCCTGTGGTGTGCCTGTGGAGACCTGGGTTTATTATTATGAGAAAGAGAAGGGCTGATACAGCCAAGCTAGCCTGTAAGAAAAGCTGAGGTCGATCAAGGCTGCCCAGAGCAGAATTTTTATGGGTCTTGGGTCCCTGCCTCCATGTTTGGTTCCCATCCCTGTGTTTTTTCTGGGAGCTGGACCACTTCTGCAGGGCTTCAGGAAGCCCTGGCCAGCACTGGGAGGAAGTTTTACTTAACTACCTGTATTTCCATACAGGCCTCTCCCTCTTGCATGCCAAGGGAGTTCCATTAGTTGGTGGTATCAGTTGGTATTTTGCCTTACTCCTGCAGCATGTCAGGAAGTCCCGTGGCAGGCATGCTCATACATGGGTGCCTTTGATTCAGCTGCGTCCTCAGCGTTTGTGTGCAGCTGAGCGACCCGTCGGCGTGCTTGACTGGCGGCTGGTCCCACGCAGGTCTGGGGAGCAGGCCGTGATGGCTGGGGGAAACCCGTTCTGGGATTGTTGTCTCTGAGTTTGCATTTTAGAGTAACAGATTTGTGTGATGCTTGTAACGGGGTTTTGTGTGTTCATCAGAGTGGTCTTCAGAACAGGGTGCCAAAACTTCCTATAGCGTTTACTGTTTCATAGCTGTCTGTTCATAGAAAATCACAGGCCACTCGGGGTTGGAAGGGACCTCTGGAGATCACTAGTCCAACCCCTACTAAAGCAGGGTCACCTAGAGAGGCTGGCACAGGACAGTGTCTAGGTGGGTTTTGAATGTCTCTGGAGTGGGACTCCACAGCCTCTGTGGGCAGCCTGTCCCAGGGCTCTGACCCCTGCACAGTAAAAACGTTTTCCTCATATTCAGGTGGAACTTCCCGAGCTCCAGTTTGTCCTGTCACCGGGCACCGCTGGGAGGAGTCTGGCCCCTTCCAGGACACCCGCCCTTTTGACATTTATAAGCACTGATGGGATCCCCTCTCAGCCTTCTCTTCTCCGGGCTGAACAGCCCCAGCGCCCTCAGCCTCTCCCCCCGCGAGAGATGCTCCAGGCCGCGGGTCACCCTTGCAGCCCGACGCCGGGGTCTCTCCAGTAGGCCCCTGTGTTTCTTGAACTGGGGAGCCCAGAACTGAATACAGTAAAATCCTAATGTTCCTGTTTGGTTTTTTCCCACCTAAGAAAGTGCAAAGAAAGAAAGGAACTGCGTTGTCTGGCTTTGCCTCCTTGCAGCCTGCTTTCTGTTGATGCAATTTCCTTGGGAGTCAAATACTCAACTAGACTATTCCGGGAGCAGTTTTCTCCTGCTGAGTCACACTGATGCAACTGTCTTCTAGAGAGGAAAAACTTTCAATATTAGAATAAGCTTTGGTGTCTTAGCCTGCGAACTTCCCTGCTATGTTCTCCACTAAGGCAGCAAAGCAGTGTCGTGCTATTCTGAATGCTTTCAGAACAGATACGATGCCCACTGCCCTGCTGAGGCCCTGCTTCTTTGGCAGAGGCAGTCCCGAAGGCTGCCTATTGGGTGAGTAACAATTTACACAGCATTATCATGCTCTGCCACAGCTGCAGGGCAAGGATAGCCCAAAAGAAAAATAAAGGGAATAGGCTCCTTTGCATTTAAACTTTCAGTCTGAAGACTAACCAGAGGATTGAGCTGCTGGCACGGCAAGCCTGATAGAGAACACGACTAAGTTCAAATTGTTTATTTTTCCTTATAATGTTCCTTTCTGTCATAGTTTGAAGAGCAATACCTGAAGACCTGCAAGTCAGATTAAGGCAGAGGCCCCAATGGTGCATGCCAAGGCTCTACGTCCAGGATTGTGAAAGGTTGCCAGTACGAATACACAAATATTGTACCTCCTGCTCCAAAGACTACAAGTGTGGATTTGATCGCTTTTTCTCACCAGTTGCTGTTTCCAGGAAGGTTTAGGAGAAGAGTATCCTGGGCTCAGCCCAGCTGGCACCGCTGCAGCTGAGCTGACGTGCTGATGCATCCTGGTTACCAGGGGTAAGTTACAAGAAAGCAGTTTTGCACTGCTTGCAAAGATTTGAAAAGTGTTTCTGCTCCTATTGCAGGCTGGCCGATGGATTTGGGAGGCCCCTTCCTCTTCTACTGCTTCTGCCTTTTCTTTGAGGCAGGTGTCTGGGGCAGGGTGTCATCAGGGTTGGGCCCCTTCTGCACAGCTCACTTGTCCTTGGTCAGTAGAAGAGCAAAATGCAGCTCTGAGTGTGGATGCTGATATGGCACAGGAGGAAAGAGGAAGGAAGGGGATGGGCTGCAGGATCCTCATGTGTGGTACTGGGAAGGGGAAGCACTTTAAAGAGCGTGATGTGCCCAGATATTGCAGGAGATGGAAGAGTCGGTACCTCTGTCTGGCAGAGGAGAGGGAGAGGTCTGCAGTTACAAAAGCACAAGCTAGTTGCAGATCTGTGCCCTTCTGCTGGGAAAAAAGTAGTATACTGGCACAGGTTGGAGGTACACACCTTTTTGAAACACTGTAAAGATGAAGGATAAGCCTAGTTTAAACTTGGAGGAAGAGGGAAAGCACCCACAAGGTTCAACTTTGTTCAATGCTAAACATGCAGTTACTCTAGAGAGAAAAAGCAAATGAATAGTATCCTCACCTGAAAAGACAGCAGTTTCCTCCTGCTTTAGATTCTTTGATTTAAAAATAAGTTGCTTTGAGTTGGAAGCTGCAGATCAGTTTGGAGGCTGATGCTCTGGGAGATAGCTGGCTGATACCTCGCCTCTGTGTGAGAGGAAGTCTGTGGAGGGCATTTCTGGCCATCTTGAGCATCCTTGGACCTTCTTGACTCCTTATAACCTGATAAATCTTGACAAATTGACCTGGAATGAGGGAGAGGAAGAGAGAGAAGCTGTGCTACTTATAGACCTTTTTTCCCCTACCAATGGAAACAAGCAGAAGGCCCACCGTGATTCCTTGCCTTTTTAAGCAGCTAGCTGAACTGAACTGCTTGATTCATGAACTGCAGCAGAGGATGGTGGGCTGGGCCGCTCCGGTCTTCTCTTGCTCAGAGAAGCCAGAAACCTGCCCCGGTGTAGAAGCATGACGAAGGTGGGCTGAGCCTGGATGTTAGGAGAAAGCCAGGACTTCTGATAAAATAGTAAGTGCCTACCATGAGGCTCCATGAATATGTGGTGGTGAAGCTGCAACACAGAAAAAAGCGTGCCCACTACGTGTTCAGTGAGTCTGGGGCTCCCTGTGCGGCGGTCACTTCCTCGCAGCGCTTTGCAATTTAACTGTGCTTAACTTGAGCAAGGAGTTGCAGCTTTTATGACAAAGACATCAAAATGTGTCAGACTCAGAACTAACATTTTAAACCATTTTGAGAACTGAAAGTCATCTTTTTTTAAAGAGCTGGACCTGTTCCAGCTGAGAGGTACCAGAGGGAAGAGGCAGTTCTGGGGAAGTTGATGACATCCTGTCACTAAAATGCCATTTCCCTTCTCTGCTGTGTCCCACGGCTTGCTCTGTCTCCATTCCCCATGCCGTTTTCCCCAGTAAAATTGCTTGAAAAATGTGGTTAGGCTTAAAACCTACCCTCTGTAACTGGCAGAAAGCACAAGGCTATCCCAGTCTTCCAATTCCTTTGGGCTATGTCTTTTTTTTTTGAAAGCACGGATTTTTTAACCTAGCATGCAATGCTAATTTTAACACAGCAGGACTGAAGGTTGTTAAGAGAGATGCTTGGGCTTCTGTCTGGGCTTTGCCACCCTTGAGCAGGCAGGTGCCACTGTGAGCCCTCTGAGCCGTGGCCAAGCAGCTGGCAGGAATCAGTCTGTCTGTCTGTCTGTTCCCAGGCAGGGACCTCAGGGTGCATGCGGGCAGCAGACCGTGACACTTTCTGCATGCAGAATAAAAAACAGACACTGGGGTAGGAAGGTTTGGTGTTTGAATTTCTTGGGCTTCCCTTTCAGAGCTGGTAGGGAGACTCCCTGCAGCATGCCTGCCCCTTTCACCAGCTGCGTGTTTCCACTGGGTCAGGGTAGAATAGACACTGTCAAACCTCCCCTCTCGACCTTGCCCTGGTTGTTTACCGAGTGATGCTGTTTTTCACCCTGTGTCTTCTTTTTCAGAGTATCGTTCCCATTCTTATGCATGTTTTACTTGCTGATAACGTATGACTGCCCCATCCTAGGAAATGAAATGATACAAAGTGTTTCTCTAGTAGTCTCTCTGACTAGACACTTTGACTCCAACATGTATATCAATATAATGCATACATATCAATCTCTATATCGATAACCTTTTACAGAACCTATGCAACAAAATCACTTGGCTGTGCTGAGATTTCTGTTGCTCGGTACCATTAACATCCCCCCAGGCCATATCCAACAGTGAGCATGAAAAGCAGAGGTACAGGGACGTGAATGCTGTTCTGCCTTGGAACTATTTCTGTGCTTAGTGCTGGAGGAAGTGATTGTGAAAGAATGACTTGTGCAAAATAGTTGCATCAGTCTTTCCAGCAATGGGCGATGATTGACGAAAGGAAACAGATCTGCCACTGAATTTCAGCTCATGAGGAAGAGTGCAAACACAACCTCCACTCTTTCTCATGCCCCCAGTCAGTGGCAACAATAGGAGAGGTTGAAATGTGAGTTTGAAGGGCAGCATTGTGCATGCTGGACAATGCCAGGCTCTTCAGAAGCCATGGTTTCCTTAGGCAAGCAGCCACTACAGAAAAGCCATGCAAACTGGTATGCTTCCCTGGCTGAGCAGTTAGAGGACGTTGGGAAACTGTAGACATAAAGTTTTGTTTGAGGAGCATGGGCTGAAGTATTTTCTCACTGAGGGACTGTCACTGCACCTGACCTGCCGAAGGGTTTCCAGCTTTTGTTATGCTTGCAGGTATGAGGTAATCGCTTGGATCCCAGAAGACACGATCAGCACACAAGGAGACTGAAACACAGCGCGCAGCACACAAGGTAGGTGTTTACTCTCTGCATATTCAGGATTTGTGGATACTGTCTGTCTGCAGCACTGAAACTGTTTACAGCAGCTTGTGAGCTTTAATAAGTGACTTATTTTCTGGTGTAGGCAATGGCGAAATGTTCTTTGGCACCTGTGGCAGGAAACAGCCCTTCTGTAAATAAAAATCAGTATTGTTCTAATTGTATCTGCTGTTTATAGGGTGACAGTAACATTCCATTCCCATCCATTACCCGTGTTGATTAACAGAAAAGGGCGATAGACTTGTTTGGTTGCATATCAGCTCGTTCTGCCTTTCCAGTAAAGAAGGTGCATTGCTTACGCGGTGTGTAGAAGGGTGTGCCGGGAGCCCGTGCAGCTCTGCTCTTTAGAAGCCCTGAGGCTGCTAAGACTCCATGGGAGGGACCCCAAAAGTTCTTCCAGGAAAGTTTGCAGTGTTAGAAGCCACAGCCCACTCAGAGGGCTGAAAAGGGTCAACACACTCTGGACTTCCACCTCATGGGTAGCCATACTAGACAGACAGGCTGTGAAGGCTATGAGCATTTAGAATCTCAGAGTCATTTGGGTTGGAGAAGACCCTTAAGCCCAACCATTGACACAGCAAAGTCAAGTCTACCACCTAACCATGTCCCTAAGCAACACATCTAGGCATCTTTTAAATACCTCCAAGGATGGTCATTCAACCACTTCACTGGGCACCCTGCTCCAGTGCTTGACAGTGAAGATTTTTTCTTCATATCCAATCTAACACACAACTGGAGGACATTTCTTCTTGTCTTATTGCTTGTTACTTAGGAGAAGAGACCATCGCCCACCTGGCTACAACCTCCTTTTAGGTAGTTGTAGACAGTGATAAAGTCTGCCCTCAGCCTCCTCTTCTCCAGAATAAGCCACCCCAGTTCCCTCAGTCACTACTTATAAGACCCTGTTCTTGACACTTCACCAGCTTTGTTGCCTTTCTCTGGGTATGCTCCAGCACCTCAATATCCTTCTTGTAATGAGGAAAAAAACCCCAGGACTTGAGGTGCAGCCTCACCAGTGCTGAGTACAGGACAATCACTTACCCAGTACTGCTGACCACAGTATTTCTGATACAAGCCAGGGTGCTGTTGGCCTTCTTGACCACCTGGACACACTGCTTGGTCATATTCAGCCAACTGTCAACCAACACCCCCAGGTCCTTTTCCAAGGGACAATTTTCCAGCCAATCTTCCCCGTACCAGTAGCATTTCATGGGGTTGTTGTGACCTAAGTGCAGGACCTGGCAGTGAGCCTTGTTGAACCTCTTACAATTTGCCTCAGCGCATCAATCCAGCCTGTCCAGATCCCTCTGTAGAGCCTTCCAACCATCAAGCACATAAGCACTGCTTGATGTCATCTGCAGTTACTGAGGATGTACTCAATCCCCTCATCCAGACCACTGATGATCAAACTATGTTCCCCTGTTTACAGTTGAAACCTCTGGCCAAAGCTTCATTGATTTGAGGAGGAGTAATGTCAGAGATGTAAGAGGCAAGGGCCACAGTCAACATGTATGAAAAGGCAGTCCATTGAGAACAGTCCTTTATGACTGTTGAGACATGATACAGCTATACGGCAGAGATGAACAGCATCTCATGTTTACAGGGCTGAGCAGGTAAAGTAGGAAGGGAAGACTGATATCACGTGATAATCTAAGATTCCTAATATATTAAGTTGTACAGGTTTTCAGCTGTTTTCAGATGCTGTTCAAAACTTCCTCCTTCCTGTTTCCTACAGAAAAATGTTCAGACAAACAAAAAAAGAATCAAGTACTACACACACCTGGCGAGTGTGGGCCATCTACATGGTCTTAGCTGCAAGCATCACTGAAGAGCAGGAGCTGAAGCAGGCTTGTCCTTCATGCGATGGCACTCAGCTGTGCAACTGCTCTTCCATGGGCTTGGACTTTGTCCCCCCGGGGCTCACGGGCAAAGTCACAACGTTAAACCTGTCCCACAACAGGATCAAGCACATCCGCTCCCAGGATCTGCAGCAGGCTGTGAACCTCAGAGCCCTGCTGCTGCAGTCCAACCAAATCAGCTCAATAGACAATGAATCGTTTCGCTCCCTGGGGAAACTGGAGCTCTTGGACTTGTCAAATAACAGCTTGGCTCACTTGTCCCCTGCGTGGTTTGCGCATCTTTTTATGCTCCAGCACCTCCACCTTGAAGGGAACTCCTACAGAGACCTGGGGGGAAGCTCCCTCTTTTCTAGCCTGAGGAACCTGAGCTCTCTCTACCTGGGCAACGCGCACTTCAGCACGGTCTGGCAAGGGGACTTTGAGGGCATCGATCTTCTCGACCAGCTGTGGATTGATGGTGGCAATCTTAGTTGGTACGAACCGGGAAGTTTGAAATCAATTGCGACGATAAATCACATGATCATAAAGCTAAGGAATAATAACATCTTCTCAGCAATCATCAGGGACCTCCTGCACTCTGTCATTTGGTTAGAAGTGAGAGAAATCAAATTAGAGACTGAAAGTAAATCCTTTGTCCAGAACTCTACACCTCCTTTTACGATGCAAAAGCTTACGCTAAAGGATGCTTTCTTCACAGATCAGTCTATAAGCCACGTAATAGCATTACTGAAGGAAATAACGTCTTTGAAAGAGCTAGAGGCAATTGATTGTGTTCTTAAGGGGAAAGGAAATTGGAATACTAAAGAAATTGCAAATAGTGGGAAAAGTTTTGTTGAGACAATAAAAATAATAAACATAACTATTCCAGATTTTCATTTGTTTTTTGACCTAAATGGTATGGAGTCACAAATAAACAACCTGAAAAGACTCACCATCACTAGCTCTAAAGTTTTCATGGTACCATGCAAACTTGCAAAACATTTTATGTCACTTCTGTATCTCGACTTCCACGATAATTTGCTTGTAAATAATCGCTTAACTGAGAGTATCTGTAGAAATGCTTGGCCTTCATTGCAAACTCTAAATCTAAGTCAAAACTCTCTAAAATCTCTGAAACAGACAGCAAATTCTATAACTCATATATCCACACTGCTTAATCTTGACATTAGCCAAAATAATTTTGGTGAGATTCCGGATGTGTGTGAATGGCCGAAAAACCTGAGATACCTGAATCTCTCCAGCACGCAAATTCCTAGAGTGACAGCTTGCATCCCCCCGACCCTGGAAGTTTTGGACATTAGCGCTAACAACCTGAGGGAGTTTGGACTGCAGCTCCCAGTTCTGAAGGAACTGTACCTCGCAAAAAACCAGCTGAAGACCTTGCCTGGCGCCGCACCCGTTCCTAGCTTAGTGGCCTTGTATATCAGAAGAAACAAGCTCAGTGGTTTCTCCAGGGAAGAGTTTGAGTCCTTCCGGAAACTGGAGCTGCTGGATGCCAGCGACAACAACTTCATCTGCTCCTGTGACTTCCTCTCCTTCATCCACCACCAGGCCGGGCTGGCCCAGGTGCTGGTGGGGTGGCCAGACAAGTACTCCTGTGATTCTCCCCTGGCAGTGAGAGGGGCGCCCGTAGCATCCGTGCACCTCTCCCTGATGGAGTGCCACAGGTCCCTGGTGGTGTCGTTGATCTGCGTCCTGGTGTTCCTGGTCATCCTCATCCTCGTGGTGGTCGGCTACAAGTACCACGTGGTCTGGTACCTGAGGATGACCTGGGCATGGCTCCGAGCCAAGCGGAAGCCCAAGCGAGCCCCCGCCAAGGACATCTGCTATGATGCTTTTGTCTCCTACAGCGAGAACGACTCCGACTGGGTGGAAAACATCATGGTGCGGGAGCTGGAGCAGGCCTGCCCCCCGTTTCGGCTCTGCCTGCACAAGCGGGACTTTGTGCCCGGCAAGTGGATCGTGGACAACATCATCGACTCGATAGAGAAGAGCCACAAAACGCTGTTTGTGCTGTCCGAGCACTTTGTGCAGAGCGAGTGGTGCAAATATGAGCTGGACTTCTCGCATTTCCGTCTCTTTGATGAGAACAACGATGCTGCCATCCTGGTCCTCCTGGAGCCCATCCAGAGCAAAACGATTCCCAAGAGGTTCTGCAAGCTGCGGAAGATCATGAACACAAAGACTTACCTGGAGTGGCCTCCTAATCAGGAGCAGCAGGAGATGTTTTGGGAAAACTTGAAAGGAGCCTTGAAGTCATAGGACAAGTTGGCAGCCCCCGTTTCTATATGTTTCCACCAAGTATGTATGTCAATTTTTCTTCCTGATAAGAATTTTTCTTTTTTTTCTGCCTAATTTTTCTTTCATATTTTTCATCCCATATTTTTCATATTTTTCTTTCATCATTTTCATTTTTGTTGTGTATAGTAATAGTTATTATCTTACCAAATGAGAAAAGCCCACTTTAGACTTTGCATTGATTTGATAATCTGATCTCTTAACATCCCTGCCACTAATTATGATATTTGGAAGTCATGTTGGACTTTGTACATTTCTCTACATACATTTAGCTGAATTTAGGTTATTCTTTGTACTTTTTCCTCCTAGGCATGGTTAGGAACCATTCCTTACTGGTTCCAAACACTGCCACTGTAATTTACAAATGAAAATAAAGCCTAAGTGCTTCAATACTCCATTGCTTCTGTTGTTCTCCTTTAGTGTATTTTCAGTGTGATAATGCAAAGCAGTGTAATTAAAAAGTCTGAAAAAGCCCCGAGGACTTACATTAAAATAAGACCTCCAAAACCCTACTGTTTCTGTACAGCACACAACCCCCACCTCCCAAAACAAACCCAAGAAAACAAAAACACCAACCTCCTCACCCTCCCACCCATATTGAATATGTACCTTCATTCAGAAGTCTGTTATTCTGGCTGGTTTCACCAGAGTACATACCACCATGGACAGGCTGGTGTCTACTCCACACCTGTAAAGGAAGCATCCTTGTAACTGGTACACTGAATGGTTAAATCCAGAGGCACTACATTGCTGTTGTGCTGATTTTTGTTTCCTTAGGTTTCTTTCTTCCTGTTTTGCACTGCATGGTCACCACCATGTTCCCTTCTACCTAGTCACCAAAATAGCTGAAGCTGGCCATTTGTAAGGCAGGAGGCTGTGTTTCCAATGAGTAGGCAAGACAGTGTTGCAAACCGGCTCACTTCTTGTTTCTGCTCTGCTACTTTGCACAGCGCATTTAAGTAATCACTGGGCCATGCACCCCCTATATCTACAAACCTTCCTTTATAACCAATGCTGATCACACCCATAAGAGGGTTTGGTATGAGGCATCTCCTAGAATTACTGTATTGCTCTTCGCCAATCATAAAGGGGGGTTGGCAAGCATGTAGATACAGGTGTTTATATTCAGATAGCTGGGCTCACCCTGGAGGCCTGGAGTCACAGTTATGGGTTTCTTGAGCTTTAGGTATTCCCATGAAAGCCTTAAAATGCCTTTGCGGGGAGGAAGTTAAGAAATTAAGTGTGGGTTTCTCTAACTAAGCACTTCCATGCTGTGCCTCGCTTGTGGTGCTGGAACTTAAGCACAGGAGAATGCATCCTGATTAAGCTTTACACATGCAAGTATTTTGTGGTGAAATATCAAAGCATTAGTATGTCGACAGAGTATCTGAAAAATGGGGGGTAAATTACATATACACAGGTTCTGTGTTTTGGCATACATGTACATACACATGTATGTATGTGTAATATGCTTGAACATATTACATATGCACACTCCTGTGTGTGTAAGTATAAACAGAGGTGAGAGAATAGTTTTTGTGGGTGTAGCCTGCAAACACCACTTTCAGTTCTACTTTTCTGTTATAATGAGGTCTCTGAGGTTAGTCCAAAGTCTACTACAAAAGGATTTTTCTGTTCACTGTCTTGGAGAACAACTACTCATGGACTGAGTGAGGCTGAAGTCCGGATAAGTGATGAGTGAATCACCCGATGGCAAGCACTGAGCACCAGAAAGGAGACTGCATGCATAGAGGCAAGGAGGAAAATATGTCTTGCCGGTCACTTCAAAAGCAGGATCAGAGAGAGAGGTAAGAAAAGCCTTAGTTTTCACACAGTCCACTCCTACTGTAGACCCAGATTTCTCTGGATTGGCACATTTAAACAGACTGCTAGCGTTATTGCTCTTACCTCACTCAGATCCCCTAGGTGGGAATTCCCCTGCTTGAGTAGCCAAGGCAGAGAGGTGAAGTGGTAAGGAAACAACAATGTGAGAGGAAGCTGGGTAAAGAGCAGTCGGCACGAGAAAGATGAAACACGACACAGGCTAACTGGCATGCAGGCACCAGAGATGGAGCTGTCCTCCCTGGGAATCTCTCCTGCACAGAGGTGAGTTTGCAGGTGGGTGGGTGCTGGAGACAGAGGGAAAGAAAATGGAACTGCAATGCTGGAGAAAGAAGCACTGGGAAGAGGGTATCTGGTCTCTGCCACTGAGTGCTCCTCCTCTGTATGGGAGATTCTGGGTGCTTTCTGGGCTCCTGGGCAGGGACCAGCTCCTGCGTGCATGGCAAGGAAGGATTGCTGGGATCCAGCAGAAGCGGAGCCGACAAGTGTGATTACAGGCAGCTGGCAGGGCTGCGCTGTGGGCAGACAGCAAAAGGGAAGCTCCCTGGGAAAGCCGGGGCATCCTGATGGCAGCAGGGAGAGAGGAAAGCAGCAAGTGAAAAAGAGACAAGCTGGGTCAGATTCTCTGACTTCTGCTCAGTTTCCTTATGAGAGGGTGCCTGGTATGCACTTTGTCCTGTTAGTGTGCTGTCCCACTTGTGCGTCTATCCTGGCTGCCCAGGGAAGGCTGAGCAAGAAGGTGGGCTGTGTTTGTGGTAGGAATTCAACAAGGAAAGAGCTCACTCAGCAATGGTCTCAGGGCAGTGGGATCAGCTACCTTCTCACCCAACTTACATGCCCTGTTGCACATCCTCTGTGTTGGAAACATGAAGGGCACCTGTATCTGTGCCCATGTGCGTGTACACCCACACGCTGTTAAGGCCATGCTGGTGGGTGGTAGCCAGGGTGTATGTGACAGGCAGCCAAGTGTAAAGCAGCAGCTTTGCCAAGTCCTCCTGTGGATCAATCCCTTCACCAACCAGTGACCCACCCTCTGCATACTCTGTAGTGCTGCTCAAACCTACCAGACCTCACCTAGCCAGGTTATGTTCCCTGACCTGGAATCAATCTGCACACTGTTGGCATGCTTTATTTTAACAATTAATTAGCCGTTAGCATTTGTTGGCATTTACAGAACCTTGTTCTATTGGCATTCATGGTTTTGTTTAAGAGTATGCACGTATGTGGAGACCAGTAACAAGTGGTGTTCCTCAGGGGTCTGTACTAGGTCCGGTTGGAGACGTGGACAGTGGGATCAAGTGCACCTTCATCATGTTTGCCAGTGACACCAAGCTGTGTGGTATGGTCTAGATAACATCCAGAGGGACCTTGACAGGCCTGAGAAGCAGGCCCATGTGAATTGCATGAAGTTCAGCAAGGCCAAGAACAAGGTCCTGCACATGGGCCAGGGCACTGCCAAGCACAATCATGGGCTGTGTACAGAATGGCTTGAGAGAGGCCCTGAGGAGATAGACTTGTGGGTGTTGATTGTTGTAAAGCTCAACATGAGTCAGCAGTGTGCACCTGCAGTCCAGAAAGCCAACTGTATTCTGGTCCATATCAAAAGCAGCAAGGCCAGCAGGTCAAGGGAGGTGATTCTGCCCCTCTGCTCTTGTGAGACCCCCACCTGGAGTACTGTGTCCAGCTCTGGGTCCCCAGTACAAGAAAGACATGGAGCTATTGGAACAAGCGCAGAGGAGGGCCACAGAGATGATCAGTGGGCTGGAGCACCTCTCCTATGGAGACAAGCTTGGAGTTGGGCTTGTTCAGCCTAGAGATGAAAAGGCTACAAGGAGACATTAGAGTAGCCTTCCAATACCTGAAGAGGGGCTACAGAAAACCTGGAGAGGGACTATTTACAAGGGCATGGAGTGACAGGAAAAGGGGTAATGGCTTTAAGCTGAAGGAGGAGAAACTTAGATTAGATATAAGGAAGACTTTTTTTTTGAATTATGAGGGTGGTGAGGCACTGGAAAGAGGTTTCCCAGAGAAGCTGTGGCTGCCCCCTCCCCGGCAGTGTTCAAGGCCAGGTTGGGTGAGCCTTTGGGCAGCCTGGTCTAGTGGAGGGTGTCCCTGCCCATGGCTGGGGGTTAGAACTAGGTAATCTTTGAGGTCCCTTCCAACCCAAAGCATTCTGTGATTCTATAATTCCATATCGTGGAGTAGGGCTATATTTCTCAGTGGGTACAGAGAGGCCTAGAAATCAAGGGCTTAAGATGAATTATTACAAAGGAATAGGAAGGGCAAGAGAATGGTTGAAAATTAACGAGGGAGGGAATGGGATTTCCTGAGTGTCTGCTCACATTACATATGAGGGGAAAAAAAATAATTAAAGATGCTCAGGGAATGGACAATAAAGTGTCCTGTACCACCAAATAGTGTTCAGTCCTGCAGCCCCTGTTTAGTTTCAGGCTGGTAAGGTGGAAAGCCACTATGCTCAGCTGCTGTTGCCAGGGTAATCACCAATACCTGCCCGGTTTCTTTCTGTGATGCCAGTTTTTCATCTGCAAACAGCCTATCTGTGGATAGGTTTTGATCAACCAGGTTGGCTGGTTGTTTCTTTTTCTAAGAGTAAGCATTGTGATGACAGTTTTTAATAACCCACCTAAATTTGTTGCTTGCAAAACTTACCTTATAGCTTTGCTCCTATGGCGTACATCACTGTGTTGTCCAGACAGACTTGCTAGACCAAGAAAACCCTGTAAAAGAGCCTCAGCTGGACAGCAGGTGAGTGAAACTATAGTTCTTTGGGTGGGATTCTCATACATAAAACTCTAGGTATCTAAACTATGGTGCTACATTTTAAGTTGATAGGATCATTTATATTGAAGTCAACACATCTTAATGTGAGTGGCTAAAAGACATGATATGAATTGTACCTAAAATTTGCTATTTTTTTTCCATTGACATTGGAGGACAAAGTGGATGACTAGCTCAACAATGGGCATGTAGAGTCAGGGAAGATGAATGTGTTCTTTAAGACCCAAATCTCTACATCAGAGAGACAGAGATGGAAAGAACATAACACAAGAGGTCAAAATGTTTATAGTCCTTCAGGTGGGACTCTTCCTCGCCTCCTATGCCCAAACAATCTCAGCTGACTCTGCCTCTTTTGCAGAATTTTAAGCAACTCTGGCTAAAAATAATGCAACTAGAAGGGTAGGACTTGTTTGTATGAACTTGTCTATGTGGTTCAGCTATTGTAAAGCAAATGAGAGTGTGAATCTTATGCACAGTCTCACTGGGATAACCGAAGGAGACAATACTCCCCAGAGCGCCAATCTAACTCAATTAATCTGATGCAGAGCCCATGATGATGTTTGGAAATCTGTTCATTGGCATCTTTGGTGTTCGTTAACTCTTTTGACCATTCCTATGATACCTGCTGAGGTAGGTGGGTTTGTGACACTCTGGGGAAAGTTACGCTTTAAAAGGGCTATTTGGTCCTTGTCAAGGAATCATTAAAAAAAAAAAAAAGAAAAAAAAAGGATTACAATTCAATATGTAATTAGGGTTTTGAAGGGAGAACAGCTCGCTCTGGCTTCAATTGTTTCTCCATCTCCTCAGAGGGGGAGAAGAAATAAAGGCACCTTGGTGGAAGTAAAGACAGGCTGGATATTGCAGCAAGCTCTGTTACACAAAAAGCCACGTCAAATCAGTGCTATGAAAGGCATGACTGGGAGAGGAAAGAGAAGTGACAGAGGATCCAAAGCTCTGTGGCTTCTCTTTAATCTTTTTGGTCCAGAAGATGAGGAACAAGCTGTGGGGCTGAAAAAAGCTGATTGAGACCAGCCAACACATCTACAGGAGGCTCCAAAATCTCCTGCCTTTTCCTCGCAGCTGGGCCTGACCTTCTCTTTGCTGCAGAGACCTGAAGCAGCAAAAGCCACAGGCAGAGGAGAAGGATGCAACAGCAAAAAGGAAGAGCTGAGTCAGTAGATTACCACAGTTGGATTTCCCAGCTTAAGTTTTATTAGGAAGTATTGGACTGATTGCAATATGGTAACGATGGCCTGCACAGACAGCCAGGCAAATATTTACTCCTCTGCCCCTAGCACCTTTACAATCAGAACAGCCAAAGACAGATAAGAGGAGGGAAGTGACTGAAACAAATGCAAGTCTGTTCTCCCTAATGTTAGAAATGAGGTTAGAGGTGTGATTGAAAAGAATATCAAATGTGAAGGTCACTATCTCCCACAAGATACTGACTCTTCTTGATGTTACCAGGACTTGAAATACATGCAGGAGTTTCCTTATAGTAAAATATGCATGCACAAAATAATAGTCACAGATCCAGAAGACCTAAGGAGGGCCCAAGGGGGATATATGGGGACTATTTTCAAAACAGGTAAAGGATCAGATTAGTAATAAAGTCATGATTATTCAGTAGTTTAGGTGAATCTGCACAGGATTTGTGCAGGTGTTAATGAATTTGTAAGTCTTCTTTCCAAAATTAGAAACCGGGGGAAAAGAAGAGGAAATTCAATGTACTTAGCATTTAGCAAATCATTCTAGAAAATGTATGTACAATGTGCCTTGTTTTGACCAATAGTTGTATCTTTGAATGGTGATAAAAACAAATACATACCCAGTGCATTCAACAGGACAGGACAGTAAGGGTTTCAGCTTCAACCAAAATGTGGCTTCTTCAGAACTAATGTTATGTTATACATATATATATATATAAATATAAAATGTTTTATCTATATTTCAATTTTTACTGTATTTCATGTTTTAGGCAAAGTTATGACTATACACAGCTGGCGAGTGTGGGCCATCTACATGGTCTTAGCTGCAAGCATCACTGAAGAGCAGGAGCTGAAGCAGGCTTGTCCTTCATGCGATGGCACTCAGCTGTGCAACTGCTCTTCCATGGGCTTGGACTTTGTCCCTCCGGGGCTCACGGGTAAAGTCACAACGTTAAACCTGTCCCACAACAGGATCAAGCACATCCGCTCCCAGGATCTGCAGCAGGCTGTGAACCTCAGAGCCCTGCTGCTGCAGTCCAACCAAATCAGCTCAATAGACAATGAATCGTTTCGCTCCCTGGGGAAACTGGAGCTATTGGACTTGTCAAATAACAGCTTGGCTCACTTGTCCCCTGCGTGGTTTGCGCATCTTTTTATGCTCCAGCACCTCCACCTTGAAGGGAACTCCTACAGAGACCTGGGGGGAAGCTCCCTCTTTTCTAGCCTGAGGAACCTGAGCTCTCTCTACCTGGGCAACGCGCACTTCAGCACGGTCCGGCAAGGGGACTTTAAGGGCATCGATCTTCTCGACCAGCTGTGGATTGATGGTGGCAATCTTAGTTGGTACGAACCGGGAAGTTTGAAATCGATTGCAACGATAAATCACATGATCATAAAGCTAAGGAATAATAACATCTTCTCAGCAATCATCAGGGACCTCCTGCACTCTGTCATTTGGTTAGAAGTGAGAGAAATAGCCCTCAGTATACCTGCTGAAATACAATTATTGAGAGTCATGTCATCTTCTTTTGCTAAGAAGGTTTCTTTTAAACAAGCCCTGTTAACAGATGCTACTGTCCCTGAGATTGTCAGCATTTTAGAAGACATGCCAAAATTAGTGGAGGTGGAGATGATAGACTGCAGGCTCTTGGGAACTGGACAATGGGAAATAGAAATTCAAGCAAATCAATCACAGACTCTTAGAGTTCTGACAATAGATAAATTATCTATAGAAGAATTTTATTTGTTTACAGATCTTAAGACTGTAGAGGGTCTACTGTCACTCCTTCACAAAGTCACAGTTACAAAGACCAAGGTATTTTTGGTACCATGCCGCCTTTCACGACATCTTCTGTCATTAGTGTATCTTGACCTTAGTGCAAATTTGCTTGGAGACCAGAGTTTGCAGCATTCAGCCTGCCGGGGTGGTTGGCCCTCAGTACAAACTCTTAACTTAAGCCAGAATTCACTGAGTGACTTAGAAATGACAGGTAAAAGTTTGTCTCATTTAAAAAAACTGCTTAATCTTGACATTAGCCAAAATAATTTTGGTGAGATTCCGGATGTGTGTGAATGGCCGAAAAACCTGAAATACCTGAATCTTTCCAGCACGCAAATTCCTAGAGTGACAGCTTGCATCCCCCCGACCCTGGAAGTTTTGGACATTAGCGCTAATAACCTGAGGGAGTTTGGACTGCAGCTCCCAGTTCTGAAGGAACTGTACCTCGCAAAAAACCAGCTGAAGACCTTGCCTGGCGCCGCACCCGTTCCTAGCTTAGTGGCCTTGTATATCAGAAGAAACAAGCTCAGTGGTTTCTCCAGGGAAGAGTTTGAGTCCTTCCGGAAACTGGAGCTGCTGGATGCCAGCGACAACAACTTCATCTGCTCCTGTGACTTCCTCTCCTTCATCCACCACCAGGCCGGGCTGGCCCAGGTGCTGGTGGGGTGGCCAGACAAGTACTCCTGTGATTCTCCCCTGGCAGTGAGAGGGGCGCCCGTAGCATCCGTGCACCTCTCCCTGATGGAGTGCCACAGGTCCCTGGTGGTGTCGTTGATCTGCGTCCTGGTGTTCCTGGTCATCCTCATCCTCGTGGTGGTCGGCTACAAGTACCACGTGGTCTGGTACCTGAGGATGACCTGGGCATGGCTCCGAGCCAAGCGGAAGCCCAAGCGAGCCCCCGCCAAGGACATCTGCTATGATGCTTTTGTCTCCTACAGCGAGAACGACTCCGACTGGGTGGAAAACATCATGGTGCGGGAGCTGGAGCAGGCCTGCCCCCCGTTTCGGCTCTGCCTGCACAAGCGGGACTTTGTGCCCGGCAAGTGGATCGTGGACAACATCATCGACTCGATAGAGAAGAGCCACAAAACGCTGTTTGTGCTGTCCGAGCACTTTGTGCAGAGCGAGTGGTGCAAATACGAGCTGGACTTCTCGCACTTCCGCCTCTTTGATGAGAACAACGATGCTGCCATCCTGGTCCTCCTGGAGCCCATCCAGAGCAAAACGATTCCCAAGAGGTTCTGCAAGCTGCGGAAGATCATGAACACAAAGACTTACCTGGAGTGGCCTCCTAATCAGGAGCAGCAGGAGATGTTTTGGTTCAATTTGAAAGTAGCTCTAAAATCTTAGACAGGGACATCAAAGACTGAATATGTAGGAAAGGCACTCTGGATTTCTTTCCCTTGCATGTTTGACCCATCACCTATCTGTAGGTTGATAACAGAGAGTTGACCTACTGTCAATTCTACTACTCGCTCTGGGATTATTTTCTTTTGGTAGCTGTGGTTGTGAGATGGATGTTGCACTGGTCTGGGGAGGGATAGAGTTAATTTTGTTTATAGTTGCCCCTACACTGCTGTGGTTTGGATTTGGGACCAAACTAGTTTTGATAGTACAGGGGTATTTTACTTATTTTTCCTTACCAGTGCTTGCAGAGCATCAGTGCCTTTTCTGTGCCAGTGAGTATGCTGGGGGTGCATGGTAATTTGGGATGGGACACAGCTGGCACAGCTGATTCCCAACCAGCCAAAGGGATCTACTATACCATGTAATGTTATGCTAGGTGACAAGATTTGTGGGAAAGAAAGAGGAAGGGAGGATGTTTGGAGTCATGCTGTTTGTCTTTGCAAGTGCTTGTCATGTGTGAGGGAGCCCTGCTTCACAGAAAGGGCTGCACATCCACCTGCTGATGGAATGTAGTGAATGAATTCCTTGGTTTGCTTTGCTTGCATGTGTGGCTTTTGCTTCACCCATTGAACTGTCTTTCTCCACCCCGTCTCACTGCGGCTGCGGGGTGCTGAGCTGTCTTCTGGAGTTAAACCACAGCAACATTTTCTACGCACATTAATCAGTGGTGTTGGCAAAAGCTTGCATTTAAATATTTAATGATGAAAAGTTGTTTAGATATACAGCTGTGTAGTTTATGTATCTTCATCTTTGCAAAAGCTTTAGGAAAGAGCCTGCCTAGCCAAGGGTTTTTCTGCATTCTTTGTGGAAACCACTTCTAATCAAATGCAATAAAACTGAAGTTATGCAGCAAGATTTTTGTCCTAGCTCTCCTAGTTAGTAGATCTAAGGGCTTATTCTCATCAGTGTTTCACAAGGACTGTAAGTTATATGTCTAGATCTCCTGAACATTGTGGCTGCAGTGCTTAATGTAAAATGCACTTTCATGCTGCCGTGCTGGCTGTTGTGGCATGTATGTTCTATGGCAGACAGCTTTTGTGGTGAAAGATATCTACAGATGATTCCTGCCTAGTTTAGTTGCACTATATACAGGAATAGATGCTTCAGAGTCTGGTCCAAACACTCTTCCTTAAATGGAGTTTAAGCTGGTCTCACCTAGAATGTGGGAAACACTTGTATATATAGCCTTTGATTCCAACACCATGCTCCTGTTGCTGATAGGCACGGGCACATGAAAAGGGTGCTTTCCTACCCTTCCACTGTCTCTAAAAATAGTCCACAAAAATAGAGGGGTTAGAGAGCATTCCACCTCAGACACTGTTTGCTGCCAGCTGGGGCAATGTTTTCTGGAGAAGATTGCTGTGGAAAAGCTGCTAATTGCTGAGGAAATGGAGTAACTGGAAGATACTGGCACGAGGCTCTTCCATAAGAGGTGATTTAAAAAGAAAGAGGTATCTTAGGTGATACCTGCCTTGAAGCCACAGGAACTTCCAGATGAACTCTTAACAGCTTCAGTTTGGTAGATCAAAAGGACAACTAACTTCTGGATCAGTTCATGGTGTAGGCACAGTGTAGGACTCATCAGTCTTGTACAAAAAGCAGACCTTAAAAGCCTTCACACAGAAACACCTACAGC
This sequence comes from Laterallus jamaicensis coturniculus, assembly GCA_022605575.1. Taxonomy (NCBI): domain Eukaryota; kingdom Metazoa; phylum Chordata; class Aves; order Gruiformes; family Rallidae; genus Laterallus; species Laterallus jamaicensis. The sequence goes on from JAKCOX010000005.1 coordinate 32,268,666, forward strand.
ATTTTGCTGTATCTGCGATGAGATCGTGTCCAAGTTAGTGGTTTTATTGTTGTGTTTTGGTCTCGGGCTTCTAATACGGACAGAATCTCTGCGAAAGCACCTCAGTGTTCATAATTGAGTTTGCACGTGGGAAGCTGCATCTCACAGCTAGCTCCACATTATGTTACTGCTTTTCTCCACGCAGCCAGCGTGTCAGTGAAACCAGAGGTGTCCTTGTCCTTCACTGTTGGGAAGGCAGAGGACAAACATTCTTTCATTACACCCACAATTAGGCAACTCTGACAATGTAACAGAAAGGAAAGATGTATTTACATGCATTTTTGCATATATGAATATACAGGCATAACAGTATAAGAACTTTGCTACTTCATCTAAGGAAACAAAGCCACCTTCTTTCTATATATTTAAGATCTGCTCTTTCTTTCATTTACTTGAGGGTGTTTAAATTGCATTTCATTTTTTGCATCTTGAACCTTGCCTTCATCTGCAGGTGGCTTCACACAATGTCTGCTTTATTGTTATGTATATATATTAAAGTCAGGTTAAAATAATCTGTATTTCTGGTTTATAATAACAATGTAAAGATTCTTAAAATACAGACCATATTTCATTAGCTTCTTCAGCTAGGCTAATTACCTTTTAAGACAGCTTCTCTGACTCCTAAACAGGACTGCCTGTTCTTGTCCAAACATGCTGTTTCAATTCCTCACAGTGTGTCCAGACATCAGACCTTTGGGCACTAAGCAGCATGACTTATGCATACATTTTGATCTGGGGTTTTTGGTGGGGTTTTGGTGGGTTTTTTTTGTTGAAAGCAATAGCAACATATGGAATTTGTGGTAATGGATCATAACTTTGTCCTCCTGCATTTGAGAAGCTGCTTATTGGGAGATCAGCCTTTTGAGGTTGGGAGCGGTAAGTCAAAGAGGATTTCATACAGGACCTCCACATATTGGCCTGTCTGACTACCAAGCACACCATAAACATTGCCGTGGTTACAGCTTTTTGTAAATGGCCTTCAGAAGACGTACAAGTTACAATACAGTAGTTCTTGAAAGAGGTGAGGGAAAAAAGCTAATGGTATTACCTTACATTAACAAAATAAACAATCCACTTGGGTGCCATTTTTCAGAATTTGCTGTACACAAATCCCTTATCTGACTTGAAATCCTCCTCATCTGCTGCACAACTTTCTGTAGTCAGATTTTCAACTGGAAGCCACTACCAATATATTTAACAATGAAACAAACTTAAAATACTGGTATTTTCTTTTCCCTTTTTAAAGGGATATTCATAGTAAAAAACCAAAAGTCATAGTTTAAGAAAGTAAAAAAATGCTTTAATAGCATGCTGCAGTCTTGCTGTGATACAAAAAGAGGCATTACCCTGCAAAAGGGCATGTAGCACACCAGAGTTCAACCAACTGCTATTTTCTCTAGTATATTAATCGTTACTGTGGACAGGTAAAGATCCAACAATTTGCACTCTCACCATTAATCTGAGTCCTATTCTAAACTCAGTGAGTAACCTCTGGTAACCAGGTGCCAAGCCACCCAATAACTGAGCCAGTACCCAAAAGCTGTCTGTACAATACGTGTGTGTTCCCGCTTAAGCTGTCATTGAGAAAACTGGAGAGAAAAGGCAACAGTAGGTAGATCTTGGTTTTTTTCTTAGACAGAATCAAAGAAAAAGTATTGGGTTAAAATTTTGAAGTGCCTTCTTTTCAACTGTGGTGATTTACTTCCTTTTTTTTTTGTTGGGGTAAGGTTAAATTTAAATACACTCACATATGGTTAAAACAGACTTCAAAAAGTAAGCCAAATGTTGCTTCCACTCAAATGCAGAAGCAGATCTTCAACTATTAATCTTTTGCTAAAGGGAAAATGTTGTTTCCTAACTAGTAAGAGACGAGAGAGGAAAAAAAAACAGCACTTGTTCTGAAAGTGGATTATATAATTTAAAAAAAAAATTTCATTGAAGAGCAAAATTCACTGCATGGTCTTTCTAAAACAGTGATTTACATTCTTTAAAATGTTCCTCTCGTTAGAAAAATGATTTCCGGATGTCTTAAAATCAAGAAGGAAAATACACATGCACTTCTCCTAGTTTGCTTGGGGTCTTACCTAAGATAAAGCCAAAGAGAACGATCATCTTCCCTAAATATAATTGTTCCTTAATAATAATTGGTTTTCCATTTATTTAATGTGGCCATCTCATCCTTCCACTGCAGATCAAAACAAGAATTAGCAAGTAATCAGGCTACGGTTTAGAAAATCCAAATCAAAAGCACACTTGTTAGGGAAAGAATATAGGCTTAAGGATATGGGCTTAACATCCTCTTCAGATCAGCTTTCTCGGGGCACTATGGGTACGTCTGCTCCTTGCCAGCAGTGCACCCACCACAGATGCAGAATTCCCGAAACGTAGTATCAGGTAGATTAAGGAATCTTTCAAATATAAACAAGGCTCAGCACACACATCTGCAAACCTAGTCAAACCACCAGCAGATTATTTTAATGGCCGATTATGGATACTGCTTTGGTTTATAACTGATCAGTTTCAAATGACTTAAAATACTTAGACTATTTAGAATCATTTTAAAGTTGAATCCAATGTCCTGCAGCCTGGTACTCATATTTTCCAGCCTGCGAGAAGCCAGGGTACTTTTATGAACTGCAGAAGAGGATGAGTACTAGCAAAGTTCAGCCCGTATGTGATACCATTTGTTTTGGTTTCTGGAATGCAAAGTGCCGAGTTGTTTGGTACCCTCTAGTGTGAGACGCTGGGTCTTCTGTCAGGCTGTGGGACATGCATGTGCTATCTTTTGATAAGGGTTCCACATCTCCCTTCAAACTGCTCAGCGAACACAGGCACGGCTGGAGGAAATCCTCCGCAGCACAAAGGAGCCTGAGCCATCAGCCCTCACTGAGGAGGGGTCAGCAAGCCCAGCCTAATGTACTGCTGGGCACACACACACAGGCTGTGCACTTAGTACCTGGAAGGAGGATTTACGCCTGAAATGGTTGGGATATGGCCACTGTTGCATCAGTTTGTCTGTCAAAAACTGCATGGCCCCAACTCATGTCACAGAACTGAAATGTATTTCGTGGTCCTATTTTTACTTTTGTGCTGGGTTGTTTCTCAATGTGGTTTTGGTTCCTTTTTTCCCCTCAGTATTTATTACAGTTGTTATTATTTCTTAATGCAGCATAAAAGAGGGGAAAACAACAGTTCCTTAATTACATGGAAAGGATACACATGATTAGAGGACAGCTGGTAGGTATTTTCAATGATCCCTTCTTCATTTATATCCACAAAAATTTTCTGCCTGCAGAATGTGCAGATATCATTGGACAAATTTCTTCTTGCTATGCCACTGATGTTGTAAAACTGTCAAGATCAAGTTTACAGGAAAGAAAGAAGCCAAAAAGCAACACAGTATTTGCTTAGAGTCAAGGTTGCATAAACCCATTTTGAGTGCCATCAGAGATAAGAGAGCACAAAAATGACTACAGTTGTCCCAGTTTACTAACACCAGGATGCACAGACTTACCAAGAAACAATTAAAATCTTATTGCTGATGCAAGAACTTTAGCAACTGTCTGCTTGATTTTAAGTAACTGGAACAGAAGAGAATTATGCTGAGATAATCACCTTACTTGGAAAGGGAAGATAAGAGCTATGAAAAGGAAGGGGTAAGAAGAGTCTTTCACAGACTCTGGGGAAGAAAGAAGCTTGTCGTCCTATGATGGTCAGAAAAATTTTGGACTCTCTCATACACAGGGATCAGCCTGTTGGAAACGCCAAATCAGGCCCAGGTATTTGTCACTGACTACTAACTCACAGTCTGTTCTTCTAGTGGTAAGACTGGCAATGGTGTATCTGTGGCACAAGAACAGCTCTCCTCAAGGAATAGTGAGGTCAGTTTGCTGCAAGAGCACCTAGCAACCCTTATTCTCATGAACCCAGGGGCACAAGAGACTCACTTCCAGCCCTTGCAAGAGGTATTCAGGATGATGGTCCCCAGCACTTACACCAGTGGTGGAAACCATGTAGCCACAACAAATCTCTACCAAGTCTCTTCCCATCACTCCATAGTACACTCTGTAAAAAAGCAGTATCACAGCAAAATCCATGGAGTCACCAGACTGTCATAACCACTAAAGAGTTCACTAAAACACTAGGATAACTTATCAAGATGTTTACTCTGGTTAGGTCCTGCTTTCTTCACACTACAGGTTTGGTTTCATTTTCTTCTGCAGCACCAGACACCCTCATACCTGAAGTATCAATACTCTTGATGGCCAACTGTGCTGAAAGTAGGATATCCATGAACTGCTTTGAAGCCATAGCTACTCAGCTCTGTTACAGGCAGGCCAAGTTGACACATTTTATTATAGATGGCATTTGTGTAGAGCCTTCTTGTACAGAACAATTAGGAATATTTCACTGTTTTGCAGAAGGAGCAAGAGCAGGCAGATCTTAATAAGGTGTAAGGTGCCAGTCAAAGAAATGTTAAATTTCTGTAGCTAAAAGAGCCCACTGGCCTCCTGAATACAAATTCCTCAGAATAAAATCTTTGCTAAACTCTTTCTACAACAAAATGCTGCACCTTAATCTTTTAAACCTTTTTTGCAAATTGAATGATATCGAACTTAATGATGTATATTTATTCAAATTGCCCACAGTGATGAAATACTCTTGCTTTGTTTCCCATAAGCAACTATTGGACAGTTAAAGCCCTGTAATGCCAGTTGTCTCTTGATCATGTTATTAAAGCATGGATTTGGGACTGTAGAAGCCTGATGATGGCAAAGATAAAGCAAGACTGACCTTAATGTGTGTTTGTAGGGTTACCTCCTGCATCTTTACAGATGGATTACTAAAAATAACTAAATCTGAGGGGAGATGGTTTTCAAATTTTGGTTTGGTTGGGAGGGGGGATTTTTTAAAAAGCAAATAAAAATATCACAATCCATGTAGAGTAAAAAGTTATTTCTATGGAAGATGGATCTCCTTCCTTAAGCAAAATTAATTCTGAAGGAATGTGTGCTACTCCCTGTGAAACCTAACACAGTTTTGCCACAGTTTTCAATTGAAGGACCAGACTCTTCTAAGAAAAAAGAGACATTAAAAAAAAGCCCCTGAAAAACCCATAAAAAGCAAAACCAAACCCCCAGAAAGCACGCAACTATTGAGCAAACTGGTATTCCACACTGTAAGTTTAAAAAAATTAACAGATAGAAGAACCTGTAAAAGATGATAACACAGCATCATTAGCTCACATCACTGTTATGCACCTCCCCTCCCTGCAGCCCTGGCTTTACAGGAGCACAGTCCGCTGCTTGTGATCATAAAAGCAGACAGGTCTCCTTCCATGCCATGCAGCCCTTCTGGCGTGTCACAGGCCAGTGGTCCCTACCCATCCGGGCCACAAAGCCTGAGGTCTCCTGGCCTTCACCTGAGGTGACCAAATGCGGCCTGTAGCCTGCCTGCCTCGCTCCCGTCCAACGCGATCCCTCTCCAATATGCTCATGTACCACGAGTTGCCTCTTTATTTTTTTGAGGAAGACCAAAAGTTAGTCTGAATTTAAGTGGCAAAACCAGAACTGAACGGGCACACAGCTTCAGTAAACTAGCTGCTTTCTAATATAAATCTAGAACTGAGCTTTCTTACCATGCTGGCTGCAAAGTGAAATACTAATTGATAAAAAATGGTATCGCAGCCTTCTCTTGAGTGATGCTGTTATCAGATTAATTGGTAAATGTTGTTTGCAGTAATTGTTTCCTTGCTGATTTTTATGTCTGCCAGATCGTTAATTTTAACACTATTAGCCTCTATATGAAATGCATATTTATCATGTAAATGAGGACAGAGATAGGAATGGAGCCATACAGATGAAAACCCAAGTATTGATTTATTATTAATACTGGAAGGTCACCATCTGGACAATTCCATTAAATAATGCATCTACATTGCTGTTAAATGGGAGCTTTAACATCTGGATCATATTATTCCAAATTTTCCTCATCCACCCATCATAGCAAGAGGAATTTCCTGACAAATCAGATTGCTGCCCAAAGGTAAAATGTTTTTCTCATTACCGTACTTCAAATGAGCTCAAAAAGACCTAGAAGTGAAGTCAGCATCAGCGTCATAGACAACTTTCCCATTTTCTAATTATGCAGATTAAATAGGTCACCAACTGAAACACGTCCATGTGTCCTCTGCTTCCTTCACCACATTCTCCACACTCTGAGCAAGAATGCCTATCACTTGCAAATTCAACAGAACAACATTATTCCACTATCCTTTCCATCTTACAGCATATGGTAAAAACTGCATACATAAAGAAAATAGCTGTGTAATAATTAGATTTATTGTGACAGACTGACCTTACCAGAACTCATTAACTTGACAACGCAAGCTAACTGGCTCTCTAAAAATCTGGTTTCTTTTGATGTAGACATATTCAAATACTCAAAAGCATATGCATGAAATAAATAATAAATCATCTGTTTGGGTTTTTTTTAAGGTTGAAATTAATATGCTTACATTTGATAGTACACTGGAAATTGGCAGGGATTTCTGTATTAGGTGAATCAACCATATTTTCAAGATTTGCCTCATTATTCAGGTATAGAAATCAATGTTGTCATAATGACGCTGCTTCATTTTTCAACTATGTTCCAAAGGAAGTTCTCATTACATGACTGCCACGTGAAACAAGATATATAATCAGTAAAATGGGCAACCACCTATGGGACCAGAGGGCAGGCTTTTGTGTTTGAGATTGTTCTGGGACCAGGACAAATCTGCCTTTCTATCTCAGATATTTTAAGATTTCTGTTATGCCAGGGGAGAACAATTTTGTCTACATATATCATATTTATTTAATTTTCATTAATGGACAGCTTCCAATGGCAAGCAAATTGCATTATAAGAATCAGCTGAGAGTCAGAATTTCCTTTGGGAAAATGCAGAGTCAGAACACTAATAAGCTTTTTCCTTCCTTCCCCATTTGATACACTAGACTCTTGCCTTTATCTTGAGGAGAACGGATAGCCTATGCTAAGACAGGATAGGAACCGTTCTCTGAGGCAGGTAATTCTCTGACAGGTATCCTTTGTTGCTACCTCACGTCACAGAGCACATAATACAGTTGCAAGCAGGTACTACCCTGCACCTCACTGAATTAGAAGAGCACAAAATTTGTGAGTGAAGTGGAAAAATGAGAGCATTTGCTGAACACAGGTGCAAACCTACTGAAAATTGGGTTTTTACAAAATGAATTATCAGAACACAGACTCTGTTTACTTTTGAAAAATCTCAAATAACAATAATCTCAAAAGTAACTAAGAATCAATGATTTTCTCTAATCTGTTTCCTTATCACGTGGAAGTTAACTCTGAACTGTCAGCTACCACCTAGAAGAAGACACACATTTGTCAGAGTAGCCCACATTTTATTTCAAGCAAATGTTTACTGGAAAAACCTCCTGTTTGTTGGTTGGTGCTTTTTCCCACTCCCTTCTGTGCTAGGATCACACCCATGTTACTTTATATGTAGCCATCTGGTGAAGCCAATCTCTTCCCTCTTGCCAAAATTGCCTACAGCTGAGCTTTGACTGCTCTGCTGTAACTGGGGTTTTTTTGTTGGTTTTTTTTCCCTCTCCTCTTGACTCTTTGAAATAGGAGCCTTCCCCAGCATGGCTTCCCCTCTCCCCTTCAACAGGAGAGGTTTTACATTCTTGATAAGCCTGGATAAGGCTCTTTTAGAAGCTACAGGCTGTTGCTGTTTCTCTTGCATCTAGTAAGTAGTTGCTGCTTTTTATTTTTTGTTCTTTTTGAGCAAGTTAATGCCCTTTCTACATAGGGCTGGTATTATGCTTCCTTTGACCTTTGTTTCCTTTTTCTTTCAAAAAGAAACCAAACTTTTCTTTTTCACGTATTTGCAAAGCACCTTGAAGAGGAAGGAGGGAGTCAATCACTGCAGTCCTTTGCTTTACTTCTACTAATGGATCTGTGTGATTCTCTCTGAGCTCTTGCTATGAGAATAGCACAACTATCCAGAGCAAGGAGATACATATATGTGTATATATATGCAAGGTTCCATGCTGACCTCAGAGAATGAGACAGAAAGGTTTGTCAGCTGATGCTTCTTTCCAAACCATGGTATGCAATGGAAGGCTGGCTACTTGTTTTGTTGATCTGGGACAGAACATACAAAAGAAGGCTTTGCTCAGAGAAAAGCTGCCTTAGGTTTACCCCTCCCATTAAAATAGTGTGCTCTACCTCTTCATTTGTTTTCTCTTTTGCTCCTAAAGATGCAAGTGTGTTGATATAAGCAGGGGAAAGTGCTCGGTTTTTTCTGGTCAGTACCAGACACCGCTGTGCGTAACCTGTATGTGAACTGTACAGCCATAAGCTAGTGGCCAAAAGCTGGATGGCAAGAAAGAGAAACACACAAGCATAAGTTGAAGGCTGGCTTCTCTTTAGTAAGCATGTGGTTGTTTTTCAAATTTTGACTTATTTAAATGTTTCATCCCAAATCAAACAAAAATGAATGCAAACATAATGACTGCCACCTGGAAGGACTGCAGTGCAGAAGTCTAGACCTGCCTGTACTTAGGGGAGCCGTAGATTATTTTTTGTTTGTTTGTTTAATTTTATGTCAAATGGGCAATTTCCTGTATGCATTAACTAAGTTGTTTAAATCCTAAATGCAACCATCTTTACAGTTTCTACTCCTAAATCAGATGGTTTCTTTATCTGCCACAACAATGTACATGAGTTATTTTTCATCTGTCTTATGTAAGGATCTCATTAATCGTTCAACTTTGGATCTCAATGTTTGTCCTATCTGATAGTCTTCAAAGTACAGTGGACCAGATTTTGGCAGTTACTGTGCTGGTAGAAATTTGCAACTTGAACACTGCTGCACGACATGCTTTTAAAGACAACGAGCTAATGCAATGAGATTGACAGTGTGTTCAGAACTATACAGAAGTATCTGGCTGTGAAACATGAGGGCAGCTCTAGCTTAATGTACAAGCTTGTAAGTAGCTTTGGTGACAAACGCTCTTAAGTTACCAAACATGGAATAAATGCAATAAACTATCTACTGGCAGACCCACGGTGAGTAGTGTTCACTACCACAAAGTAACTTCCTACATACATAGATGGTAGGTTTGAGAATGTATGACTCTCCCAAGTAAGCAGAGCGTGAAGCAGAACTGCCAAAACCGGGTACAAAGTGAGCTTCAGCTTCTGGTGCTACTATTTTTACTGAAAGAGAGTCTGTGTCAGTTCCTCTTCTACTGGAAAAGGAGGCCTCGTTGGTGCCTGACAGCTGTGCACTGAAAATTGAGGGCCCCCACATGTTTCTGGTGCAGATGTTTTGTTTATTTAAAAATGCTCTGCTAAAACACAAAAAACATTGCAGAGCCTTGTTAAAGTGTTGTGATTGTAGGAATTGTACTGGAGCCTCCCTAAGTTAGACTAAATATTGTTCATATTTGCTCTGTCACTTTGTTGGGGTGACTGGCTCCTGTAGGTTAGTAGTTGGGAAGGAAGTTTCAGTTGCTGAAGGCTGCGCTGCACAAGGAGTAGGACTGTGGCAAGTGTGGGTTACTGGCATTTGTGGCAGTGATCAAGCCAATGTAGTACACATTGACCAACTTGAAGTATTGCTAAGGAGGGTAGTGCCAAAAGCACAGAAAGTGTATGCTGCTTAGACTCCCACAGGTTCTCCTAGGCAGATGGGACCTTCTCAGCTGGTCATCATTGTCCGCACACTTAAGTGTTCAAGCCTATTTCAGAGCTAATTTGGTATCAGTCTCATGGAAGGTATTTTCAATGGAAAGCAATGACATGGGCAGTCTGAGAAACTTCAGTCATGTTCTTTATTGTAAACGTCTGTTGAAATCAGTAAGGCAAAAATTGATGGGAAGCAAATACTTAAAAAGCTCTGAATGGAGTTGCTAACAGCAATATAAAGTGATTGGATGATACAGCAGAACTGATCTAGAAGAGAAGTTAAAGAATCTAATGGTAAAGTAGTATCATAGATGATTACACTATATGGTGCTCAGGTACGGCATGTGCTCAGCGCTAGGAGTGTGTGTAAAGGTAGAGTTAGTGACACGAAGCTAAAATCCACAATGAGCTGCACTGGGACTTCATTAGACACTTTACCTGTATGTATGTTGTCATGATGAGCATTTCATCACTGTTCCTAACTCTGTAAAGTTAGGAAGGCTCTAAAGAGCCTGTTTTATGACCTCAGTATTGCAGTTTTATGCTACTGTGAAACTCCACTGAGAGTAAAGGCTGTCTTTATATCCCTTACCATTTACAGAAACTGCTCTTGCATCAAGGTTTCATTTGTTAGAGTTTAACAGACCCATCAAATCCAAGGATGTGATGGTTCAGTGTCTGAGCAGCAACTGCCAAGGGGATAAACTACTGATCATGAGTTATTGGTGTCACTCGTTCAGTTACAAAAAGTTCAGTTATAGAAAAGAAAAAAAGGTTTCAGCCTAAAGATGGCTTAGGGCCCTCATCAGCTGGTGAAGAGGGAAAAACTAAGAAACTGCTCATGCACTTAAAACTGCTACTCTGAGGGATCTGTGTAATTTTTTTCTTTAACAATTATGTAAAACTCTCACTGCTTTTTAAGGAGTGGCCCTCTGAGATGCTTGACTTCTTTTTAGCTGTTGAACAGGGAGGTCAGGGGTGGAAATCATGTCACTCTAGTTTTCTCAGGTTTGCAGAGAAGTTCATGGTAGGGGAAAGGAAGTGAACTGAGGCACCAGAAGCCCCAGTTTTAGCACCTTAACCACAAGACAAGCTTTCTCTCTCATTAGGCACGTGTGCAGGTAACTTGATGAATAGGGGCTTTAGATTTTTTCAGTACACCCTGTGCAGCACTACTTCAGCTAGATAAGTGCAGTGACTTTGTTCTCCTACCTAGTCCATCATTAGGCAGCTGTTTGAAAACTGAAAGCCTTCTCCTTAAAAGCTTTAACCTACTTAAGACTAACCACAGCATCAGTATGCACACACAGAAAATCAAATACAAGCTCTTTTTTCATCCTACTAAATGCTATTCTCCACCTGAACAAAAGGCATGACTTGTAGTGTTCCACAGCTCAGCTGTCTTGCTAGATGTAAATGTTTTAAGAGTATGCCATGACTCCAAATGGTGACTTAAAATCATGTCTTAACCACTACAGCTCCAAAATAGCTGTCTTTCTGACAAGCTACCCACCTTGTACAATCGATAGTGTCTTTGTTCCACTGAACAAGCACCACTGGAGCAATAACCAAGGCTGCAATGAGCCTGCAAGAACAATCTCCATATGCATTGATTCACAGCCATTGTTTCATGTGCATCTTGCAACCTGAAAATAAAATGTGTGGTATTTAAAAAAAAAAAAAAGTCTAGATTTATTTTAGGTGGATGTGTTATACCTAGAGGTGACAGTAAGCCTGTCTCTGAGAGATACTTTATGAGGAAATAGGTTAGTGTTGTTATGCCTGAAGCTGTAAGGTAATGAACTAGATGAGAATACTTGGTCTTTGTATTATCCTGGAAAAGGACATGTAAAGTAGTGGATGGAGAATTGGCTTTTTTCTCCTTTTTTTTTTTCTAGTAACTCAATCCTGAACATAAATATAACCACAAATACATAGTGTCTATGAATTTTAAGAAGGTATTTCAGAATTGCAGATCTGAGCCCTACATAATCTTTCAGCCAGAGGTAAATGCAAAGTCAGAAGACAGCATATACCCATAATAGTAGTTTTGTCCTGACCTGATGCTTTCTGGGCCTACATCTGAGAACTCAACAGCATCTCCTGGCTTCCAGATCTGCGAATGCAGAGTGTGCCCCAACTGCGCCTTGAAAACAAAGCTAGAGACAGACCTGCCATGCTCTAGTCCCTGTGGGGAGAAACAGTGTGCATATGGGCTGGAAGGGAGCTGTAGCATGTTCTGGTTGATGCCTGTCCTGGATGGTTCACAAATCAAGACCTTGTGTCATGAGGGCCAGTGGGCAGCAGCTTCTCTGTTCAGACACAGCCAGCATCAAAACAGTTGGGAGCCAGATTTGAGCAAGGAGCTGCACAAAAGCCCAAAGCTGTTCTTTGCTGCTATTATTTGCTATTCAAACTTCGAATCCAATTAAAACTTTTAACTTTGCAGAAATCAGGATATAGGTTTAAAAACGTGTAGTTCTTTCCCATGCCTTCTTCAGAAGCAGAAAAGCAACAGCAGTCATGCTTTTTCCTGTTAAAGAAGAAATGGCTATGTAATGGGGGGAGCTGTGCTCAGATGCCGCAGCACTGAAATGGGTAACTGATACCAGTGCCGAACATGCCTTTCCTCCCAGCTTTATGCGCGTAGCACTGGGTACCACGTCATCTTTGCCCACAGCGTGTTTGGGTAGAGCATCTTGAGGCAGCGTGTCCGTGCTCGGTGTCCCTCAGGCCACAGCCACGGGTGCCCCCTTATGGGCAGTGCGGGGGGCCGGAGAGGGCGTAATTCATGTGCACCCTGGGAGAAGGGAAGGCAGCAACAGGGCAATGACAAGCTGCTCTTCTCCACGCACGCACACCCCCTCCCCGTGGCTAAAGGGCTGTTTCTTTCTGTTAGCCTTGCAAGGTCAGGAAGCGTTATATTTATTGTACCTAAAGGGAAACAGTGTACTGCAACAGCAATCTCCCTAATGATCCCTATAAAGCTGTTCCCTACTTTGCTTTGCTGAGGAACTGATTAAATGGGCAGAATAAAAAGTTCCAGTAAAACTTTTCAAGAAAAGAAAACTCAGTATTACTAACTACGGTTCTGTGAACAGAATGTTAGAGGTTTCTGGTATTGCTATAAATGTACAACTCATTTAACTAAACATTTGCAAGCTGTATGTAAATTAACATACTTCCATTGTTCATCTGATGATAATAAATCATTTTCCTGAAACACATTCAAAACAAACACTGTAACTTCACGGTCAATGACAGCCAGATGGGTTTTCTTCTCTTAACCCTCACCACCCCTTCCATCCTTCGAGCTGCTGGGTGCGTTGCAAAGTCCTCTCTGCCCCTCTTGCCTGGAAGCTGCTTAGAAACCTGTGGCTATGCTGAGGATGGCACTCAGGCAGTTTCGATGGCTGTGGCATACTGTGGTTTTTCAGTTGAAAAGTCTGTGTTTGGGGTGTGTGGGGCAGGGTGGTTAACATAACTTGAAGGGTCAAGGTGCCACTTTATGTTGGGTTTTGCCATGTACATCTTAGCCCTGTGGGTGATATATATGTCCTTGCATTTTGCTCCAAGTACTGAGGGATATGCTACAGCTTTACATTCTGCCTTAACTGTGTGGCACTTTGTAGATTCCATCGGGAGAGAAAGGGAATGCAAGTCACCGTTTAGTTGGAGGCAGAAATACCTTTTTTAGAACTATTTAAGTACCAGAGGTACAGCTGCACCTATCAGAAACTTCAAACCCCTCTGGATGCCCAGCTGCCACACTCCCCATTCCTCAGCTCCTTCTGCTCTGTCAGAAAAAGCTAGGAGGAAAGTGGCTCTTGACCATGGGGTCATGAAGGTTGGATTGAGGGAATAAGGAGGAGAAAAGGCGGGGGTGGGAAGTCTTTGCTGTACTTTTGCAGAGTCAAGTGAAGGCATCGACAGTCTAGCCTTAGCAAGCACTGCAAAAATGAAATTTGCTTTTGTAGGGTTTTTTTTTGAATGCTAAAGTACTTTTACAAAAGGATGGCACTACATATCTGCAAACTCTAATCTCATCATAGCTGACAACAATTGCACTATATAGCTCAGAGACACATTTCAATTTACAGCACATTATTTATTGGTTTACCAACTAGCAAGTAAGTGAGAACTTGCAGATTCTCAAAATGCATTAATATCTTGCTAATCAGACCTGATTTCTGTTGTTGCTATGCAATGAAACTGGAAGTAAGCTTGGGATAGTTTAGATCCTGCTTTTCTCAACATCACACATGGTAATATTTTTGTTTTGTAGCAAATTAGTGACCAGTTAAGAAGAAGAGTATTGGGACTTTAAAATTAATTTTATTCCAAAGACAGCCGACTATTTGCTATTATTCATGATATATTGGCATGTATCTTCCCAATTTCTTCAAGTGAAGAACTTGTACAAAATACTGATTTTGTTGTTGTTTATTTTTTCCCAATGTGTACTGTTAAGGACAATTTTTCTGTAAGTACCTGTGCCAGAATTGGGATGTGGCAGTGGTTAAAACATGGAAACAAAATTATGTTGTACAGCCAGCTGAATCCCTGTATCTCCAGACTTCTTTCTTTAAATTGATTGTTCTCCTCCTCCCCTTCAGAGGGAGTGATTGCTTGGTGATGAGGGCTGCCCTATGCTTGGTGGTTGTGCCACATGAGGCAAAGACCAGGGCAGCAGGTGAGGGCTTCTTGCAACAAGGTGGCTAGGATAGGCTTTGTCTGTAGGCTGAAGAACTGGTAGATGCTGTTACCTGGGTGCTGCAGTTCCTGGTGCCGGGGTTGGGAGAATGAAGAACAAAACTGGTTGTATACGAGGAAGCACAGTGGAGCGTGTTGATGGTCATGGAGAAATACATTGTGTAGAGGCAACTACTACACAGCAGCATGGTGTTGTGGGTGTAGTAACCCTGAGCAACCCTGGCCATGATGGGTGGGTACACAACCCTGTGTGTATGGGAGAGCACTGGGGGCTTCTGGGTGGTGTGGGAGCAAGGAAGAGGCTGGCAAGTGCTGGCACTGGGAAGAGGACAGCGAAGCTTTGTTTTATGTGCAGACAGACCAAGGCATCTGAAAGTTTTATTTGGCCCCCAGGAAAAGGACAATTTAAGGTTTTTGACCCATCTAAGACTGTAAAGATAGTGTGTAATGGATGATCAGTGAATGTATGACCATAGGCATGACCCTTCCCTCACCAGAGTCCTCTCAGAAGTGTCAAACTGTGACCTGGCAAAAAATATTTGCTATAAATGCTAAACTCTTTTTCTAAACACAGTGTCTGTCAGCAGCAGACAGGGATAAAGACTAGCTGCCATTTGTGCAGTCAGGGCCTCTTTTCTGGCTGCTGGGTAAAAAGTACTTGCTAATGAGGTGTAAGCCAATGTTATCCACCTCAAACTGGAAAGAACAGTACAAGAAAAATAAGGCTGGCTTAACAGCATGGGCAGAATGGCTTTTATATGAGTAGGACAACCATTTTTTTGTCAGGCTCCAGGTAAATCCCTGTTTATTTACACATGGGTGAAATAAAAACTTCAGAGCTGACAAGTAGATGCCTTGATGTGCGCTTTAACTTCATCTGTTGAATGACTGAGAGTTGGGGTGTGTGTGTGTGTGTTTTAATTTTGAAAAAGGTAATTTCTCCAAATGTACCTGAATTGATCTCCTTTTCATTGCAGTGCTATTCTAATCCAGCATTTACTGTGTGCTGTATTAAACTAGATTGCTGGGGGGAAGGCCCGTATGTTGTTAGGTATGCTTTAGCCACTAAGCACCCAAAAACTGCATCTGGGCTTTTTCATACTGCTGCAGTCCAAACGAGGAGTAATTATGATTAATGAAGAGAGCTGTGTAGAGAGCTACCATCTCGCCCTGCACCAGCTGTAAAATCCTGTGAAAGCTGCAGGAAGGCAGGGAAAGGTTGAACGTTTATTGATGGCTCCATTTTCAAGGAGGGGAGGAAAAAAGCGTGAAGGTGAAGGAGGGCTTGACAGCCTCGCTCCCCAGGAGTGGGCGGGTAGAGGAGTGCCCAGCACTGCTAAGCTGGGACAGGAGAACTGGGCAGCACCAAGCCAGTGGGCTGGGAAGCACAAATACCCCTCTATTTTGGGGCAGGAGCCCTGGGTGAAGGTTTTTCCTCTGCCCCTTCCTGAGGAGGCCTGGGGAGTGCAGGGGTCTTCCCCGAGGTCCCTCCTCCCTAGCAGACTGCAGGGCAACGGGGCTGAAAATGTAGCTCCTTTTCACAGCTAACACCGCCTCTAGCACACATGCACACACCCACGGCTGCTGCCAGGCACCCATCACCACAGCCCCGCCACACCTCCAGCTGACAGCCCCTCTCTAGACGCTCTCTTCCCTCCTCCCTTTGGGCCCCGCGGCCGCGCCTCCGCTGCCCTCGTCGCAGCAGCCGTGCCTCCATCTGCGGGCGGGGGAGGAAAGTGCCGCCGCGGGGCGCTCGCCCGAGCTCGCTGCGGCGCTGGCGGGCGGCCGTTTGGCGGCGGGGGGTGCCGGGGGGTGCCGGGGCCGGCTCGGCTTTCCCCGCGCGTCCCCACTCCCCAGCTCGAGTCACGGGAGCGCTGTACGGGGCGGCTGGGGTTTTTCTCGCTGTGAGGTTTACAGCTGCCGGTGCCGCCAGCCGGGGGCTCTGCTGTGGGCTGGCCTCGGGACCAGAGAGGCAGCGCCCAGCTTCGCCCAGCTTCATCCAGGCCACCGCTGGGCTCCTGCTGTTGGCCTCTCCCGCCATCCCTACCCGTTTTCAACACGAGAGAGGACAGATGTGTCTTTATTAAATACTCTCTTTGTTGAGTTTGCTTCGTGCTGACGAGTGGCTGTGGGGAAGTGGCCTGTTAGAGATCCCTCAGGCAGGCTGCTTGAAGCCTCCCGCGGCTGCACCTGATCAACCTTTGTCATTGTTTGTTGGTGCTGGGTAATTCTTATGTGATGCACAGGACACCAAAATGGAGGTGATCTGTACTCTCCTGGCCTTTCCTAAAACTGCTGCTGAGGCTTCTGAAAAGGTGGCCACTTGTGCAAGTCCCAAACACCTGTGAAGTGCTTAATTTTAAGTGTCAGGGTTGCCAGGGGCGTGCACGAGGTCCTTTGCTTTTTGTGGAGTGCGGGAGGAGGCTTTTGGTGTGTATCTGTTGGGGAGAAATACCACTAGTTGTCCTACCCATGCTTACACGTAGGAGACATCAAGTCCTGCCACGCAGGGAAGCGGGGCTGGCCCCTTGGGCTGTGACATCCCCCCCAGTAGCCCAAGGCTGGCCTGGCTCTGCATGGCTTGCAAAGACAGTGGTGTCTTTCCTAGATATTTCCCTACAAGTACATTCATATTTTTCAAAAGTGTCTATATTTGGGCGGTTTGACCCGATGATCTCTCGAGGTCCCTTCCAACCCCTACAATTCTGTGATATACTAATACAGTGGGTTGTATGGCATAATCATAGAATCATAGAATATCCTCAGTTGGAAGGGACCCGTAAGGATCATTGAGTCAAACTCCTGGCTTCACACAGGTCCAGACAATTCAGAGCATGGGACTGAGTGCAGCGTCCAGAAGCTTCTTGAACTCACTCAGGCTCAGTGATGTGACCACTTCCTTGGGGAGCAAATTTTAATTTTATGCAGTTCCGTTGTATAGTTTCCATATTGGCCATTTAACCCAGAACATGTATCCAAACTTTCACAATAAGCTTAAATCACTGAATGTTTTTCTGCTGTGAAAATTGTAGCTTTATAATTATAATTGATTCTCAAAGTGCAACAGCAGGATCTCTTTTTTTTCTTTAAAGTTTGAAGGATAAAGACCATTTACATCTGACATAGACAAATTTTCCCATCGATATTTCTGCTGTGTTGTTATCCTATTTTTTCTCTTCACTGTTTTAATAAATAAGGCTAAGCAGCTAACGAGACAGCGCAAGAAGCATGTTTCTGCATAGACTAATCCTATGGTCAGTACGCATGTACTGTAGCTTTATAACACTTATCAAACAAGACTCTCAGAGCACTTGGCAAAAATCTAATCGAAGCCAAGGCCCTGTGTAAGATAGTATAAAGCAAATCATAGCCATTTAAGTGACATGTGCAATTAACAGTTGGGGCCCTCTTTTTCCATATCAGTCTCTTTATGACCTAGCAGCTTTACCTCACCATTCAACAGAACACAACAAACACCTTAAATTTTACGTTTTGAGATTCCCCCCAAAGACTTCTTTACTGGATTCATCTGTGTTTTCATAAACTTTGCTTAAAAGGTTTGCTTTGGCCTTAGAGGGCACTTTCAGGCTGACTAGACTGGGTTCTGGGAAGCACAAAAGAATTGCGGAGGCTGGATAGGGGTGGTTTTTGTTTTTTTTTTTTAGTTGTGGGCATTTCAGAACTGCTGGAGCTCCAGAGCAGGTCTGTGAGATAATTCTGGCAAATTCTGAATGTGGTAACTACAATACTGTAATGAAAAGGAAAACCCATTAAGAAAATAGTAACCAGTGTATTTTTTTTTTATATCATGTGATGCACACAGTTTACCAAGAAAGGTAAATAATATTAAAATATTGTTTAGATATATTTATGATCAAAAAATAAAGCAATACAGATAAAGCAGGACGGACATCAGCCGGCTTCTCCATAAGCTTAAATCACTGAACATTTTTCCCCTATACAGGCAGTAAAATTTTGTTTTACTAACTACTCTGTAAAATGCAAAATTGGTATCTCTTCTTGCAGCAGGTGAAAGGCTATGGCTTTTAATTGTCATTTGCACTAATTAAAATTAAAAGCACAAATTTTGATGCATTGTAACATGCATGCACACACTGTGCTCTGTGCATTGTCTGTTTTACGTCCAGCCTCTGGATATTGTCAGATAGAAGAACGTTTTTGTTTTGTGAAGGATGTGCTTTTAAAAAGCAGCAAAGCACATCAGACAAGGGAGAAATAGTAAATTAATCTGCCGTAAAGCGGGACATGAAAATGTGTTTCGCTTCATATCTGCAGAAGTTAGCGAAGCAAACCTTTTTACTTCAAATAATGAAAATTCAAGGGCCAATCCCCTTGTTCCCCCAGTGATGTGACTGGATTAGAAATAGAAAATTTTCCACAATAACATTACAGTTCTCCTTAGTCACTTTAAAGTTTTTTAGCTATTAGGGTTCTCTTAGTTTCTTTTTTTTTTTTCCTGAAAAAGAAAGTGTAAAAATATGCATTTCATAAAATGAAACCACCGTGACATTTATCATCCCAGGACCCCAGAATTTGGGCACCAATAGAATATTTTGAAAGACTGGCAGTGGACTCATGGCAAAAGCAACACATGTAGACCTATCGTACACAACAGCACTACCTGGCACCTGTCCCCCTGTAGAAATAGGAAATAATTATCGCAGAGAAGTAATGTTACTTTTGCCTCCAGTGATGTAATGTTACTTTTGTCTCCAGGCTTCAGTTTAGGGCATCATCATGTGGGAAGACAGCAGCAGAGAATGTTGGGAAGGCCAATGGGTGGCATGGCCCGTGGCAGTAGGGTGCCAGGCACTTGCAGACTTAAAATCTGGCGACTTAAATAGCGTGGAGCTGCCTTTCAGGGAAGCTTGGAAAGGAGTAGGGTGGC
Source organism: Laterallus jamaicensis coturniculus (assembly GCA_022605575.1). NCBI lineage: Eukaryota > Metazoa > Chordata > Aves > Gruiformes > Rallidae > Laterallus > Laterallus jamaicensis. The sequence goes on from JAKCOX010000005.1 coordinate 32,288,047, forward strand.
TGAGGACTGGAGAGAATGGTGAAGCGGAGCAAGAGGGTGCTGCACTCAGTTATGAGGGTAAGACAAGCTGAAGGATAAACGAGTTCAGCAAGGGAATGAGCAATGCAGGTGCACTGGAGCTGCTGTCTGGCATAGGAGGTCCTATTGATCCCAGGTTGTTGATGTGTGCTCAGCTTTGGCTCAACATACCATGTCTTTCACCTCAGCATCTCAAGCCTTGCGCTTGCTGTCGCTCACTGTAATGCAGTGCTGCTCCTGCTGATGTCAACAGTGCGAATCGCGGGAGTGAAGCAATGTGGCTGCAAAAGCCTTTGTGGAGTGGCCAAGGAACACGCAGGCCCACGGTATGCTGGGGAGGCAGCTGCTGAGCAGCATGATGTATATGCAAAGCAGCTTCCCCAGCTAAAAACCTGACTGAAGCCACTGTGAGGTTTCTGGATCACTGCCATATGCCATACATCCTGGGTCACATGCTGAAATCTGTGCCACGAAGCAGTCGTGTGCATGCTTTAGTCTTGCGGAAGTCAAAGGGAATTAAACACGTCTTCAAAGTTCGGCATGTGCTCCAGCACTCTGGTGCCCAGGAGGCATGGGGCCGTTGTGCTGCCTGGCTGCAGGGAGGTGCTTTTCTGTCTCACAACTGCTTTGAGACAGCAGCAGTCGAGTCAAATGCTCACAATGCTTGCTGCTGTGTTTCAGCTGTGTTCGGAAGGGAACACATTCCATCCGAATGTGCATTTGGTTTTGCACCTCTGAGCAGCGACTGCTCTGGAGCTCCCAAATTTTCAAAGAGTTACATGGGGATTTATCCAGCCAAATCCCATTATAATCAATGGGAGCTGGGTGAATAATTGCACTGCAGTTCTTTGTAAATAACAGGGAAGGTTGCCAGTTGTTGCTGATTACGATGCTGACATTTTGTAGATATAGATCCACGCGCTGACTGGGAATTGCACTTAGACCACCGACTTATTTCACATATCGGTATAGTTTCCGTGTTTACTCTGCATATCACTTCAAAGAACTGAGGTTGATGACTTCTGGTCCACTGTGTTAGCGGTCCGTCTCCTCTCCATCTCCTGTTGTTTCCTTTCACAATCCAAGTAACAAAAAATGGTGGTGTAAATAGAACTCCAACAAAGGGGTCTGTTGAGCCTGTAATGCTCCCCTGAAAGGAGGCTGTCTAGGGGATGAATGGAACAGCCTCAGCCTAGCAGTAGCGGGGAAATAGATGACTTGGCATTGGAGAGTAGCAGCCAGCAGGGTGCATATGCCTAGTGTAGTGGCAGATAATGGTTAAGCTAGTCAGTTGAAGGGCTAAATGAGAGGACATTGTCTAACCCTGTAACCGTAACTAAATTGTAACCTGAAAAGAGTTTATAAACATCTGGCTGCTAGCCCATCTCTAAAGCTTAATAGCTAAATCTGAGGTGTGGAAATTTTTAAAGCTGCAATTGAAAGTATTACTTGGAAGTATTACCGTCTTAAGCAGATTAATTGCATTTCAGGATTGTGGAGTGTAATAAATTGTGGTTTGAGCATCTCTGCTGAGTTTTCCTGTTAAATCAGTTTACATGAGATGAACATGTGTGATTGACACTATTTCCATTTGGAAAGTTCCATTTGGAAACTCATTTCAGTTTCATGACATCTTGCTGCTGATTTTATAGCTCTGCTCAGGATTTCATACAGAATTCTAGTCCAGTGGTGCACCTTAACTTCACTAATTATTACATTCATGTCTTACGCAGGTGCTCATCTGTTTCAGCTTGAATGGAGTGAGTGACACATCAGTATCTTTTGATTTCTCAAAAATTGAACAGTGCAGGAGCACATCTCCCTGTGCAGTCCTATTTTATTTTAATATTGCTGTTCGGTGACAATGAAAAGCAGATATTGGTTAGACTAATAAGCTTGTGACCTCCTCTGCAGACTAGCTTTTCAATCTTTTTATAGCTCCCATTATTAATAGGACAGCATCTATGTGCTTCGCATTTGTGTTGCAAATACCTACAATAGTTGGAATCATTTTCTAATTGCTTAAACAATGCACTGTAGCAGCACCAGTTGAAATTCCTGTAGGCTACAGGCTTGCTAATTGTTTCCTTTAGTAAACCTAATTTATAGGGCTGTGCAAATAGTTGCTGGGTTTAAAGTATTTTGGCAGCTGAACTGAAAAAAAATGGACTGAATGGAAACTTCATTTCTTTAGAATTGTCAGCACAACAACAATTGATTTGAGGTTCTAGAAACTTTTTTAAACACCTGGCACACTGTTTCATTTGGTTTTCAGGTACATTTAATAAAAGCAAAGGATTAGATCATAAACATGAGAGGGGAGCTCTCCCAGCTCCCCTGTTCTGTCTGCTGGTGGTGTGAGTAGGGCCATTTACCTGGGATGTTAACAACTTAAATTCAAGACTCCAAGCTGTGTCAAGCTTTTAGAAAGGTTCACCTAACACTCAGAAGTTTCAAGACTGGAAATGAAGTATTCTGGGGTGGAGCTCTGGTTCTTTCCTAGGATGCCTAGATTAAACAACAATTCCAGTGGGTCAAGCAAGCAAAATCAGAGTTCATGGATCAGGTTTCTTGTGCTAGATTTTTTCTTTTTAAGAGTATGACATGGGTCCATAGCACACATCTGCAGGGGCAAGAGAGAGGCTGAGGGTCAGAGATGGGTGTCTTGTTTTCGTGCTGCTGTGCAAAGTGAGTAACGCAGCCATCAGGCCATAAGCTGCTTCTTTCTCTGTCTGATTTATTCTGTAATTTTATACAATTTGGAAAAGCTTCACTATCAAAAGTTGAGAATGAAACCCCTGGCATACTCCTCAGTCAGGGATATAGGTACCAATATCTCTGGTTACTGGCTGAACTTCTGATCTGAACAAGGACACAGTGCACAGAGGGGAGGAGAGGACAGAGTTAAACCTGAATATCCATCAGCCTAGATAAGTGTTGGCTCTTTAGTCTCATGTATCTATGTGAGTGTGCATGAGTGAGTATAGATCATGGCAGTTCCTGTGCAAGACTGCTACCAACACTGGAATATGTAATTTTAGAAGTGCCTGCTCCCACCCTTGGAAATGAAAAAGAAACAGCACTAGGTGAATTTCCCCAATTTATTTGAGTCATCCAAACCAATAAACCATTTAATGAAAATAAGATCGTCCAGCTGTACTTGGTTAAAGGAACTTCTCATAGTGTGAAAACTGACAGAGACTTTGGGTTTTCCATTTATCTGAAATTGCTATCAATGCTGTAACTTTTATAACATTTTTCGAAGAGGCTCTTGCTCTGGAAAATCTCTGAGCAATATTGTACATTTGGGGAAACTTGTTTAAAAAAAACCCAACTTGCAAAAGACACTCTATTTTGTGGTGTTTTCTAGTAGTTTCATTGGCTTTGGAGTAAAGCCAGCTACTGACAGGGTCTTCCTTTTCAGTCTTTCTGAAGACTGTGCATTTTTGATTGTATTCACGTTTTCTTCCTGTTCTTTAATGTATTTATATTTTATCAATCTCAGTCAAGAAATGTCTGGTTTTCTCCTCCTTATTTTTTAGGGACAAATGACATTGGCTCACAGGCACACCTCCTGTCTTTCTTGCTTTACTTGGAATGCCTCCAGAGGAAACTAAAATGCAAAAAGAAGGTGCTTTCTCAGGCCCAGACCTAAGTGTATGCAAGCTTTGGTTGTTCAGGTTCTCAAGGTGAAGTATAGTGAATCTCACTCTTCCTAAAGATGAATATTCTCTTCTCTGCACCCCTGTCTTTCCTCCCCACCTGCAGCCTGCCTGCTAGCTGTAGCATTTATACCAAAACACAGAAAATGAGCATGAAATGTGACTAACAATTCCCTTCTAGGGTTAAGCTAGCTGCAGAATACTTGAGGACTGTGCAAGCCCCTGCGCCAAACTGATGCTTTGCTGTGACCTGCTGTATCTCTATCTCTGAAGATAAACTTGAAGAACTGGCCCTCCTCTGCCTTCCCAGGGATCTGCTCTCTTATCTCTAGTAGTTGCTCACCATCACTTTTATCTGTCAAAACCCTCTCCACTGCCCTAGCAACAAGCATCCAGGCTCTTTTCCAGCTGACATAAGCTTCCTGCCACCTCCCGATGACAAGTGCTTCCAACATTTCCAGCTGTCAGACTTTCAGCATCTGCTCCACATGTCACCAGGCTGACTTTGCTGACCCACAGGCAGCTTTGCACTCAGCCAGTTGCCTGATGCTATGTGGTGAGAATGGTTTCATTCTGGCCACAGTCACTTGTCCACCTCTTTATGTACTGAACCAGTGAGAATCAGGGTTGCTGTTTTTCTCTTCCAGATACCTTCTGCTACTGCATTTACACACCAGTGCATGTTTTATTCACACTTAGCCAGCTATTGCATTAACACTGTTTCAGAGCAGTGGCTTCAGTAGGGCTTCATTATATTTATTCAAGTGCTTCTCTTCAAATTGGAGTTTGAGCAGGTGTGGCTCTTTTGACTTGTTGATGTCCTTAATTTATATATAGCATAACAGAATCTTCAACAGGATTTAGGTTACTTCTATTAACGTATATGGAATTTTACCACCGATTTCCCTAGGACCAGCTCTAGGCCATCATTTCACACTTCATAAAGTCCATCTAGAATGTGTATTGGTACCAAATTCCCTGGTAAATCTTGTCTTTTTTTTTTTTTAAAGTTCTGTTTCTGCATAATCCTTTCAGTAGTGTGTCAGAAATGGAACACATCAGCCTGATGAGAATCTCCCACTGAAATAGATTATGCCATTACAGTATTCTCCAGCACCTTCTTCTTATCTCTCTTGCGAGTGCTGCTGCATGTAAAGTTTTCCACAAGCTCTTCTAGATCATTTTCTCCTTGAGAGGAATAAAGATAGAATGAGTGTGGGAGACAAGCAAGCAGGAGGAGAGCCTAGCTGGCAAATACATCAAGCCTGGCCTAGGGTGCTCAGGCTTATCAAAATTACTGTAGGGCTGGAAAGGTGTACTTTTCATGTCCAAGATACGAGTGTGCTGAGCCCTGCCTTGCAAACGGTCATCAGCCTACCATCTGAAGGGATCCAGCCTGCTGCTCTCCTGTGAGCTCCACAGAGCCAGAGCAGCACAGAAGCCCTTGCCCACTATTGAAGGGCAGATCCCCAGGGCACCCCTTCATGTGCTGCAGGGACAGACTTTACAGAGAGTTTGTACTGCATGCTCTTTAATAGCCCTCACCACCCCAGCAACTTAACTTGGTGCTGGGCAAGCTGTAGCAGCGAAGTGAGACTGAGCCTGCTGTAAGACACTCGCTGCTTTGCAAACATCTGGGCTGAGGGCCTGAGTTTAGGATGCGCATTGTGTCACCTACCTGCCACCTGCATCACCCCCTCCCCACATATCAGATGGTGCAGCCATGGGACTAGCTGGGTCTTCTGTTCATCTGCTGAACCCACCATAAACCATGCATGGTGTTCAGCTATTCTTATCCAGGGCTGATTTTGGGATGAGTAAAAGAGCTGAGCTGACACACTGTCTGCCTTGTGTGATTGATACCTCTGCCTCTGGGTAGCTGGTGGGAGCATACAGCTGGGTAGTCAACAAGATGGAGCCCCTGTGGAGCAGCTCACATTTTGATTCAGTGTACACACGTTAGTGTAGTTATTGCTGGGTGAACTTCAGCCTAAGCTAGTTTCACCCTCCTCTACTAGCACAGGAGATGGACTATGTTGTACTCTATGTTCTAGGTGTCTCTAATGATCCGTTTGGGTTTCATGTAGGAGAAAATGCAGTGTCTCTTTCAGCCGAGAAATCTCACTAAATAATAGACCCTTTATGGACTATAACTATATATGCATATATAACCATATTGCTGGCTTTTATATTACTCTTCCTTGATGCAACTGCTTGTAAGTTGCAGCAGTTGCCAGGCAAATTTTAACAGTTAATGTAGTTTTCTGCTCTGTTGTGTTCTGGAGAGCAATGTTTCATACAAATCTTTTCTTGTTCATCTACTTAATATGGTTGTACAAAGTTGAGAAGGATGCTAATCCTTCCAGCAAGATTTCTAAAGCCCATTTCTGAATCAAGGGGCTGATTTCCATACAGTGTTTTCTCAGGAAAGTAGAGCCAGCTTTAGAATTCCAGAGGTCTCCCAGTAAGTCATCTATTCTAGTCAAATGATGGAACAAAAAGGTTAAGACAATTTTAACATTTCACATGTGTGGGACACATTATGATACTACTACGTGCTAATGTTTTCAACAGTCTAGATCCCATTTCCAAAATCCCTGGGGGCCAAGTACATTAAACTCTCTGAGGATATATGTGTTGCAGCTCAGTTTTAAAATATATGTGGGTACCTCAAGCTACAAGTAAGCATCTGTAAGCATCTAGTGGAATTTTAAATTTGCCCTCTTAGGTTGCTTCCAACTAAATTATTTTTTCGTCCTTCTGTTGTGTAAGTTACTTAAAAATCAACTTTAAAATGCCTTGGAAATTGAGCTTATGCTTTAGGTTTTCAACTTATTGAGCTTATGCTTTAGTTTTTCAAACTAAAGCTTATGCTTTAGTTTTTCAACATGCTCTATTTCAAAATCCACATTGTATGAAAAAACCCCACCGTTGATATCCCTAGGATGATTATAGTGTCGCAGTTCACAGAATGTAAATAAGAGTACTGAAGACTTTCCCTTATTGAATTAGCCAGCGTTTGAAGGAAAAGATGTGGCTGTGTGAGGCTGTAAGATTGTCTTCAAAATAATTTTCTTCCCTTGTTGAAAAGAAATTCTTAAACTCTGCAATTTGTGAATTGCAGTTATATTTTTGTCTTGCCTGATTATTTTTGGAGGGGAGAGGAGGAGGAGTTGCTCTATTTTCTGAAACTTAAACCTCTCAAAACTCTTTGGCCTTACCTATTACAATTAAGCTATTGTTTTGCTTAGGAAAGTGGCCTGACTTAATTCAGGTTGGTGCCTCAGAGTAAACCAAAATGATTAATAGCTCTGTGTGTGCCTAATGATGTGAGCCCTGCAGCCCCAAGCACCTGTCTCAGTGTGGAAGCAGCTCTTGTACACTATTGTTCGTGGCTGGAGATTCACATAAAAAAGGCAATTAGACAACGTTAGGGATTTGAAGCAAACCAACAATGCAGGGAAATCGACAGGGAAGGATTAGTTATCTTTTGCCTGATAAAAGCAGGTATGAATGGAAAACTCTTAAACTGTTCTTCCATAGTGGCTCCATATGGCAAGTTTAATGTCTAATGAAGGCTGCCAGGGTTAAGCTCTGAAAACAAAGACCTGGAAAGTTGAAAGTGTATTTCAATTAGCATTTCTGGTACCCTTTCAGATCACTCCTAAATCTGTGAGTGGCTGCTAGTTTGGGCTGTGACTGTTACAGCAGCCTGTTGTGTCCGAACAGAAAATACTCCTCGATTTCAGCATTGTCGTTGTGGATTGAAAATTACTCCCAAAGGATGATCTGTGTTTGGGTTTTGAAAGCTGCATTAACAGCATTGCCTTACCGTGGGTCTCAGAAGGTATATATGCTCTTTCTTGTGCCTGTTCTGTCAGACATTGAGCATACCCCCTACCTTGCAGTGGTCTGTCTGGCCCGACAGCGCCTTTGTGCGTGCAGTGATTGAGTTTGAAGTGTGCTCCATCAGCTGCTGGGCGGTGCAGGGTTCTGTGCTGGTCGGTTATTCTGATCGGTTGTGAGAGCGATGGGCTGGCTGGCTGATTGCTGAGGTGTTCCTCCTGGCTGGGTGACAGGCTTGGCTGGCTCACCTCGGCCAACTGGCTTTAGCTCTGGTGGGGGATAGAGGCTAATATTTTCCAAGGCATCTAGGTGATTTAGGAGCCCATGGCTCACCCTGAAGGGGGCTGTTGTATTTGGAAAATGTTACCCTATTAAGTTCACCCCAAAGGGATATAGTGTAGGCTAATTTATAAGACAGCTCGGGGTCTTGGATTCGTGTGATGTGAATGTCTTGCACTCTTTGTACAGAGGCAAACAAGATCCATTCCTGTGGTTGTTTCATCAGACAGTCAGGCTGTACTGAATCTAAGGCTGCTGATAAGAAAGCAACTTCTAGATAAATCATACAGACGTATCTCTGAAGCCTAGAAAGAACTACTTCTGGCTTCAGTAACAAAAGCCTGGGCTGCCCGACCAAAGGAAGGCTGCCTGCTGCTCTGGTTGCAATCTGTCCATCACCTTTCCTCCAGCATTGCCAACTGCTGACACAGCATGAGGGCTGGTGGCGTGGGGGGTTTGGAGAGGATGGCAGCAGGCTGCAGAAGCAGCAAAGAAGGGGTTGTCCTGCCAGATGCATGGGGGTTGCTCCATGCCCCAGCAGGCATTTGGGGAACATTGAGGCAGCCTGCTCCCAGCGCTTGGCTGATGCCCTCAGTGACTGAAGTGAGGCCATGAGATGTCTGGAAGAAGGTTGAGAGGGGCACCGGTGGGGGAATGCAGGGTCATAACAATGGGGCTGAGATGCGCAGAAGAGCTGGCCATGCAAAGGAAGGCATGCTTTATCTGCATGTTCTTCATGCTCCCTATGTTCTTTACATACCTATATATTCTGCTGCAGAATAGGAAGAGTGGCCGTGCCTGAGGCAACCAGCATGTGTCTGTGGTGCTCCTTGTGGCATCTCACCGCCCTCCTGTCCTCACAGAAAATCATTAATTAAATTTAAATGCCTCTTGCTGAATTTTCCGCATGGGTCCTTTTATGTCTTAAGCTGGTCATTAGGATTTTTGTGGCTTGTGTGTAGTTATACTGCATGAGCTCTTTAATAAACCATTCTGAGGGTGAAAGTGTCTGTGTGAGAGGGGCGAGAGAGGGGCTGAGTGGCTTCTCTGTGGGTGTCTGAAGTGAATGAGAAGTGAGGGAGAAAAGAACGGATTAACAAGTAATTAAAGGATAGAGAAAATGATAAATAAGGAAGAAAGGAAAAGGCTGCCAGGAATATTGCTGATGAGTTTTAAATCTGAATTTGGGCAGTCTTTTTTTTTTTTTCTTTTTACACACTCAGGAGGAGAAAGAAGTTGGAGGAAGCCTTGGTTGCTGTTACGCTTTCAAATTACAGTCTGCCGCCTTGATTACACACCATTCTGATTGCTGTGGCCTAGTGATTAGAGCATAAAACTTGGAGACAAAAAAAATATGCTGCTTTTCATGACTGTAAAGAGCTTGCTGGGTGGTTTTGAATGAGTTATTTCACTTCACTGTGCCTCATTTTCCTCATCTGCAAAATAGGGATATTAATGCCTATTTTTGTGAAGGCAGTCTGAGAAACTTAAATGGAAACTTCTGTATAAATGTCAAGTATCATTATTATTGTTCTTAAACCAATCCATTGTAGTCAACTGCTTTTGTAGTTTTTATGAAAGCAAATACAATGGGAGCTACATAATTGGCTGCCTAACAATGTTTTTTTAATTAGAAGAAGACAAAAAGTGTCTAAAGAATGCAACAGTGGGTTGCCTTTTTTCATCAATTGCAAAGAAAAATTCTGCTAGAACTGAACCATACTATGCCAGGTAATAAAGTTACTCTGAAGTGTGTGTGACACACAGGCTCCCGTAATTTTTGTTACATGTTTGGCTCACGCTTTGCCTGGCACAGTTTAAGATTTTCAGTTATTGTTGAGCAAGTAAGAGTAAGGGTAAAAATGTGAAAAATGTATGTGTTTACTTCTTTGCCAGCATCTGAGAGATGAAGTTCCCTCGGGCTGTGACTTAAAAATCCTAATTTTCAGTTGCATAGTTTGCAGTGTCTAGCTTATACACCTTTGGAAGCAGACAATATGAGAAACACTGAGACTCCCTCTCCTTGGTGAGGTGAACATGACCCATCTTTTAAGGTGATACTGATGGAGCAAGGTAATGGAAGTAAACTGGGAAAACCTGAGTCCCATTACTCTTCACATTTGCCTAAATCCTCTTTATCTGAAAGGTAATCCTGCCTCTGCCAGCTCACCCTGAGGGTGGATAGCCCCAGTGATTCAGCCCAGGGCCACATGCAGGTTTTATCCCTTGGGGCATGTTGTATGGCAGGATGCTCTTAATCCAGAACACTGACCACGCTAGTAAAATTGAATGTTTGCCAGTCCAGGTTATTACTCTTATCCTGAATTTGTCCTGAGAGGAACAGGATTTTTCTGGTGTAACAGTGTTTATTTTGTGATGGAGGAAGGGTAATGCATTGGGTTGGGTTTTTTTTAAAGACAGAGCAATGCTGGTCATAGGTAATGTGTCTTCATATATTCCAGTGATTTGGTAAAAATCTATTACATCATCTTGGCCTTAGCATGACCCCAGAGTGAGTAACTTGTGACCTGTCTGTCCTCATCAGCATCACTACTGCTGCCTTCTAGGACAGCCAGCCCAATTAGGATGATTTTTTGGTTGCTGTAGGAGGACTTCGTATCTGTGAGCCTTACAGTTGGACTCGATGATCTGGGAGGTCTTTTCCAACCTTGTGATTCTGTGAAGGCAGGCTACTGGGGCAGTCCTGGCTGTTTTCTTTCCCCAGAGACTGCATTGTGATCACAGCCTCTTCAAAGTGCTTTCCTCCTGCAGGCAGCACGAGCCCCTTTTCTGCAGGCTCATCTTCAGACAGCTCAAAGCTCTCTGTCTGTGAGCCTAAAATCAAGGCTGTTCAAGGACAGGTATTACAGGATATGCTGAGCGAGGTGGGTAGAGAGGTGTGACAGCTGAATGCTGATGGCTCTGTAAGATGATGGGTGCGCTGGTATTAATATAATGATGCCATAGCACAAAAAGACTCAAATCTGTTTCCTGGGAAGCCAGGTCCGTTCAGAAGAAAAGCTTTAATCAGATTTCAGTGATGTATTTGCCTTTAAGTAAAGATTCTGTTTCACAAAGTAATTAAGAGCCAGTTTGGAATGGAACTTTCTGTTTGGTGGTTTGTTCCTTTTCTTTCTTTCTTTCTTTCTTTTAATTGTTATGCTTTTGAGGACATTTGTGCTCTTGTGTTGTTTGGTCAGAGTACCTCTTTGTACTAGGTGTAGTGACTGTAGGAGAGGGCAAACAGTTTTTCTAGAACAAATATAACATGTTGGATCCTTAGATTTTATCTTTTTGTCCCATTGGTGGAAAAATAGTCATGCTAAATGTGTGAAATTAGCATGATATTTTACTTCAAAGAAAAATTTAGTGTTGGATTTGTGTTCTGTCTGTGAATAGGTAACATAAGCAGGGCAATGCTCATCAGAAGCATTTGTAAGAAAAATGCTGAAAACCATTCCTCTAGTTACACTCTTAGGTAGGTTTTATTTTCTTTCTCAGGAAGAATAGAGTGTACATACACACACAAAACATGCCTTGCCCTACCATTTTTCTGAATTGTTAGCTGCAAATGAGATTTTTCTGTCTGCCCTTGCACTCTTCAATACGTCTTTTTCAAGTGTAAGAAGTGGATAAATGGATTTGATTTTTAAGCAAGTGGTCTCATTGCAATTCCACATCAGCAAAAAGCAAGTCTTCTGAGAAGTTGGAAATGCAGGCAGTTGAACAAAGGAGCCACAGAAAACCCTTCATCTCAAAGAGCTCAACAGACACATATTAAAAAGAGTTGACTGAACCTCAGCCTAGTGTCTTGTGGGTTCATCTTTGGGGAATTGGGGTCTGCTATGTTTTTTCTGATTGCAGCAGTAGGTGCTTCTTCGTGTGTCTCTGCTGGCTGCTTGGGGCAGAAGGCCAAATTTTGCTTTACTGTGACAAAGCCCAGCTGGACACCTTTCTCCCAGTTCTCCCAAAACAGATTAAAGTGAATGCAGACTGAGACAGTTGGTAAACTATGATGTAAAGTTTATATACAAGAATATAACATTTATCTGGAGTATTTACAAGGTTAATTAAAGCAATATTTTACAACTCTTTTAGGTTAACCACTAGGTATATTACAGTTAGGCTACAAATGGTTTAATTTGCAAAATAATTAAAAAACAACAAAAAAAGTTGCATTCAGATCAACCAGCTCCAAAACTTACTCATTTGTTCTGAGAGAGAAGGGCTCAGACTTGTGGGAAACTAAGTGTGAGAACGGTTAATATACTCTTACTGGTGCCTACGTATCACATGCAAGAGTCGTAACATGATCTTTATAGCGTTAATATAGATGGCAAGCCGTTTCGCCTCGGTGAGAGTCATACCCACTGTGACAGGCCAGTCATACGCGTGGCTGTCTTTCTCTGCATCTCCTACTTTGGCACAACAAACATGCACGTATACAGAGAAGCAGCAATATAAATGAACCAGCATTACCAAAATGAAGAGGGAAAAACCTCAGACCAAAGTCACATTTGCAACTATTAAAAAAAAAAACCAAAACCACCAAAAAAAAAAACCCCAAGCTTTAAGCAAGATACTTTAATACTTCCCAAAAATAGTCATGATTTTTTGTTTTTATTACATTTTAACCTATGTACAAAAATGGAGGGCTCCCTCTCCTCTCGGAGAGCGGTCACCATGTCTCATGCCCGTGGCATCTCGAGGCGTAGAAGGGCTGAAGCAAGAAGGTGCGGGAGGCCCGGAGAGCTCGGGACAGAGGCGGCTGCTGGCTGCAGCCAGGGCCAAAGCCACTAACACTGCAGCTTGCGGATGCTGCGGGAGAAGCGCTTGAAAGCCCGCTGCCCTTTCTGCCACCGCTTCAGCGAGGTGATCACCAGTTCCCCAGCTTGCTTTTGCCCCATCACCAAGTAGGGCACGTTGATGTCATTCATCTCATCGCAGGTACACTGGAGGCCACCTTTGAGCCAGAGCACAATTTTCCTCAGATCCCTTTCCGTCAGCCCATTCAGCTTGTAGATGGTTTTGCTCTTTGTTTCGGGGGTGATCTTGGTATCCCCATTGATGTAGGCAATCTCCTTCACTTTTATCTTCAAGGCTAATAGAGGGAGGGGAGGGGGAAGTGGGGAGAGGAGAGAGAGGGAGAGAGATTGAGAGGGTTTTTTCCCATTAGTGCACATAAAGAGGACCTGGGGAGGGAGGTGCTCTATTGCTAATTAAACTGTCAGGACTGACAGAAGAGGCAGCAGGTGGCTCCATTTCTAAAGCCACAAAGGGCATGCAAGTCATTTCAGTTTGAATCAACCTTAGAGTTGAGGGGTTTTGGGCTTCTTTCCTTCTCCCCTCCCCCTCTTTTTCCTTCCTTCCTAAATTAATATTTTCTCCAGCTTTTCTCCTGTTTGCAAACAGAGGGAGGGCAAGTTTGCTTCAGTAAGCAGCGCTCTGGTTTTTGCTGGGAGAGGAGTCTTCCTGAAACGAGTTTGAAGAGGAGGCGGGGAGGCAAGTACCTAGACCTAATCTGAAACCTGATCTCTGCTGTGGCAGAAAACTTCTAAACTTAATTTATTAGGCTGGAGAGGATTTTAGGCAAACCTGTAAGGAAATGATATTTCGCATGCATTGTTTTTTTGAAAGAATAGATCCCATGGAGGGCAAATTGGTCCAACAGCTGCATTTGATTTGGTAAAATAACTAGGAAGGGGATACAGGGCCCTGTAAGAATCTGTGGGGCGTGTTTAGCTTTAGAAGGATTTATCTGAGTGCAATTTACCAGGCTGAAGCTATCGGTTGTTTTAGCAATTATGTCCTACAGTCATGGTTTCAGATTTTGAGTGGTGTTTTGTTTTTTGTTGTGTTGGGTTTGTTTTTTTTCTTTTAAAGAAAGGCTTCTGAATTGTTGTAGATACTTACACTGCAAATCTGTTTCCAGGTATAAACATCGACCTAATATAAAAGGATTCTCCCCCTTATTCCCTTTTTGTCTTGAAATGCTAACATGTGGAAAATGTGCTGTTCGGTTGTATGTGTCCAAGAGGCTTCCTTGTCCTCTTCTAACCCCAGATCTTCCCATTAACTTTGTATCATTTGACAGAGAAGGTAATGCATGGACAATTGGTGAAATACAGAGCTTCATTCTTAATCTGTGGAGAGAGTCCTTCTTATGTGAGATTGGTCATGCAGCTCGCTCTTATACATCTAAATGAAGCTTTACTCTGCTTCTCCCCATGCAATGGTCTGGATGAAAGATTATTTTTATTTCTTTTTCCATTTTACTTTCTATTTGGCTTGCCAGCAGCATCCGCACAGAAGAGCACTACTTCGAAACAGCAAACAAAAGGACTATATTACGTTTTATTCCGAGATGGAATTTTGTGTGCGGTGACCCAACGGTCAGACAGGTCCATCTGCAGATGAGACAAAGCCCTGCCTTTATTTAGACACATCCCTCACTGACTCCGCCGGGAGTTTTACCGGATCCCCAGTTCTCAGGTTTCAACCGAGGGGGCTCGGCTTCCACTTACCAAAGTCGTTTTTGCAGAGGTTTTCCACGATGTCGTTATCATCTTCGTTTTTGTTTTTGCAGGCATCGCAGACCTTGGGTGCTGGAAATGCAAGGGACAGTCCCCGTCAGGCTCAGGGAGACGGGAACAGCAGGTGGCGTTGGGATCCCTTCGGGAAGCACCGGGCTTCCATCCCTCAATGGACGGACTCGCCCCGCGCCCTCTCCCCCGAGCCCTAGTGCCGCTTTTGAGGCGCCTTACCTCGCTGCAGACCCGCTGCGGGGACGGGGACGGGGAGGGGGCATGGTGTGCTCTTAAAGGGTGTTTTACGGGGGAAGGAGAGGCACACAACACGACGGTTGAGCGAGGGTCTTTGCATAAGGAGATTGGCCCTCTGGGACCTTCGCAGCTCAAGTCCGGGGTCTTAGATCTTTTTAGGGACGGGCAAAGATTGAGGGGTGCGGGCAGGTCCCAGTTTCCCGACGGTGCCTGCAGTCTCCCCGGTCCCCTCGGGAAAGCTTCTTTGAGCCTGATCTGCGGCTCTCCCCCCCCCGGTCCCCCCGCTCCGGCGCGTACCGTAACGGGTGAGGGGCGCCTCCGCTCCCCCGCAGAAAGCTGGAGAGGGACCCCGCTGCCGGGGCGGCCCCTCGGGGGGCTGGCGCTGCCGGGCCAGGGGCAGCCCGCGGGTTCCTCTTACCTTCCCTGGTGACCGGGAGGATGTGGTCGCTGCTGGCCAGCGGGATGCAGAGGTCGTTGTCCTTGGGGAAGCGGCTGCAGTCCAGCATGTCGGGCCAGGGGAAGCCGAAGGCGGACATCACCGGGGCGCAGCTCTCCTTCACCTCTTCGCAGAGCGAGTGGCAGGGCTGGATGATCTCGTCCAGGTCGTCGATGCAGACGGGGGCGAAGAGGGAGCAGAGGAACTTCCTGGTGTCGGGGTGGCACTGCTTCTGCACCAGCGGGATCCAGGTGGAGGCCTGTTCCAGCACCTCCTGCACCGTCTCGTGCCCCAGCAGGTTGGGCAGCCGCATGCTCTGGTACTCGATGCCCCGGCACAGCAGCATCGGGGCGGGGATGGGCTTGCAGTTGGAGCGCTTGTAGGAGAAGTCGGGCTCTCCGAAGGGGAAGAGCCCGGCGGCCGAGCCCATGCACTGGGACGCCAGCAAGAGCAGGGCGCAGAGACGGCGCTGCATTTTGGGGCGCGGAGGTGGAAGGGGGGAGGGGGGGGGCGCTGGTGAAAGTCTTGGGGGGCCGGGGTGGCGGGGCGCGGACGGGCGGCGCGCCGCTGCCCTCAGCCGCAGGCAGCGTCCCCCAGCCCGGACTCCTGCCTGCAGACGCGGACGGAGGGTCTGAGCGAGATACAGGGGCAAACGGGAGTTTTCTGGATTTTTTTGTATGCAAATAGCAGGGGGAGCGGGGGCTGGGAGGAGCCTGGTGACAGCCATCCAGAAAGGATTGGTCACTACTTTCTCGGTCTGCTTTTGCTCAGGGGGATTGTCTTTTGGCAGGAAATCCTTGTAAGAAACGTTACAGCGCAAGCACGGGGAAGGGGGGAAAAGATCCCCGCGAACAAAGAGCCACGAAAGCCCGAGGAGCTCCTCGGCCGGGCAGGGAGAGAGGGGCGGCTCTCAGGCCGGGGTAGCTGGACGTGAGCTCTGCGAAGCGGCGGGAACCCCCCCACCTCCGCCCCCGGCCACCCCTGCCCGCGTTTGGTGCTTCCCCTGCCAGCGGATGCGTGATGTGGCCGGGCCGGTTCCCCAAGCAGGGGGCGAGGCTGTCTGCTCCCTCAGCCCCCGGGGGGTGTCTGGCACCTCCGCCCCCTCCCCGCGCTGCTGGCAGCGTTCGGCTGGGGGCTACCGGCTTTCCTGGCCCCCTTCGGCTCGGCAGCGCCCAGCTTCTAGGGCTGCCCAGCGGGGTCCTCCTCCTGCCCCCCTCACCTCTTCCGGCTCTCCCCTGTAAGGAGCGGGGAGCTGCAGCGAACCCCGGCCCTACAGCCCCTAGATGGTCCACGACCGCCACAGGGGGTTTTACCCCCGTGGGAGCATCCAAGTGTTTTTGAAATCCTGTCACCTGGCACGTTTTTCTGGGGCTAAGAGGCTGCGGCTGGCTCTGTGCAGCGTAGGCACATCTCTGTCTCTTCACTCCTGTCCTCACCTAGAGACTCCCCTGAAGAGTTATGCTTGTGCTGATTTACCACAAAGGGGGAAGACAACAGGAAAGGCACTGGGACCGCAACGCAGCTTCAGTGTAATTTGGATATTTCTTGGATTTTTAGTAATATTATTTATGAGATTATTATTGAAAAGACTAGGCCTGCGTAGTATCATTTTGTGGTAAACCACATTCATTAATCAACTACAAGATACATCTCTTTATAGAGCCGTTTTATGGGAAGCTAGCTTTAGCCACTAGGACTTCTGTAAATTGCAGCATCCCTGTATGTCCGGTGTCCAGACTGGGCTTCCTGAGGGTCCAAGCTGCTGCTTCTGGCATAGGAAAGAGATTGGGAATCTCCCTTGGGATGGCACGGGGCTGAAGTGGCTGCCCCAGGCAAGCTGTTGTCACTCCGCGCAGCCAGGGCCAGCTCCTTCCAGAGGTTTTACCATCCTTTCCAGCTGGCTGTGCTCTCATGGGTGTGATCTCCCTGTGGGCTAGCCTGTTAAAGTTGTTTCGTACCTGGAAAATAAATGTCCTGAATGTCTAATATCACTTGTGGAAGGGCTTAAAAGTAGCTTATTTCTTACAGCTCCACATATTCTTGCCATTTATTATCCGTGTTCAACTCATTCCTTTAAACAGTAAATCTGTAAACTCTTGGCCTCGGTCAGCTTCGATGGCTACCGATGACTTATGGTGCCCATTTTAAGTCTGTTTTGCCAAGTGCTGAGGATTGCCAGAGGCTGTAGCAGTTGCCACTTTCAAGAGATGTCACTTCCAGCTCACAGTGCTGGTCCCACTGACTTCTATCCCCAGACTCCAGTGGAAGGGGACCTACCGGAATGTTTGCTCTTACCCTGAATGGATGGGCTATTCACTAGGTCTTTGTAAAATGGACATGTTTGTGGTTTTCTTTTCTCTCTCTCCTTTTTGCACTGCTGTTCATTTTTTTTTGAGTCATTGGCATCCCTTCAGGTGGGTCTCAGCATGATCAGAAGACAATTTGCTTGCTCCATAAATCCCTGGTATGCCACTTGCCAAAGACCAGGCTGTCTGCTGTGTGAAAGCAGGGACCCAAATCTGCACAGACACTGTTTAAACTGAAGGTAATAACCATTTTCAGGGGTGGAGGATGAGACATTCCAACAGAAGTCTGTTCTTTTTTAATTCACCAGAGATGTTTGGTGAATTTCCTGCCCACAGGAAATAAGGAGGAAAACCAGACTGGTTTTCCTGGACCAAGCTTTGATTTGAGACAAGGCTTTATGAGACCTTACCATTTCCACTTTTAATCACCCTTGGCAAACTCATTCGCTCCGAATTTGAAACGATCTGAGACCAGTAAACAAAACCAGCCCAAGCCTGAAGCCCCGAGCCATCGTGACCGCCCCCACCCTGATCCCTTGCAGGGGGATGCGCCGGCGTGGGAGGCTGCCACCCTCGCTGCAGACCCGGGTACGGCCTTCCCGGCCCGCAGACCTGAACGCGTCCTGCAGTCGTTGTGGTGTAGCAGTGCCCGCACACCGATGCGGGCCGGGCCTGAGCGGCACTGGGCGCCTGCGGCGGGCTGGAGACCTGCAGCGCTCCCAGGGTGCAGAGGGTTTTCATGCTAAGTGCTCAGAAGTTTAGCAAAGCGCAAGCAGGAAGCGCAGCGCCGGGGGTCTGTGCCGGGCTGTTCAAGGGTGGAGGAGGAGACAGCCGGAGGCTGAGAGTCGAGGGGTCCCTACAGCCTCGGGTGGCAGCGGGGGCCGGCGGACCTTGTAGCCGTGCCGCGCGGGGCTGGCCCCGCTTGGCCAGCATCGCCTTGTGCGAGGGGTGGGGCTGACTGAAAGGCGGGTCTGGGCCGGCCCTGGGCAGCAGGGCCGTGTTTCGGGATGCCCCGGCGGCTCTCGGCTTCGCGGGCTGGCGCGGGGGGAGAGCACGGCGCGGGGGGAGAGCACAGCTCGGGGGTATCTGGGGGGAGCTGGTCCGGGGGGGTGGGGGTGTCCCGCTGCACGCGCCCAGGCCAATAAACAGCCGCTGTTTCACGCTTAATTGGGAATGGAACTAATGAGTTCTTCGCAGCTGTGGGCAGCTTAAGCCCCTTGGGCCTCCGCCCTGGGGGGCTGCGCTCGGCGGCGGCCGCTGCCCCGGCCCCTTCCTTTAAGTGAAGGCACGGCTGTCCGCCGCGGGCCGGCGCTCCGGCCTAAGGCTGCCCGAGGAGGCAGGGTTGGGACGGTGTCTGCGGGGGGGCTCCACCGCTCTCCTCAGGGGCTGCAGCCGCCAGGTAAGAGCGCTGAGACTCCCGCCCAGGAAGGCGGCGTGGGGGCTGGGAGGTTTAGGCATCCTTCCGGGTAACGCTCTGAGCGACGTGGTCCGAGCTGGGGGGAGCCAGGTAGGCGGCACTCCTCAAGTGCAGTGGTGTTTTAAGGTACTTTGTATTGTTTAAAGAGAGCATAGGTTTTGCAGCTGCCGTGAATTCATCAAGTGGCGTGGGCGCTTAAGCCGCTTTAAACCCCCGAAAGTAGTATAAGCATTAAGCCATAAAAGCTGTTAAAGCGCCTTTAATCCTTCTGTGCTTAAACCACCTTAAATCTTGGGAGTGAGGTGAGAGAATGAGCTGCCTGGAAAAAATCGATCTCAGTCCCACCCTCCCTCCTCCCCTCCAAAAAAAATAAGTATCCTGAAACAACAAACAAACCCCCAAGCCATCACTTTAGTAAGAGTTACCTGATGGATGGTGTTGGAAATTGATGAGCTGCGGGGAAAACGACTCAGGTCCTCGGTGTTTGCAGGGAGTTGGGAGCCGCATTGCGTTCTGAAGTGCCGGGTCTGTGCCATCGGTGGCAAAACCATGGTGCTGATTCCTCTAGCTATCAAGCCACAGCCTGAACGCTGATCTGTACTTTTTCCTGGCCAGTCTGTGAAGCTGGGAAGTGGAAGAGGGGAAGCATACTGACACTTGCCTGTCCGCTAAAAAGCGGTTAAGGCTTGCTTCAATGCAGGCAGCAATAAATGCTGTCAACTTTTTGATGTCTGTTGTGTATTTTTCCAAATCCACTGCCTTGAGGTCACTTAGCCCCTTACCTGGCTGTGTACTGTATACAGGCACCTCTTTGCACCCCACTGCCCTGGACGCTATGACCCGTTGAGGTGCTTTGCTGATGCGATGAGCAAAGTTGAAAGCTGCCATCACCAATGGCTTCCCCAGCCTGTGCCCCGTATTCCTTTCTCACCAACCTGGAGGCAGCATTGTGCTTTTTGGTTGCAGAACTGTGCAGTAACTGTGGCTAGAGGGGACCTCAGGAGACCACCTAGTCCAACCCACATACCAAACTGAGAGTTCAGCTAGGTGGCTTGCAGCCTAACCCAGCTGAGCTCTCACTTTGGGTGCTGGCATGCTGACCTGGGATGCTTGATTTAAGATTGTGTCACAGCTTCTCTGCCCTTCCTGGAGAAAGCCTTTAGCTTTCAGCCTCTGGGCAGCTTGGAGGTTGGTTTCCTGCTTTGGGAGATGGGAAGACAAGGATGGGTTATTGGCCAAGCTGAGGAAAGTGATTTGCACGTGCACCCGTGGAGGGCAGCCAAGTCCTGCCCGGCACAAAGCACCTACCTTTCCGGAGCAGCTGTGTGCTTGAAAGGGGTTCAGCCCACTGGCTGCTCACTGGTGGGAGTAGCCAGACCAAGCACATTAAGGAGATACTGGCTTCAGGGCCTCTGTAAGCATAACCTTGGGGCTTGAGGAACTTGCCCCAAAAGCTGAGAAAGCTCTGGCGTTTTAGCTTGTTTAAGTCAGCCATAAAATGGCAGTGGTGAGAACAAAACCACTTTCTCCCCATTGATGTAAAAAAAAGTGATGAAAATGTCTGCTTACCTTTAAAAATGGGCTCTGGTGTCACACTACAAAAATAGTATTTGAATCTTGCAATTGCATTTGATAGGAAAAAAAATAGGATTGCACGGGTTTTGATGGGAGGCAGCTCAGCAATAGATCCCTCCCGACTGTTTTGGTGGCTGATAAAGTGGAATTTAACATTTTCCAGATCCGGGACTGGGCAGTGGTCTTGTTTTCTGTTACCACAACATTTAAAAGCTCCATTGTCAAAGCTCGCATGTGCCGTAGATATATCTTCCTCCCCCTTCCCTGTTCTGAAAGGAACCCTACGAAAAATAATTTATCTTTTTTCCCTTTTCTTTAGGCTTTCCATTCGCAAGGCTGGCTGCAGTGCAGCCAGGTGTGCCCGGGCCAGGGCTGGGTGCTGCTCGGGTTTTGGGGGGAGGAATCATCTTTGGGCTATGGGAGAAAAACCTCACGGTGGCGCTTGTGCACACCGTGTCGTTGTGGTTTCTGCCCGGTGACATGGGGTATCGATCTTCCACCGCCTTGTATCGGCGTTCTCCTCCAGAAAGGCTGCTACCTTTCATCAGGGCTCGATGTCACGAAGGGGCAAGATCAAGCCGGGGCTGATTACTTTCTAATGGGAACAAAGCCACCTCACAGAGGAGTTTTTTAGGGGGTTTTAAATGTTTATTTCAGTGGTCATTCCCTCAGTAGTTTCCCTGCATTTAGTATCTTAAAAATTTCAGGCAGGTTTTACCAATTCGGAGTATTTTCCGTAGGAGCATTATTAAATATTATTCCAAGCCTCTGGTTTTTAACGTTGCACTGTACTCCCCTTGGTTTCTGTTAACTGCTTGGATGCTGTATTGCACACACAGATATAAATCTAGATTCATTTGCATGCTAGTGCTGTAGCAAGTGACAGGCCTTCCAGTTTATCTGACATATATCTATATCTGGCTACAGTTTTTGTGGTGGTGGGCGTTTTTGCTTATGCAGAATGTCTGTTTGTGATTACTGCTCCCTTTATTATCTATCTAATCGAAGTGCTGGATGACAATTAAGAATAGTGGGGACCATGCCCCAGAGGACTATCATTGCATGGCACCTGGTGTTCCTAGTGCATCTTACTAAAAATAGCTATAATGTCATACATCTTTCCTTTCTTCTTTCACCCATGGCTGTTATTTGCAGCCTGGTAGTAGCTGGCACCTCAAGCCAGGAATGGCTGTGTTTGCAGGTAGATGGCTGGTCTAATGACCTCAAGGTTTGGACGTGTGCTACTTGTTGGGATAAATTATTTTAAAATAGTAATGTGTAGCGAAATGCTTTTCAAAAAGTACATTCCAGTGAACCTGTTGCCCAGAGCTATGCTATTTAAAACTTTATTAAACGTGACTTCAAATAAAGCAACGAAGCAATCAGATCAATCTGACATCATGATCAAATCAACAAATTAGTCTCTGCATTTGATTTGGGTTAAATTACAAAGTTATTTCAATAATCAAACTAGTAGGCACATAATCAGTAATTAAAATATATCTGCAGACTATAAAGTTGGTATTTCCAAATATTAAATGCATCCAGATGTTTGAGGCCAGTTCTGAGGGCTGACCCAGAAGCAGTTTGGGTGACGTGGCTTACAAGAGTATTACTTCTGCTGTTTTCAGGAAGTTCAGGAATGACCGATAAGAGCAGCAGTGCCAGTGACTTAACATGTATTCATCACAAGGAATACATTCAGACTTTTGGTCATCCTCTTCCATTTACCCTTTCCCTACTGTTCTGCTTTCAAGCTAGAAATTTACAGTTTTACCTTCCTGAACTTGACATGGAAAAGTAAACTGGGAGAGCATTGTCAAGAAACCCTGGTCTCAGATATGCTTTAAAACAGCCCTCTTCCCCACCTGTATCGTTTTCGCATTGCATGCACATGCTTACGTGTAACATAGAGATCTAGGTTTTAGAACCACCCGCTACATGTATTAATTACTCTGGCTCTGTACATACCTTTACTTATTATTTTGTTTCCATCATTTTCAGTAGTCTCATCTCTCTTGTCTGTGTAGCTAATCCATCTCAGCCTCCCTCTGCCCAAACGCGGATTTCCACACCACGTTTTTTCCAACCTAGGACTTGGTTTGATCGAGTTTCAACCCTACCTGGTAGTGCTGGGCCTTGTAGTTAACGTTTATGTGTTCTGCAAGCCACCTGGGTCAGAGTCCTAGGGCCTGTCACACTGCTAACAGTGATGACTCTGCCCAGGGAGTTTGTGAGCCAAACCAGGAACCACTGTGGCTGAGGCAGTTGCTGGGTAAGGCAGGGTGACAGCGTGCCAAGGAAGGGTGCAACGGTTGGCTGCGCACCAGCTTGGCTTCTCTGTCCCACCCGAAAGCTCGTTGTGGCTGTGTGGAGGTAGAAGTCCTGCTTCTGACTGAAGGGACACTTATGTGTGAGTGGGGCTGTTTACGGGTCACATTCATACATTTACGCAAGGGAAGTGTGATGTAAGTACTGGGGAAAAGAACTGTTGTGCTGTTCTCTCCCCTTACTATCTTAATTTCTGTTTTGAGGGATTGCAATGTGCAAGAGCAACAGCTTTTCTTGGCAGCTTGCCTACCAGTTCAGTTGTGGGCCTTTGTTCAGGTACTCTGGTGCTGTCTGTAAGTGATACAGAAGGGCTTCAGCCTGACACTTGACAGTGAATGAATCTTAGCCAGCGGCTCTGACCTTGGGATCCACAAATTGATGCTTGGTCTTCTGGTCTGGCTGAAACTCTGCTGCTTCTGAGGGAAGTGTCTTGCAGCCCACGTTCCCAACTGATACATTACTGGCTTGCTTTACCCTCTGCAGGGAAAACTAAGATTCATGTTTGGAAAAAATGGTGAGAATGTAATTCTCTGCTTTACTTGTGTGGTATTTTTTCCCCCATAAGGTTTCAGGGTGAACGATGTTTGTTTAGTTTCTGTAAGTGAAGTTGTAGCAGAAAGTATGTTAGGGTCAGCTTAGAATTAATATTTACATCTGTGAGTAAATGGTGAAATTACCTTGTTTAGTGTATTTCTGTAAACACTGAAAATAAAGGTACTGTGGTTTATAGGCATTGCTTCTTAATAATGTATAGAGCACGCATTTGGATCTTGAAAGTGTTCGCACTGAAAAAGATGAGCAAAGCTGAAACCAAGTCGTGTTGTCTTCATCTCTTTTGGCACAAGTTGTGTTGAAAACAATGCTTGAAATATCCCTTAAGGGTGGTAATAAGTAGTTCACATCAGAGCTTCACTTTATCCCAGTATTCTGCCACAAGCATGTTGCTCTTTTTATCCTTTTTTTCCCCCCTAAGGATGTTTGGCCCCTGTGAACACTTGGATTTCACCTGGCTCTGTGTTGCACAGCCAGCTGGGGAGTGCCCTTAATGCGAGCAGCTGATGCTGAGGTGGGCTTGTTAGCAGGTTGGAGAGGCAGAGCATCTCATGAGCTCAAGCGTGCCAACAGCCTTGAGCATTGTACGCATTGAGACCCTGCACATACAGTAGTTTTCTGACAGAGGTGACTTGCTGGCCAGGGTAGCCACAAATCCATGGAGAATCTTGCTAATACATCAGCCTTCCCCACCCCATGGAAACACTGTGCACATGAGGTCCCCTGGGTGGTGAAGGTGTCCTGGCCATAGCTCCTGTGCTTCAGTGTGTTTCAGCACTGAAGATCTGGTTGCAGTTTGCTTGAGATGTCATTGGCCTGCTCAGTGGTGGGAAAGGCAACAAGAAGATGTGACATCTGTGTATCTGGGCCTGTAATTGCAGTTGCTGTGTGAAGACGTGCCCCCTTCTCCCTTGGGGGGTTAAGGCACAGCTCTACACAGGGGACAGGATGAGTCTGATTCACATAGAGCATTGCTGTTGTTCTTTGGCCACACGCTGGTCTCTGTATCTATGGATGCTTGCCCTGAGATCCTGAGGAGGGCTTTTGGGTTAGATCTGCCTTGCCTGGTGTAATTGTACTTTTACTGGTTATTTTAATATCTTCCTTACTCATGCTCTGGGTGGGACCGTCAAGACACTGAGGAATCTCTGTAGCTCTTCTGACTGCAAAGGGGAAATAATCGGCCTTTACACAGTAATCTCATTGGGTATATTCATCTGTTCGTTTGAACTGGCTTGGCAACAGATTTCCCTGCTTTGCTATCTACCAGAGTTCCAGACACAACTGAACTCACTCCTGCTCAGAAAAAAACCAGAGCAGCTCCGCAGCACATGTTTCATTTAGGGGAAGGCAGGGAATAGGTTAAAAAAACCCAAAAATGAACAACCCAACAACCTAGAAGAAATAAATATGTATTATGGTGTTCAAAGCATTCTTTTTTTCCCCTTGAAGTATTTCTTAGACCAATTATATGAGAAATTCATTATATGTGAGGATTTTGTAATAGCAAAGTGAATTAGCTGTTTGCAGACCTGCTCCCCTCTGTAAATGGGAACATGCCATATGACAGTGGGCCAGATTTTACTGTTCTAGGCATCACTGATATAGCTGTTTATTCTCCAACCCTGGAAGAGATCCAGCAGGATTTAGTTTTATGAGGTTTAATGTAAAGGTGTTGTATTTCATGAGATGAAATCATAACACAGTGGGTTTGCAAGAATTCTGAAAGATTATTTTTTCAGAGTGTTGGCAAGCATGATTCTCCTGTGAATTACGTGTCTAAAAGAGAAATATAGATCTTCTTTCATTGGGTTGAAATGATAACTAATCCTTAATCCTTCCTAGATGGCCTGTGTCATTAATGCTGGCTGTGCATTTAGAGTGTGTGCAGGTAACAGCTTTAATTCTGCAGCACTGTGCACCGTGCAGCTGTGCCTGTAGCCACAGGAGCTAGCCACGTATTGGAAACGCCTCCTCTGATTTTTGGGATATGTCTCTGAGCTTTGGGTTGGGATTTTTTTTTTTTCCCTAGATCTCTTGATTTTGTAAAGAAGAGAGAAAAGCATCTGGTGTCTCTGACCTGTTTATAGTTGTAGAAGACCTATTAGCATTATTAACTGTATCTGCAGTATGTCCATGGATACTTTTATGCCTGAGCAGATTTTCCTTTAGCTATTTGATTGTGGAGAGCGATGACTGTTGAGCAGTTTCTTGAGGTTTCCTTTCATATGTTGCTTCATACCTTAAGCAGATGAGATTGTACTGATTTAATGGTGTGAGTTCCCAGCTACTTTTCTCTGCTTTACAACGTGTGGGTATGCACCCTCTTTAACTCACCTTATTCTGGGAAAGCAGAGGGGGGTAGCTCTATCAGAGGCACCGGACTGGGCAAAAACTGTCTTCTGTTTTCAACTTCACTTAATTCAGTGTGTTTTTGAGCAAATCATTGCATCTTTCTGTATATGTTTTGTTTTTTAGTAAAAGGGTTAGAGTCAAATCACTAATACCCCCTATGGCCCCAGCACTCAGCTCTGGAACTTAGTTTATTATATAGCCCAACACATGG
Organism: Laterallus jamaicensis coturniculus; assembly: GCA_022605575.1. Taxonomy (NCBI): domain Eukaryota; kingdom Metazoa; phylum Chordata; class Aves; order Gruiformes; family Rallidae; genus Laterallus; species Laterallus jamaicensis. Next base: position 32,313,817 of record JAKCOX010000005.1, read on the forward strand.
GGCTGCTCAGCCCCAGTCTAAGAAAGGCTGTCTGAACATTCATAGATAAAGCAAAGCCCCTCAGTTGTAAAGAAGGAAGGGCTGGCAAGGGAGGAGTAGGTCAGGGGCAGGTTTGGCTGTGGTTTACTGTGAGATGGTGGAATTTGGGATCCTGAGAAGAGGTACCAAGGCAAATAGAAGTACCACAGCCCTGGACTTCCGGAGAGAAAACTTGGGCCTGTTCAGGGACTTGCTGGGAAGAATCCCCTGGGATATGACCATGGAGAGCAGAGGGGTCCAGGAGAGCTGCTAATTTTTTTCCAGGATCACCTCTTCCAAACTCAAGAACGGTCCGTCCCCATCAGCAGGAAATCAAGCAAAGTCAGCAGGAGGCCTGCATTGAAGAACAAGTTGCTTCTAACAAACATAAAAGGCAACATACAGGAGGTGGAAACAGGGGCAGGTAACCCAGGAAGTGCATAGAGAACCTGTCCAGACATGCAGGGATGGGATTAGGAAATCCAAAGCCCACAAGGAGTTGAATCTAACAAGGGAGATGAAGGTTAACGAGAAGGGCTTCTACAGGTACATGAGCAATAAATGGAAGAAGACAAGGGAAAATTTGGCTCTGCTGCTGGATGGGAAAGAGGACTAGCCAAAGGATACAACAATGCCTTCCTCACCTCAGACATCACTAGGGCCAGTTCTGTTGAACTTCTTCATTAACAACCTGATCATGTTTGAAATAGTGTGTCATCACTTCAGGTGATACAAAACTCAGAGGAATGGTTGACAGACTAGATGGTTGTGCTGCCATTCAACAGAACCTTGATAAGCTGGAGAAATGGACCATAAGAATCTCATGAAGTTCAGGAAAGCAAAATGTAAAGCTCTGTACCTGAGAAGGAATATTCTGGGGCACCAGTACATACTGGGGACTGGCCATCTGGAAAACAGCTTGGCAGAGAAGGACCTGGGGTCCTGGCAGACACCAGTCTGACTATGAGCCAGGTATGCACCCCTGTGTCATAGGTGGCTAACAAGGACCCTGGGCTGTGTTGAGAGTGAGTGCTGGCCTCAGGCAGAGGGAGGTGATCCATCCCCTCTGCATGCATAAGACCACACCTGGAGTGCTGAGACCAGTTGCAGGCTCCCCAGCACAAGAGAGACACGGACGTACCTGAGAGAGTCCAGTGAAGGGCTATGGAGATAATGAAGGGACTGGAGCATCTTTTCTGTGAGGAGAGTGTGAGAGAGCTGAGACTGTCCAGCCTGAAGAAGAGAAGGCTGGACAGCAAGGATCTCATCCATGTTTATAAACACCTTAGGGGAAGGTTCAAAGAGGATGGAACTCAGGCTCTTTCCAGTAGCACCCAGTGACAGGACAAGAGGCAATGGGCACAAGCTGAAACACAGGAGGTGCTGTATGAACAAAAGAAGCAGCTTTTTTTTTTTTTTTACTGTGAGGGTGATCAAGCACTGGCCGAACTTACCTAGAGAGAGGTTGTGGAGTGTCCATCTTTGGAGATAATAAAAACCTGACTGCATGTGGTCCCAGGCAACTGGCTTTAGGTGGCCCTTCCTGAGTGGGAGTTTTGGACATGGTGATCTCCAGAGGTATCTTTTGACATCAAGCATTCTGTGTGTCAGTGCATTTCTAAAGCTATGAGGAGTGTGGCTGCATGGGGCAGATGGAGCCTTCAGTACCTCAGGAGAAAGTGGTTGTGAGGAACCTAGAGTCACTGTTCTTGAGCAGTAATATTGACTGGGTTTTGAGGTTTTGGAACACCATGAGTACATGGGCTTGTATTCTGAGAGTGCATAAAACATAGCAGTGAGTATCCCCTGGTAAAAATAAAACAATCAAGTTAAAAGCCTGCCTGTCTCATAACAACAACATGACGAAACATGAAATGTTCTCTTCCTTGGAATTCCAATTTTCTATGATTAATTTTGCCAGTCTGTAATCAGAAATAGCTGCTCCGTCAGAGTAGGGAATGCAAATAGATATGAGGTCAGAGTTCGACACCAAAGTGATGTATGAGGAATTCTGAGCTCCCAGAGTAGAAAGCATGCTGTAAATAATATATTTTCTTCAAGGTGAGAGGAGTTGCAAATACTTCAAATCATGGGTTACAGGGGAAAGTGAAAAGATGATTTCTAGAAGGTAGCCAATGTCAGAGCCATCATTTATCTCTACTGGCCATTTAGAACAGCAAGCTGTCTCTGTCTCTAATTAGGTTTTTCATTTTGCCCTGGTCAGTATACAAAAAGAAAATTAATTAAATTAAATTAAAATGAAAGGTGTTCAGGTGTTTTTACTAGTGGGCCTGAGAGAACTTGACTGAAAATACTGTGAGGGTACAATAGTTTTAAGAAATTAGATTCCTCACACACACAAAAAAAAAGTACTTTCTAAGTATGGAAAAATACTGCAGCTTCATCTGCTTTGGGGTGAAATATATAGGGCTTCAGAGGAGATGAAGCCTTCTGATTGCACTGAATCCAGCCCTTCCCCTAACAAATCTTCAGGCCATTTGTTCATACTGCTCGCTCCAGCCAAATCCTGCGGCTCCCTTGGGTAATGGCACCCTTTGGACACAGTCTGCCATTCGTTAAGTGCTTTGCTGCAAGGAGCCCTTTTTTATTGCACCGAATCACTCAAGCTTTGCTGGAAATCCCAGGTTTTGTCTGTGTGCATGTGCATGGATATACTTGCAATAATTCCTGTGTTTAACTGTTCCCCTGTGTGTGTGAACATATGTGTGTATGTGTGAGCCACGTACGTATATACGTATCCTGGTGGTGCGGGCGTATCTGCACTCCGGCTGTGTGTGTGCACACATGCAGGGAAATGGTCAGGGCAGAAGCTGTTTTCTTGTGTTTTACACAGCCACAGGACATGCATGCCCATCTCCATCACAGTGCTGCTCCACAGTTGCTTCTGTTCTTTTCTGGCAGGGGGAGAGAGGGGGATGCATTTTAATTTTTAGTGTAAGTATGTGTAGAGATCTGTTCCTGAGCAGTGTAACCAGCTTTCCTACCAAGCATCCTACATTCCCTGCAGTAATCCCAGGTCTTTCAGCTGCACATCTCCTCCACTCTCCCCTGCCCTCCCTCTGCCCAGAGTGGAAGAAGCCACATGTGGAGGCTCCTGCAGCTGCTTTTAGCCATGGAGGCACTGCTGTCAGTTTCTGTCCCCTGATTAGCTGCCAGTCTTCAAATAGAAACGTAGTCTCTTGGGCTGCTACTCTTCTGTCAAATGTGAATGCAGCTGGCCAGTGCGGGGGGAATTAGTGGAAGGAAGTAGAGACACCTTCTCTGCCACTATATAAGCCCCATCCCTTTCAGAAATCAGGGTAAATTCTAGGTTTTGGAGGTGGGAAGGTCAAGGGGCAGTTGATGTGCTGGCATAGAAGGAATCCCTCATCACTGTTGCATGAATTACAGAAACAATAGTTGCATTACTGTTTACTTTTTTTTTTCCATTCTTTCCTCTTAAGATTTGTTTGCTTGTCCTAGCAATGAATCAAAGAAAATCAGAAGGTTAAATAAGTGGCATATGTTTTTATGCTGTAATTCATCAGCTTTTCCATTGCAAGAATGTCCCAGACTTTTGGAAGCCATCTGTTCAGTTACTGTAAACCTGGGTTTCAGCCTCCTGTTGCCATAACAATTCTCTCTGCAGGAGCAATAGGAGCTGGAGTGATTGATGAGATCTCAGCTTACTATCCTCATTCAGCCCAGGAAGAACAGCAGTGGGATAATTGACCCATCATTTCAGAGCAACATGTAGGAAGTCCGGCAGATAAAAGACACTTTGCATCTGATTATAATCTCTGACAGCAATTCTTCTCTGGTGGCGTTGCACTGACTTGAAGCTAGGTTTATGTGGGGATGTATGGGAATTCAAAATCAAGCTCCTTTATTTAGGCTGACACAAAATAAGGGGAGAAGTTGCTGTAGGCAATCATAACTCCTCAAGTTTGTAAGAGACATTTTGGATAGTTTCTGTGGAATAAGGGAGGAGTCATGGATGACATAATACTGGATGGTGACCTTTTCTCCCAAGGCTTAATCCAGAAATCTTTTTTGGCTGTAGTGCGAGGCAAATAGGAGCAGGTGCACTCAAGAAAACATATCATTCCTATAGCAATCGTTCTGTTGGGCAAGAAGTGGCTCAAACATGGTGTTCTGGTTATGAGCTGTGTAACAGGAGATGATGAAGGGGTCGGAAGTCTTAACTCCCCTCTTCTGTATACGAATTTCTTCTTCTGGAGTGATTTCCTTTTCCCCTGACCCTTTACTGTTGCCTTTTTGGGGAGGCTTGCTTGGTTTTGATCCCCCAAATTTGCATGGTGGTGCAGTGGCTGTTGGGTGATGGTGTGGTCTGGTTGGTAACAGCGCAGGAAGGTTTTTGGCTCCTGAAATTCTGTATGTAGTTTGACATGGGCGTTATACAAATCGCCGGCTTGTGTCACACACGAAAAGGTAATGGGAAACAAAGCATATTCATAAGATGCCATTTTCCCCCAGTCTGTTCACCAGTAGGATGTTACCTCCTATTACTCTAGCATACTTAAGATGATGTAAAAATGAAGGATTTCGGGCCTCATCTCCAGTTCTGTGTCACACGTCCAAGGAGAAGTGGCCTGTCTGCATGTCCAGTCATGCTGGATGTCCAGATCAGTGCCAGAGTTCCATCGGAAAGGTATGATGCTTTCCCTAAACTATTTGGTGTAGATCACGTACTTCTGTAGACGCTTGGTAGAAGCCAAAGGGGCTGCCTGTATTGATTTACTCACGGGGCTTGGAGAGGGCTGTGGGAGCCGGAGTGAACCTCCGCTCAGTAATTTCTTGGACTCTGCAGGGGAATGTGAGTGAGTATCTGCCTGGAGGGAGAGGGAAAACCAGGGTTTTAAGGAAGATCACAATCTGACTTCTCTTCAATCTGTGAAACTAATACACTTCTTATGCAGAGCACCTCTAGCTGCGGGGTTTTCACTTCCCCTTTGCTTCCCGTGAAGATGTCTGGAGTGTTTTCTTTGTGGTACAGCCTGTGCAAGGTTTGGCTGATGAATTAGGTAATGTTCAAATTATATGTGAGAATTTCTGCAGTTATCTCTCAGAGCTAAGGGGAAGGTCAACAGCCCATCTTTGATCAAATACACATGGTTTTGTTTTCCACTCTTCTGCACACACAGACTTCAGTGCTTTCTGAGTTGCACTCGCCTAGAAGTTGCTGTGTGTGCCATGCAAGCTTTTCAATAGATGACACTAGTACATGATCCAGTGTTAATGAGCCACTGAAAACTTGTGAAATTTTTGATACAGAGGCCAAGTGCAATGCTTTTGGAAGAACCATACATCTGCGTAAGTTTAGGTCTTAATTTCCAAAATGTGCTAATGGAAGAAATTAGTTCTTCTGAATATTGGAGAATGTATCTTTGGCTACCAGAAAGTCTTGAAACTTTTTTCCCCTTTGCTAACCATGCTCTGGTGATTCAGACTGAAGAATGCTTTAAGCCTTTTGTCTGTAAGGTACATGTCTTATGTAGGCTTCTGTTTTAATTTACTGCACTTGTATGCAGGTTTTTCAAACTAGTCACAGTGGTCTCTTATAAATCACAAGAAATGGTCCACCCTCAATACCCTTTCCAGCCCTACACAATGAGTCAAGGCTTGTCAAAGACCATTTTAGAAATCTTGAATAAATCTGACATTATGTTGAGACAGCTGTTAAATATATTTCTTTTTTCCCCCCAGGTTTCCTTTCCCTCACTATGAACAATGCAATTGGTTTAGTGCTATTTTTAGCCCGACTTTTCATTTCAGTCATATGTATTCCTACCTTCCATGCACACTTAAGTTAATTTATTCTAACATGAAAAATACTGGGAAAGTCACTACCCCCCACAAAAATATTTTACAAGCTGAACTGGAGGCTAGTTGTTGCACATATATACTCCAGATGCCTGAGCCCACCGTTAAAGGAGTAAAATCTGATTTCAGGGTGCAGTCTGACTCTCATGCACATCTTCCCTCAAAACAAATGTCTGTCTTCAAATAAAAAAATCTCCATAGATGCGCCTGAACTACATCCATGTCTGAGGGCAGTTTGCTTCAGTGTGGAAGGGAGATTGGAAGCCTGCTTGCCTTCCTACTTGTTTAACAGGCTCTTACCTAGCATGGGAGAGGGTCGTCGTGTAGGGGAGGATTGTGTGTTTGTTTTTATTTTTTATTTAAGAAAGCTGATAGTGAAAACAAGAGGCCGCCTCCTGTTCGTCACTGATGACCCAGTCTTTCTGAAGTTGGTGGGAGAGTTGGTGCTCCTCAATGAGAGCACGAGCAGATTTCCCTTAGGTTGATGATAATCATCTTTCCTTTTGCAAGAACCCCTTTCTACTCCTGCTTTTCATTTGCGGGCTGGCCTGGAGGTGAGAATTTCAGACTAGTGTGGTGGTGCATGTGGGGTGAGATAGCTGCCGTCTCCCACAGACTTGTTTCCCAGTGCCAAACCGCTCAGCTGTGCTTCTGCTTGAGGGTAGAGATGCTGAGCTCAGGTAGTTGGGCAAAGACCTGTGTTCCCAGCTGATGTATGTGTGACTGATGCATTGTTAATAGTGACTGGTAATGAGTTGGGAATGGGGCAAGCGTGGTGGGTAACTGTAATGTGTCTGTGCTGGTAGTTAAATGTATCATATGCTCTGCTTTCTAAGTAAAGCAGTAACATCACTAACTTGGGGGGAAAAAAAAGAAAAGAACTGTAACTCCTCTATTGTTGCCTTTCCAAAGAGGATTAAATAAGACAATAACTAATAAATAATATGCAGAGCTTATGGGTCTGTCTTCAATCGGAGTTTAAACAAAGAGGTCTGGGCTTTTTAAGTGCCTTCTCAAATGTACAGCTCTCTGGAAATGTTTCTTGCCAGAACATCCCTGGCATTGCAACAGACGGTGCTTCCTCCCCAGGCAGCAGTGGCCAGGCCTGGCATGCCGGGCTGATTGAGGGAGATGACAGGTGGTAGTGACAAACCAGTGCTGCCATGCTGTCCCCATCATGGTGTCCTAGCTCTGTGTGTGGGCAGCGCCATGTGTGTGCTTGCCAGCTGTGTGTATGGTGTGGTCCAACTCCATGGTACTGGGCCACCTGTGCCCTAACTCACAGCTGCAGCTCTGTCCTGCTGGCCAGGGGACAGCCCCAGCACCCTGTCCGGAAGAATGCTGGGGATGCCGGCTGCCTCCTGCACAGGCTGATGGAGCAGGAGTGAGTTAGGAGGTGTGGCAGGGATGCTTTCTGGATCTGGCTGCTGGTCAGTGGAGAGGATCACAAACTTAGGGAGGTAATCAAAGCTATATGTGAGAAGTTTGGTTTTACACCTAAACTGGGCATTGGGGGTGGGGGCTGTCCTTTTTTCCCCTATAGACTAGAGGGCTGAGCTACCTGCTTTCTACTTGCTGCCATCCTGCTTTCTGCTCTGCAGTGCATGCTTTCTGTAATGCATGAGGAAGGGTAGGAGACTTAGACATCATTCCTGTTGTGTCTGTGGCCTTCACGATTATAAACTTCCTGAGATCAGAGGGAATAAATCCTTGCCAATTAGAAGGTCTTTTAATGTCAAGTTGTGACTAATAAACATCTGAACTGCAGATGTGGTAGTGTAGGTGTACCTGCTGCCTGGACCTTTTCTAACATTGATTACTCTGGCAACTGCTGGTCACAGTTAAGTACCTTAGCTGTTTCTGAGGATAAATGTGCCTTTCTCTTTGTTCCTTGTTCACTAATGGAGTGCAGAGATGTCAGCCCAGTTAAAAAAGCAAATTTCTGTTTGAGCCACCATTTTAAGATGGGTGTTTACAACTGTGAAACAATGTAATTTGCCTTTTGCCTTTTAAAGATGGGTTTGTGCAGCTGAAAAGTTCAGCATTTTAACTAAGGAAAACCTTAACTTCTGATGAGAATTAAAAAATGGACCCTCAGCAATGCACACAAAAACAGCATATGCAAAATTTGGATAGCTTTGGATGGCAGTAGGTATCATGATCAGTCATCAACTCTCCTATGATAAAGTTCAAATTAATTATTCCTGCTTCTAGAAGCAGTTTTGGATACAATTCTGGATCCTAACTTGGAAATCTGAGGCTGTGTGGCATCAGTTCAAATTTTAATGACTTGACGTCTCTCTGTTCACACCAACATCCCACGGTAAAACAGCCCCATCTAAGATACTTCTTACTTCAAATTCAAATCTTAGTTTCATGGCTATGGTAACAACTGATGTAGCTGATTAGTAATGGCCATCACTTTCTCTTTCCACTGACCTTGATTTTCTCTTGAATACAGTTTATACTTCTTTTTCCCACTCTTTTCTTTTTGGCTTTAGGGTACTACTGCATCAAATGTTGCCCATCATCTTTTGTCCTGAGCATTTCAGATGTCTTTCATAAAGCCAGGACCTTCATGCTGCAAAGCGCTGGCCCCATAGTGGTCTCATCTGCAGTGTGGTTTGATCTATAGTGGTCTCGTGCTCTGTGTTTCCCCACTGTGCAGTTGTATATGATGTTGGGGTTGTTGGGGAGTGGATGGAGGGATAGGGACTATTGCTTGAAATCTGATCTTTTCTCTCTCTCTTCTCTCCCCATCACCCCAAACCCTTTTCACTCTGACTCCTTAACTACAAAATTACCCAGAGCAATCCAGCACAGTATAACATTGCTTATGAATTAAACCCCACCTTTTATTCATGTTAAGTCTTTCTCTTACTGTGCTAATGTCTGGAACGTATTCTGTAGGTAGGCCACAAATTGCTTTAGAATATTTTCTTTGTGTTATTTTGCTCTCTTCCTCTGGATCAGCAAGAATATGGTTCAGATATTAATTTTATGGTGTGTCTCTCAAGAGTGAAATATAATGTTCAATTATGCATTCCATCTGCAAGGCTCTGGATGCACAATCCTGCATTAAATGAAAAAACCAATGTGTTTTAAAGCAGAAACAGAGAGAAAGGATGTGGCACATAAAAGCAATGGAAGAAGAGCTTTCCATTGTGCTTGACTTTATGTAAAATCAGAGGGAGTTGTGAAAACCAGACAGAAGTCAACTGTCTTAAAATTGAAGTCAGTGCATGCCTTAGATTATGTCATGCTGTTAAAACCTTTCTGCAAGATACATGTTTATAAAGAGATGTCTCAGCTAAATATACTAGAGACTTTATGATGCACACTTTTCATACACTCATTACACACACCTGTATGTGTGTGTAGGGGTATTTGTTCTGCTTTGCTTCCTAAGTCCTTGTCCAGGTTTTGGCAGTTAATTTTCTTCTTCGTAGCTGGTGTAGTGCTGTGTCTTGGGTTTAGGATGAGAATAATGATAGCACGCTGATGTTTTAGTTGTTGCTAGGTAGTGCTTATACTGAGTTGAGGACTTTTCAACTTCCCATGCTCTGCCAGTGAGGAGGTGCACAAGAAGCTGGGATGAAACACAGCCAGGACAACTGGCCACAGCAATATTCCATACCATGTGACACCATGCTCAGTATATCAACTGGTGGGAGTTGGCTGATGGTGGTGGCAGTCACTGCTCAAAGACAGGCTGGGCATCAGCCAACGGGTGATAAGCAGTTGTATATCACTTGTTTTGTGTAGTCTTTCTCTTACTTTGCTGTCCCATTAAACTGTCCATCTCAATCCAATTCTGCTCCCTTCCCACTGTGGGGTGAGGGAGGGGAGGAGGAAGTAACAGAGCAGCTGTGTGGTGCTTAGTTACTGGCTGGGGTTAACCCATGACTGTTCATTAAAAGCATGCTTCTAGAAAGCGTTCTGGTGCTGTGGGGTGTGGAAAGGGCTCTGGTGGCTATAACAGCTTTTGCTCTCCCTCAGGGTTTTCCCTATGTCAAGAAAACCTGGACAAGGACTGTGGTTTCTGCCTCTGTCTAGACATGGAAAAGTAGTTAATTGGAATCCTTATCCCTGCACTCCAGCTTGGTGTTGTGGGGTGATACCTGCTTTGGGGTCAAATCGCTATCTTTGTGTTGCTTGGTGTAGTGGAAATCTCCCTGATGATGCTGCCCAAATACCATGTGTCCTCTCAGGAGCATCCCTGGCTTTCTTATGGTGCTTTTCCATGTGGGCTGTGAGATCTTGGTGGCTGTGGCACTCTTTGCTGTAGGAGCAATTGGAGGCTTAGGGCTTTTGATTGGGTAATGAGGAGACCTAAAGAAAGTCCTGTGTTGAGCACTGGGGCTCAGCTGCGCTGCTAACAGCAGCAAGGCATGTGCAAGGTATTAGCTTGAAATTCAGCAGGCAAGAGTGTCTTCAAAGTGAGCCCAAGTACAGAAAGAGGTGGTTGCTCTTCAATGCAGATGCCTTGGATGCCACTGAGTATGGGGCTCAAGCTCTGGAGTGGCAGAAGCTCAGTGGGAGCCACTTCTTTGCTCTCCCTTGGGGTAGCGACTGAAGTGCTTCTCCGCATGGGCACTCTGCCATTCAGGTTTACTAGAAGGAGCATTTCAAGTATTCCTCCTCAGCGTGCCTGCTTTTTTCAGGAAAAGGCACTGCTTCTTTCTTTGGCATCTCACCAAGTGCTCTTGGCAAAGCTGTCAAATGTGTCATTGTAATGGGAGGCCTCTTTGCCGCGGTTTGAGCAGTGAGAGCTGGCTGGGAAGCACGGGGCCGGGCTGAGGAGGACTGGTTGCAGAGAGCTCTTAGCGGAAATCCTTTGACTCTGGAACTTGTTTGCTCTGGCAAACTCCCTGTGCCTGTCTGGACACAATGAGGGTTCAAGACACATGGCTTTTGTTTGGTTTTCCTGGAGGGAAGACTTTGCTTTTCATTTGGCTGAATTTCTGGATGGTAGAGAGCATACTTCAGGCTGTATCAGCCTTTGCCTTGTGCAAGGGTGATACTGGTGCTTTTGGTGACCTATTGCCTTCTGAATCAGATGTCAGTAGCACAATGGCAGGTCCTTCATATACTTTTGACAATGATGCAGAGGTTTGGGCACTTGAGGAAAGTGCAGGTTTTCCCCACTCCTTGGCTGCAGGTGGACAGCCAATGGATGCTTTCACTCTGTAGCTCCCAGCAGCCTTTAGCTCTCTTTTCCTACCATCTCTGGGTCCTCCGCCACAACCTCACGTGGCCCTGACCTACCTGAAGAGCTCTGTATTAGGAAAGGGAAGCCATTGGAAGGTGTGATGTGCAGAAATCCATGGCAGGTCCTGGAGGAAGAATTACCAGAGTGCAGGGAAAACTGGTGCTGAGAAGGCAACTCACAGAGTCTGTAACATACTGTAAAAAAGTGGTGGTGGGGAGGATGGCTTTGTGTTCTAGAAAGCTTGATTATTTATTTGTGAAATACTCCCACATGAGAGAATGCTTGTAATCCTAGAGTAGTTCTGAGAAGATAAGGCACAGCATGTTTTTAAATTCATGGATCTAGGAGGGACCCTAGTTTTTACAAATGCCTGGAAACAATGGCATGTGAAGGACAGGACACACAAACCGGAATGCACTTGAGCACCAAATCTGTTTGTTTTTTCTCATCAAATCAGATCTGCCAGACTGTAGATCACTTTGATATGCCTTAGAGGACGTGATGCAAGGGAGACAATCAACTCAAGGAGCACAATAAGGTGTTATAGCAGTTTACCATAACCTCTACCAACCAGAGATGTTGCCAGAAAAAAGAAAAAAATATAGGTGAAATGTGTGTTTTCAGGAGCATCATATGAAAACTAGCTGAACGTTTGCTGTTCTGTGAAGGCTACAGATGTACAGCTCTTAAATGCTGGGGAGAATCAGGAATCCTAGTATTTGAGATTATGCTTTTTTCCCCAAACCTGCTTTTAACTTGTGGAAAAGAACTTCAAGGCAGCATCAGCCTTGAGCCCTGAACACCCAGAGCTGGACCACTGACCCTCTGAAATTGGCGGGGGCTCTTCCACTGGTTTCGTTTCACTTTATGCAATGCTCCTCTGGATTCTCAGAAGTGCAATAATTGCCTCTTCCTCCATGTAATAGCTGGTATGACTTCTAGCAAGTTGCACAAGTTGCTTCAGGCACGCTCCTGTTTCCCTGAGCTACACTGTGATTTTACTGGAAATCTGCATGCGAGATCATAGGCCCCTCTGAACCAAGCCGGTGCTCCCAGTGTGCCAGCACCTCCTTGGTAAACACAGAGGTGACAGAAGAGTGGGAAGAGACTAAATGGCACCAGGGAAAGGTGTGAAGGTGCAACACACACCCAGTAAAACCAATCCAGGGAAAAGATAACAGTCTCAGTAGTGTAAAGGAAAGTCACATCATTAATAGGGATTGCATATTGTGTGGGATAATGCTTATAACAAGTCTTTGAAAGTGTGTTTAGCACAATCCTTCTGACAGAAGGAGGAACTACAGGAACTAGGCCATATTTTAAAATGGGCTGTGGTTTGCTTAACTGTCTCCCTGCAAATACGTGTCTGGGAAGTGTCTTCCTGTTGCAGTTAGTAACTCACTTTTCTTCTTATCATTCACCTTTGCTTCTGTGGGACAATGTCTCTTGGAAGGGCTGAGATTCCTGGTTTGGGCATGTGCCAGCATGAAATGAGCTGCAGGAGCTGTGGAGTAGTATCTCCCCTTCTGAGCAGTGGGACGTGGTCTCATCTGATCAAGGTGTATCTCCCAAAGGCATTTCTAATTGTCCTGTCCCTAGGCTGAGGTGGTAATCTCTGTCATGCTCCAGTGTCCTGGCTCAATTCAAACTCAGGTCATTCCACTCTGCCTTTCTTGCAAGAAGGTCATCCTGTACAAGTCTATTCTTTTTCAGAAGAATATGATTTACTTCAAATGTTAAATTGATGCCTCATGTATTAGTGCAGCTGCAGTATTTTACCCTATTAGAAGGAGAACAATTTCTGTGCATGTAGCCTACCACACAGTGTTCCAGATTTGCAAAATGAATGAGGGTTACTCATTCCAACAGAAGCATCTTTGCACAGTGTCTTCCATCAAAGTATCTCATGAAGTTAAGCGAGGAGAAGTGTACATTCCTGCATCTGGGATGAAGTAATGTGGGGCACCAGTCCATGCCAGGCCACCCGGATAGAAAGCAGCTTGGCAGAGAAAGACCTGGGGAGCCAACAGGGTGTGTTTGTGGCAAACAAGGTGAATTGGTGCTCTGGGCTGCATTAGGAGTAGTGCTGGCAGCAGGCAGAGGGAGGTGATCCGTCCCATCAGCATGCATGAGACCACATCTGGATTGCTGGGATCAGTTGCAGGCTCCCCAGCACAAGAGAGACATGGTTGTACCTGAGAGAGTCCAGTGAAGGGCTATGGAGATAATGAAGGCAGCATTTTTAGTGTGAGGAGACTGTGAGAGAGCTGAGACTGTTTAGCCTGAGGGCTGGATGGGGAGGGTCTCATCCATGTTTATAAATACCTCAAGGGAAGGTGCAAAGAGGATGGAACTCAGGCTCCTTCCAGTAGCACCCAGTGACAGGACAAGAGGCAATGGGCACAAGCTGAAACACAGGAGGCGCTGTATGAACAAAAGAAGCAGCTTTTTTTTTTTTTTTGTTACTGTGAGGGTGATCAAGCACTGGCCGAACTTACCTAGAGAGAGGTTGTGGAGTGTCCATCTTTGGAGATAATAAAAACCTGACTGCATGTGGTCCCAGGCAACTGGCTCTAGGTGGCCCTTCTTGAGCTGGGCTTTTGGACAAGGTGATCCCCAGAGGTCTCTACCAACCTCAGCCATTCCATGATCTGGGAGAAATCCTCTTTTTTAATACTTTCCTGAAGTTCTTTGGAAAAAAAGCCCTGTGAAGAATGGGGACCCAGCTACGAGTGCAATTTGGCAACACATCACTTTTGTCCCCACCCTGTTTTCTCTACCCAACAGAGATTTGCCAGATATACTGTTCGGTCATGACTTTAAGATTTTCAATAGCACCAGTGCAACGAGAAAGCAGGTGCCAAATAACTAAGTGTGGGAGTTTGGCTGGCCTCCCTGTGGCACTCAGCATAAGGGAGGTTGCGCTGCTGTATTCAGCTTTTGATAGAAGACTGTGAGTGCTGCAGTCTGCTCTCTTTGCATTCATCTCATCTTCCCAAGCTCGTCTGAGTGTGTCTGATGGCTTATTCAGTCACCAAAGTGTTTGTTCATACTGTACAAAGCTGTGGCATGTGTTTGATATGCGGTGGCCCTTTTACTATTGGGAATCCACCGGACTGTGGGTAAATGCCAATCGGTGTCTATATTGATAGTGGGTCTGACAATGAGAGCCACCTCAGAGGGTTTGTGAGGATGTTCTTAGTAGACCTAATGCATTGTGTGGTCTGCAGGGCACAAATTAAGAGGTAGTCAAACCCCAGGCCCTGCTTTGGGAACCAGCAGCACCATTCCAGCCTCCTTGGGTAGGGGTGAAGGGAGTTTTAGACTCCACAACCTGCATACCAGCTAAGCAAGGAAAATAGTTTCCTTCCTTCCTCACTTGGACACAGTGAAAGCAAATGCATTCTAGTGACATGATTCTTCCCTGAAGCAAAATGCTTTCAGAGCTCTACTAGCCATATGGAGCTGTGCACACGCAGTTTTCCATGAATATTGCATTAATCCATACTCCGAGTTATGAATCGCAATCAATCCATTCTTGCGCTAACCAAGCTGCAGCTGCTCCCAGCTGAAAAGTCTTTTGAACTCTGCCAGACAAAATATTCCAAGTCTCGTTCCAAGGTGCAGTAATTGTCATTGTGGTTCTCAGGCTCTCATGCATATTTAATTTAGAGTACATATCGAAATGTGCGTTCTGCTGACGCTGAAGCTGGTGCCAGTGATGATGTCTGAAGACTAACGGAAGGCCAAAATTGTTTCAATTCATGGTTTAATACACTGATTTCAGCTGGAGTACAGTTAAGCTGTGTATCGGTAGTACATCATTCAGAACCCAACGTGAACGCGCTACATGATAAAGGACAGCATCAACTGCAAAGTTTCAGGGTGTATCTTGGCTTCCTCTGGGTTTGTGGTGCTTGGAGCTAGGAGATGGTTTTTCTCTCTTGCAAAGACAGGAAACATCTGTCAATGGGTATGAGAGCTGGGTTTTCATGTGGTACCCGTGTAGTTTAGTTTTGCTCTGGCTTGCTCTAAGGAAAGAAGATCCTTGCACTTCAGGTGTAGACTCTGGTGACCTCACAGGGAGTTCAAAACAGCTCTCTTATCTAGAGGTCTGGTGTGGTTGGTGGGGTTTTTAATCAATTGATTTTTTTTTTCTATTTTAATATTAGTGAATTATAGTCAAACTGTCTGAATTAATGAAAAAAAAATTATGACATCATGTGGGAATTTTCTTCCATTTCAGTGAATGTGGACAATGTTATGTGATTCATATTGAATTCTCTTTCATGTAGAGGGGGACAGGAGGACATGATTTGTTCACTTTATGAGCTCAGGACTTTTGTGTTTAGTGCTAATGGCTGAGTACCCAAACTTTGCATTTTAGGCAATTTCCTGGGATTGTCTGAGCACTGGTTGTTTAACTTTATTTTGTAAATAACTTATTAATGCCTTATGGTTGGTTTCTAGTGAAGCTGTGCAGATTGTACCAGGTTTGAAAATTACTGAACCTAGTCATGTTTTGCCAGTAGCTCTTGTTTCTCAGAAAGTGGGACTGTGAAACAGTTTTCTTTTTGGTTTTATGCAATAATTTTAAAAGGAATATTTTGAGGATCGTATAGGGGTTCAAAACCCAATATTCACTCTCCTCTTCCTCCTTGTCTTTATGTCTCTGTGTATGCAGAACTATTTTTATATGTACATAGAGACACAATCAAATGGCTTTAATCCAAGAATTTACAAAATGCTAATGACCCAACAAAGCCCTTTTCCTTTGAACTGTCACTCCCTGCTTAAAACCAGGGGACAAATGCAGAGATGCTCCCACAGTCATGCCAAAGCCCCGCTCCTGTTCAGACAGTGGGAACTGGGGACAAGGGATAGCAGTGGGGCAGAGGGGCTGTCAGGACTGTATCTGTTGGAGGCTGGATGCTCGCATTGCAAATGGGTTTACAGGTGCCTTGGGGTTTCGATGGGCCTGAGGCTCTTAGGAGCGTTTCAGGACCCTAAGGGTAGGTTGGGTCTGAAGTGTGTTTACTTGACAAAATTCTGGAGGAAAGGATAATTATCTCCTGTCATTCCTACCCTGTTTCTGCTCCTTGAATTGCCTTGACTGCTCCTAAGAAAGGACAGTCCATTTGATCTGAAACGCTGAGACAGGAGGCATTTTATGTTTAAACATAAAATGACATTTCTAACCATATATTTGCAATTAAGCCGTTGTTTTTATTAGTCACAAGGGGTAATTGCATCCAGAAATTCCCGAAGAAAAAGTTATACTGGGCAAACAGTATTACACTGATGTTTCAATTATATGAGTAATTTTCTAGCATAGATCAGCACTAAACTTCCCTAAAGGGCCTATTAAACAGGAAGCAAGAAAACAGAGATGGGGCAGTTGCCAGACATTCGTGTGTCTAGTGCGCATGTGTGTCAGTTCATGCCCTCGCTCCTTTTGTCTTTAGGCAAGTCAAGCAGTCAGCAAAATCTCACGTCACCTGTAGACAGCAGACGTGCATGGGAAGGCTTTCCTCTGGAGAGAGGAGATTCCTGGGGCTTGGGGATGGAAGGAAGAGTCCCCGGTTCCCACTTTGTTGAAGTCTCATCTGCTGAATCTCCTTGTAATGGAAACGAGAACGTCCCGTTTTTCAGTGAGCTTTGGTCAGTAAGTGGGACAATACCTAAAATGTCTGTCATGAGAGTGCTCCTCCTGTGGCAGTCTGGGATGATGGACAGCAGGGCAGAGTTCACCCTCCCTTAACTCTGGGGCACCAGTGCTCTTACAGACTCAAACTCTTTCAAATATTCTCAGAGGAAGCGGATGAGAGTCGAGAGCTGCCTTGTCAGGTGTAGGTGAAACAAGAGGTTTTTCCATTGTAATTCTTCTCTTAGCTGCACTGCCATACAAGCCAAAGCCCTACCATAAATTTCCTTTATCCTAAGAGTGCTTTTATTGGTAATAGCTTATTTCACACGCTGATCCATTATGTGGTATTCTGGCAAAGAAAACAACCCATTAGGAGGATTTTCTGAGAGGCTGTGGTGGAAAAAGTATACTCCCAAACATTTTTTTAATGCCCAGTCAGGCAGAACAAATGGTCCCACATCCCCTGTTCCAGATGAAACCCAGCTCAGCTTGGGCTGCAGCCTGCTTGCAAAGTCCCTGCAGAGGCAGATGGACTCACCTGCAAAGGTGAGCATGAAGCTTTCTATGCTTTTCTTGCTCAACAGCAAGCAGGAATGCCAGGGGTCAGTCCCTACTCTGTCTGATGCCGGGGCAGACAAGCTTCAGTGGTGGCACAGGGGCTGCCGTGACTGGATGCTCGTGATGGGTTGTGCTGGGATAAGCAAAGGGTTACATGTGTGTGCAGTAACACAGAGCTATGAGGAGATGTTTGGGCCGGCAAGGACACTGGAAGCAGCTTGGCTTGACTGGTATGGCATGGGCTGATGTCTCCGTTTTCTCCCCAAAGTGGTGGTGGTGAAAACTTGCTCCAGGACCTGGGTGAGACAGCCTGCTCTCAGAGCACACTCTGTGAGGGAGCTTGTGACAGGTTGGCTCTGCTCCTTCCTGTGTTGTCCTCATAGCTGCCAAATCTGGGAAGAGCTTGCAGGATGTAACGTGACCTCCAGAACCACTGTTGTCCTTCAGATGACCCCTTCTGCAACCCAGAGTTATCTCTATGCCCCCTTCCTCTAATGCCAGAGCCGTATTTTCTGCTTTTAAAAAAAATTTCTTTTTAAAACTTCCTCACTGGCAGGGTTATCATCTGCCTGCCTTGCCACTTCAGCTCCAACTCGGCCTTGCCGCCAAGGGCAGTGTCTCCTCCTGGTCCTCCTCAAAATGCTCTGCCACCGTGTCCTATCTGGACGCACTGGTAAGTGAAGCCTATTCTCACGCAGTCTGTGTGGAGCTCCTCAGGGGCTACTTGTCCCCATCATGCCTAGAATTTGGGAGGGGAAGAGCAGCACACCAAGCTGCCAGGAGCTTGGCGCACATGG
Source organism: Laterallus jamaicensis coturniculus (assembly GCA_022605575.1). NCBI lineage: Eukaryota > Metazoa > Chordata > Aves > Gruiformes > Rallidae > Laterallus > Laterallus jamaicensis. The sequence continues at coordinate 32,331,893 of JAKCOX010000005.1, forward strand.
AAGGTGACTCCAGCCCAGCAGGTCAAACATGCTGTTCTCCACATTGCACTCGCTGGTCCTCTCCCCTCCATCTCTTTATAGACTTCTGTTTTTCCTTTCTTATGTCTTTCAAGGAGAGCTGTTGGAGTTGCAAAAATCTGCTGGAACTCAATCTCCATGCACTCCTGATTTAAATATGGGCACACTCTGATTAACTTCTTGCTTCGCTTCCACTTCCCCTTCGGTTCCTCTCAAATTAGCCTCTAATTATCTCAGTTGTAATCACCTGGTGTGATAAAGTTAAAGTAATAATGATTCTTTTTGATAGCACAATGTTTTCACTATGAATGTTGTAGCTAATAAAGACAGAATGCCAAGCTGCTTATGGGAAACAGATTTTTGCAGATCCTAAACAAATGCCCTGCATAGTTCATGTACAGATAATAAAAGAACAAAGTAACCCTTCTAAGGAAAACTTATGTCTTGATAAAAAAAAAAATTCTATCTGTATATTTATGTTCCAAAATACTGTTTTTAAAGGCCCAGAACCTAATGTCGGTGCTTGAGGCCAAAGTGGGGGACTTGAGACGCCTGCTTAGGTTTCTGCACCTCTGTGGCACCGGGAGCTGGGCTGCAGCTCAGATCAAGAAGCTCTTCAGCCATGTGCTGCTGAGCGAGCAGTTTAGCACCCCTCTGTGCCGCCTTGTCCCATGCGATATGCAGACATGGCGTTTCTCCCTGCGGTACTCAGTCTGGGATGGGTGCCTCTTGTGTTGTGTGTTCACGGGAGCAGTTTGCTTACAGAAAGGAGAGCAATGTGCCTTGAAGTTGAAGGAGGCCGTAGCCACGTGTGCAAAGGTGTGCTGGGGCACGGTGTGGAGAGGGTGACTCACAGCCCCCTTCTCCTGATGCTCTGCTGCATCACGTGAAGTAAATCACGTTGCGTTGAAGGGGGAGTGTGTGTGACTGGGTGCTGAGTGTGTAGGGTGTTCTGCTGGGAAAACATAGGTACACATGGGAAGAAGTTCTGGATCTCAATTCATGCATGAAGGAGGGCTGTGAGCACACAGACACCGAAGCAGAGAACAGTCTTGGCTCCAGTCATCGTTCAGTTCCCTGGCTTTAATAGTTATGGTGGGGCTTGTGCCCCTTCTCTCTTTCTTAGAGACCCCTTAACTCACTTTTAAAAAGTTGCCAACTGTTAATTTTTATTTGGTTAGTTTTTGACCTGTTCAGCTGCAAATTTGTGTCAGATGCAGGAGCTGTGCCTGCTGTTTGCACCCCTGGTGTATTCAGGTAATGCCAGTACTGTGATTTTTAAGAAAGTGTTTGGGATGTCAAACAGTGAAATGGTGGCTAGCATGTGGGACTTTCTCCTTGGCTCAGCCAGGCTCTCACTCCCGCCATGGCTTTTCATAACTGTATGCAAAGAGGGGCTCGGGGTGTGTGTGAAGTTTACATTAACATTTGTCTAGTGTTGCATGATGTACAGCAGTGTGTCCTCCTACTGTAATAACACTGGGATGTTACTGGGCACATCTGTTGTTAGAGTTGACTGCTGTGATTACTCAGCGTGGCTGTGCAGATGCTTTGGGCTAGGCACTTGCTGTGTGTTTGCCATCTTACCTTTGTATATCTGTATACTTTTTTGCATACATTTTAGAAAGAGCAGGCAGGAACGGAAGTTGATTTTGTTAGATACCATCTTGATGGCTTAAGTAAGGTACAAACAAAAGAAGGAAAAAATATCTTGAACTTTTGGGGTCTATAGTATAGAATTACTGATGTATTTTGGTAGAGTTTCCCCCTTGCCAGTCCCATGATTATTTAAACCCATGGGCACTTTTCACAGAATCACAGAGTTGTAGGGGTTGGAAGGGACCTCCAGAGATCATTGGGTCCAACCCCCCTGCCAAAGCAGGTTCCCTAGAACAGGTTGCTCAGAGAGGTGTCCAGATAGGTCTTGAATATCTCCAGAGAAGGAGACCCCACAACCCTCCTGGGCAGCCTATTTCAGTGCTCCGTCACCATCACTATGAAAAACTTCTTCTGCATATTGGTGTGGAACTTCCTATGCTTCAACTTGAAGCCATTGCCCCATGTCCTGTCCCCACAAACCACTGAAAAGGAGCTAGCTATTTCCCCTTGTCTCCCACTTTTCAGATACTTTAATTAACATTAATCAGATAAACATTAATCAGATCCCCTCTCAGTTGTCTCTTCCTAAGGCTGAACAGCCCCAGTTCTTTCAGCCTATCCTTGTAAGGGAGATGCTCCAGGCCCTTAATCATCTTCGTGGCCCTCCACTGGACTCTTTCCAGGAGATCCCTGTCTTTCAAAACCAGAAGAATGGATACTTCTGGTATCTTTTATTCTAAGCAAGAGAAACTCTTTCCAGTTCAGCGTCTGGGCAGAAGAAGGAACAACCTAATTACATCAAGTTTTCTCAAGAGCTGCAAAAGCATTTGTCACTTTTTTTGGCATACCGTGATACAAAACTTGTGAGCTTTATATAAAAGGTTTAGGAAAGAAACAGCCATTATAACAAATGTGCTATTAGTTCTACACTAACATAACTAATTAGGTCATCAGTTCAATGTGAAAAAACCAAATAAAGTGCTGCAGTGTGCAGCTTTGTATTACTCAGTCTCTTTCTGCTCATGAGCAAACTTGTTCTGCGTGCCAAAGGCAAGAGCATTAATTGAGTACAGAACCTGTTTATAAATCCAGCACAGCTCATGGTTTGACTGTTGCCACTGCTGTTCATTCTCACCTTGCTGCTGTCCATAATTAACCTTCTGCAGTTTAAAATCTCCAGGAAATGAAGGATGGGCTCTGTTTTTGGTGGGGCTGCTCTAGCCTAAATTAAAGCCATCAAACTCCTACTGCATATCAAGTCCTTACCTGGCCGTGTGGGCAACCAGTGAACAAGCCAAAAGACTCATAGAATTGGTCTTCTAGGTAAATAACATTGTGGGCAAGAGGAGGATATAAGGCTTGCTGTGACCTTCCATAGATATTCCTTATGCCAGATTTGGTACAAGCTCCATTGCTCCCTAAGGAAGGTATACAGTGCACCACCAAAGAGGAGACTGGCTGCCAGGTATAGTTACCTATGTTTTGTGTGTGCAGGCATGTGTAGAGTCAAGAAGATGGGTTTCACATCCAAACCTGTCCTTCTCTCCAAAATGTGGGATTGATTAAGTGCCTGTTGGAGTCAGCAGGACCATCCTTGTTGATCTCAGTGGACAGAGCTCAGTGTTGATTTAGGGAGCAGGAGCACTTTCTCCAGCACCTCCTCCATGCCACGTGCTCTCAGCGTTCCTCTGCTGCTGCCTCTGGTACTTGCTGGGCTTCTCTGTTAGTGGATTTAACTCACTAAAATGGCCAAAACATACACAAAAGAATTAAACACAACCCAAAGCAACCCAAAGTAGAAATCTTGCATTATTTTCTGCCCTCTATGAGTCACGGCAGTGGAGGGAAGGAGCAGTGGGGCAGCCCGGGAGTGGGGCAAGGCTGGGGCTAGGGCAGCAGCAGGGAAATTTGGGGGGAGGAGAGAGCAGCAGCCCTGCCTTGGTCAGTAAGCTGCCAGGTTGCCTGGGCTGCATGTGAAACCACAGCCGAATTCCTCATGTCAATGTCTTTATTTTGGTTATTGTTTGAAGGAGTCTCCTTATATCCAGTTTCCAATCAAAACATCATGTACTCCCTAAAATCTGAGCTCGAATATGAACATGTTGCACTACAGGGACTGAAGTCTACCAGTCATATAATGTAGATGAATGCCTTTGAAAAACAAATCCTTAATCAAAGTTACACTCCATTTGTTTTATAAATTTTCATTTTCCATTTAAGTGGCTGTTTCATTGCTATGAGAAGCATTAAGACCTATTCATGTTTTTCTTTTTGTAGGTCTTTAAAAACTGAACTTCCCTTGTTATTAATGTCCTGGCGGTGAATATTCTCACTTATCTGCCCTGTATTCATAGCTTGGGCCCAAGATTACCTGTGAAGGGTTTTAGTTTCTTCAAGCAGAAATTTATGCATTGTTATTTTAACTATTTGACTGTTTTCATTGTAAAGCACTGTTTCTTTCTCACTATATTGTTGTAATTGTATATTAAGTTAACTTAAGACAGAGAAATTCTTTTTCTTCTGTTATGTCTTTTTGTCAGCCTGCAGTTAATTCAATATTGACTTGTAAGAATAACAATGAAATTATAGATGTGGTTAGGTTGTAACTATTTTTTTACCCAGCCTCTGAAAGAAAAGTGAAAGGTAAGAAAGGTGAAAAAGGCCAACGTGAACATGAGGAGAAATGAGGAAAAGCTACCTATTCGAAAAAGAAGACATGCTGTGTATGCTGAGGGCATTTATTTCTACACAGGTGCTGCCTTTGGTCAGAAAGAACGAGGACACTTTTCTGCTCTGACTTCCTCCTTTGAATATTTAACCAAGGTAAGAAAGTCACTGCTGCAAATTACCTCTCATGCTCATGAACTTATTTTTTTCCTGAGGGATACCATTTCTGTCTGAGCAGATATTTCTCCGACTAATGAATTGCTGTCTCAAATAATAGCGAAACCCCAGAATTATCAGATTAATGCTTTGAAGCTTGATGAGAAATATGTTTTCATTCCAGCATGGGCTTCTCTCAGAGCAAAACAATACTTGTGGGAAAAGCTGGGCTTTTCCTACACTTCACCTCCTGAAAATGTCAGTGATAGTTTGTTCTGAAGTGGTTATTGAAACATATTCAAAGCTTGTTATCAAAATGTTATGTCTAAAAATCCCCAACCATAACCACTTTTGATAAAAGATCATTTCAAAGCATGACTTGACACAAACCTCAAACTTCAGAAAACAGGAAAGGAATTAACATTCCAAATTTTTCCCCAGTAAAGTCTTATAAAAAAATTAATCATCACCACCCATCAGCACATTAATCTGCTCAAAGAAACAGGCTATCTCTGGGAAGAGGTTTGCCTCAGCTGCTTCTCTGGATTAGCTCATTGCCTCTCAACACCATCTAGTTTTGAGGGCAGCTTTGCCCAGGCCTGCTCTTCTTGGGCATTCCGATCTCCCATGCTGCTGCATCTCCCTGTGTGCAGCTTCCAGGAATACAGGTACAGATGTGTCAAATTCCTCATCATCTTCACATCTCTTTTCGCAAGCCAAAAAAAAATCATCTAATTTTTGACGCTTCTAGGTGTGTTTCTTACACAAGGTTTTACAAGGTTCCCATGACAAATCACTCTGGAAACACCTTTTTTTTTCTTTTTTTTTTTTCTTTCCCCTTTTCCCTCTACTAACTGCAGGAGGATTTCACTGGCAGTATAGCCAAATATTTCTTACAAGTTGTTTAAAAATAGAACCTTAAACCCCCAACATTTCTTGGTATTCAGTCCCAACCTCCTTGAGTCAAAACCTGCTGGCTGCACAGCCATGTGCAGGAAAAATACTGCTGCATCTTTTCAGAGAGAGACATGAGTGCCTATGGAGTGTTCAGTAATACGAAGGGTTAATGTGTTCTGGAAAGCCATGAAGGAAGTAGGCAAGCATTCATATGTCAGGACAGGACAATGGAGTTTTTTGTAAAGAAAATGCTTAAGCCCTTCCAAGGTATTGCACAGGTCACTATTACATCACTGACGATTTACATTTTCTGCTCTGTATCATTTTGTATTCCTGGCTTAGGAAAGCAAGCTAAAGTTAGATAAATGCTGGGGTTGAGCTCCAACGGTGTGCATTCTGCTTCTAATGGCGTAATGGCCGCTTGCTTCTCTCTCGTTTATCATCCTTAGTACGTGTGTGTTAACAAGAAGTTGTTCAGCGGGATCACAGAAGAGGCTGCATCGTGTTTTACTCCCAGATTTGTGAGAAGGAAAAAGATGGGGCAGACAGCGGTAATTGTAGGAAGTGGGGAATAAACAGAGGCTTTTAAACTTAATTTCTGGCTGTCATCATCCTAATTAGCAGTGGGCCTATGTGATGTCTCAGCTGAGAGTGTGAATAGTGCTGCTTTGTGTCTGTCATGGTGATTAATGGCTTTTTTTGGTAAAAACACAGTAACACGTACAGACTCATATACTGAATCTATAGAGTATGCTGTCCCAGAGCGATTATGTGACGTATACCCAGTTATATCAGCAGTGATGTCCTCTGCCTGGATTGCTGAAAAAACAGCCTGATGACACATTAGGGGCGTCTGCTGAACCAGAATATTCAGCGGACTAGATAGAAACAAAAGGCCTATGAATATACATTGAATTTAATTATAGTTCTGGAACTTGTATTCCCTACTCGCTTTGGATTGTTCTCCTCATTGTGGAAAACAGCTTCTCTCTGCATTCACAAGGCAGTGGGAATGGAGGGACAGTAAAATCACTGCTAAGTGAGCATAATTCATCATCTAATATCTCTGATCCTTTCCCAGAACTGGTAAGAGAAATGGGGCATATCCCACTGAATCCAAACTGTGGTCGTGCTCGTATTATATGCACAATGGTTATGAAAGGGAGATCTTAAAGCAAATCAGTAGATTCATATTAATTTTAGCGAGCTTTTGATTAGCCCTAGGCTGAAACCTATGGCTTTGAAGAATTTGGAGCCTAGATTTTAATTTTGCTTTTAAACAATTCCAAGGCTCACAGTGTTAATTTCTTACATTACAGCAACCTTTCTCGCACCATGCAAGCTAGAAGGTGTCTGAAGGTGCAGAAGCAAATGAGAGAGCATTTTATTCACTCTCTTCCTAAAGGAGGTATTTCTTCAGCTGACCTTGTCTTGAAGAAGCATTCAGCTCTGGATTGTTGGTTTTTGTGGAGCAGAACCATCATAATTTATGTGACAGCTGACATTAATACTATGCAATAATAATTTTTTGCTTAGTCATTACATAGATTAGTATGGAGCTAAATACTTAATGAAAATATTTCAAGATCTAATAGGTAGGTCTCCGGCAGACAGTAAAGGATACACCAGTGAGCTTCACCTGACCAGACTTCTATGGTGTGGGTTTCATTTTGAGAAATGCAGCATGCTGAAAAACTGGGAAATAACGCTGGAAATTTGTTGCAGTAAGAAGAACTGAAGAATTATCATTTAGAAGGCATCACCAACACATTTGTCTCTTTTGGCATGATCTCTTAGGTACAATAATTTAGGGTTCTTGCAAGATGTCCTGGTTCTGGCCAGGCCAGAGTTACCCTCCCCAAGCAGTCATCACAGGTGAGCTGAGTTAGCCCAGGCTGTTTCCACACCACCTGACATCACTCCCCCATCAAAGGGGCTGGTTGGGGAGAGGTGCTCCTGGGTGTCTTCAGGGCAGACTGAATGTGGCTCAGGTGTCCTCATGGGTCAGTCCTCATATCGTACAGCACTCTGATTGTGAGGTGGGTAAGGCACTCTATGTTATCACTGGGTGTGAGTGTAATTGGCTGTTACTGTTCTACTTTCACATTGCTTTTGTCAGTAAGATGTCCTTATCCCAAGCCACAGAGTCTCTGTCTGTCCTCTGGGAGTGAGTGGCATGTAGTGCTCAGCCACTCTTTGGGGCTAATCCACTACACATGACTTTCACACCCTGACACCAAATATAATTCCATGCTGTGTTAATGAAAGCCAATGCTCATGGAGTTACGTGGTTAAAGTTAAGGAGTTAGTAGTATTTAAGATTTGCATTCCACAAACTCAGCTCTTACATATTTCAGTGTATAGTTGGCATCCATACCCTTTGTATTCAGAAATTGGGGAGGAATTGGGTAGTCATGATCCTGTGATCTCTCTGAAGGAAAGTTAAATACAGACTTTGATTCAGATTTATGCTGGTGCAGGAACCACTGCGGAGTGCTGTTTCTCATTGGGTTTAAGGAATGCACATGAACAGTATGTTTTTCCTCACTCAAGGATAATTACTGAACTTTCTCTGCATGGCTGAAGATGATGTACATAAAAGGATGCAGGTTTGGACTGGTAACAAAGATCTGTACTGGTTTTGTTTGCAAAAGGGCTTGTGTGTAGATTTCTGTGTTACTACTAGGTATTCATACATAGTGCCAGTAACTCGTCCTCAGAAAAGAGGGTTTGACTTTCTGCATAATCTTTCCTAGTCTTTGGCATGCGTGGCTTCACAGAACTGTGCTTAGATGACAGACCAGGGGACAAGATTTTGGTCTGCTATTGGGAACAGACCCACTGGAAATTGGAGATGATGGTGCTGCTCTTTTGGGAGCAGAATGATGTCTGTTGTGCTTTGTCATTCTCCCGCTGCAAACCATAGGCAGGCTAATGGTAAGGTATGTCTCTCTGGTTGAAGGCAAAGATAAGCCCTGCTGGTTGTCCTCCTTATTTCCTTCTTTAGAAGTAGGGGTGCTGTATACAGCTGTGCATGGTTTTGCTGATACATATGCCACTGTATAGTAAATACTCAGAAAGGTTTATGAGAGCTGAAATAAGCTCCTGAAAATAACTGCTGTGAACTTGAAGATTCTGTCCTATCTGTTACTGCTCAGCAGAACTGAGTTGGCAGGCTGGATGTGCATTTTTTTAATACCAGCAACATTTGGTGGATCTCTGAAATGATTTTGAAAAACCCCACACTTTGAACTCTGACACTACAAGATACTTGCTTCTTATTTTTACTTTGATCTTCGGTGAATTCAGTTGCTGCGACTTAGTCTCACTGTCGCTTTTCATAGGGCTGGGACAAAATGTGACTTATTTTTTTCCTGTACTGCTTATAAGGAATCAGTGGACTCCACGTGGTTTACTTATTCCTATTTTTTCACCAGTTCTATTGAAGAAGTTAATCGTGTTTGAAAATTCAGCAATGAGACACACAGAAAATGGTCTTTAAATAATTTAGCAAATTAATTACTTGCCAGCTCGCCCAATGTTACATGGTCCTCTTTTATCAACTAGTTGGTTTTTTTATTGTTTTTTTTTAAATACAATACCCATGCTGTAGATGAGAAAACTTATTTCCCATGTGCTACAGCAGCACTCAGTTTCAGAAGGAGGGAATATATTGAAGTTCAGATTGCCTTTGATATTCAGTGTCTAAAAAGGGAAGTAGTCACCATGAATCGTGGGCTGTGCTGGCTGACTTCAGAATATAACATTTTCATTTGTGAAGGTTTAAGGGATAAACTATTTTCCTATGACTGACTTTCAGACAGCTCTCAACTTTCATCATCCATCTTTATAACTTTCTTTTACTTTTTGTATGCTGAAATTTTATGCTAACTGTTTTTTTGGCCTCAGTGCAAGGTGAAAAGCAGGGGAGTCTTGAGAACTTTACTGGGACTCAGTTGTGTTTTCCCCATGAGCCGGAGGATGATATCTCAGTGCGAGGACAAAACAGTGTATAGTCTTTATTTCTGTTGCTGCTCCTTCATTGCAACACAAACTTGTTCCTGGGCTGTGGCTAATAACTGCTTATGGAACAAACCCAACAGGCAGAAACTTCTGTTTGACCACTGGTGGCCTTGAAATGGAAGATCTCTTAGCAAGCTGATGATATCATTGCCTTTGTGCTGGTGAGTATAGCTAGCCATGTACTTTTATAGCTTGGTCAGGAACAGTTGAAAAATTATTTTGGCAGATCTCTGGGTGCCATTATGAACTTGCTTAACTCCTTTTCCTGTTTCCAGACCATTTAGTTTTAAATCTCTCATGTGACATTTGTTAATCAGAATATATATATATGGAATAAGAAGCAAATGAAAATTAGAATAATGAGAATAGTATATTAAAAATATATGATTTTGTGGTTGTACATTTTCTTTTTTATTATGGTAATGAAATGTTTAATAATACAGTCTTCAGCTGGTAAAATATATCTTGAGATAGTAGAATTAGCACATATTTTGGACAATAAAAGGATACATAGCTTTATGACTAGGTAGTGAATTGGCAGTATCACCTGAGTGCTAAGTGCAGCTAAAATAATGTAACTAATGAGATAATATGGGATAACTTATGGGAGTAAATAAAAAGGTGTTGGATGGGTGAGAAAATGCTTTATGTTAAATCCAAAATATAGGTATAGTTCAAATAACATTATGGTTCTAATTCAGGCTCATGAAAGCATGGAAAGTGAGAGTTAAGGCTGCCTCTCTATGCTTAATATGCTTTGGTGCCTTTCCAGCAAATATTTTATTATGTGAGCTCTCCCAGTGATTTTGGAACACGAGCAGCATTTTGGACCTCTGTAGGGGTTTGACAGTGAATTTTTTCCCGTAGACCGTTAAGTAAAAATGAAAGTCCAGAGAATTGGGAGAGAGAAAAATCTTCAGTTCCACTTTTGGGCTGGTACAGGCGAATAACCTATCTGTGCAGCCTGCCCCCTCATCTTAAGCCATGGCTAAAATGTTTTGTGTAAAAATTTGGACTGTGGTTAGGGTTTGGGCACACGATCTTCGTTTTATATCCCCAGAAAATGCTTTAATTGGGTAGAAAGTTGCTTCCCTCCCTTCTGCATAGGCAGCTAGGCACACCAGCAGTCAGAGCTCTGTTCTTCTTGACTTGGATCAGAAGCTTTCCCCTAAAGCTGGTAAAATAGGAAGGGGAACTCAGGTCTTCTCCACTGTAGGCTGGTACCCTGATGCTGAGGTATGATGCCACAAAAAGCATGGTTTCCTTCCCCTATGGGTCAAAAGCAACATTCAAAGCTTTAAGAGCTGGCATAAAGTAAAATGGGGGTCGGTGGTTTCATAGAATCATAGAATGGTATGGGTTGGAAGGGACCCCAAGGATCCTAGAGCTCCAACCCCCCTGCCACAGGCAGGGCCACCAACCTCAGGCCTGGAGCTACACAAGGTTGCCCAGGGCCCCATCCAACCTGGCCTTGAACGCTTTCAGGGACGGGGCATCCACTAGTTCTCTGGGCAGCCTGTTCCAGCACCTCACCACTCTTTCTGTAAAAAACTTCCCCCTAATATCTATTCTAAACCTTCCTTCCTTTAGTTTTAATCCATTCCCCCTTGTCCTGGCATTGTCTATCTTTTCAAAAAGTTGAATCCTCTCCTGCTTATAAGCTCCCTTCAGGGACTGGAAGGCTGCAATGAGGTCCCCCCGCAGCCTTCTCTTCTCCAGGCTGAACAAGCCCAGCTCCCTCAGCCTCTCTTTTTAGGGCAGGTGCTCCAGCCCTCTGAGCATCTTTGTGGCCCTCCTCTGAACCCTCTCCAACAGTTCCACATCTTTCTTGTATTGGGGGCCCCAGATCTGGACACAGGACTCCAGATGGGCTCTCACGAGGGCAGAGTAGAGAGGGACAATCACCTCCCTGTCCCTGCTGGCCACCCCTCTTCTAATGGACCCCAGGATACCATTGGCCTTGCGAGCTGCAAGAGCACACTGCTGGCTCATGTTAAATTTCTCATCCACCAGAAACCCTAAGTCCTTCTCAGCAGGGCTACTCTCAAAAAGCTCTTCTCCCAGTCTGTATCTATGTCTGGGATTCTTCCGGATTTACATGGAGATGGGATTGGGAGATGAGGATTTCAGTATCGACACTTAGATGTTCCTCTTTACTGCAGTATGTGAACCTCTTGTGCTTCCCAATGCTGCCTGTTTTACAAATGGGAATGTGAAAGCAAGCAAATATGTTAGAACTGGGAGTTGATTCCTCTTCACGCAAGTACTTCATCCAGTTCAGTGCTCCCAGGATTTCTCTTGGCATGACCACAGATTTTCTGCAAACATCTCTGTGGAGATCAGAGTCAATATCTCTTCAGTTTAGCTGTTAGATGTACTCTGAAAACAAATCCTTTTGTTTTCAATTTTCTTTTTTTCTTCGGTTGAAACAAAATACCTTTTACTTACCACCAATAGCTCCCAAGACTTAGGGAAAAATTAGCGAGGTTATAAAACCTACAGAGTGTGTGGTTTGCTGTTGCAGCTGCACTTTAAAAGAAAAGTAATATACTCGCTTGTCCTCCTTAGAAAAGCATCTATAAATTAACACTCTTTGAGAAGTTCCTGATGCCTAGCAAAATTTTTATATATTACAACTGAAATGTGGGCCCACCATTTTTAAACACTTCAGTCAATTTAACCTGTCTTGCCAAGAAGGGGTCTCTGCTACAATCATTTTTTTAATAACATTTTCTGGTCTTTCTTCTAAGGTGTTGAGAAATGGGGTGCCTTAGAGGTACAGCATCCCCATGGAGACTGAGGTGCCCTCTCGGTCTGTAAGGCCAGCAGTCCATAGAGCAAGGGTGAGCCTGACTGCAGCTGGAGGTGCTGCATCCTGCACGGCTTCCCCATGGGCTGTGGGGCTGAATACCATCACACCTGCAGCAGTGATGGGATCTCCTTCAAAGCACCTTGGGAGGATTCATGCCTTCACTGTGAGAGCCTGTGAACATCTCACTTTCCATTACTTAAGGTGCTGGGGACAATTTTTCCACCACCCTTCTGCTCAGTGGGGTTAAGGGCATACTTTGTGCCTTCTTCCAGTACTGAGAACAAAGAGGAGAAACTTAAATCAGAAGGACTTGTCTTAATGCTGCTGCCAAGCAGCCTTTCTTAAACTCTCTCCATAATATCTGAGCCAAAATAGTATCGACTCTCTTAAATCTTTATTTCTTGCTTTTTTGTGTATCAACACTAGGATGAAGCAGTTACAATCTCCAGAGATGCACATGAGGGAGGTGAGTAAGGAAGAGACACTAGAGTTGCTCTTGTCCTTCCATGCCCTGTCCTCTGCTTTTGTTAATCTGCATGTGCAAATTAAACTGAAATTAAGATCCTAATTTATCACCATGTTGTGATGACAGCAGGCAGGATCAGAACACTTTACAAACACGTAGCACCACATTAACATCAGAAACAGATTCTTCCCTAGAGAGGACAGAAGATTTTAGAAAATGCAGAAAGACACCACAGGGCTGTAATCCCTCTCGATGCTCAGAAAACAACTGATTGTTGTTGAAACACTCAGAGCAGGACATGGGTCCAATAATCTGCAGAACATATGTAGGATGTGGCTTTTTGGAGATGAGAAACTTGAAATAAACAGTGGGGTGTGAGGAGGAGGAAAAGATTACACCCCCCTCCCCCCCCCCCCCCCCAAAAAAAAAACCCCAAACAAACAACCAAAACCAAACCAAAAGATACCCCCCCACCCCTAAAAAGAAGCCTTATGGCAAAAGAGAGGAAAAATCCTGTATGGTAATAACTCAATGTAACCTCCCAGAAAAGTGAACTGCTCCAAGGAGGATCCCTCTTGATGCAGACCACCTCTTCTACATAGGGCTGCAGGCTGTCTACAACCCCTTGCTGTCTTTACTTGACACTGCGGATTTTTGCAGGGGAGAGGGTCACACCCTTGGCCCTTCAGGGGTTACTAGCAGGTATCTGTGCAGACTCCCAATTTAGTTAAGCACTTAAACACATGCTTAAGGGATTTGCTGAGTTGGATGCTGTGCTCTCCACTGGCTCCCTCCACATGTCTCCTGGCTCTTTGTTTGGCTCTGTGAATGCTTTAGGAGGCTATCAACTGTCAAAAGCTTGGCCTCACCTCTCTGTGGTGTCAGAGGTGAGGCAGGCATGCTAGCACTGTCTCAGTGGGTAGGTCTTCTCTCTGATGTTTTGTGGTGGGAGGTGAGCTCGCTGTCCCCATGCTCATCCTAACAGGGCTGGAGCATGCTGTGGTGTCTGGGGCTGCACCACATAGTCCTGTGCTGTTGACAGCTCAACAGGATGTGGTCCCCAGCCTTGCTGGCATGTGTCCCTCTGCCTGCCATGGACTTGTTGGTGGCACTGGTTTCCTCACAGGAGGTGATCACCTGTCCTGTCAGCTCCACTCCAGTGCTGCCATCCCGTGCCCAGAGCATCCTCATGATGCAGAGGGTCCTCCATGGGGCTGTGCTTTCTTTTGGTGGCCGGAACCAAAGGAATGGATAAAGGGCTTCACTTAAGTGGGTGAGTTTTAGAGATGCTTTTGCCTTATCATTATTAAATTTGTGTGTGTTGTCTTTCCCACGAGGGAGACTGGAATGAGATTTCAAAGCCTTTGCAGATTAGACCGTTTTAAGGGTTGCTGGCTGGATGAAGGCCTTAGATGCTGCCTAAATTCCCAGTCATTTATTTAAGACTGTAAATCTGAGCGTTTTGGCAGGAGTAAGCTCCAGAGCTCCTAAGTCACTTATTTTTTAAATATTACTTGACTCCCTCAGGGTCTTTTCAATACATTACCCTCATTTCTGTACTCAATTTGAGATGACAAAATCTTGAGAAATGTTTGGATTCCCACAGAGGCTGGGTAAGATGAGTTTGTTTATTCGGTCTTGCTTTGCTTCATCAAAGAGACCCCAACTGGGAGAAGTCAGAGGGCCCCATTTGTTACGTTTTGCCGGGCCTGAGAGGTGATCCTGCCTGCAGCAGCGATGCTCTGTGGGGAAATGCAAACTTGCCAAGCTTTACTTACTTCAACTCAGCATGTGGTGCAGTGCACCAATAGATGCATGGGTCAGACATGCTTTGGACACTGGCCGGGGAGACATTGCTTGGCAGAAGCAGGACATGTGTTCCCCCTTGCATTGCATGTGATTTGTGTGCTATTGCACGTGATTCAGGTGCTGGGGTGCCAGTTCCTCTTCTTCACTCAGCTACTCCCCGCACAGGAGCAGGACAAGAGCGGAGCCTGCGGCCATGGCAAAAGCGCTTTGGAGACACCTGTATCAACAAGCTGAGGTGGAGTAACGTTTTTCTTTGCAGGGGTCCAGGCAAGCATGCGAGTTAGACTGTTGTTTCATTGTGCTGCTGCACTTCCCCGGGAGATCCCAGAGCTTCCCTTGGGAGAGCCTGAATTTGGGTGGCTGGAGAAGCTCAGCCTACAGGCTGCCACTGTGCCACCCACTAACTGAAATAAAGCCCCAAATATGCCTTTCAAAATGATATTTCAGTCCCCCATAAAGAAGCTGATAAGGAAGTCTGAATTATCAGGATTCTTTCGCTTGGAGATGTTTTCTACTAGGGTTGAGGAGCTTCATATGGGGGCAGACCTGGGACTTTGGCAGCTCCGTTAGGATCAAATCTCAGTTTCAGATTTTCAATTGAGTAGTTCTGGGGCTGGGCAATCATACAGGGTTAGGTGCTGCAGCTGGGCACTGTTCCCCTGCACAGTGCTGCCATTTGAAAAAAGGGGGAGCTGAGAGAACACTGTGCCTGAAACGGCTCTAAAAATGAACGCTTCTGCAAATTCACCTGCAAGAGGCAAACCCTTGCAAGGGCTTCGTTTGGGAAATAAGTATTTTTCCCTTAAGGGGCTTTCAAGAATGCCCTTTCTTTTAAAGAGAAAAGAAATCCTGGTCATTCAGTTGAGCAGAGCAAATTGTGCTCAGCAAAAATAAGAAAGAAAGGAATGAAAGCGTTAGCAGAGCCTTGATTATTGGTGATGGAGGGGCATTAGCCAAGTTATAATGGATTGTCAAGCTAGGTATGTTTGTATAACCTCCTGAGTTCCTTGCACTGAGTCAACATCTAGCCATCTGTGGTGGGGGGGGAATAACTTTCTGTTAAAAAAAAAAAAGTAAAAATCCATTAAATTTATGTTTCTATTCTAACGGAAGAAGTGTTTAAAAGGAAAACATACCTTTCAGAGTGAAGCATTTGTTTTTGTTCTTTACAAGTACTTGTTTGAGTTCATGTTTGTTAAATGGCTTCTAGTTATTAAATCATGAAGGTTTCCCCTGGTAAAATAAAAATAGGTGATTGGAAATTTTTTAGCAGGAAAATAAAACTGCCTTTCACCCACTTGGACTTCACTTGTCTTGGTGAGTTATTTGTAAACTTTGATTGACTTAAAAGCACATTTCTTTAGGAAAGAAGTACAATTAAGATGGAAATTTGCCAGGAAGACGCATAGCTGCGGCAGTAACACCAGGAATCCTGTGTCCACCCAAGGACACAGCCATTCCCAAGTGGTGGTGCTTACTGATGAGAAGCATAAAGCACTTCAGTAGGAAAGCAAGAATAGCTTGGAAAACAAAGATGGGTTGCTGTAGCAAAGGTAATTTCATTTTCCAGACCCCAACTTGTCTATACAAATTCAGTCATTTCTTATGGCTATGACCCCTTGGCTTTTATAGGGGCAGCATGCACATCTTCAGAATGATGGTGACCTCTTGTCAATGCACTTGTGTGTGAAAATAATTGTGCTGTGTTTTATGCTTCACAGGGACATATGCTGGTCAAAAGCCCAGGGGAGTGAATGGATAGACATCAGCTGGTTTGAGATGGCTTTGGGTCAGGTCCTAATTGCGCCTTGTGTTAATGAAAAAAGGGATGATACACTTTGTGTCTCTGTCCTCTGCTGATCCACATGGGAGCATGAAACAGTGCAACTGTTTTTACATGCAGAAACAATGACAGGAGCACACAGGTAAGATGAGGAGGCAGGCACAAGTACCAGGATAATAGAGATTTGACTTTAGCCTTCCAGTCTCACTGAGGCTTTTTGAGGGCCAGGGGTGACGGGGATGGGACTGCAGCACGGCTGGCAGAAACACTTCAGTGATTCTGCATCTGCTGGTGTCTGTGGGTAATATCTTCTTCTGCCTGTTGTTTTCATCCCATTAACCATCAAGGGATTTCCTTAGGAGTTATTACACTATTGGATCTGTGCAATGCTGAACAGAAAATCTTGTTGGTGGTGGAGTCCTGAAGTTTTGTTTTGCTGTTGTGTATTTGGGCAGATTTACTAACTGGCAAAATTCAGTACATCGTAATCAGTTTGTGGGTCATTAAAGAGACTTGGCAGACTTTGGCTCTACTTTGTAATGTGTTTGTTCTGTTTCAAGTCAAACCAGAGCTAAGTCTTGACGCTGAGCGTTCTGATTTATTTCTTTTGCTTTTAGAAGTTATCTTTTGTTTCTGTTACACTGTATTTAAAAAAAAAACCCAAACGAAATCAACCAAGCACCTCCCCCCCCCCCCCAAACAACCTAAAAAAGAAGAAACCAGTTATGAAGAAGAAACATTGAAGACGTGGTAGGTCTGTCATTTAATTCACATTCAAACGAAAGAAATCTGTCCTATCTATTTCTGATCCACTAATAAATGTTTATTCAGCAAGGGTTAACTTTGTCTTGTGCACAAGGATCTAATTCATTTAAATCCCTGTTGAGTTTTTAGCACACAAATGAAGTGTTATATGGTCTTGCTGGAGCTCTTGGCATTGGGTGAATTTTTCCCATCATAATTTTGACTTATTAGACACATGCAAAACCTGTCTAACCCACTGTGCCTGTGTGGCAGAAGGCAGTGATGTAAGGAGCCCCGATGTGGATGAGGCAGCTCAAATCTCCTTGCAGTGGGCTTCCTGCAGAAGGTCATGTCTGAAGGGGTTAATCCCACCAGTTGGGGAGGACAGGGCATTTTGCTGGGTAGGTGTGACTCGAGGCACTCTGTGCTTTCTGAACTCCGTGAGGAGTTTGCAGATCTTGCAGACCTGGACACTAAGAATGTGCTTGTGAAGTTTACACAAAAGTTGTAATCTTTTCATGCTCTAGGTAGGATCTTTCATACATACATGTTATTTTTGATAGCTGCTGAGATGTTATGCCATGAGGTGTCTTAGGTTGATAACACTCAAGTCCAGGCTTGCAGTTTTGATGTATGGATCAGAAGTCCAGGGGTAATACTGAGCCCAAGTCTGGTTTTTAACATGCAGTTGCTGTACCTGAAGATGCAAAGATGGTGTTTGCATGTAGGATGTTGAGTCCGACCCCTGTATGTGACATAACAATAGAAGTGTAAGCAATTATGCAAAGATGACCGTGCACGTGGGCTTCAAGTTTGTAAACTTTGTCCAATTGAGTGAGAAGAGAGGGGACACTTATATTTCATGTATGAATGCTGGGCTTGCTTTAATTTACCAGGGCTTCTTTTTGCTCTTTGGGCAAGGTAAAGTAGTCTTTGCATGGGTGGAAATAAAAATTATGCATCAGAAAAGTTTTTTTTCAGAAAAGGGTTGTGTGGGGTTTTTTTCTTTAGCCATGGCAAAGTAGCATAAAAAAAGACATGGTGTAGATGAGGTTCAGACTTGCTATTTGTGTTTCCTCAGCCTTTTCTTGTCAATGGTAAATCAACTTGTTCTGAAACTTTATCTGCATATGGACTGGAATTAATTTTTTTTTTTTCACTGTTCTGTGTTTTTTTTGAAAGAAGTGTAAATGTTTCCAAACCAGTTGTTTTTTTTTTAAAGAGGGTGGTGGATCAATACAATGTTTGTTTTATATGATGTTCTTTATAAATATGCAACTAGGTATTTACAGTGGCTGTGCTTATCAAAAATATATTGGTTGGGAAATTCTCCTTTGTGCTTGCCATGCAGGAATGACAAATCTTTAAAGACAATGTCTGACTCAAAATTATCTCCTCTTACAGCAGGATGAGACCAGATTCCATAAAAACCTTAATGTGCCAACAGAATTAATTTAGTAGTATTAAACAGCTCACATAAGGTTGAGCAAGGACCTTGGTAGCCTGCATAACAAAACCATACACATCAATCCTGGGTAGGGAGAGAGAGATGTATTCCCTCAACCATGCATAGTGGTTTCTCTGGTAGACAAACATAAATAATTAATGGCCCCACTTCCTCCTCCTTTCAGCTTCTTACTGATGAGCAGATATTATATGGTATAGATATCCCTTTGGTCAGTTTGTCAGCTGTCCTGCCTGTGTTGCCTCCCGAGATCTTGTCCAGCCTACTGATGAGGGGGGAATGTTGGGGAGGCAGCCTTGATGGGTGCCAGCACTGCTCAGCAGTAGCCAAAATACTGGTGTGTTATCAACACCTTTCTCCCTACCAGTGCACAGCACTATGAGGGCTGCTGTGGGGAAGACTAACTCCATCTCTAAGAGACCCAATGCAGTTACATGTGCATTTCTGTATTCAGTGAACTGAAGGCAGTTTGAGAATCTATCCATAGCTCATTGGGGTTTCAGTTCTCAGAGGTAACATTATATGCAGGAAGACAAACGTAAATGAAAGGGAGTAAAAATTATATGTATTTTGACAAGATGGTCCTGTGTTTACAGCTAAATAGCTATCCAAAATTTATTTTCATATGTTTTGTCTTCAGTATTAACTTGAAAGAATATGATTCATGTAGAGGTCAAAGATTGAGGTCTCTTTTTCTGATATGGAATGTTCTATTGTGGGAGTTATGGTCTGCTTACCCTCAGCAGTATGAAAATCTTGTCATTGCCCTTAGGCTGTTGTGTTGTGAAAGGTTGCAGTGTCAGATGTCCTGTCCCTCCTGCTTCCTGATTTCTACATGGGGCAATCCAAAAACGCTTTTCCAAAAAGTCCTTGAAAATGTAGACTGCTCCCATTTAATTGTCACACCACTCTGGAGTCGCTAGTTATCTGTCTCCTTGATAAATCTCTGTTCCTACCTCCTTATTGATAAATTATCAGTGTTTGTCATAGAAGTACAGCCTAACTATTACTCAGACTTTGGACTCTAGTATGATGCTATGGGAAAGAAAAGGAGTGATGCTCTGCAGATGATGCAATAGATAAATATGGAATGGAAAATGCTTCAAATTCTGACATTATCTATATTTATATGGCAGTATTCACATATTTCAAGTCTTTGCTGTACAGTGAAAATGAGGTCTCTGTTCAAGTGGGCAAATGTTCCTGAGTTATGTGGAATTAAAACCTGTTAGAAACAAAACTGGCAGCAAGTGGCCTGACTGTAAATTGTATGGTTTCTGAGGAGGAGGGTGCATCTAGTTTTCCTTCTTTGAGAGCTAACCAGTGCAAAGTGATATGCTATTTAGCCGCTAACGGGTGATTTACCCACCACAGGGTTACCACAGAGTTATTCCTATTTTCATTTCAAGCAGTACCTTCTTCTGAAATGGATTTATATGTAGATGAGTCTTACTGACTAGAGGTGCTTCCCTCCAGATTTGTCAGTCCTTCAGTACTCAGCATCTCTTCACCTGACTTGTAAGCTCCTAGCACTGGGAACAGAAAAAAAGAAATCTGCCTTGGAGACCTAATTTCCTTATCCAGTGAACAAGCAGAAATCAGTGTATGAGAATGGGATAAATTATTGCAAAATCTTGTCCATAAATGCCAGTAATGAAAATTGCAAAGAACTACAAAGAACTATAAATACAAAATATGTAGTAGATGGAAAACAGAGATACTCTGCAGACATAACCAGAAGGCTTAGATTTTGGAACAGACTTTGTTGGGAAGTAGCCGAATTGCTGTCACTGAGGTCTTTCCAGAAGAGATTAGACAGAATCTAGGACGGACAGCCTGGGCACATTGGAGCTTGAATCAGAACGAGGCAGCACATACTTGTTGGGATGAAATCATAGAAATATCGTTCTGGAAAAGATTTTAGAAAATTAATTTCTGTGTTCCTGTGGACATACGGACAACACAGTTGCAGTAAGGATTGTATCTATCCATTTTCTGAACACACTGATATTAGAAATGTGTGATTGATTCAAAATAATTGCAATGTATATGAAACCAGACTTTGGTATTCAGGTTTCTTCTGTGCGAAAAGACCAATATGCTGTGTGGCTGGTAGACCTTTTGCTATACTGGGCAGGGGCACTTTTGATATCTCTAAATTGAGGAGGAGAGCGCTGCCTTGGTGAACTATTATGTAAAGAAGAAATATTAATATGCATTAAAAATTTACCAGACTTATGTCTACAACATATAATTGGAGGCGGGACTGCCCTCAGTTAGTTGCTTATGGACAAAATGTCACGTTGCATCACTTTTGAAATTAGTGTATTTATTTTTCGGCTGTGCGCTTCAGATGAGTTCCACATGTACTCCAGATTTAACAAATTCATCATTGGTATCTTATTATCACTTGAAATTACTTCACAGTTAGGTCAGATCCAGGGCTCTCATTTGTTTTTCATAGTGTGGATCACATTTTAATACAGAGTGTCTTGTGTATATCTTCCCTTCCCATTTCACAGTTGTGAAACACTCTTGTGGTGTGGATAGTTATTACATACATGGAAAAGTAAAGTTAGGAAACTATTTCATGCAATTTTAGCTTCATAACAGTTTTATAGCTGGGACTAGAGAGCGCCAGCTCTGTGTGACTAGCCAGTTCTCCACTGTGGACCATTTTCGAGAACATCTGACAATATCGTTTTATAGTATTTTGCTTCTAAGTTGTCTGTGCTTGTTATTTGTTGTTTCTAAGGATTCTGCCTTCCTTGAGCACTATCTCCCTTTCCATCTCTCTTTTCCCCTTCGCTGAAATTACGAAGGCTAGAAAGCAGTGTGAGAAGCAGCTCCCTCCAAGTCACAATGTGCAGCATGTGCGAGTCCGGGGGCAAGAAGAGAGGGACCACAGGCCAGTACAGGCTTTTCTGAGCAGGAATCTGGAAGAAGGTCTGGTCGAGTTTTCTTCACTAAACCTGCTTTTTGGCAATGTGTTTAATTTTTCAGCCAACACCTACCTCCAAGAAAATGGGCTGCTTTCTTTGGAATTAACTGGTATTTCACACACACACACACACACAAAAGAAGACTGACAAAAAGTAAGAAAAAAAGTTTTGATTTGAATATACCTCTGTGTTGCCTGGTGGCTGTTTTATCTAGGTTGCCTCATGACCCTGTTGATGTCCCCAACTGACAGCTGGGGCTGTACCTCTGCCCATACTGCAATCCTGACTGCACCTCCAAGAGAAGTGTTGGTCTTCAGGACGTCCTTCCTCCAGGAGTTCAGGCTTGCTGCAGCTGTGCCACGCAGCCCCAGGGGATTTCTGGAAGTGTGTGGAGATCTCTCTCTTCCATACAGTTTACTCCAGTGAGTTTCTCTCTAGGAGATGCCTTCTTTCCCCACTTGGAGCCATTTTCTTGGCTCTGCTAAATAATAGATTCTAGCCAGGCTTAATACATTTCAATAAACCAACTTAGCCCCTGGGTTTTGTATACGCATTTATTAATTCTTTCTCTTTTTCCTAATGAGGGGTTACTGCCTGCTTGTTTGCAATCAGAAGGACTCTTTGAGGACAGCTGGAAGAATTAAACTGACCAAGTTTATTTTCTTTGGTCATCAGGATTGTAAAGATGATGACATAAAGGTGTACATTACCACTGCAAGGAGAGTGCTTTGTTGCAGTGATTACAATGACAGGAATGAGTAAGCTCTGCTGGATATATTAATGCACTCATATCTGTACACACTTAGTTACAACAAGCCACTGTCTCACAGACCTTGTAGGACTAGGTGTGTGGATGGTCTGGCCCCAGAGGGCATTTCTCATGTCTGTGTGTTGTCAAAGCCCTCAGAAACCTTGGAGCACTCCTGCATGGGCTTATACCAAGGGCATCCTGATGCAAAAGTCTGGTGCCAGCTCTTGCTTCAGCATATAGCACCCAGGAACACCCTCATGCCACTGCCAGGTTAGGCAGCCCTCATGGGAATATAGTTCACAGACATACTATTTAGTTTAAATATAAACTGTTATTGACAGTGCCTAAAAATATACTGTTTTGGCCAATGTGTTACAGAGGTTGTCATTGCTCTCAGTCTTTCCTAAAATCCTTATGGTAGATAAAAGTGAAGTTTTCCTCAGAGGGGTGATATGAGGGGAAAAAAGCATCCTGTGTTTTAGCTGTTCTTTAATGATATTCAGTATATAGAAACTAGGAGAGGAGATGGCATCATGGGGGGTGTGGGAGTGTGGATATCGTTCTTAGAAGGCTAAACCCACTGTGAAAATTTCTTTCAGTATTAAGGAGGAGACATGAATCTGGTCACCCAGTGGTTACTCACCGGTTCTGAAAAAAGCATAGAAATTGTCTCCAAGTTCAAATTAAGACAAAACAATCTTTTGTGCACTTTGTGACACACTGGACCTCAATTTTATGGCAAGAACCTCCAGTTTCTTTAGCAGTCCAAAACAGAGCTCTGCAGTGCACTGAAAGCTTTGTGGCAGCTTCATAAGCATTCCCAAACTCTGGAATACACTGAGCAGTGAGCTATTTTATTACATCTATTAAGTGGATAGAAATTGCTCCTTGTATGTTGCTTAAATGAGGTTTGGTCTGGGGGTTTGGCATGATGAAGATGGAAGGAGGCTGAGGGAGAGGACGGAGAATCCTCCTTATGCATCTGTGCCAGAAGGACTTGGAAGAGGTTTGGGGGATTTAATGGATAGCTGCCTATGGCTCTCCCTGTGAGATACATAAAATAATTATTATACTCTCCCTACTTGTCCTGTGTTTGCTGTGTGCACTTGTTTTGTTGGCTGGGTGATGAGTGGGCTTGGGCTGTACGGCTTGCAGGAAATGTTGGGTGTGCTCCAGGTGAGGTGGACAGCAAAGGAGTGCTGTGCAGAAGTGCTGGGTTTGGCCTAGGAGTGCCAGCCACAGGACGGGGCTATTTTAGGTGGATGGAGCTCTTCTGGGGACACTGTAGCACACAAGGTAAGACAGTAATTGAAGCAGTTTCTGGTCAGTCTTTGCTGACTTAGATACTCAAAATGACAAAGATATTGGGAGCTGAAATCTATATTGGAATAGTTTTCCTTTCTCTTTTTGACCAAATGTTTTTAGCTGACTAACACTGTATTGGCCAGTGTAATTCCAGGGCAAAGAAGCTTCAAATTTGAGTATTTGTAAGTGTAAGGACCTTCCTGCCATGTGGCACAATGCTATCAATGGCTTGTCTGAACCTTTCAAGACGTGTGGTGAGATCTGACACGAGAGACAAGGCTATTTCCAAAATTAATATACTACTACACTCTGGTTAAAAGCAGTGTTAATAAAAAAATAATCTCCTCTTCCCCTTAACCAATTAAGGAGGGAATGAAGATAAGTGTAGTCCAACAATGACCTCAAACTGAAGAATACTTTGCTTTTGTTTTAGAACAAGGCTGCATTTTGTAAGGTAGGCTATGAGGGCAAAGGTAGTTGGGAGTAGCTGTAGAAGTGCAGATGGATGTGCTTGCAATGGAATAATAGTCCAAGATCTGGCAGAGGAAATTGCGAGTCTGGTAGAAAGGATTTTTAATAATCTGTGAACTCAAAGGTAGCACTTTATGATTGGGAGATAATGCCTGTAACACCCTCTGTTGAAGAAAGGGAAAAATAATCTGGGCAGCTCATTAGTGTCACCATAGTAGTATGTGAGGGTTTGAAACAACAGAGTCTGAAAGGCGAGAAAATTGAAAAAATAAATGCAGCATGAGCTTTCCAAAGGTGAATTGTATTCTGTTAACCAATATTTCTCTTAATAAGATAATTCCCCTTCAAAGGAAGTGAAATGTAGAGATTTAATCTAGCAGGGCTTCGGTGTTACTGGTCTGTGTGGGAGACTGAAATAACCTGAAGGTGATGGGGATGTGTAAGCAGACTCCCAAGTGGTAAGGAACAGGTTAAAGAGGGGGCCACAGAGTTGCTGACTGAAAGGGTGAGGGTTGAGCCAGAAGACAAGCACTGTGGCATTCTTCCTGCAACATCTGGAAGGCGTTCCAACTTAATCAAGCCATTGATAACTTTGTCACCAGAAGTCACAGCGTGCTAAAAGCATGGGCTGAGGAAACCAATTGGGAGCTGTTGTCTGCCGAGGTAAGGATTGAAATATCATCCTGGAGAAAATGGGTGGACCTTCTGGATGGTGTGGCAGAGTAGGGACAAAATGGAGCAACGAGAAGGGCAAGGTGAAGTAAATGAAGACTTTCATACAAATTTATTTGATGAACCATCCTAATACAGCATCCTGTGCTGAGCAAAGGTTTCTTGCATTATTAAACTGTCTTTCATGAAGTGATCCCAAGCTATTTTTTCCACAGCAGACCAACCAGGTTCCATCTAAAGACTCTATCTTGGCTAGAGCTACTCCAGAGGTACATCGGGGATGTACAATTTGTTCTGGGGGACACCTGCTTTTTCTACTGCAGAAGTCAAAAGTATGGACTGGATGAAAGGCAATGCAGAGAGAAAATGGTTAAGTCATATGAAAATTGTTGATTGCCTCCCTCAGGAACAGGACTTTCTCTGTAATTGTAGCGCTGCTTGAACCAAACTTTTCCATTTCATGGAAGAGCGAAAAGAGCATGAGGATTTCTCAAAAATATTTATGAAATTTTGGAAAAAATTAAATCAGTATTTGGGAATGTTTTGATTGGCAAGAAAGCCTTGGCTGGTTTTACTGCTTTCTAAAAAGACTGATTTTTATTTTTTTTTAAATTAAAATTTCCAGATGTTTGGAGAGGAGCGTAATAAAAAAATGGTAAAAATATGTAAATATAAAAAAATTACAGTAATCTATATGCATACATGCTGATCTATATTCTATAAAAGTTTTAAAGCTATAGAGAACAATGATAAAGTATGCTTTGGTTTTACCTCTGTATTCTCAGCTCTAGCACGGGAGGTTTTTAGAAGGTACTTGTTACAAATGGTTGCCCAGGAAGTATTTTCAAATCAACTTCTTTCTCTGTTGTTCTGCTCTAGATTGCTGAGACCTTCTGTGCAGTGGCCAGCATGAGTTACTGTTGTGCTGAGGAATGTATTTCTAGAAGTGATGCAGTTTTCTGTGGTTGAGGAGTTGGGAGGGCATAGGTTTGCATGCTCTTGTGTTCAGAACATAGCAACAGGGAGAGAGGAGATGTCAAACTTGGGGCTTTTTTTCTATAATCACTGGCAAGTCACTTAGAGAAAATATTTTAACTCAGATCACTCTAATTAAACTCAAGATTCCAAATTAATGTCAGCCTGTGCGGCATACGTTGCAGAGGCCCCAGGCGGCCGGTTTATACTGGCTTTGGGAGTAGACACAGAACTTTCAAGAAAAAAGATTTAGGTGCTGAACGTCAGACATTTAACTTTGTTTTAAAAAAAAGCCAACAAACCAAAACCTTTAAACTTTTAATCTGTCTTGCTTTAGTTTCTTGTTAATGTGAGATCCCAAGCTGCAAACTGAGATTATCTTGACGTGTTCTTTTGCCTTTTTCAAGGAAAAATTCTTGCTGGCTTCTAATCAGCGGAGCTTTGGACAGATCAAGGGCTGAGAATAGAATGATTAAGCCTTGGTTGAAACCTCTCTTGCTTCTTCATGACTTCCAGAACTCCATGAAGTGCACCTCCAGCACCAGGAATTAATCATCTGCTGACAGAGAGAGAGTAAAAAGCCATTAGTTTTATAGGAGCTTTTCCCCCTTGAAATTCCATTGCCGGTTGACTCTTTGTGAGACATGATGTTGAAACTGAGAATAAATTCTGTTTCAACATTTTCATATTCCTCACAGTCACTGCCAGGAAAGTGCTCAAGTCTTATGCAATAATGGCCTGGACTCCTTTCAGCGTTTGCTGTGGTCTTAACAGCACTGTAATGATCTCAGCTCCATACATCCCGGGTGCTGGATGCAATCTGCTCACATAGCCTTCTCCCTGTTGGGCTGAAACTTTAGAAGCAGTCTGTGATTTCTATTCCCAGAGACCCCCTTGACCCATGTGGTACTTTACCAGATGGACGGGGTGGCTATACATACAGTGTATGGACAGAAGTATACCTACCCCTGATCTGCCCAGCCTGGGTACTGAAGGCAGCTTCCTGTGATGCCAAAATCCAACCAGCAAGCAGGTAAATGAATTGGTGCAGCACACAGCTTACCTGCAGACCTGAGATGGAGCAGCCCATGAAAGCCTTCTCCTTGGCTCCCACAGACCATGCCTTCCCATCCGGGTTCTCGGTGCTGCCATTGCTGCCAGTGCAGGTGCTTTGTACTCACACAGCTCGGGGCGGCGGGTGGGGGGGAAGCAGATGCCAAGGTTTCTTGGCAAGATGCATCACCTGTTTCTCTCTGTTGTTCAGAACACCATCTAAACACCTGATTGCTTTTTTTTTAATGTAGCAATACACACTATGTGACTGTTAAGGTGAAACTCTCTGGTTTTTAGGGAAGGCTGCCTTGCAATCCTTTTCCATAAGTTGCAGTGAATTGGTTTTTTTCTTCCCCCTGCACAGGACAGCCGTGTTACTGACTTTTCATTCCAGAAGGAGGTGGTGTTGTCTAATGGCTGGAACATTACAGCCTTGTCGGCTTGTTTATGGCCCCTTTCTCTTACTGCCCATATAACCTACAGGACCTGGTCTAAGCTATTTCTGTATCATTTTTACTGTCTGTGAAAGAAGATTAAAAACACCCTGTCTTGTGGGATGCTGTAAAGCTTTAATGGCTCTCAAAAGTACTTTGAAATGATCAGGTAAATGACTGCAAATAAATGCTTAGACAGTTATTAGAGTTTGCTAATTCTCTTCTGATGTAAGATGTCTGGTCACTTTGAATTGTCCCCCCTTTTTTTTTTTTTCAAAATTTTTTTAGTAGCTAAAGTGTGTTAGTGTGGAGAAATACGATTAGTTAGTGCAAACACAAACGCCCCTGAAGATGGAAAGAAGCTGCACTTATATGCACAGAATGAGAATGACTCAGTAATTAGTTCTTGGAAGGGAGCATTTGATAGGGAAAGTGGCTATATTTAAAGTGCAGTCTCAGTTACGAAATCATCTCTGAATTACTTAATGTATTACCAGTTCTTCTGCTGTTTCAGAAATGCTTCTAGTTACTCAGGCAGCAGATTCTTCTTTTAAGAAATCCAGGCAATCCAAAGCAAAATCACTTCTCCCTCATTGAAGGCATACCTCCATAGGCTCTTCTCTCTCTCTCCAACCTCAAGGTTACTATGTGGAGATTATAATGAGAATGATAATGAAACTTGATATATTCTTTGTCTTCAAACCTGTGGAATCGTGGTACCCAAAGGAATCAGTACTTTGTGATTTATAACTCTTTTATTTTGTTGTGAAGAAACATTATGCATCTTTATTTAATAAGTTAGATATCGTGTTATCCAAGTTTGGCTGCTGATTGCAACATGCTCGGCCTTTATTCCCTAGAAGAGCAGTACCTGTCTGTAACTTCCTACATTGCGATCAGCTTTGCAATGCTATACCTTATGTGTATAATTCCAAGCTTCTCCAGTTGTCTGGGTAATTGTACCATCTGAGGGATATTACCCTACTTTGTAGCCTTCAGATTCTTCTGAATCATTTCCCATGTTAATAAAATCTTTTATATTTGCCTTCAAAAAAAAATAAGGCCCCAAACCTGATTTAAACTAACCTCAGTACATGGTATGTGCCTCTCCTTTTAGAGGGGTCCTGCACAACCCTTGACTGCACTTCCATTAACACCAAGAAAAATTCCTCTTCTGCTTGAAAGGGAGTAAGTGATAAAGTGCTAAAGTGCTGTTGGGGTGTGGGTGATAGCATCAAGCTGCACAGTATTTTTAACAATGCTGAAACATGAGGCAAACAAAAAAAAAAATTAAAAAGGGAAAGAAAAGAAGGACAACCCAGAATAATTTAAACTGAAGCTTTGTTGAAGCCAGTGACAGGACACCAAGCCAGGAATCAGACAGGTCTGTGCTCTGTTCTGCCTTTTGTCTGGAAATCACGTTTCTCCCCAAGTCAACAGTTTCACCAAGAAGCAAACCAACATATTTCTTAGGAGACAGTGAGTGAAGCTGTCAGTACTGCATCTGATTGTGGGGATGCTGGGTTACTTGGTTGTCTCAAGGTGCAGAGTTTTAAAGCATTATCTTTACTTTGTTGGCTTTAATTTATAGTGCGAAGCTGACTGGTAAAAAGATTTGCTGCTCAGTCACCTTACTTCCTTTCCATTTCTTTTCAATTTGCTCTTGGCTACTAGAGCAGAAATTGCTATTTTTAGAAGCCTGGGGTGAAAACAAACAAACAGTACTATACCACTGAATCACAGTTTTGCTCTTCTAGGGAAGTTCATTTGACTGTCATGATGAGAAAGGGACAAATTGCCCCAGGGAGCGTGGAAGTGGGAAGCCTCTCCTTGCTCCTTCATCTCATGGAAAGATGATTCTGTGTGCATGGTAGGTGTCACTCTGTGCAAGAAGGTAAAATGTCATCTAACCAGACAGATGAGCTAAAGCCTGACCTGAGAGCATATGGGTTCTGTGCAGCCCCTTAGCCCAAGCTCTGGAGGGGGAGATGTAAGTTTGAGCTGATTTCTGGAGATTCCTCCACAAATGCAAATCCTACCAGTCAGGAATTGGAGGTCTAAAAAGTCTGCTTTATTTCGCTTACTCTGAATAAGGGGTCTCTTGCTTTTCAAGAGCGCAATGGCTTGTCATCCCAGTATAGTAAAACACATGGTTACTCCTCTCTAGAGGATGTAAATAACTGCAGTCATATAGAAAACCCTGAAGGCAAAAGTAATATGAAAATGAGAGGATGAAAACACCAGAGTATTGCAAATCTCCTTTGTTTAATTGAGAAAAACTGTTTAGGACCCAGAAGGTGCTGTGGTAGTACCGGAGGATTAGATTTCAAGAATAGAAGTTTTTACAAATTTACAGTAACTTTCAGCATGTGCTTTTGTCCCATTGGAACAGCTGTTGATATATGTGTTCTGTTGAACAGGGACAGGATTATACACATTCTTTAAATTAAGCACATCCTTAACTGCTTAGTTAAATCAGGGTCCTAGTGGTCTGGATACAATGAGAAAGAAGTACCTCAGATCCAAGTGTGTGCTAACAAGCTGGAGAATTCTAATAAGAAATGTGAATTTAGGGTGCGACAGATTAAAATTCCTCTGAAAAAAAGATATGCAAATAACAAGTAAAAAAGCCAATGTGGCTTCACAAGGGACTGCTCAAAAAATCTGAGGTTAACAAATGAACTGTTTTGGAAATGGAAAACAGAGGTGGCAGCTACACAAGAACGTTCTCTAAGTTACTGCTAGCAGGAAAATATGAGAGTTAAAAGCCATGACGAGTTAAAGCTAGGCAAGGCAAAACAATTCAGCGATGAGGAGGAGCATTGACAAGTATTTTAGTGGAATTGTGGGCAAATGTGAAATAGCCTGATAATCACCGAAAGGAGAGTAAGCTAGAATCAAAACCCCGCAGGCAGCAGATACTCAAGTTCCTTTTCAAACTCTCTTAGCAGGCGCACAGGGGGTTCAGGTCATAATTATGCCTGGAAAAGTATCTGCTGATTAAAACAGAAGAAAGATGTTTCAAAGCCAAGAGTGCTTAAAAAGTCACCGGATGGAGGCATGTGCATCTGATAGGATCCAGTGTACAACAGTGGTACCCTCTCTAAGCTAGGGACTCTTGGTAGTTTCATCAAAAAAATGTCACACCTACCAAGGTTGTAGAGCCCTGCAAAAGTACTCTTCTGCCTAGAGTGGCTGTGGAGTGAGTGGGGAAGTTGGTTTAGTGATTAGTTCAAATACTTGTTGGTGAACCACTTGCATTGGTGTTTGTGGCATTCACAATTCAGAACTTACAAAGCTTTATGGAGTGCCCCTGAGATCTCACACTGAATTTCCACCAATTTATCGGCTTGTCTGCCATATGTGAAAGAGCATCTCCCAGATGAAAAAAGAAATACATGGGGACCATCTGGAAGAGCAAAACTTGGCATGCATGTCCTATGGCCACCAAAGCAAGAATGAAACACGGCCTCTGTACATCTTATTTACTTACTGCTTTGATAAAAATACAAGTCCTGACATTTCTTCTCCTTTCTGTGGATTCAGCCATGGCAGCACGGAAACAGTCACTCACCCTCCGCTGACTACGAAGGGACCAGAAACCCTTATGTAAGGAGGCAGCCCAGAAGAACAAGGACTACATGGGAGGTGCACAAGACCAGGAGTGCCTCAGCAGGGATGGTGCAAGGAAGGCTAGGCTGGACAGGGAGGAGACACAGGAAAAGTGGGGAGCCATGCCTGTGTTCTCCAGGACCCTTAGGTCTGCACCAAGCAGGTGGGTGCTGCTGACTTGGGGTTGCTGGAAGGGCTTTCATCCACAGACCTGAATGAAAACAAGTGGAAGAACAGCAGTTTGAGGCAGGCTGGGAGGAAGGCATGTAACTGCCCTGAGGATCTGCCAAACACACGATTTCTGAGTTTGCTATTTCTCTGCTGCTAGCAGCCACCCAGGGAGATCACTGACAGTCAGCCTGTCCATATCCCTAGAGAGCTCTGTCAACCTGCTCAGACCTCTGCTTGCTTCTCCTTACCAAGTAGTGCCGTAGACAGTGAGATTCAGGACATTTTGTTATCTCTGCTCATTAGGGAGTGCCCTCTGCCCTGAGACGGAGTACTGTGTAGTAGTGGCATTCAGGCTTCATCTGTCCCTGGAAGATTAACTTGCAAGGGCTAAAATTAAATGGCATGGATTATTTTAATTCTGGATTTCCTCAGCAGTGTCTTTTGGGAAACCTTACTAACATGTTTTGAACAGGGATTTCTGTGCCTAATTTCCTGGTTTTACTTCCCTGCCACCCTCTGCCTGCAGGCTACTTGTCTGGAAATATTTCCTTGTGACCTCCACCTCCTTCCAGCTGTGCCCCTCTGCCTTGAAGTGTGGTGGGTTCCTCCTTCTCAGCATCTGAGTCCAGCAAGAAGCACCAAAAGGGCAGATGAGACCAGCACAGGTCCATCATCTTGTTGCTGTTCCCAGCACGGGCAGCTGATACCAAGAAATTTCTGATCTGTAAGTAAACAAGCTGTGAGCTCCAGGTACCTGATTTCTCTCCATTATAATAGGAGAATTCCTTTTATGCAAGTGAAATAATAGCAAATTATAGCCCTGAACTGCTGTGTAAGCCTTCCAGCCTTGTTTGCTGTGATTTGTTCACATGTGGAAAATTCTCCCTCCCTGTCACGTACACGTGTGCTTTCTTTTTTTAAAAGTTGGGTGATGTCTCATAGTCCAAGGTGATGTTTTGTGTGCCAAACCTATGCACACTGGGTATCGTTAAATAACAATAGGTTTCCAAATCAGACGAACAACAGAATGCTTGTCAAGCCTGGTTCGCGGTGGCAAAAGTAGTGTACCATGTGGTAACTGTATTTATTTACACCGTGCCTCCTGCTGCAGTTTTACTAGTGGAGGCACTGGGGGTGATAGCCTGTTTACTGATATGTCCAAAATAGTACGAAGCTGGAAAAGATTGATAAACTTTTAACATTGTGTAGCTCGTCTATCTCTTAGATATGAGTATATATTTCAAGCTGTAGATATGTTGTCTTAAGTAAACAGGGTTGCCTTGTAAAATGCCAGCAAATGATTACAGGTCATGTGAAGTCCGATGCTCTTACCGTGTATGTTAATAATAGAGAAGGGGTGCCTGTGAACGCTTTAGGAGCCAGACAAGGTCAGGTATCTAAATTCAGGCTCAGTTGCATTGCATGAGGCGTGCTGTTTCCCTGGGCTTCCATGTCAGCATCACCACTCAGTAGCTGAGCAAGTGGCAGAAAAATGGATGGCTGGATTTCGTGGATCCACAGCTCACAGTCACCAACGTGCCATGGTGTGGCGTGCTGGTGGGGACAGCAGCTCTTGGCCACTCTCAGTTTCAGTCTCACCCTGTATCGTGTGCGGGTGATGTGCATTCAGCTCACACATCCCATTACCAGGCAGTGAATGGTCTCTGCTCCTCTGCTGCAACACTCGGTCATCTGTGTGAAATGCAGTTCCTGGAACCTGTCAAATATAACCTTAGGTTTTATACATTGCTGAGAGGTTTATGAGGCCATCAGTCTTGAACTGATGACCTGGTACAAAGTGTTTTCTCTAAAAATTAGACAGTATTTCCATAAATATAACTTCTGGCATGAATTTCTGCTTTTTATCCGTTCCAGTGAATAATGGAAATAATTTGAGATCTTGTAAGTGTCACTGAGGAAAATTTCAGTGTCCTGAATTGAGTCTGTTTCAGTATGTACACTGAAAATGCTGTTAGCTGGGTTTTACAAATTATGGATTGTAATTTGAGGCTTTTAGTAGTGTGTTTACATGCTGTCTGCCTATCCATTTGTCTGTCTGTCTCCAGGAGCCAGAGCAAAGTTCATGTTGTCACTGCTGATCTCCCTCACTTAATTCCTCATTTCACTTTGGTCTGTCTGGGTTTCGCTGGGCTCTTCCCCTGCCATTCATGTTTAAAGGACTTCAGAATTCTTATGCAGAATTTACTATATAACTCCTGAGAGGCGGCGAGGTACAGTTTTTCCAATGACTGGGATATTTACATGGAATTAAATGGGGTTCAGGTGTTAAATAGTTTCCAGAGTTGGTCTGAGAAGTTCTAGACCATTGTTACTGGCTGATACGCATGTTGAAAAGCATTGCAAGGAACCTATATGAGTCTGTAGGCTCCAATGCTTTTTGAAATCTGAGAGAAGGAACTCATCCAAGGGCCAAGGTCTGACACTGCAAACATTATCCCATACTTATTTTAACATTTCAACACACATTGTGATTATATTTGGATTTTTATGTTTGGCTTCTTTGGTTGGCTTTATCTTGTGCTGTCTTAAAAACTGTCAGCTTAGTAAGTAATTAATTCACTCAGCATGACTGGATTTTACAGCAGTATAAGTATCAACAAGGATTTCTCTGCCAAGACCGTGGTAGTGTTCGATGCTGTGTAACTCTCAGGGTGAATGTACATTTTGCAGCAAACTGAAAAAGCACGTCTAAAGGTAAACGTGTGGATTCGTATGGAAGAAGCATCTAGAAAGCCCTTTTTTTTTCTTCCAGACATGCTGGGTATTTGCTGAATGTGTCACTCAGAAAGACATATTTATCCCTTGAGAACCACGCACACGTTTCGGAGTTTACCAGCTCACTTGGTGATGCACTTGTGATTGATCTATAGGTTAATTATTTCATAGTTACCCTGTGTTCACTGATAGTTCCTGAAAGCCCAGGAAAGAGGTGATGTCTTGTATCCTAGGGCAAGAGCATGGGACTCCTGGAAGATGGACCAGCTCAGAAAGGAAAGTAGTAATAATAAGAAAAGAATATCAGTCCTTGCTTCTGGGATTAGTGCTGCTCTTTGGCTCATGGAAAATGTGTGACTGGTCCCTTGGGAAGGCTGCCTCTTCCAGGCTGGACCAATGCAGCTCATAGGGATGTAAATGCATGGTGCAGAGATGTCAAAAGGTTAAGGGATTCCTGAGAGCAGCCCAGCTTTCAGCAATCTGGATATTTACACAAGTAATCCAAAACTCTTGGGCTTGCAAAACTCACTTTTTAAATTGGTCTCATTAACTCCTTTTATTTGCATGCCTCAAAAAATAGTTGTTTCACGTGAAGAAGATGTTAACAGAGGTTCTCTGTTGATTACAGATTTATGATTCTGAATATCTGTTACAATATTCTGTGGTTTTCTATTTCTATTTTTGGCTTAATTTGGGCCAGTCAACTCAGTCTCCTGAGGTAACAGAGGAGCTACAGAATATCACTTAACAACAAGCAAAAGCAGTGCTATACAATACCACTGCGGATGATTTTAGCAAGTTACCGTCTCTGACTTCATCAGACTTCTTGGAATAAGAGCAACTTTGTCCTGAAAATATAAAATAAGTGTCCACAAAGGGCATAAAATATTCCTAATATGGCAATTTTAATTTCATTTTTATATTTTTAATAACTGTTCACAGAGTAATAGAGAGTGAATTCCTGGATACTTTGGACTATAAACTTCTCAGTCAACCATTCTTTGGCAGTGTTACAGAATGAGTTTGTTTTAATTTAAAGCTGTAAGGGGAAGCACAGGGTGTTTATATGCTCGGTTCAGATGCTCTGCCTGTGAGAAGCCACTGTATCTTCATGATAACCTTTTGCCTTCCTGCTGTCCCTGTCCCCACGTTTGGCTGCCCTCCTCTGGGTTCTTCCCCAAGCCTGGAGAAAGTGGGATGGCCATCCCCACCACCATGGCTGCCTCTGTGTAAGGGTGCTCCTGCTCCCTGGGGCACTCTTGAGCCTCCCAGCTCCTTTCCTTGCTGTCCCCATTTGCTGCTCGGGGCCATCTGCCTCATCTGGGATCTTGCAGCCCATCCTTATTTGCTGTGAAGGGCAGCCAGCGCTCCACACCCTCTTCCTCCCCTGCATAGCTCCTCCAGGTTTGTCCTTGGGGCTGATGCTGCTCTGCCTGATGGTGGTAGAGGGTCCAGGGGCTGGGAGTTTGAAGTTAGGGTTTTTTTTCTGAGAAGTGTGCAGCATGTGCATTGCCAGTTGCTTTGTGCTACTATTTTTCATCATGTAGAGCCGAGCCTGAGTGTAGCAGCAGCTGTTCTTTTGAGGTATCAGTGCTAGGAAGCGCGAGGAGGGTGACAGAAAAGACAGAGATGGCTGTGCACAGCAACGTGCAGCCTGAAAAGGCATAGGAAGGTATCAGAAAATGCAAATTCGTGGGCTACAACTGACTGACTTTTAAAAAAGGAGGAAAAAATTTCAATCTCAAAGAGAAAAAGTAATCCCCAGAGTGGGAATATTTTAGCCAGCTCATTGATCCCTGATTGCAGGCTGAAATTTGTAAGCAGTATTTTTGACAGATTATTTAGATCTCATCTGTTGCATCAACCACATCCTAGCCTGGCTCCCTGGCTGCTTTTCTACCTGAGGTGCTTGTGGGTCTGCAGTGAGCCGTTGGTGACGGGCTGGGGCTGCTCCTGCTGCACTGAGTTGGGTTTTGATCTCCATGCCCTCCAGTTCCACGAGGGGGGGAGAAGCCCACCTGCTCCCCTCCTCCAGCACAACGTGCCTCAGTGTGCAGGCAGACTGCAGTGTCAGTGTGGGTGAAGGATGCCAGTTCCATCTCCCAGCTGCTTTCCACGTACTTGCTGGGATTGGTGCTGGGTGGCCCTGCTGTGATGCCAGCAAGATGCAGCCCATCATAGGTGATTGTCATGGCCAGGTACCAGGAGTGATGCAGAGGGAACTTGTTACGCCTCAGCCTCCAGTTGAGAGCCAGGACTTCCCCAGGATTCAAGGAAACATCTATTTCTCTGTGAACTGCAAAATTACAGCAATAAGGTATTTTCTGGGATGGTCCTGCAGCTGCCCTCTGCCTTTCAGAGCAGGGCTGTGGTATCCCCCATTGGACAGCGGATGCTCCTCTGGGAGGGTCCTCCTGGCCAAAGTGGCAAGTTCCTCGTCAAAACAAGAGCATTCATTTGGCTGATCAGAGCTCATTGTTGTCCCCTCCTGGGTTTACCTTGCCTAGAAACCTCTTGGGTTAGAAAATAATCAGTGTACAGGGAGACAAACCACTGGAGTGTGATTTTGAAGGGGTAGGGGTTGAGCAGGATGGTGCTGAGAACTGCTGCTTCTTGCTGGGAGGCAAGAGCAGCCAGGAAGGCAGGGCCCAGCCTGTGCCAACGCACTGGCCCTCAGTGTCCAGTGGCTGGTAGGAGGCAAGTGCAGTGCTAAGCCACCTCCAGTCTCTCCTTGTTGGTCGCGGGGTACCCCCACCCACCTAAAGCAGTAAGTGCTTTCTGCAAGTGCTTACGGAAAGGTGTAAGTTGAAAGTTTGTGTGTGTAATCAGGAAACAGAATACACTGGGTGGGAACAACCAGCCTCAGTTACAATTCAAGCTGAATTTCTGTTATAGAAAGAATTTTTGAATTATGTAGCAATTTCCAAAGTCAGCAATAAAAAGCAGTGCATATCAGCTCAAGGGAAGGTAGACAAACTTATGGAAAATGAGGAAGCCTGAGAGATAGCCACTGGCTGGATTTGTGTGCTTGGGAATAGATGCTGAGATATCAATTTGTCTGTATTACTTACTGTCACAAATGCAGGTTTAGATGGACCATTGCTTCTGGCTCTGACATACCTACGCTTTAGTAAAAAACTAACTGCTTCCATAATACAGGAAGAAACAATGGAATGATAAAATCTGACTGTATTGGAAACAAGCTTTCTCTATGAAACTTGTGGTTTGCTGTCCATTTTGTTAGACTTAATCGTCTCTCTACAGCAGGAATTTTTTGGCAGCTCTGGTGATTCTGCATTATGTTTGTGTATGTTTTGCCGTAGGGTATAACCTCATTTTGTTCCTAGTTTCGACACAAAGGATGGAATAAGTAAATATGAGTGTATGTAAAGTATACACACACAGATGCATACACATACACACACAAATACGTGTGTATGTGTTTAGCAGTAGGTATTTGTGAAGCCAGATAACAGATGGTTGTGACACTGCGAACATCCTTCAGATTACCAACAGCAATTTTCCAGTGTGCATAAGCTGCAATGTTTTAAAAGGAACCTTCAGAGACTGTAGCATACTGTTTTCTGGTACAATAGACTCACAGACTGGTTTGGGTTGGAAGGGACCTCAGAGATCATCCAGTTCCAACCTCCCTGCCATGGGCAGGGATACTCGCCTCTAGACTAGGTTGCCAAGAGCCCCATCCAATGTTGAGTTTCTGATCAGATATTCTTGGGGTTTTTAATGCAGCCTGCGCTACTTTTCCTTTCAGGCCTTACTCTTGGGTGACTAATAGTGAAGCAGGAGCTCGCTGCTTCTAGTCCGTCTTTCTTAGTTAAGTTCAAAGCACTGAGGTTTGGGTATTCTGGGCTACTTCAAGCCAGCCCTCTTGCTGCAAGGAGGACCTTGCTGATGTGACACTGGCTAGGCCACTGACCAACTGCAAGCACCCAAATGGTGTATATGGACATTACCCTCTAACCCAGACCTCAGGCTCCACCTGGCATGGTTTGTGTTAACAGCTCTGACTTGGGGTACAGCCATATGCAGACAGGGTAGCCTGGAGCTCCATGTGGAGAACCAAAGGCGCTCATGAGTACTCAGAATTTTCATGAAAAATATTACAAAGACAACAAGCAGTGTTTCTTGGGTTGACTGGGCATTAGAGTTAGTGAGTTCTCCCTGAGATACTAAACCTTTCCTTCCACAGAGCTCTTTGGAGGCATGCTTACAGGTACTCTTCAGGGATATATATTCAACATGGACCTTGACTTTCTTTTCTGTTAACCAGTTGTTATTATTTTTAAGGTAGGGATGATGAAATCATATAGACTGATTTCTGAACATTGCAATATATGCTTTTTTCCATCCAAGACAATAAAATGTATTACAAGTGCCTTTTTAATGAAAGAGAAAGCAAGGCCTTCACGTCCTTCAGCATCTGCTGGGAACATAATCTAAATTGAAAACGTATGCTGTTCTTGTGGGGAGGGAGATGGAGAGGTCTTCCAGTGACAGGAAGTATCCAAAAAAGTTAATGCTGAAATCAGTAAAAAAATCATGCGTGACAGGAGAATGAGCACATAACCTTTTTTTTCCTCTTCTTTTTCTTTTTTTCTTTTTTATTTGGGGGGGGTGGGGAGTGGTCTGGGGGCATGGAATAGAGATGGCCAAAGAAAAGAGAGGGATGGGAGAAGTGGGATTATCTGTATATTGACAGAACTGTTTATTTGCTCCTGGCAAAAATAAATACCAGCGTATATTCCCTCTAGCTTTTTCTTATTTATAGAGATGGAAAGCCTAATCTTTTGCCAAGACCCATTATCCCTGGGCTTGAGTCAAACAGTATATCTTGCTTATTGAATTGGGGAGTACTGTGTGTTTTATGAGGACAGAAGTGAAAAAGAGATGTTTACTTGTAACCTTCCCCTGTTTATTAGTGTGTATAGTTACTGCCACTACCAAGATGAGAGAGCTTGTATTTTAGCCATAGCAGAACTAGGCAAATAAATAAATAACATATATTGAAATATAACAAAATTGCCCTGTACTCTGCCACCTGCGAGGAGGCAGGACATCTCTGTGATGAAGTACACAGTGTTTCTGAAATGCTTCTGGTTTTGATGTGCATTGAGGTTTATCTTCCCTGATGGGAAAAACATGGGTTAGCTTGATTTTACCTGTGCTAAGTTTAAAAACATTTCTTACATGTGCTTTATGCCTTGCCTGAGCTCAAGCATCTCTAAGTACTTCCAATCTCCTCATAAATACACCTTTGTATTCTGCCTAATATATAAACATCACGACCCATGTCTGAGAATGTTGAGAATTTTATTAGGTTCATAAAGTTTTAGTTGCGGTCTAGCCCAATGGGTCCAAAATAAATAAACACAGAGAGCAAAAAGAGTAACAATTTTGTACCTATTTCTTCTCCTCTCCCTTGAGAGTTTTCCCAGTACCAATGAAGTACTTGCTGTGGTGGTTTCTGTGGCTTGATATCAAAGTATCTGTAAGAAGAGGCAGACCTGAGACTTAGGGCTTGCTATACTAAGAGATTTCCATCCCACTATGCTGGTTGTATATGGGCTCCATCCACAGGGCTTAGGAAGTTGTCCTAACCATGAAGCTTCACTCAGAGCAGCAGTAGAGGGAACATGGCTCTCATAAGTTGTTCACGATTATTCACCATTTTTCCTAAGTCCTTAAGGTGGAAAGAGGCAGAGGTACAAGTAGACCCATTTCAATTACTTTTTGCAACTTTCCTCTTTGCATCTGCTTTTAGTCTGGGGTGGCCCTTTCTCTGGCTCTGGACAGAGATCTGTGGCTGCTCCTCCCTTAGCACAGAACTTGCTTTGCCTATGCCACCCACCATTAGCAGCTAAGGTGGGCACAACAGTACAGAAAAGGAGCTAGTGGCAGCACCGACATTTTTACCTGAGCTCAGCTGGGTGAGTCATTGCTTCAGGATGTCGTGCTTCACAGGTACATCTTGCTCATACAGGGTGCAGAGGATAGGTGCTGTCATTGC
Organism: Laterallus jamaicensis coturniculus; assembly: GCA_022605575.1. Lineage (NCBI taxonomy): Eukaryota > Metazoa > Chordata > Aves > Gruiformes > Rallidae > Laterallus > Laterallus jamaicensis. The sequence goes on from JAKCOX010000005.1 coordinate 32,371,482, forward strand.
TGCTGTCTTTGGGGAAAGGTGTTGCGTTGTCATGAGGCAAGTCTAAGCGCAATGAAGCCATCGTGCCCTTTAAAAGACTCCGTAGTGAGCCTTCAGCCTGTCAGGAAAATATAGCCCAGCAGGCTTTTTCAAACTGAGGGATCAGCAAGCCAAGGTTCACGTGGGAAACAAACTTGTGGCCTAGGACTGTTTCAAAGCTAAATATATGAATTTTTGCACGTAAGTTGCCAGAGCACCACAGCCAGAAACACCACTTTTGTAGGAAGAATTGGGAGGTAAAACTTTAAAGATCAAGCCCCAAAGAGCTTTCTGTTTGTTTATATGCACTGCACTCATTCTGTTTCAAGGCTATTGGAAAATTATTTCTGGAATGTAGCAAATACGCATTACGGATCCTATTCCTAGTTAGCTACAAAGCTTATGCTGCAGTTGCAGAGGAATAGATGCAGCTTTTTATTGTTCAAGAATTTTTACAAAGGAAAAGGTTTTTTTTAGAGCAGATAACTGTGGGCTACAATTGCAAACCAAATAAGACAGTGCTAATTCTGCCCCCCCCCCCCCAAATCACAGCTGCATTGCTGATACTTAAGTTTGGTTGGAAACTTTTCAGCAAATCAAAACTTTGTTGGAAACCTCCCCACAGCTTTCAGGGTCCATGGTACTCAGGTTCTTGAAGTGACTGGGATTTGACAGACTTCTGCAAGCTCAAAGGTGAATTTCTGCAGGTATGGTCAGAGGCAGGAGCTGCCAGGCCCTTAAACCTTTGGGCAGAAACATCGACAGTGAGGTAGGGGGTATTTTCATTTGGGCTGAGGGATGCTGAGTCTTCCCATCCCGTTTGGTGTCAAGGATGACACTGATCTGGAGAAAAGTGGGTTGTATGGGACAAACTGTATGAGGGAGATGAAGGGACATGGAACCCAAGTGGAGGTAGGTGCCTTCCTTCAAAAGGGTGTAGATGCTGTTGAGACCTTAAGTGTTTGTCTCACTGGTTAAGACATGTTGGGTGATTCCCACTGTCTTGTGCTGATCTTGCTGGTTCCTGGCACACAGATTTTCATGGGAGGAAGACTGCCCACCCCAACTCCAGGTGCGAGGTGGGGGCAGAGAGTGTATGTCCTCCCTGGCTGGAGGCATGACAGGAGAAGGAGGAAAGGGAGAGCAACCAGTGCCAAGTGCCCCTACGCAGCTGGTGGCTGCAGGCTAGGTGTCCCTGTGGGTCATCTCTGTAGCCATTGCTAAAACCTTTTGTATCACTCACCCTTTCCTCCCCCACGCCCCAGCTTTTTTTTTTTTTTTCAAATGCAAGTGCAAAAGCCCAAACAGACTAACGTTCCTTCCAAAGCAATGACCACAAAACAGAGAATCAAACCCACAGAAATGCTTTCTTTTAAAAATTACTCACATTTCATCAAGCTTTGCTTATACCAAGGTGACACAGCCAAACCCACTGATGGTTCAGCTATGTGGCCTGAGAAACACAACTGTGTTCACAAAGCTGCTCAGATGTAGAGCAACACTTTTCGTCTTTGTTAAAATACCACATTGCTACTCCATTCCTAGCCTGTCAGCATCCCTTCTCGCTGGCCCTTCTGCCTGTCCCACTGGAAATTAGGCATATGTTGCCAAACTCCTTACAGCTATACGAGCTAAATATTCACCCCAGAATGCCTTAGAGATGTGGGGAGAGCCACTTCTTTGCTCTTCCTTTTTCAGAAACTGAACTAAATCTCACTATTGTACGAGTTACTTTTTTCTTTTATTAATAACATCATATTTCATTTCTTCCTACACAGCGACAGTTGCAGGCAGCTGCCCAACACTTGTACTCTTAAAAAGGAAAACAATGCAAAGAGAGGATGTCCCCGGAGGGAGATCATGCCCTACCCCAGCTGCTCACACATGCAAGGCAGATTTTTTCAAGCACAACAGCTGGTCGGGAACATGACTGCTGTTTGTGCCCTTGACAACACCCCTCTTTGCCTTGCAAGTATTTGGAAACTTGGCTTCCCGTGCTGCAAGGGCAGTTAGGGACTTTGCTGGTTTTGAGCACTGGCATTTCACCTGAATGAGTATAGCAATGGTCAGTGGTATGACACAGGGTGTGACACACTCAGGGATGGGACATATGTACATAGTACCCCCACAAGGTCATAAATTTTGAAGAGAAGGGCCAGTTTCTTCTACCCTGTCCTGGCTGGAGCTGAACAGCCTCTAACAGATGAGAATGGACTAGCACAGAAAGTGAGCAGGATCTGGCAAGCAATTTTATTGTTCTGCTTTTGGCAGTTTAGCAAAAAACAACCACGGTAGTCCAGTAGAAAGCTAAGCAGTTAGATCCTTGCTCAACATCTGTGTCCTTGGAGTGTTCTTATTGAAATGGGTGACATTTTAGAGCGTATAGCTTGTGTGGCAGCTGGGGAAGGTGCTGCTGTGATTGTTAGGAACTGCTGCAAGGCTCAAACAAAAATAATGTCTGGCCATAAAACCCAGAAAGTTCTACAAAATTCTGCATATATGTGGAGGTCACTGGGGTCTATGGGATGCAAGATATGTGCTGGGGGACCAGAGACCATGTGGGGAGAGGCAGGAAAGGTGTAAGATGCTTGGCACAGCAGTTCAGCTCTTCCCCATGGATGTGCTGGCACTGAATGGACGGAGAGTGGGTGTATGGTTTGGATGCTTTGGCACAGTCCTCAGGGTCAGCGTATGCCTGATGTTGTCTGTGTTTTCAGTCTCATCCTTGCCGCCAAAAGATCAGAAATCTTGGAGATAATTGGCTGTATCGCTGGCCTTGTAACAAGAGTGGCATTCTTCTTCCACAGAGGTGTCTTTACAAAGCAGCCACCAAAGTAACTGTGAGCAGTTGTATCCTGTTTCAAAATGTGCTATAACAAATGTTAACTAAGCTCACATTTGGATGCCAGTGTATTTTTGCCATTGAGTACTTCAGATCAGCTGTTATAGCTATGAGAAGAAACTCATATATGGAAAGAAGTTGCCCATACAATAGAAAACAAGGACTAATGGGTAGATTTCCGTTGAGAGCAATGAATTTAGATTCAGGAGGAAAGGTTTGTCTTCTGACCTCTCCACAGGTTTCCTTTGTGCCTTAGTCCCCCACCTATGAAACAAAGGATCAGTACGCAGGGATATGTGAGGATAAGCATATCCTTAGGACTTAAAACTTAATTTAAGGTTTTTGGTGAAGCAAGCACTGGCTCTTATCACAGTTCCAATGAGAAAACCTGTCCAAATAGAACACAGATGCTAAAATGACAGGAACAGCATTTTTACATTAGTAAAACTGTTTTCCTTGTAAGCAAAACAGAAACCGTCAATAGCTGTCATGTCATTATCTCAATGTAGTGAAAGGAGAGGTGCAGTTTATCCTCAAAGAAACATGTTAAACCCCCTTTTTTTTTCCGAATATTTAAATTTTTAATTAGTGAGTGATTAGAATCATCAAACTATAGAAAAGCATAGATTGGAAAGGATATTTGGAAGTTATCTGATCCAACCCCATGCTGAAAGCAGAGCAGACTTCACAAATCGATGAGGTTGTCCAAGGTGGTGTTTGATGAAGCACTGCATCTCTCCAGGAGTGGCGATGCTGCAGCCTCTCTGGACAACCAGTTACTGTGCTCAACTACCCTCCACAAGAAAAATTATCTTCTTTCTTCAAGAGACAGGTAAGAAAAGACTTCCAGATTGCCAGAAAAGCCCAGGTGTAAGTTGGACGGTTCACCCTTTAGCCATCTTAAAATGCCAGTAGGTTTCCCCATCCCTGGAGATATTCAAGGTCAGGCTTGATGAAGCTCTGAGCAACCTGATCTAGTGAAGTTGTCCCTGCTTACCGCAGGGGTGTTGGACTAGATGACCTTTAAAGGTCCCTTCCAACCTAACACATTCTATGATTCTGTGCACATGCCTGGAGTGAAAGACTTTTGCTTTCCAGAGCTTGACCTGTGCTAGTGTTGAGCAAATCCTGACAAAGTCTGAGATCAGTCTCTAGTGATTTTTTTGAACATTTGGTGAAGTTTTCCCTTCTGTGTGTGACTTTTTGATGATTCGGTTGTAAGACTCATTAGCTGCTTGCTTTGAGGATTGGTGTTATGTTTGTTTGGGGCTTTTTTGTTTGCAGTTGTGGGTGGTTTTTTTGGTTGTGACATTTGTCAAGAAAACTTACCTTTTAACTTTGACAATGAGGAGAAAAACCCCCACTCTTTCCCTGTAAGGTCTCACAAATCATAGACCTGTCACTCTGACAGTTGTAGACCTGTGAATAAATTTTTCTAGTAGGGAAAACATGCAATGTGAGATAATATTTGAGATAGCATATAATAACCATTATAGAGAGGGCAAGATAAGAGTAAAATTAGTAGTAGTTTACTAGTTTTGAGTAGCTGTTACTGGCACCTTGACTCAACCTGTTAAGCAGACTGAACTGAAATTGCAGGATCAGAAAGTATCAAAGACACAGATGAAATGAGACTGTCTATGAGCAAAGTTTTAGTAGAATAAGTGTGAAAATTAAGGCGCCAATAAATGTTCATTTAAATCTTATTTTGAATAAGGGCAGATGACTATGATTGTATCTAATTGCCTTCTATTGGTTAAGCTGTTTTGTATTATTGCTGAATATGGTAAAAGTTGAGTACGGGTCCTTGATGGTGTTCCTCTGTTCTGGAATCCCTCTACTTTTATACCTGCCTCGCAGTTTTCATCAGCCTTTCAAGTCAAATTTTTATGATGTGGACAAAGGATGGCATATACTGTGAGATACAGAGATTGTTGGGGTTTTCTCCTTTTTTGTAAAGGAACGGTGTGCAGTACCACCTCAAGGTCTATACACAGAAGCTCATTTTTACATAAATTAGAGTATTCCTGATAATTAATTGACAACATCAATTCCTGTTTCTGCAGGCATCAGTCATTAACAAGTTTCTGGATGCTACTTAAGCTGCAACAGCATGAGGGAAAGGAGTTCCTTGTGTCATTTTCATTGGCCTTCCATGACTGCGTAACTTTCTGGTCATGAATATTGTTATGTATAAGGTTGTCAGATATTTTGGGACTTGATGATTTATGTTTTCTGCAGATGTAGAGCTTTCAGACAGCTGGGTTGTTTGGGGCTGGAAGAACTAATGTAGCAGAGAAGGCACCCATTTGGGGAGAAATCTGTGAGAGATATGGTCTGCATATGAAGAGGACAAGCTACTGGCAGGAGAATTATAATATTATGGATAGCTATATAAAATACCAGATGTGGAGAAGTGGGATGCCAAAAAAGCCAACAAGATCTCGGTGGGAAGCTTTTGGCATGTCAACATTAATGATCGAGCAAGACACTATGAGAAAGGAGAATTTTTTCCAGGAATCAAAAACCAGGGATGTGGTTGCTGAAAGCAAGAATTCCAGGAGAGGAAAGGGAGAGAGAAAATGTCAGAGATGTACAATGCATTGTTGGAAAGCTTAAGCCTTAAAACATTTGAGTAAGGGCATTCCAGTTTAGAAGTCATTGTGTTGCAGATAATAACCTAACCAAGAGAATCCCAAATAAATGGGAAGTAATTGTGTTACTCCACTGGATGTTCCAGTGCTATTGCCATAACACAGCAGAGTTCCCATGGACAAGGACTTGGTCAGGAGGTTGCTGGTGAGGACCTAGACTACCAAACTTGCAGGAGTGAGGCAGGTATCTCAGCTGTTAGCAGGAGACTTGTGTTTTACAGCCAGCTACATTACAGGCACAGACAGAATAAGCAGGATGTCTTCTACCAGTGGCAGATCATGAACTGGACATCTTTGCTTATTCATAATTCTCACTAATGAAGCAGCATAGAGGTATTTTTTTCTTGGATAACCATGTTGGCTCCAAAATGCCACTTCTTTCTGGAATGAGAGTCCAGTTGTTATTGGTATGTTTCTAATTACTTAAGGCAGTCACTTTTCCCACACTCTAATACTGCGGCTCTGCATTTTTGGTAGTAGCCAGTCAGATGTGTTATAATTATGAATCAGACATTGGTTTTAAGGCTTGCAGACCTTGCTCATAAAGCTTTAATTTCCTCAGCCATTTGCAATATTCATACATCTGCCACATTCACAAGGTATCTAGACAGGGTACCACCATCTACCAAGGCTGTGCCAGGCACAATACTGTATTATGTCTGCGGATTGTACCTAATTAGGCCCTAAGTAGGGCTTGACAAGTCATTGGCACACGATCCAAGTCTTTCCTATTTATCAGGGGTACAAGTGGTTTGTGGTCAGTCAAACGTTGAAATGACTCTCAGGAAGAGAATTTTTTAATACATTTTTCACATGCTTCTTTTACAATGAGACACTCCTCAGTCTGCAGAGAGTGATTTATATCATCAGAGATTGTCCAGGAGCGGTATGTAGCAGCCCTGCCGGTTGGACCAGGTTGCAATAACTCAGTAATCTGCAATGCAGCTACAGCAGGCGGCTGCGAGTGGTTATGGGAAGTGAGCACTGGTGTGCTTCAGGTAGGGCTTCTGCTCAGTTGAAAACATATTCTCATATTATGTTCAAATATCAGGTGCTTTCTTTTTCCAGTTCATTCCAGGAGTTCATTCCAAGGATATATTACTGCCATTCATAACCCAGCATTCATTTCACTTTGACATAGATTCAGAAGTTTGCATTAATTTATTAGTTTCTTAGGCCGATTTACCTTTTCTCAGTCTGCCCTTATGACTAGTTTTCATGCATGTTTTCTCAATAGTTCAGCTAGCTTTGATATAGCCCAATGTTTATTGCACTTTAGACCCAAATACCAAGTGTCTCTGGAAATCTAGACCGGCTTTTATCATGTTTCTCCTCTTAATGGCAATATCCCAGGACTTTGTCTGTACAAGCAACTATCCCTTTCCAGGTGCTGCAGTAGCCTTGTCATTTCCTTTGGAATATATTGGGTGCAGTAGCGATGCCAAAAGGAAGTCTGCGGAAAGATTACCATCCAAAAGGCATAATAAAAGTAGTTAACTTGGCGCCATCTGGGTGTAGAAGCATCTGCCAAAAACCATTTGCGGCATCTAAAAGGGGGAAAAACTTGGGCATTCATCTTGGAAAGATGTCGTCCACTGTGGATAGGACAGTACTTCTCTCAAGCACTTTGTTTCGTTGATTTAGGTCAAAGGATATGCTGACTCGTCTGTTTTTTGTGAAGGCCTTATAACCGCTGGTAAACACCGTTCAGCGGGTTTGGCTATTTCTTCTGTAACTGACAGAGCTTGGACTGTCTGCTCCTGCTCTTTGCTTGGAAAGCACTGAAATGAAGATATTGTGACTCTCTAAACACTGTAAGGAGCTATATCACATTGTCTAGTGGAATGAAGAGCTTAGTGGTCTTTTCTCCAGTGCTTTTGTGTTGTTTTCTTTTGGCCAATATAGCAATGCCACTGGCGTACTTGACTGAACAGTTAATTTCTGAACTCATGGGAGCATACACAGTGCTCCAAGTGTCCTGTAGCATTTCAAATTACTACAAAGTTTAGTGACGTGTATAGTCATCCATGAGTGGAGGTGACCCAGTGACTCATTATTTGGTTTTGACCGGTTCTTTCTCACATCTCATTTCTTAATGTTACACTGTGCCTCCTCTCAGTGACTTTCTTCTTGTTTCTCCTTCGCCTTCAGACCCTGAAGACTGCTTTCTACCTAGCTATTGTCCTGCTCCGAACTCTAGAAGTGTGAGAGGAACTTACTCAGCTTTTATTGCCCAGCCTACTTCCCTCCATTCCTGATGGAGTGCACACCACCGGTGTGGTCTCAAGGCCTCTGATGACTGAAGCTCTCAGATATGCCCCTGGATTTCTTCCACTAGAAATCTGTCTCACAGTAGCAGAAAATGGAGGTGTGAGGACTCACAAGCAGTTTTCATCCGTGTCAGCTAACAGAGAGCCAGGGCACGACGCCCTCAAATGCACGTGCATTTTCCCATTGTTTTCCCTGGCAAAGAATTAGTTCATGTTGCAAAAAATTACTGTAACATTTCTTCCATTTCTTCCTGTTGATTTACCCTGTGCAGGAAGGTAAGTTGTGAGTGTGCACACTTTTGGCTGAGACTTCACAGCCAACCATATTGCCAACAGCCAATAGATGTCAATGCCAAAATGGGGTTTTTTTTTTAAAAAACCCTGAGGGTTGTTAATGATTGCCATGCATTTTTCTTGACCAGAGAAAGAGATCTGGTTTTGAGAAATCATCGTGACCCTTGGTAAAGATAAGGCCTCACTCCCATTTTAAAGCACTCAGAACTGAAAATCATTCTGGAAAATGTTGACTTACGCTGCTGCTATTATAGAAAAGGTATCACAAACTCATTTGACCCTCAGAACGGAAATTTTCTCCAAGTTCCAGATCTGCATCCCAAACACTTTCTTATTATTCCTCTACTAAGTAGTTGCAGTTGGACTTCTCAATGAATAAGGGGGGGCAGAAGGTGACCATATCCATGCATGTGTATGTTCCTATCCATATCCATGATCAGGATTTACATGGCCCAGTATGTACATACATGTATATTCTTGTTAATTCTGCCAGTGTGAGCCTATGAACTTAACATGCTTTTGTGCTTTTGTTGCTGGAACCAAGAGGGAGAAAGATGAAATTCTGTAGCCAAGTAGAAAAAGTAAGATATGGTAATTTCCCTCCTGGAATATTACACATAGGAATATGATACTAGAAAATACAAGGGATACTAGGAAGTCTTTCTTCTTTTTATACTCCCCTTCTTTTTTTCTTTTTCTTTTTTTTAAAATGTGATATAGAGAAGGAAGGAGACAGTTGTAGCAGCCCCTTTCCATTCCTGAAACTCATGGCCACCATAGATCACAGGACTCTCTACACCAGAGTCAGTAACTGTGAGTGCAGCGTGTGTAAGTAATTTAAAAGGTACTTTAAGAGAAGTGCATACTTTACATGTTTTATACATTTCCAAAACCATCAATCATTCATTTCTATTCGCCCGTTCTGTTCAATTAAAATTGAAAATTGAAGGAACAGAAAGGAAAACATGGAATAGTATCTTTCTTTCTCCCTTCCTCTCTCTCCTCCTTTCTTTGTCTTTTCTTCCATTCTTCTGTCCATTCTTGTCTCTCTGGTCTTCCCTCCATAAATAAGACTGAAGATGTTGTGTCACTCTTCTTAGGCTGTGGACTGAACACATGCATGTGGACAGATAGCTCAACATTTGGCCAATGTGGCCACTTAATAGACAGTGAAATTAAACCATCTGCCTGAGTCATATAAAATGGGGATATTAGACATGAAGCCATAGGATGAATGGAGTTGTCATTTGAGATTGTTGCCCAGATACCTCCCCCTGGCCTACTCTGGGGCTTTTCATTGAGACACCTAAAGGGGAATGGTTTCCCTTTGGTGGAGATCTTGTGCTGTGCTCCAGGACGGGGCTCTGGGTGCCTCTGGTTCCCTCTGCCCCTTCACCCACCATCTCTGCCTCACTCCCCCTGCACCAGCTCATCCATCATGACCCCAACACAGCCCCGCTGTAGCTGGTCACCAGGTCTTTCCCAGCCATTGCTACTGGTGGCCCCTTAACAGCAAGGACATTGTTGAACATACATATATTGGGATGTGCATGGTTTTCTTGGCAAGGCAGTTTGAAGGAAAAAATAATTGTGTGGTCATGAAAGCTCAGCAGTGGATAGCCCCAACTGAATGCTGTGAGACATGTGGCTAAGAAAGATTAGTATGGTTTAATATGATTTTATTTTAACTGCACTACTGTTAAAAATCTTTAAATGTGTGGGAGATCCTCTTTGTAGAGTCTACTTGTGACTTTTCACATCAAAAACATGAAGCAGAAACTCTCTGGGGATCAGAAGTGAGATTAGTTTGCCCTCCGATCCCCTTTGATCAGTATTTATGACTAAAATGAGGGGTGCTTTTGAAAGAAAGTACTTTGGTCTCATTTTGTCACAGTGACAGTTAATCTTACTATCAATAGTTGTCCAGGCATTTGTATTTGCCATATGTTTTTCTCTTTAGCTCTAATGTTAAAGTTTTGAGGGGTCACTGGATTTGGAACACGTGCTTTTTCACTTGACTATGTCTTTGACTATTAGGGGTCAGTAAGTATCTGTGGTTTCAGATATTTATCTTTAAATACTTGGAACAACAATAACAGCAATAATAATGAGCAAATACTTTTTTCATGATGCTTTCCTAGTTAGTGACTGGCTTCTCAGGACCCAGAGTCCTCACCCCTGTAAAGAGAGGCATTGCCGGGAAAGTCCCGTGCAGTCAGAGGTTTTCTCTAGGAGGTGGTGCTAGCAATTACCCTGGCCAGAATAACATCCTTGTAAAATCTCTGTCATCTATTTGCAACCTAAATGAAAGGTTTTATGCGGGCATGTGTGCTTATGCAGTAGTATGGTGTCCTAGTTATGAGCTGTGTAATTGTACGTTTAGTCCTTTTCTGGCGTAGGAAAGCCGCACTGTAATGTGTAATTGCAACCTTGGTAAGTGTAACATCATTAAAGTTAGAATAAGTCGTGTGCGTAGCAGAGCAATGATAAGGTGATGACAGAGTGACATGCTATTACCAGCACGGCATAGTAAGAAGAGTCTTCTTGTTCTTGCTATTAAAAAGGCTGTTCTCTGCACCAGCTAATGTCTGGTTCCCTGGGAGAAGGGAAGGGATGCTAAGCCTTCCAGAAGCACTGGCTATGTCTGTAGTGGTGACATTTGCCAGATGCTTACACAGAAGCTGTAATGGACCTAGAGGTGTCAGAGAACTGGGGGTAGGAGAGTCTCAGGAGGTCCTGGCAGCCCTTGGTGGTAGAAGCACTGGCTGTGAAACAGAATGGGCTGGGGTGCTTTTCAAAACCTCCCCGAGGACTGAGCACCTATCTCAGCCTTGGCAGACAGATGCGCGATCCAGAGGGATGGACCAGCAGGTCCCTCCACTGCAGAAAAAAGCATTTTTCAGAAGCTGATCTGGGGACCATGGGTGCAGATAAATGACCCTTTCTTTGACCCCTCTCTTTTCCTAAAGGTGGGGAAAACAAAGCAGTAGGTGCTCTCAAGTGCAGGAGGCTGTGGGCGGGCAGCATGGCCAGGGCAGTGGAGGACACACCAGAGTCCCATGTCATGGGGAAGGAGCACTGGCCTCACCAGGGAGGTGGAAACAACCAGCAATCTTCTTGTAAAAAGCAGCCATGGGGAACACAAACTTTGCCCAATGGAGCACAAACTTTACTCGACTTCTTTGATATCACTGCCAGCAGTGAATCCCAGGCTCATCTCTGTGCTGGGGAGTTTCCACTCCTTTGATACCTGTGGGATGCTGTTGGCCACAGTGGAAGTGCATCCTGATTAGCATCACTGAGGCAATTAAAAATCTCAGTGTGGGTATATGGCATAAACTACACTGCAAATTGAATTAAACTCTCCAAAAATTCTGCCAGAGAGGACAGCCTTTTACCGATTAAATCCCAGTCTTGCAAGCACTTTTATATAGGATTGCAGAAGAGAGCTTTAAAAATCGTTCTTATGGCATTTTAACAGAGGTAAGTCCCAGGGCTGGTTCGGGGTAGCTGGTCCGGTGGTTCTGTTTTCGCTTTGGCAGGAGCACATCACTAATCTGAAAGCTGTTGACAGTCTTCTCAGTGATGCTTTTTTTCCACGTTTGTGTTTTGTATTTTCTGGCTGAGTTAGCCCGTATCCTGTAAACTTTCTTATTGTGCTTCATACTCATTGCAATGACATCTACTGTGGAAGGGAGGGAGAAAACTTATTAACCACAGGCTCGCCTCCTGCTGACTGCAGTCAGAGATGGCCTGGGACAACACTTCCAGCAGATGTTTCTGCTTTATAGATCAATGGAAACTTTACAGAGATATTTCCCTCTTCAGTCCAAAAGTGAATGCCAGCAAGTCTTAGATCCAGTAATTTTCTGCTGGACACCAAGAATTTTATTTGGTTTGTTATATTTTTTTAATACACACACAAACTAGCTACCAGAAAGTTGTCTTTAACATTGCTTTAAATGTCTTCTCTTACAGGAATAAAGCTGCTATCCACTTGCAGAGAGCGGTCTTGCTGCCTTTGCCTCCACGTGAAATGTCAGTGTAGGCTAGAGCACGGCAGAGACAGGCACCCACAGGACACAGGCCATCAGCTGTCATCGTGGGGTGGTATTTTCTGGTTCTGAGTCTCCATGGAAAAAATACATATTGCAAAGGTTAAAGGATAAAAGTGCTAATATATCCAAAAAAAGAGGGGAAAGCATCTTTCATTCTGCAAATTATCATCTTGATTTCTCAAGGTGGGGCTGACTGGGGAAGAAGTGATATGGAGAGGAAGCGAAATGGAAAGCTTGACATCTGTGCCCACTCCTGACTGCAGAATGGGAACACACCATCCCTTCCTCAGCATGGCACTCTTGCCTGCTATGGCTTCGGGAGCCCTTGCTCCCACGCTGCAATGTCCCTCAAAGTAACTGCAAACAGGAAAGAAACCTTTAAACTGTTTTGACCTAGAAAGCTCATCAATGGCTTCAGATCACCCATGTAAAGTCAGCATAACCCTCCAGCATTACCTTTTCTCTTGTACTTTGTTGTTTGTGTAAAGGAAAACAGACAGTTGCAACTGAAGGAGCTCCTTACTTTCTGTGTGTGTGTGCTGCAAGAGCGGTGGCATCTGTGGAAAGCAGACTTCCATACATCCCCCTCTTTTGTGATAGAGACAGAAAGCCTTTTGACTCCACAAATGTCTGTAGGAATCTGCAAATTCAGAGACACATCTTTTAGTGATAGAAACCTCAACTATGTTGAAACCTGAACTGTTTTCAGTGATGAAAACTTCAACTGTCCTGTAAAAGAAGACTTAAGTTAGTGGGAGTATTTTAAAATTTTTTTTATAGCAGCAGTGAAAAAATAGACTTCCAGTGATTGCCTGCCATAAAGGAGCTGGAGAATGTTTTTGACAGGATAAGGCCAGATCTGGAGATACTTAATGTTCCCTTAAATGTTTAGGGATCTGTGTATTTAGAAACATAGAATACTTTAGGTTGGAAAAGACCCTTAAGATCATAAAGTCCAACCGTTAACCTAGCATTGCCAAGTCCACCGCTAAACCATGTCTCTAAGCGCCACATCTAGGCATCTTTTAAATACCTTCAAGGGTGGTCACTCAACCACTTCCCTGGGCAGCCTGTTCCAGTGCTTGAAATCCTTTCAGTGAAGATTTTTTTCCTAAAATCCAATCTAAACCTCCCTTGGCAGAACTTGAGGCCATTTCTTCTTGTCCTGTTGCTTGTTACTTGGGAGAAGAGACCAACACCTACCTGGCTACAACCTCCTTTTAGATAGCTCTGGGGAGTGGTAAGGTTTCACCTCAGCTGCTTCTTCTCCAGATTAAGCCACTCCAGTTCCCTCAGATGCTCCTCTTAAGACTTGTACTCTTGGCCCTTCACCAGCTTTGTTGGTCTTCTTTGGACCTGCTCCAGCACATCAATATAGGTTTTATAGTGAGGGGCCCAAAACTGAACACAGTGTTCAAGATGTAGCCTCACCAGTGCCAAGTACAGGGGGATGATCACTTCCCCAGTCCTGCTGGCCACACTATCTCTGATACAAGCTGCAATGCTGTTGGCCTTGGTCACCTGAGCACATATTCAGCTGGCTGTCAAACAACACCTCCAGGTCCTTTTCTGACAGGCAGCTTTCCAGCTACTTTTCCACAAGACTAGCATTGCATGGGGCGAATTTGGTGGGATATATGCATGAAGAAACAGCTCTGCTCTCTCTGGGCATGACATTTTTCTCAAAGGGCATCTCTCTTTTGAATGTATTGCTGCCTTCCCTTTAGTGAGGAGAAGCAAGGAGACCCCAGAAGTATGTGCATGGACTGCGCAATAACAGAAGTTTCCTATAATTCAGTTGGCATTTCTGTGTTTGGTCAAAAAGCCCTTGAGGCCATGAAGTTTGAGAACACCAATTTCTTTAGTGACTGGGTTTTGAATGCCCACTGTTGTGTAACACAGTGGTCAGTCCAACCAGGTCATGCCAGAGACTTGTAAATGCACATTTCCCTACCTTCAGTGAAGCTTAGTACAAGCTTCATTGTACTAATGGCATTTATCAAACAGCATTGAGATTAGGAAGGATATGAAAACTTTATAATCTGCTTGTTAATAAAATTAACTGTGATCATCCAATTTACAGCTGAGAATCTGGCTACTTCTGTCTTAATAGCAGCCCCATGAGCAGTAGGCAGAAGCAAAACCATTTAGTGCTGTGTGGAGCTCAGCTACTGCAGGTATATCTTCTGGTCAGAAAATTAACTATAGACACAGTCCTCATCTTCCTCCTGTGAAGGTGTGGATAAGGTGCTTGGGATGGTAATTTTGTATGCCTGTAGAATGACCTTCAGTTTCCTGTACGGATAGGTACCTAACAGCATCACTGCGAGTACATGGCAGCAGCTCTCAGGATGCCCCATTGTATTTTGTATTTAGTGTCTCCTTAAATATTTCTTCATCCACCAGCAAGTCCCTGATGCCCCTGAGCTCACTTTCTTAATAGCACAGGCAATCTTGAATTCTCAGTTCTTTTTTAAAAAAAGGTCTGCTGCTGAAAGCCCATATGTCCCTCAAGTTATTTTATAAATTAAAAGTACTAAATATAGGTCTGATTACCTCTCACCCTCCTTTGGCCACAGGTGCTTTATTACACTGATAGCTTCATGCTGGTGTAAAGGGGACCTGCAGCTGTGTGTCTGGGATGTCTCTGCAATCTCTTTAAAACTCCAGATCACAGGTACAGCCTGTGGTCATGTACTCTTCTGTGAAGAGTGCCATGCTTAGTAAGGGTAGAGCACAGAGCAGCCCCTTGGTTAGTGGTGCTGTCTCCTGCTAACCCTCTCTCCAGGACTGAGGACTGTTGAGCTGTGTGAGGAGGCAGGCAGCACCCAGGTACTCTGTGCCAGGAGGTGGACTCTGAAGGTGCAGAGCTGGCAGTGGGTCTGTTCCCAGGCCTGGTGCTTGAGGTGTAGAAGTGAGGCAACTCCTGTGTTCATGTAAAAATATGTAGTAAAAGATCATCCCAAAGATGCCTGGCTGATCTCCCTGCCCTGCCTTACTCAGGAGGAAAGGACAATTTTCCTCATAACATGAAGATTGATTATTCTCTCTTGCCTCGTCCTGTGCAGTAACCCATGTGCAGGAGGAGATAGCTGTGCCCTTTACCAGAGACTACTGCAATGTCACCCACCTCTGGTCTTTGCACTGTTGACTTTCAGACTATTGCTCTAGAGGCTGTGTTTCTGACTATGATCTCTCTTCTAAGTTTTTATTTGATATACAAATACTCTGTCTCAATAACAAATACATTTCTCCTATTCCCAGGGCAGGTTTGTCATGCTCCTTTCAGCAGTGGCAGTAGGTGGCATAATGTCCTTTCCAGCTATTACAAGCCTCTGGTAGATGAAGACATGAAGTCTTTGACACCCAAATACTACAGTCAAAATCTTGCTCTCTGTTACAACATGCTGACATTTTTATTAGCATGTTATACATAAACTCATGATTTTAGGAGGACCTTACCAGTACCCCTCATGGAAAAGTCCAAGGGTTTCTCAGTTTTTTACTTACTGTCTTAACAGCTCAGGGCTGAACTTCAACACAGTCCTCTAACTACCTCAGACCTTTTAATGTGACCAGCAACTGCACAGAAACGCTTTCAAGCTCTCAGGTCAAGTAGTTGGTTTAAGCATAGATTTCTTTTTCTCATTCAGGATTTTGAGGGACGCTTGTTCTTCTGTACCCACCACTGCTGATGTATCTAGTGTGATGGCCAAGTAGATGGTCAGTACCTCTGGCCATTTTGCTTTGCTCATTTCTCTCTTAGGAATGTTTTTTCTATCACACACAAACTGTATTTTTAATTTTGCAGTTTTAGGCCAGTACTCTGGTTTTTTTTAGTTTTGTGCAGAGCCTCTATCCCTGCTATTTTCCTTCTGATCTAAACTTTGTTTATGTAAACCTTTGCACTCTTTTCACCATCAGAAATGCAATATATTAACTCAAATCATCAAAGCCATTGGACTTCTAGTCTCCATGGAGAAGAGGTGTCTTCTCCTTTGTTAAATGAGCATAAATGTGTGTTCCATTTGTGTAGTGGTATCTGCCAAAACCTTGTATCAAGCACAGTAAAAACATTTGGTGTCAACGACCTCCTCAAAGACATCTCCCCTCAGAGGGGAAAATTCCATTTTTCCATGTTACGTTCTTTCAATAATGTACATAAATGAAGCTTTAAGGTTTGGCTGTGTTTCTCCCCCTCTTCTCCCCCTATGCACTCACAGCTTCTGCACACACTCTCTCTCTCTGCTTCCTTGCTTCTCCTTCCTTGATTTGGTAAGACATGCGTTTTAGCCATTAACACCCTGTTTCCTGTGGTTTTCCTTGTAATATTAACATTTGTCTTTCTGGCAATAGTCTGGTCTACAGCTTGAACACTCTAAGGAAACCTTATGATGGATCTGGCCTCTTTTTCCACACACCAGCTGTCTGCTTGGTTTCTGTTGTATGCCACAGTGAAGCTATTTCCATGTACGTGGATTCTGTATCTGTGCACCCCTCTGACCTCAGTGTCTTCCAGAGAGCTCTCCTGGGGTGACCAGAGCATTGTGAACATCAGTCTTGATGGATGCTGGGATGTCAAGCATCCTCCTGTGTGACTCCAGTCCCAACCCAACAGCTTCATAGCAGTTCAGACACCTGCAAACACAAACAGGCATTTGACAAATGGTGCAGATCTGCCAGCCACATCTTAAAAAGCGAAGTATGGCTTTCAGTACAGGACAGAGCATCTTCAACTAGGATTGTGCTTCTGGCTCCATCACTGACCACTGTTCATCACTGGATAGGTCACTGCCTTTACTATGGCTCCACTGCCTTGTCCACGAAATGAAGGTAACAATCCTAATTCTCTTTGTAAAGCACCCTGAGACTCACTGGCCAAGGTGTTGTGGCACTGCAGAGCTAAGTCAACTGAAAGTGCTGTGTTATTTTTGCTGAAGCCTAGAACTTTGCAAAAGCCTTAGCTAACTGAAGCAGTAGTTAGAAAACAGGAGAAATAATTGGGTCGGGAGCTATATTTATGAATGAAGGCAGGGTCATATTACTCACTGTGAATAATTTATCTGACAAAGACATATAGTTTGCATAATTTTCTTAAAACAATGTACTGTAAATATTGCAGTCTGCTGAATAATTTGAGAGATGAGTCAACGGGATTTGGTTAAGATCCAACAACTTTTTGAATTATTGAATCCCTTACTCCCAACACTTACTTGAACAGCACCAGCTGCCAAGTGAGTAGGTTCCCACTCACTCCAACTGGAAGTTCCCTTCGCAAAGTGGGTTTGAGAACCAGCTCAGCGTAGTTGGCAGAAATCTGACCTTTCAAAGATCATAGGCTGTTTAGCTGATGTTGCAAAAGGTACCCCACCAAATCTTGCCTGTTGCAGTAAAATGAAGAGATGGGACTTGTGGTAAGACCTTGCTTTTTGCTCTAGGTAGCTTAGTGACTCATGGACTAGTCTTTGTGCAATGAGAAATCTCAAGCATTGCAAGGTAACGTTTGCTCACATGTACATTTCTGCTCACTGTGGACTCCTGTGAACAGCACAACAGTTAGATTTCATAGGCCTTCATTTGACTTTGTGCCCTTGAGAACTTTCAAACTGGACTCTCATTCTCTTCTGGCTAAATAAACCTTTGTGGCACGAATAGTGCTCAATAGTATCTGTTTGAATGGGTTTCAGTGAAGAGCTTTAATAGTTCCTCAATGTTTTTCTTTCATTCATAGTCAGAAAAAAAGCTCCTGTATCTCATGGGGATAATGACAACCACGCCCCTCTGTCAGCTCTGCTCTTTCACCAATTGATTTCAGAAGATGAATGGGGTCAGTGCTCTGAATGGACATCTGGTTTCTGTAGGACCTGCTGGAAGTGGCACCAGAGAGTGCAGTCAGGCTGAGCCAGCTCTCCTGCAGGGACTGCTGCCCCACTGGGAGGCAGAACCTTGCCGAGGGTTGCTGCAAGACATGGTTCTGTCTCCTGTTTTCTTCCTTTGGAGAGGTCATGTTCCAGTGACAGTATCTATGTCTTGTCTGACAGAAGTCCCCTTGGTCATAATCAGACCTATGCTCCCCTCCTACCCAATAGATCAGAGCTGCTCTTTCACCTGCCTGGTTGAGCTGCATGGTGCAACCCTCAAACCTCAGGATAGGTCCACCAAACTTTTTCCTTCCCATCCATTTCATTATTATTGCTGCCTTCCTGTTTGCACTGCCCTTGCAGGCAGCAGGAGAGGCAGGGATGTGGTACTGCTCCTTGTAGAACTCTCACGAGTAGCCTTGACTGTGGGAGTAGGACCAAGCAGGTACTGCAGCATGAGAAAGAGGAGCATGGGGTGAAGAGGAGACTGAACCTATGAGGGAAAGAGCAAAGCAGTCAGATAGCAGGGCAAGAGAGAGTGTAAAAAAGGAAGGAGAGTTTAGGCCTTGGAAGAAGAGAAGGGACACAGCTTCTTAAATGCAACTAGCAAGGGTAAAGACTGGTTTCTTCTCCGAGCTCACTGTCTGTGTGTATGCCTTGGAAGAAATTCTTTCATGACCCTGGAATTTTGCTGCTCCAAACTTAGATTTTTCTACTAATTTTTCTGTCTCTGGGGTAAACAATTCGACATGGTGTATTATCTGGCATGTGGAGTTATAAAGGACAAGAACGAGAGGGAATGACAGGGTGCTTGAGCTTCTTATGTGCTGCCCCCTCGCTTACTCACAGACTCAGTGAAAATGCTGGTATTGAGCTCTGCCCTGGGCATGAAATACTGCGTCTTAATTCAGCACTGAAACTTCTGCCCTTAAGTGAATGCCAACCATGTGCCCAGACAAAAGGAATGCATTTGCTTCGTCAGTAAATGTCTTTTTATGGGCATTAAAATAATTTGGTTTCCATTTTCTCCTCACCAGGCAGATTTTATTTAGTCAATACCGGGGCTGTCACAGCCTTCATTGCCTTAATATTTATTTATTTATTACTCCTATTTATTTATTCATTTTTGCCCTTTGCCCTGTGCTCTGTGTTGTGCTGGAGCTCTTCTTAGTAGTGCTTTAGGACAGACCCAGGTGCAGGGCATGAAAAAGCTCAGCTGTACATGGTCGCTGCTTTCCTGGCACTGTAGCACCCTCAGCAACCTACTCAGAAAGCTTAGAGCTGACTTTGCATTTCTTGGCCTTGATCTCTGGCACTGAAGTTAATTGGGATAATTTAGAGTTCACACCCATCTCCCTGAGGGGTTGGTTTAAAAATACATGTAATGTGAGTTTTAAAATAATTTCTTTTGATTGGAAATATTTGGAAATGTTCCTCTCCACTGGTTTTAAAAGGTGTCATTTTTTTATGAATGCTGAGACATTGATTAATAAAATTCCGAAAGCATTAACTCAATTGAGTGGACTCCAACTTTTCCTTTTTTATTATTATGATTCGTGAAAATAAATGCAATAAAAAAAAATCCCAGCAGCTCTGTTAAACTGTATCCTCAGCAGTCTCCCTCCTGATAGCCCTACCAGATGTTTTACAATGCTAGACACAGGGTCATTTGCTCTTTTGTCAGGGGAAGGGCGAGCAAAGTCTTGGCGTGGCACCATGAGCCTTTGGTTTGTGACCCTCTATCTCAGACATGTCATACACTAGCCTGTACTCTGGGAAGGACTCAGGCAGTTTAGTGTCCTCGCTTTTAAGGTACCTCAGGGATGAGCAGGTTTTTAGCCAGCTACTTTTGCTTGCCCTCTTCTAGACTCCCAGGAGCAGCTTATGGGAGGTGATGGTCTGGCCTGTGTTCTCCCCTCCATGCCCTGATGTGGCCCTGGGGCTTGTTGGGGAGGATGGCAGATTCTGGCTGATTCTCTACTCAGTCAGGGCCACCTACTATGTAAGGACAACCACAGCCATGCATGCTGGGAGATCCCCCAAAGGACAGCCCTTTCCCTTGAGGCTGAGCTTCTGGTTTTGCTCTTCTCATGTCTGCCACTAAATATGCCTTCTGAATGGAGCTGAAGGGGCTGCAAACCTTTATATTTGGGAGGGATGAGGCGGGAGAGGATGGGGAGGCAGAGGCAGGGACCGCTCCTGCTCCCAGCCGCTGGCTAGGGAAGGATTTATTGCCCTGGCTGCTTTTGGGACAAGGCTGCTCAGGATAGCCATCCATCTTGCATGTCCAAGTGAGCTGCCACGGGAGATTCATTTGTAAGCCAGCCTACCTTCTTCCTGAAGTTTCTTTCTCCTTTATACTGCAAAGGCTAATATATTGTTCAAATTAAAGCGGGCCTGGGGACCAAAGACAGAGCTGGTTATTGAGTGGAATGGACTGATGAGGAGTGGGTAATATATTTAAAGACTGTGTAGGAGCCACTAGGGATGATATAGTCTGATTTATTTGATTTAGCATAATTTATAGTACACTAGACTGTGTTGTGATTCCTCAGGATTTTTATCAGGAAATTTGCATTCAATATTTAAAGATCTCTGGGCAGAAATGCTCTTGTTCTTTTATTCCTTTGGCTTTAAACATACCATGTACCACAGAAGGATTTATAACTGTATAAAGAGTTTTAATAAGTTCAGATGGGGGAAAAAATAAGTTTGAAAGCTAAGATTGGCAAGGGAGGAGGATTCCTGCTTCACCCTTCCCCAAGAGCATGGGTGGACTTCATTAAAAAAAGGCAATAATGTATCTGCATTCATTCTCCTTTTTTTTTTTTTTTTGTTTTGTTTTCTTTTTAGGATGGAGCCAGCCTTGGTAGAGTTGCTGACATCCAGAGACCAGTGTCTCAGCTCATGTAAATCAGCACTGAGCCTCTCTACTTGTGCCCACCAAAAACCACAGATACGGTCTGTTGTGCACCTCCTTCCTTTATGAAATGGTCTTTAGTCTCAAGGCTGGAATTTTACTTAGCCTAATAGATGATGGTTCTTTATTTTTGTGCACTAAGTTGATTTTTACATTGTAAAAAGCTTATGTTTTGTGTACTAGTTCTCTAATAATTTCATCCTTTTCAGAGACCATCCCTAAAGGGAGATACTTCAGGTGAGACTGGGGCTGTCACCAGAGTAGAAGTGGCTTCAGCACAAGGTTGGGTCTCTAAGCATACCATCAGGGGAGACCCAATCTTTTTCTCCCGCAAGTTTAAACCTTCCCCATACACAGAGCAGGAGAGAGGCGATCCCCAGTCTGTGACCTACTGAAGTACCCTGAATATCTCAGCAGATGCTATGTCCAAAACATGTTAAATGTTCATGGAAGGATTTTGATATTAAATCTTTGACATGTCATGGTTTCAGCCACTCTGCCAGACCTTGCCTTGATGTTATTTATGTGTATGTGCATTCCATGCTTTTGAGGCTTGCATCCCGTTAAAGCATAGCAGGTTGCAGCCCTTGAGCCCTCAGCCTAGAGGTGTTCAGTTGGGAAAGTTTAAATCCCTGGTGATCTGCAAACTGCAACACTATTTAAAACCTTTGCTGACAGTCAAGCATGTTGAGTATTTAAAGTTTTAATGGGCTTAGAATTAATTCTGGAGTCCACCAACATCTGCATACATCTGTAATTTACGAGCGCCTCTTACTTGGTTGGTTCAGTAAATTGTACCTAAGAGTGTTTTTGAAACTTTGGCAGCTCCATGTAGAGTTTCATGATTCATCTGTGCCTTTGCCAGCTGCTTTGGTTCTTTTCTTTTTGCTTCTGTCCTTTTTCTTCACCCTTTTTCCCCATTGGAAGATGTTCTTAAATACTTAATTTGGAGCTGGGGTTTAGAATGCACTTTATCACACACCTTTTCTGTGCCAAAACCCTTTACACACTCTATTAAGGACAACTTTCCACATACTGATGTATTTATTTGTGAAATGGCTTTTAA
Source organism: Laterallus jamaicensis coturniculus (assembly GCA_022605575.1). Classification (NCBI taxonomy): domain Eukaryota; kingdom Metazoa; phylum Chordata; class Aves; order Gruiformes; family Rallidae; genus Laterallus; species Laterallus jamaicensis. The sequence continues at coordinate 32,393,465 of JAKCOX010000005.1, forward strand.
AGCCAGTGTAGATGGCAGAAGGCAAAGCCTGATGGGCCAAGTCCTCTTGTGGAGGAGCCCTGCCCATTTCTCACAGCTTCCACCCCTGCTATGTGCAGCCAGGGCTTGATCTCCGGCAACCTCTCCCTCCTGCAATACCAGCAGCACAGGCAGGGCAGGGCAGCTGCTGTTCTGAGCAGAAAAATGATGGGCTGGTGGGAGCTGTGGCAGGGAAGGAGGGAGTGGGTGTGCACCATTAGTGGCAGGTCCCCTAGGTACCACTGGGTGCCTGACTTCTGACCAGGGGCATTTGCTTTGGCTGGGAGGGTCCTGTCGACAAAATATAGGACAGCTGCCTGGAGGCAGCTGAAGAACATGGAGGCTTCCAAAAAAACCTCTTTGTGCCTTTGCCCTGGACAGCCCTTAGGAGTTGGGCTGGGAGCCGCTGGGCCGGTTTATTGTAAATAGAAGAGTCAGTCTTCCTCTCGTGTATGAACCTTTTAGTTTCTGGCAGCTCTTGTCAAAATAATCCTGTTTTCCTCAAAACATGTGAGTGTTTCTGGGCTCTCAAGAAGGCTAAGTGCCTGACAAACTCAGCGCTTGTCTCTTCAGGCAGCTAGAGGTGGCGGGGGCACAACTGCGACGCTGACTGCATTGGCAGCTCTCATAACTTCCCTCCTTATTTTTATTGTCTCAGCCTCCAGAGTGCTTTGATTAGGTTGGAATCCTAGCTTTTGTATTTATTTATTTATTTTAAGCAAGTTTCTAGCCCTTGTGGCTGTGGAAAAAGTAGCTTGAAAACATGCAATGTGCTTTGGATGTGCTAAAACCAGAAAGGGAACAAAGAGAGTCCAGCTGGGACTGTGAGCATGGTATACAACTTTTTTTAAACTCTGGATTTTTTTTTCCTGCCTTGCAATAGCTTCAGTCTTGTTATCATTTTTTTACTAGAGGTGTGAGGTCACGGCACAGCTTGCCTGAGGTGACACAGTAGGGTAGCAAGTCAAGAGCATGCTCAAGGCATCCTCTCTCCATGCTGCGCTGCTGCAGCTGCCTCCCATGGGCTTCTCCCAAGGGCTGAGCCCATGCAGGTGTTGGTCATGTTTGGAACAGTTGGCAGCAGGAACCCAAAGAGTTAATTTGAGCAGGTTTATATTTATTGGTCTGATATTTGTCTGTCTGATACATATGGTTGATACAAAGAACTGGCGTCTAACGCTGTCAGTAGAAGTATTTTATTATTGTTAATAACTATTTGTTAACTCTGGCATCTATAGTATGCCAGGCACTGTGCAAAACCCAAGGAAAACTTAGTGTCTCCCCAGAGGCCTTGTACTAATCTATTCTATTGCAACAATATTTTTTTAATACCATGTATAAATCATTCTTCTCGCAGCATTTAGTACAGAGGTCTACATTTCCCCATTCATGTTTTCATGGGAAACAAATTTGGCACAGTGAAAACACTATTTAGTTCAATCCAGCTACATTTTATGGACTTTCTTCCGGGTAAACCATTGGAAGCCACTACTGCAGAGGCCCTTAAAACAGAGTTAACTTTGAAATCTACCTAAGCATCATTGACTTTAATGGCCCTGAGCACGTGCTTTGGGACAAGCATGTGCTGAAGTGCTCTCCCAAATGTGGATGGGATTAGGCCAGTATGAAGTGTTTTGGTGAAGTGGGTTATAAACCTTCAGAGAGAATAAGATCCTCAGGTATTCCCTATGGAAGTGGACATCCCATCATCTGTCACGAGGGGCCATGCTTAGTTGTCTCATGAGGCAGCATGAGCAGACTCTCCCGTTCAGGACCATTCTCCCCCTGAGAGATACTGAAATATTCATTGACCCTGTGGCCTTCAGTGAGAGTGGACTCTGTTTTGTTTCGTGGGTAAGTGATGTGGTACTGCCCCACATGTAGCAGAAAAGGATCCTGAGAGCAAAGGAAATCACAAAGGGCCAATAGTATCAGATAAAGATTTTTTAAAAAAAATTTTAATTGAGTCTGTCTAGTACTAAATCTGCAGTTAGAGTCATGTAATGAAATGGAAGCAAGAGAAAATGCAGAAAATTAAAACAAACGTGTGTGCCCTAAACAAACACTATCCTCCAGTTTCTAGGGGAGAATAACTGAAAAAAGATGACATTGGAATAGCTTTAAAAATAGAATAATGCCTAATGAGGTCCTTAGGGGACTATTTATTTAGACAGCATGAACTGCTTGATTCAAAGGGGAGTTTTGCCCACATTCAGAATTGTGTCCAATTTAGTCTTATTTATTTAACACCTGAAGCCAGCCTGTATCCGCTGTTGAACTGCCATCAAGAAACACTGGAGATGCCTGATGGTGCCCTCCTGCCTCTTTGGGAATCACAAGCCACAGATCCATGATAGCACTTGACTGTTGGCAAAGGCCTTTTGATTCTCCACTGGGTCACTGCCCCAAAATGATTCCATGTGTCTGGACTTCTTGTGAGCCTCTGGGGAGTCAGAGGGAGAAAGGCTTCCCGATGCAGAGAAATATCTAAGCTATGAGCTATCTTGCCCCTCCCCCTCATGGGAGCGTGAAAAGGGACGCAAAGGAAAAGCTTGGAAGGAGCAAAATCTGTGGGCTGCCATGTCCTCCCAGGGTGAGCTCACCACATCTCATGTGGCTTCACCCTAAATTTTTTAAGGGATGCCCCTCACCATAGGGATTTTTCTATTCCCTTAAAATACCAGACCTTGTATCTTTAGAACAGGTTCAAGCAGGCTTTGGCTATTTGCTATAGTGAGCACAGGCAGAAATTGACTGTTCCTTACTCACCAGCTACACTGTGCTGGCTGTTACAGAGAAATGACATAAGCCAAGCCATAGCAGAGACTCTCTTTAAGGTTTATGAATGGCTATTTTTCAGGCTGATGCTTGTGAAATAAATCAGGTTGGCATGAAGAGTTTGCTGAAGACTTTACTGGATGTGTGAGAGCCCTGAGAACAGAAAGACTGCTGCAAGGCTGTGGGTTGGACACATGTGTGAATAAGCAATTTCTTTATCTCAGATGTGATTTTGTTAATATAAGTACACACAGACATAATTATAGATAAGACCACTTGGAGAAAATAGGTGTGCAAGGGCAACTGTGAGTCTCTTTAGAAGCAGGAGGCTTCAACAATCAAAGTCCTAGGATTCAAAAATGATTACATTATGAGTATCCTCTGTTTTTAAGTTCGCTCGGTGAAAGTGACCTAATTTTTTCTTTTTAGAATATGCCATCATAAAAAGGAAATCTTCCAAACATTAGTCAGCCATGGCACGGCTCTGTAGAGTGTTTTAACTTGTGTGACATGAAGAAGAGTATGTTTCCTGTCCTCAAAGAGCTATGCTTGTTTGTAAAGTTATTTACTAAGCAAGCAACAAGATGGTTTATTTAGAACCACTAAGTGACAAGATTCAGAACTGGAGAACAGTAAGAAAGAAGGGAGCAATAAAATACTAGGCAGCCAAACAACTGTGGCTTGATATATCTTGTCTCAGCTTTTCTTTTGATTTTCTCCCAAAGAAGTTGGCAGTGACAATAGAAAGGCTGTGAACAATGTAACAATGTGATGTACTCGTGCCAAAATGTAAATACAAAAGAAATGTTCTAAAATACCCTGTATCAAATTATCTGCAAAAAGCAGAAAAAGATGAATCACATTTTCAGTTCTTTGGAAACATGGAGAAAAGTCAAATGCAGAGTTTAAGAGTTTATCTTTGCATAGGTTCAAGTTCTTCATTGAAAATTTGATCCCAATTAGAGAAGACCAGAAGAATACTTTGAAGGTGATGTGACGGATGGGGTACGTGAGTGATGTGTTTCATTGTGATCCCAGTAAATTGAATCAAAGCAAAAAAACCCACCCCAAAACTCAGAATGTGCCTCACACATCTCTTTCTCGACAACTAAGGATATGAAAGAGGATGTATTGACTTTCTAATGAATTTCATGCTCCACAAATGGGAGCCTTTTAGGATCAAGATATTAGGTGAGCATGCAATATGACATTTTTATAAGGCGCTCAGATATGTGTCTTAATGCGAGAGGTTCCAACCCACTCAGATGGACAATAACTCTTCCCTAACCCTGGATTAACGCAGGCACTAGAGAGAATATGTGAGGAGGAGAAAAAAGTCTCAAGCCAAAGGCTCTGTGTAAAGCACAAGAGGCATAAAGAGCTTTATCTACCTTTCCTTTCCTAATGCAAGCTGTTTTCACAATAGAACAAATGTCTCCCTTGTATTATTTTCTTACAGCATGCCATAAAATGGTTATATTTTTCAAAAGCATTTCCAGTGAAAGTCATCGAATAGGTCTGCAGAGGTTCAAATATCTGATCTCCTTTTCCTTGGCTCTGAGCCTGTCGAATATGAGTCTAGCTGAGACAGCCTGAAAAAGTGACGTTTATCCCCAAGCTAATGTCTCTGGATTCATGGCTCAAGCAGACACCATACTGCCCCAGGGAGACTCAGGGTCACAGTGGTTAAAAATGCTGGGTGCCTCTTCAGTCAGGCGAGCGCACTAAACACTCATGCGAAGGACCAGAGGGAGGTTGAAACTTTTCCCCTCTAGCGTTGTTCCTTGGTCTTCTCTGTCCTATGGCCAAAGTACCAAGCTAGTCCACATGCAAAATGGTATTTCCCATCCAGACCACAGGCTTTGGTCGCTACTTAACTCTGTCTGGCTCTTGTAAGCTAAAGCATATATTGTACTACTGAAGCAATGTTGTTATTGTTTGCTACACAAAGCCCTATAGTATGTCTTTGACACAATTCACTTCATTTGCTCTTGTTTTCCTCACCGAAAGCTACTTAAGGAAACTTCACACACTGCACGTGTGGAAAAGTCAAATGCTCTGCTTTTTGCTCAATGTAAACTCAATCTGAGATCATCAGGACTTTGGTTTTAGGAGGTTCTTTTTTCTTCCTAAAGTAACCAGTGACTTCCAGCAAATCAATGACAAAAAGCCAAAGTAATCTTAGGAAGAATACCTTTCTTCCATCTAATCATTGTTATTTTTCAGCATGACCTTAGTTTTTAGTGGCTGCAACTGTGTGAGCAATATGCCTAGCTCTGTCCATAAGATCAAGAAAACATTACACATAAATTGTGTACCTGAATTATTTGTATTAGTTTCTCCACTCAGCAGAAACAGTTAGATTTTGTGCAACACACTCCCACGGCAAAAGGATATCATTGTGTGCTGTGACAGGCAAGTGTAGGAGGCTGTAAATTTAGTGAAATACATTTATTGGGATCATCCAGTCTTACTTTATGGGAAAGCTGGTTGTCTCAAAATAACCCTTGCTGCCCTTTCTTTCCTTAAGGTCATGTAGACAGGACATCTGGCAGAGGCTCAGCCCTGTATAAGCAATAACATTAACCCTGACCAGCCCAAATCATGAGTGAGTCAACTAATTCTCTGTAGCAAAAGAAATCAAGCACAAGTTCCTCATTGCCAGTATTCCAAGGACTACATGAAATAATTCTATTTTCAGTAGATGTCAAGGCCAGGCTGATTGCAGGGCCTCCATTCCTAAGACCATTTGTGCTAATAAAAGCACATTTTCTTTGTAAAGTTAGTCACTCGTTCATTGTGAACAAGGGCATGGCAGTTTACCCCTAAGGTAAAAACTAAATCCCATTTGCCCTGCACCCCCTGTGGGTTATTGCTATAATCTCTAATTGACAATGATTGCATTTTATGAATCTGTGAACAAATAATAATAATTTACTTTGCTGTGCATCTTGTTTTGTTAAACATCAAAGATGGTAATTCATGAATGACATCAGCATTATTCTGTCTTCATTTAGGTCCATCCTGCTGTCAGTCTGGGATTGGACTCAGCACTTCAGTTGGCAGTTGCTTGCAAGCATCAGATGATGCCCAAGTGTCTGTCCTAGCAAAATAGATGTTTCTCTTTCTGAAGGTGAGTGGACACCTCATTCCCCACATACCTGGGAGGAATGTCTGCCTTCTCCTGGAGAGGGTCAGCCTCCAGAGGTACCTGACCCGCATTGCTTGACCCACAGTGCCTGGACTTGTTCTGAAGGAGAAATTCCTCCCAAGTACTTTGAGGTAATGTGGGCTGCGCCCCAGCCTCAGTGCAGTGCTGCTCCTCCTGCTTCACATGGGTGCTGCACTGGTCTCAGATGCTGGTTTTGTATGGCCACTGTAGCAGCCTTTCCACATGTGCTCCTTTAGAGGGTGCTTTGCAGCCCCCAGAATCAAAGCTGGACAACTCAGCTGGCAGCAAACACCTTCTTCTAAGTCACTGGGAAGCTGGCACAACCTTTCCTAGTTCTTCACCATTTTCAGCCCCAAACTTGGCTGCTCTGAACCTAACTTGGTATGATAGCTGCCCCAGAGTGTAGGAATCTTAGGGAAACACTATAGGTAGATCCTAAGCTGAGAAAATAAAACTCCTTCCTTTTAGGAATTTCAAGATAACCATTTTGGCCATCAGTTCTGTGCATGCTTTTTCTACCTATGCCTCCTCCCATGGTGGCCTCAGCCCACCTTTTTTCTTCCATTTGCTCTCCCCCAGTGGACCTCTCACTCCTGGATACGGTCTGAAATTGGTCAGGATGGTATTTATTGATTTTTGTTCTTCATTTCCATGTCTTCTCCATTTAAAAAAAAGCCACAGGGGAGCAGAGAACAGGACAGTGCTCAGTGTTACTGGAAAAAGTGTGGGAAGGGAAGAACCCCTCATGCTGTCAAGCCAGGACATAAGGAGACCCTTACCAGCAAATTCTGATGCCACAGCAATGCCTTTTAAGTGTCCTAGTCACCAAGCAGAACTTGCTCTCAACTGCTCTCATAAAGCGCCTATACCCAAAGTGAACTGGCTCTGCACTGGAAGTGTCCCCTGTTACAAATAGAGACTCTGGATGCAGGAAATACACTGTCAAAATGTAAGGGTCCAGCTTATGGCTTGACTGAACATTTTATCACCTTAGAAAGGTATGGCAGCTGGTGCAAACTGTTGTATCAGATACCAGCATTCCGTGCTCTGAATACATCCATGTGACTGGCTTTGGTTAAAGAAGACACTTTTGTTGAGTTAAATTAGGTAGAAACACAATTTAAGGGCAGATACCACCCCTTCTTGTTACCAAGGAAGATGGCCTGGAGCATTGCTTTGTGCCCAAGCATCTCCCTAGCACAGCTTTCTGGCTGCGAAAACAAAGTGCTATGTCCAGGAAAAATATGAAGCCTATTTCTGTGCCTAGAAACTGTCACACTGGTATCTTTATAAATTGTACTGATATAAAAACAAAGCGCCTTAATTTAATTATGTGTGTTTTTCTTGGTTAGAGTAAGATGAGTTCTGGGGGTGGGGATCTGAGGACCTTTTCCCTATCAGACTGTCTTGGAAGGCAGAGGCCTCGAAGCAGACCCTGACTGCTGCGGAGATGCAGAGGTGTGCTGCACCCGCTGCAGGGCCATGGGGTGCTCACCCATCCCCTCTTTGCGTCTTGCCCTTCCTTCATGCACCATTCCCATGGCTGGCTTGGTGACATTTCAATTACTGAAACAAATTCTGGGTGAGGGAAGGTTATGACTGGGGCTGGGAAAACCCTCTGAGCAGAAGGCTTTATTTGGCAATTTTCTTTCTTTACCTTCTGTCTGTGTGCGTTTCCTGCAAGCAAGTGGGACTCTTGCTAGATGAACTGGTGACCTACAAAGTGTTGCCTGGTCATCCTCAGGGCTGCCTTCTGGATAGACCTGCGCCCTGTGCTTCTTGGGGTGTGAGGGCAGTGCATGCTCCTGCTACAGACCTTCAGGGAGACAGACCCTGCCATGGCTTGGTGCAGCTCCATGGGCTGGTGTAGGGGAGGAAGCGCAGGATGCCCTGTGCCACATGGCTTGGGAAGCTGCTCTGCCCTCACCAAAGAAGTAGCTGAGGCTTTAGTACAATATTAGATGGATCCTTGGTATCCTTACTACAAGGATAATAGTGGTTTCTAACCTTTCAGCAGATCACACAGAGGAGGAAGATTCTTTACAGCTGTGTGTACTACTATGAGGTGCATGAAGTGCAGAAATGCATTTTGAAGGAAAATAAGTGCTTTTGTTTGGCATTTCAAAAAATACCCGATAACACTCCATCCCATTTTAATTTCTGCAAGCAGCTCATGGCCTCAGGAGGGCTGGTGAACAGCTTGCTAAAAGCTTGCTGAGCAATCCTGCTTGGTTGTGATCAGCCACATGGTGTGCTCCCATGACTGTGGGGCAAAAGCCCTGTGTTCTCCTCACATGTGCTCAAATACTATCTTCCAGAATGCAGCTTTAGCAAACACTCTTGCCACAGGCACATCCACCATATTTGTAAGGGAAAGGAAATGGGAAATAAAGGTGTGAAAGAAATCTCCCATACTTTTTTTTAGAGAAGACCAAACAAAAGCTTGGAAAATCTGGGAGAGCTAATGCTGCTGGTGTGCTTGAGTGGGAGACATCTGTAGTGAAGGTACATATAAACTAAAATCCACAGCAAAACATGTCTGGTGAGGTTCTGGCCAGAACATATTGAGGAAGAGGTAGGACACATCCTCATTATCATCTGCACATCCTGGGAAATGGGAGTTGCAACAACAAACACCCACCAAAAATAGTAATATTTGTACAGGGTGGCTGGCACTGAATTCCCAGACAGAACTGAATTGAATGGCTGGGAATAACTGGACAAGAAAACACGTGGCTGGAAAGATAGCCATCAAATTCCTCATATTCCTTTCTCTAGCACTTTGTTCTCGCTGCAAAATGTTAACAACGTTCCTTAGACAGAAAGAGGCTAGAAATGGAAAAAGTAAGTGGATAGGTCGTGGTTATGGCTTATTTTCTTTCCCCAACAGGGGAGTATTGTGTAACAGAATTTTGTTCAAGTATCACTTTTATTCTTAAAATAGTTATTATTCTTCATACTGCATATGAAACAAGAGCTATGTTTTGGGTCTAGCATACTTCTTGATAACAGGCTGTAAGAGAACTTTTTAAAAAGTAATAAATAAAAATATAACATTTTTATTAAATTAATTTTAAATTAATTTAATTTAAACTAAATTAAAATTAAATAAAATGTAAAAGGAGATATAAGAAACCCGTCTCCATGTGTATTTGGGCAAAACAGACATCTGTGGAGCCAGGGTCTGTGAAGACAAAATTCTTCTTTTCTCTGCTTGCTTATAAATGAGCTAGAAAACTGGAAAAAAAGGCAGGTGTATTTTGGAAACAATGACCAGATTCCAGTATCAGGTATAATTTGATACTGCTGGATTGCCACGTTACCCAGAGTCAGAATGATAACCACCTGAAGACTGAGGATCTCCATCTGACACATCCATATATAAGATCGAGAGTGGAAATGTAGAATGCAACAACCATCCATGTGCTCGAGTGCTCCTGTATCAAAACAAGATCATTGCGTTTGAAGAAAGCTAAAATCCCTGAAAGAGGAAAGATCTTGTATGGTTGCACTTCAGAAGATTACACAAATTCTACATCTAAAGCCAAAAACAAACCAGCAAAATTCCCAGATGAATATTCCGTAATTATCTTTTCTGTGGGTTTTGGTTTTGGATTTGTTTGGGTTTCTTTAAGGGGGGGGGGGGGGGGGGGTGTTGTTTGGGCTTTTTGGGTTAATTTTTTAGTTTGGTCTGGGTTTTTTTCTGTGCATCAGAGCAGAAACGTTATCAAAAAAGCATATCTCAAAGTGAATTTCAATAGTTCCTGCAGTCCTGAGAGAAGGTATATAAACCTGAGAAAAATGCTGGAGGGAGGTGACAAAGTAGCTTGAAAAGACTGTGGTTATTCATGGGCAGGTCGTGTAGCGGGGCGATGTGCTTCAGTCTGTGCGAGACAAAAGGTTTATAGACTCCTTTCTCCAAATATATTCCCAGTGTAAAAGACAAGATGTTGGACCTGATTCAGTTCTCATTCAGTCTGTCCCAGTTGAAACAACTTTTGGAAATTTAGTGTGAGAACAGTTTCCAAAAATAGGTAAGAAGTTAAAGGATTGATGATGGAGATGGCAGCATCCATGGGAAAAAGGTCAGGTGGCCGCAGTACTCCCTCGTCTTCTCTACGCCTCAGAAAACTTTGTCTGTTTTTTGCTAAGGTTTGAGTGAAAATGGAATTCTCTGGTATTACTCATTTTGTTTTCTTTGGGTCACCTTTCCCTATATATTACCCTAGCAAAATAAACTAGTGCAAAGAGTTATAGCTTTGATTTTGAGGTAGATATGTGTGAAATACTCACACTGAGTCAGGAGGGCTTTGCTAACCATATGTACTGTTCTATGTATGTCACATAGACAGATGACCATGAACAGGAAAATGTAATCAATCATGCTGGCACTTTCTTCCCAGCCCTCCTCTCATGTGCCTACACCAGAAGACCATTGATATACACACATGTGTAAACAAAAGTTGGCATATTTCTATTGCTTTTTGTATTTTTTCACATCCTTCTGTAACACAAAGGAAATACTTGCAGCTCATTGTTTTAAGTGGCAATAATCCACTTGCTAAGTGGAAAAACTACAACTCAAAAGGTTTTAATTTAAAATCTCAACACAGAAAATGGATTATTGGTGAAAAAACAAAGTTCTCATATCCAAGGATTATAAGAACCTTTGTTAAAAAAATGATCCGCTTGATAAAGTGAGAGGCTAACAGCAGTGACCTTAAATCAAGTTTAATTGAGACACAGTTTGCATAGACTTCCCTGAAAGGTTTTTCCAGGGTATTTATTCTTCACCTGTGTATTACTCCTCATTAATTTGGCTGGCTACACTGTCTGTTTTGTGATGTGGTGCCTTCACCCTTCCATGGTGAGATCCTTAAAAAAGGAAGGCCCTGAAAGATGTAGAGCTGTTGGAGTGAGTCCAGAGAAGCACCATGAAGATGATCAAGGGGTTGAAGCACCTCTCCTATGAAGACAGGCTGCAGGAGCTGGGCTTGTTCAGTCTGGAGAAGAGAAGGCTCTGGAGTGACCTAATTGCAGCATACCAATACTTAAAGGGGATCCTAAAGGAAATTGGGAGAGGGACTGTTCAGCAGGGAGTGTAGTGATAGGACAAGGGCAATGGTTTCAAGCTGAAAGAGGGCAGGTTTAGGTTAGACGTTAAGAAGAAATTCTTCACTGTGAGGGTAGTGAGATACTGGGGCAGGTTGCCCAGAGAGGTTGTGGAAGCCCCACCCCTGGAGGCGTTTAAGGCCAGGTTGGATGGGGCTTTGGGCAACCTGGTCTAGTGAGGGTGGCAGGGGGGGTTGAAACTAGATGATCTCTGAGGACCCTTCCAACCCAAAGCATTCTATGATTCTATGATCCTGAGAAAGTTACCTGCCTAAGGAGGCCCATTGGCTCTAACAGAACTGATCACTGGAGATCTGCGTCAGCTCTCCTGAAGTTGCTCCCTGATGCATCAATCACATATATGACAGTGCACCTAAACAAAAGCTATTGACATATATCCTAAACCACTACTGAAATACAATGATCTTGCATCAAGTTTACTTGGTGAGATACAGAAATGACTTGTGTTTCAGGCATTGTGACGCACAGGTTTTGATGCTGAGAAGCCTTTCAGTGTGCTGCTATAACAACATGCAAATTCTGGAGATTTGGGAGCACTGGTGGTGGGTCAGCTACACAGCTGACTTCAGCAGGGCTGGTAAGTGGTTTAAATCAATAACACCGTGCCACATAAAAGATTAAACTATTGCTTGTGACAACTGTTTTCCACAGGGCAAAGAAACTAAATTCTTCGCAGAGACCTGTGAGGAAATCATTGAGCTCCATTGAAGAGCTCCCTCCTTAGAAGTTTGTCCCTGTTTTCTGTGCCCACTTTGGGCTGCTCTGCTCTATTAAATGTCAGTGAAATTTCCTTACTGGCCATGGTTTCCACACTTGGGTAGTCGAGGTTGTCCAGCCATGGGAGCATTAGCAAGGTAGGCGGTGAGCTGTGTTTGCTCACAGGTAATGCACAGTTCTGTGCTGTTGGGGCATCTCAGAGTGAGCTCTTTGCTCCTTTAGCCCACTTGCATGGACATCATTCTTTCTCATTTAGCTGGATTTTCATAAAATAACCTGTGCTTAGGGAAAAAAAAAGAAAAAGAAAAAAGGGAGGACTTTAGGTGTAAAAATCTGGAGTGCTGACTCTACACCATCTGGTGACTTCTTAACTGCAACCATGCAGCGCAGTGCAAGTCCTCTGAGGGAAGAAGTGACTAATAAGCTGCAGAGAGATCCTGAGCTGGTTAGGAAGTAACATTAGATTTCTGCTGTCTTCACTAGTTAACGTGATATGTAAATGAGTAACACATGATATGATTTGAAGCCTTTGCTGTCTGTAGGAAACATATGCCAGCATAAGCGCTTTGGAGGAGGTGGTTTTCCTAATGAATATGCTCTTTGTTTGAGAATGGCAGTGAAGTCCCAGTTTTCTTCTGTCATCTTGTGCAACTTGTCTCAAGCAACACTCATTCCAGGGGATGGCAAATGCTTGAAATGTGAACGGGATTGGCTCCATTAGCCTGAATTTGTATTGTCACACCCTGACTTCCACACTGCAAGAAATCCTAACCCCTTCTTCAGCTGCTGGAAATGGACTTTACAGTGTATCTCAAGCCAATAAGAAATCCCTAAATCCGCTGATTTTTACCAAAGCTTGGGTTAGCATAGCAGACATTTGAAAACAGATTTCAGGCAGAAATTTCAGAGACACTGTCAGCTGGAGTTCCACATTGGGCTGAGGCACCTAGGTGAGGCCCTAGCTTTTTGGCCTTGTTGAGTGTTTCTCAGCTCCCCTGGATTTCTGTGAAACCTGGCAAACAGTCAGTGTCTTGGCAAATCAGGCCCATTACAAGGTATTGGTTAAGAGCAAAGGATACTACTTTTACATATCAAGTTGTCAAATTGCTTTTTTAAAGTTTTCTTCTGTGTGTCTCACCTTGTTGCAGTAAAGCCTGTCAAATACTGTAGTATCAAAGCTGTGGAGGATCTCATCGCATCTTCCTGCTGGCAATCTGTTTTAATTTCTTGTCCCTTCCATTTGTCTGTGTGCACAGCCTCTGCCTCCCTGCATTTCTCTTCTGTGAGGCCTCTGGGGAGGGCCTTTGATTGTCAAAACTGATAGAAGGAAGAGACAAACACAAAGAGACAGAGTTCAGCCCCCGCCCCGCCCGCCCCCCCCCCCCCCCCCCCCCCCCATGTCTGTCTTGAAGGGGAATGGGTTGAATTTCATCCTGAAAGAGCAACTTTTGAGCAGATTTCAAATTTTCTTGTATTTTCTTCAGCAACTTAATCCTTAATGTCATAATCCAGTTCTTAAGAAACATAACACAAATCTTAAGGATCCAGTCAAAAGAGCAGAAATTTCTGATTATTTCCCAGACAACTTTAGAGCAAGAATTCTTAACAAGGATACTTTTGTAACTCAGTTAAAAATACATAAAATAAAATTTCCCACAGTAGAAAGAGGAGTGTTGTTTGTATCTTACATCCTTTTTTCTTTTTTTGTTTTTTTTTTATTTCATTCAGGTGTACTCCTGGGGAGTAATAGTAGCACATCTATGGATTCTCACATTTTTCCAATGTGCTGTGAAAACATCTGCTAGTACTCATCAACCTTCTCTGTGATTGGTTGTCCCCATTTTACAAGTTGAAGAAATTAGACAGGCAGGTCAAAGGACTTGCCCAAGACCACACAGGGAATCAGATGACAGAATAGGTATTAGAATCATAATTTCCTGGCTCTGCTTCCAATTAATCTGTGCCAAGGAAAGGTCTTTTTTTTCTAATATAGCACCTTGGTTATTTGACTTTGGTCTCTCTCTCTCTCAGTCTTGCTCCGTCTCATCTAAAATATAACTGAAAAAAATTCTCCCCTTTAGTGTACAGCTTTGCATTTAATCTATGGTGCCAAACTGATCAAATAAATGTTTTCATCACTCCAGAAAGAGCAGGGAGAGTTTATTTAGCTGATGTGATGGCATAGGGTTATAAAAACCTTCCAGATTTTTGTCAGGGAGGTGACCTCTGGAGCCCTGATTAAACTCACTAGTGTTAATCAGGCTGGTCTGCACAGCTTCCCAGGTAGGACAGGTGCAAAGCTGACAAAAACATCACCCTGAAACTACATGGTGGGATACTCCATGGATCCAAAAGCCCCCATGTCATCGAAAACCCCCATTTCAATTCTTCGTTTTTCTTTTCCTACAGGTCTCCAGACAAACATATCTCTACATCTGATTTTGGTGAGAGTTAAATGTTGTGATGGGGCAGGAATATGGACACTATGCCCTCCTGAAATAATTCTCCAGAGAGGATATTTCTTTATGGTCCTCCTTTGTGCCATGAGGAAGCATTCTTTCCATAATTTAAAGGCTGGGTTACTTCATTTGCTATAGAGGTTGGAGGAATTGGGTATTACTGCATCCTTGGTATCATTATGTTGTGGTATTTTTAAGTCAGTAACCATTGCCCTTGTGCAGATACCCTTCAGTACATTTTGGGAGAAGTAGTTATCAGTCATCCTGGAGATCAGGTACTGCCTTATTCTTATCTAAATTTGTCCTGTCCCTTGTTATCTGGAGCATCCAGTAATAACTAGAAACTCATTAATTAGAAGTGATGTGAAACAGCCCTCCGAGAGTCACTGCAACTTCATTTGTGAGAGGTTTTGTTGTACTACTCCTACATTTTTCTCCTCATAACAAACACAACGGTTCGTTTCTGGGTTGTGTTGGCAAAGGAACGCAGATGGACAATAATCCAAACCAGCCATGCCACGGAGCTCACAACTGGTGCCTGGGCTACTGAGGATCCAGTCTTGGCCATATAGTCCAGCCCAAGCCACCAGTGCTGCCTCCTGACAGAGTTGGGGGCGTTCTAGGGGAAGGATGAGTAGGACCCCACTGTGCTTGGTACCGCTGCCATGTGACCCTTGGAGATCTCATGCTAGCGTGTTCAATAGAGGTGCTCCTCAGCTGGTGGTCAGTCGAGCTGTCAGTGAGTGTGCCCACACCTACTCTTATCTTCTCCATCCCTTCCCCACCTCATACTCTCATCACTCTCCATCCCCTGCAGGGGGATCCAAGCAGGATCTGGCCATCATGGGGAATTTAACCCATACCTGGAAATGTGTGTAGGCTCAGGGCTGATGGTAGTGGTGCAGTCCATTTACTTTCACAAAAGCAGCTCAACTGAGCAGAGAAACACCTCAGTGGAAGCTGGAGAGATGACATCTCTTGCACTGGGTTAAGTACCTTACAACAGGGTCTGGAGAGCTTTGGTTGTCTGAAGGTTTAAACACATTGCTCTCTTCTTAAGCTTCATTTAACCCCTGTTACTGTTTCTCACCTGAAGTATGAGCAGCCTTGCAATACTTCTGTGGTGCATGGGGCACCCTTCCTCAGCTGCCTCTGTGGTTGCTCTTGCATGGAAATGGGCTTCTTACAATGCAGCACTCCTTAGTCCTACATTATCTCTGACCACAAAGCTGGCCCGCATCCTTCCTGCAAAACACAGACACACAGTAACAGAGGTTTTAATTTTGAAGTTTCACAGCAAATGAGTACTTAAAAATAGTTTACTGAGTCCTTAGACTGTCGCACGTGCAGAATAATAACTTGCTTCTTGAGGGCACCAGCTGCTCTGTAGGGTGGTGTCTAAGCAAGCACTAATACCCAGTAATATCCATTAACCTAATGACACCATTCACACAGGTTATCTGTCAGCAGACAGATGAAGACATTAAACACTGCAGACGAGATGTTATTTGGGCTGTCAGTGTACTGACCTGCAAAGTTTGTGCATCCACCACATGCCAGCACATGTGGGTCATGTTTTAAAGGCGACAGGAATGGGACGCAATAAATTATATGGACAGAGATTTGTCACTGCTGCATCCAGACCAGCAGAGAAACTGATAATTTGTGACATACATGAAAAAAAAAGGTGTTTGGTGTAATGGAGTGGATTAGGTCAGGAGTACATGTTCAGCAGGGGAGAATTTCAGGTTTATATCTAAATAAACAAATGGTCACTTATCTTCTCTTGTACCAGGTGGTGCAATGCATATCTTGTTCTTCTGCTGCAGTATCATAATCCTTGATACAAACATTGAATGAACGTGGATCAAGCTGTTTTGGTTTCTAATCATGCTTTTTAAGAGGAGTCACTGGACATATCAATCTGTTTAGAGAATATTCTCAGGGTTTATATTTGCCAGAGGTGTATGCAGGCATCAGCAGGGGCAGAGTTTGTCAATGCCAACTTTTTCTGAAAGAAAAGCTTCATAAACCACTTCCCCAAACTGTCAATGCCGTTAGCAAGTCCCTCTGGCGCTGTACAGCTGAGGGGGTTATGCTGAGCACAGCGCTCCTCAGCAGCCAGAGGAGTCCTGCTTTCGTTTATTTTTCTTTCCTAATTACCTATAGTGAGGGAAAGCTGGTCCAAGCTGAGGAACTTTTTAAAAATACGTTGGATGATCAAAAAAATGTGGCAGGCCTCCTTAGTGCCCAACAACTAATTGTGCACAGTAGCCTGCATCTCTGCTAGATTCAGCTTGGCATCACTTACTCCTTCCTAGGCATCATGGTAATGAGCATTTCTTGCTGACTTGAAAAAAAAAAGTGTTTTTGAAAAAGAAACATTGTGGGTGTCTGGACCTGAAGTCTGAAGCATACAGCTAATGCAGACGTATAGACAATGCACACAAAAGCTTCCCAGTGTCAGATGAGAAGAACATGGGCCATAAATTCCCTGCCCTTAACTTATAGCCACACAGATGGTTTTGGTTACAGCAGATGTTGTGTGAAAATTAGCTTCAGCTTGTGGCTGAGTGGAAGAGCAGTTGTACAAAGGGGTTCAGGAGGTGAAGGCTATTTTTAAGACTCCTGTATGTAAAACAAAATCTTTGTCTATAGCAAGGTGGCATGGTTGTTTCAAGGTGCAGGTCACATGCACAGAGGAGTAAGGAAAACATTTAGCTTTGCACAGTCACCTTGTATGGGGCTGCTGGTAGATGTGGCGTTTTGCATAGCCTCTGCTCAGCCCTTTATCTGCCACAGCCCAGTGTTGTGCCAGGTGTCGCATGGCACAAAGTGTTTCTCCACTGAATATCAGGCAAGAAAATGAAATGAAATACGCGTGTCTTACCTTACATGCTGCTGTTCTTTCCTGTGCTGATGTGCTAAGAGAAGATGGTGTAGACAGACCCTTTCTCTGGTGCAGAAAGCCAGGGGAGGTTCCTCCATGCGGGCACAGACAATGGTAGCATTTGCACCCAGCTGATGCACAGGATTGTATGCCTCACCTCCCTAGAGTTATAAAGGCCGATTTAGGTACAGAAAGGTGTATGCATGTTTTCAGGGACCTGTAGCCACCAGGACGTTCCTACCAGACACAAGCTCTCAGAGGAGCACATGTGTGTTGCCGCCTGACAGGGGGAGAACCACCCTTCCTGCCTCAGTTGCTTCTCCCTCTGCCCCACATACATCCATCATGGCTGGGCTTTGGCCAACTCTTCCAGCAAGACAACATGACTGCCCTTGGACTCCCCAGGTTGGGCAATGGAATGAGGAGGCAGATCCGGCTGAACTGGCTCCCGGGCACCTTGGGCAGCTCTTCGCCTTCCTGAGTGGAGTTTGCTTTGGCTACAGCTGCCCAGCATACATCTCCAGCTCTTGGAGGGAAAGCTATAAATCCAAATGCATTGGAGAAAGAGAAAGGCATCCCACAATGTAGCCAGCCTCCAGCAGCCATCCTAGCAGCCCAGAATCAGAAGAGCCACCGCATCCCCCTCAGAGAGTGGTGTTGCATAGACATCTGAGCTTTATTCTGCTTTTCATCCTTATTTCTACTTTTGCCAGAATATGCAGACAGAGCTATCTTCCATTTAATATTGCATATATACAGATTTATACAGACTCATTTTCCGCATTTTGAGACTCCCCAGTTAGCCAGTTCAACTCCACTGCACTTGAACATTTGCTTTCAATAAGAAAATATGTTGATTAAATCAGTGGCCTGGCCAAATCTAGTAAGTTTTTTCTGGCAATACCTTTAATGAGTCCCATTTATTAATTTTTTCCCCTTACCTTACTTGTGTAACAAATTTCCAGATATTAATGTCAAGAAAGGCAATATTTGGCCTGTCATATGAGAAAAGTAAAAACAAACCAGCACACTTCCTTTTGTAGTTCTGGATCTCATGGTCTCTTAATGCCTATGAAAGGACCATTTTGTGAAGTAGAGATTTGGAGCTAAGTGTTAAAGCATGCTGGTTTATATACGATTATGTGGAAGCATGTATGTGCTTATATATACACATGCATATTGTAATGTGTACAGTGTAATCAAGTGATCACTGACCCTTGCAGCCTTCTTTATTTTTGGCAGGCCTTTACTCTTATTTTCTCCTCCCCCCCCCCCCCCCCCGGGGATTGTTCTTTAATGTAATTATGCTAAATTGATGTTCTCTTTGTGGCGCTTAAAAAAAAAGGAGTCATCACTTTTTAAGCGTTTGTATATTATGAGACTGTATTTTTTGGCTTCAAATTAAAATCACATTTGATTGTGTTTTTAAAATATTATGGCTAGATAAATTAATTACACCAGAAAATCCAGAAGAAGCAAACAATAAAAATAATAATAAATGTCAGCTCCCATCTCAGTTCAAGCAGACGTCTTACCCTTTAAAACTTTATTATTTTAAGTGGATCTACAACTGCAGGAAGGTGGAGGAAGAAGCTATTACATCAGTTGGTCATAGGCATTCGTCCTGGGAGCGTGTGGTTCCCAGGAAAGCAGGGGGGCAAGGGGGTCCCTCCTTGTCCTGCTGGGAGGGGATCTCCGGGTTTAGCCTCTCTGTGTGGCTTGTTGCCCCAGAGGAGGAAGGCACAGCACTGTGCTATCAGGACAAGAAGGGCAGTGTGTGTTGTCGGACAGGCTCCACCTTGGCTCTGGTGGGACCACCTGCCATGCTGAGAAGGTGGTCAAGGTTTCTACCAGGGTTCTGTCCTCAACTTCCCAGGTAGAGCCAGCAGCAGCATCAATTAGTTCCACTTCTGGTTCTGTTTTTGTGATATTTGCCTCCATTAATGGAAACCGGACTCACACTATCAATTTATTTCTCATTCTGTGGGTCACCAGCTGGTAACGATATGATTCTTGTTTACTGCTGACCTTGGCTGGATGTGAAAGAGTGACTTAGATGTAAACGGTTCCATCTCCCATTCCCAGACCCTTGAGCCATTATTTCCTTCTGCCCTACCAAGCAACATGCTGGTTTTAATAAAATATATTGCCATAGCTTTGAATATTTATATGCTTGAACCATTTAAAAAATCCATTCACATCAGTCTGGTTAGGCAAAAATAGCCCAAAGACAGCACCCACTGCCAACATTTTCTTTGGTTACTGCTACCGAAATTTCCCATTTCATTCTATGGCTGAACTGCGGGATAGTTATCCCTTATTAGTCGCGAGCGCAGTGCCATTAAGACTGCCAAGTAACAGTATAGCCAATATAACTCCTACTCACTTTGTAAAGACAAACATTAAAGTCATCACTTACTTTGTGGCTAAAAAAGGAAAAATGCAGGAGCAGTGCAGGAGCATACCAGATGAGCCTCAGACATCACACCCTTCGGCACTTGCCCCAAAACACCGTGTTGCTGCAAATGCCCTCAGCTGCCAAATCCTGACTCCAGGTTGCTGCAAATCCTGATGTCCAGGGCCGTACAGCTCTGCATGCCAAAGATAAAATGCTGCTGTGGTGAAACTGCCTGTGACTGAGCATAGGTGAGGGTATACCTCCTGGTTCTCATGCCACCACATTTTTACTTATACCTGTATCTAAAGCTCACCTGAAGCCATATCAGAACCAGTTGCTTTTGTTGACCAGCCTGTGGCAGTGTCACAGGTTATTCCTACTTTCAAAAATCACGTTTCTCTTACATGTTTCCCCTTTGTGAGAAATGGACATTTGCTAAGCTCACTCCAGTCACAGATAAAAACAAATGTTACATTGGAATTTCCTATGGGACAGAAAGTCTCATGTTCAAGAAGATCTAGGCAGTCTGCAGCACTACATGGCGCTTAGAGGAACAGCAAGCTTTGGTCCAGAAAGCTTTTCCAAGGTAGGAAAAGCTGAGCTCTGGGACTCTGACAGATGGTGGGTCATCATTATGATACTGGTTTGCAAAAGCACAGCAAGATGGAGTATTCCCCCCTGCTCCCCTTCCCCAGATGTCCTGGAAAAGGATGGGGAATCTGTAGCAATTGACTGGGGTTAGTGTGCCATTTTGAATTTAGTGGGCTGAGAAATCAGTGCAGATGCTGGAGGTGCCCTTCTGAGAAGTGCACAGCACATCCCTCCTATCAGGATGAATAGCAGCCCATTTGGCAGGGGGTGGTGCTGTACACATTCTGCTGTCTGAAAAACACATCTGCCCAGAAACAGAGGCTCAGGCTGGGGTTCCAAGGCAGGCAAAAGTCTTTCTGGCATCAGGACGAGCCTTTCTTTTATCAGCATGTGTTTTTCACACATTCAACCTACCTGACCATTTCTCAAAAAGTTTTCTGCATATTGATTAAAGGAAACATGGGTTTTTTACATTTATCTCGTTATAACCTTTTACAGTGACCATCAGTGAATTGTTGTGTGTACTTTGGCACATATTTCCTTTAAGCTTCAGTAAAACCTACTCACACGTACTAACAGTATACACACAGGCATGAATCACTATTAACTCTTGCTCAGGGGAAGGAGTTTATGAGGTCCCAGCTGTAGAGGGCTTGCTGCTAAGACACAAGGTCTTGTTCTTGTGGAGCCACCTGCGTGTTTCTGAACCCAAAGGGTTCCCCCTGCTCATCAAGGCAATAAAATATTCTCTTATTCTTGCTGGCGAGAGGGGTTTTGAGAATCAGAGTCCTGATGACATAATGGGTTGCGGCACACAGACCATGACACCGTCTCCAGCTCCCCTATAGTAAGGGTGGTGAGCTCCTGCCTTCTGACTCTTTGTGAGCCAGGCACTGGAAGGAGACCCTGGGAGAGGAATGGTGAGCTGCAGTGGCCACCCAACAGCAGGGATGCTGTTGATGCAAATACATAAAGCTTCGTTGTTGAACTTCCAGTGGTTTAGCTGGGGAAAGAATCAGAGCACCTGCCTCTAAAATGTGGGACTATGCAGTTGGAGATAGAAGATCCAGGTTTAGTCATGCTGGTTGCGCAGTGGGTTCTGAGGATAACATCCACAGTCACCTCAGCACAGGGCACACATCCTGGAGCAACATTGCTTGGACAAACAGCCTTAATTCCTTCAGCTCTCCCAGGATGAGGGCAGGACTGGCTGGTCACCCCCAAACTTTTGCTCTTCTCCTTCCTCAGCCCTGAGAAGCCCCTTAATGCTTCTCTGGTAGAGAAAAGGCCATAAAAATTTCCCTCAAAAGGATGACTGAGAAATTCCCCTTGGAAGAAACTGATGTCTGAACACAGGTTTCACTGCAGCAGGCACCCTGCCCATGTACGTCTTTTCAAGAGACTGACGCATTGGGCTGCTTTGCTTGGACAGGCAAGTATCTGTGTCACATCACTGGTAAAACAGGGTCCACAATTGGTTTTTAAAACACATCTAATGCCATGCTATATGCTGAACAAGTGACAGTTATATGCAATACATAGCCACTTTTCAAAGGTGTTGATTAAAAATAAAGAGAAGGACATGAAGCAGTGGCTATAAATTGGCAATTTCACTCATTAAAGCAGCCTCAAGAGCAGTTTGTGCCTGCCCTGGGCTGGGGGAGGGTGTCAGCTGGGAGGCATGCCGGGGTTCGCTCCTGCCTCTCTGCAGCCCGCTGATAGAGACAGATGAAATTCAGCAATCACCTTCCCACTTGACTACAAGACCTGCAAGAGGGGAAGCAGTGAGGCAGCTGAGCACTAGCTCTGTATGCTGCCAAAGGAGCCTCAGAGGGAAAATAAGCGTCTTGCACAGAAAAGGGTCCAGCTGCATATTATGCTGTGTGCAGGATGCAGGAATCTGGGAAGCATTGCAGAAGGCAGCCCCTCCGGGGCAGGGCTGGTCCCCAGGAGGACAAAGTCCCACAAAGTCCCGTTGTGCCTTAAGTGGTGGAGCAGGGACATGACTGCACTTTGGCTAGGACACATCACCTCTCCAGAGGTATTCGCTTCAGCTGCTTTGAAAGATTCTGTAGCAGAAGGATAAAGCTTTTTAAAATATAGGCCATATATAAATATTTATGTGGAGCTATGTAAAGAGTGCTATAAAGGGGGTATTTTTTCATTGAAAATAAATCAGCCATGTGTGTAGCTTGCAAGCCCCCATCACATTAAACATTTCGGGGGGGGGTTTGTGTACAGCAATGTCCTCTAAAACAGGCTATTAGAAAGAAGAGAGAGAGTCGCTATTAAAAGAAACATTCTGTGATTAAATAAATGAAACAAGATCAGAACTCAGCTTCCCTAGGCTGAGGAAAATGGTGATGCGCTTGCAGCATATATTGTGATGGTTTTGCCATATACAAAGCGGAAGGTTCCTCTTCATCAAATTCACTAAAGCCAGGCCCATTTACTTAATGAGTCTTGTCTTCTGTCTGGGTCAGAAGGAGATGGGGAGAACTCTGCTCTGAAGAGAGCAATGATGTTTCCCCAGAGGCAGCAGTTTTTGTCGGGGGAGAAGAAACTAAATTTTAGAGACAGAGACATGCACCCTTGTAAGCGTTATGCGTAGGTCACCACAGACACAGTAACCTCAGAGTTACTTACCTCTTAGGGGATTTAGCTGAAAAGTGTTATGCATACTGATAAAATATTAGAGTAGAAAATTTTGTAAGATGACTTCACCGTTGTGGAAATTCTTCATTTCAGAGTAGTGAGTATAAATCCTTAGCACCTCAGTCTTCATTGTGTTCCGTGGTTCTTATCCAGACAGAGAGAGAGTGGGGAGAGGGGACAGGAATAGGAATGGAGAATGAGGAGAGAGCCACTGAGAGCTGAGCAGGTTAGGGAGTGGGTGTCACCGGAGGGTTCTCCTTCCTGTCATTTGTAGTCAGCCTCTTTCTTAAGCTCCAGAACTACCTCATGTGGACTCTGGTGGAGAAACTGGCTTTATGAATCTCCACGAGGACTCTATTTATTTAGCAGGGTGATGTTTAAGTAATCAGAGGATTCTGCAAGAATTTTCCTGGTGTGAAATATCACCAAAATTGATCTTATTTTGCAAATTCCACTGTTACTTTTTTCCTCTGTGCTTGTGAAACTATGTACAGCTCAAGAGAGCATCTCTTTCTCAATCCCTTCATCCAAGCAAACAAAAAAGTCTTAGGACTGCGCTTTTTTTCCTTCGGGTTTTTTGCTTGGTTTTTTTGTTTGTTTGTTTTTCTTTTTTCTTTTCACAGGCATCTCTGGTGGGCAGAACCTGCCCTGGTTATGAGAGCAGCCTTGGAGCTCCCTGCAGGACCAAGCATCCCAACACTAGTTTGTGGTGCACAGCTATGGATGGCAAAACCATACTGAGAAGTGCAGTGACACTGCTCTGCTCCCCTACCGCGAGGCTGTTTGCAGGAATACTTCAAAAGCACTCTCGTGCACCTCTCCCTTGCAGGGAAAGTAAAACACAGAAGTGACAGCAGGGATCTTGCAGAGAAGTCATTCATCACTCATTAAATTCTCAATAGCAGCGGGTGCAGTGACAGAGAAAAGCACCAGCTGTTTGGGGGTTTAATAGTAGTTCTTCGATGGACAGTGAATCGCACTGAATCCTATCATAAACATTTTCTGACAAGTAACTCATTATCACAAAGCTGAGGCTTTTAAGTGAATGTTTAACTCAGTACATAATCCTTCTCCGGATGATATCAGACAGTAAAACATACATCTGGTCATGTTATTCTTGCACAGTAAAACTCAACGAAGTGTGTGGTTGCTGCACAAACCCCAACACAGATCGGACGAAGGACTCATCTTAAAAAAGTCACTGAAGTCAGACAGATAGTCAGTGCTTGGGGAGATGCTGGGAAACTGCATTCACATCCCCTGATTGCCATTGATTTCTGAAATGTGTTGTCCTCTCACCTTGTAGTCACATTTCAGAAACAAGCGTGGAACAGCAGACAATTAGGTTTTGTCACTTAAAAACTAAAACTCCCATGTAAGTAATCATGGCTGGGAGGCTGAAAAGGATGGATGCAAGAGAAACCCTTACAGAGAAATGCATTGCTGTGCATTAGAGGTGACAGGGCCTGAGGCTGGGGGAAATGGTTTGGGTCAAAGAGAGAACATGCTTTTTTGACCCTGGCACCTACCTCACTTCTGTCTGTGCGGTGGGACTATAAATGACCGAGTTGTGGAAGCAATTGGGTTGGGTTGGAGGCTTGTGAAAGAGCATTCCACCTTCCTCTATATTGCCTCATGGGAAGGAAGAGAATCACAGAATTACAAGGTTGGAAAAGACCTTTAAGATCATCAAGTCCAACCATTCCTGTCCTATGCTAAACCATAAAGGGTTAAACCAAAGAAGTTCAAACCAGGGCAGCTTTGGCACAGGGTGCTGAAATTAAGGGTGCAGCAGCAGAGACATAGGCAGAGAGGTGACTGTTGTGTCTGAGGGAGACATGGGAGGCTGCCTGCCTGCGCTGTTGGTGACCCTGGGGGAGAGGGGGTGGAGAAAGGGTCTCTGGCAGCTTCATCCATGAAGCATCCCTCACTGTGACCCTCACTGTGTTGTAGAGTTGCGATCTACAAAATTAAATGTTGTGTCCTTTTTTGCTGGTCCATATTGAGACCTGTTAGGCTGCCTGGAGCCTGATTGGTGATTAAAGTGGCAAGAAAAAGAGAGAAATAAGAAAAAATCACATCTGTCCATTAGTAATAGGGGCTGAACTGCTTGGATCCACAATTCATTAAAGAAGAGCTGTAAAAGTACAGACAAGTAACTGACTTCTCACATCTGAATGCTACAAGCTAAATTAAATACAAAACTGAAGGCATGGCTTGCACTTAATTTCTTTGTAGCCAACATGCTATAACATTTCTTAAAGGCATTGAATGTAACTGTATTTTATTTTTATTGTAATACGTAAGGCAAGATTTAATGGCCGCTTTACAAGAACTAATAAGCTTACAAAAGGAGCTATCTTAAAGCGTCAGCATGAGCCTGGCTGAGGAGCAATGCCTTGTCTCTAACCATCTGTTACACACTGGAGTTAAACAGACACACAAGTGCTTTTTCCTGGAAGCCATCTGCACAAATATTGATTGAGTAATTTCATAAAATTCCGATTTAGTAATTTACCAGTTGACGAGGTGATAGTGCACAGTGTAGGTCTGAGTTCTCTGGCATTTCTGCTGCAGCTAAAACAACATTGATGTGCATTTCTTTTGCCATTAGCATTATTGCAAAAGGAGACTCTGGAACCAAGTCCAACATAACCTATTGAGAGAGTCAGTAAAATATTTTCCTATTAACATCAGAGTAAAAAATAATGTGGTATTCCAGAAAATCGAATGGCACTTACATTCCACAATCTTCATCCGATCAGCTTGCATGGGGATTTGTTTCTCTTTTGCCTGGTTTGAGGCTGTTTACATTAATTCTATCCAGTTTTACTTAATAATTAGTTTAAAATTCTAGAGACACAAGATCATCGTGGTATTTGAAAGACTGGGTTTCAGCAGCCACGAGCAGTGGCTTTTTCATCACCAAACTACTTAAGAGCTGCAAAGTTTTTTTCACTTCTCCTCCCTGACACTGACCTTGCAGCAGTGGCTCCTGCTTCCACCGCCCCTGGCTGGCAGGCAGCTGCCTGCAGAAAACCACTGCTGGGGAAGCAGCCACAGAGCCTGCACCCACTGCAGCAGTCCCCCCACCACCACTGGCAGCACCCTTGCCCTGTCTCTTGCCATAGAGATGGCTTGTTCCAGGGACGAATTATCCCACTGCAGATCCACAATACTTTTCCAGTTTCATCCCTTAGTGTGCCACTTTTCAAGGGAGAATTGAGATAATTTTTTTGTTCCAACCTCTTGTCAGTGATTACAGGACTTGACAGATTAAAAAGTGGATCTAAGAGTAGGGGATAACCAGGACTCCACTATTTACAAAATATGGAGAAAGACTAAGACTTACAATAGACCTTTTGGTGAAATAAGTGAGCAGCAAGCTACAAGAAGCAGGGTAAGGCTCGGTGAGACCTTTTTAATAATTGTGGGGTGTCAGAGGCAGGGTTTGGGTGCCCAGTCCAAGGAAACTATCCACAAAGATCGTGCGGCAATTGCCATGAAATTTTCTCAAAATAAAGACTCATTTGTTCCTGGAAGTCTGCAGATCCCACCTTAGACCCCAAAACTGAGGCAGGCACATGGGGGGAGCTGAGCCGACTCCATCAAGAGCCAGACTTATGAGAAATGGCCTCATCTGCACTGATGTTCCTGCCACTTCAGCATTGTCCCCACATCCTACTGCATTTTGGAAAGAGGAACACAGCCAGAACCCTGCAAACCTTCTTAAAGTATCCATACCCCGAGAGCTCTTTGGCTCAGCCTGTAGTGTTAGGAGGTGGGCTATATCAGCCTCACATCTGCAACAGGCATCTCCACTCCTCCCAGAGCAAAGGTAGAGGCTTAGCCCTGGCAAGCATGGATTTAGTTTGCATCATGGCTTTCCTGGTTTGAGCGTTTGGGTCACTTCGTAGCTCATTTATAGACCTCAGGATAGAAGCAAAGAGCCTGTGCCATGGGACTGGGAAGGTCACAGGGTTATGGATTCCCCAGCAGAGAAGATTCAGGGGCGATGTGACTGCCTGTAAAAGCTTGTTGCCAAAAGGAGTCAGGCAGCCTCTTCACTGTGTCCATTGCAGACACAGGGGATGGGCTGTCACTTCAGCGGTGATGACTTAAGAAAAGCATTTTACTGGGAAGGGTAGTGAGTCTTGCAGTGAATTGCTCAAGATTTTTTTTTTCAGCCATCAGCATCAAGGGATTTAGAGAAACATTAGATGAACCATGAAAACATTAGGCATAGGTGACTCTGCCTGGGATGAGGAGAGGGTCTCTAGATGCCAGAAGACTTGCGGTTCTATGTATGTAATACCAGTGCATCTGGGCCTACCACCCTTGCACAGGAGCAGAAAGGTCCTTCTGCCACCTGAACACATAGATATGCGTATACATTCACCGAATATTTAGCATATGTTTCAAAGTTTGGTTTCAAGACAGTCTTCTAACCTAAAGCTCCCAAACAGTTCATGAAGGAAACGTCTTAAAATATGAAGTGAAAAGAAATCTCACTTGCGCATGCCATGGGTTGGCTGCCATAGCACTGATTTTTCAGGTTTTAAGTTATAAGGTTTATTATGCTTATGTCACACCATGACTTTGTTTAATAGGAAAAAAAATGATGTGAGGAACAAAATGGGAGGAAAATAAAGCAAGCCAGCCGAAAGGATCATTTCAAGTGAAGGCTTTGGAAAACATTGTCATTTTATGAATTATTCCAGTGCTGTGCTCATAGCCGAATCTTAGCTGACAGAAAGAAACCTGATCTACTCTTTATACAAACACTGGAGGAAGCTGGAATCTGACCTTGTCTCAGCCCTGTTTCACCATTGGCCTCCTCGGGGAATTTGAGATCAACCCAGTGTTATCTGTCGAACAATGCTCCTGTGTCAGCTCCTCAGCCCAGGCATCTGAGTGGCACTCCATTGGATAAGAGAGAACGGGGAGCTTATTTTGAGGAGAAACGAGCTGTTCTAAGGACAAACATCCACCCAAATTAAATTAACCATTAGCATAGAAATAGGACTGCATAGTCTTCAGTCAAAATGCAGCACTGGAGCCCTTCATTCCCCACAGAGCTTTCCTAATGCTGCAGGGAATCTTCTTGGGATGAATCCGGGGCCCCACTGATTCAGCAGCAGAACAGGGAAGAAGAGCTTTGAGGAGGAAAGCTGAACTCGTGGAGGTCCTGGGGAGAACATGAGGATGAAGTGGTGAAGGGATGATATATCAGGATGAAGCTCAAGGTGGATTTGAGGTTCATCCACTTGGAGGGCCGTCAGGGAGCCATGACAGAGCTGCACGGTTCTTCTAATTAACCACAATATGAAACAGAACCCTGCTTACCATGTATGAAGCCTTCTGGGTCCTGCTTACCCCAGGATCCTTGTGCAAGGCCCAAATGCATCTTTGCCAGACTCTCAGAGCCCTTCTATGACCAGAGTCCCATTTCCACTTGTAATGACTATATTATACAGCTCTTCAGGAGAAATATTATAATCTGTCAGTCTCAGTTAAGTGATGCTCTAAATTTGTATTACTGACAACAACAACTGTATTTATGCATATTGAAAACCAAAATGATAAGCATCTGAGGTTCACCAAGCCACGAGAAGGCAAATGCTCAGCTACATTGTTTGACTATACAATGTTTCGCACAACGCATTTTCAACAAAATACTTAAAAGTCAAAACACATGGCTTCTGGCTTTTGGGATAATAGATGGGGTGAAATGTTCCACTAGCCTACCTTTGTAGGTCTCTCTTCAGGTAATCTCTGTAGATGGTCACATGAGGATGGCTTTTTCTTTAGTTGAAACTACAAGAGGAAAAAACACAATTACCTGCATCAGTATCTTAAAAATTAATTAGTAACAAACCCAGCCCATTTTTTGGTAAGAATACATGATATGAGACATGCTGCCGTTTCATCTGAATGTTGTCAGTCTCTTAGGTCTGACCTGTCTGTCACAGAGGTGAAAGGCTCCCAGGGCAGAAAGGTGACTCCAGCAGCCAAAGCTCCCTGTGTTTTCCAGCAATCAAGGATGAGCCTGACTTCACGAGAAATGGTCCTTTGGAAAAGCAGATGACAGGCAGACCCAAAACTCATGGCACTTTGCTTGTCCTATGTAGCCTGTGGAAATGGAAAGTTTCCATGTGCTCAGCAGTTCAGCTCTGGTCCCCAGCAGATGTTTGCAGCCCTCAGAGGATACGCAATAGGAAATCATGGCAAACGCTGCTGAAAATGGTGTTTTTCCCCGATATCCTTCACCTCTGCCTCTCCCACAGGGAAGAAGCCTGCAAGGGAAAGACACTTATGAAAACTGCTTGGGCAAGGTCCAGTAAGTCCTATTCTCAGTGATATCAATGAAGCTGTCAGTGGTCCCTCTGCATCACAACCTCCTTCAGCCAGCTGGGTTTTCACTGTGTCCTGAGGAAAGCGCACAGTAAACAGTCAGGCTTATAGTGCCCCTCCAGAACAGCTCACCCGGGGCCGTGGGGGACTTGTTTGTTGGTCATGCAACGTGACACCCATCCCTTTGATCCAGTAATAAGTACTTGTTTGTCACAGAGCAGCCACGTCTGGTCAGATGTTTTACATGCAAGAAGCACTGGATCCACCAAACAGTAGCTAAAGGCAACACTCTAATAGCTGCCATAGCCACCTTTAACAGGGCTCAAGTCACCAGGGAACATGAATTGTTTTGCTGCAATTCATTTAATATGTTTAGTCTGAGCAACATCATTTCAGCCCAATAGACATCTGAGAAATCCCTCCTCAGTGTTAATTGGGAGAGGGTTACATCAGCACCTGAGGTGCCCCTAGCCAAGAGGTGCAGGGCTTTGCTGGCTTCCCCCAGGCAGGGCACAGCTCTCTTTTGGAGCAGTCTCAGGGTACCCTGGCAGTGTTGGGCAGCTGCCCCCCACATACTGCTATCTTCACTACCTGACCTTTTTTTTTCTGTTTCTTTTTCTGAACAGAATCATAAAAAAAAATCCAACATCAGTCACCACTTCTAAGCAAATAGGCCAAATCACTCGAGGTATTGAAAACCCTACCCAGGGTCCAGCCGAGTCACTGCATGACCCTCACACACCACTGCATGAGCCACACACCATTCTGCACAGAGTACTTGCCACTTGTTATCTCCCTCTGAATGCAGATGATAGCGGCTTCAAATATTGCTGTCACTGCTTCTGGGGAACCAGGAAGACCTGGACCCCAGGAGTGGGCAATTTTCTTCTGCAGAGACAGATGAGTTAAGACAGATACAAGATACCACATCCCCCTCTAATTTATTTTGAAGTATGTACATTCCTGAACAATGATATTAGATGGCAAAAGCAATGAGAGCTTAATAGCTCACAGATGATGTGCACACACACTTTGCAAGCTCCAGCAGACAGCTGTAGCCCAGTCCCCAGCTTATGACCCTCACTCTTTGCTCTGCTCAAACATTGCTCCAAGTGTGTAAAGACGCTAAGTCCTACAGCCATTCCCTTCTCTTCCTGGCCTTGGCAACTTTGCAATGTGAAATTAAACCCATATCAAGAGTCAGTCAAGGATTTAAATTTTTTTTTAATTCTAAGGCTCTGATGTCTGTTGACAGCAGATACTCAAGTTAAAAGGCAGCAATTGTCTTTATCAGTTAAATGAACTTACCGCTGGGTGGGATCAAAGATTATCCATTATTATTTTATTGTTCAAAAAAGCTACTTGAAACTTGACCTTATTTGTATTTAGATTGGTTTGGCATGGGGTTACCTACACTGAATTTAGTGATGCCCTCCCATTAATTCTAGAGTTGCTGGGAGAGATTAACTCAACTGGTTAGATCTCCAGGCACATAGGTAAATCTGACGGGCAGCATATAAGCCTAACACAGAACCTTTTCTTTTTCCCCTTCCTATCCACAGTAGCAATCAGAAAGTCTACAAGCAATTGTTATCTCCTTCAACCATAAAGATGTGATGGCTAACTTGTTTACAGACACATAGATACATCAGAGCACTACAGCTGCCTCATCAAGAGCAGGTTACAGCACACCACTGCAGTCCTTTCTTGGAAATCCACCCAGAAGACAGATACCCAACCTTTCTGTCCTCCAGCAGTCCCAACCATCCCCAACAACTCCCAGCTTGTCAAGAAGGAGCACACACAAACCCCAGCCCAACTCTGCCTTTGCTGGGTGAACAGTGTTGCTAACAGAGAAAAAACCAACCAACCATCCTTCCTACCCAACACGCTGGCTCTAAAAATCACCTTAATTACAACTTTTTTTTAGTATACATCTCTTATTCTAGGTCCACAAAGGTAATAATATCACAAAACCCTAGCTAAAACCCTAAACCCAAGTCCTACTGACACCGGTCAAGCTGACAGAGAAGGGCATTAAAACAACAGCACTGAAAACTGTGGTGTCATAGAGGGAAAACTGTAGTATACTGTCTCCAGAACAACAGTGCTTAAATTTTTACAAAGATGGTTGTGTCACATCAGAGCAGGTTTCTCTGCCTTTGCAAAGAGGGAAGATCCAGCTCCTCTCCAGACCTGACCCTGAGCAGCAAATGGCATTAAGCACGATGCCTTCTATGTGAGTGGAAATTTTGCTTCAGCAAGGACTGCAAGACTTGGGGCAAAGCTTCTCTGGCCTGTTTGCAAATTGCTGTGAAATACTGTGTTGTAGGCACATAGGAAATTAAAATGCATTTGTGGGCTCTTACACACTGATGAACACAGAACACACCATGCAAACCACATTAAACCCTTCAACAATGCCTACAAAAGGACCAGCACCCAAGAGCCTTCAGCACCCCTTTAAATCTTTGGCTTTGAATCTTAAAAACTAACTCCAGTCCTGGCATCCCTTGCTGCCAACACAGTTCCCAGGGTAGAGCTTCAGGGGGAATTCAAAAGTCAGTCAAAGGTATGGATCCTTTTTTTTCCTCTCTTTTTTTTCCTCGTGTTCTGTCAGAGAGTACCTTGTGAAAAGACACCTGCAGCATTTTCAGAGCAGACATTCCAAGACTTGCAAATATTGGACTTTGTGCTTAGTATTCAATATTTAGAGATGGAAAGGGTCTGTGCAGTAACATTTTGTAGGAGCCATTTTTAAATTGCATCTGGATATAATTATTATTATGGGAAGAATATACATGGTTCACATGCTTTCAGCATCTTTGTAAGCTTTGTTTGGAGTCTGTAAACAAATACAAATCTCACAAGCAGGCTCTTTACACTTTTCTGGCAAAAATCAGAGATCAATAGTCCCAGTTCCTTCTTCACTTCAAATGACTTTTTGAAAGGGTGAGATTTCACCACCCTTAGCGAGCATAAAATTAAGCTATTAAAACAACAACTGCTGCTCTTTATATATATATAAAAAAAGAGTAGACAACGCATGAAATATTTCCCTGTTCTATTTGTTTTGATTCAATGTTCGCTCTGGATACAAGCTGTATTTGTCAAATAATACAGAGGCTACAGGCTGAAATTCACAGATCCTGATGCACAAGTCTAGGGAGGATGCTCCAGCAGGCACGGGAGTGAGCAAACACAGGCTTGCAGGCAGAGGTCTTCTGGGTGAAAACTTAAAGCAGCTGTGGCTAGAAATTTGACCAAGAAAAAGGGGTATCATCACCAATCTGGAAATCTAATAGTAAGAATTTGACATTGTTGTGCAGTTCATTTTTCATAAAATTCTTCATTTTGTGAATATCTGGCAGGCTGAAGAGAAATATGGGGATTCTAACTGTGGTTTCCACTCATTTATTAAGTGCCTTTGCTCAGGTGATGTCTAGAGTGGGATCATTTCTTATGTCCTCAAGAATGGATGGAACTTACTTGCTGTCAGCAATAATAAATGGATGGGTTTGCTAGCTCATAAAAATAAAGTCAAGCCTGGAGAGGAATGGTGAGGCGACCTGACAAATCTTCTGAACAGCAGAATGAACGTCAGGTCAAGTACTAGGGAGGTGGCTGTTCCGGATGCTAAAAATGCTGACGTTCTCTTTCGTTTGACAGTGACACATGACCAAAAGGTTTTCCTGAGACAGCATAACAATAAAGGAAATTTTAGGCTGAATATTAGGAAAAATGTCCTAATGGTGAAGTCTATTACTCTGAGGCATAGCCACCCCAGGGAGATGACAGAGAGAAGCATAATTGCTTGAATCATTTAGAACTGGATTGGAGAAAACACTGGAAAATACACTATGAATGAGGAGCTACCTTCCTTTGGCAGATCTCTGATTTCTGCCGTTCTTCAAAAAGCCACCTGCAATCATTTTGGGAGTGATGGATTGCTGTGGTTCAAGTGCCAATGCTTCAAATTGCCAGATCAGTTGCATCTGAAAGTGACTGGGAAGGCATGCAGGCCGTGTTTGGCACATGTGGACTCGTCCTGCTGCGATTGTGGGAGTTACTCTGGAGCTGAGACGAGACCTGGCTCCTGGGAACTTCGCTACCGGGCAGCGTGCAGCATTCATCAGCCTCAGCATGTGCTGGTTGCCTCCACCATGTACAGGCAGGTACCATGTATGTGGCACAACAGCACCAAGTTCAGAGCCCTGTGGTCAGAAATGGCCTTTGCTTCTTTTGAATTCCAGGATTTTTGGCTGAGCTTTGATTTGGTTTTGGGGTTTCCCAGATTGGTAATTAGAACCTAATGCTATATGGAGCATCCAGGCTGGAGAATCTTCCATTAAAAACACCCTGCTACTGCTGTCTGCAGCCCTGGGGGTCATGTGCTGTAACAGGGCAGCAGATTCCCCACCCAGTGAAGAGATGAGCAACCTGGGATCACTAGGAAAGGGCAAAGACTGCAAAGGTGATGTGCTTCCTGATGGAAAATTTGGTGTTGGGTGGAAAAACAGGCTGGTCAAAGCATGGGTATGACCACGGGTATCCTGCACCAGCCTGACAGCACTCACAATGGTGTTGCTGGGGAAAGCAATAGAGGAAAGGGGAAAAGAAATGGAACGAGCCCAGAAACCCTACTGTTCATTTAAAAGAAAGTATGTTAAAAACTATGACACCCAATCACATTATTGCTTTTACAGACACCCGCTACAGCACATGCAAACCTGGTCCTGTCTGTTCCCCCATGGAATTGAAATGGGGAATGAGAAAGACAGGCACATTTTATTCTGAAGGTTTCAAGACTGACAATCGGTTTGGGGACTCTGCTAGCTTCCAGCCCTCTAGTTAGTTCTCTGCACCATCTCTGTGACCCATCACTGTCACCCCGAATAACGGCGCCTTCAGCCTGCAGAAAGTGCCTTGGGGTTTTCGCTGGCGAAAATGAAGGAAGCACAAAAATATTTTCAATCAGTACTGGAACAAACTTCACATTGCACAGCTGCAGTGTAAGTGCCGTCCCCCAGAGACCCTCGAGAATTTGATTAAGGTATATGGAAACTTGACTCATATTTTATGAACGTTCATTTTTTGTGATACATTTTTAAAGGGACAGCATATATTTCCATCATGTGGAAGAAACCAAGGCTGTTATTTTGACAGGAGTAATATGTTTCTAACATGCAGC
The DNA here is from genome assembly GCA_022605575.1 of Laterallus jamaicensis coturniculus. Lineage (NCBI taxonomy): Eukaryota > Metazoa > Chordata > Aves > Gruiformes > Rallidae > Laterallus > Laterallus jamaicensis. The sequence goes on from JAKCOX010000005.1 coordinate 32,427,821, forward strand.
AGTTTTGACGGCGGCTGAAGCAGCAGCATGGGAGTTGCTGCAGGGGATTGTTTGGTGGGAGAAGCACCACGAACCATGGTGGAAATATCAGTGATTTCATTTTTTTATTTTTAAAAAGAAGAATAATTGGGAAGAGAACTTTAGGGAGGGAGGAAGATGGTTTCCAAAGCCACCATGGGATGTAAACCTCAGGGTGGTAGGAGCAGAGCTGAGAGCTCAGCAATAGCAGCAAGGAGGGAGGGAGGGAGGCAGAGACATGCCCTGTCCACTAGCCAAGGCCCAGCTGAAGAGCTGTGATGCACTCCAGGACAGAAAATACCATCCAAGAAGGATGTGGTCCCACCTGTCTGCCCACAAAAGCCTTTGGGCTAACATTGGCATGGAGCGAAATAGTAAATGGGCAAACAGGAAACCACACTGACTTAATTAATAGCAAAGCCAGGTAATGCTCAGAACATGTGCTCCTTTGGGCTGCACCACCCCAGGCCATGACAACAGCCAGCATTTGCTGCACCAGCACCAGAAACTGGGAGCGCACACAAATTACCTTATAGAATCACAGAATCTTTAAGGTTGGAAAAGACCTCCAAGATCATCAGCTTCAACCACCATGTTAACTATTCCATGTCCTGGAGTGCCACATCTACACGTTTTTTGAACACCACTCTTGTGACTCCACCACCTCTCTGAGCAGCCTGTTCCAATGCCTGACCACTCTTTCAGTGAAGAAATTTTTTTCTAATATCCACTTTATACCTCCCCTGGCACAACTTGGGACCATTACTATAGATCCTAATGTTTCCACAGGCTGTAACTGCAAAACTTGCAGGATGCTCCAGCAAGAAGAGGCTCTGCCCTGCCTTGTACCTGAGACCTCAGGGAAGTCAGAGGAACAATCAAAGATTTACACCCCTGATGACAGCAGAATAAACCCCGTTGTTTGCAGAAAGGCAGTTATTCTGCAGAGGACATACTTTGCTAAAACATCACTATCGCAGTGGGAACTCTCCCCATCTGTTTTTATGTAAATAATTTCAAAGTGTATGATTTATGTAACGGATTTTGTTTGAATTAGTTTTCACCATTGAGATGAGGATAAAGATTTTCTTTTATATTCACAGCTGGTTTTACTTCTTCTTAGTATCCGATACTTTTATTATTTCTATACAAATTCCTTTACTGCAGGAGATTTATTGCTTATAGTAATCTTGCATGGTGTGAATTCCTTCTAGCTCATTCATTCGGTCTTTCATGTGACTACTCTGACTGAAGATAGAATGAAAATGAGGAGATCCAAATTGGGTAAATATTACGGGGTGGTTCATCAGAAGCAATGCCTGCCACCTCTGTCACAGCATCCGACATTTTATACACATCATTCATTCAAAGAACTAACTAGTTAATTCAAACAGAGCAGCAGAACTGAATTATTTTGTGCATCAAAATCCCTCTGAGGTTTCAGAAGCAAAGGCTGTTTCTATTGCATAGCCAGACAAGGATATCTAAACCCACAGGTGCTAACGCAAAGAATAAATAACAATAAAAACTGCAGGAGCAGTTTTGGAAAATACGTTGATGCTGAACACAGAGCTGCATGGGTCCAGACAAGAAATTGCTTGAGTGCAGCAAAATTTCACTAGATAGAACCAGTAGTAAATTTGGCTCAGATTTCCTGAGTCATTTGGGTACAAAGACAAGAAGAGACGAGGAAGAGAATGATGTGCGTTCAGATCATTTTCTTTTGGCAGTTTCAGAATGAAACTTTCTGATGCTTTTGTTTCGAAACAACTTTACTGTTAGAAATGTTATTTGACTTAAAGAATGAAAGGATCAGAAGAGCAAATAAAACATCTTTGCCAGAGTTCATGATGTTTCCTGCAGCTGAAAACACACATACAGACTGCAGTGTCTGATCACTTCCTCGGCTGAGCAGCACTTCACACATCCCTACGCGGAGGATCAAAGCTCACTGGCAGAAGTCGTACAGGTTCAAGTTGCATGTGCTGATGCTTCTTTGCATTACACTGAAGTACTGCCCCTCCATCTAGAGGGGTTTTATTACCTGCCTTCAGACTCTATTTGGTATGTATCAAAATAATAACATTTGTAAATGAAGTGTGTGAGAGGCAAGGGGGGAAATGTTAAGTAAGCATTGTAGAGCTGCTGCAGCAGGGCAGCACCATTTAAAACACACTTTAGAGATTAAGGAGAGTAGGCAATTTCTAGGTATCGCCCGCATTGATCTCTCTACAAATAATCAAGAGCAGTGAGGCAGACAGCTAGAGAGAGGAAGGCATGACATAGGAATCTTTTTGTTTCGTTCCCAGCCCTGGCTGTGCAGGGGATGGATTAAATAGGAGCAAAGAGGGAGGCTGAGAATGATAAACTAATGCTCTCTTTCTGAAAGGCAGAGCCCACGGGGCCCCTCTGCTGCCCACAGCACCCATTTAATATGCAATGGCAAGGGAGGAAACCTCAACTTGTTTCTCTTGTGGAAACCTCTGGACCTATTGCTGTGTATAACCTTATTGCAGGCTAAGGAAAAACCCACCTCTGAAAGCCCTGACACTACAGTGGTCAGGGGAACAAGGTCTTTCAGCTTGATCCAATCTCACCCCTATGCATGGGACAGAGGGTCAGCGAGCATCGTAAGGTGTGTGGCTCCATTTCCACTTTGGGCCACAGCGGGACCAATATCAGAGCTTACTTAAATCCTCTGTGTATGTGGTATTGGGGGGTGGGTGGGTGGGATGCAAAAGAGGGAGTGTTTTTCTCTCATTTCACACTTATTGTTTAATCTGTTCACTTAAAAAGTATTAACCTGATCCAGACAGAGTACAAGGCATAGAGCAGAGTAAAGTACAAGCAACAGCAGAGAAAGAAGAGATGTAGAAATTGTTTCTGGGCAGTGTCTGTTACCTTTGCCTGCTAAAACAACCACATCAACTGTACTGGATCACCATATAGATATATTGGATGTACCTTCAATTTTCAATGCTTTCTCAAAAAAATGAGCAGGCAATTACTAATGTATAATTCCTGATTAAAACCAAAACAAGTCAGGATTGCTCATTTCTTTTAGTGAGAAATGGAGTTAAGCTTGGAGTTTCTTTTTGTTCCCTGTACTTACAGCCTCTAAAAATGGAACACTTTGAAGCATTCACTGAAACCAGTGGGTGAATGTATGGTTGGATTTGCCTAAGGAGTTACTGCACTCTTGCCACAAGGCTAGCATCAAGTTATGTTGGACATAAAACAAGGGAAGTAAGATTACTTTTTTAACTTAAGGTTTACATTTCATTACTGTACAGCTTCCCTATTTGTGGGGAACATTTTTAATCTCGACTTCTATCTGCTGTTATAAAGAAGGAAGAATGCACAAAACTTCCTGAGGTCTCCTTTGAGTTAGAAAAATAAATCAGAGTATGTCTATTTTCTAAGAATTAATTTCATTCATTTCATTCTTTGTCCTCAGTCTTGTCACAAGCACATTATGTTTTTCTGAAGCAGTTGTTTTATCCGTGATATTTGTCACAGTCCTTGTAAGCCTGCTGCTGTTCTACAGACTGGCTGTTAACCATTGACAACACATGCTGATAGCTGTCCCAAATTCAGCCTGTGCTCCCCAGTTGACTCCATCCTCTAAGTCATGTGTGCTCCACTCTCCAAACGGGAAGGCAGAGGCAGCAAGGTGCTCCTCAAAACAATATGACAACTTTCAATACTAACCTTTGCAAACCCAAGAGTGAGGCAGCGTGGGCTGGAGCACCATCTGCTGGCATCATCCTCTCTGCTGACTGCTTGCGCAGGGGTGCTGCGCGTTTTGGTGGCTCCCAGGCACCACAGCTTATTGCTCCCAGAGGGACATGATGGCCGGGGATCGTTACCCCCAGTCCCCTGCAGGGCGCGGGACATGATAGCATCCCCTGTTGGAGGGATGCAGGAAGGGGAGGAAATGTGGGCTTCCTCCTCCACCAAAGAGGGGCAGGAACTCAGGGGCTGCAAGAATGGGGTCCAGCCTTGCTGGCCACGCTCCCCAGCCATGCGCCTGCTGGGGCTGCACAATGGGATGCAGACACACAGACACACAGACAGCAGGATACAGACATGCAGGCAGCGGGGCACCTCTCAGCCAGCAGCCCCTCGGGGCTGCACATCCCCTGTGCTCCCACTTCCCCATGACCTGAGCAGGGGCGAAAACTCGCTGCTGCTGCTGGAGCTTTCCTCTGCTAGAGACAAGAGCATTGCCGCAAAACCAGCTGCTTGTTACAGCACCCTCATTTCCCAAACCCAACATTTTTTGCTTTCTGGGTACCACTGACCTTGCCTGAGGCCTTCCCTGAGCAGAGTGGAATACATTTTTGCAAGGTTGATTGGCTGCCAGGAGAATTAACCATGTTTATTTTTTCTCAGCACGTTACAGTAAGTGTTCTCCCTGTAAAGCATCCTTTCACTGTCTGTCTTGTTTAACTGTCAGAGGACATTCACATATGTTCCCTTTCCCCACATTAGCTGCTGCAAGCACAATTTGTGTATGAATTTCTTGCCACAGGCATTCCACAGAGGATGGAAGGGCCCAGGCAGCTGTGGAGAAATCCTGGCTCGCGTGGAGGTCTCCGCAACTTGAGGCATCCGCAGGCGCCAAGAGCAACTTTTTGCATGGCCACATTTTATATTTAATAGTCACTGGATAAAGTACACAAACAGTGGAGAGAGTGCAGAGGAGAGACCAGAAAGAAAGATCTCAAAAATGTGACCCCTGAGGAAAGGCCAAACAAACCGAGGCTGCTCAGGATGCCCTTAAGATGCAAAAACCAAGAAGGGGAAAATAACCATCCCGTCATACTGCAGGGAGAAGCAATAAGTGATTCTCTGTGTCCCTGGGAATATAACAAGGTGTAGGTGGCTCTGCTTACCATGAAAAAGGTTCAGACTGAACATTCTGGAGGCCTTCCAAGAGTGCAGCACTGTGTCAAATATAGTGTGGGGTCTCTATGGCCAGGACCAAGTAAGGCTTATTCCAGCGTGCAGTGGTGGATCTTCAAATTCTTTTAACAGCTGTGTAAGCCTTAATCTCCTGGGAGTAAAGTCATACATCCCTGGTGCAGCATTCCCAGAAGGAAACACATCTGACCTCTCAGAGGCACACCTTGGGTATCTGGAGAAGAGAAGAGATGCTATGGATGAAGTTGGGAACAAGAGAAAGTGGATATCCAGCATTACAGGTTTGGATTTAGGTAGAAATTACATTGAAATTCTACTGTAGCCTCTTAAAGATTTTTTTTTCCTCTCACTTTGGAGATTAAGTTTAGTCCTCCCTACCACAGTCTCATCAATACTGTTAACAAAGATCAGGCCAATATCTGAGCATGCTCCATATCTCCTAACATTTTAGGGCCCAGTTGTATTATTACATGTTATTCTTATACACATTCTCAGCCTTATAAGTGAAATCTGGTTAGAAAAACTAAGGAGTTGTTTTAGACCCCAACAGGCAGACAGAAAATTTGCTGTGTTAGAGTATATAATAAGGACTCTTTGTCTGGATAAAATTGAGAATTCCCATGGTCAGTGACTAGATGTGGGAGGAAGGTGAGAGCAAGGAAATTTTTAAGGAAAGATAGCAGACTGAATGCAAAACTAAGTTTCAAATGTTTCCAAATCTCTGTCACTAGCGTCAGTGCACTTAATAGAAATCATGCTAATATGCAAATGTTTTCAATTCAGCTGTTATCTTTTCATATTTTATTTGTTTATTTAGTCATGGTGTTAACAGTAAAAATATCTCTTCAGCACAGTGCCTTTGGGGATATTAAAGAAAGTTCGATCATTGTTTCATGCAGCTCCTGAGAATAGCATACATGTTTTATATAGATGTGGCTGATCAGGAAAAGCATTCCTTCCCAAGATGTACAAATCCAGCATTTTGCCTTTTGTGCTTGTGTAAAAGGGATAATAGAAAAAAAAATTAAATATGATGAAAGACACAGACCAGAAAGCCAGGAAAAATCCTAGCAACATAAAAAACCTCATACTCAAACCTCTTTTAAAACAAATCTTCCTGACTCATCTTCTACATCCTAATAAGTAACTCACACCAATTTACACTCTCACCTGTTTGGGTGTAAGTCTGGAAGAAAAATTTGTGCTTCAGCTCTGGATTTCACTCTGCACTCAGGACTCCACGGGTGCCTCCAACGTGTCTCTGGTCAAGGGTTTGATCTTAATCTGCATTTTAAAGTACACATGGTGGCAAGTGAAAAAATTTGGGGAGAAAAGGAACATCGCTTCAACATTTAAAAAAAAGTATTGTATTTGAAACTACTGCAAATGCTTTAGAGGTAGATTAACCCTGTTGGTGTGGTAGATGAGTGTGTGGCAAGTGGCTGACCTGCTCAACCACTTCACATAATTAATTATACAATGTTTACACATACAGTTGGTATGTGTAGGAAATAGAAATGGCAAGAAGTTTCTCCAAAGCTTATTACTTACATCTATGTATAGGTGTATACCACTGAAATGTGGATGAACTCAGTGATTATCAAGATGGCAGCATGAGAAAACTTCTTTGTTATGACTGAGTGGGATGTAGGGCCTTTTTTTTCTAAGGAAAGTCTCTGATAATGGATAATTTCTTGAAAGCATACCAGGCTGCCTGTTAACCATTTCAGTACTATGACAGAAGACCAAGTTTGAGGGAGGGTGGAGGGGTAAAAAAAACCCCAAATCAACCACTCTGTACCTTACTGTTATCCTACCAATATATAGGGTATACAGGTGACCCCTGAGTGGAGACTGATAGAAGCTTATGCCTTGAGATAGTGTTAGTCTGGACTGCATTAACATTGCAATGAAAACAACCCAAAGTCTTAAAAGGCCACAAATGCCACATTCTCTCTGCTGTGTTGATGAAACTTTTAATTGCAAAATGAGCAAAGCTAGTTAAAACTCCATAAAACTGTTGATTGTGTTGGCCTAGTGCAATGACAATCATTGCAGAAACATACCTTTCTGCTAGCTCTTTCTCCTTTCTCTTAGGAATATTGCTCCAACAGTATGGAAGAAGAAAATTTTGAAACTCCACAAAATGCAATCTGCATCACTGGTTTTGTGACGCCTTTGTTAACGGCCAAGATCAATAAACTGTTAAGTGTGTTGGTATGCTTTGCTGGCTGCACATAGGTATGAAATGAACCCATTTTTTGGTGTAGCCTTGTGAACTGGAGAAACTGAATATATTGGAGGAACTCCATATCCACGCACTGGAAAAGTGGGGAATTTATCTCGGAAAGAGCACTTACAAACGTGCTAGCTGTTGAATGAGATCAGTACATAAAATGGATCTCATTCATTTTTGGTGCGATTAGGTCATCCCCAAAATTGTTTTGAGCTCCACGTGTCCTAAATTCCAGATCTTACACTTAGTCCTGAGATTTTTCTGGATGGTTTTTGTAACAGCAGTGTCCATCGGTGAATTCAGCTTCAAGTAGGCTAAAACTGCGAGTCTTAAATTCATAATCCATGAAATTAAAACATTGCAGGAATGTGAAATAAATGTATGTTAACAGGAACTGCATGGATTTTAAGGGAGTTATATCAAGAAAACTTCTGCCAATTATTTGACAGCAATAGCCTCTAGATGCTAAGGAAAATAACTTCTGAAATACTTCTACAGGAATTCTCATAGAAATGTCTGCTATGTTGTATTTCTATGCAGCACAATTGAGCAGAGGGATGCCACGTAGTCTACTGCATTACTATTATCAAGGCAAGATACTGGCTTTACTGGGCATGGGGAAGGCAAAACCTCTTATTTTTGAGTTAGCTAAGTTCTTGCTGATGTTTCTGAAATAAGACAGCAGGACAAATCCTGAGAGAGTGAGCAACCAGATAAAAAGTGATGCTGGGATCTAATCAAACAATAACGATGGTCACATTTCTATAGGAATAACAGACAAGTATCACACAGGCTACACTGATGGTAGTAAATTAGGCAGTGCCAGGAAACATGCAATGTTCTACCTAATAGCTCCCAGGCATGGCGGACAAGATTGCTATCTCTACATTGCCCTTAGCAGGCCCATATTTAGCAGCATGTATCTTCAGACAGACATGTGCCTCTTGCTTTAAGTGCTCTCATAATTACTCGATGTCATTGCAGCAAATAGCTTGATGAAGAACAGCCTGAGATCTGGAGAAGGACAGTTTCTTAGGCCCTCATCCCATGTTTGCTGAGGTCTTGTCTCACAGACAGTTGCAGGACTGGCACTGTGCTTGGAAACATGAAATTCTCTGAAAGAGAAGGCAAAGGACTGGCATTCATCAGTGCAGCCAGCTCTCCTTCTCACTCATCCCATCACTCTCAGCAGCTCCTTCATCAGGTTTTGGAGGTGCTGAGGCATGAGAGATGTACGGTTTGATATGAAAGGCGTGCTGACCACTGAGGCTGTGTCCACTGCCCCAGAAACACCCAGCAGCCCTGCCCGAGGGGCAACGAGCAGACAGAAACACTTCAGCCACTCCTGCGTGGAGTGGACGGCACCTATTGCCATTGCCTCATGTTTCTGGGATGAGCAGACAAGCTGCACAAGGCCCTGGGGGGGTTGCATTCTCCTCAGAACTCCCAGGCAGGAGTGCCATGATGCCAGGGAGAGGGAGGCACAGTCACTCAGCCACCATCAGTGCAAGGCTAAGGACCACAGTGCCAGGATAAAACTCTCTCTGACTGCTACAGCTGATTCCCCATCTGCCTGTACACACTGAATCAAGAACCACTCCAAGAAGGCACAAGGCAACACAATAAACACAGCCAAGAATCAGACTGAATAGACTGTTAGAGATCTCAATCCTTAGACATATTAGGAACTCAAAAAAGAGTTTCCTTCAACACCAGCCTTGTACTATCAGTGTTTGCTTGTCAAAATCAGCATCTTTTGTTGTGCTGAAGATGTTGGCTGTGAGAGGCTTTTTTTTGCCCTTAAAAACAGTCAGCAAAAACTGAAGGTATCTCAAGTGCTTGCTGAAGTCCATGTACTTGGTGAGGTCTTAGCTACCTCCATACCCTCAACTGAGTTGTGCTGTTCCATTTTGGCACCTTTCCGAGCACAGAAACACCAAACACAGCTGAAAGGCCCCACCAAGCTAAAAACCAACCAAAACCACCATCCAATTGCTGTCCATGCAGGTTTTTCTTGTCCACCTCCATTGGTTTCTTCTCAGGTTTAATCACAACTGTAAAGGCTGTTTATCCAGCTAAGAAGTTAACTAATGGGTGGGATGTGATTAATGTGTGTGGGTCATTTGCTCCAGAAAGCCCCTTTGGTTTCTGGTTTTCTAACAGCCCCAGGGTCAAGTCAGTGTACTAAGCAAAATGCTAAAACCCCAGGGCCCAGCTAAATACACAGTTATTGACACACAGTGAAGGAAGCCAAGCTCAGCTCTTCAACAACTGCCTGCCGGAGTGGCCTGTAGGCAGCACTGGAGGGACCTGTGGTGGGTCCTAGGTGGGGGCCATCAGAAGCCACCTGGACCTGTTCTTGGGGCATGCTCAGCCCAGGCACCACAGTTGCGCAGTCACCTTCCACCAAACCGCACGTGCTGTCCCTGGCATGATACTGCAAGTGAAAGACAGCCAGTCACATCACGCAAAGTCCAGTAAAATCACATGACAGCCAAATGCTAGTGTTTCATTCACCTGTAAGAGTAATTCAAGGTTAGGCCTCCTCAGTGTCCTTTTTTCAGTCAGACCTAATAAGTCCTTTCCTCAAACCAGACTGATTTTTTTTCCCCCATGTTAGAAATGACAAAAGGTCCTAAACCAAGGACTCCAGGTAGAAACGTTAGTGAAGCAGTAATTTATTATACGGTCTTGCAAGATCGGGTGACCCAAAAAGTAGGCACACCTTTGGTCAGAGCCTGCAACCTTTTTATACCATGTTCTTGTACATTATTCATTACTTGTCCCGCTTCGTATTAAGATGAGTTCTAGGAAATGATTTCCATAAACTCCTCCTAATTGCATCTGCATCCCATGGTGGTCGTCAGGGGTCTGGTGATTCCCGTTTCCCATAGGTGATAGGTGAAGAGAATTAAAATGCATGAGTCTCTTTGTCTGGGACAACTGCTTACTGGCAAACATTTGTTCTTATCTTAACTCTTCCCGGCAACTGACATGGCCTAGGGCTGAGGGAAGTCAAAGCTCGATACAGGTTTTAGATAAACCTGTTGGTTGAGCTTTGTCTCCCCCAGCTACCTTTTATGGGGGAGAATGGTTTTTGTCCATAACAGCAAAACTTAATACTCCCTTTTAGTTCTCCATTTTACAAGTCAGTACAAAAATTACAACAACCCATTTTGGTTTGCAAAAGCAACATTTCCAGTATTTCCCACACCCCAGGACTTATGTATTCCGATATATTTATTCATCCACATGTATATACACACATACATCATATTTGATTGATAGCTCATTGGCTACAAATAGTTGCGTTTAGTAAGGCAGTACTCCCGATCTCCTGGCTCTTCACATCTGCACCTGCTTCACACTGGTTACGTTCTGGGTCTATCCACAAACTTCCGTCAGGATTCTGTGCATCACAGGGCTCACTGTCACTATCCACGGTCTCACAGGCAGTGTGTATGCACTGAGCTTCACAAGACCTTCCACCTTAGGAGCACAGGTAAATCCTGATAGGCTTTTTTTCCCCTCCCAAGGTCCATGTTCCCGTGTCATCTGAAATTCATAACTTATCTAAAATATCACTAGAATGGGCAGTTTATTTCTACCGAACTCCAGTTTGCCACAGCCAAAGGCCCTCAACACCCCCACTAAATCAGGGCTTACCTGCGGTTCCGTTTCTCTAACGGTCCTGCACAGAAAAGAAGGACCTATGGCAAAGCACCCACTGCAGCAGGCAGCTACAGGAGGCCCGATGTCATATTTCAGCGGTGGCTCTCGGGGCCAGCCCATCATCATGTAAATCCACGCTCCTTTGTTGGTGTTGTTTTGTAGGAACTCAGTACCATTAGTGTCTCCCCAAGTCCAACAAAACAGCTCATCAGTGGGGAACCCACCAGCCCTGCTTTGCAAGTGAAAGGCTCATCATGAACTCTTTCACTATCAGCAGGCTATTTAAAAATGGAATTTGTGGCACTCTGCAAGAGACTTCTGTAATTTCAATTAGGCTTTCTTTGGAACGGGCTAGCTGAGAAAATAACAGTTTTGAAAAATAAAGGCTTTATCTACTTATTAGCAAGTCAATAAAAGCCATGAAGACTCCAAACTTCTGCTTTGGCTTTGTGTGCCTTAACAGGCCAAACAACCTAGCTTCATTTGAAACTGGTTTCAAATTACTTGCAGATGGCTGGATGGAGATGAAAGACTTCATAAAGGTGTTCCTTATTCTATTCTCTACTCCCTAGACTATTGGGCTATGTGCTGACACTTGGATGCTTGTTTTACAATATCATTTGACATGTGGGATTTATGTGTCAAAATTTCGTTTAAAGCCAAGAAAATGTCAACTAGCAAGTACAGAGAAGCAGCAAAAGGCTGTGCTTTTCAAGACAGAAGTCAGTGAGTCGGACACTGCCAAGTCTTAACCCCGTACCAAGCACACACAGACAAAAATTTGACCCAACTGCCAGCAAACTAAGATTCCTTTGGTGTGTTCTGCTGAGATTCCATTACGGCCTTTATCATTAAGAAAATAATGTAATAAAATGAGACCTTTTCCCTGAATGCATTAATAAAGATAACTTGTTGGTCAAGCTCCAAAACCACTGGAGCCACATTTAATTTACTGCTTTTATGGATTTAGGATTTGGTTTGCTGCTATGTTCAGTCCACTGCAACAATATAATGGGAAATTGTAATGGCATGTTTAAAAGAAAGGGTTCATAATCTATCACTGAAGCTTTAAAATGTCTTGTGCAGACATCCACAATTAAATGATACCAAAAATGGACATTTCACATGGTTTCACCACAGCTCACCAAAGGGGGAAGAGAGGAAGATCCAAATAGTCATCAGCATAGTTTTTTGAGCTAGTAAAATAGGTTGGCGAAGGGAACCGGTAAAACAGCCTTTAAGGGCTTGCAACCCCATTCTCATAGTAAGAGTGTCTGTGTGTTACTTTGTAAAATATCAGACAGCATATAGCTTTATTTCTACTTAACAAGTTTTGTGATGGTTTTTCTGGTATCTTATAACTAGTCTTTTGCCCCCGCCTAGTTCTGGTGGTGGAGACTGCCATCACCAACATATAAAGCACTGAGAAAACCAGAGCACCTGTGGAGCACAGGGCCATGGGCCTGCCACACCACGATGGGGTCGTACAAAAGACCCATATCCCACCAATCTATATGTAAGATACCCTGCTTCTTGAAGGTCTGACTCTGCAGCCTCCCACACAGACCAGAAACTGCTCCAACAACTGCATCCACTTTGGCTTGCTGTTGCCTTGTGATGCAGGAAAAATGGGGACTTGAGTAGTGGCTTGTTTGAAATGTCTTTACCTGTAATGGAAATCACTCTTCAGAGTGAGGTTTTAAAGCAAAATGCTGGCCTGAAGGATTAGACATAAAACTGGCACAGCCTTAGCTCACGGGCAATAGCTATCCTCCAAATGCCATGTGCATTTCTTCCCTCCCTTCCCTCCTCCTTCCAGAGCAGCAGGAGCCTCCTCTTTCTCCAGCTTCGGATTCAGGAGATGACAGCAGGAGCTCGCACTCTGCACAGCTGAGCAGTCTCCCACACTGCCATGATGTGATTCTGTCCTGGGTGAAAACAAATAAAAGCTCCTGACAGAGACTGAACACCAAACCCACCCGGTTCCTTTGGATTTATTTTAAGATTGTGGGTTTTGGTAAAGAATGTCTGTCAAATCCTTTCAAATTGTCCTAGGAAACGTGCTTGCGTCTTCGCTTTTGGGTAAGGGAGGAAGGGATTTGCCATTTTAATTTTACCACCAGGACTGATTAAATGCTTTCTCAATCATGCTGGGAAAAGACATTCTTCAACCCAGGTGACAAAAAAGCCTTGTCTAGAAAATGGCAGCTTGCACAGTGACTTGCTCTAGCTGCTGAGTTAAACACATTGTTTTTTATTTGCGTTCAGGAGTTTCCATTTGTGCAGCTTTTGCCAGAAGGCTGAAGATGTCTGTGATGTGTACTTTACTGCTCAGCTATTTTAAAGATGAATATTTGGATTCTCATTGATATTTGATTTTTATTGCTCATTTTGTTCCCATGGAGGTTTTCACATGCGGCTTTATATAAACTTGGTCTGCTTTCTTGTTCTGTGCTCAGGATGTAACATGTCTTGTTTTGCTAAGAGTTTAGAAACAAATGCTCTGGGGTGGTTTGGTTTGCTTTGCTTTTCTTCCTCTCCACAGCTCATGCTTATATGTTCTATTAATTCCTTGCTGAAGGTGAATGCTTTATTGGTGGGATTTCTTTCAGTGGCTTTGGGACTTCTCATCCTTGCAGACCTGTTGTGCCAGGTTCCCCACAGCAGCTGCAGCAGTGGGGCATGGGGGATGCTGTCCGTATCTACACTTATGCATATCCTAAAACTTTCCTGAAGCCTTTGGGCTTGTCTCTCCAACATGGGCCCACAATGACCACCAAGGAATGGGTGAGATGCTGAACAGTCTAATCGCACCAGGGTCCTCTCTGACAGCTCAGCTTTGTCACCATATGGATGGTCCACCCTGATCAAAGCAGTTTATAGGACGCTTGAAGAGGTGCAAGTCCACAAAAAGTCAAAAGAGACCCTAAAGTAGGTCTCAGATCAAGTTTAAAATGTTAAATCCAAACCACTAATCCTGCCTGCCCATGCTCAGCAAGTAGCTGACCTATCTGGAGGCACTGGGACCCAGACGCCTCACTGAAAAGGGCTGAGCATGGTCCTGCTGCCCACACCAGGAGCTGCCCCAAGTCTTAGCAGCTCATTACGATTAAGCTGAGTCAAAGCCCGCTAATGAGACTCCCTTAGAGGGTGGCTCCAGTAGATGCCCAAGGGAAAGCCTAATAGGTGTTGTCAGAATAGGACTTCTCTCAAAATACAACAGCAACCTCCTGAGAGGTGGGCAGAGGAAAGCAACACCCCTTTATGCAACAGCTGAAATGCTCTGCCAAGGAGCAAGCAAGTCCACTTCATTTCCTCCTCCCCTCCAAGGGCTTGCAGCTCACCAGGTTCCCCTGATTGTGTTTCACCTGGGCGCCCAATCAAACAAGCCCTTCATGAAATAAGAGCTGACCAAGCAATATTTCAAACCCTATGTACAATAGAAGTTGTTTCAAAATTACTTGCCAAATTAGCTCAAGTGAGCCAGAAGCACTAGCTCCTAGCCAAAGCATTCAGTGCAAGTTTGAAAGCTGAAATAAAATTTTTAGGGTTCTTGAAAGAACAGGAGATGAGGGAAATGGCATTCCCATTTATTACAGAAGTGCAATTCTTAATCCCAGCAGTGGGACTGCTAATGCCTTTTGATTGATTATGGCGATTTATTTGGTAAAGCAAAAAGATGCCTGGACCTGAGGACACTACAAGGAGCAAATGAGACATCCTGTAATCAAGGCTATGACTCAGGAAGTCAGTTATGCCTTACCTGAAGTACTCGCATAAGTGCTTTGCTGCACAGGGCTGTCCTTCAGTCAATGTGTTCTTTTCCCTGTAATAACCTTTGTCTTGCCTTGTTCTTCCTGAATGCATTCTTTTTCTGCTTCATATGATTTTAAAGAAAAATGGCTTTTCAGAAAAGGCTAAAAACCTTTTCAAAGATTTATTAGTAATGTTTCTTATCTGCCATTAACAAAGCATGCAAGAACATCTCTAAAAATTAACAGTGGCTTCAGTATGTCTGTCATGCCAAACAAAAAGCGTGTGTCTTCCAACACACCTTCTCTGAGAAATGCTCTTGGCAGCAAATATTTTCACCCAGTAGCAGTCTCCAGTTCATTTCTTTGTGCTCTCCCTGCACATAAGCTTGTAGTGGAAAGGTTGTGGCAGGCAGAAGTACCTGCCCTGTTTTGTGGGTACTCCACCACAGCGCACGAACCACCTCCTATTTGTTGCTCTGTTTATAGAATGTGACGTTTACTTGCTGTCACTGATTCACAAATAACACCAAAGGCCAAAAAGACATGTGGAAAAGTCCAAGTTACAGAGTGACTGCATCATATCCCTCACCGGTCCTTCTCAGAAGTACCTGGTGCAGCATGCTCAGTCCTTTAGGCCATCATCTAGAAAAATACTTAAGCACTGCCCTAACTAAGCATAACTCTTCAGCCAGGTGACGGGAGATAGGGCAAGGGGAAATAGCACAAAGCTGCACCAGGGTAGGTTTAGACTAGATATTAGAAAAAAATTTTTTACTGAAATAGTTGTCAGGGCCTGGAACAGGCTGCCCAGGGAGGGGGTTGAGTCACCAACCCTGGATGTGTTTAAAAAAAGGCATAGATGAGGTACTTAGGGATATGGTTTAGCATAGGACGGGAATGGTTGGACTTGATGATTAAAGGTCTTTTCCAACCTTGTGATTCTGTGATTATCATAGAATCATAGAATCATAGAATGGTCTGGGTTGGAAGGGACCCCAAGGACCATAAAACTCCAACCCCCCTGCCACAGGCAGGGCCACCAACCTCAGGCCTGGAGCTACACAAGGTCGCCCAGGGCCCCATACAACCTGGCCTTGAACACTTCCAGGGATGGGGCATCCACTACTTCTCTGGGCAGCCTGTTCCAGGACCTCACCACTCTTTCCGTAAAAAACTTCCCCCGAATATCCAATCTAAACCTTCCCTCCTTCAGCTTTAAACCATTCCCCCTTGTCCTGCCATTATCTGCCCTTTTAAAAAGTTGATTCCCCTCCTGTTTGTATGCTCCCTTCAGGTACTGGAAGGCTGCAATGAGGTCCCCCTGCAGCCTTCTCTTCTCCAGGCTGAACAAGCCCAGCTCCCTCAGCCTCTCCTTGTTGGGCAGGTGCTCCAGCCCTCTAATCATCCTTGTGGCCCTCCTCTGAACCCTCTCCAGCAGTTCCACATCCTTCTTGTATTGGGGGCCCCAGATCTGGACACAGTACTCCAGGTGGGGCCTCATGAGGGCAGAGTAGAGAGGGACAATCACCTCCCTGTCCCTGCTGGCCACCCCTCTTCTGATGGAGCCCAGGATACCATTGGCCTTGCGAGCTGCAAGAGCACACTGCTGGCTCATGTTAAGTTTCTCATCCACGGTGACACCCAGGTCCTTCTCAGCAGGGCTACTCTCAAGGAGCTCTTCTCCCAGTCTGTATCTATGTCTGGGATTCTTCCGGCCCAAGTGCAAGACCTTACACTTGGCAGTGTTGAACCTCATTAGGTTCACCCGGGCCCATTTTTCCAGCCTGTCAAGATCCCTCTGGATGGCTTCCTTTCCTTCTATGGTGTCGACCACACCACTAAGCTTGGTGTCATCTGCAAACTTGCTGAGGGTGCACTCAATCCCATCATCGATGTCATTGATAAAGTTGTTAAAGAGAATCGGTCCCAAGACAGACCCCTGGGGGACACCGCTTGTCACTGGCCTCCACCTGGACATAGACCCATTGACCACCACCCTTTGGCTATGGTCTGTTAACCAGTTTCTTATCCACTGGATGGTCCACCCATCAAATCCACATCTCTCCAGTTTAGAGATAAGGATGTGGTGGGGGACTGTGTCAAAGGCCTTGCACAAGTCCAGGTAGATGACATCGGTTGCCTTCCCTTTATCTACTGATGCTGTTACTCCATCATAGAAAGTCACCAGACTGGTGAGGCACGACCTTCCCTTGGTGAAACTGTGCTGGCTGTCCCGGATCATGTGCTCTTCCCTCATGTGCTCCAGCATGTCATCCAGGAGGATCTGTTCCATGATCTTCCCAGGCACAGAGGTGAGGCTCACTGGCCTGTAATTCCCTGGGTCTTCCTTAGTCCCATCAATGGCTATGACAAATAATATGCTTCTGCTCCCTGCCTCTGTGGTGGATAGGTTAGAGGAGAGATCAAGTTTTAACAGATCCATGTATATTTGGAATAATGGGTAAAACATTATCTTACACTACGTGTTTCTGCTACTGATAAACTCTTGAATTCTTAGAACAGGTAACTTGGCACTGAGCATGTTCCTTCCTCTGCAAGACCTAGATGCTTTCTAGGGCTGAGGTTGTAAACCTACGGCATCCTTCAAACAAAGCTATTTGTAACTTAGTGGGAAAACACCTAAATGGATTTCCCTTAAAGTTTCACAGATGAGAATTGTGTGCCATTGCTTTTTTGGAGGGAAGGACTTCTCAGCACCTGCAACTTAAGTCTTCAAAAGAAAGTGCCACGCAGAAACATAAGCAGGGAGGTTTCAATGTCATTTCCCCGGGCATCAGCTGTAAAGCAAACCATGACCATTCAGAGAACTGAAAGATTTGCATTACTGTATCATGATTCCCATAAATTTCTCCTATGAATAAGCATGCTTTCAGACCAAGAGCTGGTAATTTATCTCTACTGGCTGCTCCAGTCTTGTTGCTTCAGCTGCACCCCCACCCTGGGGATCACAACAGGGGGTGATTGCCTGCATCTGACAGCTCCCCTAAAATAATTAAAAAAAAAAGGGGAGGGAGAAGGACGGAAGAGAAAAAAAGAATATAATTGCTAAAACATGGGCTGTACTCAGAAATTGCTTTTCTTTCCCAAGTAATATACATTGGAATCTCAAGTAAATGGAGTGTATAATTCTTTGTGAAATGGACACAGAATGAACACAGAAACAAATACTCTGCAACACTGGCACATGCACACACATACACGTATGTCTGTGTTTTTCTCAAGACACACACACAGAAACTGTGACTCCTTTTATACAGCTAATTGTATGCCTTCCCTCAGCATCTTACTTTCTATACTTTCAAAGCCTTATTTTTTAATTAAAAACACTTAATTTTTTTTTTTAATCTACAAAGCCACAGCAGACTTGTGGTAGGCTTCTGGAGTGCAATTACCCAATTCCACAGCACCAGTCCCTTTTCTTTTTGGACGGTAGTCACAGACTCCAGATGCCAATGTACTGAGGCTAATTTTTTCCATCAGCAACATCTAGTTATTTGGCAGGCCGCTGCTCTAGCATTTTTTGCTGGCTGCCTCAGACTGGTTAACTGGCAGCACTCTCCCTATATTGCCTGGGAAACTGGTTTACCTGGGTGGTATTTTAATCGATGTTTTGCCTTAGCCATACACTTAAGCAACGGCTTCCTACTAATAAACATGCCTGTGAATTATCTTCTCATTTATTTCCACAAAGGTACATTTTTATGTATAGTCAGAGTCCTGTGCTTAAACATTCTTTCGTAATTTGCAGTCTCCTGTGGTCAGAAAGCCAGGGTACAAGGATTCCTGCACCCCTTGATTAAGGAGCAGCAGAGGCCATGCAATTAATTCTCCTCAATTCACTGGCCAGCCTGAGACAGAAGGGAAATGCTTTCAGACTGATCCAATCTCAAACTGCATTTGTTTGTTTCATCAGCAGAACACTTCCCTTCTCAGTGTTCCTTCCATTTGCCCAAAACATTCGACATGATCCAAAATGTCTAGAACAAACTAATTTTCAGGTGAAAAATTAATACCAATTTTAAATTATTAGTATTATTTGCTTGGCAAATGTTGAAAAATAAAGGGTTGTTTTTTTGTTTTCCTTCTTTTTTTTTCTGACCAGAAGTGTTCATGGAGTTTTATATGAATTTATAAGTAAATTTACTTGTCTCTAAGATTTTTTATTTCTGTAACATGTCATTAACTTTGTATTATACCATAAAGGTGGTATAAAAATAAAAGATTGGTCCTAACTTCATATATATATGTATGAAAAAACACATAAATACGTTTATCTATATATGCATGCTATTAGGTGCCCATTGTTTACTTAGAACTACATAATGCCCATGGTAAGTGACATTATTTTGGACCTCAGTAAAGGCAAATTGAAGGCATGGTTCAGTCAGGTGAAGGGCAGGGCAGCGTGGCTCTAGATGAATGGGACAGACCTGCACCTGGGGACATGTAAAGTTCTTACAATGTAGCTAGCTAAATGCTGTCCAAGCCTGCCTGTGGAGGATGGAGATACTCAAGATCAGACTGAGAAGCTCCTATGGAAAAAGTTTGGGGGTAGCTGATGTTGAGATGACAGAGAAGAGCACCTGGGTGGTCCATGAGCCCAAACTCCAGCCCAGTTCTGTAAGCCTTGGACTCCTGACTTGCTCTCCTGGCTGTCTTCACCTAGGTCTTTCATTGGAACTTGCCTCCTTCACAAGTGAGAGGCGAGAGGCCATTGTTCACATCCTCTATGATCAAAACATCAGATGCTTTCCAGGGAATGAGGTACAGTAGTCTTTCCTCACAGGAAGCCAATGAAGTGCTGCTGCTCAGCTGAAACACTGGACATCTTTCCTGTGGGCTGAGTCACGATGGTTAAGCCTTCTTCTGGTTTGTATACGAAACCTTCGCATTTTAAGTAGGGGTTTGAGAAGAGGGTTGTTTTCTCTGGAAAGGGAAGGATGTCATTTTCATTTTTTTTCCCCCTGCCAGCACTCCTTCCTTTTGGGGAAGTCCTCCCATGGAGCTGAAGTGTGGGTAACTTGGTTTTCTGCCAGGAGAAGTTTTGTCTGTGGAGCACATAGTCCAGAGGACAAAGCATCCCTTGGCTATGGGGCACATGCTTTTAGGGCATGGGGTAGCGAGTGGCTCTCCCCACCTCCTGTGATAGGAAGTGCTGTGCTTTTCACTGTCTGCATGCTGCTCCAAGCAAATGAGGTTTCCTACCTGCCTTGCAGAAGCAGGTATCTGTGCCGTGCAGGTGCAGAAAGCGTCAGGGAAAAGCACCTACAACTGAGCATTAACACTCACTTGGATGCCTATGTGTGTCCCCAGAGCGATGGCACTGCTGGATTGGCTTTATGCTGTGTTATGGGCTTTCTCTACATGAGAAAAAGGTTTTTCAGGATGGGACTTTTCCTCCTGTGCATTTTTCCTGCAATCCCAGCTGATTTCAGCACTGTCAGATCCTTCACAAGAGCTGTCCATGCTTGCCTCCCCTGGAGCTGGTGACACGCCACACAAATGACCACAAGAACATTTTGTCTCATTCCTGTGCCTGGAGAATCTCTCCCCTCCACTCCAAACCACAGCCTTACTGGGAGCTGAGGAGTGGAGGGGTGGATGGGAAACACTGAAACATTTTGCTCTTTGCCAGCAAAAGAGAAACATAGGAGGTAACTGCTGCTTTTTTTTTTCTTTTTTTTTAGAAAGTAGGGAAAAAATCTTTTTTTTTTTTTGTAGGACTGAGTGCATCAGGATGACAAGAACTCTCTTGAACTTTCTCTGAAGTGACATGTCATATCCATCTCTGGCATGGTAGCATACAACTTTTATCTTCTCATCAATGTACCATACTAGGAAATAAGCTGATGACAAGAATGATCTGTAATTTCTATTTTAAATTAATGGAGGGCAGATTATTTTTGGGATGAGCTGAAAAGTCTCCCTCTTGCCTTCACCGTTTATTAGATTTAATGTGCTGATTGCCAAAGCACTTGCAGGTCGGTGACTCCTTGCTGCAGATGGAGCCCCTGGGAAAGACCTTGACAGTACCAGGGCTCCCGCAGGAAAACCAGGACAGCTCCAGCCTCACAGTAAGTCTGCCGCCAGCTTTGGGCACCTACATGCTGCTGCAAATTGGGCTCCACTGCCAAAGACACCTTCTCTTTATGGGGTGAAAAATGCATCATTTTCTTTCTTAACAGTAGAATTTAAGAAACCTCATTCCCATGTCAAATGTGATATTGCAAAATTCTGTGTCATTTGTAAGTAGTTACTTGCAGCATGACCTCCAGGGCTGCTCAGCTGTCTGAATTGCCATTTCACTCAGCTGGGTCACATCATTCTCCAATGCCTCTGGCTAACTTCTACTGTCTTACAAAACAAAAATTTACAGATGGAGACACAAGGGTTAAATTGTGTAGGGTATGAGGCCAAGATAAACTATGGAAGCCTAAAGCAGTCACATTTGGATGTCAGCTGTTACCTGGCACTGGCATTCTTAGGTCATTCAGAAATGTAAGCAAGTTGCACATGCACGCTCTGTAGATAATGCTATTTGTCCAAAGAAGTGTTTCTCCTTGGCTAGTGACAAGTTAGATCCTGGGACCTAAATCCCAATGCTATTTTATCAACATGTGCTGCCATGCAGAAGATAAAACTTGCTACTCTCCCTGTTTTGCTGTCAGCCCCTTCTCCCTCAGCAGCTTCTCATGTGCCATTCACAGATTAGCCAGCTTTCATCTACACAGTGACAGACGCCCCTCTGCTGTGATTGTGCATGCTCAAGGCTGTAGGTCATGGGGAAGAGTCAACACGATCCAGCCTGGTGATATAGCCAACAATCACCTCGTTGTGAAGCCCACTGGTAGGTCACCAGGAATAGGAAGATCCAGCACTTACAGTGAGCAGCAACACTGATGCTGCTATGCTGTCACATAATTTTCAGACCTAAGGCTGCAGCTTCTCATGTCTTTAGCCAGTAACGATTTGACAACTGTTTTCACTCCAGCTGGGCTCCAGCACTGCAGGGCTTCACCTTCCCAAGAGTGGCAGCAGTGGAAACAAAATATGAAGAAATCTGAGAGACCAGTGAACCTGGCAGAAGGCTTTGCTCAAGAGTGACAGTGCCTCATCCTTCATGTTTACTGCATTATCTGCCACAGATGTCTGTAGGCTACAGCTTCCCAGACTCCTGTAAGACCAGGCCCAAAAAGGAGAGAACAGATGAAGGTCTTTAAGCAAGGGAGAGAAATCAGTTACTGTGATAGATGGGTTGTAGCAGTTGGAAGCGAAGAAACAAAAACCAGCCAGCAATCTCTCCTACAGCACACAGCAGTTGCCCATGTGAAGCAGCTGCAGTTTCCCTTCAGGAGGTGTTTCCAGAGTGTGAAGCACCCATGGCCAGCAGAGCCAGTGTCTGCTGAGCACAATCACAGGAGCAGGTCTCACCCTGCCCTCTGCCACCCCTTTAGCAAGGACAAGCTGAAGAACATCACTTGGTCAACTCATGAGTGTCTTAAAACATAGCCTTAAAGAGATTGTACTGTTCTCATCAGCTTGCATGGCTTGATGCTTAGCAAGTAGTCATCTATCAGCAAGGAAAAGTGCTGGTGAAGAAAAGGGTTTTTTTTTGATCTGTTGTTTTTATAAAGATTTTTTTTTCATTATTTTTATTAATGTAAGCAGGCAAAGTGAAAAAAAGTAACATTGAGTATATTGCACCTTCGGTATTTTACATGGGAGGTTCCAATAATGTCAGGTCTTCAGAAAGCACCAAGCAGTAACCTTCCAAAAATAAATCCTTTCTAAAGAGGTACTCCAGAAATTTGACCTCTAACACTACAGTCTAATTTTTAAAAGCTTCTATTACCTGGGAATGACTTAACTGCAATTTTGCCATAGCAATAGCTAATCAATCAAATCCTGATGGATCAAAGAATCATAGAATGGCAAGGGTTGGAAGGGACCCCAAGGATCATAAAACTCCAACCCCCCTGCCACAGGCAGGGCTACCAACCTTAGGCCTGGATCTACACAAGGTTGCCCAGGGCCCCATCCAACCTGGCCTTGAATGCTTCCAGGGATGGGGCATCCACTACTTCTCTGGGCAGCCTGTTCCAGCACCTCACCACTCTCCCTGTAAAAAACTTCCCCCTAATATCCAATCTAAACCTTCCCTCCTTTAGCTTTAATCCATTCCCCCTTGTCCTGCCATTATCTGCCCTTTTAAAAAGTTGATTCTCTTCCGGTTTAAAATCTCCCTTCAGGTACTGGAAGGCTGCAATGAGGTCCCCCCGCAGCCTTCTCTTCTCCAGGCTGGATATTTGTACATATAGTAATTGACAAGATCACTCTTGCTTCATGTTAATGTAATGTTAATAATCCATTGCTTGCAGAAACCACATGTAATTGTTATTTTTAGGTTTAAGATAGCTTTAAAAAAACCCCCAAAACCAAACATCTCTCCCTAAACCCTGCTTATCTCCTATACTTTCTGCCCAAGAAGATTTGAAACACAGAATTTTTTAAAATATCAAGGAAATACTGTATCCAAGGTGGTTTCTCAGTGTCCAATGAGAAAACCAGGTGTCGTTGTTCAGCAGCTGAGCACCACATGAGCTTGCTCACTCCCACAGGGGAAACAGAGCCACAGTGGGTTGGGATAAGGAGAGCTTAAAGAAAAAAGCACAGCAAAAGGGGAATAGCCAATTACACTCACACCCAGTGATAGCATAGAGTACCTACCCACCTGACGACCGGAGTGCTGCAGGGCACAAGGACAGATTCAGCCACACTCAGACTACCCTGAAGACATCCAGCCAGTGCCCCTCCCCAACCAGCCCCATTTATGGGGGAGTGATGTCAGCTGGTATGGGAACAGCTCAGGCTAACTCAGCTCACCTGGGCTGGCTGCTTGGGGAGGCTGACTCTGGCCTGGCCAGAACCAGACCACCAGGCCTTGCCAGATATGAATAGTGGCCATGTGTTAGATAATGGAGTTTCAGCACACTTGTTTAATTTGTAATCATACACAAACTTAACAGTAAACAAGCTCAGTAAATAATGAACAATTGATGTAAAGCATTTTTTAATAGGAACAACGAGCATGAAAGTCAAGATGAATACGTTGCTTTGATTTCATGTACAATGTGAATTAGAAACAGGCTGCATACATTCTGTTTTAACTTAGAGAATAAAACTTGTTCATTGTCTGAAAACTAGATTTATATTCAATACCACTCAAACCCTATTTTTCTTCCTCCTAGCGATTTTCCTAAAGTTTTCACAAGTAGGGAGTAGCTGTCTTAAATATGGCCAATTAATTTTGTTACTCAGTTGGCTGTGACACAGCAAACTAACTTTCTCGCTATTAATTGATAACTACAGAAAAGATGTAATGGATCACCTCAGACAGCTCAGATCAATCTTTCTGTGTTTAACATTTGTTTTGAAAACATGACTTTGCAAGTGATCGATGTGAGGAAAATTGGCTGCAGTCACTTTTCTGCCATATTGGCTAGAAAGGTCTAGATTTAAACCTTAGAAACTTAATCATAGAATCATAGAATTACCTGGGTTGGAAGAGATCCTTTAGCTCATCAAGTCCAACCATAGCCTAACCCTGCCTAGTCCACCTCTAGATAATGTCGTTAAGGACTTCATCCCGGGGTGGTGACTCCCCCACCTCTGTGGACAGCCTGTTCCAGTGTTTGACAGTCCTTTCTGCAAAGAAATTCTTCCTGATACCTGACCTAAATCTCCCCTGGTGCAATTTTAAGCCATTTCCTCTTGTCCTATTGCTTGTCACCTGAGAGAAGAGACCAACCCCAACATCTCTGTAACTGCCTTGCAATAAGGTCTCCCCTCATCCTCCTTTTCTCAAGACTAAAAAGCCCCAGCTCCCTCATAGGACTTGTGCTCCAGACCCTTCACCAGCTTTGTTGCCCTCCTCTGGACGTGCTCCAGCATCTCAACATTTTTCCTGTAGTGGAGGCCTCAAAACCAAACACAGTACTCAAGATGCGGCCTCACCAGAGCTGAGTACAATGGAACTATTTCAATGTTTGGTGGCTTCTAGGTCTAGGGAGGTGATTGTGCCCTGTACTCAGCCTTGGTGAGGCTGCACCTCGAGTGCTGTGCTCAGTTCTGGGCTCCTCACCATAAGAAGGACATTGAGGCCCTCGAGCAAGTCCAGAGAAGGGCAACCAGGCTGGTGAAGGGGCTGGAGAACAAATCACTCCCTACAACTACCTGAAGGGAGGTTGTAGAGTGGTGTCAATGGTCTCTTCATCCAGGTAACATGAGATAGGACAAGGGGAAATGGCACAAAGCTGTGCCAGGGCAGGGTCAGATTAGATATTAGAAAAAATTTTTTACTAAAAGAGTTGTTGGGACCTGGAACAGGCTGCCCAGGGAGGGGGTTGAGTCACCTTCCCTGGATGTGTTTAAAAAAACGGTAGATGAGGTACTGAGGGATATGGTTTAGCATAGGATGGGAATGGTTGGACTTGATGATCCTTAAAGGTCTTTTCCAACCTTGTGATTCAGTGATTCTTCAGTCAAATTTCTCCCATGAACATGTCCCAGCCCATACCTGAAGGTTTAGTGACAGTTTGTGGTATTTTCAGAGGTAAGCAAGAAGTAGGTGGATGCCCCGCTTCTATTCCTGCTGTTAGATCTGACAGCTGAGTGAATCTAAGCCACTTCTCCCTGTCTTGCTGCCCTTGCCTCTCCTGCAGGACAAAGCAAGTACTGCTACTACGTTCCTTGCTTGATACTGCCTAGCACCAGCCTGAGGAGCCTCACTTGGTCCCACTCTGCCCGGCACTAAGCGATTACACCAGCAGATTGCAAGCGAGATAAAAAAAATATGTAAAATCCACCAAGATAAGCTAAATCAGCGCAAGATCATGAAGTAAAAAACCCCACATTCTTATTCTAAGAAAAAAAAAGGCTGTAGGACAAGTAATACCACACTCAGCCTCCCATCCCACACACCCCCCAGACCTAAAATGTGCATGGGAAAGAAAACCATAGCTCAGTAAAGCAAGGGGAGAAAAGCAGATTGAGGAGTCTCAGAGCAGTGGGGAAGGGGCTGCCCTAAAAGATAAACAAGCAGGAGGATGGGAAGCAAACCCTGGAAAAAGAGGAAAAAAAGACAAAGAACAGATGGTGGTGAATAAATAAAGCCAGAAACCTAGCAAGGATTATAAAACATTTTTATATAAACATCAGTAGAGGAAAGAGCCCATAAGACTGGTAAAATATTATTTATTAACTCACAGTCTGTGCATTTTATGGTGCCCACCAGATTGGCAGGTGTATGAGCCCAGTTCCCATGGGGAAAACTCACTCTTGAAGTGCACTGCTGTGTCTGGAGGGAGGCGTTTTGTAGTTGGTCTAATGTGGATTTTTGCCTACATCTGCAGGCTGTGATTTTGCTCAGAATCTGTAAAAGAGGGTGTTTTCCCAGTTCTTCAGGCAGGACAACTGTGGATGTCACATGGGGGACATTCAAGTGAAGAGGAATGAATTGCTTGGAGAAAACAAACGTTTGGGGAGGCTTCAGCTCTCTGAAATTGGAAAATATTCTTAGTCTGGATAAAACCAGAGGAAACAGTCCATCCTTGTTATGCCAAATATCTCTCCAACAGAGAACATGTGCTAATAACTACCGCACCTAACTGCAACTATTTCTGAGCCTGCAAAAACCTGCTATTTTTCTTGAAGGAACAGAAGTGAGACACACGGGAGGACAATACATCCTGGTGCCTCCATGCAGGGGCTATCAGGCAGACACTTCGCTGCAGCGCAAGCTCTGTGTTAGGCCATGGGCAGAGAGTGAGGCTAAATGAGTTTGTTTCCTCTGACTGACCCCGTGGTCAGTTTGAAAGCTGTGGTGGGTGAGGAATTATAACTGGTGAGTTAGAGAGAGCTAGCCCAAGAATGATACTTGCTGACCACACGGCATCTGACAAAGGCTATTCATTACCTCTTACTAACTAATTAAAGTGACTACCGATAGCATGACCAACCCCAGCAGTGCCTTTTGTAGTTGGTTGTGCCTGACATTCCCCTTGACATACTAGAGGCAGCTGTCAAAACCCAGTAACTCTACCACTGTTGGCAGTTGTGCTTGGTTGTGGTTTTATATGCTGTTATTTTGTGCTCTTTGCATATTAGGGTGTTACAGGCTTCTTTCCATTGTACCTCTCCTACTTGCTTGCAATTACTGCAGAAACCGTTCGTGAAGGTGGTATGTCCTGAGACAACACACCACAGTGGTTTGTTGTTGTTGGGTTTAACCTCTATCAGTTCATACTGTTGCCTTGCTTGCTTGGCCTCAGTTGCTAAAGCTACGGGAACTCTAGCTCTCAGGTTTCTGCTTTTAAAAAGTAACATACAAGAGAAGCAAGGTTTTGTTATTGCTGCCCAGACATTGCTGTATAGATTAGAAATGTATAAATAGATGGATAGATGGCTGAGGAGTTTTCTACAGGAGCTGTTGTATTATTTAATGACATTTTACCCCATGCAATATATTGAGCACAACAGAGGTTAAGAGTTACTTGTCCAAAACTGCACTTCGTGGTGAATGGGCTAAAATTGCTCTTGCTGTCTGAAAAGTGACACATAAAGCACTGTATGGGTGAAAAAACCAAACAAGCTCCAAAGGCTAAATATGAAGTGGATAACATTTAATGATAAAAGAGAAGTTGTTGAATCATTTCTGACTAAACTGGATGTATCCTATTTCTGTTTAGCTTTAACTCCCTCCAGCAGAGGAACTATGCCAGAGAACTATTGCAGAGGACTGACAATACCTGTTTAAAATGAGAACACACTTTTTGCAATAAACTTAAGCTAAGAGCTTCATTCACCTCTGCCCCTCTCTGAGGGCACACAGATTTCCTTGGCCACCAACATAGCTCTCATTTTCCTATATATATAGTCCTGGCCCATGCTATCAGCTTTATTGGGTTCACCTATACTTTTAAGGAAAGAGAGAAATGTCTTTCCTTGATTTTCACACTTTTCAATTGACCCAAACTTATGACTTCGGATACGTTTTCTTCCAAGCCCAAGGAATCACCCATCAGGCATCCAGAGGAAGTCCTGCGTGGGGCAGGCGGGAGGTCCAGACCCAGTTAGCCTTGCTAACAGCCTCAGTGACTGCCTAAAGCATCTCAACCCTGTGCAATGACTGGCTGCCGCAGTCTGGACTTCCTCAGAGACCAGATTTTTGCAAGATTTCTTACATCAATCTGATGCATGCGGTTCCTAGAAGTTCTTTTCCTGCAATGCCGCAGAAAACCCTTCTGCAAATACCAGCTCTCTTCAATTTGCTAATGCTGTACACATCTGTGTGTTTGTCATCTGGAGGTGAGGGGAAGGCAGTGCAAAGGTCCCTTCTGGCAATGTCAGGATGTAATTTGTGCCAGTTAACATGGGTTTCCCACAAGTAAAGACACTAAACCTTTAGCACCGTAGCCACAGCTGCCTTCTTTCTTTAAAGTTTTTGACTGTAAAACACTTTAAAGTGTTTGTTAGTCTCTGCAGTGCATAAACTACTGGTCTAATGCTTTAGGTTTTAAATCAAGTTGACACTTGTATCAGTCTTAGTAATTCATTTGTGGCTGCACAGAGATATTCCCAAACACACACACCACCTGAAACAATTCATTCTGAATGCCACGAAGAGAAAGGAAGGCCTTTTCCTACACACTGCATAACTAAATGGTGAAAAGCAGCACCATTATCTTACAGAAACCAGAAGTTTAAAGGGATTCAAAAAGAGATTAGGGTAGGCAACAGAAAACAAGTTAGTACAGTGGCTCTCAAACAGAATTTTCCCTGTACAGCTTGCAGCTTACCATGTGTCACGGCAGATGCCAGATGCCTGATGGACCCTAATGTGCTGGTTTTGGTACTCCCAGGTATCTGCTGCATGGAGCAGGATATAGGATGATCTTCATCACCTTCCTTGAGAGATGTGGATACAGCAGTCCTTCCTGCTGCTGTCTCAGGAGCAAAGTTATGATGCTCTGGGAAGAGACTGCCACGGTGTTTAAGAGGCATCTTTGGGAGCAGAAGTCCTTTGCTCCTTCTTCTGGTGGGACAGGTTCCAGCTGTAGCACCATCATAAGGATTGGGCTAGCTGTGTATGCACATGGGTGCAAAGAAAACGAGAGTCTCTGCAAAGCCAGATACTGCCACGGTCCCTCCACCCTGGGACTATTGATGAATGTTTATGCTCACAGCACTGACTGTTCATTAGCAGAAGCTGTCATTTTTTCATCTGAGATCACTTAGCTGAAGTGTTTTGCCAGTGAATTTCTGGCACCCATCTTCATGAGGAATGCCAGACACAGCAAACTACTCACTACTTGCTGTATCTACACTTTAAAATAACTGACAGTTCAATTTTGTTCATTTTTACAGAGACATTGATGCATCTGGCAGTTCCTTAAGAGATGCCTCTGTTTTCAAACTGCAGCCACATCTGAAGAAAGAGCAGACTGGAGATGGCAATATTTCTTTTTGTTCTTCCTACCTTAATCTAAATACTTTCAGTCTGAAATGCCTAATATTGCACTTTGCCATCTCCTTTATCTCTTTATGTAATAATAATAAGAAAATGTATTTCCAAAGATGACATTTTTATTGTGAAATAACCTGTTTTTTTAAAAATACTCTTTTAATTTCCTCTCTGTTTTCCCAAACTCTTCACAGTCTACCCAAACTAATTTTGAGTTTTCTCTGCTGTCCCATCATTAAACAGAAAAGAAATCTGAGTCCACACTATTTATATATTATTAAAACCCACCGGGGCCTTTCTACAATCTCTGACTTGTTTCTTTTTCAAGGAAAACCTGGTTGAGAAGAGCTGGAGGGAAGGAGCAGTTGGAAGGGGGTAAGCAGTGCTGCTTGATGGGACATTTGGAGACAAGTTTTGTTAGTAGCAATTCTGAAGGCAGGAAAGGTGGAGGTTTTGCTGTGTTTTCTCAAGATAGTCACTCTCTAGGCTTCCCTGACCTCTTCCGGACCCTTACGACCGCACCATCTTGCAATGCAGTTAGGTGTGCCAGGCTGCAATGCCACAGCTGCGCTAGCAGCTCACGGGCTGAAATTCAGCCTTTTAAGGTAGCTGGGATGTGACTGATCAACATGGAAGACTGGGGCCTAAGCCCTAACCCAGCAACCAAAGACAAAGGACCTGCACACAGATCCAATGTGATTGTCATATGGAGAAGGCAAGCAGTCACACACTGCAAACCTAACCACCCTGTTCAATGGTCACATATCTAAATATCCTGTTAAACACCATGGCAACAAGCCAAAAGGGAGCAAAAATGTACAAACCTTGCAGAACAGTAGATTTGCTCTGAGCTTTTGAAAACTAGAGCACTTGGATTAAGTTGCCTAACTTCATCTTTTTGGTGGGGCAGGGTGGGAACTTTAGTCTTAACCTCTATAGTTTATTAGGACAACCAAGCTCTTGCTCACAGTTTTGATCAGACAGAACAGATATACTCAAGAGGGAATACCATTCTCCAGTGGGGTCCTTACGTAGTTTTGCATAACAGATTAATGATTTTACTTGGCTTGTTTATAATGTTCTGTTGACTAGAGAAGGGTGACATTTTTTTGGAAGAAATGCTTTTCCTCTGAAAAACGTTTATTTATGGCCACCAAAATTCTTTGTAATTTGGCTGATATTTTTGGGCCAAAAATAATTAAACCTTCAAACATTTCAGAAGTTTAAATGTTTTGATTTGTGATTAACTTGAACTATTTTCCTTCCTGCTTTACTAAGGACTTTTTAAAAATAAAAATGGTTTTATTCAGCTCCCAAATCCATTTTTGGTGGTGGTGATGATTTTATGATGACTCAATTCACTGAAACTTTTTTACCCCTTTGTCCAATTTTGGGGGTTGTCTACCAAAACTAAAAGCTTATTGTCTTAGCTCATTGTCTCTGCCCCTCAGGCAGGCAAAGATAACTATTTCCCCTGCTTACTGCAATTTAGGAATGCTTTCCTAGGGAGACCTGCTGCTGCAAAGCACTCCCTGATTCAACTGATCTTCAAGAAGAGTTTGTTTTGAGCACTGCTGTTTTCCCTATGTTGTTCAGGGAGCTTACAATCACTGCATGGACACTATGCTCCAAACATAGGTGCACAGTTTCCTAGTTTTTCTTACTGTTTTGCCTGGTTTTCCCTTTATGAGACTGTTGTGTGTCTAGACTTTCATTCATTCCATTAAATATCTCTCAGAGGAACCTCTTAATGCCCTCTTGGCCCTATGGCTCATGCCAGCAGAGGCAGCCTCGCACTTGTGAAATGGGGTCATGCTATTGCCTTCCATCAGCACATCAGTGTTTTAAATTCAGCCGTTACCGTGGAGGTAAAGGCTCTAATCAGCAGTTATGAGGGTCAGGTTCACTCTCATAAGGCCTTTCTCATCTGGTCAAATCTGGATTTATTTGGTGTTCAGTGGTACAACTTCAGCAGAGGGAAATGAGTCTCTCTTAACAAGGCTATTATCAATCTCATGACTCACCTTTAAACTCAACCCATATTCAACAAGTTCTCAAATAATGAGTCAGAAAAGGACAGAAATTGCACAGTAGCTACTGTGCCCAGAACACATATGAGAATTCCCACACAACATGTAGTATCTCCTTGATTACAGATGCAAGGCTGAAGGCTCAGCTCATCTGTTTAGCCAGAGGATTGTGCAGGGAGTCTGAGTCATTAGGCACCATGATATCCCATCTCTCTTTCCTTGCATCACTGTGTACTATGACAAATATGTCAACATTGTGCCAACACAGAGTGCCATACCAGAGCAGAGAGTATCTGATTGAGCCCCTTTTGCCATAACACATCCCTCGACTACTCACCAGTCACTGGGTTAACTTTTGAGGTCACTGATAAAGGTAGGAAACTAGACAAAGATCTGATCCTAATAATTTCTTTCAGTAGGTCATACAATACAGTGGGTGAAAAAACAAGTAAAATACCGGGAACCTCGCACCAGTACAGCAGTCACTTGCAACTAAATTCACAGCCTCATCAAAGCTCTATAAAACTGAATTAGTAAATTCTCTTTTCAGTCACCTCAAGTCTCTATTTCAGACTTTTAAAACTGGCATTATGTACTTTACTACTGTTTAGTTCCCTCTTGAGTCAAACCTTGTCCATTTTGCTCACCCAGGCCAACAAGTACACAGTGATGA
This sequence comes from Laterallus jamaicensis coturniculus, assembly GCA_022605575.1. Classification (NCBI taxonomy): domain Eukaryota; kingdom Metazoa; phylum Chordata; class Aves; order Gruiformes; family Rallidae; genus Laterallus; species Laterallus jamaicensis. The sequence continues at coordinate 32,459,673 of JAKCOX010000005.1, forward strand.
TTCCAGCTGTCTCCATTTAAGCGTTGACTTAATATTTACATTTATATGAGTCCCCTGGGGTGCAGGGAACCACCACATTTAAAGAACAGCCCCTTTTCAGGTAACTTTCAAAACTCCTATGACCTAATTAATGAGACCTGCAGTTTAACCTAATGACTACTATGTTAGTGGAAAGTATTTCACCAGCAGGCAGCATAAAGCATTGACTTGCCTCTTCTGTCAGTTCCAGTGTTTGCCTGACATGAACTTCAGGGCTAAATCTTTCTATTTAGCTTCATCTGCTATGGCTGACTCAGTGGGATTAACAGCTCCAGTCATTCAAAAACTCAAGAACCAACCCCCAGCTCCTCATCTTCACAGTGCTGCAAGAAAACAATAACCTTTGCCAACCATCCTTTGCAGGATCTCACCAAGAATAAGCTCAGAGTTTAGGTCCACCTAACTCTGGAGTAGCATGCTAAAAGCACTCAGGATGTTTCCAGTGGCAGCAGCTGCAGCGAGAGGGCTAATCCTGTGCCTTCTCAGGGGTTGACAAAGCCAGTTGACAAAGCAGTCAACATTCAGTCTTCTCACAGGAAGCTTCTCTTCATGCTGCTGTTGCTTTGTTCACCCAAGTCTGAGTGCACTGGATCAAAGGTTTGTCTACAACAGAAAAATCTAGTTTTTCCAGAATGTGTTCCCAAGCTCCAGCCAGTTGGAGCTGAAGAATTTCCTGAGCCAGACGCAATGTCTTTCTATTAAGACCCCCAGGCAGACTTTTCTTCCGCAAACTTTTACAAGACATTTTTAAACCTTCTATACAAACATAGGCATCTATAGGTGTGGCACAGGTTTTTTTGCTATAGAAACATTCATTTAGAGGAGACCACATATCATTGATAAGCAAAATTATTATTAGAGCAGCTGCTTGGTAGGGGCCAAATGGTTACATAAGCAAAATGAATCCAATTAAAAGCCCATTTTTCTCACAACCACAGTCTTCTGAATCATTCATTGTTCAGGCCGAAGTTTTCCATGCCTAAAGAGAGGTTTTTTTCTTATCCCCTGAAAGTCAAAGCAAAATCTCTGCAAACATTTTTAGGTTATGGGAGAGTGATTCCAACCAAACTTTTTCCAGAAGAGCTACAGTAAAAACAGATGAAGTTTGAAACTTGGCCATGACCGAGTAATCAATGAAAATTAGTGTTCTTGCATGCTTTGAAAGGAATTGGCTTTAATTTAGCAAAGTTGTAGCTTTTAAAAAACAGTGTGCTGTATATTCATGGCTAAGTTGTTATCTACAGGTGGATGTACCACAAGAGTCAATGAGCACATACACTGATTTTAAAGAGACCCCTATGTTGCTCCAGAATCTGCCACTCACCAAAGTCAACATGTAGAGGCACAATTCTCTTTCATGGATGTAGTGTTAAAGGAATATCACCCAGGACTTGCTTTTAACAAGGAAGCTCTCCAGCCCTCAAACCTCCTCCAACCTCCATCAGAAGTGAGAGGGCCCTGCACACTCTGGGACTGTGGAATAGGGTAGCAGAAGTAAAAGGGAAGGAATCAATAAACCAATTATCTTTTCCAAGAGCACTACTGAGTCTGAAAGAAGCAGCTTCTCACTCTTTCCTTCTCATCAAAGCAGCTCAGCTTCAGAGGGGAAGGGAGAGTCGTCCCTCAGAAAACCTAGTGGTGTCCTGATGGTCAGGGACTCCCTGGGATACAAATGGAGGTGATTAGGACCCCTTAAGATAGGTCTTACATATCCTACATATCTCTTACTTCTTAGATAAGTGTTTTAACTCCTTTTCAGGCAGGGAACAGGATGAGTCTTGGGTGAACAGAGGTTAATAGGAGATTCCTGCTGTTCTCTGTACACTCTGTGGGACACGGACAGTGGCTGGGTCATCTTCTGAGCATGACCAGTTTCTTTAGGGAGTCAACTAAATTAAACAGCTGATTCCTTACCAGCACATTGCCAGAGGAACCAGCAGCCTCTGTAAGGACTGACTAAATAATTTAGACCGGGCAAGAACCTTGGTAGGGCCGAATGCTTAGAAAATTGGTAGGCCAGCGACCAAGTTAGGCTACTCTGTTTTTTGGAGTGAATATTTTCTTTAATGGTAGCTACATCTGATCATTTTTACAGATTGGCTGTGCCTGGTTGTAGGATGACATCCAGCAAAGCAACAGACAAAACCCAGCTTAATCCAATGACATTTTCTGAAAAGTCTCCTGAAATATCTCCTTATACCTAGGCAACACTCATTTGAACATCTTTGTTTACTTTACGTGAATTAATGGTTCCCACAATTTCCGAAAGGTTTCACTTCTGGCCTTAATCTTAAAAGAAATTCTTATGAAACAATTTCCACCATGTCAATTTATGGCTCTTTAAACTAAGATTCTTCTTCTGGGATTTATTTCCTTGGACAACTAATTACAATAGCAACCCATTTTTTTGGACAGAATTTATAAAGGCAAGAAAAAAGAAAGATAACACCATTCTGACTCATCTGAAAATTATGAGTGTGCTTTTTCCCCTATTTTTAAAGTCTTTATAGCATTTGGAGGATGCATGACAGATAACTACCTTGAATTAATGAACCACCAGGAAACGCTTTTATCTTGCAGGCAACACTGAAACACAGAACTCCAGAAGTTACTTATATGATTTCCATTTATTGTACATTCTTCTTTTATTCCCCCTGAAGAGGAGTTCTGTTACTCCAGTTCAATAAATTAATCTATTTTGTCCTTCATCAAAGCACACAATGCCAAGTTCTGAGCCCTTTGAGAAAATGAAGTGCACCAAAGAATTTGGCCAAGTAACATCACGTGGAGGATTATGAAAGAACATGATGCTAGAATCACTTTTGATATAAAAAACCACTATAATGGATGACCTTGGACTGGGTTAGGCATGAAGAAAATTTACTAAATTCTGTAAAATTTTAGGCTTTGACTGCTTTACAAGTTTCAAACTTTTTGCAAAGATGAGGCTATAACCGAATACAACCTGTTCACATAAATCCAAAGATAAACAATCCATGACAATTCCTATTTCTTTCAAAATGCAGAATTACTTTCAATCTAAATTTTAGCAGCATTCCAGACTGAGATATAATAACCATGTGGTATAAAATAAGCAACTTTTGAGTTCTTTCCCAAACATCCAAAAAGTATTTACTGTTGGGTTAATCAACCTCTAATTACCAGCGTGGGAAGGATTGGAATACTCTGAAGCATCTCAGCTCAGGCAGCAGGAACCAAGTCAGATCCAGGGAAGGAGCCAGCTTTGAAAGCCTTTGGCAACAAAGCACAGTTGTTTCTGTTAGAAACCCTAAATTACCTTTCCTTCTATGGGCTCCCATTCCCACTAGTTGAGTTCTTAATTTTTGCCACTTGCTATAGAAAGACTGATCATGTGCTAAATAGTTTTACAGTAAGTGGGTAGGACTACAAGTAGAGAGATACAGAATACAGAATTTATCCTCAAGTGTCTCTCTCATTTTGATGGGTTGCCTTTGATCCCACAAAGACTGCATTACAACTTTAAAGTCCGTCCTAGCAGTGGGTGGATCACCTCAGGAACTGACCAGAGAACAAAGCACATTCCAAAGACAGAAATTGTAGGACCTGGCTTAAAACCCTGAGCTGCAATTCAGGGACCTCACCAAAAAAAGAAACCTGACACTTGTGCCAAACCATCTGACAACCACAGAATTTGGGAGAAAATTCAGCTCACTTTTTTTTTTATCTGATTGTCCAGCCTCCAGTTTTCCCCTTCAAGATGACCAGGTTTGCTGTTCAGCAGCCCCTGACAAACCCAGAGTTATTCCTTGAATCATATTCTGTTCTGCCTCTACCTTGTGCAAATTTATGGGACTGTAACAGAGTAAAGGATCTGGCCCTCCACTCCTTAAGGCAGCTCAAATACTCAAGATGCTTTTACAGTGTTGACATACTTTAAAACTAAGGAATCGGAAGACGAAAAAGTGAGAAAAGCACTCAAAATGCCTACAACAAAGAAAGAGAAGGAAATAAAAGAAGTTAAAGATTTATTCTGTATTTAGGGAAAGCCAGCAGGGAATTCTTGAAATTCTTTAAGCTAAATTGAGCTACATCTTCTCGATCTAATTGTGAAACTGCAGAAGATTCAAGCACATGTTTCCAAAGGCATTTCAACCACTTGCAATTTCTGCTCCCACAGGAAGACTACCTCTTCTCTTCTCATTCCTCTGCGTCTTCTACAGTGTTTTCATTAAAGTTGCTTCTGATTCATAAATTTAGTTTTTGAGCAGTGAGTTTGGTGAAAATCATAAAGTGATAGATTTATTATAGATGGAAGAATAAAAGTATGTAATTTTCACATTGTGAGCCCTCTTCCATGTAGCTAGGAAAACCATCCTGTGTGAGAATTCCCACTGAAGCCTTGGGGGAGAACTGGATTGAATGGAATTATTCCCAGACAACTAAATTACAGTTTTATACTTACAGGTATTGAAAAGAGGGAAACCTTGTGGATGATGATGTCAAGAAGCTTAGAAGAAAAAGAGTGGGACTTCTCTCCTGTGTCCCACTACAGAGACGCCCCATTTAGGGAAGGGAACAGTTTGCATTGTGTTTTTACTGCAGCACTCCAACTGGCAGGAACATCCATTGGAAAAAACCTCAGTTAATTAAGGAACCAACAATCCATTTAAAACAACAACCACACCTGGGGTGGAGATATTACTGCAATGCCTAGGGCATTTCCTCCAAAACTTCCACAGAAAACTATCCAGACTTCAGGCACTAATATGTAACATCCGGCGACTGATTCAGCCCTTGAGCCACAGATGACACTTCTCAGACTTGCAGCAGCTGGGAACTTGGGATCCAGCTAGTAGTTTCATGTGTACAGAGGACTCAGACCCCATTCCCCACAGGTAGGGCACCACTTTCTCTAAGTAGACTCCTCTCCCACAAAACAAAATATGAATGTTCCTCTGGAACTACCCATCTGCGCATAAAAGCAACCAATAAACTTAATGACCTCCCTAGGGTGCAAACAAGACATTTAATTCCATTAAAAAGCCAGGAAGCAGTTCCTACCTGTCTGTGGTTAAAACAATCTCTCTCTCTCTCTGTAGCTGATCATGAGATATTCCCCTTTTAGTAGTGTGTCAAAAGTTCTGCAAATCATGTTGAGAGGCTTCCAAATACATTATTTATAAGCTCCTTTCCTCTCCCAGAATTCTTTTAGTTGGAATTGCAGCATTAATGGAGCTTGGCTTTACAGGCAGAGACAAAAATAGGAACAATAAAACTTTAAAACTTACTAAAATATTTTATGAATAAGTGCTGTAAAATATCAGGCACCTACAGAGCACACTGCAGTGTGAAATACTCTAGAGGCCTTCTTGTCACTTCTTGGAGATGACCCACATAACTCACAGCATCTTCACCCAGAAATAGCGTGTCTTTCCAAATCCGTGCTGCAAACCTTTTTTCAGACCTCATTCTGAAAATGTTACCACATATATATATAAAAAAGTATCTCCCATATACATCTCTAAAATAGAGAGCAATGATTCAGTAATGCAACATTTGAAAGAAAAATATGCTTTCAGTCATCTGACTACAGTTCCCAAATTTGAGCTCAATTCCCCAAAAAATTTTTGGCAGGAAGTGATATAGTTTGGGGGGGCAGGGGTAGAAGAGATGCAGGGAAACCAAAGAGGAAAGAGAGGTACATTTGTGAAATCAAATACTTAACTAAAATGTGCCCGGCTTTGAATTTTCATCCATTATTTATTAAATGCTATCATCTCTATTACATTTCAACATACCTTGATGAAAATTCAAACAAAATATTTTAAAATAATTGAATCCCTGGGCAAAATTTGAAATAACTGTGTTGATCCAAAATTCACATAAAGAAGTGGCAGTTCTAGATAGCCTAATGGATTAAACAGACCTCTCTGAATTATGGTGCGTTTGAAAGTATAAAAAGTCAGTGCAAGTATTCATGATCCTGGACACCACCATTTCACTACATCCTCTTTTGTATCTACCTTCATGTCTCACATGACTTTTTTCGAATGGTAACATTCTCATTCTCTGCAAAGCAAGGTAAATTCTTTCTTTAAATACAACCGCGTGAAGTACCATTCATTCAAACTCGCTCAATACATCCTTCTGGTTTGCATTACTAAAGAAACATGAAGAACCTCCAATATTTAGGGACAAGAAAGCATTACTCAGTTCATTATTGACCGAAAGGAATTGTAACATTGCTGAGGTTGGAGAACATGTATGAGGATGTACATGGCTGATTTTACAGCTGGAATATTTTGCATTCAAGAATCAAATAAGAGCTGGATGCAAATAATTCAGGTCTACTGATGTTAAATTGCAATAATTTTTGGTATTATTAGAATGTTGGAAGAACAACTGAAATAAATTTATCTCAAGATTCTGAAAAAGTGGGTTCTGATGAGAGCCGCAAAAATTACTCAAGAACTAGAGAAAATTACTCTTGACATGACAGTAGAAAAGGTCAATATTTTTAGTAGGTAGAAAAGATATTAAAAATTTGGCTGCAGTGAGCAATCACATCAGAAATTCAGGTGCTCCCTAATCTAGAGCAGAGCAAGGTATAAGAACCAATAGCTGGGAGATGAAGTTTGACAAACTCATACATGAAATTAATCTAAATTCCCTCATAGAAACTGACCAAGCACTATTCCAGTCAGGCTTGTTTCTCTCACTGGCTCTACTAGAAAATAATAAATAATCCAGAAAAATCTGTCTCTATCAGTGACTGTGCTTCAGCTCTGTTCTTCCCTTTTTAAAGGTCACCCTTTGCTCCCTCCTCCCTAGCAATGCTCTCCCCACCACACTAATCACCTAATGGAGAATACACTCTGCAATAAATACATAATGTTGTTAACTCTAGAATCTACTCTTACCTGGCACTCTGCCAAATGCTTTTCTGAAACTCAGACATGAATGTTGTAAAACCTATCTATTGAGTTATTGCCTTTTGAGGAGGATATCAGGGTCTGGACACATGACCTACCCTGTAACCTGTGCTTTTTTCCAAAGCTGGTTCTAATTTGATGGAGGTAACCATTTGAGGTTTGTGTGACTCACTTTATTTTCCTCATCTTTTCTAGGGTGTCTCAATCACTGTTTTCTAGGGTCATATTCTCATCCCTTCCTTGATGAATTTATTTAAATGCAATGACAAACCATGCTGCTGTTGGGCCTGTTAACTCCATACACACATGCTCTTTCACAACCTTAGGACAACCTCTTTCAACCTCTATGTGAGCCCATTAAGATCTTTGAGGTATGTTTTCACTTCATGTGTGGTCTCTTTTCCTTCCTTGTCCTTACTATTAGCTCCGTCCTGTCATTCATTCCATGATTAACATCATCCCTAGCCAACCATTTTCAGAATGCTTTCACTTGAGCCAGGAGAGATTATTTTTAACCTCTACCTCATCTTTCAGGAGTCCTACTTCTTTGCTTCCCTTTTATGATCAAAGAACCTTTGGTAGCTTGTTGGAATTTTCTCCAGTCTGTTAACTGACTTGTTGCAATCCTTACACTTTGTCCCCTTCAAAACATACACTCCTTACTGGACAGCCCATGCCCTGTTTCCTTTGCCCTGGATAATCTTTACTATCCAGACAGTTACAGCTAACATTCACATCTTTGGCTTGATGAGATTCTAAACCTCCTCAGCATTCAGACTGCGGGGTCCCAATGTCTTCACCTCTGTATTTATGAAAGTTTTCTCTTTGAAGTCAGTAATCCTAGAATTTAGCTTACATGACACAGTAGGGAATACGATCAAAGCTATTTTGGGTAGTGTAGCTATGTCAGTGTGATGTTCCACTTGAGATAACGTACTTTGAATCTGTTAGCCAGAGCAAAGCATGGGGCAGTACAGCTTCAGATATTCAAATCAGCCTGTTCAGAACTAATTTGGTTACCTCTGCTGGCCAGATACTGTTGTGTAGACATAATTCTTAGTTACAGACCTACTTTTTCCTTTTATTTGAACAGTTTGGGGTTTTTTAAAATTTAAACAAAACTAGAAGTTGATTACAGATACAAGCTTCTTTTCTACATTCAAGTCTTCCATAGCATGTTAATTACTTATCAAAATAAAAATTAATATAATCACTTTTTGTCATTAACTGTGAATATTTTAGCTCTATTCAGTCCTAGCATGATTAGCAATGTCTGTCAGGAGCCTTGAATATATTATGAAACATCCCAGTGGTCCAATTACAGAAAATCCTGCGTACGCATACATCTGTGTCTAAGTCAACTTTAGAGACTACCGCTCTGTAAGCAACCAAACCCAAAAGCAGGTCTTTGGCTATTTTCTCCCAAACTGTCAGTAACCCAAACCAGCTTTTTTTTTGGCTGTACCTTCTCATTTCTTTACAGTCTACCACATTAGTAAGTGTACGGTGCTATCACATCACCTTTCGCCCTTAGTTCTGAACAGCACAGGGTTGGGTTTGGGTTTTTTTTTGGTACTCATGTTCCAATTGCAGTGATGATACTTGATTCCACATCCTGCATGAGAAGTTGAATTTTCACTGTGCTGCAAAGTATTTTTCTGAGAAATGTACAGGAACCTTAGCTGCATCTGTCTAACCTCATTCAGTAACATGCCTGACCTTTCATCACCCACTGCATCATCTGGTTCCTATTCTGGGTGTTAACCTGTCTTACCATAACAGAGTTAAGGAATAATTTAGGTCGGAAAAAACCTCTTGAAGTCTTTAATTCATCTTCCTATTCAAAACAGCGCAAGCTTCAAAGTTACATCAGCTTGAACAGGGCCCTGTTCAATTTTGCAAACCTCCAAATCTCTTGTCTATTCCTCTTGCATCTGTGACTCCTTTCTCCCTTATCCCCTCCCAACTCACCTGATTTTTCTCTTCCACGTAAGAAAGCCAGGCTTGAGAAGTTATGCATGTCCACCCTGATCCTCTCTGTGCTGTCTTCCCCTATCCTTCTCTACTTGGCAGACAAGAACTCCACTGAAGGTCATCTAAGCTGCAAGGTCTTGAAGCCTCACCCTCTCGTCACTATCCTTGACAGACTCTAGCAGACAGTTTCTCTTCCTGTGAGACAGCAGGTGACTAAAGGAAGCTTTTTTGTTCCTCAGAGGTTATTTTTCAGTATTGGGTCTTTAATGTGTAATTCTCTTCCTGTCAGGCAGCACAACACTATTTTCTGGATGAGCTTGGTGGCAGTCAGTTCTTAACAGGGAGCCTTCACTAACAGAAGAGATCTGCTCCATGTCCATATATATCCAGGCTCTTCCCTTCAACTGCAGTTTGTCTCCTCTGCCATAAACTTTCACATATCACTCTGCGTACATTGCCAAGACTCACATCTCTGCTTAGGAGGTATATGCAGTAGACAAAAGTACACACATTTCAGAAGGATGCAATCAGTAGTCACTGGAATGATTTTGCTTGGATTATTCATACTTGATTTCTTTCTTAGGAAGAATACCCCCAAATTTGTCTTTTTTACTATTTATTTGAGTTTTTGGGGTTTTTTGCACATTAACCAGCTCAGTGGTTGATAGGTTTGATGGCGTTCTACCAGTCCCCACTATTGCCACAAAGCATCACTGATACTGCCATGGGATACAGTATCAGGCGCTTTTGTTTATACAGGTGAGCATTATCTCTGCTATAAAACAAAAAACTTGTAAACAAAGGACTAGCAGCTTTATGCTCCCCAAAGCACTACCTAGAAGTCTTGACTACCACAAGATCTTCTTAAGCAGTTAATGCCTCAAGCAGGCAGATGAACTGGACATGCCTTTTACTCACATGTTTTCAAATTAAATTATCAAGATGTCCTCCTTGCTTCGTCATTTCATCTTTACTGTATTTGCAGTAATCAAATTTCCTTGTTGCTTTTTGTTTCTATTGTATAAACATTGCTACTTAACTCAATTTAAGTCACAAAATACCTCACTAAACCCCATCCAGAAACTGTTGGTAAGAGAAGGCTTGTGTTCCTAAACCCTCATTTATATCTAATTATAATGACAGAACATACCACATTATTTTAATAGGAAACATTCACATCTTGGCTTCACACCTTAACTGATTAGGGATCAGAATCCCCAATTTTCAGTTATTAAACCTAAGTTACAAGAAGCACATGAGGGATGAAAATGGTGGACACTGGAACATTTTAGCTAGATATAGAAAATACTGTGAAGAAAAAGGGGGTGAGTTCAAACTTACACAGTGTATGATGTTCAGCAACAAAGTTCGGGGTAGGTTTCTGAAATTCTGCTGCCAGAGAACAGAGGAGGCTGCTGAAACTTACCTTTCTCTACCCAGTGAATGTGTGATCAACCAATGGCACATGATGCTTCCATGAGCATGACAGAAGCCAAATTTCAGAGTGCAAATGCTGTATGACTGCAGAGTTCAGCTTAAAATTCAAAAACACATGCACCTCTCAAAAAACTACCCATAAAACCTCAACAAACACAAAAGCCCCCAGCAACTTCTCAACAACCCACACAACAAAACCCAAATCTTTCCTGGCTACCTTAACATTCACAGTTGCTAGAAGCATTTTGAAGACTAATTCTACCCAGCACTTGACCTCAGGTGAAGTGCTTACAAGACATAGGCAAGTTAGAGAAATCCCTGTCTGAAGGCATAATTACTCCAGCATTCAATAGAAGCAGTAGCAAATCAGGCAGCAGCCTGTCCTTTACACAAAAGCCAAATGAGGAAACAGTAAGTGACCTTTCCCTTACAGACCTTTCCAGACTTCTCTAAAAGTCTCTCCAAAACCAGCATATAAAGCAAGGTTTGAATCAATGACCGTGAAACACAGAACCTCCTCTCCAAATTACATGTCCCCACACCCCATGCTGGTTCTACTCTCTTTTCCAGGCTCTTGATTTCCCTTCTTTTAATTCTCCTTCCTGCTGGTTTACAGCCCCACACGCCAGGGAACCAAGCTCTGCTGCCAGTGGCTCTTACAGTACCAGGGAGGCACACATGTTGTCCATTTCTTCCAGGTGTGTTTTTTATTCAAGTCCCACTGAAATCAGTGGAAGAAGTCTTGGCTTGTTGGGTCACAATTCAGTATCTTCAAACCTTCCAAAATGAAATGAACCCTACAGTTTGTTAAAAGGGACATGCTGGAAATGAGTCTACACACAGCTAGACAGAACTTGAGATTGGAATTTGTGAGGTCAAGATAAGCAAGCTTGACTTGCTACTCATTTCTTTCGGTTATGGCACCAGTAAGACCATTTTAGAAACTCTTTTGACTGTCCCATTTGAAAGTTTTCAACCAAACGCTGTAGGCATATATAAGTAACAGCAAAGTATTCCTCCAGGTTAGGCTCATGAGTTGACATCTTCTAGCCCCATTCACTCTCAGATATACCAAATACATAGCCACCACTGTACCATAGCTACTGTTGGCTCACCAGCTCTCTCAATCAAGAGCTCAACTTCCATTTTATGAGTTTTCTGAGAGCTTTATATAGGCAATTAACATGCAGTTTTAGGGAGAGCAACCAGGATTGCATTAAATATTCTAAGCTTCAAAAGAAGGGTTGAATATAAGGTTATTTTCAAGTGGGTAGATATGATACAGGCATGGCTGATGGTTTTAAGTGTAGTTTGTAGTATAGTAATCTTTCATTTTGAACATAATATTTGAGAAATTTGAGTTTTCTAATTGCAGTGAGATTCCTAACTGATGTTTTCATTATCGTGGTAGATCATTACAGCCTTTACCATGACACCTGTATTTTCAGGCATGCAGTTTGTAATCTCATGCTTCATCTCACACAGGACTTGTTTGGGTGTCAAACATGTACATGGTATCTGGGCAGCAACTTCAATTTCCATGACTATTACGCTAGGTAAATGATTTGGTATTTTCTGCATTGCTAAAGTAACTCACACATCAAGAAGAAACCATTTCACAATTCTAGCTTCTCCTGATGCCGCTGTATTCCTTACAGATGTTCTTCTGCTACATTTCATACATTTCAGAAGGAAAGCATCTGACATTTTATAAGGAATAGCCCTACCAGCAATGTAAAGTGCAAGTCTAAGCAAGAAAGTTTTAGAGCTTCAGTTTTCCTTTCTAGAAGACTCCTTTTCTTTTGCTTAGGCTTCCGCATTTTTTTCCCCAGCGTTTTTAAAATATTGTATGTATTTATGGTGGAATTTTCAAAGCCACCAAGAGGATTTGGATACCAGACTGCAAGTCTTTTTAATAAGATCTGAACATCCAAATCCATAGACAGATTGAATATATATTAGGCTTTGTATACGCACAACCAAACAGCTAGCAGAGCTAGCAGCTATGCAACACCCAAAAGTATATTAAATTTGATTGTGCAACACCTTAGTTATTCCAACCAGATCATCTACAGGGAGCTAAGCCACATACTGCCATAGCAAGTTGGATTCTGTTGTGCCAGATACTAAGAGCAAGAAGCTGCAAAGCCATTTCACTTAGAAAGTAAGCCAAATTCTAAATATAAAGCTCCCACCACAGTATATTCAATTACAAAGTTGCAACTGCCTCCTATGCCAATTAGCATTTTTACAGGATTTTAGAGAACACCACCCTCTGTTCTCAGCCAACCAGTGCCAGTTCCCTCCTTGGAAGGTGTCCCTCGCTCCCAGGGGAGTGATTTTCAAGGAATGATGAAGTCAGTACATGCTGGGAGGAGCTCTAATCCCAATGGCCCTGCATGCCTACCATGGCCAACTGGATTGCCAGTTGGCCTTTGACTCCCTGAGCTGAGGACATATAGAGCTATACAGGCACCATCATCAGCCTGGTGCTAGCTGCTGTTCCAGTAACATTTTTTTTTTTGGTCAGGGCAGCATTTTTTGGCTTATTGGCCTCCCAAGGCAAAGAGTTAAACATAGTTCTTCATGAAAGCTGCATGTCAGTTAAAGAGAAAAGGTGATACACAGCAGGGAAAACTGATGGCAACCAGATATAAATGACAGTAGGAATAGGCAGTGCAACAGACTTAGCAAAAAAGTTTCATTTTTATCAGCACTATTTTTATCTAAAACTGCTATAGGAACAATTATGTCTTCAACTGAAGATAAAATACAAACTAAATATGGACCTGTATAGCTAAGTAGTGTTTTGAGTATCATGATGGAAAATAGGAATATATATATTTATAATGTGTAAATGATGGATTCCCTAAAAACATGAAGTTTTTCTTCTTTGCACAGGAATCTGCTTGAATATCAATTTAATGATTACTACTGGTAGATGGAATTTTGATATCCATTTGGTAGTAATTTACACCAGTGTTTTCAAGCCTGCCAACAAGCAAATCCAGAAGGCAGGCAGCCAAAATTCCAGAAAAGACAACTGTCTTTTATTTTATAGCTTATGCATTTTGATCTTAATATGATTTTCCACTAACAAGTTCTGTACCTTCTCCAAAGTGCTAAAACTGGTGTGCAGAATTGCAAAGTAACACAGCCTCTTCAGCACAAACTAATATTAAACTAACAGTAAATTATAGAAGTTATATTGTTTACTTAGGGAAAAAAGCAGTAAGGTAGTAAAGAACTACACATGATTTATAGCAGACATTTGTTTCCATGGGCACATTTTAAAGCTTGAATATATACAAAACAACAATATATTTGCTAAGTGCTGTTTCCTGTTTGATACAGAAAGAGCAAATACAAAAGAGGCTCTAACACTTAATGAGCACAAAGTATGCATTGGTTATACCATGTGCTTGATTGATAAATAGGATGCAAATCACATCTAATCTTTCCAGAAAGTCATTGAAAACAAGCTGCGTTTGAAGGAGGAAGAAGGACACAAACAAGAACAGGGTTTTCTCACTCTCCAAACACAACACCTGCTTGAAGTGGGCACATATTATCATGGTGAGGTCCAAATCTTGCGCTAAATACAATGACTGAATGATTTCTAATGCTGATAGTATTCCACTTGCCACTGCAAATAGTGAAGAGAAAGCTACTCATCCATTAGCTTAGACTCTATACATGAAACAAGGCCCTATTTCCACTTCACATCCATCAGCATGAAAGATCAAGTACGATTTTGCTGTATAAAGCACTTACTCTTCCACTGATCACCTGTCAGAAAGGCAACCCCTGTCAGGACAACTCCTGATCATTGCTCCTCAAAGCAATAGGTGCCACTTAACCATTACTACCGAAAACTAAAATCAGATTAGCTAAATCGTTGACTATATGGAAAAGGTAGTTCTGTGTGCCAAGCAAGCCTCCTGGAACTGTAACTGCAAGGAACCAAAGACCACAAAGAACATCTCTTATTCTATTAGAAACTAATTTACAAGACATAAAAGTCAAAACCAAACAGGCTGTAGATAGCATAGTGTTAACAGGTGGAGAATATTATTCATTCTGAAATAATGGCCTTAAACTGCTGCTCCATTATTCAGATACAAACTGGGAAGGACTCTTCCTCCTTGCTTTCTTCTTCCTGGCACAGGTTCTTGTCTGACTACAAAACATCATCCTGTCTCCTTTCTTAATAACATTTGTCTACCCCAATGAATTCCTGAGCTCCAACTTGTTTCATACTCCACATCAGTACAAAGAACAAATGCCAACTTTAAAAGAATCACTCTTGCATAGCAGCATGGATCCTGTTGCATGGTACGGCAGTGCAGGAGTAGTCTTAGAAACTGGCTCTTACTCAATGCCAGGTTATGAGCCCACAGGCTGCAAATCTTGACACGCAAGACCAAGGAATGACAAAAGCCACTGCACACATGGTGATGATCCCACAAGATCACCCAGTCTAACCACACCGCATGCTTTTCCTCCACTTGTATGACCTGTAGAATATATATATATATATCTGTACACATCCAACTTGTAACAGATTCCTGGGCATTAATTAGACCCTTCCCTGTAGCCCATGTGATGAAAAAGACTTTTAACTATGCAGTGAAGAGAAACCAGAGTTACTCTAGATGTATTTTCTGTGTGTTTTATTGATCTGATACAATATATAAGCATACACAGCAGTATAGGCATGTGTATGTGCTTGGATATACATACATACACAAAATGCCATATGTATGATACATACAACAGACAAGGCCAGATTATCTGGCCTTGCAGAGATATGCCCAGTAGAGGACCCAAGACCAGGATGGAGGCATACAAGCCCCTCAGAAATGTAATACCGTCTGTTCCTACAGCTGCCCAGGGTTCAAGGACAGCTTCTGTAAGGACAGAGAGACAACAAGTATCTATTTTAGATCTAATAATAGAGAAGATAGTTGCTTTTATCTTACCACAGCACAAAGATCGCTAATAAAGCCCACCGGGGAGCCATGGCAGACGACGAAACTTTACCAGGCTCAAGAGGTTGTGGGACCCAGGGCTTGAGATGTGGGAAGCCTGGGCAAACACTCAAGAAAGAGCTCAATAGGAATCTTTGCTTTATTCTTTGCTCACCCCCATTCCTGCCATACTTACACATCCCTCTAGTTCCTTCTTCTAATACCATCACAGAAGCAGTCAGATCCCAAGAGCATGCTAATAAACTTTTTCCACAGTAAAGAATTACTGCTATTTATTTGTTATTAACATATTTTGCGATAAAAATATTAAAGTTATTCAAGTTGGTTATCAAGCATCTGGCTGTGTGATTTCCATAGACAACAACAGTTGCTGGGAGCTGAAAGAAGCCTCATGGCCTTACAGCGTATTTTGGGAAGAGTAAGATGGATAGTTATCAAGCTGGTGGCTATTTTATATTCTAACTTTTTCAGCTCATGACAACAGAAAGAATACTGGTGTTATAGCTCTGACAGGCATATTTTGCTTGTTAAACAAAACCAAAGTACATTTTAAGCCATTTTTTTTAACCATAAACTACTGACTGTTAATAGCCTAGACCTGAATTTCTTCTTCTGTTGCGAGTTCATGGCTTGGATCAATAAGACATGTTCCTATAATTTTGCCATCAGACATTACTGGGGAAGCAGTAGGGGTCTGCATGGTAAGTAAAGAGAGAGAAGGAGAAAAACTGGGGGTCATGGTTGGTGGAGGGTACCCAGGATCATGGATAAGTGGAGAACGAGGGCATTTTTTAAATGTTTGCCCTGATATCATATTTGGCATTCGTGGTGGCACTGTCCTTATGCCAGGCTGAGCTACTGATGTTATCAAGGGAGGAGGGAAAACAAGAGATTCATTTTCCTTATGGAAACTGTGAAAGTGTATGTTTTCATTTTTCAGTTCTGCAATATCATTAAACACTGAGGCAAGAGGCTGAAATCCAGGTTCCCAGCTGAGCACATAACCCCAGTTATAGCCACCTCCAAGATCTTCTTCTGAGGTGCTAAGAGTTGCAAGTGAATCGCACCCAGAGTCCTGCATATCTGACATCAGGACATAATCTCTTTTGAAGTCTGTCATTATGTCTTCCTCTTTTGTTCCAATTTTCCTAAGTGTTTGAAACATTTTATGTGTGTAGGCTGTGTCACAGGCTGCTTCTCTGCCTTCCCTTTTAATGGCCTGCACACTCTCCGTGTTTTGCATGGTAGCCACAATATCTGTTTCTCCAGACTGACAGGAGAGCTGATCAGACTCTCTTGGGATCCCCGAATCTGGCACACGTGAGCCGCATTCACTTAGCACTGAGCCAGTGCTGTTTATGCAAGGATGCTCATTGATCCTTTTGATTTCCTCATCCTCTGCAGTTTCTCCTTCGGCAGAACCGTGGCCACTGGAGTCTGAATGCCTGCAGGGGACACTGTCAGCCTTCCCCTCTCTAATTCCTGCCAGGCTCAGCCATTCTGCTATGGCACCCATAGGAAGCATACTGGTCTCAGTACTTTGGATTTTCTGGCAGTCCTCATCTTCGCTGGCTGAATTCACACCAGTAGCTGAGGAGGATGCTGCCTCTTTGCTCACACGAGAGTTCATCAGATCTTTCCTTTTACATCTCAGAAGTAGTGCAGTAAGACTGGCTGCAAGCAGTAGGAACACCATCAAAGAGACTGAAGTGCTGATGGACAGGCTATATGCTGACACTATGGGGTAACTCTCAGGAGAATTGGAAACATTAACCAAAACGGTGCATACTGTGAACTTTGACTCAAGTTTGGGGCTATGAGCTCTTACCATCAACTCCAGGGTGTCATCATGCCTTTTGCCGCTATCTTTCTTTCTGTGAACGGTCTGAGTCAAATAAATGTTACCACTGGTTTGATCCACAGAAAAGAATGGAGAATTTTTTAGCAGGGAGTAATGAACAACTCCATCCAGACCACCATCACTGTCTGATGCTGTCACTCTGCCAAGCAACTGGCCTGCTTCATTCTTCTCAGGTAGACTGAAGAAATATTGATCTTGTGTAAACACTGGGTCAAATTCATCTCTCCCCTCAATATCTACTTGAACTGAAATTGTAGCCAATGACTCACCTTTGTCCTTTGCTTGGATTACAAGACAGTACCTATTCTGACTTTCATAGTCAAACATTTGCTTTGTATGAATATCTCCTGTCAAAGGATCAATGAAGAACATGTCATGGTCACTAGGAGCTTCACGATGAGCCAAACATGAAGACTGGATAGAGTAGGTAAGGTGTCCATAGGAGCCTTTATCAAAATCCAGTGCATTAACAGCGCACACAAAAGAAAAGGTTGGCAGGTTTTCACTGACAATGCAGCTTAGCCTGGGAAACAAAAACAGTGGGGCGTAATCGTTGTCATCTAGGATGCTAACAAGAACCATAGAAAAAGCCACATTTTTTACATCAGCTCCTCCATCTGTGGCTTGGATAATCAAAGTGAATTGCCTGGTATCCTCATAATCCAGTGCTTTCATCAAGTCCACTGATCCTGTTTTCCCATCCAAGCGAAAATGTGCCCCGTCGTTTCCAGAGATGATAGCGTAAGTGATTTCTGCGTTAGAACCTGCATCACGGTCAGTTGCTGAAACTTCAGTGACGTGACTACCTACAGGGATGCTTTCTTTAACATGAACATGGTACTCTGGGCTGCTAAATACAGGAGCGTTATCATTAGCATCCAGCACGGTTATTAGCACAGTAGCAGTTGAATTCAAGGAGGGCATTCCACGATCAGAGGCAAGGAGGACCAAATGGTGAGATGCTGCCGTTTCCCTGTCGAGAACACTGCTCAAAACAAGACTTCCAACAAGTCTGTAGGATGTTTCTGACTCCATGACACTTGTTTCCACGGAGAATAAATTCTCAGCACTGCCATCAATAATGGAGTATTCAACATATGTGTTTTCATATGTCCAGTCATAGTCGATGGCTGAAAACGTGAGGACACTTTCTCCAACTGAGGCATCCTCGGTCACGCTAAGGTTGTACAGAACCCTTGTGAATTGAGGGGCATAGTTATTCACATCTTCTACATGCACCTCAACGGAGGTCACTGCACTCAGAGTGGGACTGCCACTATCTGTGGCTTCTATCAGGAGCTGAATAACAGAAGTCTTTTCCAGCCGTGTCACTGGTTCTGTAGTGAACAATGAACCTGGAAATAAAACAGAATTAACAAAATCCCACACTTCACACTCACTAAATCAAGTAAATCTGATTCAAAAGTTGAATCTAATCAGTGATATTTGAAAATACCACTCTCATCTGTAACTCAACTGTAATGGCTATACACCCCAAAATAACTCACTTGCATCCAGAGACCAATAGGTCAATGGCTCAAGGTCTGGATGGATATCAGGGATAAGTGAGGTCCCCTCAGGGGTCCATATTAGAACCAGTGCTGATTAATATCTTAATCAATGACACAGAGTGATGAAGTGCACCCTTGGCAATTGTGCAGACAACACTAAACTGAGTGGTGCAGTTGACATTCCTGAGGGACAGGTTACCATTCAGAGGGACCTGGACAAGCTTGAGAAGTGGCTCCATGTGAACCTAATGAGGTTAAACGAGGTCAGGTGCAAGGTCCCGTAGCTCGGTCAGGGCAATTCCCCAGTAGGTTAAGGGATTAAGGGAGGACTTGGGGGTACTGATGGATGGAAAACTGGACCTGAGTTGACAATGTGTGACAGCAGCCCAGAAAGCCAACTATATCCTAGACTGTATCAAAAGCAGTGTGACCAGAAGGTTAAGGGAAGTGATTCTGCCCTTCTACTCCACTCTGGTGAGATCCCACCTGGAGTACTGTGTCCAGGTCTGGGGTTCTCAGCACAAGACATGAACCTGTTGGAGTGGGTCCAGAGGACAGACACACAAAAAAAAATTTAACCAACCAAAAAAACCAGAGGGATGGAGCACGTCTCCTATAAGGAAAGGCTGAGAGAGTTTGGCTTGTTCAGCCTGGAGAAAAAAATCTGGGGAGACATTATTGTGGGCCTTTCAATACTTAAAGAAATTCCCCTTAAAGATACATAAAGAAAGTACTGCTCCCTTCCCAACCAATACTTGTAAGAAAGATGGGGGCAGACTTTTATTGAAGTCTGCTGTGATATGACAAGGAGCAGTGGTTTTAAGCTAAAAGAAGGTAGATTCAGACTAGATAAAAGGAAGACATTTTTTACAATGAGAGTGGTGAAACACTGGAACAGGTTGCTCAGAGAGGTGGTCAGTGCCCCATGTACACCTGCATGTGAAGAGAGAGACACATTTTCCACCTCTCAGAGTGTTACAACACTAGGCCTAAAAATTTAAATTGGTAAATCATTTAACTATTGAAGAAAATTATGTCCTTTGGAGACAGCATTCTCAATTTAGAAAAGTTTTAGATTCTATTTAGTATTATATGATAACATAAACTCTCTAAAGAAGGTATCTTAAAACCCATACTGCTCAAGCTGTAGAGAAGCTCTGTTATGATAGTATTTTTCAATATAAGTTGAACATAAGTATGAACTCAAATTAAATCTAATACATGAACTGAAATATTATGAATCAATGCAAAACATACAGCAACTGTTTTACCAAATCTTATCAGAGTAATAGTACCTATAGGATGTATGACTTGTTGCCTTGTGCATGGTTCAGGGACAAACAGAACTCCAGTCTTTGATGTGAACAGTTCTTCACCCATAAAGGCAGACTGAGCCAAAACATATGGGTGACTTCGGCCACCAAAGATTTCCAGACCTCAAGTGATCACTGACAGCGGGTGTGGAAGTGCAATAGGACTCTTCAATTTACACTGAAAAAGCTGAAATAATAAACCATGCTTATGGACTCACCATTCTTGGGATTGATGGAAAATCCCTTGGAAGAAGAGAGGATTTTGTAGGAAATCAGTCCATTATGCCCTGAATCCCTATCCACAGCAGAGACTGTCAGAACAGGGACATCCATAGAAATGAGCTCTGGCAAGCTCACCTGACATACAAAGCAAGATTGCAGTTTTGATAGGGCATCACAAAAGATTTTGAACATAAAAAAATGCATTTTCTTTCATCTGATCTTATTAGGAAAAAAACCCCAATGTAGTTCCCAGCTTTGGAAAAAGTTTTACCTACAACTATAAAGAGTTGACATATTGAAAATTATGCATACCAGACAGCCAAATTTTATAGTAAACTTTAATGAGCAGTAAAATCCATCTACTTCTAGTTCATTATGACAATGAGTTCAGAGAATCATGTAACCTCTTCTTTCAATAGAACACTAATGGAAGTAATGCCTACAAGGGACTACAAATAAAATTGGCTTCCCCCCCACTTTTAGAAACATCTTGATTTTTGTATATGGAATACAATCTGCAGTTCCCATCTGGATCATTAAAGAAACCAACATATATACCCTGAAAATTCTAGCACCTGACACTTATCACTGAATTATTACTAGAATTTAGTTTTTCCGAGCACTCCTTTTTTAATTCATATAATCTAGGAAACCAAGAATGTCCTTCCCTTATTAAGAACTTCCATTATTGGAAGCCCACATACAGTAGTTCTGTGACCGAGGTTTCCTTTGAACAGTGTGATACAGCAGCCACCTTTGTCATAACTTTAGGTGTTTAAATCATTTTAACAAAGTGATATGCATATAATAGCCACATACATAGGAAACTACAGATGAAAAGTATAAATATTAAAACACTTGAAAGGACAATAAAAGATAAAAATGACAGGGTGAGGACTAGGGAAATAGACCAAAAGAAGCCATGTATCTTACTGTCCAAGCAACACATTAAAACATCAGGACTGTGGTGAGAGCAGCTCAGATGTTTACATTAGCAAACTCAATACAGTTAGGCTGTTTTGCATCAGTTAATAACCTTGCCCATAGTGTCTGCTGATCTACAAAAGAATCCTAGCACTAGCACAAGGAAGTACTTGCCTAAACTGCTCTCCAAAATCAGACACACGAGGGCGGAGAAAAACTTAAAGCAAGGTCTAATAATCACTTGAGCATTAACAGTGCATTTTTAACCCAAAACATAGACCTATGCATTTAAGCGGCAGTTTACACAAATCTAACTACTCAGGCACCACCTGAAAGTTTCCCAGAGCCTACGGTCTTTCCCCTAGTTACATAAATGACCTCTGAGCCTGCACAGGCTCAGAGGTTGAAATTTCTTTATTAAACCTAAGGTTTAGACTTATTTCTTGATTATATCTGTCTGAGATTTATAAATGAAGTATTATTCAATCCAAGTCTTCTCTAGTGCCTCATATTTTTGACTCTGAGTACAGGGCACACAAAAAAAGCACAAAATCAAGCAAAAAGCTCAGTTCAGAGGATCACAGAATGGCTGTGGCTAGAGTGCACCTCCAGAAGTCATCTTGTCCAACTCTATCTCACAGCAGGGTCACCTAGAGCTCCAGGGTGCCCAAGAGTGTGTATATAGCTGAGTTTTTAATATCTCCAAGGACAGAGACTCCACAACCTCTGAGGGCAACCTATACCAGTACTCAGTCATCTTTGGAGTTTAAAAAAAACAAAAAGGAAGATATTCCTTCCCATATTTCAATTTGTGCCAGCTGCTTTTTGTCCTGTCACTAGACATCACAGAGAAGAGTCTGGCCCTATCTTCTTAACTCCCCACACTAATATTTACACACATTAGTAAGATACTCCCTTGAGCCTTCTGTTTTCCAGGCTGAGTGTTCCATGCTCTAGACCTTCTTGGACTTCAGGCCAAGCTGCACAGTCCAGCTCCACATGAACAAGTTCTAAGGAAACAGCTCCTCTGGCAGCTTGCTTTTCCTGTGATGCCTTCCTAACTTCACCTGGAGCTTCAGGCTTTGTCATGCTCATACCTAATCCTAACTCCAAGTCAACACATGTGCTGAGCCTCAGCCTAAACCCCACAGCCTTAGGGCTGATGAAGTAGGGCAAAACCCTTTTAGCAGCCTAGCCTTGAGAGCCTTGTATTATACCATACTTGCTTTGGCAGCACATATATCAAAATTGGAATGATACAGGAAAGATTAGCATGGCCCCAGGGATGACGTGCAACTTCATAAAGATTTCACTAATTTTTTTAGGAATCTTGGGATGCTGGTCAACAGCAGGCTCAATATGAGTCAGTAGTGTGCCCTGGCAGCCAAGAGAGCAAACTGCACCCTGGGGTGCATCAAATACAGTACAACCAATTGGTCAAAAGAGGTTATTATCCTGTTGGATTCAGCACTGGTGCAGCCTCACCTTGAATATTGTGTGCAGTTCTGGGCCCCACAATTAAAGAAGGATGTGAAGGTCCCTGAATGCATCCAGAGTAGGTCAACAAAGCTGGTGAAAGGGCTGGAAGGGATGTCCTGTGAGGAGCAGCTAAGAGCTTCAGGTTTGTCTACCTTAGAGAAAAGGAAGCTGAGAGGCAACCGCATTGCTCTCTGCAGCTTTCTGAGGAGGGAAAGTGGATAAGGACGTGCTGATCTTTTCTCCCTGGTATCCAGTGATAGGACACATGGGAATCACTCAAAGCTGTGCCAAGGGAGTTTTAAATTGGACATTAGGAAGCATTTCTTTACTGAGGAGGTGGTCAGCACTGGAACAGGCTTATTAGAGGGGTGGTCAATGCCCCAAACCTGTCACAGTTTAAGAGACATTTGGACAATGCCCTTAACACCACGCTTTAACTTTTGGTCAGGCAGTAGAACTAGATGATTGTTATAGGTCCCTTCCCACTGAAATATAAAAAATAGAACAGAATAGTCTATGCTCCAATTCCTTTAATCATCTAGTGGCTCATAGTTGTCCATAGTCATTAAAACAGCTTTGTTCCAAACCACTGTTGGATAACTTGACTTCTAGAACAGTCTAGCCATTGAAACGTCTGACCAGAAGTCCAAAAGCTGAGTTCTGGACCCTAAGTGTAGGAAAGGATGTTGAGGAGGTCAAAACTCGTATCCCTCACCCGTTGGAGGAGTGCCACTGCTGTAAGGCAGGGTTATGCAATTACCAACCATGCCTACATAACCTGCCACAGGGCCATTTGCTACACCGCTGTGGAGCTGCATAACTGAAAATAAAGGAATTTGTGCCATTGTAACTGGGCCAGAGTTAAGTGTCCCACCTTGTTTACCATTCTCTCAGAAGAAAAAAGTTCTGAACACTGGACCCTGCTCCCCAAACTGGATTTTATTCAGTAACTCCAGTGATGAATGCATGGTGTTTGGAGTACAGCTAGCATTCATACCACTTTCCTTCTGAAATCAGAAACCACAAACATGAACACTGAACAATTCCCTCAGTCCTTTCAGTAGAATTCCTAGGAAGGATCGGGTTTTTCCAGCAGAGCTCTGCTCTGTTTTCACTTGGTAATAGTTTGCAGACACCTTCCTTCTCAGTGCTTAATGTTTTTTTAAGACAAATATAAACAAGCACTCCTACAATTTATCATACAGGAAGACATGTTTGTTGTCCATTTCCCATGTTCTCACCTGATATGAATCCTGAGTAAACACTGGTGGGTTATCATTGACATCCAAAACAAGGATAGTGAGTTCTGCTTCTGTTTGATGTACAGAGTCTGAAACAATGATTCTCAGCTTATACGTGCTAGCTTCTTCAAAATCTAATGGCTCCACCACTGTGACTACACCAGTATGTTGATTGATGGCAAATTTCATTCCAGGACTTTTATCATAAATAAAAGCAAACTGTAGCGCTGGCCTGAAGTCTGCATCACTTGCTGACACATGAGTCACTATAAAACCAGGCAGGGCATCTGAAACAATAATTTTCAGAATAAGTCATAGCTAAAAGACAATGCTACAATTATCTGAAGGCTTTGCCAATTTTGTAATATTGAATCTTAGATGCATGTAATATTTATGTATTAGCATTTGCTGTATTCTTTGCATTTTAGAATAAGAACAATATCCAGAAATTCTATGGTAACATTTCTTCAAATGCAACTGCTTTATCCCAATTATCATTTGTGTTTTCTTTAGACTTTCCCATACCCAGTGTAGCCACAACTGTTTTTACACCAGCAACAGGAGCTTCCATGATTTTTCACAAGTATTTAGGTGACATGAATTAATTGAACAGTGTCACAAACTTCCACAGGAATATTTATCTGAGGCATCAGTGTCCCCTGGTCTGTGTAGAAGTGGCAAATGCAATTCTGAAGCTTTTCCAAAGGATAAGAAAGCCAATAGTGAAAAATGAGACCTTCAGCCTGACTTATTTGGCACAGAAATCTCAAGAACTGAATCCATTAGTGATCATTTCACAAATCCTTGGGCTAACAGAAACTAAACCATTTCCCATTTGCATGCCTGGGGCATTAAGCCTCAACAACACTAGGCAATGTCCTACAAGCAAGTGTCCTTAAATGTAATACAAAAACCAAAACAAATAGCCAGTAATTTATGGCTGCTGTATATCCATGACTCCTGTGCTTGTCATTACCAGTGGGAGCTAAATTTAGGCTAAAGGCTAAAAAAATATCACTAGAAAGACAGCCTTGATATCTTTTGTTAACAGGAGTACTGAAATTTCAGCACCTAATTTATAAATTTTCTGCTGTGTGCCTCACTGCATCCCATGTACGATGCCTGTATTAGAAAACACTGGGCTTAAAACTCAAGGTCTGCAATAGGTGAGTGAACACCACGTAACATACCAGATGTATGTTGGGAATGAGAACTCAGGAGATCCTGGGTCCTCTCTTCATGATCCTCAACCAGATCAAGCTACAGAGCATTTTAAAACTTCATTCAAATTTACAGAAATTATGTCTCTCATCACAGTGAAGTTCAAAATATCTTATTTCTAGCAATGCTGGGTTTAACACCAAGTATTTTTATTGGAGAAAAGCAGAAATTGAAGACATCTGAAGATTGTGACACTGGGCTCCAAAATGAACAGATTACAGATGTATTTCTGCAGAGTTTGTTTTACTCTTTCTTTCTTTTTTCTATGGTTTTGTTCCAAACTATTCTTAAACACAACGTCTAAATATTAAGAATAATGCCTCTGAGAACAAAAGCAGATCACAATTTACTTTGATATTTCAGTATTAATACAATCCATTATCCTTTTTACTACAGTTGCTTAGTTATACAAATCACCAAAAGCACTATAGTTGTCTGACAAATTCCAGGTCCTAACAAAACTTAGTTCTGCTATCATACTTACTTTCTGGGACCTCCACTTCACCTAGTGGTTGGACAACTGGAGCATTGTCATTAACATCTAACACTTGTATCCTCACGATGCTTGTAGCAGAAAGTCTGGGATTTCCTTTATCAGCAGCTTGTACAACCAGCCTACAATTGAAGAAGGATTGTCACTACTGGTCAGGTATCACCAAATTATCCACCAATGTTATAAACAGGGGGGACAATACAAGTGGATAAATTAGCCCCTTCTGGTCCTCATTTTGACTCTTAAATTCCATCTCTTTTTCTATAAGGTCTCTTTTTCTATAAGGTTGACTGCCTGGAGTTTTAGTTTTTGTGCCTTGCAGGAAAAATGTCCAGGAGATTCTAGGTGGCAAAAACATAACAAAATTGTACAAAGAAAAGGAAGTTTTCATCTGTATCCATTTCACCCAATTTCATACAAAATGCTGGTGATTAAAAGGCTAGCGAGACTCTTTCGAAGAAGACATGTTTCTTCAGATGGTACTTCAGAGCGGTAATTAAAACTTAAATATTAAATTGTCCTTTGGAGGAACTCGACTCTCATTGTTTACAGAGGGACAATAAGAATGTGAAAATTGGGTAATACAAAACCATCCAAAATAAAATGCAGCCAAAATGTCTGCAGAGATATAGAATAGCCCCCTTATTATGTTATAAATGTAAGCAATAAAGTGAATACATGCAGCATTTGACAATGGCAAAGTTCCCACTGACTTTTAGTGGGATGAGAATCACTGTCCAATGGAGTTTGCCTGTCCACTTCCATTGTACACCTGCACAAGGATGGGTAGTAGATCCTGTTAACAAACTTTACTTTCACAATGTAGTAAAGGAAACAGGAAGTAGCATGGATAAAAGGATGTTTACTCTCTGTGGGAATTAGCTTCTGAACAATAAAGAGCAAATGTTTATTGCAAGCAAAGTTCATTCAGAAGACTTCACCACTCACCAGAAGTGAATTGAAAAATAAATCTAACTCATCAGGTGCTCTAAAAATAGGAACAGACAAAAAAATTGAAAACATCAAGATAAACAAAAGGATATGCAATTAAATGTTTTGTGTAGTAACAACTGCATGTCACATCATACTTCCTAGATCTCCCCGTAGATCTTCTGAATGCTTTATTTCTCTCTCTCACTCTCTTCTATGTCACAGTTTCTGTTCAAAGTGTCAAATAGACAGTACTTTCTAAACATTCACATGACAATATGGAGTACCAAGACTGTAACTCAAGCTGTGGATTGCAGCACTTCCATTCCTAAACCACACCAGCTCTGCTCTGGTTGTCCTTGTGGTTTCTGATGCCGACAGAACACATAACTTGAATTGCAGCTAGTATTCAATTGGTGAACATGTATAATTCCATATAGAGAGTGTATTTTTTCTAGAAGGAATATCAGTAAGGTATACATATGGAAATATTTTACTAAAAATAATCACTTTCTAATCTTTCAGGAAAAAAAACCTCTCATAAAAATATCTCAGCCAAGGCATTAAAATGAAGGTTCTGTCAACACTTTCATTATAATTCCTGTTCTAAGGGACTTAGAATTTCTGTGGATGAAGATGTTTAATTTCAATAAAATAAACGACAACTTGCAAATCTGAAAGAACCAATGGTAACATTTTCAAATTAAACAGCAAAACAGTTTTGAAAGATTCTTTTGCTACTCACTTTTCACCTAATAATGTATATAGATCAATAACATATTAATAAAGATAGGGAATATGAAGTTTCAGATTCCTCAAACAAAATGTCAGTTTAAAAGGCCAGAATTCCAACATAAATGCTGAAATAAATCAGGCTCCTAGTTAAAGATATGAAAATTTGGATTCTTACGCATTTGTTCAATGCTTCATTGACAGTAAACATCCTTCCCTTGAAGGATTTTTTCCAGGCATTCTTTTAAAGTACCAGCTACAAATAATACGTTATGCTAAAAATCAGGACTGATGTTTTTGATTCAGTGAAAAACTGAAATGTAAACTCCAAATGAAGTGTTCTGTATATTAAAACAAAGTATTTCCTTTAGGACACTATTATCAAACAACTCTGATATTTAAAAAAAAATAAAAATCATATTCTGTTGATCTTTTTGATGTGGTTTTCTAAAAGTTATTCTGGCTCGTAAGAATTCTGATTGGATGCTTAAAACTTTGAAGCCCCAGAGGATAGGAAAACTTGCAAGTACTGTAACTGATGTCACAACCATATGGAAAAAAGTTAATTTCTACTAACACGTACACAGAAATCAACGTTTTTCAGACAGCATCTCCATGCTCACATTTTCTCTTCAAGGCATGATTTATTTGCTTTTTAATTCCAGTTATGGTATGACCTGTAAAGAAAAACTGTCATGTCCACTTGATCATATTTACTTAGTTTCTTGGAAAACACGAAGAAACTAATACTTAGTACATGACAGCTTATTGATGGAAACAGCTCATAGAAGCATCTTTATTAGATTATGCAAAAGAAAACTTGAACTATATTCTAATTGAAGAACAGAACATGTCCCTATTTCTTGGATTAGTTCAGTGTTTCTCTGTGTTTTTACATATCTATAAAAAATTATTCCTGAGAGGCAACGGCTGTACAGTTTTTCAATGAAAATCCAGGAACTGTCATAGTGAATCATCACACTCACTTCTATGAATAAGTGTTGCCATTGATTAAACAAGACTATATTTTTTCTCCTAAATTTGAGAAGTATGCAAGAATCCATGGTACAAATGGGTAGTTTTTGTGCTGTCCTCAGTGCTGTCTGGCTTGCACCCAGCCTCTGTGGGTAATGGATATCAACAGAAACTATAAAATATGTACCACAAGCAATCTCAGTTTGATGTGAACAAAATGAATGCATTTTTATAAGAACCTTGCATACAAACCTGTAAGATGAAGTGTTTTCATGATCTAGGACTGTATTAGTTGCTATAATTCCTCGTGCTGAATCAATTAGAAACGTTGCATTTTCATTACCAGATAAAATTGAGTATTCAGTTTCTCCATTCAGCCCGCTGTCAATGTCAGTTGCAAATACCTATTTGGGAGCAGAACTGAGGCTTCAATCAAAATGGCAGAACGCAATTTCAGAAAGAAAAAACCTTATACCACAGTCATCTATTCCTGCTTCATTTCCTTTCGACTGCACAGATTTAAGCAAATAATCATATCGGTCCCCAAAATGAGTGTCATGCGAGGTCACCAAATCTGCTCATGAATTGCAATGGGATGCACATGAATTCTTTCCCCAAGTAATTTGAAATTCAGCTATGTGAAGCACTAGGGCTGAATGCAATCATTTTAAACTGCTTACGTTACTGTAAGGTAGCTGTTAGAATGCTGTCTCTCTTTAGTGCAAAAAAATGCCCTTTTTCAGTGGTCCAGGCCTGGCCCTTGAAGTATTACAGCTATACAAGTAGACAACGGATAAAGTAATTAAATTATTGAGTTTGCAGAGTTTTCATGAAATAGTTGATTAATTACTTTTAAAATTATGAACCAGAAAAATGTAAAATGGGCAGAGGCAAGCTATAAAGTCAACAGAATAAGGAACTTTCAAGAGCAGTGAACAGCTTTCTCAAAGACTCCTCTGGCTCTTTGAAGAATTGTCTTTGTGTTTTTCTGGTTGCTGAACAAGCATTATAATGAGTAAGGGATCCAAACCATAGCAGAGGCAACCAGTCAGACTGAATAAAGCAAACATAATAAAATGTATTCTGTCATAAAATTTTGACTACACATCTGGGTTGACTGCCTTTTGATTTCTCTCCATTCCTGGACATATGTTTCTCTAAATACAATGTCCATCAGTTTCTAATCACTTTGCCCCGGAGGCATTTGTAGCTTTCCATTTATTTATTCTCTAGAGGAGGAATATCTTTAGTACCTAACATGACCCTCACTGTGACCTGACTTGCAATGCAAGAACATGTACTGAGGAAATTATACGTTCTTCTAGTCAAACTGATGTCTTCTTTTGCTTTAACATGGCCAGCTGGAAACACTTTCAGAGAATGGATCCATTCAGAGCAAGAAGTGTTTGCACATTTAAATTGAGACAAGCTGCTCTTTAAGGCATCAGATTTTAAATTGAATGCTTGGGTTTGACTCTACTGGTCTGATGAGTTGAAAGTATTCTTTTTATTGCCACAGCTCTTTCAGTAGATGCGTTAATGCAAG
The DNA here is from genome assembly GCA_022605575.1 of Laterallus jamaicensis coturniculus. Taxonomy (NCBI): domain Eukaryota; kingdom Metazoa; phylum Chordata; class Aves; order Gruiformes; family Rallidae; genus Laterallus; species Laterallus jamaicensis. Next base: position 32,489,476 of record JAKCOX010000005.1, read on the forward strand.
ACCCAGCCTATATTGTAACAAGAACCACAGCTTTGAATGGTATTTCTCAACTACTTGGAGAAACTGAAAATAAAAAAAAAAAACAACAAAAAAAATTTCTAACTGCACAGCTATTAAGATAAATAATTCTCTTTCAACTTAAACCTGAAAGATTTGAAATGTGGTCTTGAAAAAAAAATCTTTGCATATTTTAGATACTAAAGCAAAGCAGTAGAAAAAACAAGAACCCCACTATCAGTTTTAAGAGACAGTGGTCAGAACAGACACAGCAGGATTGTAGTCATGAACAGGTCAAAAACTTCTTTTCAACTACAGCACTGGCCTTGGGAAGATGTATTTCCACTTACCTGGAGGATGTCTGTTTTAGGACTTTGACCTTCCCATACTGATGCTTTGTAATAGCTTTGCTCAAATGTAGGTACATTGTCATTCATATCTTGTATCAAAACTGTCACTCCACAGAGTGCTGAATTCAAGGTATTTGCAGCCAAAATTGAAAGATGTATTTTATTCTTAACTTCATAATCAAGGAACTTTGACTCTCTTACTGTGATTGTACCTGGTTTATTAAAATTAAAAAAATTTAAAAAAAGAAATGTGACACATTCAGGAAAAAATACACACAAATATAGTACTGAAGGTCCTAACACATATGGTCTCCTTTACTGAACACATAGAAGAATTCCAGCAAACTCCCCACCCTATCCCTTCTCTACCTAACATCACCACCCACATGCTAGTTACTGTGCAAATCTTGGACAGCAAAGTTTTTTCACTGATCAATCACCATGTTGGCAATTTCCTCAAACTAAACCAATTTATTTGGAGAAAGATAGAGGATGAAAGTGGATGTTTGACGTGTTCCTTGACACATGACAGTGAGTCATATGTGTCTGAAAAGACTCTTGGCCCTCATCTGACAGTGGCTACATCTAGCCCTTCACCTATATCCAAATCAGGCAAGAGCTGTATCATTTTCTGTATCTGAATGTGACAGGTAAAATATTGAATCCATCTGATGCAATGAGCCCCCTGGCACTGTTAGTCTATCAAAAGTAATGAGTGACAACTATTGAGAGTACTAGAATAGCTAGACATGTCCACACTAAACCTGAAATATCCATGGAAATCCATGGTCCTTGTTTCAGTGTTCTAAGCAATACATTAATATACTCAAAAGTCTTCATTACATTTAAACATCAAACATAGTTAATTTGTATGTTAATTTCATTAGAATCCAAATTCAGTTCTGTGTGGATTTTTCTGTAATGATGCCATGAATATTTCTATCACAAACATGTCATAGCATACGACCCCATCTACTGTTGCTCTCCAAGCTAGTGCTTTTTAGTTTTTATTTTCTAAAATAAGCAGTAATGATTGGCTATTGTTTACAGATCCGTACAGTGTTCAAGAATTATGTCTTGAACACAAAGATTTCAAAGCTGGCATGAAGTGGTCTCTCTTCAGCATGACACATTAAAGTTATCACATTCTGAATACAGAAAAAGCAAAATAGACAGTGGCAGAAGGAATGTACTTCAAGATGACAGAGAGTAACTGAAAGACTAGTGTAGAGTGGGACAAATTATTATGCTTGAGGTACATCACCTAGGAGGAACAAGCGAAGGATCCACAGTTGTTCATTCTAGAGAAGTGCCCATGAGGAAGAAACAGGGTAACAATCTTCAAATATGTTAATAGGGTTTGGCCTTTCTCTTATGTCTACTGTTACTAGGATATGATGTAGGAAATTTAAATAATTTCAACAAAAGTTCAGCTAAATATGAATAAAAACTTTAAAAACAACTGCCAAGACTTGTGAAAACTATTGTGAGGGTTCACTGAACTGCTAAAACTGGAGGTTTTTAAGAGCACAACAGACAAACTTCTATCAGATTTCTGCATAATTGATTCCCCTTCTGTGTGAGAGGACAGACTACTTCATGCCTTTGGGTCACTTCCTACTATACTTCATATGATTCTACAATATAATAAATCCTCCTAGAATGAGAGAAATTCTTCTCCAAAGTGGGGTTAGTTAACATCAGTGCTTGAAAAGACAAGTAGAGCTGTTTAGAGTATCTAAGGTGGAAAGGGCATCTAAGGTGGAAAGGGCATCAATAAAGCTCAAAACACTTCTACAACAGGTAGAGAGTTACTGGGGTTGAAATTAATGCTGAAGTAAGTACTACTCTTAAAAAGTCTCAAAAGGCTGCACTTCAATTAATCTTTTCTACAAAACAGAAGAAAGGAAACAGAAGAAACCACAATGGCTCAAATATCTCAAAAAGACTCCTTGTGACATCCACTGCTATAGAAATTCACTATTGTTTGTGAAGAGAATGCTTATGAGACCTTAAAAACATAACACAACCATTTTTCAGCCTGACTTGATTAAAAAAGGAAGGTGATATTGGACAGGAATAGTTGGGGGGGGATAAACATGTCTAGGTCTAAGATGATCTCCAAGATTAATCTTTCTAGCTTTATTTCAGTGAATTAATCATGACTTGGAAATCAAGCATATGCACTTTAATTGCCCCTCATCTAAACAAAACAAAATCATTTTAACTGTCCATCAGCATCAAACCTGATAGCTCTACAGGAGTACACCAGGGATTAAAGACTCCAGGAACTCAGGGGAAAAAAAATCCATTTGTTAAGAGTACAAACTATTTACACTATTTCTGAGGAAAAATGCTTACAGAGAATATGCCATCCTAGAAAGACTACAGTTATTCAGAAAGCAAACTCTTTTGTTGCAGATGTTTAGGAGCTGGGAAGCAACCAGTGTAGCTATGCTCTCTACACATGTGCGCTAGATGAGAGCACGTAAATACACACAGGGGAACGCATCACTCTCCTGACATCTGAAGTTCTTGACTGAAAAGCAGGTGAAAGCAGACTGCTGCAGAATGCAAATACAACCGCCAAAAAAATAAACATACTTGACCTTCAGACTTGTCAAGCCTCACCTGAAACAAAGAACATTAAAATCAACAAGGGTCTAATGCTTCTTACATGAAGAGCATTTTGAAGGATTTTGTTTATTGAGCTTTTCGGCTACTTATGATGAGACACAAGATGGAGTGACAGCTTGGATAACAAAGCAGTAGTTTATCAGCTCCCAACACCTGGTGATCAGTAGATAATCAGAACTGTGCATTTTGAACAGGCACACTGGTGTTCAGTTTCTTTCCACATGAAGTTTACGATAGTGCAAGTCGCTCTACATCCCTGGCTTTACTAATGATTTATTAATTGTACCAGAAGAGTAACACTCCATTCACCCCGTGTTCTTGTGGTAGGAGCTTGCTTTATTTTAGAGACCATACTATTTAAGCTACACACGAATAGTTGGGGAAAAAATTAGTAGTAAAAATGTACCTGTAACGGGGTGTATGGAGAATATGTTTTCCTTGTCACTGAAGATGCTGTATTTTATATTTTCTCCTGTAAATTTACGTTCATAAGCTTCTACAGTTAGAATTGATGTACCTATGGAAGCAAGAAGACATTTCCATCATATGCACTTTAGAAGGATTTATTCTGATTTTATATTATTGTGATTAACAGTAGATGCACAGTCAAACACCTATGTACTAGGCAAGGCAGTTATTCATTAATTAAAATGGTAGACAATAAAAACAACTGCTCCGTGACTTTCACTGCATTACAAGCTTAAAGGCAAGGTACTGTCTACCCCAACTTGCCCAGCAGATTTCTCATCTGATTTCAGCTTCATCACCTGCCTAATAAAAAGTTGAGTTTTAGCTTTTCCTAATTGCAAATTCCCGTGTAGCACTAGAATTACCAATTTTTACCTTTCACTCAGGTTATGCTGGTCATTTAAATCTCACCTTTTCATTAATTCTTTTAAGGAAAAGTGTCCTTTTTTTGTGCATCATAGGACTGCGTGTTAAGGTTATGCTGGTCATTTAAATCTCACCTTTTCATTCTTTTAAGGAAAATTGTCCTTTTTTTTTTATATCATAGGATTGCATGTTACCCTCGAATCACCATAAAGAGTTTCTTTTTGCTTCATTTATCTGAATTAAATTTGGATTTTTCTTAATTATTCTTAAAAAATGTAGCCATCTTTTGATACAGAATTAAAAGATGAAACTACATGCATAGGTATATGCCAACTGAAGTAGAATCCAAATTCCATTAAAAAGTAGTAATTTAATATAGAATAAATGAGCCACAAAGTAAAAATCCTGTTTGAAATAGGATTAGAGAAAAAAATGTGGAATTGAATACATTATCCTGCTCAAAATTATCATATGTAACAGGAATATAACAAGTTTAAAAAGCATTATCAAGATTTCCAAATACTTACTCTTTTCAAGTGAGTTATGAAATTGTTTGGCACATGTGGCAATTTATTTTAATGGATTTAAATTATTTAATTGTAATTGATTCCATGCAACTATGATGGTGTGAGGTTACTGTGCAACCTGAACTCTTCTAAAAAGCACTGCAGACAACTACGTATTTTATTACATTACAAAGAGCGTGCTGTTCACATTCAGTGTCCTGGATGTTAGAGGAGAAGACTTTATATCTTCATTGTAAAAATGAAACACTGCTCTGAAAACTATCTAATACTTTTTTTTTCCTTTTCATTTTAGCATTGCTACTTATTAAATTTAATAATCAGGAAATTTTTATTTAATTGGTTTGTCATTTGGTCCTAAAATCTGACTGTCAAAAGCAAAATATGCCAATTTTGACTGATGTAATTTTTGCTATTAGTCAATATAAGATGTTTACTAGAAAAGTTCTGGAAGTAAATGTCCAATAGGTAAAGACTGATATGAATACAGCAGCAATGGGGTTTTTTTAGGAACTAAACTAGGTGGCTGCAGATTGAATTCTATTGCTGAGGAACTCTGATTTACTACCAAAGCCTGCAAGGGTAATCTTTCATAGCATCCTTGGAGCAGAGTTAAAGATAAGCAAAAAGTTCAAGGTCTGAAGAATGTCACTATTTATCTTCTAATGCTGCCAGCTTTCTGTTTGTTTGCTTCAGTATTTAAGAAGAAAAAAAAAATCAGAAATAAAGGAAGCAGAGGCATTTCTACAGGAATCTCTGTTTTTCAGATGTCAGGTTAATAAATTATTGCTCTGGCTTCTCAAATCCTAATCCTTTACGTTTCAGGGTTTTCATGTAGTTAAAATTGTTTGTGACCTTTTTTTTGGCAGAGGTTTCTGTTTCCTCTCTTTTGGATACATTTCACGGATAATGACTCATTCAGTGAATTTGTACCATTCACTGTCAAAAAAATACAGCCAAACTCTGATGTCTATCATGACACAAACAAGCCCCATATAGGTAAATAGTGAAAGACAGTACCTTCCCGTTGGAGCTTACAATTTCAAGTACGTGCGATTCAAACACTGCTTCATGCAGAGGTCACAACACTCAAACTGGAAAACCTTAAGAGAAAGGTAACTTTCTGGCTGCAAAGCCCACTGAACTGGCATGAGGAGGATGATATCAGCACTGAAGTGAGAGTGAAGAAGGGAGGTGAGGATCATAACAGAAAGCAGTCAGATTGGCTTGAAAGGCTACGCAATGAACACCTGAATTAGTTGAGTAATAAAGGAAGTACGGCATGATTTTTAAGTGTTTAGATTTAGGTTTATGTAAGCTCAGTCACGTAGGACCTAATTGCATTTGAAAGTATCTCAAACTGCTTTAAATGGCCTACATGCCAACATTTACATTACGCCTGCTTCCGTCAGCAGGCAGCATGGACAGTATTTGCCTACCTGACCAAACAGGCTCAAAAACAATCGCTGTAGTCTACGTTAAGATACAACATATACTCCAGAACTGAGCTGCTGTATCGCTATATCATTGTTTTTCTTCTCCCTTCAGTACTCATTATAGTAGTCTCTTTTCCTCTTTGTCATCTAAACCTGGTTCATCCTTGCCATTATTTCTTTAATTCGTCATGAAAGAAAAAGCTAACTGAGCACAAAGAGTAAGAGATGACTTAGAGAATAAAAGGCTATGTATTTTTTGTCTATTCTAAAGAAATACAGAAGAGTCAACAAGTTTTACTGGTGAATCTGTCTCCAAGGAAGTGCTATGCAAACAACCATCCGAGTGAAAGCTTGGTGAAGAGCAAAGGTTTCTTACCCTCTGAAGACTGTAGCGACTTGATTATTTATTCACTGGCTTCTAAGTGCCTGCTGTAATGCAGTTTATAATATCTAAAGACATTAAATATTTAATATTAAACAAAAACCTAGAAGAACAGGGTTTTCTGAAGGTCGTTAAACTTGGAGGTCAAGCACTAACCCAACCACAACGACCAATTCCTGAGGCACTCACCCAATTGACGAGTTTAGACTAAATTAAAACTAAAGACCCTTGGCTTTGGCTTTTGTCATTTATACTATTCAGATTTTTTTATTCTTTTAAAAATAAACTTAGTTTTCCCACTCTATTAGTTAAGGCAGAATAAAATTAGGAGGAAAGCTACATTTATTAATACCAGTTCTACAAATAATCAGTATGTAATGTAAATCTCCCCTGGACTGAATACACTGGTACCATTCATACTTGTAGAAGTCCCAGGATCACATATATCCTGTGATCTAACTTCTATGAGAATTTTAATTACAATCATGCTTTTCACTAAAATGTAAAATATTTGATATTTACTTATGCTCATATAAATAAGAAAATGTTACAAACTAAGCCAAAATAGTATTAGCGTTTGGTAAAACCTGTCATACTCTTAAAACAATTTGATCTTCTTTGCAAATGACTCTTATTAACTATACAAACTAAAATTTTGGGACAAAACTCTCCTGTTTACCCTGAAGCATTGCTAAATTTTCTTTAACCAAAACAACTTAAATTGAATCTTATTTGTATTTTCTATAGATTGGATGGCAGAACAATCTGACCATGGCATTCTGCTGCCTTGGTTCCTTGGGGCATCTCCATGATTTCAGGCTGGATTGTCTAGCCTGACCCATGAACATACATTTAGGATTAGATTAGCTTCTCTGTTCCCATAAAGCTCTGAATTACATTTTCTTTCTTTAAACCAATACTTGTCTTCTAACAAGACCCATGTTCCTTCTTACTATTTTTTTTTCTTAACTAGAAGGAAATTTTAATGCAGGTTAAGCCCATCTCCCCTGAAAAGACTGAAACCCTTGACCTTACTCCCATGGGAAGTCTGACAAACAGGTTCCCATGGCCCGTTCTGAAAACACGAGCCTGCTGCAGCAAGGGAGACAAAATTGAGAGCCCAGGACTTGCCTCTGGAAGGACCCTGGTCTCTCCACTTTCCGGACACCCGGAATTAAGGGCCCCCCAAACTTCGCCACAATTGACTCTCAATGAAAAGACAGAAAACGACAGATTCACACCAGACTGTATCTTCTGCTGTGACACCAGAACCGTATCTTCTGGAAGCAGCGATTTCCCCATGGCAAACTCTCCCATGCAAAGTGACACATGATTAATTACTGTACACTGCTGATGCTAGTAAAACAGGGCTTGGAAGCCTTGGGCTATCTGTGACTTGCATTCACAGGAAAATTCAATTTTAAGGTGTCTAAAACTACTTGTAAATGCTGGTCAGATTCCTGGAACCAAAAGCATTTTTTAAATGTCAGGACAAAGGTGTTTAGGGATTATTTTTTTTCTTCATTTGTAATAGAAGCAATAAACAAAGCACTGATTTAAAAGAAAATAAAAACCCAAACAAAAATTATAACACTAAAAAAATTTAAAGAACTTCTTACTCCATAGGTTCTATACTCAGAGTGCTCAGTATGGAGTCAAAAGGAAATGCTCTCCTGCCTGAGGAGGCTTGAATCTACACCTCTTATATTTCAGGAGAGTGCTTTAACCACCTGACCACTGAACACTCCACTCTTTCCTGTTTGAAGCTTTCTACTATTTCCAAAATCCCATGGTTTTTGACAGACAGCGAGAGAGCTGGAACAATGTTCTAGCTTGGTGGTTTGATCACTCATCACAACTCCTTAAAAATAGCCAAAATATTTCCTTTATGGTTAAAAGTAACTTAACTAAAAAAATATAAATCCAAACAAAAAAACCCAACTTATTGCCTATTTTCACTCTGTTATTTGAAACATTGGTAACAGTCACACTATTATCTTAAAATACAGTGCTGAAATTTTGGCTTGTAGTCCCAGACAGAGAGAAGGAAATGGGTGAGTAATCACAGCAATAATTACTGCAACAACCAACCATCTTCACCCTTAGCTCTATATTCTGTTTGTAATTATCCAAGCATATAGATTGGTTTTCCAAAATTATTAACACATTTCATTTTTATCAAATCCTAATCAAATAAATAGGCTGTTGACTAGTCTCTCAATACGCTTAGGATACAAAGGAACATTACTTTCATTTTGCTGAAGGAAACTTGATCTATAGAGGACAAATTATGTCTTCAAGTTGAACCTTGCAAGGCAGTGTTTGAATAAGTATGTCTGGTGAATTCTACAGCAGGATTTGTGGGCAGAAAAATGTGGAAGACACTTCTCTGCCCTTCATCAGGATAAACCCTTTACCTGAAGCAGGAAAAGGCACTTACTGTATCTAATTGGCAGGAGGCATAACTACAAGTGTTCTCTGAAGGAGCAAAAGTATAGCAGCAATTCTTAGTATGATTCCAAACAAAAATAAATAGGTAAGCTCTGTGTGATTTAGGTCTATAGATAGCATTCAATAGCACAGGCTCTGCCTAGAGATGCACTGTAGAAGCCTGAGTGACAATGTGCCATAGCCTCCAAATCTCTCACTTCTTCCCCCCAACCCCATTATCTTTCTTCTGGAAAGTCCAACACTTCAATAAGGTATTAAAGTGTCTCTGAAAGCTATTACAGTTCATCAAGAGTTTTGCAAAATCAAGAAATGTTGTGTTGCAAGTAGTACACACCACTCATCGCATCCGAGCTTGCGTGTGTTGGCAAGTGAAAAGATGGGCAAACACTGTTTACTCATCCTTAACATCATTTTGCTAAAAGAGTGAACCTCCTGGTGCTCAAGGCTTCCCAGGCTGAGGGATGGAAATGCACACCTCTGACACTGGAGTCTTCTGGTTAATGTGAGCAGCACTGTGGCAGAAAACTAAAGACACAGACAATGCCTCCAACTAACAGAGCACACTTTTTTCTCTCTGGTGCACTGATAAAGGGCAGATGGATATTTGCTTCATTTAAATGAACTCTTTTTGGCTGCTACCCAGGAAAAAGGTTTCCTTACAATTACCATTCCAAGAGAAGGGGAGATTGGCAACTACAAGAACACACATTGAGATTGGATGCCCACCTGCTGCACTGTTCTCAGGCACACTTGCTTCATACAGGCTACGGCTGAACAAAATCTCCTCCTCTTGTTCCTCTGTAAAGATAATGACCACAGCTGTGGCTGTTCGAGGTGAGATACCTTGATCTGAAGCTGTCACTAGTAGCTGGGTACTGAAGTTCTTGGCAACCAAGGGCTCCTGAAGAATGATGTCACCTGTCTTCACATTGATCTGAAATACAGTTTCCACTACCATCAAACTAAAAAATACAGCTCCATTTGGCCCCAGATCCACATCCTCTGCTCTCACAGTGACTACTGTCTCGTTTACAGTGGTCTCAGCAGGCACAAAGGCCCTAATAGGATTCTGTAAAAAAACGGGATCATTGTCATTGACATCATCAATGTGGACCACAACCCTGACAGTGGTGCTCCTTGGCAAATGGGTGCTACAGTCACTTGCTACAGCCCTAAATGTATACTGGGATTTGGTCTCCCGGTCTAGTGCCTTTGTGGTAACTATAGACCCTGTTAGACTGTTGATAGCAAAAGCTCCAAAGGTATCATCAATGAGGGAGTACATAACTTCACCATTCAGGCCATCATCTTCATCAGAAGCAAAGAGGTCCAAGATGGCTGAGCCTTCCTCTAGGTCTTCTCTCACAGAGATTTGATACTGGGTTTTTGCAAACGATGGGCTGTGGTCATTTTCATCCAAGACCATTAGATAGAGCTGTGCAGTGGAGCTTCTTGAGGGGCTGCCTAGGTCACGGCACTCAATTACAAGAGTGAAATTGCTGACATCTTCTCTGTCTAAGCTACGAGTGACCAGAAGTTTTCCTGAAGTGTTATTTAGTGTGAAGTATTCTCCAACATTTCCACCTGTCAAAAACAGAAAAAAAAAAATCACAAACAATTGCATTTGAAAAAAGAATCCCTTGTGAATATCTTTATGTTAATTGCAATAATAATACAATTGCTCATTCAGCTGGTGCACTCGTGCCTATCACATATTTCATTTATCTTATTCAAATTAAAACCTGCATTTCATTTAAATCAGTGGGTGGCAATGACAGTAAATACAGAATGTCCTATCAATTAACAGGGTGGCTATTTCACTAGATGCATGCCTTTTTTCCCCAAACAGCACACCTTAAAAATCTCCTGCAACAGTGCTGCTGTATAAAGTGACCTCTTCCCTACCATTGTTATGAATTCCAGAAACCTATAAAGCATTGCTGACAGTTCTAATTACTTGCTCCTTGCTCTCTTCTACAACCTGTCTCTTGGAAGTGAAGGGTTGTGCAAAGTCTTGATTTGGGGGGTGTGCGGAGCGGGGGAGGTAAATATTAAGCAGTTGACAGAAGCATCAGAGTTTTCAGTAACAGTGAATGGCATACATACTTTATAACATGTAAAAAGACAATTTCAATAATTCAATAAAGTATCACAAAAGATGGCAAAATCAAATCCAAGAAAACATAAAGGAATTAATAACTGTTTATTCAAAGAAAAATGTGCTGGCTGTTACCACAGTAGCTATCTGCCCACATTTAAACTATTGCTGAGAGCCACAAACCAAAGTAAGCACAGCAAACTTGTATTTGTGCAAAGATATTACAGGAGGCTTTGAACAGCTGTGGAGCTTACATTGGCATAGGGGACACAGGGAGATTTTGGCAATATGAAAGCCACATATGACATTACTAATCATTGGGGTAAGCTCCTCTCATGAAATAAAATTGAATAAATACAATAAAATAAATAAACTTAGATTAATTCTTGTACTTATTTGCAAGGGTATATTTACATTCAGAACTCCCACAGCTATAACAAAATGGGACAAAATTATGCCTTTGTGACCAATGCCTCCTTACAGCACTTGGTAGTTTTTTGTTTTTCTTTTCTGTGCTATTTCAAATCCAGAAAGTAAGACTGAAATTATGTTTGGAAAGTGCTTATTCATGCTGACAAATGGGTGAAAGATCTTGTTTTTATTTCCACATGAAAGAAGCACACGGACAAGACAGGAGCTAGGGAGGCCAGGCAAAATCAAGGCTAGTCTAAAACTTGGATACTGCTGTTTATATACTTCCTGATTCACACTAACAAAAATGATGGAGTGGAACTTACCAATTATTTTGTATCTTAGAGCTCCGTTACTGCCAGCATCCATATCCACAGCCCGGGTAATGTAAATGACAGAAGGCTGCTGGTTCTCTGGAATACGGATCACAGAGGCAGGAAGAAGAAATGTGGGAGAGTGATCGTTTTCATCCAGCACTTTGCAGACAACTGTCACTGTGCTTGACAGCGATGGGGTTCCACTATCTCGAACCAAAACTAAGAGTAAGAAAGCAGATTTTAGACAGTGGCTGTGAGTGTAACAACAGATGTTCCTAAATACTGAGAGAGTTATTAGTGCTATGCAAAAATCTCATGCTCTTCTGTGCCTGAAAGTTTTACTACTTCCATCTAATTCAGATGGCATGAAAAAAAGGTAATGCTGTTAGCAACACCACACCCATTCTTACTTCCCATTTTACAGACACTCATAGCTATTTCCCTCTGTTACCTTTGATAGTGAAAACCTCCTGGATTTCCCTGTCAAGTGATGCAGTTGTTACAAGCTCTCCGCTGTCCGAATTTATCCTGAATTTCTCATAACCAGATGCTGGTAAGATTTCATAGTGAAGCAAGGAATTCAGTCCTTAAAAGCAAAACGGAAGTCTTAGTAAGACAAGGCCACTCTCTTCACATTCAGGTCTACATATTTGTTGGTTTCTTCTACCCCTCCACTCCAGGAGAGGCATCATGGATCAAATTTGCACTTTTAATGTAGTGAGCAAATGCTGCTTCTTTAGCACATACACACACCAAAACCAAAACCAACCAAACAAAACCCCAAACAAATAAAAAAACCAAACCAAACCAAAAAAAATCACAGTTTGAAATTTGGGTCTTCAGAATTCTTATCCAGCTGCTGTTTTGTGCCAAAAGTTTTCCAGCCACTCAGAGTGACCTTGGCAACATTTCTCGGCACTCAGTGTCTCCTTACAAGCGGACATAACAACATGGTGCAAAATAGCATTAACTTGGGCTGTGGAATCCATGCATTTGTCTTTCGCTCTCCTTGAGTACTTCATTTGCTTCTCAACTGGATGTCAGTCTGAGTACCAGGCTCTGGTTCTCCACTTAACTTCATCTAGAGACAGTGCAAGCATCTCTGTACAGTACAAGACTGAACACTATAAGCATTCAGGGAAAACATCCGTGTCCAGGCCTGTCCACCACTCCTGAATATTTGTAATACCAAGCAGGCGGGTGCTGAAGTCTTGTCAGCACTCACAAGGTAGGCATCTCCTAGTTGTCTTCAGCATAAAAGACAATTTGTTGGACATTCTAACAGCTCAACTCAGACATTTTAGATTGCTCCCACTTGTAACCAGTCTCTGAAAAGGTCCTGCTTGGTTTTATGAAGTCATGCAACATTTCCAGAAAGGAAGGTTAAAGAGTCTCCCTCCCTCAGAATTTTTCTGAATGCCACTTCTGCTTAGTTTCTAATTAGACCCACCATTTGTACATAGTACTGTACAGCTGTCCTCTCCCTCTCTCTCTCTCGGAGAGATAGTAGGCTAAAACTGTACAAGCTTTTAAAAACCTGTCTTTCAAAGTTGCCTGTCTGAGTTAGGCAGGAAATGTGACTCCACAGTCTTATCTATTATAAAATAATTATAAAATAATTTCTTTCATACATCTTTAGTTTCAGCAGCCTCCTGAGATGACACTTACCTCCATCACATTCAAATTTCAACTTTAATGAGTTTAATCCTCCATTATACTTGAAAGGTTTGCGCTACTGTTATTTTTTTCCCCACTTTTTAGAAGTTTCATTCAAGAATTCAGTGTTTTTCTAACCAACAATCAGTCTTTTTGTAGGGCAGGGACAGTGCACCTGGAAAGCTACAGCACTCCTAGTCATACTAAAACTGCTATTCAGAGTTAAACACTGCCTGCCTGTTCTCATCTGCTGCAGTAGCAAACAGGACAATCTGCACCTGAGTTAATGGAGAAACACCAATATGAGAGAAGAAACATCCATAACTTCCTTTGTTTGCCTTTGAAAGCTGTGCTGAAGAGTTGACAATGCTACTGGAATTTGATTGAAAGAATTAGCAGTGCAAATGCATACGCATCTAAACTAAGTCAAGGGAGGGACATGTTCATACAACTGACAGCAGAAGGAAAAATGAACTGCAGAAATCCTTCCAGCCTTCCAGAAGAAAAGAAAAAATTGTAGCAGGAAGGATAATCAAGGAGAATGTCAGGAAAGTTTAAAGCAACCAACATGCTACGTGTTCTATCCATATTAGATACCATTTAACTACATTTAAAAAGAGAGAAATGTAGATGGAGCTGCAAATCTATCTTTAATCACCAATATGCTACAGATGGAAAAAAGACACATGACACTGCAGGACTGATATTAACTATTTAGCCTTTGGTCTCCTGCAACCGAACTGCTTCAACCCAGTACACTCACAGGTTTCACAATGGACATGATTCACGGTGCCAATAAACCATCCAAGTGCCATTCAAATTGACCATTCACACATGGCTGAAATTAAAACTTTAAAGTTTCAAAGCACAAAGATATGCAACACCTTAATTGCATTTATTTTCTAATCACTTACTGTCTCCTTTCCCAGTTGCTGAGAGCATACACCTAGCAGTAGGAGAAAGCTTCACACCCTGCCCAAGAGAGGAACAGGGTTCAATATACCACGGTCATATACCATGGCACAGCAGTTGACACGTTTGCACTTAAACCAACCTTCTGGTTAACTATATACAAGTACTAGTCACATTTTGGGCACTGAAATTACGAACTGAAATGAAAAACAAAGTATTCCTCCTGTGCATTATGAGCTCGAAGAGGAGCTAAGCCACTTCCTTGACATGGGCAGGTGGCAGGGATCTGAGACCCTGTGGGCCAAATGCCAGAGTGGGTGCACAGTGCTAGAACTGCAGCCAGGGAAAAGCTCCAGCCCCCTTCCCCATTCCCCCATCACCCTCGCTCTCACAGGGTGCTACCACAGCTTCTATGAAGCAGTAGGCATGGCATTACATTTTAGATACGTCTACTGACAACACTGGTGAAGAAGCCATGGGAACAAATGTCCCTCCTTCCTCAAACCTGAGCTCAAGTCTCATCTTTGTAACACCAGTGTTAAGACTGAAATCCATGGATATGAGCAAAACAAAATGTCTAGTGAACAGCAGTAAGCCCATTTTGTAACTCTAAGTCAGCTGTCCTCATTAACCTTCTGAGATTTTTCTCCTAAGCTCCAGACATAACTACTGAACCACAGAAGTGCACATCTGCTTAAAAGCAGATCTGCTTAAAAGCAGATGTTGACAAATGCTAGTCCAGGTCATTCAGAGCTTCTGCAAAGATATATCTGAAAGCAAACCCCTGACCCATCCTAAATGTGCTGCAGGTATCTTTGCTTTCCTGTGCATTTGTATCCAGCATTTACTTGTATTACATGTGTTTTCACACTTGCATTGCACTTAGATGTTGGCCCTGGGGAGGGTGGAGCGCTCCCACAGTGTAAGACAACTTTGAGAAAGCGATGTGACACAGACTTGCAGTAAGTACAGCTGTTGGAATGTGCAAGGAGGGACTCAGCTGAACAAGAAATTTCATTGACACCAACATAGTATCAATGAAATCACTACAAGCAAAAATATAGTAGAGATTTCCTAAAGATGACCTTTTGAACTAGAAGCAAACCTAAAGCTTGGGTCAATTACAAAGGTGACAGCTACTTTCATTCCCTCTTCCCTTTGCAGGGAAAGAAGTAGAATGACAAAATTAGAAGCTGATGATGGCTTCAATTGTCAGTAAAAATGATTCCTCCCCGTGGTCAGTCAGGGAACATATCAAGTAAAAATAAACCCACAAGAACTGGTGGAAGGAAAAGCCTCCACTGAAACTATGCAAATACTACTGGGATGTGAACGGCAATTTAAAGACAGAATAAAAATAATGTAAAAAAAGAACACTATGAGAGGAGTTATCTTATTAAAATATTCTGTTCCAAAAATTGAAGAAAATAGAATAGCATTATATTCACATGACTCCTATATAAATCCTATTTTCTTACACTATGAGCATGACTTCTGTATTTGTTTGGATCAATATTGTTATACATACATGACATAGGGCCAGACAAGGCAAGTGTGAGAAAAAGATCCAACAGAAAGACTGTGGTTACTGGAAAATGTACTTAGGGGGAAAAAAAAGAGCAGGAAGGAAACATCAGCCACAACACCGCTCCAGCCCAATGTGTCTGCACAGGCAGGCGCACACTGTGCCACCCAGTACACTTGGCATGCCCATCCTCGCTGTCCAGCCAAGCTGCCCCTGCTCCCTCCTCCCAATGGCTCCCAAAATTTCCCTTCCACTGTATTTCCCCCAAGATGTGCAATAAATAAATGTAAGGGGCAGAGAAAAGAGGGACAGGAATTCAAGCAAATTCCCACTTCTCTATTATCTTCCAAAATTTTTACTTCAAATACTGGCTTTGTTTTATAGTGAGATCCACAAAAGAAAGAAAATACTTGGAAGAGTGAGGTACAGAGGCAGACTGTAATGCTGCTCAGCTGTCATGAGGATTTTCATAGGCAAAGCTACCCACCCATTCCTAATTTATAAATACTTTACATACTTGTGGTGAAATGTCTCTTCTAGGTAGCACCTCTATAGAGCTCACATCAGACATTTGCGATCAATACATATTCTCCATTAAAATGGAAAATCTTACTGAAGACAGAGAAACTAATTTGCTAACAAGACCTATTGCTTTATCTATTTTTGGGATAGCACAAGCTTAAACAATTCTAAAGAGGTGCAGAAAGTGAACCCATGGTTAAATGGAAGTTGTTCACTGAGTTGAGACAAAGTTTGAGCCAACTGTAGCTGCATTATAATACTTCATTCTCTTTCCAGATTTTACCTTTACTGCAGACCACACAGTCTGTGTCACTCCATGTTACAACTGTATGTACTATGCTTGGTATTAATGAAGATAAGAGTCTCTCTAGCACACAGACTACCTGTAACATCACATGCATTTTACATATTTCAAAAGAGCAGGTAGTTGAAGAACTGAAGGAAAACGTCTGTTGCTTACCAGAGACTCTCCCACATTCTGTCCTTACCTGTGATTCAAAAAGCCCATGAAGCACCCCTTCTTACTTATCCATTCGGTACATGTTTAAAAAGCAATACATTAACATTTTTACGTATGTAAAATCAGAGTTGAAATCCAGAGCAGCTCCCCGCATCCCTTCCCAGCTCAACTAGCTGGAAAATCTTGGATGACAGTGCCCCTCTCTGGTCAAAAAATATTAGTGCACATTTGCCTGTTTACAAACCCAGGATCCTGCCTACTAAACTGCTTTTAAACTATTCAAAATGCTCTGATTGAGAGCAATAAAACGTTCAAGCATAAATTTTAACTGTGTTGAAAGTTGTTACCTGATTTATAACCAAGAAACACTGGCTATGCTCATGTGAAAGCAACAGTCGTTATGCTGCATCATCCAAGCGCACATTTTACATTTAATATAGAAGTTTGAGCTGAAGCTAGGCTAGCACGCAAGTCAGAATATCTCCAAGCCCTCAGTAAGGGCTGAGGATGTGAACCAACAGGTATGTCTTGAAACTCAAAACTCCTACATTGCCTTAGCAAAAGCACAGCGGCTGTACATACAAGCACAGATTTGACTGGTCTGCTATGGGCCACATCAAAATTAATAGCTAAAGGACATAAGTTACCTGCATCTCTGTCCACAGCTTCCAGCTTTATGACAAGCTCCCCTTGATCTTGGTTTTCACGAACTGCAGCTTCGTAGAATTGGTTCAGAAACATCGGCGTCTCATCATTCACATCAAGAAGAAGGACGGTTAGAACCTGCGTGGCAGAGAGCGCTGGACTGCCGCCATCGAGAGCCATGACTGTCAAACTGTAGCGCTCCTGAATCTCACGGTCCAGAAGCTGGGCTGTAGTTAGGAGTCCTATTATAAAGAAAGAGGGTATTTTAAAAGTATTCTGGTCCGGGTTAGGATCCCAGATGTTCCAGCACTCACAGCTTCACTGTAGCATCACTGTGCACAATGTACCACTGCTTCACGGCTTCCAGACTTCAGAGTCAATCATTACCTGTGATTCTCTTTAGAGTGCTAATTGGCCTAGAAATACTCAATTTTGACTCTGGCATTCATGGTACATTCAAGAGAAGTTCAGAGGTTCCTATTTATCTAAATTTGGGCTAAACTTTTAGACTTGAACTGAAATAAGAATGAGAAAATACTGCAACTATTAAGGTGAGATTTGCATTTGTGTGCAAATGGTGTACTAATTACAGAACTCATTCAGAAACCTGAGAATTTCAGAGGGCTGAAGAGTGAAATTCATTCCAAGGTGACTTTGAGCCTCCACTGAACATGTTTCATTCATAGTGTAACACATTCCTTCATCCTGACTTGGCTTTTCCTGGTGCGTATACATAGCAACATGTGTGCACATGCTTAAAGCATGCATCAGGCAAAAATGTATTGTAAATGTATGTAAAGTACTTCATTGCACACACTTCCTTCCCACATTCCTTAATGTACTATGGGAAGACATTCCAGCACACCTACACAGCACAGGAATAGAGGCACACAGAAATGTTTGGGCTGAGTCTTGCTGAGCTTGGCTACTGCACACAGTACTTGTGTTGCCCTGCCTGAGATAATCACCCCTGAGGATAAGTCTCCTGGGTAGAATACCATAGTAATGTCATACCTCAGTATTGCATTGTATGTGCTCCCAAATATTACCCTGAGACATGCAGCGCAAGAACACCAGAGAACCGAAGTTACAGTACCTGTGATTTTATCCAATACAAATGATTTGTTTTCATTGCCTGAAAGAATGTGATATGTAACTTGTCCATTTCTTCCCTCATCAGGATCCTTTGCAATTATGTGGTGCACAAGGAAGCCCACCTCCACATCCTCCATGATATAGGAAAGAGGCAAAGACGTAAAACTGGGGCTGTTATCATTGACATCTAGAATAACAATTTTTGCAGCCAGGGAATCAAGTCTGCGATCAGTCAGATTTATTGCCTGGTCTGATGCAGATACCGTGAGGATCACAGAGTGAGTAATCTCTCTGTCTAGTGGAAAAGCTGTGGTCAATGTGCCATAAGAAGGGTGAATAAGAAACGGATTTTCACCCATGTTTCTCATTTCCAGGGAATATTGTATTTTGCTGTTCAGAAAACTGCCATCTCCATCTTTTGCGTTGAATGTGTAAACCAGAGTGCCAACAGGTACATTTTCCTCTATGCCAATCACTACAAAGTCATCTTGAAAATCTGGAGAATGATCATTCTGATCTTCTACGTCAATCGTTAGGAATACAGTGTTATTCTGTGGAGGATTATTGTAATCCTTTATAGTAACTTGCAAAAGGAAGTGTGAAGCTGTTTCATAGTCAAGTTCCTTGGAAAGAAAAAGGTCTCCTGTCAAGCTATCTATTTCAAAATGAACATCATCATCATCATTAGCGATACTGAAGTGCAGTTTCCTGTTAGTTGTTAGATGAGTATCAGGCCACTTCACAGAATTCAACACTTGTGCAGGTTTAAAACTTTCCGGTACAACAAAGTGCTTGAAATCTTGAGAGAAGATGGATCTCCCATCGGGAAGTGGGATTACCTGGAACAAAAGCACAAGGACTACAATGCTTTCCCATTGTTATTATAAATAATATTAGGAAAACTCTTTTCCTGAATTGTTTGATAATTTATTATTTGTGACTATAATTATCCTAAACCAGAAAACAAACTCAGCATGCTCTGTAAGAACTCAAATAGTGCTTGGTGAGTCGTTCCATAACTCAATCTGTCACTCCCACGTTTAAAAAAAGGGACAAGATTGTGCCTCACCCTCTGAATGACAGGTGATGAATACTATCTCTGCCCCTGCTCTGAAGCACTTCAACTAACTTTTTGCATAGAGACAGCACCACAAGGACAGATGTGACAAAGAAAGCATAGTATGATATACAGTTTGCCAAACACAAACAGACCAATTTTTTATTACAGGGTGGATTATTTATGGATTCATTATGGATTGCTGTGGTGTTTCAAGTTAATGCTTGCATAGTTAATCTCTAACTGTGAGTGCCACATTTGCCTTGTCTTGACTGAAGCATTTTTTCCAAGCTATCCAAAATTAACCATCTTTTGGGTGATGTGATAATAGCAGCCTCAGAGACATCCAGCTGATACAGGAGTGCACTGGCAGCCTAGACAAAGCAACCCCATGGCTGTTTGATGAACTGCAGGTTCAGGCTGCAGAAAGAGCACACACTGGATTTCAAACTCCCATGCATAGCAGCCCTGTATAAGCCAGCAAACAAAGGACCTGTCTTTATATTAGGTTACAGAGACAGAATTTAGAAAAGAGAGTAGCATAGTGGAGAAAAAGAAATATCTAAGAGATACTTCAGTTTAATTCTCTCCCACTTTCAGTCCTTCCTGAAATTTTGAACTTCTCCCTTTCTTCAGCTTATTTCCCTAGTTTATCCTAATTAAGTAACCCCAACTGAATATTTAGCCTAATTTTCCTATCTGTACAACACAAAAAAGCACCTGGATGTAAACAGCAGCATGTCCTTGCAGTGAAGGCATCCCCTGGTCCGTGGCTGTGACCGTCATTCTGTAGCCTGATCTTTCAGCGTGGGACAGAGAGCGGGTTGTTCTTAACTCCCCACTGACAGCATCAATCTGGAAGTATCCTGTATCTTCTTTTACAGGGGAAAAATGATTATCAGATATTACAGATCTCTTCAGGTTGCCTCCCTAATACAGTCATTGCAATTAATGAGTAAGAAAGAGCAAGAGCCAGCAGAAAGGGAACCTCTGCTTCACTTATTAAGAGGTTTCTCGCTTCCTTTGGTTCACCTCTTCTTCCTTCATTAAGTACACAGCTATTATAGTAAACCTCTTACTCTAGATTTAGAAAGTTACAGAGAGAAATGCTATGTAGTATCAAAGCTCACTTTTGTACTGATGCTACTCACATCAATAGTGTGAGCAGCAGACACCCCAGGCCAGTGTCCTTATCTCCAACATAAACTGGCAGGCAGGGCCAGAGAATGAATTTAATCTTAGTCTGAGCTGATGTGAAGGGTCTATTGATGCTGGGCACAAAGCTGACTCATGTCCATCACAAGCTACAGACTGATCTACCCCTAAGACACCTTAATTGCAGTGATGCCACCAGCCCCACCTGCACTCTGAATCAGGAACTAACCAAGATAGCTAAAATTTTACACTAAGTTGCTGCAAAGCAACATGTGAATATTGGAAATGATGCTTTCATCCTTCATCAAGGGCTGGTTGCATGGTAATAAACAAGCCAGTTCTAGTTAAAATTACTTGTAATAACTACATTCTATTCCATGGATTCTAGAACTGTGAAGACAAATTCTACTCCAGACAAGCAAATAGCTCGTTATAACTTCTCCCCCATTTTCAGTGAACACAATACAAACACTCTCTCCGATTGCCAGTAAAATAGGACACCATCTATTACTTGGCATACACTGCCAGAAACAGCAAATCAGATATGTTATAATTGCTTGTCTCTTCAAATATTATGCAAACAACTTCTTGCTATTTTTAATAAGGTGTGCCAGTGGGTTAAACAAAGTCATGCAGTGTAACGGCTGCTATTCTAATAAGCAACTGTGGTAAAAATAAATGCAGGACAAAGGCAGTAGACAAAACACCCATAAAGAATTGTATGTTTATAAGCACCCAAGTGAGCATGAAGCTGTTTATGTTCTCCAAATCTGCACGTGTAAATTAGTTAGCTCCACATATAGATGTTAATTTTTGTATCCACCTGTAGAATTTGAACAAACACTGAACAGGCTAGTTAGAAAACAGGGTTTTCACAATCAACAAATAGTAGGGGTTGTTGTTGGGGTTTTTTTTTTCTAATATTGTTCTGTTATTTTTGACTGACTACAGTTTTCTAATGCTCCACGAATCCCTTCTGGGTTGACTCGTGCAGTCTGGAACGTAACAAGGAAATTGCCAACAAAAGGAAAAAGTATGTTGAGATAATTATAAGGAAGGAGACAGTCCTGCATTCTGCATTTTTCATGACAGTTTCAAAATATTAATGCTGCTATATTACTGTTTTCATAAATAGCTTTTGGTTATTTTCCTGGTTTAGGTCCCACCAGTATGTCTACATTCACAGATACACTATTTTGTTCCATATAATGTTTCATGACCCAAAATCCCAGCTAAGCAAAAGGCAGAGGAGATATGAAAACCAGAACACATAATGTGAACTGCATGCATACATTTCTAGCATTTTGCTAAAACGGACATTTACAGTAACCAACAGGGAGAACTAAAAAGAAAAAGAAAAACAGTAAACAGAAATTCACAAAACCCATGCCCCTCATTTTTTACCCAAACAGAGCTACAGTTATCAAACTGACACCCCACCCAAAAAAAAGTTTAAAAAATAAAATCAGAGAACAAAACCATCACAAGTATATACTTGCAACCTGGAGCAGGAGGCCGTGAGGACTTGGTATTGCACTATAAAGACAGCCAAAACCAATGTATCTAACTTCTACTTTTCTGGTATTTTTATCACTCTTTAAAAAATTTATTCCTGGACCATTTCAAAATGTAAAGAAAAGAAAACCCTTATGAAATGGATTTCCATTTATCTACAGAAAGACTAATTGAACTTTTCTACTACATTTTGCAGCTAAAGCAATTTACTCCATTTCTGACTGTCAAAAGTCTAATTGCTTTTCGACTGATTTAATAGATAAGAAGATGACACGCACTAGGAAGAGATAGACCACTTTCAAATACTTTTGCCTGAGATTACCAAGAGCATGTGCATGTGAGAGCTAACTTGTTCAAGTCTAAATACAGTTGAAATCATTCTCCTCATTTTTTTAGAAGTTAGAAGTGAGGAATAAGGAAAAAAGATGGTTTTAAGTTTTACACTCAAAGATAATGTCAGTCGTTGCTCTCTTGTTCTCCCTGCACTTCAAGAAACCATTGCTCCACTTTTGTCTCTACATCTCCTGTCTGAGGCAAATGCTGCTTCTATCATACACCCCCAAAGATGTTCCTTTTGGTATGAAGAGAAAAAGAAAGGAAGTATAAGAGAAATGGCTAAGAAAGAAGGAAATTGAGAAGAGCAGATGAAGCATGGAAGGGGAAAAAAATAATCTCAAAAGCTAGACTTTGATGGCCACAATCTCTACTTGTGCTTGCAACTCCAACTTGACAATAAACTGATGCTCTTTTTCACTGCTATTTTCCAACTCTGCATTGTCCAGCTCATTGACCAAGCTTTCATTTACACGAGGTTCTCCAAAGCCAAGGTAGTTTCTCAATTTTGCTCTCAAACATAATTACAGAACTGTAGTTTTAGACTAAAAAGATTAGCTGAGAAACCCCAGGCAACGTCTGTCTCTAAACTCTAGCAGAACATTAGGGACTGCCATCCAGATAAAATGGCCCACAAAGCAGACAAAGTTACACTAGAGTTTTGCCAGATATTTGTGACCTCAGTGCACAGTTATAGTTAGCTACATATTTTTACCTTATTTCCCAAAGGACTGACATGATTTAAAATAGTGCCTTGGACATCTCATTCTCCTTTGAGATGAAAGAAAAGTTGTTTCTCAACTGAAAAGAGAAAGGCAGTGCCATGGCTCCATGGGGCTGCTGCAGAAACACAGCCCTCTGCAAATCTAGGAATGGTCCCTGCGTTCTGCTTACAAATCACCCTGGAGAACAAACACTTGTCCACAGACACACGTACAAAACCTGCCTCTTCATGTGCGTTATCTGTGTAAACTGCTAACAGCTACGTTCCTCCTAGCACTCTGGTGGTCAAGTGCTAACATATCTGCAGAATTTAAAACTGTAAATGCCTCCACTTCACTGGTGCTAGCCTGCACAGACAAAGCAATAGTTTAAGATGCTCTATAAATAGAAACTAATTTTTGTCATAAATGCTATACTATAACATATTGACAGAAGGCCCAGCAAATCCCTTTGCAATTGCCAGCGTCACTAAGGAATTCACCTCTCTCTGAATTAGGTTACTCTTTCAGTGATAACACAAAAGTGGAGGTCATATGATGATGCATTTCCATACACATGAATGCTTAAGAATTATTTGTTTTGATTTTCTGGGAAGGGGGAGGGGGGCATTTTGAAGGAAATGTCTCTTCTGAAGGCTAAAATTCACCTGTTGTTCTTTTACAGGTTTTTCCTTACATAATTTTTTGCCATTTGTCATTATCCCTCCTGCATTGCTTAAGCTATTGCTGCTATCTTGGCATTTTTAAGGTCTCAAGAACATTAATAAATACCCAGTGACTCTTCAAGCTGAACAGTTGACACTGACACTTATAACTCTTAATCTTGTGGCAGTCCCTCAACTGTTGAGAAGAGCAATATTCCGCATGCAGTCCGCCAGTTAACCTGATGTCTTTGTGTTTCACAAATATGGCTGCAAATCAGATCATGATTCTTCTTCATATTTGAGTACTGAACAACGTCCCAGAACAAGAAAATATTATTTTAAATATAAACCAGGCAAGAACTTCACCATGAAACAGAAGACCAGATGTTAAAGGCTGTGAGCCAACTAACAACAACAACAAAAATTAGTATCAGAGAAGCTCAGCCATTTCTGGATTTGTTTATCAGGAAAATATCTAGTTCCAAGGCTGGGAGGGCTCTTCAAGTGGGGTTTTTTCCTGCTGTTTTTATCCTTTTGTTCTTTCTAGAGACAGCATTTGCAAGACCAGTCATATTTTGTGTTGCTAGTCATTTTTATAATTTGAACTTTTTTTACACCCCTGTGGGGCGCTACACTGCAGCCAGTAAGAAAATCCAATGTGCTCTCTGAAAGAAGGGGATATAGTCAGATATACAGACCAGCAGAAATGCTTGACGAACACTTCCCATGTTGCCTGGCCACCACCCTTCAAACAAAGGGTTGGGTACTATTCATTCTTTTTTTCTTAGACAGGACCATTAAATGTAAAATCGTATTACTCACAATGCAGAAGTCTAGGATTCTCTATAATTCCCTGTTGAAGAAGCAGTCACTTGTATCCAAATTAAGGCAATAAAATATGGCCAGAAACTGACCCTAGTGTTTTTTATTATGTACATAGAGTTCAACTGCAAAATTTTCAATAGAGTTGTTAAATGTCTTTTTTTTTTAAAGCATCTCTTGGTGGAAGAGAGCAGAGTTAGTTCTCTTACCCTTGTGGATTTGGATCTTTAAGTCCTTCCATTACCCCACAGAAGTCAAAAGGGCACATAAAGACACAATATAACATAATCCATAGGAATCTTTTGGTAATTTCAGCCTTGGCAAGCAGAGGCTACAGATTCTTTTGCTCTTTAATACTGAGAAGTAATGTAGCTTTGCAGGTTACTCTGCAGTGACAAATAACTGTAATGAGTTTAAATCAATCAAGCCCACATTTGAGCTCTGCCTGCACAGAAAGAACACCTGAGGAAATACACTGAGTGGATGGAAATTTTGGAAATGTTTCCTTGCTCTGACAAAACGCCATGCTCTGTGTGCATAGTACCACAGACTGGAGATACCAAGCTTAAAAGGTATTGATTACATTAAGCCAGTAGAATTGAGCAGGTACCACAATAAAAGGAATAGTTCTGTTCTTGGCACCTCTTGCTCTTTTGAACCAACAGCAAAACAAAGCAGTAGGAACACTTATGTTTTCCTCACTGGTTACGGATGGACTTCTCTCTTTTGTAAAGGTGTAGCAAATGGTATGTGACAAAACCAGAGATAGCATCTATGTCTCTTACCAATATGAATGTTCCAGTCCTACTCTAATTTAGGACTGCTCTGCTATTTCTTTTACTGCAAATAAAATCAGACCTTATAGAATAGCCCAGAAGTAAACTACTACATGTAGGAATTACAGGGAAAACTAAAGAGAAATGTTTTCAAGTGGCCACACTATGCCAGGCTAACACAGTGCTAAACAATGGGTCAAACATGAACTAAAAACCACAGGCCTCATTGTTTGCCAAGATTATCTGCTGATCCTCCTGATCCCTGTCTCAGACTGTCATGAACTGTTCTTTCAGCAGGAAAATTTTCAATTGGTCATGGGAAAAAGGAGATCATCTTTCCTTTAAGACATTAAACAACTGACTGAAATGCTAAAATGTACAGTACAAGATCATGGTCCTAATCTGTTCTGAGTGCTGTTAGAATGCTCTCTGGCTGGCCACACAAGCACATGGTTGGAGGAGAAGGGATGAAAGGTAGCTGCTTGCACCTCCTCAGATACTTCACAATAGTGCACATTCCTATTTACACAGGTATCTTTATTTTAACAGATACAAAACAGACATAAAATCCTGTATGTATGCATGGAATCTATAAAACTACTTACTGCAATGTATCTTTTCTTACCTGCTTCTAGTGAATATAATACTGCACCATTGTTTCCAGAATCCAAGTCTTTTGCAAAGACAGTGGTAACAACCATCCCTGGTGGATGTCCCTCCAAAACCTGTCATCAAGCAGTTTACAAATAATTTGCAAATACACACAGGTAACAGCCTTAAAATAAATTCCATCACACAAGAGTTTATCTTTTGGTCTATTTTCCATTTCAGAAATCTATACAGTCAGTGCAAAGGATTTTTAGGAATGGTTAAGTAATACAGTTCTAGCAGTTCTCTGATACGTTCTGCATATATAGCTAATCCAAAAATCTTTAGCACAGCGGACTCAGAGATCAGAAATTAAGGGATTCTACTGCATGCATAAATAAAATTATATATGCACATCCTCTGCATCTCATAGTATACAAAGTGGGGAAGCACAAGAAGCATATCGGTTTGGGGATAAAATTCCCAAATATACCCAAGCCTAAGCTAAGAACAGGCTATGCGTCCGTTTCACGGCACGGGGGTTTGGGGTCCTGCCACAGGGTGGTGCTCGGAGCAAGGCAGCGCATCCCCGCCAGCAGTACCCACCTTGAGGTGCAGCTCCTGTCCGGGCGCCGCCTGAGGGAAAAGGGGCTTGTTGTCGTTGAGGTCCTTCACTGTGATGTACACGGCTGCTGTGGCATTAAGCTGTGGTGACCCATGGTCGGTCACTAGCACAGTCAGCTGGTGGTGAGCTTGTTTTTCACGGTCCAGTGCAACCCAGTTTATAATTTCACCTGATGGACAAAGAAAATTAATATTACATCCTTTACTGTGCAGCAGATGCCCCAGAGCAAAGGTATAAAACAGTAAAAATCACTGCGCTGACCTCCCAGAGCAATCCACCTGGCCTTTTCTTCACTACACTTCAGGACAGGTAATATATGTGCACAAGGTTTTAACTGCAGACAAATGGCCTTTATTATGCCTCTGGGTTAGGAAATTCTCAACAAAATGATGGTACATTAAGCAGGAAGCCTTATGTCTCCTATAGACTCTGGTGGAGCCAGGGAATAAAACTGATCCAATCTTCTCTCTATCTGCTCAACCATACTTATCTGTAGATTTGTGGTTGACCAAAGTCCTTCACACAGATAACCACATATTAAGATCTTCTTGATTAACTCCTAGTAGTCTGTGTGCCTTTAAACTTCATAGAATCACAGAATCATTTAGGTTGGAAGGGATCTCAAAGTCCATCTAGTTCCGATCCCCCTGCCATTGGCAGGGGTACCCTCTACTAGACCAGATTGTCCAAAGCTCCATCTAACCTGGCCTTGAACACTGCCAGGGAGGGGGCAGCCACAGCTTCTCTGGGCAACCTATGCCAGGTTCTCACCACCCTCACAGTAAGGAATTTCTTCCTTATAGCTAATCTAGACCTATCCTCTTTTCAGTCATTTCACCCTGTGTCATGAAAAATCTCTTTCAGCCAATTTGATTTCTGCAGTGCCACGTACAACATGAAATCAGTTTATAAACCATAAAAGGCTACCTGTGTTGGAATTCATCTTGAAATACTTTCCATCAGACAAGAGGAAATAGGAAAGTTGTCCGTTTCTTCCTGAGTCTTTGTCAACAGCTGTAACGGTGCCAACCACACCCCTGGGAATTGGATTTTCCTCCATTTCAAAGAAGTAGGTCTCATGCATAAACACAGGAGAATTATCATTTTCATCCAGGACATTAACTATTATTGATGAACTTGCATTTTGCCTGAGGTTTTCATCCTCAGAAGTGCTGACCAGGGCTCTAAAACTTAGTATCTGTGCACATTCGTAGTTCAAATGTTTCCGAAGATAAATCCAACCTGTATCAGAGCTGATTCCAAATGCAACAGAATCTGTGCTAGGCTCTAAGGAATATGTCAGCTTGGAGGCAACACTGTGTGGATCAAGTGAGTGGGCTTGAACTTGAAGGATTCGGGCACCTGGAGAGATAGCTTCACTGATTTCTACTTGATACACCAAGTTTTGAAAAACCAAAGTAGGGCCCATCTTCTGCTCTTCAATAATCACTGTCAGCATCAGCAAAGAAGTCAGGGGTGGACTTCCACTGTCTTCAGCTGCTATGTGTAGAGTATATTCTTGCTGCTTATCTGCAAACAGTGTCCTGGTGAGGTTTACCACTCCAAGGCTTGGATCAATGCTAAATGCATTTGATGGCCTGTTTGCAATACTATATTTGATTGCCCCATTTAGGCCACTGTCTTTGTCTTCTGCATGAGCAATATAGACAGCAGTACCAGGAGGCTGGGTATGTGAAATAGTTACTTTATCAGATTTGGTAAGAAATACTGGAGGATTGTCATTAACATCTACCACAGATATGTTGACCTGAGTGCTACTGTAGACCGGGGAGTTCCCCAACTGTGATTGAATGGTGAGTGCCACAGCAGACTGAGTTTCATGGTCAAGCTGTGTTTTGCTGCGGATGATACCAAACTGGGGATCAATAGAGAATCTTCCTTGTGGATCACCAGAGGAAATTCTGTAAGAAACCACTTCTAAAGAATCTAGAAATTGAAACAATAACAAAAAATGTAAACAATGTTAATGTGATAACACGAAGGTTGTTAAGAACCTCTGCAGAGAATGCATGCTGTTAAATCATAGAATGTGTTAGGATGGAAGGGAACTTTTAAGGTCATCTAGTCCAACCCACCTGCAGTAAGCAGGGACAGCTTTACCTAGAACAGAGAATAAATGTAAGCCACACTGATGTTTGACTTTCTTGGATTTTTTGTGCTTCCTTGGCCCCCGGAGCCCTATGGTAAAACAAATACTGCACAGGCTTGATCTGACTGTGTATAGTTTGCCCACTTGTGCATCATTTAATTTTCATCTCACTGGTACAATAAAACTCTAAAGAGAAAATAGTAGAATAGCCTCTTGTTTTTCCCTGTTCCAAAATATATAAAACCCACTCCTATAAATTAGTCTTACGGGAGTAATTTCACTACACACAGGCATTCACTATAGCAGGGAAAGAAACTTGTGGCAGTTCTCTGGAAGAACTGCAATTTACTGCACTTACTGTTCACGAATGGCCATTGCTATAATCCTTATACATCAGACACAATCAAAAGCAAAAGCTACCTAATGGTTCAGGCTTATTATCAAGGCTGCTCCACAGGTGCTACCTGAGGACAGTGGTCACTGCACTGTCCTTCAAGAAGAAGAAGAAAATTGAAGGACCTGATGCATATACTTCTATAAACCCTCTGCCTCTATCACCTTATCACGTACAGGTCCATCATTGAGCTGGAATATGAACTCATGTTTTGCCCTACTCTGCCTAGGAACTCAGGACAGGGTCTTTTATGGCTAAGGACCTAACCCATTTCCCTCAAAAATTATAGAAGAAACCAAATGGATTAAATATGTTTTCAAAAGGTCCCATAAACCTTCATCTGGACTTCACCATTTAACCTGGGAAAATGTGATGGGTGGGGTGGCTTGTTTGTTTTTTCAGCAGCACTTCATATAGATTCTCTGAAACTTCTGAATATGCTCATGAGTATTGCTCTGAGATTTGACTTGCAAATGCTTTAATACAGGCCATACCATCACAAAGACCCTTCCTTACACTCTCACAACATGCTTCCCATCTTCCCATTCACAATTACAGAAATGCATCTGGAAGAAAATGGAGGCATCTGCTAAGCCTGAGGATCACCATGGAGAGTACCATCTCCCTGTTCTAAAGAACACCCCAGTACAGCAGTAATTACACCAGTTGCTGTAAATACCAACAATAAATACTACTTAATGCTCGACAGAGTGAATGAATGCTATAAAAGTTAAAAAAAAAATTAGCTGCAGATATGTCCAGTTAATGGTCACAACAAAAAGGCAATGTAATTTATGACTGAACATGCAACTTACTTGGAGGCTCTCTGGCCTTCACGGTGCCAATCAGGCTGCCTTCAGGTGCATCTTCGGGAACAGAAAAAGTATACCGGGATCTCTCAAATATGGCAGGGGCTGAAGCAGTCTGAAGGATGTTCACTGTGATGGCTGCATTGGTGGCAGAGGGAAGGCCACCCCCATCCCGTGCAGAAACAGTCAGGAAGAGCGCAGAACGTGCCAGTTGACCAAGAGCTGAGATCAGGTAAATAATTCCTGAAAGCATATAGAAAAATCCCCAAATATAACATCCATAGAAACAGTGTCGAAGCCCCAAAATACAAATCTTAAGAGCAGGGGCTCTGTAGAAGGTATCTGGGAAGCATCACCTGATATCTGATCACAATTCTCTGTTAAAATATCATTTCATAGTAAATTCCAAGTTCTGTTGAATTCGCAACATGCTACTACTTTTTATATGAGCAATATGAAATAAGCAATTCTTTGAAAAGCAAATGCAACGCTCTGTCCAGAAATACAGAACCTTGGATATGCTTTCCTCAAGATAAAAATATTTTCATTCTTTAGCTGTGATGAATGAGACTAGCTGTCTCCAAAACCATTCTCTTCTGACAGCTAAAATAAGTCTTTAGTAATATCAGATAATTATGTACAATTTTCAAATACCCTCTATATTACTACAGACACCCACACCTAACTGTATCTACCAAAGATGGCAGTATGGTCAGAAAGAATGAACACTGCAGGAATCGTGCCCCATTTTCTTCTACAGTAAAAGCTTGTAAGAACTTCAAAGAAACCTTTGAGTGAAGGCTTCACTCTCAGCAATGAGAATTACATCCAAATCATAGCTCTATATGGGATGTTCATAATGGTCCACAACAATTATCCAAAATTGATACTTGTTAATTGTTCTGTGGAAAGAGTCATTGTCCTTAATTGGAAGCAAATTAAGGATTTTTAAATTAAGATACAGACCAAAAAATAAATCATTAGCTTTTAGAGCACTCTTAAATGTCTCACCTAGAGGAAGTAAGCATGAATACTTAAAAATGTATGGGATATAGTGCAATCTAGCAGATCACAGTATGTTTGTTAGTTTGTAAGTATGTTCTTGGTTCGTAAATTTTATCATTAAATTATAACCCGAGGCACACAGTGCTTTCAGCCGGGTAAAAGATGGAATAAGGAAACATAATTATGTCCTAGGGAGCATTGATACTGTTTTGTCATACGTTTTCCAGCAACTTTGCTATCGCTGAGCAGGAGGAAGAACACTTTCCCTTATTCTGAGGTGACACAAATGCCTCAATATTCTCTGACTCTCAGGTGGTCACAGATTTTGAAACATACGGAAAGATTCTTGTCAAGTAAGGTTTCCAACACATAAATAAAGACAAAGGTGACAAAATACAAGAGAATTCTTCTTAGTAGTGACTGTGTTTAACTAAATATACCCTAAACGTTAAACCTGCAGTGAGTTAAGTAGGAAGGATGTAGATTCAACTAACAGTGACAATTATCTACATATCAACAGGTGTTTTTAAGAAAGCTCCTGCCCATTTTGTAGAAACTGGTGAAGACACAAAGACTCTTTAAACTTTGAGCTACCTGTGTAAGTTCCTGGGTCTTACAACAGGTTTAGTAGGGATAATGTTTGGCATTCAAGTTAGACATTTAGTCATCCTATTAGTCAGAAAGGGTAAAAATAACATTTAACTCAAAGTGCCTTAAGAGAATCATTGCATAATTCAAGTACAATATATCTTCTCTAAATGTAGCATGAAGCCACAGGACTAATTTGCTACAATGCATTTTTAAGCAGAATAATGGAAAATACATAAAATCCTTATAAATATTCAAAAGTGTGCATGCAGTACACTTTCCAATTATACTGCCAGGACATTACAATAACAAACTGTGTCTTGACATACTTAAAATGCATTCACAGGGTCTTCAGGATCAATGAAGAATGCTTTCTGCTGACAGCAAAGGACACCTATTCCAACGTGACAAACCACAGTAAAAACTCAACAGAAATACAGATGGATTCAGAGGTCATGCTGATCCAGCTCCTATGCATGTAACTGAAGCACTTCCAAGAATCCACCTTATTTTGTTTTTTTTTTCCTTTTGATGATTTGATTTATGATTAGACAGCTCAACAAAAGAGTCTTCCAAGGACATAAACTGACATTTTCTGAGTTAATCTGAGCAAGGATAGCTAAAGGAAAATATGTTTGGGTTTTTTTTCCAGAGGTTAAACATATAAACGTGGATTTTAAACACTATCGCTGTCAAATTAAATGAAACTCATCAAACAGACTGCATTTTATGAACTTGACCAATTGGGTATTTTTCTATTGTACAAGGCCAAAAATATCTCATTCCCATTTTGGACACTTCAAGATGTATGCAAAGAGTCAGAAAACTTCTACAGAAAAGCATTATGTTGAAATTCTTACTCTCAAAGCAGTAACTAATGATTTCAGAACATGCCTTAGCAAAGGGTGGAGCAAACAGTGCTCCCCAGTCCAGGAACTCTGAAGACCTGGTGGAACAGAAATATTTCAGAACTAAAATTCCTTCTGTGCTGACTAAGACAACTTACAGCACAGTCCACGCCAGTTCAGCTACAGAAAGCAGACAGAAAAGAAAATGGATAAAATCTGGTTCTTTCTCTCTTCCTTCTTTTGCTGTGTCCTAAGGAGGGAAGGGAATATGCAAGTACATCTCACCAACTCAGTTGTCTTTTGCAGGACCACAGATGCCCTAAAAACAGTGGCAGATTCCAAGGAAAAAGTGTATGCCCTCCATTTGCTTCTTTCCAGCCTCAAACTGTAGTATGCAGGAAATTGTATAACCCAGTTTGACCTCTAATTGTATACTTTCAGCTTCTTTCAGCATTTTTAGGGCTGGGCTTAACTTTGTGCCTGGTAGTATATAATCAATACAGGTATTTGAGACAGCTGAAATGTATGTTGGGGAACATGCCACATGAGGCTCTGTTATGGCATTGTATGACCAGAAAGAAGCTATAGAAGTAAGCATAATCTAGGAGCCTACTTTCTATATGGACAGGTAAAAACACCAGGCTGTAATTAAAATGGGCAGTCATAACTGTTTGGGTCAAAAATAGCTGCCAGCATACCTCCAGGCAGCCTGGCTAGGGGCATGTCATCTCCTGAAGTGCAGTGCTGGAGATCCCCTTGTACTACATGGCAGAGGCAGAAACACAGGGCTAAATGCAAGAAGCACACAGAAGGAAACAGCTGTGTAAGGTATGCAATGCTATATAACAGGCTGAAGGTGAGTTACAGTCCTTTCTTTCCTGTTCTGTAATTAAGAAAAGACTTGTTACCCTTACCACCATTGTCACTCGCAGCCTGCAGTCTGTGGCTTCAGAGAACTTAAAAGACAATTAGGTTGCTGTGGTAGAGAATATATTCTTCCATTATGAAAAACAGTTTCTAGAAGCACTGACAACAGAAAGGGAATAGTGTGATGGCTCTTCTGCAAGGAACATTTTACTAAGGCCAGAGGCCAAAGGTCCCAGCAGGGCACCACAGAGATGCAAGTGTGGTTCCACTTCAAGGAGACAATGCGTGAAAAACACCACCTTCTTTCTTGCAGCTTCAATCACACACACCCATATATATATATATATATATATGAACAATCTTCTCTGCTGTCTTTAATAACATTTAATTATGGGGGGTTTTAAAATTTATTTATTGTTTATATTACTGCAGTGCCTTGAAGATTTTGGCTCTGCTAATTCCTCATTCTGCATGGGAGTGAGCTGGAATCAATTCTGCTTCACAGGTGAACAATCACATAATTACATACCAGATGAAGTATTAGCATCCAGCCTCCCTTACCATATTGGCAATCTCATTTTCTTCACTAGACCTGCATGGCTGTAACTGACTGTGGATTCTAGCCTTTATAAATCAAACCATGACCCAAAGACTGCCTGTCACAATTTGCATACACATTTTAGACAGAATCTGCAAAGCTGGGGACATTACAGCAACTGCCAAAGGCTTGAGTTGGAATGGCTCTGCACCAGTGCAGGTTAGCTCTGCACAGCCACATTAGGAGCTAATTATGAAAGAATTTCTTCATGGTGAGGGTGACAGAGCACTGAACAGGCTGCCCAGCGGGGTTGTGGAGTCTCCTTCTCTGGAGATATTCAAGACCCGCCTGGACACTTACCTGTGCGATATGTCCTAGGGGACCTGTTTGGGCAGGGGGTTGGAGTATCTGGAGGTCCTTTCCAACCCCTAAAATTCTGTGATTCTGTGATGAGATTTTGCTGCAGAACAATCTGTAAATTGTTATAATGCTTTCAGGGACTGAATGCATGGTGAGAGCTAGTACTAAGGAAGGGTGAAATCAGACCTCTCAACTGTGAGCTGCTTCGTCCTCCCTCACTCAGTGGCTTGATTTAGCTGCTCTTATTTGTTGAGATGTGTTAGCTGCTAAGTGCTGTTTCTCAAGAGTTAATGTCTGGAGACATGGGCCCACCTATAATGATTCTTTTAAAATAAATCGCTGGTCTTCCCTATGATCTTGTGTTCAGCTCTAACGTACAACACCAAAGTAGGTTCACTTACTAAATGCACTTTTTCTATGGCAGAAATAGTACTGGTTACCCCAGTGGGATTTGCACACATACCTCTAGCCAGGCACTGTTTTTCCACAGGGTCCTCACATAAGCAAAATCAAAACTAGCCCTCCATTTATCAGCCATTCATAGGCACACAAAACTTTTTTCCGCTAGACAAGCCCCACAGAGGCAAAAATTTAAACCAGGACACCCTCACTTCAGTAACAAAGTCTGGATTGCATAGAAACGTGTACTCATTTATATACCTTCCAACACTTCCTCATCATTCATGCAATTCAAAAAACAACTTTTGACCACAGCAAGAAGAACAAAATCAACAACTACCAATAGTGTTCTCTAAGACCATGAAACCCTGGCAGCTTTAAATTATGGCAGTATTTTTTCAGCAAGTATCCCAGGATGAATCAGTTGGCATGACCTCACACACAGCCCAGACAGTAAGCAGATGGCAAAAAGATATGTAAAGTCCTTCACCCCAATTCCCCTTCAAAGCTGGCTGCTGGACCTGCTGCTTAATACTGTGTAGGTCACTGCTGTCATGCTGACCTGTTCAGAGCCCAGCTTCATGTGCCAGCTTCTCAGTGCAGAGACACACACCCAACCTTTCCTTTCTCTGCACCTTTTATGTGTTAGAAAAATTTTCAGGATGAGCACAGGCAGGGTGATCTCCGAGAGGTGAATGCAGTTATGAGGTGTATGCTTTGCATTACATTAACACCAGTATTGTTCTACTGAAGAATGATAGTGTTTCTGCTTGACATTTCTATTTAGCTTCACCTGACTCATTGCCCATCCTCTAATCTTGGCAACGCATTTAGGTTCCAGCCTCAGCAATTTACCTGTATTTAAAATGCACCTTTTTTAGTGAAGCAGAATTCTTGATGGTAACCATAACAACACTCTGCAAAATGCTCTGCTTGAAGAGCTGGTTTAATAACTGTCAGGGGAAAGGAAAGAATTAATGAGGAATTGCATTATTTACAGTCTACCTGCTATAATAAGTGCAGCTTCAGCTTACAGAAAAATGCTTTGAAAAGCTTAATCTTGATGGAACAAAAACTGTTCTGAGTTTCAGTGAATAAGAAAACTACTGCAAGTCCGAAAGTGTTCAGTATTTAAGTATTTTCATAGCAAACAGCTGATTGAACTTGTATCAACCTCCTGTCTACATTTGCACTTTACAGAAGCCTCATGCTCCTCCCACTGCTGAATGCTTTGTAGCAGATTCTTGTGCTAAACTCAGTTTTCCTCCTAAAAACCTGAATATAAATAAAATAGCCTAGTGTCTACAACCACAACTATTTAAAGTTAACATTGTTTAATCATAAGAATCTGCTTAGCATATGAAAATCTACTACAGAACACTCCAAGGAAATTCAACCAGGTTGGTAATCCGCAACATAAGGAACTGGTACCTGGATCTCTAAGATAGCATACAGAGTTTTAATACTGTGGTATTAAATCAGAAGCACAACACTACTGATTTTAATAATTAAGCTAGCAAACCATTTTAGTGAGCTAAGAAATATTCATCGACACACAAAATATGAGTTGCTAATTAAGGCAGTTCCTTTATTCACAAGTAGAATATCAACCTGTGTGTGTTTCCCACACAGATACAGAATGAAGCATAACCTAAGCCTAGTAAGATATATTTGCTGTTAGGAGCATTATGAAACACTCCAGATGCTCATCTTAATCCTCACACACTTATTTCCTACTACAAACAGTCCCCTGCTATGTTCATTTTAACAGACCAACAGCGTGAAGGCATTTTGCCAAAATTATTGTCTCTCTTGGCGTGACCTGCCGCATCCTTCTTTTCTTCAGGTTAACTGAGAACATGAAGTACATTAAGTACATCTGTACTTCAGACCCATACAGTCTCTAATTAAAGAAAAATGTCATCTGTCACTACTGTATAAACCTGTCATTAGACCTCTCCTCCAAAATGTGTGGGTGTGGGCATATTTTTTTCCTTCTTTCCCTTTTTCTTGTTATCAGCCTACCTCAAGTGGCTGAGGGGAGACCTTATCACTACCTACAACCACCTGAAGGGAGGTTGTAGAGAGGTGGGCAATGGTCTCTTCATCCAGGTGACAGGAGATGGGACAAGGGGAAATGGCACAAAGCTGTGCCAGGGCAGGGTCAGAGTAGATATTAGAAAAAAATTTTTTACTGAAAGAGTTGTCAGGGCCTGGAACAGGCTGCTCAGGGAGGGTGTTGAGTCACCATCCCTGGATGTGTTTAAAAAAAGGGTAGATATGGGTATCTTAGGATGGGAACGGTTAGACTTGACGATCTTAAAGGTCTTTTCTGATTCTGTGATTCATCTGTTCAGTGCCATGGGACCTTGCTCTATGTCTCATCTGGTTCTTCTGAGAACTGATTAACTTCAAGAAAGGGCGGGGAGGGGTAGAGTATTTTTGTAAATACTTTGCATGGTATCGCACACAGTGAATCTCAAGTACACATCACTCCACTGTTGCATGGTTGAGTTTCTGACACACAATTTGTAGGAATTTTTCTCTTGGTAGATGGTTAATTCTATGGGATTTTATTCATAAAAGAAAAAAAAGAGACACAATCACCACGAGTTGGCACTATAGATACTTTTTTCATGCTGTTCTTCTACACAGCATTCTTTCAGGGCCAGTATCTGGGCTCTAACACTTACAACAACAAATTTTGTGTGCTTCAAGGAGAATATACTGTTTCCTGCAATCTTATGTTGGTTTTCTCATTAGATGAGATCTCAGTGAATGTGTCCACAAATTACTCAGTGAAGCTGAACCACTGTCTCAGGCATATTCCTCTGATTTGCCGCATTCTGAATATGCTATCAATTTCATATGAAATATCAGTAAAACAGTAATTGAAGAAACTGCAGTTTAAAAAAAAATTGCTTCAAAAATGTTCCAAAATAAAGCACTCCTAATTTTAAATGTTATTCATGTGAACCTCTTCATATGTTTAGCAAATGTACTACATGCTGTATGAAAATGCCAAAAGTAGTTTAAAAATAAACTATGTTTTCCTACAATACTATATGAAAACATCATTAATCATCATTAAAATGGCCTTGCTTTCTTTAAGAAGGATTCATCCCCATTTTACTTTGATGCATATTACAATCTGCTATATATTAAAAGCTGTATAATACTTGAAAGCACAGTAAAGTTTGGGCTTTTTCTTTTCCCCTCAAAAAGAAATTCTGGTATTTCAACTTTTGTTTTCAACCTGTATTGTAATAAAAGCAAATCAAAATGTCTTATGATGTGACTGTTAAACAACAGCATTTCCATTCTCTTCAATAAAACAAAACTTGTCAACATCCTTAACTGGAATGAATCTATTCTGGTGCTCTGAATGAAATAAAAAAAGTTTATTTTGAGTCAGTTTGACATTAAATCGTATTTACATATGGTGCCATGGTACAGTAATGAAAGGAGCACAGCACTAAATCGCACACTGCCAAAGAAAGAAAAATCTATCAGTGGAGAGACTGTTCTGCACAAGCTGTACACTTAACCCCTCTTTTTGCTTCCATTACCAGCACTGTTAAAGAGGCAACATGCATGACTTAAATCTGCCTTTTGGCATGTTAGTAATTGTCATATTTGTGTGTCCTTCAGGTGTAGTTCTCTTTTTATTGTTCTCCAACAGACTAAGCTCCTTGACAGCTCTATATTTCTTTTGGGACAA
The DNA here is from genome assembly GCA_022605575.1 of Laterallus jamaicensis coturniculus. Classification (NCBI taxonomy): domain Eukaryota; kingdom Metazoa; phylum Chordata; class Aves; order Gruiformes; family Rallidae; genus Laterallus; species Laterallus jamaicensis. The sequence continues at coordinate 32,527,604 of JAKCOX010000005.1, forward strand.
TTTAGTCACATGATGCCCTACACTTTTCAGCTAAAAAGAGATCAAGATTTGGAAGTCAAAATTTGCTGAAAAGCACACTCATTTTGCAGAAGCTGTACCTCTGTGCAGGAAAAAATAAGCTAAACTACTGACTAGCTCTTGTAAAGAGGCTTCTCTGTTGTATTCAGTATGCATTTTCTGGAGTAAATAAGAAACAGATGGTATTAAGGCAAATGGTTGATCCAAGTATCTTCAAGTCAATGGAAAGATCTTCAAATTCCTCTGTATATTGGGTTTGCATGGCAGAGTTTATGGTAGTGGGGCAGGGGGAGCTACAGTTGGGGGGTGCTGGATGTATGTGTGCGCTTCTACATTAAGCTGCCAGAAGTTTCCCCTGCATCTGATAGAGCCAATGCCAACCAGCTCCAGGACAGGCCCGCTGCTGATCAAGGCCAAGCCAATTAGCAATGGTGGCAGTGCTGCAGTGGTAATGTAGGGAGGAAAAAACCCCAAACAAACAAAAAAAAGAGCAGGAGCTTATGCAGCCAGAGACAGGGTGAGAAGATGTGAGAAACAACTCTGCAGGCACCAAGATCAGTGAAGAAGGAGGGAGAGGAGGTGCTCCAGGCACGGGAGGAAAGATTCCCCTGCAGCCTGTGGAAAAGACCATGGTGAAACTGGCTGTCCCCCTGCAGTCCATAGAAGATGATGGTGGAGCAGAGATTCAACCTGCAGCCTGTGGAGGATCCTATGGTGGAGCAGGTTGTGGAGGATCCTATGGTGGAGCAGACAGAGACACCTGGAGGAGACTGTGACCATGTGGAAAGCCAATGCTGGAGCAAGCTCCGGGCAGAACCTGCAGCCCATGGGGAGCAGAGCCGATACTGGAGGGACTCGTGACCCCATGGGTACCTGTCCTGGACCAGTCTGAAGAACTGCAGCCTGTGGGAAGGACTCATGATGCAGCAGTTCATGAAGACCTGATTTCTCTTTGGTGACCAGGGACAGAACCTAAGAGATTGGTGCAAAGCTGCAGCAGAGGAGGTTTAGGTTGAATATTAGGAAGAGGTTCTTTACTAAGAGCATGGTCAGGCATTGGAACAGGCTCCCCAGGGAAGGGGTCACAGCACTGAACCTGACTGAGTTCAAGAAATGTCTGGATGCTGCACTCAGTCCCATGCTCTGACTCGGCTGGCCCTGTGTGGAGCCAGGATTTGGACTCGATGATCCTTATAGGTCCCTTCCAACTCAGGATGTTCTATGACTCTATAACAAAAGCCCCGTGGGAAGGACTCACGTTGGAGCAGTTCGTGGAGGATTGTTTCCCATGGGAGGGACCCCATGCTAGAGCAGGGAGGAGTGTGAGGAGTCTTCCTCCTGAGGTGGAAGGAGAAGCAGAGACAACGTGTGATGAACTGACCCAAACCCCCATCTCCTTGTGCTACTGGTAGTGGGAGGAGGAAGATAAATTTGGAGTGAGGTTGAGCCCAGGAAGAAGGAAGGACTTGGTTTTATTTCTCATTTCCATATTCTAATTTGATTGGCAATAAATTAATTTCCCAGAGCTGAGTCTGCTTTCCCCATGATGGTAATTGGTGAGTGATCTCTCCCTGTGTTCATTTCGACCCACAAGCCTCGTTATATCATCTCTCCCCTGTCCAGCCGAGGAGTGAAGTGACAAGAGTACCCAGTCCAGCCTGGGTCAACCTACCATGCTCACAGAAACATTCTCTGTAAAATAAAAAGCTGGAAGGTCACAGCTTCTACTTCAGGCATCTAATTTAGAGAGTGCTCACAGAAACATAGACCTAAATATCTTATATAGTCAAAAAAGAAGCAAAGAAGCTAAGTAAAATGCTTATACTGGTGTAATGTACACCGCGCGAACACTTTCTCTACATCCTTTTCATACTAGGTTTGAACCATTAATACCTTCCAATAAACATAAATCAATGGCTGCTGCCTTTTACTTACCCTTCATGAGAATTTCTCTGTACCCAGTGACTGGCTAGGGGAATCGTTTTAAGACTGTGAACAGACCGCTTAACCTGACGACTGAAAGGATAAAGTCACACTGACGCAAAATAATTTTCAAAGACTATTTTTAATTTTGTTGATTTGAAACAGCTTCCTTGAACAGGGCTAGAGTAAGATGATAGCCATCTTTTTATCTAGCTCTCACAAGGGATATCACTAAGATCAATGGAAAAATTAATCACATGCCACTGAGTGAAGGAAAATATTAATGTTTCTACCATAATGAAAGGTTAGAAATTCAATTGCTAATCCCACAGTCCTCAAGTTCAGCGCTGTAGAGGTTATCTGCCATGCTTGTGATTGCATCCTGTGACTTACATTTTTAATTACCTGCTCAGACATAACTATATATAAGCTGTCTTTCAGATAGCTTGTTTGATAACAATGGGAAAATAAACAAGCGTAGCTCAGTTTTTTAGCCAGAAGAGCTCTTCAACATGCTCTGTTCTAATCACTTTGCAAGTGCTGTTCATAGATCATGCATGGATCAGATATCTACAAAAGGAAACATAATGAAGCCAAGATGTTGTTTACACCAATGCTAGAAACAAATGATCGAAAGAGTCACGAACTAGCAGAGGAACTGGTTTACAGTTTCCTATCCATGCGTTTTTCTAGTTAGCCAGTTCTTACAGTATTTTTTCCTGTGGACAGACTATCATCAATCAAATAAAAAATACTTCATTTTAATTTTTTCTCAAAGGGAAGTGCAATAAAGTTTATTTATGACTAGAAGAGCATATCACAAACAGTAAATGCAGGATCTAAAAGCTAAACCAGCAAACGAATACTGCTAATAGAGACTTACTTAGAATTTAAACAAACTTTTAATGGAACATCTATCTGCTCAATGAAAGGCTCTTGTTTCCCACTCACACTGAATTTATTTCTGCAAGACATCCACATTACAATGCTTGAAAAAAAAATGGAGCCCCTTCAAGGAGTCTGGATGTGACTCAACCCCATAACATCTATGTATCACAAGCGCCACTGATATGTATTCTATGCTCTAAGTGGCTGACCTGCCGGTATGATACCCGGTATTGTGAACAAAGCTCACTATGCAAAGCTAAAAGCTTTCTTGATACATCCATAAAATTACTTGAACAGAGCAACAGCCAGAAGAAATTGAAGGCAAAACAAGTTGAAGAATTCAGATTACAGTTTTTATTTTATTACCATATCTATTTATCATTTAAAAATGAAAAAGGGAATGGGGAGGAAAAGTGAATCTTTAGTGAGCATTCTAAGTGCAGCACTGCAAAAACCCACAGAAAACTACAGAGAGATAATTTTAAAATCCACAACCTAGATGCCATAAAATAAAAAGTACATATGCCATGGAGAATAGTGTCACCTTGTGTATGATTTTACCATATTGTAGTGCAACATGACAAACTATTAGCTACTAATTAATTTAAATCTCACAATACTGAAAATATCTCTGTCCACTTCTGTGCATAATGCTAACGGTTATAATAAACACAGTAATTAAAAAAAGACTAATGCATCGATTTTCCTCATATCTGTGTACTCTATCAGTGAGAAAAATTAATCATTTAAACAAAAAATTAAATTCATGAAAGACTCCAACATCATTGCTGTGCCTCTTTTTAGGTCCTCTAACAGCAAAAAGAGCAGATAAGACAGAATGTAAACTGGAAAAACTGCAGAAAGCATCAGTAACAGACTGCACATCCACCAGATCAGAAAACCAAAGACCTAAACTGTAATATGATCTTAACTGGCTTACAGGTTTGGGGATCCCCCTCCTGAAGAATTCCTATTTCTTGCCACACTTGTCCATTGCCCTCTGTTCACAAAGCACAGTCCACATAACTAGATAAAGTCCCTCACATAACCTTTGAAGAGACACATCTAAATCATGCTGTGTGTCAGAGCACATGAAGACAGCACATGAAGACAGCTTTAGCACAACAAAAACTGGAAAATGTCACTGTCCTCCTACATGAAGTAAGGAGGAAGAACTCAAATCTCTGTGCCCTAACAGTGAGCCAGCTGCCTGTTTCGACTTCGTCTAAATACTGAAAAGCTTTTGTAGCTATTTCACCTGCAAAGACTCCAAATTGATGATTTAAATATTTATTTTGCTTTTAATGTTTGTTTTTACCACGAATCTAAAAATCATTCCGCACACCAGTGATTAAGCATAAACATTATTCTAAGTAGACATGGAAGAATATTAAAGGAAAAAGTGTATTCCTCAGGAAAAAAATCCCACCAAGCACCATTAATATTAATAAGTTAAAATTAGACACAGTCTGACCCAGTGAATTACCCAGGAGATCTGATTAAGTGCAGTCAGATTCCAAGTACTATAACGTTGGGAATAGCGGCCGTGACCTAAATGCTCTTCTCATCATGAAATGTCAGCAGTAATGATCTCAAGCAACTTGGTCTGCCTTTGATAAAATACCATGATAGATCAGCAAGATAATGGTAACTTATAAACTTATATGGTCTTCATGATTAAGCATGACATTTTTCCTATACAAAGTGCCAAAACTGGAAAAAAAGGCCAAAGGTCACACTCCCAGGAAGAAGCCTTTCATGAGAGGGGCCAGCAGCAAAGCAACAGTGCTGCTGGATCAGTCCACAGGGGCTCTATCTGACAAGCCTGACGGGGCAGTTTTAGAATGACCACTTGAATGCTTGTGGGGATCCAGCTGCCTAATTATTGACCCATACATTTTTGCCATCAGTTATGCTCCAGAGAATCTGATTTGATAGGCAGTTACAAATCCACAGTTAAAGAAGTTCTGAAATAGCCAAGACAAGCAGACCGATTTCCTAAGTAGGTTAATTTCTTCTGTTCATTAGAGTATTTTGGAGACTGTGAACAAAAGGTGAAAACAAGGATCATTTTGAAAAACAGAGCCTTGCAACATTTGCCCAAGAGCTAATATGCATACATGTACAAGAATTCTTAAAACATACAAAACAATCCCCTGTGTCATGACCATCTCAAAGCAAAACCACTGGTCAGGATACAGTTGTATGCAAGGGTTGTCTCTCAAGTAAAAAGGTAGCAGCAGTTTGGTTAACTGCTCCCTGAAAAACACAGAAGACATTTATAGATCCACCACCATTCATTTATTTTCCAGCTGACATCAGTAACTTTAAGATTAAAAAGCAGACTACAGGGGCTGTTTTGTGGCCATGGAAGAGCTAAGTCAAAGTGTAAGTTTCAACCTCTTTGAAAAAATTCTCCCAGATGTGCTTTTGCCATAATTGGTTTTTTGCTTTCATCATCACTCGTTCATTGAACCTCTTTCCAGAAACCAAAGCGATAATAAACACAACAGGATGTAAAAGGCAGAAACTTCCCTCTTCCTCTAGAATTATTTTCCAAACAATCTAAGTTTCAGCTTGATAACATGACTCTAAATTTAAAAAAGCATCATCAAACAAAAGATAGGTGTTGTACAATTATAGCCCATCTGACTCACAATTCCTACAGTACCTGTGGATGTATCCACTGTGAAAAAGGAAGAAAATTCTCCTGGGACCAGTTCGTATGTGACAACACCGTAGATTCCTGCATCTCTGTCTGTGGCAACAACATTAATGACCTCTGATCCTGGCTGTGTGTGACTGCTGATGCTTGTTACATAGATGTCTTGTTCAAAAACAGGTCGATTATCATTAATATCTTCTATCTCGATGCGAACAAAAGCTTGGGCACTCAGTCCACCCTTTTGGATAAATGAGAAAGATAAAAACAAAAAAACAAATTAGATTTTAAAAGTACACAATAGAATGATGCCACTGCAGCACCAACTCATCATTAGGAAACAGAGTATGCTGCAACAGTATTGAGTGATGGATACATCTGTTAACAACAACTTACAGTATCTGCAATACCCCAACATACTGCATTTAGGCAAACTACATGCTCAGGACAACTCCAGTGGGCTAAGTACATGAAGAATCTAAACTTCTTATGATGGTGAGGCTTGCATACAAAGTTATTTGTTAATACTAACAAGCACCACACGTCAGATAACCTCACTTGGTTTTAGTGTAATCACCTAAACATGACTTACTCCTTTCACAGATGAAAGTCAAGGCTTTCTGCCCCAGAAACACGTGACCCTCAGGTGACTGTGGTGCTCCAAGAAAGTAGGAATAACTTCTTTCTCTGTATGAATCTTTCAGATTTAAAAGTGTGACCATCATAACAATGAATATGAGACTTTTTCAACCTTTTTTTTCTAGGAACACAGGCTAAAAGCAGAGCAAGACTGGCAAAAGCTGAATTACAGGAAGTTCCACTTGAATATGAGGAAAATGTCTTTACTGTGTGGGGGTCAGAGCCCTGGGACAGGCTGCCCACAGAGACTGCGGAGTCTCCCGCTCCAGAGACATTCAAAAACCTCCGGACGCGGCCCCGTGCAGTCCGCTCGAGGTGACCCTGCTCTGGTGCGGGGTTGGACTGGGTGATCTCCAGAGCCCCCTTCCAACCCCTACTGTTCTGTGATGTCTCTATGTATGCACCTTCACTTTTTGTACACAAAGAACAATACCAAATGTGACTGAAGTAACTTTTTAATGTAAAATTTGTAACAAACTACATAATTTTATTTCCATCGGATTTGCAATTTGGCAGGAAAAGAGGTCTCACCATGCTTTTCCAAGGGGCTTGGCTCAATCACTCTGACTCTTGAGTTTGGGGTTTGGGGTTTTTTCCTTGCAAAAGAAGAGCTAGGTAGAGAGTTAGGCCTCAGTCATAGCTTCAGCACCATACCTCTGGTCACTATTGCTCTCACGTGGCTGAAGCTTCTGCTACATGTGCCAGTCAAGAGCCCACTGAAATACCAGGCAAGCAGCTACATAACCACATTTAGCCTTGCTCTGCAGTGAAACTGGAGATGGAAGCAGCAACTACAGACTGGCTTGTCACACTATACTACAGTAAAATCACCATCTGCCATGGCAAAACAGTCGATTTGTGACAAACTGGAAAAAAAGACAATTCTGTGGCTGCTGCATAGACTCCAGAGGGTCCTGAGCGAAACAAACAGTAATTTACTTCTCAGAGGCACTGCCTCACACTCCCTGTGGACTCCATCACTTTGGAGGGGTTAATTTTTTCAAGGCTAGCTGTAACATCTATGCACGTTTTTACAAGAAATCAGTTAATGGTGAATGCTGAGGCGCGGAGTTGTACATCAGAGACAGAAAGCAGCACACACATGTATAGCCTGCCCGTGCTGTACACAGTACATTAAAATACAGAGGAAGAATCCCATGCTCTTCAAAGTCACACTGAGAGCACTGTGCTTGTACTAATTAGTCACTTACAGAAACTGCTGACACAGATGGGATGTTGGTGTGTACAGGAGACAAGCTACGCTGAGCAAGTCCAAACTGAATTTTGCAGTCACAGTATTTAGGATATATAAAAAAATACTAGGTTGCATATTTCTGCAACCTAACTGTTCATGACAATTATTTTTAAACCTCACCATCGTGAAACCATCCAATGGTTCAGACTGGATACTACTTCTTTAGACTTGCCCTGCTTCTTTTCCCAAAACTATTTTTGAGGGTTTGCTTATTATATTCACAGGGTCAGACTTCTGGACAGAAAAAAAATACTACCAGCATCCTCTTCCACATGGATTTTTGCTTTGATCTGTTTTGTTCTTTCTTCCCTGTAGTAATACTGTGTTTTTTGGGTGGCAACGACATTCCTGTGAAAGCTCAAGTACGTGGAAAAATACGATGGTCTTGTGCACTGCGCATCTGTGTTTCATCCACAGACTAGGAGATCTGGCTCGCATCCTCCTGGCGTGCTTGGGTTTTCTTCTGAAGAAAATAAGGCATGGCATGCTTCCAGGGCTCACACTGCCACAGAGGCAGCCAGGACACGTGCCTGGGGACCAGGACTGTGAAAGGCACTGTGCTAGCATCAGCCTCAAACTACCAACAGCCATGAAACCCTGTGCTGATGTGGGGAAGCAGAGATACAGAGATCTAGTGGGCTCACTGCCAACACCCCAGTCCTACTTGAGAGGGAGTCCCTTTCCCAAAACCTTTATTTCCACAGAAAGGAAAGCCAGGCACAGGAGCTAAAAGGGGAGCCTTATGTACTCTGTTCAAGCCCACTGTGAGAAGATATTCTGGGGCTCCACAGCTTTCAAGTACTTCAGGACAGGAATGGAAAAGAGCAAAGGAAGAAGTTAAGTCAAGAATAGAAAGTAAAGAGGCACAGTTTGGAGCAGCTGCAAAAACTCGTGCAAATTTGCATTCTTCCAAGTTTAATTATTGCTAAACAGACATAAACCCCAAATCTCCAGCCAATTTGTAGTTGTCCAATGGAGTTATGTAAAGACTGCAAAGTCTTTGGAAATGTACTCATTCTAAATACATGAGGGAAGCAAGTTGGACACCTACCAGCTACCTAAGATCCCAGATTTTATGATGGAGAGAGATCCTTTGTTTCCTGAAGAAGCAGTTTATCTCCTCACATGTGAGTCAAGTATATTAGCTTACAACATGAACTGGTTACAGCCCAGTTTTTCCTCTGGCTTCAAAAATTTTTAAGTACCATCTCAAGTAAGAAGGAACAAACTGCTTCTATTTCTAACCACATGGACATACTTCATCTACTCAGAAGCAAGCACAACATACATCTTCCAAATATATGAAGGCTGACTTAAACAAGTCTGCTGCTGACAGAAAGTTACATATGTCAAAACATGTTACAAGCAACAGAAAGCCACAGTTGTTCATTTTGAAATCCCTTTTCTCAAATGTTAAAGTACTTAACTACTGTTGCACTGTTTGATGCAACAAAAGGTCAGAATCACATCAGCTTCTTTTCCTGACAGTTGCATGTTCTATGGAACAAACAGGTGACATAAGAATCTACAAAGTCAAAATAACCACAAGTAATATTTTCTGTACTTTGGCAGGACCAAATTGGTGTGCAAATATAAAGCTATTAGTACACCTCTATATTGTGGTTCAAAAAGAAAAAAAATAAATCCTGCCTTTGGCAGGAGAGACTCTTTAATAAGTGGAAATGGTGCTCCTTTCAAGAGCTGTATTTCTTCATCTCAGTGCTGTAAAATGCTTGAGAATCCATCAAGAGTCTCCAATCTCTTTGTCAGTGAATTGTGCTGTCAAATTTTTATTCCAGACTAAATGGTGATATAGAGGATCCCTGATATGAAGATACAGTTTCTTCATTTTTTTTTAAAGGTATGTCACCTTGAAGTCACAATGCTGTCAAAATGGAAAGACATTGCCAATTATTTCAAAAGCCTTAACTTCTTCAGAAGCTTTGTGAGTGCTGAGTACTTCTCTCTGCATTTCAATGGCTTCAGTGTAAAAGACAAAGAAAACTAGACAAGTAGTATGGTTTACCAAAAAGCAAGAGACAAAGTATTTTTCTGTGCAGAAAGACAGGAAGAGAGTCACTAAGGTTTCAGTATTATTAGAGGTTCTATCAGAGTCTAAATAAATACCAATCTACATGATTGGTTGAGTTCACACATTTACTGAATAATTGTTCAGTACCTGTTTAAAGATGAGCAGTAACATGAATGGTGGTAATGCCACACTCTACATTGATAAGCCATTTCATAATCTGCTGCAAGTGACATCAATTGAAAGAGTTCAGAACACACTACAATTTTCTCCCCAAATGTATCTATCATTGCACTCCAACCTTGAAGCCCAAGCCTGGCCTTTTCTTTCCACTTCTCTCATCATGCCAAATTGGGAATTATGCCTGTTTATTTTTGTTCTTTTTTTAAAAAAGGAAATCCACCTTCATGAAATAAGATCTACTTCTACTGTTCAGGCAAACTGTTTAGCTACTTGTTCCTAACTCTGTCAAAGCTCCCATGCCAAGCAATAGACCTTGAAAGTCATTACACACAATTAAACACAAATTATGTGCTTTTGAAGAAACCCAGACATAGTACTGGAGTCAATACTATAAAACCCAGCATTAGCAAAGCGTTCTTTGACAGAGAGTTTGGTTTATACACAATACTGAAAGCTAAGCCTTTCCTATTTTAAAAAAATGTTTCACACATGCACTTTAATTGCCTGTGCAAACATTCTCAAAGCATTTAAATAGAATTTTGAAAAACTGCTTCATAACAAGACATGGTAACACACTTCTGTGTAAGGAAGCACATAATCCTGAGGAAATTCCATGAGTGACAATCTTGAGCATACAGATGTGATCACAACCCACTACGTAACTGTACCTCTGTATTTAGCAGATGCACTTGTATATACAGCTAAATACCACTTATGATATATTTTAAAGCACTGTATTTAAATTTCTTAGGTTTAGTTTCTTCAAGGGCAGCTGATCTTGAAGCATTTTTCAGCATACAAAAACCCTGATATTTTTTTCAAAGCAACTTTTGCAGAAAAATATAAAAATACTAAAAACTCACACAGATGGAAATCTAGGAAAAATGGCAATGGAACGTCTTATTAATACTAATCAACTGAAGTATCCCTGTGTCTTCTATGGGGAATTCTAGGACTTCAGGTACTCGGCTGCTACAAATCTTTGGTCAAGGTTCAATAAACCATTGTCAGGCTGTTTCATTGACGTGACTCTGCCTGTACTGCAGGCCTACAGACCACCTCCCTGCTGCCTGAGGTGCTGTCACAACAGAGAAGTCCATAAGCCCCTTGCAGTAGCAGCACTCACAAGATCTCTAGAATGCTCTATCCGAATTGGGCATTCCCTGTAGCTCGGAGCTGTTGTGTCACTGTCCACCAGCAGCTTGTAACCAGAGGACAGTGCAGACACAGTTTAGCAGATGGACATACAGGATGGTGTCCCTCCATGCTGCATCCTGAAGTCAGACAGCTACATCTGCTCAAGGGCTGCAGGGTTAGGGGAGGCTACACATTCTGCTGCTTGTTTCTACCATTTCCTGGCACAAATTATTTCCATGGGTTTGTCCTATGGCATGAACACACTTTCCCTTTTGAAGAAAAATGTGGGCCAGCTCCTCCCCAAGTCAAGGCTGGATGCTCCTGAATGTCCCTCATCATGCATCAACCCCAAGACTGTGCAGCTTTGAGATTTTGGGTTTGAAGGTCAGACAACTCTTGTCTGTAAGCACAAAGCACACTTGCCAGTAGATAGACTTCAAATTAACATTATACCAGTTAAATTTCTCTGGATTGTGACAGGTTTTCGTTAACAGCTGCAGGCATTACTGTTTATTTGAGAGAGGTGATAGGCAGCATAAAAAATGCAAATGAATAAACAAAAAGATTGAATTATGCATGATACATAGCAATGGAATTTGCCACTGTACAACTGCAAGAGTGTGTGCTGTTAAAAAAAGGTTTCCTAAATGAAAATGAAATCACATTAAGACTCTTAAAGGCAGGAGTACACAAAACAAGCATAAAAGAAGCATAAATGTACATATGTAGCTGTTTGGAGACTCCCAAGTAAATAAGGAAAAAACCCACAAACAACATACAGAGTGCCCATTTCAGTCACATCTTGAAAGCAAACACCAAAAAAGCACTGGATGGATTAAAACTCAATTTACACATACAGAAAATAAAAAGTAGTACTTTTGTCCACTATACTGCTTTTGAAATCATGCAAATACTCTAACAGAATTCCTATTTTGCCATATTTTCCTTTTTTGCAAGACTTGTTTTCACAGTATGACTCATCTAAATCTCTCAAGTGTCTCTGAAGGTTCCCCACTCATCTCATTTTCTCCCCACCCCCCAAGAGAAAAACAAAATTTTCAATTTTAACATAAGAAATTTTCAGCTGACATGAAACTCAAAGACACCCCACCAGCCTCCCCAAAATGCTTACTGAAATGATCTCTCATCTGTCCCACGTGCAGAAATAGAGCTGCTGGGACTAAGGGTGCAGTTAGCACAGGGGGTGTCCCTGGCAAAGCTGGCATGTGAATCACAGGATGGTCACCCTCACTGAGCAGCTCAGCTCTCAGCCTGCAGCAGTCCAGACAGAGACTCAAGGAGAAAGCTTGATGCAGTTGCTGTGGAATTCAGTGCAAACACTTTCCTATAAACCTAGCTCCTTAATTATAATTTCTTTTCATACAAAAACATTTCAAGAAGTACCACCAAATATGTATGTGAAGTTAGTGACTTTGTGACCAAAATCAGTGCTGCCAGCTGAAAAGCTAATACTAACATTATGATCAGTCTTGTCCCCACTTAAGGAGTGAGAGTGCTCCCATGAGCTCTCACAGGATGTTTATTTAACATCAGTTGAACAGAACCAGTTTGCCACTTGCCTCTTCACGGGCTCTGGCGTGACATTTCAGTTCTCCCATTACTCTTTCTACACAGCACATAAACATGCCCAACAAGCTTCAAAACCATGTAATAGAGTAGGCACGAACAGGTGGAGGAAATGGATAGTTTTGCTGTAAGATAAACTGAGCACCACCTGGAAAATACATTCTTTCACTCCTCACTTCTAATTAACTTTGTTATTTTCTTTCCCTTCTATCTCTCTCCCTCCCCTTTGCCAACAGTGACCCCTCAACTCTTCCCACCTTTTCTGTACACGTTTCTCCCCTGATCAAAGCCCCTACTTTGAACCCCACACCTAACATCTTTAATCCATCAAAATCAGCAGTGGAAAGCCAGGAGATAAAATATCCTACTACAATTCTGCTGTACAAGTGGAAAGTGGCTCAACATAAGTTCACATAGACCGAAAATTGATAATATTGAATTCAGATGCTTTAGTACTTAGGTGGCAGATGAGCTAATTTTTAGAAGAGAAATCAATAAGATCTACAAAGTGCTCAGCTGCAGCAAAAAGATCAAGTCCTGCCTGTCACAGGCAAGACAATCAAAAATCAAATCCCCCTCCCCGTTATTGAGCTTCTGAAAACACAAGGTCCCTAAAAGGAGATAAATCACAGACCATTTTAAAAACAAAACAGTCCATATTTTCAACACATTGGTGTTTTCCTTTAATGTTTCATAAAATATTAACCATTAGAGGTATAATTTAACAAAAAAATACATCAAGGCTTTTGATGCCTGTTTCTGAAACAATTTTATAATAATCTTCTGTACCAGACTGGATATCTAAGCTTATCAGAATTTTACTGCTGTTGTCCAGTTCTTATTTAGCCTTTATTAATAAAACTAACCTCAATATTCCAGATACATGTATGTGTCCTTCACATTTATACAGAATAAATGTGTATGAGATGAAAAAAAGAAGTGCTGAACTATAGCAGCATTTCTGCTTTCATACATTGTAATACCAAGTGCTTTATTCTTGAAGACTTGGAAATCTGTACTTGGATGAATGCTGTAATTTTTTTCCTGGAAAGGAATTTAACACAGAAATCAGCAAAGCTCCAAAAAGGGCACACAGACTTATTTCTGCTGGGAAGATTACAGATGGTATTCTAACATGCTTAAATTATTAGACATTCAAATAATTTAGAGCCAGGAAATAAACATGTAAACAATAAATACTCTTATAGTAATTTTTGAATAGTTGTTTCTCCTCAAAGGAAATCTATGGGGAAGAAAAAGCACGCTGCTAAAGGCACTGCTAGCATAAGAGAATGTTTCTGTAGCCTCTGAAATGCACCCTGAATGGTGATAGCTAGAGAAAAATAACGCCTCGCTTAGCTATTACATGTATGTCCAAATTCAACAGCACGCAGATACACCCTCAACTACTATATTCTCAAAATGCAACAGTTAATACCAAGCACCAACTGCAGCTATGTAAGTTCATCTACTTATGAATACGGCAGTCACAGTTCACCAAGTTTCTTCAGCGAACTGTAACAAAAAGGACAGGCATTTTTATGACAAATACCATATTTCTAGCACAACTGCATTTAAAAAAAATTATATTAGACATTCTTAGGACTATATCTTCAATGCAAGTTTGATAACCAAAGTACAAAATGATGATTGCGTAGCCTGAAATAATTTAACTTCAATCTTCTTCTGCTCAAGTTGTACTGCAAAATGTGACCTGAATAACATGAATCTAAATTTTAAAAAAGTGTCATTATGTTAATGTTAACATTTGCAACCAACCAGTAACCTCTTTTTCTTCAGCATCCTCAAAGTTCACTTTTAAAGCTGAAGAAAGTTAAGAAAAGTACCGGCTGGTCTCCTTCTAGGACTCCCATTGCAAATACCTTTTAGATATTTTCATAGCAAAATGAACCCAGGAATTATTTTCTTACAGTCTTTTTCAGCAGAAAGGTTACCAAAATTCTCTTACATGGCACCTGGCAGACCTACACCCAGACATATCTATGTGTCCCCCATGCAGTGAACATCATCTCACATGCCAGGCCGAACAGAGATCTGAATTGGACTGTTTTGAGTACACACAACTACTCTGCCTCTGCTGTACCATTAATACCCATTTCCAAGCACCAGCTCGTCCTGTAAAGTGGGAAAACTCTGATACACGCTGCTGCAGGGAGGCTGTACCCTGACACAGCAGCAGCAATGGCATCAGCTGGCTAGAAAGGGTGAGGAAGGTTATTGAGGACAATTTACTGGCACCCGCAGTTGCCACACAGTTTTGGGTTGTGGTTTATTACTACTGCTGCCATCTTGAAAGCAAGGAAGAGAGGTAACCTGGAGTTCATCGCTTCCAAGAGGAGAAGGTAAATCAGCAGGGACTAGTATGTCCTAAAAATGGTTATTAACAACTTGTTTAGGTGTGACTTTGGATTGTACAGCCAATTTTATCAGTTTTGATCAAACTTTACATTTTATGAAGTATCACATTCGGCCCTCTGTAGGGATGAGATCTTTTATGCAAAGTCATGCAATTTTCACATACTCCATTCTCCCTTTAAAGTACATAGGCACAACCAAATTTGCAAATGCATTCACAAATCAGGCAACATGAAATGACAAAACTTACCCCATCAGTAGCTTTTACTAAGAGATCGTAAGTGGTTGGATCTTCTTCTCTGTCAATATCTTGGGACACACAGACCTGACCAGTACGCGAGTCAATCTGGAAGGCTTGGGATTTTTCATAGGAATGGAATCCATCATAAAGAGAATACTCAATTTCACCAAACTGGTCGGCATCTGCATCTGTTGCCTTGACCTGTAGGGAAACAACAGAGGTAAAAATGAAACCAGCAAAACTATAACTCATTCAAAAAGTCACTGACACTTTGTGTTTAGAAATACCTGTTCATGTTTTAAAAGCAAGCGTGCACATACACAATAAATGCAACCACACTCTGCTACCTAAGCTGTCTGTCTGCAGTTTCTAAAATGACAGCTCAGCTACTGACAGTGTAATTATGCAACAAGCATTTAAGATCGATTGGACCTTGGCTGTAACATTACTCATTTATCTGTCAATTATTGCAGACTTCCCGTGACTGCAAGAGCCATACACATTAAGCCACATTACTAGGCCATACCTTCAGATAGTAACCCTTCATGTTTTGGGTTTTTTTTTTACTAGTGAAGGTAGGTGTTATGAAAACCATGTCACACACACAAGACATTCTTACCTCATGTGTTTTCTGAAAGATTCCCTAGAGCTTAACTTTATACTGCATTTGAAAGAGGGCTTCCTGCCAGCGATCCACACAAGACTGGCTGGGTAGCTGTCAGGCAGTGTGCCCATGTGGCCAGGAAACCAAATAGCATCCTGGCTTGTATCAGAAATAGTGTGGCGGGTAGGTCTGGGGAGGTGATTGTGCCCCTGTACTCGACATTCGTGATGCCACACCTCGAGTACTGTGTCCAGTTCTGGGCTCCTCAACCTAAGACGGACACTGAGGTCCTTGAGCGTGTACAGAGAAGGGCAACCAGGCTGGTGAAGGGTCTGGAGGGCAAATCATACGAGGAGTGGCTGAGGGAGCTGGGGATGTTTAGTCTGGAGAAGAGGAGGCTGAGGGGAGACCTTACCACCACCTACAACTACCTGAATGGAGGTTGTAGAGAGGTGGGCCATGGTCTCTTCAGCCAGGTGACAGGTGATAGGACAAGGGGAAATGGCACAAAGCTGCACCAGGGCAGGGTCAGATTGGATGTTAGGAAAAAATTTCACTGAAAGAGTTGTCAGGGCCTGGAACAGGCTGCCCAGGGAGGGAGTTGAATCACCATCCCTGGATGTGTTTTTAAAAAAGGGTAGAGATATGGTTTAGCATAGGACAGGAATGGCTGGACCCGACCTTAAAAGGTCTTTTCCAACTTCGTGATTCTGTGATGTTAAGGACTAAAAGAGATTTTAATGTCCAGTTCTCTCTCCAACCAACACAACTGAACGTGACCACCACTTTGTGCTGTGCATTTATGTATGTAAATGCATACACTACACAATGTCCTTGTGAGAGATTTAATTATCCTGTCAGTGTAGTCTCATGTGTCACTAACTACTGAATGACAAACAAGCCTAACATCTTTTATTTGCAGGTATATTAAGTACATCTAAAAAGCAGTGTGACTTCTGCTGTAAATCCCAAGTGTTGTCAATAGTACTTTAAAGAAAGAGTTCCTCTGCAACAACATAGCATCAAGGGGGAAATTCATGTGTACACACACATATACACACACTAAGTCCTTCTGACAACTAAAATGGGTGGCAGGAGAAAACCCTAATGGATGATGGTTAGAGGCTGTAGCAGGGCCCTTTCACATTATGCTTTAGTCTTGTGTTACCAACAGCTCAGATTAGACCAGTAAGCTAGATGTACATAAGATGCTTTCAGAAGGCTGTGAAAATGCAGGGTGACTTTCAACATGCTGCATCACCTTCTCTCAGGTGGGTTTTAAAGGACTCACAAGGCATTAAACTACAGGGGTCAATGCTCTTTAGCTGAAAGTGTGAACAAGGCAGTGATTAGTCTAGAAAGCATAACACCCCCCTCAATTATTTAAAAACACCAGGTGATTCCAAGTTTTGATATAGAACATAACCTGAAAGTGTTTTTCTAACATTAAAACACTCTCTTGATGCACAGGGACAGATACTAACATACACATTTATTAAAATATTTTACAGGGTACCATAGCAATAGGTTTTGTCCTTACCACATACACATGCCTTGTGAAGAGCAGCTAAGGGAACTGGGCTTGTTTAGTCTGGAGAAGCAAAGGTTTCAGGGAAGTTCAACAGCCTGCTCCCGGTGCCCAAGAGAAGGTTACTGGAAAGACAGCACCAGGCTACCTCCTCAGGTGCAGAGCAGGAGATGGGGAAACACCAGTCACAAGCTGAAGTTGGAGAGGTACTGGCTGGACCTGAGGAACTACATTTTTCCTGTGAAGACGATTCAGCACTAAAAGAGGCTCCCTGCCCAGACTGACCCAACTGGATGTACACCTGAGCAGCCTGCGCTGCCCCAGAGACCTCCCATCGAACCCTCCGTGCCCAGCTGGACCAAGGAATTAACTACTGCCTGGCTACATTAGCACCGCAACACAACTGTGCTGCTTCATCAGCCAAAAAAAGTCAAGTCAACAGGATGCTTGAGTGCTAATCTCTTGCTCTTTAGACAAGGGGTGGATTGGTTAAATAAGTATTTGAGAAACTGAATAGTTTTCTACCTTGCGTCTTCAATCTTACAGCCTCAAGCTCTCTGATAACATTTAATGCTGGGTTTGACTTTTCTCTAGCATGTTCTACTGTGGAGATTTTCACTTCAATTTACAAAAATTGGAGAAACCCCCAAAATTTATGAGAGGCAGTATTTTTAGTTCTCTAAATTGTCATTAGTTAAGATATTGAAAGGATTTCTCTTCTTAATTTGGTTCCATTTTCTACTTCTTTGAAGATGGTAAATCCTGTGTTTTCTGTTGGCCTACCTGTGCAAGTACAATGCCTGAAGATCTTTACAGAGCTTTGGAAACCTTATTATTGTAAAGCCAGAGAGTTAAAAATTAGAGTTCACAGAGAACTGTGTCAGCCATCACCTGCATCTGGCCCAGGCTGGAAAGGTAAGACTCACAGACATGAACTACAGACAGGGCAAAGGTCTACTCACAACAGCCCACACTGATAAATGCCTGGCATGGTTTTAGGCACAGTTTTAACAAAGACCAAGCAGGTCAGGCCAGTGACTATTCCTAGGGTAAGACTAGATGATGTCATCCTGTTTCTGGGATGTAAATGAATTTAGCTACGTGGACACAAGCTGTGCCAGGTCATTTGGTCCTAGGGCCCTGGAACAGCCCTTGGCTGCTTCTCTTACTAGTACAAACATGGCCTTAAGGACCAGGAAGTTCCTTGATCACATGCCCATTTCTTTGCCCACAGAGGAATTGTTTTGGCATTAAGATTCTGAGCTGGGCCTAAATTAAAACCAAATGAGCAAAAACATGGCTTAGGAAGGCAGAAAAGCATAGAAGTCAGGAAAGGGAAACCACATAAAAGTGCCAAGGCAAATTATAAAGCTAAAACTTACTGTAGATCAGTTATTTCCATCAGAATTTTAAAGTGATAGATAGCCCAAAAGGTACATGTGTTATTTCAATCTTTTTTTTTCCCTTCTTACAGTTTTTTAAGCACCCTGTAGACTTCTCCACTTCTGCATGGGATGCTGGGGATTTGCAGTATTTCTGAAGTATCACTGTGACTAATTACACCACATACCCCAATGTATCTCCCCCCTCCCAAACAGAGTTCTCAGCACCGAAGGCCATTATTTCAGCATTTCTGTCCTGCAAATAAACAGCTCCTCCACAGGAGCCCTGTGCCCACAGAGCCCTTCATGGTCCTTTTATGCCCTCACAGTTTGCATCCCATGGCTGCAGCACAGGGTTCAATGCAATCCAACCACTTCAGCTAGGCAAGTTAAAGGCAGAACTCACATTGAGCTTCAGTGAAACAAAGATCTGGCCTTAAAAATGCTTTACAGCAATCATGTCTACAACACATGTATTTTACCAGCTTTGCACTTTGTTATTGGTCATTTAAAAAAACCCAAAACATAATCCTACTGTGCTCTTCAGACTCCACCACCTTGATGCTATGGAACAGTCATTCACTTGGCCCTTATGAGAAAAGTACTTCAATTTCTTGTGCCTGAAATCTAATGTGGGTAATAATACTGAAAGGTTCTGTCTCCTTGTGCCTGAATGCAGTTGCATGTGTTAACACTAACATCTATGTCTGCAATTGAGAGAAGACTATTAATTATGGGTGTGAAATTCAAGGGTATTGTTAGAAGTTTAGATCATTATGTTCAGCAACTTGTTTCCTTTCTTGTAAATTATGCAGTTCTCAGACTTTGAACACTACATGCAAAGGAATAATGAATGATGAATTTAAATAAAAATGCTTCAGTTCAAAGCAATACAAATTTGAAGGTCTAATTGTGATCAACTTCGATGCCTTTAATCATTTCTCAGACAGGAGAACTAAGAGCCATCACTTTCTGAATTTATAAAAATACAATCTTTCTCCCTATCCATTCAGTTTCCACCCATTTTGTAGTCTTTTTTTTTTTTTTTTTTTAAAATCATCCAGTATCTTTGCCCATAGAATCTTTGATCTGAAGAGGGAAGGATCTGGGAATAAAAGTGAATGAAACATGTCCTGTAGCAGACAGAGGTGAGGTTGAATGGCACTACACCTGAGGTCAGAGGAAATATTAGCTACTGTTGATGCAAGCTGATTTAGAAGGACTAACCCAATGAAAACACACTAACAAATTCAAGCTCTCTGACAGAGGTGAAGGGAACAAGACACCACAGATTTTAGAAATCGAAGCACACAGTAATCACCATCCAAAACACACTGGGTTACAATAGTCTACTGCACTAGTACCAATCCTACAGAGCATTACAGTGGTCAAGTGCCTAAGAGCTGTGAATTACAGCAGTCCAAACAGGAGGAAATGAAGGCAACAGCAGGAATTTTCACAGTGGATTGATCAAGAGTGTTGTATGTCAGCAATATCACAGAGGTGACAGAGCTGAAAGGAGTTACGTGCCCTGGAGATGGGGGAGGCCTGAGACTATCAAGGTTTAACACCTCTGTTCTGAGAGGTAGGCTGAATATGAGATTGGAATCTAGGAGAAAAGAAAGAAGGGATAAAAAAAGAAGGGTTATGCTCAGAAGGCCTCTCTTATTCTTTCACTAAATATGTTGCCTATACACTAGGTGAAAGATGCATGTTACTGAGGAGTGTGAACATCAGAATAAGACAGGACAAAGCATCTACCAAAGAAACACTTTTAAAAGCCAGGCTTCTCCTGTCAGTCATGCTTTCTGTAGCCTACATCCTTTTGTCAGATTTGCAGTCTAGACAATATACAAACAGTCAGAGAAAAATTTTCTTCTGCCCTGCTGACGCTACCAATAAAAGTAGTAAGTGGGCAGAATGCAGACATCCTCTCAGGAAGAGGAAAAAGGGGACCTAGAGAAATGTTATGGAGAACTGATCCATCAATGTGATGCTTAAACAGACTAATGCATAAGAGAATAAATGGTGGAAACTGGTAGATATCAAATGGTGTAAGATAAAGAAAAACAGTCACTTTAAAGAGACAAATTAAGACAGTGTTGGAAGGGCAGAAATGACCTTTATTTGTATAAGGAAGGAGGGGTTTATCTTAGAGAAAATAAAAGGAACCACTTATGTAACCACTGATTAGCTTTAAGAGAGAAGTCTGCATTTAGTTTCTTTCCACTGCTTCAAAATCCCCAAGCATTTATCAGTGTCAACCATTTCAACAGATTAAAATAGAATTCCTGTCTGTTGCTTTAGATTTCTTTGCTTTATTTCCCATACAGTATGTCCTTGCTTAAAACTACTGAATATATTTTGAAGAGCAGAGCAACCATTTTAAATTACATGCAAAAATGGGAAAAATTGCCTGTGTACATCAAACCACATTAGAAAATACAATCTAATTGTGTTATCAAAAATTCAGGGCCATGCACTTTGTGTCCTACATAAACACCATTTCTAGGATTTACAGTACGTAACCTTAAAGCTGACTGCTTTGCAATGCTGAATTTTCACATATGGGTGAACAGAATTAATTTTATAGCTTTTTGGATTGACAGAGTAGCGCAATGGGAAAGAGCAGGCAGTCCAGCCAAACAACTCATGACAGTGGTCATCTCTGACAGCAATTAAATGAGACTAAAAAAATATTAAATCAATTTTAAATTGATTAAAAATTAAATCAAAGAATTGCTCCTGTAACACATTTTGTCACATTTACTCCATTTGATTTCAGCTACGCAAGATAACTATGTATGAGCTTTCACAGCTCATAAAATCTGGGAGACCCTTAATGTCAGAGCATAAGACAGTTTTTTATTTTATCCATAAAATGGGTGTTTAATTCTTTCAGTTTTACTGCTATGATGAAAACCAAGTTAATTGCCAGTAGTACATTTTAAGAGAACGTAGGGTAAAGAAAAACATACTCCGCTTACTCCAAAATGCTCATCATCAAAATCTAAGACAGGACACAACAGATGGGTACAGATCTAGAGAAACTACCAGAAAACTGAAAGAAAATGGTTTCATGATAGAGTTATGCTGCTGTGAATGGTATAAGCATGGTCCTGTCCTGCAGACATCACTAACTCAAGATCTAGTATCCTTCCAATTAAAGGCCTGAAGGACACCAGGCAACATGCAGGCAACCCAACCACCACCAGAACAGCTGATTACCAGTATTTTGGAAAAAACTTCTAGGGAAATATTCATGTCAAATCCCTGACTGCAGTGAAGGAGAGTAGCAGCCTGTGTTGGTGTCATGGTGTCAGTAAAACAATGTTGTAGAAGTACTGGCAATATCATTATGGGTAGCTTATACTCTCAGGAGAGAGTTATTTAGGTGTAACTGTGCCTGTGAGATTGGCACATGCTCTGCTATAGGAACACATATCATCAGATGTTGTTAAGTTAGTGACCTCAATTATAATTCTACTTGGCAAGAAAATAGTATATAAGATACAAACCACTAACTGCCACCTCATAGTTGCCTGATGCAGGTGGATAACAATGCTGATGTCAAACCCAAGAAGAGTTTTAATAAATACATCTCTGGATTTGTATCCATCTCAACATGCTTGATCACTGCCCATTACCCTAGTACCATAGGTTTATGGAAGTAGCTTTATTCCTGTTTCTGTGCATTGAAGATCTACTTCCATAAGTTCTAAAGGCATGAGCCTTGACTTCAAGAACAGACAGTCTCTGCCTGAGGACTGAATAGCCTGTCCTTGAACAACAACTTGCAGTGACTACAGAAAAAAACCCCCAGCTCTCTATCCTCAAACTGTGACCTATCTGGGAAGCCACAAACCCAAATCACATCTGGAATTTAAGCTGAACATTCAAGTGGTACTGACACCCACTTTGCCAACCATCACAAGCACCACATACTCCAAAAACCAAAGGATAGCAAAATCTTTAGTCCTCACTCTTGCTCCGATACAAAGCATCCCCACGGTGCTAATCAGGTCAATGGACTTGACTAATGTCCATCTTTCTGCATTCTTTCCACCTCCTATGGCACAGAAACTGCCATTGCTGAACAACTGACAGTGAGCACTACACAGATGTGACCTTGCTAACCTCTCCCACAGCTGATACTGATTCCCTCACGTCACTCCAAGATCTGTCCTTGTTTATCCAAAGATGATTATAACTGCTTCTTTGAAGTCCCATCTGAAATATTCGTAATTAAATCTCAACCACTTATACATTAAAAGTACAGGAACCTAAACATAAGCAGAGAGAGATGGCTGGACACAAACATACGTGGGTGTCAAGAGACTCCTCATAATTCCCACACTAAAGATGTCAAGTATATAATCAAGTATGGCATGCAGGCTCCTTAGAAGGTACATGGGGAGGTTAGTCCCAGAAAAACACCACTTAGAAAACAAGAGGTACATTGTAGCCATGCCACTCCTCATTCCTGCTCCAACTCCACTTCTCTCTGTACTCACAGCATCTTTGCGATCAATACAACCATACCACTCTTCACTCCCCCAACCCCTAAAGAAAGCAACCAACAAAAATATCCTCACACCCTTCTAACAGAAAATTACTCTGTTTTTTCCCAGCTGAGTTCCCTACAGTCCACTAGACAGAACTGAACAAGTGAGAATACAACACATCTTCCTTAGCTGGGAGGTGGAAAATATCACACAAGCTGCTCAATAATGTGCTCAGTGACAGCATGGGGAATGCGCTACTCACTGTGACCTCAAGCAAGCATTATGTTTCTCAATTATGATATGGCTTTTTGGTTATGGCATTTCGAACTGTTATGAAAAGGGTCAGCAAATGTTTTTTGTGTCTACCTGCATTGTTTTTGCTTGCAGGTGCCCTAACAAAAAACAAGGTTTTAAAATCAGGTCAGGCGAACCCCATCTCAGGTATGAATCTCTCACAGAAAATCATGCTAATTTTTATCTTTTTAATAACTCATTGATTTTTGAGTAGCATTCTGTATCTGAGACACATAAATGAAAGGAAACATTTTCCTTGATGAATGATTATGAGATTTTAGCTTTTTGCCTTCTCTGCTCTTCTATGGATATAACTGATGACAGTGAACAAACCTGCCAACAAAAATATTGACGTATCTTTGATTTACTGCTTTCAGTTAGTCTACAGAAAGCAAGAAAGATGAAAAATGTCCCTAGGAGAAGACAGTGTAAGTACATTATGGCTTTGTGCTTCCATTCTGAAAACCCACAGTCATCCAGCAAGCCAAGTCCAGATCCAGGAAGAACATGGACATTCAGTCCATGTAATAATCTGAAATTGATGCTCTGATGTTAGCCAAAGCTTCAATTCACTCCTTTTTATTCCAAAAGTTCCTGTCATGCCTTCAGCTTTGTTGCTCTGCTTCCTACAGAATTGCATGCCCAGCTACACCCCATTGATGGTAGCCAGGATCCAGAGTGTGGGAGGCAGGGCCAATCTGGAAGGCACGCTGTCCTTATCACTCTTAACACATCAACATGATCCAAACCACCACAAAATACAGCTGTTGTTGGAATTCTCAGCAAGCAGCAGTGCCACTAATGCCTACCTATTGCATGGTAAGAGCAGTGGTTATAAAATGTGGTTTTGGGAGCAGGAAGCATAGGTTCCAGCACCAAAAAAGCCCGCTAGAAGGACTATTTACTTTATCAGTGTCTTTGTTATACACTGCTTTCTTTCTTACCATGTAAATATAATCAAATAGAACATAATTTATTTTTATTGTCTATGTAAGCTGGAAGAACAGAAAAGAAAACAGAACGTATTTCTGAGGAAGGAAAACTAATCTTCATAGCAACTAGCAAATATTTGCAGGACTAAAACCTCATTTAATCAAGACCCTGACTTTTCAGTAAAAGCAGCTCCCATCTACTCATTCATGCAGCTCACATACCCAGCTATAATTTTAGCCTTTATAACATGCTAAAACCTTGCTATGCACTGTTAAGAGTTTAAGTGCAAATCCATTTTTATTCATTAACTTTAGTATGCTACAGAGCTCCAAGTCTGAGTGCCTCTGCCAAGCAACAGCAGAGCACAGGAATTTCTGTATATTGTGCTAATTGCACAAAGCAAGGAGTCATGGGTTTAATAATCTAGAATATCACACAAAGAAATATTTTGTACAGATCATGTTATTTTAATCTTGCACTGGAGCATGTTTTAACTTCTAGTGGTAGGAATTATTGAAAAATTACATTTAACACAATGGTTTAGAAAGCATGACTCAAGGTACTGGCTATCCTGTTTCTTAGAATGTTTGACCCAATAGAATGTCTTACTATGAACACTACATCAATAATATGGCTTTTATTGGCAACGTGTATTATTACATTAATTAACATTAATTAGAAGAATCCAATTTTTGGCTTAGATCAATCAACAGAATTACTATATTTAGAAAGCTGTAATGTGATATACTATCTGAATCTAAATGATCAATACATATCCTGAATGCAGAATAGATGTGTGACCTTAAAACTGAACACTAATCATAAAAAGTGACATACCCCTGTCTCTAACAGATAAATTACAGGAGGATGCTACAAAGGAGAGAGACTTGTGGAAGTGAATAAGCAACCTTGCATCCAACTGCCCCTTCCTTTGTGGCACACAGATTTGTGCAAGTGGACTTTGTGTCAGATCAGGGAGGTAATCTAGTAAAAGTTCATCATAAAAACTTTTGTTATTGGTGCAACATTAGATTTCAGCCAAGTCAGTTCCTGATGCTGCTGACCCCAGGATGGGAGTGGGGTGTCATAGCAGCAGGAAAGTCCAGGTTAGAGCCTAAAGGCTCTTTCAGCAATTGCTTGGACTTGAGACAGGCTGAAACTGCACACTTACATGTGTTCGTGCTAATATTTTCCAAGCCCTCAAACCAGTCTCAGCTGCTAATTCCTGCCCACAAACCACAACGGTCCAACCAGTACTCCTGGCTAGACTGAAAAACTATTTATGGAACCACATTGTGAGCAAGATCACCAAGAACCTAACTTAATCTTTCACTTAAAGGAACAGAAAACAGATTAAAACCTAAGAACTTAGATTTTTATTTAGCAAGATGATTAAAAAAAATATTTTCCTAGTTCACTTCAGAGTCACACTAGCAAGGATCAATGAGCAGCCAGGGTAGAAATTGAATTTTGTTGTCAGAGAAGAAAGGGTTTGTTACTGCACTTTTATTGTAAGCAAAGGCCACACATGGGCTGTCCAGATTGCTGCTAACAAGTACACTGGGAAACTGGTGCACTTATTGGGTAAATGTCATGGTTTAACATGGAGAAAGGATAGCATGGCAGGCCAGCTGGAGGGTTGCTGTCACTGGAGAAGCAACCTTTTGAAATAACATTACTGGCCCAAAAAGCTCTATCAGAAGGCTGCCTCAAAATAGGTACAGTTTTGTTCCTCCTAGAGGAGGTCTCAGAGATGGTCCGTGCAGAGCCCACTTCCTCTCACCCTTGTACTACAACCATCCTATGCACTGCACATGAGTACTTTCTGAAGCAGCGAGTTGACCACCTTCCAAAAATCAGGAAGGAGTCCTCCAAACAAAAAAAACCCAGGTTGATCAAAGCTAGACAGGTTCCTTTGCATTCCTCATGGCAACAGCATTTGACCTGCCATTCCAGTTTGTTTCTTCAATTAGCTGTGGCCTTCCTTCTAGCCATACTTTTGTTACAAGTCTTTGACTTTTTGACTGCTTACCAAGTCAATGGTGTAAGTGACAAAAAAACTGTTTAATTTACCAACTCCCATCTTCACACTTCTAAAAAACAGGTATTTTGTTTACATTCATTAAGAATCAGGTTTTATAATCACAGAATCATAGAACGTATTGGGTTGGAAGGTCATCTAGTGCAACCCCACCACAGTAAGCAGGGACATCTTCACTAGATCAGAGCTCCATCAAGCCTGACATTGAATATCTCCAGGGATAGGGCCTCCACTCCCTATCTAGGCAACCTATACCAGTGACCTACCACCCTCACATTCAATGATTTTTTCCTAATATACAACCTAAATCCCCCCTTTTCTAGTTGAAAACCATTACCCCCTGTCCTATTGCTACATGCCCTTGTGAACAGTTATTCCCCAGCTTTCTTATAGGTCTCTTTCAGGTATTGGAATGCTGTTATAAGGTCTCCTGAGAGCATTCTGTCTGTCTATGCTGATGTGTCCTGTAAAGCCTGTCTTGAAGCCGTGGAGATTTGCACATAGGTCAAATATTAACAAAGATCAAGTGCCTTTCACTGTTCAGACCACTCATTTACACACTGGAGCCTTATTACATTCCCATGTCTTTCTGCAGCTAGGATGATAGAAATTATGAACTTCTGTCTCCTTGCTCTACAAGGCACACAAGGACTTCATTTTCTTGAAGAAGTCTGACATCATTTAGAATCAGGGAGGATTGGGGTTTGGTTTGTTCGCTTGTTTGTTGGAAAGGTTGGTTTGAGTTTTGGCTTTTTTTCTTCTTGAGGTGTGATTGTGTCCACAGGCATCAGAACAAATCCTGCAGGAAGTGGACTGCAGGTTGTGGCACCCCAGTCTTCAGAAAGCTGGCCCCTACTGCCCTGTCTGTTAATCTGTTAATGTGCTTAAGTGCAATATCACACTATTAGTAACATCTTCTAATCATCAGTCATCACCTTAGCTTGGGACTCAGAAACATGGTCTGCACTACTTTCAGTTATTCCCTCTGAAAATTTTGTCCCTAAGCATTAAATAGAATAAACTCTCTCCTAAGGAAACCATATATTTTGTGTAGCTGGAGTCTTATAAATCACAGCCAATTTCTATTTGGAAGTAAGCAGATGAGTGCTCTCTTAGTTCATTTCTGCTTTTATGGAAAATTTAAAACATGGCCAAGCTCACAGCTTGAATAATGTATTCACAGCACTTTAAAAAATATTTTTGTATATTGTTCATTGTAGAAAAAAAAAATTAGCAAGGGGTCTATATATCTCCTAATGATTACTGCAGAAATTAAGCCTGACACAGAAAGCAGAGACATTTCTCCCCTTCTTCCTTCTAAATCAGTTTTACATACACATACCAATTTTGTTTCCTGACTCCAACACTGCAGGTCTACATTTCTAGCTATTTTTGCTCTACACCAGTCTCATTCACACAACTTTGAGGCTAACAGACCATAGTGTGCAGCAATAAGTGATCCTCAGAAAGCTCAGAAGACAGAGAACCTGCAACATCTTAATCTCCATTCACGACAAGTAGCAAAATCTGAGATCCTGTCTAACAAAAAATGCCTTTAGTTCTTCATTTGGTCTGAAATACAATTCCCACCAACGTCACAGTCAATGTATGTAACTAAACCAGCAACTTCTTCAATTTAAGTTAGCTAAGTATTTTACAAATACGATTCAGATGACCCAGCTTTGGATGTGTGAAGGTGGCACAGCCTTTCCCAAAAATTTAAAGGACATCACCTATGATCCATAATGTTTAAGCAATGATATGCAGAAGCACCACTAAATCACCTCTAATCTAAAGTTAAAAGCTGTTCTCTAAAACCAGATTTTAAACGCTCTCAATCTCTGAAACAGAGCTTACCATAAATTGCTTCTTGCTCCCAAACTACAAATCCTAATTAGCACTGTGAGAATTATACTTACTAATCATACAATGAAAACTCTGTTCAGTGAAGGCATTATCACACCAACTAAGTCTTACTTATCAACAATGAAAATAATTGTGTACACACCCTTTTACAAGCTAGAGATCTTCAAATGAAGAGAGCAACATCCATGTCATTAACTGTACCATTTCAGAATTACAGGACCAGAAGTACCTCTATCCCCTTTTGCAGACCAGGTTGGGTGCCTGATTGAAGCCATGGTATGCACTACACTCTCTTATGATTCATCTCTATTCATACAACCTACACACACAACCCCAATTACAATGGCCACAAAGCCAGTTACACGTGTGCAAGTCAGGAAACACAGCCAGATGGTGCGTTATGTCCATGTTTCATTTGACACAGGGATAGATACACTTTCATCAGTCGGGGACCCAGGAGCACACTGTCCTGCTGGGCCATGCCCACCACTCCCAGAATCACACAATCTAGGGGTTAGAAGGGACCTCAAGAGATCATCCGGTCCAACCCCCCTGCCAAACAAAGCTGGCCCTCTAGGACAGATCGCATCCAGATGGGTCTTGATTATCTCCAGAGAGGGAGACTCCACAACCACCCTGGGCAGCCTGTACTCAGATGAGAAGCTGAGAAATGCAAATTTAAAAATTTTCCAGGCCAGAACAGTTCAGAGCCAAAGCAACAAGAAAGGGGAGAGAATAAACAATACTATAGCCATGAACCTGCAGAACAAGAGGATCCCAGGCCATTGCAGCTGATCCATTACAAAATCTACTTGCTTCATTCATCAATAGCTTTAGTTGTATGAGGTGAGGGATTTTAAACACCATGATTAAAAACCTGATGAGTCTTAAGCCTTTGCAAAATACACCACATAACAAAAGGAATATTGTAGGTGGGAGTAGCCCACGCACATCATGCAGGTAAGCATATAAGAAAGCACACTGCATACTAGCAGCAAATTTTAATTAGTAAAACCAAGAGATGGATTCAGTTCCAGGAAGGAAATGAGAAGGGCTGACAGGGTATAAATTGGCCACAGCAGTGATACAGATGGACACATCCCTTTTTTTTCCTGATAAGGAATTCTCCCATGAACAGAACTCTGGTGTCCTACACTGTTCCTGTACTTGCACAGCAGAAGTCAGAGCTGTTTTGAAGTGGGAGATGATGAAAACCAGATGGCTAGGTCCATTTACTCAGCTCCAGAATTCTCTGAAGTCTTTTGCTTTCTCTTAGAAAAGGAAATACTCTGTTCTGGGGACCATTTTGGATGTAGCCCCTTCAGTGATCAAAACAGCTAACTGAAATGAATTTCAGCTTCAGCAATCAGAAGAGCAAGATGGTGCAGGCAAGTAGAGGCATTCTTCAGTATCTGCTTTGCAGAGACAAAACCTGAAAATATAGAACTCCAAAAAGAAGTCCAGCTTGGTGTATGCAGAATTTGTAGATCTGTATGTTTAGAGAGGATTGAGGCCTCCCTGAATATTCAGACAGTATGTCTCTAATACTAAATCACTTTATCACATGTGTTACTTTTAGACAATCCATTCCCTATTTCCTCATTACTTTTTTTCTTGAACTAATGGATGAGACCATTTCTAGCATGGTATTTAAACTATAAACAGACCAGATAATTGTAGGGAACCTTTTGGCTTAATAAGGCTGTCACATCTATGTGCTAAATTTATAGCGCTCTAATTTTCATTGTTGCGTAATCTTCCTCCATTTCCTAAGAAACTAGAAAGACAAATTAGAACAGAGAAATGCTGAATAATGAGATTCTGTTCTCAATTGCTTCCATTTCTCATGCATACTATTGGTACCTGTCCATAATGCTAATCTCAGCTGCCTTTATTGGAGCTTTCCACCATCTGGAAAAAAAAAATGCACTTGTTTTTCCCCAAGCTCTGCCATATCATTTCATCCCTAGCCCTGGTCTCATCCTTTCCCATACCTCTTGTGGGGAACAGCAGCTTCCCCTCACCAGCAGCCATACAGCAGACACGTAGCAGCAGTCTTTTCATTTAACTTTTTAAGCAAACAGTTACTTACAACGGCCTGGCCCCCAGTAAACTACACAAATGGGAATCACAGCAGCTAAAATTTCACAACAGAACTATTACATTTCAGCCACACAAGAGACTGGAGAGCATAGAGAGTTGGGGATATCTGGGCTACAGTATGTGCTTTTTCCACTTTGCACCAGTGTTTTCCACTTCACTTGTAAATACACCAGCATATTTTATTCTCAAGATCTTGTTCCACCACACAAAATCAGAGTTTGTTTCCTAGTTCTTCCCACTGCTTTATAACTGTATTTCTTCCCTTCCTTCCCAAGTGAAACTGCAGCTTCTGAAGGAACATTATAAAGATATAAAATTTCCAGACTTTGTCCAGGACCTTGTTCCTGGGCAGTAGCCAGTGCCTGAAGAGTAAGATGCAAGAACCCCGGGGTCTATAAAACTACCCTCTTCCATTCTCCTTTCTTCTCCTCTCCCATGAAGGATTTGACATAAGTTAAACCGGCTAAGAACCAAAGTCATGGGTTTATTCTTTCCTAAACTTTTCTGAATTAACTCTCCTTACTTGCATAATGGAGAAAGACTAGACATTTATGCACAAAGATGTTAAACTATTCACCAAGACAAGCCATGGCTACACAATTTCTATTCAGGGAGAATTTTATCTCACCATTTTTAAATTTATGCCTTTTCAAACTAATAGAGTTTGTTATGTTTTTAGACAAGGAGTGAAAGTCTCCTAATATCTACTCTGAACTATTCATTATTTCACAATTCCCCTACTCCATCCTTTTGTTCATTTTCTGGCCAAGATAAACAATCTTTCTTTTCTATTTCCCACTTCTCAAATGGCAGACTTGCCATCAGTCACATCTTGAGCTGAGAAGCTGGGCTAACAGATCTGCAGACTCCCATCATTCAGCACAAAAAAAAATCCTGTCCTTTTGACTGAGTATGAAGCTGGTATTGGTCAAGACTAGTAAATGGAAACCTCAGCCTCCCATAGTGTCCTAGAAAGAGGTGGAGGGCTGCCAGTAAAGATCCTTCTGCACTGATGATCTAGTAATCCTTGGTGTCCAACCATGCATCGGTCCATGGGGCTTGAAGTAAGGTCTCTCGAGCCTGTGAGCTCAAGGGCTGAGATAGGTCAAGGAGAGATCATTCACCAATTGCTGTCATAAGCAAAACAGATTAAACTGAGAAAAAAAATATCTAATTTATTACCAAGCAAAACAGAGTAAAGCAATGAGAAACAAAAACAAATCTTAAAATACCTCCTCCCACTCCCTTCTTCCCAGGCTTAACTTCAGTCCCAGTTTCTGTATTTTCCCCCACAAGCAGGGGGAGGCAGGTAATAGAGGTTGTGGTCAGTTCATCACAACTTTTCTCTGCTGTTCCTTCCTCCTCAGAGGGAGGACTCCTCACACACTTCCCCTGCTTTAGCATGGAGTCCCTCCCACAGAAGGGACTTCATCATGAGTCCTTCCCCGAGCTGCAGTTCTTCATGAACTGTTCCAGTGTTTAGCTCTTCCATGGGATGCAGACCCTCAGGAGCAGACTGCTCCAGCACAGTCCTCCATGGCATCACAAGTCCCACCAGCAAACCTGCTCTTGCATGCTCCTCTCTCCACAGGCTGCAGGTCCTGCTAGGAGTTTACTGCAGTGTGGGCTTCCCACAAGGACACAGCCTCTTCCAGGTGCCTCCACTTGCTCCAACAAGGGGTCCTCCACAGGCAGAATCTCTACTTCCCATCACCCTCCAGGGACAGCCTGCTTCACCATGGTCTTCTCCACAGGCTGCAAGGGAAACTCTCCTCCAGCACCTGGAGCACCTTGGTGTCTGCAAAGTTTCTCACATCTTCTCACTCCTCTCACTGGCTGCAAAAGCGCCTTCTCATTCTGGGTTTCCTGCTCCCTCCCCCAACCCCCAACATAACTAGGCTATTCAGGAGGCCCTGCCACTCTCACCGATGGGCTCAACCTTGGCCAGTGTCAGATTCCTCTTGCAGCCAGGTGGCATTGGCTCTATCAGACCTAGGGGGAGCTCTGTACTCATCTCACTACCAAAACCTTGCCACGTAAACCCAATAAAGCTGGATGCTAGAAGCACTGTGTGCAGATTTAAGGGTAGGATGTACTAATGATGGAGCAGGTCTGAAATAAACTGATAGAAAAATGAAGAATACAAATTGACATTAGGGACTATCCAAGGAACACACATGGCCTAAAGCAAGCATGGCACCTGTGCAGCTCCAAGTAACTCCAGCAGAGAAGTGATTGGGGTGGAGGAGGAGGGGCAAGGAAGGCGTGTAGTTGGAGGAAACCAAGTGTTTTAACTGCAAAGGTTAGAATTAAAAATTGCCTTTTTAAAAAAGCTGTTCCAAAGGAAAAAAGCCACCATGAATATACATGTATACTGCCAATCAAAGAACTAGACTTTTTCAAGAGGTGAAAAGTGAGAATGAAAAGAGAGGAGACCAATCTTAACAGGAAAACAATCAGAAGAACACTTTCAAATGTGATTCTTCTTCTAAGGTGTTAAAAAAGTCAGTTCACAAATTTATGAAAGAATAAATTATGCTGAGAGGGATGGGGCTTGGTGAGAAACACCTGCTCTACCACAAAGTAAGAACAGTCCATCGGATCCAGCAGCTCCAAACCCACACTTCGAGAGGCAGGGAAGTCTGCACGCTTCAGCAGTCATCTGCTGTGCTTTGCAGACACTGGTTTTTGTGACAGGAAGCAGAAACATGATCTCCACATCACCACCGTGCTCTGTGCTCCGCTGAAGAATCACATCTCTGTCATCTGAGCTGCATTCACATCTGTAACCTAATGCTCCAGCAGCCCAGCCTGAACGCACATCTGGCAATGTCATGCACATTGCATGCACGGGGAGCGCAGGTGGGGCAATGGAAAAGGAGTGTTTTGAAGCACATGCAGAATGGATTGGACGTACATCTAGAAATAACTGAACACGGTGACCATGTAAGTAGCAGCCAAAGCTCATGAACAGTGAGCTGTCTCTAATAATTCTTGGTAGAGCTACTTTACCATTAACACACACGCATAAATAGCCTACATGGAAAAAAAGGAACTGCTCCTTCTTGACAGTAGCTGAGCTAAACATACAGCAGGGGATGCTTACTGAGTACTTGATTTTAATAATTATCTGCTAGGCTGTGCAATGTGCTCAAAAAGATCTGTAAGCAAGGTAAAGAGATTTACAGAAAAAAAAAACAAACCCAAACCAGTACTTTGTGTTTTCGTTACAGGGTAAAACTTTCTTTGAGGTTACTATGCATCCTCCATCTACCAGAGAGGCAGTCTCCAAAGGCACTGTAGGATGTAACAGTACAGTTTACGTTTATTTTCTCTCACTAGTGACAATTATAAACAGTTTCTCTGTGTCTGAAAACTCTCCATAAGGAACTATGATATTCTTTACTCACAAAAGAGTGCCATTATCCAGAGAAAAATCAGGCACATAAATGCACTGCTTCATACATGCACTGCTACTACTACACTTTGTAATACAAAATCCAAGCTGACAATTAAGCAAAGAAGCATCTAGAGTTTTTGTGTAGTAGTTGTGCTAGGAATGCACAATTACAGCTAGTGGAAGTTGACTGTATCAACTCCTTCAAACTATTTAAGCAGACTCCTATAAAGCCAAAGGAGAGAATCATTAGTTAAACATAACTAATGCTTAAAAGACCCTTCACATCATCTCCTGGTTCTTCTGTCACTTGTCCAACACCATCATCGTGGTCTCCTTTCCTGCATCCTTTTCCCTTTCACCTGCTTCTCCTCTGCAGAATTTGGTTTACTTCTCCATGGTTAGTCACACTGGGTAAAGAGTAAAAGGTCACAGAGCACCAGCTGCACAACTCCCAGTGACACTACTGCTCCACACGCACACAGTCATTTGTGAACAGTCTGACAAGGTTAAATCTGCTGAAGCACCAAATGTCTGTCATTGCAGTTCAAATGGATGACACCACAGGCAATGTACTGAAAGTTCATCTGTTCTGTAATAAACTGAATTTACCTTTCTTCTAATTAGGAATGGTGAGAAGGCTCAGTTGTTTTGTCTAAGTGTGACAGTGAGATTTTGGGGTCACTAATGGCTCCTATCCCTGCTGTGTCATAACAGGGCCACAGCACGCAAGTCATACTGTAATTGGCCTGGAATTATGTGACTTAAGAGCAGCTAAAATAATGTTCCCTTTTATTTTCAGAATTAAATCTAGAATGAGAACAAACCTACAGAATGTAGCAGAAATCAGTTGGGTTGTTTTCCCCTCCAGTTTTTTTCTAACTTCTCACATAATTTGCATACTTTGCAGGACAGACCAAGACTTGAATTATTATGATTAGTAGCACACTCGCAGCCCAGAAGGCCAACTGTATCCTGGGCTGCATCAAAAGGAGCGTTGCCAGCAGGTCAAGGGAGGTGATTCTGCCCTTCTACCCCGCTCTTGTGAGACCCCACCTCAAGACTATGTACAGTTCTCGAGTCCCCAACATAAGGACTTGGACCTGTTGGAATGGGTCCAGAGGAGGGTCATGAAGATGATTAGAGGGCTGGAACACCTCTCCTATGAAGACAGGTTGAGAGATTTGGGGTTGTTCACCCGGAGAAGAGAAGGTTCTGGGGAGATCTTATAGCAGCCTTCCAGTACCTGAAGGGGGACGACAAGAAAGCTGAAGAGAGACTTTTTAGAAGGGCATGTAGTGATAGGATGAGTGGGAATGGTTTTTAAATTGAAAGAGAGTAGATTTAGATTGGATGTTAGGACACAATTCTTCACTACAAGGGTTGTGAGGCACTGGGACAGGTTGCCCAGGGAGATGGTGGCTGCCCCCTCCCTGGAGGTGTTCAGGGGCAGGTTGGATGGGGCCTTGAGCAGCCTGATCTAGTGAGAGGTGTCCCTGCCCATGGCAGGGGGGTTTGAACTTGATGATCTTTAAGGTCTCTTCCAGCCCAAACCATTCTACGATTCTGTGCTAATGAATACAAGCTATGAGAGTATCAAACATTGGGCTGAGCACTGTGAAACACAATGCTGTGCAATTTCATTGCAAAAGGAGAAAAGGGGAAACTCATCACAAAAACTGAAAATGGGATGACCAGAGGAATCCAGGTTTTCAGCCTTCAGAGAAGGCAAGAGATACACATCACAAGTACCAATATTATTATCATATTGGATACAGCATCAGTTCTTTGTACTAAAGCTGCCCTCAATATGAATACCATGCTGGTTGGAACAATAGGTTTTTCACAGCCCACAATGCAGAATTCTTTTTTTACCAATCCTGTAAAGATCCATTTCCACCAGATTAGAGTAACTGAGCCATTCATAAAAAAATATCAATTTCCAAGATAATTTCATAGCAAAACCTCCACTTTTTCTGAAGTCATTACAGTTCCTCCATCTCAGCCTACTAGCAGGAGGGAGAGAAGATGAAAAAAGATTTTAAAAAGGCCTCCAGTTCAAGAGAAAAAGGAAGTTTAGTAACTCCTTTGAATTTTGCTGGTGCATGAAGAACTGAAACAAGCGAAAGAGGGAGAAAGAACTTTCATGTAAAGACACTGACGCCCACATTGTGCATTGCTCTTTTCTTGCCACAGCTTTTTAAGGAAGATGTGCATCTCCACACACAGAACTCAAAATCCCAAGAGCAAATTCAAGATAGTATTTGTTTGGTAAGCATATAGCCACACATCAATATAATATTCTTCTTTTAAATAATATAATATTCAAAGCAGCAAAGGAAATATAGGCAGAAACCAAGAAAGGACAGAAAGAAAATTGTTGAAACTCTGAAGAAAAAAACCCCATCCACACTTTCTAAAGCTGTGGCATAGGACAGGAAAGAAATACAGCTAAAGCTCTTTTTTTTGTCCTTTCTTAGAATTGGATGGAAAAGAGTTACCAAATTCCACTATAAAATGAACAAAATTATACTACAGGGACAAATGTGCTAAAAATCAACATGATAACTTCTGTGCTGAAGATAAATAAACATGGCTACATTGCTGTGAATGTCTGCTGTTCTGCAGCATGAGGAATTCAGGATTTTAATAACACGATCACGGTAGCACACAAAGGCATCTGCAAAATGTATGTCAAAATCCTTTTCCCAGCGTAGGCAGTATTCTCTGTTACGGCATGAAGCCCCAAGGGACTGATTTGAACTGACCATGACTGCACTCCAACACATTTTGAAACTAACCCCACTGTCACCACCTGTGGGTTCCAGACAAAAGAAAAGCCCTTTATGGAGGCCAGCATGCAGAAAAAGGTCTCTTTCTCAGCATTATTTTCCTCCTTGCAAGCGTCTCCTTTCTGTCCTACCATCTGATCTATAACATGATGTAAAGTAAACACTGGTTGCTTTACTTTCCCCCCAGTCTCAATGACTCCTTTAATTACAAGAGAATTGCATCTTCAGTGTTTCAAAATTCTTTAACTACAATTTTTTGAAAATATACCACTCCATTGTATATTTATCATCCTTTAATAATCTTTCCCCTTGCAAAGAATTCCACTATTTTTAATACAGTAGCGATGGACTGGGACATTTCAGAAAAAAAAACCCTATCATTAGCTTTATAATGTCATCACCTTGGCATTTAAAGGAAAAAGAGCTTACTATGGCAAATAACACTGAGATAATGGTATCAGTGATAAAATGTGACCAGTATCATGCTGGTATGTATTCATCTAATACCTGTGCCCAAATCAATCACATCAAGATAACTTCCCAAAGATAATGAAAATAAATTGCTACTAAGTATTGGCAATATTTTGCAAAATAAAGAGATAAAGACAAATTATGGGAAGCCAGAAACTACAGTTTAATGAGAGCCCTCTGCTTCCAGGCAGCTGTAAGCAGGTGTGACTGCTGCTATCAACAGTATGAGACAGAGCCCTGCCCACAACTCAGGCTACCAGTGCCCAAATACAGAAAGCAACTGGGGGGGGGGGGGAAAGCTGTAGGATTAATGAATTTTAAGTGTAAAAACTCCCCATCTAAAACTCAATTCTATGGTTATTTATTTCTGTACTTCCAGTAATAAAAGCAAAGAGGGTATGTCAATACTGCGTGGGATAATTTCACAACTGAATTGAGAACTACACAATACAGTGGGGTTCAATGCCTCAAGTAAAATTAGCACAGAACTCAAAAGAATTAAAACCTTAATGTATAGCTGCTTATCCTATAAGCATGTCTGTCAGGGTGATCTCACCTTGAATACAAACTCATTAATTCAAAAAGCAAGAATTACATGACAGCAAATGACAACTCAAGAGAGAAGAGCAGAAAAGCATAATTGTTAGTGAACAAATCCTGCGGTGTGCGTGCATGCCTGTCTGCTTCATGTTGCACACAGATCCTTCTGCATCCTTTGAGGAATTAGCACTACTAATGATGACAACTCTGAAGATGATCTGACTTCATCCATGGGCATATTGGTCATTGACAGACACCTCTGCAGTCTTTCAAAGCCTCTCATCTCCCTAAGCGTTACCAAGAGCGGTTAGGAAAGTCAGCTGCTTCTGCTTGCTTGCAGGTAACAAGCACCTACAGGTTTGAATTCTGAACCAGTGGAAATGAGAAAAACCTGCAGAGGGATAAAACTTATGACTTGTTTAGTGCCAAAACAAAATTCTGCCGTGAAATAGCATTTTTCTATAACACTTTGAAGTATGAATAGTACTAGAACCTCCCATTGCATGCAAAATGGCTCATCATGTGGACTTCATCTCTGTATGAAGCTGTAGCAGCTGTCTCACATTAACATGCTTAAACACATAAATACAGTTATAATATAGATGTAAAGTTACAAATGTTGAATTAATTTTAAGCTAGTATATAGTTGATATAAACCCTTTTTTCAGTGAACACCAGAATCCCATAGATCTCAGCTACTGTCGAGGTCTCGGTCCTTATTTTCTTTGGCTGGGTAATATCTAAACAGATCTACTTTTCCTCTTTTTCAAGATTTAAGCACTCAGTAAAGTAACTATTATTATTTTGTCTGTTGGGTTAACCTGTCCACAATTACACACTACTTTTATCAAATTTGAAAGGTCACAGACCAGTCATTTTGTGTGCAACCAGATAATGTCATGTGAACAACTGCATTTGGACCTTTTAATGTAAACAAGTGTAATGAGACTTTATGAATTTTGTGGGAAACTCAGATATTTCCTTTACATACATTTGGTTCCCATAAAAGCCTCAAACTAACAGCACTGGCAAAATGAAAACTCTTTTTTCCCCTGACAGGACAAGTTCCTGCTGGTGTGTATCAGCACCAACCACAAAGGAAAACACTTTTGGTACATTGGTTTTGCTACCTGTACACTTGTGGGATTTTTCTGGCTTGGCTGCCAAAAGGAGCAGTTTCTTTAACAGTGGTTCCCGTGACAAAGATAAATGAAGCAGCAGTAACCAGCCCAAGGAGTAAAGAGTAAGAATATTCATTAGTAACATGCTTCAAAGTTGTTCCTGCATCTGTAGGATAAGGACAAGTTTAAATTCTTGTTTTTCAGTTACATCATATTCCCCTTTGAAAACTCTTTTGAGAAGGGTCTCCTTTGAAGCATACCATATTTAGTTCTCTGTTTATTCAACTCCTTGATTTCTCACCTTTAAGTCCCAATTATTGAGAAAGACCAATCAGACACTTGACAAGAATTTCCTCCAAGTCAGTGCAGGAAGTGCCAAGAAGCACCAAGAAGCCGGATTCCTCCTGGCTAGAGATGTTACTGCCATAAACATTTCACAGGAGTTAGAGGGCTTGCGCTGAGCTGGCTTCAGAAAAATCATAAAATGACCCTGCTTTTCCCCTCCACAAAACCACAGAGGAAAAATTAAGTCTAACAGCTTATATACTGCTAACATCCCTAACTGCTATCAAATGTAAGACCTCCATTTCCTAGGTATACAAGATGTGAGTAAAATTCATACATGGATACCAGACAGCCAGCTTAACCCTAGCAAGCCTAAGGTGGTGCTGGTGAAAATAAAGAGTTAAGAAACCCTACCATCTTTCAAGTATCACCCATATCAAATGTAATCTCCCCAAAGAACATTAGGCTACCTTATTTGGTAAAGTGACATTGAATCTCAGAGGGTCCCATTCCTGTCACAGCTGGACTCAATCACAATTATCACAATTTTTTTCATCTCCAGGCCTCACAACTTCAACTGCAATGGAGCAGATAACTGAACACAGAGTCACAAAATGGTAGGGGTTGGAAGGGACCTCTGGAAATTATCTAGTCCAACCCCCCCTGCCAGAGCATGGCTTCCAATTCCAGAAAGGCTCTAACTAGATCAAAAACCAGCAGGGCAGTTGTTCAGCAGCCTCACTTACTCAACACATGTCTCAGTTTATTCTCCTTTGACTAATTCACCACTAAACTCAAAGTCAAATTCAAAGCTTCCATTCTTATTCTTAGACCTCTTCATTTGAAGAGGTTTGCCTACAGGAGAAACTGTTTTTCTAAAGTGACAAAAATCATCAGTTTTGAGTTACATGTTCAGATACATCCCTCCCTCCTTCCCCCTCCATGATGGACACAAAAAATTTGGAGATAATTTCCAGAAGGGGAGAGGCCAACAAACCTTACCTACATTCATTTTCTTAAACTGCTCTTCTGACAGTAACAGCTAAAACAAAATCTCCTTCCCCCAGGTAAGCAGTACTTGATTAGCACAATCAAAAAGAAAGGAGAAAGAAACACTGCTTGTTTGCCTGAGGGAAACAAGCACAGTGGCTACAGGGACCATTAGTGTCTGAAAGAGACAGACATGCAAGTCCTTCCCTTGAATGAAATTAAACTCCTTCCATACGATTACAGGACTTTCTTTTTTTTTCCCAACAAGGCAACAAACACTGAAGTAGCCATTCAGACAGAAGAAGCTACAGCTGTGGTTCAATCAGGTCCTATGTCACGAGAAGGCAGCTCCTAGAAGCACTGGCAGATTCTGGAGAGTCTGGGGAACACTGGGAACACCAGAAATACGTAAACAAGGAGAGAGAAAGGAAAGAGCAGAATCATTGAAGGACAAATACAGTCAAAGAAAGAGTTACTGGTATTTGGGGCCTGAAGAAAAGATGTTGCTGGCATCTATTAATGGAAGAGGGAGATTTGACACAATGTTGAAGATGTGGAGAAGAATTCTCACAATGTCAGCACTACTTATCCTACAGTATCTACCTGTGAGGTTCATGTATTCTTACTGACAACAAACATCCTCATTTTCAAAACACACTGAACATAGAGGACGAGATATTAAACCTTATTAAAATATTACTTCACTACACAGGTCTGAAGTGCACCTTTTCATAATGGCCATTTCAACAAGCTAAGCATTTATGTAACTACTAAGTGAAAATCTCACAAGGATGTATTGCAAAACCAGTGTTTTTATAGTATCATTATTCAACATAGCATAAGAAAAAAAATCCATTTTTCTTAAGTAACAAAACTCCAGTACACTGACAAGCTTTATAGATTAGACTTAATGTGCTCCTTCTCCAGTCATTAATGTTACACAATAGTGCCTAATTTAACACTTCTTTGTGTATGTCATCTGGCAGTGCCAAACAACCAGTCCAAGGGTCTGAATAAGGAGGTAGCACCAGAGCTCTGTGAGCTACTCCATAGAAGCAGGAGATCAGCTACACAGCACAGGCTGCATTTGCTGCAGAAGATAATACATTAAGGAATGAATTGTGCATGCAACAGCACTTGCCACATATCTAGTACCAGTGTAGAAGAAATACTCTTCATGGTTTATTTCAAGTTTTGCCCTGTGGACTTTTCTTCACCCCAATAAATCTAAGTTTTGTCATGTAGCCTCAAGAACAAAGCTGCTTATGAAGATGCCTACTTGCACCTACACATCTACCCAACCTCTGCAGTCAAGGTTGAAGATAAGCAGCCATGGAAAGAGTCATCACCCTGGCACAAAGAATAATATCCAGGCAAGTGGAAGGAATGAGTACTTTCAAGCAATCAGGTTTCTTGCTGCCTAAGAACATGGAATACAAGGCTCATGGAAGCATGTGAGCCTTCTCAAGAGAAACTAAAACCAGCTGTTAAATTTCTCATTCTCCTTTGAGCCCTGATTTCACAGTAAGGAGTGAGTATCCTGTTTTACAAAGAAAAGTGGGTGGTTGGTTTCTTTTTCATGATAGGACCTGACCTGTTGGTTCTGGAGCTCCTCAGATGAAGGCAGTTGGACACACTGCAGCTGCTCAGCTCCGGAAGAAATCAATTTTCATTTGGTAATAAAATCCTGCTCACCGTCATTCAGAAGGTATAAAATGGGTGGCTCTACATGTGGTTTAGGACAGTTGTTGACAAACTGTATCTGTGAGATACAAAGGCAATCTACACAGCTGGGGTGGAATTCTTCTGCAATGAAGACACCTGGTCATCTGACAGTTACTGTCAACTAAAATAATCTCACAATGTTTTTAAATTCCCAGTGAAATACTGCCATCAAATAATACAAGCTTTGATTTTTATGTTAAACATCCTTGGACTCAGTAAAATCAACCTGTTCTTCATGTTTAAATATAT
Source organism: Laterallus jamaicensis coturniculus (assembly GCA_022605575.1). NCBI lineage: Eukaryota > Metazoa > Chordata > Aves > Gruiformes > Rallidae > Laterallus > Laterallus jamaicensis. The sequence goes on from JAKCOX010000005.1 coordinate 32,569,368, forward strand.
TTAAAGACAGTGCAATGAATCAGAAAGTTCAAAGTTACTCTCTTCACACTATTACAGAAACATAGAGAGAAATTCACATTAACAAAAATGATAGTGTAGAAAAACTTAGAAAAGTTACTTACAAGGAAATTACAGGACAATAGCAATGAAAACACTGCTTCCAAGTTCCAGAAACAAATGGAAATCTAAATGACAGAGCCAAGAACGTTGAATTTTGCCACTCTTCGTGGCTGGTACCATTGCAGTCAACAAGACAGCTTAAGTTACTATACAAGTACACTATCCAAAGCTGTATCTAAATAAACATGATTAGTATATTCATAACAAACTTTAGAGAGGTGATGGTGATAAAATTAGAATGGGTCTTTTTATACTTACAGGCTTGATCTCTGTATCATTTCAGATACTTAAATGTCTGTAAAGTCCTGGGTACCAGACATTTTCAAGGGCTAGACAGGACTAGACTGGAAGAGAGGTTTTTCTTTTACTCTTATAACTTTTGACAGCATTGCCCAATGAGGGCAATCAACAGCTTCAACAGAAGACACTTGCTCTCTCTTCAAATCAGACAGTACAGAGGGAAAATGAAGGAGGACAGCAGAAGAGGAAGAGATGACTGAGAAACCATCCTTGAGTGCTTATTTTCACCCCATCTTTTCCAACTAAACCTTTCAATCTGAGTGGATAGGGCATTCAGAAATAGGACTCCACAATTATTGAACTAGAAGAAACTTCATGGCCAGCAATAGAGGATAAAAATCCCACCTTATGTATAAAAATGTAACAACCTTGACAGAAACCGAGAAGTACAACAGTTAATAGACTAAGCTTTGACATTTGGAAAAGTTTGATGATAAGTGTTAGCAATCCCTGCAGAAGTGAAACTGACCACTATCCTGGATAAGACTGTTTGAAAGTTACCAACCACACTGCAAAAAGGCAAGGAAATACAAAAATGGGCCTTTAGTTGACTTAATTAGAAAAAGAAGAACCCTGCCACACACCAAAAATGCATCATGACAGGACTAAATGTTCTGCATTGTCACGTTGATGTTACTAAGTGTTCCTGACTGTTAAAGCATGAAAATGCAAATGTTGCTGACAAACATAAAAGCTTCTTCAATAATCTACTGCCATCTGCATTATTAAAAGCACATTTTTCATACGAGCCAGTTTTCTAGCACCACACAGAACAGTAACCATCCTAGATCATGCTATGAAAAATTCTAACATAATTCTTTAGAGCTGATGAATATTATAATGCAAAAGTTTAACATGAGCAACTAGAAAGAAACCCCACATGACTGAAAGTCCCTTAATATACTTGGAAACATTATTCTATAAAAATCATTCTTCACAGTTCATATATCTGTCAGTTTACTATGCTATTGCTTACAACATGAAGAGTTTCATGGAACAAAGCAGAGTGCAGCAATATGTGCATTTTGTAGGAATTACTTTGGGAGGAAAGTATCTGTCCAGACAGAACATACAGTACAGATGTAAGAAGCTGGAACAGCTTCAGTTGCAAGTCAAATAAGGAAAAATAGTCACAAGGTAGAAATACCATAAACCCTAATAAAATACTAAAAACACAGAAGAAACAAGATTACTTTTTGTAGTTTGTGTAGAGCACTGAGAGCAAAGAACCCTCCCTCCAATTCCACAATCATCCCACTTACTGCTTAGTAATGCTGGCTTACCTGAGAGCACAGCTGCAGAAAAGCCTTAGCAACATGGGCACATTCCATGTTCTGTATTGCTGGGTTTAGAGGTCAAAAGCTTTACATAAGGCTAACTATGGGTCAGAGCTAGACCCTGGCATAGGTAGGAAGGGGAAAGGTAACTAATTATTATTTTTATTCCATTTATTACAAACATGACTTATAAAGAAAGCCAGCGTATCATTTTGCACAACTATAGAAATCTATTGATGCCTCCACCAAAAGATCTGCTTTGAGTATCTCTTGGACTTCTGGAAGCTGTCTAGGTACCACCTCTACCACAACTTGCTTAAAAAACAAAAGGCAAAGCAAAAAACCCAACTTGTACTACATAGGCTTACCACAACCTGACATTTATATGTAAAAGGGAACTTTCCAATCAAGTAATAAAGCTTTGAAAGCAGAGTACTTGACTGCTTCCAGGTGGTGTGGCAGGCTAACTGCTAACACATGGTCATAATGATGTCTGTAGCCTCACCCAGGGATTTTAAATTAGGTGTGCACTTATCACTTCTTGGGCTCTCAGTACTTTTCAGATACTTCCAAAAGGGCTAAATGAAGACAATAAGATGACAAAGACATCTATTATTAACTTTGTGAACCCTCCTCTTGTAGTCAAAGTGAGGAACAGCATGAACTCTAGTCAAGCTGGCTTCACTAAAATACAACTCTTATCAAAGGAAAACCCAGTCTGTGAACTTAGAAATATCTGAAATTACTAAAGGCTTTTCCCACAAACAACTACCAAAATGCAAAGCTTTGTGACCACCAGACATTCAGGATGCTATCTAAACTTGCTGAGGTTTTAATTGCAATACACAGGTGTAAGTTTCAAGTAATCTTCCTGCTCACAACACACACTAACCCAAGACAGACAATCCTCTAACACAGAGGGCAGTGACACAAAACTCCACTAAATGGCAAGGCAAGGGGCACATTAATGAATGCATTAATAATCCCTCCTGCAGAAATTAAATCTATTAGGCAATTACATCCCACTACAGTGAACACAGCTGAGGCTGTCTCCTTTAAGATTTTTAATACCTGGACAAAGCAATTAGGATCCAAAGTATCTCATTATCATTCCACACAAGTGCTTCTGCAGAAGCCTTCCTGAAGACTTTCACATTTTTATGCCATGTCTTCAACTTCACTGACAAACCCTCTCAAGTCAGCCACTGATATTTGCTGTCCTCCCTTTTATATTGAACTAATTAATTCAAGATAATTAAATAAGGCTTTCAGTATTAAAGAGGTGCCTGGGGGAAACAGCCAACAGCACTGACAGAATGGGAGAACAAAGAAAGAAAATTGAAATTTCACAGTAACCTCTTCATGAAAGACAGCTTTGCTTTATTGTCCAGGACTTTTCTCTTTCAACTTTGCTTTCTGAGATCTTATTTCTGCAAGATTAATTCCATCTTCTGGTTTTCTTATCATCACTTCCCTGGGAAACATCCTGGCATGCTACAGTATCTCAACAGAATAATATCACAATGATTAAGAGCACCTGCAAGACTAGAAATGTTTTCCAAGCCCAAGTCTACAGCTGTGATTGTGGAAAATATAGTCTGAATTGTTATTAATGATCAGGAAAACCCCTGACTTACAGATATCACACACCCACTTCCAGAAAATGGGAAATATAGCTTAATTTCTGCAATAGACCCTGCATGAGGGAATTAATAACTGAGCTATCAGAAAAAAAAGAGAGGACATTTACTCTATTAATTTCTTTGCTTTCCATGAAGAATCAAAAAAACCCTCAATTTGCTCAATATTTCGTTCAGCCTGCAACACCTTTTTAATTTCACATTTATTTAGAAGTAGAAAAAAACAATAAAATAAATTTCAGGTTCATTCTAACTGAAAGTTGTATTAATTTTTCAGCTCAGACTTTGCAGGATTAAGATCCTAAGCACTGAACCAGAATTAGTGTGATAAAAGAACTAACAGAAGCCACAGCTTTGGGGATGTGAACCAGAGAAGATACCACTAACAGCCTGATCTTGCTACTACTTATTCTGTGTTGCGGATCAAAACTTCTGACTGATGCTGCTGGAGTTACTGAAAATCACCCATTTCCCCTAACACAGACAGACTGACATAACTACCAAACTAATGTTTGTTTTTTAAGTCTTTAAACCATAAATTACATAAAGATTACCCACAGCATTGATGGTGCAGCTAGGAAATACTGGTGTGCTTACAACCTACAACTCTGCAGATAGAAAATCCTCCTGGAATTGTCACAAATACACACAATGTTCCCAATATCTAAATCTGTGTACTACATTACAGTTTGCAAGGAGCTCTACAATGACTGCACGTATGGGTTGGACTTGCATTATTCCACCAAGCTGGATAATTCTTATATGCAAAAAAGTATTCTAAGTTCACCATTTAAACAAGAGTATCCAAACAACTAGAGCCTAACTTATTCCTTTGTATGTGATCGAATCCCATTTTCATTATCTTTTAAAGGAGAATTAACATTACCACTTTATTTTTGAAAAAAAAAATAGCTTGACTGATGAGGCACTCAATTACATGCTCTGACTTGGCTGGTCATGTGTGGAGCCAGGAGTTGGACTTGATGATCTTTACAGGTCCCTTCCAACTCAAGATATTCAATGATTCTATATGACAAGAATCTTGAATGGACAGATTACTATATACTTGGTAAAAAGCATGCAGATATCTAAAGAGAAGAAAGTGTTCTAGATGTCTAAGGTATTAAGTGGGGCTACCAGCTTAACATCTAGCTCTAGAAATAGACCTTTTTAAAGCAAGAGACAAAAATAAGGCAGCCTGCTCACCACTTTTTCAGCATGTCCTCTTTGGTTTGCAACATTTGCTATTTCAGAGGAAATCTCTTAACCTGAAATGGTTCTTTTCCCCACCCACTCACTGCAGAATTTGTTTTTAGATCACATTTTGTTACACAATGGAAATTTATATCAAACAGATAATCAGTTGCTTGAAAGATTTACGGTACCTCCAGAAGATGCTTAGAGACCTCACAGAGATTCAGATTCCAGGGGCTTAAAGAATGAATGGCCCAATGAAATAAATCTCTAACACGTCAGCCAGTGAAATGTCCCACCAGAGAAGGAACTCTATTAGCAACCCCAGTTAACCTATGTTATTAAAGAAAACCAACCCCAGAATAAATTGACATTTAGGTCAATGAGCCAAGAGAAACATAGATCATTAGTCCTCAGTGCAAGAAGATATGATTTTAACAGCTGTAAAGTGCTGAGCTAATGCTCGAAGGACATTGTTTGGTGGATTCCAACCCCCCCCCCCCCAGCATCACAATGAATAAAGCTAAGTATCTGCTACAGGCCTTCTCAGCCCCAGGGTTAGATATGAAGATATACTGAGAATTTATAATGCTCTTGGAGAAAGAGAATCACCAGCAATCATTTATTTATGAGGATCTTTAACTTCTCAGAGACTCACAAATCAATGAAAATAATAAAGCCATTGGACATGACTACTTCAGATTATGTAATTATAACTTCAATTCAAATTATACAGGGGAATAAAGAAGTCTGTATCTCAAAGTTTTTGAGTGATAAATACATGTTTAAAAATATGAGAGAAGCCTGGGACTTCAGTCAATCATGGTAAAAATTTATAGGTACTCTTGAACAGAAGAGAACAAGCAGAAATGTGTGTTCTAAGATGAGAAGACAGCATGCTGTTAAAATTGACCATTGTGCTAGAGCTGAAGGAGAACCTTCCTTGTTTCTGTCATCTGCAATGATCATGGCCATCATAACTAAAGTGAGAATACAGGAATGGAAGTTATGCATCATAAAGCTGAAATTCAAATAGCATTCAAAGTGGGAGGACACAATTTAGAACTATTAATAAACAGACAAATAAAATTACAAGCTTGCAGCCATAATCACTCTAGATCTTAATGAAACCATCTCTCTTGAAAATATCAAATGAAGGGACTACCTACAGAAAAGGAGAACAACTGAATGTGTACACCGTGATCCCATCAGCCTGACCTAAACAGATATAAATTTTAGAACAAGTTTCAAAGAATGAAGATAGAAAAGATTATAAAATAAAATTTTGCCAAGTGCCTCAGTATTCTCTCAGTAATGGATTTTTCTAAACACACAAGTGTTGATCTGGATTTAGTACAGCAATCACTGGAAAAAACAATGGATTTAGGTGAGATCAGTGAAATATTAACATTCATGTGCAAATAACTTGACAGTTCCCTTTTGGAAGTTACCAAGTTCAAGGTATGGGGCTAAGAGGTTTGGTGGTCCAGCTAGAGCCAGAGACTTGATGAAAACACCTGCCTGCCCATGTACTTCAGAAGGTGCAGCAGTTCTACTCTGCTTCCCAGAAATGTGGGGTGGGTGAGGAAATCACTGGGAGCCCTTGTGGGTGGCAGGTACTGAGCTTTGCACCTGATAATCCCTAGAAAGATTTCAAATTTTCATACATACTTTCTAGGAAAAATGCCCACAATCTAGTGCATGCTCATAAGCCTAAAACATAGTTTCCATTATGAGCAATTAGTAAGAATTGCTAAAATTCTTACTTAAATAAAATCTAAGTCTCAAAAAATACACTTTAAGTGGCAACCAATAGGTTACAATACCCATCAAAAATCTACCAGGAAATAGAAATGTTTTTCAACATGGTGTTTCAACAGCAGAGTTTTAGAAACTGCAGGATAACTTGTCCCATAACCGCAGGGTTCTGGAAGTGTAACACATGTTCTGGTCTAACTCCCAATATTGGCTTGAGTCCTCCCTTCAGACAAACATTTCTGAAAATTAAAAGCAGTTGGCCTTTCAAAAAGTCTGTTTCAACTATCAGGTCTTTTCCTTCCCCCTCCACAGACACAAATGGAGATTAAAATAAATTATTTTAAATATATATATTATTGATTAGTTCCATTAAAATGTAAATCATACTTCTTTAATTGCAAATTACAAACCTAAAAGATTTGGGGTTTGTTTTTTTCATTGGAAAGAGAACACAAAAGAAGTCTGGTATCAAAGCAAAATCATTGTAAGACTTCAGAACTGCCAAAATTATTGCTGAAGACATGAACTTCAAAGACAGCTAAAAAAAGAAAAGAAGAAACAAATTCCAGGATATGGAATTCTACTTTAATAGTAACAAAAGCAAGCAAACAAACAAACAGAGAGGCCAAACATACATAGGGTTGTCTTTCTTCTTTCTTTTTAAAACCCGAATGAAATTCTCTCTCTTAGATCCTTTAAAAATTATACAAATGGAAATCTAAAGGGAGAAAAATTTTCTAAGTTGTGACTTTGCTTTCAAATTAAGCTTTTGGAGAAAATAATTATTGGACTATTACTAGTGATGGCAGCATATATTGTTTTAAAATGTGATACATTGAGAAGCCTGGGAGCACAGACCATATTTCTATTGGAGATTTCTCATCCCCTTGCTCCTACCACCTCTCACATACAGTGCTGACTCTCCCCCTCAGAAACCCACAGACACACATTACATTAGTTGGGATTTTCAAAATCCAGAGAACCTGAACACCCCCCAAAGAACAAGTGGTGGCTGATTTCATTGTGGCTTATGTTCCTAAGCTCCCTATACCCTTGTGTATAAAAGCTTTTTTGACAAGAGCCTCTCAGTTCCTCGATGCCTCCCAACTTGTGTAGCTGTCAATTGGCACAACGTTGTATAGTATTGCCATATGGTAGCATTTTACACTTACTGTGCACAGGCTTACCGATCTACACAAAGCAGAAGCCAGGCAGGAATTACCAGGTTTGGCCATTTTTTAAATCTCGTGCTGTGAGTTAAAGAACCAACCATCAATTTAAACAGTTTTTTTTCTGTCCTGCTTTTGCACCATGAGCTCGAGACTGGATCCTGATGGGGCTCCAAACACCAAATGACCCTTGGTACCAACAGCGTTAAAAAGCTCCCTCAGAGCCAAACTAGAGTAACTGTAAGTGTAAGCACAGCATGCTCCAAGAAATTTGAAGTGCTTTCAGTGATTCAATTTCTCAGAACAATGTAAAATCAAATTCTATTAGATGCCTTCATGAGGAAAAATACACAACACACTCAAAACAGAAACAAACCTGTTGAAAAATGAGCAGATGCTGAGTTGGTATATTCAGGTTACTGCTCCACTTCCCCAAAAATGTAACTGCAAATTTAATCTGTGTTGATACATTCTTGAGACCAACGTATTTTCAAACAGGACACAACCCCCCCTATCTAAACAGCATGGTACAACATACAGTGTAAGCATTAGCACAGGGATAATCCTTCCCTCAAAGAGCTTATTCTCCCTCCATTTGGGAGCATCTTAAGACAACTGAAAATCCTTTCAGAAGAGAATGATGGTCATGCTTTATTGACTCCATGCCCACATAAATGCTCATGGATCCTACAGAAATGTCATTAAGCATCATAGTGATAAAACTACCAAACTGATATGTATCCATGAAATCAGCTAATTAATAAAAATGTTGGGATTATTTTACACAATCAAACTGAACAAATGACCAAGGCAATGGCCTATCAAGAGATTAATAACATATCCATAAGTAAAAATAATTAGGTGCCCATGCATCTATGGAGAATGTTTAATATGCAACTCCATTTATGTACAGAAGCAGAGATAAAGATACCAATATATCTGTGACTGATAACAATCTATGAGAGAATATAATTTCATACAAACAATAAGTCTGTTATCAATGCAGCCAGACTGCAGAAGGACACTTGGGAGAAAAGACTTTGGTAAATCGTTACTCTGGTACGTCTGTACATGAGCTCAGAATTCAAAGCAGCTACAAAGCAAGAAGGAAAAACTGAATTTGTAGTATAAAATTGTATTACTGTGGTTTTACACATCTGAAAACAAAAGGTCATGTAGGAGGTAACGTACCAGAGGCTGAGCGCAGTCATCTCTGACTGGCAAGATACATCCAGTTCCTTTGACATCACATTAAACCATATGTGTTTGTTTATAACTGTTAAAAAAACACAACACAGGGTATACACAAGTTGTTTGTCTCACATATGTTTAGTCAGACATTAGCTAGAAAACTGCCCTTCCTGTTACCCCTTTCCCAGTACCAGATGTAGGCAAAAGCCAGTGGAAGTGGAGCAGACATAAGCACAAGAACCTAATTCTCAGCACGAAGGAAGTAGCTGGGGATGGAGAGGGGGAAGGGGAGACAAAAGCACTTTACACAAGGTCAGTGCAGGAGACTGAGACATCTGTCATGGCTGGAAGTTAGGACATTTACTTTTATCACAGCAAATATTGGTACTGCAACAGTTTTATGCTTACAGCATTGCATCCTGTGAGCACAAGTAAATAGGCATGATAGTATCCTGATTTTTATTTTAAGTCATATCCAGCAGGAAACAGAGCTAGTGAAGTCTGGCATAAATGTCATGCTTGTTTTCCTTTAATGCAAAGAAGAGGAAGAGACAGAACCTTGAGCTGTGTCTCTAATGCTATACTTTCAGTAACAGAACTAAAACCCACTTCTAAACAAAGCACTACGTCCAAGTCCATATATTGATCCATTTAGACATAACCCACGTATCAATGGGAAGCTTGTGGAAGCAAGGCAATAGGCACAAAAAAGGGTTGCAACATAAACACCACCCCTTAAAACATGTTCTGCTAACTCTCACTGTCAGATGCTATTATAGTGAGGCTTTGGATTGTATTGTCAAGTTTACCCATGTGAAGAAAACCTAGTTAAAACTTTCTTTTACACTTCTTGATTAATAGTGACTGAGGGAGGAACAGGAATTGACTTATTACATAGCACAAATTCATCAGCAACCCACCTACTTTGGTACACAGCTCCTGCATCTATGTTGAACAGCCTAACCAAGTAATTATCAGGAGGAAGTGGCAGAGATCATACATCCAAGCATATCTGGCCAGCACACAGGTCCTTACAAAAGGCCCTTCTGCATTCAGAGTGTGTTAGCAGTTACTGCTAATGTTGACAGCTAATACATTTGGTCATATATGTTAGGTAGGATACAACTGTTTAATCTGCTGCACTTTTTAAAAAAATATATATATATTTAAAATTACATATACTAGTTTATACAGGAGAACAGTTCTCTACAAAAAGGTGAGAAGTATCTGCACATCTTCTGTTGCAATGCTAAATACACCACCACTGGACATGTTCTCCAGTTATGATCTAAACCCCTTGCAATTCAACATTCACCAGAGAAGAATGATTTCACCTAAGTGCAAATGAAATTAAAAAGCTCCTGATTTTGTACAGCTTTTTCTAAAGGAGTCTCAAAGAGCTTAGAACTGACGGAATGAACCGCAATTTATAAGCAGGATTTTAAAAATCTATTCTTCCTCTTAAAAGAAACAGCCTTTTACACAGATTAAAAAACTTTCTTTCTAGACAGAGAGGTTGTTTTCTAACAAATTCTATAGAATGTGAACTTTCTTCTACTACACCACCTCTGTAAACAAGACTTTCTTTATATTTTTACCAATGGTATATTTCAGCATTTGGTGCTCAAGAGTAGCTGCTGGCCAAATGCTTTTGGTTTTTGGTTGGATTTTTTTCCCAGCTAATGAGTACTGGAAATGAAATGATAAGGTGATGTATCAGATGTCTGAAATCATGAGTAGTGTCTGCAGGTTCAAAGCAAAGGGGCGATTCCTGGTGGCCAGCAGGGACAGGGAGGTGACTGTCCCTCTCTGCCCTCGTGAGGCCCCATCTGGAGTACTGTGTCCAGATCTGGGGCCCCCAACACAAAAGAGATGTGGAACTGTTGAAGAGGGTTCAGAGGAGGGCCACAAAGATGAATAGAGGGCTGGAGCACCTGCCCTACAAGGAGAGGCTGAGGGAGCTGGGCTTGTTCAGCCTGGAGAAGAGAAGGCTGCAAGGGGACCTCATTGCAGCCTTCCAGTACCTGAAGGGAGCATACAAACAGGAGGGGAATCAACTTCTTAAAAGGGTGGACAATGGCACGATGAGGGGGAATGGATTAAAACTAAAGGAGGGAAGGTTTAGATTGGATATTAGGGGGAAGTTTTTTACAGAGAGAGTGGTGAGGGGCTGGAACAGGTTGCCCAGAGAGGTGGTGGGTGCCCCATCCCTGGAAGCATTCAAGGCCAGGTTGGATGGGGCCCTGGGCGACCTTGTGTAGCTCCAGGCCTGAGGTTGGTGGCCCTGACTGTGGCAGGGGGGTTGGAGCTCTATGATCCTTGGGGTCTCTTCCAACCCTTGCCATTCTATGATTCTAGGATTCTATGATTCCTCATGGAGCTGGCAGCTGATAGGCAGACGCCTGCCCATGGAACACCGTGGCTGATGATACTTGGGAAAAGCTTAGTGTTTCACAGGGGGAAAAAATCCATTCAGGGTTACAAATACTTGTAACTTTACCTTGCTTAGGATGTCCCTGAGCTGAAAATAGTTGAACACTAAGAATCCATGAGGGAAAGATTCACGTATGCTTGGGTTGTTGTTGCACCTATACAGAGTGTGCACTTTTAGCACCTATAGACAAATGGTATGGGAGTAGAGTGGTACTGGTCCAACACAACACATACACGGGCTCTTTACATGTACCTGCCACCTGTGCCGAGTGAGTTGTGTGATATTCCCCTCAGGTGTTCTGTCAGCTGATATCTGTCCCTCTGCACTGTTGACATCTGCAGCAGGGTTTGGAAAATCAGTTGGATAGAGTGTTTATGTTACTTACTGTTCTGCACAGAAGATGGAGTAGGGATTGCTCAGACAGCCTCCATCATTAATGCACTGCAGAACAAGTTTCTCCAAACTATCTACACACACATTGAAGGCCATAAAGCTTCTGACTAGTTTCTAAATGAAACTCATGCATTTTAAAAGAGAAATGCAGACTCTGTAAATCACTGATTTTTTTTCAGCCTGCAATTAGATGTTTGTTTTCAAGAATGAATTGAGCAGTGAAGTAAAATAAGAAGGTTCATTCTGCAGTGTGTCAATCTGTTTGCATAGTTAGTTGGTACTTAGAGATTCCTAACTCATCTATTTCCCAATGCTTTAAAACTTTCCAGGAAAGACTAAGCCTTCTGCTGACCTAGCAATTCGTGAAAATCTATACAGATGATAAACTGACATTAATATTTGATAAATGAACAGACAGGCCATACCCAGCCATTTACACCTTATTAATAATTTGCTGGAGTGTATTTTAAGACAACTGCTGAAGTCAGCTCTTTGCATAAAGGTGACCACCAGCAAAACCTCTACATTTCTGAACTGGAACGCCTGGCATGTTAAAAAGTAGTTCACAGTCATTGCTCCAGAAGGTCAGTGGCTATGAATAAACACTTGCTGGATGCTTAACTGAATGTTTATTTGTTTTGCTGCATAAAACTCTACAGAGCCAGCAGCCAAAGGTATTCAAGGACTCCATGCTTACCACTGGTGTTCTGAGTAGTCTTTTACTAGCATTTTAATATAGAGAACTCTGCAAGATAAAACACACAATTAAGACTATTTAATAACACTACTCTTCTTCCAGTACCCCAAAGCTAAGGATGCATCTAATTTCTCTAACAACAATACCTTTATCATGCATGTCTCTTTCCTCATCATGGCTGCAGACCAAAGTGTGCAGACAATTTCAGACTTAGCCATGCACAAGCCTTCAAGCTTCCCCTTTCCCCAGACCTAGCTTGCTTTTACTGTCCATTAAAAGACTTCCCTGAGAACTGGGGGGAAAGGTAATTTTCAGCAGTAATTTAAAAACTGGTTCTGTTCTCAGACTGTCACATCATTTTAATTCTCAAGTAAAAGCAAAATGTTTCCATGTCAATGTTTTTGGCGTTTCAGTGTTCCACTTGTTCTCTGAGTGGTGGGTTTAATTAGTCAACTGCTGCCGATTCAGTACCTGGGCATGGGGCATTCACCCCTAGAGGTCTGGTTTTCACCAGTGTTGGACACTGAAAATTTAACATTTGCCCCATTTAAGAGTAACCACAAACTAAGAGCATCAAACATCAAAGGTTTCCACCTCTCACTTATGACATCCTTGCATTTTCAGGATCTGAGCCACTTGTATCTACGAAGCATCTATTCAGCACTGGATGCTGACACTGAAGGGACTGCATCAAGGAACAGACTTACATTCTTATAAACATTTCAATTATTAAATGGAACAGGTGTGCTATTGTTAAAAAGGAAGAAGGGCACAGTTACTAGACTTCTTAAGCAAAAGAATACGTTGAAATCCTATTCATTTAAAGTTACTTAAAAACAACTATTAAAATAACATATTTTGTGTTCTGATTTTTTTTCTCCTTTCAGGCAACCAGGTCAGCACTGAAATCAGCATGCTACCACAAAGATTCAGAGAGACACAAGTTAATCTCTGAGTACAGACCATCCATACTTCTAAAGCTACATTTTAACAGGTTACAAAAAGTCATGCATGGCCATGAAAAGTGACCTTATAGCCACAAAGTTATTACAGTCTACTGAGAATGTACTGAATGGCTTCCGGAGTGCAAAAGGATATTTATTGAGAATTTGGAAAGAAATAATTGCTACACAATAATATACCTAACATAAATTATGATGTAGTAAAACAATAAGAAGAACTGGATGGATGGATTGATGGATGGATAGATAGATATGTCTGCATCACAGTTGTAAGTTAGACAAGAATTTTCTTTACTGCAACTGTGGTTCAGTCTGGGTTTGGTCTTCCTGTTGTCAATTGTATTCCTTTTAAAGCACAGCAGCATTCTAAGTCAACAACCAAAATCTGTCTTTTCTGCAGCTGACTTCTTTAAATGGGATGCAGTGAAAATTAGACCTGGAAAGCTCAAGAAGCCAACATGGAGGAATGCATGACATGATCTTTTTGTCCTACCTCTAACTAGGATGAGTTGGATTTTACAGCTCTTTATAACTTACAGGAACCTAGTTTTCTGGCTTCATTTCTGGTTTCAGAAATTGCAGTTTGGACTCAATGATCCAGAACCAAAGCCATCAGAGAAAGGACTGTCATTTAAACTCCTTGCATCAACACTCAGGGAAAGAAAAGGACAAAAGATGTAGTCTGCAGTCAACACTGCAACCTGCTCAGCGGCTCAAAGACGGATTACAGTCTCTAAATCTCCATCCCTCACAGCAGGGAGGTCTCCTCCACCCCTTTTTGTCCTCATAGTTTTCTTTTTTTGTTTGCAGAAGGCATAGAAAAATTAGGAAGAGATGCATGTTAAAATGTCTTTTTTAGAACTTGCTCATTCTGCAAGTACCTCCTGGAAATGTGTATTTCCAGTCAGAATGAACAACTTCTCTCAAATATACCAAGCACTTAAAAAGAGCCTCAAAACTCATGTATCTTTTTAGTATATCTTTAAATGCTATTTTCTAACCCCCTGGTTTTATTATTTCATAATTTCTGGTATGCCTAGGTTAGCTTAAAGAGCTTTAAGCAAAATCTTTCTTTGTTGTCATTGCAATTACGACCTCCCCACAATCTCAGCATCAGAAAGTCTGTTATTTTTAAATAAAAAGGAACTGAGAAGCGTTAACCAGTGAGTTAAACCAGTCTCCTTAATGGACCAGAAAAGTGCAAGTTGTCATAACAGTGGAATGCAGGGGTCTTTATCATTTGACAGATAACATATGTTTTTTCTCTTCCTCTGCTCTGTCAGAGATGACTGTAAAGCAAATGAAACATGTATTTTCTAATAAAGCATAAAAGAAAATGAACTTAGCAACAAGCCACTGACAGCACCATCACTAATTCATGACAATTAATGGTCTCTCTGAGATGCAATTACAGGTACATAACTTCTTATAGTATTCATAAGAATGCATGTGGAGTGTGAAGTGAACATTTATGCCTCAGCGTACCTTAGAAGCTTCAGCATAAGCCTGGCAGTGGAAGCAAGTTTAACCTACAGCCCTAAACATGTACAGGATGTACTAATCTATATAAGACAAAATAAAGTTAAAAATATGAGTTCAGCTGAGTGCTGCCATGGCCACCAAACCTCTTTCTAACTATAAGCTCTGCGCAGCCCAATCAGGGAGAAATACTGCCATGGAGGATATGAAACAGAATGGGTGGTTTCCAACCCATGAAGGTCAAAAATCCAACATAAGGAAAACTGGTGCCAACCAGAGATGCTGAATTATTTCCCTTTAAATCAAGCTTTAGCCTGCTCCATGAGAGAGAAAAATAGAATATACTATATTCAGCCAGAAGACTGAAAACCCTGACAAACCTGGTAATTTCGTATTATAATTCAAAGATGTATTTTACTAAAGAGAACCATAACAGCAGGTATTGAGAAGAACTGCAATCATCTAAAACAGCTGGAAAATAAGATTTGTAATCGTAATTATACCTATGTTAGCCAGGCAGGTTTATGGCAAAGCTTTATTCATTAATTAATTGATGGGATTTAGAGAATGGGTCAGAAGAGAGACACTTTATCACAGTCCTCACTCTCAATCCACAGAGGTGTAATCACAGAGGTATACATCATGAGATGCTAAATCCACCTAAAATTGTCAAGCTGACAGCAAAGAGTGCAGAAATAGGATATCATCATCACTCAACAGTCTACAAGAATTTGTAATCATGTTGGTCCTTAAGAATAGTAAGAAAACCAGGAGAAAGCCCAAGGTACTCTCACTTACTCCTCCATCATATCCCCTTTCTAGGATATGCTGATTATCTTCCAGAAACATATGCATATTCTGCTGACAGTTCATCATAATAAATAAGAAAAGTCATACATAAGACTAGTGACCACTCAGGAAAACCATATAGTTCCTCTACATAAAGAAACAAGGTTGTTGATACATCTCCAAAAATCAAAGTGCTACTAAAATGTCTGTTGACATCACACCACCCACAGAGTGCTTCTCCTGCTTCCCCTTTTGTTGCTGCAAATTGCCTTGGTCTACAATTTCTCTCCAACTAGTATCACCTTTTCCCCCTGTTTCTGCATTTCTTTTTTTGGTGTTCTTTCTTTTTAACCATCCCACCAGTAAAGCTTAAATTTTAACAAACATATATCAATAGCAACCAGTAATAAACCAGAAGTTCAGTATCCAAAAATGGACAAAAATATGATAAGCACTATTAACATCTTCAAAACTTCACTTAGATGTTTCACTGCTAACCTTTGCTGTACTTTCCAATGTCTGATAACCCATTACTTTACCACTGATTTTCCCTTTTCTTCACTTAGATTTTCACCCATTTTTCTGCTCAGATTTCTGAGCTCCACCTCTGTAATTTTCCCCAGTGATGCAGTCATTACATCACCACATTTCTTTCTTACACAGAATCATAGAATGTGTTAGATTGGAAGGGACCTTTAGAGGTCATCTAGTCCAACCCCCCTGCAGTAAGCAGGGACAACTTCACTAGATCATGTCGCTTAGAGCTGCATCAAGCCTCACCTTGAGTATCTCCAGGTATGGGGCCTCCACCCCCTCTCTGGGCAACCTGTTCCAGTGATCTACCACCCTCATGTTCAGTATTTTTTTCCTAATATCCAATCTAAATCTCCCTTTTCCTAGTTGCAAACCATTACCCCTTGTCCTATTGCTACATGCCCTTGTTAACAGTTCTTCCCAGCTTTATTAGCTGATGCAAACAAGCTCCACTCATTTTTCAGGATGCAGATTCTCTTTCTCTGGTCAAGCTGCATAGGAAGGAAGAGCTTTCTGTTAACACAGAAAAGTCCATGCATATGTCTGGAATAAAGTGGTGTTTCCAGGAGTGGCTGAAAACTATGTCTTCTAAGTGCACAGCTAATTCTTCTAGCCAGTGAATTCTTACAGAGCAGGGGAAACTGGTAAAAGACAGGCTTACATGCAAGTCAATCCACTCCATCTAGTCCACATTACAAGTGACATTTGTAGACAGTAAGAGGGAACGAAGTTAACCTAAATAATAGCAGCAAGAGTAAGAGATTTCACAGAAGAAATCTCCTACTATCAACACGCAGCTGAGATGACAAGGGAATAAATTGCCTGGTATTTTTGCTATAACAAAAAGACCTAAACACACAGTCTATAAAATGATGTTTTGTCACGAGTTGGTCTCCAAGCAAAGGTTACTAATGATAAAGATTTCAGCAGTCCACTGTTGCAGGAGCCCCTTTCCTTGAACAGGCGAAAGAATGGAAGGTTTAGAAGACTTCCAGCTACTATGACTGTGACGTAAACGTAGAGCACAGACATTTATCACAAATACATAACAAACAACCATAGTTCTCTTCTGCTTCCCCTTCTGCCCGAGCAGAAGCTAAGTGACATGAGTAGCCTCCTTTGGTGTCTTGGTTCTTTTCCAGTTGTCCAGGAGCAGCAGTAACACACTCCATGTTTACCTCCTTTTCATGCTAGCTTTTGAGTTCAAGAGCCCAGGTAGAGACAGGACTCATACTGAAAAGCGGCTTGGCAAAGCCAAAGACTATTTTCTTTGTTCTTATAACTATCTGCAAATCCTAGAGCAATATAAATGAAGCCATCTGCTTTGTGGTAGCTTTTCCTGCTCTTAAGGGTTGAGTAGAAGGAGAATAGGGGAAAAGGTATGAGGATAATTTTAAAAGCTGAATATGTTAAAAGGTTAAAATGTGGGTATGATTAGAGTTTAAGCCTACAGTACAATGCAGTATGAAATCTGGACATCACTGTGATGATCTGGGATTAACCTGCAAGTTGAAACACCAGCTCCCTTCCCTGGCACTGCATGAGATGCACATTTGCTGTTCCTCCAACACATCTCTCGTGCCTCATTCTCCTTCACCTTTAATATCCCAGGGCTGATCATTCAGCCACCAGGGCATATTTCTTTCTACTCTCTGAAGAGAGTTATGGCAGCATGTTAACACTTTTCAAATTGGAGCTCGCCGCAGTTGATACCCACCGTACGTGACGCCTTTGGCCTGCTGGGAAACCTACACTGTTACAATATCAAAACCTAAAAAGATTAAAAAAAAAAACCCGACTGGCTATTTTTTAAATCTCTTCAGAACTCCTTCAGGATGCGTCTAGCTCATTAAATCAAAGGCAATCCCCACCTCCCCCCCCGGCAGAGGGCTGCGGCAGCGCACCCCGTCCCGCTGCGTTTCAGCACCACGGACCGGCACGGACCGGGGCTGCCATACGGACCTCGCTCCTCCCCGGGGAAACGGGGACTTTTGAAGTCACGTTACTGACTTTCTCCTCGGCATTCCTGAGGCAGGATATCCCTCGTTTGCTTTTCATTCTTTATTTTCCTCTAAAGGGAAGAAAGGGCAGCGATGGGACCTTCCATATAGTTTGGGATACAAAACCAATAGCTCCATGAGCTCAACGTTCCCAGAGGCTTTATAGATTGATTTTGATTGGGCCTGTGCAAATTGTGCACTTTTTGAGCTCAAAATGCAATTAAAAAAAAAAAAAACAAAAAGCTTTTTGTAGAGATAAATGTTAGCCCAAAATCATCATTGATGACTCCTGATTAAAATAAAATAAAATAAAGTAGGCCACCCAGAGATAGACAGAGCAACTTTTCTTCAAAAGTACTGAGAAAACACATTGCAAGTGTCCCGAGGTCTCCTCTTTAAGCACTTCTTCCCCCCCCCCCCCCCCCCCAATTGATGTAAGTCTCTGCACAAACTCTGGAACACTCGTACTTGTGCCTAGGATCAACTGCTGTGATTTTTCTGCTGGTGGAAAAGGCTCTGTTCAATTCTATCAATTCTAAAACGGTATCAATTCTAAAACGTCCTCCCAAGCTAGAAGCAAACAGGCTACCTGGCAAGTCCTGGCCCTGCAAAGCCTCCAAGCAACCAACCAAAGAGGGGTTTGGTGGACAAGTAGAACACTTGTTCTGGTACCATTAATCAGCTTCCATGAAGCAGACTGAATTGATTCTCCTCATTAGTGGAGAGCTCTGGGAATATTCCAAGGCCCCCAGATGGGCTTTGTAATCTCAGGTCCCTTCCATGTTACCTTGTCTGGCCTCGGCTCTGCTGCAGTGCAGGGGCTACTTGCCCCCCGCCATGGGTCTCACGGGTTTTACCCCGAGGACTCTCTCAAGTCCTCAAAAGTATCACGGGCAGTTTGTGTCCCGCTGAGATTTAACGAGAGCTGGTGCTCGACTCTCCCTGCGCTGCTGCACTCACGCTACAAGCTCCACGGGGCAGGGAATACAACTCTTTGGGGCACCCATGAAGGTGACAGTACCACGAACGCACTGGCTAACCGCGCCCCGCTGCCTGCGCCCCAGCGTTATCGCGGAGTCACACATTAACTGTAGGGGTTGAAAGGGGCCTCCAGAGACCGTCGAGTCCACCTCCTGCCATCAGCAACACCGCCGAGCGCCGTCACTTCAGGGCAGCGACCCGAAAGGAGCGGAGCTGGAACACGGCTCCGCGGGTCAGCGCCGCGCCCGCCCGGAGCCGAGCGCCCTTCCCAGGCTGGGCCCCCACCGGCACGCCGCCGCTCCCCGCAGCGGCCGGGCTACTTGGCGCGACGGGAGAGCGCGGAGCGCGGCCCGTGGCTAGCGAGGCGGAGGCTCACCTGCAGGAGGCAGCGGCCGGGCGCGGCGTGCTCGGGCAGGCGGCCGCGGTACACCTGCCGCTCGAAGCGGGGCTCGTTGTCGTTGGCGTCCTCCACGCGGACGCTGAGGCGGCAGGCGGCGGCGAGAGGCGGGCGCCCGCCGTCCCGCGCCACCACGCGCAGCTCCAGCGCCGCCTGCCGCTCCCGGTCCAGGCGGGCGCGGGTGCTGACGGCGCCGCTCCGCGCGTCGATGCGCAGCAGGGCCAGGGCGGCCGGCTCGCCCTCCAGCGCGTACCGCACCTCGGCGTTGGGCGAGCCCGGCTCGTCGGCGTCGGTGGCGCTGAGGCGGAGCACGGCGGTGCCGGGGGAGGCGGCCTCCGAGACGGCGGCGCGGTAGTGGGGCTGCGGGAAGACGGGCGCCTCGTCGTTGAGGTCGGCGACGCGCAGCAGCAGCGGCTCCTCGGCGGAGAGAGGTGGCACGCCGCCGTCCGTGGCCACCAGCCGCAGCTCGTAGAGGTCGCGGCTCTCGCGGTCCAGCGGCCCCGCCACGCAAAGGAAGAAGACACCGGCGCCGGCCGGCCGCAGCGAAAAGGCACCGTCGCCGCCCAGCAGGGCCAGCGCGATGCCGCCGCCCTCTGTCACCTCGCCGCCCTCCGCCGCCTCGCCGTCCTCGTCGGGGTCCGAGACAGAGACGCGGGCCACGTAGTCGCCGGGCCGCGCACCCTCGGAGACCCACGGGCCGCCGCTCTCGGTGAGGTAGAGCAAGCGGATGGCCGGGCGGTTGTCGTTCACGTCCAGCACAGCCACGGAGACGAGGGCGCTGGAGACCTCAGGTTGGGCGCCGCCGTCCCGCGCCTCCACGACCAGGCGGTGCAGGGCCCGCTCCTCCCGGTCCAGCGGGCGGCGGAGACGCAGCACGCCGCTGCGCTCCTCCACCGCGAAGTAGCCGTCGGGGTCGCTCTGCCGGCGGTTGATGGCGTAGCGCACCTCGCCGTTGGCACCCAGGTCGGGGTCGGTGGCCCGCAGACGGCAGACGGCGGTGCCCGGCGGCGCGTCCTCCCGCAGCCGCGCCCGGTACTCGCTGCGGCTGAAGGCGGGCGCGTTGTCGTTCTCGTCCAGCACCCGCACCGACACCCGCAGGCGGCCGCGGCGCCGCGGACTGCCGCCGTCCCACGCCTCCACCACCAGCCGGTGCGCCTCCGCTCGCTCGCGGTCCAGTCGCCGCAGCAGCACCAGCTCCAGCGGCTCCGGCCTCCCGTAGCGCAGCTCGAAGAGCGGCGATTCCCCCGCCGCGCCTCCCTCCTCCAGCAGCGCGTAACCCTGCGTCCCGAAGCGGCCGGCGTCGGGGTCGCGGGCGCCCGGGAGGCGGAAAGCGGTGCCCGGCGGGCTGAGCTCGGAAATGTTGAGCTGCAGGCAGTCCCGCGGGAAGCGCGGCGGGTGGTCGTTCACGTCGGTGACCGCGATCTCCACCTGAACCACCTCGCCGCGCAGCGTGGCCGCCGCGAAGGTGTAGCGCGCCCGCCGCTCCCGGTCCAGCCGCCGCGCCGTGCGGATGATGCCCGTCTCCTGCTGGACGTGGAAGTCCGCCAGCACCGCCGACTCGCCGCTCCCCTCCGACAGCAGGAAGCCCCCGGGCGGTCCCGCGCCCGCCGGCAGCCCCGCGCGGATGTCCCCCACCAGCGTCTCGGCCGGCAGCCCCTCGTCCACCGCCAAGCTGAGGTTATACACCGGGGCCGCGCCGCCGCCCGCCGCGCACAACCACAACAGCACCGGCAGAGCCAGCACCCGCCCCGTCGGAAGACCGCCGCCTCGCCCGCCCCGGCACCTGCCGCCACGCAGCCGCCTCTCCATGCTCCGCCGCTAAGCCGGCATCGCAGGCAGCCTGCACCGCGCCGCTCCCCGCTGCCTCTGCCGGGCAGGTGGCTTCGCCCCGCCGCCGCGGGAGGAAATCCTGTACGACGACGCCGCCGCCGCCGGGTAGGACAAGCCTGTGCGAAGGGGCGGGGAGGGCGGCTCCCCACCGCCCCGCGCAGCCCCCGCCCCGCCGGACCCCGCCGCCCCCGCAGCGCTGCCGGGCAGCCGCCCGCCCGCCCCGGGCCCGGAGGTCGGTGTCCCCCCCACGCGGCATGGACAGGTCGCGCAGGGTTTGGATGGCGGGGCTCTGCTCCAGGGCCGTCCTGAAGTCGGAGAGGTCTTGGCCGAAATGGATTCTCGGGGACAGGCTGTCTTAGCTGTCGGTGAGGGAAGCGGCGACTAGCGCACGGGCTGCCTGTGGCCGCAGAGGCACGCCTCGGGGTGGAGGGGGGTTCCGTGAGGCAGACACCTGCGAAGATGCTTGCGCAACTCAGCGTGTGCTTTTCCTGCTTTGATGGTCCTCGGTTTCCCATGAGAAGGTTTGCTTGTTATAACGCGTAGCTCAGCATGGCAGGGAAGGGTTTACCGAAACTGAGCTTTGAGTAGAAACTTGTATCAGCTTCAGCAAGACCAGAATTTCCTCCTTCTTTCACTATTCTTGACTCCCATAGCTATCTGGGAATGGTCTAAGGATGACCAGTGTTTCTTCCATGACACGGAGAATATAGAGCATCATATAAATGCTAAGTACCAACCATTTGTCTTTCCATGAAAGCTAAGTACCGTGCTTCAGCGGTTACCAGTTTGTTGCTGTGCCCACTCGTCCTTTACCAAACTTCATTTCACAGTGCCAGCGAGAGCCCGGCAGGCGGTCAGAGACGAGTCAATTCAGCCCAGCGCAGAGAAGTAGAACCAAGGCAAAGACAATAAAGTATCAGGAGAGTTACTGTAGCTCTGTCCTCTCCTCTGAAGGGGCACTCGGGAGGGCTGATGGTTCCCAGTTTTCCAAGTTGCAAATACATCACCCAAGTGCCGCTGCCGGAGCACCCATTCCCTGAGGAGGGGATAAAGCCACAGTGACAGCCCTTGATGTATCCACAAAGGGGAGTAGAGGGGAAGTGAAGGGGTTTTTTTTCAAGACTGTTAGGACCTGGCAATTCCACATATCCAGGTAACCGGGAGAATTAGGTTCTAAAATAAGTCCAGAAGTCTTAGGGCACACCTGCATGCACGGGAAGGGAGACACAGGAGATCACATCCACTGTCTCTGACTTGCCCCCTTATTTAGAGGGAGAGGGCTAAGTAAAAGCTAGATTTTGTCAGATCTTCTTGGGCAACTTCTGAGAAAGACTGTATATTTATATACTGTGATAATTGCAAGCATAGAAGCAAGAAGGAAACGCTGAGGCCCTTGCCAGTTTCATTCATATTCATTGAGAAAACACATGGATCCTCCCCAAGTCACAGATGTTCAATATGAAAATGCCTGAATTCCACTGAATCACAGCAAGTTTGGAAAAACAGCCATGTCCCATGCAGCCCATGCAGTCACTAAAAAAACATGTGAATCATGTTCAATCAGGCACATTTGCTGAAAAACTAAACAAAACCTGCTGTTGCCAAGGTCGGGCAGTGCCTAAAGAGCAAAGCTCTGTATGCAGATAGGACATGCATGAAGACAGCAGGGTAAAAAGTAAGATGGGCCTAGTTACTGGTACATGATCAAGTATTCATACAGCTTGTGAGACCAGGGGACTTTATCAGTTTTACAAGCAGAGTTGTATAAAAGCACTGCCCAAGTGAAGCATGTTTCCAGAAACACCACACTGAGACACTACTGATCTCCACTGTGAGCTTTACCTTGCGAGTGCTCCTTCGTCTTGTGCATCTTTCTGCCTTCTCTGAGCCTTTTCTTCTTAAACTCTCTCTCTGTTTCTCCTTTGCCATGTTCATGACCTCATTCCTTTTCTTCCAAAAATCACAACCAGAAGTTTCTAAATCTTGAGAGGATGTTTGCTGTCTCCTGGATATATTTAGCTGCCCCTGCTGTTCCCCATCTCCTCAGTGACACACTGACCTACACAAAAGAGGGAAGTTGCAGGCATCACGTAAGACATGGAGGAAAGCTGCTACAATGACATTGTCCCAAAGAAGCAAGGGTGCAAGCTTTTAGTGCACTAGCCACCTCCTACAACCTCAACAGGTCACTCCTACAGTGAAGACACTTGCCAGCTACTAAGTCTTCTAAGGGTAAAAAGTGGACACGAGCATAACGTTTGAAGGCAAGGGATGCTGGTTAGAGCATGCTACATGCCTGTGCATTCCAGTTTAGAAGGGATGATCTATTAATGAGCCAACATGCTCAGTCAGGTAGCAGTATTGGTTACTTCTCCAACTGTGCCATCCCTCCCCTGGGGGTGGCCACCTCTGACTGCATAAACAGGTGAGCAGCCTGTGAATCCACCTACCAAACCACTGACATTTCCAGCCCTGCCTCACTGTGTGAGCATCACTCTGCTATGCAAAGGCAGCGAGCGCTGGTGCTCCCAGACCAGCTCGGTGTGCCAGTTCAGCTGTTCTTGTGGCAGGGATCCAACCTCCAGGAAAGGAACAAGGAAGGAAACTGGAAGGTGATAACTGTATCAGCTGCTCAAATTTAATCAGCCTGTATTTGTAAATCAGTATTTGCTGTAGCTTGATCCTCCTTGGGCTAATTTGAAATTTTTTTTCCTTCAAGGTAAATTAAACTGTAGCAAACTAAAGCTGTGGTCGATGCTAGAGCACAAAAGATCACTGAAATGGAGATAGTGTTGTTAGAACCATGAAAGCCCATCATTATGAGAGTTAATTCTACCTACAAACACTGCTTTGCCCACACAACAGCTGCAGCAGCTTAAGATGTGACCCTCCCACACTGAAGACATAGATGGCTGAGGTGGTAAAGCAGCATGACTGCTTATTTTGCTGCAGATCACTGACTTACTGCAAGCCATCTTCAGCAGCAGCAGTTGAAGCCAAACCAGCTGACAGGGGACTGACGCAGGGTGGGAGCACTATGGATCCATCCCAGTGCTCTTCGGATGGGCGGCAGCAGCCAGCTGAGGGCAGAGAGTGCCTGAACTGCTCCAGGCAGAGCTGAAGCAAATAAAATAAAAATCTTTCCATGAAGTTATTTCCTGTGCTGTTTGAAGGCAGTATGGTCTCAGCTGCTTGATACTGCCTCTCAGCCAGCGGGTACCACGCTTCCATTTCTGCCTACCAGGTGGTGTTCCCTGATCCTCTGTGGGTTTACTTTTAAGGACAAAAGATTAGTTTAAGTAACGCTGAAACAATGATTTCTGTTAACCCCAGTGATTATCCCCGCCCCCACGTGGGATTACAGAGATCCCATGTAAATCAGCTTTCTGGCAAAATTGTGGGGTGAGGAAGCACTCATGTCTCCAACTATTGCAGCTGGGTTTAAGAAAGGCTGTCTGTGTACAGCCTTACTGGCTGGGGTGACTGTGGATATTCAGCCTGGAATACGTGATGTATGGAGAAAGCGTTAACTTTGCAGAGCATCAGGTGTTCTGTTATTTATAGTTCCCCAGGCACACGTATTTTGATTTCAGCAACACCTCTCTGAAGGCGTGTCAGCTGCACAAAAGATTTGCTGGTGACCAAATGAAGGCTGGTCACAGTTACTATAAGAGGAAGCTCGGTACAGGGCTAGTTTCCTTACGCATGCAGTGAAATGGAGTTAAGAGTGGTTTGGTTTGGGTTGGGTTTCTTCTTTACTGGTAGCCATCCCCTGACTTTTGATCGCAAACTGATTTGCAGAACTCACTTTGCTCTGGAACAGATGCTTGGCCTTCACTGACAATAAATAATTTTGTTGCCAGAATCTGACTGGAAATAACATACCTGAGTCTGCCTACAAAGGCAGGAAAGACTTTCATGCTGGTTTGAGAGCTGTGAGGCTATGCTATGAGTAGAAGTGGCAGGATTTTTTCCCTTTCATTCCAGATGTACTGTGATGCCTTCACTCCATCCATGGAGAGGGTGTTGCTGTCGCCTTCTGTGGGCACTTATTTCAGATTTTGTCACTCATGTGTACCCATCCAAGTAGGATTACCCGAACCAATATTTAGACATTAATTTTAGTTTACTTCTCATATGCTATCATCCAGGCCTCATCTTCTGATGCCGTGTTTCCATTTTACAGATCATCATTAATCTCTTTGCTGTCAATCCCATTCTGTTTCTAATTGCCACTTTCCCAGCTGCAAACCCGAGCATCACATCCCTTGTCAACTTAATTGCTCCCATTTCCTCAGAGGGAGTGGTCAGTTTTGCAAAAAGCCTCCTCCTGACTAACCAGAGGGAAAGTGGTATTGCACATGTTATCTGCTCTGGGATCGAATAGAATCCCCCCCCAACCCTGCTCAAATATGTTTGGGTCTGCCTGCCAAATGTGAATACATTCTTCTGTCCAGGTTATCATCAGGTTCATCCCACGGTTCCCTGCAGGACAAAAGGCACTCCTTCTTCATGCACAACACGTAACTGATCCTTTTGAATGAACTCAGGTTCTGGAAAATTTAAATAAAGGATGAAATGAAATGTTATCAGAATTAATTGAGATTCTGCTGGATTTGGTTTTTATTCAGATTTTGACATCCTGTAATTTTTATTTATTTATTTATTTAATAAACTCAGCCATAGATTTTGCCACTCTAGCAATAGGATTTATCCAATAGTAAAAGCTATTTTTGATAGCTGTTCACATCCTCATGTGGTTTTCAGCATATGTCACAACTAACACATCATGTTATCTTTAAAGCAGAAAGCTTCTTTCTTTTGCTGCCTGTTATTCTGACAAGCTGCTGCAGATTTGAGGCAATCCCTTTAAGATGGTAAAGGCTTCACCCTTTGAGGCCAGGAATAAACACTCAAGAACTTTCCACTGCATGGGTTTCATTTCACATAAAGCTGTCTTGTGCTGTCTGCTTGCCACTGCGGAATCCAAGAGCCTATGGGTTCCTCTAAAACTTGATAAAATATAATCCCAGATCGGATTTCATATGCCCTTGATATAATACCTCCCTTGTCTACTGTATTGAATTTTCACATAACATGTAGGAAGTTATACAGACTACCATCTTTTCTCACACAGTAAGAGATCTCAACCTGCAACCAGATCCAGTAGTCAAATTCTGTGTGCGCAGGAGAAGAACAAAAGTACAAAAGGCACAGAGACAAGAAACAAACCAGGACTAAATCTTTCCATCTGACGCGTTTCTCCCAACAGCAGATGACACTGAAAGGGTGCAGTGACCAAATGTATCTGCAGGAGTTCCAAATCCACAGATAATCTTCATCTGGACGCAGCCTCTGAACTCAGGGATGCAAGCGCAGCATTGGAGAAGTTATCCTACCCTTCCAAAATCCCTTTCCCTATAAACTTTGAAGGTCTGAAAAGCAAGAGTGGGCTGAGAACAAGCAAAACAAAGCCATCACAGCCATATCTGAAGACATAAGAAGTCATCAAGTAGACGATTGCTGCGAATTAGCTCTTCCCAGATTTCCCTTCAGGGATGTCTGTCAGCCGTTGGCTACTGCAGTGCACAGCACCACTGCTGCCAGAAATCCAAAATACAGTAGTTAGGAGTTAAAAGTCAACGGAGTTCAAAATGCAAACAAGATGCAAATAGCAAGAACGATTGCAATTGCAATGGCATGCCACCGGGTAGGCTGCACTCCGTGTCACAAGCAGCAGTCTTTAAATCGAGGTTAGACAGCTAACCGGCATGTTCTATTTCAGCCACAAGTGGCAGGGCTTTAGGCAGGAATTACCGACTAAAATGAAGTCAGGCTAAATGATTATAGAGCTTTCCTTTTTGGCTTGCACATCTATGAAAATCCAGTTTCCCAGGGCAGCTGCCCTCATCGCCAAAGAGCAGCCCACACAGCATGCTTGAGGTCTGGAAACCTGCTGCTATCACTTCATCAGCTGAAGTCCCTGCCGAGGACTCCATCCAGCTTGTGGCACTGAGAGGAGAGAGGGTCCACACGTAAAGCTGGATCTTAATATGCTAATCCACTATGCCAGCTGATTCCCTTCCTGGCTTGAGCTAAGTGACTGTTTAAAATAGCTATAAATCAGAAAAAGGCTTTGCTTTTAAAAGTAAAATATACAGTAATCCATGTATGAATTAAGGCCCCTGGCTATTTTCTCTCTCACACGCACACTAAAAGCAAGTAATTCACCAGCAGTTTTTGAACCTTTGCACTCCTTTTCCAGATGATAACTTCATAAGGAACTTGGATGCCTAAGCCTTGGCTGCTGCTGTGCTCCAAGTGACACTACCACAATTACAATCCTAGAAGGTTTGCCTGTTCTCTTAAAGAGCCCGTTAATTTGAGGCTATAAATACACAAGAACAAAACAACCCTCCCTGTCCAGAATGCAAGTGCCCTGACCCGCTGATTTCAGGGCACATGTTATTATACCATAATATGCATTTCCTTGGGGAGGTGACAGCTGAAGGTGTGGCTGGATGGGGTGAAAGCCTCCAGAAGCCATAGGGGAGCAGATGTTTGCATTACCTCCTGTAACAGGTTCGGTTTTGTTGGCAGCTGGCAGTAAGCTGCTGCTGGCTAATTCAGCCTGTTCCGTTTCAGTAAGTGCCGGTGCAGCACCTAGCAGCTTTTGGATAGGCACCCGTTTTTACTATGTGTGAAAACATATTTGAGCAAATCCTAATTAATGGAGACTATTTGCTTGAAAGCAAGCCAAGAGCGAGTGCTGGAGACGGAATTTGATTGCCTATTTTAATTTCAGACATAGAAGATACATCTAAAAGCAGTTCTGCCAGCTTCCTCCAGCCACTCCACAGTCTGTAAGTGAACACCTTATTTTTACAGTGCTCTCACTGAATTATGCAAGGTCCTTGTCCTTTTTTCAGAGTTGATCTTTACAGAATTGTTAAGGGGCTGAGAAGGTTCATTATCACTATGCCACTGAGTAGTGCACCCAGAAATAAAATGAGGTGTCCAAAGGGCACACTTGCACCCTTCAAGGGACAGAGACCCCCAAGGTAATGAACTGCTGACCCTGCTCTAGCTGGAGAAGTCACAGCACCACTTTCAGGGTCCCAAGCCTGAGGTAATAGACCCAAGGGATGAGTAACACATAGGAAAAGCTCCAAGTATCTCACCGTCACAGTTCCTAGAGCCAAACTAGTGTCTCTGCACAGCGAACGTGCTTGGTGAAGATCTCCATGCTGCACACATGGTCAGTGTGCCCACAGCTACAGAGGGAATCACCAATGCAACCTACACCTCCTGCATCCCAAGGCAGGGCCTTGGGCCTTGTTTGTCCCTGCTTGTTCTTGCTAGCCTGCTCTGACTGTATTTGACTGCTGACCTTTTTTCCTGGTATGCCTAAGAATAAAATAATGCAGACTTCTACCAATTTCAGCTATGTATCTTCTGCTTTGGTAGCCTGAATAGCAACTCTCAGATGCTTGGGATAACAGCAGCACAGCAGTGGTTTTAAAGTTCCAGTCATGGAGATCGTGCTGTTCCCCAAAACAGATTGTTTCCCAACATAGAACAATCAACACAATATCTTTTTATAATATCTTGTCTTCACTCCCAGTTGTATTTCCGAATATTCTCCTCTCTGGCTGTGTTATCTTCAACTGCTTATGGGTTGTAATGCTTTCATGTGTCAGTCAGCCAAAGATACAGCCAAAGATACAGTAATCAGTGTACTTCAGAATGAACTCAGCCAAGAGGACAGGAAGAGAAGCTTCTCCAACCTTTAAGTGGGGCTTTAAGATAATAGAGAAAAACGATGACTTTTAGGCACCTGTAAAAGGAAAGCAGCACTTCTAGCCCCACATACACACATACCCTAGAAGGCAGGAACAAGAAAATATTGTAGGAAGACTAAATTCATGAATAGATTTTGGGCAAGACCTGTCTGTAGGTGTGGCTCACTATTTTCATTGCACTTGCCATGTGTTGACCACAACACCCTTGAATTCCAGCGTCAAAGGCTTTACAGCTGCTTCTTTCAAAGTAACACGAAACGCATCCCTTCGCTGCCCCGCGCCGAGCAATGCATCAGGCCAGTGAAACCGGATCCCTAGACCCGCTTGTCAGGGTAAGTGTCTCAGGGCCAGCACAGACGGGGATGGTCCCCCCCCAACACCAGGGTCCCCCTGCCCTCAGTCATACACTAAAACTGGGTAACAGCGCTTTGGGGATTAGAAGAGTGCACCTATTTTTAAATACATTTTTCCTAACAAGAGTTACTAGCCTTTTTTAGTACACCAAGGAAAAGAATTACGACTTATGCTTTCCAGACTTTGCCAACAAGAAAGCTATGGCACTTCAAAGGAATTGTGAAGTGGTTTAGGTATAGAAATGGGTGGTGAAAGAATTGCTCTGTGCTGGAAGCAGACCTCCTGTGCAAGGAGGTGTAACTGCCTGGAGCGGAAGACCATGTTTATACCAGCAATCCCAGTGTTTCTCATGTTGAGCAGAAACAAACCAGTACTGAGAAATATCCTAGTGAATTGAAATGACATCTCTTCCATTGCAGCAAAGTACTTAATAGACCGAAAATGCAGAATGCAAAGAAATGGGGTGCCCTACTGACTCTGAGCTGTGCCCAAGGCATCCTTTTCCCATCATAGGAACCAGAGAAAGACCATTTCTGCAACTGTTCTCAGGGCTGGTTCACAGGAGGGGACCTTCTTCAGGGATGCTGCAGCCAGTCCGTGGCCCCCACTCTCCACAGGAAGAGCCGCTGCAGGGTGGGCACATGCGGGCTCCCCACTCCCACACATGGACAGGGATACCAGGCTCCACACCATGCCCACCTGGCACAGGACCTTGGTCTGCCTTTCAGCCTCCCAGCCCTGCCCACCACATCTCTGATGGAAGCAGTTAAGAATCTCAGACTGCCACACAAACCCAAACAGCTATGCAGGGCAAGATGATCTTGTCCCCTCAGTAAAATCTGGATGTTTTATTTCTGGCTCCATCTTCAGTTTATTGCTGTGTGGTGGCAAGGGAAGGGGAGGAGACCATTGGGCAGTGGGACTTGCTGGGGGCTGTAGGTCTTTTTCTAGGTCTGGGAGCAGTTCGCAACTTCCTCGTTGATGCTAAAGAAAACAACACCTATGAAAGTGCTCCTGCGAGGCTCAATATAGGGTCTCTCTCAGGCTCAAATCTCAGTTTACACCCATAGAAAAACCATATTGCCAGCATGAGCTCATGACACAGTGATCTCTCTCCGAATACTCATTTTGGCTTCGGCACTTGGAACAGCCTGCTATTTTCTCTGTAGCTCAGTCGTGTGATATTTCACCTCGCTCTTCATCAAGAACCAGGAGGGGTCCATATTCCAGTGGAATGAGAAAAATAACAGCAGTTTTAATTTAACCTGCATTTCTTTTTACGAGAGGGCCTTTTGAAATGACAGCCACAACTATTCTTTTCATACTCAAAGTAAGAGGAAGGGTTCAGGTCGGCGTTTGCTCTTTTTCTTTTCTCCTTCTGCCATGAAAGAGCTGCTCCCAGTTGTTGACGCAGGCTGCCAGGATTTCATTGCTCTAAACAGATTGTTGGCAGCTGGTGGGAAGGTAAAATGAATTAATCCACACTGAAATAACTGTTTTTACTTTTGAAAGTAGCATTTGTTCACAAGTCCTGAAGCTCTCTGCAGATGTGAATGAATGAATGAAGCTTTCCAGCCATCCTGTTGCAGGGTGTGCATGTTTCATTCCCAAGCATAGAAGGCACCTGACTTGTCCGAGGTCACCCCAAAGGCACCTGATCCAGAACCAGCTGAAATCAATGAAGGGATTTCCTCTGATACCATGGGGTTCCAAGGTGAGATCTAAACTAGGGACAGAAATAGAAAGTAATTCATGACCCTCAAATCTCTCCTGTAATTGCTATTTTAGGCTACTTTCCTTCCTTCTGTTTCAGAGCAGACTTAAACCAGAACAACAGCCAAACCACGATAATTTATTATAAGACGATATGATACAAGAGAACTTGTGTTAAAGCTTTCCAGCAAAAATTCATATTGCAAGGACAAATAATAGTACTTTGTGGCCAAGATAATGTTGAAAGGCAATCAGAATGAGTTGAAATATCCCCATGGGCTTCTTTACTTGAGCACCAAAGCACTTATCTGAAATGCTTTATTTACTGCAACAATTTCATGCTGTTATTATGTGGATTAATTGCCTGAAAAAGCTATAGCAGAAGTACCAGCTACAAGTCAGGACTCAATAGTGTACTGGGGAAATGAAAAACACAGGCCCCTCAGAATCACACACTGTTAGGCTGCTAAACAGTTGCAAGTATTTTGCAATGAGCAATTAAATCTTCCTATTAATTTAAAATTAAGCCTCCTTAATTATATAAATAACAATTATGTAGTTGTAACTATAGGAACATTTTGAAATATATGGCTCTCAATTATGTGGAAAAAAATTGTGGTGGTTGGGAATCAGCCATGCCCCAGGAATGAAACACACCCAAGTTCCTCTGAAAAAACAAGGCTATTTACCTGTGTACAATGCCACCTGTGTACAGTGCTGCCACACCTGAGCTGGGCAACGCGGATTTGTCTGCAAAGGCTTGTGACTTCTGCAGTCAACAGCATCACTGACATTTTTCTCCTACTAGTTGTTCTGAATATCTTCTCACACTGTGATTTACGTAGGCTTTATATTAGCTATGGTCTTACTTTCTCTGGGTGGCCACCTCTAACTCCACTTCAGTGAATATTTAAACTGATTGCAGTTATAGTAACGGAGGACTCCCCTAGGTGCCTGCTAACAACAGTCTTGCAAGAGTAAATAGCATGACATTAGCTTCATCCTCTTTTCTCTCATAAGAGCTTAAGCTCCAAACCACTTACCCCACCCGAGATGTTCTGACCAAGAAGAGAAAGTGAGTTTCCAAGTGAAAGATCTTGAACAGAAAATGGTTCTCCAGCTACCCCTTTTTTCTCTCACATTAGCAGCCCTACAGGCCGAGGGCCAGCACTAATTAGTGGCTGGGCCAGGAAAGGACAAGCTTGCTTGGATTGCTGGAACTTCCTGGGCCAAAACTA
The DNA here is from genome assembly GCA_022605575.1 of Laterallus jamaicensis coturniculus. Classification (NCBI taxonomy): domain Eukaryota; kingdom Metazoa; phylum Chordata; class Aves; order Gruiformes; family Rallidae; genus Laterallus; species Laterallus jamaicensis. The sequence goes on from JAKCOX010000005.1 coordinate 32,601,620, forward strand.
ACATGTTCAAGTCAAGAGGTAGCCAAAGCAGACTGTGGAGCACAGGCAATTTCTGCTCACAGTGGGAATAAAACCAGCTCATAACCTCCATGGGTATCAGTTTCTGATCTGATGGAAGCTGCATCTTTGAAAGGAACATGCTGAATGAACTTGCTGTTGGGGAGGTGAAGGCATGGATGAAATGATGAGATCCATCTCCAGGAAGATTCAACAGAATCTCCTGGCAAGGTAACAGACAGAAACAAACTTTTTAAAAAAGAAAATAAGACAGAAGGTTGTCCTGGCTACTAATGCTGTCCTGAGCATTTAGAAATCCAGCCAGAACGAGACTGGAAACCCAACCAGACCTTTGGGTTGTAGGCTTGGAACAACCTAACAGACACATTCAAAGGGAAAGATACTCTCTTTGCTTTCTCCTCAGGTTACAGCCCCCATCCAGACAACATTGCCTCAGCCCCCTTTAGATCCAGTTTCAGATATTTTCTTTCCATTGGTGCTCCTTTCTCAGCTAACCTCTGTGTGATGCTGCTCTGGATGGATTATACAAGAGAGAGATACAAGATAGAGTATGTATCGTTAATGTCATAAAGACTCTCCCATCCACATCTCTTTCCAAGAACCCCTACAAATGAAGGGCAACAAAGGAAGATTGCTGCCCCCAAGGTAGAGAAGAACAATCCTTATATGTTCTCCACAGGGACTGGTTTAGTTCATTCATGAATTATCATAACACATGAAAACATATGTAAAAAGTATTGGGCGAAGTGCTGGCCTGACTGAAATCAATGGCAAATCTCCCATTTACTCTGACGGGATTTCAACCACAAAGTTCCAAAATAAACCTTCTTTTGCCTACATTTCCTTGGATATGCATAGTACACATTAGGCAGATGCTCTGTAATTGCTCAACAGCTAAACCAGTTATTCATTTCCCCTGAAACACCATCTTCTCTCCCCACTAGAAAATAGAAAATACCAGATTGTCAGGGTTTGTACTATCTAATCTGGATTTGGCATAACCGAGGGAACTCACTGGCTGCTGGCTCTGCTGTTAATAGTGTGCAATAGGACAGTTTGGGAACTCATCTTTGGTTTTCCACTTGTACACATCTCCACATCCAATTTCAAATGCAGTCAATTGTGAAACAAGGAACAAGCTGCCAAGTGGAAGGGTCAAGGAAAGGGAAGTGCATTGAAATGCCCAGTAACGAGTTCAAGGGCAATTACCTGGGCACCAAGAGGAGCAAGCGAGGGCAGAGAGAGGGGCTCAGAGAGGATACCAAGTCACCCCAGCAGCAGCCCACAACTTACCTCTTCCCCAACCTTAGCTGCTCCTCTACACAAGTCACAACCACAGAATGAGGCCCAGACCAGTATTTCATCTGCTCTGGTGCAAGCACCCACAAATTAATCTTAATTGCCTGAATTTGTACTAATAAACCAGGTGGTGAGTTGTGATGGGCTGGGATGTAAGCAGGCTCTTGCTGAGAGCTTCCCCTGGCCAGGGCACTATAGCCAGGCAAGTAAAGTGGTGACAGTCCAGGGATCACAGCCTGTTCTCAGGTGCATCCAAGTCATGGGCAGCAACGCGGGAGATCCGAGGACACCAAATTGTTGCAGATAACAGGTGAGCAACTTTCTGAGGGCAGAGGTGCTCCCTGGAATAACAAGTCTCTCTTGGGAGACTTTGATTTCCTACTGAATTACTCCTCCATGAACCTGTGCTTGGCTTTCTCCCTGCTTATCAACTCAGGTATTAAAAAGCCTCACCAGTGTGCTGAGAGATGAAATTCCCTCTTCAAAACCTAGATCTAGAGCAGCCGTTCGACATGGGGAGTTTTTATATGCCTAAGTAAGTTCAGAAGCCACTTCATGTTATTTGACCCCTCTGTTAGACAAAACACTTGGGCTAACATCTCAGCCTGGGGATTTTTCCCTCTTTGAAGAAAAGGTGAGGGCAGAAAAATGGCAAAATGCTCCAAACTGGAGTTTCAGACAAGGGCTTGGTCAGAACAAATATAGAGCCCTCAGTTCATCACTTTCTGAGCTGGGGAAGGACATGAAAGAAAGTAGCAGAAAACACTAAGGCTGTTAGAATGTTTTCAAAGGAATGAAAACATCCCCTCCCAGCACACCCAGCTTACCCTCTCTGTCTGGCTCACCTCAATTAATATTAACTGACTGTAACTGAATATACTTTGAAAAAGGAAACCACTCAGTATGGTAGAAATCAGCTCCCCTGTTACCACTAGTACAGCTTCAAGGCACCACTATGACCGCAGAACTTGCTGCGGAGGGTTTATGACCAGAAGTACTGGCAGAGAACAGGCTCAGAAAACGCAGCCATGAGGACAACGTTACTTTTAATTTCCCCACAGGTGTAAGTTGGGTGGATTTACTGACCTTTGGGCTATGAAGCAAGAGTTATCTGTTGGCTTAAATCTTTGCAAAGGGGAAAAAGAGGAAAAACGAAGGGCTCAATAGAGGAAGCTTTACAGTACGAAATCTGGAAGGCTTGATCCTATGGCCCTACTTCTGCAGTGGGTTTATAGGACACAAAGAGCATATGAAATAATCTCACTTCAGTGTTATTTCTCAATACTCCTTCTCTTGTGTACTCTGATTATTTTGGGTTTGGTGGTTTTTTTTTTGGTTTTGGGGTGGGTTTTTTTACTTCCTTCTGCTAAAGGAGCAAAACCCCAGAGCAGATGTGGAAAATACCCTACAGATAGATGGAAAGTGAGTCAGGCAGCCAGCTGAGATAGGTATTTAAAAGATGATAACGCTGCTGCTTACTTGCTCCCTCTAGCTATCATCCTCTTGTCCCTGGTACCTCCAGTGTCCTGTTGCCAGCACCCAGGCCAGCTGGGCTCTGCCTAAGAGAATATGTGGCAGACTTGGGCTTACACTGTGGGGGGGAACCATCAAACTTCTCTCTCCAAGTTTGTGTGCAGCACAACATACATGAGAAGATGTTGACCTTGGTGTGCAGGCAAGCAAGACTGGCTGAGAGAAAAGGAAGGAAACAGGAAAAAAGAAAGAAAGAAAATGAGTGAAAAGAAGAGCATGAGGGAAAGAGAGCAAGTTGTCTTCCAACAATTTATCAGACCACTGAAAGAGTGTGTTATTTTATTTAAAATGCAATATTTAAAAATAATAAGAAACTCGCCCTAGCTGAGGCAACTAATGGAAAACATGCATGGCTCCAGTGAGCCAAATATGGAGAAAATGCCAATGAAGAGATTTTGGCAAGGCAAAGACGACTTCAGAGCAGAACACATATACAAGCAGTGCTTCCTCTCCTTCTCCACCCATTATGGGATGCAGCAGCTGTGACTGCCCCACACACGCTCTGCACCTCACAGTGCTGCTGTCCTGATGCTTCATTTAAAATGAGAAAAAAGAATGTGAAATAGAAGCCACAAACTTAGCTTCCCAAAATTTATTTCCCCAGGAATGTGCATATGCTTTATTTTTCTAGCTCCATGTCCATCATGCAGAAGCAGTTGGTTAAGTTGTGGAGCACACATTTTTATATGAAAAGGGAGATTGGGCTGGAGCTTTTGCGTGGAAGCTGTGCTCTTACAGACATCAGCTGTGGCCAGTTTCAGCTGGGCCTCATCAGAATTGGAAGGCTCCAGAAGAAACAGTGCAAGCACAACATGGTGCCCATCAGCTGCACTTAGGGCATTTGGTGCCCACAGACCATCACTCCCAGGTGCCTGGTGGAACTCTGCTCCCCAGACAGTTTTGGTAGCACAGGCCAAAGTTGTGGCCTGGCTGGAACTGGCCTGTGTTTCATTTGGCCCTACTACCCCTTTCCCTGAGGGGAGAGGGAACAGATAATGAGGCAGCAAATAGCCAAAGCAGCCACATTTATTTCCAATAAGTTGATGCTGCGCTGCACTGCTCTGCCAATACTGCTGTCGCCAAAAGGGAGACAAGAGGTAGGACAAGTCTGGAGTTACACAGGCAGGATCTACCTCTGTACTTTAAGAAAATCTCCAAACTGGAACACAGTGTTGATAGACCACTCTCAGCCCCATGGGAAAAAACCCAATTTAACAGCAGAAATATTTGAACACTAGCATCTTGGCCTGGCAGCAGAGATGCAAACCGATCCCAGCAACCACCAGAGACAATGCAATTTGTAAGGAACAAACTTTGGGGATAACTATAGTCATACAGTCCTATAGCTGTAGCTGCAGGAGCAGGACCCTATGCTTAGTTACTGCTCAGGCTGTCTCTTTGCTCAGGACGATTGCCGTAGGGAGGCAGTGAGCAAAGCCAGCTATGCTTTGTATTCAGCTGTAGAGTTGCTTTTCCCTGAACTGCACTCACCCCACCAAACAAAATGTATAAACCTGATGGAGTGAATGAGCAGTGCTGCCCAGTCCTGTTTCAAAGGCAAAAAACTGCACCGAACTCTTGAACACGCCAACTCCACACCCAGTGCTCATAGCAGCAAGTAACAGATCACAAATGTTATTTTTATTGTTGCAGTAATACTTTCAAACAGGAGAAACAAAGTTGTCAGCAGAGTGCAAAGAAAACCATCCCTTCTTTCCCAGCAGCACTCACCTCCCCACTGGGCTCTGGAGCACAAGAGGGAAACAACGGATTATCCTTTTATCCTGCTCATGAACAAACAGGTGACAAAGAGGCTTTGGGCACAGCTGGAAGAAGGGTCAGAGATCTGGGCTGGGAGGAGATTGCCATGGCTGGCCTTCTGCCCACCACCTCCCACCTCCTGGAAGGGGAGGGCTGAGAGTGGGAGAGGACACAGTATGCCCAGGAGGAAGGAAAGCAGAAAGCACTGAAAAATAATTTACAAAGTGACTGTACACAACCTACACGTGCAAACGTGCAGGAAAACCTTTCAACAAAAGCCCTGGGAGAGAGAAGATGAAAGAGTATGAGGTTTCCTGTTCTTGGCAAAGCATGTTGTCCGTATGGGATGATTTCTAAATTCCACTACATATTACTTCAGCCCTGTCTACACCAGAGAAACTCACCACATTAAAACGTGTGAGCTGACGAGTCTTAGAACCAGGACAGTGTGCACACCGGAGGTACGAATGACAACAGCTGTCTTATTTCACAGGTGCTTGCTCCTGGTGGTTAATCTTAAGGTGTCTCCCACTGATAGTCACCAGGGTTTTTTTTCACATCCAACATCCTCTCTCTCCCCACAGACAGCTGTTATCATCCTTGTTGTTCCAAACAAGCAGGGCGTGAGGCATACAGCTACAGACACAGAGACATTTACACTCAGACCATTCATCACTGACCCCACCACCACTCTACTTTCTCTTACAACAGAACAGCAACATTACGCTTTTCTATTTTATATTTTTTTTTATAAAAAAGATATGGGCGCAGAGGCAATATTCTGAGGAACAAAAGGTTCTCCTATTTCCTCTGTGACCATGAGCCAGGAATGTCCCCTCCTGGCCCAGAAGGCCAATGGCATCCTGGGATGTATTAGAAGGGGTGTGGTTAGTAGGGCAATAGAGGTTCTCCGCTCCCTCTACTCTGCCCTGGTCAGACGGCATCTGGAATACTGTGTCCAGTTCTGGGCTCCACAATTCAAGAAGGACAGGGAGCTACTTGAAAGACTCTGTATCACAAGACCACAAAGATGGAAGAAGGGAGTAGAACATCCTCCTTATAAAGAAAGGCTAAGGGAGCTGGATGTCCTTTAGCTTGGAGGAGACTGAGGGGTGACCTCATTGATGATTATAAATATGCAAAGAGTAAGTGTCAGTCAGGATGGAGCCAGGCTCTACTTAGTGATGTCCAATGATAGGACAAGGAGTGCAAGCTGGAGCACAGGAAGTTCCATGTGAACATTGGGAAATACCTTTTCACTACAGGGGTGACAGAGCACTGGGAGAGGCTGCCCAGAGAGGTTGTGAAGTCTCCTTCTCTGGAGACATTCAAAACCCACCTGGATGCATTCCTGTGTGACCTGATCTAGGTGATCCTGCTCTGGCAGAGGGGTTGGACTACATGTTCTTTCAAGGTCCCTTCCAACCCCTAACGTTCTGTGATTCTGTGAGCATGGATAACGGCTTGTTGTCTGTGATATTTTAGTAGTAAGAAACACCATGTTATTGCAAACCTTTTATGTCCTGAGATATTACGAAGGGCAAAATTTGAAGACAGTTTAGAAGTTCCATCCGCAATTTTAAGATCTGTATTACCTGCAACAGTAGATCTCTTTACTACTTCATTCATAGTAACTACTTAAGGGATTAGGAAATTAAGAACAGCAATGTGTACTATGTGAAATATTCAGAGAAGCTAGACTTTTTCCAGCCACAAGGACAACCATCCTCAATAGCTGATAGATTTCAGCATTCCTCCACATTGTCCCCTGCTCAGCTTTACCAATACAAAGCACTTGCCAGGACAGTCTCAGCTGCATCAGTCTCATCTTAGCCTGGAGTAAGCTGAGGCACTGAGCACGATGCTGAGCAGAACAGGAGGTTACAGAGAAAAACTCCATGGACATTATTTACTTGAACATCTTTCTGACTTTAGTTTAGGTTTCGTTGGTGTGTGTCTCATTCAAGTCTTAGGTTTTTCCACTTGCCTTTATTCTGCCAAGAATGTGAAAATTGTTGTCAGATTTTGTTATTAAAACCAGTGTGGAGCGTTGCTAGCAACCACCAGCGCACTGTATACACAGCATGCTCTATCACTGGTAGGATCACTCCAGAAAAATCAAGTGGATTGAGAACTGGGAGGGTGGAGGAAGGACAGTCATCTGTCAATCTCAGGTTGCCTATCACGAGAGAGAACACTTCCAAATGCATTTTTCCTGTGCTTCTTTTTCTTAAAAAAAATAATTCATTGAGTCTCATTAATTCTCCACAGGAGAACCAGGAAGATGAATCCACAGCACTGCACACTGTGCCGGGACAACATGAAGCTCTCCAGAACAGTTGAGGATCTCACAGGCTCCATGGGGATGCTATTGATGCAAGAAGGCCAGGACAAGTTTGGGGGAAAGAAAGAAAAGAAACGAGTTACCAGGTCATAACTCATCAGCCTGGAGATAGAGGCTGGAGATAGCTTCCAACTTCTTAGCAGTGTTTTCCCCATTAAGGGCTACAATTCCCTAAAAAAATAAAATTATAAAATTAAGGAGAAACTGAAGCCCGTGAGAGAGAGTACTACTTTAAAAAAGAACTAAAAATGCACTGCCATAGACCACAGAGCTGTTACGGGAAAGCATGTGGACATTTTCTTTAGGTTGTGAAAGCCATTTTCAGCCGTCATGCTCTTCTAATGGCTGGAGAAAAATGGCATCACTGACCCAGCAGCCGCCTGCACCAACACTACTCAGACACTGGGTAACACTGGGAGTAGACTTCTTTGCCCTTTGATAACTAGGATATTTACAACCTCGCTTAAAAATTTCTCAGGAAGAGACATAACACTGCATTTCACTGCTGTTGTTATAATCACCTGCAAGCATTTTTATCTTTAATTTCATTTACCTATTGCTATGAATTTGACTCATTAGTTACTTTCGAATTTCCTGTTAAACACTGATTTAGAGCAACATGGACTAGAGCACATTCCCTGGGATTTTCAGTTCCAAAATAGAACAAAGTCATTAACAGAATTGATCAATTCCAGTAGGTTTTCATTGCCAAGATTTCTTTGAAAGAAGCATTTTCATTAAGATGTTGCAGGGGAAACGAAATGGAACGAGCAGGAAAGAATTAATATACTTACAGGACATGAAATTTGACTCACCTGGCAGCTGAATCCATGTTCAAGTTTTTGTACAGAATATTTCTATTGCTTTATTGAGAGCTGATCTCTAGCTGTCAATGCAGGAAGCTTGCTTGTCAAGGGGATTTACTTGGAAATAGTTAAGTCATGTTAAGACTCATGTTGTCTTTTCCCAGTGGGAAAGAAAAGGTTTTTCTGATTGCACAACCCTACACCCTTATTCATCACACGATAGTCTCCTAACAGCAACACATCCTGTCAGCCTGATACTCTGGCTATAAACTCACCTCTCATTCTACAGCTCACTATTTGCCTGTCAGAAAGAAGCAAATTCAGTGTTGTAACACTTAGATGCAGTCAATTGTAAAATCAGCCTCACCGCCTTTTTTTAAGCTATTTGCAACAAACTTTGGCTTCACTCTTCACACTTTATTCTTAAGCCTTGTTCAGACTTGCACTTGTGTTTCCTCTGTAAAAACCCCACTGCAGTTGGAAACCCCTTGAGACTCCTCTCTCTGCACTGCTCTGCAATTCTTCATATGCCAAAGAATCGTCTAAAGTATTGAGTTACACTTTAGAGCATGAGGGTACCAGAACATACAGATATCTACAACACCAGCGGTGTTCCTGGAAGGCTCATCTGCAGACATGTACTGCCATTCTTTTTTCATTCAACTTGTTTTGCCAGTCTTCAGTCAACTTCTGACCTATTAAACACAGAACTAAATTCATAAGGCTTCAGGGTGTAAAAGTCAGAGAACTGATTCTGAGCTCCTGCCATTAAAGAAGCATCAGATGGAGTCTCCCAAAGTGACAAGCTCTACCTAAATGACCACCAGTGAAAGCTACAGTTCCCTGCCCACCAAATTTTGGAAACACAGACAGAAGCCAAGGCAAAAAGCTTCTCTCTCTCTCTCTCTCTCCCTCCATGCAGCCTTCAAGCTCATTCCAGCTGACGACTAGTTTGCTTTCAAAGGAATGAAGTAATTCACTGACTGCATATTCCTCTTATGAAACAGCTTCCATATAAAGTCACATTAATGCTTGTTTCAAGTCCTGCTAATCTAGTGTTAAATTTCATAGAAAAGTGAAGGTTGACTTTTTCAGATGATCAGGCTTATTAACACTCAGTAACTTCCAAATCTCACCATTTTATTATACTAATAAAAATTTGGGAGCCCTCTCTAAAAAAATGAATGATGTCTCTTGGGAAAAAAGCAGCACTTTGTGTGGATACTCACACACATGATGTGCCAGATACTTTTTCTAACTCACTTGAAGGAAAACAGACAAAACACCCCACTGAAATCTTTACTTTGAAAATCAATTATAAATCGATTTCATTGGGACCACATTTTCAGTTGTGCCATGGACAGAAACTTTTCTTCCATGTGCTCCCAGTAAGATATACCAACATTAGTTGAACTCTGAACTTTCTTCCAGCCACAGAGCTCTCATCCAGAAGTTGTCACAGACCTTATACTTAACTCAAGAGGTTTCAATGTGATTATTTAAAACATAGAGAAGCTTCATGAGCAATTCTGCACATTTTGCAACTACCTTCACACAGATAGGAAGTCCTTCATAAAACAGTAATCAGCATTTTCTCCATTACAGCTGCAAAAATATTTTTATCTGCAAAAATATTTCTTACTGTACAATGGAAAACAGCAGTTTTAATCCTAAATTATTTTAGCTTTCAATACATATTTAGGATTGGAGTTTTTTGTTTGTTTTTGTTCTTACTACAAAACCCAAAATGGAAAGAAAAGACATGAAATCACATTATCTTTAAGATTTTATTGATGGCTAAATTGCTGTCACTTAAATCAGAATCAGGCATAGCACTTCAATTCTTATCTACAAGGACTAAAAAGAAACTGGCTATTAAAGATTCACTTCTGTGAGTCTTTAAGTTGCCAAAGACATACTGTTCTGCACAACTTGGACGCTGCCAGCAAATGACAGCATTCTAGCTCCATAGCTTACTGGATGCTTCAGTATACAGCAAAGAGTGATCTTAAAATTTATCACTTTTAACAGTTACATTTTTTTTTTTAATTACGTTGCAAACAAAAAATGTTTTAATTCTCTGCAATTATGTACAGTATAAAACAAAACCCAAGGTAAAAATGCATATGATTTGATCATATGCACAAGACAACATCAAATTTTATGAAATGAATGACAATAATTTCTGAGATTAGACTCCTGTTAGACTACTTTAACTGACACTGCAGTGTGACACTTTGAAGCACAGAAAAATATATCCAATGAACCAGACCCTCCTCTTCTGCTTCACCTTACAACTTACACAGACAAATCCAATGTCACTGCAGTCTACACCATCAGATATATGTGTATCACAACTCACTATCTAGGCTTACCTTGCACTAGAGAAGCACTTAAATGAAATCTGATAATCTTGATGTGTCATAAATAATACTTACAGAACACATACTGTCAAGTGGAGGAAAAAACTACTAGGCAGAAATGAACATGTAAATTCAATGTTAAAAACAACAATTAAAAAAAAAAATCACACTTAGAACTGGGACAGCATATTACAGAGCCAAGAAAGGAGATTATTACAAATAATAGTGCATAGCCTTTTATTTGCAAACCATGTCTTTACTCAGGGCACAGAAAGAACACCCTGGCAACTGCCGACCCATCCTAGTGGATTCCTGCAGATGCCCAGGAATGACACAGGGGTTCTGCAGGAGACTTTCTGATCTCTCTTCAAAGCCATAAAAAGTGGAATAAATGCAGTTTTCAAAGGCAAGTGCCAGTACAGAGATGTGCTAGAACTGAGAACCAAACCCTCTAATTTTCCCTTCCTGATTCCAAAAGTAGACAAAAAACCCCAAACAAAACAAAAATCTCTACAACAATCCCACTCCTTTTCAAGTAAGTTATTCCTCTCCACTCTTGTTTCCTACAGAAGATTTCTCTGTGAGCAAGTAAATTCTGTGTAACAGCAATACTTCATTGATTTCTGGAATGAAGCTTTAGCAGCACAATAAAATATGCATAAGCCACAATCTGTTTCTCCCCCCCTTATGTTAGTCAAAATGAAAAAAGCTGTAAGAGATCTAGAAAAATTCAAATTATCATTCAGATAAAAGTTGTTTAATCCAACTTGTACATGCCAAATCCTCCCCTCCCTTTTTTGTGAAGATGCTTCAGACAACAGCTGTCAAACAAAATTTATGCAGCATGGGCTCTCTTAAAACAACGTTGTCAAACAATCAAATTATAAATATAAGACCTCCTGTGCATCATAAAAGACAAAAGTTCTCAGAATATAAACAACACTTAGTCTTACTAGCTTTCTGTAAGTTACATTGCAAGTTACTGTCATTTCTCCAACACAAATCCTGGATTTGGAAGAAGTCAGGCTGTTAGAGAATAGATTTATTGTGCACTGCTTACTATGAATGCTGTGGCCTCAGAACAATCCTCAGCATCTACCCAGCATGACACTTGCCACTGCAGTTATTAACACCATTAGCAAAGTTGCCAACAACTGAATGGCTTGATGGCTGACTTGCTTCTCCCCACAATGAGGAGAAAGCATTTTACAGCAGCATGGACATCACAGGCAAGAGCTGCAGATGTTTACTGCTTGTTATGAGACTCATTATAAACACAAGATTTGTCTCTTCAGGAGTACAAATTATCTTTCAGCTATATTTTAAAATTTATTTTCAATTCCTTCATGAGATCATGGGGAGACAGCAACATGTATAATTAAGGCTGGAATGGCTTGAGAGTTTAAAAGTTTGCTGCACTCTAATGTCATATATGCTTTGGGTGATTGATAAAAACCCAGGTGATTTGCAAAAGACAACTGGTCTTAACCCCATAGTGACTGTGAACAGTATGATTTGACAGAGGTCTCTCTGAAATTAAATCAGTGAAGATGAGTAGTTGCACATGAAAGCTTCCCTATGGAAATAAAACACTTCAAAGTTCCCTTTCATTCAGTAGCACAGCACTGGCATGCTCAGGGGCTGTGTTTATAAAGCAAACTACATTATTATACTGTCCAGCTTCTTTCTTGATTACTCTATTATTCTGTAATTCAGAATATATACTGTTCCATTACAGTATATATATATACTTCGCATATGTACAGTAAACAATACTGGTCTAAAATCTAAAAGTGTCACTCAAATTTCCAGCAGATGGCTTCTATGCATAAATTTGCAATTAACTTTTGGATTCAAGCAAGGGTCTTTCAGAAAACCTGGCTTATCAAAATATTTTTAGACTTATACTCTGTAGATTCATATAAAGTAGTGGCCACCTGCACATCTATCCTTTTCAGGAACTATACATGCTCAAAGAGAAAGTTAACAGCTGCATCTGGTTTGCTGGGATCACACCAAAAAAAGGACCAAAGGAAAGAAATAAAATTTATTATAAAACACGTTGAAATAGCAAAATGACTTAGCTGACTTCCTGCTCTGCTGCACTAGGCAGAATACAATGTGACTGAATGCTCTCAGGAAAGCCAGACTAAAGTTACAGCAGAAGCATGTAACCACACTAAAATCGCTTTCTCTTGATAATTTCTGGTTTCCAGCTGACAGGATGAGTTTCTTCAGTCTAAAGGTAAAAAAAGAAAAATCTCATTAGGATTATTTTTAACTTAAAATTCGTCAGTAATTAGGGTTTGGTTAAAAATATTATTCACATGGTATATACACACTATTTCATATGTAACATTATAATCAACTATGCAATTAATTTACCTAAATACAAATTTATATCATCCCACTGCCTGAAGTACATGATTAGACTTGTTCAGTTTGGGTTTGTTTTTTTTTTGCAGCAGAGACAAAACTCATATGGTCCCCAGCATTTCAGAAACAACATTATTAGTGAACAAAGCATGGGAATAAGAATGCCAGAGACAGTCCTTCCAGCAATATCTACATCAGTATTGGCAGATGCTACAGTCTACAGTTTGCCCAGCTGAAAAATGGATAGAACATTCCTTATTCCTTTCTACCAAAGTTGTTCCAAGTCTAATTCAATACATAAATCCCCCAAATTGAAGAAAAATCCTTATATTCTTTATATGGAAGACATATTCCAATAAATTATACAATCATCTATTGTCTTTTCCATTAGCAAATGGATTCAGATTTGAGAATAAGTTTGAAACTAAGTTATTTACTCTGAATTTTAAGAATTTTCACAGCAAGTGACTAATCTAGATCATATGCAGAAATTTTAAATATTTATTTTGTACTTATTTTTTTGCAAATTCTTTGTTAATTCTTTTTGCTGTTTTAATAAACATAACCACACACAGTTCCCTGCTGACTACAAAACATTACTCGTTCTTGTATGAGGATTTCACCAAGGACTTTTGCAGGAAAGTTGGTGGTCTGGAGACTTACTAGTACCAGAGCATATAGTAAGAAATTAGGGGAATGTAGAAACTAGCTGCTCTCCTCTTAACATCATTACACACACAGTGCTTTCAAACATGAATAAAGTGCATACACAAGTCTATGCACATCCCTTATTGGTAGGTTTAACGTTTGTCTGAAGTATGTTGATTTCACAAAAACACATCAAACAGACTTTGACATACCGCAGTATCATCTTCTTTGTATACTTTTATGGTTTTATCAGCTTCAGCAGTTAGCAATCTGCTTTCTGACTGGTCAAAAACACAGGCAAATATTCCTGATTCGCTGTCCAAAGAGCCTGGTTGTACAGCTGCATGTACTCTCTGGAAATTGTATCCAGTTCTCCAGTCCCAAAGATGCATTGTACCATTATCAGCTAAAACAAACAAACATATTTAGAATTTTAACCAGCTAATTTCTATCGACTTTCTAAAAATGGCATAGTGAACAACAACTTTTTACATAAGGAATATAGCAGCTCTAATATTCATGTCTACTGGCTCAGTACACCCTATAAGGCATCCCATTTTCTACTGGTTTCGGTTTTAGTTAAGAAAAGCAGTGTGCCCTGGTGGCCAGGAGAGCCAATGGGATCCTGAGGTCCATCAGGAGGAGTGTGGCCAGCAGGTCACAGGAGGTGATTCTCCCCCTCTACTCTGCCCTGGTCAGGCCCCACCTGGAGTATTGTGTCCAGTTCTGGGCTCCCTGGTACAAAAAAAATCAGGGATCTCCTGGAAAGAGTCCAGAGAAGGGCTACGAAGATGATTAAGGGCCTGGAGCATCTCCCCTATGAGGAAAGGCAGCATGAGCTGGGGTTGTTCAGCCTGGAGAAAAGACGAATAAGGGGGGACCTTATTAATGTCTATAAATATCTTAAGTATGGGGTGCAGGGGGAATTGGCCTGCCCCTTTTCAGCAGTCTGTGGAGACAGGACAAGGGGCAATGGCTGCAAGTTAGAGCATAGGAAGTTCTGCACCAACATGTGGAAGAATTTTTACACAGTGAGGGTGACAGAGCCCTGGGACAGGCTGCCCAGGGAGGTGGTGGAGTCTCCTTCTCTGGAGATATTCAAGACCCATCTGGATGCCTAACTGTGCAATATGAGCTAGGGAGCTGCTTTGGCAGGGGGGTTGGACCCGATGATCTCTCGAGGTCCCTTCCAACCCCTATGATTCTATGATGAAATGAAGCTGTATGGTGTAGCAAGCTTATAGGCCCAGATAAAGAACAGCTCAGCAAGCACCTTTGGCTAAGGACCACCAGCCATGTGTATGTGGGGGAACAGAGAATACAAAAATGTGTTTCTCATTTTACCTCCTGAGACCAGAACACCATCGGAGTTAACAGCCAGTGTGTTGATAATTGCATTGTGACCAGAGAGGTTCTGAATGAAATTTCCATCTGGGAATTTCCACTGCTTAATATTATCTGGAGAACCAGATGCAAACGTGTAACTGAAAGAAAATAAGCACAGTATAAGTTCAAAATAGCTGTAGGGATGGTAAATGTCCTTCACTGAAACCACTGTTAAAGGCTTGTTATAAATTTACTTAATACTAAGTTCCTGATATTTTTATATTGCATTAAATTTTATGAAGTAGTGAATTACCTGTTTCCTTTCTGTTCCATAGATTACCTAACTTTATAAATTCTACGCCATGGACAATGTTAACATGCAAAGAAACATTAAAAATGCTCAATTAATTATTTTAAGTTGTTATTCTCACAAATTTTCAAGCATAAGGGCTTCACCAGCAAAAGTATGAGGAAAATAAGGCAAAACCCCCTCAGTATTGGCTAGTCCTCTAAAACTAAAGAGTCAAGGAAAATGCCCTGCAAAAAAGTGAGCTATGAAAGACAGTTTGTTTTATTTGATTACCCTAAAATAATAAATTCCCTCATTTTAACAAGTGAAGGCAGTTAACAAGTTTATTTGGGTGGCATACAGAAGCCTGTAGGAGTATCTTTAGTTGCCACATCTAAGCAATTTGTTATCTATTTAATAGATTCTGCAATAACAAATTAGGAAAAGATTATTAAAAAATATAGAAATACTGAAACACAAAAAATACTTGGCTGTCAGTAGCTACCCCTTGATAAAAACACTTGCAAGAGGTGGGGGTTTTTTCCCCCGAAGAGGTATGATTGATGAATCAAAACCACTGGAATATTTTTACAGAGTATCAGTAAAACCAGGGCTTTGCTATAGCTATCAGGAATAGCATGAGTTTAACATAATTTTTCAGACACACAAATTGGATCAGAATTGATTCATATAAAAGATTCTGAATTTCTGCACCGACAGAATTTCATCTTCAATATTTTAAGGTGTGGAAGTACTGCAGTTTTATGTGGAGATTTACCTGAACAGGTAACTGATGTGCATTAAAACAGAATCTAAAATCAGAGCACTTCCAACACCACCATCTTAAAAAATTAAACACTCACAAGTAGTTGCTTTTGAGGTCAGTTAGATTGAAATGTTTTCTGCAGTGAATTGTATATTAAAAAAATACCTTTTGCATTAATCACTGTCATCTCTTGCATTATTCAACTATGTGCCATCATTTAGTTACGTATTTATTATTAGTTTTACAAGCCCAGCACCACTGGCTTCTTAAGGACTGCAAGAGCACAAAGGTAAGAAATTCCATAAGATATTAGGACACTCTTGGATTGCTAGCGTACACCAGTGCAAATACTTGGGGAGCACAATCAGTGTACTAGAGGTATTTGAGAACTGGTATGTACAGTATGCACTTTCAAAGCCCATCAGGTTTTCATGTTGTTATGCCCTACCGTTCGCAATCATCACTCACATTAGCTTTCTGTTGCCACCCAATGTTATGAACTGTGAAGGTACAAAAGAATGAGGAAGACTTACTGTCTGGGATGTAGCACTACTGCTCTTACAGACTTCTTGTGATTTGTCAAAGTAACACGAGTTTTTCCTGCCACTAAATCCCAGAGCCGTATGGTAGTATCATGACTGCCTGCAATGAAAAGAAAACATAGCAGAAACCATCATTATTATTATATATATCATTATTATTTTATAAGGCAATCCAAAATTTGTATGTGAAAGACAAACATATCATTAATGTTTGTCACAGTAATACTAAAGCCACCTTAGACAAGAAATACTCTGGGTCATAATATCCTTTTTATGCACTTTGAAATTCAAGGAGACCTTAGTAGTTACACAACAAAGCTGGATTTGGACATAATGGGAAAACAGATGAACTTTACATTTAACCATGCTATCAGACACTTCTTAGCTGAATTGTGGAGTCTCAATATACATTGCAACAAAAATGTAAACACAAGAGAAAGTGAAGAAAACCAAACAGTGCTAGATTTACTTAAATGTAACACTAACAGTATGAAATAACCATTGCATGGCCCATTTTCAACAGAAAACAGAGAAATTTATTGAAGTAACAGAGCTAACATTATAAACTCCTCATAATTACTAAACATGCCCACTATACCTGTAATAATCTGTGGTTCTGCAGCTTGGCATTTCACTGTTGCTACTGCATTTGTGTGTCCTGATAAGGTGTGCACACTGGCTTTCGTCCTCACATCCCAAATCTATGAATTCACAGGAAACAAGTCAGATCAATAATGGGTAAATTACTTCTTAAACCAAGAAATAAAACATTCTGAAAAAACACTGAATTTTTGTGTATTCAGGTAGCAGTTTTTAATCAACAGAAGATAAAGTTAACATAAATCATCTCAGTATAAATCATCTTAGTATATTCATGTTGATTCATGTTAACTTGTTAAAAAGAGTTAAAGAGATGTTGAGAGATGTTGAAACAAACCAACAAGTTAAGATTTGGAAATGTAACAATGCCATACTTACTCGAGCTGTTGAATCTCTGCTACATGTTACCAGTACATCTATTGTTGGATGTAAGTCTAAACCATAGACAGCACTTAGATGGCCATGGTAATGTCTGATAACCTAGATGAATAAAAAAAATACACACACTAACTGGATATTTGCAAGAATATTCTAAATCCTTTGATTTTTTTATTTGCCACCACCAATTAACTCCAATTAAAGAAACTATAGGTTACCTTATTGTATTCAAGATCCCAGCATTTCACTTGTTTGTCTTCTCCACAAGAAAAGAGGTATGGACTTCTTGCACTTACTATAACCCCTCGTACAGTACTGATGTGTCCCGTCAAAGACAATTTCAATTTACCACTAGCAAGGTCCCAAATCTGCATCAAAAATAGGTATTTTGAGGTAAACAGGTAAAAGCTACACACTGATAGATAGTCTGGGTAATAGGCCCCAGTATAATTAATCATGCTGCATTTTAAGTTAAAAGTTAAAATAGCACAAAGGTTTGCTCTCTGGCTACTCCCATGTAATAAATGAAGTCTCAAGAAGCTCCAGACATTCTTTATGACTAGGTAAGGAAAAAAAAAAGTTCTGCAGTTCTGCAAGCAGTAAACATGAAATTATTTTCAGGGGCTGAAGACTTTAAATACAGAGCAAAAATACACCCTCAGCAAACCCTTGTGACTTCTTCCAATCCCTTACCTTTATAGTTCTGTCAGCAGAGCCAGTAACAAACCACTGATTTCCTGGTTCTACTGCAATACATCTCACCCAGCCCAGGTGACCACTGATAACCTTTAGAAAAAAAACCAAACAAAACCATTTTTGAAATCAGAAGTAATGCACATTGAATCATAGAATTGTCTTGGTTGGAAGTGACCTTTCAAGATCATTAAGTGCAATCATCAACCTAACCTGCCAAAACCACCATCAAACCATGTCCCTGAGTGATACATCTACACGTCTTTTAAATACATCCAGGGGAGGTGACACCACCACTTCCCTGGGCAGCCTGTTCCAGTGTTCGATAACCCTTTCAGTAAAGAATTTTTTCCTAATACCTAATCTAAACTTCCCCTGGCAAAACAGATGTCATTTCCTCTCATCCCATTGCTTCGTTCCCAGGAGGAGAAATCAACACCCACCTGGCTCCAGCCTCACAAGAACAGCTCTACCAACACATGCCTTGCTTCTCTAATGTCTCCAAAGACAGACAACTAAAATAAAAACACGTATTTGGTTTTGCTGGATGTCGTATTTCACGTACTGTCATACAGCTCGTTTCAAGAGACCTAAAACACACCAGAAGTTCTTAAGCATAAATACTGCAGAAACACTTTGAAAAGCTAAAGTGGATTCCTCTGACCAGATGACACCACAGCCACATACACTTGAGACAGCTGCCTAGACTTCTTCATAGTCTAGAAACAAGAACAGGAATTTCCAGAGGAGCAATCTAGGAAGTAATTAATCTGACCTATTTTAAGCCCCCATCTTACACAAATGGCTTAAGCTTAAGAAGACCAGTGGAAATGTAGCCCTTAAACAACAGATGAAGCCCATGTTTGGTGTTCCAGCTAAGCTTCTATTTCTGAGTTGCTTGAATAAGCTTTTGTCCTGTTCAGCATGGATTTTAACCTCTACTAAAACTGCTGACATATAGAATTAGTACAGTGACTTGAATTGTATTTACAGTCTCTCTCAAAAGAAAATGGTCCTAACAAGCAGTCATCATTTGTTTACCTTAAAACTCTCTCAGCTTTATTTTGGTACCTTTTTTCCAAATGGCATTTGCCTGACTGTTTATATTGAGCATGCTCTATTACTTCTGCATTTAGAAAACCAATACATGCCTTTGAGCTCAAGTGCTCTCCAAAAAATTACTTCTTGAATTTAGCCTTAAGATCTATGACTAAGACAGCATTCAGGACTCTCCTGGAGATCTAAATGGTTACATATGGTGCTATATTTAGACGAACAGTGCTAAAACAAAGTAAGTCTGATACTAAGCATGATATTTTTAAGTATCAGGAAAGCCTAACAATAGAAAAATAATATTCACTCTCAGACAGAATATGAAATTGCTTAAGTTTCATAGTATAAATCAGTGCCTTAGAAAAAAGCACATATTCAAAGAGATGCAACTGAAAAATTAAAGAAATCTGAACCAATATATATCTTTGGAGATATTCCCTTCAACTCAGGTACCCTGCCATACTCATCACCAAAATGTTTAAAGACATATGAGATTTTGGGAGGATGGCTATTATCACACCCTAAGAAAATGAAAAGGTAAATTATGCTAATTTAAAACCAAGATCAAGAAATCTAAATTGCAGAGATAGTTTCTGTCTAAGAAATTTGGTGGTTCCCCCCCTCATTTTTACAGCAAGTAAAGTAAGTCTGGCTGACTCAGACACTGATCGTCTTGAAAGTGTTTTTGGAGACAATTCATTAACATTGTTACAGTATTTCTTTGACACATTATTAACTTAAAATTTGCATAGTCTTTGAGTTCCTCTACTAAAGAATTTTACTAGAACAGAAAAAAAATGATTCTGTAATAAATTAATCATAATACATCTAAAGCCTACATAAACAAAAGGGTAAAAAGAATAATATTCACAAAATCATTTATTAAGTAAGATCAATGCATGGATTACAAACTGTTATTTAAGCAGTGTATGTGCACATACAACTTAGTTATGATCCCTTTACACTTGATTTCATTTTTGTGAATGATAACAAAAACACGTGCTTTGAGGTCTTCAGAGAACATAAAATATTACTTTTTAAATATTTAAATTTTTAAATTTTTTTTTTAATATGCACAGTCATGTCATACATATGTAACTTACTCTGTACAGTTTCCAAGGTGGATGCCACTGAGGTTTGGGCATGGTTGGAGCCTTCTTTGCCATTAATGCAGAATTCTTGTTTCCGCCAGCTTCCACCATAGTCTGTAAGTTAAAAAGGTTATTCTTACACTTTATAACTTACCTCTCCACTTAAAACCTAAAGCAATCTTGCTCTGACATCTCAATACTGACTAGTATCGTCATCTCCTGATTATATTGAGATAAATGAAGCCAGAGGCAATCTGGTGAACACTACCTACTTTTCACACTATATGTGCAAACTCACCACGGCCATCCCAGGCGGCTGTGAACGCTCAGATATTCCAGCATGTCTGTAAATATCACCCACACCAGCAGCTGTCCGATTTGCATCCAGCCTGCGTTGAATTACAATGGTTGATGAATTGCAATCAACTTTGTCTTTCTTATCACTTGTTTAGCAATAAGGTATCACAGGGCTGCATCCAGTTGAGTGCTGTACACCTCCACAGACAGACATTCCACAACCTCTCTGGGCAAACTATTCCAGTGCTTGATTACCTCAAGGTTAAAGACACCCACAAAGAAAGCTCTAACTTCTTTCTCTCATCTCTAAACAGAATTTCCCTTGTTCCTACTTCTACCTGTTGCCTCTCATGACACCCAAGAAATAAAAAAGTACAAAAAAATTATGACTGGCCACACTAAAATAGTTTCTTTAAACATTATTAGAACATTCAAAAATACTCAAAGGAGCTCTTATCCTGACTTCTGTGTTTTGCCTTGAAATTCCCATAGATAACAAAAGCATTAATGAAGTAACACAACAGTACCTGGACTGAGAGGCAGGAAGTGCTACAGCTAACGACTGTGCTGCTGATTCACTAGGCATCCTCTGGACCTTAGTATCTGCTGTCAGAGCCACACCTTGAAATAACAACACAGCAAAAGGAAAGACAACTCTTTAAAAAAAACAAACCCTGAGAAGTATAATATGCAAATACAGCTGCAAATAACGGCTTGTCACACCCCTGTAATATTAATTCCCACCATTCCATGACATACTTTCTCACATGCAAGTCAAATCCACTGGTATTTTTACTGTGGCTCAAATTCTTCTCATCTGGATTCTACTATATACACAGATACACAATTTCTAGAGTAGAAAACCGTACAATTCTGTCATTGGAAGCAAAAAAGCCTAACTAGAAGCAGCTGCCATCTTTTCACCCAGCTTCAACTACTACACAAAAACAATCATAGAAAAAAAAAGATCTTGAGAAGTATTTATTAATTTAGGTCGTTAAGTGCAGTCTGTTACATTGATGGGGTGGTTGGTATCATGTACTGGTGCCAGAACTACAAAAGGTTTAGTCCTACTGAAGTGAGAGCTTTTGACTACACCTTATGATTTATAGCTTCATCTTAAGAACAGCAAATCACTTTGCAAAGAGTTTTTAAAATTTTTGACAAAGTGCAGTTTTGGTGCAGACTGGTGAATTTATTCCACCCCCGTTTCTGTATTTCTTTCCCTAAATGCATCTCTTACTCCTTTCTGGCAGCTGGCAAAGACAGTATTTGGCAAGACATCCAAAATCAATGTCAAAACAGTAAGCGATAACGAGAAAAAAAAAATAATCTCATTTTTAACTGTGACATATCTGATCCTGTTAAAAGAACAATGAACTTGAGAAATTCTCTGTACGTCTTCTCTCCACAGTTACAGGCAATTATGTCTCACTTATGCTACAGTCGATTATGTCAAGGCACTGCAACTCACGGAGAAGACAGTGCATCTGTACATAAATCTTTCTGCTACCTCCTAGCTCAGAACATTTATCAGTCACAAAACTCTGCATTAATGCTGTGAGACCTCATTGGCATTCCCAGTACCATCAGCTACGGATTCACAGCAACAGGAAGCCTGCTCCTGCTAGGATGGAGGGTGTCTAACTCTGACAGGAAGGAAAAATGTTCACAGAATTTTACTTACCAGGCCCAGGTGGGTATGGATGTGTACCAGTTATCAAATACTCAAGCTCTTGTCCTGAAGAGCAACAGAATTCCACATTAACTTTATGCTGCACGGCAAATGACACACTCAAGACAGGAAAAGCAAGCAGGTCATACATAGCCAGAGAAACCAGCAATCACTTCTAATGTACCACACTTTGACATTTCCAATTCTCATTAAATTTGTTCCAGTTACCTCAGCTTTCAATAATCTAACAGTAAAATAGCATTTTTTAAAAACGGTGATGTCACTTATTATCAATAGGGATTCTCTCTCAAGAAAAGGTCTTCATACTGCCAGAGATGCCTTTTGAAGTAGGTATCACGACAAAAAACTCAAGTACACCAATAGCATGGGTGTGTGAAACCTAAGCTAGTCACAACAATCAGTTTTGTGTGGCATAGGAAAAGAAAAAAGGTTCTAAAAATATTTTTCATTGTCTATCAATATCTTTTATCCTCAGGATACTCCTAAATGAAGTATCTCGAAAAAAATTTAATCTAAAGTAAGGCAGCATCTGGTATTCCACAGTTTCTGTATAGGTTTTACCTAATACATAGACATTTTATATATAACCAAACACAGGTTAAAACCACCCAGGTTTAAAATGAAGACTTTCCTGGTTTAACAGTTGCATACCTGAAAAAAGAGATTAAAATAAAAACCCCACACTTCCTCCTTGTTCGAAATCACTTACCTCCTGTGGACCTTAGCAAGAAAAACACCAAATAATGAAAAAATGGCATGTTGATTTCCATCTATTTCTGATGGATTTACACTGGACCGCATTCCTCAAATTTTACATCAGTGAAACTGGCACAGGACAAATATACCACCAAAAGCGAGCTAACCTTGATTTCCAGAATACTGTTTGTGTCCATAGGGATCGCCGGTGTTTGGGCCTCCTTTCTCTCGCAGGTTTTCTTTGAGAGTAGGCATGTGTAACACCGAGCCATACTCGGTGCGCAGTTTGACTGCCATCTTTACTTTGTGACTGTTGGGAGAGGAAAGCACAATCCCAATTAAACACCAACTTTTGAATGGTTACTAAGTTTTTTAATACTTTAGAGAAGTATTATATAATCTACTGTACAATTCCAGTATTTTAATTCCCTCAAGACTACACTGTTAAACCTACACAAACATTGGAACTTCTGACTTGGAGCAATCACTAACAAATTAACACTTTAAGGCATACTAATAATTCACTGATTGCAGTACTTACCTTTCTTCATCTAAAGGAATAGGCTTGGCATTATCAGCTACAAACATATCATGGGTTCTCTTCAAAGATCTGAACACAAGTGTGTGCACAGAGTGCTTTTGGACTTCCTAAAATAAAGGGAAGGGTATTTAAATACACTTGGACAATTAAATGAAAATGTGAAAATACAAACATAAATTGACCCAAGTTATTCCACACTTTAGAAGACACAGCACTTTTTAATCCACAGAAAAAAAACACTGCTCAGGAGAACTAATAAATGGCTTTATTTGTTACTCAAAGTAACATTCCCTTCCTCTGAAGCTGACAACACTTTGAAAAGAAAGCCACTTTGATCAAACTTTCTGCACTAGAATCTATGTGACAAATCCATAAGTGTGAAAGCTTCTTCCCCTCATGCTTCCCAGTTCTGTTTTCATGCATACACAATAATGTAACTGATTCTGACACAATAAAGTAACTGATTCTGAAATCATTCCTAGAAATTTTGTTTCGCTACCACCATAAAAAGAACAAGGGTAATCATCAGTTTCTGTGCATAGTGTCGTGTCACAAAAACACAGCACAGTTTACTGAGATAAAACTTGGGATCAAACCTGAAAAAATGGTTTTCATTTTTAAATTTTTGTTCACTAAAACCAAAACATACTTCAAAACTTATTTAAGAATTAACGGACAGCATTAAAAAGCTATTAATTTGTATAGAGTATTTGCTTAAAAGCATAGCTCAGTTTTTTATTAGTATTTTCCTTCCAAAGGACAAAGCCACGTTATATATTTCAGTCTGCACACTTAGATGCAACACCAAACTCTCAGCATGACAGTACATGTTCTGTATGTCATACAAACAATCAAAGCAAATTGGAAGCTACATTAATAATTTTTGGCATGGGGTGCAACTCAACTTCCCAGTCTCCAAAATTCATTGCACAGATGCTTTCCCTGTTAAGCTCTCAGTAGGTTGTTTTCCTGCCCTGGAAGCTGTCCACTCACCACTCTTAGGAGTTGGTGAGTTCTGGAGAAGCTGTTAGCCTCTTAACTCAGTAGCACTTACAGTTTTTTGCCCTGGCTCAGTAAGGTTCTGAAAGTTCCAGGCATTAAGTAGGACACCCCCACCCCCATCCTCCTGCATTCGGAACTGAGTTAGGAATTTCACACAATGAGAAAGAAAGAAGAATTACAGGAGCTAATTACTGATCAACAGCAGCAGCTACTGAATTAATCACAAAAGCAGTAGATAATAGAACGCTTCTCCAACAGGAAACAAGCATCTACAACATTTGTGACAGAGGCACCGCTCTGTTATAAACAGCTAGTAGCATTTCATGGGGCAGCAGTCTTTGCGTATTCTTCCATCTCCCTGACAACACCTGCCTTTAGAAGGGCACGATATTCACCCCACAAGAACTATTTCACGCCCTATAAAACCGGTTGCCTTCTCCCAAGCTTTACTTCCAAGCCCCCCTTGTCCTTAACTAGCGGCAGAAGCCGCTAAGTCACCGGAGGCGGGGCGGCAGGCCATCACCTCCCCAGGCCCCCGTTATTCCGCACCCGGCTGGCAAAACAGAACGCTGCCTGCTACGCACTCCTGCCCCAGACCCGCGCCGCGGCCCTGGCGAGGCAGCGGCCACAGCCCTCCGGCCGGCGGGAAACACCCCTCTGGCTTCCTGCACGCAAGTCGCTGTTCCTCGGGGCGGACCGGGCAGGGGCTGGGAAGGCGGCGGGACCTCCGCGGCACATCGCCACAGCGGCACCTTCCTACCAAGGGCTAACTCAGGGTGGGGGTGCGAAGCGGCGCTCGGCAGCCCACGCACGGCTTCCCTCTACAACCCGACTGTGGCCCCCTCCCAGGCCCGGTCGCCACGGCAGCGCTCTCCCTCCCAGCCCCGAGCGCCTCAGCGGCGTGCTGACCGCCCAACCCCCGGCCTTGCCTCCACCATGGCGCCGGCCGAGCTCCCACCGCCGCAGCTCTCCGCGGGCCGCTATGGAAGCGCTTCCGGCGCCTGCCCCGCGCCGCACCAGAAGTGACGTGGCGCGAGCGCGCATGAAAGGCGGAGTCTATAAAATTAGAGGGGCGGGGCCGGGCCGCGCGCGGGTCGTTAGCGCCCTCGCGACGGGCTGGGCTGTGAGCGCTGCCGGCGCGCGCGCTCCCGCGGGTGACGAGCGACCGCAGTGACGGCAGCGGCCGGCAGAGCGCGGTGTCCCGCCATCCCAGCGGCGCCGCCGGCCCCCTTGGGCTGCCCCGGTGCCGTCAGGGGGCAGGTGGCGCTAGTGCCGCGGTTCCCCGCGCTGAGAGGTGGGAACGTGCTCTGGCAGGCCTGGCTCTGCAGGCGGCCTTGGCCTCGGCAGCCGCTCGGGTGGTGCGGCCGCAGCCCTTCGTGTGTTCTTCCCAGTGCTCGAGGACGCAGCCCGCGCAGGGAGCCACAGGCGGTGAGGGGCTCCCAGGGCTGGACGGGATAAGGCGGCGTGATACGGGATGCTGGCCGTTATAGCTGGTGGCTGTACTGCAGGTGCAGGGGGTGACCTTCCCGCCTAGACTGCCGCTCAGCTGTGTGTGGAGGAGCTGGCAGCTCCTGCGGCTCGTGGCAGGGCGCGCCTCGTGCCTGGGCAGAGGTGGCTGTCCTCCGAATGTAGCCTGATACTGTGGCAGGTCCTTCACTTGCCTTCACAAGCGGAACAACCGAATGCATACCTGCAGCTTGCAAACAGGCATCTGCTTTCTTCACACGCACGTATCTGCTCTTCAATTCAGGAAGTCTTGCCCCCTCGAGCTAGCAAGCCCAACTTTGCAGCCCCACCACCATGTTGCTCCTTTTTTACCACTACTTGGCATAATGACCATCCCTTCTTTTTTCTGGAGTTGAGGGATCATTTCTGGTGGCTGCACTGGTGGTTTATATTTAGATATTTGAGATACAGTGATAGCTAGAAATGTGCTCCAGATGGCTTCAACCTTCAGTACCTGGTCTGGGGGTTGAGGTGGGAGTGAGCTGTTCATGGCCCTGTGACACTAGTGGCATAGGAGCATTGCCAGCTGTATTTCAAGCCAACCAGGTTTCATGTTTAACATGAGGGCTTATTTTGGTAGTCCCTCTGATGATGCAGGGGATCCCCGTTGGGTTTTGGACCCTCCTGTAAAGGTCAGTGTGGCACTTCGAGGAGGGGGAGCATCATCTGTCCTTGCTTAAATTGCAACCTGGAGTGCAAATTCCATTGGGCAGTATGTCAAAATCAGGCAAGTCTGTTGCATCCTCCCAGGCTGGTGAGGTTAGATTGAAGGTACACAAGGTTTAAAAGGAGATTTTGGGGTCAAGGGATTGCAAACAGTTGGGTTTTTTTAAAGTTTACACATAGAGTAGCATGTGCCTGTTAATTGGTCAGTTGACTGATCAGTATATTTGATGTGTGGGAATGGTTTAAGGGCTAAACTCAGGCAACATACAGAGTGTCATAATACAGTTGTTTCCTTTCTATTGTCTGTTTAAAGAAATCAGGCTCATTGTTGCTGCCTTATTAAAGGAAACCAAATTCAAAATACAGACTCTTGTAGCAGTCCAAGAAAAAAAATCCCATTTCTATTTTGCAAGAAAGCTTCACTCTTATGTGGTGTTTATTACTGTTATTAGTGTTCAGATGGCTCTGTAGTTGTTCTCTATTTTTTTTTTTGTATTACCCTCATTATAATCTCAATTTAGTGTCCTTGTTAAGCTTAAGAAAATCAGAGGGCAAATTAATGTCTGCAATAATGTAATTTTTTCCTAGAAAATTTAGTCTAAGGTGAAATTTAGCCCCATAAACTTCCATAAATCATGTCAGCATTATTAATTATAATACACACATTATTAATGTCCTTTATTATATACAGCTACTTGATGTCTTCTTGCTCCTCAGCTACAGCTGCAATTCTGGAAATAATAAACATTTGATAATAATAAACTTTTAAATGTTTTTATAAATCACTGTTTAGAAGGTGACTGGTAAGTTGTGTGTGCTTTTAGTGCTGTTTTAAGGTCAAAGTGAACAACCCCACTCATTAAAGAACTTGTGTGTTCCCAGAACATGAAGATAGCTTTAATTCTCATTTATGAGAAACCTTTGAAGTAATATTTGTTACCAGTAAAAAGAAGAAATTAGGATGTTCATCTCTGCTGAGTTTGCAGTATTCTTTTAATAGGATGACTCCGTTACACCGCCAGTTGTTTGAAAGGACACTTCTAAGTCAACTTCCTTTAGTAAACACTATAGTTCATTGTGGCCCAAGAAGTTTCTGTCCTGCCACCCCAGGACCACCTTGGAGGGCACATTCAGCTCCACAGAGCTGTGACCCTGCCACCGTGACATGCCGGAAGGGGTTTGTGTAATGAGGGCTGCACCACTGGCAAACACGTCGGCACAACGAGCACGAGGGGCGGTGAGCAAATAGTCATTCCTCAAAACACACACATACACCTCTGCCAGTAAGTGCCTTTTCAGTACAAAAACTGTACAGAGGGATGTCCTGGAACACCATCAGGTCCGTGTTGTATTACTACAGTTCCTAATAGCAGGTGTGGTGGTATCACTACCACGTAAAGTCCGGTAACAGCTTTTCATTAACCATGTGATTGGCAGAGGGAATAGGATGGAAAAAAGCTTAGAAGAGAAAGGCACTCTGACATAATTTTTAGAAGAAATTTAAGTCATGGTTTTGGTTGTTCAGAAGGCTTCATTCAGTCCTTAGGAAGGGTCAGCCTAACAGTAATGGTTACGAGCATGAGAGAAAACTCAGGTCTCATAACCAGAATGGTACCCAGTGTAGGTAAAGTTCTGCCACCAAAACGTTTTTCTAGATACAAGTGTGTTTGTCAGTATAGTTTGCTCTGTATGTGGTTCCAGATTTGGACTGGTTTTTGCTCATAAAACTCTCCAGGCAAAACTTTGCAGCATAGACAAGGACTCTGCTTGCCATATGACTGGTCACACAGTCCCTCTCCTGGGACATGTGCTCATTTGACATGATGCTGCATACCTGCTGTGGAATGACATACGTGTGTTGCTCATGGTAAATCCCCAGGGAGACACAACCATCCAACTCTCCAGGGGAAGTCAGTGAAAATCGAAGGTTGAGTTTCAAAGGGGAAATCTCACCTGAAGGCAGAAGAAACCTGGGCATTTTCCTGTCCTTGGATTCTGCAGTAGGCTTGGGGGCTCTCACACCAACCCCCATCGTCCGGTGCCTGATACCCTCTGCACAGGCTCAGCCATGTTTTTTCATAGGGGCATGAAGAGAACTTAATGCCTGAAGAAGGACCCTGCAGAACATGGTGAAGGTTTCAGAATGGATTTAGGATAAATATCCCATATTTAACTACGATTTGTTTGGACTGAGCCATGATAATTTAAGATTAAGTTTCTAGCTCAGGACTAGTAAGACCCTGTTTTAGTTCCACTGTACCATGGGTTGCCAGTAAGCCCTGGGCAAGGGTTCAGTATCACTATGTCCCTTCCATATGCACAAGATGCAGGTGACTAAACTTTCCTCAGGCATACATGGTGGGAAAACTTCATTTAAGTTTGAGAGATGCCCAGAATCTGTGGTAATATCTTGGCTAGCATTTGTAAGTGGAAATGACATGATGTCAGTTTGGGCCTTAGGTGGATTTTTTTAATGTTTGTAGCAAGACATTTGTGCTCTTCCAAATCTAATAGAGTTAGTGATGTCCTTATGCAAGGGATCAAATTCAGTGGAGTAAGAGCTCATAGAGCCGTGGCTGATTTTGGTCCAAGCTGTTTAATAATTAAACCAATCAGGTTAAAGAGTTTTCATATTTCGGGAATCTCCACTTAGTTTACAAGAACTCCAAAACCAGCATGAATACAGAAAAAAAAGCCTGAACCAAGCAATTTTAGCTGTTCTCATCTCTGTTTATCACAAAATCTCCCACTCCATCAAGTTGGCCTTTGAAATGGAACTTCAGCCTATGGCTTGCATCTCTTCATGTCTTCAGACGTCAGTATGAATGACTTCAGGGAAGTGTGCTGGTCTGCATTTGGCACATTTTATTTAATTCAGTGGGTGATTTACATTTATAATGCACAAGAAAATTGCAGGATAGGCAGACACTGAAATGTTAAAACTCTGCTAATATGAGAGCGTGCTTTTTACAAAGCATCAGAAAGCAAATTTGAGTATTTCACTATGATTGCAAATAACTTCACGTTATATTCTTTTAAAAGATTTTTAAAAATATTCCAACAATGTTTATGGCATGTAAATTTTGTATTAAAAAAGGAAAATAACAAATTAATGTGTAAAATTTAATTATTTTAATTAATTTACAATATCATATTTCCAAAGTAATTGAATGGCATTATTTTATGCTTACAGTATTAATCTGATCTTTAATTAAAGCTAAACAATATTTTCACTCAAAATTATTAATGTAATGAACATGATATACTCCTTTTTTACCTAGTACTTAAAGCAACCCAAAGGCTTGCATTGGAACTACCAGAACTATATCCAGGCCCCATCAGAAATGTTTAGATGAATGTAACAACCTGTATGGTGTCAGTTGAGTTCAAATTTAATATGGTATTTACAAAACATTCAGATTTTCATCAGGGGACAAAAAAAATTAGAACAAAGTAGAACAAAACATCTGGCAATGCTTCTTTTCTTTGGATGTTCATGTTTCAGCTGTTTTAAAACACTTGTGATTTTTGAGAAAATTGTAACCTTGTGTAATCTGGGCAGGAGGTACTTCTAAGGATTTAAACATCTATTTGATGCCAGCATGAGCAGAGGTCTCTGGGACCCATAGATAAGAGTTGTCCAGAGAAATTGCTCAACAAATGTATCGAGGCATGTAGTGGAGGGAAAGGTTGAATATTAACAGAAATGCAGTGATTGCTCGGAAGGGTTGCTCCTATCACCATCAAGCTGGGAGATGAGTGTCTCTGCCTAATATATATGGGAAGAGAGAGGATCTCTCCCTGTCAGAGCTGCTGATGGGAGAAGGTCACTGAGCTGCTCAAGCCAGCCAGCACCATGAAGCTGCTTCTGCTCTTTCTGCTCTGTGTTTCTTCCGTTAAATCCCAGGCCGCTACTGACTATGATAACGAGGTTGTAATGCTGATCATAACTTATAATAGAAAAAATTATTAATTGTGTCTAATTGCATGGATGAATTACTCAGTTTATGCAAGTTAGCTAAGGTAGAAGTTGTGGGGAAAAATCATCCGTTGCATATTCTTTTTCTTTTGTTCAAAGAAATAATCTTTGTATTATTTCTTCATGTGTATGTAATTGTTTAACTTTTTTTTCTAGGTTTGAATTCTATTCTATTCTATTTTCTTTCTATTTATTTTCTTCCTCTGTAGGGAGTGAATAGTGGTAAGATTAGTTATTCAGCTGAATATATTTAAGGATATTCATTTAACAATGTTAATTTATGATGTTGAAGACAATTAATTATTCAGGTGTACAAAAGTTGAAATATGTAATTAATCATGTCCCATCTCAAAGACAGTAAAAACTTCTCAAAGGATTCAGTTGATATTGAAAAAAAGAATAATTGCCAGACCATATAGCTTTACATTTGAAATGGAGAGGTAATGATTGTTAAACAAAAAGGCAAACAACGAGGATCAATCTAAACTAACAATTTAACTTATATTTAAGTAAAATATTTTAATGGGAAATGCAGTTTAGAATCTTGGTACATTTTTAAAACATTTTGAAAATCCCTACAGAAATGAAATAGGTCAGGGTGATCAGAAATGAGATTTTTTTTTCAGTTACACAATCTAAATGTTTATGTCTGTACATTTACTGATAAGACTGCTGTGCTACATCATTTTCAGCAATTTTGTGATTTGTAGGCTGCATAATTTTGAAAGTACCTCCAGCCTCTGATCCTAAATCCTTATAGACATTTGTTATTTGTAGCTATGTCCAAGCGGGATTGGAGATGGTCGAAGATTTTGATCCAGTTTTTCAAATAACAATTAGTTCAAATGGTTTAGTTTCAACAGCTACTTAGAAACAAGCCTGTTTTTCTTGTACAGCCTCTTAGACTTTCTCGTATCTG
The DNA here is from genome assembly GCA_022605575.1 of Laterallus jamaicensis coturniculus. Taxonomy (NCBI): domain Eukaryota; kingdom Metazoa; phylum Chordata; class Aves; order Gruiformes; family Rallidae; genus Laterallus; species Laterallus jamaicensis. The sequence continues at coordinate 32,632,808 of JAKCOX010000005.1, forward strand.
GCAGTGGTGGGGAATGTACGCATCAGAGGGAGCTCTCAAAACCTACTCTGCGAGTTGTTATTGAATAGTTTTCCTAATTCCATCAGTTGCTAGCTGGCTTGTGGCCTGAGACCTCCTAATGTATTTGACTGTGGCCTGGTTTTCTGAGATCTTACAAATTTTCCTGTAGCCCAATGAAAAACTGAGGCTCTGGCAACACGTTAATGAATATTCTTCTTAGCCCTTAGCCTAAGTACTTTAAAAAAAAAATCCTACTACTGTTTTTCATGGTGCACAGTGACTCTGAACTCTGCAGTTTTTTTATTTGAAGGCTTTTTTAGGTTGTCTGTATCTCAGCAGAGGGAGCGTGACCAGTCTTACAAGTGACTTTTACATAACATCAGTACAGTTGTTCCCTTATTGCTTTTTTCCTTGCAGTCCATGGTTTTCCTTGCTGTTTAAAATACTAGAGTTCTGAACGGATGCCTCCACCCTGTGCAAGGCATTTTACAGGAGCAATCCCAGATTCAGAGAGCTTCCTCTCTCTCTGGCTTTGCAGGATGAAAGCCCTCAGCCTGAGATTCGAGGCCACCGACCCCTGGACAAAAGGCGGGAAGCAGCCCCCACTCTCCGACCCGTGGCACCTCCCATCAGTGGAACTGGGTACCAGCCCCGGCCCCCAAAGCAGACAAAGCCGAGTGACAAGAAAGATCGTATCATCTACCCTGATGCTGGTGGCTGCAAACATATTGAAGAAGCGCTGGTAGGTGTCTGCCTGTTGATGCAGCTGGTAGCAGACTGTCCTTTTCTTCTACTGTGCCCAGCATGGAGTTTTCTTCACCAAATTAGGAAGGGTAGTTCTTTTAAAGCTGCCTGACTTTGCATCTTTTTGTTTGAGTCAGGTAGCACTGTATTCAGAAGAGTCTGTGGGTTTAGTCACAGTCAGCCTACAGCGGAGATGGGGAGATGAGATTTGAACTGTAAATGAAAGAAGGAATTTTCCATGTAACTAGTAAGATGGGCAGAAAAAAGCTCCACAGGAGCTCTGGCTTGGATTTCAGATAATCTCAAGGAACCCAAGGGATCAAAAAAAAAAAACCCAACCAAAAACCTCACGTGTCTCTCTTAAAATTTGCTTCAAACCATACTTGTAGTCTGCCCCCTGTTACTGCCCCACCTCTTACAGAGGAGCATGCAAGCATGCTGAGATCTAGCATACTCCTTGCTGCCTGGCAGTGTTCTAGTATGCTGTCTCTGCTGTGCTCTCTGCCAGAAAATGCAAGCCTAGGGGCATCTTAGTGCCTGAGAGCAAATACGAGCGTGGAGGTTTCCAACAAACAGAGGCTATTAAAGCTTAATGAGTACCTGTTCAGGGGGAGATTTTGGTTCTCATGGTACTTCAGTTTCCTATCTCTTTAAAACACTGCTTTCCTTGACAGTGCAGTGCTTGTTGCATAAGCAATTGTGCTCAGCTTCTAGAGATAATGTTTTAATGCATCGGGTGGTCATCTCATGAGACATGGATATAACGAGGTGTAGTGAACGTGGTTGATTGATGCTGGTGAAAGAGGAAAGGGATGCAAGCATGCATGGGCAGCGGGTAGTTCCTGACAGACTTTAACCTTGTAAATGAATATTTAACAGTGCAGAAAAGTGAAAAGCAGATAGTGGACCAAAAAAGATTGGAGAGAGAGAAGGCTCTTCCCAAAACTGTCAACAAAAGAGTCCTCCTGGGGGGCTCAAGGCTTCTTTCTGACTGTCAGACTGCAGCCTCTTTGTAGAAGTTGAGTGTCTTGAGGAGTCCTTATCTAGATGGTTAACTATCTGGTCTCACATTACTAACTATTCAGTACATCCAAAGGTATGATCATTCATTAATGGGGTTAGAAACTTTTTATCTTAACTTTTTTTCATAGCCCTTTTAATTTCTTTTAGGGAGTGCTGTGTCCAACTGGATGTGAGCTGCAGAGTACACTGATAAAACAGGAAAAAAATGTGAAACCAGTTGTTCGTGACCTGAAGGACAAAGTGAACAGACTGTCTGAAACCTCTACAACTTTCTATGAATATGTGACTGTTCTAGATGATAAATTGGTAAAGACACAAAAACAAAGAAAAGGTAGGCTATTTCTATGACTTCCTAGTCTAAATGGTATTGCAGTTCTATTGGCATTGCTACTGTTACATGTGTATGGAGAAAAAAATGTTACATGTGTATTTCTGAAAAAAAATTCAAAATACAGTAGAATATCTAGCAAAGTAGGTCCTATTAAGTCTTTTTAAAAAAAATCCTTTGAGAGAGGCAAAGGAAAGGATCTCATCTCATACTGAGGCAAGATGCATACGAGCCCCCAAAACTTAGGGTTCACATGTTTCCTTCCTTACCTGTTTTCCTGTGTCCATCCAATCCCTATATGTCCAGATCCTGGCTTGGGACTACAGCTCCCTGGAAGGAAGCTAATTCTAGTTCTTTGGCAGAATATAGTATCATTGATAAATCTATTAGCTAGCCAAGAAATAATAGTACACATGTATCACTTCCCGGAGAATCTGCATATCCTTTCTCCCTGCTAAGGAAAGAAGTGGCCTCTCAAATTGTGCTCATGGATTGCTCTTCATTATTTTGTGACTGGAAAACATATTGAAAACTAACCTGCTTTTCCTCTCTGCTTTTCTAGACAATGATGATATATTTTCTCAGTTCAACACAGAAGTGGAATTGCAATATGATTATATAAAGGATAATCTGGACAATAACATCCCATCTAGCCTGAGGGTCCTCCGTGCCGTTGTGGATTCTTTACACAAAAAGATACAAAAACTGGAAAATGCCATTGCAACCCAGACGGACTACTGCCGATCCCCCTGTGTTGTTTCCTGTAATATTCCAGTGGTTTCAGGCAAAGGTACTCCTTTAACTATAACGACAGCCTTTCTCCCCTTTGTATCATCGTGCCATTCATTGGTCTTGCAGGACAGATGGATGGTGATCCTAAGTTTAAAAAATCTTTTACAGATGCCTGTACTGGTCAGACCAAAGATCATCTTACCTAATATCAGTCTTAATTAGCGGCCAGTAACATTTTAAAGAAATGTGTGCTTCAGGGTCTTTGTAAGATTAAGATGGAGGTGATACATTTGCAACTATCATAGCTGTACCCTTGATTTTTTTTCAATCAAGAAAGGTTTTACTTTCACAAGCTTGTCTAATTGAAAAAGTCATTGAAAAGTATATACTTTTCTATCATTCGGGCTGAGCTTTCAGAAATTCCTATTTGGAAAAGTAGAACAATGCAATTTCACTATTCTTTCTTCCCTGATTTGTTCAGATCATGTAGCATAGAAATCAAAATGAAAGTAGAATTAGAATTGTCCCCTTATAGTCATCAAATTGAAGGGTAAGAAGATTGCTGAAGAAGGTCAGAGTTCTGTCAGTAACAGACTCTGGTTTATTCTTGCAGAATGTGAGGATATTATCAGAAAGGGAGGTGAGGTATCCGAAATGTACCTCGTCCAGCCAGATCCTTTCAGCAGACCGTACAGAGTATACTGCGACATGGAAACAGAAAAAGGAGGTTAGTGTGAAATAACTGTTTTGTTAAAGTACTAATTAATATGGGTGCTAAAAATTTCATAATTTGAAATTCATACAAAGTTATAACTTTACTAATTACATGAGAGTTAAGTCTGATTGACTCATTTAGAAAAGTCTTGCTGACTAGGCATCGGACAAAAGACCAGAGCAGTTTCTCAAGTTCTGCTTTTTCCACCATTCCTCATGAATCAAGGTGCTACTGCAGCATGAGTGAAAATGGCAAGGCTGACCTTGTAAGCAGTGAAAACTCAGACCTACAGCAAGGAAGCCGTATGCTCCGCTAACCTTAAGATTAAGCTAGAAGGGCTGTATATTAACATTTCATGCTCCTTTCTCTCTGGTAATTTAAACTAAACACTCTCGCTCCTGCAGGCTGGACTTTGATTCAGAACCGACAGGATGGCAGCGTGAATTTTGGAAGAGTATGGGATCAATATAAAAAGGGATTTGGAAATGTTGCCAAGAGTGGAGGGAAGAACTACTGTGATACACCAGGTAAAACATCGAGCATAAAGAACTCTTCTTACTGAAACTGTCTTCTCAGATTTCTTTAAACTGTTTAATTTTTTGGAATTAACTAATCCACTATAGGCAAATCATAAAGTTGCCAGCAAGTATTGTAAAGTCTGTTTCACAGAGCTCTCGTTTACGGCTTCTTAGGTGAATATTGGCTTGGAAATGACAAGATCAGCCAGCTTACCAAAATAGGACCCACTGAAGTTTTAATTGAAATGGAGGATTGGAATGGTGACAAAGTATCAGCTCGTTATGGAGGTTTCACCATACAGAATGAAGGAAACAAGTATCAGCTTTCTGTTAGTAACTATGACGGCAACGCAGGCAACGCACTGATGGAAGGAGCTTCACAGTTGCATGGTGAAAACAGAACAATGACCATTCACAACGGCATGTTCTTCAGTACTTATGACAGAGACAATGATGGATGGTACGTACTTGCATTAGATATTCAAAAATATAGCTTAAAATAGAGCTGAATATAAACTATTTCTCTAATTTGCTGTTAGTTTTCATGGCATTTTTGTAGTATCTTAAAATACGTTTTATCCCCGCAAGATACCAGCCAAATATCCATGCAGTTCCTCTGATGCAAGGGCGGGTAAAACAGTGTATTAGGTTAGCACTGCTCCACAGCCAATTAAGAAGCAAGCACACCAAATTTTATTGCTTCAGTGAATGATGTTACCATAGACAAATTGGCAGATCTGGATGACAGTAGAGACTGATAGTCTCTGATGGTCTTCACTGTCAGGGACTGATGGTGGCAGTGCTGAGGACCATTGTCTTGATTAAGTAGGAATATTGGTACTCACTCCTGTAACACATAATAGGGTCCTGGGGAAAGAGACAAATAGCATGTCCTATTTAAAAAATAAAGTTCTGCCTACTCAGAAGACAGGAGCTCAATGGTAAAGTACTTAATTTGGCATCATATCTCTAAACTATGTGCTATGTCTCCATCTTAGTACCCAATTACATATTTCTGAATAAAGGAATTGTTGAGAATGGGGAAGATGTGCAGTTCTCATTGGTTTATATTCCATTGATATTGCAATTACCGTTATGAACTGCAAGTAATTGTAGTTATCAATCAGTAAATTGACATTCCCAGAGAGGTGCAGCTAAAATTTTACTTATTTTTCTTAGCTGCTTCACATTCCAAATGAACTGTGTAGTGACTACACTTGTGATGGACAGTCTTTTACAGAAAGTTCAGAGAGGATTTTCAACGTTTATTATTGCTTGAAAATTCCAGTACAGGGGCAGGTGCATGTAGTCTGTTGATCTGTTTGCTTACATTTCATCTCTCACTCTTAACACTTTCTTTTGCCACATCAGGTCAACTACTGATCCAAGAAAACAGTGCTCCAAAGAAGATGGTGGTGGATGGTGGTACAACCGCTGCCACTCATCCAACCCCAATGGCAGATACTACTGGGGAGGGACCTACAGCTGGGATATGGCAAAACATGGTACAGATGATGGTATTGTATGGATGAACTGGAAGGGGTCATGGTATTCAATGAAGAAGATGAGCATGAAAATCAGGCCATACTTTCCACAGTAACCATTATCAAAATGTACAGAATCAGGGGTTTTTCTTTTAATATTTGTACATGGTTATCTTTTAGGCATGGTGTTCAGGCTTGTCTTTATATATAAGAAATAAATATGTATGTATGAGGATATTGTGTCCTGAAGGGAAAAGCTGTGTCAACTGTGAATCAATGTCTGACTGATGAAAATAACTCACAAGTGTATTTTGTTCCATTTTTCATTTGTTCTTGAGACAGAAGTAACTTCTATACAACAATGCTGATGGGAAAAAACCCAAACCCAAACTTGTTTCACTCTTTTACAAAGGACTTCTATATCACATTTGAAGAGAAAAGAATTATTTTAAAATGTTTTCTAAAAATTAAATAAAACATTAAACCAAAAGTTTTCTGCACATGATTTTAAAGTATTTATACATTATGCAGGGAAAAACAAACATATTCCATCAAATAGTGTCATAGCCAGCAGCTAAGTACCACACAGCTGTTTGCTCACTTCCCCCCCAGAGTGGGATGGGAGAGAGAATTGGAAGGGTGAAAGTGAGAAAACTCACAGGTTGAGATAAAGACAGTTAAATGGGTAAAGCAAAGGCTGCATGCACACGCAGAGCAAGCCAAGGCATTCATTCCCCACTTCCCATGGGCCAGCAGGAGTTCAGCTATCCCCAGGAAAGCAGGGTTCCCTCACACATAACAGTTATTTGGGAAGACAAACGTCATCGCTCTGAATGTTCCTCCCCCTCCCTTCCTTCTTCTTCCCTTTGGTCAGTTGGGTCAACTGTCCCGGCTGTGATCCCTCCCAACTCCTTGTGCAGCCCCAGCCTACTCGCTGCTGGGGTGGGGTGAGGAGCAGAAAAGTCCTTGGCTCTCTGTGAGCTACTTGGCAGTAGTACCTAACAAAAGAGTAGGTCACCAGTCAGTACAAATCCTGTATGCTGGATAAAATACGCACTTTCCTGTGACCTCGCTCACATATTGCAATAACTCAGAGGGGACCCAGATCACTAGCAGTAAATGGATTCCCGTCAGAAATCTCTCATGTTGATTTAACCTTAGGGGCCCAGGAGAGTGAGAAGGAGACATCACAGTAGCACCTCACTACATGAGCATAAATGTCCAGCATCCCCACAAGCAGGCTTCCATCGAGGCTGCTGCACAAGATGTAAAGCAGAAGCTCCCTTTCTAACAGCACAGACAATTCTCTGCACATGCCTGCAAAGATGTCTTTGCTCTTCAGCATACTCTTCAAAAACCTGTGACAGTGACTGTGTTTGAGAAGTACTGAAAAAAGGCTAAAAGTGAGCTGCTTTGCCAGCATTTGATTATATTCTTAAATGGTGTGAAACATTCCAGCAACTGAGGCTGGCGACAAGGATGTTTGCTCATGCTTGTTTCTCAACAGAAGTATAGAAATATTAAACAGAGTAAATGCTTGTGGAATTTTATGCCATCAAGGGCAAAGGTACATACAGCATGTTCTTGCATAATTGTGTAACAAATACAACTGTTTTTCCAAGCAGCCAGCTTTTTTCTACAAAAACCTTATCAGAGGCTGTCAGCAAGTTGCTGTTTTAAACCCTTGATCTGTAGAAGACCCTGGCTTGGCACATGCAGAGAAACATCCTAAAACAGGGAAATACTTACTATAGTCAACCAGATGCTCCTTGTTGTGCTTGTGTGGGTTAGAGTCATAACAGAATCACAGAATCACAGAATTGTAGGGGTTGGAAGGGACCTTGAGAGATCATTGGGTCCAACCCCCCTGCCAAAGCAGGCTCCCTAGCACATACTACACAGATAGGTGTCCAGACGAGTCTTGAATATCTCCAGAGAAGGAGACTCCACCACCTCCCTGGGCAGCCTGTCCCAGGGCTCTGGCACACTCACTATGAAAAAGTTCCTCCGCATGTTGGTGCGGAACTTCCTGTGCTCCAACTTGCAGCCATTGCCCCTTGTCCTGTCTCCACTGACCACAGAAAAGGGGCTGGCCAATTCCCCCTGCACCCCATACTTAAGATATTTATAAACATTGATTAGGTCCCCCCTCAGTCTTCTTTTCTCCAGGCTGAACAGCCCCATATCTCTCAGCCTTTCCTCATGGGATAGATGTTCCAGGCCCTTAATCATCTTCATAGCCCTTCTCTGTCTTTTTTATACCAGGGAGCCCAGAACTGGACACAATACTCCAGGTGGGGCCTGACCAGGGCAGGGTAGAGGGGGAGGATCACCTCCTTTGACCGGCTGGCCACACTCCTCTTGATGCACCCCAGGATCCCATTGGCTCTCTTAGCCACCAGGGCACACTGCTGACTCATAGCCAACCTGTCGTCAACCAGGACCCCCAGGTCCTTCTCCACAGAGCTCTTCCAGTGGTCACTCGAAAATAATAGCCTGTTTTGGGAGTTGTGTTTTGATGAGTTGTCATGAATTGTCTTCTTTTAAAGCTACAGTGTGCATGGCAAACTACCTAGAATTCATCACTGGGACAGAAAGTCTGCCTCCATATTTGGAAAATCAAAGCTTAGGAGCTCCTTAAAAGTCAGTCCTAAAATGATTTTGTCGTTTATCAAAGTGTACTCCACATTAGGTGTGTGGCAAAAGTGAGAACCCAAACCACCCACAGGTCTGCCTGAGAACTGACTCTCACCACTCTTGTGCCCCTTGAAATGGAAATGAGAAGAGATGGCCTAGAGGTGTGACTGTCAAACTTGGTCAGGCTTTCAGGGTTCATGTTGGTGGAGGCAGGAGTTGGTGGTGCACATACTTCTACATTCTTTTACTTCATTAGCACTCTCAAACCAAATAAATAATTCAAATTATGAATATTTTTATCTCCAGTCAGGGTGTGAGCTGCCAAAGACAGGCATGTCTAGGCAAAATTTATATAAAAAGGGGTTTAAAATCAGTATTTCCTTTAACAGGTCTTTTTTTGGTTTTGTTTTCTTTTGTTTTAAATCGGTTGGAAGCAGCAGCGCTGAGGTACTGACAGGCTGACTCCTGTTCTTACCTCTGCCATCAGAGTGGTTCCAAAGAATGTTTATCAATATGGTGATAGGTGCTTTGCATACATAAATATAAATATATATATAAATATATAACAGGTTTGTCAGTCATAAATAAGATGAAGGAACTCTTTTGTTGCTAATTAATCAGTGTTTATTTTTTTAAGCCACAGATGTGTCCAGTTGCCTTTCAAACTCACAGGGTAAAGGTACTCCATTAACAAACGTATAAAAAAAAGTCTTTTCAACTTGTAGTCATAGCATACATATTAAAAGCCTGTCTTTCTACAGGGTTTCTATGGGCCTGATTTTCATTCTAACAGTTTTGAGGGAATAGTCAGAGTCTCTGAATGGCAGCCAGACCACGCCATTTTCGATCTCATAAGGGATGTTGTACCTGGGGTCATAGTGGCCCCCCAGGTAGTAAATGCCATTGAGGTTGGCCGCCTGGCAGCTGTTGTACCACCAGCCACCCCCGTACATCTCCGCGCAGCTCTCCTCCCAGCGGTCCTGGTCCTGGTCAAAGGTGCTGAACCGCATCTGGGCATGGGACGTGTATTCGGTGCCCTCCTCCAGCCAGCCAGAGATCAGCGCGTCCCCGGCTGTCCCCTCGTAGGAGGACACGGCAAGGGCGTACCCTTCTGCTTCAGACCCTACCTGTATGATGTACTCTGCATACACAGCATTTCCATCCCAGTCCTCTAACTCTACCCGAAGGAGAGTGTCATTCTGAGTCAGCAAGTGTATGTTTTCATTGCCCAGCCAGAACTCTCCTCTCCCTCTGCCATCCACGCTGCCGAAACCTCTCTTGTAGTCTTGCCAGGTCCGGTTAAAATTCACTGATCCATCCATTCTCTGTTGGATCAATAGCCATCCTCCCAAAGTGGTCTCCTGGTCGCAATAAACTGACAAAACCTTATGGGATCCCGCTGGCTTGATTTTGAAAATGCCACTTTTGGCACCAAAAGTGTGTTTCTGGCGGATATCATCACAGTCTAAAAAAAAAAGTTGATCTGGTTTGACAGGAGTTATCAGCAAAATTTCATAAAAGGTTCAGGGGAATCCAAGTACCAATATCTCTGAGGAAAATTGTTAAATATGTCTTGGACTACACTAGGTATAGTCAGAGGCAATATTAAAAAGAATTCAGAGAACAAAACTTTACATACTTCTTAAATTGTGACTTTTCTATGTAATACCCGAGTATTAATGAAATATTTTCCTTTTTGATTCCGAGGTGGCAACAAACAGACACAGTGCTTGCATTTTAATCATCACACTGTTGTACTGTGGTATCTCAAATCAATGTGTCGGTTTGGGTACGGATGGAGTTTGGCTCCACTACCTCAATAACTACTTCCGTGATACCCGTGTACCTTTCCCAGAGTTGGCTGTCCTTTCCTTCTTTCTTGACGATCTGAAGCTGCGTGCCTGAAAGTCTGGGGCATCCTCTGCACTCTGCTCATGTTGCAACCCACCTAGCTGCTCAGTTACTTCACGGGTCTTTAGTGATTTGGTTTCGAAAGTGGAGCCTCCCTTGTTGAAACTAGAAGAGGAGCTGGTCACTACAGTCTTGGAGTGACTTGCACTGCCAGATGGGAATCCAGATGGTGAAAGGTGAAGGCCTCTAAAGTCGTCTTCTTCCTCCTCTCCTAAGTCTGTAGATTTGCCTCTCCCCCCATAACTCCCTGCATGACTGGATGTACCTAAGTGGCTACTGCCTGTGCCGGTTATGTGGCTGCCAGTTGAAATGCTGCTAGATCCACCAAAGTGCCTATTAGCAGTGGATGGAGAGTCAGGGCTAAAAAATGACTCTAGCTCAGGGAATATCGTCTCTAGCTTGTGCAAGTCACCTGTCCCACTAACATGGTACACTCTTCCTTCCCCTCCACCATGTCCTGCTCCTTGTAAATAGGAGCAGTCTGAGCCATCAGAAGAAACTGTTTTTTCAACCACTTCTTCTCTAGGGCCATCAGGGCCAGAGACAATTTTTTTGGTGGTAGTTTTGGTGCATCTACGAACAGTGGAGGAGGTTTTGTCTCCAGGATTAAAGGTTTCTCTGACATGAGTAGGAGTAAAGATTTTGCTGCTGTGGGAATGTCCGTCCCCCCTGGATTCTGCCATGTGATAGCTGTCGCCTCGGGAGGGGGTTGTGTCTGTTTCTGATTTTTCTAATACCACTTGCATCTGCCTGATGTTATTAATTATGTCCAGAGCATGCATTTCTGGCAGAGGCTTATGCTTAAAATGGTCAGGAACGCTGGAGTCCTTAAGTGGCCTTATTTTCAGTGTGCTCAGGGTGGTTGTTTGAAGCTCTGGGTGCAAGTTGATGGAGTTAGCTTGGGTAAGCTGCTTCTGGATGTTTTCATAGCCTTCTTTGTCCACCTGGTAATCAAACCCTCGAGCACAGGTTCCTTTGCAAGCTCGTATCTTAATATCAATATCCACCTACATAAACAGAGAGAAATAACATGTTCAGGAATCATTCCTGTCTTTCTCAAGCAAGTGTATCCTTTAACTGAACTGGAAAAGTGGGGAAAGCTACTGTGTGGTACCTCCCACCTATAGCTGAGCTCTTTTAAAGCTTAATTTTGAAATCACCCCTGGGTTTATTTCCACTGTAAATCCGGCACGTGCAATAGTACAGTGCCCATGAGCTCCATGGAGAAGTACAAGGTAGGACACTCCAAATCTTTGCTCCCTTTATTCTCAGGGACATCTTCCTGGGTTTGGAAGGAATGCTGCAGAGCTGGGTACGCTCCCTGCACACCAGGACAGAGAAGGGAAGACACTGACTTGTCCCAGAGCCTGTCATGGCCCTGCTGTGAGGCTTGCCATCCTGGGGATACCACTGCTTTCCCAAAGTCAGATCTCTGATCCAGGGATCAAAATGGGTTTTTGAGCAAAACCACTGTTTGTGCCAGGACGTTTTCTTGCATTACCATCAGAAGAACTGGCTGCACCAATAGACTCTAACACCAGCACTGGCTATGGGCAGCAGCACTGGGAACATCTCCCTCATCCTAGAAGCTCAGACACTCCTTACAGGAGGAGAAACACCTCATACAGAGCCAGTTATAAGCAGAGATAGCATCCTTCCTGCCCACCTGAGAGCAGGAAGCAGCAGATGGGACCAGGAGTCCTCCTGAGCTCACACTGCTTCCCACACAGCAGCAAAAGAAATTCAAACTGCACAGAAAGCAACTCATTTGGGAATCTGAACATGTTGAGAGTTGCATCATGTTTCCTTCCAGTGGGAGCACTGCTCACCAGGGACAGGAGAACGGACAGACCCTCTTTCTGTAGTTAAGACCTGGAAAGAATGGAAGTTACATAGCTGCCTACCTCCAAGCGCTTCATCTCCAACACCTGTTCTTGGATGCTGCTCTGCAGAGCTTTAATTCTGTTTACTTGAGTGACAACTCTCTGTTTTAATGTCACAATTCTCCGCCTCAGTTCTCCTGACACTTGGCTGTAGGTCTCATCAGTCTCTGAAACAGAAATGCATCTGAGTCAGCTACGCACATGTGGCTTTCTGTCCTAAAAGAGCAGTGTATTTTCAAATACGGATTAAAACATGTACCAAAGAACATATTTCTCATAGTACTGAGCAGGTAAAAATTACACTAGTTGTTACTAGTTGGCAGTATTACTGTGTTTAGGCCGTCTCTTAATAATAGGGTCCAGCATAGCATGCATTTTCACTATAAATTCACCAATGGATAATAAAACTGGGTGCAATATACTTACGCTGAGCCTTGTCCAGGTTTGGTTTTTGTTGATTTATGGTGTCCACAACTATCTGACTGGATTTTTTAAAGTTGTTTTGATGTTCTGCTAGCAGCCTCTTAATTTTGTCTATTCTGTGACTATAATCCTGGTCTGTTTCATCAATCAGTCCTTGCATTCTGCAGCCTGATGGACATTTTGTACCCTAAAATTGAAAGAGGGAAATAACTGCGTTAAACCCTTCACAAGTAAACCTTTCTTTTTTTTGAACAATACATCTGCAGACTTCTGGTCATCACTGAAAACATGTTAAAAAAAAAATATATATATGCAAGATTCTGCAAGTTGTCTTCAGGTGTCCTGTCCTGTTCATCCAATGACCCTGCCAAGGACTGGTGTGACACAGAGTAAGCCACCTGGGAGCTGGTCCTTTACTCGTGTGCCTCCGGCATTGCTGTGATGAAGTCAGTGAAGCGCATCCTCAGAAATTTGTCAGAGGCAGGTGAGGAATGCCTCTGTTCCTTGGGGCTCATATAAGACATACATATATATATATATACATATATGTATTTCCCAAAGGCCTGCTGCAAAGGCAAGTTTGCTGTCCAGTTTGAGCAAGGATGTTAGAGGCCAACTTACTTAAGCCAAAATTTCCTTGGAAAAGCTTCATGTTCTTACAGAATAAACCTCTCTGCCAAAATTTCATCAAATCAATATAGCATAGAAATGGGCTGAGATGCAAGAAGCAAGAGAGGGACAAATTAGCAGTTTTATACACAAAGACATCGAGTCAATCATTATGTTTTATTATTTTGTCATCTGACTTCCTAAAACATAAGTAGTGAAGTCTGTTATTTCTAGCTATTTCTTTTCTTTGTCTCACATCTGTCTTTCTGATGCTTTTCTCTTACCATCTCCAAACGTGGCAATGTCAACATTCTGAAAATAAATCCTTATTTTTTTCTGGCCTTCTTTTGTTTCACCTTGCTTTTCCAGGCTTACTTTCTCTTCTGATTTCGCACCCTTGTAAACGTCTCTCTCTTTCTTTCTCCTAATTTTTTTCCTTTCTTTCTATCTGTCTTTCCCACAAGAGATCTCTCCAGGCTGCCCTGACGTGAAGCATTACATGCCCTCCCTCAGACCTAGAGCCCATCCACGTGCTGGCTGCATGGCACCCACAGCAGTCATCCAAGTGAGGTCCGTGAGTGACCTACTGACCAGTATTGCTTCTGCCCCCAGAGCTCATTGCTCACCCAGTCATCGTCTGCACAGATGGGCCAGTTCTTCTCATGCTGGCAGCTGGACTGGGACATGTGCTCCACAATCCGGGGACCACGTCCTGCTCCACCCATCTTTTCAAAGGCAGTCTCTCCATCTTGTGCCTGCCAGGGGTTAGAGGGGAGGGGGAAGGGGAAAAGCAAAACCAAGATTAAGTAAACAGCTGCCATGAGAAAAGAAACATGATGCAGACTTCCTCAAACACCCCGAGGCATAGCTGGCGTGTGGCGATTACAGACATCTGGAAAGCACCACACCAAGAAGTGCAAGGATTTAATCCTGATATTTCTTGTAAAATATGAATTTGCTTGTTTTCTCAAAATGAAGTTTTTTCATCTCTTAAAATTAACGCTGCTGTGACGAGCTAGTGATGTTCAGGTTACATCATGCTAATATTATTCCACAGAAATCCTGTGTTCTGTGTGTGAAGATAAAATTAACCTGGAATTAGAGCAAAACTGGTTAAAGTGAAGGAAAGACTTTAGAAATACTATGCTCTATTTCCATTTGCTTCAATATGCTTAAATTTCCATTTTCACCCTACCACCTTCAGTCTACACAAAAATGGCTTAAAGACATAGTGTTATAGCTAATGCAGCTTATTACATATCTTACAGAGAATAGAGTTTTCCTTTAGCGTTCTCATTTTAATCACAGTTGCTAACTGTAAGCTTGTAGCACTGTCTTGCTTGGCATAAAGAGCAAGAAAGCTAATAACATCGTAATAACAGTGTCATTGATGGATGGATTCCACTCTGCCTATGGAAAAGATGGAGACAAATAAATATACAGAGATTTTCTTCAAACCTGAGAAGCAAAAGTGCATATACACAACCTAACTCGAAGCCAAAACATTGTAAGGATTCTTACTGTGTTATTGCTCAGTGAAGGACTGGAAAAAAATCCATTTTCATAAAAGAAAGCCCTGTCTTAGGGCTTGAGATGTAATTAGGTCTGACTGGGTTCCTCTGCACACCTTAAGTTCTTTTCAAGCAGCATAATTAATTCTTGAAAAGATTAATGATTAATTATTATTATTATTATGACTAATGATTAATTCTGAGGCAGGGAAAGTTTTCCTAATTCTAGCCTCCAGTGCCAGAACCTCAGGCCTGGGGAACCAGAATGTCATTATTAAAATCAGCAGATTGACACTGGTTTGATTGATCCTGAGGATCTGATCCAAGGGCCTCCTAAAAGTAACAGATGAAAATATTACTTTTATGTAGTCTGTGCCCTTCCAGCATTGACGGCTCCAACAGAAGTACTTCTGCTTTGTCACATCTGCTCCCTATAGTTTCTGTCATTTGTTAAAACATCCATATTATTCAAAAAACAATCACAAAGAGAAACGTAAAGGATCTAACATAAGATCATGGGCTGGGACCTAAATGAGAAAAGAGCAAGGTTATATTAGCATAGCTGAAAATCAAGCCTATCACTTCCCTTATCTAAAAATTGATTCTTAGCTCCAGTTTAACCTGATATTGCTGCCACAGGAACCACTGGGTTTTAATGTGCACTTCATAATAAAGGCATTGTGTGTCATTTGTAGGTGGAAAATCCTGCTGAAGTACCATCCGAAGGAGATAGAATTAACCCTAGTTAACATGAAAATTCCTGACTGGCTGGAGTCACTAGCATGCAGTCAGTCACATTTAAGGCTTACAGCCTTGCCTATGAAATTATGAATTCATGTTTATATATCTGCTTTGCTGCTCCTGAAGACAAGCAGGTTCAGTGGAATTGAATTAAGCAAAACTAGAGAGCCGGATATTCAAGAACTACTGATGAAAGTCCAGCAGGGATGTAGTTACAGTAAGCTTGTGCATATGTCTGTACATTGAATTTTATAAGCGAGGTGACAGCAAAAATGTATCTGTCTAACAAGAGAGCGTTAAATAAAATCCCATTCTTCCAAGCAGAAAGATATGAATAGAATCTAGTAAGCATACCCAGGCTAAGTTGAGGCACAGCAATGCACAGAGGATCCTCATTGATGTCATCTTCAGGAGAAGAGTGAGCAGAACTCTGATGGAAAGGATGCTCTTCACTGGTCTTCTGTTGGTGCAATTTAAGCCTTAATGAGAAGCTGATTAATCATTATGTTCCCTTCTGTTTGGTGACAAAACATACCAAATGGTCTCCTCCCCATTGGGTGATTACCTAATGCCTCTTGCACAAGTTGAGCATGTTATTTGCTGCAGATAAGTTTGGACAACACCAACATGCGGGCAACACCATGTATTCCAGGAAAAAAAAACCTGCCTAAAGCTTAGTTTCTTGTAACTGGATGTTCACCTGAAATGTAGGCAGGACTTAGCAGCATCCAGCAACGCTGACCTGCTGGAAGACATGCACTTTGTGTGATGAGTACTCAAAGACTTGATATTTTGGAAAGGGAATCATTGGTTTTTCCTTTCTGTGTGACCGTGTTCCACTGTGGGGAAATCCAATGACCTTTCCAAAACAAGTGCTAGCCTAAGAAGAGTTGATACAGTCTATCTGTGACCATGTGGTCCTCAACTGAAATTAATTCCTGAGGAGTGCAGAGCCCAGTTTACATCAGTTTTTACAGCTGGGCCTTACTGGTGTTTGTATAATTCACGATGTGTTAACACTATGCTGTCTCTTACACAAATGGTATATTATAATTTTTTATCAGATAGGATTTGTTTGAAATGAACACATATTTATGGAAAGCATAGTAAAGTGGCACTTGAAAATGTCCTAGAACAGATGTTGAGCATAAATAAATCTTCCTAAAGAGTCATGTCTCCTTAAGTGCTTGTATAATGGGTACAGCTTGTGTGTGGCATGATAATGTGCCTTACTGCTGTAACTCTGGAGAGTGTTGCACGGGGCTGTCAGACACTTGAGAGATGTTGCCCATGTCAAAATCTGCACTGCAGAGAGCGGGAATGAGCAAGCAAACCCTTGCTTGAGCAAATGTGAGCCTTATCTGTTGAAAGATCAAAAATACCTCTAGTTTTTTTAAAACTGCATGACATTTACAAAACTCCATCACCTACAAGTTCCAATATCTTATCATACCCTGCTTTAGAGAGACAAGTTTCAGCATTTTACAACATATTTAATACAAAGTAGTTGATTTTGGCTTTGGATCCCTTCCAGGAGTCTGTCGGGTTTGGTCTTAGCCTTCTTTCCTCTGCTTTTCCTCATTTCCTGCCTTCAGGAGTCTGGAATCCTCTCCACGTAAAGTTCACTGCAGTTGTACTAGACCATTAATTTCCATCCATTTCTGGCCTTGCATTTCATGCTTCTCTTACTGAGGAAAACCCTCTTAAACCAAAATTAATTTATACTGATATTACTAATAGCCAGTTGTATGCTCAGGTAGCAGAAGAGTTCAGTAAGATGGTGCTATATTGATTAACACCTACACCACCAGGATCTGGTTTTGCATGACAAAGCTTTTCTATTATTTTAAGGTGTAATCTTATCTCTGCATATTCTGAAACAAGATGTTTTGTTTCTTTCATTTCCTTGCAACATGCTTTGTAAAGTCTTCTGCTAAATTTTATGCAGTGCCAGTAATAGTATGATGCAACAAACCTCGTATGATTTGAGTAACAAGACAGACCAACTAACTTCAGCAACGAATGTCCAAACACACCACGTATTATCTTTGCTCTCATTGAACATCAGCCAGCCATGGCTGTGTTGTTTGGTTCATAAATGCCTATAAGAGAGCTCCTGAACTCAAAGCAGATATTAAATATACTTACACCCCAAAATGCTCATCTGCTAACATTAGGAGGGGTGAAATCGGTGATGCTTCCCTACTCCAGCTGCTACACAGTTTTGTTCACTCTGTGGCAGCAGTTCTGTGAAATAATTAATAAAACCATGGAGGACAAGAAAATGCTTAAAGGAGGGAAAGACCACAATGAAAGGATTAGGATTAATCATTTTATGGATCAGAGTAAAAGGACTTAATTGAAAATATGCTGGGATCCATGGACAGTCTCCCACTCAAACCAACAAGCTCTAATTTAGCCTAAATACAAACTCTGCTCAACTATCACAACCTTAGGACCTCCATGCTCAGGAACACAAAAACTGCAGGCACAACCCTCATGCTCTTTTTTCTTGTGTACAGTTGTGTACACACATGAACACGTGTCATGTTTCATCCAGTGAACCCCTTCCACCTGACATTGAGCATAGATAGTGCTCCACAGGCAAGCAGCTGCCCAGAGCTGTACATCCTTTTCATTGTGTGGTGATGCTGTGCAGACTGTTCAAAGCTTCAAGGAATTTCCTATGATGCACATCACTTTGCTACTCCAGTGCTTTACAAATGTTCATTCCCTTGGCATGACTTTCCCTTTTTCACAGCTGCCAAAGTCAGGTGAGAAGGTTAAGTCAAAAAGTAGTTAATAATTTTTGGAATCTATTTTGATAGTCTGAGTCTTTAGAGCACACCATATGGGTAGATCCCACTGATGGTAGTTTTGGCTCTGCCGGCACCAGGGCTCAGGGGAACATCCAGCAGCCAGCTCTGAGGCAGCTCAGTGCTTTGCCTCTGGTCCCACAGGAACTGGGAGATGAGGGCAGGAATAACTCCTCATTCTGCAGGAGAGCAACTGTAGCAATTGTGCCACTCATGGCCTTATTCATGATGTGCATTATAACCTATGCAACGACTAAAGCATCCTTCATAATTCAGATGTGATGTGACATGTCACCTTTTGGCTTTTCCCAATTTCTAAAAGCTTGATTTTGTGATCTTCAATAATTCTGTAATTTAATAGGTCTTAAAAATCAAGCAGAAAAACTTCTGCCTTTTCAACCATGCTAACAGAGGATGAGACAATTTTCCAGGTGGTGTCCCTGCTACTGGCAATGCTGGACACCGCAGTAGCATGTGCCAGGCTCCCTCTGCCCCCAGTGCAGTGCAGCTCTCTGGTGACTGTCAAACACAGAAAACTTAAGCTCTGGTCCAACTAAAACTAGGCCACCAAGGATAGAGGGACTGGAAAAAGCTGATAATCAATCATAAACATTAGGTAAGCTAAGAAAGGCTTCCTGCTTCATGTGAAGGGGATTGCCTGGTGAAGTTGGAGTGAAGGAGGAACTCCTCTGGCTTACCAGTTAAGGGCTGAATCTGGGCCTGACCTTCAGCCTGTACCTTTGCTTTCATGTTGCAATCATCCAGTCACTTCTCCCCATGTTTGTTTGAAAGGATAAAGGCCAAGAGCTAGACAAACTTTGGATTTAACTTTAATTCATGATCAAAGGACAGAAGTGCAGTTTACTACTTCAGCTGCCCTGCTTTTGGCAGGTTGCCACGGCAATAGTGGGGGACTCTGGGGTTTGCCTCTGGTTTGTGTACCCTAGATGTGAGCCAGCTCTTGTTTGCATAGCACTGCCCTCGTCTCCTGTCCTACCACCAGTTTCCAAGCAGTGCCTTCTCCTTGTCTGACCTGGTCATTGTGGTCCCTTCTCTGGACACCTTAGCTTAGACTCTGTTCTTGGGCCTCATCTCTCAGCTCTACTTTCCCTTCATATGCTCCTCAGACTGTGTGAACTCATCTGAATTCATTACTGGCATCTGGTTCCACATTTTCCCCATGCAATGTCCCAGGGACTGAGGGACCCAGCAAGTCCTCTAGTCTGTCCACCTTTTTTGCCTTGTTCTACCTCTATCCCTTCTTTGTCCCCTTCTTCATCCTTTGTTTGTTTGGTTTTTTTGTTTTGCTTTTGCTTTGTAGAGAGCATGCAATAGAGAAAGTATTTCTGTTACACATGTCTCTGTTTTGTGCTACATTGGTCTTTGGAAGAATGACTACAAGAACAAGCTATGAAAGATGGGCAAACTCATTCTAGCAATCAAAGCCTATTATGAACTTTTATAAACTTGGTGGGGGACAGGCTTGTCTAAATGCAAATGATTTTCACTATAGGTCATATAGGATTAAGATAGATTTAGAAGAGAGAACTATAACCTCAGTATATAAGAAAAAAGGGGCACTGAGTCAAATTGCAATGTATTTATTTGCAAAAATCAATACTGAAACTATTATTCTTTCTCTAAGAGATGAAATATGAGATATATTCAGACTCCTTTCTGATACTTAGAGGGTTGGAAAGAGTAGAAGGGATCTCCAAAAGGCATGAATCATGTCAGCCTCCTTTTGGGGCCCAGCGAATATCAGTAGGCTGCGATCCTGCAGACACACTGATGAGCTATGGTATAGGACTTCTGTGAAAGATCAGACTTTTTGGATTTTATAGCTCCAACCCTCCTGACCACTCAAGTTCTCTCCAAAGAGGTTGAAAATTATTTGTGATACATTAGAACAGCAATAAACCTATCAACCAGAAGAAGAAGTCGATTTTAGTTCTGGTGAGCAACTCATAAAACACCAGCTCACACCAGTGACGTGTAGTTACAGCAGATTGTCAACAAACAAATCAATGTGGCCAAAAGCTAAAATGGGAGGGGCAAATCCTAGAGGAATATGGATACAGAAGTCAGAGTAACAGAGTTGAAAGAAATATATTTTTAATCCATGTTGCAAATATGTAAATAATAACAACCTTAAAGTCATATCATAGGTGGGATAAACTGAAAAGAGAAAGAAGAAGGGACTTGGCCAATGCCATTCATCCTTCCTACTGGTCTCTCTGTGCATACTGCTTCAGCTACAAGGAACCACAACAGAGGCCTCAGTGCAGAAAATGATTCGGTGAGGAATTGGGTGCTGAGGCTGGTGGTGAGCCGCTCAGCATGGCCAATTGCATGTGTGCACCAGAGCCATGCAAATATAATGGTTCAGTGGTGTGGAGGGGTTGTCCTCCATCTCAACACCTGTTAACCCCATGATGACCCTATGCTAACAATGACTTCTCACCTATTCTGAAGAAACCTCTTACACTTTGGCTTAAAGGTAGCTTTAAGTCATAACAACCTCAGTAGAAATGATAGAGGGATGGTGGCTTGTTATACTATGGAGACTCAGATCCAGGGAAAGAGGATCAGCAGCAGCAGCCTCGCTAGAGACCTGGCCACCAAAACTGGGAAAGTGTTGAGGCAGCATAAACTGCCTTTAAATAATGTCTTATTAGTCTAGTGTTGCTCTGTCTTTAAAATAAGGCATTTGAATATGCTACTCAGAAACAGGAGGTGAGCTTCTGGTCTCTCAACAGTAGACACATTTAAAAGTTCATTTTTTAATATATGAACTGGATATATATGTATATATAAAAATACATCCCTATTTTAGCTCTATGGTTTTTTGTTGAGCAATTCATCCACAAATCTAGTATGATTTGCCACTGCACCACTCAAATGCACTCATCAAATATTCTGAGTGAGCACATTCGGACAGCTTTGCAAACTCTTTACTGTTCTTGACCTGTGCTATGAGTTTGCTCATGTGGATCACATGGAAAGTTATTACCATATCTAGAAAAAGAAAATGCAAGTGAAATATAATTAATTTATGCTGGAAATGCTAACAGGTTTTTGGTCTGACACTGGCAATAAATACACTAGATTTTTAAATATTTATGAATCAAAAAGGGGACATTTGGGAACAGTTGTGCAGTGTAATGCTGTGTACTGTATAGCAAATGAAACTTTTTATGTCTTTGAGAATATTTGAGAAACTTGTTAGTATGTTTACTCTGAAGTAAAATATTTGTTCTTGGTCATTACACTCAATTAAGTACACTTCTTAACACATCCTGATTGAAAACATATTCATCACTTCATCATAAGCTCAGTAAAGTAAGTAGCCTTCATCCCTAAAGGAGGCCTCTTTTAAGTTGCTATGTACTTTGATCTATGTCACAAATCAATTTTGTCAGAAAACAGAGGAGAACTTTTGGAAACAAGCCACATTTTATGGAGAAAGAGCTCCAACATTTGCCTTTAAACAAACAGCAGAAACTACTGACATGACTGAATCAAACAGGTTTGGTTGCAGTTAACCTTCCAACCATCATAAGGTTTACTTTGTTTTGCTTGGCCAATAGTAAAGCAGAGAGAACAATTTCAGATTTTTTGTAATAATCAAAAATTTATTAAGAATTTGTACAGAAACAAAAATATACAGAGGTAAGCACAGTCGATGGTGTTTTATAGTCAAAACTGAACTGTGTAATGTTCAGCATCTAAGAGATAAAAGATTTGGTTTTGCTGTTCACATCAGTCTCTGTGAAAATGTCCCTTTACACGTCTCCAACCTACAACAGGAAAAAAAAAGCACATTTCAATGTTTTTCTAAGGAAAGAATCACAGAATCATCGAACAAGTTAGGTTGGAAGGGACCTTTAAAGGTCATCTTGTCCAACTTCCTTGCAGTAAGCAGGGACACCTTTAACTAGATCAGGTTGCTCAGAGCTTCATCAAGCCAGCATAATGCTCTGATGTCATGTTGATAGAGTTCATACATATTTACACTAGTTGCAAATTAAAAATATAGCATTTAAAACGCACGAGGGCAAGGAATTGTTTCTGGTCATGAGACTTAATCTATCTGTGAAAAAAGACAGTAATGGGGAAGGTATACTAAAATCAAAGTACAAATATTTCTGTGACAAAATGGTAAATACAGCCAACTTCTCCAAGATGTAGTGGGCTTAACACTTCAGCTGTCCATGCTTACCATTTAAAATGATACCTATGTTCTTTTATCAGTTTCAATATATCCTGTGGTCAAACCAACCTGTTTGGCACTTCCTAAGTTGTGCTGCTGTCCATCTACAGACAGTCTGTTGAATGGGATGATTTTCATTGCAGTTTTCTTCATGGAGTACCACCGATCACGCCAGGTTGCCCAGATAATGCCATTGTCATGTCCAAATGGACCAATCTCTTTCGGTGCGTATTCACCTCCTAAAAATATCAGTTGGAGCAAAACACTTAGTTGCTTTCTAAAGTAGTAAAGATGTCCCTATTTTTTTGCTGATACTAAAACTTCTGTGGCATCCCTGGGCATGTTAACAGGCCCTATTCACTGCCCTCTTCCCCTAGTCTGCTTCTCTCGTGACTAATTCCTCCACTTGGGCCTAAAGAGTAGACACAAATTCTCACTGCTGGTGTTTTCAGTTGTTGCAAGGAATGGGCTAAAATAGCAGCTTTGGAAAAATCAGGTGGAAAAGCATATTCAGTGAAAGTGACCCATTTGTCTCTGAAATGTGGTGTCCTGGATTATAGGTATTTAGAAGATACTTTACCTGTATAATATTTGCCATTGAGGTGGGCAGCATGACATCGGTTCATCCACCATCCAGATCCATCTTGCTCAGCACAGTTGCCCTCCATGAATCTATCGTTGTCGTTATCGTAAGTACTGAACTGCATGCCATTATGATAGGTGAAGGATTTGTCACTCACATCTTCTCCAAAACTAAAGCCATCAAAGGCATCCCCAGCTTCACCACCAATAAAGTAGGCATAAGTCAGTCGATATTTGTCTTCTTCAGATCCTACTTTGAATACAGCATAATCAGCGGTGCTGTTAACAAAGGATAATGGTGAATATAAACATGCTGCACTCCCAGTACATTCACAAATGAAAAATGCATAGGTGTTAGCACTGCAGAAAAGGGAATTTATGGCACCCCAGCATTTGAAAAAGCATTGTTTTTGCATTACTGTGTGCCTCAGTTCAGTGGCATACATCCAAACACCTTTTGTGCTCCAGAATCAGACACATTTTCTGACTACTGGTCTTCAGTAATGTAAAAAGATCTACATTATATTAACATGCATATATATATATATATCTCCCAGATTCATAATGCTTAGGCTTACTTAGGTCATGAGGAAATTCTTCGCAGGAGGATGGAGTGCATGTCTCAAGAAACAGCAAGGATAGAAAGCCCTCCTGAAGAATTAAATACAAGGATAGGATAGGATAGGATAGGATAGGATAGGATAGGATAGGATAGGATAGGATAGGATAGGATAGGATAGGGCAGAGTAGCTCAGCTGGAAGGGACCTACATCTGGAATAATTATCTAGTCCATAAAATGCATAAGGTGTGAAGAAAATTGAAGAAACAGATTCCTTCTGCCAAATAAACAAGGACTGGTAGCACATAACCGTCAGTCACACACACCGTGCCAGTGCAGTGTCCTATGCATGTTAGCAGGTCTAAGGGATCATTATTTTTTCACACAGCTGTACAAACTGATGCAGCAGTGGGAGCAGTAAGGTCTAAGCTGTCATTTTCAGAAGCATCATGAGCAAGTACCTTTTTTTGCCATTCCAGTCCTCCAGTTCTATTCGTAAGGTGTATGGGAGAGTGGACTGTGTAGTTATTAAATGAATCTTTTCATTGCCCAGCCAGAACTCAGTGGTGTCATCTGGAGAGAGATGTCCAAATCCTTCCTTGTACTGAACCCAGTTTTTCTTGAAGTCTTCACTCCCATCCAGTCTCTGCGGAAAAAAACCCACAAAACTAAAATAAAAAGAACAACCCCCAAAACATGAATGAACAAAGTCACGTATCATATGTAGGTAAATAAAAACAGTGCTGATGAAATAAGCATTCTTATGGTAATAATATGTGAGTGGCATACCCTCTGTAGTACTGTCCAGCCGTTGCCATATGAGTCAATCTCACAGTAGACTAGGAATTGCTGCTTGGCTTTCTGAGGTTTGATAAAATAAAGCCCACTTTTTCTGGCACCTTTATTTGCAATATCTTGACAATCTGAAGTAAAGATATTCAGAGGATCATTAATCTTGCTACAGTTGTATTCTCAGATGTATTTAATATTGTAACTTTGACAGTGCAAGAAATACAATTAATCTAAATGTCCTTGTTGCAAGGTTAGCTACCTAATCCACAGACTTTAATATCAGTGTCGTAAAATCCTACTAAAGGTCACAGAACTTGCATAAGATGAGGAATTCAGTCTCACATACAGCTTAAGCCATTTAAATGTAAAACACAGTTGTTGCATTTTTTTCAGGTGACTCAGTAGAGATGATAATGAATTACCTTCCTTTTCTCTGATACCCATAGAAACTCTCCTTCTGTTCCTTGTGTTGAGCATACATTTTAGGATAATCATATTTCAGCCAAAAAGGCCAAAGGAGCAAGTGAGACCTCTTGTTCCATCTGAATACCCTGTTTGCAGAGCATCTACCTAGCACTGGATTCATAACTTGCAACCTCTGCCAAAATATACGGCCCATAAGATTACAAATAACTGTGATTGCACCTGGCAATACTTGCAATTGAATTGACCCTCCACCACACAAGAGATATTTTGCTCACCTCTTCCAGTCAGCTCCTGTATTTCTGCTGTGTCTCTGCATGGTGCCTGGCAGCGTGCCTCAAGCTGGGCAATCTTCTGTTTCAGCTGTGTGATCCTGTTGCTGTTCAGTATATACGTATCTGTCAACTGTCTGGACAGAGAGACATAAACATGGCTTGTTTCAGCTGTTTCTGAATATGTAATATGCATTTACCCACACACTTGCCTCACCTAGGTATTTCTCTTTACTTGTTGATGAATTTTTAAAACATATATGCAAATAAACTGCTGCAAGTGTCAAAATGCCTGAATAATCATTGATATTATGTTATATAGAAGTGGAGATTTTTCTGCATTCAGGTAAAAACCATATCCTTTGGATTTAGAAAAGTTAGCAATGTTTTTAATTTTATTTTCTTTGTCAGTTTACAAAAGACTACCACTGAGTTGATAGTTACTTGTGATTTATATCAACACAACTGAGCTGATTTTTATCGATATATGCAGAAAAATTAGCCAGAATGAATGATTGTACAAATATTGCCCACACTCTGCACTATAGCACAAACTCATAAAATCTCCACAGGTCATAAAAAAAAATAATTTAGGAGTAGCTGGCACAGCAAAAAACACATAAATAAAAATATCTCCATGATTCCTGGCATTCTTATGTTGCACTTTTTGCACAATTAATGTCTTATGCAGAAGAGCAGAGATTACAATAGCAGATCCTCATGATCCTTCTGGGTCTCACTAGGCAGCTGCTGACAGCGTGGGCACCGTGGTCCACATGAACACAAAGACCTTTCTTGGGGAGCCTTAGCTGCACTTGGTAAAGGGAGAAAGAAAACAGTTTGGCTTGTCAAGCGACAGAAGAAGTGAAAGATACCTACTGTATAGTACTTTCATGAGACAAAATAGTGTTCTCATATCTGATAATTTCTTCAATTATTTTCTTGGATTTTTGAGTAAAATCATCAACTGTACCTGTAAGACAGACGAAGGTAAAATATTATTGCAATTAGGCAAATTAGAAAACTACATAAATTGTATTTTTCAATTGCATAGGTATTTTCATATTCTCACTTGGTAGTGTCTGCTTCTCTGAAGGATAGAGGTTTTGGATGTGTTGAATCACAATTTCTGTTGTTCCCGAGGAGTTACTAATTTGCCGTAAAATTCTCTCCATTTCCTGCAGTTCATTATCCATAGTGAGATGGTATTTATTAAAGAAATCTGCAATGCCACAGGTTGTTGGGCAGTAGCTACCCTAAAAAGGGAAGAATAATTATTGGAAATGCTTCAGGACCAAAAAAAAAGAAAGCAGAATATTTGGGCATGGGAACTTCCAGGCTCTGCTCATGCAGATGATTTTGGATAAAAAAGGGCAGGCATTTCCCACCTGGTCTGCAGTGTTTGAATTTAAAGAGGCAGTTTAGTTTAACACTGTGTGTACATACACACACGGCAAGAAAATGGTGCATCCTGTTATTTGTAGCCTCTGTGTATATGCTTTTGTCAGCAGTGTCGCCTGCCTCACTGCTTTACCAAGCACGCACCTCTATAAATGGGTAACAGGTTTAATAAGCGTTTGAAGTAACAATTGAAGGCCAACTAAAGCTACGGGTGATTATGGTGGTAAAAGATCAGTGTAGAAAAGCTTTAAGTAGACTTTTAAGATAAAGGAAAATTACTTACAAAACGTTCATCTAATATGCAGCAGTTTTCTCTGGTGGCAATGTACTGAAGAGAAGAAAGAAGACCATTTTCAGTGAATTTTCTCCTACGGCATTTTCCGCGCCCACGTGTTTTCTAACACTGTCTCTTCACTTACCGCCATGCTGGTAGGAAAGAGCAGGGAGAGGAGAGGCCCCAAGGAAGCCCAGCTCCATAACGTCAGCACCATCATGTCTGTCCTGCCAGTCACTGCCGACTGCTCAGTGCGGAGCTGTGCACTCAGCAGCCGAAAATGTTCAACCCAGCACAGGGCGGCAGTTTAAGGGAGCAGGCTGAAGCTGGGGGCGGGCACTGGGAGGTGTCGGGAAGAGGTGGAGTAGGGGGTTGAGGTGGATTCCCAGAATTTGCACACATATCTTACTCCTCCCGTTTTCAGAACCTGCTTCCCACTTATCAATGGTCTCAGGGGAGGCAGGAAGGTGGGACAAGGCACAGAGATGCTGCTTCTAGTAACAGCAGAGTAAGAAACTCCTCCATAGCTTTAGGGATGGGGCTGGCAGAAAGTTTCACTCAAATAGTGTGAGGAAAAGCCACAGTAACTGAAATACATATAACAACTAACAATACCCTAACAATAAATACTAAGAATATCTTCTGGTTCTGTAGCACTTTCCCACCACAGATCACAATGCGATTTGCAAAGAGAATCGGCATCATTCTGCATATTCTGCAGATGAGAAAACTGGGGCAGAAAAAGGTATGAAGTCACACTGGGCAGTGGCATATCTGGAAAACAAGCCTGCAGTATTTCTCAGAGGCAAAGAAAGAATGGATCTTCAATTCAAGGAGTCCATTTGAATGACTTGGGCCAAAACTTCCTTGCTGGGGAACTGGCATCATCAGTATCTGCCCTACTGAATACTCCCAAAAGACTGGTGACAGGCTCCCTCTTCCACTATGGGCTTTATCCCAGCCAAAAATACTTTATGTACATTCTTCTGCTTACTGTCTGTATCAGTAGTATTAAATACCTTTCTACTCAAGTGCTGCACCTGAGCT
The DNA here is from genome assembly GCA_022605575.1 of Laterallus jamaicensis coturniculus. NCBI lineage: Eukaryota > Metazoa > Chordata > Aves > Gruiformes > Rallidae > Laterallus > Laterallus jamaicensis. The sequence continues at coordinate 32,660,447 of JAKCOX010000005.1, forward strand.
TTAGGCAGTGTCTTCTGATACATTCTCCTTTTGTGTCTGTACAATATAATGTGTGATGGGACAATGTTGACTGAAGCTTTTGACTTCAATGTATGCTTGCCCAAATGATGAAAACAATGATGGGACTGGGGCTTATTGCTGGATCTGTTGTTACTGGGGTCAGCTTTGTGTTTCAGGCAAATGACTTCACCTCCGTATATCAGGATCAATGCTTCAACTTTACTTAATAGACATTAAAAATTCATGGACAAAAGCACCATATGGAAGCTGATTGTTATATTATTATGAAATTAGATATGATTATGCATTGAAGCATGGACAGTTCCTGACCTGTATAACCTCTTTTCATCTGGTCACATCTGGTCAACCAGAAGGTTTCCCACTGAACCACATATTGCCAGAAGGAATCTGAGCATTTATGATGCTAAAAATCAAATTTGTGGGACACTTCTGTGAAGCAGAAGCACTGTTCATGGAAGAGTCAGCTTTCCAGTAACTGTACTGATGGCCAGTAAGTTAGCTGCCAGGTTGCCAAAAGTTCTTTCCACAGGATGACTGACACTGAAAGTTTACCTTTCCAAATCTGGCATCAATTACCTTCAAGAGTCATATGCAGAGTATGTCCTTACTGATAGAAATAGGGATTGACTCCACCTTTTCCATGGTTAGTTCTCTTTCCTAAAGAGTTAAAATAAAGTAAATAAATAAAACAGAGTAAAAGTCCACCTGTTCTTGTGTTTTCTACTGTTGCTTCATTAATGCCATTAATGTGGACTCAGGAAACTACCTCCTCACTGCTACTGCTCACACATTGCTTGAGCTTGCTTTGCTGCTTCACTGCCTGCAGGTCATGACAAGGGGGCAGAGGATCCTGGAGGTACAATTTCAGTGCATGCAGACCACCAGGGTTCCCTCAGATATGATAACATAGTGTGAACAGGTTGCTGCATGAACTTTGTAAAGTAACCCAGCTTCAACCACAGATACAGACTCAAGAGTGCAGATGGGCATTCAATGATCATGATGTGACAGGCAAACCATGTAACACAATGGAGGGATTCCTCCGTTAATAAAGAACATACATACCCTACCCTTTTGTCACTGACAGTAGTACGTATAGGCTTGAAACTCAGAAGAATATTTGGTAACAGAATATGGAAAATGTTGTCTTTTGCTCTTAGGCAAGAATTTCAGGAGTGGGAAAAGATGCCAACAATCAAGACTGGTAGTAATAGCTTAGTTAATCTTCAGATAGAATGCCTAACATTTTAGAATTCAATGCATAGTTTCACTGATTTGGGTAATTGGCTAGTTGGGTAGGTAAAACAAAAGGATCATTATGCCCACAAATGGATTAGGAATAGGAAAGCTGATTTCAGTGAGATGTTTGTGTTACACTGTACAGATGTACATTTATGAAGCAATCGATATTAAATACTGTTTTAATGACTACCAAAAATCTGTACACTGCAGTTGTAATTGTAACCTTGTTCTAATTCTGGTTGCAACTGCTTGTACTTCTTAGTTGAAGATGTAAATATTTCAACCTCAGGAAATTTTTGTTTGCTTTACTGACTGTGTGGTCATGACTTAGCCTTGAATAATTAATTCTTTCCATATATTTGCATCATTTTCTTCTGTGGTTTCAGCTTGTATGACTTAGAAAGAACTTACTTCTGCTTTTCGTTAAGTTGAAAACAACATGCACCCTTAGTAGAACAGCTATATAGCATATAGCTATATAGCAAAATAGCTTTACAGCTATATAGCATATATAGCTATACAGCTATTTTGTCTAAGCCACATACTGTTTTGTCTTGGTTGGTCCTGGCTGCAAAATAGCTGACCTGTTTATCGGAAAAACGTGCTAGAGACCTGGTTGTACCCTGCAACGTGTCCCTCATAATTTGACTCTGTTGATTTTCTGGCCAGCTTTGTTGGTTGGGTTTTTTTCCCCCAGTAAGTCTTTTTGTTGATTTGGTAACAAATCTGCAGAGGCAGAAGGAAGAGTTTTCAAATTCAGTTGATGATTCCCTTGCAATTTATTTCTTGAGTAGGTAGTAAACATGAATCATGATTTGTTTAAAAGAGCATTCTTTGATTCACTTTTGATTAGCATTTTTGTCAAACAGCCAGTAGGTATCCAACACCTTCCCGTTATTCTGAGTAAATCTCCCTTCAGAAATGCACTTGCATTTCTAAATGAGCTCCTGGATACCAGAGCTTAACCCCTTTATATGGTCAGTCAATGAGCGAGCGATAATTAGGATGAGAAACGGACAGTTTAAAAGCTGCCAGGTATTGAAGTCGTGCTGCTGGTGTGCTACAAAAGCAACTGGTTTACAAACAGAAAAGTGAAAACGAAAAGAGGAAACTGTTGTAACTGATCTTTCTCTTTCTCTTTCAATATTCAAAATTTGGGCAAAAGGTAAATGGCAACATTTTTGCCAATTGGATAGTCCACTCTCTGCAAGAGATTTCCTGTACACCTTTCCTGAAGTGAAATGCTGGTTGATTCCTGAGTCAGCAAAACTCAGTTATCCTGCATGGGAGAGGCTGTAATTTTTTCCAGTTATGGCAGCAATACAGTTACTCACTGTTTCTGCTCAAATACAGGCTGGAAACCACCTGTTTCTGCAGAAAAATATGAAGTATATGTATTTCCTGTCTGTTATGTCTTTCTATTCTGGAAAGAATACATGGAATATTTGCTGCATGCATGCTGTTGATACAGAAAAGAGTACTTTGATTTGCTTTAGAATATATTCCTATATAATGGTGGGATAATATGCGTTCTTAAATCCAAGCAGGGAAACTCCACGGATGTACGATTGCTAAAAGTCATTTGGTTTGTGACTCATATTCTGGTGGCCCTTTCTCCCAGCACTTTTTTTTCTGCAGAATATAGCCATGTAAAAGACTCTTGATTTCTGCAAAGAATCATCATGTTTTATGTAGCTAATGTGTGTTATTTGGATTTCAAATATTACTACAAATTTTCAAAAGTACTTTAGAATCAAAAAGGCTAAAAATCAGGGCACCTTGTCATTAAAGTACTTCTGAAAATACCCCATGTCCATCAGTCAGAATTTTGATACCTTGAATGAGCTTTTCTCTTATTATTTAAAAATCCTATGGTTTCTCTTTTTAGTGCTTGCTTACTTTGATGCTTTTCAGATTTTATTTGAACTTCATTCTAATCTTAAGGAATGAAGAGAGAACCTATCTCCTAAAAGCAACAGAAACATGATATAAATGGAGGAAACCAGCATAGTTCAGAGGATTACATAAAATGTTGCTTTGTCACGGCTGAAGTCTTTCTGAGTCCAAGGCATAGGATGTTACACTTCAGTGTGTTTAAAAATCTACTAAACTTACTACAACCCCCCAAACTATGTGTTGGGATCAGTTTATTGAGCTTTGAGTTGCTTGTACCTTACATAGGGGTATTAGGGAGAACCTCACAAATTCTCTCCCTTTACTGATTTACAGAGATCATTTTCAACTGCTGATTCACTCAGAAAAGGTTGGTTTTCAGACTGTCTGTAAAAGAGAGATTGCAATACATGCTTTACCTTGAGGGCAAGAGCAGTGAACTCTGTTTGTTAAACAAAGAGATGCACCAATTTGTGGGAATGAGTTAAGCCATGAATTCAAATATTTGCTGAATATTTTGTAATTGGTTGAGAGGACAGAGCCTCAATAAACTAAACAGAGACTACTCAATAAACTAAACTATTTGTCAGTACCTTCTGATAATATTGGTTTGGACAGGAACTTATTTACAGTGACATTAAAGGAAATCCTACAAAAATTGTAATATATTTCACAATAAAACCCTGGCCTGTGAAATACCTTGCTTGTACTTTTTTTAATCAATCAGAGGAAGCTTGACTGTCAGAAAAATCCTAGAAAAATAACGGAAAGTATATTTGCTCTGGAAAAATGTACTCTGCTTTGTCTGCCCTGACTTCCAGGATTAGCTCTGAAGACCATCAATGCAGGATGACAGGATTAGAAGGATGAATTTCATATTTTCTTTACATATCATCTATGCTCCATGTTGGTGCATGAGTCTGTTTACAGGGAGGGAAGAGCAGGCCTGCATTTGAAACACTGGTGGCAATTATGTAATAAAAGTAAATCAAAGTATTGGGGTCACTGAAGGAAACTGAATCTCAGACTCACCTACACTTGAACAGTGAACAGGAAAATTATTATTTTTTTAAACTCTGTAAACCTTTTTCTTTCTCCAGCATAAAAATTAAAGCCAGATATTTTTTTTTGCCCTTCTCACAATTTATGAGAGGAACTAAAAATCCTCCTACCATGTGACAGATTGTCCATTATTGTTGACCTGTATCCCCTGTATAGGCCACAGATACAGTCAAGTGTTTTACTAGCACCTCCTTGTGTGAATTTCACATGGGCTTGTCACCGACTGTATCTTCTTCTGAGCTTTACTGAAAACCACACAGTGCCATCTCATGTCCTCAAAGAGCACTACATTTCTTTGAATATCTGGTAAATCATGTAAAGGCCAAGATCTCAAAATTAAGACTTGACCATCACAGAATGCTGCTTCCCAAGCCTACCTGGAAAAGAGCCTCTAAGTAACTTGCCTCTGTTTCCACCAAACCAATCCTAACATTGTGTGTCAAATACTGGGCACTGAGCTAATCATTGCTGCTCGTGATGGAATCACGATGATTACAATGAAAATTCACTGTCTTTAAGAAAATCATCAGTCTAATCAAATGGAGGGAATAGAGGGAGTGTGTAAAGTAATTCACTGATGAAATAGATCGTTTTGTTGGAGTCCCAGCGAGCTTATTGAATAGCTTACTATGCACAAGTCTAAATTGAGTAAGAAATGCATTTCACTGGGGAAAGAACAAAATGCTGGCTTTGATCCTTTCATCTCTTCAGAGCACCATTGCAAATAATTGAAACAACCCTAAATCTTTTCCTTATGCTTTTGGCAGATCAACCATTAGGTGTGTCTAAGTATTTTATACGTGTTGGATATTAATTCTTTCTCACACATGCAAATTTACTAAAACTCTATTTAAGACTCCCGAAGGGCCTTAAAAAGGTTTCTGGCAAAGCAAGATCCAGCCTGTCACGAAACCCTGGGCAGCTGCTGTCAAAAATCCATGCCACAAAAGTATTTGAAAGGCATTAAAAGAATAAAGCACGTTCTCGATTCTGGGACTCCTCTACCAATTTACACATGTGCATGTGAATGTTTGTATCTTAATGTAGCTAAGGGGCATTTGTTCGTCTGGGGCGAAATACACGCATTTGCCTCTTTGCACAGTGCAGGCAGCAGATGCTGGCAGGAGCAGATGACACTTTTTTGGGACCAGGGGTGAGGACGGTGGTGAAACACAGCCATCTACTGGCCTCTGCTTCGCTTTGTTTCAGCAACTTTGCCTTACGTCTAGAAATTCGGGTTTGCAGGACAAAATCTTGTCCCAACACACTTCAGAGGGAGTTTTATTACATTCGTGGGTTATGAATTATTATTGTGGTTAGTGATGGGCATTTATTTTCTATATGTTTAGGCACAGAAGTGAGTGAGGACTGCGCAGCTCATTGATTATGAAGTCTCAGCTAAGGTATTTCTGTATTTCACCACAGGACTTGAGCCCATCACAAGACTTGCTGAAGGTTAGCAACATTTTCTGCTGTGTTACAGTATTTTAGAATCTTACTGCAATGTATTCACTAGTGAATCACACATGGAAGACACTTTAAAATATAACTGCTGAGAGTGTTTGTCTTTATGACTGCACTGATAGCTTTGTATTTTGTACCAGACATTGCTCTTTCTGGTTCTGGCTTCGAAGTTTACTTTAAGGAGCCACAGTAAATATACATTATTTATTATTTAGAACATAAATATACATTATTTATTTATTATTTAGAACAAAGCTATTGTGAGCCTGCTCTATACATATAACAGGGTTGGGGTTTTTTTCCCCACTGTGATTATGTAGATGCTTACTAGTTTATAGGGAATCAAAACCTGCATGCTTTCAACATAACTGCTTCAATAGTTGAATAATCAAAAGTTAGGTAACTAACTTTCTTTTCTGTGAGACATTGTTGGTTCTGCCTGTTTAGTTACTTAGTACAGTAATTGTTTATCATGTTTCAGGCACTGAGAAGGTTAGAAAACGGTGCTTTATGACCCTTTTGCGATAGGAAAACATAAAAAAATTATTCAACATGATTCTTTCCTATCTTCTCTCAACTCCATCATTTCTGTGACTTAAATTAGTCTAATTGTATGCTTAATCAACAACTTTCAAAAGTACTTATTTAGATATTTTCAACATGGCTACTTTTTATGTCAGGAAAACCACGTCATGTCATCCCCTTAGCATCACCAGTGTCACAGTGAACGTTGTATTTTTTAGCACTCCTGCAAAGAGCCCAAATGTTACTTTGCAAGGAGCTACTCAAAACCATTCTAGAATCAAAGCACACGTGTTAAGGCAGACATAGCTGTTACTGCGTCACATCAGCATGTATGACTCCTAAGGACAATCCTTGTCATGAGATGGACAACATGGATATTCTCTAGACAGGGAGCTGCTCTGCGGTACCTTTACACTATTAGCCATCTGCGGAGATGTTCAAAGACAGCCGTACAATTCAGACTTCAGGACTGGGAAATGATTCCTCCTCCCTCCTGTGCTGGGCAGCTTGCTGGGTCGGTGACATGTACCTCATGTCCATGTTCAGTCAGGGAGCTGAGAAACCCTTCCTGTCAAAACTGCCATAGGTATTCCCACCGAAAGCCTCATTTCTTAATAGATGCATTTTATTTTATTTAGGGGAGGAGGAATGTGTTCCACAAACATTCCATAACGAGAGGGTCTGACATGCTTGTGACACTGCTGTGCACCTGAATGGGGCTTCCACTTGTCAGGTTCAGACTCGCACCCCACTCTTGGTGGTTCGGTAGTGACAACCCTGGAGCACCTCGGGAACGCGGCAGCCCCAAACGTGCCTGCCATTGATCCCTGTCCTGCAAGGGACAGGATCAAACCAGAGCCGCCCCGTTTGGGCGCGCCCCGGTGCGCGGCCATCCCAGCCCTCCAGCGGCCTGGCACCGGAGCCTTGAGCAGAGCGGGCCGGCCGGGCGGACCGCGCACTACCAGACCTGTCATTTTCTCCCGCAACCCCGGAGTTTGTAAACTGTGTCCCGCCCACTTCTCCAGCCGTTTCCGCAGTCCCTTAGCACGCCCCCAGGAGCTCTCAGACTGCTAACGCGGTTTGGGCTGGGCTGGGCCGGGGCGGGCCGGTGGCGGGGCGGGTCCGGGTCTCAGCCAGGGGCGGTGTTCATCGGCCCGCCTGCCGCCACCATGAGCTGTGCTGCGCTGCTGGGGTTTCGGGGGCCGCGGCTCCTGGGGGCTGCGGCCCGCCCGCCCCGCTGGAGCAGGCAGCGCAGCAGCGGCTGCGAGCCCCCGGCGGGCGCCGCGGTGCGCATTGGCTGCGCCTCAGGCTTCTGGGGCGACACGGCGACCGCAGGTAGGAGGCGGCGCGGGGAGGGAGCGGGTGCCCGCGGGGGCGGCGGGGACATCCATCCTGGCTGGGCGGTCGTTGGGACGCCGAGGCCTGGCGGAGCCGCCGGCCGGGCGTGCAGAGGAGTGGCGGCTGCGAGCTTCGCGAACTGCGCCGTTGCGTAAGCGGCCGGGCCGGGACCGCCGCTGTACTCCCGTCCGGGCCGGGCCGCCCGCAAGGCCGCCACCAAGGGCAGAGGCGGGACAGCCCGGCTGGCCTCAGCCCTGCCTTGCGCGGCCGGGGCCGCTGGGCCGCCCTCGGGCCGCGGCCGGGCGGGATGAGGCGGGGGTCCCGCGGTACTAACAGCGGCTTTTCCCGTCCCGGCAGTGCCGCAGCTGCTGTACGGAGGGAAGCTGGATTTCCTCGTCTTCGATTATCTCTCCGAGATCACCATGTCGCTGCTGACGGCCGCGAAAGCCCGGTCTCCTGTAAGTGGCCTCCGGGAGCCGCTGCCCAGCTCGGGAGGGCCGGGCTGGGTGTGGTGTAGCCCCGCGGTGAGGCGGTGGGGGCTACGGTACCTTCCCAACTCTCCCCCAACCCGGGTTACGCTCGGAGGCTGTTGAAAACGTGTCAGGTGATGGGGATGTGTGTGCTTTTGCATGCCTTTATTTACATATATTCAGTTTCATCTCGTAGAAACGTTCACGTCCCTTTCTACGGTCCCTTTCTTACAGTATGAGCGAAATGTCTGAGAGCTAGTTCTTCCCTGTTTCCTCTTGTCTGTTAACCAAGGCAAGGGGTTGTGTGGACTTAACAAGTGGTTACAGCTTTTAATTATTTCAGCTTTTAGGCTACACTCCGGATTTTGTCTCTGCTGCCATTGCTCCCTATATAAACGATATTCACAGGAAAGGTATGCTACTCTTTGTGTCAATTTGTATGTTAATTAAGTTCAATTGCTTATGTGTTCCTATAAACAGCTGTTTTCATCCCAGCGTTTGCTGTTCTCTGGGAGTAATGGTTTAAACATCAGCAAAAATCCCACCGTAATAGACGAGAAGTACAGGTCTGACAGTGGTGTTTAATTTTGGGCTAATTTGAAATCGTATAAATACATACAGTTATCTCCATTTATTTCTTACTGTAGCTTTCATTTATGAGTTGCATTACAGATTTTTGTTAAAATACACAATCTAGATTTTTTTTTTAATACAGTCTGAAAGGTTTTCAACTTTCTAGTTCCTTGAATATCACTTGTTTTTCTGATCTGGTTTTTTTTCTGTTTATATTAGTAGAGCTTTGCAGTTTTCTGAGATTGAGAGGACAAAGGGAATTACATCTAAGTACCCAATACCTTGTTAACACAGTCTAGAATTTATAGATAGATGCACGTTTCTGCTAAAATGCAGTTGTTGGGAGAGTGAGGATGCTTCAATGACTGGTGTCAAATAGTGTTGCTGTAGGAGTTGTTTTGACACTGTCTGCCTCATAATGTATATCTTTTGGGTTACTTTCTCCTTACACTCATAAAGGAAAGATGAGAAATACCTAACGATTCTTCTTCTCTAAACAATTCTGCATTGATTTACATTGATCCTTTCACAGATTAAATAGTGTTCATATTTTAATATAACTTTTAGTACGTGATTGGATGTCTGACATCTCGCTTGTGTTTCAGCATGCTTTAAGTTTCTAAAACGTGATTGTTGCTGCTGCTGAAATTCAATTGCCTTTTTTGTTTAGGTGTTCGTGTCATCAGTAATGCTGGGGGAATTAATCCACTTGGTTGTGCAGCTGCCCTTCAGGAGGTGGCAAAGAAAGCAGATGTTGACTTGAAAATAGCTGTTGTTGCTGGAGATGACCTGATGAGTGAGGTAGGTTACTTTATCTTAAGGCTTTGTAGTGTTATTGAAGTTAATTTAATCTACATAACATGAAGGTGGAATTTACGGTCCTGAAGGAACTTACTTTGTGTATGTTTATGCAGTAGCTGTCTACTGTTTAAAAAAAAAAACCCTCTAAAAACTGTTGCTTCCTTTTCTTTCTCTTTTTATGCATGAAAGCAACTATGGTCACACCTTGTTTGCCATGTGATGGGGGTGAATTTTATAAGACTGAATCTGCTATTTATCTTTTTGAACCAAACTGAATTTGATGTAAGGTCTAATGTGGTTAAATCTCTGCCTGTAATTTGTAAAATTATTCCTTGTTACTCCTTGCACACTCTTGAACATGGAAGATGGTCAAGGAAGATTCTTTATTTGGGAATTAGTGCAGTGCTTGGACTTTCTTTCAAGAAACTTCTGCCTTACTGAAATTACTTCAGCATCAGCGGTGCAGAATTTCCTTACCAGTACAACAGTGAAATGGCCATTATTTGGGCTTGGTGTGGATATTTCTGATTTGAAATTAATGATTTCCCATGCTATTGCCAGTACAAAGCTTCCAGGAACAAGAAGGCTTTTACTGTCTATAGACAACTTTCACTGATACCAAACATCATAAATTACAATAGGAAATGTTATTTGTGGTTTGGATGACTTCAGTAATTACCATAGAATACCAAACTAATTCAAAGTGGAAGGATTTTTTCTACACTATAGATTCCTCTTGTAACTGGCATTTGGTGTTGAGTCTATGTAATCACTGACCCCTGGATCCATTGTTTTCTCAGCTGCCTAATGCATGGTCAAAAGCACCCACCCCCTTACCTATCCCCCTGGAAACACAATGTATCTGAAGTATCACCTGAAGCTACAGAGCTAGCCTTGACTACTGGCCACACTACCACTGCTGTTACCTGTTTGAAGGATTTGCTGTAGAACCAAATCAATTAAAGGCAGTTTTAAAAGCCCAGGGAATACACATGTTTATTTGTGTAGGGACTAGCATTCTTTAAAGACAGGCTTATTTTTTTTCTCTGTGCTGGAGAACTATGGTTGAAAGTGTCTAGGGCTTTTAGCCATTCAACTGTTTTGTATTGTTTCTAATTTTAATTATTATACTTTGCTTAGAGTTGCTATGAAGTGAACCTGTTGTCTGACAAATACAAGGCTTACAGTAGATACTATAAAATACTCATAGATTTGCTGTTTTCTTCACTTTCTAACAGAAAGAGAACCTAAAAGGAGCTGGTATCACTGATTTAGAGAGTGGCAAACCATTTCCAGCAAGCGTGCACAGCATGAATGTTTATCTTGGGTGAGTTATTTTAAAGATGATGGTTTTTATTATGGAAAAAGAACTTTTAACACACTACTTTTGTATATGGAGTATCCTTTTGCTGCATGCAGTAGCAGTTTAGGGTGTTGTCACTGAAGAAGCGCAGTTGGGGAGTTAAAGTACTGGGACATGCTCTGCATGTGGTAGGAGGCTCCGTCAGGCTGTGGTGATAGGTGTCTATCAGGCTTTGTATTTTTGAAACTTTGGAAGCTGGCTTTCCAGGATGGATAGCTGTTTTGAAGGATCCCCAAAAATCTCTGAATGCAGGTGTTCTGGCTGCCTGTTTATGATCAGTTGCATTTCATTGTCACCATCAACTTCAGATGAATCAGTGCCAGTCAAGTCTATTGAAGGGGGAAGTACTGAGAAATGGAACAGTGGTAGAGTCTTCTCAAAAGTCAGCATCTCTTCCAGATGATCATCCTGGCGATCCTGGCTTTGCTTTTCCATACTCCATGTCACATATGTTATCCCTCCTGTATTTTTGTTTGGTGTATTTCCAAAGTCTGTGGAGACAATCCCCCTTCTTTTACATTAATCTTTATGGAAAAACTACTGTGCACTCTTCATCATTGCACTTTCCAAACATGCATTGCTGGCAGATAGCAGGGGGTGGCTGTACTGAACGCAGCATGTATTTTTCTCTGTAAAATAAGACACTCTTACCATACTGGTCTTTTTAAATTTGCCTTCAGTAATTTCAGTTGTTGCTGGATTTTCTGTTTATTAAACTTTGACTTGTGACACTTGGAAATCTGAGAAATGTTTAGTATTTGTTTTGGAGGAAATGTTGATTCCAATTCTGGTGATTCATGATTTACTCACAAATTAAAAAGCAATACAATTCAAAGCACAGGACACAAGCAGGCTAGTATGAGAATGAGGCATTTTAAAAATGTTACCTCTGCTTCATCAACAGATGTTGAACAGTCTTTATGGGCCCCTTAATCTTGGTGGCATTGAAATGTAAAGCTATTACCAGCCTCTTTAAATTAGGCTTTGATAGGTTAAATTTCTTTGACAGCATATGCAGTGGATGCTTATTTGTAAAGCAGGTGATAACGTATATATGCCTGTAAACCAAGGCAACATCAGAGTGTTTTGGGTAAAGTCTGGAAGTTCTGTACACTAATTCATTTCTAATTCCATAAATCTGATCTGATTCTTAAATTAAGTGTGTAAATTCCATCTGAAAAAAATTGCGTTGTGGTATCAGTCCTGAAGTTTTTTCTGACCCTCCTGATCTGGGCTATTTGGAGTTCCATGAACTGAAATCCAGTGCATTTTTAACAGCAAGGGTCAAACAGCTTTATTTAGTGCTTTTTGAAGGTGGTTCTGCAGTTTTTCTCAGGATCCTGTATGTATGAATTCAGAAAACCCATTTGGGCTTGTTACCTGTGACTTAACACTATGCCCAGAGTTGTAAACTGTTTCTTAATGCAGACTATATATTTACTTGTGGTTTAGGTGGTATCCTAGGTGGTATGTGGCACTGGGGAGGTGAAAAATACACTTAAGTTTTATGTTTACATGGCTAAGGCAACTTCTCTGTCTTCCAATTTACCTCTCCAGAAAACCATGGCTAAGTGTATAGAAACTGGAGAACAGAACCAAGAGTACGTTTCTTCTACAGGGCATGCAGTTTGTGGCCTGTGTTTCCAGGTTGCCTATTTCATGAAGAATAGATGGATCTAGGAGCTCCACACTCTGGTCAAACCTTGTTCACTAAAGTGTGTAGGCTTGAGCTGTTCACCTAGGTGAATGTTTTCAAAACCGACTAATTCTGATAAGGCTGACTGTTTCCTGATCAATCTGGAAAAATCTGTTGCTCAGGTGTCCTTGAAGATAATGATTGCACAGTGCTCTTCTTGAAGTTGGTAGATGTTAGAAGTTCTCAAAACAATTAGGGAAATTGACCTGAAGTGTCAAAATGAGAAGACAAAGTCTCCAAGCTTTCTCTATGAATGAAGTTGATCTTTTGAAGTAAGAAATAATGCCTGAAAAGCACGTAATATTTTCTGTTGCTGATAATGGGGTTGACTGTCTATGTACTATGTTCAAGACAGGTTTTTTATTGAGCATCAGGACAGGTGTTTCAAATACGTCATTTAGGCACATGAATTTTATAGGGTGTTCTGGTAATTGCTTAATGAAGTTTTCCTTTTGCATATGCAGAATTGCATTGATTGTTAAAGTTGTCTTAATGGAATCCTGTGGGATTTTTTTCCCCATGATTTTTATCCTGTGTGTATCGGGGAACTGACTTTTTTTAAATGATGCCTTAAAAAGTAAAAGTACCTATTGCTGTATTTTGTCATTTTTAGTGCAAGACCAATAAGCAGAGCTCTTGACCTCGGAGCAGATATTGTTGTGACAGGTAGATGTGTTGACAGTGGGATTGTACTGGGACCACTCATTCATTCTGTAAGTACAAGTTAATTTCTGAATGGGAATGAACATATGTGAATTCATACTCAGCAAATATTTTCAGAGAATTTTTACTCCTTATGGAAATGTGTAGATACTAAAATGAAAATATTGAGCACCTTACACTCTTTCACTTTTCCTTTCATGCATGGAAAGATGTCAGCTTTCACCCTTCTGAAGTTTACAGTAGGGCTATTTATGAACTTGTGTATCATGAAGCTGGGAAGCATTTTGGTGAAGTTAAGGAGTTCTTACCATGTTTCCCCAGTATTTCACTCATGCCTTTTTTTTTTTTCCCCTCTTTAAAATTTGGCTCTCAGGGTTAAGAAACAAGTATATTTTGCTTTACCACAAGGTGGTGATAGTAGAAGTCACACTTTTTGGGGGGGACTGGGATAGAGGTGCATGAGGCAGCCTAAAGCACCGGTCTCTTTCAGTGAGTAGGAAGTTGTATTTTAAGTAGTTGAATTTCAATGCAACCATTCTCAAATTTTAAATAATAAACAATTAATGTATTGCTTGCACTGTGTAGAACTTGGGAAGAACAGTGAAGTAGAAAACATGTTTAAAGATGTTTTAAAGATGACTCTCAGTACTCCAGCAACTGACAACTCTCAAACCTGAAAAAACCACAAAGTAGACCATAGACTTTTAGTATACTATGCAGATTTTGAATGCTATGAATATTGCACCTCTGCTCTTTCTGAAGAGGGTGTGATTTTGAGAACTTATTATTTATTTGGGTGTATTAATAAGCAAGCTGAACAGTATCAGAGCCATCTTACTGATTTATAGCAACTCAAATCCATGTACAACACCTGTCAATTAATGCTTTCTAGACTTCTGCAGTTAAGTAAAAATATATGCAATACATTGCTACTCAAAGCAGTAAATACACTATATGCAGCGAGAAACATTTTATGCTTGTAACATATCTGTATTTTTCTTGTAGTTTGGCTGGAATAGGGATGAATTTGACTTGCTAGCTGCAGGAAGGTAAATGATATAAGAAGAAGTGGGTAAATTTATATTTCATATCATATAATGTCAGGATAACTTTTTTAACAGTGATTTTTTTGCATGCAATTGAATTAATTTATTTGAATGTGTTTGTTAGGCTTTGGGTTCTTTTTAAAGGCCCACTTAATACTTTTATTTGAAACTGAAATTCTAGAAACTTACAGAACCAAGTTGAAAGAAGAAAATGAAGAAAGAAGCAAGTGACTTTATTTAGTTGCTTAATTTTCTCTGCCTATTCATTTAGGGAATTGGCCAGCCCCTTTTCAGTGGTCAGTGGGGACAGGACTAGGGGCAATGGCTGTAAGCTGGAGCACAGGAAGTTCCGCACCAACATGCGGAAGAACTTTTTCACAGTGAGGGTGACAGAGCAGTGGAATAGGCTGCCCAGGGAGGTGGTGGAGTCTCCTTCTCTGGAGATATTCAAGTCTCGTCTGGACGCCTATCTATGTAATATGAGATAGGGAGCCTGCTTTGGCAGGGGGGTTGGACCCGAAGATCTCTTGAGGTCCCTTCCAACCCCTAAGATTCTGTGAAACGGAAATTTTGTGCCATGAGATGGAGTCTTAGAGGTGAGGCTAGTGATTCCTTTCCTGTTTAGCCATCACTGTTGATAGTTGAAATGGCAGCAGGTCTTACTTCAAAGATGCACAGAAGGAGATTCAGTCAGAGGTCAGCATCCTTGTATGGTTTTTCGTAAGCTCAGTGTGCATACTCCCATTTGTAATTCCTAATGTTTGGAATCTGATGTGGAAATGATAGGCTAAAATTATGCTACCTAACAACTTTCTGCATCATCTGTCCATAAAAATGAGTGATGATGAAGGAAACCTGAGCACACCCATTAGCAGTATGCTTGGTCCTCCTGTTGCCTGAGAATAAGTGTGGAGAGAAGCTCCAGCTCCACTGAATTGGGGGTGATTAGAGATAAGGATTTTTCTCCTTAATTTTGTTGAGTTTTATGAATTATCACAGTCAAAGATTTGAAAATCGTAATACTACATAATAATACTACATACATCCTGTCCTACACAATGGCGGTGAGATCTTGCATATCTTAATTTAAAAATGGGTTTTGCATATTCAGTTGCACACAGTGTAGTCAGCTAAGATAACTGAATTTAGCTTAACAGTTCTTGATTTCACTTGTGAAACTTGGTTTGTTTTTTTTTTTTGTAAGATAACCTTTTAGATGTTGAGTTTTTTAAAATAGTCAGCTCTCAGAATCCCTTGTTACTTAATGAGCATTTCATGGATATCAGATGACTGTGGAGGAAAACCCACAATGTTTGGTTGTTTAGCTTTGTTTCCATTGTACTATTATATTTTAAAGCTGCATTTGTGAAACTCGATTTTACAGAATGTGTAGTTACTTGAATGCCGTTTTCCCAGCCTTGCAGGTCATCTCATTGAATGTGGTGCTCAGTGCACGGGTGGAATATTCACGGATTGGCATGCAGTGCCAGACTGGTAGGTGACTGTGGTATCACCATGTATGTTTGCAGTGGACCAAAGACAGGGCTTCCTATTGTGTCTGTCTTGGTAGAACTTCTACTTTATTCTTTTGAGGGAAGCAATATGGGCCTCTTAATATTTTTCTACCTTAATGTTACTATTCTACCAGGTCTCTTCTTCCTCTTGAAGTTTTTCTTCCTGGTCAACTGTCAGCTTGCTTTGTCAGCTTAAGGAGATGATTTGAGGGGGGAAAAAAAGTTACCCCTTTGAATTTCTTTTTTCTATTAGATTATTTTTTTTCTTTTTCAGAAAATCAGACAATTAAAGATTTGTTATTGCTTTCATGTATGTTGCAATCGAAAAGACAGTAGATGTATTTTGGATACTGTTTCATCAGTCTTCAGTTAGCTCAGTTACCTGCTGTTCAGTCACAAATCTTATGTGATCTGCTTTGCTAGTGCTGAATGTATGCCACAGCCCTCTACTGTATGACCTGATTTCCACACGTCTTGAGCTGTCAGTCCTTTTTAAAACTATGTGTGTATCTTCTGTTCATATCTATTAGACTTCTGGTCAGCGTGCTGTTCTGCCTGCTGAGAAGTACACAAGGAAGGACTAATTTTGACCAGCTTTTTCAGAGCAGCTTTGGAGTAGACAGGGAAAGTGTTTTGCGTGGGATGAGTGATTCTGGCTGCAGTTCATTCCAATTTTCCTTGGTATGAGAGGGAAGAATCTTAGTGTGTGCTGTGTCATGAGAATGGCAGTGCTTCCTTTATGTCATGGTGGAAAAGGCTGAAGAGGAGTAGGAGAGATGCGGGAGGGAAGGGTGGCTTTCACCTGGCATGTTCCTGCTCCCTGTTAACCCTGGAGAGGAGGCTACTGAGGGCTCCCAGGTAGATGAATGTTCTGCCCTGCAATCTGAAGAGCTGTTCTCCTGAGTTAGTTCCCTAGGGCTGCCGTGCTTTTTTTTCTCCTACTTTTTTCCAGTTTGGGGCATGATCTTGAAAGATGTATTCTGCTTTTTTGAGTTCCTGAATGCTGCTGACTTGCATGCAAAGGCACATATGATACTGAAAGAAACAGGGTCAAACATTTCTTTTTATCTGGCCTGAACAAACTGCACTTACTCTTTGATGGGAAACAAAATAAGAGGCTTTATAGTAACAGTCAATTCAGTTTGGAAATTTGGCTACTTATGACATCAGGCTACTTCTGATGTATCTCCTGATGATTTTATTATGCTGTATGATGAAACTTCATAGTATCTGATATAACTGACTCTGAAAGGCCTTGCTTTATAAAAGAATGAAAGGGGAAAAAAACCCACCAGAATACCACTTTTTTAAAAAATGCTTGGTAGTTCTTAAGGATTTTTCTGTGAAGTGGCAGTCTGCTTTGGAAAAAGGTGGTTTGAGTATATTAAACAATGAGTGAGATTAGCTAACTTTACAGGTTAAGTATACATACATTGAATATGGATATCTAATACTTGTGTGTATATGTATGTAAAAATCATATGAGAGTGCTAAAATCATAGTAGTCCTGTGGTTCAGAGCTGACTTGAATCACTGCTAAAGAATACAGGATGTTAGCTGCCAATACTGCTGTTACCTTGTCCGCTTTGATCTGCATGTGTGCTTCTCAACCATTACAGTATTTGCTAATATAACAGTACTGTATTTACCTTCAGGTTAGGTCTACTAGAGAATTAGTCATGTTGCCTTAAAACCAGTGTGTTTGTTTGCAAATCCTCTAAGTTTTAGGCATTTAATTGATGAAATTCTTGAAATAAAAGCATGTTTACGTGTCAGCCTGTATGAGAAACTCCTAAAACTCATCAAAACCAAAATAGTTTGAGCTCTAACTTTGTATTTGGTGAGGCAGAGTAGAAGGCTAACTAAAAGGGACTTGTGGTCCAACACATGCAGGATATGGGAGAAGGAGGAAAGTGAGGAGAGTTACTAGAAAGCTTTGCTGCCTTTTATTTTTTTCCCCTGGTATAGTTATTTGTTATATTTAGGTCCAAATGCATGAAAGGGAAATATTATGAAAGCTTTTGGGTTGCAGAAAAATGTGTTTTCTATTTGATAGCTTAGCAATAACCTTATGTCTCCTTAAGTTAAAATAAACTTTATGGGGATTTTGTTATTTAGATAGTCTGAATCTGTTTTCAGTGTATGAAGAAATAATACACAATAGTAACATGGTAATTCATAGTTTCACTAATGACCAAAACATGCAATAACTGCTGCTACCAACATTACTTATGTTGCCAATAGGTCAACAGAGCTCTGACAGCTGGCAAAACTTACGAGACTGTAGTCTATTAATGACTTCTCTCTCATTTAGGAAGAGCTATGTTTGTAGCAGTCTCCTGAAAGTAAGCACGTGTAACTTACATGCCGGTAAATCGTAGTGTCTAATGCTGGTTTGGATTCAATATGACCAACAAAGTCGGTAAACGTAGGGGAAAGAAGCCAAATCAAATCTGTGTTTGTCATTGAAGTGCCTTTCATGTATGAGTTTCTCACTGTCAGAAGTGCATTCATGCAGCCGAGACCATGCTTATGATTCAGCTCTGCAAATTTTTACTGGACATTTTATGCTAAAGAAAATCTTTTGCAGCACTTAGGCCGTTCTCTGGTGACCAAACACTAGAGGGCAATCTCTCTTTTCCTCACATCTTATTGCAGAGCGTAGGTTTGGTTATGATTAGACTTGGGTCATTTTTTTGACCACATTTAGGCTTTTTTCTCCCTAAGATCAGTAGTTCATGTTACTCTTCCTCCGTTGGCTGCTGAAAAAGGTGTAAGTGTACTTCTAAGAAGAACTACATGGATATGATTTTTTTCTAATTTGTAAACAAAGGAAGAGTTTATCAAACTTTAGGCTTATAAGCCTTATCTGTCTATAGTTTATGCATAAGCAAAAATAATTAACTATGCAAAGAAGTACACTTCAGATTAAACTGAGTAATGCCAGGCAAGTCAGAGCTCACTTTCCAGGCATATAGTGTTAATATCTCTCTGAGTATTGAGACACTGTATTGGACCCACTTAATTTATCCAACTTAGTTCAAGTTTGGCTTTGGTGTGAGTTTTCCTTTTTTTTTTTTTTGATAAGTTTGATGTAGACCACTTCTGGGAACTCAATTCCAATGCAAAAGGATGCTTTAAGTATCAGGAATGTTTATGTGGGTATATTATAGCAATTGAATAGTTACCTATTAAAAGCTGAGCTGTTCTTTGTGTCAGTAAAGTAAGTTTTAAATGTAAAAAAAAAAAAGGTAAAGTATGTGTTCCAACTCATGACCCTCTAATTTACTTTAGTTGATAGAATCTACACTTCAACTTGATTTGTATACTGACCTAGGGCACTGGGATTTCTTTCATTTTACTGGGTTTCTCTCTAATGCATTTGACTTAAATGCAGGAATCTTGAGTCTGTGAAGTTTTGTTCAGTTTCCATGAAAATGACCAGACAGGTAGAAGGGGTGAGTGCTGTTTACTTTCCCAGTGAGAAGAGGGCTGCCTGACTTACCTCTTGTGTAGATTCTCTGATGTTTGGCAGAGAATGCAAGAAATTTAGTTCAGTTTATAAAAAATTGAGTGTTCTTAAATGAGTGATTTTAAGTAAATGTTATCTAAGGCACTTACTCGTTCTCCTTTATTTGTGTAGTATTATGTCAGCAGATGGTCAGATGAAGTGACAGTTCATCACTGTTCCCTATTCCATGTCTAGTGCACAGCACTTGATAGGGAGTTTGCACAGTGTATCAAAAAGGAGCCTCATGCCACAACTATATTGATAATGCACAGCTATGTATTTAATTTTCATTCAACCCCAGACATTGCTGTCTTTTACTATTATTTAGTGCCAGTGGGTGATTAGTACGTTGTTCTATTTTGTTTTGAAATGCAGGAGAAAATAAACTAATGCTGATCAGTAGACTAATCATTTTGAGGAGATGATAAACACTGACATTTTGCCCTAAGCCAAGAGTGTACAATGGTTGAGACTGCATAATCCTCTGGCCTGGGATGACCAAAAGGGTAAGTCAATAGTTGGAGTCTCTTAAGGGCTGGATCTAGATTGCTGATTTGGGCTCACATGCTGGATTCTGCTCAAATGCCAGATTGAGCAATGTGGATTGCCTTTTTGTCTGTCTGTAGCATCATCAGTTCCAGGCAGACTGAAAACACCAGGCAGTGTGTCTGATGGGCCTGAAATTGTCTGGGTGTTAAGAGTTTACATATAATGCATACTCTGAAATGCTCTAGTTGGAGGAGATAAGTGATGCACTCATCAAATTTAGCCTAAATCAGAACTGCAGCAGAAGTTAGGAAAATAGTGTTGCCTATATGTAAAGAGATGCATACATGTTACTCAGAAGTTTGTGTTGATCTTGCCTGAACACCTCACCAGTTTTGAATTGGTTATAGAAACACCACTAAGAAGTGGTAGCAGTTTTGACACTTTGCTTAATAGCACTGCTGTCAAGATACATGCCCAGGGAGTTGAGAAGCTTGACTTGGAGCTCTCCTGGGTGTGACATTCGTGGAGTCACATCCCAGGGAAGTGCATTAACTGCAAAGCTAAAAGTTCACACTCCAGCCTACTTGGATCCTGGTTCACTTCTATATTGTGTATTGCTGTGGCCTTCTTGGTTTTTGTTCTTGTGGCATCTTTCACCATAAGTAGATGTACTACACTAACTGTCCCATCTCTTGTAGCCAGTGGTCTCCAGTCTACCAGTAGTGGCCACAATGAGAATGAGAACCCAGTACTGATCATGGATTTTGCATTTCTGTAATATAAGATATGTGGCAGAACAAGAAGAAAGGTGGTCTTCATAGCTGCACAGAGGTTGAATAGGGCATTGTCCTGGGGTAGGCAGAGAGATACTCTGTTTAGACAGATCATGTTAACACCTGTGACACACAAGCTGTAACATTTGAGAGCCAGAACTGAATTAAACACCAGCATTTTACATGGAAAAAAATAAACCAGGACTAAGTTATTGGCAGGCAGGAGACTCAATTTCAGAGCCCTGATTACTGCTCAAGTAGGACAGGAGCTGTAGGTAGTTATGAGAAGGTGGCTTCAGCAGAAAAAACAGTTTTGGAACTAGGTTACCCCTGTCAGGTAGTCAGTGAGCACCTGCTTGGAGGGGATTCCTGAGGATTAGTCGTAGCTTGGATTTATTCAGTGCTCTAGTTTAGTAATGCATATAACTCACTTCATTGTTAAATGCCAAACACAAAGAAAGCCCAAACCAGACGCTTTGAATAAAAGAATGGCTTTTGTCCTCTCCTTTCATAAGCATATATATTTCTTCTATATTTTAGCTCTGTGTTAAAAGAACTGCTCAAAATGTTTTAAAAGTAGTAGTTTCATATTTATCTCTAGTACTTTACAATTACATACTCATACAATTTAATTAGAATTCACTTCAGTGGTTTCCTTTCAAAAGTGTTTAAATGGTTTGATACTGTCTGATCCTACTAGGGGATTTTGTCATTAGACTGATGCAATTCTTCTGTTACTAAAGAGTGCTGTTTGGCCACTGTGCCACTTTGGATGACATGACTGTAGTTGCTGCTGAAGTTCAGGTTCGTAGTTCTCCAGTTTAATTGCCCTGCTACACTGTATAAAATAACTTGGCTGTAGCTTCTGGACAGCGTAAAGTTGGTGTGTTACAGAGCACATGTTGTATGGTCTGCAGTCATCTGGTATAGCTTACTAGTGAATCTGGCAAAGAGTTACTTTTTTCAGTGGAGGTGCTGATTGAAGGCATGGTGTGATTATAGTGCCTGTAGTACATGCTGGAATATGCCATCCAGGTAGCTATTGCTGCTAGTGAGCTCATCAGGCCAGGTTTAAGTAGTTGTCACTTGACTGGGTCATGACACAAGTAGGGGTTACTTAGCCCAATTTATTTCTAAGCTGAAAATTCATGTTTAAGTAGTGGCTCTTAGCAATATATGTAATACATTTTTCTTTTAAGTGTGCATACGTAGGTTATTACTGGCATCTACCACAAGGTAGTGTAGGTTGTATATATGTTCCCAGTTAATTACAATACAGATGGAATCCAGGGACTTCTTGCTCAATTCATTAAGTCTTCATTTTGAATTTTTAAACAGTGAGGGAAACTTTCAGAGCTGACATGACTCAGGGCAACACACGTCTTCAACTAACTGAGCTTTCAAGAAAGTTCATGGGATGTTGTTGGACATTGAGGAGGAAACATCCCTCATGCTTGCCTGAGACAAAGGCTAAAAGTCTTCTTGGTACCTTTGCTGTTGAAACAGCGTATCAATGGCCAAAGAGTAATTTGCTGATGGTAGTGTTCTTTTCATTGGCCTTCTGGGTTGTGGATTTCAGAATGCTTTAAATATAGCTAAAAATTCTTCTTACACTAGGGCATGCTAGTATCCTGGGTCAGCATGCTATTCCTAGGAAGATTGCTAGGGGTTTTTTTTCCCCCCTTGGTGAGCTTTTTGAGGGGTGTGCATGTGTTGAGTTTTTTTTCTCTCTAGTCTTTTATTTGTTTGGGGGGGGGGGGGGGTTGTGTGTTAACTTTCTTCTCTCCATAGAATTTTTTGGCAAGCTTAGAGTCAACACTTTGCTGCAAGTGGTAAGAGCTGAGTGTCTTTCTTTTTTCAATATAGCAAATAGGTTTCCACCTTAGAGGATCTTTATAAGCTGTTGGCTAGTTTTTAACCATTTTGGGGGGGGTGGGGTGGTGAAGTTTCTCTCTTTGCCTTACTATGCTGTTGTTTGCTTAGTTTTTTTAATGGATTGAGACTTTTGGGAGTAGAGCTTGAGTAAACTGAAGTTTAATCGATGTTAGTAGACTTGGTTCAGAGTAGAAAGTTGAGTGTCTACAGTTCATTGTCTCCCTTCAAAACAGAGGTCACTGGGAAGTAAGTGCAGGGACGTGTTAGCAGAGTTCTGTATACTGATGACTTAGATCTAAGTGGGTTGCAGCAAGGATACCAGATGTTCCTGCAGAGGGATAAACTGCACTGGGTAATCTGTCTTGATGGAAATGATACTATTTTTTGGGTAGGTGCTTGGAATAAGCTGTCTTGAGCTTGCTAGCAAGGCTGCTGGAGCTGTTGCCTTGAGGTGGACAGTAGGGTCAAAGCACACAAGCATGGCACAAAGAGGGTAAAAGCTCCTTAATTCTAGCCTTGTTCAGTCACTGATACTGCTGTGTAGCACTGGGCAAATTATGATGCTCCCTGTATCTGTCTACTTGTAAAACTGGGGTGATTATGTATGTTAGTCTGTGTTATCTTATAATAATGTTAAAGACCAAAATTTGGAAGATTTTGGATATTAGGTTTTTTCTAGGTCACACTTTTAGAATGCTGAACATTACATACTTGTCACCAGCTTTTCTCCCTTTCCATTCCCCCCCCAAAAATCTCGAAATTTGTCTAAAAAATGTGTTGATTCCATTCAAAGTTTTGTATTCACCAGGGTGGATTTTTTTTGCTTCCCTTTATCTGCTTGGTGGTTTAAATTATTTCAAAGACCAGTCTAATGAAACATTATCTTTACTGGTTCACTGTGGATTTTTCTAGGTGTCTGCTAGTTACCATACTTTCCAGCTAACAGTATTAAAATTGCTGATCTCTGGTAACAGAGCTTGTCTCCTAATCCTTTTTTAAAATAATGGGGTTATGTTTGAAGCTTCCCAATGATAATCTGTTTAAACTCCCATGAACTTACACAAATGTCACTGAAGAGTTCACTGCTTTCGTTGCTTACTTCCTTCAGAAATTTGTGGATTTATGTTACACAAACTATGTTCATCTAACCTTTGCTGATAACCAGTTTGGTTGTGTGTTCAGCACATTGTCCCCACTAGCACCCAAAAAGAATTAATTTTGGGGATGGACCGATTTTAAGTATGTATGAAGGACTTGAAGGTTGTTGACTTTTAATGACAGTAGTGATGTTCACCACCTTTCATTATCAGGACCTTTCTAGAACAGTTTTGCTTTTGCAAGGGGCTGATCTCCTTAACTCTTTTTTTTGTGTCTCTGGGAAATTTCACTTGAACAAACTTCCAACTCCCTGTGAAAGTCAGTGAGCCAGGTAGCCTTTTCAGAAGAATATTAAGGTGTTCTTAATTTTCAGGTACTGTTTTTATTTTAAGTCACTACTATTTTGCTCAAATTCTCTGTAAATAAAAGCTGGGAAATCAGATATCTAGAAGTTTTGTCCATATAACTCTGAAAATTCTGCTACTGTAAGGACCAACGAGTGCCTCTCACTAGGAGTTATTTGATTGCTTTCCCATATTAATCTTGTAAGAATGTGAGGAACAATATTTCAATTTACAAAACATGTCTATAATTTTTTTGTTTAATTATTATTAAATTATTCTGTGGCTCATAATTCTTTACTCATTCTGTCTTTTGTTCTGGGATGAAGATCCTTTGTACATCTTTCTGGGTTTTGTGATTATATGTGTATGATTTAATACAAATATGTGAAATTGTTTCTTACAGATGTGATTATTCCTGTTCCCTACTTCCCTTCATTTCCGAGGCTTCCAGCACAGTCTGTTCTTCCTGCCTTGAGTGTGTTCTTAGAAATCCACAGTGCAGGATGTGTTCCCATGTCTTCACCTTAATGCTGTGTGTGCTGCTGTAGCCAGACTAGGCTAGAATTAGCAATCATACTTTTTTTCTTATTAATTTACCTCTTCAATCATAGTCCTCTAACTTCTTTTTGCTTTAACTCTTTCTGTTAGTGCCCTTTTCCATTACCTTCCCAACACTGTTTACTGCCTATACCTGTTGTTACATCTGCACTCCTTTGCCAGGCAGTGAAATGCATCCTCTTCCTGTTTTGGACAAGCAGTTTCAGTGCTTTTTCTTGTGTATGTTTCTGCAGAAAGAACTGGATATTTTTATAACTCTTCTTCAGTTGTGTTTAACTAGTCATCACCGTAAAATTCTGGAATGCTAGTTGGTTTTCTTTTCAATTGCCCTTTATATTTATAGGGGGTTTTCTGTGTTTTTCATATTCTAGGCACAACATAGGATTTCCCATTGTAGAATGTTCCTCTGAAGGAGACTTTATTCTTTCAAAACCACCAGACACAGGAGGATTAATCTCTTTTGGCACTGTAGCTGAACAGTTGGTATATGAATTGGGCAATCCTCAGCGCTATCTTTTGCCAGATGTCACATGTGACTTCTCTGAAGTTTCCATCACTGAAATTCCAGGTTAGTCCTCTTACAAATTAAGAGATCTGTGTCAATGAACTGGGTTATCAGAAAAAAGCAATTACTTCAATTTCCATGGTTTTCATTTGTATTTCTTGGTAAATAATTTTCTTGGGAGTGTGGTACTGTATTAAACTGATTTTTTTTTTCTTTTTTTCCAGGGACTTTTACTAGAAATTCCTAAATAGAATATGGTTAAAATTCCTCTATGGTAGAGGCTGATTAGTTTAAAACTTTGATCAGTACTCCTTTTGCTTTCCTTGCACCTACTGAGTTGTTAAGCTATGTATTCTGTGTGAGCAGCACTGACACAGCTCCACTATGTCAGTATTTTTAAACTGTCACAGTATGCCAAATGTCTTCATAAAACTTAGAACAATTGAAATCTCAAATTAAGAACTTGCTGTAATAAAACTCAAAGCACCATAGCATCTACAATATTTTGCTTCAATAGCAAAAGTACTGTAAAACTGTACAGTGAACCTTCTGTTCATGCAACAGAACCAAATGGCAGTCTGATAAGGCCAGCTTGTTGCTCTTAGCTACTAGTCTCTTTAAAAAAAGAAACCGTAACCTTCCTATGAACTTTTAGCTTGCAAATGACCTGATATGACATGTTTGAACTTAAAATGAACTTTCACATGAACTTTCAGTTAGCCCTTGTAGAAATATAACAGATGGAAAATGGGCAGATTTCTTAAATATTTTTAGTTTGAAGTGCTTTGACACGTACACCAGTAAAGACAGGCAAGCTATCTAGTTTTGCTGTTTACATTTGTTGTTAATCCTGATTTAATATCCTGTTGACTTTGTCAGTTTGTTGCAAACAGGTGATTTAGATCTCTTAATGAGCCACTGTCAAAGGCAGTTGCAAAAGTGGTTTTAGTATGATGTGGGAATGTGACTTCAGAAAGCTTGATGACAAGGTTTGCTCTGTTACCATATGGCACAGTCACTTGAACAGTGATTTCCAGTTACCAAGGCACAAAATTCAAGTTAGCATACTACAAGCTTATGCATGATTTTGGTTATGTACTGAAGATCTGTGGTTTGTAGAAGATGTCTCTGCCTTGAAGAGTAAGCTTGAGAGGCGTCTCGGCTCAAGGGGAGAACACTGCTGTACAGCCGTGCTGCCTAGCAGGGAGACCTCAAAGGCAGCTCACTCAAGCTGTCACTTATAGAATATAGTGGTTGGCTTATGGTCAGATTGCATGTGGTGGGAAAGGTATGCATGAGACTCCTTGTACCCACAACTTTGTTCCTTGATAAAATGAATCTGGAAAAGCCGCCCCACTGTTTGCATGTTAATCTCATGATTAATGTTCCAGTCTCATGTGCATCGGTGCTCAGTGTGTCACTCTGCTCCTCTGTGGGTTTTTAGAGAACAGATAGGAGTCAGAATTGCTGTTGGCCTGGCTATGGCTCAGGCCTTTGCCTCCTTTGGAGCCTGTACCACTGCTTTGGTTAAGGGGTTGAGTGCATCCATCACAACACTGCTGACGTTGCAAATAATCCAGCCAGGCAATAGTGTTTGAACTGACAGGTGCTTCTCTCTTCTTTTTTCCAGTGGAACTATGCATTTTGTTTTGCAGGAGTTTTTCTTTGTATTATTCCTTCACCTGGAACGTGAAATTCTTTCAAATCTTCACTGTGACTGTAGGGATATTGCTCTGTATTGAGTGTTAAATTAACCTTATGTCATTCTTGCAGAGAACGTGATGACTTTTTGAGTGACATGTAAAACTTCTGCTAGTCACGTTCACTTTTCCAGATAGGATCTGATTTGATTTCTTCAGAGTATTTGTGTAATGCTTTGAACTATTTGCTAAATATTTCCAAGCACAGGTGTTACGTACAGGTGAGCTACTGAATAATTATCTGACATGAGGTGCTGATCCTGCTCTGCTCATTTTGGAGGAGTTTCACTTATTATTTTTCCTTCAGTTCAAGCTTGAACTTGATGGCAGCAATTTTTTTCTAGCATCCCTAATCCTAAACATGGTTGTCTCTTTGGAACATATGTCAGACAGTTATGTTTCTCTTATTGACAAGATGGGTAAAGTTAAGTTATCCCTTTAGTTTACTAAGCTATCAGCAAAAAACCTCTTGTTAGTTTTGTTTCTTTGCCAAGTGAAGGACTGCTGTCTGTTCCAGCCAGCTACAGTGAGTTGTATGATCTGTGTGTGCAGCAACTGGCTGTTAAGTAGAAAATAACCACTGCCTCTCAAGTCTTAAGGCTCCTTTCTGTGTTAAGTATTTTATAAGTACATGAATAAACATTTCAAGCATTCTATTAAAAGGCTCATCGAAGTCATAAATTTAGTCACAAGTTTGCTTGTATTTCTAAGGCAGGAAGGACTGCTTTGTCAGAAGTTCTTTCTGCTGTGGCCGTATAGCGATCAATGACTTGCTTTTTAATTAAATGTATTTGCTTAATATGCATCATAAAAGAATGGCTTTGAAATTATATTGAAGAATCTTAAATACTGATATATTTTTCTTTTAACCACTTCAGGTTTTGATGGCGGAGCAGTGAAAGTTCACGGGGCAAAAGGATCACCACCTTCAACATTTTATAAGGTATTGTCTCTGTGGAGTGTAAGGTATTTTTTGATTAGCATTTTCTCCAAAATAGAAAATTTTGTACAAATTTTATGCCAGAAACTGTTACCACTTCAAAATCTTCATCCTCCCTGCCCCAAGAATAAAAAAGACAAACCTTACTTGATACACAAATTAACCTGGTTTTTATGTAACAGGCTTATCCACAAACCTTCAGGGAAGATTGGAATGGTTCTTTTATATAATAATTTTAAAAACATCTTAACCTATTAACACTTTTATTTGATTTTTATACTGGCATGTTGTTCTATTTTATTATGAAATTTATCTACCAATTAGTTTTCAAAAGGTGAGTGATGAGTAGCTACTTCTGTCAAGAGAGCAACTAAGAATGAGACAGATAGGTAGTCTCCTGAAATACTATTTTGAAAGAGACTTGCCCTTCTAGTAAAAATTGGGAGGCTTTGTTTGCTGATACAGGCTTCTAGTGGTCTCCGTTCCCTGGGTGGATGCTGAGGTAATAAGGTTCGGGTAAAGTACTGGAAAGTTTGGATCTCTTTCTTGTTTTGAAGTAGCACCAAAACTGAGAACAGAAGCAAGACCAAGATCAGAAATTAACTGTTTAGTACAGCCATATCAAAAGTGAGTTAACCTAAGCATGGAACTGTGCTAATATTACTGTTTAAATAATATAATGTATGCCTTAGCATAGCTTTTCTTTGAAACTTTTACTCCATTTAAAACAATGTTTCCAAAATGGTTTTAAAAACTAGTTTTATGTAGGTTAAGAATTTCCTTTTTTAAGAGACACTATTTCAGGTTTACATACTATCACAAAAGCAGGTTTGGTTTCTGAGTTGTAAAGACAAAATAGAAGAGCTCTCTAAGGGCTCCATAATTGAAGCATACTGGAAAAGCTTTTTTGAAGTTGAGTAGTACATCACACACCACTTCTATTGTACACCTAGTAAGTTTTTCACTTTTGTGAGCTTTATAGTAATTGTGCTTCTGTCATCTTTATGAAAAAGGCATTTGATATTTTATAAGTATTGTGGGAGTGTAATCTGAATATTAATTTTTCTAATCTTTAACCTGATATAGGGAAGCATTGATTTTTATTTTTTAATAGGCAGTCCACAATTTTAGTACGTTATTGTCTTGTCAGCTTTTTGCATTTCCTCATAATTTTAATTAATTCAAGAGTTCTAGTTACATAATGCTGGAGCAAGTTTCCTTCCTCTGATTAATCTCTGCACTATCTGCATCTGGGAATTACTCTCTCTTTTTTAATCTGAAAAGATTTCTGGTTTTGAAACCACAAGGAAATCTTAAAACATAAGCATATTTGTAAAAGATGTTTAGCTCTAACTATCATTGTATATCTGATGAATTCAATTTTTGAAGTAATTCTTTAAAATTACGTAGAGTATAAACTAGGCTTTTTCTACAGAACACTGAATTCTATCAATCAAAAGATAGCTGTGCAAATGCTCTTATTCCTGGAGTAAATAGTGGATTCTGGTATGGGCAAATACAGAAGGCAGCATGCCCAAGTGTGGGTTTTGAAGAAGAATATGTTGAAAGATGCTGAGAAAGAGCAAAACAACTGTTCTGCTCAGCAGCCTTGTCCTCTTGCAGTTTTTGTACTTGACTTTACATTTCCATACTTCTGTATCTAAAGGAAATCATTGAGATACGAGATTTTCAGTTGATAAAATGGAATAAACAAAGAATGAGAGTTTGTTTTTTACATAGCAATAAAATCAGAAATAAAATAGAAATTACTTTGTCTTAACTTTTAAAATTAGTTCTAAACACATACCTTTCAATTTATCTTTTGTGTATTAAAAAGTGTGATAATACCCTATAGCAGAAGTTAAAATTTGTGTGAAAAGTTTCAATTTTTTAAACTGTTTAAGTGGCTGTCAGTGATAAATGGACACATGCTTTGCATGCTTGTTTTTAAGGTAACCTTTAGTAAACGAACTTGGTATGGTCAACTTGGGTAAGGAGTGACTGGGCACTATAAACAAGCAATGTTTTAGGGGTGTGTTCCTTTTTTTAATAATTTTACAGTAAGTGTAGAGGAAAATAATTGCATCAAAGGAAGTATAGTTAATAAAGCAGTTAAATAAAGATGTAAAGTAAATTTTCAGGGAAAATGAGAAATACATTACATATGAAACAGTGTTTCAGCTATTTCATTTGAAAAGCTAAGTTTTATGACACAGTGAAACTGGGTGAGGTGTTTGGGAAAGCTACTGTAGAAAGAACATTTCAAGTTAGAGTTATGCTGTATGTCTTACCAGGCTCTTTAATGTCTGCTTTTGTTTTTCTTTTAGGTAACAAATTTTGGAAGTACTCATCATGCTTAGTTTAGATAACTCTGTTTAAAGCTTCCCTACCATTTATGACCATGTGTTATGGTCATTATTTTCACTGTATTAGAGCCCTGTTAAGCAGTTGCCAAAGAAGTCTAGTAAATGGCAATGCCTAGCATGTTCTTCTGTATATGCATTTGTGTGTGTGTGGTATTTTTCCACATGTACTTTAATACTTCTGGGAAACTTATGTCTGATCTATTTCACTGTGATATGCAGCTTTTCAGTATCAGAATGTGTCTTATCTATCAGAATTTAAGGATGACAGTAAGTGATTCAGAGTTTGGCAGATTTGTAGACTTGAATCTTCCTCCAGTAGAATTCTCCGTGCTAAATAATGGATTTAACTTTTGTGGTGGTGATTAATGGTGTCTTACTGTTCCACTTGTGCTTAATCTAAAGAAAATGATTGTCAGAGAGCATTTATAGTGTATCAGTACTGAATCCCATGTAATCTCATAATCCCTTTACCATTAGGTAAATGCCACTTACCTTGATGGCTTCAGAGCTACAGCTGTCTGTCCAGTGGGAGGTCCAAAGGCAGTGGAAAAAGGAAAACGCACTGCAGAAAGTATTCTGCAAAGGTTAGTATTTGAGTCTTGGAAGGGGATCTGGCTCTTGATATTCAGAGATGATGGAAATAGAACTGTGACATGTATTTGCAACCGTATTAGCCATGTAAGAATCACAGGTTACAGTATTTCAATTGGGAGGACGTTTCAAGACTTAAGTAGCCTGTTTAGGAAACCTGTTTTTAACATACAACTAGAGTATAGCTACACCTGACAGAGCAAGAGACCTCTCAAATACTGTTGAAAATAGATGGCTAGATAGTGGAGAGAGACCCAAATGAGGGAAAAGCTGTGATTCAGATTAAAATTTATTAGATGCCAGAGAGGAACTCCCAGGAAACTAGTTTTCACTGAACTTTTTTAAAATCAGAAATCTTAGGGCTATGAAACATAAGCAGTTTGCCAAGTTTGTTTTAACAAAATTTTCATAGTATCTTGTAAAATGTGTCTGTTTGCTAGAGCACTTCTATTAGTCTGCTTTACAATTGTAAATATTTAGTCATATTGTCATGCCAGTATACTTAGATGAGGAAGGGGATACTCTTAAGTATAATTCCATATCCTCATGGAACTGTCTGAGCACTTACTCCAAGAGCCCCAATCTTTCTAGTTATGAAATCTTTGTGCCACTTTTATATATATAAATTCCCCCCTCATCCTATTATAGACTCATACAGCAAGTATACTAGGATAAAAATCTGGGAGATCTGCAAGATTTAGTGTGGATTTAGACTGACTTATTGCTCATGTGCCCATGTATGACACTATGATGAATGAGAAGCTACGTGACTCTTCTCAGGAGGCACCGCAGATTAGTGGGCTGATACAGGATGTGTAATGAAACTCTGGAATCCCTTCAGAGTTGTGTGAATGCTAAACATATATGTGTCCAAGAGCCACTGAGAAAATCCATGAAGAAAATAAACCCCAAGAGCTGTTAAATACAAAGGCTCAGGGTTTCAGAGTCCCCAAAAAGCAATCTTTTTGGAAACTAGGTGATTATTTTGGGGAAAAAAAAAAGTAGAATAGTATATTTTCCCTTTCATGTTTACCCTGGGACTTTTTCAGACTGAACCACATGAATCTTGTCTGAAACAGCTTGTAGTGCTGCTGCTGCTTCTTTGACCACTAGGAAATTAATTTGGCCTACTGTCCTAAGTCATCCTCGGAAGAGGATAGCCAGAGGCTGGTTCATTAGCTTGATAAGTGGCCTCTAGCTCATGAGGTATGCCTGGAGCAGCTCTGGCTTGTTCTGTGCATTTAAAATCACAATGTATAGTATTACCCATTAATATATTCTCCATCTTGAACAACTTAATATGTGGAATAATTTATCTATCTTGTTCAAAAGATAGGTCTATGGCAACCCAGACACAGAGGAAGAGTTAATGCATTCTGATTGCTGTCTGTGGTGGTATAAACAGCAGCAGCTACATCTCTCTCTGCTTTCAGTCTGTCCACCAACTGCTTCTGCAAGAGAATGTTGTAAGGAGATGATCTTTCAGGTAGCCAGCTTCCAGTCTTTTCTAGATTAAATTCTGCCTAGTAGTCTGATGGCAGCAAGTGCAGTATAAGGTGCTTCTGTTGTACAGGTCAAATTAATGCCTTAGGCTGCCAACTAAGCTTGTAAAACGACTTCTTTCACTGCTTTCTTGCATGTTTCTCCTTTATTAGTTTATTAATTTTTGGAAGCAGGAGAGATTTGGCCGTATATATGTGAAGAAGGGTATTTGAAGTAACCTTTGGCGTCCTTTGATTTTGATGGTTCTCTGTTGCATTACCAAGACTGGTGAAAAGCCTAAAAATTACTCCGATAATGTATTTTGAACTCTGTAATGAACTGTATTTGAAGTGTAATGTTGGTAGATAAATAAAATAAGTTATTACAGACAGTTTGCAAATTTAGATACCTTAAATCAAGTATCTGCATTTCTGTGGTCATCAAAATAAAGATAGCCTCACTTGCAGTGTACAGACCACCTTCATCTCCTTAACTATAAATTGTGATTTTTCTAAGCCTTGTAACCATGACGATATCTTTCAGGTACCATGTTAATATTTGAAATAATTATGATATGTCAATGGTATCTTTAAAATGTTCTAATGATGCACAATGGCTTTCTCATCTTAACATAATTCTAATGTTTCAAGTGATTAAATGTTTTATGCAGCTACAAGGTCCAAGATCATTGAGAAAACCGTTTAGGTGCTTCAGAATTTAACTTACTTTTCCAGTCTGCAAAATGTTAATATGTTGGACTATTTTAATGGCTGTGTTCTTTTAAACTTTTCTCTAACTTCTTTACTGTGTTTTTAAAAAAATTATTTATTTTGGACTTCATATGATTACTTTTTAAAAACTATAGCTGTCACTTTCAGTTTTAGTGCTTGAGAGCTGGACTCTTTTCCAAGAGTTGTTGCAAACAGTCTCTTTTTATACAAATTTAATATTTGTAAAAAACCAGTATTGGTTAATGCCTCTCTTAAATCACTGTGTTTTCATGATGTATAAAAAGGCAATATTCATCCCCATTATTACTTGTGATTAGACAAACTTGACACTCCTGACCCAATGTGCTTTTGGTGGAAATGTCCTTATAGAAAGCTTGAGGGATTTCAGTGCCATTATTACACAAGTAATGAAGAAATGTTCTCTTTGAAAACTTTAACTACTTTTTGCCCTTTGATTCATGCGTTTGTTCACCTCAAGTACCTTTGAGTTTTGAATGAAGGCTCCTTCTTACATCCTTTTTATTCTCCATTAGTGCCTGCGATGTGATGGTGTAGTTGCATGTATTTATTGGTAGTTTATAGTGCCTTCTAGCAGGAGCACAGCTAAGAACTGAATTACTGGAATAAAAGCCAGGAAGATTGCATATGCTATAATTACATTTCAAGCTGTCTTTTTGTTAAAGATAAAAGAAAGAGCTAAAATATATCTGGCTTTCCTTTCATCTTTCAAACAATTTGAATAAACAAAGGTTCAATTTGAAACCTAGGCAAAACTTCCTTGTCAGCAATCGCTTATTGTATTTGGATAAATTTTAGAGTGAAGCATTCATAGTCTGGTTTACATGACAGAGCTAACTCCTGTGGACCACACAGGGCTACTTCAGATAATTTTGAGGCAGTTTACTAATTTAAAAAACAATCATTTGTTGCAGGACTCGCCTTATTTTCAGTCAGCTTGGGTATGAAGATTACAGTGCAGTTAACATACAGGTTTTAGGGTCTGAAGATACATATGGACCTCATGCTAGAAGGAGTATAGATGGTGTAAGTATTCAGTAGAGTGTTCTTAAACTTTTACTGACCTCTTGTAATCTCTCCGTATTGTTATCTTTCCTGCAACTTTAAAGGAAGTCACTATCATCTTGGGAATTTCACCCCATCATCTCGCAAAGAATTCAGTGTTGCTACTTAGTGTACAGAATTAACACTGACAAGGTCTTTGCAGTATTGGGTCTTCCAGAAACACTGATAGGAAATCTTAGAAAAACGTTGTTGTGTGTTCTGGTGCTGTCCCTGTAAAGAAATATCTTTTAAAAATTTCTTATGGTCTGGAATTAAATTGCAGTAGATGTAACTCTGAAAGACCACATTATAAAGACTGCAGTGTCAGGAAACTGTAGAATTACTGTTGCCTTGGCAGCTTTAAAAACTGAGGACTTTGTGAAACAATCTTTAGCTATATAATTTTGCATTCTATTTTGTGATGTAATAAGCTCACATGTAAGAGTGTGAAGGCTGTAGCCACTGCAGCTGTAGTACCTATAGTTTTATAAATCTAGAATATGAAAGTCCATTTTAAAGGACTGTAAATCTCATATGTACTGTCACAATTTAGTTTGTTCCAAAGTAGTAGCATCAAATTGCTCTCTGCCAGTGACAGCCTTGCAAAATTCTTAACTCTTAAACTTTGATCTTAAGAGTGCCACTATTTAAAATGGCCAGCAACTTGTATGTATGGGAAACAAGAACACGATGTGGAGAAAAGCAGAGAACTTCTTACTGTAAAGATTGTTTTTTGAAATTGGGCAGGCTGTATCTGTTCATTTTAGTGCTTGAGCTTTGGTGTCATTCTGGGCAGAAGCAAGAGTCGATTCCTGAGGAACCAGCTTTATAATGTGGTCGTCTTCCATTTAGGACCACAAACCCTGCAATGTTAATTGTGTTACTAAGACTGCAGAATTGAAACTTTGAAACATAAGAGCAGATGTTCCAGATGTTGAACTTGTCTGTATTCTGTTTGTACCAGTTTCTTATGATTGTGCATTGTAATACAGTTGTTAATGGTTACATAGAAAGTTTTCTTTCTCATGGTATAGAATGAATAATGATTTGAAAAAGAGCAGTTTCTCCTTCCTCATTATTCAGCTTGCCTTGCTTATGGTACGTTCAATACATTTTTGAAATGAAATTGAGTATTTGTAATATTTTCTGTATTTCCAGCCTCAACTCCCAAGCCTTTTATTAAAAGTAGATAGAGTGTTATCTCTATTGTATGGGCTTCCCCTTCGTGCCTGAAATAGGATGTGAGAGCTGAGGCTGGGATATGGGAAATGGCTTTATTGCCTTTACCCAACTCCTCCAAGAGTTTAGCAGAAATAACCAGAGGAGCTTTCATCTGGAAAGC
Organism: Laterallus jamaicensis coturniculus; assembly: GCA_022605575.1. Lineage (NCBI taxonomy): Eukaryota > Metazoa > Chordata > Aves > Gruiformes > Rallidae > Laterallus > Laterallus jamaicensis. Next base: position 32,695,485 of record JAKCOX010000005.1, read on the forward strand.
AGCCATGGTAGCTTGAGAAAAAGGGATAGGTTTGCTTTACCATTTAAAATACAAAGTTGTAGAATCCCAAGGAAAACATCTGCTTTTTGGGGCTTCAGGTAGGAATAACAGTCTTGGAAATGTTCTTTCCTGCCCTGTCTTTCCATACAGAATTAGACATGGTTGCTTGGTTTGCAAATAAGTGCTCAAAACCAGAGCTGTGTTACGTTAGGCAGGATGTTAACATGCAAGGAATACAGTTCCTGCTTTGAAGATTCTACTATCTGAATTTGAAGAGGAGGAGCAAATATGTATGAATGCCAGGGCAGTTGGATAATACTTGGAGCTCAGCATAGATGTCTGGTGTGGCTGGACTGATTTTCACACAGATTTGTCAAACTGGGTGCAAAGCTTTGCCTTCACCTGTGAAATCATTGTATTTCCCAGGCTTAGGTAGCCCCCTATAGTATAGTCCACAATTCTGTGTGGAACATTGACTGTTCATGTTCCTTAAGAATTAAGAAATGCTTCCTTCCTCACCTGGTTACGTGGCTGTTGCTTGCCACTCCGATAGCTTGCTGTGGTAGCAGCAGCCTAACATGAACAAGAAAGGGACCTGAATTAGTACTCTGTTAAACTCTGTGTTTCAGTCTTTAGTATCTCATGCTCTATGCTTTTCTGCTGGGGAGGAGGAAGAGGTTATGACAGTGTCACAGCATTAATGAGTTCATAGTTCAGAAACACTGGATATGTTCCATGTGATGGGTGTCTATTAATAGTACACCAAATACTAGTTTTCTATGTAAGAACTATATGCTAGGCCTGTTTGTTATCTACTAGCCTGTATTAAGCAATTTACAACACATTTTTAAGACTTGATGAAATATAACTTTGTTTTGCTATCTTTTGTTGGTACTGTAAACTAATACATACCCAGTTTTAATACTGGATTCACCCACTAAGAATAGGATTCCGCTTATTTTCAGCAGCCATTCCATCTTGCATCTGTGAGCAAGAAAGTAAACCTAGAACTTGAATAGGATGTTGAAGACACGATACCGTTTAGAACCAGGAAGCAGATATGAATGCCTAAGTCTGCTTCCTATGAGAGTGTTTCCTATTAATTATTACTTGTAGTAATTTAATTGATCTCTTGGTAACTTTGGGAACACAGAATGGAACTAGATACTCAACAAAAAACCCAACAACCCAAACCAGCCGCCCCGCAACCAAATAAAATCCAAACCCTAAACATTTGTGGTATGGCATTTGCATAGTTTCTGTGTGGCAACAATTTTTATATCAATCTACTGAAACTTTTTTAAATTGGAAAACTGATTTCTTATTTCCTGGCCAACACAATATAAATCTGTTTCTCTATGTGTAGAAGGAAATATCTGTTGCTTCAGTAATGGAATAATATAACTTCTCCTCTATTGGCTCTGCTAAATTTTTATTTTAGGGTTTGCCTGCATGGGTATCAAGGTAAACTAATAAAAAGGGGAATAATGTTTGCAGGATTTTTTATATGCTAATATTGTGACAGGTGTTTTCCCAACTGGGAGCTTGGAGACACAGAAATGAACTCTGTGTGTGTCCCTGTGACTGTGTCTACATGGGAGTGATGAAAGCAATTATATTTCGTATTATGACACCTCAGAGTACTTCTGTGTGGATATGCCCTCAGAATAGGAAGTGGAGAACAATCATCTTTCAACTTCATAAATATTTAGGACTTGAATTTCAACATACTAAAAAAGACAAAGGCCCTTCATTACTGGGTTTCAGCTGAACACCAGCTTATATCAAGGGAGGAAGCTTCCAGTCTTTACAGCTGGTGAAAGTGAGCTTGTTCATGTTGGGGTTTGTTGTGCATTACTGTGTGAGCAGAGGATTTAGTAGTCTGTTAACATAGCAGTCTCTTTGGGATACTCATACAGTATCCAGAGTGTTTGGTGTGGCCTATTACAACACTTATGATAAACACCATTTGAGCAGCTGCCACTAGGAAATAACATCCATGTTGCTGCATTGCTGAAGTTACTTAAATTCTTGAAACTGACTTGAGATTTTCAAATGTTGACATGTTCAACAGTATTGCTTTTGGGGAAAAATATACTGTGTATACCCAGGGAATTGATACTAATACACAAGACATCAGTATTCCAAAAACTAATATCCAAGTTACTCGTTTATGTAGTGCTCTTAGAGAGTCCAGCATTACAGAAAATAACTAGCACTGGAGTTAGAAGATGTTTTAAAAGATAGACAGTTCAGGAGTTCAGCTCCAGCATGTTGTTTCTCAGATTACTTAGAAGAAGAATTTTTTTTTCAGTTTAAAATGTTTATCCAAGTCTTACTGGACAGCTCACTTTATTAAGATGTGGTTAAATTTACTCAAATTCCAATGAGACAAACTTCTGTTTTGCTAGGCATAATAATTTAGCATCTTTCACTGCCAGCAGTGTAAATTGGCCAGTTCCTCAAGTGATGAGAGAATTTTTTAATGTGACTTCTATTCTTGAGATCAGGGACACCTTTGGGAAGTGAATAAACATGAATGAGACCTATGGTTTGCTTTGACCACAACTTTAATTTGGTTCATATAACAGCTGCCTGCATATAACAATTTCAAGGTGTATTTCTTTTCTCTACTGCTCAATGGATTAGAGGAAAGATCCTGTTAGTGTGAAGAAAGTTCCTCTGTCTCTTCAATGTTAAGTCACACAAAAATTGGTGCTGTGTGGGATGATACAGTTCCTTAGTCCAGAGGAGGGAGGACGACTTAAAGGAGTCAAGGCTTCACTCTTATCTGACCAAAAAAATAGATCCCCTCACCTCCATACCTCCACCCCTGTGTTTTGAAGCTAGGGCTGTTGAATTCTAGCAACATCTGTATCTACCCTGTTGGCTGAGTATTTAATCTCTGATGCTTTCAGCGTTGTCACTGGTTTCTGTATTTGTAAAGAAATAGGCTTTTTGCTAAAATTTAAGCATGATACATGGGAAGAAAAAGTTTTAGTATTCTTATTTTATGTATAATTGGTAAGTTATTGAATGTTTCAGAAACTATTTAACTGTAAGGAAAGAAAGTTGGATTAAGCTAAAAATGGTTTATTTAGTCATGTATAGCAAATGAATGGCAAGGCTTGCATCTTCCAAAATCCAATTGTTCCTTTCTTCCAGGAAAATGTCCTCTTTAGTACCCTTAAGTAGCTACATGTTCAGTTTTCTTTGACTTTTGTGTGCTTTTTAGTAGAGTAGCTACCAAATCCACAAGAATTCTTTAGGCATTTGGTGAGTTACAAAGTAATCAGAATGCTGTAGAATATCAAAAACAACAACAAAAACCTTCAAATATTAGTAAGTTTCTCATGCTTTCCTAAAATCCTGTTGACATAAAGGGCATAAATAGCAGAAGAAATCCCCTACTACCTTGTAGTCAAACATGCCTGGTTTTGAATTTTACATTGATTTCAGTGTAAGTTTACCAAGGAACCTTTAGAAACTTCCATTGTGCTCGGTGACAAAAAAAACTGGCTTTGAGAGGGAATAGTTTGCTGCAGAGCTTCATACTTGGGAGCAGACCTGTGTGAGAAACTCCCAACCAGTAGACTTTAAGCCTTGTGCAGTTACATTTTGTAGGTGTGATGGCAATGGTTGTACTTTGGGACAAGTAAGAGACGCTTAAGGGCAGACTTGTGTTTTGAGCAGATTCTCATATTTTTTAGAGATATTTTAGAGATTGCAACCAAATATGGCTGCAAGTTATTCAATAAACACAGTCTTTACCTCAGTGAGACCCAAGACTTTGCTAGCATGTTGATTGCAGTGGTAGGTCTTTCAGTGGTAGAAAAGAGATTTTTTTTAAATTTTTTTTTTTTTTTGAGAGCTAAAATCTTAAGTAAGAGAGATTGCTTACTTATCTGCAAGGGTGGCTGTGTTAGTTGCCTAGAGATTAGGGGGCAGGGTTTTGGTTGGTTGTACCTATAGAGGAGTGTCTGCTTTCTTCTCTGGAAATACAGTGGCTTTTACAAGTTCCCATTGAACTCCCAAGGCTTAGGTTTGAATTCTTCTTTGTGAGCTGAGCTGCTTGCTTCTTGATGCTAAGAGAAGTAAATCTGACTCACTTGACCCCAAAGTATTCTCAGTGTAATTAAAATAAGAGGAAAGATTCTTTGCCAGCTCCTCAGGGAGTGAAAGCAAGCATTTCATTCACTTGACCCTTTGCAAATGCTGGAGAAACAGCACAGTGTCCTGCTGGTCTGAAATAGCCAGTAGTTGATTTCATGGTAGCAAAATAAAAAAGATTAAATTCTTACAGAAAATTATGCTGACTCTGGATGAAAAGTCACTGAATGACAATTGCAGTTTGTAGCAGTGACCACTAAATGTTTCCATTAGATTTAACTTGAATGCTGAGCTACAGTTACTTTTCAGTTTGGTAAATTTAGATTCTGTTCTTCATTTAAGCTAATCTAACTTCTCCTTTATTGAAGCAGGGTCCTCGGGAAGCTGTTATTTGGCTTGCTGTACACCATAAGCAAAAAGAAGCTGTAGAAATCTTCTCCAGAGAGATTGCACCAGCTGGAACTGGCATGGGTAAATATTCACATCATCTAGCTATAATTCTAAAGTTGTGTTTTTCCTGATCATGGCTAGCACCTAAAAGACCTAGTTGTGTTACATTTCATTGTTCTCTGCATTGTAAAATCATAATTTTTATTAAAGGCATTTGTTTGGTATAGAATGATAAAATGAAAGTTCTAGAAGTCCACCTTCTCATTCCCTTGAGACTGTTTATCTTTCTGTTGCAGCTACTGTCCCTTTCTGCCTTTTTCCCTTTTCCTCACTCACCTGTTTTCCTACCAGGGTTACTCAAATGTGCAATGGTGTCTCAGTCTGTACCATGTAATTAAAATCAGTAATGTTTTTATATCTTGCTGGCAGTTGTTATGAATAATGTTACTCAGCTGACAAAATTTTCTCAGTGTCCAGGCACAGCATGGCAGTTTATGAAGAGCTGTGCTGTGTATGAGTGTTTTGAAGGGTCTCTTCAGCACTTAGTTATCTATGTTACTGCAGAGAACGTTGGTAGATACTCCTGTACTTCTTACCTTTTTAATGTGTAGGTAGTTAGAACTTTCAGAGGTCATTCAGAACTCTTCAGTATGATACTGCACTGAGAATGCTAATGATCTGATTCTTTATTCACAGTAACTACTGAATTTAAACTTTGTCCCTATACTTTTTAAGTCTAACCTAAATTCATCTGCCTTTAACATTTGATTTTGTATGAATGTGTGGTGGAGTGCAACTATTGCAAGGTTTGTTTTTAACTGATTTGTGAGGCAAAGTCAATATACTGGCTTAGATTAGAGTTTATATGTTAGGTATTTGCATAAGGGTCACCTAGTGTGAAATCATCTATGCTTCTGCTGTTTACCAAATGTTTGTTAAAAAAAACTTTCAATTTGTTCTTTGTGTCATTAGACTCTCTCCACTCCTCACAGGAGGACTTAACTGTTTCATTGTTTTGAGGAAACATTTTTCTTCTGTTCTCCCCTCCAAGTCACTTAAGTATCACTAAAGTACCATTACTGTGTCCATATCAGGTATAAGCAGTGCATTCATATGTTGTGACTTGCTGCTTACCTTATGGATACTCATCCCAGTTTTATTATCCATCTAAAATTTGGGCAGCTTATTTTGAGGACTACACCACAGATAATGGCTTCTGTGTGCTTTATGAAAGAACATACTGAGGATTTATATAGGTCTTCAAAATTGAATTCCATGAGCTTAACCTGAATGTGGCAGATCTAGAATACTGAGTAATGGAGTTAGAGAACTAATAATCATATTTTCATGGATTCAGAATTACATGGAAGTGTGCACATTCTGAGTTGTAGTCTTGACAGAGGGAGTTAATGCAGGGTTTTTTTGTTTTTAAAGTTATGTTTACAGAGGCAGGGTCAATGTGTGGTCAGACTTTTTTTGGTGTCCTTTCTTTCTCTTCCTACAAGATAGCATATGGTGAGGTAGAACTAATCAGGAGTTTTCACTGAGAACTTTTAAGGACTTTGCAATTCTAAAGGCTGGTTTAGTAGGTCAGAACTTAGCAGGAGCAGCTCCTAAAGAATGGATTTTTTTCCTAGTTAATGAAAGATGGTATTTTCAGTTGGATCAAACTACCATTTTTGTAATTAGTTAAGGATTAATAATTTAAGTAGTTTCTCCTTTTTTTTTTTAAATTCAAGTAGACTAGGTAACAACTGAAATTAAAGTTGTATATTTATTAATTTTACATATTCCTAAACACTCCCCTAAAAAGATCTTTTTGAAGGAAAGCGTTCTGGATTAAAAACCAATTGCTTGTTTTTAAAGTCTTTAGCTAACAGAGAAAGTATTGTCCATCCAAATTTGGTCTGTGCATCTTCATAAAGCAACTGCTCTGCATAAAACCTTGATTGAAGTGTGAAAGTGCAAGATTTATTAAGGCTTCAGTATTTTTCCTTTCACTGCTTTTCACAGAACGAAAAAAGTAAAAAAAATCTGTGCTGCCTGGATTGTGTGGAGTATGTCCAGTATTAAAATTGAGTTATCAGAATACATGAACACTTGTGTTAAGGTGTCTGGCAAGCTTTTACTTCGTGTTCTTGGGGCTCTTTCTGATGAAACAGATGTGTTCCTGTGTAGCATCAGGTTAGGCAGTCTGTGTGGATCATGGTGGGGTGCTGATTTTGTTTCCTAAAGGAACAGCTTCAACTTCTTAGAACATCCTTTGGCATTTATTTTCAAAACTAAATGTGTTGAAATTTGTAGAGCCACTGCTAATGAGCAGCAATGGGAATGAGTATGTTTCGGGAGTCATCTGGAGCATCTGGTGATAAATAGCACTTTTGCTTGCCAGGTACAGGACTGCAACAAGGCTTCTGGCCTCTGATATAAATTACTGGTGTCAGAGGGTATCAGAGCTGTTTACTGACATGCTTCCAAGTGCTTGAATAACCCCATAAATAGCCATTTTAAAAATTTGTTGAAGATCCATTGAGACTGCTCCATACAGTCAGTTCCTTCAGTTGCTGTTGTGTAGTATATTTCCATTATTACCTGCAGAGGTAGCATGCAGAGATGGGTCAGACTTAGGGTGCTTGTTGGTGTGGAAGTCTTCTAAGGCACTGGTTATGAAGAGTCTCTTACTTTCATACTTTTTTTCAGTGAGACTTCACTTAAGGAAGTTGTGGAATATTACTAAACCATAATTAACAGTGTGCTAATAACTGAATGAGCTTATTGATGACAGTTCCTGATAGTGGTGTAGGCTGACAGAACATGCTGTGAAGAGCAGATCAAGGAATGTTTGCTACTTAACCGTCTTTAAACAGGCAGCTCAATAGGCAAGACTTAAATGAAAACTCTTGTCAGATAGATGTGTAAGCAATCTTGGGAACAGAAGCCAAAATGAAGATGACTGTTCTCTAAAACAGCACCTGATGTTAGTTTCCTGCCCACTTCTCCCTTGGCTTTTCCCTCCTCTGTTTCCTTGGGCCGTTTCTGCAAATGATTACTCTTCTCCAAAGTGTAACTGCTTCAGTGAGGAGCAGAGCTTGCCATATGGAGTTTAGTCACTTGTACAGGAGAGATGGGGTATCCACAGGCAGAGAAGAACCCAAAACTTGAACCTCCTTGTGTACCCTTGAGTAAGCACTGTGGACAGTGAGCACCTGAAGTTCCCTTTTGTGCCAGTACTGCACCACTTTCTCCCTGGGCATTGAGCAAAACCAGCTGTGGCTACTGTCTCTTACGTGGATGGACCAAGCCTGTCAGATGTGGGTTTGCACATCGCCCACAAGTCTATGTATGATGTAACTTTGTGTGGGTTTGTTCTGCCAAAATGGTGGCAGTTGTGGGGTTACACACCAAATGAGGCTTTAAGCATGTGTGGCTCTTCCTGATGAAAATGCAGGCACACTTCAAAGAAAGTCCTGTGTTTGAAAGATTGCTTGCTTGGTCTTGTCCCTCCCCATCTTTCTGATGTTCATGCACTTCCAGAAGTAGTGACCATGAGAGTGATTGCAAAGAACTTCTATTTTGTATGATCTTTTAATGAGAAAACAAGGAAATGCAGGAAAAAGAAATCCTTCATAACCAGCAGTGAGAAAGGAAGAGTTGACTTGCAGAGTGTTGTCACCTGAACTGAACTTCATTCCATTACTTTTGGGACATTTCAAGTGACCTTTAAGAAATAAAAATCACTTATTTGGTGTGACCAGACAAAAAATAAAAAGAAAAAAGCTTGTTCTTCTGCTTGGGCTACATCTAACAATTGTGAAGTACTGTTTTTAATTATGTTCTTCTTTCACCTCAGTGTCAGTTTGGTGTTTGTTACCTTAGGTTGGTTAAACTTTTCAGTTGGTAAAAGTATGCTTTCTGTTTATTTCTTGATACTTGGAAGGTTGAGAATATTCACTTCTTTTTAATGGCAGTTAGCAAGTTGTCTTGGGTTTTGTGTGTGTATAATCTGAAAAAAAAACCCTTTAAATGTTCAGTCTTAATAGCAGGGTCTCCAGTGCTATTTTCCTGCTCTAGAAAGCAAGCTTGGTGGTGAAAAATCCTAGACACACTGACTCAGATTTTTGAATCTGTAGTAGCCTGGGGGAGGTCAGTGCAGTTCTGCATTGCCCAGCCTATCGAAGTTCAACCTCACTTCATAACAGCTAGCAACCACCGGTCAGTCTTGTACTACTCAGCGAAAATGTCTTCAGTATGTACATAGTACATATCTAATCAGCTATATGTGTAGCACTGAAGTACACTGCAGCAGCACAAATTATTATTTTTTAAAATTTCAGATATTTTATTCTGAATAAAATACAGTGTAGAAGAGGCTGAAGAAGAGCTTTGCTCTGGGAGTGATATTTATAGCTTAATAAGGGTTCGGTAGCTAAGAAGTGTTTTACTAAGAGCTAAAACCATGTGCTGACCCTTACTTCACATTAAAATGACCGGAGTTTGACACTAAGATGACAGCTGGTTAATAGCACTTGAGATTTTAAAGTGCTTGAGTACATGTAAATATTATGACTGATCTCCTAAGCATGTTGGAAGATACTTCCAGAAATGCCCTTGTTGCAACAATTTACTGCAGCCCCCAGTTTATCTTCTGCAATATTATTCTCAAAAAAAAAAAGTATCTGCTGTATTCAGAGAACATAGATAGAATAACTGAGATTGTATAGCTGACCCCTGTAAACAAAGAATATATGCATTTTGTAGTTCTCAACTGTAATGTAAGAACACTGGATTTGAGTTGTCTGGTTTGATCACCTAAAAAAAAAAAGCTTGAGAAATAGACTTCTTTGTTTTATATACAAATATAACATAGAGTTCCTTAGAATATGTAGTAAATAGATTAATACCCTTATGGTTGAGCTGGTTTAATCACCATAAATGTACATGGCAAACTATTTAGTCCAGTGCTGTAAATGGTGAGCAAGAGACATCGTTGTATTTTGTAACTCAGTTTCAAAGAAAGAAGTGTCACCTGTTGAAGGTAACATACTTGAAGTGTTTTACATTTCTACTGGTCCCAAAGCATTTTCCTGTTTCTTCACACCAATACATTTCAGGCAGTATAGTATCTTTTTTTTTATATTGCATAATATTTTTTTCTGAATATGTACAGATTTGTGCAGAAATAATGATTTATTTTTTGACAGAAGTGGACTGGAGAATAAGAAGTAGTAAGACCAAATTGAATGTGACCATTAAAGTAGGATTTGAATAGGATAGAAGAATTACTAAGGACGCAAAACATAAGGCTCTCCCACCATCAAGAAATCCAGTAGGGAATTGAGAGCTGGATGGTCTGAAGCTTGTTTCACTGGGAATTTCCACCTTGTAGGTGACTTCCAAGTTCCAACTAGAGCTTCTCCTGCTATGACATAGATTATAATGTAGTAGAACATGGTGATTCTACACATTGAAATAAGGTGCTTGCTTGGGCTGCTCTTAAGCAGTCTTTTTGCCAGTACTGGTTTTCAGTAGGTCCAGTCCCTGAAATGCTTGTGTGAACACCAAGGCTGGTGTAGGGGAGGAGAGAAGCATGAGCAAGAAAGGATGAAGAGGGGGGAAGCTGTGACAGTCCCAACCAGGAGCAGCATTGGTTTTCCCAGTACTCTTGTTTGTCTGCTATCGCTGCTCATGAAACTTACCAGAAACTTTTGCTACTTTATATATATAAAAAAGATACTCAGGGAAAGATGGGTTTTAAAAGTATTGATATTTGCAAGTCAATCCTTTGGATGAGTTTTGTAGGCTTATGGGGGGTGAGAAATATATGTGGTGAATCAGAAACAGTGGAACTGCTGTATCAAGGAGTGTATCTTGAGTGGGCTACTTACATTATCTACATACAGATCTGTCACAGCACTGTTGCCAGATCAAAGGCAGGGAGGAGTTGTAGGGTACTAGTATGCTTTGATTTCCTTAAGAGTCTTCCCCATCCTGCAGATTTGGGTGAAATTTGTGTGTGCTGGGAAAATAAGGAAAATAATCTGACAAATATATACATATTTGTATGCACAGAGGGTGATGGCTTGTTTTTTTGAAGGTAATTGGGCTGCAAATGGGGGAGACTGAAAGTAGGCTATAGGGAAGAGTCACAGAATTAAAAGGTTAAGGCTGTGTGAAGAGTTGTGCAGACTGAGAAGCACTTGCTAAATAATAATTGATCCTTTGTTTTCTGAAGTCAGTGTAGACTCAGACCTTTAAGCGCAGAATCAAAAGGAAGGGTCCTGTACCAGTGCTTAGTTACCTAGAAGGAAGTAAATTCAGTGGACTTAGTGCCTGACCTTTCTCCAGTCATGCCATATATTTAGGAGTTAATCAAGTCAGTGGAATTCAAGTGGTGTAATCCACAGTACTGACTCATTGCCTTTAAATGCCCAGACACCTGGAGTATTTGTAGTAATCAGGGTAGGTCCTCAGGCACTGCAAGGGAAAACATTCTCAGAAGTGGTGGGCTTTTAGATCACATACACTCAAAGCAAAATAAATAGGATATTCAGTATGATGATTACATCAGGCAAATAATGTACCTGTGGGTGAACATAATACAAATAGATTGAAAAAAAGTTCTGCAACATAAAGGCATTCAACTCCTTTTGCTGTGCATCCTTTTTGTGCCATCCTGAGGCACAGAGGCTGGCAGATAGTGGTGGTTAGGTTTTTTGTCAACTTTGAAGTGGAGCAACTTGTGGTGATTGGTGGCAGGTAAGATGATACTGTGCTTAGTTGTAGTTTATCTGCCTCAAGGGAGGACTGAATGCAGCTGCGATGACAAAGTTGTGTAGAGTTTCCAGGGAAAGATCATAAACACCTTCAGTTCAGCTGGTAATCTTACTGACTTGATACCACGGCCTGACTGATACTCCTTACAAGTATGACCAATTATTCATGTCATTGTAGTTAAAGATTCCTTCTTCCAGAAATAAGAGATGGAGGGCATCTGCAGATACTGAAGCAGTGCAAAGTAAGCATAAAGTGTGGTATGAGTAGATCTCTTTAACAAAGACATTTTGGACCAACAGTTGTTCTAAGGAGATAACAATTAACTTAGCAGAAGTAGGTCTGGCCCCAGTGACAGGCCCACTTTTGCTTGGTTGTGCTTCACCTTCCATTGCTGCCTGGAGAAATGTGAAGGGGCTCGGAGCCCGAGGTTGTGGTGAGGTGTTGTGCTCTATTGCTAGTTACAGAAATAACAAATCTCTGCTTATGATTTGTTTCATTTCTGCCTGAAGTCTAAATAGTAATTGCGTATAGATAAAATTTAATTTGTACTTAAAAATGCTCCCATCTTATGTTAACATAAACAATCCATTGGATAATTGTAAGATAGAAACTAATAGTGTTATAACTAGGTATATTGGTGTAGCTTTGCAGTGGCACGTAGGTGCAGGGGTAACAGTGGTATCACCAGAGATACAGCTGCTGTTAGAGTAGGCCATGCTGGAGTATGTGGTAGGGCTAGTAATAGCAGGCAACATTAGAAGCTTATCATAGCCTTGAGGTGTGAGCAGTGGTTGCTTTTAGATGGATTGGTTTCTTGTCAGTGTTCAGAGAACTGTTTTGTTGTAGGAGCCAAGTTCCCATTGTGCGAGAGCAGACAAGTGAAGAGCTTTCTTTCAGAGCTTTCAGGAAGTTGAAACTGATGTCAGAGCAAAATCTGGTATCCTTAATGAGCAGTTCAGCTGCCTAGCAGGAAGTGAGCCATGTGACAATTCACAGATAATTTAAATTAACTTTTCGAACCTGTATTTTCAACATGACCTTACCATAGGCAGCATCCTCCCCCAACAACCTAAATAAACAAATTAGGCACATAATTCAGTAAAAGAACTGCAGTTGTTTCAATGGTCAATGGCAATTTTCTGCTTAAATGAGTGCATGGGGAATGGTCCAGGGGAAGATTCAGCAAAGGCTATTTACAACTGTGTAACACCAAGGTAAGGGATTCTTTCACATTCTACCCACTACCACATTTTTTGCAGCAGAATTTACTGGGTAAGGAGGTGGTTATTCATGGCTTTTTGTGGGGGAGGGTTGGGTGTGTTGTTGTTGAAGCCATTCTTTTTTTGTGCACTATAAAAAAATAATAATCAGGCTTTTTTGGGGAAAGAGAAGTAGCTAATGCTAACACCCCCTATCCCTTCAAATTACTGTCAACTGTAGCACCTTCTAAAGGTTGCTGCGTTTTGAGGTTGGCTTGCTTGGTTTTTTAGCCTCTGACTAAAAATGTAGTTAGTGAAGTCTAGTCTTATGAATTAGTTAAGAGTGTGCAAGTAGCACATAATATTAACTAGCACACTGGCCGTGCTTTAATTATGGACTAGCCATAGGGAAAAAGGCCTCTTCCCTAACTTTGTTTACTGTACTTACTATCTATCAGTCATTCAGATGTATGCTGAGTTTTAATTTTGCTGATTCCAGTTGTGCCTCTGATTAGAGCCATGTGATCAAGAAAAGGGCTGCATTACAGCATCTCTCTTTTTGAAAACTTAATTAAACACCTTGTTAACCACTATTTCAAGGAAATCACTTTCAGTGAACCTGAATAGAGCAAGACTGTAATCTATGCTGTGATGTACCATCCATGCTGCTACTAGCATCCCCTGATATTACAAGGGAGTGAATGCAAGCTAGAACAGCCTGCTGGGAATTAGAGGTTGTCAGTGTGAGCTTCCTTCCAGAACAGCACTGTTTATATGGCTCTTAGTCTGAAGCACAGGCAGAGAATTCACACCTGGAGGAAGTACGAAGCCCATTTTAGCCAGGATTAATTTGGGTGAATATGCAGTGTGGGCAGCTTTCCACAGCACTTGTTTTTAAGGGACTGCTTAACAAAATGGTCAGTTCCTGGACTGATTTAATGCGTGCACTTGACCATTTCTTGCCCCTGCAATACTCTACAGAACTCAGATGTATTGTATACACATGTTGTCCGTGCCAGAAAGAAGAGTGAGAGGCTACTCTCAGGTTGAGGAGAGGAGAACTTTTTCTTTTGGAAATACTGAGCTGGAGTGGGTGGGTTTAATGGTAGCAAAGCCTGGCAACCTGATACTGAGAATAAACAAGAGTCTAATCACAGTGCTGATGTAGTGCAAACATGGGATTGTGGATTACCTGAATCACAGAGACCATGCAATCAGCAGTACCCAGCACCTTCAAGAAAAAAAAAAGTTGAGGTGTGAAAATGCTAGAGAAAGATGCAAGTTAATCTGAAACAGTTAATCTGAGAAGCAAAGCTATACTGAACAAGTACCAAAACAAACTGGTTCAGGTCGGAATTGTTTCTCTGCTCTCTTTAAATAAAGCAACAGAAGACCCAGAGCCGTGTTCTTTTTCTATCAATTGTACTGACTGACTGGCATTGATTTAAAAAAAAAATTTGTAAGAAGAACCTAAAGATTTAATTTATTATTTTTACGTTTTCAAACAATTCTTTTTCTTAAAATTCTGAGTATCTTCTGCATGTTCTGCCTTTAACAGTCTTAAGATGTTCAGCTTTATTAATTTTTAAGGCCCCCACATAATTTGCTAGATATTTTTCCAAGCATTTATCAAATGTGCATTATAGGAATGATTCATGCTATGGTAAGCTATGAGTTCCAGTGTTTTGAAGATGGCTTTAACAGTTCTTTTGTGAATTTCATTTTTCATTTCCAGCACCTGGCCTCACTGGAGTTGTTGGAGGGCGCCCCAGAGTGTAAGTGAACTCCTGATCATTGTTGCAATGTGTGATGATAATGTGCCTACCACTCACCCTCACAAGCTTCCTCGCCTTGAAACAGCAACCACAGAAGCAACTGGTCTTTCCATTGCACATTATTCTTAACTTATAGCAAGGTAATAGCAAGTGCTACAAGATATGTATGCATATAGTGAACTTCCTTACTGAGTATGAGTTACGTAAGTCTCTGACAAGCTCGTAACAGCATTTGCTTAATGAGCTGTAGGGAGAAGTCCAAATATGACTTCATTGGCAGGGCAGTAGCTCAGGTTTGTGCCAGTACATGTAGACTTCTGAACCAGGTTTCTCTTGTAGCTCTTAGTTTGGAATATGGGCAGAGCAAACCTATGTCTGTACCAGCCCACTACACCTAGAAATGTGAGGTCAGATGTCCCAGGACATCCCATAAAATGTTAACATGAACCCATTGCATGAGCATGTAGAACAAAATGTTAAGCATAGGAGGTAAAAAGAAATCCTGGTTTGATTCAGTTTTTTTCTAAATATAAATCAGCAGCAGATTTTTGTTCATATGCTTACCTTTTCCATACTTATTCTCAGGAGCATCTAAAACTTTCCTTTCCAGAAGCAAATACTTTGACACGTCTGTCTCGCGTGTGGAGATGGTGTATTTCCAGTAGCTCTCTATTAACTAGTCTAGGTATCAGGGTTATGCTAATGACAGTGGAGTAAACTTCAGTGTCATGAAGTGCATACTTTGTCAAGAAGATATTTTCATTACTTTGGTTACTCTTCCTACAAAGCTTTCATGTGTGTTTTTTTAATAAAATCTTACTTTCTTAACAAAACAAGGAGTTTTGACACTTCTCAGGTTTACCCCAGTTGTTTAGAAAACCATTGCTAATAATGGCTAAAGTTTTTTATTTTCTCAAGTGCTTGTCTGGTGAACAAATAGTCTGAAGATATATGATGCAACCCTTCCATTAATTTCTAGTTAAATGCACTTCATGCTTTTTGTCTTGTGTGTGTAGGTCTCCAGTCTTGAAGCCATTTTTCTTCCATTATCCTAAAAGCAATGTTCAGGTAAGACTTACTTCTTGAAGTCTGCTCTCTTCTCTTTGAAGGAACTTGAACAATTCTGTTGACTCTGACCTTTTTTTTTTTCCCAGTGACTTTGAATCCTTAATCTGAAAAGTATTCTGGTGGCTATCATTAAAAATACTTTGAGAGACTAATGTTCCTAATATAGAATGTCTTACTACAGTTGAACTTGCCAAACTTTTGTTTTAATTGCTGAGAATTTTGAAGTACCTTGCATCAAAACAGAACTTCTCTTTTCAGGTTCCTAGAATTGTATTTCTACAGCATTTGAGAAGAGCTCTTACGAAGATAATACGTTTTTTTGAAACGTAACGATCCTTCTTTATGAACACTCAATTGCTTCCTCTTTAGAGTTGGACATTAATCTTGTGAGCCTGAACATGTCTTCTGACTTAGTTTGTAACAATAGTTTTGGTTCAGAAGTTGTGGATCAGGTGACTAGGCAGTCTTAGGTGAGAAATCGGCGTAAGATGTAATGTTGAGCTAGAGCTTGCTACTTTTCCACCAGGCATGTACCTCTGTGTAGCTTGAAGTCTTCAAGATTAACTTGAAGAAACTGGTTTTACTGAAAATGTACAACGCTTGGATCTTTCTGTATTGATCTCTGCTTTTTGAATGGCATCAGGTACTTAATGCATCCTTTGCAGACTGCAGCCAAAAGTACATATATGCCCTTCTTTTTCCAAGGCTTTTACGTGGCTTTTAGCATTCATCTCATGTCAAAGCATCCTACAGCTTCTACTCGGTAACAACTTTTTTGCTTATTCACCATCAAGAAAGTGGCCAAAGACCAGAGCATGGGGCTTGGTTAGACCACAGGTAATGTGACAGGCTGGTAGTGAGGGGAAGCCTCACGAGCACAGACAGTGAGTGAAAGGGAGGGAGGAGGAAGAGAGAAAAAACCCAACCAAGCAAAACTCAATTGATTAAGAAAATAACTCTGTAAAACAATTCTCAGTAAAAATTTAAGTGTTCTAGTAATTTCAGCAGACTGTTTCATTTTAATTTTTAATATGCATACAGTGCTTAGCACATGTTGCCCAAATGTTACATATTTCTTTGAGTAGTGCTCTGCATTACTGGGAAATACTATAAGAATAATCTTATAGAGAAGATGCTACTTAGTTATTAAAACTATAAACTGTGCATAGTGGAAAACCATTAGAAACACCCTCACCTTTCCTGTCATTTAAAGAAGCTCATGTACTTAATTTTATTGTCACTTATATTTCCCTTTATATAAATGGGTTGTGATTTCCAAGTTCAGTATGAAATTATTACCTTTGTGGAAGTTTAGCCTAGCACTGTTTTGTTCATCAAGTTCAATGTAAACTTACTAATTAACAAGTCTGTGTTGCAGACTTGGTAAAATGCTCTTGAGGTAAAATAGTACCCGAATGTAGCAGGAAAGAAAGCAATGTCTCATCTGCTCTTTCTAATACAGAAAATCAAAATCCTTGCTCAAGGTAGCTAACCTGATGAATGCACTGATAGGCTACTAACAGAATCCACTGTTGTACTGCAGTAATATTTCAGGTTATGTAAAAGTGTGGCGTAAGTGATCAAAGTCCTTGATTCAAAGTTTTAGCCATGTATTAACAGCAGGGGTCAAGCTAGAGATTAGAGTAAGGGAGGTATGAATTAACTGCTTTCCTCGACTGGAAGCTCAGTTACAGAGTCCAGTTGCTCAGGTCCAGCATTTGGCCTCAAGCTGAAAAAAATTCCATAAGGAGATTTTCAAATATGTTGGCATTGCCACAGTGGGTTCTTTTGTTTTGTGTTTGATAACACCCTCCTGGGTGTCAGTTTAGATTCAATATTCCATTTGTTGTTTCAACTGCTCTTATGCAATTGTCCTGATTTTTAATCATAGATCACCAGTGGGTTTACAGTGCAAACAGTAGTTACTTTTCATGTTTTCTTCATGTTTACAAAGCAACCTAAAAACTTTCCCTAGGGATAGAAATTATAGGAAACCTACTGAAGGCAAGAGCTGCTCTTCTGAAATGTTTTTATTCGTTTGGAGGCCTTTGTCAGTATTAACTGTTCTCTGAGAACAAACTTAGAGGACTAAGATGAATAGAATTACCTTGCATCTACTGACAGCTGCACCTGGTAACTGCTGCAGCTCAGTTGGTGTATGTTGCTTTGTTACAGCAGTGTAACCTGGTTGTATGTCTGAGTCTTTAGTACTATGAGTGCTCCAGTGCTGATGAAACAGATGCAGTGAATTTTTCTAGATGGTTGTGCTATGCCATTTAGCCAGAGAAACCTTTTACTTACATCTGAAGTGAACAGCCCCCTGAGGCAGTGAAAAACCAGATTTGACTGTGTTGGTTCAGAACTCTTTGGTGGTGGAGGTAAAGAGAGCTCATCATCAAGATGAGAACAGCATGGCATTTTTTTTTATTTCGTAATTTCATCTTCACATAAGCCCAGAATATCAATATTTATTTTTATAGGCTGCTTTCACAAAATTTATTTAAAGATTAATTTAGTATCCAAAGAGAAGCCTGTGATTAACAGGGACAGTGCCATGAAGGGTCTTATGGAAGAGCTGGAAACTTTCAGGTTTTGGGATCCAGCTGTCTGGAGCTGTGACATGAGTTCCCTGTGGTGCTGCTGTATCTACTGGGAGATGGAAAGAGAGATTTTTCTTCCTTTAAAACAGAAAAGGATTGCTAGGGCTTTTCTTTGATTTCTGTACTTTTTTTTTCTCTCTCTGCGTAAATATTTCTTTCAGGTGTATAATGAATCATTGTTGTGACTTGAGAAGGACAGAATTTTACCCTGAAAATATGCCAGATCAATACTTAGAAATATGCTTTATTTGTTCACATATTGCACTGGATTTCTGATTTGGCAGTCTGAACATGCATGTGTTTTTTTCTAGATCAACTTATTTTTAAATGGGCAACATGTTGAGTCATTTGAGGAGGATCTCACATTTACATCAGATGAAGTGGTTTCATTTGATCCACCTAAGATAAGCAGTGAATTGAAAGGTATGTTCATCTTTTTATTTGTGAATGTATCATTTGCTGTCTCTGTTCTGGAAAATAATGTGCTAGATTTAGTTTGTGAAATATATTTTATCTTTTCTTATTTTTAAGACCTAAAAGCTACTTAGAGGAGTGTTAACATCACACAGTATAAACCATATTTAAGTCTATAGGAAGTAAGTGAATTTTTACTGAAAAATCCTGAGTTCTAAACAGCACTGAAGACACTTGAATGGCTTGAAATTAAAACATGGCTTCAAGGTATACCACAATCTTACTTTGTAATCCTGGAAATATTTTGGTTTATTTTACATCAAAATAGCTGCATTCAGAACTGAAGACAGACTTACAGAGTAATACTTCGCATTTACATAACTAAAGCTTGGCCCTGTTTCATATGGCAGCCTTTGTAAATTGAGTAAGAATGGCATCAACCTGGAACTGGTGACTTTTAAAGAAAGCACACTAGGCTAATGATCCAGCATGGTAATTCCTGGGTTGCTGCTCAGATTTGTGTAATCAGAAAAGAAACTCGAGAAGAGCAAACCAGTGAGCTTCAGAATGGAGCAGGTCAGGATGTCTGCAATGAAAAGGAAGTGTTCAGAGTTTTTCATAAAACCTAGGAGCTAAGTTATGGATTACTGAAAGTGCCAGACATTTGAAGATATTTATGTTCTTTCTAATGGCAGAACTATATGCAATGTTTCTTAATGTATAGCATACTTCATAATTCTGTTTTGGTCCAGACAGAGTCTCTACCTTATTCTTGCTCACGGAAGAAATGAGTGAATTAATTTATAGCTGTGGATAGAAATTTTCAAATCTAAAGCTGTATAAAAAGATTGTTAGACCATTAGTAATACTAATGCTGAAAGAGTAATTAAGTAATTAAGGTATTTAAGTCTGTGTGCACTTGAAAAATTAATGTGATAAAGGCACTGATATGTTAAGATTTGTTCTGACTTCCAGGTATAGGTGAGTAGTATTTCTCAAAACTGGTAATGAAATAGTGTAAAGACTAATTTTATGTTAGTATAAAATGTTCTGTATCTTGTAGAGAGAATTTTTTAAATATACATATGACTATTTGCCGTTTGAAGGTCACTGATACTAGATGCCTGAATGCCCTGCAGGAGTTCATTTTCCCCATCTATTAAAATCTCTCTTCAATGCAGGGATTTGTGGGTGGCACAGAAACAAGTTAAACTCTTCAGTATGTTTTCAGCCTCCATAGCTGTTGCAAATCTAATGTCACACCAAAATATCTGATACCTGGGAGTTCCCAGGAGGGCAATGGAGGATTTGCATCATCAAACTGGGCAAATGAAGGAATAGGAAGGCACTTTTCTGTTTAAAGGGGTTAGCAAAGGTACTGATATTTTTTCAAGGTGACTAAAATGCTAAATATTGGAGAAACAAAAAGCTATTAGACTTCTCATTGCCAACTTATTTGAGAAAATGTTCGGAGATGCCTGATACCAGCATATAAGTACTGAATAATTCAGGCTTCATTCAGGCAAAACTGCACCTCTGAGGGACAGAGGGACTCCTTTGGTTGTTTTTTCCTGAGAAAGTTGTCTAAACTTTTGTTCTTAGTTGTAAATAGAAATGTTTTCTGTATGTGTCTAAATACCTGCTTCTGTGGCTTAACGCATGGACAGCATGGATGTGAAATGGGCGAATGGGTTACACTGTAAAAGGAGTAACTTCTGCTAAAACACATTCTGTCAGCAGTTAGTAAAGAGGGGGGGAAGTATTTTCCTTAGTTTCATGGTTATCTCAAGTGTGAGGGACTGTTAGTTGTCTTTGAATAGATAAGAGAAATATGTGAAAATGGATTTCAAAAATGCTGCTAGATGTGGTTCTGGGAGGGTGGAATTTGAATTTACCATTTGCCCTAGCTTTGAAGGGAATTCTTTCGTAGATTTGTTTAAGATGTTTATTAAAAGAAAACAATTTCCTGATAAACAGATCATGAAAGATAAATCAATTAGGGTAATAATAAATGAGAACACCAGAACACTGTCTTGAACTGGGTTTGTTTAAAGGGAGACTGCCAAAGACTGTCTATGTAGAATGTCTGATGGAGGAAAGACTTCTACCGCTTATACAGTTTAAACATCGTCATAGTTCAAGCTTTGAAGAAGCAGTGCATTTCTTCTTGAACTGTGAACTGAATTAAATTATTAAAAAGACTTTGATTTCTGTGGCACATGGTGGTCTTGTCCAAAATGAACCACGAGTGTTAGCTGGACTTTTTGAGATCCTCTCCCAATGGAGAATTTAATCAAAAACATGGTTTGTCAGTTAATTATATTTTCTGCCAAGCTTCATGGCATATTTTTGCTTGCATCTTTCACGGAGTGAACATGGAAAAGAGCATCAAGCGCAAAGCAAACCTCCTGTGTCAACTCTTTCATTGTATGCTTTCACTATTTGAAATTTCATGCTACCATGACTTGGTACCAATGAAGGGCTGCTGTGCCTGACTAAACTGTAATCGCTCTTCCAGCTCATCTTTGATAGTGACCCAATACATGCTGTAAAACTTTGTCTCTGTGAAAGCAGTTTAACACTGGTAGGTTGTTGTTGTTTGAGGTGTGGGTTGATGTTTTCTTTCTGATTGAGCTGTGCCAGTATAAGAGGTTGCTGTGGTGAGCCCCGGTTATTTGTTACTGTCTTTCCTGTTACTGCCATTCAGATGTGACAGCAAAATCACTCTTCTATTGCCTGATCTGCTTAAACCAAATAAGTACCATGAACTAAGATGCACATTGTGTCATGCTGCAAAGAGGCCTTTTTGTCATTGACAGTATCTCCCACCCCATACCCAAATGAACTTTTAGGATCTGTCCAGCTGTCACTGCCCAAGACTTGCAGCTTCCCTTTCTGATAGGGACAGTGGAAACTGCAGGCAGTAGGATTTCAACAGTTTGTTACCTAGCTTTGCTAGAGCTCTTCAGGTCAGCCTGACGCATGCTTGAGGAGTCAGCAATGCTCTGTAGGCAGGAGGGAGTTGTAGGTAATGTTACCTGACCACCTGATGCAGTTCATGGAGTGTGTATCTATCTACCCATGTCTTAATAGTAAGGGCACTTAAAGTGTGATTTAAATTAAACTTACTACAACATTAATTTTGTGCTTAAGTATAATTTAAACATTCACTTGTATTTTGAGGGTGAATTTTTAAATCAGTACAGTTACACTTCTAAATACAGTCTGCCTTTAGCCAGCATTTAGAGCGTCATATCTTTATTTGCCACACCCCTTTCCATCATCTACCAGCAGTCCTGACTGACTGGGGAAGCTCCACGTGACTGGAGGCTGTTACACCCATTTGCAAGAAGGGTCAGAGGGCAGATCCAGGAAACTACAGCCTATCAGTATGACCTCAGTGCCAGGGAAGATCAAGGAATGAGTCATCTTGAGTGCTACCACACAGCACATGCATGACAACCGAGTGATCAGGCCCAGTCAACACAGGTTTACGAAAGGCAGGTCCTGCCAAATTAACCTGATCACCTTCTATGACAAGGTGACTTGTTTAGTGGATGAGGGAAAGGCTGTGGATGTAGTGTACCTTGGCTTCAGCACAGCCTTTGACACTGTGTCTCACAGCATTCTGCTTGAGAAACTGGCTGCCACTGGCCTGAACAGGTGCAGCCTCTGCTGGGTAAAATCTGGCTGGATGGCCGGGCCCAAAGAGTTGTGGTAAATGGAGCTAAATCCAGCTAGAGAAGAGTCACAAGTGGTGTTCCCCAGGGCTCAGTGCTGGGTCCAGTTCTGTTCAGTATCTTTATCAATGACCTGGGTGAAGGGATTGAATGTTACCTCAGTAAGTTTGCGGACGACATGAAGCTGGGAGGAAGTGTTGATCTGCCTGAGGGTAGGGAGGCTCTTCAGAGGGATCTGAACAGACTGGACTGATGGGCTGAGACCAACGGGATGAAGTTTAAGAAGGCCAAGTGCAGAGTGCTGCACATGGGGCCCAACAACCCTGTGAAGCACTACAGGCCTCGGGGGGACTGGCTAGAAAGCTGTTTGGTGGAGAAGGACCTGGGGGTGTTGGTTGGCTGCCGATTGAATATGAATCAGCAGTGTGCCCAGGTGGCCAAGAAGGCCAATGGCATCCTGGCTTGCATCAGAAGGAGCGAGCAGGTCCAGGGAAGTGATTGTGCTCCTGTGCTTGGCATTGGTGAGGCCGCACCTCGAGTACTGACCCTCATACAAGAAAGACATTGAGGTCCTTGAGCATGTCCAGAGAAGGGCAACCAGGCTGGTGAAGGGGCTGGAGGGCAAACCTTACAAAGAGTGGTTGAGGGAACTGGGGTTGTTTTTAGCCTGGAGGAGAGGAGACTGAGGGGAGACCTTATTATCACTGCCTACAATTACCTGAAAGGAGGTTATAGAGAAGTGGGTGTTGGTCTTTTCACCCAAGTGACAGGTGATAGGATGAGGGAGTATGGCCTCAAACTGCGCCAGGGCAGGTTCAGATTAGACATTAGGAAAAAATTCTTCACCAGAAGGGTTGTCAGGCACTGGAACAGGCTGCTCAGGGAGGTGGTTGAGTCACCATCCCTCAATGCATTTAAAAGAGGAGTAGATGAGGTGCTCAGGGATAGGGTTTAGTAGAGGACAGGTACAGTTGGACTCAGTGACCTCTAAGGTCTTTTCCAACCTAGTGATTCTGAGCGGGTCTCCCTAAATTTAAAACCAAACTCACAAAGCTAGCACAACAGTTGATATCCTCAGCAGAAGCAGTAACAACACAGAAAAGTTCTGATGCATTTTCATGTAATGTATTTACGGGGTGGTCTCCTCCATTCCTTTAAATCCAGCCGTGTTTAACCCACCGTACTGGAGATCTTAGTGGCAGGCCCGGGCTCGGGCTCCTGCTTCCCTGCTCCTAATGTTCCCCCTACCGGTGTCCCAGGGCAGCGAGAGGAGAGCGGCTGCTTCTCTGCGGGGGTGAGGACAGAGGAGAGAGCACCCCTGGGAGAGCAGTCTGCATGTGAGTCAGGAGGGTGGGTGAGTGCTGGAGATGTTGGGACTGAAAAGCAAGGGATGCCAGGTGAGCTGATAGGGCCGTGGGGAAGTTGGGTCAGGGGCAAAACTGGCTGGACATTGCTAGATTGTCACTGCCTGAGAACTGGGATATAACCTATCCTCTGTTTCAGTATTACGCTGCTCCCGGAGAGTAACTTAAACTCGCTGGCAAAGCGAGCGCTTCATCTCTTGCATTGGGGAGCAAACGAGATGGTGACAGCCCACTACTTCTAGTAATCAACAAGTGCAAGAAGTCTGTGCTGTGTAACTTAATGGATCCCACAAGATTGAATTTCTGAATTTGAGCAGGAGTGGGTTTGCTTTTTTTCTGATAAACAGATAAAAATAATCCTGAATGTAAACTTCTGTTCAGTGAAGTTCAACAGTCTTTGTGTTCCTAAAAGCTTGAAAGTCAAATAGTCAGAAATTGACAAGTTGAATTAAGATTGGCTTCCTCTAGAGCGTGCATTTATGACCTTTTCTTATATAATAATATTTACAAGATTAGTAATTCAGAAAAAACAAACTTGGGTTTCTTTCATGCAACTGAATAAGTAACTTACTACAGCGTGTATGAAGGCGAGACATGCCGAGAAGACACTCAGGTTTTATAAATTCTGTAGACATTATCAGAATAAATAGATATTAGAGAATTGACAGGACAGTAGCAACCGTGTATATTTTCCACCTGCACTGGAAGCAGAGATACATGTGTCAAAAGAACGAAAGCTGTCAGCTTGTCAAGAAGTGACAAGAAGCTGCTACGTCATCTTCAGAGACACCATATTGCTAAGACCAAGGTGAATGTCTGTATTCAGGGGTGGTGGAAGAGTGTATGTCTGGCACAGGTTCACCTGTAGAAAGGTAAAAGGGCTTTTGGAGATGCAGAAGGACGGATCAATTTTGTAATTTTGGCTCCCAGCCTCACCTCTTGAAGTTCTCTGGGTGTTCCTATGAGAAGAAAGCTCAGGAGTACTACAAGCTGTGCAGAAAGTATGCCCTGAAAATGGTTACTTCTTCAAAATGTACTGTTATTTGTAGCTGTCATCAATGTGTATTCACTTTTTATTGTGTAGATCTGCCAAGTGGTCCCCATACTTACCGCTTAGAGGACCTTGCCTATACTAGAAGTGGAGACAAAGGCAACTCTGCAAACATAGGTACATCTTTTCTTGCTTTCTGAAGTGATGTAAGATTTTCAAGTAAGAGTTATGTATTAACTGCTTTACTTAAGTTTTTTGAAATCTCTCATATCACTTGATTTTCTTTCTTTTTTTGTGTGTCTATGTGCTGAAACAGGGGAAAAAAATGATTCTAAACCAAGGATTTTTACTAATGAAATATCTGTAGTTTTCTGTTTAGCAGCTGTTGAAATCTGAGGTACTAAGAAAAAATACTTGCATGTCCTACCACAAAGAAAAACCTTTGTTTAGGGTAGTAAAGTCAAGCTCCCCAAAGTTAAGAAATGCCTTTTTAAGGTTTCCTTTACACATTAGCTGCTACTCCTGCATGTGTGTGTTAGGTATGAACTCTTGGATGTCTGATCATTTCCATTCTAATGTGAATGGCTAAAACATTGCAGTGTTAGGAAGCACTAAAGTTGTCCTTGCATGTAAGAGAATGTTTTTATGATGTTGTTAATCCAAATGGTGTATTTCAGTGTGCAGTCTCTTTACGTTGATTGTGCTGCTTCTTGCATTGTTTAATAATTCCTTCTATTCCTTACTTCTGCATGCAACAATTGGCTCTCTTGTTGGAAGATGAGAGCGTGTGGTGTTCAAAGCTCAGTATGAATTAAAGGTGCGTTTGGGATTTGATTTGCTATTAGCTGTCATGCTAAAACTGATGAATTTTGATCATTTGTACTTAGGAATATAGTTTTCTTGTCCTTGAAACATTTTAGGGTTGAAGAATGAAGGAATGTTGATCTATTATTTTTTTTCTTCCTTCCCCATGGTTAACTACTTTTGCAATGTAGCATTGCCAAATCGTGAATGATGCATAGCTAATAGACTTCCTCAGATACAGAGACACTACCAGAGTCTTGAGGAACAATAACAACAATGAACTTGACCTCTAATTTAGCTTTGAAGTCCACAGATAAAAAGATCCCTGTGACATAAATCTGCTTTCCTGATCCTGCTGTGGAACTTCAGCTTCAGCATAAAGTTACCTGAAGCTTATGAAACCACATTTACAACAATAAAAATGTAACCCTTACTTCTCACACTTACGTCAGGATCTCATGCAAGGAGTGGGGCAAGGACCAACCTTTCAGTCCCCAATCATGCCTCATTACAGTTAATTGTGATTATTTCTCTAAGTATTGCAAGCTGTTCAGGGGAAGAGAACTGCTTTTGGATTGTTTGTTGTGATTATGTTGTTGTTCTTTAGACATCTTTCAGTGTCTGGGACTGTTTGCAGCCACAAAAGGTCCAATAATCACTTAGTCTGGGAGCATTCTTTCATGCTGTGCTCCATGACACTTCTCCACTGACAGAGGGAAAGCTGGCATGCTATTGTTTTTTATTCAGAAGCTCATTAAGGAGGATCCACGTGTACAGTTTCAGTTAGAGAAGGATCTCAAATCAGTTTTGGAAGGATAAATATAAACTGACTTTAACAGCATCTATTCCAACTAACACTAGTTATACCTAACAGGTGTGATAGCACGGCATCCCCTCTACTATCCATACCTAAAGAAAACTTTAACTACTCAAGCTCTGGAGAATTACTTCCAACACCTTTTAGAACGAGAAAAACCTGAAGAAGAGCTAGTGACAAGGTGAGTAGCTTGCTGCTCAGTCCACAGTTGTGCATGGTAGATACACAATGATATCAGAAGTTATCTTAAAGTATATTAACATAAGACTGCAAATGTGTGTTTTGTATTCAACATTGTATCTTTCCTTGCTTTTTCAAATAACTTCAGCAATAATTGGTGAAAAAGAACATGAATTTGGGGCTCTCCTGAAGGTGGACAAAGGCAGTGAATCTGCCTAGTGAAGGCATTCCCAGAATTAGGTATTAGCGTTGGGACTATTTCTTTTGATTTGTTCCAGTATAGAATGTCTCTACAAAATAGAAATAACTTCTAATGTCCTTCAAGAAATGTATCTTTCTGTTGGTTTTGAACCATTTGGAGACTTGAGGAGCCATAGTAACTGATGCTACCTAAGCCTCAGAGCCACTGCATACCTGGGAGTTTGAAATCCCTAAACCACTACCAGAATAGACTGGAGCCAAAACTTACTTGATCAACCATCAGAAATGTGCCTCATCCTATCCCCATCTCTGCAAAACTCTTCAATCTTTAGGAAGCTCACTCATTTTAGAGAAAGTATTTCTTTGCGCACCCCACTTTCCCCCACTTTCTTGTAAATTCTGCCTTGGCATATGTAGCAGAAAGAAAACCCTACAGATAATTTTCCTTCCTAAAACAACAGAGAATACGTCCTAGACAGGATGCTTTTACCTGGTATTCATCTACAAGATAATCTCTGCCAGTAGACAATATATATAACTTCTTTGTTTTCATGGGGTCTTCAGCTGATGTTCAAGGTCCTTCCTGGGTATTTGCAAGTAAGACATATATCGCACTCGTAGCATGAGCTGATGGGGCTCATTTTGCTATGGTTGTCTAGCCAGCAAATTTTGAACCTCTGTCTCTTTTTAAAAACAAAAGCTTCATATTGTAACAAACCATTCCGTTTTCTAAATCTCTTTTGATACAAAGTCAGTAATTCTGCAAATATGGAGGTTCTGCTAAAATCATCATGTATTTCCATGGGTGATGCATCAACTAGTAAGTGTCTATTTGTTCATAGAGCTTAAGTCAAGTGCAGCTCAAACCTCAGAGTTTGGAGTTATTTTAACCCCTGATCTTTGAGTTCTAAGTTCCATTTTTTTTGTCTTCATAAGCAGTTCAGTGCAGATCTCCCTTACTGTTTCCTAAGTGCTAACAAATCCATGTAATAAATTGTGATACTAAGAAGTGTAATTGAGTTTCCCATGAAATAGAGCAGAGAAGGAAGAAAAAATGTCGTGCCTCTTAATGATACTTCTAGAAACTGATTCATTGTTGTTCCTTAATGCTGTTTATGTTCATAAATAGAAGTTCAAATTTACTGTGTCTGGATGAAGCCAATTTATTTTGATTAATTAGATTATCTGTTCCTGGGTTTGGCTTCCTTTAATGATGTGATAATGGAGCTCTGTGCGTGAACTGAAATACTACTGGGGAAAAAGAATAAATCCTTTTGTGGAAATATTTAGGATTATAAGGATTATGCTCATGTGCTTCAGATTGTATAGTTTCTTTTCAATTTTGTTGTTGTTGTTGTTTTAACTGTCATAAAGAGCTACATTAGTCTTTAATTTTCCTTCATTTCCTTTATTTAAATTGAGTGGTTAAAATATATATTCCCCCCCCTGTGTAGAGTACCTTGTTTACAGTTAATTTCTTCTTGGGCATAGAAGTGATGCACAAGCTCAGCATGAAAGATCAGACTGATTTAAGTGAGGGAAAGGAAGAGATGGCCATATTCAGATAGAAGTTTGCTCAAAGTTTAGGAAGGAGCTCCCAGTTTCTTAAATGGGGACTGGGTACCATCATTAAAAATGGCATCAAGGCTGTAGGAAGATGAGTAGCTAAAGGATCATACTGCATGTCAAAGATTTTTTTTTTTCCTTTTAGCCATCTTGCCCTTTGTTACTATGAGGTTAACTGGTGTTGTGTGTACAAGACTTTTATTAATTGAGACCTGATAATATTAAAATGCAGCAAGAAACTTTTCACTTAGTGATACTAGGTCAGTCATGAGAATGTGCTAGTTTCATATAAAATAAGGTTATTTCCTTTAAGAATATTCCAATGCTCAGAAATAATAAATGACAGCTGACTACTTAGGGGATATTTTCACTATATGCTGAAGAAATGTGGATACTGATGCTTCTAGGTTATTCTTTTGTATTCATATTTATTATGGGTGGAAAAAAATTGCTTTTCTACAGTATGTCTCTTCTAGCCTATGGGTTCAGTTCTTGCTTTCTTGTGAGGAGAGGATTCCAATCTTTTACTTGATTTAAATGCATCAAGCAATTTTTGTTATTTCCATGTGGCTTTAACAGGAAATTCACAGGGAAACCTGACTTCTTTGAATATGTACAGACAGCACTTTAAAGGAAGTAGTTAAGCAGGCACCCCATTGAGCATAAGCATAGGAGTTCAGCTAGAACAGTGAATTTTCCTTGGTTTATTGGTTTCTGTCACAGCCTTAGTATTCTTTGAAGGGTTTATTTGTTTTCTCTGCTTTTAAAAGCTGCTCTTAAAACTTCTGATAAATATTATCTAATTGTATAATTCTTCTTCCTTTTAGATCTCAGTAAATTAAACTTGAATTGTTTGATTATGCTGGGTAAATGCATGCCAACACTTTAGTTGATATATTGTTGCTTCTTCAGGCTACTCTAATGATTATTGCATTTTGGGTTTTTTGTTGTGAGTATATTTTTGTGCAGAAATACTTTGGATGCTCAGATGCTTCAAACAGGCCTTAAAATATTGAAAATGCTGCTCTTCATATTTACTTTTGTAATCCTAGTTTCAGCTAGAGTTGTATTGCTGTAAATATTTCCTAAAAGTACTTGAAGTGAATGTGCTGTTCTGTGATGTTCCAAAGTAATATGCTGCTTGTATTACATACTCCCTGTGCCAGAATTACAGCAGAAAGTTAAATTCTTCCACTGTTTGTCATCTGCTTCAGCTTTTGTATGTTATTCAGTTTCTCTCCTGGCTTTTTAAAAATGAATTATTTTAATGAAAACACTAAGTATTAGCTTCTGGAACACATATTAGTCTAGATATGTCAGGGAAAATTGGTGCATGGATTTCTTTGCCAGTTTTTCAGGGTGGAATTTACCATGTGGAATTTTGGTAGACCTCTAGCTATCATGATACTTGGTTATTGGCAGCTTATATTGAGTATTTAGTTGAAAATTTTGTTGGGTCCTTTTATCCTGCTATATGTAATTGATTGTGCTGTCAAATTTAGTAAGTTATGTAGGAGACTTCCTGTGGAAATGGCTTTATTCTTCATGTTCTCGTTCTCAAGTAGAGCACCCTTGGATTAATGGAGCTTTGCTGTGCTCTCCATAGGTTTGCCCTTGGGCATGATAATGTTGCCTGGCAGCTCATTTTTGAAGGTCAACAGAATCACAGAGTTGTAGGGGTTGGAAGGGACCTCCAGAGATCATCGGGTCCAACCCCCCTGCCAAAGCAGCTCCCCAGCTCATACTGCACAGATAGGCGTCCGGATGAGTCTTGAATATCTCCAGGGAAGGAGACTCCACCACCTCCCTGGGCAGCCTGTCCCAGGGCTCCCTCACCCTCACTGTGAAAAAGTTCCTCCGCATGTTGGTGCGGAACTTCCTGTGCTCCAATTTGCAGCCATTGCCCCTTGTCCTGTCTCCACAGACCACTGAAAAGGGGCTGGCTGATTCCCCCTGCACCCCATACTTAAGATATTTATAAACATTAATAAGGTCCCCTCTCAGTCTTCTTTTCTCCAGGCTGAACAGTCCCAGCTCACTCAGCCTTTCCTCATAGGGGAGATGCTCCAGGTCCTTAATCATCTTTGTAGCCCTTCTCTGGACTCTTTCCAGGAGATCCCTGATTTTTTTTTTATACCAGGGAGCCCAGAACTGGACACAATACTCCAGGTGGGGCCAGTTTTCTTAGTAACAACTAATAATGTTAATATGGAAAGTGTGGTGATGTAAGAGTAGGAGAAACAGTGAAAACTTACGTCTGGGAGACAGAGAGAGACACTCCACGACTACTGTGTGCAAGAGTGTCCCAAGAACTGAAGTGTTTGCCAGGCTGCTCAGCAGAATCATAGGCTGATCACATCTCCTTCCAAGAAAGGTTTGGGTCATCATCTGCCCAAGACACAGAACTAGGAATGTCAGCAACAGCCATAACTTTCGCAATGCCAAAAAGGAGCTGGAAAAGAGGAAAACTCAGTGTGACACAACTGGCAGTACAAGAGCACTGCAAGAAATTCCAGCTATTTTGGAGGGCAGGTTTGAAGAATCTGCCCCAAACAGGTGAACATCAGATCGATGACTAAGGAAAATGAGGTGCCTTTGGAGGAAGTGTGATTTAGGTTGTGGCAAACATCTGCAGACAGAGCAAGAATTGGATAACCTCTTTCTCAGTTATTCCTCCTGTCTTGTAGATGTTCTGATTAAATCCTGTCCTGTGGGGGAAAAAAAAAGGAAAGGTATTGAGTCCTTAGACAAAGAAAGTATTGGAGGAAAGCAAAACCAAAGAAAAACAAGAAAAATGGAGACAAAATACTGAAAAACCATGCAAGGAGAAGTGAATGGAAATATGTTATAGACCTATTTTTGGAATTTGAAACAACTTTGTTAGGAAACCAGAGCCATTTGCCAAATTTCTAGAGAAGTTTCCAAATTGGATGTGCACCAGTCAAAAGCAAGGATGGAAAAATGCTTACAGTGGCAATGGAACAGAAAAATGGGTGTCTCAAGCTAAAATAAAATTTTATCTGAACAAGTTATGAGGCTCCAAGAAAGCCCTGAAATGTAGCTCTACTCTTAATTTGTTACAAAATTGTCTGTAGTTGGTCGTAAGAGTTTGATTTAGTGACTCATAGTTACTTCTCAGCAGTAAAGAGGATGCCTTCTCAATTAGTGGGCAGCCTTTGTTAGCAAAAGTGAGCTCCAGGAATTGAGTGATTGTATTTTTCAGAATCAGAACTGGCAAATACTACAAGTAGGTCCTGCAGTCTATTGCTCTCTGAGTTCATATTGGATCTTGAATCTCTTGCCTGTGGAGCTTTCTATGTGGACTTTAACTCGTAGAGAGAAAAAAAGTATGTAGAAAACAACCTCATTAGAAATGAATGAGGTTTGAAGTTGAGTAAGAGGAGTATTGCTACTTTATGGTCCTACTTTAAAACTAATAAGAACTGTTGATTTGGAGCAATGTAAGGGAGCAAGAAGGTAGGGAAAACACTGGGTTAATCTTCAATTAACTTTTAGGCTTGACTACCCAGTGGGATGCCATCAGAAGCATAAAAGTTTTACACGCTGTCTTTTGCTTGATGTCCTGCCCAAGTGTTTCTTACAAAATCTCCTGAGAAACAATGTGTAGGTTTTCTTTTACAGGTATGAGCTGCCAGGAATCCATGGATTAAATTTTGTTCTGAAGAATTCCCTTGGTGGTGGTGGCATAGCATCCCTAAGAAGTGACCCACAGGTACGTATCAAGGCATTGATTTTAATGTAGTCATCTTTTATTGCTATGTATTAGTCAACTTTTGGGGTGGAACTGTAAGCATGTGGGTTCCACTCCTTAGTTCCTTTTCATTTCCTATTAATATACATTATGTCTGCTGTGTTGTTTTCAAGCCTTAAAACAATTTAAGCAAGTAGAAAGTTGCTGTGAATCTGAAGCTAACTTTTTTGCAAGTATACAATTAGAGTATTAAAAATTTGAATATTAGTATTTGAAACATCCTAACCAGGAGAACCCTTAAAATGGCAGTCCCCTGGCTACAGCACAGTTCTGCCACTGCAGGCTGAGAAATACTTATGAGTACAAATCTCAACATAGTCAAGAAGACCTTTCACAGCACGGGAGGATGCTGTGTGTGAATTAGATAGCACAATTGAACCCAAAATAAATTTATTTTAGCTCTAAGTTCCAAATAAATTGAAGAAACTATACAATGTGTTCAGGTTTAGATCCTTCAAAACTCAACTGTATAGTTTTTCCTATGTAATCATATTGATTCACAAGTGAGCCAAATAAATGGGAAAGGTAAGTAACTTCAGTTAACCTAAAATCCAGGACTTGATAAAACTCACCCAGAATTTATGTATATGTATTATGTAGAGAGAAATACTTACAAAGCTTAAACATGATGAATTCTTACACTGGTTATAGGGAAAATACCCTAATAAAATTATTTTGAAAAACTTTATTTAAAGATGATCTGTTTAGACAGTGAAATGAAATGTTTGTTTGTTTCCTTACAGGGTAAAGCACTTGGACAGATGCTGTTGGATTTCCAGATTAAAAATGTTCCTGACTTAAAATCACTGATAGAGTAACAGGTTTAATACATATGCTTTTAATACTGAGTGGTATAAAAACATGTTATAAACAAGAACTGGTTTCTTGAGTGAGGTTTTTTTTAAGTCAAAAGAGTAGAAGTTAGTGACAGTTTTCTCAGAGGCTCAGCTATATGTCACAGATTAGCAAATGTTTTGAGTAATACCAGACTAATAGCTTTGTCTGACTGATGACATTTCCTGTCTAGATAATACATTGGATGAAGAATTAATTTATTTCCTGTAAAATAGAATCACAATGCAACATAATGTTTTATGAGATAAAACAGTCTTTGTTTCAGGATGGTAATTACTTCCTGTTCAGTCCATGCCTCTCTTCCTTCTCTCTACCTGTATTTGAAAATTAAGTGGCCCGATACAGTTGAGCTGCTGTCGCTTTGTTTCTCCTGAGCATCACAGGGAAGTCAGCACTGCCTGGTACTGGGGAGCAGCTTTCCCTGTTGTTACTGTTACAGAGTGGCTGGTAGTAAACGCTGATCTTCAGTGGTGACCCACCAAACTTCCAGCACTTTGTCCGGTTATTGACAGACTTCTTACAGTTTCTCTTACTCATCAAACCTTGGTTAGAAGCACAGAAAAGCTGTAACTCGCAGATCTTGGTGTGGGGATAAATTTGAAGATGAGGTAAGGAGAGTGCTGTGAGCTGGTCTGCCTCCTTGTGCTCTGTTGTGATGGTGCAGTCCTGGCAGGGAGGAAGGGCACTGGTGGTGGAGTGATACCTCATTTCCTTTTGAGGCTGTTGAATTCTCCTCCTGTGCAGCAGGGTCCTGCCCAGAATGAGTTCATTTGGCTGTTGCTTGCGTTGCCCTTCCCACAGAAAGGTCTGCCTGCTGCTGTGAAGGCATGTCATGCTGAGTGCAGTGTCCTTGCCTCTTTTCTGACTCTTGGTTATCTCTTCCTGCAGAATGATTTGCATGTTCAAATAGGACACTCATAAACTTCTTGACATGATTAAGCAGAGACTTAAGTCTGTATCATACTTCTTGGGGCAATACCAGGCTGGAAATTCTGGCTCAGTGACTGACTGTGTTTTCTCTGTGGAATAATCTGCATAAATGTTAATCCATATGTTCAGGCATTTTAATTCAGAAATTAGTATTGTGCTTTATATTTGGGGAGACTGTATTAATTATTGTTCATTGGTTTGTGCTAACAAAATGACAAATAGCAGATAAAATGATGAAAAGGTATTTCTTGATTGTCACCAAAACACTTTGTTCCTAAATATCAATCTGTGCTACCATGTCCTAGCCTCTTGTTTGCTAATGAGGATTATACAGTTAATTGTTCCCACCTTTTCTGTGGTTCTTTTTATTTGAATTTAAAGTATCGTAAGTGAATACCTTACCCATCTAGACATATTATTCTCCTAGTGAGCCTAAGTGCTATCAGTGTATACAGCATGATTCAGTCTGGTTGTAAAAAGAGTTGTTGCTTCATTGCAGAAAAATACCCAGCTTCAAAGGGAAAGTGGCATGCTGGTTTTATTATCTTTACAGCCAGTGTTCATGATTTGGAAGCCTATTAATTCAGGAGAACAGACAAACATATTGAGAGGAAATAAGAAAAAGTGATAGACCTCAGTAGCAAACCGACAAGGCTACAGTAAATATTTGCATTTCACTCAGTATGCTGCTTAGGTGACTCTCTAAGTGTGTATGCAGTAATTTTTGAATAAAAGTGAACCTTTATAAAGTTCAAACTTTTTTTTTTTGGTCTTTTATTTCCTACTGGAAAAGAGCAATACTTGGTTCAAAGCTTCTTTGTTTTGGGGTTATTTCACTTGCATGCAATTTTGTGTGTTGTCTTTCTGGTTCCCTTCCGATTGTGTCTGTTCTGGCCCTCATCTTCATTAAATGGGAAACCTGAAAAAGTAAGTGATAGTGTTTCTGGAGAGCTGGTCATTTACAGCTCTACAATGGGCGCTGTAATTTATTGAAAAGAATGGTACAGTGTTCAGATGGATTGGACTGGGAATACAAAGGTGTTTGGTTGGTTTTTTGTAGGGAATCATCTGTTTGAAACCATCCCTCACAAACATGCTCTCTGTCTGTTACTTCTTTCAGTGCAGCAGCTTAAATGAAGGGGCATTGCTTTCCAGATACTTTTCTCACAAATTGGAGCCTCCAAAAATCCCTGTCTAAAGATTTTATTCTCCTTGACCTCCTTAACGTGTTTTGAATTCGTGAGCCTGTACTGGTTCCAGCAATCCCAGCTGACCTGAAAGCTTGTTAAAGCTGCATTTGTTTCTTCATCTACAGTAGAGTTTTGAGTAATTGAGAAGGGTTTGGTGAAATGGAAATTGTACTTGAAGGGGAGTGTTAGGCAGTCGGTTAAAAATGTGTGTGGCTTGTTAGACCAGGGCTGTCCCTCAGGCAGGCCAGAGCTTACCCTTCCAGTTGCCTTTCTTTCCTCTGGTTGCTGTGAGGCCAGGGTAGAAATAATAATGCCTAGCATATAAAATAAGGTTCCATCTAATATATGGGTTTCAGTGCAATGGAAACTGGCTCACACCTCTTACCTGGCAAGATTCTGTGCTGGGGCTCATCTGCACCACAAAATAAAAGCTGTGTTCTCCCTCACACAGCTTTCTAGCTGCATCTTGCCCAAGTGTTGGAAATAAATGGTGAGTTTTATCATTGCTCTGTAGCACCCAACAGTCCAAACACATGCTTTGTCAATGTTTGCTGGTTTGTATTTGATATTTCAAAATTACTTTCCCACTGCAATTTATTTATTAAAAGTACAAAAGTTGTTACCCAGAAGTGACCCAAGATAGAGGATGTGCCAGAGCGCGAGGTACAGAATATATTTTCAGTCTAGCAACTTCCAATTAAGCCCTTTTTCCACTAAAACATGGGGGAAACTCCCCCTTCAGAGAAGAGGGAAATAACTGTAAGTATACCTTTTAAATTCTGGGTTGCATCATGGCAGTTTGAGAGCAACAGGGGAGCAGAAAATGTTGGTTCGTGGGTTGCCTTTCAAGAATTGGAATAGTCTTACTCAGCAGTTACTCTGATGTGTTGAATCAGGTGCCTTGCACACAGCAGTGCTCACCAGAGTTGCAAGGCAGTGGTGAAGCATGACCTGGGGGGTTCCAGTTGCTGCAGTGGGGTAGGTGTGTTGGCTGGAGGAGAGAGGCCATTTCACAGACCTGTCTGCTGTGCCATGTCTTTCATGCTGCTTCAGTTAGGGTTTCTGGGCCTGAGAGTGAGCAGGCAGTTTGGGGAGGGGGAGAGAGGAGCCTCCTTAGTGCCTCAGGTGTGAGGAAATTACACCATGCCTCTCACTTCTTTGAAACCCTCCCATGCAGTAAGACTTTGAGTCTCCTCATTGCAATCCCTCTTCTTCAGTTTCATCCTGGCTTCCTTTCCGGATTTACTTGAAATGGGCCCTGGTGACTTTGGGATTAAAGCTAACTGGCTCTAAAAAGCAATCAGAGGATGCCTCCTCCATGTAAAGGGTCCCACTGGGAAATGTCTGTCTTCCAGGGCATTCAACTGAATTCCTCTTCCTTCCTTAGGGTAGGGGGAGAACTCTGCCCTGTGGGATTGAAGCAGCTCTGACGCCTATTTCAACAAAGCACATCCAAACGTTCCCTTGACAGCTTTGGGGAAGAGGAGGGCCAGTGCTCATCCCTGCAGGAGGGCAATGGGAACCTTTCTGTGCCAGGACTTTCTATGGAGTCTGTTAACCTGGCTGTGGTACAGTGCTCCACACATCACTGTGACCATCTCCAGATGGATGACACACTTTACTGTGATGAAGGGGTTTAATCATTTTCCCCTTAAAGTTATGCACTGAGTACAAATAAGCAAACACACACCCCCCCTTCTCCCCCTCCTTTTATTTAATTGTACCAAAAGTTTCAAACCTTCCACCTGAATTTTAAAAGGTGTTGGGTTAATTACGTAATTGTGTGGCTGGCAGCTGACCCACAGGGTTCCTACCAGCCTCATAAGCCACATATATAAGGCATTTTCTCTTTTGTAAGCAACATGATTTGAAGTAAGGGTCTTGAGAGGGCTAAGCCTCTGTTGTGTAAAAATTTGGCAGAGACTCCGGAGAAAATCCCCGATGCCTGATCACTCTGGTAAGAGGGCTCTGGCCTTGGTAACTGGTGACCAAACACAAGGTTATGGTGGGCCTCTCTGCAGATGAAGCAAGATGAGGATAATCTTCAGTTTGCCATGATGCTGCTGTCTGCTCTGAGAGAGGGAACAGGAGGGCAAGGCCAGCCATCATTTCTTGGCAAGCAGTGAGGTAACCTCCTGAGATTTTCTCCACTGAGTGGAAAACGGGCGTTGGCTCATTGATGAGCATCACCTTTCCTGTGCACAAGATTGTTCCTGAACCTTGGTTCAGTATGCGTGGTGGTAGGGTGCTCATCTCCTGCATCCTTCACATCCCCTTTGCCTTTCTGTTCATACCAGGGCTCTTTCCTGGGGGAAAGAAAAGGGATGATGAACCTTTTAGCTTTTTTGCTGGTGTGGCTGAAGGGGCCCTACAGCTCCAGGGTGTTCTGGGGATCTCATCCTTAATCCACAGGCTCTCAGTAACTGAGAGAGTAAAACTTGCTGTTTTGGTGTGGTTTGCCTGTGGAGAGGCTGAGCTGTCAGGCAGCAGTGCTCCTCTTGCCTCCGTTTTTCGTACTTGGCATCCTGTATGTTGTGGTGTTGCCTGAGTGCTCGCAGCCTCCAGGAGGAATAGTCGGGCGCGTTGGCAGCTTTACAGCCGGCTTTGGGGGGAAGGCGCTCTAACCCTGCGGCTACCACAGCGCTGCTTTCCCTCCGTCTCTCTCACACGTGCAGCCCCGCTCGCTCCCAGTTTCTCAGAGGCGAAGTATCTGCACCCCCCGCGCCCCTTCCCCGCAGCCGGAGCAGGGGGGCTGCGGCACGAACAAAAGTCAATGGCAGCGGGCCGGGTAGAGGCGGCGGGGACTCGGTGAAAGGCTGCAGCCGTGAGGGCGGAGGGGGGGCAGCCTCCTCCCCTGCCACTCTCCGGGCCCTGTCATCTTCCAGGTAAGATGAATGTCTGTCCCATCCATCATCCCGCGGGCCCCGGGGGGGCGGGAATTTGCTCGGCTACGGAAACTTATTAGCCTCAGACGGGGCGGCTTTGTTGCCCTGACAGGGCTGCTCTTTTGTGGGCTCTGTTGCCAGGATTTATCCATTTACATAATGGATTAGCATGAAACAAAACGCACGGGCATTCCTCTCCGTCTTTTCCCACTCCTTTTTTTTCTTAGCTGGCCGACCTTCCGAGCGAGTTTGTTTATAAATGTGACTTTCTCCTTCTTCCTCGGGGGCTTGTTTTCTTCCGAGGAAGAAAGGGGCGCTCCGGAGCCACCGCTCCGCTCCCCGCTCCCGCCGCCGAGCGAGCATCGCAGCAGCGTCCGGCCTCAGAGCCGGGCGCCCGTCGCCCCTTCGAGCCCGTCGGCGGGGGAATGTGAACGAAGCGACTGCGGCCCCGGGAGCCCTCCGCGGTACGCCTGGGACGGATGAAGGGCTTTCAGGTCACTCTTTCGTGCCCTTCTACCTGGGCAGAGACGGAGGAGTGCTGGGTCGGCTCGGTACGGCCGCCTTGCTCCCCAATAAAGCCTGGCCGCTCCTCGGGGCGGGCGCTCCCCACACGCCGCTCAGCCGGTGGGCTGGCCCGGGTACCCGCCCCGCCCCGCCCGGTAGCCTAGAAAAGCGGGTCCGGGCGGCGGGGGGTGCTCGGCGGCCGTGAAGGTTTCCCCCAAGCCCCCCCGCCCGCCGACCATGAAGAACCCGGTGCCACAGGCGGCCTCGCTGCTGCTGGAGAAGCTGCTGCTCCTCGTTCACGTCCGGCCCCTGTCCGCGGGCTCCGGAGAGGAACCGCCGGCGGCGGCGGCCCCCGGCTACTACGACACGAGCTGCTTCAAGCGGGGCGACCTGTTGGAGGTACCCCGCACCCTCTTCATCCACTTCGGCATCTACCTGGGCGAGAACCGCGTCGCCCACCTGATGCCCGACATCCTGCCCGCCCTCACGGGCGACCGCCGGCAGATCCAGCAGGTGGTGACCAACAAGCGGCTCATCCTGGGCGTCATCACCAAAACGGCCAGCATCCGCGTGGACACGGTGGAGGACTTCGCCTACGGCGGCAGCATCCTGGTCAACCACATGGACCGGCTCTTCGAGGACCAGGTGCTGGGCAGCGAGGAGGCGGCCCGCCGGGCGGAGAAGCTGGTGGGCGCCACGGCTTACAGCCTGCTCTGGAACAACTGCGAGCACTTCGTCACCTACTGCCGATACGGAGCCCCGGTCAGCTTCCAGACCGACAAGGTACGGCTCGGCCCTGGCGCTGGGGAGCCCCGCGGGGAGTCGCTCCGCCGGGACGGCTGTAGCCGCCGGGGAAGGCGGCGGCCGGCGCCGGGGGCGGTGCCGCCCTTCCTGGCGGTGGCGGCGGTCCCGCCGGGCTCTCCGCTCCCCGAAACTAGGTCAGCCGCCGCCACCGGCCACCGGGAGCTGCCGCCCGGTACCACCCGCCGCCCCCGGGAGCTGCCGGTCCTGTCCCCGCTGCCGCGGCTCTGCGCGGAAAGGAGGGTAGCCAGCATCCCGCTGTTGGCTCCCAGCGCCGAGAAAAGCAGCGGCTCCTTACTAGGACTATTGACGTGCTCCAAGAACGCTCTGGCGTTCCCCGTTCCCGCCGGAGCCGCGGGCAGCGCTGAGGAGAAAGCTCTGGTTGCAGGGCAGTGCCAGACTCGCCGCTCCCCCCGGAGAGCTGGGAAGCAGTCCCTGGCCTGTAACGCGGGAGCGGGCACCTCCAGCTGTCCCATCACAGCCTTCCTCTAACCCTGATCTTTTCCTTCTTTCTTTCAGTTCTGTGAGACGGTGAAGATGATCATTCGGGATCAGAGGAGCGTTCTCGCCTCGGTGCTGGTGGGATTAGCATCAATAGTCTGCCTCGGCTTGGCACCCTCCACCACGCTCCCCACGATCATTGTGCCCTTCTTTCTGTGGATGGCCGGCTGACGGCCTGCCGGAGCCTGGCGGCCAGCGCCTGTACATAGGGTGTACGCTACTGTGTTTATGACAGCACATGACGCTCATCGCCGCCGCGTAACGCTTGTTAACCTTGTGTGCCGTTTTTAAACGTAACTGTGTCTAGAACACGGTGCACAAGACATAGCTTACTGTGTAAGCCAAGTAATAGATTTTTCTGAAAATCTCAGTTGGTACGTTTTAACACACCTTTAAATTGTGGAAAAGCAGGGGTGTGACACAGTTCTGCCCCTTGCCTGTAGCCGTGATTCTGGTAACATCCTTCCTGTTCTCCCATTTCCCAGCTGCCTACCCAGGTGCTGTAACTGTCAATAAAATGGATGATGGAGTTCCACAGAGCGACCGAGATAGAGAACAAGCTACTTACCTCTTCCTTTGACAGACAGTGGAAGTTACTGTCTCCGTTCCTAAAATGCTCTTTAGTGGAGATACAACAAGCTGACTCTCGGATAGCCAAGAAGAAAACCCAACCCTAGGCTGGGTGCTGCACCTAGGCTGGATCAGCTACCGCCCTTTCCCTTCTCAGAAACGGTCACAAATCTCTCGTTTGCATTAATTGTGTAAACACTTGCTACTGTATTGAACGACTTTTTACTTGGGCAAGTGGTAAGGAACGATGGCAGTCTCCTAGTGACAGCTAGTGACATACAAACGCCAGAAATTTCCAGCGTTCCAGGCACAGGGTGGGGAGGAGGGTGGCAGGCGCCAATTTGGTTCCTACCTTCCCTCAGTGATGGGACCTGTGTGGGTGCCATAAAGCATCAGGGATCACTGGGGGCGTTTCCTGCAGTGGCTAGGTCATCATTTTGGATGTTGCCTTAAAACAAGATGCCTCTTGGTGAAAGACAGCGTGTCTTTCTGCGCTTGTCTCTCAGGAATAAGTATTCACTCACAAGCTAGCAGCTGGTGCTAGAAATGTTTCCTCTCCAATGCCGAGGCCTTTCTGTTTGTCAGGAATTGAACAACTGTAAAGTTGTTCCACTTCAAAGTTGGAAATCACATGCATCTAGCCAATTGTTTGAGTGCTAAAACCCTTTCCTAGTTTATTTTTTTTTCCCTCAGCAGTGTCTTGATGTATGCAGAGAAATTACCATTCAGCTCCTGGAATGCCTTGCATGTGATACATGCACTTACACGTTCCTGTGCTGTGCCTGCCTGCCTCTCCAGTCAAAGGTGAATATGATGGTGTCTTCACTCCAGACCGAACCTCAGATCTACTTCTGTCTCTGTGCGGTGTTGAGTGCCCTGTCATCAGCTCTGCTACTGCAGTGGCCACTTTCCCCATTACAGAGACTTCTTTTAGCTGTGCTATAAACCCCCTTCTCCTTCCTCTAGACCTTACAGCTACTGGAAGGTTGGCTTCTTGAACTGTGAGTCTACTTGGCTGTTCTCTAATCATCTGTCTTCTTCTGGCTGCTCTGCTATAACCGACAAAGAATGTAAAGGCTGGGGTGAGATTCCAGGCTCGTAGGAAGCAGCAGCACTGACTGCTGCTGTCATCAAGCGAGCAGGGGGGATTTTAGCCCAGCTTTCGGTACACCTTCAGTCTGCAGCCCAGCTCCAAGAAGCTGGGTATTAATTACTGTTGGATCCCTGTACACAGCTCTGTTCTGCTTTCAAAGATTGCAACGCTCTGTGTAACCGTTTCTCGTAAACTTTTAAAATTAAGGTGTGTTTTAATTAACATGAATTGCTTTTTCATAGTGTATACGTTAATAATATTTACATAAATTCCAGCGTGGGGTTCTTTTTTACTTGCTGTGCATAAAGTACAAACTGTAGTCATGACTGTAATTATATAAATAGAATTTATTCATTTAAACACGTCTAGTGGCCTCCTGAAAGTTAGTATAATGCTGTAACATTTCTCTAACATATCCCAGCAGGGCACTGAACAGTCCGTTAACATGCAGTTACATGGTGTCTGATTACAGGTGGGCTTTTCTTTTCCCTTTATTTACTTGGGATTTATAAGAATTCCAGTAATTCTTATGATTCACTTATACAATAAACAACGGGGTCATGACCAGTAACCAAATCATAAGCAGGATTGTTGGAGGGCAGAGAAATGTTCCTGCTCTAGCTTCAGTATCAAAGGGCTGGTGCTCCTGCTTTGGTAAGGCTGTGGAGTAAGAAGCATCCAGAGCAGGCTGGGGAACTAAGCTGGGATCTTCACGGGTGTCTACGAAGGAAATGAAAGCAGTTCTTCACAGATGTCCAGCTCTATTAGTATAGAGTTCTCCTTCATTGTGTAACAGTTTAAAGTCACAAAATACTATGAAATGGTCTAGAATGTCTCGCTGCATCCTTTTGTCACAGAGAAGTAATGATGTGGGCACAGGAGCAGAAATCCAGCCGCATGTTTAGGGGGGTTTCCTACCAACTATGACTCAAGGAGATCTGGAAATGAATCTGTTCAAGTCAGACGTGAGTCAAATCAGCTGTGCTCCGAGGGGAAACGCAAGCCCAGCAGGCACGAATTCCCATGTCCAGCTCAGCGGGAGGTGGGTGTGCTCTGAAATACTTTGGTAAATGTCAGCGTCAACTTTTTTTCTGTAATTACTTGAGTAAAAATAAGCACTTGTCCTAGGTGGAGCGTTGCATTTCAAACTTGAGCTCAACTGTGATGCCATTGAAATGCAGGAGCTAGTTCTAATAAGGAAAACAGAGAAAACTGGCGCAGTTCAGCTGCTGGGAAGCGTGCGTGCCTGTAAGTGAAATTGTTCATCGGTGATGGGGAGTGGAAGTCTGGAGCTGCCGCTCGCTTCAGTGGTGGGGCTGTTTTGAAAAGCTGTGTGGTTATACTAGACTATGTAATGGAGGAGTAAAACCATCACCCCTGTGCCACTGGGAAAGGCGAGTAGTGAAGACATCAAGTTAAAAGGGTAGATGTTTCACCTCAGGCTTTCCAAGGAAAACAAAAAATAAAGTGAGTGTTCACAAGGCTCGAAACGTCTTTACAAAACCCATGTTTAAAGGGAGGAGGAGGAAAAAAAGGAGTAAGTTGCTAAATGAAGACATTAGAACAGTGAGCTTTCTGTTTGTATTTATTCTAGCTTGGCACATAAATGATTACTCATTTTGTGGTGAACAGTCATCTGCTGCTTGATTTCACCTTTGGGTCCTCCTGTGCTGATGGAGAATGCTACGTATAAATACCATCGAGGGCTTTAATGAAAACAAAATCATAGCAGTACTTGTTAAAGTCTGAGGGGGTGGGGAAGAGGGAATTAAACTTGTGTGTGACTTGACATCGTCCAGACAGGTTTTAGAAAGCAAGCTGCAGCAACCAGAAACATTACAACTGCGATCTCTAGAAATGATACGGTGTTGTATTATTTATTGCATGTTCTCACATTAAATAAAGCCTCCTGCACCACTGATGCAGAACTGTACCACAGACTGTCACTAGTTAGCATATCCTTTATCCACTGAAAAGTAATAATAAACAAAAATAAAGAAGTGCTCAGGTGATTCTAGGAGACGTTCGCTCTTCATGCTTTGTGATAGCTCAGGACCTGGTTTAACTGCCATGGATGGGCTTACTGATGGGAAATGAACATAAGGAAGCTTAGTGGTTTTGAGGCTCTTTGCTGTACACGTACCTGTAAGCCTCACAGATGTCTTTCAGAATGCTGTGCTGGTGACATAAATGATCTCCTCTGCTGTAGGAATAGATCACTAAAAGTATTTGAGGGCTATTTTGGGCATAATTTCTCAAAAGTCTATTCTGTGCTGTGTCTTGTGGTTTAGCTTCCCTTCTGAAGTTAAGGGAGCGTTTAGGATGTGGCCCTGAGTGCTTAGAGACCATGGGAGATGGTTGGGGGAAAGCAGGGTGGTCTTGAAGAGACTTAAATCAGAATTGCATTGATTGCAGTCCTGCAGTTCTGTCTGTGACAGAACTCGTGGCGTATGCTTACTGTGTGTCTCACGGGACAGAAACCTTTCTGTAACATGTTCTCTACCCTGTTTATTAGGGAACTTGAGCCCTGTGACCTTGTTTTAGTAGCTGCCTCTTCTCCATAGCTACCTGTGAACTAGAGAAGAGTTGGTGGCCGCACTGTGACAGTGTGACAGTTTGGAGCAAGTCAGCCA
Source organism: Laterallus jamaicensis coturniculus (assembly GCA_022605575.1). NCBI lineage: Eukaryota > Metazoa > Chordata > Aves > Gruiformes > Rallidae > Laterallus > Laterallus jamaicensis. The sequence goes on from JAKCOX010000005.1 coordinate 32,739,152, forward strand.
CATGTTCCCTACATCATGCTGCTGATGAGTAGGAGGTTGGCCTGAGCGAGGCAGCAAAAGTGCAGGAGGCAGATATAATGTAGGTGTATTTTACTCACCAGGGCAGGGTATGTTCAGTGTGCTGAAGGATGGGTCAGTGATGGCAGGGGTGCGTGCCTGCAAAGACTTAGGGGCTGCTTAGCTGGGCACAGGGATATGTCTGTTCTTTCCCCAGACAGAGCTCAGGGAGCTTGTGACAGGGTTGCATGTTAGGGCTGAGATCAAATGGATTAACTTGCCTTCCCTTAAATTGAGAGGTATGCTGTTAATACTGCAGGCTGTAGTCTAACCTAGTAAGTAAAATGGGCTGAGGTCTGTCTTCTGACCACATGGTGTTTCACTGAGACTTGTGTCCCTGCACCTGAACTCCCTCATGGCTACAGCACAGCTTCACATCTAGTGGCTATTGGCAGAGAGCACTAGTTAATGGCATCGTGCAAACAGCACCCACGCAAATCCTGTGACCTTGTTCAGCTGATTATCCTGGCCAGAATTTTAAGGTAGACATCCCTGTCTGTTACCCAAAACCTTGAGCCCCTTCATGACTGAACAGTGCTTGAATGGAACGAGCAATATTGTTTTATAGAGTGCAAATGTGTGATGGTTACAGCATTCCTGTGGATTTGGGAGACCTTCCTACTAGGACTTCCCCAGTCCATCCTTCAGGAGGCTCACCAGCCTTTGGATAAGGCTGTGAGGTGGCTACCCTTCTTTTCTAATTTTGTCTCAGGGTTAGGACAGTGATCGTTGATTTTTATTTTTTTAATCAAGTCAGGTAAGATCTGTGGCTTTGAATTAGAAGGAGAAAACAGCTCTCTGGCCACTCAGTGTTGGAACAGGCTCAGTTTAGGCTCTGTGTATGTGCTCCCTCCAAGGGGGGTGTGGCTTCTCATGGTCTATGGGCCCAAGTGATGTTCTGAGTGGAATATCCGGGAACTAGAAACATTGAGACAGGGAGATTTCTGACTTCGTTACAACACAAACTGAAGCCATTCAGAAACTTCCTGGTAAAAACACCAGATTAGACCAAAGGTTTGCTGCCTTGCTGCTTTGCTGCACTGTAGTTTTAGTTAAAGCAAATGCCCCCAGTTAAAGCAGAAACCCACCGTACCTCTCGAACTATTGCTCACAGTTTCTCTTTTTGTTATTCTTTCCCATTTCAGTAACTGGGAAAATAATAATCTCTCTGTTTTCTGACCATCTGTAAGACTCAGTTAATATTTGCATAAGGCTGCGGGTTCCCTGCACTGGACATAAGAAACAAACATAAGTGCATGGTTGCTCACCCAAAGGCACTTCCCTGCCTGTGTAACCAGAGCTTTCTGTGAGGCTCAGGAGGTAGGTTATTTTATGTAATTAAGAATACAGGCAAATGAAGAATTATGCTCTGCTAAACTTGCCCAGCCACCTTCTCTTCTGCTTCTATGTCGTCTTAGACCTGACTCAGGTTTGCACCTGGGTTCCCTGAAGTTCTGCAGCAGGTACCTGCACATTCCCATTTAGAGCTGCGCAGAAGCACAGGGAGGGGTGGGTCTGCTGCTGCCACGCAATAGCCAAAAGGTGAGTAATTAATTCTTATCAAAAGAGAAGAAATGTGGGTGTGAAGATAATGAGAGGTCTCCTGCACCCCTGGTGGAAAGATCATAGCTAGATATTAAAGCAAGCAACTCTGGCTACTTCTGTTTACAGAACTTGGAGACAGAGCTCCGAGTGAACACTCAGGAGGAGGATGCAGGCACCTGGTTTCAAGCACATCCATGTAGAGTCTGGCTACATGACACAGTGCACTGTGTGGCTGTAGTGAAAGATGACTTGGTTGCCTCCAGAACCAGTAATGGTGTAGCTGTGGAAAACACAGAACTGCTTTTAGGCCTAGGGCAGGGAAGGTGGCTGCTTGATTGAATGTTACCCTATCATAGCCCTGTTGCTGCTGGAGATTGAACAGATAATCCTGATCAGCACTTGATGATCCTGTCCTTTTCTGTAGTCACACCAGCTCACCTGAAGCAAGAGCTTTGAATCATATAGATACACTCCAGACTCTTTAAATTCCATCCCAGCTCTCATTTTATTCAGGGGTTTCTTTTACAGGTTCCAGCTTTGCTGGCTCCACACGAGTCCTTCCCTAAGTATCTAACTCTTCCCAAGCTTTGGAAGAGGAACCTGAAGGCTGAATGTGAAGACTGCAATGCCTGAAGTTGTATGTGAAGATGTAGCCGGTGATATCCACAGTTGTGCTACCCATGTTGCCTCAGTCGTCCGGAAAGATGTGCACAAAACTCAGCTCCCCTGGAAACACGATTCTGTAATAAACTAGGACGTGGCCCTGATGAGCACAGGCAAAAGTCACATTTCTCCACTCAGCACAACAGCCATTTGGCACTGACAATCACACAGCAAAGACAGCTTTTTATTTCCTTCTAGTTACTGCTCCCAGTTTCTGACAGCGAATAGTCTTGGTTACACTGTATGTTAGACAGACAGCTCTGTTGCACAAGGACCTATTTCAGTGTGACAATCTGATCACGTTACTAACAGCCAGGGTGTAGACTGGGATGATGGCTTTTCACAGACTCGCCTGGAGAAAGCAGCGATGCTGCTTGGCCGATGAACTGAAATTCCAGAGAGGAACGGTGCGTTTCTCTTTCTGTCTCTGAGCAATTCCAGCAGCTCTAATGCCGTTAAAGCACTGAGAGGTGCACAGGCTGTAGGCCTGATGCGCACTCATGAAACACATTTCAGAACTGTAATGAGTTTTTTTATGGCTGGCAAAGAGAGTTGGTTTGTTTGTTTGTTTTTTTTTTACAAGCAGACTGAAAATATCCACCCAAACCAGTTACAGAAATTACTTTCCCTCAGTAACTTTCTAGTTTGCCTTTCTCAGTTTGGGGAATGTTTGTGTTAAAAGCTGTCTTACAGATGGTATTCGATGCTGCAGCTGAATTTGCGCTTGCAGCAGGAGTCTGTTCTTAGGGGAAAGATGCCGGATTTGTGATGTAAATTGTAAGCTCACTGTATAATTGAGCAGGAAGGGAACACGGGATGTGAACGAGACATCAGTTTATACAAAATCCATTTGATCCTAATTAAAATAGGAAGGTAAGTCACTTAAAAAAAAAAGACCACTTCACTAGTACTGCATATTTAAAAATTACCCCATTAGGACAGATTCTCAGTAACCCACCAGATCTGCCACTGAGTACGGAATATTCCAGGCTTACATCAGCATCACTGGGTTACGTTTCTTCCTGATAAAATCAACAGCAGGTTGGTCACTGTCCTCATTGAGAGCAAGATGAAGTATGGAGTATTCCCACCCATTCCCTGACCACCCCAAAACCTTGTACCTGTGCAGATTTAATAACAGTGTTCTGCAGTGACCCCCCGATGGCCATGAACTTTACGCTGAAATATGATTTGAAGAATGTTACAGGTCATAAATTGAGCAGCTTCTTTTCTTTTCTTTTTCCTTTGGGTACATCTTTTTTTGTGGGTTTTTTTTTTTAAGCTGATCAGACAGCTGCCTGCAGACAGTTGCTTTTGGGCTACCACCAGTGTTTCCTCCTAGTTATTTTGCTGGTCTAGGCAATGTACTCTTCAGCTGGCTTGTGACATCTTTGTTCTGTGAACACTACTACTCCCATTAATCTTTAGGAAAACTGGACTTCCAATCCAGAGCTGCAGCAAGACAACCAGACACTACTACAACAATTTACCCACTTTTGAGAACCTTGAGCTTACAGATGAGAACCAAACTTCTCAGCATCACAGGAACACAGGAAGGTCAGTTTAGCCCTATACCATTCTTCACTGATGAGCAACAGTTATTATGGACAGGGTATGGGTACAGAGGCTTGATATATTCTAAAAAAATTCTGTAAGCAATAATTCATGAACTTCCAGCTTTAAATCTTGCTTTTATTTCATCACATTTCATACTCTTACCCTATGTGAACTTGTCTTGCTCCTTTTTCAGCTTACCTGTCTGGCCTCTGAAAGGTTCTATGGCAAGATTAATTATGACATAAGAAAAAGCACTTTATTTTAAATTGGCTGCCTGGTGATTACATTAGCTGTCCCTTCCCTTTTCGTACTATAAAGAACAATGAATAATCATTTTGTCTCCATTTTTTTCCACTGACAAGCTTTCAACTCTCAGATATTCCTGGTGCAGAAGTCAGGTTCTTTTCCAGTTTCCACAAATTTGTGCTGAAATTCTTCTGAAAGCACCTCATTTGGCATTGTCCTTCTAGTGCCATGGCTGCCCTCAGAAATTCATTACACGTTACACCTCACCCTCCAGCAATATCACCCTGGACTTTCTTGAGACATGACTACTCCCAGCCCTGTCAGTGGGTTACTTTGAGCTTAAGCATCTGCTCTAAAATGCCTTTTACTGACCCCTCAGTTTGGTGGGCAATACCTGTGAGGATGTACTTCCTGCAGAAAAGAGTGGGAGCAACTTTGAAAACTTCTCTAACGCTTTTGTATTGAATAATGCTGCAATCCCCCACCCCCACCCCCCCCACCCCCAACCAAACCAAACCAACATTTTTTGGGTTTGCTGAGGTTTAATCTTCCTCAAAAGGCCGTTTCTACATCTTTACCATGTGTCAGTTCTCTCTCCTGCAAATGCCTGGCTTTTGATATATTTTAACAAGGCTTTTTTTATTAGCTTGTACCTTAGTAAGGTGATCCTCTGAATCTTTTGTAGCCTGCGTGCTTGGGGCTTTCTACATAACTGGTTTGTGCAGAGCACTTGTGGTCCTTGTTTGGATCTGAGATCTTTCTGGGTGGTGTAACTTCTAGTAAGCCTTTGCCTCAGCTCTGCTACAGCTCAAGTGCTCCTGGGCTGAAGAAGCAGCAGAGCAGGCAGTGTCTCCCCAGCGTCCAGTGTGGACGTGAGCATCGAAAAACCCCAAATCGATCACCAATTCGACATGCTGTAGATGATTTTGTGCTTCTGCTGGATGCAGGGAAAAGGGAGGGGTAGAGCTCCTTCAAAATATTTGGGGTAGAGCTCCTTCAAAATATCCTTTAAGTATTTGGGGTGTAGGAGCCCTCTTTAAAGATAACATACTCCCACCTAGTGGCCCTCTTACGTTCCAGGAAAACGCGCTGTCTCCAGCACACAGGGAAGTTAACTCAAAGCCTGCCTTTAAGGAAGAGGTACATCAGATACTCACCAAGTCGATGTAACTACTCAGTAGGTTAAGAAATGTTGGCTCTGGGTTTTTCTTTCGCTGCTGTAACACCTAACCAGGGCTCAGGAAGGCACAGTTAAACTGTGCAACGCCGATTTCGTTTGTAGTTGCCCACAATGGTTCATGGTTTAGTTTTTCATTGCAGTTCTGGTTGTGTCCCTAGGCTCTGTGGGAAGGGCTACAGCTAGACACAGAAAAGCATTTAAAAATCCTTCTGTTACCTGTACTTCATGAATACTATATAAACCCCCAAAGACAAGTCATGTGATTCTGCGTGTGCTTAATATACAAATGTGTACCTATAAATAAACACACAGAATCACAGGTTAGGGTGCTCCAGAGTTTCTTAGTTGTGCCTCCAAGGATAGCACTATGTCCTTAAAGGCTCAGGAAAAATGCAAAGAAAATGACATGGAGGCATCATAAGTTATTTAACTCTAATTAGTATTGACAGTCCAGAGTTTCCTGCCTTAAAAGCTAGTTAGTAGCTCACAGCAGCTGCACTATAAATTAAAGGGATGCAAGCTTGATAAATTGATGCCTTTTAGGATTCTCAGAACAAACTGGAATTCAAAGCCAAGTATGAACAGCCTAAAGAAAGAGGGAACTCTTGCCACTTTTCCAACTACAATTAAGGTATTTAAAATATTTCAAGCTAGGAAAATGAAAAACTAAATCTTGTTCTCCACTGCTGCACTCAATGTGATTTATTTTATGCAATTAATTAAATATTCCAAAGGCAATGGGATACAGAGATCTTCGGCTTCCCTGGTAAACTTTCAGTGTCTGTCTGTGTGAGATCAGGTGTCACCAAAGACTTTACAGGTTGATGCCTGATTCCTGTTTGGTTCCAATGCTGAAACATGTTCAAAGACTTACAGAGAATCTACCATAAATTCAAGTATTTTCTGTCAACATTTGCAGAGAAATAAAAAACTGAGCAGAGAAGGGACGGCTTCCCATCTTTCCAAGCCCTCCAGTGAGGCCTGAGACACCAGCAGCATGACAAAGGGAAATTCGCTCCGTAGATCTTTGTGCTTCACATCACTGTGGAAAGTAAACTTTGGTTTCAAGGTTGTTGGGGTAGTAGCCACTTTCAGAAGCACTAAAACCTCCTTAATCACTGCTGTACAGACAGGCAGAGGATGCACTGCCATTTCAGCATTCATTTAAAACATCTACCTAGGAAGCAGGCAGGGAAACGGTGGGCTATCAAAAGATTGCAGTACTGCAAGACAGGATTCTCCATCTTTCTTCCCTCCTTCCCGGCTTTCTTCCCTTCTATTCCCTGACTTTCACCTCTTCCTGCATCAAACCTTCATAGTGTTACTTTTTTCAGCAATTCCCACCTGCTCTGTCTCTCTGGGGAGCAGTTGTATTGCCAGAAAACAGCTGTTTTGCTGGGTGATTAAAGGCATGGCTTTGCTGCACAGTGTCCAAGGTAATGAGGGAAAAACAAAAAGAGGGATTTTATACACTTTTTTAAGCACATTTTACATCACTCTGCACCCAGCAATATTGGCTAAAAGTTGATTTAATTCCATTTACATCAGTGGAATTGCTGATACTCATAGTAATCAAAGTGAAGACAGAACATGCTTCAGGATCCATTTTTTCATATCCATTGCAGATCTACATGTTAAAACCATGTGGCATGTGTATCTCAATGCAGTTTACCAAAAAAAAAAAAAAAAAACAACAAAAAAAAGCAATTCTGTATGATGTTTTCTCTACAGTGAATATCCTGTTCCTCAAAATGTTTATTCCAGCAATATCAGATTTTGTAATTAGAATATAAAAAGATTCTACTCTAAGAGATTTCTGCTTTGAAGGCAGAAAGCTGAACGAGAGCAAACAGCACCTTTCAAGGAAAGATGACCCTTCAGGCACTAGGTTGCCTCATTAGGAGGATCCCACTAAACAGGCATTGCAGCGACTTGATAAACTGGAAACCAAAATAAACCAGACTGATTAACTGAAATGAAGTCTTTCTAGACAGTTTACTATAATTAGATTTACAATCACATTATGTCTAGATTTTCTACAGAGACTTTTGTCTAAACTTCAAAGGATGTCTGCTTCCTTTTAAAGTATTTCCACTACCTACATATCAAACCTGTCAGAGTGCAGAAATACTACATGCCCTCTTTTCCTGCTCCAGGCCATAGTAAAATTTACACTGACAAAAAAAAAGCGTATGCCTCTATTAAAGTGTATTACAACTGCGGTAATAGCCCACTCCAGGAATATATATGCTGGGGCTTGCCAGCATTCCAATGAAACAAGTTAAAGAACATCAAGGGCTTCCATGTTATAGCTACCTAATATAACGTATAGGGAAAAGAAAAGCAACTGTCTGCTGCAGTGCTACAAAATAAAGCGTGTAGGTAAAGACCTCTTTCATGTTTTCAAATTCAGCCAAAGGAAGAAATGTCATAATCTTGGTGGGACTCTGCCCTCATTCTTCATCCATCAGATTTGTGATGGTTTCAGGAAGGCATTTGTGAGGAAACAAACTCAGTGTTAATAGGAACTGTATAAAGCTTTAAGGGAAATAGCACATTGTTTGCAATTCAAAGTAATTTTCAAACCAAAATTCATGCCAAATGCTTTTTTTGCAAATTATATGGTAACTCTTGTGAAATAATCCTAAAATAAATATCTATTTATCAAGTTTAAAAGTTAAATAGTTATGTGCTAAGTTACTGATTCAATAAAGCCGTGAAAAACTAAATACTCTCATAAATAACAAACATTGTTCTGGGCCTGGTCTTCTTTCCCATCCTTTAGTGAAGCCTCATTAAAAATAAATGAATCAAAATACTTAATGAATCATATTTTTATATATATGGATAAAGTGATTAAACTGTGAGAAACTGTCTCTTTGCTGTGAACCCTTGTCACTCCTAGAAATGGGAATTAAAATGTTAATTGCCGCTCTCTTTCTATCACTTTCTCTTTCTACCCTTCTCTTCCTACTCATCCAAACAATGGCTACTGCCAAATGAGATACATCCTTTGAAAGCAGAGTGCGATCAGGTACTACTGAGAGACAGGGGAAGAAATTAAAACAAGGTGGAATCCACTGGGGGTTTATCCCCTACAACGGTTCCAACTTGATAGAATTACACACGGTTAAACGTAACTAAAGTTGGCTTTCTAAAATAGGAGATTGACTGACAGGTTTGCTCAGTGAGGCTTCTGTTTGCTGTAATGCAAGAAGAGAGGTGTTTCAGAGAGTGGTGAGTTCAACAGTTTTGATTTGGCCATGACAAACATTTGGGAGTGCAAATTCTTTTTGGAAGACCTGAAGTTATCAGATACACTGTTTGATTTCATAAAACTACCTCATTCCCTGTAAATTTTCTCTCATAACGATCAGCTCAGACTTCATCACGAGCAAACCCAAAATCCAAGTCAAATACAGGTTAGAAAGAGTTGTTCTTAGTAAAATGTAAATTATGCTAAACAATTAGACTGTCAGAGAGAAATAAAAAAGCAGCTAGCGCCTCTGGGCAAGGGGGCACTGAGAACTCTGATACCCAATCAGCACCTGGGGAACAAAGGAAGAAAAGGATCATTAATTTCTTTTAGAGAGGCAGGGGCCAGCTAGAAAACCAAATGAGTCTTTAGTTCCTACGTCTGACTTTGATGTTTAATAAGAGATAATAATGTAGACACTGAACAGTTTTTAGTTGTGTTGATTTTCTGTTTTATTCATGTCATAAAGTGAAAAAAAAGCTGATGGCAAATTTGTATGCTTTCCTGGTGACCTTCTGCTGTTAACTGCTGGAACAGGTTAATGTTTCCAGCTCAGCTCCTCTCTCTCACAGAGCAGCAAACGGTCACTTGGACTTCAGGAAATTGCCAGACACAGTAAGTCAGCTGGTAAAATGTCACTTACATGAAATACAACAAAATCCTGAGGAGTTGTGGTTTTGGTTTGTTTGGGTTTGTTTTGTTGGGGTTTTTTTTCCACTTAGAAGAGACTGTCCACATTCTTTCAGTACTTCCCATCAGCAGTAAAAACTAAGATACATGGAGTTTTCTGCCAGGGAGTGCAGTCTCCAAGGTAGCAAGGACATGAAGCTGCAGTCAAAACACCCCAAATTTTATGTAACTTAATATATCCTATTTAGAGGCTTTGTGGCTCATTTAGATGTGGTCAAAAACCAAGCAGACACCTAAAATGAGGTGGTGGAACTTAATCTCTGCCATTCTGAACTTTTAAACGGAGACTTATGATTTCTGAAATACATGACTAGTCTATCACACCATTACTGATGAAAGGGCAGTAAGTGTTCTCTTTGAAAAATAAGCAAACTTGAACAAGTAAATGCCTTAAGATTATGTGGTGACAATTTTATGGTAGTACCTATTTGAAACTGGACTGGTAAAAGCTCTGCAACCTTGTAGCAAAGATGAATTTGAACACCCTTAAAACAGCAGTACTTTGGCTAGTACATTTGCTAGGTGGGGCAAACAGCCCACAACATTTTGAGACCAACCAACTGAAGAACTCACAAACTCATCCCATATCTGCTGACCCACACTGTAGCTGCACGGCTGTGTCCCCCAGGGAGTTTTGGTGGGGATTCCAGAACAGCACTAAAGCTGCCAGGGCCTCCAGCCCAACTGGCTTGAAAAGCACCTGTAGCTGTCGTGGGTCATTTCTAAGAGGCTGAAATACCAACTGTAACGCTAGGTATGGAAAGCAGGGCTATTTCACATAGGTATTACTGGCCAGCAGGTGCCTGCATAAGCATAAACACTCCCCGAAGCACAAGCCCGCGCTGGAACCTATTCTCGAGGCCCAGAAGTGCCCCTGAAGAGCAGACATAACCGAAAGCCACAAAAAGACCCCAGCCGGGTAACAAAATGCGGTCCTTTTAGAAAGCCGGGGCGGGGCGGGGCAGGGGCGGAGGCAGACCTTCCTCAGGAGGCGCTCTGAGGCAGCCGAACTACCCCGGCTCCGAGGCGGCTGCACGGCGCCGCCAGCACGCGGCACTGCGAGGCCTCGCGGAGCCTCTCCCGGACCTCGCTGCGCTTTTACGTCTAACGGTCACCTCTTTTAAAAGAGGTCGCGTGCCGGGCACCACTCGTTGCCTTGCTGTGATTGGCTATTGTAGCCTGTCAATTATATTCGTACCCACACAGGCTGTCTGGTGATTGGCTCGGCGGAGGTAGAGCGAGGGAAAGCTGTGGCGGTGGTGTTAGGCGAGTGAGGCGGCTGCAGGAGGTGGTGGTGAGCGTGGCGGCTGCAGGAGGTGGTGGTGGTGAGCGTGGTTGTTTTTCCCCGTCCGCTTTGCTGCTGAGGCCTAGGACTCTTACGGGGGAGGGGGAGGTAGTGCCGCGGGCTCGCCTCCGTGGGGACAGCGGCGGCGGCGGCGGGCCTTGCTGTGTTGTAAGGAAAGGCGGAGAGGACGTGAGGGACGAGGGCGTGAGGAGAAAGGGCTGCGGCTGCCTTTAACCTGCAAGTCAGTGAGAGTGGCGCGGGGTTGTTCTGTCTTCTCCCTGTACCATAGGCCTGTCGCCACCTCGGGTGGCGGCCTTGCCCTGGGGCCTGTCCCTGCTGCTTTGGCTTTCTACGCTGGTCTCTTGTTCTAGCTCCTCGGTGACTTTTCAGCTTTGGGAGTGCTGTGGGGACCCTCATCAAATCCCATGGCTTTGATCTGATGTCCCCTTCCTGCTCGTGCAGATAGTGTTCTTGGCTGGATGTTTGAACTCACTGAGATGAAGGAAAAATTAATTTGCTGCTCCCTCACCCAACTTTGTTGGTGTCTATTTCTGTACCTTGTTAGGCCTGAAACTGCTGAGACATTTCCTGATTAAGGAACTTCCATGCAGCTTGTAGGCTGTGAAACACAGTAAATGTAATTCTCTTGATGAAATGAGATGCATCAGGGTTTGGTAGCAGATAGGACTCATGCTATTACTGCTTTAGTCTCTGTTTTTGTGCTCTACCCTGCTTCCTTTGTAGAATCTCATTTTCATGACGCCAGGAGTTGTGCTGGGATTGGCTTGTTGTAATGACCAGCAGTGGGTGTCTAATAGAAACTTCTCCACAATTGCATAGATTTCTGCCTCAAAATGAATACCTGCTTGATAGAAAAGACAAAATATATCTCCACCAAATGTCATCTTTTTCTGTAATGGGTTTGTTCTATTGCCATTCTAATAAAGGGATGTGTAGAGTCTTGTAATGACATGTGAAGGCTCTTGTGTAGGGAACACACTGAAGAATAGTTTATTAGTTTGATTCAGCATACATTTGAAATGACTGAGCTGTTGAGGGGGTTGAAGTCCACCTCTGGGCATTAATATTGCACAATATAAATGTGGCAGTGGAAGGGGCTTAATTGCTCCTTAAATGGAGTGTGTACCTCAATTTATGCAAAATAATTTTGAGATGCTGTGTTAGTTTCTGTGGAATGTGTAAGTGAAGAATAGAAAGGTTAGCAGCCATGGGGATGGTTAATGCTTTGTGAATGGAGACAGAAAGCTCTCTTAGCATGACCAGTAATCATCTGGAAACCTTTATATATAAAAATGGGTGTGGTAGCATTTGCTGCTATGTATGACTTTATTTTTACTAATTCTTGTTTCTACAGGCAAAACTAAATAATCTGGGTAGAGGATGGTGCTCATTTGGATAATGAAGCTGAAAGTAATAGTTTAGTTTGTTCAAAAGCACCAGAAGCGACAAGCTGAAAATGAGAAGGTGGCTTCACACTGTAGAAAAAGGATACAATTCTGCCTGGTTTTAACTCTCCTCCCTTTCAGCAATGTTCAGTTCAGTGCAACAAGCTTGAGTCTGTTCCTGTACTTGAGATAACTGTCTTCTTGGACTATAAGTAGAGGAAGTGTAATAAAGAGACAGACATGTGAATGCATACGCACTCTTCGCTGTTCTTGATTTAGTTTCTTTTATTCTCTACTTTCCAGATACTTTTATTAATTGAGGCCTTAACCAGGAAGCAAGTAATAGGGAGTTGACAAGAGAAATTTGGGTGAAATTGAAGCTGGGTTTAACTTTTTCTTGGAAGAAAACCAAACCTGCTGTGGTTTCAGAATATTACTGGAGCTTAATTCTGAAGACAAAGCAAGCTGAAAATGTAAGGAACATTAAAGAACAAACAGGAGCTGTAGCTTATTTTTCTGGTGGTGATTTTTGGGCTGCATTTCTTTCAGAGAATGAGTGGCGTAGCAGTAGGACATAGCATTTGGGGTGAAGAATGTAAATGTTGAAGAGAATTGCCTGTCTAAATTTTACAGACCTTAAGGCAGAAGGTCTTGGAAAAAGAAGATATAAATTGAGGAAGGTAGAAGAGACAAAAAAACCTCCATTACTTGAAAGTTAATTTTTTTAGAGGCTTGTCTAATAAAGTTTGTAATTAGTAGATGGGTTCCTTCATGTGTTTTTTTTTCCGATCACCTAAAGCTGTTGTGCAAGATCTTGGCACATTAAGAAAATAGTGGATAGAGCAACAAGAAACATATTGATAAACGTTTTTAGTTTGGGAAATTATGAAAATGGATAAAGGCATGAAAATAAGGACCCTAGAGATGGGACTATTTCAAACGCTTATTTTTGCCAGACTGTTCAGCCTAGTTTTATATTTTGGTTTTAATTAAACTATTTTTTTTCCTGAATTCTTTATATTAATGGGATGTGGGCTTAATGTATTTTTGTACTAAAATACAGTTTTAAAGTCATTGGCATCTCTGCAAAATGTAGTAATAAGAAAGTGGAACTTGTCACTTAAGGTAGCATGTAGATCTCTACAAAAACAATTTGGTGTGGTTAATTAATTCATTATTGTACTTGAAGGGCAGCATAGATAATATCTGTGATACCACTTATAGAAGTTTGCTTATAGAATATATAGTTTCTGGTTAAAGTTCAAGATTACCATAGCTACAGAATGACGTTTTGGAAGCAAATACATAGATAGTAGTAGTGGGATGTTTGATTGAAGCCTTATGCTAAATTTAAGTCCCAGTAAATAGGCAAGCATAGTGTAAGTTGTCTTTCTGTGTTTTGTTAGCTTCTGTGTACATAAAACAACCTAGAATTACCTGAACTGAAATATTTGCAATGTTATGTTGAAGCTACTGCAAATATGAATGAGGAAAATAAAGCTGCAGCAAATGGATCTGGCAAAATCCGAAGTGGCACTCAGAATGAGGCTGCTTTACTGGCCCTGATGGAGAAGACTGGTTACAGCATGGTTCAAGAAAATGGGCAAAGAAAATTTGGTGGTCCTCCACCAGGTAAGTATTTCTGTTGAGATTATGAAGTTGCAGTTTGTTTTCTGTAAAGAGCTATACAGAGTCAGACTGAAAAATTGTGTGTCCCCACATCCTGTATCTAGACAATGACTAGTAGTGGAAGCTTAGGGAAAGAGTATAAGGAACACAACATGTGCAGGATTCTAGTTTGCGTTAGAGTTTCCAGAAATTTAAGATACCTTGTGATAGCCTATGTTAAACATCTGCTCTTGATGGATTTAAGAAGTCACAGCTTTGGAAGCAGCTGAAGTCTGAATATGTCCCATATAATGGAGGACATGACTGACAAATTGTTAGTGGCACAGAGGGGACAAACAAGTTGATTTCTTGTCTTATTCAGTGACCAGAACATTTTTTTTTCCATCACAAACCTCTGTTCTCTGAAATAATCATCTCTGAAAATGAGTTAGATTATTTGACTGATGCTAAGCTGTTCTCCATATCTTAACATCCTCCCCCAGCCCTCCTCATGCTGACAAGAAGAATTGATAAATGCTGGAATTGTGGAGCTTTTATCATTCATTGGATGTGTTTGTAACATGAAGAGCAACAGTTGGAGTTTTATCATTCATGTGTTCCTATTCAGTCACTTAATACATTGGAAAACAAACTGTTGTTTACACATGTATTCATGTGTAAGCAAAAAATAGTTTATAAGTAGAGAATAACAGATTGCATTTGTGCTATAAAAGCTACAGTCATCTCAGTTAATTCATGGTGGTTTGGGATTTATTGTCCTGGTGCAAATGACTTACTTGAACTATAAATATATCACTGCAGTGAAAGCAAATTTTGTCACTAGAATGTTTTTCTACATGTCCACTAAAGTCAGTGACAAAAAAGAACTAAGTCTTGCAGTATATGGAACAAATTGCAATATGTACTTTTCTATGTGGGTACAGTGGTTATTTGATTTAGTGAACACTTCTCAGGATGTTACTGCATGGGAAAATTTTTTCTTTGTTTTTTTTTTCTTGTGTATTAAATGATATTTTGAAAACATGCCCAATAAGTGTGATGAAATAACTTAGTAATAATGAATCTCTTGAAATAGCCCCATTGCCTTGCTAAAATACTTTTGCTGAAAGTACTGCTTCACATACAGTTTCTAGAAAATGAGTAATACTCAAGGTAGTGCAAGCCTTTGTTCAGAACTTTAATTTTGCTTTCAAAAGATAAATGTCTCTTAAGAATGACTGAAAAAGGGTGTGTATGTTTGAAGACATTGGAAGGTCATTCAGCTTTAAAATATGCTTACACAAATGCTGGAAACTAGTGGGTTTATCTGTTGCTGCCAAGGCTGAAAGATTGTTCAGGCCAAAACCTGAATGATCATATTATGAGTGAAGGCACTTGAACAGAGGAGGAGGAATAGTTCAGTAGGTATATTTTCCTAATTATCTTCTTTTTGTCATTCCCCTATTCAAGAGTTAAAACTTATGTTTAGAATATGTTAAGGAAATAAATGGCATTAGTTTGAACTTCTCTTGAGCCTGATGACTTAGACAAAGTCATATTTCTAGAAAACTGTATGGGCTTGATTTGAGAACTCAAGATGTGGGATTACCTACACTTAGCTCATTATAGCGGTTAGCATCTTTTCTACCGACTTTGGGCTTATTTATAGTGGGAATATTTTTTTTCTTTCTAATCTTCTTGATGAAGTACCCAGTACCTGTAATGCTCTGTAATAACATTGTGCCAGTTACATATATCTTAACATTTCTTGTTATTCTGATTAAACAAATCAAATGCCTTATGTCTTCATGAAATGTTTCTTCCTCTTGGATTAATTTTTCCAACATTGTTGACATCAGCGACGTACAAGGACTTTGCCATTCATCCTGGTTGCATCACGTGGAGTATGGTAACTCTTCTTTTTGGGTCAGATGATGCACTTACACTAGCAGAATGAAGGAAAATTCTTTGTGCTACTGTTACAGTCTCATTCTCACTTGTGGCCTGTGATCCTGTATCTTTTTAAGTCATGCTTCTAAGCATGAGCTGTATTGCTTATTGTTATATGTAGTTTCAGATTAAGCTGCATCAAAATGATTTCTCTTTAGAGGGTTTCCCGTTCTGAAATTACATAGATGCTTCTACTAGCCTACAAAATAGGCAGATGTAACCTTTTGAAGTTATTTTGAAAGTGCCACTGGAAAAAGAACTGCATGGCATCAGTGACTACCTTCTGAGGGCGCAGCTGGATCTTAAATTATTTAATGCATATTTTACATTATAATTATGATTTTTAATTAGAACAGTAGGCAGTATGAAGTATATTAGTTTGGCATAGTTACCATTATTAATGACAGTTGTTAATATTTTCTGAAACTAGATGTGTTTGACAGGGTATATCTTCCATAAATATGTCCATTGATGTTAATTACATACCTCTCCTTCAAATATTCATGTATTTTCATACTTGCATAGGCTGGAAATTATGTTAAGTTGCTATAAATGGTTTTCTAGGCCAGGTGGGACTTGGATGTTTGAGATGGCTTGTAAGAAATTACAATTAGTTTGTAAATGAAGAGTCTCATTGTGAATTTTGCTTGCTTAAGCTGTAGTTTCTATAAGCTTGTGTTGCTGCCAAATGAGATAGTTACAGATCTTATTCCTGCTACCATCTTGCTTACCTGACAGTTAGATATCCAAAGCAACAAGCTGACCTGGCTCAAAAATAAGCCTAAATTTTTGCCCCCTCCTCCCCCCAATTCAGTTGGTGGCAGCACAGTTCTTCAGTTTATGCCACTCATGGGAAATGTGTCTGTAGAGCATAAAAGAGGAAAACCAAAAGGTTAAGAAAGCGGATTTTCATTGCTTTGCTTGGGTCTTTTGGTTAGATAACTGCAGACATAATGTTGCCACTTAGATATGTAAGTCACCAGAATTACACAGAAGAAAATTTGAAGGGGCATGGATCTCACAGTGAGAGGTTTATAACTATAATCTTGATTGAGTAATTGAACTGCTGCAAAAAATGAATCGCATAATCTGTCATCCAGTGATGAATCAAGTACCCAGACAAGGAAAGCCTGGTCAGTTGGTAACTACTTGAGGAACACAACTTCTGGTGAACTGTTTCCATGTTTGCTCTGTCAAATTCATATTGCTCACTGGCAAATGTCAAGTCAGAAGTGCCCCATTTGCCAGTGAGCAATATGAATTGCTCTGACTTGACGTCAGAAGTGGTAACTTATTCCCAGTTGCCAGTGATGTGTTACAACGTTAAGTTAGTACACAGTTTTAAAGGTAGGTGGGCTTTTTGAATGGTAGAAGGCTTTTATTTACTGAAAATCACTGTTCATCAGGCATCTGGCAGAGAATGGTGGTAAAAGATTGTCCAGTTAATGAACATTGTTATTTAGTTTCATGACTTCTGTACAATCAAGCATATCCACCTCCCTTTATTCCTGCTGATTAAGGTATGCAGTTGCTTTTGTCTTTGGAGCTCCTAAATCATGTACTGTTGGTTGGTTTTTTTTTTTGGTGGGCAACTGACTTGCACGATGTGAATGATGGCAGTCCTAGCTTGTGAAGTGTCTTTTTGGCCATGTCCTGTCAGACCTCAGTTGAAGTGGTCATAAATGTTTATAAAGCTGAAAATTAGGGAGACATTGAATACTGTGTGGAACAGAGCCACTCTTTATTTAGATAAGCCATGGCAGTGTAGCTCCAAGTGCATGTCAGTTCTGATGCTTTGCTAGCTTCCCTGTGTACCGTGTACTTTTTAGTGTATAGCTTATGGATGAAAATTTGTTCTGTGAGGCAGCCAAAATATCCTCATTTTGTAAATTTTTCTCCCATGACTAAATTACTTGCTCTTTGATGATACTCACATGAAGGGAAATGTTTTAAGTTTATTACAAAAGTAATTAAATATAATTTATTCTGAATGTTAAGCCAAAGTAAAATATTTATCTTCTTTGTTTAACTTGTCAACAGAATTTTTATTTCACTTAGCTTCCTTATGCTTTGTCACTTTATATTAGGACTGACTTACCAATTTTGTGGGGCTTTTTTTCCTATCAGCTTTGTACTCTGTGCCTTCACTCCTGTGGAGATGGAAAACCCTTGTCGTCAGAGCTTTAAAAAAAGCTGTTAGTGATGATTTAACTCCTTGTCTGCTTTTGAAATGTGTTCCTGATTTGTCTTATTTGCTTTTAAAAAAACCCTAACCCCAAGTTTTTTAATACATATTTTAGTAAAATTGATTGCCGTATTTGCAGACCATAACTCCATGTTTTTCAATGTACAAATATGTTTTTACATTATCTGTTGAGGACATATTTCAGTATATATGGTAGAGACGTAAAGGAGTATATTAATGACTTTGGATTAAGGACAGAAGCATTTATTGTGTAACTTTCAGATGTGAACTAGGGACTCCTGTGTATTTTATTTTTTCTCTTCTGCCCTCCAGCTCCAGCCTGTGGTCTGTTTTTAGAGGAAAAATGTTCAGTCTTTGGGTTATTAAAAACAGAATGGCTGCATATCCTACCTTCCTTAGGGAGTCCTGTTTTAGTGGTTGAATGGAGAAGGTGGGAGCAAAATGTTTAGAC
The DNA here is from genome assembly GCA_022605575.1 of Laterallus jamaicensis coturniculus. Lineage (NCBI taxonomy): Eukaryota > Metazoa > Chordata > Aves > Gruiformes > Rallidae > Laterallus > Laterallus jamaicensis. The sequence continues at coordinate 32,757,252 of JAKCOX010000005.1, forward strand.
CTTTTGAATGACATCAGTGAAGAAAAAGATACAGTAATAGGGACCCTGAACAAAATTCCTTAAAACATAGGCAGGAAATGCAGAGAAACACATACAACTTAGAAAAACACGACTTTTTTTTTTCCAGTTATCACCTGTTCTATTAAATGAAATTTAATCAAAAATTATTGAAATGTAGACTCTTAACAGCAAGCCTCACACTGTTTTAAATAACATTAGGTTCAGTGGGTTGTACAGAATCCAGTGAAAAAAACAGACATTGGAATTAAAAGAGAGATTGCGTTATTTAAACATAACAAATAAAAAAAAAATTAAAAAGTGGATGAGAATATGCTAGTTTAAAATTGAGACTAAAATAACTAACTCTTACCCCCAAAGTAGAAGGGAGTGCATGTGTCTATCTGATGTTTGTATTAAGTTTGTTGGACAATTTTTTTATTTTAAGGTTGGGAAGGTCCTCCACCACCTCGTGGATGTGAAGTTTTTGTGGGTAAGATTCCTCGTGATATGTATGAAGATGAATTAGTGCCTGTTTTTGAGAGAGCTGGGAAGATCTACGAGTTCAGATTGATGATGGAATTCAGTGGTGAGAATCGAGGCTATGCTTTTGTGATGTATACTACTAAAGAGGAAGCCCAACTAGCCATCAAGATTCTTAACAATTACGAGATTCGTCCAGGGAAGCTTATTGGTGTCTGCGTAAGCTTGGACAATTGCAGACTATTTATTGGAGCGATTCCAAAAGAAAAGAAGAAAGAAGAAATACTGAATGAAATGAAAAAAGTTACAGAAGGAGTGGTGGATGTCATTGTTTATCCAAATGCTGCTGACAAAACTAAAAACCGTGGCTTTGCTTTTGTAGAATATGAATCTCACAGAGCAGCTGCGATGGCCAGGAGAAGGCTGATCCCAGGTAATCCTGTTTGTCATTAAATGGAGTTTTTGGAGGACTGTGTGTCTCCAGTTTGCTGTGGGGTGGTGGATCATCATCCCTGTCGGGTTTGTTTTTTTTTCTTTAAAGGAGGGGTTTTTTGGCTTCTTGAATTGGATTTGGAAGTGTCTTTGGGTTTTGGTTTTATTGTTTGTTTTTAAAGGCTAAAACTTAAGCAGTTTGGAAAATGAAAGAGCAGACATCTGTATTTTAAACACAAGTTACTGTAACCTACACCAGGATATGTGTTTGCTTGGGCTTGCATCCAGCATGAGTGGATGTGAATTCTCTTAGAGTCGAGTTTAAAATCCAGTGCTGGGAATTTGTCACTTTCTTTGAGTGTCATGTGTGATGTTATATTTCATACATTAAAAATTTTTGAGATTGGTTCTTCAATCTTTTACTAGAAAATAATGTTAAGGATTTAACAAGTAGAAGACTACTTCGCCCCTTGTTGAGGGCGGGAGAATAGAAAGGATATACTGAAAGAGGAGAGAATAGGTAAAGGTACAGGTAGAAAGGGAAATTCTGAAAGGAAAAGAAATTAAATGAGGAAGAAATTAAACAATATAGTTGGAGAAGAAAAATCAGTTAAACAGATAACACAGCATTGGCCTTGCTGAAGTGAATGGCAAAGCTCCCTGTGATTATTGATGCTAAGATTTAGGTAAATCTTGTGTTAATTACTGACAGAGTATTAAGAAGGGGTACCTAAGACTTGTATAGGCCTTGCAAAGTCATAGGAGAAGTATGGCTACATCAGTGAATTCAAAGTAAACTAGTTTTGGATAGTCAAAATACTGAAATTTTGAGTGGGCTTTTTTCGAGTTAGTTTTGTTTAGGGTGGATTTTTGGTTTTTTGGGGGGGATGTGTTTGTCGTGGTTTTGGTGTCTGCTCCAACATAAAGTAAGGTTTATGCTACTGCATGTACATTTAGATTACTTTTTCTAAATATTGACCTTCCTTTTTAAGTTAGTGATATTATTGCTGATGCTGCTTTTACTAACGTAAAATAATATAGTGCTTTATTTATGCATGTATATGCATGTCTGTGTTTTGACAGCTTATAGGGCTTAATGAATCCAAAGGGTACAGATAGAACATTTTGGTATTTTGCAGTCTTACTTTCTTTAATGATTTCAGGTAGTAATATTTTACATATTCTGCTTAAGTAGATGCAGGCAGGAAAAATATTGTTTCATGTGGTATGCATCATGGTTGTTTTCTCCAGAGGTAGTTGATATGAATGACTTTGGTTTCCTATGGATATTTCTTACTGATGTAATGCTTCTTTGCTTTAGGAACATTCCAACTCTGGGGTCATACTATTCAAGTAGACTGGGCAGACCCTGAGAAAGAAGTTGATGAAGAAACAATGCAGAGAGTTAAAGTATTGTATGTAAGGAATTTAATGATATCTACTACAGAGGAAACAATTAAAGCCGAATTCAATAAGTTCAAGCCAGGAATAGTTGAACGTGTGAAGAAGCTGAGGGACTATGCTTTTGTTCATTTTTTCCACCGAGAAGATGCAGTTGCTGCTATGTCTGTAATGAATGGAAAGTGCATTGATGGAGCTAGTATTGAGGTAACACTGGCAAAACCAGTTAACAAAGAAAGTACTTGGAAGCAACACTTTAATGGTCCTGGTTCTGAAAATCTCTTAGGGTTTTCTAACAGGGAAGATGTTCATCAAAAATCTTTAGGGAAACCAGCAAGTCTTCCAGTTCGTCTTAATGGTCAGCACAGTCCAGGTCCTCTTGAAGTTGACAGATGTACGTACCCATTTTTTCCAGGAATAAAGCTTACTCCTATTAGCATGTATTCTTTAAAAGCCAGTCACTTCAGTTCTGCAGCAATGCATCTGGATTATTTTTGCAATAAAAATAACTGGGCGCCACCAGAATACTACTTGTACTCAACCACAAGTCAGGATGGGAAAATACTCTTGGTGTACAAGGTGCTTATTCCTAGTATTCCAGATGCTTCCCGGAGTTGCTTCATGCCAGACAAGCTCTGTACAACAGTAGAAGGTGCAAAGGAATTGGCAGCACAGTTCACACTTCTACATCTAGGTAAGCATAAACACTTTCAGTTACTTCTTAAGAACCGAAGTTAGAAAAGTTAGGGTAAAATTGTTCCTTGTGTGTATGTTTCGGCCTATGTGTGTATCTTTATTATAAAGAGACAACACAGAATATGCAGAATATGGAGTGTTGAGAATATATCAGTTCAGAGGAATTCTTTCTTGTTTCAGCTGAGGTAAGAGCACTGAAGGAGAGACTCAACATCTGGGCAGTAGAGTGCTAGGGTAATTTTTGCTTACATTGATCTACCATAATGATTTGTAAGGGAGAACTAGATGATGTGTTAAGTGACTTAGTTGTAAGGAACTGGTTGATCCATATTCAGATAAATAAATAAGTAGTTTGGGGAAGCTTTTTTGAATTCCTTTTTATAAATGTTGTTAAGGCTGTATCAGAGTATCGTTATGTGGCTACATGTATTATCTTTGTGTTAAGAGTGCTTTCACTTAGTGGGGGTTTAACTTTTTTTTTTAACCAGAAAAAGGGAGAAATAGGGGTACAGCTGTTCTTAATTACTTTTTAAGACTAGCATCTTCATTTATTTTTCCATTTCTTTTAATTGGAACACAGCTACTAGAACAGTAAAGTTTTTCTGTTATAAAAAGCTCTGGTAAGATCTGTTCATAACTAGGACTACAGATCACTGCAGTTCTGACAGTGTTATCCCTGTATCTCTGTAAAGTGAAAAAGTAATACAAAATGTAACGCTTTTGCCATCATCTTCCTTCCCTATTGTATTTCAGAACACTTACCAACTGCATTCAGACCACAGAACTGATTCCTAGTGCCAGGTTGAAGTTTTCTTCTGATCAAACTTCATCCTCAAAGAAATCAGAATTTTGGCTCCTTGGTATTCAGGTTTGAAGGCTGTTATGGAGCCATGCCATAATGTTTTGAAAACTCCTCATACTTCCAGGCAGACCTTTGTATAACTTATTCCACTTTTTAACAGCTTTTCTTCTGCTTAGTTAGCTAGGAGGAGAAATAAGAATAGAGCTGTTTGTTTGTTAAAATACTTTAATAATTTTGTCCCCGTGAAACTGAATTTTCAGGAAAATGGAAGCAGAAGGAGTAACTGAAAGGTTAAGTGGAGTCCCATGTTAGTGATGAGTTACATTCTGTTAATGTAAGATGCTTTCTGTTACTGAGAAATGCTTTAAAAAAGACTTTTCCCTGCTGTTTCCCAGCCCCTCTCCCCCACTGTAGTTTTGGAAAGTTGAAAAAGCTACTGCTGATAGCAAACTGTTAAAATAGTGTTGCCATCCTTCTCTTCCTAATACTGGTACTAAGCACTTGTTCTGGAAGTCTGATACTTATGCCATGAGATTTTTCTTTTGGATGCAGTTTGTAGCAGACCTTTATCAAGCTTGACTGTCATGCCTGTTTTTTCAATACATGATGGAAATGTGAACAACCTTTTTCTTCTGGCTTAGAATCTTTCTTCTCTTTGGTTTTGCTTTTGCATGTCCAGAAGGTCTCAGAGGAAGAAGACTGTCCAAACAGTAAAGCTTTGTGAAGTTGAGACAACACTTTTAATATGTTCAGTTTGCCTCAGTAGGCCCTTTCTTGAAGGTCATACTTCGCTGTTTTATTATTAAAAATAAACAATTCTCATCACTTTGACCATCTGAAAGTATCTCTGTCTGGTTTTGCACACACTGTGAGGGGCATTTTACTGGTTCAATGTTTGTGGGGGGTTTTTTTGCTAGCTATGAAAATTAGGACCATACCTTTATAAACTTTGCAATTCTAAACACAAAAGGTGAAAAGGCTGCTAGCTTGAAATAGTGGCGTGAAGCTTTTCTTCTGTAAAGAAGAATTAACACAGCTTCATGCTCTATACTTACCTGCCAATTTTGTGGCTTACAGATGGCATTATCTAAAGATAGGATTCTCTCTCCTGTATTTCATTAGGAAAAGATCACCAGAACCATTATTATTCTCACGTGAGGTCAAAACCAGGATTCAAAAAGTTTTAAAAAAATTAAAACTAACATATGTGTTGATTGCTGCAGTTATAGTTACAAGTGGTATAGGGAGTAATTTTAATGCAAATTTGAATTAACAGTATTTTAAAGCTCTTCAGGACTTCAGTGTGCTGTATGATCACAACTAATCTGAATTCTTACTTCACAGAATGGCCAAATCCCATGTTTGGTTTTTAAAAGGTGCCCACATAACAGCCTAGTACTGGTAATGATGTCTTTGAATGTTTTTCTTTTAATGGCATCTGAGCATTTCTGTATCTGAGGATGCAGAGCAAACATACATGGCTGACTTTTGAAAGATACACCTCTCTCATGTTGATAAAACCCCTCTTTTGTTGTTGGTATTGTTGTGATACTGAAACATAGCCCTAAAGAGTCAAGAAATACAATTTTTTTTTCTGTGTCTAATCCATAGAAGTTTTTGTTCCAACTTAAAATGTACACTGTGTTGAAAGAAACAGAGGAAAGTAAGGAAATGTTGCTATATGTGACAGAGGATCCATTCCTGTCTCTGAAGTGCCTGTTGTATAGCTTGGCATGTTGAATAATGATGCATATATTGTGGGTGGTTGTTTTGGTTTTTTTTAATAAGTAGCAGTGATTTTTGAGAAAAATCTCAGTATGTTTCTACTTGGAAGCAACTTCTTATAAACAAGAGTGTACGGAGATAACACAGGGAATAATGCTTTCTGGTAACTAACTTTTACAGGAACTTAACTTTTTTCCCCAAATAAGTTTTGATGGTATGTGCAGGGTTTTTTTCCTTTTTAAAGCATATAAGCAGACCAGGGTAAGTGCATGAGGAAGGAAAGCTTTGATAGAATTCTAAAATCGGACTGTTATGATTAATGAGCTTAAAACACTCTGGCTTTTATTTATTTATACTTGGTGATGAGTATTTCTGTATTTACTTCCACACACTGCATTCAGTAGTCCTGAACAGACGGCAGTACAACAATTAACCACTTGGTGTCACCTGAACATTTTGAAAACAATACTTGGAGAAAATAGAGAAAGCTGTGTTTTTACTGGAAGGTGAATGAGCTGCGTTTTAATGTTACTAGATAAATCGTGAACAGATTAAAGTAGGGAAAAAATTCGGTCTCTTATCTATATGGAAACTACATGTCTGGATGTCCATCTGTGAGAAGGGGAGTGGAGCTGCATGTTCAAGTTGCAGAAAGTCAGTGTGTGGGAGGGGTAGAATAGGAAAAAAACCTGAATGCCCCATAAACGAATACCTTTTCCATTAATTTGAATCTCATTTCAACACAAGAAAGTCTGTGTCTTTAGAAGTTACACAGCACCTTAGTGGTGTTTGCAGAGTATTTCTGGGCTGCTAAATGTGTTAGCCTCCAGGACAGACAAGAGTAGGTCTTTTCCTAACTAAATTATGAGGCCATTCCAATTTGGAGATTGTATAGCTGTGCTAATTAACACAGACTCTGTGTTCCACTCTGGTCCAGAAGCAGTGTTAGTGCAGAGTCAGTCCCAAAATAGGAGGCATTACTTACCGTTCAGGTCCTGAGCAGCAGTAATGTAGATTGTACCTTACGGAATCAAGCTGGTTCACCCAGCTTTTTAAGTATAGGCAGAAAAGATCTAGAAGTTGCATACATGTACTTTGAATTGCAGAACTTCCAGCTCCCTTTCTTTAGTAAGAGTTAAGCATCTGAATCCTGGAAAAGAACAATATTCTTCTTAGAATGATTGGGTGGGATTATTTTGTTTGGGATTTTTTTGGGGTGTGTTTGGTTTTTTTAATTTTTTCCACTTGATGCTGGTGGAATTCCAATGGTTTAAGGTAATACTAGAAGGTGTCAACCTCTTTCTAGCCCTTAAGATAACACCGTCTGTAGCAAAGGCTGAGGCTTGGCGCATCATCTCCTTACTGAGTCTGACATAAGGGTGATGGGGAAAAAGGGGAGAAGTTTCAGTAAAGTTTCTTCAATTTTGGGGATCTACCAGATTTTAGACATGGATTCCACAGCAGGGTATTTTTTGTTCATTCTCACAGGCTATTCCATGTGGCATCTCACCAAGGTGTAATTTAAGAAATTATTTTTTAGGTAGAAGAGACTATTTTAAAAGTAACAAAGTATTTAAAAGAAAAACATACTGACAAATCTCTGAATGAAAGAAAATAATTTTAATAACCATAGCATGTGAATAAGTGTTTAATTTCTGTTCTCCACATGAAATGTATATAGTAAACTGTACTGAAACAGGTGGAACAAGCATTATATTTTAATACTACGAATTTATTTCTTTAAGCTTCTTTAATACTGCATGCAGTAGGAATTTGCAAGACAGATAAAATTTGGCTATACAAGTTGAAGAGTGCACTCAGCATCTCGGTGTCAGAACAAACTTACCTATCACTAGAATGCTGACTGAGGCTTTGGACGTTAAAAGTGTCACAATTCAAGTAAAATATCTTTATTTTACTGTTTCATTATAGGGATTTTTCTTTACTTCAACACTGCCTTGGTTTGCTTTATCAAAATTAACAAAACTGCTGTTGGTACAAAATGTTAAGATGTTTTAAAAAAATATAGAAATTTCTGGCTTTATTTAGTCAATACTGGTGATTTGGTGAATGGTGTTTGGTATAGGGTTTTGTGGTGATTTTTAGAAAGACACCGAATATAGTATGAGATTTTCCTTAACAGTATAAATTTAGAATTGTTAAGCATTTATCAGATGGCTCATATATAATGTTTTTTATCACAGCCCCTGAACAAGCCTATATAACTTTGCTGTCCCTGAACGCAGCATAGTGGGATAGTATAGGTGAGTGAACCTTCCAGGATTATGGGGTTTTTGGGCAGGTTTTTGCCTTCTTAAAAACATTGTCTTAGTTGTACTGTTTGGGCTGCTTGTCGGAGAAGGTGGTCTCAAGGTTACTTCAGCCTCTGAGAAGGCTTATAAAAATACTCTTGTCCATGTTGTTTTCAGAGGAGACCATACCTTTACTACTGCTGAGAGCTCATCTAGTCTGATGTTTACTCGTAAAATCACTGTCAATCTTTTCTCAGTAATTTATGAATTATTTTCACTTAGCTTGAGTTTAAATTTGTGTTCAGAAGAGGAGTAGTTACTTGGACTATTTCTTTTGGTAGTCAGTTTCATGTAAAAGAGACTATCTTCTCTGATTTGCAAAAAGTGTTATTTTTAACTTTATGCATTTTATGCTATAAGGGTAAATATTCCCTTATTTTCAAATATGCTATTGTGGATTAATTTAACTCTGCATGTCTGTCACTTCTGAGGCCTCTTTCATTTTTTAGAATGGGGATTACTATCTTCTTTGAGTGTTATGAGATTGGTTTTCTAAAGCTTATAAGGCAGTTTGAAAATAGCATTAATTCCATGCTTGTTGTTAATGTTACTGCTGGAAGCTTCTAATCTGAGCCATTCAAGATTTATCCAGAAGATTCAGTGATTTTTCTGCAGATGCTGCTTACAGACAAGGAATGTAAATTTGTAAGTCTGGGCTTGTGTAGGAGAATTTGGAGAAAAATAAGAAAGATGCAACAAGTTGTAACAGTCCAGTGAAGTTCCCACTGTGACTAAAAAGGGGGAAACGCAATCCCCACTTTTTAAAAGGGAAAAAAGAAGACTTGAGGAACTACAGGGCCCAGTCTTATCTCTGCTTGCAAGATTGTGGAGCATATTCTCTTGGAAACTATGCTCAGGCATGTAGAAAACAAGGAGGTGACTGGTAACAGCCAACATAACAGAGTTGGGAGAAGAGAAGGCTCCAGGTCTGGAGAAGAGAAGGCTCCAGGGAGATCCAGTACCTGAAAGGGGGCTGCAGGAAAGCTGGAGAGGGACTGTTTGCAAAGGCATGGAGTGATAGGACCAGGAATAATGGCCTTAAATTGAAAGAGGGGAGATTTAGATTAGATAATAGGATGCAATTCTGTTAACAATGAGGACAGGTTGCTTTGAGCAACCTGGTCTAGTGGAGGATGTCGCTGCCTATGGAAGGAGGTGCTGTTTAAGTTCCCTTCCACCTCTGACTGTTCTATGATTTTAGGACTAATCAGTGAAATAACCTGATTGACTTTCAGTAGAGTCAGTTACTTCAAAATAGGACTGAATTTAGTGCCTTTCTCTAGTCCCTTGATGACCACAGTGAAGTTGGGTTTTGTTTACGCAGTGTTATGTCTGGCAGAACTTCCTACTCAGTTAATAGTATAACCTGATCTAAAGTGTTAAATACACAATCTGAAAGACAGCTGCTATGGTATGTGTGACAGGTGTAACAAATTAATGCAGCTCAGAACAGTGATCTAATATGCACATAAAATAATGAAAACAACTTTACTGTTCACTGGAGCTGAAACTAAAGGGTCATGATTGTGAAGCATGGTGAAAGTGAGTACCAAAGGATTTTTTTTTTGTTTGGTGGATTGTTTTTTTTTAAGTATGAGGCGTTTAGGGGGAAAAAGAGGTACTTGAGAACTAGTTCTCATTTTCAGTTTTTTTCTTACTATGTCCTTTCTGATGTCTTCAGCTGTTGACTGAATTTCTTAATCATTTAACTTAGTGTTAGGAGTATAGAAGAAAGGGAAGAACCCAGTGTTAGCATAAGATCATGAATGCTTTCTTTGCACTATTGTCTTAATTTCCTTAATAGTTAAGTCCATCTTGGCATAGGTAATGCAGTATGCTTGCTGAAATCAAGTCTCTTTCCCCTTCTTTTTCTGCAGTCAGCTGTACACCCTATTTGGCCTGAATTGCCCTGAAGAAAAAGTACAGAATTTGTTGCTTTGGATCGTGCACAAAGTGAACACCACGCTGATATCTAATTACCATCCTACATGTTTATTAATGAATAGTTCTTCAAAGCACATGTGTGTATTAAATATTTCACTTTAAAGATTAGTGAAATTGAATGTTAAATTATTTTGGTTAGCTTGATTAAATTTAATTTGAAAAGATGTAAAAAAAAAATTAACCTGTACTACTTCATACAATAGTAGCTTTTTTTCAGTGTTGAAATGATTTGCTATGTTTCCTACCTTTGTATTTTCAATTTCACACAGAATTTTTACAGCTTCTGTTGTAAGTAATATATCTTAAGAGCCCATGTTAAGAAAACCAAAACCAATACCACCCCACCCTGGCAATGCTGCCTTTATGATGCATAAACATGCATCAGATGAAGCTTCAATACCACTCTCGCTTCTGATACAAAATTTTATAGGAATCTGCTTCTGGGGTAGCATTTCATCAGTGGGGGAGGCATTTTGAAGGGCTTTATGCCAATATACCATCAGGCTCCACAAGACATGATGCAGTTGTCATAACATTAAGGTTCAATACTGTAGATAATTCTTTGAGACAAAAATTGGCAAAAAAATACATATTTTTATGTACAGCTCACTGAGGTGCATTTCCTGTTGTCAACACCTCTCTGCTGGGACATGCGTGCTCCTGTATTCACAGGGGCCTTCCTCTGAGGTAGGTTGTCCCTTGTAACCAGCACTTCTGCTTCCACATAGTAGCCATGTTGAACAGCAGCTCGCTCACATCTTAATCAGGCTGTGTTCTTAAAACACTGTTTAGCATTAAACTGATAGTTTTGAAGTTTTTAAATTGGGTCTATGTAATTTATTGAGTGAGCCATCTTTTTTTTATTATGACTGTTTAGCATCTCATTAAGTGCTTTATTGAATGACAAAAATAAAGGCTTTTCTTTTTTAAAATCTGAAACTAATACAGTAGATCATCTTTTTTCAATGTGTTATAGTTTCAGTTCCTGGTCAAGGAATGGGCCAAGTGGTGCATGGTAAGAGATGTTAAAGATTCCAAGGGTCTGACATATGCAAGTATTGGTTGTAAGCAGTTTCATCTAAAAACTGTTTGTCCAAAAGGAGTATTATGTAGACAAGAAAAGATACAATGGTAAGATTTAAAGTTGAGAGTATTTTTTCTTAGAAGTGGTCAACTATTGTGGTCCATTACATATTTTAGTTAAACATGTTCCATCAGCATATTAAATCTTTTTTGGTGTTAATTTAGATGCAGTTACAGCAGTTTTATTTCATTTGCATTTGATATTAGCTATGTAGTAGTTGTTTTAAATGTTGGAATTTTTAATGTTGAAATCATGTGTTTGACTTCTGTAATTGAATTAACATTTATATTAAATTTATGCTGTTAGTATGGTTGGTGTAAAAAGTTCTTATTTTACCCATAGTGCCTTCACGAACTTACTTTGCAGAATACTCTAGTAGCAAACTGTGGCCAGAGGCTCCAGTCAGGTGCTTTGCTGAACGAGAGAATGAAGTGGCTGTGGTGGTTTTGGCCCTAGCCAAATACCCACCAAGCTGCTTGCGTACTCCCCCCTTCAGCCAAAAAGGGGAGAAAATAGATATTAGGAGACTTAGGACCTGGGATAAGGACAGAGGGATCACTCTCCAATTAGTGCAATGGGCAAAACGGACTCAGCACAGAATAAAGCAAAGTGATATATTACTACTACAACTAATACACCCAGTGAACCGGAACGAGATAAGCAGCGGCCAGGTCTTAAAGCACCTTCCCCCCACCCCTCCCTTCTTAGCACACTTAAAACTCATCACGATATTACTCCCTTCTTCCCCCCCCAACATGGTGTGGGGAGGGGCAGGGAATGGGCAGTGGGGTTCCATCGATTCCTCACAAGCTGCTTTTCCTCCCAAGATCTTAACACTTCTAATTCCCCCCACCCCTCGCCTCTTCACACTCTTGACTTTAATCACAGATCTGCTCCCTTCATCCCTCCCCTCGCAGCACAGGGAGGGGCAGGGAATAGGGAGTGGGGGTTTCAGTCTATTCTTCCCGAGTTGTCTTCCGTCCCCTCTCGGGGGGGGGGGGGGGGGGGCGCATTCCACACACACGCATACTTCCCTGGCGGCGCCATGGAGTCCCACCCACATGAGAGTCGTATCCACAACTTCTGCAGCATGAGTCCTCTCTGTCAGGGAGCCATCTCTCCACAGGCCTCTCAGCAGGGCTCCTCTCCATGGGGTGCTGACATTCGGGTCCAGATCCCCCAGCCTGGTCCCCCGCAAAGTCACAAGTCCCCCGGCAAACCTGCTGAGGCGTGGATCAATCTTCACAGGGTATATAGATGTCTCTGCTCCCCGTCCTCATCCATGGGCATCGGGTGGGACACCGATTCACAGAGGCGCTCTGACCAGCTCTGATAGACCCAGTCTCGAATTTGGCCTTGAATTGACCATGTTTTCAAAATATGGGCTTGCAGAAAGCTGTAACTGTGGCTTACAAAAGCCTCCCAAGCAGCACAGCTACACAAAACTGCAACAGTGGCTTACAGAAACCTTAGAAAAAGAAAAGTAGTTAAACTGTTAATGGGTTTTAAGGAACTCTATTGGGAGGAAAGAAGAGGGCATTACTTCATGTTTATAAACTAAGAGGTGTCTTAATTAAGACTCGCTTTTTTTACTGCAAGTTTTTTATATAGGCCTCTGTGGTGACACCTTGCAAATGTGGTAGACTTCATGTGCAAGAAACATTTCCTAAAACAATGATTAATACTTCTAGAGGAAATTCACATCAACCAAGCCTCTATAGAATTGGTGGTGGTAACTACTTAAGGGAGCGGTGTGATGAGCTGCACAGAGATTGCATGGCATTATAGGATAGGTGACTTACCAGTGAACAAAAGGAGGTACTGGCTGGCACTGTGGAAAGCCACGGGGTTGTATTTTCCAGGTGAGTAACATCCTCCTTGTTCAGATTTCTGACCATGCTTCCATCTTTGAAGCAGTCTTGTGCAGAAAGTTTTGCTACAAACAAGCAACTCCCATCATTATTAACAAAGGACATGCTGTGGCGAGTACTTTCAGTGTTACCAGCAAGCGTGACTGCACACAACCACCATCAGACCTTTGAGTGTGAGGAGTCCTGGGTAGATGTAAGCCAAATAACAACCCTCAGGCAGAGTTTGGTCTTTGTTTTGCAGATAAGAACAAAGGTGTAAGGAATAAGCAGCTGAGGCAGCAGCCGCACTCAGTAGCTGTAATTCAAGGGGTTTGAAGTTTATTTAGAACACATAATTAAAACTCTCTAATCGGTGTGCAGAATTGCAAGCATATTTTTCAGATTTATGAAAGTCTCACTGGAGCTTATTAACCTTTAAAAAAAACCAAACCATGTATTTCTTCTAAAAATACTGTGACAAAGGGAGAGCATAGTGTTGCATATTTTTACAGTACTGCATAATTGATAAAAGTGAATCTGTATGCCATCCTAGCCTGTAATTGGTGTAGCAGCTAGAAGCCCCTCTGAAAGTAGAGGTGAGGTCACTGACTTCAATGAAACAAAGTTTTGTTCCTGTGTGCTAATCCCACTGCATGAAAAGCTTGTCCTAAATAAGAAAATTACTCTATTGTTAAGAGTTACCTTTCTCAGCTGCTTGCTTGCTTCTATGGGTTGTGGTTTTTTTTCTGTTTTTAAGTATTGCTACCTTATGGTTAGTGGCAGATAGTAAAGCCAATGTTAGGGAGCAAGCATGTGGTGGGAGCAGCCTCTTGTCTCCCAACCCCTCTTTTCTCATAGAAAAAAAAACAGTAGATAGGGTGTGGGGACCTAAGGTTGAGCCCATGCTGCCTCACAAAAACAGTGCTGAAGCCACCAGGATAGCACCAGCTACCATTAGCATTAACTGACAAGAATTATCTAAGGATACCTCAATAATAGCTTAATTTTTGTTTAAATGGTCTTCTATCCAACTGATGCAGCTTGGGATGTACTGCAGTTGTAAGGCTGGTTCTTTGCTTTAAAAGAAGCTTTTCTGTCCTCAGAAATGAACAGCCATACAACAATTAAATTATGCAACCACTGCAAACCAGGTGGAACCTTTAGGACTCTAGAATGCAAATACCCGATCCTGGGAACTGAAAGAAAATCTTACATACTGCTTGAAGGTGGGTGAAATTCCAAGAATTATAAGGACACTTTCAGAAAGAAGCCTGCAAACTCAAGATTGTTCCAGTGTTACATTTTGAGGACGCAGTGATACTTTTAACTAAGCCACCAGATAAAAGTTTTAGACTTGAAAGAGGTGAATAATGCAGGGTAATAACCAGCAAGTGCAGCACTGGTTTGTAGATCAAACAGGAGTGATCATACTCTGCATTTTAAATCTTGTGATGCTTCAGAAAGAAAGCAAAATACTGCCACTGTTAGAGGGAAAGCATTGAGGTACAGGAGTTTGTGACTGTCACAGAATAACTGGCACAACCAGAAATTGAAATTAGGCAGTGCAGGAACCAGAAGCAACTACACAGGCAGAAGGTAGCTCAGGAAGGCTGGGCTGTTTGGTACAGCTCAGATTAGGGCAGAAGTCAAGTTCCTTCAGAAAGGCATGACACAAACGTGACTGACACAAATGATGTTCCCCTCTCATGGCAGTCCGAGGAGGGGAGTATTTTTAAGTCCCAGTGTCAGAACATTCTGCATGGATAAGGGCAGATTGTTTATTTACTGTCAAAATCGACTGAAGAAAAAAAAGTGAAAGCCAGTGGACATACCCTGATAGATAACTTAAACCATGACCGTACCACTGGGGCAGCTTGCCCAGGAGCAAGTACCCATCAGCTTGCAAGCACTTCTACGCTGCCACAGGCTATGGCTGCTATTGACATAGAGTTTCCTGCAGAGGGAAGTATTCACTAGTCTATGAAAAACAAATACGGAGTCAAATGATCTTTGACAAAGCTGGAAATGTCTCTATATGTAAGCAAAGCAAAAGTCTAGAATGCCAAGAATGGTATTCATCAGGTCACATGATTTTTAAGAAGTTGAAACATTTGAAGTCATAAAACAGCTCTTGCAGCAAAAGAAACTTATAGCTGATGGGAAGCAAGGAAGTGGCATCATAAGTATAACCCCTTTGTGATTTAGGAGTCTGCCTCTGGGCTCTAATACTGACATTGTTACTCTAATGAAGACAAAAAAAAAAATTAGAATTTTAAAAAAAGTGGCCCTGGAGGTGTCTGTTTTCCCCTGGGTGTGTGCTTTTACCTCAGCTCTGTACTTTCTGCCAAAACCCATTTCTGCCTCTTGTGTTTGCGGTGAGGACAAGTCCTGGATCCTGTGCTGTCCTGAGGCAGACAAGGCTTCCTGGAGCAGCATTGTGGGACCTTCCTTCCCTGTGCGGAATGCCTCAGCTGGCCCTGCAGCAACCTTTGGTCCCAAATCCTGATGTCTCCCTTCCTCTGCTCTACCATTTCAACAGGAATGAAAAGGAAGGAACATTTCCCAGTATGTTTTCACAGGCAGAACACACTCCTGCAGAAGACAGAGTAGTAGGTTGGGTTAGGACTGATGAGGGAAGGGGCCTCTTTGACAACTCCCCTCCCTTTCTTTTTAAACCGAAAAAAGTGACAATATTCATTGTATTGTTTGTAGGTGAATACTTAGGAGGAGGAGCTGTTGAGGTTCCTCAGAAACTTTATAGCCTTGGGTGCCTTCAGAAAAACCTCCGGATGCCACAGATTTGGAGGGTCACCAACAAGGTCCAAGTGCCTAATTTAGGTTTTCTTGTGCTTTAGACAGACAAGGCTAAAGCTCAGATTCATCCTAGAATCCAGGATGTTTGGCTGTTAATGTTTTTACACGGAGAACAGAGGTATGTTGGAAGATGGATGACAGTTCACCATCTAAAGCAGCATTCATGACACAAAGCTACCTGGTCTTTAACACTGAGACACGTATTTTGATTAAATGTCTACTATGTATTTTTCCTTGAAGAATCCATACAGTTTTGAGCTACCACAAAATTAATCCTAGTCAGAGGTTTAGGCTATAAGACCAAAGGAAACAGTCATACCACCCAGCTTGACCAGCAGCCCAAACACATCAGTGAGTATCATTACATACGGGAATAAGCCCAGTAATAGCTGATGAAAGCACATCTTCCAGAAAGATATCAGAGTCTAGGAGGTGTCAACTCTGGCAACAGAAATTTGATCAGGGTTTCCCAACTCTGAACAGATGAAGTAATTACACTGCACAAATGCTTGATGGTATCTCCTCTTGCTTTGAGGTCAGAAAATTTTCAAAGCAACCTACCAGCTCTACCTACTGCTAACTTATCCCTATTTTCCTGCTTCTCTTTCACAGTCTCATGTGAAGTTTGTCTAATATTTCTGTAACTATGGAATACCCGTGTGAGTGACACTATAGGAGGACTCCAGTGAGCTGTGAAGCACGCAGCGTTCAGCTGTATTTAGCTCTGGTGAAGCTGCAGGGCAGAGCTTGGGGGCTGTTCCTGTTCCACTGGTGAGAGCTGTGCTTTAGCAGAGCTCACCCCCCTCATTTTGGTTTATCTGACTTGGAAGGTGGACACTGGGCCCCAGAGCTGAGCTACTGGTGCACCACAGGGCTTGAGTTTCTGAGAAGCTAGAGGTTGGTGCTCTCACTGGAGAGTTCAGAGACAAATGCAGATGCAAGTACTCAGAGAAGGACAGCGTGTGTCTGTCAGAGAAAGTCTTCTGGGGATCATTGGGGCAAAAACATGTATTCAAAAACCTAAAACCACGTGAAATGTTTTCATCCTCAAGTAGAACAGGATTCTTTAAGAGCACCAGATCTCAGCACTGCTGTAAATAATTCTGCTAACGCCTATTTAGGCTCTACCAATGGTAGGAGCAGGGGATGTATAGCGCTTACTGCGGAGTTAGAGAACTCTCAAACGCTGCTGTAGAAGGCGAATAGGTTAACGCTGTGGTCTTTTGGAAGCTCAGGTCCCCATTTTCCTCCTGTAGCCCTGATAAAAGCAAACAGGCACAGCTGCTGTAAGGGCCTGTGAAACACTGGCAGAAGAATCCTGCTGTAGCAGAGGGGCTCCTGAACATTTGCTCTCCTACTCCAGAATTATTTGCCAGAATAGCAGGTTTTCCATTTCATGCTGAATTTGTGCTTGTTAAATCCGTGTCAGCAGCATGATATACTGGTATTTTATAATGGAAAGAAGCTGCTCTCCTGTATAGGTGTGACTTGACTTTTTCTAAGCTATTCTTCCTTAAATTTTCAGCAATCCACTGGGATATGGACAACACTGTATTAGGGGAGGAAAACTGAAAAAAAAAAGAACTTTGCATATTGAGGGTTCTTGGTGCTAGGCCTTCTGAATCTCTTCCTCACTGTACAGAACTCACATTCTGCAGTGTTTCTGCTTCAGGAAGAAAAGAATACATGTCGGACCTCCAAAGTGTCAGAAAATTGTGGATAGTGATTTTCTTTGGCTGAGAGGACAACCCCATTAGACACAGGTTATTAACAGGCTCATTATTGCAAGCTCACCAGCCCTAACTTTTTTTTTTTCTCCAGCCAGAGTAGAGAGAGTAAAATTTTAGGTGCTCACATCCCAGTGCACTGTTTGTCAAAGAGGAGCCAGGAGAGATAGAAGAGGCATCTAACCCTGGAAGAACCAACAACTCAGGGAAGCTTATGAAAGAATTTATGAAGGATTTTTTTTTTTAAAAAGCATTTAAAAAATCCACTTTAAATGAAATTTACTCATATTCATGGCAGAAAGAAAAAAAACATCCAAAATAATTACTGTTGCATGGGAGAAAGTTGAAGATGAGAAAAGTAAGGATGAAGATCTAAGTACCAGTAGACATTTTTAATTGCATTACATGGATAACTGTTTCATAACTTTTCAAAAACTTGTATTATTATGATTCATAATGCTAGGATAAGCAGCTATTTGATTCTAAGTGAGAATATCCCACCCAAGCAATCTTAGTCAGAATAGGTGAGACTCAGATGTATTACAGCTCTTGAAAGTCAACTATGATCAACTTTTTACTATATTGTATATTTGCTTTTTTCAGCCTAACTTCCAGGAGTTCAGCAAGCTGTATCCCAAACTGTACTGCCTTTTGCATCAGCTCTCTTTAGATTCTGCTCGCCTCATTGCTCCTTTACCATTTTGTGGGCCTCGTTGGCACTTCCTCCCTCTGCCCCCACAAATATTTTTCTATGTCATAGAATGGCTTGGGTTGTAAGGGACCTGGTACAACCCCCCTGCAATGAGCAGGAATATCTTCAACCAGATCAGGTTGCTCAGAGTCATGTCCAACCAGGCCTTGGTCATCAATAATTGTTCCACAGTAGTCTTAAGTCTGCTACTGTATTTAAGTGAAAACTATTTGATTCTTTTTCCTTGTCAGCTCACATTGTTTTCTCTTTATAAAGAAATCCCAAATCCAGCACACCCCTGAAGCCTACCTATTCTAATTCTTTTACATAAAACAGTGCTGACTGCTCTCAGTTACACTGTTTGGTATCAAAATATTCGCCCCTTGTGTGTTCCAGACTATTTCCAAATAGGCTACATCCATCTTTAAAGGTGCTCTTGAAATAAGGTACCAGAATATTACTTTGAGCACGGACTCAGCATCACAGGCATGCAGGCTCCTGCCAGCTCAGATGTCTGTCACTGGTTAGGTTTTCTCATACCCTTGACAGGGCCTGCAAGAGAGCAATGCTGGAAGCTTACATTATAGGCTTCTGCTATGTATCAAATATAATTGTGGTTCTTTTAATGATAAGTAATGTTTTACAGATGTTCTTTTGCAAGTGGAGAGTTTGATGCACCTACCACATCTCATTCTCTGGCAAGAATATAACCTTCCCAGTAGAAAAACAGTCTCATAATCACTGCCCATATTTTATGTTAACATAGCATAAACAGGTCCTGTGCTAGTACAGTATCTTTGTAGAATTCAAGTGCACAAACACAATTCCCTAAGCACCTGGTGAACCTTCAAGTGTTCGTTATCTGGTCAGTGCTGGGAGATACAGGGAGCAGAGGATGTGTAAAACAAACTCAGGCCACAGCAGCTCAAACGTCTTCTGAAAATGAGCTAGGGGATTGCAAGAGGAAGCTAGAAGCAAAGAACAGAGGAAGTATATGCAAGTTCATAGATAATTTGGTCTTCGGGTGGCAGATGGCAGAAATCCCCAGAGCAAAACACTGCTTTCTGAAAGGTGATTGTGAGCTGGGGATGCAGAGAGGTGCAGACTGCACAAGCCCATGTCACTGCTCAAGCTCTCAGGCTGCATTCCCTAACCCAGGATGCACCCAGACTTCCAAAACATGTCAGCTGCTCTTGCAGCACATTGGGAATCCCTTATCCAGAGAACTATTTTCACCGAGGACCACCCATCCTAACAGAATTTGTAACAGGAATAAATGGCTAATTAGATTTTGTATTATAAACTTTGTTCTGGTATTGTCAGTGGCCAAGTGACAGTCAAGTTTTTCAAAAGTAGACACAGGGGTTTGTCAGTAGGGCAAAATCTTTCTTGTTCTGGGGAGAGAGAAAGCTTAAAAGTGATTTCCCTTCCATCCCTGCAGGTTTCATTTCCACCCTGCAGAGCCTGACCTGCCCGAGCTGTCCTCACTGCTCACAGATGCCTCTGCCACTCTCTCTGCCCAGGCTGGAGCAGCAGGGCTGTCTCCCTCCAAAAACCTTCATGCACGTTTCTGCATGTTGCCCTAATTAGTCAGAGTTGGATTTTTTTTTTTTTAAGTGTACAAATGAACAAGTTGATACACATTAAAACATGCCTTTGTTTGCCTCCAAGTTTTCATTCATTTATACCTTCCAGTCTTTTTGGACCTGCCCAATGCTCCCCGATGCCCAGAGACATGAGGTTAGGCTACCAGGGCCTGGTTAGACACAGTCCCAGTTCAAAGAGGGGAAGAGAGAGGTTTCAAACATCTGGCTGCAGAAAAGGCAGGTTGCTGAGGAGCTGGGATAATCCCAGATCCCCTGCTGAAGGAGATAACAGAGGGCCTACAAAGCCTGCACCAGCCCTCAAGGTAGATCAGCCTCTGTAATTGTTCTGCTAAGTTAACAGTGGAGAACCAGAAGGGCTGTAAACAAATCACATTTAAAGGAAACACCAGCCCAAACCAGGAAGAAATACTTGGTGCATGTATTTACCAACACACCTGTCTTAAGTCCTTGACCTATACCAGAAAATAAATGCATTGCTAGAGTTACAAACTGCCCTCAAACTGGAAAGACTCTGGGGGTTGATGAGAAATATGGACAGTTCCAGGACAGAAAGTAACATGATTTTTTGGCTTGGAAATAGGAGAACTATCACCTCTGGGGAAAAATAATCCAAAACAAAGGCATTCACATGGAGCTCAGAGAAAAGCATCAAAGGGACTTGGGTTCTGGAGGGACAAATGTTTGAGGAAAGATTATGAAGCTAAATATGAATATTTGGCTAAGCACCAATTTAATAAGGGATCAAGAGATAAATCTATAGCTATTTAATACACAGAATGTTAATGTTATTGGTGAAGCACACTTTTTTTTTTTTAAGAGCACAGAGAGTTTGCTCTCCCATAGATAAACGTCAGCATTTTGGAGAGCAACATGAAGACACTGATTTCTTAAACATCCCATAGAAACATTAAAGCCAGTTCTTAATCACATCCTATCTGAATTACATTTTGAAGTCTTGAGCAATTAGACTACAATACAGGGGAGAAAAAAAGAGGAGGTTTCCTTGTGTTTTCTTTGGTAGATTCTTCTAGAAGAGTTCTACTGTGTTTTTTTTCTTTCACCCTTCCCCCCCTTTTTGTCCCCTTTGGCAGTGGAAATTTCACACCACCAGCTGACTTGCTCTGGAAAGGCATGTTACACCTTGGCTGAGAGGAATATGAGCACAAACCTGACAAGGGGAAAACCCATCTTCTACTTTTACACCAACACTGCCTTCAAAACAGTGCTATCATTACACTGAATTTCTGATACAATGGCACTATCCCTATCAGGCCAAATCCTGATGGAAATCAAAGGATAAAGTCAGTAGCTCCAGCTAGGCTTTGACGGCAGTTTAGCTCAGTAATATCACTAATGGCATCATGATGAATCCTTGTACTTGCAAAGTACCAGCCTGAGTGCAATATATAACTGTCATTATTAATATCAGCCTATAATGACAACTAATGGTAATTTAAATTACTGAAACAATGAGGGCTCTGATTTTTAAGTTAACTTACAGCTTTATGAAATGGAAGATAGACTAATTTTTTAAAATGTTGGTTACTTTTATCTCCAACTTTGCAATAACTGATAATAAGTAAAGAATTTGAGGCTTTCAAGAAATAGATTCTCCTGTAAGAGCTTCCTATTTAATATTCTCCCCCCCCCCCAAAAAGCACTTATTCATGCTATCATAATCAAAGGCCCTCCCTGCGATAGCAACTTTTCAGAATACATTTTCATTGAACAAAGCCTCTGTATTGCAACTAATTCATCAGCTTTTACAAGTGAACGCGTATCGCACAAGTCCAAGATCAGTTTCAAGCCTGCCTTGGCTTTGTTCAGCTCTGATGGACCAGAGCCTGCATTCAGCCTAACACCTCCCCAGATAAAAGTCAGCATTATTTAAAATAACACTAACCAATTAAGTTGGTTTTGAAGGGTGTGCATGCCCAATAAACCTCAGGGATAGACTTATATTTTCATATCCTGAAATACCCAGGCAGGCTAGAGAAGAGGCAGTTGGGAAAGCAGCAAGGTTTGGCTTGAAGAATTTTTTTTGTTGCTGCTGTTGAAGTCGAGTTTAATTGAGAAGGCTGAGGGGCAAGACAGTGCCAGTAATATCCTAACCTATGTAGGTGAGACCCAGGGCACAGAGAAGTGTGCTGCCTTCCGGAGCAGCAGCTGGGGATGCTGCCTTCACCAGGTGCCCAGGACAGCCAAGGGCAGCTCTGTCAGCATGCCTGCCTGAGTGGGGAACCCCAGGGGCAGCAAAGGGCTGGAAACGTGCAAAATCTCCCCTTCCAGCCATATACAGTAAGTCTCAGCATGCTCAAAAAGGTAGAGATTTGGCTAACCTCCAGTTTTAAAAAGAAATTAAGACTGCCTTTCAAGGCACTAGAGTGGCCAGATCCTATCAGTTCTCACTGCTTTGAGTAACTCCCCTGCCTTCTCTCTGGCAGGAACAGCTTGGCTTTTTTTAAAAAAAATTTTTTTCATACTGCTGTTATTTTGATCTGGGGTTTTGACACACAGGCACAGAAAATGAGTTTTAAAAGATGAATTAAAGGAAAAGTCATAATTCTAACCCTTTGGCTAAGAGATTAATCTGACAGAGGAAAAAAAAGACATTTTAATTATCTGACATAATTGGCCCAGACAGATGAACTGTAATTGTGCAGTAGCCTGTGATTTGAAAAACAAGGCATGTGTGGGTGCTGTGGGCCACTCTTGGGCTCAGAGCTGGCGCTGGGAAGGAAGAAGGAAGCTGCAGCTCCAAAGGTGCAGCCCCTCCACCAGTGGCACCATCTCCTGCTTCTCTCACCCCTCAAATTTCAGCCTGAATGCTTACACAAGCCCAGGAGTTCTGACCAATAGGTTTCAGCATAGGTACTGCAAATCAGCCTTTTGATGCGAGTAATTTTGGCAAGTCCTAGCACTCTGCCCTTCATATGTATTCTTCCCTCCTACACATTTAGTCTGCTGTAAGGAGATTACTGGAGATCCATCCAAGTGGTAGTAACCCGAGGTGTAAAACCTGCTTTCCCTTTCCCCTCTTTCCAGTCCACCCTTCTCAGGTTTGAAGCACCTCCAGGTGTGGAAGAAGACAGCTGAAGCGTGAAGGACTTTACTCATGAGATGCAAGCAGCAAGGAAAGGGGAGCAATATTTTGTTTTGGGGCAGGGTTCATCCAATGTCTCTACCTCACAGACCCTACCAACTTCTTAAGGAAATTGGAAAAGGTCCTCCCAGCCTGATGGCCACCTGCCAGTGGTGGCAACCACGTTAGACTGTAGAGATGCTCCAACCAGCAAAGTAATATCGCCACTGTGGAGGCATTCCTCTGGTATCGCATCTGCACAGCTTCAATCTATGCATTTGAAATAGCCTAAAAATAGGGTTCAAAACAGGAGGCAAGACAGACAGAGACTTGTTCAGGCTCAGGGAAGAATTTCACGGAATTATAACAAAAACTGAAATTCCCTGCAGGCAACACACATTTCTGCCTTCTTTTAGCAGGAAAAGGGGGTAAAGGAAGCTCAGCAACAAAAGTGCTGGCAGAAATCCCACTGATCCCAGTGTGCTGATAGTTCGATGTTGAAATTTTATGATGCCTTTTGTTTTTGTTTTAAGAGACACTAGATGAGAAATAATGCTGTCTGGTAGGGATTTTTCCCCAAAAGGGAAAGCAACAACTGTTTTAAACTTCCCCCCTCCTTACTTCCTGAAAAAAATATAATCACAATAAAGTGTTAGGACAGACCTACCACAGAATATTTAAAAATATCTGATGGTTGTACATTATCATTTTTATCATTAGTCACCCTGAGTTCAGAACTAAATAGTAAAACAATCTATAAATAGTACCCAGTTTCAGCACTAACTTGTCAAATGTTCACTACATTAGGTAAAGGATTAAGTCACAGCTTTTTGATCTACTGAGGGAACGTTATCAAACCACTGCAAACAAGAATACTATATCACATGCATGTGATTTACACATAGCATGCCAGCAAGAGGATGGAGGAGCTCGGTCATCCCAAATCACCAAGTATCACTCTAGAGCACTCCTTTGCTGACAAGTGTCATCCTTAGCAAGGGATAGGCACTAATCTTATCTACACAGCAGTGTAGTACGCGACTGATGAAAACATGGTTCACACAAAATGGGATTCAGCATGGGAGGGAGAGGATTATGTGGTGAACTGGAAGGCAAATGCTGTCCTGCTGGCTGGCTGCAGCATGCTGGCTGTGCACACAGCACAGAGCTCGCTGGGGATCAGCAGTGCAGAAGAGTGCAGGCAGGCATGTGGTCAGTGGTACCCCCTCATGGCAGCAACAGCTGGCTAGCTGCATCTGGGGTTAGGTGAGTAATAGCCCACAGGCCAAGGGAAGGGTTTTCCCCCTGCTAACCACTGCTCAGAGCTGCACCTCAAGAAGTGTCCAGCTGTTTCCCCAGCACAGGAGAGAGGAAGCTCAGTGGAGAACTACTGTGATGGTCAAGAGCTGGAGCATATGGTGCACAAGGAGCTGCAGAGGGAGCTAAGCATTGTCAGCCAGCAAAAGTGCAGGATCTGATGGCTGCCACTAATGCTAGGGTGGAAAGGGCTAGGTAGAAGGCAGATCCTTCTCAGAAGCACATGGTAAGAGTACAAGAAGCAATGGTCATACGTAAATTATAACTAATTAGTAAGGGAAATGCCAACCGATTTTTTTTTTCTTCCCACTACCCCCAAAGGTACTTAAGAACTGAGAAATGATGCCTTGTGAGGATACCGATTCTCTTTACTTGCAGATACTCAAAACTCCCCTGGACAAGATCCCCACTGCCTAATCTTACACGTTGGTCTTGATGAAATGAAGCAAGGGTTAGACTAGGGGCCTACAGAGGTCTCATCCAACTTGAACAGGGTAACACCAAACCAAATCTGTTAGTCATCTGAATGCGAGATGGTAATAGCTGGCCATGCTCAGCATCACCAGCATTTCCAGAGGGTAACTAGGTCAGCAAATGTAACACTTGTGAGAGCAAAAAAGACCGAGATTGAAGACCTTTGCACCCCCTCTCTTCCATCACGTCATGAACCAAAAGAATGGGAAACTACCAGGCCCTCCCCTGCCCCCCATCCTCCCACGGGTGCTGCCCAAGGGCAGAGGATGTTCAACGCAGCAGTAATTCTGGCAATGCATGCCAGGTAAGTCTGCTTTCACCGGGATGTGGGAAGAGAAGCCTTTTGAGATTTCATCACATAAGACTGTGACTGCATGCATTTTCCTTTCTGCCCTGTGCCTTCACAGACAGCTGTAAGCTCTTTCTGTTTGAGTTCCATTAAAAAAAAAAACAAACATTTTTGTTTGCTCTAATCTTAACCTGGTTTGAATTAAAGCAAGACTTGTGATCCTTAAAATCAAGACAGCATGTTAAAGTCACATCTGTGTACTCCTTCTGACGTATCCAAGAGATACAAACTGAGTTATGAACCTAACTGCTCTGGGGGGGCAAGAAGTTGGCATGCGATGGTGCTGCTGTCCGTGTGGTAGAGACTATGCAAACTAGTCTACAGGACATGTGCAGCAAGGTGCAAGAACGTCCTTGCAGTAGGCTGACGTGCCAGCAAGCAGTGCTTCTCAACCCAGGTATCTGAGGACCTGCACCATTTTTTCATAGTGATTTGTGGTTGTTCAGCAAGACCTGGGGGTGGGGGAGAAATAGGTTCATATTTTTCATTTTAGTACACCTGGCACACACCTGCTTTCCCAGGCAGAAAAAGCAAGCTTGCTGCTGCAGTCTGGTAGTGGTCACTCTTGAGTCACATCAAAATATTAATTGCATTTTTACTACATTATAATTTGTAGGAAACTATTGTGCAAATCTTCATTTTGAGGGCATGGTTCAAATCCTGTTTCTTCTCTCACAAGTTATATATAAAAAATAATATTTGTTTGAGATAAAAGTGACGGAAGTGTTTAATGTTTTAAACACAGCACAAGAATAAAGCCACAAGCTAGAATTATACAAGTTCAAATTACTTTTCTTTGGTCCTTGTTACACCTCCTGATGCCTGGCCAGCAACCCAGCACAATCTGGGAGACATTAACAAAAGACTCAATCTAACATAAATAATTGGGTCTTTTGTTGGATACATAGATAAGTAGTACATATCATTATTTGTTTGATTCTCAAAGAAATTTTTACAGTCTCTTTTCTGTGGAGTTAAAATGAGATAAAGTTAAAACATTTTTGACCTGCTTTAGAAGCACTTTGCTGTTTTCAAATAAGCACCGCTGGGGAGTTGCCACAGTAGAGGTTTCTCTTTTTGGGAAGACCAGGAACCCTCTTAAGAGGTTCATGGAGGAAGCAGAGCACCCAATTCCAGTCCCTCCAGGAGCCAAGTAACCTTCCTCTTCAAAGATGAGCAGTGCTGCTTTCATTACTATGACAAGGACTTGTCCCAGAGCATCGCTCTTCTGAGGTAGGACTTACTTACATTTTGCAACCAAGGTTTACTCACAGCCACTTTTACTCCTGTGTTTTTACTGACACCACTTTGAGCTACATAGCTGTTTACTCACAGAAGTTTACAGGTAGTAATTTGCCCGCTCCCCCCAAACTAAAGTAGTAACCCTTTGTATTTTCCAGTGTATTCATCACTGACTCAAACCCCAACACCACCAGCTTTCACCAGTTTGTTGGGACTTTTTGTCATGGAGTTCACTTTGAGCTCTGGCTGCTGGAGTTAAAAAAATAAAAATCTAACCAATTAAAGGATGTTTTCCTACTGACTCTAGCTACAAAGAAAAACGTGTAAGTTTGACTCAGGGGAACTCTGGCAATTAAAAAATCAGAAGACAAATAATAAATTTTTAACAAGACCTACAAAGTGTGCGGCATATTATTTTGGTGCTATTTGAGGGGTCTGTCTCAGGAGTTTGGCAATATTACATTAAGTGCATGATTTTGAGGGTTACTGTGAGTTTCAATGCTTTCTTTCAGATGTTTGTTAAAAGTTAAAAATTGCATGGTTTGATGAACACAGGACTTGCTGGGTGTTTTTTCATCCATTTACTTTTCATCCCATTTACCCAAGACTATCTCTGTCTTAAGAGTTGTCTGAGCAGACACACCTGTCAGATGTAACAGCAGACACACAAGAAGATCTTTGTCCCATCTAGCTCAGCCTCTCAGGCAACAAGGGCACTTCTTCAGACTTACCAAGCCTATGAGTACCTCCAGTCTGTTACCCCAGGACGGGAGGGTATTGCTGCTGCCAAAGAAGTCACACCTGGCTCAGAGCCTGCTCCTGACAGGCCTTGAGAAAACTGGCAGGCTGTCCTGGATAATTGCTGAGGCACCTTTAGTTCCAGGAGACTTGCTATCAATCTCATTTATTGGTGAAGCACTGCACTGTAGGACTGTAAAAAGCAGTAAAGGAAAACTGCTTGGATGGAACTACCTGAAATAAGCTGCTTGGCTTGATTCTGTGCTCCTCTTGACTGCATGACTGTATCACAGAGGCAACAGTAAAGATTTTAGGCCATCACCATCCCACTTGCACGAGGTGCCTCTTCCTCTATTTTCCCAACCAATGACATCCATTTCTCTCACCTCACAGCAGCATTATCAGTGATGTTGGCTACATCAGATGCAAAAGCAGAATCCTTACCACTCTCACAGTATGTATTATTAAATGTCAGTGGGTGGCACACCTTAAGCACGTAAGCACTAACTAGAAGTTACAGTACATGTAGCGCAAAGCACTGCATTCCCTTCCCCTACCCAGGGCTGTGGCATGAACCACAGCAGCAAATCATAAGAGTTCATGTGTAATCCTACTTAATAGAACGCCTCCTGAGCAGCACAGTTACTAGCACACATGTAAGGCCCAGCAGAACACACAACACTGAAATTTAAGTACAGTCATGCCTCTGTGGGCCTCACGACCTGTCCAGTTTCCTGCTGCTACACCACCCTTTTCAAGCATGGACTTCTGAAGATCTGCACTATGCTGGTAGCGTGTTTGGAAGCAACGCTGGTTATACATATCCAAAGCCAGGACAAGACAGGACAAAGCAGTACTGACTAAAGCAGGCTGCTGAGAAAGCAGGAGTGACGCTGGAGGAGGATGTCGATGGCAGTCCACGTGGGCCCAGATATGCAGCATCTCTTAGGATCAGGCCCATGGTGAGTGCGACATAATTAGAATGAGTATTTATAGTTTATTAATAAACCAGTTGAAATGGAACGAGGATTAGAAGATCCCATCTAATCCTCTTGGCAAATAAGTCTGGGTTTTTTTAAGATGTAAAACTCATACGTGGTTTATAACATTCAGAATTAAAGACAGTAATTTCTGATTGGTTTTATTACTACACTAAAAATTAACTTAGTCATGATGAATTTTTTTGGTACTAAAATGATATAAAAATGCAAATCCAGAGGGATTCTTCATCTGCTTAGTATTAATGTCCATCTATGAAATCAAATAAGTTAAAACTGAGTTAAGGGTCACTCCTGCAGGAAAACAAATCCCTGTTTTGGTAAAATGTGTCTATTTTTCAGTAGTGTAAAGATGGTTGTAACTCTCCTGGCTTGTGCAGCTGTAATTTCAGACAAAAAACCCTATCATCTGAACAGCCATCTCCAAAGAAAGAAAGGCTGCACGTAAAACAAACTACACTGAAGATGTTAACATTAAAAAAACATATTCATTGAAGTTCGCTAAATTCAGTTAAACTAATAATCGTTTTGTCTTCTCTGGCACTAGGACAAGGCTCAAATGGCAACGTTAACATTACCTTCCATTTTATACTGGCCAGCATCTGCTCTAAAACAAAGTTAACCATCTAATGAGAGTCCAACCTGCAGTACTACCTTCTATTTAGAGTTTACATGTTCCTGCATATTGCTCAGTAGCCATGAGGCTAAGGCAAGACCAGGGAGAAAGAGATGATACCACAGCTTGCTCGTCTGCAGTTTGTCTTGTGACTTTATTGGGAATACCAGTAAGTGGTATCAGTTTTCAAGTTTGTTGTCAAGAAAACAAAGTCAACGCCATCCCTTGGTGCCCAGTTGGTCTTTTGGGGTTTTTTTTGAGTGTGTCTTTACTGAGCCACAAGTCACAAACTTAGCTTAGCTGATTGGAGCAGAGGCAAGTCATACAGAACCCCACGAACCAGCCAAATTCAACATTGGTCTGTGTACTTTGCTTCTCATGGGCTCTGGAAGGAAAGTGATAGTGATCCCTGTGGCTAAAGGAAAAAAAAAATCCTCTTCATTTTATGGCTGAGATGAAGACTCCACATTTGCTCCTTTTCTCTGCCTGATCCACGCCTTGGCTTAAACAGCCACATAAATAAACACTTTATACACGTTCACCCAAGCTCTTTAACTGAGAAGCAGAAACATCTTATGTGAAATGCTAACCACTCTGGTTTGAGGGAAGGAGTGTGAGGTTGCTGAAAACTTATACTGTCAGACTAGTTTGTGCCACAGCCTCCAGAGGTTTTAGACATTAGAAGTTTCATACAAAACCTGAACGCAAAGCATTCACAATCAACCCTTTGATAAAGCCTTCACTGAACTGTTTAAAGCCACTGACTGACTTAATTTGGAGAAATCTTCCTACTACACCAATAAACTTCCCATTTTGGAATACTTATGTTTAGTTAGAGCCAGATACATTTAACAATACATTTAAGAAATGCCCAAACAGTGCCACCCTTCATCATGAAAACTGCCATGCAGCAGCCAGTGAAGAAAGACAGACCATTTGCCTGCTATAAATGGGTCCCCTGGCCCAAAACACAATTACAAAGATTACAAAGTTTAGCTACGTTTTGATGGACGACCATCTCTAAATAAAGCAGAAGAGACATATGAACATATCTTTCTGTAAAGATTTCCCTCCCTTCAGCATTTCCCAGGAACTGTAATTCAGATAGGCACCAGACCTAGCAGACCAGATTCAGGCAAAATACAATTTGCATTTAAATCAGCGAGAGCTACTGGCGACTAGCATGCAGCATTAAACCACGTGTACTTATTAGCATCCTAACAGAAACATGTATTTTAAAACAGATGGTAGAAGTTGAAAGAAATTTGAATCACAAAATAAGTTCATTAACATAAATGCTTCCTCTTGTAATCAGCTACCACTGTCTTAGTATCAACTAGGGTGTTGGGCAATATAATTCGTTTCCTCATCTCAGAATCTAAATGTGTGGATTTTTTTCACTCCCCCTCCCCCCCCCCCCACAGGTGCTTTATTTTCCCACAGTGATTCCCCCAGTTAGACAAAAAGTTAAGAGCGAACCATTCTCCCTTTATCTCTGCTTCCCAGCAGTAAAGCTCTCTGCACCTACTGAAACAACACCTAAATCTTGACAGAGGTGGATAGTCTGGGACTACGCTTCATATTTGTTTCTCCATATAGCTACCTCCCACATCAGAGCACAACCTTTCAGATGCAAACATAATAGCTTGGCAAAACAACTTAAAAAATACCACCAAGAAAAAAAACCAGAACAGTTGTTTCATCTCTCAGCTGCGTTCAAATTTCTCAGTTTACATAGCAAGTAAACTATCAGCACCTTGTGCTCAGACCATTCTGCTACAAACAAGCTCTGGTTTTCTCCCCTTCACCATCACCTTCATCAACAAGATTTCCACATGCAGAATTTAACCTCTCATTAACCATATCATGAACTAGAATACCCCTTGAAATGCTCCTCACTGGCAATAGTAGTGAGAACTGACTTGACAGTAAACAACACAGGCTGGATTTAGAGCACCAGGAAAACCGAGTCATCACAAGAAGCAAGAGCACTCACCTACTACAAGGATTGACTTTCAAAGCTCACTCAAAAAGAAGCCACATGAAAACAGTATTCCCCTACCTGACAGGGTTTTCAACAGCATGCTTCCATCATGTATGCCCCAAATACAGTAAGAAAAGGCATTCTGTAACTTTTTTCCTTGAGGAATGAAGCAGCTCAGTGAGGGGTCCTACTTAATACCCTTGCTCAGCTGTAAACTGTTGTACCTACCAACACCAGCTGACAGCCATGGGTAATTTGCTCTGTAGGACCCTCAGGGAGGCAAATCTTCTTGGGTGCTGAGCAGCTGGGACAGTGCTCTTTTTCTCTTGGAAAAAAAAGCCTGAGGTTACCAGGCTTACCGGGTTCCCTGAAGGGCCTTGTGCAAGAGAGCTGCTAGGCTGGAGCTGCAGAAGGGCTAGGTGTGCAATTGTCATTTTAAGTATGCTCAGACTGAACCAAAAAAACCCTGTGAAGCTGTTACAGACATTACTTTAAGCTTCTGGGGAAGGCAATAACTGGTTTTGCTCATTTCCATTGAGATTCACAGCAGCTACACGGGGTTTTGATCTGCAGTAATTAAAAAAAAACCTGCAACAGGCTATGGAATTTAACCCCAAGCCTTGTTTTTCTTTCAAATGTTATGGTGCTGCAAATATTACAGCAACCTAGAAATGAGAATTCAAATTAAAATTCTGTGGCCACTTCTCTGCTCTTCTAGTCCATGTTCTCAGCAAACAGGAGGTGTTTAAGGTTGCAGGAGTAAGACCAAATACACAAACAATCCCAAAAGATTATGCATATAATGATGGAGATGCAGGCCAGAATTGCAAAATCATTAGCTCATTCCCCTACATCAAGTTATCAGCTATTATTTATGCACAGAAAAGAAATAGCTACCATTTTCTGTAGAAATATCCTTGTATTTGTTCTCCCATGTGTAAAGGGACAAAACTTCCATGTATTATTTTCCCAGCTGGAAGCTAATCCACGCTAAATTTTGCTGCAGCATTGAAGATTTCTTAAAAGCTTCACAGATAATTAAGTTGCAGCTTCAATACATAGGATTCCTCAGTAGGCAAAGAGTATCATCCTCTGTCATAAACCTTTTTAAAATGAGAAGGGGTAGAGTGAGAAAAGAACAGCTGAACCTGTTCAAAGTTTCTGACAGCATCACTCCTGCCTGCAGTCTTACCAAATACCCTATGATGTTGTATCATTATTTCGAGGCCTTAAGAATGAAGGAGCTGACAGACTTCAAGCTGGTGGTGTGACGCTGCAAACACAAATCAAAGCTGAGTTCTCCCCTTCTCCATTGACATTGCAAGCCTGTTTGTGTGGAGCTATCACCCATTGGACTTTCCACATAGCTGGTTCCAGTGACACCTGATTTTCAAGGCAAGCTTTCACCATGGCAGACCTCTGAGGCAGCTGCCCACTCAACAGAGTCCAGCATTAATTGCTTGGCAGTCTCTCATCAGGTTCAGTATGGGTATAATCTGAGCCTGGAACAGATTAGTGTTTCTTCAGGGGCTTTTTAGCACAGGTTTGAGGGCCTTTTCCTCCCCTCCCCTGCCTGGATGTACTAGTTCAACAGAACATAATGACACAGTTGTAGCATAACTGTGGGACCTGTTTTTCAGTTTACTCTTTTATTAAGTTCATCTGAACTTCTGAACTGGTATCTTTTCCATTTTTTATCATTTTTTTCCCACCACAGTTAGCCTTAGTAACTCTTTCATGGCACAGGGATCTAGAAAATGCTCATTTATAAAGCTCCCAGACACAATTTCTGAGTGTTATAAAGCAGCTTGCATGTAGATGGCAAAAACTGTTGGTGTTGCAGGAAAGAAATGTATTTAATCCTACCAGCAGTTCTGGATCCTGTGTGTATACAAGGGCAAGAAAAGTCATTAAAACCTTCTCCTTGCACAAGGAAAAGTAATTGTGAGCTCTGAGCTGAAGAAAGTTCAGCAAATATACTTCTGACAGCCTTGCTGAGGTAGCTAAGGCAAGACCAACCTAGTCTCTCCCCACAGTATTTCTCACTGACCTCTTAGGTGGGAGCCCCTCTTTTGGGGCTGCAGTCCAAAGCTTTATCAAAGACTGGAAATCTGAGGAAAACAGTGGTAGAGTCATTTCTGCCCTGTCAGGAGAACAACCACCTACCCAGGACGGACTGTAGTTCAGTGCCTGGGAGTCTCACACTGCTTGCTTTTGTCAGCCTGCACAGACTTGTCTCTGGAAGGCAATAGCTCCAGAAACCAAGTGTCCAACCAACAAAGATCACCATAAGAATCTACCTCCTGCTTTTAAAACAGTAATAAAAAGGATGGAACAGAATTAAGTATTTGCTTGCTGATAAAAACTGGTTGTAGCCAAGATTAGTTGGTTTTAAAACCCCGAATGGCACGTTCATTCCTGGCCAAAGAGAGAAAGCAGAGCAGTTGGCTCTCTTCTCCCAAATGTTTATGATGGTAATCTTGACATGACATCCCGTTTCTAAATATTTTGCTTTCCCAGTGTTCTGAGCTGACACAATAACTTACACCTCACAGGAAATATTGGTGGGCACACAGCCTGAATCCTGCACAGCTCAGATCAGAAGTCTTCACCTTCCCTGGGTGCCTTACTCCAGATGGGATTACCTGTATTACCATAGGAGTTTAGCCCTTGTGGTGAGGCACCAAGGAGCAGTGAGGCATTTAGATGTGGAAAACAGGCTTGCTGCATTGTGCATTTTCCTGGTGAATTGCTTTATACTGACACATTACTTACTGCTCTCTCCTCTGAATTTATAAAGTATGACTGCTGTTTAGCAGCACCTGTTGTACAAAAAGACAGCCTGAAATGGAGGAATTTGTTGCAGTGAGACAGCAGTCTTTGTGACAAGAGATGCAGGTCCTTACTCATCTTCATAGGACATTTTGAGATAGGGACCATTCATGGGCTTGTTTTAGTGTCACATGGGGATGTGTAGAGTCAGATTTGGTCAGGAAAACTTCCTGCATTGTAACATGTCAACACACACATCTTTGCCATTTTTCTTATTACTGTCATTAGATTTATTCTTCCCATACAATATACAGCTGAGAGCTAGATATGTGTTCACAGGACAGCCAGGGCTACCACTCCTTTCTGCTCCAAAGCAAGCTGAGTGTGACTAAGCCCACTTCATCCTTTGTGACAAAAATGTCATCAAGACAAAACAAATAAATAGGCCCTTTTCTTCTGGTAAGGCAGAGCCAACAAGGCTGGCAAGAGCGTGGTGGAAAATTATAGTAATAGGATAGCGGAAAAATTACTGTTAGTGGAGAATGAAGTCTATTGCTTCTACATTTAACAGCCCTGTGGAGAAGGGGAACAGCTTTTCAATGGAACAGCTTTTTCGGTGCCAAAAATTTGAATTGACACCTTAAAATAACCTGCCAAAGGAGGGAAAAAAATAACCTTTCTTCTTGAAATACTGTGGCAGAGTTAGCTCAAATTAGTACCTGTTAGTATTGCTGCCCAGAGCTATGATTTGGGGAAATGGTGACTATTAACTGCGGATTTTGGTCCGTGTTCATGGAAAAGCTGGAGAGGTATTCAGCAGGAACAGCTGCTCTGGGTAATTTGTTTGGAAATTCTAATACTGACTAAAAAAACCCCCTGTGCTTCTGCCCTGCTCATGTGTGGGGAATTTTACTTTCTTCAAATAGATAAAGGCGATCTGATTATTCTGTACACGTCCTTTTCAAGACTCAGGTGGGACGTGTTATTTTGTGTTTATTAAGGCTGTATTTTAAAGCTGTATTTCAGGAAAAAAACAATAAACAAGACAGTGAATGTGTGAGTGTCTGAATGCCTAAACTAGTCCTGTACATTTTGGTGTTTAGCTGTGTGATACTTGAACACCATATATATGTTTGCATCTGATTTGTTTTCAGTAGAGGCAATCATATGTATGTTTTTAATATTGCCAACAACACTGACAATGTCTATTTCTTCATAGTACAGTTGGAAATGGCAGTTACATCAGTTACATAGGTTGCCTTTGCCTTCAGTTCATTTATTTTAGTTTGAAGAAGTCTGTAAAAGAATTAGCTGCAAATATAGGAAGAAAGATGAAGCTGGTAAGTTGTATCAACATCTGTATTTCCAAACTAATCAACATTTATCTGTAAAAGAGTACCATCCAGGTCTAATGAAGATACCATCCAGGTCTAATGAAGACTTAGGAAGAAACTCAACCTGTGGTCTTCAGATAAGGAAAAAAAAAGGCCTTTTGCTGTGCAGGACGTGCCTACTGGTACTCGTACAATCAGTGTATCTTCCTGGCATGTGTTCCAGAAGAAAGTATTTGCTCAAGATTAGGTCTTAATCTACTAAGATAAATGAAAATTGAGAAATTTATGACTGCAAAATTCTGAAAGCAACAAATTCTAAAAAAAACTTCTGTGAATGTAAGCTGTTTGACAGCTCCATCCTGAACTCTCCCAGTGCTCCCCACCCATGCTCAGGGAAGTGGACTAACAATGTTTCCAAGACATGCCCAAGACAGTCAAAGCTCCACTGGCAGCTGCAGGGGTTTCAATAGCTCTTCCCTCTTGTCTGAAAGACCTTCCAGCGCAAGGGGAACAGTTCCTCCTGTCCCGTGCAGCTGGACTGTGTTGGGTGCTGTAGTCTGCCAAGGTTTCCCTTCAGCAGAAAGACTGAGGCCACACTTTGGTATCACCCCCCCATGGGTGATATTGGAAAACTCTCTGTCAATGACTTGCAAGGTATCTTTCTCTGGCGGTTGGTTACACTCAACTGGAAGGAAGCTCTTGGATAAGCAGTGAATGATGCTGATTGTAAACAGATGCCAGTTACATCTGGCATCTGCATCCTCTTCACTGAAGAAGTTTTGAAGGTATGTCTTCGTTTGGGTTTTGGGTTTTTTTGTGGGGTTTTTTGGTTTGGTTTTTTTTAGACAGGGCTGCCATGAGTTAGTCACACATCAGCATCAGATATCACAAATCAGTCAGGCTATTGCTGGAGAACAGAATGGCTCAAGAATAGATCCTGGATTTTCAAAAAGATGCTTCATCTCCTGAGGCCTGACTGGAGACACATCACAAAGTCTTCTCAGCACTTCAGAAAATACAGTTCCTGATATAAAACATTGTGCAACAACAAAATGTATTTATTGCTATCTTTTGGATACAAGCAGAAAGTCTTTCCCAATTGTCATGAGCTAGTAAAACTTTTAATAAGTGTAGAGATATAAAATCTAATCTTTTGGCCAGAAACTAATGCAACTAATTACCTTCCACTATCTGCATTTCCCTTGAGGCTTCAGTATTTCTTTCTTTCTTCTTGATTTCTATTAGTTATGTAATGTGTTTTGAATTTAAATAATGCACAAACTATAATTTGGAATCTCTGGGTGAGGAAGCATCACCATCTCCTTTAACAGAGTGGGGGAAAAAATCTAAAAAAGTGTAGTATTTATGTTAGGTGTTTATAAAAATGAGCATTAATGCACAAGTTAGACTAATTTTCACAGGTGTAGAGTGAGAGTTTTAGATGCAAAATTTATCAAAATGCAGCTTTGGGTTTCTTCAAACTAATAACACCCTTGAGTGTGGAGTCCCCTGCTTGTAACAGAAGGTTTGATTTCTTTCTAGGTCCTGCATTCTTGGAATGAGCTACTGATAAATGCCCACATTAAGCCTTAGCACCGCCAGTATTTATATTCAAATACCTGAGAGTGTCTTGTTTGGAGTATATGTTAATAAATTAATGATTCATTTTCAAAAGATTTGCTGCTTTGGCAAAGCTGGTAGAGCTGTGTCTGTGATCCCACAGTGTTTATGATCATGTCACATGTTCATTGCCCTACCGTACCATAAAAATCACCATATATCATCACCATGGTTAAGGGCAGTGAACTCTAGTGTTTGGAGCATTTGGAAGGTTCAAGAATTGGGAGAAGGAAATGCAGAGGAAACATAACATTTGTTCCTTGTAGCCTCATAGAGTTTCAAGGAATTAAACCCTAAGGAGCAGCTTACAGTCTGAGGGAATGCTGGCTCCTCTCAGGTGTAAATCTCCGTTGAAGGGTTTGGTACAGCACTGGCCTGTGTTTCCACAGGTACTGTAAGTTCATAGGACTCTGTAGTGGAAAATCTTACAGTGCTGTTATTTTTACAAGGTACTATATAAATAATATAAATACTGTATAAATATGAAAATAAATGTAGTGCTATAATTCATAGCTCTGCAACCATTTAGTTCGTACTGCCAGTTCAGCTGACTTTTGTGTGTATTACCTTCCTGCTGAGCTCAATCAGAGGTCCTATGAAAAAGCATTTCACTCTGCCAAACCAAATAATGCATTGCCAAGAAACACATAGAGTTTTTACAATAATTCTTTTTCTATCTTTATGCAGTTTAGACAAGAATGGCTTAAATATTTGATTGAAACAGGTCATTAATCAACACTTCTGTTGACAGGTGGTCTCCATCTTTGGTGAGAGGATTTTATTTCAAGTATTTTTTGGGTCCATGGGAGTTAACTCTCATTAATTTTTTGTCTTACAGAAAAACTTTTGATACCATGTTCTGTAAGAAAGCAAAAGGATTTAGAATCCTAGTCCAAGGCATTGGCAAAGCCCAGGCCCCTTTCTTTGCCTCCCACTAGTTGCAAATATTTTTCATTGATTTCATACCAGGTCTGTTTATTTTATGACTTGCTTATGTGACCAGTAACCATAAACCAAGCTAAAATGTGGATATACAGTACTGCAGTGGTTCCCTGGTAACTGCTTGAGTGTTGCTCCTGTACCCAGCAGTGTGTGCAAGGCGTGTGACCTGCTCCTTACTCTCTTCTTCTCTCCTATGTTCTCTTCCAAATCTCAAATTTACAGCAGGGCAAGAATGGCTGATTTCATGTAGTCATTGTCACCAGCCTTTGCTCATATGGTTTTGTGGGGAATTGCTTTATTTTCTCAACCCTTAAGGTTTTATCACTACCTGACCTTCAGTGTATCTGAGCCCTTCCAGGCAACAGGTTTGTGACATGAAACCAGTGAAAGGCTTAATTTGCAGGGACCTGTGGGTGGGTGGATGGATGGATGGATGGATGGATGGATGGATGGATGGATGGATGGATGGACGGATCCATTCTTTGGCATTGGGTTGCAAGAAGGGACTGAATGGACACTGACATGTTTTAGTTTATTTGTGATGGAAAATATTTAACAAAATGGAGTAGTTTTCACTGCAGCTGGGAAATGCTAAGGTTTGGGGCCTTACACTAGATAAATATACAAAATTATAAGGGTTAAATAAGTAGATAACTTTAAAATACCAAGGTTTAAATAAATGTAAATATAATAATTACATAAATATAAAATTTTAGTAAGTACATTGAAAATTAGGATTTTTACCATTTGCAGTTAGACTTCCATGTCTGAGGACAGCTTGCCTTCTGCTTTCATGTTCTTTCTGATGGGATTTTAATCTATTTTGTTCCTCTAAAGTGCATCTGTTTTCATTCTTCAGCAGAGGAAGAGGTGGTAGGTAGCTATGATAAATCACTTGTCATGAAATTGATTTAATAGATTTTTGAAAGTTCTTATAAACTAAACTTATAATTCAGAAAGCCATGTGCAAAACTTGTGCTGCTAGAGAAAGCTCAGGTTCAGAAACAAGTCACAGGAAGAGTCAGTGTGTAGTATCCTGTAAGGGGCAGCTGAACCACTTTTTATAACCATAGCATCTGCAAATGAACCTCTTCAGACAGTTTCTCCAGGATTTTTCCAATGTTTCTGTGAAAAAGGTTTATCAACACAAAAATAATCATGCCTTTGGTACCTGGGTTGTGAAGAAAGCCATTATCATCAACGTGTTTGCAAGAACATAGTCCCTTTTTAACATAATGCTTTATAATATTTTGAATTCCCATATGAAGTTTTAATCTTTCTTTGCACTAGACATGGCATTCAGTTATTCAATGCTGCCTCTAGAACAAGTAGTCCAACAAAGCTAGTGGGGTAAATGCTTAGTTATGCCAAGAACAAACTTATCTTAAGTACAAGACAACGTCTTGTCATATTATCTTTGTTGAATGTCTTAGGGTCTTCCTAGGCTTTTGTTGCTGTTAGCAAGTTCAGTGGACTCAGGCACTAGATGGCGAAGTTAGGTAAACTGTGATCATACTACCAGTTCAAAATAAAGGAGTTAAAAATAATCCCCAATTTAGTTTAGAAAAAGCAAAACAAGAAGAGAAAATTATCCCCAGTATCACTGGGATGCAGAAAAGTGCTCGGTTGTCCTACTGAGAGACCTTCATTCTCCACAGACTCTCTGAAAGGTTAAAAGGGTGGTAGCTGTGCACCCCCTTTACTCCAAAGGCACAGCACTCCAACAGAGCTTCTGTGCAGAAAAACAGTCATCGAGTAACTCTCAGTGGTGTTTTTCAGCCTGTCTCCTGTGGAGTTTATAGTCCTTGTCAGCAGAGGTCAAGGAAGGCACTATTGTGATGGAGCAAAAGGCATTAGCTAGTGAAAAAACCTTAATGCACTAATTGTTTTTTCCTGCAAATTACTACTGCTGGACTTCCATTTTTTCTGCTACCTCAGAGGTTTTGAGGCTTCACTTGTAGGCAGGAAGGGAAGATGGGAGCTAGGATTCTTCATTGCATCAGTCCTAGTTGCACCATTGGTCTCCCCTGCCTTTCCTCATTGCTCTCCCCTGCCCTTCTTCTCCTGCCAGTATCCCTCTAGTGCTGTTCTTGACTAAATAACAGGACACAAAGTCTCAGCATGGACCAATGGACAATGGAAAACTTGGAGAAAAACTATGCCTTGGTTAGCATCCCTTCCTTGTGCTCTTTTGAGCTGAATTCAGCCTTCAAGAGGTTTTGAGGGAAGGCAAGTCTCTGTGTGTGTGCGTGTGAATTACACAATTGGAAAGGAAGGAGAAAACATGATTCTGCCAAACTAGGTTTTTGAAGGGGATGGCAGCTGCTAGAGTTTGGTAAGTGGCCTGAAATTCTTAGTGGTGTCTCTGGCAGATGGCTTAGGGACCTGAATGCAGGTACATGTTGAAGAGTTGAGTGACAAATTACATCTATCCAATATCACAAGGCTTTTCAATCTATACCAACACTACAAGCACCACAAAGTTGAATGATGTATCTGTATCAGTGAATATATCTACAGATGCATGGAAGAAACTTGTATCAACAATCATTGAAGAGAGCACGGCCAACATATTCTGACAGTGGCTTTTGGCAAAACCCACTGAAAACCTCCTAATCAAGACTTCTTGTGGCCCTATGGTAAGAAGCACCTCAGAAAAGTACATGAAATATTGCTTGGAACACTGGTCTTTGGCCAGGAAATGAGCAGTGAATCAATATTAAACAGAGGCCAGAACATCTCAGAAACCATTCTGCAAATCACACAATCCATCTAAATTTGGATAACTGTTGTCAGAGGCCTAACATATCTTGAGTGTTTAATGGATTTCTTGGAAACAACTTTAGAACTTTCTATCACCATGCTTTTCTCCCCTGCATCTTATATTTGGATATCCTTGAGAGAGGTATGGCCAGGACTGGCATTGTGTTTCTACCTGAGATATGGGGACAGGTGAGGTGCCTGAGGGTCAGTTATTTATATGCATGTGAATGTCACAAAAGTTGCTCTGTCCTTCTAGCTGCCACATCTAGAGTTCAGTGTTGTGGGGGCTTTCCATGAAGGGTCAGTTATCTGCCTTGGCAGTGCAGTCAGCAGAGAACAACTCTCTAACAAAATACTCATTTTCTTCCTCAAAATTTATCCTGTGGGACTTTCCACAGCTGGAAAGTCTTCTCTGGTGCATGACAGTAATTGCTCTGCTTATGGAGCAAAGCAGAGCAAGAAAAAGGAAAAAATTCTTACTCCTTTTCCCACACTGACCATAAAATGTGCTGTCTGGCCTTGAACCAAGAGCCAAGAAATAACCCGTTACCATACAACATGTTCAGCTGGGGAAAGTGCTTTGACATTTAAAGGGATGTTTTAAAATCATCTCATATACAATTCTGTTGGGCAAGAGCCAGACTGCTCCCCAGGGAAAGGTGGGCCGGGATGCAAGGTCAGCCACACGACAAGCCAGGCAGGGCCAGGCAGGACCAGGCAGGGCTGCCACGGCAGGGCACAGTCCCATGGCACCAGAGGCAGCCAAGGGCCCTGACAAGCCCTTTTAAACCCTTTGTATTAGATTTTTAAGCATCCATATAGATCCACGTGCTCCAAACTGAATACCCTGCTATCAGATCTTTTGCTGGTCTTCCTATGGGGGCTTCCAGCAATCGATACTGGATGTGGGTTAAAATCCTCTGCCAGGAATTGGTTGCCACTGGAGCCTGTAGAGTTTATCGACCAGGAGAAATACAAAAGTACAGTAAACATTTTGTTTTTCTCTTCTTAAACCTGACTTTGAATGTTTTTAGTTGGGAAGATTCATTTCAGCAACAGGCTCTCACTAAGGTTTGTGTTAGAGGGCTTATTTACATAAAATACATGAAGGAAACTCTAGCAATGATTGATTCTGTCAGTGTTGCTATTTATGACATTAATCAAAGTTGCTGTAATAAGCTACTTCTAGAAAGACCAGTGTTCAGCTACTTGTTACTGTCTGCTGGGTTTTTTTCCTTGGGGTGGGTTGTTGATACTTATTAAATGTTTCAAAAGAGTAGATTCTGTTTTAGGACAAAAAGCCTTGAAACCCTCTCTTCTGCCCACCTTGATTCACATTTTCCTGTTTGCATGCTTTCCTCCTGCAAACCGTTGTTCAGAAAGTGCCTGCCAAGTCCGTGTTCACACAGTGATGCTGCTGATGGCTCCACGTGGACAGAGCTCTATCTCCAGAGACTCCTGTGGAGGGAGATACATATCTTTAACACCCACTCCCACTGTTGGGAACAGAATAACTTTTGTTCTGGCTTGTCTAACTTCTCCCAAGATGGTATTGGGGTAGCTAATGTCACTGGTTTGTCTGGACTGATTGTTCCTAGGGGCTTAATTTTGTCTGTGGCTGATCTGCCCGCTGATCGCTGTCTGTTTTTTCAAGTGACTGCTTTTTATGATGTGTAACATTTTTGTTTCCTTCATGTGGGCTGTCAGTATGGCCTGCCTATTAATTGTGGCAGCTCTAATCACCTAACTGTTATGGGCAGAAATACATATGTAAATACACACATGGGATTTCACAATTAAAAACCACCAAACCAACAAAACCTAAGAATATAAAGGGCAAACATTCTAGATACAAACACTTAGTAAAAATAGTCAAGGAGTTAGTTTAATCAAGTATTTTAACTAGAAGTTGAGCAATCTCATTATCTACTGATACATGGTATTTATTCTTACTTAGACAAATGCTTTGTCAATAAAAAAATCATTATTCAAGAATTACTAGATTCAGATGAAAGTGTTGAAAGCAATAAAAAGGTACTGTTTAA
Organism: Laterallus jamaicensis coturniculus; assembly: GCA_022605575.1. Classification (NCBI taxonomy): domain Eukaryota; kingdom Metazoa; phylum Chordata; class Aves; order Gruiformes; family Rallidae; genus Laterallus; species Laterallus jamaicensis. The sequence goes on from JAKCOX010000005.1 coordinate 32,799,093, forward strand.
TTCTGAAGGAAATTATCAGTACCTTTGAAGTATTTATGGCATCCACAGGCTCTGAGAGGTAGGCAAATTTACTGATACTGAAAGAATCAAGATTATTTATGAAACTTAGTGAATTGTATAATTTAACTTTTATTTCTGCTGAGTTTCGATAAAGTGAAATATCTGCTTTAGTCTCTGAAGTGTTGTTTGTAAGGAACAGAACATCAGCATCCATGGAGGTTGGTATTAGAACTTTATCTTGGAGACTTAGAAATTTATTTCCTCTCTCCCACATAGTTTTGCAAACAGAAATGACAGATAACACACACACATTGCACAAATGTCAGTGGCTAGTTCAAAGCAAAGCCTGCTCCTTGCCAACAATGGGATAATCCAAAAGAGGACATATGGGTGGTAGGAAGGCAATTAATTTCCAGTGCAGGTTCACTAACAGAATCTCTTTGTCTGACTAAATTTATCAAATGTGGATACTGTATGTGAGCAACAGTCTCTGTTGAATCCAGATACCTTCAACCTTTTGCTCCAACAGAAATTTTTACTTCATAGCGACATCAGTTGTATTTCTTTTGAAGTTCAGTGTTCTTTTACTGAGATACAGTGTGGTGACTTAATGACAGTGCCAATCACAGTGAAACAGAGGATCTGGGGGGAGGAGGGGGGGCAGTGTGGATGGGATGTCCTCAGAACACCTTCCCTTTGGGTCACAGATGTGTTGAAATGCCACATTTTCAAGAAAAAAAATGTTTATGACATGAATCACCTACTTCTAAGTCAGTACTTCTGATTGATGAGCAGCAATCTCTTGGTTAAAAACAAAGAATTTAAAGTGTATTCTCTAGGTATGCTGCCCACTTTGCTTAGAAATGACTTATCCATCCGTTGTGTTTTGACAACAGATTTTTTTCCTATAAAAATACAAAGGAAAGATATGGGCAGAGAACAAGTTGTTAGTCACAAAATACTTACTTTTGAACAGGGAATGAAGAGCAACAAGAAACCATGAAGCTTAAAAGAAATAGTAGCATACGTGGCAGAAAATTAAACTCACTGATAAGGGAATGAAAATATCCCAGTGAAACACAATAATGAAGTTTTGCAATCTAAACACAGTGCTTTCTAAGGTGGGGGTTTTTTTTGTTTGTTTGTTTGGGTTTTTTTTTTTAATAAGAGATAGGCTATCAGACAGAACACAAACCTTGGCCTCTCATTTTACATCTCTGGTTTCAGCAGTCACAGGTCTAGATTTGCAAATTGATACAATTTGCAAATTTGTTAGTAACAGCTTTAACACTTTTTTTTTAATGTCTGTGTCATTCACTTCTCTGTGTTGTGTTTTCTCTTGTTTCTTCATTGAAAATCATACATACATGCTCTAGCCTTTATTAGTGTCAGCCAAATAGGTTTATACAGAAGCCATTTGACTGCCCTTGCTGCTCTCCTGTCCCCTGTTAGACCAAGAAGCAAGGATCTGAGCCTGCAAAGAGAAATCAGTTTCATCAGTCTCTTGTGCTGCCTTGCAAGATGCCTTCAGGGTGATGTAGACAAACACCCACACCTGTGTGTGTGCAGTCAAGCACCCATCCTACCTGCACACCATGGCTGCCCAATGCCAACCACCCCTGGGAACTGCAGCAGGGCAGTGAAGTAAAGATAATCTGCTATATTACCCATCACATCCTCACAGAACTGCAGGTATGCGGCTTACAAGGTTTTCAGAGTGGAGCCGTATTGGGTCAGCACAGGCCTGTTTCTGCTCAGATTTAGCCTTCATTACCATCCACCTTTTGTTTTCCTGGCACAGGAAAAGAAAGCAGGTGAAATTCTTCAGTTTGAAGGTGTTCAGTATGCTGATTGCACGTAGATGCAATTTACTTCCATTTTGCGTGCTACAGTCTGGGAAAGCACCGGTTCAGCCAGTCAAAGTAGGCTTCCCTCACACACTGCTGCCAGTCCAACACATTAGCACATGCACTCTAATGGGACGCCAGTAATTAATGTTGTGAAAACAAGAGGAAACAACAAGAAAAACGTTGTCCCTTTTAAAATGTTTGGAGCATTTAATGAATATCATTGCATGAACCTAAATGACATCTCCTGAAAGACTAGTCCCTATAAGGGCTTTGCACAACTGTCAATAGCTTAGATTGTATCTTGTATCCTTGTATCTCCAGGATTTTGCTGTGCTCAAGTCACTGTGGTGATAATCAAGACACTGCATCTGTTTTGTTAAGAAGGTCAATCCAAGTTTCTGCTGGAGGCACAAGCACGCTTCCATGGCTTGTCTAGGATGGGACTTGATCAAGCCCCCAGTGAAGTTGAGGAAGGAAGGACTTCTGAAGTTTTAAACCTCTGTGATTTCTATGTTGCCCAGGATTATTTTACAAATAATTCTGAGACTCTAACCTCTCCACAGAAAAGACAGATTCGGGATGATGAGCTATAGCAATTTGTGCAGTAGAAAAAGGTTTCAGGTTCATCTTCAAAGTAAAATCATTCATCTCCCTGATAAAATGTCATGTTTTATTAAGATACCCTGAATTCTCACTTGCAAAGCTAAGCAGCATAGAAAAATCCCAGTCTACTGATCATATAAGGAAAAATAAACTTCTGAACATGTCGTTGCATCTATTGCCTTTGAAAAGACATTCTAGAGATAATGGCTTATCTCCAAATCATATGGAGTTACTTAATGGTGTAAGGATCACACCACTTTTTGTGTGTTTCAATTACACTGCTACTTTAGTCCAGTTATCTCACATTTTGTTTCAAAAAAGCAGGCTACTCTTTCTTATCATGGGATGTGGCCCATAAAAAGATGGGAAAGGATTTGAAGTATTTCAAAATTAGGATAGCAAAGGTCCTTTGAAACATACCGACACCTTCACTGAGGAATATGAGTGTTTTGGGTTTGCAGTGGCTAAGCTCCAGCATACCCTTATTTACCCATAGATGTCAGAGATGCTAATCCATGGGTCTGGAATGGCACACAGCTCTTGGAGATTGTAAACGAAGGTCCTAAGATTGGATATGTCCTGTCACAGACAGCAAGGGCCAAGCTGGCATAGCAGATGGGTATGCGAATGTTGATACATGTGAGGGGTCAAGCCCGCAGACTAGGGGAGGATACAGATAGTTTGTTCCAGCCCATCTCAACCTGGTGGTGGAGCAGGGAAATAATTGTCATTTTCTGCCTGGAAATGCCAAAGCCCTTCTCCTCAGCTGTTGGCAGAGACAGAGGTGCAAAAAAGCCCAGGCTCTTCTCTGTAGCCAGTTATGAGTAATTCACATTAGATCAGAAGGGGAACAGAATTTTGTTTGAAAATACTGAAGTTCCAGAAAATTTTCAGAGTGGAAAAAAAGAATCGGGATCAATCTCAAGCATTGACAAAACTTTTCAGAAAGCATGTTTCACTCCTAAGTCACAAAGCTGAAGAATTTCTTTATCTGCCCAAAACACTACTCGCTACTGGTGTAAAGAAATCAATGACTTCTGTAGCAGACTCTAGGGAAGTCAATGGACATAGTTCATTGCTTCCCTCATTGGTACTACTGGAGTGGATAAACTCTCACCAAGGGACTGTGTAGTTTCTTCAGATCCACTCACACCCCATGAAGTGCAGAAGAAGAGAGGGTACAGGGTTCACAGAAGGAAAAAATTCCAGTGAAGCCATCTTACCTAACAAGACAATTGCAAAAAAGTAAATTAACAGAAGGAGTTCCTTTGCAAACCCTCAGAATAAAGATGGCCTGCTCATTTTTGAGACTTTTGTTGGCAAATATTTTTTTATGTGTATTTACTGGCTGCAAGAACAAGTCTGAAGTTAATTTCTAGTTGGCTGAAAAGAAGCAGTAATATTTGAAGACAAATAACAAGAGGTTTGAAGTAACAGAGAATGGTGATAACGAACTATTTGCCTTCTGCGGAGGCAAATGTTATCATCTTTGTGAGAGCATCATTCAGCCCTGAACTTTCTTTAAGTTAGCTGTTCTTTCTCTGGGTAAGCTAGACTTACTGACATTTTTCATTTTTTCACATTAAATGGGTTCTGTAATAATAACGGGGGTGGTCATGCTACACTGAGCATACACTGCTTTAGATAGTGAGGACTTGACCTTAAATCATTTTGCACTTGGTGCAGTTGGTGAAGCAGGAGGGGGAAATGTCAGGAGCCTTAGTTCTGTAACTGTGATTCTGAATGTTACATCTCTCTTTCAGTGAGTTATCTCTCCAGGCGCTAAGTACTATGATTTACCGTGCCAGACGGTTTGTTGCTTCATTGCTGTAAGATAGATGGGGGGATTTTAGCATATGATTCGTTGACAGAAATATTTTAAAATTGGGATTTATAGGAAATCTGTTAGGACCAAAGGGGCAAATCTGTGCACACAGAGAAACAACAAAATCTTAAGCATTATCTGCCTACTTGGCCCTTATGGAATTTGCCAGTCTGGATACTTGTCAAAAATGGGAAGTAGATGTCATTTGGCTTAGCACAGTTTGTATCACATGTATGTTTGCATGGCACTTGCCAATAGAGCTGTCTGTTTACCTCTGACAGTTTTGAAGAATCCCTAAAAGACTCAAATAAAAACTGTTTGTTAGATAAGGTTGGTGGTAGTTAGGATTTTAACCTTTCCTGTGCTAGATATGCAGTTAACTTAGCTGGACAGCAAAGCTGATGGTGGGTCTAAAGAACAAGTCCTAGGAGGAGCATATATGTGAGACTAGGAAGTTGTAGCTGATGCCAACAGGAATCAGGACAATTGATGGGTGACTGAATCAACAGTGTCCAAAGCTATCTCACAGCATGAGAAATTCAACCAATTGCTCCTGTCTGACCCATGGGTCTTAGTTTTGTGGATGAAAAGATTTAGAGCTTTGGTAGTCTAAAAAGATGAAAGGTAAGGAATAGGTGTAACCTTATAAAATCAGCGGTGAGTCTAATAACAGTGTTTATCACAGTCCTGCTCTGTTTTATGAGATTAGCACTTTGGACTGATGTGAAGGAAAGAGCATCTGCTAGAAAAACAATAAACTGGAAAGGGAGTGAGGAGTATGGTCAGCATGTATAGGCTCAGAGAAGGACATAAGTTGGGTCTATGTATTAGTAGCAAATTCTCTGTTGAAATGATTAGATCACCCAGCCAGAGTTGAAGGTGGATTCTCATCACTGAAGAGAGCAACTGAAGGTGTGTGTAGGGAGTAAGATTTCATCTGCAGAGATAAAATCTAGTGCACTAGTAGATGAAAGTAAGACAGTGAAAGGATTTGAAGAGGACCTTGAGATTTTTAAGACACCTGACAAGGTACTTAGTTTGGTTTAGGCAAATAGGCTCAAACAATGACACTTTTAAATCAATCCTTTAAAATAACAATAAAAAAACCTTCTTTTTTTTTTTAAGCATAGTCTCATTTTCCTTTGATTGGAGCAAAAGATTGAATGAGTTCAGTGACAAAAAGCTGTCCTTGTACCTTTCCTGATACTTTCTAGACTAAGGAAAGCCTTTGAAAGTTTATCCACTCAGTTGTGTTACATAGATCAGTCTGGATATATTCAAAGAAATTCCAAGAAAGTAGGAAACTGACTGGTGGTTGCCAACTACATCATAACTTTTTTCAGAACATGAAACTTGATGGCATAATTCTTTTTGGAACTACTATGTGTAACTGTCACAAAAATTCAGTGCAGATTACCTCATTTTGCCTACTAAATTACACACTAAAATTAAATGTTAAAACCTTTAAAGATGGTTTTATATTTATTTCCCTGTCTACTGAAGGATTGGCTTAAGAATATTTTCCAATCTATTTCCTTGCACACAAGAGTCCTTATTAAATGTTATAATAGGAGACAACTCCACAGTGCCTCTAATGGATTGGGCATACTCTGAATTGTCTGTTCTCCTTTTACTCCTCCACACAGCTTGTTCAGTTCATGTTCCCCTACTTACCCACTTGTAGGTAAGATAATCCCTTAGGCTTTCCACTTTTCATTTTAATTTTCAATATTGTAATTGGTAAATATGAGTGGAAATGCCCATCTGATTTATATCAAAATAAGGACAGAAAAGTGTAAACCACACAGAAACAGTGCAGGAATAATGATTTTTGTGTGAGTCCACTTTTGTGCTGCTACACTTCACTAATCTGGATTCTTGCAGTCCAGGACAACTGCTCAACCCCGTAAGGGAAAACAGAATTTGGAGCTACCAACTACCTTATGTGTTTCTTTCTGGTGTCTCCTGGAACAGGTGAGAGACCATTGGAACAGACACCACTGACCTAAAGCTTGCACTGTGGTATCTGGAAGTGCTTTTGGGAGCTTGAATCAGAGCATGTCTCAATCACGCAGCCCGGCACAGCCCAGGCATGCCCCATCCTTACCACATCAGCTATCCAGAGGGAAAAGCTGGACTTGGGCCAGGTTGATGCAGTGGTCAGGTTTTCTGTCCTGAGCACTTGTGTTAGGAATCTGTATTGCAATGAGCTGCGGGCTCATAACTTCTCCCTTTCTTGTGGCAGGTGTGATGGGGCACACCGTGCAGCAGGGAGTTCCTCTCTCCAGAAGCCTGTTTTTTTCCTGAGCGGCTACAGCTCAGACCTTCACCATCCTGCCTAAATGCAGTGCATACTGGGGCAGAGCACTGGATCAGGAAGTTGGAGTAATGGTAAATAAAGGGATCACATGAGAAAATAGAGGTATCTCCTGTAACATATCCTTAGCAACAGATTTACTTAATTTTTTTCCTCCTTAAAATATTTTTCAGAAATAAAAAGTATCTCCTGTCCATCTCCATCTTTCTCTGGATTTGTTGCAGGACTAAAAATTTAACACAAAACCTGCTATATTAAAGTATGACCACAGAGAGAAGTTGGATGAAAAGCAACAGCCAGAACATTGATTAACAAATTCCAAAGATGTGAGAAGCCCAAAAGATTTCAAGCTGCACAGAGCCTCTGGGCTGGATCCCATGTTTGCAGTGCTGTTCTTTTGCTGATTAGGACGATGGCCTTATTCATAAAAAGAATGATTTGCACTAAACCTGGAGATTTGTAATAATTATAGTAAAACAGATGTTCTTATTCTGAATGTTGTATAGAAGGATATTTATGAGTTTCTTGCCATTCAGTTGCCGGACTTAGTCCTTTGAATAAATTGCTTTTTTGTTCTTTGCCTTGTGCTTAATTTCCAGCAGTGGGATTTAGCTTTGTGTTTTAACTCCCCCCTTTTCCCATCTGTTACTTTATATAATGTTACTCAGTTTAATTTTCAGTTTTTTGGCATTCTCAGGCTAGGCCAAGGCTGCTGTGGGTTATAAATGAATTAACAAGAGCAAGCACAAAGCGGTTCTTCCGAACCTGAATTAAATATCTGAAAAATGTTGATGTCTTTAATTAAATGTTGATTCTGTATCTGCAATAAATTATTTGTTTCTACTTAGCTATTCCTCAGAAAAGTTGGTTTATACTAACCTTGGACTCTATGAATGGAATGAATTCTTTAAAGTGAAAGTACATGAAAATACATGAAGAAGACGTACGGATCCTTAGTTCTGATTACAGTACAGACTTGACTGGATTCCATATTAGAATCATCTCATGATGATGAATTAAAATGCCAAAAAAGTAGTTTATTTTTTCTGGCTGATTCAGTTTTTTATATAACAATTTCCATTTCAGTCATGTATTTACATACTTCAACATGGAAGGGGAAGATTCAAAGCTTCCCAGAAATTTTTTTGGCAGGATTATAGCTCTTGCTTCTCTAAAAAGAAAGTGCATTCTTGATGAATGTAACAGTATAGTTATCTTGAAGTATAGTGGAGCTGGGGAATTAGCTTTAATTAATGCTGGCAAATCAGGTTTAGATTTAATTATTTGTAAACAAGTGAAAGTAGTTAATTTCCTGTCTGTAAAACCAATGATTTACTGGAAATAAAGCATCCCTTTAGCTTCTGCTGTTATTTTTTTTTCTTTTTTTTTTTTTACTTGTTAACTTCTCCTTGGAGTGTGTGGCTTACCCAAGATATGAATAATGAAGTCCAAAATAATGAGATGTGTGTAAAAGCACTGCTGTGTCTTCTGGAGTATAAAATAAAGTATATTTGTGTGCTCTTGGCAGTAATCTGAACAGTTCCTTTTAGTAAATTTTCTTCCCAGCTGTGTTTGTTGTTTTGGTTTCTTTGTGTGTTCTTTTTTTGTTTTAGTTTTGGGGTTTGGGTTTTTTGTGTGTGTGTGTGTATGTGCATGTGTTTTTTTTTTTAGGTTCCTCTCAGGTAAGGCACTAGGACAAGGATTCACAAAATCTTCTAAAATGCAGTCTCAAAATAGTTAAAGGCTAAAATGGAGGGTTCTCTAAGAGGTGAATTTTGGCGAGTAGCTGTCAGCACAAGAACTGATGTCTAGCCAGTCTTAGGACTTTGAGGTCTCACTGGAACGAACAACTTTCTACTTCACAATCACAACCACCATGCCTGATCAGTACTGATGGTAACTGGTAACCACCTCTACAAACTTGCATTATCCGGCCACTCGCCAAGTGTAACACAAGTCTTAACACCTATCATGTGAGGCAAAATGAAAACGAAGGGAAAGATGACAAGTGACTATGTGGAATTTAATTCTAAAGCTAAGCAGGGAGTATTACCTTTGCAGGGAGATAATGAAACAATGAAGGCCAGAAATGAAGAGTTAATAATAGTATTACTTCAGGCTTGATCAGACAAGAAAAAAGCAGCAGGTGAGTTAGACTGGATATAAACTATTTGAATAGGTTGGCTTTTATAAGTTCAAGTGGCAATCCTAATTCAATATACATTTTCAAATATAAATGCATAATAATTTGATGTCTCAGTGAATAGAGGAACATCCCTTTCTCTTGGTAACAAAACTTTATGCATCATTTATGCAAGAAAAGAGAATAATTACATTGTTATATAGCTTTTATGACTACATAATTTGTATCAGATATGATGAAACCTACTCAGTAGAGTGGAGCAAAGTCTTCCTTTGAATTATTTTTAGTCTGCCTGATAAGTATATAATTGCTGGAGATAAACAGAGTACAGATGAAACCTGAAGCACCTTGAGATGAACAGGCTCCCAAAAGATGCTACTGAAACTGTCAGAGACGTGTCAAAGGAAAGAAGGTAAAGATGACAAAAGTAATTTTTCTGTTTTCCTGCAGGTCAATTTGGGAAATGGATCCTGAAAATTTGTTTAATTTTTAAATCCTTTAAATGTCATGATATTTAACAATGAAGTAATTTTTATTTGTACAGAGGTATGCAGAAATCCACAAGCATTTAGAAATTAAAATAAGATTATGTCAGACTGAAATATATGGTAAATTCCTTCGCAATAGTATCCGAAACCTTTTGCAAAGCAGCAATGAGTTTCTGCAGTAGTTTACCTCACTGTAGTGTAGTCCTTTTTACCTGTGGTGCTCTAATGCTGCAAGAGAATAAGGTAGATGTTTGATAAAAACAAGCTTCAAATCTATGTTGGGCTTTTATTGTTTAGCTTGTGAAGTTGTATCTACTCCAGATCAGCATGGGATTCAAATGTTAATCTACAGCATCTATAGGTGAGAAAATGTTACCTCTATGTTTGATTTCAAAATTTAATACTCTCTGAAATTTTCACATCATGTGTTTTCCTCTGTTGAGGCATAGTGAACTAAATTCATTATTCATTTAGCAACCAGAGAGACTCAGGTATAATTTCCTTGTAACTGGAAAAAAGAAAGCTGTTCTTTCTACAATTAGAATTACCAATGGTATTTACTTATGAAAATTGGAGTTTGATGTTCTTCATCAGAAAATACCTTGAGTGGTTGAAAAAAAGAGTGTGAAGAAGTAACATTTTAATATTACATAGAAAATGAAGACATTCCCAAGCCAGTCTTAATCTGTTCTTACACATGAATAAAATAGCTGAACAAAACTGTTTATCATCTGCACCCAACCTGTGGCAATTTTTTGAACCTGAAGCACTTTTTCACTTAATCCAACTCTATGGAAAAAATGAGGTTTATAATTGGAAATGTTGCTGTAGTCTGAAAAGTACAGTGGGGTAGGTTTGACATTAGAATAGGAAAAGGAAGTTTCACTCTGCTTTCTGGAAGTCTAAAAACCTGAGATCTTATCTCACACTTTGCTCTTGCAGTTCAAAGAACTCCACTGAGCCAAAATTCATGGCTGTAATTCAGTTTCAGGCTTATGATCTATATAAATGAACTCCAATAATTTCCTCTGAAATATGGTTGTTCATAACACAGTTATGTTTATCAGTTTGGTGGCTCCGTATCTAGGTTACAGTTTCCATGAAACAGGCAAGACATAATTAAATTCCCACAACACAGAAATATTTGGTATTGTGACAAGTCCCCTTCACAGAGTTGTGTGGGTTAAATACTGTTGGTGTACGTTCTTTTGTATCTTACCAGCACCTTTTATGAGGCTCCTGAGAAATAATATTAATATTCTGAAAGAAGGAGATCTGCTAATTTCTTTGCTGTTGCCAAGGAATGCATATTTCAATATTAGGCATATTTTTAAGGATTCTCCAAATAAAATATTTTGTATTTGGGTAGCAAAGAAGATCAGGTTAAGACTTGACTGCACTAGGCATAGAAGAAAATCTGAAGAGGGGTTCCTGTCCCCCGCAGCTCATGCTTGAACTCTACAACAGCAGGCAATGCATGATGTGCCTGGGTGGATGGAAGAGGGAAAAAAGAGAGAAGTTATATGAGAGAAAAATGTTATCTGATCAGCCATTCTAATAGCTACCAGCATGCTAGTAGCAGAACTGTGGCTAATTGCTTTGTTGGCATCTAGACAAAGAAAAAAATTAAATAGGGAGATAAAGGGCATGGCTATGTTAGTTTTTATGGGGAACACCTTCCAAAAGTGAGAGGAAGCATGGAGAAAGGCGTGAAAAAGCTTTTATGGAAATATAAGAGGAGGGGTCAGAGGTTGAGATCATGTCAGGGGCTGGTCAGAGGTGGCAGTCAACAGCTCAGCACTAAATAAGAAATAAGAGGTTGGATGGGAACAAGATCAGAAGAGTTTTGCAAGTGTGAAAGAGTTCATATTTGAAGTAATCCAGGGAGAAATTTGGGCACAGGGTGGAAGGGCTGGAGTGAGACCAGGAAACTAAACGTGAGACCTTTCTCTGGCCTCACCCAGTGGGCTGTGCTGTGTTGGACTCAGAGGGTGACAAAGAAAGTCACAGGACTTTTGCGAACCAAGGAAATCAGTGTGCTTGGCAGTTCCCTTATTCTGGGTGCATCTTACATGGCAAAATGTTCCGTACAGAGGGAATCCTTCTCGGAACCCAATTAAGTCTAACAGCATGACATCTCCAGCATCATGTGCAATGAGCCATGCATGAGTTTTGCTATAGGCTGAGCTCCCACTCAGGAGTCACTTTGGCTCGATCAGCTGGGGCTTGTACTTCCTGATGGAAGACAAGACACTCCACATAAGTATAACTGTACCCCTGTACATCCCAATGATTGTACTTCACATGCTCTGTCCATTGATGGAAGAAGTATTTCACTTTTTGCCTAGGTAGGCAAGATGACAGAAGCCAGCTGAGATGCAATTTACAGTCTGTGGCTTAATCCCTTGAAATTTGTATTTTTTAGCTGTATAGGTACATCATGTCATGAGCAAGAGGGTGACTATCCTATTAACTCCCTGTTAGGCCTAGCACCAGACGTTCTCTTTGCCCTTAGCTGTATGGCAACACTTTACAAATTTCTCTTCACTGAAACCATCCTGCTTTCTGCCAGTTCCCAGCCCTATCCGTGCTTAGTGAATGGCTGCTGGGAGAAGGCTCTTTCCAGTATTGCTCAAATGGCTGCATTTTGGCCATGTATCCTCATTTTACAACACTGCCCTCTATAGCCGTGTGTGGTACATAAGATCAGAAAGTTACAGTGGTGATGTGGAATTTGGCAAGGTAGGAAATGAGTTTTGAAGTACAGACACTTGGTAACTTTTTCCTTCCTTCTGATTAGAATAGTAGACTTTCTTTGCTACTGCACAGGGTGCACACTGGTAGCTGTTTTCTTTTACTACTATTTTGTTTTAGGCGATGGGAAGCATTTGCTGACTTATAAAGGCAACAATTTTTTTTCAGAGGAACTAATTTTCCTTCCCTTTGGCAAGATAACAGATGATCAAATAGGAGATAATTGAACTTCTTTGATGAAAGCACAGCTCAAATTTTAAAACAGATTATTAAAAATTCTTAATAATATTGAGAAGTATTGTGCAAATAGAAAAGATCCAGTAAGTTATTGCCACATTATTATTTGAACATTCATCCTAATTCTATTAATCACAGAAATCTAGAAATCTTAAAAATACAATCTAAAATCTTAAAAATAAAAGTATTATTTTCTCATGATACCAGTTCATGTATGGCTTATTACACTACTAATCCTTATGTGTGCTTACTTTCCCTACTTAAAAAACATAACATTAACTTTTCTTCTTTAGAGGCAATTATCTTTCATAAGCAGGTCAATTATCTTTGTTATTATTATTTTTATCTGAAAGGCAAATTTTACATGCTAATATTATTCTTTTGATCTTAAATAATTTGTAATTTTGCATAACAGTGAAGTCTTCGAGGCAATTGATAAGAATTCAGTATGAAGTATTGATAATAATTTTCCTTAGAGTTTGAGTGGGTGTAATAACACCAAGAAACATTTTCCAAACTTTCCTTTCAAGTTGACTCTTCATATCTTGAGCCCAAGTGGCTGCTTATCCTCTTTCTAACAAGGAAATAGTAGTAATAACAACACTTACAATAATAATATCAACAATAACAATGAAATAATAACACTGTTGTTGTTATTATTATTATTGTTAAACCAGATGGTGACAAGAAAGAAAATCTATATTGAAACAAGAACACACTACACAATGTGGCCTCATATACCCAGACCTGCTGGCATCTGACAATATGTAAAACCATGTGTCACAGATCTCTGAAGATTTAACATTTCTGTCTTGTATTGGAAGAGTTTTTCTTCTTTCTCTAGTGGATTAAGAAGAGATTTTACAGCTTTGGCACCTATCCTCAATTTTCAGAACACACTGCTAATATTCATGCTGTTCTGCTGAGCGGAAGCCTTGGTTATTAGAGACCATGCTAAAACACTGCCTGATGTAATTGGGGTGAAGGCAGATTCATTAGGCTGCTAAGTTATCTTTTACTTACTGTCAGGTCTCAGCAACTCTGACATTACAGCTTCACATTATGGCCTGTTGCATTGAATTTGGTGAGACCCATGGAAGCTCGCTCTTCCTTGATGGTTTCTCCATGGCCTTTATTTTGACTGCAGAGGCAGATTTAAGCCTGCGCTATATGTTTTTGCACATATTGCCACACGCCTTTGGGTGCCTGGGGGTGTCTGCAGGCTGTAGCTTGCAACACCCACCCCCTGGCACAAGCAGATGCGGGGAGCAGAGCTGGCACAGAGCAGAGCCGGCGCAGATGGGTGCCTGACAGGCAGGGATTACGGGAGGCAGACTGCCAGTTTGCTCCTGCAACTGCCCCGCTGAATCAAGAAACCCTACCCTGAGCCAGATCTCATCTGGAAATTTAAATTTTAGTCTCTTGTGTCCCCTAAAGCTGCTGGGGATTTATCTGCCTCTGTCTCTACACAGCTTAGCCCTGAAAATGTAACAATTAAACACATTATTCAACTTTGAGCTTTACTATGCTAACTTCTGGCAATGCCTGAACTGAACTGGAGGGCTACCTGCCACACGTCCACCCACAAGAGGGTGTGCTGTGAAGGCTGGGGGAAATTTTTGCTAGCAGGCACCATTCATTATGAAATTTTACAGACATGGTATATTTATAGAGCACTGTGTCAACAGTTCTGCAGTCAGGGGTCATCTTAAAATGAATCACTTAATTCTCCGTGCTGCTTTTACTGGTGAGGCCAGAGAAAGGTCTCACGTTTAGTTTCCTGGTGTCTCACTCCAGCCCTTCCACCCTGTGCTCAGATTTCTCCCTGGATTACTTCAAATATGAACTCTTTCACACTTGGAAAACTCTTCTGTATGTGTAACCATAAATGTAGGGAAAAATTATTTCACATTTTTTCATAATTGTGTCTCAGCTTTAATTGGCGGCGACTTAGAAGTGAAGAAAAAGCATATAGCAATGAGATATACTGTGCAGAAGTTTCCTTATTTGCAAGAGTAATGCATTTTCCCATTACCATTCTATAGACTAAACATTTGTAGAAACATAACTGCATGAATCTTCATGCATAAAGTTCTCTAATAAGAAGCCATATGTTAAGTTTCTTGTTCAATTTCTATGCAGTTTGTTTTCATCCTTTTATCCTACAGAATTGCTAGGAGTGAATGAAAACACAGGTACAAATTCTAGGATGACACTCTTTGCCTAAGATAACCCTAGGATTAGAATAAAGTAGCAACATCAGAGAAGTGAAGATCAACAGAAAAATTTGCAAATTTGTTATAATCACCATCAAGTGGTCAATGGGGGAATTTATTGGGCCCAAATATGTCACCAGTTCAGTTTGTTAGCAAAGTGTGTTTGCATTTGAGAGCAGAGTCCCTCATTCATCCCCCTGATCAGCTGTCTTGACAAACCTGTGGGGCTGTGAGAATGCTTGTGCTCCAGTTACTTGAAGTTATTTGCACATCTCTGCAATATCTACAAAGCGCCTGCTGGCAGCAGGGAGAGTAGACCTCTCCACAAGCAAAAACTGCTGACTGAAGAGTGATGAACTGAAGAGTTGCACACAATCCTTTTTTGAGCCTTCAGTATGCTTGAATTTTGCTGGCTTTTACAAAGAACTTAGTTTAAACTGAACCCATTTATCCATTTCTAATTGCCTGCCTTCATGTCATTCCTCACCCATCACCTTTGTTCCTTATGCATCAGCCTTGAAGTGCCTACTTCCACAGGCCCAGGTCTGTGGCTTGGTATTTGCCATGCAAGATTTTCAGTGTTGAACTTGAGGTTTCCAGAAAGGCCTTAACACTGATTCTAGGTCTATAGAAGCAAAATGTCAAGCACAGGTGCTTGCTCAGACTTACTGCCATTCCAAAGTCAATAGAAACATGTAAGTGCTATGCATACAAAATTCCAGGTACCAATTTTTAGGTCCAAACAGAGGTCATTTGAGGTTTGTCATTACTTGAAGCTTTATTGTGAAATGACATTTTATTCAGTAGTTAGTAAATGGCATTTTTCTAGAGGAAAGATCTGAAGCTTATTCAGGCTTGCAGATGATTTATGGGTCACCAATGTCATGTTGTGGTGAGCAAGGCAAACATCATAAGGTGATGTATAGCTGAAGTTAAAATCTGTGTAGCATGTGAAAGAATCCTACTCTGATCAGCACCTGCTGGGTTGTAGTGAAAAAATACCCATTGCTGAGTGTCCAAATTTCAAGAAATATGTGAGCTAGTTGTATAAAGTCTAGGCAAAATCTTAGTGTGAAGCTGATCAGAGGCTTAGAGAGTATATTTTTGTCAGGAGTGAATGAATGGAAGTGAAAATAGAGGAAGGGGTGTGAGAACAGTCTTTAAGTATATAAGAGGAAGAAAGAATAGAGAATAAACCATTTTTGGGGTCTGCTGAGGTCAGGACAAAACATGATGGGCTTAAACTGCAACAGAGAAGACTTGGCTTACCCATTAAGCCTTTCTACTAGCAAGGATAGCAAAGCATTGGTGCAAGTAGCCTGGGAAGTTGAAGAAGCCCCATCATGAGAGTACCCAGCAGACGGACATGCTATGAATGACATAAGGATAGTTCATCCTGGCTTTGAGGCAGTGGGTGGACATTCAGGATCAGTTAGTCTGTAAACATGTCTCTGATTTCATTAGATCATAGCAACACACAGTTAAAACTAGTGGCAGCCTAAACCAATTAATTATATTTGTCTGAATCATACAATAGTGATGACTTTCACAGAGAATGTATGAGACTATATAGTTCTTGCTTTCATACCAAACTCATAACAAAGGGACAGGAATACTAGATGCATTCCTTTGTTTTGATCTGTGATGTCTTCCTCATGCTCCACTGCCTATTCCTGTCTGCATATACATATATATATTATTAACAGCATAAAATGAGGAACCTTTGTCTTCTTCCTGATGTTTAAAAAAGATTCAATACACATGAAATATTTAGATACTTTGGCTGCTGTAATATCTACAGAGCACATCTTCCACAGAACATCAAACCATGACTGATGTGGGAGGAACCCAGTGACAAGGTGCTCTCCATAAGGATGCAGCCATGGCTGGAAGATTCTTAGTGACTGAAGATTTCAGTGTTAGCTATATCAAGATGAATTTGCCTGTTTCTATGAAAAGTTGATGATTTTTGGTCTGAAAATCAGTATCAGAGCACATTACAAGGCTTAGCATGGATTTTACTGTAATTAAAGACTTGCACGAATTGTCAGTGAAGAGAGAAGGTTTTGGGAGTGAATGTAGCTGCATACACTTCCACATGGTATTTACTGCACTGTGCTTGGAGAACTGGAAAAAAACCAATGAACCCCAACGCAAAATAGTTCTGTTATATAATCTTAATGGCAAGCAAATCTACTTGTTTGAAGAGGGCCAGTTGTAACTGCTTCTTCATAGATGGCATGCATGTGACCACCTAACTGCCACATCCTCCACATTCTTGCTTTCTCTTGTTATGTGATCTGCTTCCTCACATCTCCAAAATGTAACACTTGTGGCCTTTCTCTTCTAGCTCAAAACTTCCATTTCCTTTTTTCTACCTGCTTTGGAAGTCTCAGTTTATCCACCAGACTTCACACATTTTTCAGCCATCATTACATTCAACAAACAAACCTAATATAATGGTGTGATAGGACACTCCAGTTGCATTATGCATTTGCCCATGATGCCATCTCACTTTTTTAGGTTGCAGATTCTCACCTCTCCTAGTCAAATCATTATGCCAACAAATGAAGAAATGAAAAAAATGCTGCACAAAAATCGCAGAGAAACAGTCATCCATCTTCAAAACATTTTCTCATGTTGCTTGAAGGTAGGCAGTAGGGCAAGAAACAAATGCAACCTCTTTTTTTTTTCCCTGTAATGCTCTGATCGCCTCCTCTGACCCTTATGGGTAAGGACTGCAATAGTCCTTATGCAAAGGACACAAAGGAAGTTTCTCCTCCAGCACTGGAGTCTATAGATTAGAAGTTTGCTTTTGAGGCAAATCTCCAGACATTCCCCCTTATTGCATACTGCTCTGTATCACAGTTTTTGTCTTATTTTTCAACACTACTTGATAACAAAGACACAGAGTCAAAGTTTGTACACAGGTTGAGACGTGCATATGTACATGAGTCAGCCTCAATTCTACTATTAAGATGAAAGTAGCCATCATCTTTAAAACCTTTACATTGTAATCAAATCACAAGTGGTTATTTGTATTTGTGTTTTGACAGACACTAATTTATGTGGGTTTTTCTTTTTTTTTTTTTCTTTGTTTGGGTGTTTGTGGCAAAAGCACTCAAATCAAAAGGTGACAACTATGCCTCCTCTCAACTAGCCAAGGCTATTCATGAAGGTAGGATAGAGGATGACTATTTTCATGCCTTCTTTTCTGAATCATAAATATAACTAGGTAGTTGATGTGTAATGTCTCATTTTCTTGTGACTTAAATTACTGCTTCTTAAAATGCTGCCCTTCTGTGGGTATCGGGAAAACTTGCCATGCTCACTTCTTATTGCAAGCAACTGTGCATTGACACATCCAAGCCAAGCATTTTAAAAGTTGTCACTAAGGTTCTGCTTCCTGCTGCGGACTTACTCTCTAGTATAACAAACACTGGTTACCCAGTTGACTGGAGGGATTGTACCAAAACAAAACACAAGTGAGTTAATTAGTTGGAGGAAAGGTTTTGCTGTTTCTGCCCATGAAGATGTAGGAAGGCCACCGCTGCCTCAATAGTCCACTCTGAGCAAACGTGGATATGCCAGCATGGCCAGTTCTCAAGATTTAGCAGCCTTGCAACCCATGCACGTTTATAACTACTGCAGTCATGAAATTAATGCCTCTCAGATTGTAAGGAAGCTAATTTTCTAGTCCTCAGGGTCATAGAGAAAGATGGTGGAAGCCACGTAAAAGTTGCATGAAGAGATTCAAATCAAGGAGCACACAATATGTGTATTTTTAATTACCGCAACAATCCCACAAATGTTTAAGAAATGTCATGATTTGGGAATTTTTCTTCAGAGCTTGGGAATATCAAATTTCCCACAATCCCATTAAATAACAAATATGGTGTGTCTCTTGAATAGTGAAAACCACTTTGTTATGACATTGGGTTTGTATTTTTTAATGTATGCTACAGCTGTAGATACAGATCTAAGGGGTGAATTTGTACAGATATATAAATCTGTATATGTAATCACTAGATGATATATGTGTATAATTTAATGAAGAAAGCCAAGATGGCATTTTGCTGTCTTACTCTCGTTGATATGAAGGGCAGGGCTGTCTGTCTTACACTGCAAGTCTTAAATGAATTAGTAGAATAATGATGTTTTAGTTGTTTCATGTTCATTCATGTGCGTAAAGCTTACATTGAAGTTACCATTAATCTGCAGAGAAGCTTTTTTCATTAACATATATCCAAAAATGCAGATTGTGATTTTAATGGAAATGGAACTAAAAATAGTGTGCCCTTCTGTGATACCTTTTCAAACTCAGATGCTATACTTTTCTTTAAATCACTGTGTGTCTGAGTACCCCTTCATAAAGCTTTCAAAGGATCATCTATTTTTCACATTCTATTTTGGCTCACTGACTTCATCAAAGGTTTAACGAGCATAAAGACCTGATAGACAGCTGAATGCATGCTACCTTTCTGACATAGCAGGGTGAGGATTACGCCACACAGATGATTTGATGACAGAATGTACAGAGCGGTGGGATGCATGTCGTGTCTATTTTTTAAGAGAAAAGTGAGCACTTTACAGCAAGCTGTCTGGCTGAGTGTAGAAGAAGCTTTTGTAATACAACTTGACTGTCAGAAGGAGAGAAAAAGGAAAGTTACTGCATTAGAGCACTCGACTTAATTGCAAAATACCACGTTGGATTATGTAGGAGGTACCTGAGGAAGCAGGTACAATGGAAATAATTTTAATGAACATTTTGCCCAAAGCAATGTGTTTCTATTTTGTTTATGACAGATTAGTTTAGCATGGCACTTGGTGTATTCTATATCTTTGACATTAAAATAGTGTGGATCAGAGAACAGATATAAAAAAGTTTGCTCTCTGCAGATTTTTTAAGAAGCAATTCTGCCATTTTAAGGTGAAGTTGCATTTTGTATTCTCAAAATGTCTTTCAGAACCTTTAGTGTTTATGAAAACTCTGAGGGTTTGTAATTTATGAACACCATCTTAGGTTATAGATGTGCTTTAGCCTTCAGAAATGGATGAATCTTTAAAATAGCATCATATCTATTTGTCTGGGTGAAAAAGTGAATGGATAACTCAAGATCTAAAAGCAGACTGGTGACAGAGACAGGAACAAAATGGCAGATGACTTCAGTTTTAAACATTAAATCCGCTAACAACATATCACATATAAGGGATCGAGGCAAGCTACATGAATTCACAAAAATACTTCTGTTTCTAAGAGGCGGCGTTAATGACAGGCATTTAAGTACAAAATGAAATCCTAGTACTCTAAATCAGTCACCATCCAGAAGTGTGACCCTGGAGAGCTGTATAACAAGCCATGTGCTTATAGTTCTGAGCTGATTATATGCCTAATTACCAGGGTTCAGATCTCTGCATCTGAAGCAAGGACTGGGAACAGTTTCTTGCATCTTTGGACAGTGCCTAACATTAAACTACTAGGTATTCTTAGGTGGGTTCATTTATTTTGCCAAATTTTGTGCCATTTTGTTTAATTTTTTTTTCTTTTTCAGGAGAGCACCAGAAGGACTCTTTGATCCCAATGTTAATATATTGGTCATGACAGCCTGAGTCCAAGTTCTTATTTGGGAAATATTTAAATATTTTATGCAAAGCAGAACAACTTCAATAGTGTTTTCATAGTAGATGTGGAAAAGATTCACAGTTTGTTAAGATGCCAGTTCTTACCCTCATCAGTGTCAAGCGAAATTAAATCAAGAGGAACTGAAGGTGCAATGGGAATTATCAACCGATTGCTTCATCAGTCAAAATAATCCCTTCAGTGTGTCTGTAACTGACCTCTCCAGTGCTCTCCTGTAAGCCAATTAGAAACTAACAACTGAGTTTGGAAGACATAAAATAATAGAAGTCTCCCTTACATCCCCTACTTACACAGGAACTGCAATAATCAACCTTTAAAAGAAAAGATGTTTAACAAAAATAAATAGCAAGAATAATTTGTACTTCGTTATTTAGTTCATTTGGAAAGAAACTCTGGTGGAAATGAGTTTCTAATGCTTATAGAAAGTATAAATTTAATCCCAGCCATTCTAGGTTTTCTACATACTTTTATGCTTAATGTTTAAGGCATATAAAAAGAGCAAAACTACATCACTACAAATGCTGGATGTTTCTTTCAACCTTATGACTTAACATGCCTCTTCTATCACACCACATACAAGCCTCTTACTCAACTAAATGTAAGAATCACAGCTTCAACACTGACACTCAAATAAGAAAAAATCCAATAATGTTATTTCATGGTTTTTAACCATTCACATCTTTCTGAAGAGTTCCCATGCTAAAGGTAATTATCTTCTTGTAAAAGAGCAAGGGAATCTTTTTAATTTTTTGTTATCTTGAACAAAATCTTAAACTTGTCCCAGTTCAGCTTTCTCCCTCATTCTCATTGTATGTAAATTCTATGGCAAGTCTAAGCTCTGAAGCATGGTCTGTCTCTACTGTGCATGAAGAAGTTATTAGCACAGTGGTTCATGTTCTAGGTTAGTTTTTGGGTGTTATCATCACACAGTTCTATGCTACTACTAATACTGATGCTACCTTCAAAAGTAGTTCTTCGGCTTGTCCTACTGAAGCTTTCCTGTTTTCCTCTAATTGACCTCTCCCTCCCACAGAAAAACTGACATCTGAGGAAAGATGTGGATAGAAAAATGATGGTTACCCTTCTGTCCATAATAGTTTTGTAGAACTTTAAGTGGAAGAGTAACAAGATATCTTGACCATCTGTAATATTGTGGAGTGCTCTCACCATTTGGACATGAAGACACTCTCTAAACTGACACCCGTGCATCTAAAAGCAATGACTGCATGCACCAGCACAAAGCCTGGAGGACATTACTATCTTCATGATGTGTAAGAGACTACCAAGTGAGAAGGTGAACAAAATATTGCCAGGGAACTGTAGAGTCTGAGTGAACGAGATACTTATGATGTGCAATTTAATCATTGAGCATACAAACAGGAGGGGAATCAACTTTTTAAAAGGGCAGATAATGGCAGGACAAGGGGGAATGGATTAAAGCTGAAGGAGGGAAGGTTTAGATTGGATATTAGGGGGAAGTTTTTTACAGAAAGAGTGGTGAGGTCCTGGAACAGGCTGCCCAGAGAGGTGGTGGATGCCCCATCCCTGGAAGTGTTCAAGGCCAGGTTGGATGGGGCCCTGGGCAACCTTGTGTAGATCCAAGCCTGAGGTTGGTGGCCCTGCCTGTGGCAGGGGGGTTGGAGCTTTATGATCCTCGGGGTCTCTTCCAACCCTTGCCATTCTATGATTCTATGATTCTAATCAAACTGTATGTTTGGTGAGATGAAAAATAAAAAGGTGTGTGTTATTCTTTTCCCATGCAGCAAAAGCTACAGAAGGTGAATTCCAAAGGAATTTATGTCTCTTACTAGAATGAAATCACTAAGCAATAGGATTTTCAGATACAGCTGTATAAATCCAAATAAACATAGCAATGCCTGCTGCGAATTTTCTCTCTTGCTGACAATTCTTGGAAGTTAATCCTACCCCAGCCCTCCCTGTGTGGAAGAATGATTAAACAGGAATAGAAGTTGAGGGTGGTGGGGTACGTTCACCAGTGTATGTTCACTTTTGAATGATGTTAGGTTTTCTTTCTTGCTGAAAGGTTAAATTCTTGCTTATTAAAAGGGTCAGTAAACTACCAAAATGCACTTCAAGAGTAATCATAACAAAGAAAATGTTACATATTGAACAAAGAGAAATTATTGTTTCAGCAGAATGAGGTAGAATATCCAGCTGCGGTACTTCCTTGCCAAACTAATCTATCAGGAGGCACAAAGCAGGCAGTCTAGGAATCCAGGAAATGTCTTTATTTTAACCATGTACTGAAGCACTGCTGTAGTGTGCTTCTGTAAAGTCATTTAAGCATAATATTCAATGAAATTCACTAGTAAAATATTAATCTTGCACCCTCGGTTAGACAGACCATACAGTAGGTATGCTCCATTGCCAGGCCTTCAATTTTACTGAGATCCAGAGGTCCAGTTCAGGATCCAGCATGTTCAGGTTGGTTGAAGGTTCTTTCACCTGCCCTTGGCTTGAGCAACAGCCAGGTGCTCCGTACTTACCTCTGGGTCCATGTTCTTAGACCTGTACTTCCAGTCAGAAAAAGGCTGGATGCTTCGGCTACACTTTTTACTAGGACTTGATTTATAAATAGTTTATAAAAGTTAGCTAAATTATTAATAGATGCTAGAAGTGTGCTGGAGATATAAATCATCTGTATGGTGCCTGTTAAAAGAGCGCGGCCTTAAGGGGAGCTGGACCAGACGATCTCTGGAGGCCCCTTCCAATTCCAGCCACCCTGCACTGAAAAGGATTTCTAGGAGTAGCCGACTGTAGCTCCCAACAGAGCACAGCGACTTGAGGTGGATTGAGAATGCACCATGCTTTCCAAAAGAGCACAACTGCAGGGGAGACATCCCATGCAGAGCAAAGGGGGCAACACACACTCCTGCACAGATGAAATGAGCTGTGCTTACTGAATGTTGTATCATTTTTAGCTTGCAAGCAGCTTAAGTGATTTTTCCTTACATAGTTAAGATGTTTCCAGACATTACTTCTGCCCTTGAAAAACGTCCCTGACTCAACATGAGGATTATAAATTGCAGTGACTGTAGGTCTTTCAGACCCTTCTTTGTATTTTTCACACCATGTGCATTGACATTTTCCATGAATATTATTCCTTAAGTAACTTTGGTTTCCTTAAGTAACCATTCCTGAGCCTGTGGTTTTGAACAGCTCAGCTGCCAGGGTTGCACGTACTGCGATTGGTTCCAGCCCCTCTTACGCTGTTCAGTCTTTGCACATTAAGCCCCAGTATGTGATAGAAACCTTTTGTTCAAAGAAGATCAGTTGCCCAAGAGCATCTGTTTTCATTCAGTTTGCATGGTAGCACTCATTAGCTCTCATTCATCAAGGTGAATTCTCAGTGATCTTCTTGTCAGTGTAACGCTACGTATGGGGGGTGTATGGGGAACATGAAAGGAGGTAAAAACTAAAGTCAAATTAAAAATTAGGTCTAAGAGGTAAGAGAGAAATTCACTGTACAGCTTCCAGGTCAAAGGAACATGCATCATGTTCAAAATAGGTAAATAATTTCAATATTCTTAGAATTAATCTGAATTATTTGCACTGCACCATAAATTATTGCTTAATGATATGAAAAGAAAATATCATTAGGCTGATTACAATATAATCAAAATAACCATTTGCCTCCTCTGTCAGGGATTTTGAAAATGATTTACTTAATAAAATAATTAGAATCTTAAATTTATTGTAGGAATGTAAGAACCACAGTAAGTAATGTAATTAAAGATACATTGGTTCCATTGTATTGGCATGTAATTAACTACACATTGACATGCCTACCATATTTTATCTACATAGTTCTTTTGGCATGGTGATTTCCCTCCTGAGTATTTAACTTAATCATGAACTTGCGTTTAACAAAACCAATCTTTTTGAAACTAAACTATTATAATTGGTTATTTGGCATTTAAAAAACCCCAAATATCTACGCTTGAGTTGTTTTTTTTCAAGATTAATTTCAGGAAACAATTGTTTCATTGAAGTTCATTGCAGAGTTCCCTGAAGGTCTTTCTTCCCCGCCCCTGCCACGTAGCTATTTCTTTGGGATCAATATATGATGTTAATGTATTTTGGCAAATGATAGAGGGTAACATGATACAAATGATTTTAGATTGCACTGATGGTTTGCTTTTCAGTTGTTACAGATATATTTTGAGGGATGAACACTAGTACTGCTCTTTTTATTTTGACCTTATGTTTGAGCAAAGATTATAAGCTCCTATTGCATTTACGCATTAATCTAAGAGTGTCTGGTTCAGTTCTTTTCTAAATGAATAGAGATAATTGCCTTGCTGTTAGTAAACTGGGTTTAATTTGGCAAGCTGGCTGAAGAAAGAATGACAGTCTTTGAATGGAAGTCCACTTTGTTCATTTATAAAACCTGAACATGCTTGAATGCATAAAAGACACATAAATATGGGTTTGCACGAAAAATTATAATCTACATACTGTTCATACCTGTTTTCCAATCTTCCCTTTCTACAAAATATCATTCAACACTATGCCCAGACTTTCAGAGGAACTATGGATTTCCAGTGGACTCACGGTGACTCTGAAAATGAGACCCCAGAAGTGTATTTATGAGCTATTTGTGGTAAAAGGCCACAAATATCTTAGAAAGTGTTTTGAGATGTGCACTTGTAGTATGCCATGGATCAGGGGAGGTATAAAGCCCACCTTACCCTTTCACTCAGTAATCATATTCAATCAAGTGTCCTGCCAGTCCTCTGTACAGCAAACACAGCTCCTTGGTCTCGTCTCTGCTGGATACATAAGGAATAATAACAGCTACAACCTGGTCCTGCCCATGAGCACTACAATAGACTCTCTGCAAGCAGCAAGATACGTGAGCTCGTATAAGACAATCTAACAACAGCAACTTCAGATTTTTTTTCCCCATTTCTGACTGGATTTTTGGCTAAGGCAATGTTACAGAACTACTTCACCTGTCTTCTTGGCTTAGAAATCAGCCGAAAATCAATAAGTTGAGTGGAATAGCAGCTGAATATGTATGACTACAAGCATTTGTATGCAGTTACCCTCTTCCTTTCCAATGAGCTGCTCACTGTGCTCAGGAAGCTCTGAGCCTGGGGAAGAGCTTTGAGGTGCACAATTCACAGTTTAGTAGTGAGCCACAGATTGGATTTTCAAACCTAATGCTGCTGGAGGGTGTTTGAGAGTTCTGTGAGAAAGTTAAAGTGAAATATTTGCAGACTGGTTGATAGATTGGTGCGATGTTTATGGACTACACATTTTAAGATACTTGTAAGGTATAAAGTGTGCTTCAGGTCAAACTGTTAGATAATTTCTAGATCCTACCACTCTTCCACACCTGCGTCCTCCTGTAGGTGCATGACATATAGTTCTGTGAAAGTGAATATAGTTATCCACATACTGATTAGACAGGGGGAATCTGTACATTAATTAATCCATAACTTAATAGCTTATTTCTAATTAAGTTATTGAAACATCTGTCTTTTGGGCAGAAAGATGAAACTATTTTGTTTTTCAAATTGTATCTTTGACCTCAGTCTTTAGCATAATATGGATTTTTATATTAATTAAATTTTCCTGCCAATAAAGTAGATATGTTACATTCATTGTCTATGAAATTCCTAGTGTTGGGAAAGCTCAGCAAGAAACATAGACCAGACAAGATGAATGTATGTCTAGAAAAAAAGAAATCCTGCAAACAAAATTAATGCACTGTTGTTGCTCACTAAGTGCAGGCAGTCATATAGCTAATGTGTGCCCAGCGACAACCGATCTCCAGAGTATCTTACAGACATAAGATTAATGATTTTGGTATTAGACAGGACAAAATGCCTGAGGAATTCTGATTAACCAATCTAAAAGTACACTGCCATATGCTGGGACAAGATAAAGCTGAGGAATAGATGTAGGATGTATCTTTACACTGCGGCTTACTCGCAAGTCTAAGATAAATCTTTACCTGATTGAGGCAAAAAGAACACACCCTTGTCTACCACATCAGTATGACAAATATCCATATCATTAAGGGAACAGAAGTTATAATCCCTGTAGACTGCGAAATCTTTAAAGCAAAAGTTACAAACTTGGGGTTAGATCCCCTTAAGTGTTGAATATACCTTAAAATATAAACAAAAATGGAAGTTTCATATGCAGTTGTGGTTACCCAGTGCCTGCCAAAGAGATGTTAAATGCATTTCATTCCTGGTTCCTAGAAGCATGGTTTCTCTCGCTCTCTTCATTGGAAGGGCTGTCAGAGGCATGCACACTTTCGTCCCTGCAGAAGGGTGGGTGAAGGGACTCCTACCAGAAAGGGGGGATCTAGGGAAACACAGATTCTCTGTTCTGGACATGTCTTCTGTCTAGTGTCAACAGGAGCTGGACCAGGACGCTAAATTCTTTAGTTGGTAGCAGACGTGATGTGAACAAAACATAACAGGGACACAGTATGGAAATTGTCCTTGCCATAGCGTGTTTCAAATTATTATTACTGTCATTACACACACCTGAATAAAAAAAGAAGCTCTTTTTATCTGTAGAACAGCAAATAGCTTTTCCTCTGACATTTTGTATTTATCTTGATTACAGGTATTGCAAGCATCCTTCCACACAACCTCCAAAGGCACCAGCCCTGCGTTTGTTATTTTTCTCTTTCATCCTCCCTATCTGTTCTTCCCCCATTTTATCCTCAAAAAGAGACTAATCAGAACTGATTCTACAGTAGTCTTCTACTACACGGTAGTTTTCAATGTTTCCTCAAGTATTTGACAAGACTGGAAAAGATCTCAGTGAGAGCCTTCTGCCCTGTCACCCTCCACAATACTGAGCATAAAAGGAAAAAGTACACTGTGGCCCAGATTCAATACTATATCTGTACTTTTAACTTTTATTTAGGTGCCTGAATTACTTCAGGAAAAAGCTTAAAGCATAAATGCTTTGTGGAGATCTGTTATTCAGATACCAAGTCATCAGCCATTTCAGTTTCGCCCCTGGAGAATCTAAATATTGGACACATAGGCTCTCAGCCCTCTGTGTATGCATACATTTCAATCTGGCCTCCATATTAGCAATGGATTAACAGTTGATTATCTAATTTTCTGTGCAATGGACCATATGCCCCCTATTCCACAGCCAACATTTTTCTGCTGGCCCACAATTTTACACCGTGATTCAAATGGACTTATAAGTAGGAAGGAAGGAAAGAGAGAAGGAAGGAAGGAAGCGAGGAAAGGAGGGAAATCAATTTGATTCTTTTCATGTCGATGAATCAAGATCTCCAGCTGTGGCAAAGTAATGCAGAATATGTTAGTGACAACATCAGCAGCCGTGGAAGAGACAGCTTCCAAGGATTTGTTTAGAATTTGGTGAACACATGCTGCACTGAGCTTAGTTTGTTAGCCCTTGCTCATAGTGGGGTTGATAAAAAAATACAGGCACTCATGCCTGTTATAACATATTTATTGACCTTATTTCTGCCAGTTTTGTTCTTTAATTTTTCTTCATTAGAAAATTTCATTAAAATTGCTGAACCAAGTGAACCAACTGCAAGGAAAAGCTCATATATAGTACATTATTAAAAAATGCTTTCTTTTGGTTAAAAGGATGATTGATGAAAATGTCCACTACATAAACTTTAAAATTCTGACCAAAAAAAAAGTTAACAAAAGAAGCTGTCAGAAGATCTGTCAGATGTAACCCTGCAAGGTCTTGAGTATCTTCTGTCAAATCTGTGCCAAATCCTGATTCCCTCTTCCTGGCATTTTTCATTATATTTCATTCAGCACATGTCTATTCCAAACTTTGTGACCATGGAAAACGGTTAGCTCCATGGAACAATAAGACCTTTTTTTTTTTTTAATCAAATGTATCAAGAATACTGAGATGGGTCTCCCAGATGACCTAAGACAGTCTCAGTGTTACTCTCATATATAAAATATATTTTTATCTTAAAAGATCTTGCTCCATTATTCTGCTGCTTGATATTTATTTCTCCTACTATGGTGAATAAAAGGTAATTCTGGCTTCTAATAACCAAGATGTGGAATTTTTGTCCTCTCTATACTATTTTTTCCCCTCTGCATTTTTTCCAGACTGAATTAATTTTTAAAATGGCAAGTACGGTACCCATATTTCAGATACGGCCTCCCTTTACTGAAAACAACCCCCCTTATGTGTTCTCAGATTTCATTAGTTTTTATCATGCCTGTATCACCTTAGCAACTCAGAGTGAAGGATTTCTTTTTGTTAACTTCTTAAGAACTGTCAAGTAACCCTCAAATTACTCAGCAGTTACTCTCTCTGAGCTATCTATTCCACCTAAGCCATTACTCCTAATCTTTCCTTGTTTATATGTCGTAATCTACCCTGGTGTATTTATGTGATCTTAGCTAGCTTTATCCTGTCTCATTTAACCTATCCTTTCTAGCTCATGTTTTCTGTATAACACCGAAATAAAGATCTCATAACCTCTTGCCAACAGAGACTAAGTTCCTCAGGGAAAAGATCCAGAAATGGGACAGCTGTTGAAGTGTACAAGTTTGCATTCTCACTTTCTCTCCTTGCAACCAATGCCACTGTCAGATTTCCAGACCACTGATATAGGTGCAAAATTAAGGCTTTATTGTCTTTTTTTTTTCAGGAATCCCAGACAAAGAAATCAGATCTGCCCCCTAGTAAAGGAAGTACTAGAGTACTATTCCTCTAATGCACAGACGACCAATTCAGACCAAATGAAACCCCAGCTGCATTGAAGGCCACAAGAAAGCTTCTTCAAAATGCAATTTTATCTCAGCATCTTTTCTTTCTGTTGCAGCCAGCTCAACACAAACACCAGTAAATGAAGAGTTGATACGTGCAGTCTCTGCACACAGCATCTGCTGGCTTCTGAAACTGCAACTTCCCAGCCACATTACCTAAATCAGTCTTCAAACAGGTCAACAAGAATGAGGCTAGTCTGGAACCAGATCAGGTTCAAGGTGCTGAAACTGGTGCTGAGCGCAGCTAGGGTACCATGTGCTAGGTAGAAATATGAAGGTGGCACTGAATGACAAGGAGTTTGTAGCCCTCATCTTTTCTGCGTTTCCTCCCTCTTCGTTTGTCAAATCTACCCTCCTCCTGGAGTCCAGTTCAAGGTGTCTTTCTAGTCAGCATAATCTGCTAGGATTTGAAAGGTACTAGTCCCTGGTCATTTGTTCTTTATTTGCTGGTTGCTAGTCAGAGCTAAGGATGTTTTGCCCAGTACTGCTCGAATTCTGGAGCGAAGGCTTCGTTCCTCAGAGATTTCTACTTTGCAGAGCTCTCTGGGATTTCACTTTAAACAAACAAATTGTTCTGGTATATCTGAGGGATTTGCACAGAGCTTAAACTCCATGCACAGCTGAATGGCATTTGTGATTAAAAGGCAACATTCAAAATGAAGTGGAAATAGAACCACCCACACCGGAAAAAAAGGAGTATTATAAACCTTTGAGGGCTGCTCATAAATTCACTAAACAGCAAACACACCATTAAAAATCCCCAACAGACCAAAAAACCCCACTCAAAAGTGCACAAGAAGAAAATGGAATACAGCTTGTCTTTATTATTTTGCACTGAACTGTTATTTCACCTATTTACCCTTTGTGTGATGACGTTTCTTCATTCTATACTTACAAGTCCCTACCCACTCACCACTTTTATCTTCACGGACGTCAGCATGGCTCTGCTGCCACAACCCTGGTAAGCCCCCTCCTGTCTGTCACAGTGAGTGCCTGAGTCCTAGCCCTAGGACAGTCACTGGGGGAGTAAACAGATGTGACACCAAGTGCACCATATACCTTGAACCAAAGCTGCAAATTCCCTGTTGCAGGAAATGACCCATTCTGGCTCTAGGAGAAAAAAAAATGTCCCAATCTCACTTCCTGTGTAAGTTGTGGAATGAAGAGCAAGCACTACATTATCTGCATCATCCCAGAGACTAATCTAATCCTTACCAGGGTCTGTCCAGTCTAAATCCGATCCCGGCTTCAAGAGGCCATGCAAAATTTTCCATGTCCTTGCTTGCATCTACAGCGGGCTGCTCCTTTAACAAGAAGAACAAGCTTCTGGACACTCAGTCACTGCTTCAGCAGCAGTTACAAAGTGTTTGCAGAGGACATTCCACATGGCTGCAGCCCATAAACCCGACCTGTTGCTACTGTCATTGGGGAGCTTGCTGGAGCAGCGTACCTGCCATCCCTTCTGCGTACCAGCTGCAGAGACAGCTAGCCTGCAGCCAGGATTCAGCCTGGCCTCTGCCAGCTGGACCGTGCTGTCCTGTATCAGTGACTGAGGGACATCAGAGAGGCCTCACCTACAGCATCTGGCTCATTCCAAAAATCCTAAGTGCTGGGATGCTGGCTGGTGTGTCAGAACAACATGTGCCTCTGCTAACACATGTACTACAGGATGAACTCCCTCGCACACTCCCAGTGTACCAGTGGCGATGTCTGTACATAGAACTGCGCCCATCTCTACCAAAGAGAAGGAAAGAGTTCCTAAGAGGAGGAATGAATTTCTGTCCCTACCTGCATCAGGTTCAGACAAGCACACAGCTTCTGATCATGATCAGGAAGCAGGTAGAGAAATGAATAACCTCAAAGATGCTACTTGTGATGCAGAGAATATTAAAAAGCAAACAATAAAAACTGGATGAAAGCTACTAGCTGAGCATTATTCTGGGGCAGAAGGTAAATTATGAAAGATAAAATTGGTGGCTGTGGCAAAACCTGCATTTTTTTGATTGCAAAATTACTGCTGTTGTCAGAGTCTCCAGTTTTCCGTTCTGACATTCATAGCAACATGCAATCTAGATTTACCAGTTAGAAACCGCTCTGCAGCATTAAGACAAAAGACACGGGAAATGAGGAATTTAGCAAAAGTTCTTGTTTAAAAGAAAATGTAAAGCCCAGTTCCTACTTGTAACAAAATTGCCTTTCTGTTGGTTAGTGAAAAAGCACCTTCCGGAAGAGGCACCTAAAGGGCAGCGAGAGGAGAATGAGGAGTGGGCAAGGTAAGGTGTTAGTGGTCTCCAGGACACTGACAGACACGGGCAGGTGACTAGTTGGCTAGGAATGAGGTGGTGGAACATGGGTTAGGTCAGTTTCAGCACAGGAGAAGGACATGAGGTCACAGGCTCTGGAGGAAGGAAACACTGCAAACAGCGAGATTGCAAGTGGAAATAAGTAGAAAAGGTGCTTGGAAAGAAAAGGTGATGCAGGTCTTTTTAAGAGGAGAAGCTGTGGTGTGCTAGATACATAGTGATGATTGCTAAATAAAAGAAGGGGGATGGGTACCTAGAGAATACTGAAAACAACAAAACCCAGTTAGGATCTAGAAGGGGTTAGAATAGGATAGGATAGGATAGGAAGTGTGAGAACATGCATTTTTAAATTTGTGACCAAGCTGAAGGAGTGAACTGAAGATGACATAGATAGATGCCATTGCTAGCTGGGCAGAGGAAGGAGATTCACTTGTCAGAAATTGTCATGGTCTTCTACTTATTAGGTATACTTCTGAAATTGTCTACTCTGTTGTAAAAGTGTGCTTTAGGGTTTCATTTTATTTTAGAATGCTGATGGTGCTATGAATAATTTGTTTCTCTCCTCAAAATGGAAAGTGACTTGCTCTGGAGACCCTTTTATACTCAAGCACTGAAAGTGGAATCAGGCTGCATTCCCACGGTTTTGCCATGACTAAGAATGTCTGAATTAAGACATCCACATACACCCACCAAATATTTTCATTTGCATTTTTCTCTTTTATTTTACTCTTCTTTTAAGCTTATACTTGAAAACAGACCATGTGGTATTATTAGGCAGCTCTTATCATGGTCATCTTGTTTTAATGAGTTTTTAACAGCTTGTCAAGTCATGATTATTATGCTGGAAATAAGCAATAACCATGTTCTTTGATACTTTCTGCTTAGGTTATGTTTATGTCGAAGGCAGGCCTTTCAGTGAGACAGAAAATACTTTACAGCTCATGGAACCTGATTTTAAACACATACCACAACCCCATAGCAGTTAGAAAGAGAAATGCTGCAGTTAATTTATTATGCTGCCAATTTCTTATTAACAAAATAGCCTTTGTGAATTAAAAAAAAAAAAAGCAAGTGTCATTCAGTGAGCAGAGCAACTGATCTTGGAGGGTAGTCTTGATGGTCTTGCTAACGACTATAGATTTCTCTCACAGAAGGAAAGTCATCAATCAGAAAAGGAAAGGCCAAATTTTATTGAGCTCTGTTCCTTAGAGGTCACTCCTCAACTAGAGTACAAGCCTTTCAAAGCTCCCTTCCTTTCTGCGCTATAAATCCAAGCTGGTTAGTTATATACGATGCCATCTAGGTTGGGTATCCATTTAAAGGGAATTTTCTTTTGAAGTAGTATCCCTAGAGAAAAAGCTGAAAGTACAATGGTCTTCTGATGCCAGCATGCTTCCTGACCCTGACTGGTGTAGGCACCATCTTCTGATGGGGTTACGGAGCACTTGAAGTAGAATTTCTACCAAGGCTTGTAGAAAATAGCATGAATTGCACCAGATACTATTTACAAAACTTGGGAGCGTAGCAGACACATATTGCACTTTCTTATAGCTTTTTTTCTCATACAGATATTGTTTGAAAGGGACTTCTAGAGATCATCAAGTCCAGCTTTCTTCTTGAAGTAGGACTGGTCTCAGCCTACGTAAGCTTCTTCTAGCCATGTCTGAAAATCTCGAGACAGATTTTTATAGTTGCATTGGCAGCCTGTTCCTGTGCTGCAGTGAAGGTTTTCCTAACATGCAATATGCACCTGTTAGATTGCAACTTACAGGCACTGCTGATTTTTCTGGCATTTGCCAATACAAAGATCCAAATTCTGGGGGGTTTTCCTTGTAATGCTCCCCCAAGCAACCATGGGTACCGCTACACTTTCCCTTCTACATTGGTCTCCAAATGAAAAGAGCCCAGCTCCCTCAGTCCCCTCTGGTGAGGTGTTCTAGGACCTCTCACAGCACTCTGCTGGACATGCTGCAATTTCACAAGAATCATTTTGGACCCACCACTGGACGTGGACTCCAGATTACTTCTCAAAGACTTGAGTACCCTCTGGTTCCCAGTACAGTTCTTTTGGCTTTTTTGAAAGGCCTTTGGGTATGCCCAAGTGTATGCAAATATATGCATGTATGTATGCAAGCAATCTCTTTCCTATTGAAAACCTTTGTGAAAACACCCCGGCAGCTACTAGAATACAATAATATATCCATATAGACACATGCATCTGGTGGTCAGATGTGCTGTTATATTACTCAGATTATACATGTTGAGCACTCTATCATAGCCATTTAGCAAAATGCACTTTTCCCCCCTCTCTTGCAGTCCAAAGACTTAAGCACTTGACAGGAGACAGAAAGATTATTGGATCTGAAGTATTATCAAATATGTGTGAGAGCTGCTAGGGTAGCTGTCTGCATTTCTCTTCAAGACTTCACTCACTCTTACCTCAGATATTCCTTTGTCCATTAGGGATGTTGAAAGTCACATTTGTGATTAAAATTGTCCTATATTAGGAAGTGTTCCCCTTCTTTTTAGGTTCCAGTAAAGGTTCAACATTCTTGTTGAGGCCAATTAAAATAATTTTGTTGCTCTTACACAGAGTTAAAGCAAGCTTTCTGTGGGCATTTGTACTACTGATTAACAGTTGTGCCACAAGGCAAGGGTCATCGGTCTTGAATCTCTGTTTTGGAGGGGATATTTGGGGTTTCTGGATGGCAGGCTAGGCAGGATTCAGAGTAGGGAAAAGGTTATGCAAAAAGTAAAACACAATGAAAGAAGAAAAAATGTTCATGTTCTTACTGAACACCAGAAGAGACTATTTCCATGAGAAAGAGTAGGCAAAAGAAGGTAATCCTCTTTAGGGAACACTAGGGACAATGCCGTGTCTCCTACAGGATTTTTGCAGCATAGAAAAGAGGGAGGAAAAAAGTTATCCCCCTGTCTCAGTCCTTGCTGGGGGCTCTTCATGCTGCATAGGTTGCCGTAAGTAGATCAACTGAAACTTGCAAATTAAAAATTCATGCCACAATATGTTTCATGACCAAACACTGGAAGAAAGGGACACTACAGATGAAATGTTTGAACACAGTGCAAGATAAGGTGTTTCTCTTTCATACTTCAGGAAATTACAGAGTTTCTGATATTTCCATTTTTAAAAGGTTAAAAAAACCCTGAGAACCCTAACTCTCCTCCCTTCTATCTCCCAGTATATTGTAGGTTCAAGTTCTGTATGTAATATGTACATATGTAATATTTTCTTATGTATAAACACAATCCTTGAGTGATAGCAGCATAGAAAATCAATCCTGCAATGGCTTGTGTGCTTGGATAACTGTCACAAACTCAGAGCTATCAACAGGCAGGGAAGAGAGCGCTATCAAGGAAAAGGACCTTCCAGGTAAATAAATTTCTGTTTTTATTAGCTCTACTTGCACAGTGAGTGTTGCTAGACCACCACCCAACTGTTTCTACTGTGCATTTAGATGTATGGAAACACGGCACACGTTTTGCCAAGAAACACACAGTGACTTGCATTTCTGATAACCTTTTCTGGAGAAGCACCTATGAAGACAGAGGCTGGTGTCTTTTGTAAAGCATCAGAAAGATCTCGAAATTCCAGATGTCTTCATACATAATCTATTTAGTAAACTAGTCAATACTTTTAAAGTGCAGGAACTGACCTAGCCTGAGCACTGATGAATAGTGTATTCCAGCTAAGTAACACAGAAGAAGAAAGTAACGTTATAATTTCTTTTAGGTCCTCCCCCGCTCCCAAATTTGCATGTTCTTTCTTTTTGTTCCATGCACCCAGGCATAAAGATTACAATAACTGCTAGTCCTCTCAGAAAACAATCTTCAGTAGCTACAGCAAAATATACAAAACAGAGGTTATTTAAATGAGCACCTGAAAAGAAAGCATTTTGAAATGGAGATGTATTTTAGATATTTAAAATAGGATTGGAAGTAAAAAACTCTCAGAATGCATCACTATTCAAGATTAGAAACATACACTGTGTACTTACAGAGGCAGAGATGTTTTAAGTGTTTTGTCTTCCATCTCCCATGCTATTCCTATTAAGGTCCTCTGGTCAAGAGTGAGAATGATGATCTGGCATTGCATTTCTCTATTCCACAGGTGAAACTGACTCTTAATTAAGTTAAAAGTTAATTAAGTTAAAAGATCTGATGGGTTTCAGGGATTGTGTTTGTGCTATTGGGTGTAGCTTATCTCTGCAGCCCCCTCCACACACTTACACTGGGATGTTTCAGCTACACAGTAAGAAGGACCTGTGGCCCTTGCTCTGATGGAGAAAACCCACTAAAATAGAAAAGCGAAAGGAGAGAAAACAGAATTGGTGGAAGGTGGCAATTCAGCAACTCCAACGATGTAAGTGGAGGTAAGCATATTAATGCTTAGCTGAGTAGCTCATTAAATCTCAGCTGTCTCTTATTCAGATTTGCTAATAAATAATTATTGTATGCATTTAGACTGTGTGTGTCCTACCTGCAGAATCTTTTTGTGTGGGCTGAAGGTGTTTGAATAAAGTGTCTTAAGCAGCAGCAGCAGCAGCTCTCCAAAGCCAGATCTTGGCTGTCCTGCTCAGCCTAGCTGAAAATGGAGCAGGGAGCTATGGTGGTTTTTGGGTCAATGCAGTGTCATCATGCAGCCAAAATAAGCACCTGAACCCAGAAATGGTAATCCCAAGATTTCAGGTGAGACATCGCCTACAACAAAGAATAGCAGTATCATATGTTATTGGTGTCTCCATCCTGAAACAACTCCTACACTTGCTTGCTGGTGAAACCGTTTCACTGTTACAAATTGTAGGTAACTACTGTGCTGTGATTAGGATGGTTATGGGCTCAGCTGCAGTAAAGTTATGAGATACTTAACTTGGATGGCATGTTTGATAATAACCTTTAAACATTACATCTTGGCAGGCGCATTTCTCCCTCCTTGTGCTTTCTCTGCCATTAGTTGTGAATGAACTGTTAAAAACTTTGGAATATGTTCCATTACTGCACATTCATTATTTAACAGATAAGATTCATTGCCTCCTCTTCAAATAGCAGTGAGAGAAAATAACTGTAAAACAGACATAGAAAAGCTTAAAGTTTTAAAGTTTGGATCCTAGCTGGCATTTAGGAAGCCCAAGAATCCTGCCTTACCCAAACATTTTTAGCATTAAACAAAACAAAAGCAACCTGAACATAATCCTTGCTATTAATAAATATTTCAATATAAAGAGACCTGAGCCTTGCCATGGTGTCACTTCAGAAAGGCTGAAGAGAGATGTGGAAGCTGATTAATGGATATTTGATAATTGTTTAAATGTATATTCTCCCCAGCACACTTGCTTGAATTTCTGCCCATGAAATAGGTGACAACACACTTAATATTCTAGGGACAAAGTCCAGAGAAGCACTGTACAAAATATGCGCAGCAAGCTTTGAGGAATTAGCCCTTAGTGACAGGAATTAACTTGTTACCAGTCTTTAGCACTGTTCCTGCTCCACTTCTTTATAAAGTGCTCTCTGAGGAGACGTAACAAGTTAGATATATAAAACCCTTGGGATATACAAAATGTTAAATACTGGCACATATTGAAAATTGATGACTGTTAAACACATGTCCAAAAGCAATGATATGAATGAATGAGCTATTTCGAACAACGTTTGAGTGATGTATGTGGTGACCAGTATTACCCATGACCTCTGCTATTAACTTTTCGTACTGTGCCCAGCCTGGGTTTCATGGACTGCCATGAAGAATGCAGTTAGTGTTTAAAATTATGCTCTTTTCAAAACTGTCTGTACCAGTAATTTTAATATCTATAACTACAGGAGGCCATTGGTCTTTTTATGTAAGTTCTGAATATCCCTCAAGCTTAATTCTTCTGTTGCTTAGGCTGGAAGTTGTTGGCTGTTCTGTAAAACACACTGCCAGGGGCTGTACTTGGTAATAGCAGCCTCAGTCCATTTGGTACTTGGAAAATCAAGTTATGACCTACAGAGTTTATAAAACTGTTCCCAATCCCTGATAGAGTTGTGATAGTTTTGAAGCTACTTATTCACTTCAGTAACTCAGTTATTCTGAGTATCATTATCATCTAGTGGCTCTAGAGAAATCATGGAAGGAACTGACTTGTGACCTGCATGGCTGTAGCTAATGCCATTTATGCTATAGATAAAATGATTCAAAGAGCTACACCTGTTCTGGAAGCAGCTGTTTCCGTTAGAGAGATGTGATAACTCCAGCAATCCTCATGCTTCATTTCAAATTGCAGTGGGAGAGTGTGAGTTTGCAAGAATAAACGAAATCGCTAGAGGAAGGTTTGCTCTGGCTTGAATTTTGATGAACTGCTCAGAAAAGTAATACAAAAAAGAATATTCTCTTTCAATCTGAAACACTTAGTGAATCCACAGATTCAGGATTTGGTAGATCTTTGCAGCACCATTTGAATAGAATTGAGAATCCTGGAAAAAGCTAAGACTGAGTTTTTCTTAGTTACAGATTTTTTTATGCTTGATTATACCAGTTTGAACAGGTTTATCATAACCTAGCAATTTATCTTGAAAAACCTCTTATTTCCAGTGGTCTTTGCACATATCTTGGAGTACCTATAGAACCTTGAAAAACCATTACTGAAGCTCATCTTACACAGTCCAGTCTAAGCTCTGGTAACTGATGGAGAGTCAGCCCATAAATAAAAGGAAAACAGATACATTCCTACACATCATCACTGTCAAAACCCTATCATATCCTGTAGATCAGATAACAAATAATATCTCTTTATGGTGCTGAGTCAGTCATAGTGTGATGTACTTCCAACTAAAGTAATGTGAGAGACTTCATTGACTCTCACAGCCTCGAGGTCAGAATCATATTTAACATCCAATAGTTATCTAAATAGTATAATGATGAATATACTTGAATCACAACTAGAACATATTACCAAAAGACAGCGACTGCAAGCAGAAGTTAGATAGATGAGGTCTCTCCTGTACTTGAAAATTGACCAATTTTTGAATTAGTGTTCTGTTTTACCAAATCGAAGTTCCTTTTGAATGGGGAATATCTGGGTAATTGAGTGAGGGGAAATTGTGCAGCTATTCCTTTTGCATGTCTGGATGTCCACCTGGAAGCTATTACTGTGGGTTTGTACAGAAAAAACTCCGAACAAATAAGGCATAAAATTAATGATTAATACAGTCAAAGGGACGCTAACAAGGAAAAATATTAAACAGATGGCTATTCTTTTCTAATGAAAAGCTGCTAAAGATACTGTCCAGGGAAAGTCACCCAAAAGAATTAGCACCTCAAGCGTGCTGCTTTACGCTCCCACTTCATTTACTTTGCAAACATTTTGTTAGCTATGTGTTCTTCAAACTACATTCTGGTTGGCTAAATAAGTATTTACATTACTTCTACGTTACGATGATTACAGCAGTTCTGTTGGTACAGCCTAACCTTGCAGCCTTCTTATCCAAATACCCCTGTGGCAAATCAGCCTTGAGATCTAGCACACGCACAGTCCAGTCAAACAAGCGATCGTATCTGTTCACCCCCCTCAGTCCGTCTTGATCATCCTATCTGCAATACGCATACCCAGCAGACCCAAGTAACTAGACTTCACACCGTTAGCACAGCCAACCCTGTACCCCTTCAGCTTTGTCGACAGCATTTCATGTCACTTTTCAAAGGCTGAATTAAATCAGGTGTCTGTCAGACTTCCACAGACAATGTATCTGAGCTATCTCATACCTTTGAAGGACAAACAATAACTCTCAGCTAATTACTCTCAGTTCTAACACCTCTGAACCAGAGCTAATGGCAAATGAATTGATGGAAAAATACAGGATTTAAGGGACAGGGCATAGCTTCCCAAGTAGGCATCCAATACCACTTCAAATGCCTCTGTTATCCTACCTGGCATATGGCTGCCACTGGAGAAGGGTGTAGAGCTCCCATATGTTGTATGTCATACCTGCCAGCTCCTTGCAGATGTCTTAGACACTCAAGGGAAACTAAAATGTCACTGGGTACCTCAGTTTAGATAGCCACTTAACTCTGGTATCAGAAAAGTCACAAACAAGTGGAAAAAACACCTTTATGATTTAATGCTTACAAGTATTACTGTTTCTGGTCATCAATTAGGTTTTAATACTAAACTCTTCAGAATTTCTTAAACATTTTCAGAGTGCTATGTGGGGAATTCGTTGTGATATCTGTCAGAACTAATGTTATTGTGTGTTTAATCCCACACAAAGTTTTTTGAAACTATATGAGCTGATATTTCACACTACAATGACTCCAAAAGCCTCAACGTGTTTTATGGTTTACCTGCCATTTTTTTTCTGGCAAAGTAATGACTGGAAAACAAAAGAAAAAAGGATTTTACATTTTAAGGATGCAGAGCTGGTCTCTAGGAAGATACATCTAAAATCCATCCAATCCCTAAAATACCATTGTAAGATAGAAATTGAAATGAGAAAGATGAATATATGTATAGATATATGTAAGATTCATTTCTCCATTTCCTATTATCTTCAGTGGGACTTATGCTTGAATAAAGAGTAATAATATACAGGCTATATTAACATCACTGAAATCAATCTTCCTGAATGCAAACAAAACCGTAGCACAAGTGAACTGGGACACCTGGCAGTTGCTCCACATGAGCCATGACTAAACAGGCCAAGTCTCATCTGTGCAAGAGAGAAATGTGGGAAAGGTGCATGTGACAAGAGGTTGCTCCAAACCTGAGGGGACACCCAGGATGCTTGACATGGCAGCAAGCCACGATCTCAGGGCCACTGTGCTTCTCAGACTGCAAAGAGTATGGTGCACGTGGTTTTTGCATTGAACCCAACGTAGCAGAAGGGCCTGGGTTCAGGTAGAAAGGTATGAAAGTTGATGACATCAAAGCACACCTTTGCTTGTTTTCCTTTGTTGGGGATACCACATAATTTTAAAAATTTAAAGCACAGATGTGTCTACATCAATCCAAAATTGCTTAATTTCTGTAAGTTTAGACTTTCACATACAAATCCATATATACTTGCAAATCTAATTACCCTGTTCTCAGTGAAATCAGTTCTGTTGCATGCAGAGAAACAGTTTTGACAGTATGACTTGCTTGCTCCCAGACATAAGCAAAAATTGACCTTTTAATTACCTCTCTGAGCTGCTTTTTTATCTGTCTATAGTGATGGTAATCTACAATAGGAGGAACCAGTGTTGGCAAACCCTTTACATTTTTTGCTTTAAATGATTGCTTACAACAAGCAAGTTTATGAACTGGTGGGTGCAGTAAAGTGAGTCTTATTCAAGTCTTGCTAAAATAAAAATTCTGCAGACAAAATTCAATTTTCACTTTTTTCTTTAACAGCTACTACAGGTTGTTGTAATATATGTAAGTGGGGTTTTCTTTTGGTTAGTTGAGTAGCATGTTGTAAGATTTTAAGGCATACAGCTTCCTTCCTCTCATTCCCCATGATGATTTTAACCTAAAACTATTTAGTCAGAAGACATACAGACAGCTCTTTCTGCTTTAACATT
This sequence comes from Laterallus jamaicensis coturniculus, assembly GCA_022605575.1. Classification (NCBI taxonomy): domain Eukaryota; kingdom Metazoa; phylum Chordata; class Aves; order Gruiformes; family Rallidae; genus Laterallus; species Laterallus jamaicensis. The sequence goes on from JAKCOX010000005.1 coordinate 32,839,803, forward strand.
ATCTTTATTTTTGAACAATTATAGGAAAAAACTATTTTGTGCTCTAATTTTTGCCCAGTAGCAAGGCTCAGTTCCCTGTGTGTTCTGGGTGCTACTGACTGATCCTGAGTCACCTGTGCAAAAATGCTTAGTCTGCCCCAACAGAAACCTAATGAAATGATTAACAGGGACAAGACTGCTCCCTCTCTCTGGGAAAAGACTTCAGAGAGGGGAAGCATGGACGTGAGCTGAAAGCTTGTTTTTGCTGGAGACAGAAGAGTCCTTGCTTTGACTTCAGTGTCAATCAAGAAAGAAGGGGCACTAACCAATTCTGATTAAGCCTCAAGGTCTTTACAGGCTCTGAATAAATCACAGGGAAAAGCATTTGGTGCTGTAAGCTGGCTGAGGAAGTTTAATCACGAGCTATTCACAGCAGTTTCAGGAACATACCAGTCCCAGCTACCTGTATTTGCTGTACATCCCACATCTAAAACTACATCCAGACCTACTGCAAGCCATTATTTTCTTTTCCATCTGCATCCCAACAGGCTTTGCTGGAACCCCCTGCCACAGCACCTCCGTACCCCCACCTGCTGGTAACCATCTTGCTGTGGGTGCCACAGCAATCAGAGCAGACAGGTACTTGGGCCTGACACTCTGCACCAGGTAGCACATCTCCAGCAGAATCATGAACCCTCAGGAGGAGGAGAGGCAGCACACAGGTGCTCCTCTGGTAACTTTGTGAAGCCAACTCTTAACAACAGCAGTGTTTCTTGGTCTGTCTTAGTTTTTTAATTAACCTCTTGCCTGAACACATCCTGAAAGAAGGGGTCCAGTGTCACGAAATATCCTAAAATAATAGAGAAAAGGCATTTTGGTTCTACTGTCCGCACGTCCACTCACAGCGATTGACGTGGTTGCCCACACATCAGTCCAACACAGCTGCTACATGTATCTACTACTTGCTAAAAGCTGCCACAGTCAGGTCAGCACATTAAACCAGTCTCACTTGCCAGGTCTTTTCACAGAAAAGGAGCAGAAGTAGCAGAAGAATACCACAGCTTTCTGCCCTGGAAAAATGCAAAGCAAAAGCTGCTTGCTTTTCCCCTTATCATCCATCAGACTAAGGCTAATCAGGTTGCTGAAGAGATGCTTTCCAGAGCAGCTGCAACCGAGAGCCTGCAATGCTGCAGACAAGGTCAGCCAGGGAGCCATGAGAGTCTTCCTCCACATGGGCCTAAAATATCTGAGTACATTTCCATATCTTCTCCCATCACAGTAACAGCTCCAGCTGACATCTGCCTCTGGACAACTTCAGAGGAGTTGGCAAGTTCCTTGTGCCTTCAGGTACAGATACCCCTAGCTGAGTTGCTATTCGATGTTGGTTCCATAAAAGAAAGGTGTCTGAAACTGAATTGCTGAAGGTCTAAAGCTATGAGTATGCTTGATCCATCTATCCCTAAAACAGGCTATCCACAACCCAAACTTTAAAGTCAGGTTGAGGGCAGAAACAGTGGGGTTGCAGCTAAAGTAATTTGGACTTAACATTAACCTTCTCCTGGATTTCATCAGATAAATATATGTAGCATTGCACAGAACCATGCTGGCTGGAAGTTTGAGGTGACACTGACACAGTCACATCCACACTATGTTTCATTGCAAAGATAGTTACATTCTTTTACTCTGAGTTGAGGGTGGTGGGAAACCTGTGGTACAAACTGGGTATCTGGTGGGAATATACCTGCACCTTGTGAAAGCTAACAGAGCTAAAAGTTCACGCCTTGCTCTGGAAACCCCTGCACTCTCAGCTATGAGAAGAACCACTCCATGCAGGTGGCAGACACCTGAGGACACTGGAGGAGGAAAACATCCCAAGCTCAGAGAAAGTTACTACTGAGATTCCCCTCTTCCTCCACAGGAGCCAATGAAAGAACAGCTTTAAATGCCCTGTAGTTTTGACAGGCCTTCTGCTTATAACTGGTGGTATGATGCATACAGTAACACTTTATTCACAGCTCCCAACAATTTTATTATCCTCACCAGAGAGCTGATAAAATCCAGAGGTTAGTCTGCACGTGGCCAGCTAGCAAATCAATGGCAACAGCAGAGATAGTAACCATGTCTGCTGATTCAGAAGCATTATCCTCTGTCAGTAGTCGTGCTGCCTTCCAAGCTAACTGGTGTTATTAAAATTTGAGTTCTGTAATGGGAGTAAACGATAACTTATCTACATGGTATGGCTGAAAAACAGTGTCTTTGTAAGCCCTTATTCTCAGATGAGGACCATTAGTGAAGTCCTACTTATCGCAAGGGAGAGTCTATTGAAAGAAATCACCCGAGGATTCAGTCCCGACTCATTAATTTTCCCTTTTAATTTTATCTGTAGACTGCATTACTTTTTAATTGCTAAGATGATTTTCTTGGTTGTTTTCAACATGATGAATTAGATGTGACCAATCTTTACTTTTTGCAAGGGCTAATGTTCCTGGGTTTGGCCCTTAACAGAATTATTCAATAATAATGTAGTTCCTCATGGAGCCACCATCTATTATGTATTTCCTGTTTTAAAAAGAAATCCTCTTTGACTTAGTATACAGGAAAGAGCCAGGTTATGAGTTACAGGAGGAGTCTTTCAAATTAAAATTACATTTACCTCTTAAAGCTAACATAGTCTGAATTCTGAGCTAAATCAGAGCCTCATAAAGGTAGCTTGTGTATTGAGCCAAGTCCTGCCTCTCTGCACCAGTGACCTATGAATGCATGAGCAGGATTACTGTAGCTCCTCCAGTTCTTATGCACTTTCTATTTTCAGTGGGGTCAGGACTAGAGTTTTCTGTCCTTCCCCTTGCCTTGTAAGTTATTGAAGTAAATTACTATGGTTAACTTCTCACAACATTAGTCTATACATTTGTATTCTTCCTTCTGCTCCCCAGCGTCATGAGAGAAGTGCTCAAGCCAGGCAGGACCCCAGTAGCCTGTTAAGTAAAGACTTGTGATATGTTGGAGAAACAGCAGTAAGAGTTAGAGTTCAGCTTGGGTTTCTGGATCTTCCTGCAGTAATGATATTGTTTTACCTCAGTAAGTGGATTTGCAGTGGACTCCACGTGGATTTTTGCCTCTGCTAGTATGTGATAAATGAGGAATGCTGAACCCAGCTTGCAAAATAAAATGTAGCTGCCACTGTAACCAAACAGATATCTGCAGTTCCAAGGGGCCTTGTGCAAAACATCCTGAAAACCATGATGCTTTGGCTGCATTGGAGGTGGTAACTAAAATAGTTGAATAAAACTTGCCTACTTGTCTACATTCAGTGCATCTCTTCAGTACAGTAAAGAAGTACTCCTAAAGGCACAATCTACTCCCAGCGAATGAAGAAAACTTTTGGCCAGGTCTTGTTTCCACTATTGAGACTCTCAGGATGTTCACCTTTACCTGATCTCATTTCATACACTCTGGAAGAAGGAAAAGTTTAAAGAAAATGTATTTCAGTTGGGAGGTAAGAGGGACAATGGGCTGATTCATGTTGATTTGTGTTATTTTTCTTGCATAGTCTTCAATGGATAACTTCTCTCATGTGTTTTAGTTTTTGGATTGTTTTTCTACCTATCTTGTAAATTGCTTTTAGAAAGTCTTAATTCCACTGACCTATTTTAATAGATTTTTCTGTCTCCTACTACTAAGGTATTCCAAAGAACCTAGGAGATTTTTCTGAATGATAGAAAGACATTACATCTCAGGGTAACAACTGTAGCTCCATCTGTCTAATTCGGGTATGAAAGACATGTCCTTAAGAGTTTCCATAGTTCCTATTTGATATTGAAGCAGTTGTAGATTGACCATAATCATAGACATTTGTTTTGCAAAAATGCAGATTTTATTCAAAACCATGACAACATTAACCTCTGCAGTACAGAGGACCAGCCATTTATTTTGAAGGCATGGTATTCTCTTGCAGAAGTGGTCTGTACCATCACATATGATATAATGTTTTCTTTTCAACTAACATCCTGGAAAGTGTTGCTGCAGGGATTGTGGTAGTAATGTTTTACCAAGGAAGAAAAAGCATAGGAAGAAACTAGATACTTGTTCTTAATAATTTTTATGCTTTAGGCTACTAATTTTTGTTATACACACTGCACATTACTAATTTAAGAACAGTAGAATCAGAACAAGTGTCTTGCATTTGGTGTTTCTTACAGTCACGTTCCTGTTCACTCCCCATTTTCCTGGCTAGCCACACTACTTTATGCATGAGAAGGTGTTTGGCAGCTGACAGGAGTCAGCAATGTGCCGTGCTGCTAGGGCAGTTCTGACCTGCTCTCTTCTTCTAAAGATAGCCCAGTGTTGATCCATCGCCTGTTATTTTAAAATGTCATTCACAATATCTGCTTTCTGAATATTTATATTCAGAACATTTTTTTTTCTATTGATTTAATTGCTAAAAAATGACCATTTGCCCCTTGCTTCTGTCATGCTGCCTTAATTAAACTTACGTTAAAAGATGCATCTGGATTTGAGCAGAAAATCAGCCGATGAAGCAGAACAAGCAACTGTGCTGAGTTAAGTTTTTCTGACAACAAAACCTGGACTTTACCGAAAGACGTTCATCTGCATTTAATCACAGACTCAGCATATACTGAAATGCCAATCAAGAAACAGTCTTTTTATATACTGTTACCACTGCACTATATTTCTGTGCATAATTGGAGTCATCCTGCTGAGTTGTTACTGCTTTAGGCTCTCATGAAAGGTAAAACTTATCTGGTGTTGATGATCTGTTGTGCTAAAGCAGTGTTGACATAGGAAATTGTCTTTCACAAAGGCAAAGGTGAAGTGAGTCCCCTCAATCTAAATAAATTCACATGATGCTGTGCAGAACTCCTCCCTTTCCTGCTGCTAGATAGGGAAAAATTTTCGCTTCTAGGGTGACTTTATCCAGTGAATGACTTTTGTACCCCATGTCACCTAGCATATGAGCCGAGAGGAGCAGATTTTACAGATGGCATTGTTATAGTTTCTTGGAAGGACAATGAATTGTAATAATAAATTACACTGACCTTTCAGCTACAGAGGCAACCAGAACAACCATATCAAAGGAAAATAAAACCAGCAGAAAGTAAATATTATTTGTAACGATTGAAAATGCTTGAGAATGTTGAAAAATTATGAAAAACCCATTGCTGAAAGATATTAAAATAATTCAGACTGAGGCCTTTCCCCTTTCATTGCTCTAAAAGGTTAGTTAGCATTTAATAACAATATAGATGTTAAAAAAGTCCATGTCTTATGTTTACAGTGGTTCACATCTGATTCTACTGTATTCTGCACAAGTACCAAAATCCTTTCCCACAGATTTTGAACCAACATTTTCATAGTTGTCCTTTATTCCAGCCTGTCTTCTGATCATGACATTACTTGGGTGACAAGGACTAGGGATGTCATTCCCTACTAGCTGTCTTCATGAACTGATAGTTTCTCTTCAGCAGCAGTCACAGGGTTTATATTTTAAAAACCCAGGCAAATCAGAAGTATGTATTTGAGTGACTTAGGCCAGGTAGCTTAGCATCCTCACTTCTAGAGGTCAGGTTATCCAGGTGTTCTCAGACTAGGCTATGATTCACACAAAGAACATGAGGGGCAGAACCTGCTTCATGCATGTACTCAACAACTGAGAGAGCATTTACTATCACAGCCCCAAAAGAGTAGGTGTAAAGATGTTCTGCTGGCATTTGGGGGACCTATGTCTAGTCTTGAGGCTAACTTAAGCAATGTGAGAGATAAAAGCAATCCTTCCATCTCCATAAAGAGTGCCTTAGCGTCTTCAGTTTTCTTAATGAAAGCACCTGACCTCCTCTCACACCACAACTTATGGTCAAGAGTCCATAAGTGGATGCTCCACTTATGGAGCTCCATTCTCTTTATGTTGCTATGCCTGCTTACTCCTGAGGCCCACCTGAACTTCCATGGCTTCCATGATTCCAGCACTTAGGAGCTCAAATCTCTTCCAACATCATGCAGGGATCTGGAGAACCGTATGCAGGTTTGTTCCAGGGGAAGTGGGACACAGAAGTCGTGTGGTGCAGTATTAACGTCTCTTTGAATTTAGACCTTCCCTCTCTCCTGTAAGTAAGAAGGAATACCTTAGAAAATATTTTTTATCTTTAAAACACAGTATGATAACAAATGGTAATAGTAATTAATGATGAAATAGATGGAGGAGGGGAGAAATAACTGTTTCAGCAAGAAGCTGAACACTATCCTATATTCAGGTTAGCAAATAAGGGGAAGTACATTTTGAATCATTTTGCACATGAAACAACTATTTCAAAATTGGATAGAACATAGAAACCAAAGTTATAAAAAATATTGTAATAGCTTATATGATTTACCTTAATTTGCTGCTATTTCAAAAAAATCCAGATTATCAACTCCCCCTATTATTTGCAACCTTGAACTGAAAGCTAGGTCACTTAGAGAGAGGAGGAGCTTTAAGAAAAATGCATCTGTAAGAAATGAGTAGTTTTTTAAGAACAACCCTTAGCTCGTCTTTACTTTTCTTAGGAGGCTTATTTTTTATGCAGATGAAACACTAATGCTGCCTGGCTTTGAAAGACTGCATTTATGGGCACATGCTTAAAGATGACTTTCTGAAAAGTTATTGTAACAAGAAATTCTCAGTTGTCACTGTAATAGAAATGCCTTGATTTACAGAGAAACAGTTGACAACAAATCTCTGTCTTTTTATGGCACTACATTTATAATCCTGTGTTTGACAGATAAATGTACAAAATATGTATGTTTTACACAGAAAGTCAGCCCAAGTGCTGTGTAACTACATTCTGTAAACAACTTAGATGGGAATTTGGAAGAAGGATGGAAACTTGAAGGATATCTTCCTCATAAAACATCACAGTTACAGTCTGACTCTGAAGAAACAGATCCCTAGAGCAAAGGCATAGTTAATATATCTCCAGGAGCACACAGTAGCAAAATGTGAAGTTTGGGATAAGTATTTTGCTATTGCTCATTATCTGACTCACCTAGAAGTAGTTTGGTACAAACCCAATTATAATATAAAACATATGTTTATATGCAGCTTTGCGTATAAGTTATTAGGCACCACTAGAAGTGTTCCAGAAGAAAGTTCCTTCAGTGTGTGTTGTTTGTGGTCTCATTTGCAAACAGCCTCATGAATAAGTCATGAAGCTGTATTGCAAAGCTGTTTTGAGCATTTATTTGGTTAGATTACTTCAACTATATGCACATGCATATGTCATTGCAGGAGCACTGATACAGCATTATGCTTACCAAAGCCAAGAGGAAAGCATAAAAGCTAAGCAAATACAAAAATTCAAGAGTAACTATTGGAATGACAGTTTGTAATTGAATAAAGATTTTTGACCTTTCATGTTTCTGAGCCATTAGTGCTCTTCCTACCTGGATTTCATGTGTGGAGTGTTCTGTCACTGTTCCTTGTGACATATCATAATTTACTGTCAGATAACGCTATTTTTCCATTGTAGGGGAAATCCCTGCCATGCTATACAGTCTTGTGACTTCATCACATACCAGAGGTAGAAACCTGAGTCTCATGAAGTCAAGGGAGAAATTCTGGTTGATTTCAGAGGGATCCAAACAACAAATGACTTCAGTGTTTGCTCTAGCAAAGCATACATTGTCAGGTATGGTGACGGTTGGTGTATGCTGAGCTGTATGTATGCTTAAGCACCTGTTCTGTCATCACATATATTTCAAGCACCTCTTCTGAATTCCTTGTTTGAACTGTACCCTGCCTACTTTGAGGATGCATCTGCAAACATATTTCTACTTTCTCGTTTGATAAAGGGATATAAGACCACAGCTGGTTGAAACGATAACTGTATGTCAGCAAAGAAAGTGCTATAAGTGATAAAGGATATGTACCAAATTGTTTTTCTTCTTAGAGGGAAGTAAAATGGGAGGTATGGACCATACTTTTCTCTGATTAGGAAAAAGTTATTTCACGTGACCAAAGCTTTTGAGAATTTTGAGTAAATGTAACAAACAGTTTGTGCCACAGGGAAGGAATTCTAAAAAAATAAATCTCAGGACTTTCTGTTTCAAATTTATTGAAACTTTTTTTTCCACTTTGGAGATGTCACGTGTTGTTTTGAAATAAAACTGCAGTAAAGGCAAAATAGAAAAATGTGCAACCAAAAGTAAAACAGTCTGTATTTTGGGTCAGCCTGGAACGTTTTTTTCTTGACATTTTTTCATATTTCTGACAGAAAAATACCATGCAGCTTGTTTTGTTTTGTTGGAGCACATGATCATAGCTTACACCTTTCCAGGGTGTCGACTGCTCACCCCCGTATTTCTTTTTAAAAGTTTTCCTTGCCTTTATGATTCAGCAATTGAACTGAAATCTGATTACTTCTAATTTTGATGCAGCACCTCTGGACAATACAAAAGCAGTCAGCAAAATGGGTGTGCAAATGCCATGGAAAACCAATTTTTCTGACCCATGAAAATTATGGAGTTCTTCACAAGGCTTGCAGTTCTTCACAATATCATCATAACTATTTGATACTAAATCTCACATTTAAAAGGTTACTGGATATTTTTTCACAGGTTACATATAGGACATCTTCCAGCATTGTAAAGTAGTTGCTCTGGGACAGATAGGGCAGATTTTCTGAGGCATGAAGCAAGCTGGATGAACATTTCAGATCCTAAAAAAGACGACTTAAACAGAAAAGGCTTTCCCTAGGGTGCTAGACAAATGTCTCAGCTACTGTTAAAACTAACTTTGTATCTCAGAGGTAATTCTATTCCTCCAACACAGAAGCAGGAGCAGAATTTTTCATTGTATTTCCTCACATAGTAAATGGTGTTTTAAGCATCAATTGCCTGCATTTTTCTTCCCCTAAAATACCCTTGACTTGGTTACTGAGTTGGTTTGGTTGCACAGACAGATAGATGATGGAGAGTGGACATGGCAAAGGCTCTGTAGACAATTTCATGCCATCTTGAAGACATCAAAGATAAGAAATAATAGTAGGGTGTTTATCTATTCTCCATAACAGATCAGTTCTGGGTTCATGTTTTACACGTTTTTGCTGCTGCACAGTTCCTCACTCACAGTCATAGTGCTATAAGTGCTGAGTAAATTCTCCACAATATTCCTAAGTTTGTAAAATAAGCCCAGTATAGTAGAAGTGCCACAAGGTCCATAAAAAGGCTGAGCATTTTAATCTTTTGTACAGCACATACAACTGGTTGCTGCATTTGCTGTCTCTGGTCCAAGATGAAGCATTAGAATTGAAAAGGAAAGCTCTACTCAGTTTCCCCAGTGGGAATACAGTAACTTGAAGATCAAATATGTCAGCAGATTGCTCACATTTTCATGCATATTTGAAAGAGCCTGTGGTTTCTGAAGGGCCAACATGAAGCTGCAGACCATCAGTGGTGTCATACACAAACAGTTCATTTCTTTCTGAACTCATTTACCTTGCCATAACAGAAGCACTGGCTATTTGTCAACAGCATCGATAACCTTATTTTTATATTGTAATAGCTCCAGATGTACACAAATGCCACATATAATGAACACTGTGGACCCTCACCTGTGGCTTTCCTCAGCATGTTATATTGAAAAGAGGTAGCTCCTTGAGAATGACTATAAAAACTATAGCATTGGTGTTTTCCCAAGAAAGTCCAGCCCTCAGATTATGCATATAGGACCTATCTGTAAACACATATCCCTACTAAAACACCTCACAGTGAATGAAATATGACTAGAATGTGTATTAGCTAATTGTTAATTAATTAACTGAATGTCACAGATGCATACAGGAATGCCCAGTGAGCCCAAGATGGTGAAAGGAGTAAGGACTTCTGTGCAGACACAGCTTCAGGCTTATCCACGAGTGAAAACACCTATACAGAGTCAAAAGAAAAGGAGGTACTTAGACAGGCAGAGTAGAATTATCCAAATGAACTGCAGCCAAAGAACTGGGCTGTAAAAAGGCTATACTGCTATGAAATCTGAAAATAAACACCAGTAAATAAGAAGCAAGCCTTGAGACTCTCTATAAATATTCATTCCTGCAGTTCAGTGCATTGGTCTGTGAAAGGCCCCATTTAGGTTTCTCTCTTGTTATTATCAGTAATAGGTGCTTAAAGATATTGGAGTTGTGCTGATCTCATTTAACCTGGTATTAAATTGGTATCATTATTTTTTTTCCCTCCTATTTCAAACAAATACACTTCTCATTGCAGTCATGGTGTCTATTTCTATTGCTAGCATCTTTTGGGGTTTTGTCTATAATCTAGATACCCAGCTATTCTATCCTGTTTTATTTTGATGCTTACTTATATTTAAGTAATGTTTCCCTTTCCTGACTTTCCCTTGCTCCTAAATTGCTTCCTTCCAAGTCAGAGGCACATTTAATTTAACAGCTTTCATTCCTTTCCTCATCTGTGCTGTGCTCTTCTTTCTCCACAGTGTTACAAGAATATCATGTTAGGCTTAGTGGTTTGCCATCAATTAAGAGAGCATGATGAGAAATGGGAGAGGCCAGCTTTTGGTGACACTCTTACAGAGCAATTCAAACTCTTCAAGGCAGAAATAAGAAAGAGTAATTCACTGGGGGCAATCACCAAACACGGTCTGGTATCTGCTCGCACAGGAAAATCACTAGCATTTTTACAGCAGGCTGACTTGGAGGGCTTTTCAGCCTAGTTAGTCTTGACCTCCACTGTTGGAGGACCATTACAGTTGGACACAAGTAGGGTGCTGCAGGTGTGCCTTCTACCAGTAGAGCATCTTCCTTTCAGATGCTACTCATGTGCTGATCCTGGTAGTCTTAATGCAGGGGGAGAAACAGTATCCACTGTGAGCAGGAGTGAGCATGTGTTGGGGCAGAGCTCTTGCTCCCCTGGTATTTTCTCAAACAATAGTATTTGAACTTTTCCAACCTGTGCTCTAAGTGAGAAGGCTTTCAAAACCTGAAATGCCCGATGTACGCACAGCAGAACTACATTGAAATGAAACTTTCCCCAAGTATGTTTTCATGGTATGCATGTACACCTGCTGTTAGAAGGAGTCATGTGGGCTGCTCCATCTGGAATAAGGCAGGCCAACTCAGTACAGTGTGGTCTGCCATGCTGGTGCCAAGGTACCAGTGCTGGGCAGTCACCCATGCTATGGCTGGGTCTTACTGCTGTCTGGTTGCTCTCTGCTGGGAGCTTTCTCTGCCTGAACCTCTCATGAAGCACACACTCCATCAAAATCAGAGGTGTCGGTGAGAGACCAAATATCTACAGTGACTGTAGAAATGTGACTCACCATTCACAAGCACATCAAGCCCTCTGGGCCATGACCCTCCTTGAAACAATGCTGGCAGGGAAAAGCCACAGTGTGACAGAGCATGTCATGCTGAGGGCAGCTGTAGAGAGGGGAAGAAGTACTGTGCTCTAGGAGTTGGCTTTTAGACGAAAGAAGTTTGGAGAAGGAGATTTCTGACAAGCCTGGTAAAACTGTATTCACTCAGTCCCTGATCTTCTATTCTTCTCACTGCTTTATGCAGATATAAGTATTAGAAACATGAAAGCATCAGCTAAGCAAGGCTTCCAAGACTGTTCCCCTTAAATTAGAATTTGTTTTTCATTACTTATGTTTAGATGACAGTGCCATCCTACAATGGTGAAGAGAAATACAGTTAAAACTTACCAGATCTGACAATCTTGAAGGAGTCTCAGCCCCTGGATTTAGTGAGCAATAGTAACTTGCAGGGGATTGAGAGTCAGGTCAGGTACCTCCCAGAGTTTTCCAGAGGCAAAATGAAGCGCAGTCACAGCAGCAGAAACAGGACTGTAGACCTGTCACTCATGGCAAGGGTTGATTTAAATGCAGCACTGTGAGGGTAAGCACACTTCTGGCCTCACACTTTCTGGAGAAGCTACTAATAAGAGGGGATTTTAAAAAATAATATTTTTTTTTTCCCTTCTTGCCACATCATTACTCTGCTTGGGGCATGATCACTATTTAACAGTAAACATGAAATGCTACATCAATGACCATAATACAGGATCCACAGGCACAAATTCAAGCTGAATGTGTTCTCTACTGAAAGGCAGAAGCAGGTTTGGGGCTGTTCCTGCTCTGAGGTTCCTATTCACTACTCCAACGGACAAGCAGCAGAAGCAGGAACCCCACCTTCACTGGGATCAAGGGGATAACTCAGCAGCAGCATTTTCTCTTGCCTTACTTACACCATGCAGGCGTGCTGATCTATCACAGTAAATAGTAATACTTATCTGGCTCCTGACAACATGATGATTACTTTGGAGAAATCACTAACTGAGATGATTTGTGGGAATATCTTACCCAGCAGAAGCAGTTCAGGAGCCCAGAGGAGAGGGTACTATGACCGATAAGAGAAGAAACACCATTTTAGATGAGGGTCATAGGGAAGGTACATATTTCTTCTGATTCCTGCATGCTTCTTCTGCACCTACATGTTAGATGATAATAAATAATCTGCTGTCATTAACTAACACTTACCTACAGCGAGGTTGAGCTGGTCTAAAGGCATCAGAATTAGAAAGTGGTGGAGGAGAAAAATTATGCTATTGTCTAGATTGACATTAACTCACATGAAAACAAAGTTATTTAATTTAATTTAATTCTATATGTTAAGAACCATATAGAATATTTGCAGCTTTTCTGGGCTCAAAATATGAGCTCAGAATTTATTCCATGGACTGAAAAGAGCCACAAAATAAAGAAGAAAAAAAAAAAATAATTCCCTGATTAGTTACAGAGTCAAATTTTTACCAGAAACCTTAACTTTTCAGTAGTGAAAATATGGATATGTCCAACTCCTCTAGAGATAGTTCCTGAAGTGCTTTGTTCTCCTGCATGGTGAAGCACTTTGATTTGTTTTGCAGGACAAGATAGGATTCTCCAAGTGCTATGATAGCAAGAGGTATCTTGTGAAAAAGCTAATTCTGCCTAGAGTTTAACACTTCATAGAATTTTATACCTTATCTTGTCATAAATAATGGACCTAGGAATGAAAAATGAGAAGATTCCCCCCTGTGAAGTTAATGGTAAGCAGGGGTTTAAAATCCAGTTCATACCCACAGCCCTCACTTTCCTTCACCATGTCCCTTTCCCCAGAAAAACTGAAAAGTGTTTACAGACAACTGAGTTTCACCATCTGGAGACAGGATATGTTATGCAACGGACAGATTTCACCATGTTTTTTATTATTACTCTGTCTCTGCAAAATTATAATTATGACTTTGCAGTGGCAAATTAAAGGCCCACTCCTAGCGAGGTAGGAGAGAGTTTGGCTTATTCAATTTGTTGAAATGGAACTGAAACATGTTAAGGTCAAAGATGGGTGAAGCAAAGCATGTGGCATCAAGATGCCCCTAGCAAAAATCTCTTGGAATAACTGTCAGATGAATATGACACAATAGAGATAGAAAATCAAGTTACTTTGGAACGAAATGTTATTTCATGAAGGCATCATCCTGCAGTTCTCCATCAGGTAGACAGGACAGGTTCTTGAAAAATTATACAGACTGAAGAGAGCTTTTCACTGTGAAAAAAATGCAAATGTACAATTTTTCAGACACTGCTAGTTCAAGACTGTATGAAACCTTCCCTGTAATTTCCTCGTGTTTTCTGTGTAGTAATTCTTTCAAAGCAAGAACTACAACCTATGAAGTGATAAGTAATAAATTGTACCAAGTGTGTACCACAATTATCCTTTAATAAACATATACATTTTAAGAAGTGTAAAGACATTTGAACAGGTATTTAAATATCATTATGATCTTGTTTTTCCTCATTACAACCTGCTTTCAGCCTGAGCAGTCAGTATGCGACGTATTCCTGGGTATTTACATTTAAGAAAAAGCTGAGCTGACATGTCAAAGCATTTGAAAGAATAAATGTGATGAAACTAAAACTATAGATCCCAAACTTCTAAATTTGGGAGAAGTCTGAATCAGGGTTTGGATCCCTGTTTACAGCTGGTGCTCTCTGAAATGCAGAGGAAAAAGCCCAAACACTTTCCTTACCTTCGGAGAGAGCAAAGAGAGCAGGTTTAGATGTCATTGGCTCCTTCAGTGCAAGAAGCTCTCACATCCAAGCTACACAGAGACCAAAGCAGAGTAAATGTTATCAGTCCAAAGCTTGGCAATATCTGTCATTTTTTGGTTCTCATTTCAGGCTTGACATGTAGATCATATCTGAAAAGATTCTCAAGTCTTAGCCAACATTTCAGTGTCTTCAGCAGGAAACTGATTTGTGATTGTGCCTTGAAATTGCCATGCATTTGCATTTTATTTCTTTGTTAATAGTGTTTCTCCAGAATTTTACTCAGAGGTTCCACAGGTTTTAAGCCTGAAAGAAATGCAAAGCAGCAGTTGTATAAGCGATGGTGAGAACTTTTATACTGTTGGAAATACATCACAATTGTGAATATGTCAAACAATATATTTGTAATAATCATCTGGCACTGTAAATTAGTAATTTTAGTGAACAAATGAATCTGTTAATATTCAAATGTCTTTGAAATAATTATAATTCATAATAAAGCAACTCACATGTCTAGTTTTCACTTGCTTCAGCAGAAATCTGGGATCTGTCCTATTCCACCCAAAAAAAGGACAAAAGGACACTACTTAACAGCAATAAAAATATCACATGCCACTGGCAGAAAGATGTCCATAAAATGTGTTTATTCTAGCTATTAACAAAATGTGCTGATAAATAAGCAAACAGCAGCATACAGTCATCATTATATTTCTTTAGTGCTGCATGTTGTACATGTAGCATATATAAATCAGTTAGCATAAAGTAAGAGACTTAAACCTTCACTGGTTCATTAGCTGTTCTGTGAGCTCAGGACTCAGTGAGCATTTTCACTATGTTCCAGAGTAGACACTTGCAGCAAAGGAAGCAGCAGGGAAATGGATGCAGAAGATAACTGCCAAGTTCAATCATATACAATTCTGTTACTCAAATATGCAGATTCTCATACAGGTCCAGCCTGTATGTAAGTTCTGCATGCTTATGGCTGTACAGACACAGGAATTTCTCATTTGAAGTTGCATTCTGATCTTGCTCTTCCCCAAATCAACTCTGTTTGCAGGATTGCAACTAGCTCCCTTCAAGAGCAAAATCTGTCCCTTTCTGCTTCCTCAGATGTTTTTGTTGTTCAAGGAACATTCAGTCTTAGAAGACAGAGAAAACCACAAGCTGCATGCTGAAAGGAGAGTCTTGATATGAAAGCAAAGCAAAAAACCAGAAAAGTAAAATACTTGAATAAAAAAAAAAAAAAGAGAATATAAATATTTCTCTCATACAGGGATCCAGGCAAAGCCTGAAGCAAAACCTACCAAAGCAACTGGAAATAATCTCAGAAATGTATGAAAGATTTTGACCAAGTTTATGATGTCTAAAGCACTTGACGTGAACTTCTACTTTGTGCTTTTAACACTGTCAACCCAGAGGACCTTCCTAACAGCCTGGAGTGAGCTGCAGTGTGAATCCGGAAAGATGCTTATTTTATTCCTCTGCACCCAGCTCCCTCCAGGCAACTGTACTGCCCAACATCTTTGGAAATTAATGCCCTGCAGCTCCATGTTGACGTTGATCTCCCTCCCAGTTCTGTAAGCCAGGGCTTGAGGAAGGTGGTGGAAAAGTACCCTTGGCTGCATCCAGCTTCTCCAGGACTTGCTAGGTGAGCACAGGAACCTTGTATGGGCACTGCCAGGCCCTGGTCTCTGTTGTCTGTTGAGGCTGTGGTGTCTCTGAGACTGTGTCCTGCTGCTCATGCATTTATGTGGCATTGTCCAACACAACGGGATTCTCATTCACGGGCCTTTCTAAGTACTTGTAGATAATAATGCAGTAAGATAGAGCGAAACACTGACATATAGTACGGGCAAACATTTTGTACAGGCTAATACATAATGCTATTTATCTGCCCTTTGAAAATACCTTAATAGCTAAACTGAAATGAAAAATTGTGCTAATATTCTTGGTAGTTTTCTCATCTTTCTGAAATAACTTAAGTGATCTATGTAGCTTATTTATTTGTCTGTTTATTCATTCATTTGCAAAAGTTAATTGTTCATGATGAGTCACGTTCGGTGATTGGCATCATTAAATTAGCTTTCACTCTATGACAGCTCTGATCAGTAAGTTGAATTAGTACCTCTGTGTTTATTGCAAAGATTTTCTTTGATGCTATCTCTGTACTTAACTTTCCCATGCTATTACAGTGGCATTAGTAATGAAGATAATCCTGGCACAAATCAACCTGTAAGAAGCAGCATCATGCACCAACAAAAAACTAACTAACCTTTCTCGATTCCAGCTAAAATCGATGATTTCTCAATGTGGCTAGCATCAGAAAGTGACCCCCTTTCATGGAAGCTAATTTCTCTTTGATGTTACATATCACTTGCTTGATTAGCTTTTAAGTTATAGCAACAGCAGCCATGGTCACTACTTTGTGGTTTTTTTGTTTGGTTGTTTTTTTTCTCCATTTAAATTAGACACCTCTGATTTTTATTTTATAAATAGTTTTGTTGCATTATTGTCTTGCTGCGCCAGAAACCAGAAGGATCACTACCTGATCCACAAAAATAGAAACAGCGCGACTGTTCAAATGTCCTAATGACTACCGCTGGAACAGCCATCACTGCAACAAAATGCACTGAAGTAAGAGTCTCAAAGGAACTTGTGTAAATTGAAAAAGATTTGGTTCATGTATTCTGATCATTCTTTTAGCACAAGGCAATGTGTCTTGATGGTAGGGCTGTATGAAAAAAAGAACACATCACTGAGATGAAAATGTATCTGTCAATATCTGTTAGAAATCGTTAAGAAAAAGATTAAGAAAAAGATTATCTTTAAATAGCAGAGGAGAAAGAAAAAGAAAAAATAAATAGAAAACTAGCCCACCAGAAGAAAAAAAAAAAAAAGAAGGTTTTCTATCCCCAGGAGGATTAATAATTGACATGTAGCAGCTTCTGCGGTTGAACAGCCACTAAGCAGATGGATGGATATGGTTATTCCCTCTCATATATTTACTAATGGAAAGTTCCCAGTATAAACATTAACATAGTATGAATTGCTTTATGCTCTTGAGATTTTTAGTTCCATAAATATTTTTGGAAGCTTGGCTAAGGGGATATAATTCTCTGGCCTTTATTTTATTTCATATTTTTAAAGCATAGTTTTTATATTTCCCACAGAGCAGCACACTTAAATCACAAAACCAGACTGTTGCCTCTTCTCTGACAACACTGTTAGAGCTACTTCACTCCCTGATGAAGAAACATGTTGTCTGAAGATTTCCTGACTCCACTTGCACATGCAGCATAAAAGCAGAGTTTCACATAATTACCTGGATCTGATGTAGAGGGGGCGGCACTTGTACTAAATACCTGCCTGCATTTTTATGATGTTGACAATTGGCACTTTCTCTTGTACACTAGGTTTTTCTGCTTTGGTCTGTGTGCATATTACTCTCCAGTCATTTGCTAGCATATACTATTATTTTTCAATTGGAAAATCTATTCTAAAAGTACAGAGAAAATAGTTTTTATCTTTTGGTTTGCTTTGATGGAAACCCGTATTCCAGAGGGGATTTTAGAGGTTTTGCAAAATTCTGTACTCTTGGACATCCTTCTTCCTCATACATGTATATTGCTGACCAAAAAACCCCAGAAGTATTCTCCATTTCATTAATTAAGAATAATTCAGACAGCATTTGATTATTTGTAAAGTTAGTATGCATCCTACCAAATGTGATACTTTGTTATGTCTCCCCCCTCAAAAAAAAAAAGTCATGGACAAAGTTTCAAAACACTATCTCAAATAGTCTGATACAAAAAGGAATGCTCTAGCCCTCTAGCAACGGAGTCCTTATAAAACTATGAGCAACAACCTGTACTTTGACTTCAAATCTCAGGTGTACAAATACAAATCACAAGCCTTCGGTCTGTAATCTTGTTGCTTTCCTCTTACTGGCAACAGTGCTGGTAAGAACTCTCTTTTGGTTCTCTCAGCCTTCCTGATACATCATTCCCTCTTTCCACAACCAGTTTTTCTGAAATACTTCCCAAGTGGTGGATTGTAAGGTTCCATCTAGTCACATGCCTTGCCTGATGGTGGCCTGTACAACATGGCTAGGAAAGAGAGACAGTTCTTTCTCTTGGAGCGTATACAATCAACCTCTCAGTCTCAAGCAACTCATATTACAATAACCTCATGTGCTAGAGATGTCACCTAGAAAAATACCCATCTTCTTTTGCTCCTTTTTTAGTTCCTTCAATCTCTCTTACTTACTGGATCATTCTTTTCTCTCTTTGGGGATTATTTCTACTTGGTGCCATAGGTAAAGACAATTAATATGGTTTTTGAGCTGTAAGGAGTTGACATCCAAACATATCTAGGATTTTACTAACATTCATGTGCAGTCTTTTCTTCTATTGAGCTAAATGCTTTTTCTCCTCTTTCATAGCTCAGGGTAATGCACCACTGGGTTCATAAAGCGCAAGTTTCTGGAAATAGAAATCTTTAAGCTTATTGTCTGAACAAAAAAGAGGCCCTGCTAAAGCTTTTAATAATTTATATGTCTACAAATATCAAAATATGGAATAGGGAAAGATTTTTCCTCCCTCATTCCATCTAACAAAGCATTTGATCCACGCAGTAAGGGGCTATTAATCTGGTATTGATTAAACAGTTCCCCCCCACCTTCTCTTTCACTCTTCAGCCCAGTGTTCCCAAAACATTTACCGGTGGGGAAAGTTCATACCCTGGAAGTTCAGTGTTTCATGTTTGGCCAAAGCAAAGTCAGGCTATTAAAATGAAATGTCAAGATAATTTGTTTTTTAATGATCTAACATAATTGGACGCAGGGCTTCAGACAGGAGTGAACTTCAAAGCTGGTAAGAAAAGTAATCTCCACACAAAGGTACTGTTGTCACAATTTTACTTTCAGATACTATTCACGAATGTAATAATGATCGTTTGAAAGTTTATTAGGGATTTGTTATAATTACTGATTAAAAATCAAGGCAGTAATGGTAAAACTGGCATCATAGGAAAGTCAGGCTGCCTTCCAGTAATCAGTAACTATATTATGAAAAGAGAAAAATATGGGCAAAGGTATTTATCAATTTTGTGCATTTCACTACTTTCAGGCTTTGTTGCTGTTATTGCAGTAAACTGGCAAATTATCTGCCAGGTGCTTGGCTACTGTTGAGGTAAATGAATACCTGGCAGAGAGAGTTTTGTGGTTGGCAGACAAGTAATCCATCTTAATAGATTATTTTTTTTTAATGTTGTTCATTAGAATTTCAGCCCTTAACTCATGTCAGATTAAAATTTTTTTTCTTCCCTTCCCCCTACCCCTGCTTTCAGTTCTAGGTTTGGTCTTCTTTCTACCAAAGTAGGAAAAAAGAAAAGTAGATAAAAATAAAGCAGACACCTGTGAACAAAGGCATTTTCAATTTTCACATTGCCTCCACATTTTTTGTTCTTTCAATAAGCTATTTTCCTGATTTTAAATAACTATATATCAATCTGTGACCACAATGATAAAGCGTGATTGCTTGAAATTATACCAATACATATGTTTTATTTTCCTCTTTTTTTGCTGGCCCAGAGTCCCCCATAACCTTCCATTCTTTACTTCTGGCAATATGTACAGAGCAGGTGGCATTTTATAAGATGAGTGGCTGGATGAGAAACTTGTCAAGCCCTATTTTTCAGTAATTCTTTAGGGGGGAAAAAAAAGATTAAAGGTACTAGTAAAACTTCTTTTATGCAGCCTCAATTCAATCTTTGTTCTGCTACAGGTATAATTTGGGGAGGAAAATTTCATCTCTGTGATTTTCCTCTCAAGTAGGGCATTGTTTATGGGGTAATATCAGATGTAGCTACCCACTGTGTTACCTTTCCCATGTTGAAAATTCTTGCAGAGTTATAATCCCTTTAATTTCCTGCTTTCTAACGAATTGGTTTTATATAACTGTTCATTAGTATAATTGTTGTTGATTTTTATTTTTCACTTAATTATTTCTCCAACAAAGCTTATGCTGCTGTTACTCTCTTAGCAAAGCAGAGCAAATTAATCTCAGCATCTGGGAAAACTGTTTGTAGGTGAGCATAAATAAGTAAGACTCTTCTTACATTAGAGTTCTTGCTTATGCTCACCTGCCAACAGAGCTCAGGATGCCCGAGGACACCTTCAAGAGATATTTATCTGACATCTAGACATCAAGCTCTTTCATCTTCAGAGGAGGGCCCTTTGACAAGACAGTCCATGCTAGTGGGAGTGTACTCTGAGTCCTAATTCAACAGAAACAGACTAAGAGCAGGAGAGCCTTTGCTGTGCTGCTAACAAGTCTCAGTAACGACCAGTCTAAATAAGAGCTGAAATAACAGACCCAAAGTAAATGCCTTCAATGCTAATAACCTCAGTTATTCATTCCTTCCTAATTGATAGCCTTAGAAATAGCTCCTCTTAGCCTGCGCATCAAGCGAGTGCCATAAAGAACCCCTCCGCCTCCCTAAAGGCTTGTTACAATTTTCCCACTTGTTTTTGATTTACATATCAGTCGCAGAGACGCCGGTGCTGATCTCCTGAACAACTTCTGTGTTAACTTCTGAAGAGCAAAAAAGGATGGTAGGGCTGGTATAAAAGCAGATACTTCAAAGCCTGAATGTGAATAGCTGGGAGACCAATAAGATGAGGATATATAATAATCACTTTATGTTAAGAGATGCTTAAGCTTCTGTGACATATTTATTGTGCAGTCTGAAGCTCTAGCATGAGCCTCTCGTGGAGATGTTAAACCAGCAGCAGAAGCTCTATTAGAAGTCATGGCTGTTTACTCTTTGTCGATAAAGGCCAGTCACAAATACCATGAATTTTACATTGTTACTCTTTCTCATCTGGAGCAGGGGATTTAAGAGTTTGCAAATGGAATCAATTTATGCATTTCTAGTGAGGCTATTACAACAGAAAGCAGAGATAAAGTTCTGTTTTCTGCTTTATTTCTCTATTTCATCTGGTTTTATTCTCTATTAATTTCAGTTTTCACTGACTTACTCTCTTGTCATTTACTCCATGTTAGTGTTATTTATACATGTTATGCTTTGTGTAGTTATCTTTACTTGGGCATCACACTGCATCTGATCCCAGGCCAAACTATCTTTCTAATCAGTAACCTCTTCTACTGCCCCAAAAAGCTAATATTATTTGAAGCAAAGCTAACATTTACTAGAATGAGATAGGTACTAAAAAATATACACGGGCACTTTGTTAATCAAAATT
The DNA here is from genome assembly GCA_022605575.1 of Laterallus jamaicensis coturniculus. Lineage (NCBI taxonomy): Eukaryota > Metazoa > Chordata > Aves > Gruiformes > Rallidae > Laterallus > Laterallus jamaicensis. The sequence goes on from JAKCOX010000005.1 coordinate 32,861,141, forward strand.
TTCAGGAAAATAGGATGGTTGATTTCAAAGAGCTTCCATCTGTTACAAGGGTACGGTTAACTCCATCCTTGCTGATCACTGAATTTACCACATCTTAACTCTGAAGCCTGGTATCAGATACCAGATTCCATCATAAAGGCAAGATATAGAAGGAACACTTGCTTTATGTAAACTTCAGAAGATGTCATTATTATGAATTTATTCTCCATAAAAGAACAGGGACCGTGTAGGGTAACAGCAAAATAGAAGATTGAGATAAAAGAATAATCATCTTTACCTATACACTTCTATTGGTGCAGACTCATAGAAGTGTTCTCATTGTTTGGGCCCTGGGAGAAGTACAGCAAATAGTAGTGCTGGTGCAGAATACTTTGGATTTGTGCTCCTTGATCTCCATAGGGAGCATTTACACATAGGAGCACTTCAAACAGCTGTGATGGGTTAGAAAATAATTCCCTTTGGGAGCAAGTTCTGAGCAGACAGTGAAGCTCACTTGGGGCTTCCTGACAATGTACACAAGACCTCAGGGCCTTTGGTTAGGAAAGGCCACCAGGGTGGTGAGGAAGGGCGAGGGAGATGCTTCACAAGGACTGTAGGGGCTATGGTGAAGGTGGAGCAGAGGGTCTAGGATGGAGAGGAGGAATGGGTTTGCAGAGATGGGAAGAGATCACCAGTAGCCTCAGGGGTAGTGGAAAGGGACAGTGGAGATTTCAGCTTCTTAGAGGAAAGGTGTGATGGTAACTAGGGGTCAATGAAATATGAAGAGTTCTGAGTGGGGGGAAGGCAAGGTTTTGGGGACCTGTGGAAGCCTAGCGGAGCAGGCAGATCTTTCCCTCCCTCCCTTCCTCTCCTCCCTCCTCACCCATGTATTTCCCCGTGATCCTCAAAGACAAAGCTGTGGCAGTGACACCTAATTCTGCTGGCAAGGGCCAGTTATTGTGTAGCTGCTTCTGCCTCACCTTTTTCTTTAGCAGCAACAGCCAGAGAATGAGAGCTTTAGGAGCTCTCATTTAGGTGGAGATTGGCATAGGCAAAGAGCAGTCTGCCAGCCACTGAATATAACTGTTAGTGGGCCGTTAATATCAACAGAAATCAATGGGAGTTACTCTAAACATGGGGTAAACCTAGGGATGGCAATACAAAACTCCATCAATCCTAAATGATTTTTCTCTGTATGATACTTGTGCTTAATGGGATGAATATAATTAACAATGCCCAGATATCATCTACAATTTTATTGTCTGTGCAGCAATGCCCATCCCAAAAGGGCTTTCTGATGTTACTTAACATTTTTTTTCTCCATGCTGAAACCTCTGCTCAAGCATTTCTGTTTGTAGAAAAGCCTCACACTTTACCATGGTTCAAAGAACTCATTGTGGCCCAGACTTAGAAAGGTATTCAGATACTTACAGATGGAAACAGAATCACTGGCATATAAGAAATCAAAACAATTCCCACTGATTGACTGATAAATTTAAAAATATGTCCAGAACAAAACAGAATACACCAAGAAACCTAGATCCTGCTTGTAAATTAAGGTGTCTGCTTGCAAAATTAAATTTCTATTAGAAATTTCAGAAAATCTGAGTAACTCCTTCTTCACCCTCCAGGTGCTTAAATTCTGCTGATTTGCATCCATAATGACCCCTTGGTGCCTCTTGCTGTCTGGTATTCACAAAAGTCTGGGTGTGCCAAGGACAAACTAGATGATAGGCAAAATATGCTGGACTAGTCATTCTCATATTGCACATCATTCAGAGAAAAGAGAGGGGATGCATACCTTCCACAACAGCACACTTCTGAGGTGACCTAATCCCTCTGGCTTGTAGGAGACACCTGTTCTGTTCCTTTCCCCACAGAGCTGGAACAGATGTTGAAAGTGCATTCCTCTTCACTCCAGTGAATATGCCAAAAATGTGTGCCAGGCTGCGCTGCTCCTGGGCTCCGCAGTGAGGCTAGGAAGGCGGCTGTCCTGGGAGGGATTCCCATTTAGAGCTTGTCACTCACCACAGTTTCTTCCTGATTTTTGGTTGCCTTGCTGGCTCCTGAGATTTTGTTCTAGGTGCACAGTGTGGCTCCTACAAACTGCCACATTATTTAAAGGATGAACTTTGCAGTGCATATCGGTAAATTTTCCGACTCCTCTCCAGACTTTTTCCCAAACAGCCAGTTTTAGCACTTTGGCAGCCTGAACTCCCAAGTGGAAAGTTTCTCAGGCTGACTTCTAGTAGGCCCACTAAACCTGGGCATGCCTAGACCTCTCCTGATTACCATGGTTATCTGACTGTGCTGACACAGCAACACTGGAAGCCACTCCTTCTTCCTCCTTCCAAAGAGTGAGATGTGCATTAGGCACCCTCAGCACCCTGTACAGGTGGGATTATTTAGTGCCTTGTCCTCAGTACCTGTAGGATTTGGCTATCACTCGTGGGAACTGATAAACACTTTAACCACTGTAGCTATGTCCAGCAGGGAGGATCAGTCAAAGCATTCTGCCACCTACACTCAGAGCCCAGCCAGTTAATAATGTCAGCTGAAATCGATGTGCCAGGCCATGAACAGGGCACATAATGTGCCAGCCATTCAATTGTCTCTGCTGTAGGAGCAATAACCTCTGGCAAGAAGAAAGGACAGACAGCTGGGGATGATAACCTTTCAAATTGCTCTAACATGCATTCAGAAAGCCTATAAATCTGAATTCCTAAATACAAATTCTCTGCCATGAAGACTAACTGCAAATGCACACCAGAATTTTTTTCTGTATTGCAGACTGCCAAAGGCAGACAGATTTCTCACGCTTTGCAGAGGGACAATCAAACCTTTAGATCTGTGGCTCAATGCAGTATGCTTAAATAGAAACAGACAGTGGTCACCATTAGGACCACTGAATCTGATAACAATTCATGGATTGTAATCCTCTCCACAGGCAGCTCTTTGGTGTCATGTGCCATAGGCTGGGCACATATTTCCATCAAGTCAATCAACCCATCGCTCCCACTTCTCTCATTCTCACTCTTTTGAGTTGGAACAATTGAATCTCCTGCTCTGTAAGTCTGATGAATGGCTTTTTGTTTCTCTGATTTCTCTCTGGACGCAGAGTTATTCTACTCTGGAAACAATTCCAGAATAACTTGCATCAATTGAGGGCTGGAGCTATCTAACTGCATTTTGATCTCACAGAATCTGAGTTTTCATAGGAATTAGAAATATTCTGTTCTCTGCATGTGATGCACATATAGGTACACCTATAGTTACAAAAATGCATTGTGAGGCCCTGAAATGATGTCCCTTAAAGTAGTTTAACATCTATTACTGTAATGAAGTGGTCCTCTGAGAGCAGTGATCAGTGACTCTTATCTCTGCAGTGAAAGGGTGAACATAGTACAAGTGATATAGTTCAAAGAACAGAGGTATAGCATATCCCCATAGAGGTGAATTACTAAACTATATTAAGTAACCATGCACAATTCTTACTGTTTATTTAATTCTGTTATTCTTTAATATAAATGATACTAGTTTCCAGACTTATTCCCATTATTATTTTCATACATATAGATCCAAGTACACACAGAATAAACATAAAGCATGGTTTTGTATTTAATGAACTTTGAATTTTGTATTTAATGAATATCTTTGAATGATATATTTAGGAAATTTGGGTTAATTTATGATGTTTGCATTCCATTTTATTTATAATTAATGTTAGTGTTAGATGAATGCCACTCTTCATTTCCCTTCAACTTACTGTTTTCTTTGGGGATTTTATCAAATCTTTGTACAATCTTTTTTCTTTTTCTTTTCCTTTCTTTTTTTTTTTTTTTTTAAAGGCCACCACTGTCTCCTGACTTGTCTTTTCTCCTATCTAAATAATTTTTGTGATGAAAGACCTGTTAAATGTATTGGATGACAAATAAAGTTAAGCCAGTGGGAGTTCACCCTGAACACAGACTACTAGACAGGCAATTACAATGCTATGCTTAACAGTTATCATTTATTTGAATTTGCTTTTTTTCTGTGCAAAAATGAACTAAGCTATTTTCATTCTTCTGAGAGTAATTTTGATTTTGATCTGAATCATTCTTCTCAGATAATATAAAGTGCAATAAACACTTCTGATACATTTCCCAGTCTGGGGGAATTGTTTCTGTCTCCATTTTTATAGATGTTGATCACATCCATGTAACACAGAGATATAAAGTACTGCAAAATATCCCTGTTTCTGAAAGGGGTAAAAATGGTCTTGTTGAACCCATAAGGGCAAGCCTCTCCTCCAACAAATATGCTTCCCAAAGGCTGGAAGGAGAAGCACAAGTCTGAAAGAAATAATATCCTAGATATCTTGTAGCTACAAGCACCAGTCTGAGCCTAATGTCCATGCCATAGGCATTTCTTGGGGAGGGATAAAGTGCAAGTAGGTCTGTTAGTGTAAATGCAGAGAACCTCTACTAGCAGCATTTATCTCAGCATGTACCTTTTGGTAGCCTTCATCATTGCTGAAATAAACTACAAATATGACTGTTTTCAGTGGGAAACATTGCAATCAGGAGCATGACCCTTGGGAAGAGTTGTAAAACAGGGGGTAAGGTGTTACCCCTAAAGCTCTGCTTACAAGAGCTTAATGTCCAAGAACAAAGTGGACTTATCTCCTCTGAGAACCTGAGGAGCAGCCAGGAGTCCTCCTTCAAAGGAGGCCTAGTGCACTGCATGGCAGTTTGTAGAACATTCATTTCATAGCTGATGCTAAAGGCATCCTGCAAGAAGAGTCTGGGAAATGGCCCAACTGAATGGTTAATACCTCTCAAACTGCAGTCAGGGGAACCCTTGCCCAGAAGCAGCTCAGTGCAGCAGCAGTTGATCGGCAGCTTTCCTGGGATATTGAATGAAGGCTGTTCCACATATGAAACCTGTGTGCTTCTTGGAAGTCCTAATAAACCTGACCAATCATCAATGCAGTTGGCAGGTGAGTTAGCACTTCACCAACGACGTATATCAAACAGGTCTTTCAGTTTGTCTGGTCTATGCTGAGGTGCAGTCTTGACAGAGTTTAAGAATATGCTCTGTATTTTAATGTGAAAGCTGCACTTTGCAGTAATTTGAGAAGATGGTTTAAAATTGTGCCATTTTCTATCAGCAAAGTGTTTGCAGATGGCTTGCAAAATATGCTCACTGACATATTTCAGACCTGTCTACTGCATGGTAATAAACATGCTGTAGCTGCTGCATAAATTATTAGAAATAAATTGCTTTATTTTAAAGTCAGAAAAATTAATATCACAGTAAAGTTACTGGGAAGAGCAATGAAAGAGTATTAAGACAGAAAGATTTTTCGTGCTACATTATCATTATAAGCTGAATTTTCAGAAGTGTCTAATTTAGGAGTAAAAATTTTGTTCTAAGCTTAAAGTTAAAGGATAAAATCTCAGTATTGGCATAAGTTCTGCCTATGCAATTGCATCTGATTTTGACAAGTAAACAGAGCTTCTTTTAAAGTCTTGCTCAGATTGTAAACACAGAAAGGTCTTGAATCAGGACAGTACCCAAACATAAAAGATTAAGGTAACTCTTAGACAGGACAGCACTTTCCTGGGTTTTAAATAGTATGCCTAACAGGTTTCCTTCAACTTGATTAAAACTGTGATGCACAGTATTGCCAATCGCACCATCAAAATTCATGTGGTTGGAAAAACATCAGCCTTGTTTAAAAGTCGTAAGATTTTAAGCCTTGCATTTTTATTTTCTTTCTATTTTATTCTTTAGGCTACATTTCTGAAGCAACTTCAAACCTTTCCATGAGATCAGAAGGGCTCAAAATGTACTTAGAAATGAATATTCCTCTGCAAATTCTTGCTGCTAGCATTTGGGGCTTGAAGAGAAAGCATTAACAGTTGTGATACTTGCAATAACATTACAAGAACTGGCAAAGCTGCCTCTGTCTCTGTCTAAATTTCAACTTTTCACATTTCAACTTTTTCCTTCAGCCTAAAAGCAAAAAGAATTGGCAAAAAAAAAAGGAGACAATAATTTCCCATATGTGTATGTGTGCAATCTGCCTATCTCATAGGGTTTGCTTTTGAACACTCTCAGCAATCACAGCTGGCATGGATAATGGTCCTTTATGACAGAATTATTTCCCCACCTCAGCCCCCAAATTTCCAAAAAAGGTATTTTATATGCATCTCTTCTTTTTTTTTCCAATATACATGAAGATCAGTTATGAAGAGTTACATCAGCTATGGCTTTTGTAAAAATCTGTGCTGTTTGAAAAAAGTCTGTGTATTCAGTAAGTTAATGATAAAGCAAGAACAGTAAAAGCTCTTGCATAGGAGAAGACAAAAAGAAATCAAAGGAAAGGAACATGGGGATGAATGTACAATGGATATATATTGACAGACTGAGAAGATTTGGGCTCAGAGCTCATGCAGAGTGAAGAGGGAATCGAGTTTCCAACTGATTGTAAGGCTAATACGACTTTACAGATCTTTCCTTAGGTTTCAAGCTGGGATTGTCACCGTGTACTGAATCAAGATTAGATAGGAACAGAGAGATGTAACCAGTTCACTGATGCCCTGTATGACCTACTGAATCCATGAGTAGATGCTGCCCAAGAGCCAGACACCTCCCTCACATAGCGCCAACACGGATGTATAAGCATGCGCTCTTGACAGCTTCCTAACACACTATGCCAGTACTGCTGGGGATGTAAAAGCTGGAGGAAGCTCAGAAAGTGGGTGAGTGGGAGATGTTCATCATTTGACTTCAGTACACTACCTCAGGTCTCTGCAATGATGGTCTAAGGGATGCAGCCCCTGCTTTGGATACTGTCAGTCCTACCTGAGAGTCTGAAGGTTAGCAAGCCTTCAAAGGTGATTTAAATACCGGATGCTATACCTGGGTGGTACCAAAGAGGGTATTTGTCAGTGTTGATCCCAAGGGCCTTTGTGAATGACGTGAAGGATAAACATTTTGGCCTCTACAGTGCTAGAGATACCATTTGTGTCTGAATTTGCTCTTGGACAGTGTAACTGTATTCTCTCTCATGTTTCAAGGCAATGCTGTGATTTATTTGGGCTGATGACAGAACAAGATTTATGATTATATTTCCAGAATATCTAGAGCAGAAAACCCAGAGAAAACAGACTGGAGGAGTTAATCTGTGCATCCCAGCAGGCTTTACTCAGTCCCTCTTGAAACTGGAAACAGGTGCGGAGAAAGGCTGCACTTGCTTCAGCTGAATTTGCTGAATTCACTGTGAGATGTAGGGAGTGCTGTGGGAGCAGGGCAAGCTGTTTAGCCTGGGTTTAGAGCATACTGGCTTTCTGATTTTGATTCCTTACTTCATGCTGGGTAGTGAGCCCTCTGTGCTAGCGATAGGAAATGTCAAGCAACTGAGATCAATCAGGCATGATCAGAATGATGAGTTAATTGCCCAGGGACAATGTCAGCAATGCGTTATAAGAACCTATATAAGAACCAGTGTCAGCAATGTGTTATAAGAACAAGAAAACAAAAAAGTTTCTGCCTTGAGGGATTGTTCTTCAACCATCTCCAGCTCATCTGATCCTGGATTTCAACACTAACACATCTTAATATACCCTCTAAACACCCACTAAATTTCACAGTGTATGAAATAAGCAGTGGATTTTAGAGTACATTTAAACAGAAAAAATGCCCATCCTTAATTATAGCAAAGTGACTTGTTTTGTTTTGTTTTTTCCCCTGTGTGTGGCTACAATGGACCAAGTTAAGGCTGATGCAAGCAACAGCAAATTACATTTAAAAGCAGTAAGAGAATAACTGGTTTTGGTTCTTTCTATTGCTGTAATATACAGGGACATAGAGATTGTAAAGTATATGCAGAGCAAATTGCCATCCATGAATTCAAATGCCAGATAACCAGTCTGTGAGACTTTCCCCCCTGCCTTGATTAGCAATTTGCTCTCCTACTCTCCAGGGGGTGGGGGAAAAAAAAAAGGATACCCTGTTTCATCCTTGCGCTCAAATACAGCACATGTCCAGGGGGCATGATTTGGCATTCTTCTCTCTGCATTGTGACACAGCAAATGGATATCAAAACTGCGACCCGATAATTGTCTTGAGATATTGTGATACCTGATGAATATAAATAAGTAGCCATAAGCATGCCTCAGAACAGCTAGCAGTATATAAAATAAATGTTTTGTCAGTATTTTCTGCAACATAAAACCACCTCCTGGTGAGGGGTGGTGGAGAGCTCCTCAGCATTTTCACCTTTTTCTCTGAGCTAGGAGAAGGTATGGTGATAGACAGTGAAAGGTAAAGCACTCCGTTGTGTGGGGTATTTAGAAGATGGACAGGGGAAGACAAACAATTGCAGCAAAAAGGGTTGGGTTAGGAGAGAATGCAGTGTTTGATCCTTATGAAATCCTCAAAGTGAGAGGGAATCTCTGCCGACTTAGCAGAGGGGGTTATGCAGCCTCCGGGAGCTCTGGTCCTCCTTTAATTATTTAGGCCCAGCTTCCAATACCTTCATTTGAACAACTCTTTGTTCCTGAGAAAAATCATTTGCTCACCATGCAAAGTAAAACAGTCACACCATCAGAAAACCTGGAACAACATTCTGCTGTATAAATTGGACTCTGATCCAGAATTTTAATGACTGTAGCAGAATGAAGCCCTAAAAATACATTCATTAAAAATAAAATTTGTCTTGTGCCTGCCCAACTCTTTCTTTTCAACTCAACATACTTCTTATTTGACTGGATTTATATCACTTCAAAGTTCTATAGATTTATACAAAAGATAAATATCCATTTAACACTCTTTGTTCATCTCCATTTTTGCAAAGCCCTGTATTTTCTCTGATTCCCCTGAAAAAAATGACATGGTCAAAACAACAACAAAAATACCTGCCATTGATAATTACCACACAGTTCCTTCAGCTGAGAAATATCCCACGCCATTTACTGCCTACTGAGATGCAATCAAAATTAAATGGGTGGAAATAACTCTGAAGTGGCAGCTTTAAACTCTAGCAAAGGAGCATAGGGTCTTATTTTCATGACAACACAGAAAATGGCCTTCTGGGTCAAACTAATCCTCCATTTCATCTCCAACAGTGGAAATTGGAAATGCTCTTTGGGGAGGGTTGCCTCATGATCCTGCCTGTCTGCAGTTCATTCCCCCTCACATTCCTCCAGTACTCACCACTGCATCCAGCAAGCGCATTCCTGCCTCTCCCTTCCAGTATCTGTTTATGGACCTGCTGCCCTGGATTTTGCCTGCTTTTACCCATTTAAACTTGCTGGTGCTGTGGACTTACAGTCTCCTGTAACAGCAGGTTCCAGGAGGTAGAACAGGTATTAGAATCATAGAATTGTAGGATATACTGATTTGGAAGGGACCTACCTGTAAGGATAATCGAGTCCAACTCCAAAAAGAATGGGGATTTTCTTCTGTAGGTTTTAAGCTGCTCTCCAACTAGTTTCCATTGCCCACAGGACACTGCAGGACTTGACAAACAATAACTCTGTATTTTCTTTACTCACTGCCTTCATGATTTTATAAACCTTGACCATAACCTCGTCAGCCTGGGGGAGGTATAAGATCATGAAAAGTCCCAGCCTTTTATGATTGCCTGTAAAGGCAGCTGCTCCATCCCTTTAATCATTTTAGTTGCTTTTCTCTGTATTTTCTCTAATTACTCTATGTCCTTCTTAGAATGTGGAAATAGGATTGTACACAGTGTTCAAGATGCGTATTCACCAAGGTTTTGTATCTCCTGGTTTGTTCTTCGCATCTTTTCTGAGAACACCCACAATTTTGGTTGGCAGTTCTGGCTGCTGCTGCCTTTTGAGCAGATGAGATCAGAGACCTCCAAGTCTCTTTCTTGAGCTGCAGCTGCCAGTTTTCAGTTCAGCACTGTTAAGCAAAGCTTAGATTGTTCTCCGTAGATGCACTATATATCTACCATGGTGCTCATCTACCACCTTTTACTGCACTCTTGCATTGCCTTTCTAGGGGTCTGTGCCATGTGTGGGTTTGTCATTTGACTCCCTGAAGGAGCTCAGTATCATCTGCAAACTGACACACACTTCTGTACCCCGTCCTTCTGCAGGTCACCGATGAGGATCTTAAATAAAACTCATTCCTCAAGAGACTCTACTGCTTACTGTTCTTCATCTGGAAGAGTGACAGTGAATGCTTTCCCTCCCTAACCTGTAGGCAGCTTTCAACTTATCTAAGCAGCAGTCCCATGGCAACTTTTCTTCACTAACATTCTGCTAGGCACCTTATCAAGGGTTTGCTGAAGACCCAAATAAAAGACATCTTTGATATATAGATGCCTTGTACAAATTCAGCAAGCTAGTGAGGGCAGGATTTCTCTTCACAGGATTTACTAAGTCGAGGGAAGGACACCACTTGTATGTAGAATTAGTAGTAAATCCTTTCCAGATGATTTGGTGCTAGTCCACACGTTGGATGCCAGAAGCTGTTTCTGAGCAGTGGGAAGGTGAGAGGGGTGGCTTCTTTCTGGGTAGATTGGATCCTTTGCATGTCTGTATAGGGTGGAAAAGCTTAGACCAAAAGAGTCCAAGGGAAGGGATGCTACAGAATCTGCAATAAATCAAAATAGATCTATTTCAGATAGACCAGGACAAAATCAAGTGCCTGCAGAAGCCTTCTCGGTGTGAAAACTTTCTCCACTTCAGGCTCCATGCTAGCTAGCTAGTAAGGAGCTCTGATTTTGAACAACAGCCACAAGATCGATATAATAGCTTCCAAAACATCAGGGAAGTTTGGAATGGATAATTTTGCCCCTCCAAATGTCTGGGAAGATGCAGAAGAATTAAAAGCTTGTTCTGCAGAGCTTGTGGAGTGGCCCCTCTAGAGCCATTTCTGCAATCCCAGATCCTTGTATATTTAATTTCACTGATCTCTTTTTGACTGGTTTTCTGCAGAAGAGTAGGCCATCCATTGGAAGCAGACAGCAAGGTAGCTGCAGGCTGTTGTAAGGCATCAAGGTAAGTATCAATCTTGACACTTCTTCCCCAGACTAAGCACAAGCTGTGGGGCATGCAGTGAAGTACTGCTGGGCTGTGGTGAGTTGACCCTGCCTGGAAGCCAGGTGCCCATCAAAGCTGCTCTGTGACTCCCCTCCTCAGATGGGCAGGGTGGAGAAAGGACGGACAGGGACAGATCATTCTGCAATTACCTTCATAAGCAAAGCAGACTCCACTTAGGGAAATTAAATTTACTACCAATCAAATCAAAGTAGGGTAATGAGAAATCCGATCTTAAAAACACCTTCCCTCTACCCCTCCCTTCTTCCTGGGCTTAACTTCACTCCTGAATTCTCTACCTCTTCCCCTGTCAGTGCCGGGGAACACGGAATGCGGGTTGAAGTCAGTTCATCACATGTTGTCCCTGAAGATCCTTCCTCCTAAGGGAGAGGACCCCTCAAGCTCTTCTCATGCTTTAGAATGGGGTCCCTCCCACAAGAGGCAGTCCTCCATGAAATTCTCTAATGTGAGTCCTCTCACAGTTATTCACCAAGGCAGACCTTCAGGAGAAAACTGCTCCAACACAGTCCCCCATGGGGTCACAAGTACCCCCAGAAAATCTACTCTGGTGTGGGCTTCTCTCTCCATGGGGCCACAAGTGCTTCCAGGAGCTTGTTCCAGTTTAGGCTTCCCACTGGTCACAGCCTTCTTTGTGTGCCCACCTGCTCTGACATGGGCTGCAGGGGAATCTCTGCTCTGGTGCCCGGAGAACCTCCTCCCCTTCCTTCACTGATCTGGGTATCAGCAGAGCTGTTCCTCTCTCCTCTCACTCCTCTCTGGCTGCAGTTGCTCTTGCGCAGTTTCCATCTCCCCATTTCTTGGCTCTGTTATCAGAGAGGCTCTACCACCATCACTGATGGGCTCAGCCTTGGCCAACAGCAGGTCCCTCCTGGAGCTGGCTGGTATTGGCTCTATCCAACACAGGGGACGCTTCTAGCAGCTTCTCACAGAAGCCACCCCTGTACTCCACTCACTACCAAAAGCTTGCCATGCAAACTCAACACACTAACACTGAAGTAAAGCCCTCTTTCCTTAAAAGAAACATGGGTAGCAGGATCCAAGCTCTGATTTTAAATTGGCTTTTCTTGAACCACCATTCTAATACTTTCCAATTATAAAACATAGATATGGTATAAACATTTGGGAAAAAAATATGGATTAGATCTCCAACTAATTAGTAGTCCACCAATGTAGCACTGGCAGATTTGTTTGTACAGCATCAGAAGTTTGTGGGCTGAGCTCACCAAGGATTAGCAAAATAGTAATAATCTAAAGCCTGGCATGTTTAAAGCTATCACAAAGCTGATTTTTTTTTTTGCTCCTTTCTCCTCCCCTTCATTATGCTTGGTATTATTTATTAATTCCATGATAGGTTAAAGGTAATGCATGAACTCTTTTCAGTATAAAGAGCTCAGAAAGGCACAATGCAGATTCTTGTTCTATTTACATCTATTAATTGATAATTATATTTGACACAGGACTTATTACAATATAATGTTTAATTCTATAGTACACTACATCCCTGCATTACTATATTGTTCTATTGAGCTTACCATGCAAAAAGCCAGAGAAATGAGTGTCATCTTTTTAAACATAAATTTTTCTTAACTAGAAGAGTTCTATTATACTGTGTCAAAGTTCACAAGAAGCATAACCAGTAAAGGGAATATTTTTCACTGCCAATATTAGTACTTCATTCCACTGTTGTAATAGTAAAACTACTGCTGATTTCCTTGATGATCAAACTCAACAGGACACCTCCAAATGAAGGTTGGTACGGGACATGAACATGCCTACTGCATTTGATAACAAATTTGAGAGGTGAGTGACTATGGATGCTGTGAGACACTGCTGTAGCAAGAGGTTGAAGCCTTGACTTACTTTGCCTAAAGAGAAGTTTGTGTGTGGTGAAACACCTCTATCTTCAAGCCCACTGATTTGCTGCCTTGCATTGCAAACTGTCTCTGCAAAAGGATTTTTGATACCTAGGGTTTTTTCAAAAAGCCCATATTTTCACTGCAATAAGGGTGAAGAGAAAACATAGCATGGTTAAGCTAGGTGATTCCAGGATTTCTAAGAGGAACAGGTTGCAGGTTGGTAGCTCCTGAAGGCAGCCTATGCCAACCAGCTTCACTATCTGAAAGACCTGTTCTCCCCGGTTCAAGTCTGGTTATAGACTTTGCCCATTTTCAGTGGGAACAGAATTAAACTTTTCACTTCTGCATTTCTTTTAGGAGATGAGGTTTGCTTAGCAGCCCTTAATATTTCAAGGAACAAGCTGTAAGGCTTATACTTCCAGGCATAAAGCACCCACAATGCCAGACAACTCCAAAAGAGCAAGTTTGCAAGGGAGAGCCAAGATTCTTTACACTGCTAATTTTTCTATAATTTTAGAGTATATGCTCACAAGCTTGCATGAAAATACAGCAGACACTCCCAATAGCAGGTCCCACTTATTCTTGGGCTTGTGCTGAGGTCAGGCAGATTCATACTTCTTTTTAACCTAGAAAATACTTTTTTGCCTTATGTTCTTCATGCTTTGTAGTCTTACTTGTTGTGGTTCAGCCCCAGACAGTGGCTGAGCACCACACACCGCTCACTCACTCACTCCCATAGAAGAGATAGACAGAACCTCTGTGAGTTGGGATAAGGACAGCCTACTGACAAAAATCACCACGAATGTAGAACAATAATGGCCAATTATACTCCCACCCAGCACTAACACAGCATACCTTATTGACTCAATGATTACAGAGTGCTGCCAAACAGCAGGGATGGACCAACTGAACACCCCAGACACACTCAGATGGTCCTGGAGGCAACAAGCCCAAACCTTTTGCCAACCAGTTGCTTTTATGGGGAAGTGGTGTCTGGTGGTGTAGAAACAGCCCAGGGTAACTCAGCTCACCTGGTCTAACTCAGCTCACTTGTGCTAACTCAGCTCACCTGTGCTGGCTGCTTGGGGAGGTTAACTCTGGCCTGGCCAGAATCAGGACTCTTGTATTTTTAAGGTCTGAGAGAATGAGGTAAACTATGGAAGAAAATCCATTCTGATGACAAGCAACCCTGTAATATACAGGAGCAACTGCTTCTTTGACGTGGGGAAGTCTGTGCTGCTCAGTTGCTGAACAGTCAGAAATAATGCTTAACCTGAGAAATTATCAAGTGAAAGCCTCTGCCACAGCACAAATAATTTAAAACTGTGAGGTTAGGGTTTTCAGTGGTGCTTGAGAAGACAGAGTTCCACAAGGATTAAGGGAAAGTTAAGTTCCTCCAGAAACCTGGTTTTAGGCTAGGGTGTAATGGTCATACTGATACTTAGCTACACAGTGTAAGATGAAATGTTCTGAACTGTTTGGAGAAAAAATAAAGTTATTTTGTTCAATGACTCTACCTTTTTTCTCTGACAAATCAAATCAGTTAGCAATGGACTTTTTCATAAGGTATGATTTCTCTAAGATGTTACAAAATTACCCAGTAATCTAATGAAATTGGGGTAACACAAATGTTGGGGAACAAAAAGTAACCAATAATCTCTCTAAATTCCTGTTAATGATATTCACTACTTTCCCATTAAGTAGGACAGATATATTTGCACTACAAAGAACAAGACCAAACTGCTAAAAACATGCAAAACTGCATGGCAATTAATTTCTGCTGAGGAGAGAAGGGAAGTGGTAAAGAAGCAGTGCATCAAACTTTGCTCTTAATTTTTGTTGTGAGGCAGTGGTAAAGACAAACATAAAGATCTCTCTTCTTCTCACTCACAGATATTAACACAATTTTCTTCATTTCTGATGGTGAAAAAAATGTATCTGAGATCCCCAGGAGGGGAAATCAACAGCAGAACCAGGTATGTACAGTAACATGGGTAAGATGAAGGTGAACTGGTGAGAGCCACTGACTAGATTTTTTGTACAGAATAGAAAAGCCAGAGTGAGACAGGATGCATGGTGATACACAGAAGCAAGGTGGTCTCTAGTCACTCAACAAAACTCTGCTGCAGAATCTGTAGAGGAATCTGCTTTTCCTGAATCTCCTCACTGGAACATGTTGATAGGAACATATGCTATTATCTTCATCTAATGGCAGATCCATCTAAACTTGCCATCACCTAGGCTGTGAACTAAAGAATTTGAATGCTCTGCAAAAGTGTAAGATTGCCAATGTGGCAAAAACTTTTATGGAGATCAGGATGGGTTTACTGATTAAAATAGCCCTTTTTTTCTCCATGTTTGACTATTTTGGTTTTGTCAAATAAGTATTTTGTTTGGGAACATATTTAGGAGAAGGGAGTCTATATCAGGAACTTTTCTGGGAGAGCTATTTTGGCCAGTTTCTCAACACAGACAAGATCCCCTGGTCTTTGTGAGTATTGCACAAAATCAGTACAATCCGCAAAGCATCAAGGCCCAAATCCTGCATAATTTGTGTACTTGAAATCAAAGGTTTTTAAATGTTTCTTAGGGTCTATAGACTTGATTCCAGTCCAGATACTGATGGTGAGAAAATTTACTCACATGTCACCTTGATGCCAGGAATGACAGGTAGAACTCCTTTCACTGAAGCTTAGGTACCCACAGAGTACAAAGAATTTGCTGATGAGGTTCCCTGAGTCAGGGAAGGTCTTATAAACAGTTGATAGTGTTTAGGGTGCAATTCATCTGAACAAACCTAAGTATCTACTTTAGGAGGAGATGAATCAAGTTTTAAACCTCACTTGTTAGAATAAGTAGCTCTCTCCTGACCACAAAAGAAGTCTAGGACAACTAGCTAAGATGTAAACACCTCTGCCATAGACAGCCATAGACAGCCACTTGATATGCTTTCACGTTTCTATGGGGATCGTATATCTCTTACCATTCCCCAGGACGCTGAGATGATCATTCTGCAACTTGCAGGGCAAGGAAGTGACACTGAAGAGCAGCTGAACCTTCCCAGCTCCATCCTGCGAAAGCAGTGCTGCAGGAAGAGCTTCTTGCTGAAGGAAGGCTGTGCCAGTCCGACGTGCTGGGTGAAGGGATTAGGTCTTCAGGGAATGGTTGCAGAATTTCACTGGAGCACAAAGGAGGCTTTCAGCTGATCTGGAGAAGCGGGAGCTGACACATTCCTTTGTGCGGAAGCCGGGAGGTATGGATAAGCTGTGTGCACAGATGGTGCTCCGGCTGCTGATCTTGTGCTGTGTGCAATCACAGAACAGTTAGCCTCCCAAACATGCCAAACCCCATCCCACTTTTTTCCCAGGGCTCTTCCCATCCCCTCTCCTCCATCCTAAAATACCCCGAGCAATTAAAATGCCATCAATCTCTACGAAATGTGGGTATGAATCACGGGCACATAACAAAGGAAAGCGGAGAGTTCCTTTAGAAGACTGCCAGTTCAGTTCTTAGTGGGAGGCAGACTCTAAAGGTATCAGGGCACTTTTTCAACCACATGAAGCTAGGCTGACGAGCTTGACTTGTTCAGAAACAGTGCTGTCAATCAAAAATGGGACAGTGAAGTTCACTATACTAGTAGACGTGGCACCTGTAATGGAAAGGATCGTTTCATGTATCAGCAAGGAAGAAGATGGAGCGGTTGAAACTTTTCAACATCTCTGGGTGTTAACATATGAGTCATATGATCACAGTTTGAGTGGAGGGCTGAACAGGTTTGCTGCATTTAGCCTTGAACAGATGTCCTTCAGAAGCTCCAAAACTGTGGCAGAGTGCACAAAAGAAACAGTAAGTACTTCAGTTTTAGAATGACTAGAAGTGATAACAGCTATGGAAAGTGTTCCTTTTTCACTTCTTCAGCAATCAAAGTAATTTCTCAAGGACAAGAAAATGCTTACAAATGAAAACCATGAATTTAATGCCGTGCATTGCTACCAAATGGCATTATTCCATAAAATGCCACATGGAGGTACAGAATGACCCTGGAAGAAGGCAGTGAGTGGTTTAGCACAGCTTGCAAATTCTGTGTAAATGCAAAAAAATGTGTTGAAAACTTATGAGAATTAAGACGCTCACTTGGCTCTTAGTGATTATATCATTGTCCCATGAACTGCAAGTGAAAAAAGATTTTTTTAATGTCAGATGACACAGTTCCATAAATTACTGGAAGCTGGTTTTAATTGCATCTTATATTTATGCTCACATTGATCATGGTGTGTTTTACATGGCACTACATATCAGGCAGCACTGTGTTATACACACTGAAGGGCTGTCTTCATTCATTAATGCCATTATTCAACAAAATAATTTAATTTGTGATAGACTATCCTATCCATATTAATTATTCCAAGCATCTCTTCAGGACCTAGTTGCCAGCCATACCAATAATCTGCATCTTAATGTAGGCTGGCTGCGCAAGGGTCAAAAGATGACACATTTCCTGGAGCTTAAGAGCAACCTGAGAAAGTTCCTTTCTCATGAAAAGCGTATTGCACTCTAACAACAAAAAAATTGCTATTTTTGAAAAAAAAAATCTGAAAAATACATTTATGAGTAATACAGTCAGCTGCATGGTCCCCTTCACTCTCTAAAGAAGAAGAGAATGTATGTAAACCTTATGACCAGTTTTTCACATTCTAAGAAATGTAACTTGGGGTGGGGTGTGGGGAGGCACATACAAGACAAAGGTTTCCAGCTTTCCAGCTTTGTCCTGTTTGTCCTAATGACAATTAATTCAACAAGTGCACAGATTTCCTCAGCATGTCAAAAACTGAGCTTGAAGTTTCAGCTTTGGGAATGCCTTTAACTTTTCAAAGTTGTTACTGAGATGATTTTTAGGCAAAGCAAAGGGTGAGTGGCATTGCTGCTTCCAACAGCCCAGATTTCCAGAATTAGAAGTAACTGACGTACAAGCAAGCATACAGCAAGTAGATATAGTTGACTCACTTTTGGAAACCATTTAGAGTTATACTGCTTTCCCAGCTACCGGAAACTGAGGACTAAAGAGTGTATGATATTCAAAGCTCTAAGCTATATGTGAGAATTTATTTTCTATGATTAACACTCTAAAAATAAACAGAGTATACTTGCCTTGGGAACATATAAAACTCTTTAGAAATGCAACAACTGGTTGTATACCAAACTTTCAATATTTTAATGAACTGTCACCTTCCACATCATATTTTGGAGTCTGCAGAAATCTCTATGTTTAAAAAGAAATGGTATTATGGAAAAGTAGGATTTTATGAGTTTCAAGAAAAAAATTTCTAAAATGCAAGCAACACAAATACAGTAAAATAGTTTATTCCTTGTATTTTAAAATCCAATTAAATGTTTGGTCATCCTCTTTGAATTCCACATTACAGACAGTAGATCTTAATAAAGATTGAGTAGTTGTGGTTGAGGTCTAGTAATGGAAAGACCACAGAAAACCCTGTGAAGAAATTATAATTTCTTTATTGTCCACAGAGAAGGGATAGCACACTGGTAAAGAGAATGACTGTGACAGCAAAACATATACTGAGAATATAAAAAAATACCGAGACTTTACTCATTGCATAAGCAGTGACCTTAGAGAAAAATAGTGTGACAAGCTACTTAAAGACTGTATCATCATTATGTAAACACAAACGGCTGTGTTGGTGTTAAATGGGCAACTTTAGATTCGTCATTTCTTGGGTGAGATACTTGACTTTATGGTTTTAACTTTCTTTGAGTGACGCACGGAATCTAATTGAGTCTTTGGCCATATTAGTTTTTGAACCAGATGCACTAAACTGATGGTTTAACCAGCACTGGCTGTGAAGTGCCTCTGTTAGCAACTTGAAGTTGGCACTTGGACATATCAACCAATTTCTCATGTTCCCTGCTGGCTTGTATTTATCCCCTTAGTCATCTAAGGCAGATTGATTGCACTTGCTTATGAATACAGTAATTTCTTATTACTGCCTTTGAAAAAGAGAGGTATGTAGAATTGAACCCGTGAAACTGAATCTAAACCAAAAGGGCACAAGAACAAATGGCAGTTTATAAATGTGTTCCAAAATTTTCATAGGTCTATAGAAGTAGGAACTTAATTCTTTAGCTATTTAAACAATTTGTTCTGTATAATTTGATAATATATGATGTCCATATTGACATCATATATGGTTGAAGACAGATATTCTCTCCCAAGGTCATGTTTTCAGGTATTATTGTTTTTCTTTTGGTTTTATTTTTCAAGGGCTGTCTGTTACGTAGAGCCCTCCATTCCCTAAAGCCTGACTCACTCCAGGAAAATCTGCATGATTAAGGACTGACAGAGTTTGTGTGAGTGAGTGGCATGCAGCACAGCACTGCTTTTAAAAGTCAGTGCTCAAGGGGCAGGGGTTTCTTTTAAATTCACTCCAGTAAATGAAATAAGGACGCTGTCTGGGTACAGGGGATGGGAGAGCTGCTGCCTCTTCTGTCTTGCTCTTTGCTACTCCAGCAAATCTGATGTTGGACAATTTGTGGAGAGACTGGCAACTTTTTCTTTGTTCTGTGATTGAAACAAAAGTGTTTACTGCTTCATGTCTGGATACTACATACAGACCCTTCTTTTGCTCCTGAGAATTGGCCAACTTCTGAGCAGCTGGCAGAATTGCTTATTATTCCCTCTGAAAAAAATAAATCTGCTTTGAATGGAATCTGACAAGATGATTTTCTAACAGTAAAAAGGGTTAAATAGATACTGCTGGAGGTAAGCTATGTATATCAAATTTCTTACACCCTGCCACACCTCCGTAACTGTGATTTACAGCAGAAACAACATAAGTTCAACAGATCTTTTTTTTTCAAGCTGTTAAGCTAGACTCCCTGTATTTCACCTCAGTACATACATGTATTCACAGCAAAAGCTCATTTATAGGTGTGCCTTAAATAGAAAGCTGGGATTTAAAGTTCACATAGCTCATTTATCTAGCGCAAGCCAACTCACCCAGTCTGACGTACAGTCTATATCAAGGTATGGCAAGAGTGTAGCCAGCAGGTTGAGAAGTGACTATTCCGCTTTATTCACCAGTTGTGTGACCACATCTGAAATACTGGGTCCACTGTGAGCCTCCCAGTACTAGAAAGACATTGTCAGGCTGGAAAAAGTCCCACAAAAGGCCACCAAAATGACCAAGGCTAGAGCACATAACATTCAAAGGGGAGCCGAGGGAACTGAGTTTGTTCAGCCTTAGAGAAGGAAAAAGGGAAATCTAACTACTGTTCACAACAGGAAGAATTCAGGGCTAGGACAAGAGGCATTTCTGGGGAAAACCAGGGCTAGGACAAGAGGCCTCTGGTACGAGCTGGAACATGGGAAACTCTTGATTTGGTACATGGAAATCATGTCTTATTGTGAGAGTTGTCAAATCCTGGGATAGGCTGCCTGATGAGGGCTGTATCTCCCACTTTGGAGACACTCAAAACACACCTGGACACAACCTGAGACAACCTGCCATATCTAGACCTGCTTTGAGCATGAAATTGAATGAGAAGATCCCTGGAAGTCTTACACAACATATGTGGTTCTGTGATTTAATGACTCCGGGTGTGTTATGGTTCATGGAATGTAAATTTAAGGGCACAAAAGAATCCACAGTTGATTTGGGGGTGGTGACCCAGCAGCACATTTCATATTGAATAGCCCATTTGCTACTTGAGTCTTGCAGCCCTTGATTTTAGTATTTTCCTGGGCTTTTGGTTCAAGGTGGTGTTTATGAGGCCCTTCACTACCATTTCTTTATGAGCAATAAAAACTACTGCTGTTTATTGGAAATGCATTTCCATGAAGAGTTTCAGTTCTGCCTGAACACGGAATTGCCTTGTAAGTGGAAGTAACACCTTCTCTCCCTTGCATGGGAAGCCAACTCTCGCTGGCTTAACAGCTTCTGGGAACTTGTACATCTTCTTGACTTTCTCTGGAAGTTTGGAAGTGAAACTAAGGAATGACCTTTCCTTAGCTATGGGGTAGCTATGGGTCCTGGAGCTGGACAGATGCTAAAGATTTGCTGCATTTCACTATGCCGTCGAAGACATTAGGAGCAGCAAAAATATGTGTGAAGCTGGAATGACTGTGCAGAGTAGAGCACAACAGCAACACCCTTGAGGTGACTGAAACGCCCCAGGTGACTATTTGTGAGAGAAGGAACAACTGCAGGGTGTTACAGCCATATATTATACACGCGCTCTAATTACTAAAACTCGTGGCACACATTTATGGCTATTGGTAGACCCCCCAAAAAATCCTACTATTAAATTGACTTGGGAAATGAAATAACCAGGGGTAGAAGAATTGAAACTCCTGGCTTTTTATTTAGTCATCAAAGAAACCTATTTTGTGACAAGCTAGGAGCATTCCATTAACAGTCTCAGAAGTGCTGAAGGACTAAAAGCAAGGCCCTTTGTGAAGAGATAGCCTGAATTAGTAAAGATCTAAGGGGGTTCTCAAGACATGTTTTGAATTTCAAAAACAACTGTAAATCGCTGAAGTTACTCCTTTATACTCCATTTACATTCTGCCCACTGATAAGAGCATAATATTGAGCTATAACCAAAGCAAGGAGCATTATCTTTGACAAAGGAAGAGCTCTTGTTCAGTCTCCTTTGTAAGAAAAGGAGGACAGACTAGGGAAAACAATGTTGCCAATCCTTGAAACTACCTGAAATATTAATGCAAATTTACCTCCAGTGATGGAAAGTAAAGGAGCATCCCTGTTCAAGACAGTAACTTCTGTAAGCTCTGGGAAGAGAATTGTCCAAGCATCTGCACTGTAGCGACAGAGTAAGCAAAGACTCCCAGTTCCTATTCTTGGGAATGACAAGTAGGGCTGAAACACCACTGGGTGAATCCGGTCCTCCAGCAGACACTCTCTTGAGCCTAAGTGGTTATACCTAGAAGAGAGGCATCAGGCACACAGCAAAATACAGAGGAGAGCTCACTGAAACATTTAACAAAGCTAGACCCTACCAGAAGGGCAGCAATACCGTCTGGATCGAGTCCTCAATTAAGCTGGCTGGCAAGAGAGCTTTTTTGAAAGGTTACCGAATATAGAACTAAATAAATACAGCAGCTGCTGCCTTTACCTTTACAGCCTTGTAAATAAATATGCAAGCTTTCATTTTGGACTTGACAGCATAAGTAACTGCTCATCCTTACACCTGCCACATCACCTTACGAGGAGCAGCAAATCTGTGCAAGCCGGGGTGCTTGTAACAAGGATTTCAGCAGTTGTTCGAAGCAAAGGCATCCCCTTTACACTGCTCCGGAAGGCAGTTCGAGCACTGGGAAAACTGGGAAGCAGGCTTAGGCGTGAGGTTCGGATCTGCCTTCAACCCCCTTTTTCACGCCGGCAGCGCTTACAGCTGTTGTACCCCGAGACGCAGCCGGCACCCCGAGACGCAGCCGGCACCCCGCGACCCGCGGCTCGGAGTCCCCTTCCCCGCGCCCGGAGCCCAGCGAGCGGAGCCGCGTCCCTCCCGCCGGAGCTGCGGCTGCGGCGCCGGCCCCACCGCCCCGCCCGAGCCCTTCCCCGGGCGGCGGGGCCGGGCCGCCCCGTCGCGCCCCGCCCCGTCCCGCCTCCCCCGGCATGCGGGGGCTGCCGCCGCCGGCGCCTCCAAACTTTCGACGGGCCGCGCCGTGCGGTGCCGCTGCCCCATCGCCGGGGAAGAGAGAGCCGTCCCGGTAAGTGTGCGAGGGGAGGGCGGCGGCCGGGGTGCGGAGGGACCCGCCGTGCCGTGCCGTGCCGTGCCGTGCCGTGCCGTGCCGTGCCGTGCCGTGCCGTGCCGTGCCGTGCCGTGCCGTGCCGTGCCGTGCCGTGCCAGGTGGGAGCAGCCGCTCCTTCGCGGGGCGAGGGGGCTTTGCTGCTCGCCCTGCCCTTGGCCGGCTCCTGTGGCAGTAGCCGGCAGTGGCCACGCTCGCTTTCCCGGGGCGATGGGGGAGATGAAAATGGGAAGGGGGGGGAGCGCGGCCGGCGTGGGGTATGGGCGGGCTCCCCGCGGCTCCCGGGGATGGGTGCCTTCCCCCGGGCAGGGCGCCTGGGGAGCGGGGGGCAGCGGCGGCGCCCGGGGAGCACGGTTGTTGCCACCTGCGCCTCTAGCAACCCCAAACCTTCCCCAGGGCAGGCGCTGCGGTCCTGATGGAAGTGCTGCTTGCTAATGTAATCACGTATTTCGCCCTTTTCGCTCACTTGCCCTCAGAACTGATGTAAGTCCTCTATGGGCCTTCCTCTGCCCAAAGTTAGATGAATTTGGTGCTTGCCCCTGGGGATCTGACAGCTTGGGAAAAAAATTAAAATTAAATAAACCCCAGTCCTGTGCAAATAAATGCCATCAGCTGGAAGAATTAGACTAAAAAAGAAACAGGGGCCCCTGTCAAACACTACCTGAGGTATCAAATGCCACCTCAGTTTTCCCCCCATCTTCGGAAAGCTGATTATTTGCCCACTTATCTGTCCCACTGACAGTGTCATACTTGTCCAGTTTGTTTCATTGCTTACTGACATACCAGCTCACCTCTGCTTGAAACCCTGATCGGTCTTCCTCCCTCCCTCAGCTTTGTCTTACTAGCAAGACCAAAACACCTTTCATCAGCCCAAAAAGGGCAGTAACAAAATAGAAGTGGCAGAACAAAAATACACTTTGCTAAAAAGAAAAAGAAAAAAACAAGGGTTTGGAAGCAGGAATCAACAGAAAGTCAAGGACTAGAGAAACAGGTGAAATATTTTTGGGAAGAAAGGGATGCTACATTTTTTGGCTGAGCTACATCCTCCTCCCTGGATTCCTGGCAAAGAAGGAAAACCTGTGAAATTTGCCTTCCATCTCACCCTTCTAGTACAGTGTGCAAATATGACCTGCTCTGATTTTGCTCTGAAAAAATTATGAGATTTTTGAGCACCTGACAGTCCTGGGACCTCACCAAATCTCTACTCTAATAATATATGCAGGCATCAGTCTTGGGTGTAGGTACACAAGTAGAAGGAAGAAGCTCAGCAGAGTTCTGAACTTCGGCATAGCCTTGGCTGTGCAAATTGTGCTGGATCTCTTACATTTTTAACCTTGTGGACTAAAGGAATCCCTTGAGGAATCCCTGCCTGCCACCCGTGCCTTAGGCTAGTAGTTGATAACTGATTATATTACTTAAAACTGCAGGGTAAGTTGGTATGAGCAGCTGGCACATCTCAGCTACATGTATCACGGTGTTCAACATCTCAGGCTTCAGTCATTATTTGTGTAGCAAACGTAGTCTAAACAGTGTAGAAAAATTCTGTCCAGTTTATTTGGAGGAGAAAAATACCTCTCAGTTCATGCAGTTGCTTTTGGAAAACGGGCTTGCACTGAGAAATTCTTTGGGATGTTATGAGATGCCAGCAAACATGAAGGACTCTGTCACCCCACTGGTAGGCGACACTTGTTTCTCAGTTGGGAATTGCATCTGAGGATGTCACTGACAGATGTGAGGGGTAGGGGAGGTAGTGATGAAAACCTACAATGAAGTGGATCTGATTAAAAAAACATGTGAAACCAAAGACATTAATAGCTAGACTGTCTCTTTAGGCAGACCTGAATTCAGGATGGGTTAAGCTATGTATAACACCTGATGACAAGAAAGTGACATCTCTTCTCTACTCTTGCTTCCCTTAGGGAACGTATGAATGGGGAAGTAGAGTTAGGAGCTCGGGTTTGGCTTTCCCCTCAGTGGCAAGCAGTGGTGGTTCTTTGGTGAGCCCCCCCAGGCACTGGCCATTTCTCAGTATTTTCCCAGGGCAAGCCAAGTAGTCCCCCATGTGCACGATGCTCACATAGCACATCACCCACGGTCTGGGCAGTTTGCGCAGGAGCTGCGTGTTTCGCATGTTAGTAGTAAAACACCTGCACGTCCATCTTTACCTGCTGAAGTCTTAGGGCAGCATAGACTTTGGCTCAGCCTATGTAGGGAAGGCAACAAAATGTGGTTTTGATGCCAGTGGTGAATTTTTTACTGACATCAGCAGGGGAATGATTTGCTCTTCTCTATGACTGCAGTCAGAAATGAATCTCTGATTGGCAGCCTCCACGGAGATGTGTTTTCTCAAACATTACACAGAAATGAAATATTATGTATAACTGGCTTTTAATTCTTTCTTAATTTCAGCATTAATAGTTTACACAGTCATTTTGGAGAAAGGCTGTCTTTTTCAGTTCCGTTAGAGTGGTATTTTTGCTCGCCTCGTGGCACAAACTTTCCTAAAAGAAAGTTTCTTAAAAGAAAGACCTCAGTAATTAGCTCTCTGTTATTAAGGAAGGGCATAAACCTGTAATAATTTAGTAACTATTTAAAGGAAACAATTTCCATTAAGGAAAAGCTGGAAGATTATGATGATAATAACAGCCTGGATGGTGCCTATCCATGTAGAATTCCCATAGGTATTAATGGAAGTTTTGTGCTAAATCAGCAGTAGTTTAAGGTATTGGATTGTAAAAAAGGATGTGCTGCCCAGCAGGATCTTAATCCTTCTGCATTTGCTTAGGCAAACTTTGTCTCTGAAATGCTTTTGAAATCTGTCCCAATTTTCAGCAGGAGTCATGCCTGAATAATATTACGGGATCGGGCTTCAAATGTAAGGGCAAGAGAATTTAAATATATTAAGACAGATCTTCTCTTAATCCTGAGATGTAGAACGCTGTAGCGTTAGCTCGTTGCTTCTTGTCTTAGCCACCACAGACTGATTTCTCCACATGTTCTTGTACTGTTTTGTTTTCAGGGACAGCTCTGTTGCTTAGGCAGGCGACTGCAAGGATGGGGCCCCTGGAAGCAGTAGGTGAAGAAAACCAGACAGATGAAATGAAAATGGAGCTGTTCACCAAGCTGTACTTGC
Organism: Laterallus jamaicensis coturniculus; assembly: GCA_022605575.1. Classification (NCBI taxonomy): domain Eukaryota; kingdom Metazoa; phylum Chordata; class Aves; order Gruiformes; family Rallidae; genus Laterallus; species Laterallus jamaicensis. The sequence continues at coordinate 32,886,977 of JAKCOX010000005.1, forward strand.
CAAGATACACTACGCCGCTCAATGACTTGGCTCTGGACCCTAAACCAGAACTGAAGGACAGCACAACACTCGTTGAAGTGCAGATAATCCTCATCTTTGCTTACTGCTCCATCATCCTGCTGGGGGTGATTGGGAACTCCCTTGTGATCCACGTGATCATCAAGTTCAAAAGCATGCGCACCGTAACAAACTTCTTCATCGCCAACCTGGCGGTGGCTGACCTGCTGGTGAATACACTGTGCCTGCCCTTCACTTTGGTTTACACGCTGCTGGGTGAATGGAAACTGGGCCCGGTCTTGTGCCACCTGGTGCCTTACGCCCAGGCTCTTGCTGTGCACGTGTCTACTGTTACTTTGACCGTGATTGCTTTGGATCGACATCGCTGCATCGTCTACCACTTGGAAAGCAAAATCTCTAAGCGGATCAGCTTCCTGATAATAGGAATTGCCTGGGCAGTCAGTGCCCTGTTGGCAAGTCCACTGGCCATCTTCCGTGAGTACTCGCTGATTGAGATCATTCCTGACTTCAAGATTGTTGTCTGCTCTGAGAAGTGGCCAGGGGAGGGGCAGCTCAACTATGGCACCATCTACAGCGTCTCCATGCTCCTGATCCAGTATGTGCTGCCTCTGGCAGTCATTTCCTATGCCTATGCCCGTATTTGGACCAAGCTCAAGAACCACGTTAGTCCCGGGGCAGGGAATGACCACTACCATCACCGGCGGCGGAAAACCACCAAGATGTTGGTGTGTGTGGTTGTGGTGTTTGCTGTCAGCTGGCTGCCGTTTCACACCTTCCAGCTAGTCAGTGACATTGACAGTCAGGTGTTAGACCTGAAAGAGTACAAACTGATCTACACTGTGTTTCACGTCATCGCCATGTGCTCAACGTTTGCCAACCCCCTTCTCTATGGCTGGATGAATAACAACTACAGGACAGCTTTCCTCACAGCCTTCCAGTGCGAACAGCGGCTGGACTCCATCCACCCTGAAGTATCAACAGCTTTCAAGGCCAGGAAGAAACTAGAAGCAAAGAGGATTCAATTCCCTGGAGACTCTTTCACACAACCTACCAATGTCTAAGATGTCTGACTTTGAAGAAGAAATGAGCATGTTGTGGACAGAGGGATAAATGCATTTTGACATGTGCATTTTTAATGCATAGTTTTACTCATAAGTGGTGAAAGAAAAGTAACAGGAAGGTCAAGGCAGATGGTGCGATTTGAGGGGATTTGATTGGCTCCGAGTGTGTGTAATTATACAATTCCAAGGATATAAAAGGGAGAGACTTTGTTTATGGTTGTCTTCAACAGGGTAAGAGATGTTCCTGTCCCCCACATCTCTCTCTGATGAGTCTGAATGACAAAGGCAAAGTTTGCTGATTTTGCTGTAGGAAGGCAAGCAGCTGATTTATTGCAAAGGAATATTGATGGTGGGAGCAGGTAATTTTTATATTGCATATGGAGAGCAGAAGTCTGCCTGGAGAATGAAGGCTGTCTGGGGAGAATGGGCTGTTAAATGTGTTAAAGCTTAAATTCTTCAGACCCCTTCTCTCCCACGGGCACCTTTTATGAAGATAAGGGAATTAAGAAGAGAAATATATTATGGTTTTTTTGGCTTGTATTGAAGTACTTCAAATGAGAGCATTCAAAACAGATTAGGGAAAAGAAAAAAAAAAAAAAAAAAAGAAAACCAAAAAGGAAAAAAACCAGCCAACCTGAACAACAGATTCAGTGTGAAGAAAACTCACATTTCTACCTACACTGAAATGTGAGTTTTGGCTGATGGAATTAAAAAAGTCATTCCTTAAGAATCAACTGTGGTTATGCTGGTGAGAAAATCACTAGCCTGTGACCTGATCAGTCATTCCCTGCAGATCCATCCCTACCTTTCATTTTGTGCTGGGAGCAGCTCATGAATGCAGTGCTTTAAAGTGGCATTTCAGGGCAGGTTTTCTGTGAGCACTTCGTAAACTGCCAATATTTTAATTTTCATGACCTGCTTAAATGTCTAACGTGTTATTAACTCCACAGGCTTTGAATTGTTGCTGCTTTCTCCCTGGATAACAAAACAGCAGATAATTTTGATCCTCTGGAAAGGCTGCTAGATGGTAATGTGCTTTTCCTTATTGTGGTTTTATGTCACACACTCATCTCGTCTTGGAGCTTTTTCCATCTTTAGCCTTTGTAAAAATTAAGAACATCTGAATGAGTGTAACCTAATAGCAGTATGCTAGGTTTCTGTGATAACTTATCAGTTATTCTGCATGCTGTAGTTAATAGTTAAATTTCTTTTTTGCTCAGGTATAAAATTTTAATCTGTTTACTGTGTTGTGAACAGCAACGTTCAACTCTTCTGCATCTTTGTTTAGCCTTTTTGAATTCATTAAAGAGATGAAGAAAATTTCAATCCATGTTTATTCCAAGCTCCCCTGTTGCTTATCTAGAATAAAAATGTGTGATACTTTCACTTGGACTCTCTTTCCACAGCTACATTTCAACTGCCTTGTTTTTTTCTCCCCATTTTATATTGTTCCTAAATTCACTGTGTTTTCTCTTACAAATTAAAACAAAACTGCAACACTGAAATATTAGCAGTGTAATGAATGGTATCAGATCGTTATCAAGTGGAGAAATTTGTCTTTGTTTGTGCAGTATCTTGCCACCATCCTTTAAATATCCATGAAATCTTTTGGACTTAGATTTTCATGAACAGAGAAGAGAGGTCTAGAGAATTAGGTAGTGTTTACTCAAGCAGGAAAAAAGTATCTGTCATTCTTAAACAGTTTTACAAAAATAGAATAATTCTCAACCATGTTGAGAACATGATATTGTCCACAAGTTATTTTTGTCTGAGTATTAATAATATCCAAAATGTAAGCTCAAAACTGTTATGGGTGAGGAAGGATTACAGAAGTGTGCAATTACTATGGGCATCAGTCATATGTATCGGTTACAGTTGACTCTGAGCCCTTCATCAGAAGTATTATTGCCACAAATAGCCTCCTTTATTTGAAAAGCAAATGCTTTAAAAGTTCTGTTTCAACTCTTAAGCCTGTTACTGTGTGGTAGATAGACAGTTTTGAAGTAACCATGACAGTGTATGCTAAAGCTACAATTGCCGGGCTAATTCCCCGTTATTTTCAGTCTAGTTTCTGTCACCCTGTATAAAAGTGATTAATGACAAATTATCTTTCAGTCTATTTCATGGTATCTTTGTTTTGCTGCTTCCTGAGCTTTCTCTCCAGCCATCGTGTTGAATTGAAGTTGGTATACTAATTTATTGCAGCGTGTTCCTCTCTGCCGTGTGGAGGTGGTGCGTCGGTCAGTGCCTGTTTTAGGGTTCCAAACCTCTGCATAGTGTCCTGCTGCATGGTGTGCATTTTTGCACAGGCACTTGAAGATGGTGTGTAGAAGAGCTGGCATACGCAGCCTGCATAGCTTAGTTGCTTCTCAGGACTTGGCTCCCCCACAAATACAGCTACCCACTTTACTACCCCTTCACACTGTAGGAAAATCAGGTATTTTCTCACCAAAAACAATGATGTAGAAACATCCAAAGAAATTCTTTACTGTGAGGGTGGTGACACGTTGGACCAGCTTGCCCAGAGAAGCTGCAACTGACCCTCCCTGGCAGTGTTCAAGGCCAGTCTGGATGGGGCTTTGGGAACCCTGGTCTAATGGAGGGTGTCCCTGACTATGGAGAGGGCTTGGGACTAGGTGATCTTTAAGGTCCAAACTATTCTGTGATTGTGATCACTCTGAGTCCCAGCTGTTAGAAGGGTGTAGAAAGCTAGGTAGGGTTCATGCCCATTTCCCCCTGAGGGAAAGTGAACCTGTAAGCAGATTCTAACTTATAGACTGAGGAGTTGCAGGAAAGCCTCTGCTTTACCTGAAAGAGGAACCGGAATTCCATCCACCCGTTAGGGCTCTCATTAGTTTTTTTAAAAGCACTATATTTTTTCTCCCCGCTAAACGGGTACAAATTTTACACAAAGCCAAAGAATACCAGGAGGATCCCTCATTGAAGACTTTGCAAGGAGGAGGTGGGGAACCCAGAGTGAAATGTCATCACTGATTTGCAGCATGAATTCGAACCAACGCACCTCAGCTCTCATGAGGTGACTTAGCGAGCACACTGCAGCCTCTCCAGAGGTAGGACTGTGTGTTTTCTCAGGGCAGTTTTATTGTATATAAAATAATTGAACATTTAATGCCACTGTCTCAGCTAGCACTGTGAATCTTCACTGAGAGTTGTGGTCTCTACACAGAGCAACAGACCACAGCTGAGCAGAAAGTATACCATTATGAATCTAAGAAAAAAGAGATTTGAGAGCATAAGCAATTAAAATAGAGGGGCTAGGCTTGGACAACAAATGGGTTCAGTATACCTATGTATTTATATATGAATTGTATGGTAGAGCAGTGCAAAAGCTGTTTGGAAGGGTTAAGTTTGTTGGAAATGATTGTCTGTTACCCCACAGTTGGTATAAGCATATCTTGTGTAAAATATGTAATGGACATACATATATTGCAAACATATTAATAAGTTAGATAACACTAAAGCTAATAACTGAATGGAAAGCATTATCTGTGTTTTATCTGTCAGACCACGAACGAACCACTGAATTGACAGATTAGTATAATCCATTTCCTTGCTTCATAGTTTCTAAACTCCCTTGGGGATTTTTCTTACATTAATCCAGATAATGACTTTAAGGGATGAATTTTGTCTTTGGATCCCTGAGTTATTTACCTGGTACTGTCATTATAAATGCCACTCCACAATAAGAGAGCTACTTGTGTCAAATTACAGGTTCTTTGCCCTAAGAAGCTAGAAGATGTATGTAAATCTCTGCAAGGTTATTGTGGCTGAAGAGTCATGTTTTTATACTGCTTATTTAATACTTGCTTATGCAATCGATAGCGATTTTCATATCTCATCTCAATTTTTAAAAAGAATATTAAATTGGGACTTGTTCAAAAAGATTTAATACAAGGGTAGTAAGGAAGCTGCTAAAACTGGAGAAGTAAGAAAGGATGAACAGGTACTTCAAGCAGCAAGAAAGAGCGAGAACAGGGCTAGTGAGGATGCAATTGATTTATAGGCTTTCCTTCTTCCCTTAGTCAGAGTGGTGAGAGAAACGTGTTAAAATGAAACCAGGGCAAATGAAGACATAGATCAATTGTGTGCACAAAGGACAGTGTTGCCCGGGGAAACTGAGGAACTTTGAGGAGAAATTCCCATGATCATTTGAGCCTTAAAATTCACAGCATGTTCTCAAGCGAGTAAACTGGTGTCTGTACATTATTTCGCCTAAATACAACATAGGTAAAGCGCTCAGTACTGATAACATATCAGAAGTATTATTAATTCTAGGCAGTACATGAGATGAATAATGCATACATACTCCTCATAAGCTCATTTCAGATGGGATATACGAAGAAATTGGTGCTTATATTAAAATCTTTCTCCTCTCAGTCTTTTCTGAGCTCCTCTGGAAGGAAGAGACCTTCAAGCTATAAAACTTGAAGTCTGTAGAATTACATATATCATGGTGGAGGCACAATTTAACTTGAAATTTTTGTTTGTTTTTTTCCCCTGATACTGTGTAAGAGAAGGCTGTGGTTTGCCTCTTGGACCTGGAGCTGAATTTGGATGGAACGGACTTTTATTTGTATACTTTGCACGTCTTATAATCCACTATCCCTGCTATGCAGGATACTTTCAACAGTAGAATCTATGCTTACACATCCATGGGGCCAAACTATTTTATCCCTTTGAGGTAGCACAGAAATGGAGAGGTCTAGGGCAATTCTATTTACTGGCATCCTCCAAAATCAGAGTTATTTGTACCTAACTGGATTTGACAATTTGTTGGCAGCACTGTGACTTTTAAATTTATTTAAGGTAATCAAGATGGTGCAAGAGCTGGCCCTGCTACCCTTGCACACTGGCTGAAGCCCATCATAGGGGGGCATGGCTATGGCTAGCCAGGCATTCCTCATCAAACGAAACCTGAGGATAGATGCTGAGGTAGAGACACCCTTCCCCAGTGGATTGTGAAGATTTGTCCCAGCAGCTGGGCCGGGGAAAAGTGAATTGGCTTTTCAGCACTGTGAATCTCTGCGTACGCTGCTGCGAGGACAATGCATGTTGCATTTGCTGGGGTTTCATAACATTAGCTCTGGTACCTCCCACTGTCTCCTGCACAGATGAGGCAGCAAAAGCTGACAGCCACTTTGTAATGACAGGCAAAGTGACTACTGTTAGGCTCTGTCAGTTGGCAGGGCATTTCTGCCCCATGCCTCCATCAGCCATCCTGATTGTACTAGAACCAAACTGATGCGGGTGTCTGTGGGGAGGAATATTTCACATGCAAGAAGTAATGATGTTCTTGTACTGACAAAAACACTGGCTGACAGGTGGATATGCCAAAATATAAATACTTTAAGACAGAGGTGGGTGCAGCTGTGGTGAGATGGGAGTGTGCAGCAGCACACCCTCTCCTCTGTCACAGCAGCATATGGCAGATGCTGTTCTAGGCGCTACTGGTCAGAGGATGCAGAGCAAGCTTTCTTCCCCTGAAGAGCTGCCTTGATTGAATATGTGGTTTTCAATGGTCTGATTTCTCTCATGGGGTAGGAACTGTTCCTTGTCACGAACAGTTGATTTAACCTGCTCTCACAGTAACTGGGACATCTGGCCAGATTTCTATAAACCCTCTGGTCATATCTGTTTGTTAGAAAGAACAATTCCTTGCTTTTGCATAAAAATCGCATGATGTAAAAAGCCAACAAACCAAACCCCCAAAAATGTTATACTTTGCAACCTAATCTCGAGCAAAGGAGCTAATGATTTCCTTGCACTTGATGGGGGTTTATTTGAAACTGAGAAGGACCAGGAAAAAGTGGAGGAGCATTTCTTGAGCATGGACATCTACCTCTGCTTGCACAGAGCCATACAGAAGTTTCTTGTGTGTGCTTGCATTCTTGAGGTTTAAGCCAATACAACCACTGCCTGATTATTTTGAAATTCGGCTATGAAATAGGGCTCTAAAAGTGTTTTATGAGTACCACACTTTGAGAATACTACATCATTACTTACAAGAGGCAAGCACACAAACAAATAATATGACATACATAAGATTGTAACGATGCTTTATAATGAAAGCTGAAGGCTATAGATTTCTTAATTAAAATGTGAATTTGGCGTTTTAATTTTCTTAGGACTTCTTTTTTTCCCCCAAAACTCATTAGAAAACATAACTCCACTAGGTCAATTTATTAAAGCCCAACAGTCTTCTCATGTAAGAAATGCTTACTGGCCCTACTAAATGTGCTCTTTGTGGAGACAAACGTGATGGATAAAACTTCCAATTTAGTTATAATACTACTGTGGGAAACAATGAAGACCCTTTAAGAAATCACTTAATACTATTTTAACTGTATGGATTGTATTTCATCCCAAAGCTTCTCAATCTTTTTTTTTCCAAAGATATCAAGACCCTTAGCAAAAGAGAAGGAACATTACTATCCCTGTACCAAGAATAGGAAAGCCAGGGCACAGACCAGGAAAAAGATTGCTGGGTGTCATGTGGTCCATGCTCGTTGCCTGTGGCAGTGCCTGTGTGTGGGCGCAGCTTTCTATGCCAGATGGCTGAATCTGAAGGCTTCCACACTGTCTGCAGAAACAGGCTGGGAGTCCCTCCGATTACAATTATTTTATTAAATAAAACAGGAATAGAAAGTGAAGCTGAGCAGTATCTGCTGATAGTTCACACCACTGAATCAGCATGCTCCTTGGCATTGTTTTGGACTCTGCCAAGTAGCCCTCTCCCAGACAAAGCTTATGCACATGTGCAGCAGACTGTTCCCAGTAGATTGTGTGGCCAAGACTGATAAGGTTCTCTCTGTCTTCCAACATTGTCCTGTCATGGATGGTGATAGGACCTCAAACATACCCTCATTGGCACCTCTCAGGGTATACAGCACACACCACAGATTGATGCTATGAAACCCCTTCCTGGAGGGCTGCAACATGCCTCTCCTTTGACTCCAAGTCCCCGGAGAAATGTCTGAAGGATAGGGGGATACCACACGAGGTTTAGAGGAGACCTGAGGTTAAATGCCACAAAATCTCTAAGACAACTACTGCCATTATGCACAAGAACAGTGCATGGAACAATTTTATCAAGCCTCTGTGTCTGAATTTCCTCTCTGTCTGATTTTCCTCGAGAAGGAAAATCTCCAACTTTCTACAAAGCTTAAGCCAATGTGTTGACAAGGATTTTCCTAGGTACTGTACTGAAACCCCAGCCTACTGTAGTAGTCTAGTTGTCATTGCTGTGAACAAATCACAGAACCAATACTAGGATACTGTGGGTCTCTGAAAGTAAAAATAGGAAAACCCAAAATATTTATGTCCTGTTGTCTACATGGTCAGCCTGATTCATTATTGTTGTTATTGTTTATTTACTTTGCACAGCTATTGTAACAGGTATGAACTGTGCATCTATGTGTGTGTGTATGTGTATGTGCACATGAGCCTTACCTATATCTGTATCTAAAACAAAGCGAGATTTCAGCCCCAAAAGGCTGAAAGCCCACGGACTGTGTAAGCTTAGAGATGTTGGTTACCTGCAGTAGAGGGACATGGCCACACAAAGCATTATGGAAGTTGTACTAGTTGGTGTGATACACAGGCGTGAAGAAACCCCATCTGGGTAACATGAATTCCCATTTCTGCAGGTGACTGGCAGAACTTCAGCGACAGGTAAATACAGCTTATGGTCTCTAATGTTGAGATCCTATATGAGTCATCTTAAGCCAGAGGAATAATTGCAATAACAGGCAGAACTAGAAATGAAGAAGGGTTAGACTATAACAAAGGCAGCCTCACTGTACATAGCAAGTTTGCTTCCTTCAAAGTTGAAAATCTGTGGTTAGCTCAGTTAAGTGCAATCAAAGATAGAAAAAGGGAAGAAAGAGATCTCATTATATTCAGGATCTTCAATTTTATTTGCTTTCTTTTCTCTAATAGAGAAGCAAAAGGGCTGCTATCCAACTCTGTGTAACTGAAAAAGAATGCCCTCCATGACTGTTATTCAAAAGCCTAAGGTTGAAATACACCCTAAAAGCATGCTTGCAAGTTTATCAATTCCATTCATCATCTTTTCCCTTCTAGTACTTGTGCCTAAACTATGAATTCTGACTTTAAAAATTAGAAGCAGCTGCCTCTCTGACTCTTCAGTTAGAGTCAACAAACCCAATGGTTTGTTGGCTTATTCTTGATGAGCTACTGTCTACTATCTATTAGTAGGTAATATAGGTGGTAGGGGAACAGTTGGATCTTGGAAGTCTTTTCCAACCTTAATGTTCCTCATAATCTCTTCTTCTAGCTTGGGCTATAAGATCAGGCAGGAACTTCCTCTAACCTTACTTCATGTTTATTATTTAGCTATTCTTGACAAACTCTTACAACACTTCATAATCTCTTATGGATGTCTTGCATATGTATGATACAGCTTGTTTCTGCCTTCTGTGATTTCCCTATGGTAGAATATAGCTGTTCCAGTCCATTGAAAAAGAAAAAAATCCAGTTCTTCACTTTTATTGCTTAGTTTACTACTTCTCTGAGACAATATACAGGTAATGCCAGAAATTTCTATCTCTCTGTGAGATTATGTATATGGGATATACTGTCACAGCTTTTATATATATACACATTGCTAACATAAAGGACACTAGAATTTTTGGCTACAAAATGCTTGTCTTGTTTTCCATATCAAAACCCCAGCATGCAACTTCAGCAACCACTTCAAGTCCCTATGTCAAACCAGTCATTCAGCACCAATAAAGCATCTGAAAGAGATGAATGGGTGCTTGATGGGACAAGAGGGCAGGGTGACGCAGGCCACACTATTCATACCCCCTGACAGTTGGGTAACTTGAACGACACTGAACTTTGGCTCAAGAAGATGTTTTGCTTGCCTATTTTGTCCTGTTGCCTGTCCCTTCTGGTGCACATGGGTACTCATCTGTGGGCTCTGCTGCTGAACAGGGAACAAAACACACAGGTCGTTGTGTGTGATGCTGGCAGCACCATAGTTGTCTTGAAATACTCCACTTTCAGCTTTCACTGCTCGTCTCCCCACCCAGTTTGCTACAAAAGAGATTTTTGTCTTGGGATCTACAAGTGACAGTCCTTCACAGAATGTTTTACAGCCCTATGTCTTTGCAAATCCAAAACAACTGACATTTAAACAGCAGGGAAGAGCCACCAGTGCAAACAGAACTACAACGCTATCACAGCAGGGCTTCCTGTTTAAAGCAAATGAAATGCTGACTCATCAAAGAAAAACAGGTAAAATGGGGAAGGTCAGAGCACTGATGACTTCTTTTTTTTGTTCTTATGTTTATAATTTCAGGTTAGAAACTGCATTCATGTTTTCTACTGAACTTCTACCTATCCACTATCAAAGTTGCTGAGGTGAAACGCAGATGAAAGAAGTCAATTACTAGTACTGCTTTTTCCAACACAAACAGACTGAACTGCACTTTTAATCTTTGTACCAGTGGGTGTGTGATTTTTGGTTTTTGGTATCTGAACTCCTGCAAGCTGATGTGCTTACTGCTGAACTTTGATGGATGGCTACCAGCTTTTGTTTCCAAAAAGTGCTGAGAGGTAGAGGAAAACAAATGTCAGTGAAAGGTGATTTTGAATTTAGGCTTCCAAATCTCTCTTATTCTTTTGAAAATCTCACTGTGAGCAATTGCATACCTTTTAATAGGCATGCATTTAGTTCACATAGTCTGCTCTTCTTCATTTGCGTGGAAGGATCAGCAGTATCCAACTGAAATCTCATGGGACACATGCCACCACTCTGACCGAATATGGCTACGTAGTGGGCCTTTTTTTTACCTGGTTACTTTGCAGCCTTTAAGTATGTATATACTCTCTCAGGCACAGGTTGGAGCAGTCTCAGGATGGAAAGCTTGCAGACTCTCATTGTCCTTAGTAAAGTTTGTCCATGAGGATGCAACAAGTCTGAATGACCAGGCCCTTGAGAGCCCATTCCATCAGCACGTCTCCCTAAGGCTAATATCTAGCAAAGTCAATGGAAAGTATGCAGTTTGCCCCGCTTCTTTCCTGACAGTGGAGCGTACAATGAAGGGTAGCTTTCAGCAGGGTTACTTTGGAAAACTGTATTATTTTCTGTATCTCCACTGGTATTTTAGAGATCATGCATTTTTCTGTAGTACCTGTAAAGAAACATGACAGGCAGGAAGGTCCTTCATATGGCTGCCTCGTTTCCTGATGCACTTTGCTGACCATTCCTGGGTATTTCCCTCCTGACTGTCAATAAGTAAGGCTTTAATATCCAGAAATACCTTGAGTGTCTTGAGTCTGTAGGCAAGACAGCTCCCATCCCCACCTCCTCCCCTGGAAGGATGCTGCTGACTTTCATTGCCAAACAATCCTGCATACAAAACAGGGAGTTGATTTCTTCAAAACATCATGAAATTGCTTTTGCAATTAAAAAAAAAACCAAACAAGCCTAGCACAGGCAGTGTTTGAAATAGGAGTGTATGAATTAATTTTTATAATGTCTGAAATTCATATACAGCCACATTTAGAGTCTGATCCTCTTGGAGGCTCTTGAGAGCCTTTTCCTGATGCAGATTCCAGTTCCTCACTAGCCACCTTTCAGGAGGAAAGAGCTGGAAGCCAATCCTGAACACAAACAGCCTAGTTTTATCATTCAACCTCAAAGAAGGACAAAACCTTCTCCCTACACAGGGAGAACTGGCTATTAGAGTTCAACAACTCATTGGGGTTTCATTTTTTATTAATACACACAGTTTAATTGATTTTTACAACAGCTCATTTTATAAATATGGTCCTAGGTAGCGTTCCTACTATAGTTTTATAATGTGACACAGGTCTGGTAAAAGGGAGATGTAAGCTATTACGGCACAGATGTGTTCCCATTGCTTATAATCTTGGAAACACTTAATGCACACCCTGATAGATCTGAATAGTGTGGCACCTAGCAACTCAGGAGTACTTCAATCCTAATGTACTTTGGCAGGTATTTTATTCAGATGAACAGCATGCCACTTGAGGTCATGATTGGTTTGTAAATCCATGAGCTCTACTGAGCTCTGTAAAATTATACCAGATCAAAATACTCTTTTGCGTGGATGGAACTAAAGACAAGCCAGATGTCTTGTTATCTTATTTTACTCTCACTTACTGCGTTATGTTCAATAAAGAATTGCTCGTTGCTTAAGACAGAGATTTGACTATCATGTGGGTGGGGGTTTTTCTGAGATATGCTTAATTTGGGTGAGATGTTATAAGAAAAAGGAAAGAAAGAAGTCAGGGATTGGCAAGTGTACCTGAAGACAATAGAATGAATGACTGGAAAAGAAGGAAAAGTGTTTCTTATGCAGAAATTTTTATTATGCACTCTTTCACTGGCCCAAAATGTAGCTAAACCCCCCTGTTTAGCATTTTCTGGAGCAGAGCACAAACAAGTGGAACAGCAGGTCCTGTAAACTGCTGAACAGATTCTCAGCTCCCATAAATTAGGCCAGTGTAGCTCCACCACACATCATAACCCTAAGCACATTTGTACCACATTGAGGCACCAGACTGAAGAACCCCCTCCCTTTCACACGCTCAATTTCAGGTAGAGGCAATAAAAAGAAATGCATTATGTTAGTGCTATGATAAACTTTTTCATATGCCTTACCTTTCTCCTTTGGACCTTTGTTTGGATGGATTATTGGTAAATGCAACCTGCGCCCTGGTGTCTGAAATACCTCCTGAAGCAGGGAGATTGAGCTCTGGAAGCCAGAGCAACCAGCACCACAGTCACACCAGGTGCCAGCAGCAGTGGGCGTGTTGGAAGAAAGGCTGGTGATTAACTGGTAGTCAGGGCCTCCTGGGTAGAAGGTCAAGTTTAGGAGGAATGGGACCAGGAATACAAGATAAGGGATTTTTTTGCAAGAGAGCTTGAAGGTAGACAGTTTGAGGATAGAAAGAATAAGTAGAGGGCTTGGGGCTGGAAGGTTAAAGGAACAGCTCTGATATGTAGTAGTAGGGAGAGTCAGGGACTGGAGCTATGGTCGGGGGAGGTAATTAAAAGAATCTTTGCCCAGGCCTGTAAATCCTCTATCTACTAGGTGCCCTTTTAACTCAGCTGCATGTTTGAGTCAACGGACCTACGTTAATGATGGTACCCACTGGTCTTCTTGCTTTGTAAGTATTGTGAAAATGGAAAAAATGCCCAAGTGCATTCAATCATTGAGCAGGAAGGTTTTACTTGTCTTTGTGCTCTTGCTTTTAGTAAAAATATTTTATTAGCTTGACCTCTTAGGCCTAGGGGAAAAATATTTTCATTGTTGTTTAAACCTGATGCAGTCATCCATTTCTTCTCACCACAAGATGAAACCATTTCAAATGTAGGAAGCCAGTGGAGAGTCCAAATGGAGCCTGAAGCTCCTCGTCAGCAGCCTTGGCTGGAGTTTCAGCAATCCACCTGATGGCTGGAAATCGCTCCTTCATCTGTTCTCGTTCCCATAGAAACAGGGATGAAATAGTCAAACTTAGGTAAAGCCTTTTTTCTTTCTCCCCCTCCCCCCTTTTTCTGAACGAAAGAACAGCAAAGACATTCATGAAGTGCTGCTTGTTTTCTGTGACCTTGGGTTCTTTTTCATTGTAACTGGCAGAAAGTAAGCAGCTAGCTACAGAATCATAAGATCCTCTGGAAGCTGCAAGGGCTACAGGCTCAAGTGGGATACAGATATTGAGAAATTTTCTCAGTAAAGCATACAGACAGTGAGTCAACAGTAGTAAAAGATCAGTAGGTGTTTAGCAGATTAAAAAGTAAACAAAAAGTATGAAAAAACACCTGTAGGTGTGAATTTCTCCCTTTGTAACTTAATGGTATTCATTTGCCCTAGTGAGTAAGGAGCAGAATGTATTGTTTGGGTTTCTTTCATTATACCGTGTACAGACATGATCAAAACATTTGCTGAAATCAAACCCATCCTTTCGTTATAACCATTTCTGAAAAGCTACAGCCTTGTTGTTTTGTGAATGCTTGTGCTCACACATCTGGGCAATATGTTGCTCTCGCTCATTCCCACTGAAATTTTTCCCCTTCATGAAGAGTACAGAGGAGCAGCAGTTGGCCCAATGAGCACGTTTCATGGCACGTGCTCCTGTAAAAAAAAAGGAAAAAAAGACTATTTAACTTGTTATTTAAATGTGCTAATAAGAAGAAAATAGCTTTACCAGGATGGGGTTCCTCTTGCCTCAAAATTGGTGGATTTTATCAGCACAGTGATAAACATACATTGATACATTGATCTTCCAGACAGACATATCCCATATGAAGGACAGTGTCCCATCTGGATTCAGACTAATGGTACAGCTGGTATTTCCACAATGTATCATTCTCTGGCTGAGTTCCTACTTCTTTCTGCAGCGCATCCATCACCCCCAAAGGCTAATGCTTGGTTCTCTTACCGAGACCCTACACTAGCAGGTCAACATCCATTAAAAGCCATTCTCCAGGTGGATATATTAACAAGCTGGGAAGACATACATCCCAAAAGTTACTGCAAAAGTAAAAGCACCTTTCTGTGACCTAGTTCCCATATTGTGACACAATTTAACATTTTCTGGTAGGTTTTAGGGGTAATTTAGAACCTTATATAGAACCTTATATGTGCAGACACATTCTTGTGGTCTTCATGCCTTGATCTAGTCCTAATGCAGCAGATGAGTGATCTAAATGAGCTGGTGACTGACAAGAGTAGTAAAATGGCTAAGGAAAATCAATACCTATTGTCTGTTTTCATGAGAAACATCTATTTCCAATAGCATTTTTATACTGTATATGCAGCTAGGAGAGATTTTTCATTAATAGCAAACATTTTAAGATTTTTAAGAGTAACTGCTAACAACAGCATTTGCTTTCCTTTCATGATTTTCTCCCTTGCAGTGGAAGGAAGTAATTTTGCATGTTATTAGAAGTCAAAGACTGGTTAATTCTGCCTCTTAAAATCTGGCAAAGGCTTTGAAGGCTTAACTATGTGTTGCATGAAGGACATGGTATCTTTTCATCTGAATTGTTGTCAGTTTTATTTGCTGCCTTCCTCAACAAAGCAAGCTCAGGAATTTCACCACAAGTTTGAAATACCATTATCTGCATAATGACAAAAGAAAAAAAAATACCTACCTTACCTAAAGCTGCCCTGGAAAAGCTATAGGGAGAGGCTGGTTTGCATAATGCCATTATTGCTCAAACCCAGGGGCCAGAGAAAGGAAGGTGCAAGTGGCAAGGCCTGACTACAGCTCCTTCCTCTGCAGTGACTCCCCCAGACTTCTGCAGGTCTTTGAGCTGACTTTCACAACAATGGCCCAGATCGGGTCACCTTCCCACATCTGGCACAGCTCAGCAGCTGGTGCCTAGATTCTGCCAGCCCCTGTCTTCCACATACCAGCTTACAGCCTAAATACACACTGAGCAGAGGGTCTAGATTTATAACTTGTGCATTTGTGCTAACAGTTCTAGAAAATATGAAAAAGAAATTGTTTGGTGGCAAAGGAATTGCTCCATCCTTTCTCATGGCACCCAGAAACTGTATTTAGCCTGTATATTAACATTGCATTAATATAACATAGCATTATAATGGCTTTACGAGTATCATCTTTTCAACTACATTTCCTTAGTTTCTCTCCCGTTTATAATTTATGACTTATTTAAATATCTCTTAGGATATCACATAGGTAAGAATACAATTACTCCAATATGTAAAGGTTTTACAGGTAAACATATAAACTGTGTACAGTTTACATAAATTTGTTGTTTACAGCACATCCTACTTGAACCAGAGACTGAACTGTCTCCATCAATAAATGATGATTTGGGTGCAGATAAAACAACTATTAGAAAATCAATATTTAGTTATTATTCAAGGATACAGGCTGTTTTTATCTCTTTTCACATGAAATTACATAGTAATGCATTCAGCATTTTGCTGCTTGGCTTTTCGTCAGCGAATCACTTCTTATAAAAGCAAGCAGTAGGCCAGCTATCAGCAGAAGGCAGGCATCAAGCATCTCATTATTTGAGACATGAGAATCTAATGGGAAAATACTGCTGCTTCCAAATCTTTCCTCTGCTGTCTGCATTTATTACCATTGCTATTGAATATGGTGCTTTTGAACGGTGCTGGGCTGGCATCAACAGATGGCTGAAAAGAGAAATTGTCTCCTTCACCCCCAGGAACAGGAAGAACAGTGGTAGTACAACACATGCCAGTCAGTCTGATGCTATGTTTTGTCAATTACGTGCCATTTCTCATAATCCAGGTTCCTCTGTGTCCCCCAGTAGTACTTTTGTGTGCAGAAGTGCAGGCTTAGGTTGTGTGCACATCTGCACAAACCTGTGAGTTCTACCTCTAGAGGTCAGCTGAGTGGTTTGAATCAAGTGGTTGAAGCAGGATGAGGTTTATTCACTTGGATGCCTGGTCTTCTGAATTATGGATGCCAGATCATTCTGAAGTATGACCTTTTTTTAACAAGGCTAAATAAAAGCTTGTCTTTAAAGTTGCTGCCTGTCCCAAGTTGTTGGTGGCTGTTCAAAATAATTTCAAAGAATCACACTGCATAAACATGACTTTTCCAGCACCTGAGATATACAGACAGATGCCCTTAACATAGCTTACAGGAGACTTGTGCACTTAACATGACTGTTAAGTGCGCTGCCAGAGCTAATTCAAGTTTTCTGCACAAGTAAAATTCAGTTTTCAGGTCTGGAGTGCTAAAAGTATCTTTTGCCTGGATTCTGCTCTCCTCCTCTGCCCCCACAAAGCACCAAGGAAATCCCATGGGAAGGAATGGAAAGCCATGTTGTGCCTCATCACCCTGCATCCCCTCCTGCCTGGTGCTGAGTCTGTGCTCTGGGAAAAAGATTGGTGGGCATTCCTGGCTGGAGTGGGGGCTGTGGAGAGCAGGAGTGAGGGTGCCAAACACCCTGGCTTCTGGTGAGCACAGAAGCCCTGCATCCTCCCTGCACTTACGAGGTCACCATATGAAGTACAAAGGGGAGTTTGGTGTGCAGCAGCAGTGGGAAGGCAATTCAAATTAAGACGCTGTCTTCCTCAGTGCTGGGGGTCTATACTGTGGCATTGGCATTCTCAGTATTTCCAATCATTGGAATTTTTTCACTTTCCATATGCACTGAGCAGGCCAGCTAACCATCTCATCAATGTACCACGTTACCTTGGCTTGGCCCTGAAGTGCTCGTTCAGGCAACACATTGCATGGCACCCATCACGCAGCTGACAGATGCCTTCCTCAGCCTGAACTTGAACCACATTATGAAACCTGAAAGCATGAAATGATTAGCATAAATTCTGAAATCTAAAGAAAATCTAGCCATGGCTAATTTCCCCAGGCATTCTAGAAATACCTTTTTCTTGTTTAAGACGTATATAGGTCAGTCAAGTGTTATCAGTAGCTAGCATTTAATGAGAAAACTAATGCTTTCACTGCTTCAGTCATCAGTTTTTCTAAAGCTGACTATTTTCAGAAATCTGATTTTTTTTTCATATAAACATACAAACAACAAGCACAAGGTACAGTACAGAGGAGGAAGCTCTGTCATATTTCAGCAGGAACCTCCATCACTCCTCCTGTATTTAGCAGTTTTTCTCCCATTTACTAAATCTTTAAGGACTGACTTGGCACTACAGTTTATCATCATTAAGGAGCTGAGCATAGCCAAGCTGGTTTGAAAGCACACTGAAAGCATTTTCACTTTGTACTCCACTCCCTCCAATCCTACCTTGATAGTATGTGTTGAACCAGATTAGGAAAATGATCTGAAATCACCCAGTCCTGCACATATTCTGAGAAAAAGAGGGCCAGAGGGTGACAAGGGTGTGAGGGGAGAGAGCTGCCTTCTCCCAAACACCCACTGACACCTTAGTCAGTATGAGGATGATCTCTTTGCGTTATGGGCATAGTTCCTACTGAGATTCTGACTTCTCTGCTTAGTGTCCAGAAGATCTGTTACTTCTGATAAAGGTCCCAGCCCTCTTAGCCTGGAAGTTGCACAGGGCCCCCTATCTACTTATCTCTCCTGCGGGAGAAAAAACCCAACCCCATGAAGTGCATTGGAGATTTTTCTCTTCTCTTAAAATGCCTAGAAAAAATCTTGTGTATAAAACTGAAAACAGCTGCAGCATCCAATGGCACAAAAGGAAAAATCAATTTAAATTATACGGTAGGCAATAGGGCTGCCCATGGACTTTTTGTTCTCAGCATTTTCCAACCCTTGAAGTGACCAGTCAGCAATAGCTACCAAAGACAATGAAGCGAACACTTTTTTAAATGACTCATTAAGCCGTGCCATCACATCATATGGTCATGGTCTCTTCTAATCTGCTTTGCTATCACACTGTCAATTTTTACATACTTTCAATCCAATGTGAGATCGACTTTCTTTTGATTTTTAATGTTTTGGGAAGCAAACAATTAAATATCTGACTACAGATAAGGCAAAAGAATTCAAAACACTGAACGAGTTAGTGATGAAAAATTCAGAGTTGGAATGAATCCCAAGTAATTTTCTCTTGAAAATTTATAGACTGTGTCAGAACAGTCCATTTCCTCAGTGACTAGAGATTCAGCACTCAGTGTGGCTCAGGAATGACACAGGCAGTGTTCTACCCTCAAAATGAGCTATGAAGTGCTATGCAGTAGAAAGAGAAATTAGGTACGTTCTCTGCAGAGCTTGACAAAAGTGAGGGTGTCATGACAAAAGAGAAAAATAAATGTGTGCACTTATGGGAAAAAAGACTTTGCTACTAAGGTAAATGTTTCTGTTTATTACCTGCCACATACTGCTACCACTTCTCCAAAGTATTACGGATCAATATACTTCTCTTGGGAAAAACACTGTTTGAAATGGTGCTGCTTTAGAAACAAAATACTTTTTACTTAAATTTTTTTTTTTAATTTAAATTTTCTGCCAGTTGACTAGTTTGATATATGAGACCACACAGTTTCAAAATGCCATCCTAGGAGCTGCTGAAGTTCCCCAAGGTAGTGTTGATGGCACCTGGTATTAGCAGAGGTAACAGCATTTTTCAGTCTTAGATCATAAACCCAACATACAATGTCAAGAAAAGACTGAATGAAATATCACAGTTGCCAATATCTACCAATGAAACTGAATTAAAGGCATATAACCTCTGGGAAGAAGTGATTAAAAATGCCAAACTGTAAATCAATTGAGAGGCGAATTCTGCGCACAGCAGCTTGTTGCAGAAAGATTGAAAGGCATGGGCATGGTATGCAAAGGGCATGCGTGTATATGGGAGTCTCCAGTCCCATAGACATCAGGGGAGATAATTGTGCAAATAACCAGATGGGCAGTGGCAGGGGTGCAGCTGAAGAGAAGGTGGCATTGCCCAAAGAAAACTTCTGAAGAAATTGAAAAATATATCTTTACAAAGACACTTGGAAGCTTTCCAACTTCTTAAAAGCAAATGGTCTAAAACATGGAAAATTAATTATTTAACTTAAAAATTACTAACTAGATCTCCACGGCATATTGTTTGTCCATTGTTCCAGTAATACATAGCGGTAGTCTTGTATCCTTATTTCGACCCTGCCTAAACTGTAGGAAAAACCTACATCTACCAGAACGTGGAATAACTGAAAACATTGTCTGTTTTTATTTTGAGAAACCGTGGGGGGACTTTGCAGATCTGAGAATCAGATGAGAAAAAAGCAAATGGATGAGGAGAGCTAGCAACAGAAGAACTGCATTTATTAGATAGACACAGAACTAGGTCAAATTGTATTAAGACCACGTGCTCACAAGGGAAAGCCCAAAAGTAAAGAAAGTGTGGAACGGGATTCGTTGTCTATCAAGCCTGGAGGAAGACAAAGTGTGAAAACAATTAAATGTCTTAAAGATTACAGTATTATCAACATTAAGAATGTGTATTAAAAAGATTAGCATAATTGTCAATGATTTCATATTGTGTTGACTTTAAAATGCAAGGAACTTCAAGAGGCTAGAAATGGTAAGGCAGTGTTGCCAAGAGAAAAAGCATTCTCTTCCTCCCTATGTTTACTTGTCAAATACCTTACATCATTACTTTTTCATTGAAAAATTGACAGTTTGATTAAAGCATTTTCAACAGACTCTGCCTGTTTTCAGTTAAAAAAAAATATCAAATTTTAGCTGAAAAAAAATCTTAACCTTTCATTATGCAAAATTAAAATTGTAGAGGCTCTTCAGAGAAAGAACCATTTTCTGATGTGGATACCTTCAGATAACTTGGAATGAGGTTTGGAAGTAAACTCATTATGAAATAGGAAAGACAGGAATTGAGAGAAATGAAAGCAGCTTTGGAAAGGACAGCTGGGGAAACAAAGACAAATGACTGTTTTAAAAAAAATATTTATGCTAGGCTGATTCAAATAACATTCTGAGGCTTGAAAAGCAAGCAAATAATAGGACCAAACAGGGAACTGTCTAAGGAGATGGATAGAGTTCATACTCTCTACCACCTTTCCCCAATTGGTGGCCCTCAGGAGGTTGGGTGGTCACCTGAGGAAGAGCTGTCCTCCAGCAAAGGGCAAGCTGAACAGTGCCACGGTCCTACAAAGCTATTGTAAAACAGAATGAGCAATTAATGTAGGGAATCATATGCATATGAGCTTCTGATTTCCTTACACAATAAGCAAGTAGTTAGGTCCCATTACTCCTCGTACTCAACCATCGGAGCTGTAAAGACAGACCTGAGAGAAAGAGACTTGTAGTTAAATTACTTGAGCAGACTAAAGACAGAAAGAACATTTTTAAATTAGCTGGGTTCAAATGCCAGCTCACTACAGAAATTAGAATTAATTTGATCTATCACTCTCTCACACATGTGTCAGCATCAGAAGATCACTAATTGGCAAAGAAACAAAACTGACTGGCTGGCTGCTCTAGGGACAGTAGATCTTTCAGATTTCAGGGAAGTTTTGACTTCTTTTAAGAAAGGAAATTATCTTTAAAAGAGAAAACCCCTCTACCAGAATGGCAAGGAAGAGTATTTAAATAGTTTATGTTACTGATAGGGAGAGAAAATGTAAACAATGTTATTGAATAGAAAAACGCATTCTTGTGGCTGCTGCCTGTGAGTTACTAGTAAATACAAGCCCGATGTTGTTATTCTATGTAGTCATTGATATATTCATTATTCTTTTTTGGGTCCTAATCCTGTATTGTCCTCAATAGCATCTCCTAAAGACACAGACCAGGGTGGGAAGAGTCCACAGCATTCAGCTCCAGTGTGGACTGCAGCATGAACTGTTTATTCCTTCTACTCTGGACCAGAGGGACAGTGGGCCTCTGAAGAGAAGTCTGAACCATGGCATCACAGGAATGCTGCTGTTTCTTTCTGCTGTTGCTGTCTTGGATGTGTGGCCATGTCAAAGACTGCTGCATCAGCCCCAGGTACGATCTTGTCTGGTTCCCAAATCCAGCTGTGAAGCCAACAAGGTGCCTTCAAATGCTCTTTTCCTTTTTCTGGTGAAGGGGACTCGCACAGAAAATGAGTCTGATGTGTGTCAGGTTGTCGGCAGGCTGCCCCAGGAGGGACACACTGCCAGGAGTCAGTCAGCCGGCCAGACAATCTGGACAAATGCAAGAGATAATTTATTTTCTGTATTTATATGAAGCTGGCTTGTTGCACAGCCTGGAGTTGCACAGTGGACCAGAAGTGCGTAAGCTTCTCTTCTCCTTTCAATGCGGATAGGTTGGGTGTATCCTGTGATGTCTAGGCAGGTGAGAAGGAAACAGAAGTGTCTGCTGGCCTGGACCCCCTTGGCTTTTTGGCCAGGGTAAGCAAAGTGATGCTGAGAGGGAATAAACTGATACCAAGACCATGGTAAATGGCACAGAGGCCTAACCGCAGACATATACCAGTCTTGAAGTAGCAGCAATCCCCTTCTGTTGTCTCTATCAAGCTTTTTTCTAGCTCCCCACTCCTCCCCAAGAAGCAAAGGGAAGTCACTTCCCTTTGGACTGATCCAGCCCTAGGTTTTGCACAAAAATAACACATCGAATTTATTCTCCTTCCTTTCCTCTCTGCTGTATGCACTTAGGAGCCAGAGAAAGTAATCAATGAAAGAACAGTGGCTCCAATTACAGCCTGTTTCCTGACTTGTTCCAGGATAACACTCACACTGAGACAAATGGCAAAGCTGTACCTTACCCACAGCCTTTAAAGAATCTTTCTTTTAAGAAATTTAGACTAAATTTAAACTGTAATTCAGGCAATTTGGTGCTGGTGGCTGATTGTCTCTCTTTTTAGTCTATAGTTTGATTTTTAACCACTGTGTTTCAGTATTATTATTTTGCATCTCATGGCATAGAGTTACTTTTACATTATCCATAGTATTCAGGGACAGGAGAGCATGGGATAGCATAAAGCATGGAAAGTGGAGAATGAATGCCTTGTCTTGTTTTTCTTGGGTGCGTGGCTTTTGCTTTACCTATTATTCTGTCTTCATCTCAACCCACAAGGTTTCTCACTTTTACCATTATGATTATCTCCTCCATTTCACTGTGTGGGCTTTGAGCAAATGGCTGTGTGGTGCTTGGTTGCCTGCAGGAGTTAAACCACAACAACTAAGAAAAGAAAGATCAGTGATGCTAACCTAAATTTGGGCTCCATCAGGACCTGGTATGAGCTGGCACACTCATAAAATCTGATGCAATGTGATGACAAAGCATCATTTCTGGGAGGACTTGGGCAATTTACCAGTGATCATTACCAGTTCGCTGTGCATTCTTCTTTAATTATCAGTTTCAAGATGCTCACTGCTTACACTCCTAGGAAAATATATCTTTTCTCATTCTCTGGTGCCTTGAGCCATGATTCAATATGGTGAGGGCACCGGTACCAGGTCCAGAGAGCATTAGCCTTGACCTCATCCCTTGGTGCTTGTTCCCAGCTCCGTGCTCCAGGGCTGTCTGACAAGAACAACACATCTGGATTGAGATATTCCTCACACCAGAGGTGTTAATTTTATTCAACATCTGTCATTTTTCCCAATCTTGTTCCTGACAGTGTCATGCAGAAAGGAGTCATGAATAATATTTTTGCTGTCCAGGAAGATTACAACATGTTCAGCATATGACCTGGTTCTTTACCAGTGACTTCTAGAAACAGGAAATCTTGTAAAATACTCAATGGCCTGTATTACCGTGGGACCCGCCTGAATTATAGCAATACAAAGATGTAATGTTGACTAAATTTATTTTGCAGTGGAGGATGAATAACACAGAGCCCTGTGACTATGCATTTACATTAAAATTCAAACTAGCAGCTCTTTTTCTGCTAGCTTTCAACTAACATGCAAATAATGAAATTTTAATTGTGTCGTGTTCATGAAAAATGAAACTGCATAGTTTGTGTAGAGTACTTTCAAAGCTAATTTTGACTTTCTCCTGAGGTTAACATTTGTAGCCGAAGAGTTTGCATTTACAGAACTGATCTGCGCAGCAACAACCAATCCAAGTACTTTAAATGAGAAATTGCAGAGAAGAATTTGCCATTGGTAAACCCAGACAGTTAAAAAATTGAATGCCTCCATGCCCAAATCCAATATAATTAAAGAATGATTAAGTAAGAATCTCGATTATCATGTTCCATAATGAGAAAATGATTCGTTTGTGGAATAAGGTCTTCATTACAGATTATTTCTTCATCTCTGGTATTTTCTGCCTGCACTGCAGCCAGTTGTGGTTAGAAAGATCTGGTCCCACAGCCCCGAGGAGCTTGGTGCAAAGAGAAAAACTAACTGCTAGTTCTGATGTGACAGTATCTTTTATGAGTGGGGGAAAAAACCTCAAATTATTCAACAATGTATTTTATGGCTTCTATATACTAAATCACATGGAAATTATACAAATTAGAAGTACATTAGTTGAGAGGGTGGTTTATTACCCATAAACATTCAGATTAATCACACTTTAGCTCTAAATGTTTGTCGCCTTGTGTGTTTCCATCCCCTTTATTATTATGCTTTGATAGGTTGTTTTTGGCACCTCTGGGTGTTTGTTTTTTATCAAATGATGATTCATAATTCATTAAAACCATGATTCATAAGCCTTGAGAGATTCACAGATTCATGTAAGCATCTCACATTTAGAGGTGCATTTAATTACAAATGGTCAGTGCATTATTCCCTCTTTTTTAGTGGAGATTTGTCTCTGCTGCTGCAATTTCTCTCTGATGGGAACTAGCCCTTACCCTTGGGAATGAGAGTTATGGGGAGAGGACTTGCAGGTCACTACTTTCTACCACTTTTTGTCTGCTTCTATTTCTAGCAGAAGGTCTTCTAGGTCTTTATTATCTAAATCTCTTGGTTGTACAATCTTTTACTAGGACTTCATCTCTGATTTCAAATGAGAAAACTGGTATGTTGTTTTTATAACCTAAAAAAAAACCCCCTCTCTTTATTTTGCTGTAGTAAATTGCCTTTATCTTGTCCCATGAGTTTGGGGTTATTTTTTTCTGTCTTATTTTTCTCCCATTCCTCTCCTGCTGAGGAGGGGAGTGATAGGGTGGCTTGGTGAACACCTGATATCCAGCTACAGTTAAACCACCACAGTCACACTATATGTTATTTGTTTAAAAACCCCAACCAAACAATACAAACAATTTGTGAAGGACAAACTAGAAATACAGGCAACAAGTCATCCCTAGAGATGATTCACTAAACTGAATGGGAATGAAGAACCTGGCTGTTGTGAAAGTTACTGTATTCAGGCAGCCTGGTAATGTCCACAGACCACAGAAAAAGGCTTTTTGTAGATTAAGAAAAAGAAAAGGAATGTCCCAGTCCTTAAATTACTGAAGTCCTCAGAAGCAGTTAGAGCTTTGGCATAGCATCACAGGAAGAGCTCTACTGGCAGCATGGTCAGTCTGTCAGAAAGGCAGGAGTTAACCATACTGCAAGCAGAGTCCTGTCTGAGAGAATAGGGATCAGTTCAGAAGAGAGATCAAACTACCTGCTGCAGTTCTCTGGGATGGGTTAGTCCTGTAGTGGACCTCTGGAATAAGACATACATACAGTTTGACCAGAAACCACCAGGAAATCTGTATGAGGAACCCATGTTTGAATATACTTAAGTGACAGGTTTGGGTATTGACAATGGAACGGAGTGAAATGAGGGCACTATTCCAGAACTTAACCAGTGACAACAAATGCATTGTGCTCCCTGTACAGAAACACATGGAGGAATCACAGAAAAAATGGTATCACAGATCCTGGGACATTCAGTGAGTTTAAGAACAGAAGAGAATAGCAATACTTTACAAATCTATTTTATGCTTAAAACCCCAGTGTTCGTAAGAAGATTTCTTAGTTGAATAAACAATGAATAAAAAATGGTTTTGAATCACAGAAGTTAAGGATGCAACTGTGTTATAAAGGCTCTCCAGAAAATAGGTTTACAAGGCTGATCTCTATGCAAAGAAGCCCTGTCATTTAAATGAGCGCATACGGATCCTCAGCCATTGTCTTTGGACAGAACAGTCAGGTATTAAACAAGTAGCCAATGTTACACTTTGTCTTTTTTGTTCCCTTGAGTATATGGCTTTGCTGACCACTCAGTTCTGTCTGTGGGCTCTGTTCCTAAGACAGGGAAAAAAATAATTCTAAGAGATTCAGTTATGACACTGAAGAAAATTAAGAACTTCAATCTCTACTGCTGATAAAAATGGAAAGAGTAGACATGAGCAGATGGTACACTATACACCATCATTCCTGCAAAGCGTATACATATATAAAAAATATCTCTCTCTCAATAACACAATAAAAACTGCCATGCATAATGCAAATATCCTCTCCTCTAAGGATCTTCTACTGGCCAGAATCAGGGCACTCATTTGTTTGCCCTGTAAAAGAAATGTTAGGTTGAATTGGGAATCTGTGTGTGAGAAACAGACTGGGTTTGGATTTCAAAGGTAAATTTTATTTTAAAATCTTTAGGTGGGTACTAATTTTCTTCCAAATTTAGTCCATAATTAGGTTATGCTACCAAAGGAGTATGGGTGCAAGATAAAACAGATTAGTTTCAATAGATTACCATATTAACTTTATCTAAAATAGTTAATCATATTCCCTGTATCATTTTAATTGATTTACTTCTATTGCTAGAACTTGGTAGTTTTAACTAATTTTCGTGCTGTTATGAAGTTCATGGTATTTCTAAAATAAAATAAAAAAAAAACCAACTCACCCACCTCTCCTTTCTTGCCTCCCACTAAAGCTGAAACAGAAAGCAACTGTAACACTACTGGTACAGTCTTTTCCATATTTTGCCCATAACCAGAGGGTTGTTTGGTTTTTTCGCAGCTACAAGACCAACTGAGAAGGAGAAGAGTTAACCCCAATGGTCAGGGTTCCTCCTTTCCTGCCCCACAAAAACCCCCCAGTGGATATAGATAATATTGTTACGACATGAATAATTTACTTCTAAATAGTTTCTAGGGTTTGAGACTAAGTATAAATGGCATCGAACTAAGTTAAAAAGTCTGAAGTTCTCCCATTAGCAAAGGCTGTGCAAGAGAAACTGATGGGACCTGGGCTTGCACTTCTAAGGTTGGAATTAGACTGAAGACTTAAAACCTGAGAGCAGTTTGTCAACAGTCTTGGGAGGAGCAATTCCAACAGAGACCAGGTCACTCCGGTCAGAGTCACTCTCAGAAAGCTCCAAATCAGGGTTGCTCCTCCCCAGGTTTTACTGCAAGCACCAGACATGCCTGTTTTCCCAGAAAATCCAAATCTTGGTATTACACAACATACAAGAAACTCTGCTTTCCTTTAAAAATAGAAGGTCATTGAAACATTTAACTATAGAGCTTAAAAATGTGGCCCCAGTAGGGATGCACAGAGGAGTAATTTTTACAAGTTGCTTGGCCTTAGAGCCAGGTGGATGATTTCCTATGCCTGAGATGGGTGGGAGCAGCGCTGTGATCAAGTGAAAGCCGCAGGGTGTGTTGGTGAGGAAGGACCTATACAGGGAAAGGGAATTTAATCTGCTCATAGTTTCTGCCATCAAACCTGAAGAGTTAAGAATCTGAAGACACTGTAGAGGAGAGTGCCACTGAAACACCCAGTGAAGCAGAGGTTCCCAACTGAACCATCACAGCATTGCTGTTAAGAATAAAAGAACAGACAACGTACTGGGACACATAAAAGCTATAAAATCCAGCCTTTCACTGCACATTTGGAGCTGGCGGTTTGGAATCTGCTAATAAACAATATGACACAAAATGCTAATAATGAATATGAGTATTCGTAACAAAGGTGATAATTAGATAAGCCCAACACTGCACCCTCAAATTAAAAGTAGATTTTCAAAATGCTCTTGTGATTTTTATGACATTCAAAATGTACATGCCATCACCTTTTCTTTCTGTGACTAGGTTACCATGCAAGCATCCTTTTCAAAGCTGAGTTGACGAAGCTGCGCCAAGCGACATTTTAATAGTAGTTTCTACTTATGTCTTGTCTTGCTAAGCAGGCTTTTTTGGATGTAAAGTTAAAACATTAATTCAAGCAGTGTGAAATATTTTATAGCTGACGTGCTTTTCCACTGCCAGTTTTCAAAATACAGCTTTTGTGGCATGATGCATATTTTGGCTGTTCACAGGATAAATTATTCTAACATTCAGCAGAATAAACCCCATTTTGTCTACAGAAAAGTAATATCCAATATATTTTTCATTATAGAATGAGTACAGAAAGGAACACTGGCAGAGTAAGATCCATCTCTTTAGATTCAGTGTAAGTCTTCCAATGTAAAATGTGTTTGGTTTTCTATTATCTGAATTCTTCTGTGGTCACAGATGTTCTCTCTCCTTTCATTTTACTTATTGACAAGAGACAATCATGTATTTAGTCCAGTCACTTAATTGTCTTGCTTTTATCAGAACAAATATGCTCATCTGAAGTGATTCTTTGTCAGTCTTGCCAAAAGCTGTTTCATGAAATTAGAATGAACATAGAGACCTTCCTTGACCCATCCATTTTGAATTATTTCTGATGGATAAAGCGTAACTAGCACCGTGCTTACTGTAAGCATGATTTAATAAGGCATATACATCAAGACCAGTATTCCATGGAAACTCTAGGTGCTATCTCAGCACGTGTCACATCAGAAACAGCTGAAAAATATACAAAACTCATGGAAGAAATATTGTAAATTTATTTTAGGGACACATGAAGTTACTGTAAACTTCAAAAACTTGAAGTTGTAGGTAAGACTAATTTTTTTCAATTGCATACCAGTAATAGGAGCATTAAACATTCTCTTTCTTTTTTTTTTTAGGAAGGGATCCAAGTCAACAACGTGGTGGGTGTACTCAAGTTAGGGAAGCTTTAAGTAACAGACCAGAATCATGTAGACTTTGGTGTGCTTATGGTGTGGGCTACAGATTCCAGCAGTATCTTTGGTCTGCAGTCTCCTGTAATATCTTTTAACTTCCATTTCAACTTTGTAAAATGGAATTGCACCAGATTACAACGTCACTGATAATTTTCCTTATAGTAGGGCATGTGGTCTAGATAAATAGATTAGCACATATTAAAAGTTGCTGTGAAGTACAGTGTTGCTGATAGAGCAAAACAGATGACTTTCTGCTGTGCTCTTGCCAGTACTAAGTAACAGCTTTTGGAGACCTTAATGAAGACTTGAGGAACAGTTAGATTCTGAAGTGCAGACACAATGTGATTTTCCCAAAATATGAATAGAGCGACGTATGAAAGAATTAGGTAAAACACAAGATCTGTGTTCCTGATGGCTTCCAGATGTTTGCTTTCCATGTTCTGCTATCAAGAAAAGCTCCTGGACATCTGTAAAAAGCCCCCAAACACACCAGATGCGTA
Organism: Laterallus jamaicensis coturniculus; assembly: GCA_022605575.1. Taxonomy (NCBI): domain Eukaryota; kingdom Metazoa; phylum Chordata; class Aves; order Gruiformes; family Rallidae; genus Laterallus; species Laterallus jamaicensis. The sequence goes on from JAKCOX010000005.1 coordinate 32,915,965, forward strand.
TCTGTATTCAAGCATTCTAGGTGAGAAAAACGGGAATAAAATATGAAATGAAAACTCAAAGTTGAGCCAAAAATTACTGAAGTTGATAAAAGGAAGCTGATACAGCAGCCTTGTATAGCCAGTCTTTTGATTGTTTCAGAAATGTTAATCCTTTGAATTTTAAAAGGTTAAGAAATACTGGTTTTGAGGGTGTGCTTTACGAGCAAAACTGTGAATTCTAAATGTGTTGAAAAAGGCATCTGCCCAGAGTCAAATGAAAGCCAAGCCTTGCTATGGCTGAGAAAGAAGCGATCTGCCTGCTCTTGGGGCTCCCATCTGGCCCCCTGTGGAACTGGGCAGCCAGAGCAATAGGGAGCAAGATGTTAATGGGAGGGGAACTATCACCACAGGATCATTAAACTGGCACAGTAAATAAAGTATTTGGTACTAGAGGTAGACTTTTTCTGTGTGGGCCACGCACTGAGGAAATAAACGCATTTTTTCATAGATGTGCCATTCAGTACATCAAGAATATTTACTGCACGTTAAGAAGATTACTTGCTAGTTTAAAGCAAAATTGAAGAATAAATAAAACTCATCACATATTGTGAAATATATCAAAGCAAATGACTATGCTCCCTTCACTCCTTAAGCTGGCTCTCAAGAGTTATTGAACAGATGCTATTCGTGGAAGAAGAAAAAGAAAACATTATAGACAATAATTCTAAGACCCCCAAATGGTTATTATAAATTGCTGAGATTAATTACCTTTAAATATAAACCTTAAAAATGCAAGAGTCTAAGAACACAATGAAGGATTTACTTATTCTGTGAAAAATTCCTCCAAGCCGACTTACGTATTTTATGGCATTAACTGCATAAATATTTTGAAATGGCTATTTTTCTTTGCATCTTGGTAATGAAAAAAGCAAGATTAGTCTGGATTAAAGCCAGGCCAATGTTGAAGTGCTTTTATGAAAATGTCTGCTTCACTAAAATAATCTGAAGGTATGATTCAGTTTGAAGACCTTCAAAATTTGGAAGAGTATCTGTGTGTAGACATGTTATGGTACTGGGAAAGAATGATGGGAAAGAAGAAAGTTTTAAAGTTTTACAGACTTTACTTGTGCTTGAAAACATTTTAATTATACCAAAATGAAAGCATAGTATTCAGTTGCCAATGCTCTCTGAAAATAAAATTCAGTAAAGGAAAGAAAATTAGGTCAATTCACTTTGGTCTCTAAGCACAGAGTAGAAGAAAAAAATTAAAACCCAAATGGTCCCTGTAGTTTTTCAAGTACTATAACTCAGAAGATCAGATCTAGAGCTTCCATAGCTTACTGTCTTTATACTTGAAAGAAACATTTTCAAGTGGAATTTTTTCTTTTTTTTCAACACAAATGTTATTCATTTTGAAACAAGCACATACTCCTTGGTTAAAATAAAGTAGCTCAAAAGATTCCGTCAAACAAATTTAGCCTTTAATATAAATTTCTATTAGTCTTCCTGCTGCAGTTTGGTTTTTGTTCTGCATGAACTAGAGGCAGACGGTGAGGGGTTGTCTGTAGCCATGGTTGGAGTTTCCTGAATAAAGGAACCCAAACACAGTCTTGGAAGAATCAACAGACATAACTGTAACAGCCATAACTGTAACAGCCAGGACACTGATTTTCCCCACCAGCTACTGTAGAGATTATCTGAGTAATATAAGAACATCCTAAGGAGTACCTATAATCTGTTCAGAAAAGGGATGAAAACAATTTCTGTAGATTTTCCTTTCAAGTGGGAGGCAAGAACAATATCAAATCATCCTTCATCAAGCAAAGAGCCAAATACCTCTAAACAATAATAAAATCTTGCTTTGATGCATATGTTCTATTTTCTTCCCAGGTAGTATGCTGGAAACATGTTCTGCTTCTAGTCTCTGATCAGACCAGGCCATCTTTTAAACTGGTTGTGTTTTATACTATTTCTTAAATGCTTTACATAATCAGCTTACCTTGTACAGAACACATCACAGACTTCTCCTGGAACTTTCAAAGGGCATCCTTACATTTTCTTGCCTTGCTTTCATACTGCTTGATCCTGCAGAAAATGTAGAGCCTGTCCTAAAAGCAAATAACTGGTCCCCAAATCCTATCACTATAGATTTTTGGTCATATTTCTGCTCTGGTAAACATGGGCATAACAGCATGCTTCAATCAAGAGGAAAATGTGACTCATTACATAAACATGAGTCTGATGGTAGGTTCTGCCCAAAGAGGGAAAAGATTTATGCTGGAATCAATGGAGTATCAAAGCAGGATGATATAGGTATCTTTACACACAAGTAACACTTACTATAGCAAATTTCCTTCAAGGAGGGAAATCCTTCCATTGCTGGGTGAAACAAAACATGTCATTTCCTTTACTTAAATGAGAAGCAAGGCAAATGGGATTTCAACCAGCTGTGTTCACAGCTCTGCACTCTTGTCAAACCTGCCTGCAGATTCGGGGAGGAAGGAAAACCACAGTGTGCATTTAAACCCAAGTAAATATTGTACCTACAGGACACTTGTGGTCCCAGCTACATTTACACTTAGTGAATGTGCACAGAGCTTTGGCTTGGCAGGCTATTTACTTATTCATCCAAGTCTTTCCCCTTCTCAAAGCTTTTTTCAATAACATGGCAGGTTACAAGTCAAAGACTATTTGACCAGATGCTTAAGTAGCCACTAAGAGATGATAATACAGAATTGTTGCTTCTCACACTTGAGAATGGGAAGTCTCATACCAGCAGGTACAGAAACAAGTGTTAATTTAAGTGCATCTGTGAAGCCATTAGACAAGACTCCTGGGCAAGATTTTTTTCCCCCTTGTTACTAGTATTTTTAACAAAAGATCCTTAGATGAACTACAGTCACTTTCAGTTGTCTCACTGAAAAATCAGTGACCTCTCAGAAGTGGAGATGTAATTTCCATACAAACCAATGAAGGCACTGCTTCTCAGAAAAGGCATTCTTTCGAATACCACGGGTCAGTAATGTATTTCAGTGTTTATCAGAAATAATTCATGTGCCTGAAGTCAAGCATATCAAAAAGCACCACCCCTCCTGCCCCCCAGCAATTAGGATACATAAAACTGCCTGAAAACTCTTACAGAATAAAAAGAAACTTTCTCAGAATTACATTGTTGCCACTCACATGCTGTTACTATTTTAGTAATTAGTGAAACTTGATCAATTTATTAAGAAACACCTTTTGGACTGTTCCAGCCTTCAGGGAAGGTAACTGATTTCTTGGGGCTGATTTCTTCAGTGTAAGCAGGTTGAACAGACAGCATTTAAAAAGCAACTTTGACAGGAGCTTGGTATCTGATGAAGGTGGATACACTCAGAGCACTCGGCACCTTCACATGGCTTCAGAAATCTCATCTGGCTAGAACTAGGCTCTAGGAATGCATTTTTCTTTTTCACCTCAGAAAAACAAAATCATCTCACCCAAATGATGCTACAGTGCATCTTAAATCCTATCTCATGCAATTTAAGATGCTCTGATGTTACACTAAGTCTACTACAAGTTCTGTTTGCAAAACTTCCTTCAGTGTCTTACTGGCCAGAAACAGGTATGAGTTACTAAATCATTGCTTCTGAAAGGCTGTGAAGGCTTTCCATTCCAACATCTAATTAGCTTTGGAAAAATTCACAATGTGAATAGACTATGCAGAAATGGGAGAGAAAGGTAAGAGTAACATCTTGTCTATGATGAAAAAATAAAGTTTGCAAATTTCATCCAATGCTACAGCCAAAAGAGATTGGTATTCAGTGTTTTCACAATACATAGATCTTGAGAGTGCCCCTAGATCTACCCAAAGTACTGCCCAGTGAATGAGGAGAGTATGTACCCTCTCCTCCTAGCAGAGACTGGAGAGCAGAGGACAGAAAAACCTTCAGTCCTTGAAAAATAAGGAAGGGGAATGAAGGAAGAGAACTTGAAAAGAAAATGTGAGAGAAAAGAGTGAGGGGTGTGAGCAGAGCAAGGCAGCGAATGTGTGCATGAGGCAAAAGAGGAGTCTGTTCAGTGAGGCAGCCTTTCCTTACAAGACTGAGAAGGTAATTTGGGCCTTCGGAGTCACTTCTCTAGGCACAGGACCAACTACATTGCTCATGCTTTTGTCTTGTGTTGGCAGAGGTTAGCCGAGGCATCAATTCAAACCCACCTGGGTATCTCTAACCTGCAAAGCCGCTTCAGAAGGAGGCGCAAACGTCACTGTAAGAGGGGAATCCCACTGGAAATGTTCGGGTGGAGATAAGCAATAACAAGCATCAGCAGTATGCTCATCAGGTGTGCAGGCTCCAGATGGGGAGGAAATCTTTCATCCCAGAACAGGGCAGCCATCAGCACCAGCAGCGCTGTATCAGCTACCACCAGCCAAGGGAAGCAGACCAGTGCTGCCTGCAACAAAACCAAGCTGTCCCTTGGGGTGAGTGGGAAGCAGCACTAAATGGAATGCAGTCCAGCCAAGCTCATCTTGCTGGATGTCATAGCCACCAGAAAAATCAGTCTCTGGATTAGTGCCCCATTGTGTGAAGGGACAGTGTCTGCAGCCACAGAAGCTGCAGAGATAAATACTGATTTCTTCTTTTGGCCATGAATGTTTGTTTCCTCCCCAGCTGTTCCCTAGGGTATAAGCTATTTTCTGGAGCACTGCTGTTCAGCTGTTAGGACAAGACAGCATCACTGACTGCACAAGAGATTGTGCTGCTCAGTCAGTTGTTTGTAACAAGCAGCATGTGAACAGATAACTTTGGTAACTGCCAGTGACGATTTGAACAAGATGGAGGTGTTAGGTATATACTCATCTGTGGTCCTTTCTCTCTCAGATTTATGACAGAAGGCAGCAGAGCCAAACAGGACAAGCACTTTCTTTTTTGACTGTTTATAGGGACCTCGTCAAGATGTGCCAGTAAAAGACATCATTAAGATGACTATAGCAGAAAAGAGGAACATCTCTGTGTGTGTGTGTGTGTGTGTGTGTGCTTCATGCATTTGACAACATAATGCTTCATGCATTTGAGAACAATCTATTAAATAGCTGACAAGGACTTGTGTTCATAACATTATCACAGAATCACAGAATCACAGAATCTTAGGGGTTGGAAGGGACCTCAAGAGATCTTCGGGTCCAACCCCCCTGCCAAAGCAGGCTCCCTATCTCATATTACATAGATAGGCGTCCAGACGAGACTTGAATATCTCCAGAGAAGGAGACTCCACCACCTCCCTGGGCAGCCTATTCCACTGCTCTGTCACCCTCACTGTGAAAAAGTTCTTCCGCATGTTGGTGCGGAACTTCCTGTGCTCCAGCTTACAGCCATTGCCCCTAGTCCTGTCCCCACTGACCACTGAAAAGGGGCTGGCCAATTCCCCCTGCCACCCATGTCTAAGATACTTGTAAACACTAATTAGGTCCCCCCTAAGTCTTCTTTTTTCCAGGCTGAACAGACCCAGCTCACTCAACCTTTCCTCATAGGGGAGATGTTCCAGACCCCTAATCATCTTTGTCGCCCTTCTCTGGACTCTCTCCAGAAGGTCCCTGTCTTTTCTATACCAGGGAGCCCAGAACTGGACACAGTATTCCAGGTGGGGCCTGACCAATGCAGAGTAGAGGGGGAGGATCACCTCCTTCGACCTGCTGGACACACTCTTCCTGATGCACCCCAGGATCCCATTGGCTCTCTTGGCCACCAGGGCACAGTGCTGGCTCATAGCCAACCTGTCATCAACCAGGACCCCTAGGTCCTTCTCCATAGAGCTCTTCTCCAACAGGTCATCCCCCAGCCTGTACTGATACAGTCGGTTATTCCTCCCCAGGTGCAAGACTTTACACTTGCTTTTGTTGAATTTCATTAGATTTCTCCCTGCCCAGCTCTCCAGTCTGTCCAGGTCTCGCTGGATGGCAGCGCAGTGTTCCTGCGTGTCAGCCACTCCTCCCAGTTTTGTATCATCGGCATACTTGCTGAGGGTGGATGCTATTCCCTCATCAAGGTCGTCAATGAAGATATTAAACAGGACTGGACCCAACACTGAGCCCTGGGGAACACCGCTAGTCACAGGCCTCCATTCAGATTCTACTCCACTGATCACGACCCTCTGAGCCCGGTCTGACAGCCAGTTCTCAACCCACCTCACTGTCCACTCGTCTATCCCTTGTTTCCTCAGCTTCTCTATCAGAATGTTGTGGGAGACAGTATCGAAAGCCTTGCTAAAGTCGAGGTAGATGACATCCACTGCTCTCCCTCCATCCACCCAGTTGGTAATAACATCATAGAAGGCTATGAGATTGGTCGAGCACGATCTCCCCTTGGTGAATCCATGCTGACTATTCCTCATGACCTTCTTCTCTTCCAGTTGTTTGGAGATGGCATCCAAAACAAGCTGTTCCATCACCTTTCCAGGGACAGAGGTGAGGCTGACTGGCCTATAGTTACTGGGATCCTCCTTCTTGCCTTTTTTAAAGACTGGAGTGACATTGGCTATCCTCCAATCTTCAGGCACTTCTCCTGTAGTCCAGGATCTGTCAAAGATGATAGAGAGCGGCTCCGCAATCACCTCCGCCAGCTCTCTCAGCACACGTGGGTGTATCCCATCCGGGCCCATGGATTTGTGTGCATCCATTCCTTTGAGTCGCTCCTGGACCACCCCTACCTCTACTAGAGGGGAGCCATTCTTTCCCCAACCACTCGTTCCCCAACCACTCCTACTTACATCTGGGATATGTGAGTCCTGAGAAGCCTTCGGAGTAAAGACCGAGGCAAAGAAGGCATTAAGTATCTCCACCTTCTCATCATCTCCCGTCACCAAGACACCCGCCTCATTCAACAAGGGACCTACATTATCCCTGGTCATCCTTTTACTATTTACATACCTGAAAAAGCTCTTTTTGTTGTCCTTTATGTCCCTTGCCAGCTTAATTTCTAAGCAGGCCTTAGCCCTCCTAGTTGCATCCCTACAGGCCCTGGCCACATCCTTATATTCATCCCATGATCTCAGACCCTGTTTCCACAGTTTATAGGTTTTCTGCTTCCCTTTGAGTTTACTCATGAGTTCCCTGCTTATCCACGCAGGTCTTCTACCTCTCTTTCCCGATTTCTTACTCAAAGGGATGCACCTATTCTGCGCTTGGAAGAAGTGCTGTTTGAATGTTAGCCAGCACTCGCAGGCTCCCATCAATCAATGTCAGTCAGTTACTGATCAAAGCAGACTTGTCTTGTCCATAGATGCTTTGCCTGCACTCAAAATACATTGCTTATTCAAAATGTAATAGATATGCTACTGATAACTGACAAATGCTTTACAATATGCATATTAACATTAAAGCATTATCCTGAATTATCAGGTCTTCCATTCTGGAGGGAAACACATAGGTTGAACTCTGCCTTCATAGGGTTAAATAAATTTGCCTTTTATGAGCAGGAAGAACTCTAAAGTCTGCTAGTATTAGAATTCATATGTGAATTTAATGCCTTCTGAAGTTACTCTCCCAAGGTTTTTTTGCCTCCTACTGATTATCTTCACTGTGCAAAATCAACTGTCCCTGAGTTATGTGACCCATAACAAACATCTGACAGTTCCTGAGGAATCTAAGACTAGATTTGTTTCATATGGTTATATTTATAGTAATTGTTCTATAGATGTCTAAACAGTTATTAGCATTGCAGTCCAATGCTCTAAATCACTGACACTTATCAGTGCTGCTAAATTGCCCGTCGCCTTCCTGGACTGCACCGAGACAGGAAACTGAACAAGAGATTAATCAGTAAGTTAACGTAGGCAGATGAATAAAAGGGTCTCCTCTAAGGCTAAAGACCTGCTCTTATGCTTTAATCTCTTTCTCAATGTCCAGATATAAACAGCTTCCCTACTAGTTAATTTTCAGGGATTAATAACTGGACAACTTTATAATTCACTTTAATGAGACTGGGAAAACAGCTCAATAAATTACGTCTTTTATCTGGCTTGTTCTGAAGTCTGTTCTATGTCTACGAATGATTAGCAGCAGGTGTAAAATAGTTCCCCAAAGGTTGCTACTGGCAAGTCCCATTCACTCCTGGATCCTCCTGACAACACGTCATTAATTCACCAAGATTTCAGACCGAAGTCCCAAAATCCAAGCTAAGGGTACCTCACATGTTTCCATTAAGAGACCTTAAGTGACTGTGGCCAGTAATTCAAATCTTTAGCTACCCATGATGGGGTTTTGTTTGTTTGATTGTTTTTTCATAAAAGACAACTAAATAAAGAACCAGATACCACTGGTCTTTTTTCCTTAAACAAAGGCAACTTGCATATCTTTTAAAATATAAGCCTTTCTGGAAAAATACTGAGGATTGGAATATTGCAGAATTTTGAGATCCTGTGACCCAGGGGCACTAAATTTATGCCACCAGTGCTGGTTGTACTCTGCTTTGCAAACAAGGGGCTGTAATTCCTCTGATATTATAATAGAAAAGAATATTATTAAAAAGATTACATGTGTCTCAAAACACTGAAAGGTAGAACTATATTTGATGGAAAAATGAGAACATGAAATGGGGTGGAAAGGAGGAAATTAAGAATGTCATCAACATAAATCAGCGATTGCTCAGCCAGACCTAGCATTCAGTTTGATATAGTAAAAATGGGCTTGTTTCATTCATTGAGTGTCCAAGTCCTGCAGCTGTCTCACTTGGAACAGACCTTTACAACTACACTGTCTTTAGATATGGCAATCAGGCCCAATTTAGCATTACAGCTGAGCCCAAGGAAGAAGATACTAGCATATAGCATCACTGTGAACAGGAGCATCTGAAGTTGCTCTTACTTAAAGACACAGCTTGACCTCCTCGTTGTTTCCAGAAAAAGAAAAAAAAAATTCTATAAGTGAGCCTCTCGGTCTCTGAGGAAAATAAGAATTTATATTTTTTTCTGTAAGTCAGTCTCTTATTCTAGGTATAGCAGGGCATTAAGAACATTGCAGACTACACCTGAGAGTCTTTAAGCTGTAAGACAATAATTCGTAACCGTGTTTGGTATCAGGACCACAAAATGGAGCTTACTGCAATGCTGTTATTTGATTTTCAGGTATCTTGGTCAGCTTGATCATACATCGATGTCCTGTAACACGCAGTGGTGTGGGAAGAACAGACATCAGCTGAGGAGCACACACTTGTGGAAAGGTTATTTTAACAGTAATTATTGCTACAGTATATGAAATGGAGCTCCCTCTTCTAGTCATCAGATACCAGACTAGATTCCTGGCTTAATCATAGTATCTGTCACGAGGACTTGCATAGCAGACCTTAGAGAATGAGCAAAAGGCTTTATGGACTGATTCTCTCTTTCCTCCCCCTTAAAGCGTGATACGCCTTTTCAGGCTTTTGAGACAGTTTAGCTGCCAAAGACAAAGATTGCCTGAGGCATCAGATGTGGACACAAGCTAGGAGTATCTCGTATTTGCAAGGTTTTTCTTCAATGTCTCGTTCTTAACAACAATATTTCTAAGGAATGAGACTAAGTCTTCCCATGTGACAGCATTTGGGTTTTTTTATTTGCAAACAGACTAGAACAACTGCAGGGATAGCTGTTTCTCACGTACATGCAGATGCTGGCATGAGGACAACTTTTATAAGCCTACTTCTTTGTAGTGAAGTGTAAACCATTTCCTTATTTGGGTAGTAGGATTGCTTTTTGTCCATACCTGAACTCATAGTGACTTTACTTATCTTCCAGTATCAGTTAAGTAATTGTAACACTCTTGTGCTCTTAATTTATTTTTTCACTTTTGAACCAGGATAGCTATGGTACATAAGCACAGACTAAGTTTTACCAACAGTTACTATTGATATGAAGCAAAATCTGTCCAAAACTTGCCAGATTGTGAAGCAGCCTGTGAATGCGATGAAGCATTAAGGGAAGCTACTGCTGCAGCTCTGCTGATCACTTTTATACCATGAGCAAAAACCATTTTGTGGATCTCATAACAGCAGTCAACTAATACCTTTTGTTAAGATCTGCAAAGGGAAACAAGCCTCTCTGTCATACTATACCTACAGCAGCGATGTCTCTCTCCAGAAGATCTTCTAGGGAGACTGCTGAAACTACAGTTTAATACCCATGAATTACTCCAGGCATGTTTACTTAGATTGATCCAGAGCAGATAGAAAGAAGACATGCAAGACCATACAGCAAAGCAAGATAACACTTTACTGTATATATAACTTATAACTGCTGTCTGGTTTCATGCTCAGCACCTGTGATTGCTTCATGCAGTTGATCGTAATCTGATTAAGTATCATAACTAGAGAAGGTGAAAAATTGCTAATCTGAAAAACATGCAGAAGAACATTATTCATTGATTCCTTACTGTGAATAATCCTATTTTCAAGTCTCACTTAAATCCAGAAAAGAAAATTATCAGCTACCTGGTTTAACAGATCATGGACTACACAAAATCATCACAGAATTTCCTTGATAAATATGAAGACAGGATGGCACAGAAACCTCCTAGCTTCAGTTATGCTTTAAGTTGGTGATAAGTTGGTTGAACCTTTCTCTTCTTTGAAGAGAGATACTGCTTTTGCTATGCACTATCTTCCTTGTATCCACTTGTGGAGACAAGTAAATGGCTTGTCATGTCCATAACAGCCTGCATACTATGTTTTTTCATCTTCAATGTGGATAAACCAAAAGTACTAAAAAGGAATCTGGTGCATCAAATCTGTGCTGATATTTTCTGTTACTAAGAGCAGAGTATGATATATCCTATAAAAATACTACTTTGGGCTGGAGTCCCATGCCAGTAGTAAGAAGTCTGAGTCATTTGTCATTCCAAACCAAATGCCAAGTGCGAAATGGAAAGAAAAAACAAGATTTTCTCAAGATGGCAAGTATAATCTTCCTGCTACTTCAGCTATAAAAAAGTATCACATCAGAACTACATTTTCCAAAGAACTTGACCATTGAGAAGGGGGATCTCCATGAGCAGTGACTGAGCATTTATTCTTTATGAAAATGACACCATTTTTAAGCAGTAAGGGTCAACATTGAGTAGTTACTGGGAATTAATGGCTAGCACACAAAATATTTTGGTTAATGCCATTTCAGAGGTTTTGCAGAGGATTAGTGACTCACAAAAAGAATTGCTCATTTGCTTGGACAATCTCTCAAAGTCACTCACTACTTCAGCTTGTCTGTGCTACCATCTCCCATCACAGGTGAGGTGAGTGACTTGTATGGTTCCATTTCTGTCCTTACCCGCTACACAAATGACTGCACTTCCAAACGGGTTCATTGGTTACACAACTTCATCTGAACCATGGTTTCAGCCTTACTGAATTTTCCCTCACACTATCTGCCCTTTTTGTATTCTTCCTATTCATAGGTAACACCTGCCATAACAGCTGCTTTTCATAAGAAAATGGTTAATTTGGCCCTTAGCCCTAAATGGAGAACACTTATTTGGAATAGAGTACTTGTACTCTGGGCCCATGAGTGATAAACAAGATCAAGCACTTTCAAAAAGCATACTTTAGTTTGTGTGAAGAAATTGGATGTGGATTTTGAAAATCCTTATATGTAGTATGCATTTAGAGATACTAATGCAGTATACAGAATTACAAGACAAGTGGTCATTGTTCCTGTGTTCCTTTCTTGCTTGTGAACAGCTGTAAGAGCAGCTTGAAAGAAGAGGAATCTGGTGATCCCAGAGTTGAGTTAAACTTACAGTTCAGAAAAATGAAGGATGACTGCATGAAATGCAGAATATTCCTTGGAAGAACAGTTTCAACATAAATATGTAATGGTTGTTTTACATTTCACATTATAGATGCTAGCAGAAAACCTTACAGCAACTCTTTTTAAACAGCCTGAAAAGATTCTTTCATATCCTGAGGCGTTACAGAGGTATACTTCCAAAACTTTATGGGTGTAAACAACAGAGGTTTAAAATACTAGTTGGCATTCTGCTACACCAAATGAAAAGTCAATTGATATTCAGTCCCCAGTTGGAAAACAGGACAGAACAACCGAGTAACAAGAGAGAACAGAGAACATGAAATGGAAACACAGTCCTTAATTGCATGGGAAGTTGTTTGTAATTCGAAAGGCTGTTCTCATCTTTAACTTGGAAGACTGTGGGCAAAGACCAATTCATTAAACTTTTATTGTTAGGTTCTTACATTGAATTAGAAATCCTGAAAAAGAGCACTTGAATGTCCATTTGCACAGCATTGTGCTTATCCCATCAAAATGCTACAAACAGGTAGGATTTCCAAAGAAGACCAATCAAATTATTTTCATAAGTTATAAAATTATTGTGACTTTTAATTTCCCTATTCAAAGGAATTTAGATGAAGGTCAGTATTAGTAACACCTCAGCAATAACACTATTTTAGAATAGGATTATTATTATTGGTGGCAGGTATGTTTTCTAGCATTAGGTTAGCTGATAGGTTGAGAGAGCTGAAGTGTTTCCATGCTCTGAAAAAACAGATTCAGTAAGTGCTATTCAGTAAAAGTTTGACAATTCTGAAGTGCTATAGAGGAATGCAAATTTTCAGTTTCATGTTCTATTTCAGAAATCAGAAGCATTTAATTTTCATCTCACTTTCAATGTCCTACATATCCCCTCATCATCTGAAACTCTGTAATTTTCTCAGCTACATTTCTTCTAGAAAAACAGAGAACAGAACGAGCCAGCTTTTTTAAGCCATGCCCAGAGATACACAAAAACTCTTCCAGAACATAAGGAGTACTTCATACAGCCACGTATCAGCTGGAGGCAACAAACTAGACCAACCTCTTCTCACCAGATACTACGCCAAGCCAGAGAAAAGACCAGAATGGCTTTGCATCATATCAAAAAACCCCAAAAACCTCTTCTTTAGTAAATAGGCAGTTCCAGCTGAACTCCACTTAAAGGTAATTGCAGCCTGGCTGACTTTAAGCTTTTAGTTTATTCTATCTTTGGTACTTACTGAGCAGAAGTAACCTTTATTTCTGTTATGAGAGAGTATATTTTCATGTGGAAAAAGATCACTGATGTGTAGAAATCCTAGGTGCCCAGGGACTGAATACACACAATGGCGCATTCCCACCCCCTGCTTCCTCTTGTCACTAGAGCCTTGCACTCACCAGCCCACACTTGCCCATGATGCACAGGATGCATCCCTGTGACGCCAAGAGAGTCACCCCTTCCACACCCATGCATGTGGGAGGGATTATTTTATACCCATTGGCGCATGGCAGGTTTTTTTCCCACTCCTACCTGTTTCCCTTTCAAATCCATAGGCACAAATGTGTCATCACAGACCACATGTATTTCAAAGGGGTGAAATGGAGGAATGGCTTTTTCTTTCACTGCAGCTTATTGTCAAGACCCTGAAATGTTACTTTCCTCCACATTTTAAGAATATAAATTTATGTGAGAGCAAGCAGTGTGCAAGCTGCTGTTCTGCCTGAAACTGAGCTGGAATGATGTAGATTGTAGGTGTTTGCTATGTAGCATGACCTTTATCTTCATGTTTTCCTGAAAGGTATTTATAGCACATTTCTGCCACAGCACCCATCTGAGTTCTGTAAGCAGACCAGTGAGTTCGTTAGTACTATTAATTATCTATGAGTAACTGAAACACACTATCTCATTTTTACTTTCCAGAATCACTTCAATGACCTCCCTTTCTTTGCCTTTAATGTTTCCAGATTTATTTCTTTGAATCGCCTTGCTAAAGGCCAAAGTAAAATTCATTATGATCTACAACATCTAATTTATGTTCCAGCCAGGCAGTAGCCTTGGGCAGAACAAGATATCAGAGACAGCTGTTAAGACTTAGTAGTTTATATTCATCAAAAGATGTGCATGGGTGTACATGCACTAGTTTTCATAACAACTATTACATCTCCAGGCTTCCTAAGGTGGAAAAAGACATTTAAGGAAGACACTGCCTACATCTCCTACAGAGTTTTGTCTCTACTGTATCAAGCCACACACCAGAAGAACTGCAGGCAACTTAAAGTTAGTAACTGTTACTGTGTGAGTACCCAAGAACTTCAGTTTGTATTAGGGCCCTTGTCCTCTTTGCAGAACTGTACTGTCAAAAGGAGAGGAACACACAATTTGTACAGCTGCAATTCACATTCCCAACAAACTAGACAGGAGGCAGAAACAGGAAGCCATCAGTGCTAATTTACACAGCAGCCTTTCATGGCTTACCCTTACATGGGTGACTGCCAGCAATTACCAACTATCCTTTGCTTCAATAACTAAGTTATAGTACCTTATACATTACATATGATTACCAAACCTTAGCAAGTGTATTCTCAAGCAGGTGCTATTGGGTTAGCTCACAATGAACACAACATTCTAAAGTTACACCAAAGGCCATCGAGCCACTGACTTTGCCTGAAAGTACAAAGCAGTTTGTACTGACAAATCTCCAGCAGTAGCATCAGACCTATTTGTGAGCAATGTGTGTGTCTAACTAGACAGAAGTAGAGCACAAAGCAGCTCAGCTATGCACATGCAGTGTACTGAGCTGAAAACACTGTGTCAGAATTGCTATAATGTCTGATTTCAGTCTCAATACGAGACATTTTTGGGAAAGATTAAAAGCTAACAGCATCTGACTGAAGATCAAGAACCATCCTTTGTTAACCTCTATCATTTCTACACAAACAATTCCTGCTCTCTTACCTATTTAGAAAGAAAACTAAGAGAACTGAGTAAAGATTAGGTGCTTCGGAAATATAACTGCTGAACATTTGACCTGATAATGGAAATGAAATACATGCCAGTTCAAGTATTATAAACACAGTGCCAAACATTTTTGACCCTGCCTGTGTGATGTTAGTAGTCATGACGCAGGTTTGCATCATTTAAAGCATGATATAAGACTGCCTGTTAGAGCTTTATCTGCTATTGTTACAAATGAAATCCAAGATGACTGAAAGGGAAAGTGATTAGAGAAAGTGTTTCTTTTTTCAGCTTGTTTACTCGGTTCTCTTGACAATAGTTTCTGTACAGTCAGATTCTTCATGCTGAAAAGGATGAGCTTGTACAGATACAGACATATCATTACGATAAAGCTTCAGCCAGCATGGCTTAGGCTCTGTGTAACTCCAGCTCTCTTTTTATCTGCCTCCCACCCCATTTAAGGACACAGTATCACATAATGGCCTGTATTCACACAAACATGCTCATACTCTAGTCCTGAATACTGAATTGGGAGAATTAATGCAAATTAATACATATGTGGAGCTAAAGGGTGATAGCTGTTGCTCACTAGGTCTCCATGAGGCAAAGTTGCTCCATATTAAAGCCGTGGCTGAATAGGGATCCTCAAGCCCAAGGCTTGTCTGCAGACAAACACAAGCAACCAAACAGCTGTCAATAACAGGAAAATAGACCCCAAAGATCCCCAAAAAACCCTCATGAAAAAAAAAATAAATCACAACTTCATCTCACCTCACAAATGCCTCTAGAAGGATTTACCACAGAAACAGTTGCGCCTGCCTCTGCCCAGAACACATTCCTCTCACATCGGGAGTTTTCTTCATGTTTTCTTGATGTTTCTCTTCACAAGCTGCTCCACCCTGGGCGGCCGGAAGCTTTTTCCATTTGGCTTCAATTCCATCTCTACTCCTCTGCATGCACTTGACACAAAGCAACTGGCTCTGACATCAGAGCTCTATTGCTCCGCTCATGCCTGCCACCTTGCTAGCCCACTTTGTAGCCCTCCAGGTTTAAAATTAGATTTCTAATGCTAATCGATGTACTGTTCATCTACCTATCCAGACTGAATTCTGTTCACAAATAATTCAGGTGAGAACTTGGTCCTTTTTCATATTAATTTCCTTTGGAATCTGTATTATGCCACTTTGTTTCTTGGCAATATACCAGGAAAGATGCCCAGTACCTTTGGGAGTAAAGGTGACCAAGGAACAGTTGTTTCAAATCACAAGCTTTTTCACAGTAACACTGCACCCCACACTTGCTCCTCCAATAGAAAACTCATTAACTGTCAGATCTGACAGTTACATTATTGATAGGTCTGAGCAGTCTTATCTGAAATAGTGTTTTAATTCTTTTCATCTTGATCAAAATATTGACTTAGAACCACACAAAGGGAAAAAAAAAACCCACAAACCAGAGTTCAAATCACTGTCTTTAAAATGCAGGGGCAAGTAGAACCAGTTCTTGAGTTTTTAACTAAAATCTCACAAATGCTAGAAGTATTTCTAGAATGTGACTTCACAGACAATAAGACCCATGAGCATCTGAAGTTTTGAATCTCTCAGCCTTTAGTCTGTTTTTTTCTTTTTTTAAGAAAAATGATATTAAATGAAATATATGTGGGGTTTCTGTAATGTAACAAAATCCACTCAAACAGTCAAAATGGTTAAATCACTTTCTTACATCTATTTCAGGAAAGGTACCTCACCACTCTGCTGCATTAATTCACCTTTTCCATCTATTTATGTCCACAGCTGCAACACTAAGCATTTGCAAGAGAGAAAAGCACAGCTGACTTTCTTATGTCACTAATCCCAGGTTTTGCCTAGTTAATGTCTTCAAAAAGTTTGAATTTGTGTTGTTCCTAAGTAATTCATGGTTAATGACTCCTATCGGAGTACCTAGTAGCAGGTGACCCTGCCTGCTCTTCTCAGATGTCAATCCTGACTGACAAAGGAAGAATGAAACCACAAGACTCACTACTTTTAAAGAAAGAAACTTTTCCAGATAAACTACCTTAACCCACATGACCTTAGAAATGAAGCATGGAAAAATAATGTGATTATGATGGAACACTGACTCAGTTGCCTCATAATCACCAAGACATTTCTCAAAGCAGATTTAAGAATAACATAGTTTAAAAACCCCCACAAAACCTAACTATAAATCTGTCTTTTAAATATCTTTATTACCTCACTAGAAAGAGTGTTTAGCTTTTGGAACTGCTCATTGTTGTCCTTATACTTGGAAGAAGACACTGGGGGAAAGCTCGCACAGTCCCTATGATACCTCCCCTTCCAAAAGTTTCAGAGGTAGTTGTAGTGGTTTTGATTGTGTATTTTACTAATGTTAGCAATACAGAGAGGAGGCATAGGACAACTCATTAGTGTAGTCAGTTAGCTAAGAGATTTTATAGATATACTTCTACTGGGAAGTAGAAAAGCCCCCAAAACTTCTGTTAATTTTCAAGGCATAATTAATATATCTGCCAACTCTGACTCAGTCCACGAAGATGCTTAAACTCAGAGCAGTTACTTACACATTAGTGGTGGCTCTGGGAGAGAGAACATGGTCATTCTACAGTGATCTAAACAGTGATAGACCTGCCACACTACCAATTGCCTATGCATTTTGACTCTGTAATTCAATGGCGTTTCCTAAAAAAGAGCTTGTGTTCAAACTTTCCAGCATTGGCATAATTAAAAAAATGTTTGGATCACCACTAGATTGTGAAATTATCTGCATATAAGCAGCTGCTTAAGATCCAGCACTAGGATTTTTTAGGAAGATTCTCAGGTTCTTAAATTGTGCTGTGCAGCTGAAGTCCAGCATGAAATTACACTTACATCAGCCAGGATTCTAGCCTGCTCTTCTCAATACCTACACTTTTAGTTAGAAATTTATGCCATAATGATTGGGCCTTCATTATAACTCAAGATTTGGCATATGCTGTACTTAAAAAGGAGAGGAATCTGATGAGCCAGTGCTGTTTCTGCAGTGAGACTTCTGCTATCATTCACTGTTGATGCTTTCATCAAGAAAGCAAATTCCACAAAAATAGCTTTTTCCATTCTATCCACTTTTTTTTTTTTGGTACATTGCTGAAAACCCAGATTTTCAGCAGCTTTTATTGTGAAATATCTCATTTCTATCTGAACTTGCTCATGACAAAACAAAGGTTTGCTTTTTATTCCCTTATGCAGGGAATTCAGTACAAACACCTTGGAAAGGATGACAAATGACACTGGGTAGCCAAAACCAACATTCAAAGAGCAGGATCAGACAGACCACTGACTCAGTGCCCACATAAACACAGTCAGCAACAACTTGAAAGGTTAAAGTGGGTGCACATTACTGTGTATGCCCTTTAAACTGGTGTTTACTCTCAGATTACCTGAGTAGTACACTGTAGATCACTGGAAAGGGGATTGCTCCCAATTTTTCCCCTATTAATTCATACATGAAAATCTCATGCTAAGGATATTTGTCATTTATGAAAGTCCCATGCTTTACTTTCCTATGTGGTGCTTTGCCATAGTCTGTGTGGCTACTGATTACTTTAATCTAAATTCACATAAATTGATTGTCTTTGTGGACAGGTAAGAAAATCAGCAGTACACTTAACAAATATACACATCCAAAAGACTTTGAAGTAATGTTTAACCAGATAAATCTGAGATCTTTCTTTCTCTTCTGCACTATATGTTAAAGGAAAGGAAAATTGCAGCAGTTTGTGACATTTATTTATACAGTTTAGAAACAATATTCCTAATATTCTACATATCATATTGGTTTATTAGCAATGTTTGATACCAGTCAGTTTCTAAGTGAATACATACTATAACGCTTGAATGTATGGTCTGTATGACTGTTGCCACTTTTCACTCAGTAAAAATCCCACTAGAGTTTGGGGCTGACTCAAGCCTTCCCTCTAAACCTTAGAATTTTTTTCAGTTTCCCCCAAAATGAAAGGTCTAGTATTAGATAAAAACAATGACAACTGGTTACTAAGTCAACAACTATGTGACCCTCTCTCTCAAAAAGAACACTTTGCTATGTTTTTGAAAAATTGCCTATTTATTACTAAAAATGTGAGCTATTAATTCACTATAATAGACACTGGCCAAAGGGTAGGATGCAGCAATGTGGCCCCTCTGGGTGAGAAGATATTTAGTAACCTAAAGGGATTTCTTCACTTTTGCAAGATGACCTAGTTTTTCTACAAAAGTAGAGCACTGAGATTTAGTATTAGTGAGGACTGAGGAACACAGATCACCTTAAGCAAAGCATTTGATCTTGATACAATATGTGCACATTCTGAAAGGAAAAAAGTTTGCTTACATATTCAAAGTGAATAATGCATAATTCTTGAAATGTAAACCTTCAAGCAGATATGTGCAATAAGGAACTGAACTGATGTGTGTTTCCAGCACTAATTTCCTTTCAGTACTTGGCTTTTAAAACATTTTACCTACATTTAGGTCCAACCTTTTCAATCCGCTTTGGGTTTGTTTCCATTTTTATGGGGAACAAATTAGTGGACCTAGCACAAAAGTTTTCCACACAATTAGAAAACATTCTCACACAATTTACCATGGAAATAGCTTCATAGGAGTGGACACTGGAAGAGCAGAAATGGATGTCATAATATCAGCTAGCCTGTTGTCTGGCCCAGAGGGAGAAGTGCCTTCCTTAGTATTTCTTGAGTCTATTTTCAAATCAAGCCCCCCAGACGGAAATGCTGTGATCTCATCAGTGCCCAACCTATCTCAGTGCTAAACTACCATTTCTCACTTTTTCTAATGACTTGCCTAAGTCTGCTCACTATCATTTAAGTCCATTACTACTTGCCCTACCTGTAGCACATGGAAGGGAATTTAATTTTGTTTATTGCACCTTTAGATGTAATCAAAGACTTAGATTTTCGCAGATTTTTCATCATTAAATCTGCAGTTACTGTTTCCTGCAGCCTGCCCTTATGTTGCCTCCCAGCCTGTTTTCTAATCTCTAACTGGACTCACCACTCTGGACCCTGACATTTAATGTACATCCTTCCTGATCTGCGGAATTCAGTGCTGAACAGAGTAGGAGACTCCTATTTCAAGACCATGTTTCTGATGATGCATCCATTCTGGTATGTCTCACTCCCAACAGCATGACACCGTTGAGTCATATTTAGCTTGCAATCCTCTAATGCTTAAATCCTTCCCTGCAATTCTGCTGTCCCAGCAGTCTTGTCCCTCTGAAGTTGGCATTCACTCAAGTGACCTGTTGGGTAATTACTCAGGAATCTGAGAACCTGATTGTCTCTTCCAATGAGCCTACAGACTTTTGAATTAATATCATCTGCAGAATTAAAAACAATATTCCTTCCTCCAAATGACTGATGAAAATATTGAATAGTACTAGACTCAAGCAAAGTCCTTGAAGAATCGTGTTTAATATAGCCTTTTGGTTTGATGTTAAAGCACTGATTTTGTATTCAAGAGTAGATTTTTCTTACCAATTCTGCATTTCCTAATAGTCTCACCTACTGCATATTTTCCTAGTTGTTAGACATGGCGAAGGAGCACAAAAATCTGTAAAAGTCAAATTATTTGACTCCTACTGCTTCTCCCTTATTCACCCTGTCAGAGAAGAAAATTAGATCAGCTTGACATGCCTTGTTACTAGTACATCCATGCTGGATGTTACTCATCTCCTTATCATTTTCTAGGTGCCTACAAATTGCTTGTATATATATATATTCTGGTATTTTTCCAGAAATCTAAGTTGCAGTGACAGCTGTATAATTCTTTGGCTGTTTTGTTGGGATTTTTTCCCCACTCTCTATTCGAAGATAAGCTCAAAGCTCAGAGAAAGATTTTAAAAAAAAAAAATAGTTTTTGTTGGTGATGCCAGATCCCCCCTAGCAGTTATGATGGCTGAAGCAGTTTGCCTTTGTAACAAAATTTAAATTTCACCAGGTACAAACAATATGAGAATATCTGATGTAAACAATCTTTAACCTAATCTTTCCTTATAATAAGCTCAATACTTATTCTTTTGCGACCGTTAATGAAACACCTTGCTGTCTTTAGTTAATGAAATTTGCGTCCTCTCCTTTTTCCTCATGGTGAGGACATGTATAGTAAACACGTATTGTGCATAAGACAGGAACTGACCTAGTAGACATATTGAATAATTTCTTTACTGATAAATTATGGTCCTTGCTCTATTCTAATTGATCTTCCTATGTCTGTTAGCTTCAGCACAAATATTTACTTGGGCTAAACAGACTGAATCTGTAAAGAAAAGTATTCTAATCTAGCTTGGGGCAAAAAAATTATAATGTCTTCAATGCCTACAAGATTTCAGGGGGGTTGTGCCTTTGCTTTGTTGTTTTTTTAAAGAACATTGTCAGCTCTGACTGTTAGAATTCTTTGAAATTGAGGAGTTAAATATTTGTTAGCAGCACACGTTCCCTTTTGAGAAACCTATGAAGCACAGTCAAGCAAAATATAGAGTTTTTGCACATAGGAATATGTGTATCTGCACATTCATTAATATCTTAATCAGCACTTTTTTAAGGTCAGGAATGAAGGACTACATTTCAATATAGTATCCCTGTTAACTATCTTACATATTTTCTGCATCTAACCCCGCCTGACCTCTTACACAGTCTTTTCTTAACTTGCAGAATTTAGGAATTTATTGACAGTATGCTTAGCTGAAGATGTAAATAAAGCAGCCATTAGTTTGTCAATATGTACTCCAAAGGGAAGATTTCTGGCCTCCTTATATTAAAGGATAGAATCGATGGAAGCATGAGGCATTGCAAGAGGAAAATTATGAGCAAAGAGGAAACCTAAACTAATGAGATGGAAGCATTAACAAACACTTTTGCTGGCATGATTCTACTAACACCGTTCTCCAAAAGCAGTTTCTGTCCCTAGCTCTTGAAAATCAGTAGGAGTGTCTCCCATTATTTTGGCTTTCATTATCTTCCCCAGTGGCTGACTCACAAGGTGGAGCGGGGAGGGCACAACAGCAATTTCACCTAGTGCCGCCATTCTTACTCGCTGAACAGCACTGGAGGCACAATGCCAAACGCAAGGTAAGTCCCACAGCAGTGCTGGCCACCGCTGCACTGGACTCTTTGTCAGGAGAACAGGCCCTGCCTGCAGACAAAGTGAGCCAGGACCTGCTGAGCTGCTCAGCTTAGTCATCACAGACACATGGCAATCACAGGTTAGGTTCGTGTGCAAGGGGACAGTGGCTCCAAAATGTGGCTGAGGGGGGAGGCTGTGGGGCTGGGGAAGGGAGAGGAACAAGGGATTAAATGAGGCACAGCCAATCTCTGGCAAAGCTCAAACTACAAAGAGTTGGTCTGATGGATGTTAGCCGTGGTCTTGAGGGCAGAACCTGGTACATTTCATTCCCTTTCATGAGAGCTAATAGCTTAGCTTCTCAGACTTAAAGAACTCAGCATCGTGACAATTAAGGTGTGATTAAGCAGATGAAGGAGATTTGAAGAAAATAATCAATTCTGTATTTTGCCTTTCTCTGGGGCAGATAAACTGCAGTGAGAAAGTAGTAAGCATACAGGCAATTATGCACCAAATGTCCTATTAGGCAGACTTTTCTCCTGCCTTCCTTGTGGTCACATTCACCATATTCATAATTATCAACCCTGACAGATTTGCCTTTATTTTGCTTGCAGAAGGCAGACATAAGAATTTAGCTGCAAGAGATGCTAAAGCAGAAGACACTCTCACAAACATACCAGAGGAGCTTTATGGACACCAAATATCAGCTTTCACTGACCCTACCAACTTCACTATTTCTATAGCAAGTCTTCCGAAATACGAACTCCAAATAGCAGAACACTCCACAGGCTTAAAAAGACTGCAGAAAAATCAACTTCCCTTCAATACTTACTACAAATCTCTTGTTGTTACCCTCTGCCTTGAAGCAACTGGTCTCAAACTCAAAAAAATGTCAGACAGTGCACAAAGTTCAACCTCGCTTACGGACTGCACAGATCTTGTTGTGCTATTTGCATTTTGATTACCACCTTGTGCAATACAGGAATGAGGCAGAAGTGTTTATCAAATCTGCTGTATTTTCCTAACTGTGGTTGAGTGTCAGATGACGAATCTAGGCTGTTCCAAACATCTGACAGTTATGCTGAAGCTCCATTTGATGGAGCAACAGCCACTGTATATCTCTAACGATGAATGTAAAATTGGAATTTTAAATGTTATTTCATACATCAAAAGACAACATTATGTTATCTGCTCCATCCAGAGCTTTAAAAGCTCTGTTAGACAAGTTAAGGAATACATTCTATTTAATTTTATACCTTCTATGATCACACAGCTGTGTGATATGATACCACCAAAATAACTTTTCAAGGAATGGAAACACTCCACATGTTAAAACTCAGAAAGCAGTAATAAATCTTAAGGATTCAATTTGCTACAGATGTTGGATATTACAGTAACACAGAGCACAGCTCTGAATATTGTAAGAAAAACATAACATGAAAAAAAATGCAATTTGTGGTTTTCAAAACAGTTCTGATCAGCTTTTAAAAAATGTGTAAAAGCTACATCTGTCAGCTTTAGACTTGTGTTTTATTTAATCCTAAATTTTCCCCCTAGTATCTGCAACCTTTTTTTGCTTCAGTGTCCAATATGTGTAACTGCTTACATAAACCAAGCAAATAATTTGGAGGGTACATTTTTTCCGATTTAGCTAGCATAATCTATCCCCTTACATCTTCCTCTGACACATTGGGTACCAGCCACCCTTGCAAAGAGAATACAGGACCTTGGTCTCAGTCTACCATGAAAGTTCCCAGGTCTTGTTTAAATGTTTCAGGATTATCCCTCAAACCTGATTTGAGCAACCAGACAGTCCAACTGCACTCTTGTCACAGAACATATGCTAACCTTCACAGGCTGTTGTTACTAACAGCTAGTGGTGCCTCCCCTGCATTATCCTTCTGCATTTAGGAGGTGTGGTGCTAAATTTGTGTTTAAATAAAAATAAAGGTGTTAGACAAGTATAAAGAACTGGGTAAACTTGATGGTTGAGTGCCAACTGAACCAGCTGAAGGAGAATGTTTTCCTTACATTATGGGAATTACTTGTTTATAAGCAATGAAGTATTAAAGCATGAGCAAACTCAGTTTTCCACCTTGAAAGTGTGTGGTTTTGTTTACTTACACCAAATAGTGTGGCATGTCCTAAAGCCATTTTATTAGGTCACTGTTTCCGGAAGAAAAGTTAAAATCAAAGCTCGTTAAATTATCAGTATCTCAACTGGGTGGTGGCCCAAAAAAAGGGCAATGAAAAATAAGAGTTTAAGAGGCCAGATATCTCACTCAAGATCTCCCTCAGATAAACTTCTACCCAAGATGGGAGTTTTGATTAAATACCTAATCTTCACCATGATCTCTGTATGCATCTCACAAATGAGAGCTGACATGTCTTGGAACTGATACAACACACTGGTATGTGTGCATCTCCCTGTAAACCTGGGAAGTGTTTTGGTTTACTAGGACTGCTGACATATCACTCAAATGTCTGAGAAGGAAGCACTCAGAAGATGTAGTTGGAAGTCACAGCAAGGAAGCTGATAAAGAGACCAGGGTAAGGGATTCTCTGCAACACATCCGCTATGAAAGAGGTGTCGAGTGCCTGAGTCCACTGTGCCTCTCAGCAAATACGAGGCATTAATCCACACACACTCACAAGGAAACATGGCAGCTGCTATCTGTACAGACTGCAGAACTGCAGAGCCCAGATACTTGCCTTGCTTTGCTCCTCTCATCTCCTGTCTCACATCTTCACCTCACCCAATCTTATTGTGCTCTCTGCTGTCTTTCTGCAGGGAGCTGTGGCGAGAAGGCTGGGTGGCCACACAAATGTTGAATAAGATTCGGTTGAGTTTACAAGGCTGTTTTCTACTGGATGAAAGAAGATGTATCTATAATCTGG
This sequence comes from Laterallus jamaicensis coturniculus, assembly GCA_022605575.1. NCBI lineage: Eukaryota > Metazoa > Chordata > Aves > Gruiformes > Rallidae > Laterallus > Laterallus jamaicensis. The sequence goes on from JAKCOX010000005.1 coordinate 32,940,679, forward strand.
ATAAGCAGTTATAATAGTTTGGTTTAATCTACATTATCACTGTATGTGTGTTTTCTTTGTTACTAAAGGCTGACTGTAGAATACTGCTGACCGTTTACAGCCAATCAAGCAACATTTTACTTAAAAGTAGCTTGAAATTCTGCATGTATTTTCAGTTATTTCCTTGGAATCAGTGCTACTTCTCCAAATTTCTCTTTAAAACTTTAAAGAATTTGATTCTGACCTCCTAATGGATAGTTCAATCTTTTTATATTTGTGAAATATGCCAAACTTGGCATATGACAAAATAATTTTTACATTGTTACAGAAAAGACACAGCAGCATGGATTTGAAAGTACACCTCCTGCTCACTCCAGTGGGTACCCCAGAAATAAACACAGTGTTAAGTTTCCTGTGAACACAGAATTATGTAACACATGCCCAACAATGATGCTACAGAAAATGTAGATGTAGAAGATATACTGCTTCTCCATCATAATGGAAGAAGTTCTGTCTCAGTGCACAGTCTGGCTTTGAAGCTTTTGCCAAAACCACAGTAAACCAATGCAGCCATCACAATAAACACCCCAATGAGCAGCTGGAAACCTCTCTGCAAGATATGAGACTGAGGAAAAAAAATTCACTTCTCATATACCACTGAATGTTGCCAATAAGAAGAAATATAGCCAGAAAGGATCTAGGTGCCTAGAAGTTTGTCACTATAATATCTAATGTTCAGGCTGATGATTAATAGAGTGGAATTTGAAACAGTTATTGGATGCACAAGTCCATACACGATAGCTAATGGTGAGCTGCTGTCTCACTCAGGAGTTCTATATAGGTGTCATGCAGAGCAAACTGTCATCAGAGCATTGGAATAGGCTGCCCAGGGGGGTTGTGGAGTCTCCATCTCTGGAGATATCCAAGACCTGTCTGGAAGTCTATCTGCGCAATATGAGCTAGGGAGCCTGCTTTGGCAGGGGGGTTGGACCCAATGATCTCTCAGGGTCCCTTCTGATCAGTATGATTCTGTGATCTTGTGGTGGTTTGGCCCTGGCTAGAGGCCAAATGCCCACCAAGCCTCTCGCTCACTCCCAGAGGAGAAACAGGCAGAGCCACTGTGGGTTGGGATAAGGACAGTTTACTGCCAAATATCAAAGTGCATACAGAACACAATGATGGCTAGTTACACTTACACCCAGTGCTAACACAGAGTACCTTATTGACCCAACAATTACAGAGGGCTGCCCAACGGTAAGAACCAACCAACCCAACATCTCGGCAACACTCCAACTGTCCTAGAGACAAAACCCAGCCTCAACCCTTCCCCAACCAGCTGCTTTTATGGGCAAGTGGTGTCAGGTGGTGTGGAAAACAGCTCTGGCTAACTCAGCTCACCTGGGCTGACTCAGCTCACCTGTGTTGGCTGACTGGGGAGGTCAACCCTGGCCTGTCCAGAACCAGGACAGATCTACAGACAAGGAAACCCACAGGTTATAGGAAATAACCCTCTCTAGCATATCCTTGTCTTCAGCAACAGAGTGTGGGAAGGTTGTGCCAGCTTGTGTAAGTCAGTAAACACAGCAGTAGTACGAGATGCTGTTAGGGAAAACTTGGCCAGTATTCAGCCCACTCCCATTGCACTCCCAACACACAGCACTGTTGCACTGGTGCAGTTGCTGGGTACATCTCTGTCTGTGGCTTCAGACAACTAGCAACTTCAGCATCACCTTCTGGAGTTACAGCTGCCAGTTTCAAGCTCAGCATCCCATATGCACAGATTATTTCTTTCTTTGGAGGCATTACTTTGTTTTAGCAGAGTCATCTGTTGAAGATCTGTTAAAGGCAGTTCACTCAGATCTCTCAGGTCCTTCTGGAGCTGCCTGCTATTAGCACAGCATTTAACTACCCGAAAGAACCAGACTTATTAACTAGAGAGAAAGTTTAAGATAGCATAAAAGAAAAATGTTGAAGCTTAGTAGTTAGGACACGTACTAGGGTAAGACCTGACTTCTGTCTGGAATTCATTTAAAGTCCTGGAGTATCTGGTTGAATGCAGCCTGTTTCAAAACTTCAACAGAATTTGTAATAAAAATTTAGTCTCATTATCAGTGCACTGAGCCATTTACTTACTCCCACACATAAGTCAGATGCATGGCAAATCAGTTTGCCGAGATCATTTAATTACTCATGAGTGCACCTAGGGCAGTATATCCTAATTCTCATAAATGACCTAAAGTTTCAAGTGTTTATTCAGAAGAGAAGCATTTCAGAAGGTCAGAAGGGATCATTCATCAGAGGCTTAGAAATTGCTCCTCTGTCAGTTTTACATACAGTAAAAGGATACATAGTAATTTTCAGACTTGCATCAGGTTTCATTATTCTTCTGATAGAGAGCTTTTTTTCCCTGACAGAAAGAATGAATTCTCATTTAAAGGATTTCTTAACTAGTATATTCTTTCATATCGATTCCAGTATTGAACATAATTTTATGCAATCATCCTAGGACTATGAATAAGATTACATATTTTTTATTTATCCTGGCACTAAGAATTTGATTGCCTTTGTAGGGTTGCATTTGTTGTAATGCACAAAGGTTCTCCCCCCTCCTCAAACATGAGAAAGAAGAATAAGCTCCATTAAGTTTTGAACACTCATGAAGTATCACACTATTACAGTGAACATAAGGAGAATTTAATTTTCACCATTTTACTAGAGGAGATTTAGACTCATTCTATTTTCAAGGCTCGAGATGTTTCCATGTGAATGAGAAAGATTATGTAAATGACCTCCTCTGCCTCTTCCATGTACGTCATACATCATGGCAAGGCATGTTCTTCACAGGCTGAACTGGGAAGCACCATTTAAACCCCTAACTAATGGCAGTCACCTGAATTGGGGTGCAGTGACATAGGACATCAAGTCACTCTAGTAAAGGTAGATGAGGGGCAGTACCATGACCAGAGGAAGACCCTTGAGATGTTGCCCTTCTGTGACCTCCTCCTCCTCCCCCCATTCCTCTGTGAAGCCCTGGAGAACATGTGAGTTCCCTCCCACCCTGCCACAGAGGGACTGGAGCCTGCCTGATGGAGGACCAGAGAAAAAGGAAAGTGCTGTGGCTGTCCCATGCTCTGGCATGACAAAAGTAGACTTTTCTACAGCTTAAAAGAGGGCCAGCTTTGCCCATGGCTTCCTTCTTATAACTGGTGGGCATGATTTTAACATCATTATTCATTTATTGTGGCTCGTTGTAACTAAAAGATACAGTAAAAATGACTGCAGGCAGCTCAGCAGCCAACTTCAGAGATGTGTTGTCCTGAAAGGCTGGTACAAAGAAAGACTCCTTGGCTTGGAACAAATGTTTCAAGTCTTCCCACCTCCCCAGGAAGTGTTTATGACCGGCTTAACACACACTAGTGCAAATGTCCTTTGTAAAGACAAAATGCCAGACACCTCTGCTTTCCTACAGGTACCCTGAAAAAATCACTGGGAGTAGAAATATTCCTTATTTTGAAGCCCAAGAAAAATGTGAATGCAAGCATTAAGTATTCAGATAATTGTCATTTCAGTGGCTGATAACTGAAAAGAATGGGAGACAATATAAACTGACAGAAAAAAAGTATCTGAAAGACAGACAATGAAAAGGAACAAAAAATGAAACAGAAGAACCAAAACCAGGACAGAACCAGTTGGGGTCCATCACTGAACCCGCTGTCACTCTGTTTGATATAAATGATGACAGAGTCTTGAAGAATTGGCAGTGACACAAGGTGAGACTGTTCCACCATCTCACCTGCAGACACATCATTGCTCTCAGTAAAAACCTGGCTTTGAGCAGAGGACAGTGTATGTGGGCAATATTTCTTGGCTGTGACCAGGAGCATCAATTACTTGCAATGCGTCGTCTCTGCTAAAATACTTTGCACAACTCATGACTGAGGTAGCAGGACCTCCAAAATTTTAAGCAGGGAGTTGATAGCAAACCACAGCATCAACAACTGTGAGTGTAGCCTGAGTAGCTGCGTGGCTCCCAGAATCCTGTGCCACAGCTCTATGGGTCGCTTGTCAGTGCTGATCCGTACCACTGAGTGCCTATCTGCAGGTGCCAGGATATCAAATGACCTGAACCTAAGAGCAGTGAGCTCTAATCCACAGATAAATTTAAAGATCCCAACTCCCTGCTGATTTAAAACAGGATTCAAGAGTCTCTCCAGCTCCAGACATTGACTAGTAAGAAACATCAGGGCATAAAAATGAGTGAATATTTCTCCAGTAAGCAAAAGCTCACCATTACCCTCAATCAGTCTGAAGACTCTGAGTAGCTTTGAACACCCTATAGCAATTAGAAAGACAGCTTTGCCCCAAAAAGGGCATTTACATTTGAAGGAAACACACTTAACTAGCTAGAGGCGGCACCTCAGATTCCGACTCCATCCCCTGTCATGGCCCACCAGCCCCGCTTCAAGCAACCCTAATAATGCAGAGAGTATTTTCAAGGGTAGAAAATTCAAAGCTTCCCTGCAGAAAGAGCTTCCTCATCTGCTTTCTCCCTCCTCTAGACTCAGGTCCTTTACTATCTCTGCTACTGCAGTTTGAACAAAGTTTGTCAAAACAGCTTCCCATAAAACTAATGACTGTACTCCCCTCTTTAATCTTGTTTTGTTTGACTGATTAGAGACAAATAGAGCATGAGCTACAAAGGAAGAACTTTTGCTCTTCATCAGCTGACAGAAGGCAAGTTATTCTCAAACTCCCGAACATGGGCCTCCTGGTTTATAAATAACTTCCAGACAGGCAGTCGCATCTACGCCTCTCTAAAACAAAAATGAGGGGAAGAGACATGTTTGGACAAAATTGCTGTTCCGGATCATTTGACCATTAAATTGAGCCAGGGATTCAATTATTTGGTTGCACTGTATAGAAATACTTGGGCAGATCTTTATCAGAACATTGGACACAATTATCCCTGTTGCATTTTTGTAACGTGCCCACTCTGGCAGGATTTTCTTGTAGAAATAATCACACAAATGAGTAAAACACCTGGATATATCCAGATGACTAGATTCTTGATTTTTTTCCCATTCTAGATTACTGGTTTTCTCTTTCTAGGACATTCAGGCAGCAACTACTGATTATTTTAGGTAGAAATGGCTACAGACAGGTATGTTTTGAAGTTCATGTGACACCAAGTGGAGTAAAGTACTGCTGTTACATTAAAGACTACAACTAAGAACCAAAATACCGCAGCTGAACACTGCCAAACATCACATACAGTCTCACTAGAGGAGCATCCATCTGCCTGCACTTTTACATGCCTAGGAATCGTGGGTTTGTAACTGCACATGTTCCAAAATTTGCTATCTGTTTTAAAAGTACCATTTGTATTTGTCTTCCTCTAGTAGCGAATCGTGGCCCTGGACAGTGACATGACATATATGCCTGTGCTGCATTGAGAATTGATATTTGTGATATTTGTGTTAATTTAGTTTCCTGATGCTTTAAAATAGATAATGCAAGCATTAGGGAGTAGCTGTGCAGCCTTATTCAAATACATACATGTTGCTTTATGCTAAGCAGCAAGACCAGTGAAGCTAGCTGGCTTGAAGGCACTGGCAGAGGCTGCCAGATAATTTGTGTCAGCTGCTCTAAATGAAAAGCATCACCTGAATCAACACCTTTAATGTCAGGAAGGGACATGGTGAGGTGTGATGAGCCTTGCTGGTTTCCACCTGAAACTTGGCCTGCTGGCTTTCTGCTGAATAGCTCCAGTAATTTGGGGGACAGGTGGGAGGGAGCACCTGGAAGAGTGCAGATTCTCAGTTTGGATCCCAGTGTGTGTGTACCAAGCATCATGTCTGCTGTTGATCCTGCACCAGAACATCTTTATGTGGCAACACCAGGCACAAGAGCCGCATAAACTGTCTGTGCAATTGTGATTGATGTGATTAAACATTTAAAGGTTAGTGTGCAGCTTCCAAATTGCTTCAGAGAGCTAAAGGACAAAGGATAGACTCCCACAGATGCTCGTCCCCGGAGGGCTCTGCTTAGTTCCTCTCACTGAGGTGGCCTGAACACACCCCTCAGCAGCCAGACCCATTTTGGAACTGAGACCCAGGACTCATCTCTAGCCAGGATCCTGGGACTTCCCATTTCCTGGCAGGATGCCCCTGCTTTGTAAGTTACCCATCAGAGTAAAAAAATCACTTCAAGAGAACACCATCTCTTGAGCTATGTTTTGCCAAATACTTCACACAGATGCACACAACTTCCCCTGGCTGTGAAGATTTTCTGACCTTTCTGGTTTAAAATCTTTCTGTTAAACAGCACTCCAGCAAGTGGGAATCCTACTTTCCAGTAGTAGGGACAGTTTCCCAGGTGCTGTCCTGTAATTTTATAGTCCCAAGTACTAGCTTGAATTTTGAAGCATGCTTTTAGTGGTTTGATCTGCATTTTCCACAAGATTTTACTACAGATACCCCAATCTTGCTGTTAGACATTCGAAGAACCACGCTTTGGAGAACATTTCAACATCACAACCAAATCACAACTGTCTGATATCATCACAGTTGCTGAACCACGTTTAGCAAAAACAGATTATGGGATGTCATACAATTAGCAGAAGTAAATGATACTATTTTTGGAAAGCAAACACAAGCATTCAGAGCTGGTATCCACAGCTTCTCTAGCAAGCATACGCGTGCTAAATTTTCCCTGAGTCTTTTTGTTGCTGAGTGGACAACTACAACCAATCTTTTCTGAGCTATGTTTAACCTGCTTTATGTCACCTACTTTTGAATTATATCAACTTTTATCTTAACCCTTTCTTCATACTTTTGTTTAAGTATTGGTAATTTAGGTACTTTTCTCTTACTATTTCTGTACTTTTTTCCTCTTTGAAACATAGGAATCATACTGGAAGTGCATAAAAAATGTATCTCCAGGATCCTAGATTCATTGCCTTTCTCCAGTAATACAGAAACATGCATTTCCCATCAGTGAAACCGATGTAGAAATACAAGGCTATTGCTAATTACAACAGCCAAATATACAGCTCTAATGCTGACAGAAGTGTATAGCAAGAATATAAATGGGAATTAACAGACAGAACTTGCAAATTCAGCTCCATCCTTTCCACTGGCACTGCCTGTCCACTCCTCAATAGTCCCTCCTACTACCTTACATTTCCCGTCCCCTGTATGCAGCACTGGTGTTAACCAGCTTCCTTGGACATCACCCATCCAGATTTCCTCCTGTTACTGAGACTCCCATAACATTCACACTGGGCAACATACCTGTGCCTTAGGCAAGCAAAGAAAGCCCAGATGAAGGCAGCCCAGGAAGAGGCAGGTCCGTAGGGATCTGGATCCACAGCACAAAACTCCCAGCATGAAGAATGAAACTCAGAGTTAGACTGTACTTGAACATACAGCTGAAAAGTTCCCCTTGTCATTCCTCAGTTCCCACAGCTGGGGTACTACTGCTCAAGGAGTTGCTGCAGCTGTTCCCCATCATCTGAAAATGCTTTCCAGGAACATCCTCCTCTCCAGGTTCTTGTCCCTCATTTACATGTCTGAGTCCTCCAGCTACTACTGAATGCAAATGACCCTATAAAGTGTGTCTCAGTAATCTCACTTATCTCTATTTCAGCTGAAAGAGTCCCACAGAGACCAGGCTTCTGGCAGAGCACCTTCAAGCGTGGCCAGAGGGTGATGCTGTGCATCAGCATGCTGACTCTTTCACCGGGCCTTCTCAGCAGACCACTAAATTCAGCTTTAGACTTTCCAAACGCTGCATTTGAAATCAGATTACTTGGGTAACCCCCTCCCCTCCCTTTACAAAACTGGTTTCAACCAGCTTTGTGTTTGCTAGCATTTTAGTAAGCGTACTACAGACACCACATTAATAAAAGAGGTGAGTTACATCACAACCCTGTTAGATGCAAGGGGGCAACATTTTAGACACCCATCTAGCATATTTTCAGTATAGCAATAAAAGATTGGTCTCTAGTTCCCCAACTTGTCAAGTTTTTTGCTATAGGACCACAGCAAAACCTTTGTTTCCGATGAATGAATATAAAGCATGACTGAAGAAAAACAAGCAGTGCCTGGTGCCTGACACAGACCTGTTAGCAAACATACATGTGCAGCCATGTTCAAGGGAGTTTAGGTTTCCAAGGTCTAGCTGTATCAACACTAATTTTGCAAAAATTGTCACTAATTGCTTTCTGTGTTACAGCTGCCAAGCCCCAGAGCACTACACACTAGTGAGCAGAGGGTCTCTGTGGGATTATGCCAACATAAGGAGGCCAGGACAAAGAGTGATCCTCTGCACCCTGGGCACAGGCACAGGCACAGGCACAGCTGAGTGGGGTTCCCCACAGCTGCTTGCCAGAGCAATGGTAACAGACCCCTGCAGAACCATCCTTGCTACTGCCATTTAACACGGCCTCCCTCGTTAGCTGGCAATGTGGCTATCAACTAAACTCATCTCCTTATGGGTGGTGAAGGGAAGGCAGCAGTATTCCTTCCAGATTGTACAGCGATAGAAATACTTCAAAAATACACGTTTACAAAGCTTTCCCTCTTAGAAGTAAACAAAGCTCTTTTGAGAGTTTCAGTCAAAACAGACATTCCCCATCCATAACTGGATGCAGGATTTGGGTTTCCTGAGCTGCCCGAGGTGCTCTGTTCCTTGCTGGCTGAGCACCAAGCAGCAGCAACACTTATAACACTGTTGGAGCAGCCGCCTGGGAAAGCTGCCGGCCCCATCCTCCCTGTCAGCCCAGGTCTCTGGTCATGCAAGGTTTTGTGTAATGGACCACATTCAGTACAAGTGAAATATTTACTGTAATCATATTTACAGGGGGTCCCGCTCCCAGGAGAGAACAAAAGGCTGAAGATCATCACAGTTGTCTTTTTTTCCCCCCAATTGTACTGAAAAAGTTCAGAACCAGACAAAACCCCCTGTTTTGTTGATGTCAGTGGCTACAAGAAATACTTGAACACTTCTGGTGAAAATCAGGGGAAAAGTAACCAAGCAGAAGCATTGCTTTCCAGCAGAAAGCCTCTCTGCTTACAGCAGGCTTGGCCAGGCACTGAGCTGCCTCTCCCTACTGCCATCATGTTTGCTCTATCCCCATCCCTGAGACACTGCTGCAGTGGCAGCAGATTATCCATTTTTTAAGGAATAAATGTTTAAATTGATGAAAATAGCCTTGCCAGCCATGCCTATAGTAAATCCTGTTCTGGCAAGTGTGGGCAGAAGCTTGTTCAGAGGCCTTTTCCCAACTGGCAGGTCAGAAAAGAGACATTCAGCTTATAACAAAGTGAAACCTGTACAAAACCCTCTCCTGCTCTGTTTTACCCCATCAGTTGGGAGACACATCACAAACTCAGGATATCATTGCAGCTCCGTGGCTTGGTCCCTTGGGACACTGTCATATATATGAACCCAATGGCACAGGTGTGCAGAAAAATAGGGCTGCTGGCATCCGATGCAGATGCTCTGAGCCTGGGTTATAGTCTAGCACACTTAAATTCCCTCCCTCATGGCAGTAACCTCAAGTAGTACAGTCTTGCCAGTGTATTTTTTAGCAACTTACGTGTTGCATCCATGTCCATTTTATAATTTTACTTGTACATGTTGCTCATAAACTGACAGCAAGGACTGCATATACAGGTAAAAGTCTCCCTGCTCTTTCTTTGGTGACTGCTTTTACCAGTTCACATGATTAAAACATTATTTATCTGCATAAGAAATGGTGAAAGTGAATCATAAAGAGAATAGTGTAAAGGATATTTGACTTGCAAATCAATAGACAGGCTTTGAGAAACAACATGCACTTGCTACACTGAGCTGTGAGCAATTAAATGTGTTGTTTCCACTTATCATTGCTCTGACATTATTTGCACATAACTTCTCTTTCTAGTGATATTTGGTAAGCCAAAAACCACAATTTGCCCTTGAAAATCAGGGGTTGTTATGATGAGCCCTTGGTTTGGATGGGTTACAAGAGCATAGCTGTTTGCAAAGAGCATTTCTCTAATGCAGTGTTCCTGCATTTTATTGATTCACATGAGGAATAGAAACTTTAAGCAGAATGTCATTTTTGCTGCAGTGAAATTTAACAGCTTGATGCTCTACCATCTGTTTAAGGGAAAATAAGTATCAAGCTGATGTTAGGGCTTAATAATACTTTAAATTGTACAGCAATCCTGATGGCAGATTTGTTCTTTGAGATTGATCTCTTTTGGAGGTGCTGTATGACAGAAAGAATGCACGGATTTTTTTGGTATCTTAAGCATGTAAGATGAAATATGGTACATTAGAAGAAAGGAAACGGGAAGATGCTTGACATTATAGTCAGCAGAAGAGTCAAAGGGAAAATGAGCACACTGGCATTGTCTGCTGAAGGCAAGATAGCAAGCAAGGACTTGGTGGACTGTGAAATCAAACTGCCAGGAGCTGTTGCAACTGTACCACAGCTGGCGTTCTGAAACTGGTTCCCAAGACCATCCTCATTCTCCTCATGCTTTTGACTAAATGTCTATTACATGTTTTCTGTGATGGAGATCCTTCTGTGGCAAGTCATATTTTCGTTTTGCTTTCGCAATAATTACATTCATAACCACTAATGTTTCAACAAATTATAAATTTAATAATGGCTGTACTGATTGCTTTAATTTTCTCACTGGTATCCTTCCTCTCTTTCGCCATGAGAGTAAAAAAATATTTAAATAAAAGCCTGAATGTTCTAATTTTGTTCCCTGAGCTTTTGCAATATAAATCTTCCCTTCTCCCATTTCATAAAGGACAACATCAGTGCTAGATGATCTAATAAAAATCTTATGAACAAGGGTCTACATAGAAAAAAGTGAAATTTGGGAAGTTTAGAAAGTTATCTGCAATGGTTAGTTACTGGCTCAGTCAACTGCTGCTCATATTTTTCCTACAGCTGTCAGTGAAAATATATTTCTGGTTTGGGGAGGGACGGTTGAACACCATCCTGCCTGTGCCAGGGAGCAGAACCTGCAGCCCCCATGTGTCCCAGAAGCCCTTCACGGTGGGAGCAGTTATCCTGCCTGTCTTTACCTGTTTTCATCACCAGCCTGTAAGATGAAATCATCTCTGTACACCCTCACTATACTTCGCTATTAGAAGTGCTAAGAAACATACAGGAATTCGGGGTAGCAAGGAAAGTTTTTTCCCCAAATGTCATTTATTCTCCATGATTCTGCAGATGCTTCAAGACACTGAAATAGACTGAGGATGGCTTGAATGTTTTCCCTGTCTCTATTTTTTTTTCTGTTGTTTTTCTTTAATTATTTTGTTAGAAAGCAGCATATGGTGTATTACACCATGTTAAAAGGTGCAAGAGAAAATGTAAGTCAACCAGGGTATTATTGTTAATATCTAGGCTACACCTGGGCACCAAAACAGTTAAATGGTGGAATATCCTACTTCACTTGTTGGGAGTTAATGATGCTTGAAGACAATGTTATCCTGCTATCATTTGTTACTATCAAGGACTGGACATCCCAGTTTATATTTCTATTAATGAAAAATGATTAACCTATGGAGGAAGTTCTCACTTCTTTAAATGAAGAATTAAAGCAAGCACTCTCACCTGTTCTAGCCTGAACCTACTCAGAAACAAAAGCATCACAGAAAAAGACTGTTCATAGATGAAATGGTAGTAAAAAGAAAAATACCTTGCAATACCATTAACATTTTTCTTCTGAGTGTAGGTGCTAAAATTGTGCTATGTTGAAAATGTAGCTTAGCTGTCTGAGTGCAATCTGCTAATATGAGCAGAGTTCTCCATGCCCCAGGCTGAAATAACAAGGAAGGAGTTTCAAAATTACTTTATTATCCATTAGGGGTAAATGTAACCAATACAATCTATTAAAATTTTAGAAATTGTTCTTTAAACAATGGTTCAGTAGAAATCTGAAGCTGATGACCTAAGAGGTACTTGGCACTTGAGATTAGTTCTTTAATGGCGACAGGGATGAACTAGTCTGGGTTGTGAAAGCTGATGGATGCCTGGCTGCCATGACTCTGACATTGTGAAGCAAGCAAGAAAAAGAGTGGGATCACAACCTCAGCCTTCAGGAGAGAAGATGATGGCTTGTTCAGGGATCTGTTTGTCAGGATCTTACAGGAGACTGCCCTGGACAGGAAAAGGACCCAGGAGAGTTGGTTGACCTTCAAGAACATCCTCATCAGAGCACAAAAGCAGTCCATTCTGACATGACAGTTGTGCATGGCAGGCAGCCACCATGCACAAATGGGACTCTCCTATGCTGAGTTCAGACAGTAAACAAGCCCAGAGATGGTGGAGACTACTTGCTATTCAGGAGCAATCCAGAGACATTACTTGAGCAGGCATGGAAGGATTCAGTTACATCCAAAGCTCAGCAGGGGCTAAAGCTCATAGAGGATTTGATGGGCAACACAAGGGGCTTCTGTTAAGTACAGTGAAAGAAAACTGTACTGCTGCTCAGGGGGACAGGTGACTTTGTGACACAGGAGATAGAAAAGGCTGAGGTATTTGGTGCCTTTTTTTTTTAATACTGGTGAGTCTGGCACGGAGGTAGATGAGGAAGACAGAGTAGGGGAGCATTTCAGCTAAGTGGACATAGCTAAGTCCACGGAGCCAAGTAGGGTATTTCTGAAGGAGCTGAAAAAGCAGGCTGATGGGAATCTTAAGTACAATAAAGGCAAAGTCCACGTCTAAAGCCAAATAACTCTATCCAGCAATATGGGCTGAGCTCCAACAGGACAGAAAGCTGCTTTGCAGGAAAGGACCTGGGGTACCAGAGGACAAGAAGCAGAACGTTAAGTTAGTCATGGAACAATGGAATAGCTTGTGCTTAGGGACACGGCCTCGTTCATTTACATGCATTAAAGCTTTAAATAAAGATCTGTATGCTAGCATCTGAAGAAAACATTGAGGACATTATACTAAAATACACTTTATTAAATAAATATTTTCCCTCTGTCATCAATAAGCATATTAACAGGATATATACAGATATATGCACATTTTTATAAATTAATGTACATATGTTCATATTTCTCAGATCTATTTTTTCTATATTTGTATCAAGCTGTAACAAATCCACGTTTTTACAATATAAAATTAGACAAAGCTACCAAAATTTTAAAAGTTAAACACACAGTTGCACCAACTGTTCTTCCATGTCTACAGACCTTCTGTATCTTTTTCTAATTGAAAAGTTGTGGATTATTGAGAGTGCCAGGTATATCAGTCCTCAGATGTTACCAGTATCTTCCCACTTCTATCAAAAATTTTCCATCTAATCATCTAAAGGCTAAAAGCTGGTAAGGATGCAGTATTCAGTTTAGGTACAGGCACATGACAAACCCTCTTCTAGCTCTGCTGCTGCTTCTGCCATGTTTTTCATTTTCAGCCCTCAACTACAGGCCTGGCAGCATAGGGATCTGCCACTTGCTCCAGCCGAACGCTGCAAAAATAAACACCCAGGAGATTTGTTTCTCACAGACTGCATGCTTTGCCTCAGACTCTTGGTCTGATCATGACAGCCGTACAGCAAACTGCTGTCTGCTACACATATATCTCCCTGGGATATGATAGCTACAGTTTCTTAATACACTAAACCTGAACACAAGGCTCCAAGTGCTAGAAGTCTGGAGGAGCAGTGAGGCACATCACCTCTCCATCCTAAATGCCTGAATTTGTGTAGTATTTTTTCCATAAAATTTGGGTGCATCAGTTGGGAGTTGGCAGTTCTGTTTCCTTCAGCCTGTGCAGTAATTCCAATACCTCTTCTGCTGGTATCTGTAACTTCCTCTTTGGTTTCCCAGTGAAGCTGCTCCAGCTGTGCACCTTCTCAGCTTCTTGAAACTTTCTGTCAGCAGTGGATTCTTCCTCACTGGGAATGCTGTCATTGTGATACCACAACTGCTGGAAAAACCACTTGGCCTGCCACAAGGTAACAGCCAGGGCCAGAGCCAGTTTATGAAAGCCCTGTATTCACTTATCTGCATCATCTGTGCTACAACCTGGCATAAACCAGATAGAAATCAGGATGGTCTGTATCTCTGCAGAAACCCTCATGTGCAGGATTCCCTAACTGTGTGTGTCTGTGCTAATTCCAGGCACTGCACCACTGCAGCACAGGAACCCCAGTATGGGTACTGATATGAAGAGAGACAAGAAAAAACACAAATGGCCTCAGAATATGGGCAGACCTCAGGAGCAGACTGTGGGCCTGAGGGTGCTTCTGAGAGCTCCTGCCCTTGCCCTGTCTTCTTCCGGCCAAATGAAAAAAGATAAGCTTGGCAGGAGCCTGTACGAATCCTGACCTACCCAGAAGTTCAGCATTCGAGTGATGACTCTTGACACAAATCTGAGCCTCTTAGAAGGGGCAAAAAGGTCACTATTGTCATTAAGGTCACTGGAAGACAAGTGTGCATTACCTGCTGACCATAGATAATCAAAGGATGGGCATCATAAAAGTCTACAGACTCTTCAGTGGAACAAAAACTGTTCTAGCTACATTTCTGGATGAGCAGCCCTGTGACAGAAAGCTAGGAACAAATAAAAGAATAAAGCCAGGTCTGGTACAATCAGCTTTTGAGGAAGAAACAGAACTTAAAGAGGCAGGATGCAGGAACCAGCAGAGACCTGCTTAAAAAACCCAATACACACAGGGCTACCACGAACATGATGCATGGAAGGCAACTGGAAGTTGAGACATTCAATGTAGAATTCCAAGCGATATACTCAAACGGGACCCCACAATAAAAATACTTCGTAATCTAGAAGCTGTATCAAATCTGCAGCCACTCCTCACAAAGAATCAAATCTGATCTGCCAGATGATGTGGCTGCACACAAATTCAGCACAACTACTAGTGAGACCTCACCGTTATTCTGAAGATTAGCAAATACATCTTGACAGTGTCAGTAGATCATATGCAGCAGAAATACCATACATTTTACAAGCCTTCCTCTATACCTGTTTATGGAAAGAAATAAGACTAACAATGGTAACTACAGCACTACCTACTGTTCTGACACATACATCTTATCCTTTTGCTTTCTACTACCTGCTTCTGCCTGTCATACACTTTGCAAATGAACAGGATCATACTCAACAATGAAATAGGACATCTTCCTGATTTCACTTTTACATGCAGAGCAACAATAAATTTCACCTGTACAGCACAGAAATAGAAATAGTGATAACCAAAACAAATGCTTCTAAAATCCTCACTGGCTCTCACTAAAATGTAAAATCCAAGCAGGAAGCATCAGGAAGCTAAAGAAATTAATTTGGTTGCCAGTTTCATGTTTTTTCTTTTCTGCCCCAGTGTCACATAAAATGCAGAATTAATAAATCTTTCACAGAATTATGAACAGCACAGGACTAAGTGAAAAAGGCAAATCTATTTCTCAGATGCTCCCCTGACTTCCCAAGGAGGCTGTCAGTCTAAGCAGGAGCGAGATTCTCATTTGAGAAAACAAACCTTAATTTAATGACAAGGGTGGTTGGGTTTTTTTTATACTTCTTGGTTGGTGATGTTGTTTATGTTGGGTTTTCTTTAGGAGTACAAACTTGAGGAGCAAGTCTGCTCCTGAGTGGTTATTAAATTTCAAATAAGAAAATACAAACATAAGTAACAGCTTGAGTTTAGACAGTAGGCAAACAAGAGATTTGAAGATCTTTAAAGACATGTAGTCTTGCCATTGTTTCCAAAATAGTAAGGCAAATAGCCATGAAATACACAGAAAAAAAATTAATAGCAGCTAGCGCATTAGGAACAATGAAAACATGTTTTGGAAGGTTTTACTTGATCATGTAAGAACAGCCACAGAAGCCTTTAAATTAGGTTCCAAAAGAATAATTTTCAGTGTCTAAGGTTGCCTTGTAAGACTACTACTGTTCTGTCCTTGCAGTTGATTTTGCATGACCTGCCAAACATGCTTCTAAAACCATTTTCCTGTAGGAAGCAGGAAGTCTATGGAGTGTGATTCCAGTTTAATGCTTTTGTACCATCACTAGGCTGACTTTGACCCCACGAAATCCTTTTTCTGCTTGATGCAGTTTTAATTTAAAAGCTAGTTTTATATTTCATAATGTAACATAATATAAGAATTATATCATGTTTTCTTTATCTTGTCCCTTTACGTACCAAACATCCCCATACCATACTCTGTAACCTTGTTTCTTTCTATCACAAGAGAGCTAACACATCCTTGCCCATCACCCCCACACAGACACACACTTTACAAAGCATTTCTTCCTGACTTAACTCCCCAGCAGTGTGGCCTAGGAATTTAAAAATAACCATTCTGCTACTTATGGGGTGAAAAAATGTCAGAGTCCAACCTTATGCATCCTAAATATACACTTTCACCAAAAAGGAATGAAGTAACACAGGATGTACCAAAACAAAGTGAAATGTGGAATTACAAAAATTAGTACATTTTCTAAAGCCATGGAAAGGGACAACTGATCTATTTCAACTGCACAGAGAAATAAACAATACAACACCTATTATGGATCCAGTGTGAATCAGTTGTTATTGAAATAATTGCCAGAACTTTGTGGACAAACTCTTCTCATCACAGGCAACAGGCCGCTCAGTAATCCCCTGAATACATGACTTTTCCAGCTGGACTCCAGTGAGAAGATGCTTCATGCCCACGGACAGCCTGCAACTTCTTTTGCTGCTTCTCAAGCTGCTCTATCCTCTCTTTCTTTTCCTGAGAATAAAAAGATGTGTCAAAAACAACCCCAAACAAACCATCCAAACAAAAAATGAACTCCAAAACCAAAAAAAAATTACAATTATTGTTACAACTTTCTTGTGTAAAGGGAAAAGCTAACATACAGCAGAGATTTGCCTTTTGGAGCATAGCATGCCCCTTTTAGTCACACACATTGCACAATGCAACATGAGGTTAGAGATTTGATGTAATTTATGATTAAGGTGATTAACTCAAGGATTGGCTGGTTTTGTGATCTATCTAAAGAAAAAGCACAGCAGTAGGTCTAGTGGTTTAGGTACTCTATTTGTCTTATATGTAATTAGTCTCTTCCTAATGACTTATTTTCTGTTAAGAGGATACCTAAATCATAATGCTAAATACATAGTTCTCATTACACAAAAACATTAATGCATCCTTGTAACTTTCTGTACTTGTCAAGTCACAATTGCCAAGTACTAGGGAAAAACTGGGAATAGAAAATATCATCAGAACCTTGCAGTGTTTAGAATGTAAGTTATTTTTACATTGCTCTGTTCTATATAAAATATGCATTCCTCTTTGCAAAGATGACTGCCATTTCACCATTATGAAGACAAGCATCTTAAGGCTGCACCTGCATTAGCAATTTGGTACACCGGAGAGCTCTTTATAGCTGGAAGTTTTCCTTGTATCATACTTTCAGGTTTGTGGTGCATGCTTGAGCACACACCACTTACTGAATTGAAGTAGTTCAGCTTTACATTATGGACCAGAGCATAATTTACAGGTGGATAACAGGTCCCTGAGCAGCTGGTGTTCTGGCACATGAACAGTGCTATCACTCCTAGGACCAGCAGCTGGCATACATACCACTGGCAGTAAAGAGGCTATGTGGATATGTGGATATGCAGCATCACTTGTGCCAAACCCAACCCTGTTCCTTTCCTCTTTTGCAGCCTAACAGCCAGTATTCTGAAGCACCATAAAGGTTTCATGTTTTCACTAGTATGAACTGCAGTGCAGTCCTGTGCTGCTCCTGAAGGTAGCTGTAAGATAACTGGCACTCTCAGATAACCCGTGACCCTAACTCTCTGAGGGATACTGTATATCCTCATATTCAAGAGATGCTAGCACTGTTTGCCTGTTACTTGTGACAAGGGAAATAGTGAGGTAACTGTGGCTAAGAGAGTAGGCTGATAAATGGGTGTAGAAGTGATACTGTAAAAAAGGGAGCTCGAGTGGAAGTTTCCCCTCATTTTACATATATAGTCAGACTACACTAATGCTACCTATAGATGTGATATGTACAAAAATTTTTTTAAAAAGCATGACAGCCACTGAAACATCAACCCTTTCAATAGGATTTTAATCTGTGCCATTTAGGTGCCCTTTCAGTATTTGTTAACACAAATCTGAAGATCCAATTCAGTTAGGTATGTCTGGGCTGGCTAAATAAATACATAATTATTTCACTAATCGCTAGTAAAAAAGTTGATTAACAGCAAGGCAAGGTTTGCATTGAGAAGTAATGCTCTTTACATTCATACTACCTGAGCATTATTTTACTACTCAAAGTAAAGTAACACTCAAGGGATACAAAAGTTCATCACAATTAGTATAATTTAAAAATATTATCTCTCCATACAAGCTTTGTCTGGATTATGTGGAGTAACTGAGACAAATTAAGCTTGTACCACTGTAAGATTCTGACTCTGTCATCCTACACTTTTGTTTTCTTTCTCCCTCCATAGAGACCTTCCTCAGATGAACACAACTATTGTCTTTGGTTCTTCTTCTAAAGACAAGTTCAGGAATTCTTAAAGGGAACTGGTTTGTACCCTAAGAACGCTGCATTGTAAGTGACATTTTGCAAAACGGATGACTAGAGTTGTGCAAGTACAGGTAGGTGAGCACGGGAAGAATGTGCTCTACAATGGAACTCATACATGATTCCTGTTCTGCAGTATTTGCACATATCCTGGTTTATATTTAGAAAAAATTAATCACGTCCTCCAAATCTAAGAATCTGATTCTCTATTTGACATTTAAAGATGTATCAGGACAGGTAATTGAAAAATCATTAAAAATAGAACTTATTGTAGCAGTATTGACAGTTACAAGGAAATGTGCATATATTATGTTTGTAAAGAACTCCTTACTGAATACATGTTACAGAAAAGACTCATCTGAAAAGAAAAATAAAGCACACATGCATCCTGGAAAGGAATAGAAAGTTGCTTTGGAATATTTAATCATGTTTGTTTTGAATGGGTTTGAACATGAATGAATCCCAGTGCCAAGAAAAGAGTCTTGACTTAATTTAACTGGTTTTTAAAAGATTGATTTTGACATGAAGACTTACTAGCTTATTAGCTTCCTCCCTGCCTTCAACACAAAGCTTTTTTGTTCTAGTCCTAACTACAGCACACATTCTCATAAGCCATAACTGATCTAAATCTTCCCTGAAATAATAAACAAGATGTTATTTGCACTAACAGGAGAAGAGTAACAGAAATCATGAAAGATGAAAATGGTAACTGTAGCTTGTCATCCTATAGATCAACTGGATTGTATGACTTGACTGCTCCATGGAAGTTTCCTACTTGATATTCTAGTAAGATGCAAACGTTTTTCACTTACAAAATTCTGGGAAGATCACATCCTTTAGCAGTATGACAACCACATAATAATTGAATTTTAGATAGTACATCAGACTTACAACATTTAAGAGGAATAACAATAACAGCCTAATTTCTAACTTACTGCAAAGCCAGGAGATTAAAATTCCAATATAGAAAGTATTTTCAGATAGATCTTATTAAACCACATGAAATGAATAACCCATGTCAGCTGTTCCTAACCCAGAAAAGCAACAAATCCATGAGACTCATCCAGTACATAATTTCCTGATGTTTTTAAACAGCTTTTCAATGACAAAAATAGGTGTTCAGCATGCTTAACCTCAAGGTAAAATTTCCAACTTCTTCTAAGGCATTTAATCTTACTATGTTGATCTTTCAGAATTATTTGAGAGCATCCTTACTTCCCACATAATGTTAATGATTACCACATAAAATGAAGAACATAACATATCTAGGGTACTTGCTTTTCTCTACAGAAAATAGGCAGCAGAATTACTATCTCAAAAATAACAGAAATTGAATTGAACTGATCTCCCATTATAAGCTTTCTACATGATTCTTCTACGTGTTCTCCTCAGAACAAGTGCATGTCAATTACAAGTGTCAGATGCTGGTAGTATCTATTAAGTAAAAAATGATCATTTATCAAGCAAAGCATCTAAATTGGCTTGAAGAGTCTACTTTGTAAGTAGCAAGAGGCAAATACTATGAAAGAAACAAAAAAACCCAAAGCTTAAATTTCCTCAGCAATGCTAAAGTATCTCAGCTCAAGATTATCCTTTTTATGTTGGTATTTTACAAGTGTTAATAACCTTTTCAGGGCATTTATTTTCATGCTTAAAACGTAATCTTCTCTATGCACTTATGTTATCAAATGTTCACACAATGACCTCTAAAAGTATAAGTAACAGAATTTCCATTAACATAAACCCAGAATGTTTCTTACATTTCAGAAGCACTTCAGGGAGATTTTAATGTCTGCATGCCCATGCATTATGGGCAACACCTGATTCAAGAAAGCTCAGAATGAATTTACACATTTATTTCTATTGAATGTTAAAGAAAACATATTAGAATACTTCCCACCATATTACTCCTATTATTTCTCTTTAGACAAAAATGGTTTTAAATAATACACTTAAAGACTTCCACAATTCTGCCCTCTCAGATTTGATGCCTGTTTATCTGCTTGTAGGCAGGAATCATCTTAGATCCCTTGATAATACACTGGCAAATGTACAGGCCTTTCTTCTGACTGAAGGTATCTCCTTTATTTCTATCGAAAGTGATGTAATATTCTGGCCAAACATGATGACAGAGCCATTGCCTACTATGCTCTCTCTCCAACAGAGGTGTGCTAGCAGCAAAAAACCAGCATAATTTCAGAAAGTAAAAATGTGAAGACTGGGCATGAGACACGTCAGTCAGCACTTGCACACAGACACTGAAAACAAGATCATTTTAGAAGTGCCTTTGCCAACCAATTCAGTCCCCATAACATCCTCCAACACCTGGCTATTTTTCAACCTGCTCCTTTCATGTAGGCACATGTACATCCATTTAGATCTGCTCATTCCCCTAACTACTAAAGTTTATTTTAATAATTCCACTGAAGTGATGACCTCAGGAATTTACATACAATTTGAACAGGGGAGCCTATGATAGGTTGCTTATTTCATTCCCAAAAAAGGGTTGGGTTTTTTTTTTTTTAAAAAACCTTCATATTGAACCCAAAACTGCAAGGAAGTCAAAGGTACAATGCAAGGGAACACCCATGCATTGGTACAACCATGCTAACTGAGGACAGCCTCAGGAAGAGAATCATGCTGGGACAGAGTATTAGCTACTATTCAAAGCGTAATACTTCCTTCCTTGGGAGCCAGGAATATTGACAAAGTAAGAAATAATCTAAGATTGGACATTAAGCATTTGAAAACACTGAGCTGGAATCACTTGACAGAAAGGATGATAGAAAACACTTCTCACCAATGATTACAGATATGAGAGGTATTCCCACAGGGGACCAGGTCAACTAAGATCTTAAAAGACTTAAACCTAAGCCTAAAAAAATTTGAAAACAGAGAGAAGGGAAAACATGCAGGGTCTTGCTGTAACTGCCTATTTCTGAGTTATCAAAGTAAAGGATGATTATCCTTTTAAAATTTGTCCTGCACCCCTACATCTCCTTGCCTTAATTCTCATCTATTCCTCACACCACCACACTCACCCTCTCCCCAAAAAATAAAGTCCAATCAAGACTCTGGAAAAGATTTTGTTAAGCTATCAACAGGAGAAATTAATCCCTGTAAGGTCCTTAAACTAGTGCTGAGCTGCAAGATCATATTCTTAGAAATGGACACAGAAATTGTGAGTATAGAAAATATGTTAGGACTCACAAGGAAGAAAGAGAACAGAGGAAACACTCTCAGACTCAGAAAACCTTGAAAGTCTGTATGATGAATGACTGCATCACAGGGTGAGGATGAAAACCACAGGCTTTTCTATGACCACAAGTCATACATGTTTAAGAAAACAATATATGCTAAGAATATTAGTGATCTCTCTCATAGTTTGTCTTTCTGCAGCAAGGGAAAAAAACCCCCTGCCTTATTGTTGGGCCTAGAGTACTAGATTAGTTTACTGCTTAACAACTGTGACCAAAGTATCCTTCTGCAGGAAAAATCCATGTGATCCTGCTCTGGCAGGAGAGTGGGATGGGGGTGGGTGGGTTGGACTAGAGGATCTTTTGAGGTCCCTTCCAACCCCTAACATTTTGTGATTCTGTGAAATATAATTGGAAGCATCAGAGTTCCACCCTTTCTAGTAAATGGAAATAATCTCAAATCTCATTACAACTGCTTGTATTGATTTCAAGGTATGCAAGTCTCACTGCTGCAGTTGGTGATGCTACTTGGTTCTGCAGCTTTTGTGCTGTGATGAGTTGGCCCATCACAGATGGTTGCTGCAGATATCGAATGTCAAAAAATTAAGACTAACTATGAAGTTCAAACCCATGACATGTAGTTAGGGAGAATATTATGTTCCAGGTATGCTAAATATCACACCCACTGTATTTTATCATCATTTTGCTCGAGAATTTTGGGGGACTAGCTATGTAATGCTGCCGTCATCTGGCCTCTATCATAATAGCATGTGAAAACATGAGTATTACAATATAAAAGTGTTCACACTGATCACTACATTAATCATATTGGTTTTGAAAAAAGTGCAAAGAAAATTAAATACCAGCCATCTTTCATATTCCTCCATTGCCTTTTTACTTTTTTCTTCCTTCTTTGCCTGTTCTATTTCTTGCTTCCGCCTCTCTAGGATTTGTTCTAATTTCTTCTGTTTCATATATTCTTCTTTTTTTTCATTCCTGTATAGTGAGAGGGAAGAACAGGAGATTACCATGGCACAGACTAAATGCTGCATCTGTGACTGATTCATTAAACTGAGTAAAAAGAGATTTTACACATTTAATAAAAGATTGAGAATATATATAAGAAATCTTTAAAGTCCATCTTTATATATTGTATCATCAAGGTATAAAAGAACCCACTATTCTATCTATTATGACATCATCTTTTCTGTACAACTCCCTTATTTGGCATCACATAAAAAATTACATTCAAAACTTCCGTGGGTAATAGTAAGTTGCATACAGTCTGAAAGCTCTTGACTTGTAAAACTAACAAAGAATTTCTTCCACAGGCACATCTCATTCGTTTCTGAACACATCTACATTCATAAATTGCATTCCTGAGAGCTTTAGGATGAAGATTTACCTTCCTTCTTATGGTTTAGGAATGAAACATGAGAGTAATCACATAAGACATATTACTCAGTGAATCTCACTTCTCAGTTGGAGTGTCTCTGCCTGGGCTTAGGCAGTAGCCTTTTGGGGAGGAAAGCATTTAAGTTACTGAAGTGAAAGGTGTACAGCTTGTCCTTATTCTTATTCTTGCTCTCCACTGGGGCCAAAGAGCCTGATCTCAAGCATGCCACTGTCTCCCAACTGCAAGCACATCAAGCACTCACAGATGATCAATTGCATGTATAAGCAAAGATTTGGGAAACTATTATATTCCAAAATCCAGTGGAGTATTACCATTTTTCAAATGCTGACATGCTGTCTCTCTTCTTTTCTGCAACCAGTTTCTCTTCTTTCCTCTTCCTGATTCTTTCAGACTGCTGTTCCTTTCTGCTTTGCTCTCTTAAATATTCCATTTTTCTTTCTTTCCATTTTTCATATGCCTGAAGAAAACCACAGATTCTTTAGAAATCTTACCCCTCACCTTTTTGTCTTATTCTGTATTATTATTTTTTATAATTTTGACACATTCCAATTTTGGAATATTTATTTGTAGCAGTAATTAGAGCTTGGCATCACTATACCTACATGGAATAAAGTAATATCCTACTAAATAGTAGTTCATTTCCAATATATTTACATGGAGATTATTTTATGCTCAATTAATATGGAATTTAATGGAATTAATATGGAATTTATGCTCAATTAATATGGAAAAATCCCTGTTTGTGTGCAAATGTAAACACTACATACTTCCAATAGAACAAGATCTAATAGGAGCTTTGTTTTGAAATTAACCATGTTCAGGTTTTAGAATCTAGTTAATTTCCCCCTTTTACTGGATTAATCAAAATTATTCTCAACAATCTTCTGAACCGTATCGGACACATGTACATATTTCACATCACCTTCTGTGCTACTTCCATTTTCTCCTCATTCTGTTCTGCTGCTTTCTTTCTCTTAAGTTCCTCAAGCTTCCTTTTTTTACTTAACTTCTTTGCTTCTATTTCTTTCTTTTTTTTCCAGGCTTCAAAAGATGCAATTGCTTCCTCCCTTTTAACGGCTTCCTAGATTGAAAATAATGGTCTACGTTTAAATACACTCAAGCACAAAATTACAATAGTAAGCTTTAAACTCACTGTCAAATGTAGAATTAGACGGAACAATTTTCAGACACTCCAAGTAATGGTCAAAATTTAAATTTGAACAATATAGAGTGTTTTTTCCTATGCTAATTTCTCGAGCATTTCTCAAGCTACTTCTGCAAAATATATGTAGAAGAATAGGAATTACATGTTAAATCCTTAGAAGTACAACACTAAATACTTAAAAGCCAAATCTGAGAACCACATATGAGACTATTCAAAATACAGTCCTCTGTAGATAAGCATCTCTTGAGATAGAAAGTAAATTCACTTTCTAACAGATGACAAATGAAAACTTAACACCTGAAGGGCTGAGCATCTCAAGGTCTTTATAAACAAACCTGAAAATTAATCTAAGGAGCCCACTTTTAACATACTTTACATAAACGTGTGGGGAAGCACCAGCCACACACACTTTACAGCTACCATAACAAGTGGGATGTGCCATTTACTGTTACAACACACCTCATGCTAGGCAGAGAAAACTAGGTAACTTAGAATAGCTCAGGTATCTAATTTGGCAGAAAGCACAAATAAGAATTTGAAAGTTCAAAATTCAAAGTTTATCAAGTTATTTTTAAAGCAAGAATGTAAACTAACCTTTTCAGTATTTTTTCTTAGATCTTCAGCTTTCTTCTTTTCAATTCTCTTTAATTCCAGTAGAAAGGCCTTCTTCTTTTCCAACCAATTCTGTAAGAATCATTATTAGACTTCAATACTTTCAAAGTCTTTATAAGGTATAACTAAAAGAGTTCTGTTAAAACAACCACATATCACTACAGCAGCACCAATATAATGATCACCAAAATTACTCTTAATTATTCCATGTGCTCTTAAATAGCTACCTCATGTGGAAGACTAAGCTGTGATCACACAAACACTGTGATCAAAATAGTCTAAGGTTCTAAAATCATAGCCATAAAAGACCCGTAAGCATATGCAAGGAATATACTCAGAAATGGTGATTTCAAGAAAATAAAAATTGGTGACTCCTATAACAGGACCTTTATATGCACAGCTCTGTTGGTTGTTCTCTTCAGTTTTTATTTGCTTTGAAGATCTTTACCTGGAAAACAGCTGCTCGTAAACTATCTGCTTTGTCAAATTCTGTACTGTTCTTCTGCACAGGTTTGTCCTCCAACACCTTTAATGTTCCCAGATATTGAGATGAAACAGGTGCAGCTGGGGCAGCTTTTGCTTTTTTCATTAAGTATGTAGATGACAGAGACCTATGAAAATACCAAATGTATTAACGGTCTTTAGGTTTATTGTAGTTGGTACCAAGTAGTGTTCCTTTTATTTCAGTGTATACTAAAAGTTACAGTTACTCAGTTTTTACATACACTTGGCTGAGGATAGGGAGGAAGAGGCCCATTTTCTTCTGAGGGCTATATTATTGGCAAAACAAACCACTACTTAACATACTCAGCCCCAGACAGTTTACAAATTTCTTATACTTTCATCTACAAAACAGCTTAAAACCTGTAAAGAGGCCATGGGCTGGATTCATTGGTGGATCCAGTAGCACATACTCATCATAAACACTGGCAAAGACTTGGAGCCTGATCTGATAATAACCTGAGTAAGGGTTATAATAACATGCCACATCTACTAAACTGCTTTCCACAGATTTTCAGAGGTTGTCAGCAGGGAAGAAAATGCTGACAGAAAACAAGAGTGGAGCAGCACTGTCAGGGCACTTACACACGTCTTACACTCTGCACACTGTGATACATAGCATCTTTCTCTTACCTTCCAGGTAAAGAAGCTTTTGGGTTTTGCAGAACTGACTCCTTTGTTTCACTTACTTTCTAAGAAACGAAGAGGAAAAGTAAAATGTTAGAGTCTCTCAAGCAACAAAACTAGACTGTAATGAAACAGATTTTTATAAACTAAGGAGGATGTTAGAGAAACATGTAATAAAGTCAGTTTAATATAGAAAGGGTACAGTCCAGGGTAAGAAATTAAAAACCCCTCACATCCCAAACAAACTTTGAGAATGCCTGTAACACTTTAGAATGGCACCTGAAAACATTTCTTTGTGCTATGTAAAAATAAAATCTATCATTTAGAAATACAAAGGAATAAAAAGAACAATGCTGGACAGTGAGTTTCCTTGTTATTATATCAACACTCTTTTAACTGTTTTTAAATATTTAGCTTTAACAGCTACATATACACACACACACACACATACACATATTTTTCTTATGATAAAGCATGAAGTGTTTTGCATCTCATCCATTATTCAATTCACATCATGATTACATCCTCTGCCAACACAGACTGCTCATTCCACTTCAGCTAACATCACAATAGGGATGACCTTTTCACTGGGTAAGGATTATTTAATTAGTACTGCAAAGTGCACATTTCAATACCTTTATCTGGTTTAAACAATTTGGGTAAAAGGTGTTCCCTACATCTTCCATAAAAACATACAGAATTTTTAAGAGACTCAGCTCTAGAAGCCAAAGATAAATTATCTGCTTTACAGAGAGAGTTCTACAAATTTAAGGCATCAGCAGTAACTGCAAAAATTTTCATTGTGTTTCTAGGACATTATTCTAAATAATTGTAAAAATGCATGTGAATAATACCTTGACAGAGCTCTCTGAAGGGTTCTTTGCTTCCCCATGCTCAGATTGCTCCTTCACTTGTACCTCCTGTATTGTGTCAGTTACTATTTGCTCTTCCACTATTTTCACCTTTTTATCTGAACTGTAACCTTTTGACTCCTCAAATTCCTTTGCTTTCTCATAAACTGTAGTCATCATCATTTCTATCACAGAAGGGGATTTTCTACTCTTGTCCTCCATTTTCAAGTCACTGGTGCTGATACTCTTCTGATCTTGATCTAATGGTAGAAAAAAGATTAAGAGTCCACATTCTCTTAGACAACATATTAACAAGAATGTAATAGTTTTGCAGTACTGAAGACTGGAGTGGCAAGTGAAGTTTTAACACATTATAGAATGTAAGAGGATGACTGTCTTGGTTTTGGAATTTTAAAAGACAGAAGTTGTGTACAAGAGATTTACTGCAAGTTATCTGAAGGAATACCAATGCTGACAGTGCAAGAAATACAAGCCAGATTTACAATTATGAAGGTAAGTTCAAGTTGAAAAACAGAATTCTGAACTCATATGAATTCTATCTTCTGTGGATTTGTAACCTTTAGTATTTTACTTTACACTTACTAGCCAGTACAACTGTATATTAGCCATAAGCACTAGAAACTGTACAAATGTAATTAAGCTGTAACACTTAGTGCACAAGGCATGGAGACTGATGATCTACTGCTGACTATGAACACTTTGTGCACAAACTGCACAGAACTTCACATGCAAGTCAGTTTGTTTTGCTTGCAAAATGGTTGCCAAGTACTTTCTCATGGTTATCTGAAAAATGCCACACAAAGCCTCTAAGTACTATGATTGTAGTTCCTTGACAGTTCAAACTATACAAGTTTGATCAGCCTTCCTGGCACTCTTCACTATAAACACTTAATCTTCACCAATCCCCTTTTCTCCATTTTTAATGCAGACTATGTATCATTATCCTTTCTATGTCCTCCTTTGCCCTGACAATGCTACCTTTACCATTTTCTTCCTCTTCTGATGTCCATGTACATAGAGCATCTACCCATTCTGGTGTACTGATGCTCATATCCTTTATACAAATTCTCCTCCAATGTTGTTTTATTAACGATGCTTAAAAGCATGATGCCATACCAAACAAATTTTATAATCCAAGGTATCACCAAAACATAAAACCCACTGAAACTGAACACAGATTTAAGGGTATTTGTTTACTACTCAACCTGAGTTTTCCACTTTTGTTCTACACTAAACTCTTCAAACCAAGTCATATCTTTTATCTCATTAGGCTGCAGCATATGGACATTACACAGGCTATACAGACAATATTCTTCTTGCTGCATCTGACAGTGTACATTGCCTACTGTTACAATCCTGCACACACCAAATTACCCTCCTGTGTGATTCCATCAGCAAATTACAAAAGGTGTCTAACAGTCTGTTCCAATGTTCTCCTACCTGGGGCAATGGATTTTTTTTGTAACCAGTCTGGAAAAGGGGACTAGGAAAGGCAAATCCAATGGATACTGCTGAGAAGGCTGCACATTTGATAGTTCTTAAATGGTCTCCACATCCCTCAAGAGCTACTAAGGAATCTCAAATCCAAAAACACCTAGAAAAGTGCTACTCAGTTTGTATTAAACTTTGTGGAAAAGGTGCAGGAAGAAGTGAAA
The DNA here is from genome assembly GCA_022605575.1 of Laterallus jamaicensis coturniculus. Lineage (NCBI taxonomy): Eukaryota > Metazoa > Chordata > Aves > Gruiformes > Rallidae > Laterallus > Laterallus jamaicensis. The sequence continues at coordinate 32,969,275 of JAKCOX010000005.1, forward strand.
GACCCTAGTTGGCTGTGCAAAAGGAAATTATGTTTAGCCATTTTGATTTAAGTCTCAAAGATGCTCAGACAATGATTCATATACTTGCAACAAGTCAAAGTGTAAAAAAATTAAATTCTTAAAGTTTAACCTCTTCCTCTCCACTCCTGGAATGTCTCTAGGGCCAAATTTCCCAATACCTGACAGGATACTGTACTCAGACATAACTGCAAGAATGTGACTGGCACATCCTCAAAAACAGAAAAGGAGGAGACACAAGGGCATAAGAAAGATACTAAAACAGCATAAAAAGGAAATTAAGAATGCCACTTGTATTGCACCATTAGATAAAATGGTAAGATATAAATGGTGTAAATGGTAACATTTATCCAGTTTTATGTATCCAGGTTCTACCTTGTACAGGTGGTGCTTCTCCACACATCAGTAAACTGGAGTCTCCAGATCTTTCATTGGGGGAAGTAAAATTAATGGAAAATGGTGGTGAAGTACTTTCTAGCCATGGACCCTTAGATCAGAAAATAATAGAATAAAAAAGTGAGCAATTCATAACAAATCTGAGTAATTTAACTTGACTTTATAATACTTTGATAGCATTCATGTTCAGAACTCCTAGAAGTATAATTCTTGGTTTACACTTGGAGAAATAAAAGCAATCAGCACATAAAGCTGAAAAACATCACAAAAACCAGTTTCTAGTTAGAAAGAAAAAAAAGAATTAGGTTCTTTTACCTGACCCTCATCTTAAGAATGCAACAGGTGAAGACATATTTTTTTCACTATTTTTGTCCTTGTTTTCTCACAGAAATTTTTGTCATCTAATTAAAAGTTAGTTTCAAAAGTTTCCAGTGTAGGTGGCAAAAAAAAAAAAAAAAAAATCAACACATATACTATCTTACTTCAGGACAAGGGTTTTCAGTAAGCAATTTTTTCCTGGGCAGGGCGTGGGCATTCCGAGTAGTTCGGGATGATGGTGGTGAAACTGAAGACAATCCATTTCTAGAAGTTCTTTTTCCTTCTGGCCTATTGAGTTCATTCTTTTCCAGAGGACCACTTTTTCTCAATATACTTCTTGGTTGAGGTAATGGTTTATAACAGCGGTCTAATATAAGTATGTTGATAACCTCAGCTGAAAATAAATATAGTTTCAGTTACGCCTAGTTAAAGACATTTCTGTGTGGAACACTGCGTGTCAAGTTAGAATCAACTATTTTCAGATAAATGAGCTACTTAAATAATAGCACAGCTTTCTTAATGCAGTGAGGCCATATACAAACTGCTATATAGTTACAGCCAATTTTTCAGAAAGTTTGATAAAATTTTAAAGTTAAATAGACAATTTATTTTGTCTGTGTACATTTTGGAACTATGCTCAAAAGTTTATCTGCAATTAGAGAGAGTGGCTTCATAAATACACAAGAGAGCACAAGTCTAATATAGTACTTCTGTGAGAAAAACTTTTTGCTATTCTGCTTGTCCCTCTACCTACTGCTAGAGAAGACCCAATGGGAAGATGCTTCTCTCCACATGGTGCAAAACAGAACAACCTTGGATAGGAGACAATGTCAGAAATGCAGCTGAAGAGGAGTGCTTTCAGTGTATTTCTAGATTCTTCAACGAGGTTTCTGTTCCCTCCCTAAGGCAGTCACAGGGCAGCAGAACCACCACACAATGGTTTCTTAGAGATGCCTATCCTCTGGTCCCCTCACCTTCCTCCTATTTAGTAATCCCATCTTCCTCATATTCTTCCCCCTGCCCTGCAACCAACAAGATAAAGCCATATAACAACTTTCTACCTGCCTTTTTCTTTACCTATGCTGATCCACCTAGAAATCTGCATCTAATTCTGCACACTGCCATGGAAGCATTTCTTTCTAAGTTCTAGTTCATACAAATCTATGGTAGGGAGTGGGAGAATCACCAAGCCTGTCCAGCAAACTCATCTGCATAAAGTCTAATTATATCATTAATGTGAATTTTAGAGAGGTAAGAGGTAACAACAATATTCCAACAATTGCACTGACAGTATTTTCATGCAGTAAATCTCAAGAAAACACAAAGGTGCATAGGGAGCTGATTAATCTCTGGACAGTCACCTCCTGTTTGACAGAGATCACTTTAATATAAGAAAGTTTACATTCACTTACTACTGAAGACAACATGCTAGTATCACTATACTATTCTGATTCACATGAAGAAAAGTATTTCAACGATTTTTTCTGCCAGTCTGAAATTACACAGGCCATGAAAAATAGGCATCTGCAGTGCCCAGCGGCACATTCAGATATCCAGCACTTTGGTGCCATCATGTGGAAAGAAAGAAAGAAAGATGATCTCATTAATTATGCTCTACCAATTTCAAAGTTGTAATCTTCAATCACAGGTACTGACCGGCCATAAATCTCTCTCAGCATCAAACAGGACCAAATCTTTTCATATTATGAAGTAGATAAAAAATATGAAGTCCTTTGACATTTTAAAGTCATAAAAGCACATATAGTTAGTTAGCAGAATTCCAAGTTCTACGAAGCATATTAAAAATGAATTAGCTATTCCTATAATGAAACAGTTCTTTTTCATGGGTTTGACTATATCCAAAGTGGCTCAGTATCTTCAAAGCAAAAGATTAATTGTGATGATAGATCTTAGCATTTGAAATGTTTTGGGTACAGCTAATTTTCTGACATTCTATTACATTACAGAATATCATGTCTCAGCATGATGACTTCAACATTGTACTTGGGAACACTGTGGTACAACTTTGCTGGCCATAGAGAAAGGATGCCTGTTTAAGGACCTGCCTGAAAAAGGGTGCTTGGCTGCTGTGGACACTGTGTGGCCGTGACTCTGTGCTACACACACACAGAGCAGGCAAGTCTGTCGCACTGACACAGTCTCCACGGACCTGCACTGATACAGAACTGAACTTTCAGCACATAAACAGCTGGTTTCCATCTCCTGAAAGGGCAAACAGGAACCTCCTGCTACTTGGCCCACACTGGTTCAATTTATCCCCTGGCAGCTGGAGGATAACATAACATGTATTTTTATAATAATATTAAATAAATGCCCTGAAAGTCAAAGCACCTGATAATTAACACAGAAAGTAACAAAAGTAACACTACTTGTAATATACTGTAATACAGCTAAGCAAGCAGAAGCAACCATATTCAAACGCTTTCCTTTCACCTGATGCTGAAGCATTCTTTGCTTTGCGCAGCCGTGGCTTGGGTACTGGTTTGTTTTCCTCTTGATTCAGTGTAACCACCTTTCTTTTTTTCTGTAGTTCACGAATAGGCAGGTCATTGCAGCGGTCACTTTCACTATCAGCACACGGTACTTCTTCAGCAGCAGAACACTCTCCGTGACCTTTTCTGTCATCGTCCTCATTTTGACTTTCCAAACATTTTTCTTCACCATCTTCTCTGTTTTCACTTCCTACAAGCCTTATTTGCTGAAGCGTCTTTTCATGAGAGGATAAAGTCAAGTCATCAGCAGCTTCATTCTCCGTATCTGCTGCTTTTTGTGAAGCATCATCATCTGAGAGAAGACTTTCAACACTAGCTGATTTCTTAGTGCTTTCAGCACTTGAATTACTTTCATGAAGTTCTTCCCCAGCACCTGAAAATAGCACTTTATCAACTTCTGTTGTGGAAAAAAATGGGAACACAGAAACAGTATCTTCTGTAATCTAAAGTATTTTTTATATAATGCTCTCCCGACTTAAGTCTCTGAGCATTTCTCTTTCTACACCTCTGATCATCCCAAAGCCGCCAAACTAGATCCTTACTCTACTTTCTTTCCTGTTGTCTTTTTCCATGGTCCAAATCCAAAGAAAATACTTCAAAATATTCCCTGGCTAATTCTTACCTGTCATGAAATTTAAATCCTTTCTAAAAACCTATGTCTCCAATGGCATAAGAAGTGGGAGCAAGCCAACAGCAACAAAGCTAGGCACCTTTGGTTACCAGAATCCATCCTCACCTTCTATTCTCCACTTCTACCCTATCTGAAATCTACCAGAAGATACACAAAGAAGGTATCTGCTCCAATATTAAGGCTCACATGTTAAACAAAAATATTTTTATCTTCCTGCAGCCTGTTCTTTTTAATTGACTTTATTTCTGAGCAAAAAATGCTTGAAGTAGTTGACAAAAGAATATCATCATAGTTGAGTAATATATTTAATACAGGACAAGGTTTTTTCTAAATCTTGTCAGCAAAGAGAAACCAAAGCATCCCACAAACTTTTAAACTATGTCTCAGGTGTAAATGAAAAACAGGACACAGAGGAAGTTCTTTTAAAAATACATTATGACATTTAAAATTCATATTTTCCTTGATATGCAGCACAGTATCAGGAAGAAGACGACCCATTTGGCCAACCTCATTAGACTAAACATAATCAATTATCAAATGCAATTTGCCCCAAGAAAAACAGGCAGCTCAACCTGTTTCTGCTTTGGCTACACTGCCAGGCAAGCATGCTCTGCAGTGTGTCCGGCAGCCCTTATCCGCTGATTGTCCAGACTGCAAAAATGGTAAGACAACAACATGACTTTCTCTCTGCCCACATCCACTTTCATTAACAGCACTGTGCACCATCATCTCATCCAGGTGTAAACAACATGGCAGTGGAGTAAAACGGGGCATCACAACTGTAGGATAACAGCACAGACTCTGTCTGGTCTAGCAGGCTGGCATCACCACTGGGAATTGTGCCGCTAACTTGGAAGAGGAGGACAAAGTGATTTAGAAGTTGTTAAAACAGAAGTCTTGGAACATTAAATCATACTGACTCACAAAGATTCTCTGTGATCTACTATTGATTTGAGAAAACGAACACCACAAGGAAAAATACCTAAGACTGTCTTACTGTTTAACGTGTGATCTTCGTCACTCTCAAAGTCATCTGAGTATTCGTCTGTTTGCTGCCTTGCTGCATGGGCAGATGTTGCTTCTTGTAGCTCATCCTGAAATGGTTTCACAAATAACTTTTACACAGAAGGGAAGACTCACTACTTCTAGTTCAGCACTAACTACCCCCTCCCACACATACAGAAGTAAAATTGAGCAATAAAGATCAAACCATTTAACTGAAAATTATTATTATGAAGTAAAATACAGTGTTTCCATTCTAGGTTCATTCTCCCACTTTTTCTATGTTAAAAAAACCCTCTCCAAATATTAATTTATATTTCTTCTTCATAAGAAACACATCTTGTAGATCCCCCTTCGAATTTTAGCAGTAATGAAGTAACATCATGTGACACTTTTCCCCCTTTTCTATTTTCTACTCTGCTCTCCATCTGGAGTACTGCATCCAGACCTGGGGTCTCCAGTACAAGACAGAAACGTATCATCTATCTCTGGAGTGAGATGGGCCACAAAGGTGATCAGAGAACTGGAACAACTCTGCCAGGAAGACAGGCTGAGAGAGTTAGGGTTGTTCAGCCTGGAGAAGGTTCTGGGGAGACCTCATAGCAGCCTTCCAGCACCTACAAGGGCCTACAAGAAAGCTGGAGAGGGACTGTTTGCAAGGGCATGGAGTGATAGGACAAGGGGTAATGGCCTTAAGCTAGAGGTGGGGAGATTTATGTTAAATATTAGGAAGAAATTCTTCACTCTGAGGGTGGTGATGCCCTGGACCAGGTTGCCCAGAGAACCTGTGGCTGCCCCCTATCTGACAGCATCCAAAGCTAGGTCAGATGGGTCTTTGGGCAACCTGGTCTAGTGAAGGGTGTCCCTGGCAGCGGGGCTGGAACTAGATGAGCTTTGTGGTCCCTTACAATCCAAACTATTCTACAATTCAACAATGTGTTTTGTTTGGCAAGAGCACAAGAAGGTCTGTACAGTCATGTGTGGTAGAGGAGGTGAGTGGGACCCACCTCTTCACTGACCTGCAATAAGAGACCCTGAAGCAGGTGACAGGTCCAAAACAATGGAAGAACTTCACATAAACCACTGTCTGCTGCAGGGCATCATGGTGACACCATGTTTACATGGGTCCAGAAGGCAACTGGTCTTTCTTATAGATGAAAATACATTTCAAAAGGCAGCAGTATCTCCAGATCAGAAGACCCTGAGCCACAAAACAGTGAAGGCTTGGAAGCAGGATAGCTGACATGGGTCTTATCACTTCCTGAAGCACCTGCTGATGTCCACTGCTGGTCCTTTAGCCAAAACCATTTTTGCAGGACTACTGCCATCACGGAGCCTCTGTCTCCCAGGCTATTCACGGGGAGCAGCCTCTGGTCTCCGCGCCGAAAGGAAAACGCCCCCCTGCTTTCGTTTCGATAGGAAATCCACTTTTTTGGGCGTGTTGCCTTTAATAGCAAATCAGCACGGCGACAGCCCCAGAAACCTGCTGGCAGCCAAGCGCCGCTGACGCCGTCCCGCGGCCCCGCCGGCTGCACTCCCCGCCCGCTCGCCCCCTCCCGCCGCCGCTCACCTGCAACGCGCAGCGCCGCCCGGTCGCTCGGCCGCTGCCGCCCTTCCCTGACATGGCGGCAGGTTCTCGCTACAGCTCCGCGCCTGGCAGTGTCTGGAGCCGCCCCTCGGAGAGCCCCGGCGTCTCACCGCCGCGCTGCCCGTCACCTGGCAACGCCGCTGCGCAGAAGATACCGCATAAAGGGCAGGACGCGGCGGCAGCTTAGAACCTGCCGGCGGAGTCGCCTTCGGGTCGCGGCTGCTGGCCGCTGGGCAGCGGCGGTCACTGCACTCCGCCCTGGAGTTTCACGCCGCTGAGCCTCCGCCTCCGTGACACGAGCCTCCAGGCTCTCCCTTTCCCACACCTGCACGCGCGGACGGTGGGGTGCAGCAGAGCACAGGCGCATAGGTGCATCAGGCTGGGCGCTTTCTGTGCCAAAGCCAGACCTCACCCGTGTTTTGTAGAAGCCAGCTGATGTCAGGATTTATTATTTATACCTAAACGCTACATATAACCTGTGTATCTGTTACCATGAGGCAGATACAGGCATACACATATACATCTGCCCAGAGAAGGGCAAGAAAGCTGGTGGAAGGTTTAGAACACAAGTCTTATGAGAAGCAGCTGAGGGAATTGGTGCTTTTTAGCCTGGAGGGAAGGAGGCTGAGAGGAGACTGTCACTCTCTATGTGGCTGGATGGGTGTTGGTCTCTTTTCCCAAATAACAAGTGTCAGGACAAAAGGAAATGGGCTCAAGTGGTGCCAGTTGAGGTTTAGATTGGATGTTAGGGAAAATTTGGAAAATTAGGATAAAGGGTTGTCAAGCACTGGGACAGGCTGCTGGGGAAGCGGTTGAGTCATCGTCTCTGGAGGTCTTCAAAAGATGCCTAGGTGTGGTGCTTAGGGACGTGGTTTAGTGGTGGACTTGGCAGTGCTAGGTTAACGATTGGATTTCATGGTCTTAGGCATCTTTTCCAACCAAAATGATTCTGTGATTCTATGGGTCTATGTAAGCTACTCAGGACATGTCATTGCAGCACAAGACAGAATGAACACAAGTTCATCAACTCCACTCTTACAGTCAGGTAATTTAAGTGCTCATGTAGACAACGCTTTCCATAAGGAACAAACTCATTTTAATGCTTTCTGTGGAAAGTATAGCACCTGTGCATTAATCTGAATTAAATTTTAGTGATAAAATAATGATAGTTCATAGAAGTAAATCAGCTGGTGCTTGCATCTCCTAATACTCTTATTTTTCTTTCCTCAAATGGTGACTGTGCAACACTTTTGGCAGTCACCAATCCCCACCTTACCATGCAGCAACTTGTCCATGTCCTAAAGGTCATCCACCTACCATAGGAGCAGTGATGGAGGCATAGGAGCAGTGATGGAGGCTGTGGGAATGTAAATCTTATGCATCAAAAGAAAACTTGATTTCAGGACCATGTACAAATACAGATAGCTCTATTCTTCTTCCACTTTAAATGCTTGTGATCGCTCCTTTTCTAAAATAAGACCAGTGCTCTGGTTGTCTTTGTGATAATAAAGAACTTCTGACATGCTTGCTGTACTTGCGTTACATTTGCATATATTAATCTTCCGCAAATCGCATTGCATTTTCACATGAAGAAAAATCTCTCTGACAGAAACAGGGAGGGAAAATGTAGCACAGAGCCCAAGGACTTAGGACTTGTTTGCCTCTTGTTTGTTTATGTATGGTTACATTTTAAAAGCAGTGCAGTTATGCAAAGGCCACAACACACCTGAGGGGAAGAGGGACTGAGCAACCTTGGATTTAAAACTACTAAATAATTGTGAATGATTAATTGATATTTATGTGTTATGTGTGAACAGCTCCTTGCTTGGTTTACATTTTTCTTTATGACCAAATAATGCTTGATCTGCAGATTATTCATGCTGTCTTGAGAGTCACACTTGAAAGCACATTTTTTCCCCCTCTATTTTATTCACATATAAAAGCCTTAAATTTGAATCTCTGCTATTCCATCTCTAGGAATGAAGAAAAATTGTATGTAGTCTTTCTCTGTAATAATGTTAGCAGCTGCTGTTGAAGGTTAAATTGTCTGTTACCAACACCTGAGATGACCATTTCATTAAGTTCCAGAAGGTGGCAGCAGAATAATTCAAAATTTTAAAAATATTTCATTTATTCATATGTCCACTTTATTCTAGCTTCTTTTACATTACTGCTGGTGCATATGGGATATTTTGAAATATACTACATTAATTTAGATCAATTTTCTAGCCTTGCATACATTATGTATAGAAGAAAGAAGATTTTGTTTCAACTGCTATGTTATTTACACGAGTCAGACAATGGGGCCTAATATCACCTTTGCTATTAAATATTAAATATCCAGTGCACTGAGTTGGTAGGTTGTGGGGAAAAAAAAAAAGATTAATGCTGTCAGTACTGAAGAACTCAAAATGTGTGAAGATGTTTTTGTCAAAACGCATGAACATCAGGTCTGCATCTTCTAGCCTCACCTCAGGCAAAAATCCCATCGAGATCCACTGAGGTGAATGGGATTTGTGCCTAAAAATGGATGCAAGGCTCTGAGTATAACTAGAAAGAGTTTTAAGAGTCATGCTTAACAAAAAGACAACCACCGTCAACAACAAAAAGAAGGCTTATTGTGAACAAAAAGCAGAAGATTTTATAGCATGAAAATGAGCATTAACATGTATTTTTAATTAACAGCTGGTTGACAAAAATGCTCTAAACAATCCCAGCAATTATATTAATACCATTCACATAAACTTAGAAGAAATGTCTCATTCTGGTGCCCAAATGTATGTTAATCTTTGGCGTTGCCCAGAAGCTTAAAAAAAGCACTTTTAAAACCAAACAAGATACAGTGACAAGCATTGTGATGCAGTAATTGTAATTTGTGTGAAGGACATTACATTCAGAAAGCAGTCATGTGTGAGGAGTTTTTTGCATGGCTAGTTCATATACATATAAGCAGCTTCCAGAAGTGGTTTATTTTAGTCATTTAGCTAGTTTGTAAGGTTGGGTTCAGGATTTCCTCAGAAAAAATGACACACGGATGGGAAGTTCCAACATTGTGCTCAGTGTCACCTTGTGTCAAAATATATTAAACTCCTTACTGGTGAGGAATTATATTCTGCTTGCTTTCATATTCCTTCCCAAAGTCAAAAGTTATACTTGAAACAAGACTTAGTGGCATGTCAAATGGCCCAAGTTGATGTACATTCCTGTAGGAAGTGATTTCTTCTAGTGCTGGTTGCAAGAGTCTCCACTCATAAATGATTGTTCCTGCTCTTGACATTGGTGGGAATTAGGCACCTGGCGTCTGGCTTTTGGATTTTGCATGAATATTGGTTTAACAGAGTAACATCATCAGTGGGACAAGTAACTTCTTCAGTTTAAACACAATGATATAGTCTACCCATGAGTTAATCTCCCTGCCATTTTTAACCACAAACATTAAAAATTGCTCTTCGTACTTTTCTCTCCCAGTCCATATAAAATAATCTCTTGCAACAGGCCATACTTTGCAGGGATATGCCTATTCTCCCAAAATACACTGCTCTTTTTTTCTCTTGTTTGGAAATCAGAAATATAATCTTATGCCTTTAGGGCTAGATGTGCTGGGGAAGTCATGTGCCCTTGCCAAGTCATCCAGTATAGACATGCGTAGCTGGGGTTCACCTTTGCTGTCTCAGATGGTGACAGCAGCGTTGCAGTGTTGGGAAAATATTCAGTGTACTCTAAGCACAGAAAAATCTGGATGGGTTCCTTGGTGAGTCTGTAGCCCTTAGTGCATGCTGTTCTGCCTCATCCACACGCAGTCCCAGAGGTGCCCAAACCAGCTGAAAGTCGCACTGGAGTAACTGCAAAACCAGCCAGCCCACCACTTCAGAGAAATACACAGTTGGATCTCAGCCTTTTGCTCTTCTGACCTAAGTTAGTGTTGTGTAAATTACATTTTTTCGCAGAGAACAGTCTGTTCAAACCATGACATTGTCAGTCTAACTGGGAAGGATTTGAAAACTCACCTTAATTAACTACCAGTATCCCTGGATTATTCCACAGGTGCTCCTGTGAGAGCTGAAGGATTTGCATTGCTCCTATTAAAAATGTTTTTTGTATCTCTCAGTCACTTCTGGAAAGACAGATTTTGGTATTTTTCTTGACCATGGATTTATTTCTTTTAAACAAACAACAACAACAACAACAACAACTGTTCAGTTTGCACAGCTATGCAGATAAGAGTAAGGTAATACCAAAACTGAGGAGGATAATGTGTCTTTTTGCCCTTTTCCTTTTGCAGTTGTAGTATGACATGGTCTTTAATTAGGTGACTGAATTTAAATATTAACTTGTAAATACAGGGCAGAACCTTTTTTCAGGATTAAAATATACATTTCTTCTTTTTTATTTTTTTTAAACTGTAATTAGTGATTAACACAGCAACTTGGTCTCCACTGCATAGAGAAAAGGGTTTGTATTCCAACGCATTACAAAGTGACTGCGTTTTTACCCACATCTGCACCATGAGAAAGAGCTATCAGATTGTACCATTGACTTAAAAGTTAGCTTGACCTTTTCTCCAGCATCCATTCTTGTAGAAAAACTCATGATATGGAAACAAAATATTTCTTATTTTAAAGGTCCTGTACTCGGTGGTTTCCTGCCATGTTTCTAGAAGAGACCGGCTAAGTTTGTGATTCTTATTCATTGGGCCCATTAGGATCCACAAAATGCATGGTGGTAGAAATCAGGTAGAAACCTATGTTGTCATCAAATTCATTCTCTCAGTCTTACATCTTGATCCTGATCTGTGAGTAGTTAAAGAAGATGCTGTCGGGATGTGAGGTATAGAGGCATCACTTGGTAGATTCTTGCTCTCAGGCATATTAACAGGGAACTTGAATTTGATCAGTTTAATGTATATGGGAGTAAACATAGATGTTGAAGGAACAGGCTGCAAAATCGGAGCAAAAGAAGGGGATGATTAAGATGGATAAATTCACAACTTAATTTATATAGCAGTTTATGAAGAATATGTGTCTTCTTGACTGGTTAATTTATTTCTGAGCATTACACCTAGAAACAGTAGATGGAGGTAGATATAAAAAACCCCTCCAATACAAAAACCAATCTCCTTTTATTTTTTAAGGTTATTTTAAGCTACATTTTTTAAGCTGCCTTTTTTTTTGTTAATAGCACTCAATGTGATTTTAAGGAAAAGCATTGGAACGCACAGGAACGGGGCACAGCTGTCTCCATGTTGTGCTTGGTCATAGAAACAGGCAATGAACTTTTCAAACAGACCAGGCTTGTATGTGTTGGTGATGGCAGATTAGACTTCCTGTAAGGGGAGTCAGAAAATGCAGACCTTTTCACGTCAAGTGGAGTCATTTTGTGCACGAATAACTCAAGCTACTGGTATCTTTTGGATGTAGATAAATTATTCTTTTAAAAGTCTTGCAGTTGTGAGCCCTGGTTGAATAAACACCTTTGATAGAAACCTCACAGACCTGCAATTTCACTAAACATCTCTCGCTCTCAGAACATCTCTGTGTCTAACGTTGCATTAATACTGTCAGGAAAAGCCAACAGCTGTTAAGTGCTGAGTGATAACTCAGTCCTTTAATGTTATGGCACATTTCACAGAGAGAGGAAGAATGCTTGTCAGATTATCACCTGTGCCTTTGAGAAGTGTCAGGACTCCAGCTGCTTCCACCTGCGGGATCACCAGAGAGGTGACTGGACCCCGGGTTAAAGACTTGGACAATGTCCCGCAGCCTTCCAGCCCCAAGGGACAAGAAGTCTGGCATCATTAAAATTAATCAAAGAAAATGGATGCAGTAAAAGGCGAAATTAAATTGCTTTGCGGTCAGAAAAATTGACTGGCTAATTCTCACTGACAATAATAATGTCTGCTCCTGCTCTTTACGTCTATATTCCTCCCTTGCCTCCTTTTAATTTTCAGTGCTATTCGAGTTACACTAGAACAGGAAGGTTTAAAAGAAAATAGGCCTGCCTGGTCTGATTTTGCTACCATTATCCTAATGAAGATAGAACTTAATGGTGTGAGTAGCTTCAGCAAGTAAAAATGGAAGATTACTTTACTTGAGTAGGTGTAGCAAAACTAAGGCCCACTGGGAGCACGCTGACTGTATTGCTTATTCTTTTTGCATTTTTAATTGATCATGTAAGAGTGTATTTTTATAGCTGTTGAATGTATTGGTTTAAGAATACCAGAACCTTACTACTGTAATATCTGAGGACTTCCTGTTCTTCAAGGGAGTTACCAGTTTTCCCTATGACACTGCTGAGAGAAGGAATTGTTATTTATATCTTCTGTATGTAGAGATGAGACTCAAGGTCTGTGCTAGTGACCCGAAGGCACGCCAAAATTATGTGGTGGTGTAACTTTGAAGGATTTCTAAAATTATTTTTTTTTACTAACCTATGCCCTCTTAATCAGTGAAGAAAATTCCGACATCTCAAGTGAGAACTTGTACCCAGAAGTGCTGCACAATAAGCAGAAGGATCTGAAGAATGTCCACACAAGGTCCAAGAATTTGCTAACGACGCCCTTTGTGGTGTTTTGGGTTTTTTTTAATTGGTGTTGAATGGCATTTTTCTGCATATACTACAGACAAACTATGTATTTATGATAGCATAATAGAGAAAGCTACAACACTGGACCCACTCCTGAAGAAATGTAATGACTATAGCATCTTGTTGGGCATTTCCTACTTTCTATTTAGCATATAAGTGCTATAAGATCACTGAATATCATGCAGTTTGGTTTCCTTAGCTTCTGATGCACACTACTTAACTGCTCCCTTAAAAGGGAGCCTTTGTAAGGGAGGACATTTGCATACCCTTTTCCCCTTTTCCGGACAGCCAACTTCTGTTCACTGGTCATGTCAGGGCCTGCAAGTTGAACTCTACAATGGTAATCCCAAGAGCGACTTCTGTGTATACTCTACAGGAGCTATACAAGAGCTATGGAAAGAACATTTCATTCACAATTCAGACTCGTTAAGGGAAAACGTTGATTAACCCCAGCACTTGGAATCAAATAATCCAAGTTAGTAATCTGGAACATTAAATCAAACTCTGCATGTGCAAAAGAAGCTTAACAGTTCAACTTGTCTCGTTGTCCATGTTTCCTTCCTTCCGTCTGGTGACTTAGTTTATAGCCTCTGTAAGGGGTTTGAAATTTTGCAGCTGCTAAGATTACTAAACTTGGGTCTAACAGCAAAAGTCATCAGCCCAAATCTGTGATTTGAGTGATCTTTCTTGCCAATTACTATGTCTTTTTTCAAATTAATTAGTCGCCAGTTTAAGGGATTATCAAAAGCTGCCCTAAGACTGGTTCTTTGTGCCAGGGCTGTTCAGCCTGTTTAGTCAGAGGACAATCCCAAACAGAAGGTCATGGGCAAGGCAGAAACACATGGAGAGTAGGAGAGAGTCTGAGTGCCAAACCTCTCAAGAGGGGCTACTGTAGAGAGCAGGAGTGACTCAGGGAGAGAGAAGCAGCATTGCAGTGCAGAAGAGAGCCGGGCTGGTGTGGTAGGGGGGAGGAGACAGCTTAAGGGAGGGAAGGGGGTAACTGAGCTCTATGTGTCAGAGTATTGTTGAGAGTGTACTCATCAGGTGCTTCCTCAAGGTACATTTTCATGCATGCGTAGATTCAGATTAACTGATGTAAATTGCATTTGCAGTTGCACAGGTCCGCCCAGGCTGCCTGGGGAAGTGGGAAGAAGAGCTATTTATCTTCGGTGCTGTGGGATCATACTAGCAGCTGCGCTGTTCCATTTCTGAAGAAAATTCAGTCAGCAGGAACACTGATACCTCTTGCCAGCAATACCTTATGCCATAAGATACGTTCTAAATGTCTGAGGTGCATGCATAATATCTAGGTACAAACCCAACACACTGAAGCATTACAAACAATGCTTAATAATTGAAAATGGTATTTTAAAACCACACCTGAAAGACCATTTGTAACATGAACTTTCATCACCAATTTGATTTCTTTCTTAGTTCAATACTTGTATTTTAAAGGGATGGTGGCTGATACTAAAGCTAATATTTCCTGAAGTTAAAACTTATTACTTTAAAAAGTGGTTTAAAACCTACTTGCAAGCCAGCAGGAAGCCTATATATACATATACACACATTTACAATACAATATCTATCTAAGCACCTGATTACCCATCTATCTACTTAATCATTGGGATTTTTGTGTTGAAAACAGATCCTGAAATACTTCAGGAGAGGAACCAGCATGATCCTTTTCATCTGTTGCCCATGAATTATCCATAGTATAGCAACTGTACTTCCGACCAATGGTATTTTCTGAAGCTTTCTAGTTCTGTAACGTTGGCAAGCTTTAGATGCAAAATTAACAGGCAACATCAACAAAGCAGAACGTATTTACCCAGCTGCTGAGAATCTTTTCCTGATAGTAGAGCTGTGGGCTATGAAAGCCATTTCATGACAAAATACAGCTGGGAACTGTGTTTTGTCTTGTATCAAAACATTTTTTTCCTGTAGAAGAATATTGGAAAGCATATCAAGATGAAGCAGTGATCGCATGCTGATCTTTTAATGCAGTGTTTCAAAGTTGAGATGCTTCATAAAAGCTCCTTTTGCTAATGATGTGACAGACCCATTTGCGTTACAGTAAATTGCTAAATGGATTACGCAATGATTTCCTAGGTGAGATTGTTGCCTCTTTTTCTTTTCTTCCCTCTTTTTTTCCAAATATATAGTTATTTACCCCATAATTCAAATAAAATATGCCATCTGTATTTCTAAATCATTTAGGGAAACACCATGCCACTCAGGCATTACTAATAAGGAGCGCAGTTCACATTGTCTTTTGAGCGGTGGCAGCACCGACAGATGCTGATGGCTTACTGCACAGGAGTAGCTATTGCAGATCTAATGGGATTTTCTCTAGTACTATCTGCTTACTTTTTGTTTCTCATTTTTCTCTCCAAAATCACCAAGGGATTCTTGGAAACCAGTGGGGATCTACCAGAACCAATCTATTTCCTTGTTCTAATTTGTCTGGCCAGCTGCTGAAAGAAGGCCCTTACAAAAGCCCTGAGATTTTTGCCTCTTTTCATACAATCCAGTCAGGCTCTAGCTCATTGGAAAAAAAAAAGAGGAGAATCTTCAGCAGTACAATGTCCATTATACATGCTTAAGCAAACTGTATTCAGTGCAATCAAAGGCTGTGGCTTTCATATACTATGATCCATGCATTCGATGTACTTGTGCTCAGGGGCAGCCTAGTTCTGCACTATCAGTTTGATCTGCAAGACTCTAATAATCTGTGCAGGGGCAGAGCCTGGGCAAGGCCAAGGGTTTTTCTCATTCTTTACAGCTGTATTATCTCAGTCAGAACATGCTCTTTGGGTGTTGAGTTCCTGTCTTTTACCTGAGGCTTAGTGCTGTGCAGCAAATGGCTTCAGCCAGGGCTGGATTTAGCACAGCAAAGTTGTTAAGTGAGTGCAGAAAGGCGCTCCTGAGTCAAACTGTGCCCTTACACAGTTCAGCACCTCCTCTGCTAGCTATTTTAGCTAGCTTTAATCTTGCCTAATACGGATAAAAAGACTGATGAAATCGGGACTGCAGAGACTTCCCTACATGTTGTACAAATCCTGTTGATAACTCTGCATATGTGTTTAGCAGCTGACCTCTGCTGTACTGAAGCTAGATGGCTAGAGAAAGATATCCTTGTCAAATATAACATGTAGGGAAAAAATAATAAATCCAGAAAGGTATTTAGACCTTGAAGTCAATGGAGTAAAGCACTGGAGTATGACTGTGGGTAGCAGGGTGTGGTGGTTGTGTCTTGTTCTTTCGGCTTGGGGCTAAATGCATTAGTTTGGAAAATAACTGGAGTAATCCTGCAATGTCTGGTCATCCTCAAGGTTATGATTCCACCCTACTTACTCTTGAGAGATAATAGTCAAGTAGACAGAAACAAAGCTAAAGAAAAAAATAGAGTTAAAAGTATATGTGAGCTCTAGATCTTCAAAGTGGGGAGAAAAAAAGTAACTGGCCCTGATTTTTTTTTCTTTCAAGTGGTGCCTTTCCCTCCCTGTAATTACAGCACTGCTAATGTTGTAGAGGATTTCACATGTTCAAAATGTGATGTTGTCATTAATGAATGATTCTTACAAACATCCAAGTGAATTAGCCACAAGTAAATATTACCTGCCTTTTAAATCCAAGTGAATTAGCAGCAAGTAAATATTACCTGCCTTTTAAATTAGGGAAAATGAACCTTAGCAGCAGAGTCTTGCAATGAACATTAAAATATATACTGCATAATACAGTACTTAGACTCAAAACCAGTCTCCACACAGATTTGGATGGGCTCTTTTTGATTCTGTAGTCTTTTTACATTTCTGCCTGGAAGTACTTACTGCTGGCAAACAGGAAAAAAAAAAGAAAAAAGCTTGAAAACAATTTTTCCAAGTGGATGAAACATGTAAGCTAGTGGCCAATGTGACTTCTTAAACTAATTTTCAATTTGAATGTCAAAATAGTCTTCTAAGCAACCTGGCTTGTGTATATGGAGGTGACTGCACCATTTCTATGCTACAGGTTCTTGGGTGTGCAGAGGGTGTGCAGGCTTTATCCATGGTTTCAGTTACATCGAAATTTTAGTGTTATCTGGGGGAAGTTTCTGTTTGGAAGAAAATTTGCGTGGATTTCCCTCTATCTTCTTTCTCTCTTGCACACACAACTGTGTGCACTTCTGCAGCATGGATGTAAATTCTTGTAAAGTGGACTTTTCCTTCTGGAGTTCATCTTCTTATGCTAAGATAAGCAACTCTACTTACATTTGGTATTGTCTGTTGTAACAGAGTCTACACTAACAGACCTATAGTTGTTAATTTGCAGATGTGAGAATTCAGCTGTATAAAGCTTGATTTATTTCCTTGCCCAGTGCTATGTTCTATAATTAGCTTTGTCTTCCTTTCACATGGGACAAAAAACATAACATGTTCCATGGGGAACCATCCAAGTGTGTTGAACTCGGATGTAGTACTTAAATGCCTTTTAATTTAATTTTTCTCTCTTATCCTTTATTACTTTGTAGCTCTCACTTCCTTAAAAAGCTTTGCAATGGTAGAATCTTTTTAAATTTAGAGATTTGTGCTTAGAAACCAGGTTTCAGATATCCAGATTATTTCTCCTTTCTTTTAATGGAGTGAGAAAAGATGTAATGATGTGCTAAAGGTTCTTGTGATGTCTGCAGTCTCTAAAGTTACATTGAGGTGATGATGAGATGTACAGCCTATTAAGGAGGACTGGTGTAATATACTCACTTCTAAGATTCAAGTTTTTGGCAGACATAAATCTGTCATAGGCTGAGGAGAATCAACTTTAAAGTATGTGGATTCTGCTATCCTTAATTTTATAACAAATGCCTAGGTTAACATATGACAGCATCTGGAACAAAGTCTTTGACTGAAGTATAATACTTTTGTTTTCTAGGTTAGTGGTGGTAATCAGATTAAGAAAGGAACTAAATTGTAAAACCTTGATCCTGCACATGAAAGGGACCACTTAGTGCTAAACAACTCCTAGAAAAACATACCCAAGGTCTAAGAAAACGTTCCTTTGTTCATTAACCGTGACAAAAGAGTATTGCCAAAGTTATTCCCAGAAAAAAAGAGATCCCAGTTACTCGAAGAAACCTCTAAGCACTGTCCAGTGTAATTTTCTTTTTTGGTCTTTTTATTTCTGTGAGATTTAGCAAAATTTTTCTTAAGGAAATAAAATTTTGGAAGTGGTGAGCACTTAAAACAAAATGGAGGCTTCTTTTAGTCAATTTTTCAACTAACCTGTAATAAAGGAAGATACTGACAGGTATATCCTCTCTGCTGACTATCACATTACTGGTAATTGGCTGTGGTCCACAGAGAAACCATGTTTATGGAAGTCATAATTGCTTCAGTGTTTTCTGTTTTAAATAGGGACTGTGGATCAGAACTGCATTCCTTCTGGAAGACAAGGCACAGCTGATGCACAGGAACTCTACCTGCATTAAATAATAAGACTATTCTTACTAATGGTCAAAGCCTGGAAATGTGTTGTCTAGCTGCTTTTTGGCAAGTTGAGGCATCTGCTCTGACAGCACAGGATGTCAGTGTGTGTTACTGAGATCATGTGAATCTAAGAACAGAGCATTTGCCTTTATGAACAACTGTTTCCACTGTTGTCTTGTTCATCAACACAAGGGTTTAGGACTTCCAGCCAGCCTTATCCTTCCCAAGACTTTTTTTCCTACAAATATTTCTGCCATGAGACTTTGCTTCTTTTCTGGGAACTGAACTTTGGAGAGAGGTTAAAGAGGTCATGACTTTGTAGAATCAATCAGCGACATTAGGCTAGATGCCTTACTAAATTAATGGCAAGTTTTTTACTTGTATTTTGATTTTAAAATCACAGCCCTCAAGATTCTTTACAATTCTTCCAGAAATGAAAGACACAAAAACCCCATTCTCAAATCTTAAAGATCACAGAATTGTAGGGGTTGGAAGGGACCTCAGGAGATCGTCGTGTCCAACCCCCCTGCCAAAGCAGGTTCCCTTGGATAGGTCGCACAGACAGGTGTCCAGACAAGTCTTGAATATCTCCAGAGAAGGAGACTCCACCACCTCCCTGGGCAGCCTGTCCCAGGGCTCTGGCACCCTCACTGGGGAAAAGTTCCTCCGCATGTTGGTGCGGAACTTCCCATGCTCCACCTTGCAGCCATTGCCCCTTGTCCTGTCTCCACAGACCACTGAAAAGTGGCTGGCCATTTCCCCCTGTGTCACACACTTGAGATATTTATAAACATTAATAAGATCCCCTCTTAGCCTTCTTTTCTCCAGGCTGAACAGCCCCAGCTCTCTCAGCCTTTCCTCATAGGGGAGATGCTCCAGTCCTTTAATAGTCTTCGTAGCCCTTCACTGTACTCTTTCCAGGACATCCCTGTCTTTTTTATACCAGGGAGCCCAGAACTGTACACAATACTCCAGGTGGGGCCTGACCAGGGCAGAGTAGAGGGGGAGGATCACCTCCTGTGACCTGCTGGCCACACTCCTGATGCACCCCAGGATCCCATTGGTTCTCTTAGCCACCAGGGCACAGTGCTGGCTCAGGGCCAACCTGTCATCCACCAGGACCCCCAGGTCCTTCTCTGCAGAGCTCCTCTGCAGCAGGTCATCCCCCAGCCTGTACTGATACAAGCAGTTATTCCTTCACAGGTGCAAGACCCTACTCTTGCTTTTGTTGAACCTTATTTGGTTTCTCCCTGCCCAGCTTTCCAGCCTGTCCAGGTCTCGCTGGATGGCAGTGCAGTGTTCCTGCGTGTCAGCCACCCCTCCCAGCTTTGTATCATTGGGTACTTTCTGAGGGTGGATGCTATTCTCTCATCAAGGTTATCGATGAAGATATAAACAGGACTGGACCCAACACCGAGCCCTGGGGAACACCGCTAGTCACAGGTCTCCAGTCAGACTGTTCACTGATCACCACCCTCTGAGCTCATTCTGACAGCCAGTTCTCAACCCACTTCAATGTCCACTCATCTATCCCATGCTCTCTCAGCTTTGTTTTCAGGACGTCATGGGAGACAGTATCAAAAGCCTTGCTGAAGTCAAGGTAGATGACATCCACTGCTCTGCCTCCATCCACCCAGCCAGTGATGAGATCATAGAAGGCTATGAGATTGGTCAGGCACGATCTCTCCTTGGTGAATCCATGCTGACTACTCTTCGTAAACTTCTTCTCTTCCAATTGCTTGGAGATGGCATCCAGACCAAGCTGTTCCATCACCTTTCCAAGGACAGAGGTGAGACTGACTGGCCTGTAGTTACTTGGATCCTCTTTCTCGCACTTTTTGAAGACTGGAGTGACATTTGCTATCCTCCAGTCTTCAGTACCTCTGCTGATCACCAAGACCTGTCAAAGATGATAGAGAGCGGCTCAGCAATCACTTCTGCCAGCTCCCTCAGCACATGTGGATGCATCCCAGCTGGGCCCATGTATTTGTGTGCATTGATCTCTTTGAGACGCTCCTGGACTGCCCCCACCTCAACCAGAGTGAAGCTGTTCATTTCCCAAACCCTCTTACTTTCTTCCAGTGTCCGGGGGTCCCAAGGGGTCTTTGAAGTGAAGAATGAAGCAAAGAAGGCATTCAGTATCTCCACCTTCTCAGCATCCCCCATTACCAGGACACCCGCCTCATTCAGCAGGGGACCCACATTATCCCTGGTCATCCTCTTATTATTCATATGCCTAAAAAAACCCTTTTTCTTATCCTTTATGTCCCTTGCCAGTTTCTTTTCTAGGTTGGCTTTAGCCTTTCTAGTCGCATCCCTACAGGCCCTGACAACATCCCTATATTCTTCACAAGTGCTCGGACCCTTTTTCCGCAATTCATAGACCTTCTGCTTCCCTTTGAGTTTACCCATGAGCTCCCTGCTCATCCACACAGGTCTTCTGCCACTCTTTCCTGATTTCTTGCTCAAAGGGTTGCACTGATGCTGGACTTGGAAGAAGCGCGGTTTAAACGCTAGCCAGCTCTCACAGACTCACTTACCTTCTAACAGTGTAGCCCATGAGATAGCTCCTATTAAGTCATGGAAGAGATCAGAGTTTGCTCTTCTAAAGTTCAGGGTCCTGATCCCACTCTTCACCAGGTCCACATTCCTGGAGATCACAAACTCAACCAGGGCGTGGTCGTTGCAGACCAGGCTGTCTCCATTCTTAACACCTTTAATGATCTCCCCCACATTGGTCAGCACCAGGTCCAGCAATGCATCGCCTCTGGTCAGTCTGTCCAATACCTGAACCAGAAAGTTCTCATCTATGGACTCAATGAGTCTCCTGGATCTCTTGCAGCTCGCCATGTAGTTTTCCCAGCAGATATCCAGGTGGTTAAAGTCCCCCATCAGGATGAGTGCCTGCGACCGTGATGCCTCCTGCAGCTGAAGGAGGAAGGCCTCATCATCAGTCTCTCCTTGATCAGGTGGTCTGTAGTAGACCCCTATCACCAACTGTCCTTTATTAGGCCCATCCCTAATTCTGACCCACAGGCTCAGATAAACATTTTTGGAAGCTCACTTTCTGTCCACTGGTCACACAAATTTATAGCCTGTATTTCTCTTCAGAATGTCCTTCTCAGGAAATACATGCTGGGCTTAGAAGGAATAAATTCATCAGTCTTCAAAAACATCCTTACAGGCAAAACAACTATCTATCTGAATTTAAGGCATGAGAAATTCGACCACTTGTTCTACCCTTTAACAATGTGAGTTTTGTTTATTCCAATCAGTTTATATGGGCAAAATAGAATACTGGACCTTGGACCAATTTTCAGTTTTGGTGTTTATGGTGGACTCATGTGTGGTAGGGGACAACAGACTTCAGTTGTCATCCAGGTATTCTCATAAATTCTGGTATTTCTGGTATTGCACATGCTTCACCACTGTCTGTGTCATTTAGTGCAGTTGAGGTAATAAAATTGTATGAATATCAGATTCTATCCAGCGTCCTGTCTCAGTCACCAATAGCACCAAAAGAGCACAGCAAGCTTAAAACTGGTACTTCCTCAGAGAGTTTTCTCACCCTATTGCTGTGTATAGCTCAGAAGGTTCCTGAGTTATGGGTAATGGCGTTGGATTTATATTTAATAGCCCCATGGATTCTTTTTCTAATGATCTGTGGAGTGACTTTTGCCCTACACCTCCTCACTGGTCTTGTGAATGTTGTTCTTTACAGAAGCCATGTATATTAGGAGTGGAGGAAAAATTTTAGAAGAGCAGGAACACTTCTTGCTGACCACCCAGAGAAAACAAGGCGGAGTTTAGACCTTAAAATTATTAGAACCATTGTGATTTTGGCACATTTCTCATTAATTTTCTGCAACCTCAGGAAGCTAATGTTACTATTTCCATGACAAAAATGCATAGTTGAATTTCAGCAGCTCCACAGCAAATCGTTTACAAACAAAAGGTCAAGGCCCCAGGCAGGACTGAAAACCCAGGAGACAAAAATCAATGTCTTTCTTTTTCAAATCTATTTGAAACTTTTCCTATAAAAAGATTTTATTTTAATGTGGCCACAATCAGTACTGCAATTTAAGATTGCACATGAACATGAGAAACAGAAATGTTTCTCTCTCCAGACATAAATTCCTCTATTTACTCCAGATACAGGAAATTGTATATTTATCTTCCTCAGTTCAGAGCTGTCCTTATGTATTTTTGCTTTAATCCAAGAATAAAAGCATCTAAACCATCTCATATGGAAGGCAAAGAGATGAAGCTCTAAAGGCTGTTAGACCTTTACTGAGTATTTCTAATCCCTGATCAGAAGCAAATCACTAAATCACAGTAGTGACAAATGCTGTTATTTTAGTTTCACCCACTGAAAACTCTTCTACCATTAGCATGTAGGTTTTGCTTGCTGTAAACATGCAAACATTTTGTGCACTCTGAACACCAAAGATTTAATGTTGCATGACTAAGCTTGGCTCTCTCCTTCCTTCTGGTGAAATGACCTTTGAAACTTCACATGAACAAGAAAGGTTGTCACCTGACCCCAAGTTCTTTTTCAAGACCTAAATGCTATTACCAACACAGTCATCCAAACTGCTATTGATCAGTTTTCAAATAAGCAATAGCAATAGACTATTCCTGCCTTCCAGCTGCTCCAGGAAAGCCTATCTGCTGGACCTGTACCTCTCCTGAGGTACTGCAGGGAGGAGAACGATCCCTTGCACTCAGTCTCAAACTCTTCCACCTTGTCTTTTCCATCCATGCAGAGCAATTTTCCCCAGTGTGTAGCAAGCAATCATGTAAGTGGCTGGTACGGCTGTAAACCTTTGTGGCCTAATCTGTTAAATAGGATCCTTAATTGTAGGGCTACTGATTAATTAATTTGGAATGATCTAGCTCAGCAGAATTCAGTCTCCAGCTTAGATTTTATGGCAGAGATTCTGATCTATGAAATTAAAATGCCATCACTTATGATTCACAAAGCATTGATTCTTTCAATTAATAAAATATATATAAACTGAACATGAATGTGGATACAAAGTATCTGGTGCCTGTATTACCATCTTAGAAATGTTGTATCAGAAAGCTTTTCCTGTCAGGCGTTTCACCAGCAAACCCATACTAATGTCGTGATCACTTCTTATTTGGCTGACGTGTGTTACTCTGATTCACTAATTTCTAGAGTTCCATCTTACTTAGAAGTTATACACCAAAAATAGCCCTAATCAGCACCAGTGTCAGGATATTACTACTATTACGATGCTACATTGTAGAGTGAAGTCCTCTGTTATCTTTAATTTTCATTCCCCTTCTATGTTTTAGCTCCATTTTACCCCCCAAAAATGTAAAATATTTTTAAAGAACATTAACCCTGAAATCTCAGTGTTAAGAGTCCAAGATGTTGCCCTAATGTTTACAGTAAGGTTTTCTACTTTTTCTGGTATTAGGCAATGATCTTGTTAAGCTGCTTGGCCTTGTCCATATCAAAACTCTCTTGAACACATTCAGCAGTCAAAATTTGGGTTTTTTTAAAGTGTTTTAAGTTGAGAACGAAGATTAAATATCATCCATCGTCTACAAGAAAGACTATGGATTAATCAGTCTTGAAAAAGGTGCAAAACAAGCTGCAAAGCTTAAAATCATTCAGAGAAGCACTCTTACATGTTGTAAACAGTATTTGGAAGAGTTTTTAGTAATCAATATCTTTAAAGTGTCAGAGGACATCATGACTGTAGTCACCAGATTATTTTCTATTTTGACCTGATCGAATATCAACCGGGCCTAACTTTGGAGCTGGATCCTGGTTTGAGGAGGTGTTTGGACCTCATGACCTCTGGAATCCCCTTCTAATCTAAATGATTGTATTATACTACCTATTTAGATTTTGCATTAATATGATACTGATTGCAGTAAGGCTTTTTGTGACGCAGAGTAGTGTGAACTTAACGTTGAAGTCAGAAGTGAGTATTATTATGACAACTAAAGGTGTCTCCTTTTTCTCCCCTCACTCCTTTGTTCTTCTAAAAATTAAGGCCCTTTGTCTTATCTGTTCATGTTGCAGATGATCCCATGGTGAGCAGAAAATGCGTGGAAGAAATTATCACTTACATAAGCAAGAATGTCGTGAGAATCTGGACCAACAGCCTTTTGAAACTGTAATTCGTTTCCATCTGTAAGTATGTGCAAACTGGTTCTGTTTTCTGCATGTGTAACCATTATTCATAAGTATTTGTTGAATCATTTTAAAAAGAAAATTTCAGACTGTAGAGGGTTAGAAAACTATTTGTATTGGATGCTCACAATTTATAGCATGTGAGTGATCACTCAAATAAGAGGGCACAGATTCTGCTCCCCAGAAGAATGCATCTGTATTTTCTCTAGTACCATAGCTAATGTTGGAAGTTAGGTGTTAGCAAGTAACTGACATCTTCCAGAATTATGATTATCCTGATAATACATTCAAAATCTCAGTGAGTGTGTAACATTTTCAGAAACTGACAGCAAATAATAGTGTCCTCCCAAATAAGGGTCGACTGATCTCTTTCTTTGCTTTGACAGAGTATATCCTGTTTGCGATGTGATTTATATAACCAGCTCTTTAAGTTTTCCTAATAGCATTCCACTGAAAATATCAACACTTCTTTATTGTGACTCAGGCCCACGAGCTTAACATCTGGCACACTTTATGGTAAAACTATTTAATACCATTGTCCTCCAAAAAGATACACAATTTATGTCATGGCTGCAATGGGTGTCTGTACTTTAAACTTCTCACTGGGTTTATGGAACACATAGAATAAATAATGAACAAGCCGAAGCATGTCATACAATAAATTATGAGAAGCACAAAACCATTAAAAGCTTTGCACTCACTTGAGAGAACATTAAAAAAATAATACAAGATATAGACTACTGTTAATATAACTGCAAACAGAAATGTTTAAAGCACATTGAAGTTACAGTTTGCAAGATCTGTTTATGTCAACAGTATCTGTGCCTTTTTTTGATTGGTACCTTGGCTTGCTGCTTCTTTACAGATCTTGCTACTTGCCACAGATTACACTAAGGCAGCAATGAGGGTCAAAGTTCAAAAACTTTCTCGTCTGCTTTATCTCCTAATATTTTGCACCTAATATGATCATCAAATTTGATGTTGCCTTTGTACTTGAACCAAGAGGCCCCAGGGTTTTTCCCCAAGGCTTTCATTTTCATAGTCTTGTAACAGTTGAGGGTTTTGGGGGTTTATATTGTTTGTTTGTCTGTTTGTTTTCAGGCTACTATTTATAATTCTCCCATTTTATGGAGAAAAAGTAGGAGCTTAGAAATGTCTTTCTGAGACACCCTGAGCAAGGGTGAATCTAATTCTCAAGGTGAGCCTTTGTGTGGGTTTTGTAGGGGAATAGGAGAATTTCCAGAAGGGGATTTGGACTGGAGATGGTAAGACAACTTTTTTCTCATGACAAAACAAAAATGCAGAAAGGATACATTCCTGGTTGTGTAAGCTTGGAGATTCTCTTTGGTTCCACATGCAAGGTACAGCCTCTGTGAAAGAAACCCATTAAAAGCTCAGGTTTGCTCATCTGGACAATTAGCATGCTATGACATGTATTTTTTGAATGCTCACTTGCTGATGGACATGCTTGTTAATATTTTTGAGAGAGGGTCTAAGAATGTGTGTAGATTACAACCCAAGGAATCACAAAATCATTTTTACAGAACTTATTGCAGTCTGATGGATGAACAAAATATTAAATACATTTAGTTACTTGCATTAATAAATAGGAGGTGTGCTTGACTTTTAACAATTTTGTGATAGTGTTATCTGATTTAGAATAGCTCCTAGTCTGTGACAGGTGGCATTAGTGTACAGGTGCATGGGCATTTTATTTGTATCTTTTTCCCCAAAAAGGTTATTACAGGCATGTTGGAAAAAAATAGAGAATAGGAGACAGGAAATTCTATTCATATCCAATTTTAAAAAAAAAGAAAGCACAGGTGTGTAATGGCTGGTTCATTGCAAAAGTATCAGTTTCACCACATTTGTATCAGCTTAAGTAAAAATGTACCAGCTGGAAAAAATTAAATCAGCATGAATCATACATCCCAAAGGTCACTGATCTAAAAATATACATCCCAAGAAAAAGATAAAAATGATATATGCAAACTTAAATTGCCAAATAAAAATTAAAATCCTTCTAAACGTTCTAAACTTAGGACAGTAATTAATTTTAAAGTAATGTGGAAAGAGGCAAAAAGCCACCCTGTGATGTCACTTTCATTATATGGAACACAGCTAAGGAGATAAAAGAAGATCATGCAGAGCCCAGGAGAAGATTAAGCCTCTTTATCTCACTGTGGGAGGGGAAGAGCAAATATAGGTAGCATTTTGTTTGTGGAGAAGAGGGAGGAACTCCAAGTGACAGAGTTTTAATGTGCACTTCTACCACTTCAGTGTACTGGTAACAGGAGATATGCATATGGGTGCTGAGGACCATAAAGTCACCCCAGCTGTCTGTCAAAATTACAAAGATAAGTAAAACCAAGTCCTTCTTCTTAATAAAGTTCTGAATGTAAATTTTCACAGGAAACCAAACCGAGTTCTGTTGAATGCAGAACCTTCTTGTCACAGCCTAATGCTTAACAAGAATGGAAAAATTAAGCGTAAGTATGTGGTAGGAATGAAAACAGAGCACAGACGCTTTTGAAGTCAGAGCCTTATTAGTAAAGCCCAGAGATGTTCTGATCCAAAAGTAGATTGTACAGCATTTTGTCAAATTTGGTTTGTGTGTGTGCCAGGAATTCTGAAAGGGCACTAATTAGCCTTTCTTTTTCCTGTGGTAAGATCTTGTTACAATGCTATGCGCTGGCAGAGGCACCTTTGCAAAGACTGCCATGCCACTTGCTGGCCAAAGAAAGGTTGGACAGGGAAACAACACGTGTATTATCCCATATGACTTTTCCTAGAAAATATGTCTCACATTTAATTTTATCTTATTCTTTTCTTAGCCATCCAATTACAGCAAAAAAGGGGCAGATGGGCTCACACAGAGCTGTTGTAAATAATATAGTTCCACTAAATTCAGTGGAATAGGAGTGATATGTACTGATGCCTGCATCAGGCCCAGAATATTTACAGAAAGCTTTGACATTTTTTTCTGTTGCCTGCCAGCTATCTTGTTTCTCCTTTAAAGTCTCCTGTCCATGCATCTCTCCGTCTCCACCTATCCTTTGTATTACAAGATCCTTTGGATCTTGTAATGTCATACTGTGGGGGTATCTTCTGTGTAAAATCCCTTCTTAATTGCAACAGTCCTAGTGGGCTTAATGGGTTTCTCTTCTTTCTTGGAGTGTCCATGTCTGCTTGAAGTCAGGTGGTATCCTTCTTTTTCCAGTTAAGTTTGCTGGCTTTAGTATTTTGCTTGTGTTTATATTTAGAGATTTTTTCAAAGAGAGGTTGGAGGGCACATAGAAGGAGGAACTATTGCCGTAAAAACTCTTGGGGGTGACAGAGATGAAGACATCTTGCACTGTTTTCTAAAGAAGGATAAATTCCAAGTTCATTTAATTTCCCCCAGCAGACCTTTTCACTGCCTCATCTCCTTGGCTGTGAGCTATCTAGCCCACTTTGTAAATCAGAGATTAGATGAGATGATGAATCGCTGCATCAGCAAAATAGAGCAGACTAGAAGCAGGAGGCCGAGCAGTGGATCACTGCACTAGGAATAGGCCAGAAGGCAATGGAGTACACCAGGGAACTGAGTGGAGGAGCAGAAGCTGGAAAGAACAGTACTGAGATCATCGAAGGCTGAATTTAGCAGCAGCTGCAGTGAAGTTGTGGTAGACATTTACATATGTGGGGAAGACTGAGAAGATACATTCATGTTAACAAGAGTTGACTAATGTACGATAACATGAACGTTTGCCCTGTCAATTAATCTGTAAGAACAAAACTGTGTTTTAAGAAATAAAGCCAATTATCCTAATTATGTAAAAGCATATGTGCTATTGTTGCTGTTTGTTGATACAGCTATCGTTGGCAAGATTCCTCCTTTGAGTGTTTTTTTGAACAACGTTCCCAAACTGGCACATTTTGTTATGGGCATTATCATGTAAAACAAATAAAAATGTTGATTTGCTAATTGTTTACAGTATTTACTGCACAGTTTCTAAACCACGGGAGACCAGTGTTGATGTTTTTCTATTGCATGTAGTTTTCATAAAAAGAAAGTCAAAATCCACTTAAAATATTCATATCTACATAATACAAAATGTCTTTCTAAGACAAAGCACAGCATTAGAGAATCAGTCCTGACCTGCAATTTGGTAAATAATTCCATTATGTGCTCGTACTTTAGGGCTGTGTTTTTTTGCAGTATTTTTTATAAAAATTTCTCAAACTTAGCTTGCTCTGCAAAGTTTTTGGGCTAATATTTTTCCTGGTGAAACCAGCTTTCCATCTCCTTAGTAAAATTACCTCTGCAAGCAACATAATTCTTCAGACAGCAAGGACGGTAAACCAACATCAACTGTTTCAGTTGCACTGTTAGATGAAGAAAGGCAAGGGATAGTCTGGTGCTTCTCTTCAGAACTTACCATTTCTGACTACAAAAATCTTCCAGCCATATTTGGATCCCAGCTCACACAAGTGAGGATTCCTGGCAGCACCCGGTAGTGATGAATTTATTCAGGAGGTTGAAGGGGCATTGACCCTTCAGATAACCATGAGAACTTCAAACCACACAGATCTAGGCTGGACAATCCTGCATAGAATCCATGGCAAGAACCTGCCCTCAAGTTATGAATAACTTAAGTTCAGGCAGCAGTCAGTGCTCATCTCCACTGGCTTCTGTTTAGTAGTCTGGTGCCAGTGTGGCTCCAGTGACCCCAGGAGTCCTTTCTCTTGCCACAAACACTTCTCATGAAGGTTTTGAGGACTACCTTCCTGTTTGTGATGGCTCACATTGTGGAACAGCTGTGCTGGCTTTGGCCGGGATAGAGTTAATTTTCTTCATAGTAGCTTGTACAGGGCTGTGTTTTGGATTTGTGCTGAAAACAGTGTTGATAACACAGAGATGTTTTCATTACTGCTGAGCAGTGCTCACACAGAGCCAAGGCTTTTTCTGTCTGCTTCTCACCCCACCCCATCAGCCAGGAGGCTGGGGGTGTACAAGGAGTTGGGAGTTGTTACTGCATTCCAATTATTAAACTGTTCTTATCTCAACCCACAAGTTTTCCCACTTGTACCCTTCCAATTCTCTCCCCCCCATCCTGCTGGGGGGTGGAATGAGAGTGTGGCTGTGTACTGCTTAGCTGCTGGCTGGAGTTAAACCGTGACAACAGTCCTGAAGCAAATCTAACCCTTTCCAAATTTTCACCAAGGTGGTTTTATTTTTCTTCATTTGACATTTTATTCAATGTGCTTATTTGTCTTTTTCAAAGTCACAGCCCCCTACTAATTGACCTTGACTAGGAAAAGAAGCTCAGAAAAAGCAGGGCAGCTTACAGCACCCGTGCTTGTCAAGTGCTTCAGTAGGCATCTGTGGGAGTACGTGATACAACAGCTGAGCCTGCTCGAGTCCAAGGAGCAGCACAAAGGGTTAATGCACAATATGGCTGAAGAAAAGCAGGTGGGAGGTCTAGGAAGTGTGTAACAGGACTTCCATGGGTAGGAGAAAGAGGTAGAAGGAAACGTACATGGACCTGTGGGAAAAACTACAGTATTTCTTAAAATACTTCACATACATCTTTGTGTGCCTAAGTTTTCTTAAAAAAATATTAATGTCCAAGTTCATAAACTCTGAAGTGTACTGCTGTTATTGCTGTTTGCACATTCTTTATCATGATTTGACATACCTTTGTTTTCAAATAATGATCTAGCTGCCGAATATGACATTCCTATTTAACATATTTACAGGCTCCAACATCCCCTCTGCCCTAATGTAAAACAGGCATCTGCAGATTATAAAAAATCCCAATCCAAGCCGACTATGCAAACAACT
Organism: Laterallus jamaicensis coturniculus; assembly: GCA_022605575.1. Lineage (NCBI taxonomy): Eukaryota > Metazoa > Chordata > Aves > Gruiformes > Rallidae > Laterallus > Laterallus jamaicensis. Next base: position 32,999,787 of record JAKCOX010000005.1, read on the forward strand.
AAGCAAAATCAGCATGCCATGCAGTTCTGACTGGCAGTTAAAGGGATCTTTACAGCCTTGCTGAGCTCTTCTGATTGTGCCAGGTTATTCCCCATCAGTTGTCCTTACACTTCGCCCCTCCATCCAGCTAGTTTTTACTCCACAAATATTATGGAAAACATAACATACAGAAGCAACTCATTACAGTTCTGCCTAGCTGTGAGTCACTGCCAGGATTTTCAGTGTTTGGTACACATTCAACAGCTTTGTTGTCCCTGTTCAGAAAAAGGCAAACGGTTCTCTCTTGCTAGTCAGCATAAACCAAGGAAGCAAACAGCCATCTAAGATTAGCACTGGCTCTTTAAATCCACAAATGTAGCTCCTGGAATCATATTCCCATTGGTTTTGTTGGAAAATCTATTTAGAAGGCCACAGCATCACAGAATCACAGAGCTTTAAGGGTTGGAAGGGACCTCTGGAGACCACCAAGCCCAACCCCCTACCAGAGCACAGGCTGCACAGGATGGCATCCAAGCAGGTTTTGAATATCTCCAGAGCAGGAGACTCTACAGTCTGAGCAGCCTGTCCCAGGGCTCTGCCACATACCTTCCCCACCTAGTGAATGCTGTTCATGAAGCATCCACATTGCATAAGTCTGTGTTATTGTACAAGACTATGAGGTCTCACATGGCCATGAAACAGTAAATAACAGAACATTTCTTGCTGCTTCCTACGCTATAAAATCTAATGAACATTAGATTAAATTAGCTACTTGTTCAAAGCAAGCTCATTAATGGAGTTCCATAGGCAACTTCCAAAACAGTGTAGAACTTCTTACCACATGGTTTCAAAAAGCAACACCACAAGTTTCTGGAATAGGAATTCATCGAAGGCTATGAAATACAATGTGAAAACCTCTGACCTAGGAAGTGCTGAGACTGGTAATGTGGTCTGGAGAAATGCCACCACTTGTCTGGTCTCCAGCTTTTCTCTCAACATCTGTTGCTGGCCAGTCAGAGAAGTCAGAGAAGAGTCTAGTTGCTCCTTTTGTACCAGTCAGCGTGATTGTTCCCCTGTTCCTATGTACTTCAGAGAAACAATGAGGTGAGTCAAACTGGGTTAAGCACCATACCTTTCTTTTCCAAAATTCAGGCATCTCATTATTTCAAATCTGTGTCTTGTCCCTGTTGCCACAGTCCTGGCATACCTGACTATCTGCTCCCATGCTGTGCTTTCCAGCTGCAACCTCATTAACCTTTGGTAACTGTCTTGGACAGACAGAGCCAGATTTTGGATATGAAAAAAAAGTAAGGCTGTGTGGGTATTGTGCTATGCCAGAGCAGACTGAGCCTCTGTAACAGTGCTGTAAACTCCCTGGCCCTTCTTGTCCCCGGTGAATCAACATCTGGGCTAAGTTTGACAAATGAACAATCTCTATCTGCTGTCACCAGTGTCTCTGTGCCAGAGGGTGTTTCAATCTTTGTGAAATCTGGGGTCACTGGTGATTTTCCTGGATTTGTAATGTATTATAACGGCACATTCTTTAACACTTGCTTCCTACTGTTCTGCTCTCCAGTGCTGATCCTAAGATGTCTAGGAGATCTTGCTCTTTTCTTGCACTGCCATCATCAACCATTTCACTGGGTGTCTACCACACCCACACAGGGGAGCTGTGGTAGACAGGCTAACCTGGGAGTAGAGTCTGCGGGGAGCTTTTGCCTGTGAGTAGGCTTAGGTAGGCCACTTCTCTCTCTGGGGCTCTATTCTGATTGCCAGATTGAACAGAAAGAGGATAAGGCATCATGAAAAATCTGAAAGAGAAATGTGAAGGTCAAAGCATGCAGTGCTGCAAAAAATGTAGTGGGATGGAGGAAAGGGGATTAAGAGAATTTGAACCTGAGTTCCTTGTTGACATCTCACAGCAACACGTCAAGACATCCCTGTGCTCTGCAGAGTTGCTAGGCTCAGTAGAAAGTGTGTTTTTTCGTATCTTTTGCTAAAATGGCCTTTGAGGGGAGGACACTTGGCACTAGCAAAGGCTGTTCAGCAAGTACGTATCTGTCCTTCCAGTGCAATGTGTACAAGCTGTAATAAGCCCAAAGTCCTGGCAGAAGAACTTTCTGCTGTAGACATGACCTCAGTTCTCTACAGCAAGAAACCAAGGCTAATATCTGTGCAAACACGAAACTATGTGTGCAAAAATTCTCTTGCAGCTGCACAGGCATGATTGCTGTGAGGCTGAATAACCAGTTAGATGTTGAGCTGACTGTTCATACAGTCCTGAGAATTATGCATGCATATAAACTAATCAAACTATACTAGTTATAATCACACTTTCTTGCACATAATATTCTGAAACTTTGGAAGAATTTACCTTTACCTTTTTATTTCTATCTTAATTTGCCTCGTCAAGAAAGGCACAGTTTTTGTCTGCTTTCAGTAACACCAGCCATTTAATACAAAGGTATTACATGTTCACACTGCTTTTATTGTGTCTGATAAGAAGGAATGATACTATTTCATTATGTAGTTTAATTATGAACCTTGCTGTTTCTCAAGAAGCGATGTAGTTACAAACATAATTTCCTCCTCTTTAGGCAAGAACTGCGTTCTGCATTCATTCTGTTAAGGAGCAGTTTGCCGTGAGTCATAGATACTGCCTCATACACATGGTACTAAATCTTTTTATCTGATTAAGTAAGATTAAAGTGGAAAACCTTTTAATCAAAATGAGTATTAAATTTAAACTGAGAAAGTACTTGTGGTCAGCAGAGATCTCATGTTCCCCACCCTCCCCGCATGATTAGAGAGAGTGACACGTCTTTGCCACTAGCTGACTTGTGTCTGTCACTTGTGGTGCCAGCAGCAATAGTTTCCTGTCCTGATCCTAATGAGTCACGACATGTACTGTTAATTATTCTGACATGAGTTTTTCTTTTGGACAAATGTGTGTATAGCATTAGTAAAGTACTACCCAAAACCATCACTGTATTACTCTGCTCAGAGAAACCTGTTCCATAGGGTATATACTCAAAAGCAGCTTCACGCTGGGAATGCAGCTCTATATTAGTGTGGACATCTCATCATAATTACTTTGGGGTAGCTTTGAAATGTGCAATAGGGTGACATACATGGAAATGACACACTGAAAATCAGTTTGTGAAAACAGAGGACTGGTACCGCAGTGATATAAATACATACCAGACAAATGACTCTCTTACACAAGGCTACTGATGAAGTCAAAATACTTTGAGACAGTGAGGGGACAGTTAGAGCAGGCAGTGGGAGGTCTTCAGTCTGCTGGTGTGTGATTAAACAAGTTTAATCAGCAGCCCATCTCCTTTGGCATGTAGAACTGAAATTCCATGTTAAAAAAAAAAAACCAGGGAAAATTCATCAGCAAGGCTATTTAGGGAATTTCATATAAAATGATGGTTTTCCATTTTCCCACTGAAAGGAACATACTGGGTTCTAAGATAATAAGTGGTCTTGCTACAGCTCTGTCAGAGTGGTGCTGGGACGTGGTTTTCCTGACTGGAAAAAATTTCTATTGAAATCGAGAAGCCACTGCCTCTATCATGCTTTCAATATTCCTACTTGATACCCACAAAATATGTGGCTGTCCTAGCTAACTGAGATGAATGGAAAGAGAGAACATTTACTTTTATGTAAGCTATAACTTCAGATATTTATTACCCTCTCCAGAATATACTATTGCTTCCTGGGTAGGCAGTATCTCTGCAGTACATCTCTGAAGAAAACATCTTCTTTAGTACATCTCTGATGAAAAGTAAAGCAATTCAAAGTATTAAACCAGAGAGTGAACTGTAGCCTTTTTAAAGCACATTCCCTCTACTTTTTACTGTTAAACTAGAAATAATTGACCTGGATTTCAGTCTTGGGTTATGTGTGAATGCACAGAATAGTCTAGCTTTACCAACTACTACCTTTGCTATAATTGCTATGATTTCCACAGCTGCTCAATGCTGATTTCTGTGTTTAAAAGCTTTTCTCTTGCTGTCCTGTGCAATAACATGGAATTACAGCCACAGAAAAAGCATTTAGTAAGGAAAGATGCTATGACTATAAATCCCTACAATCAGATTTCTGCACAGATGGATATCTAGTTTCATATATCTTCTCTAGAGCAAGGATCAGCTCTTCCCTGAGATGCTATTCATGACATGGACAGCTAATGCACAAATAATAGATTCAAAATAACAGTATAAATAACCGTCCTCCCTAAGCAAACATAAAATGGAACCCGTAACGTAGCTGGAATTTGCCTGATTAAAATTAGTTTTCTAAATCCTTTTAGAAATCCTTTAAATACACCAGCTATTCCAAGACATGCTTTTCTTAAGGAGTTCAATGTGTTTGTAAGTCAGCCACTGCAATCAGATGGTACAACAAAGAGGTACTTCTTATTTCTTCTCACTTGCGTACTGTGATTCATACATAATGAATCTTTTAGAGAAACACAGAGAACACTGTAAGGACAGTAACATTTGACGCCACTGATCCCAGCAATGCAGGAACATCTTATTGTTCCCTGAAATTGGTGGTGGTTTTTTACAGTCTTTCTTAAATATTTTTACATCAAACTGGTGGAAACACCATTGAAACATTGAATCCAGCAGTTTACTCATGGTACTCAAGCCTTTGTCTTACAGTAGCACTGGGGCTGCTTATAAAATAACAATTTGATCATGGAAAAAAAGCTGAGCTTCTGAAACTTCAGGAAAGACTCCATTTAGAGGTCATGGAGGAAGAAGGGAGAGGCCCAGCTCAATGTAACCAAGAGATGGGTAGGACAGTCAGTTGAGAAATGGCAGTCTCAAAACAGTTGTCTGAAATAATTTGAACTTCATAGGAACATTCCTGGTTAGCCTAAGGACTGGCACATGATCTGGTCAAAATTTGAACCTGGAGTTGAGGAAATATATAAGCAAAATTTTGCTCAGACCAATAGACTTTCACAAATTTCTTTGATATTGATGTAATAGCAATTTTGAGACAGGATTTTTGAGGGTTTTTTTTCTGTTTGGGGTTTTTTTTTTTTCTCAAACTATCAGTGCTATTGAAAATTTGAACTGCCCCATGTAGATTACAGGAGTCTTTGATACTCTTCTGAAAAAAGAACACCTTTTAGTATAGGAAGACCTTTAGCTTATTTAAAATGTAAGTAATATCTCTTGGCTTGGCTTATCTCTTTGATGCTTTTAGGTTTATAGAATTAGCCAAAATGAATCAGATTATTTCTCACAGCTCTGTACCTCTTTATAAAGGTCAGGGATATTGAAAATGTTGGAAAGAAGGGAAAGAAGATACATGTGACATTTTATGGTATTGATCTGTTTATAATGTATCATAGTGGCCTCCAGTGCTTTAATTTCCTTACTAGCCCACTTCTAGGGCTGCTGTCAAGGTGGGAAATAATGGGGTTTGTGTCTTCCCTGAGTTTCTCTGTCCTTACATTTTGACTGCATTTCACCATGTCACAAAGTCTTTTTAATCTTTGAACCTGGGTTTTCTGTGTTCAGGACAGTGGTTAGTTGGTCTGTAGCCCTTTTTATGTCCTCTCTCATGCTTCAGAGAATTTAGCCCTATATCAACTATGTCGTTATCCAGTACACACTTGCTGTGGAGAGACAAGATGCTGAAAATAATGTAAAAATTACATATTCGTTGACTTGAAGGTTAATTTGCCTAGGAGTGCATGTGTGTAGGAGTAGTATGCTTGTAAGCTCTAAGTCAGGAGGTTTTCAAATTACATAAGTGACAGGCTGATTTCAGAGTTGTAACATTTCATCTTGATGACCGACAATGGAAATGGAAATGAATTTATGAACAAAAAAGTTGTTGCAAATATGTTCTTTTGCTTATGCTAATGGAGTGAATCCATACAATCCGTGGAGCAAATCCATGGCAATGGTACTAAACCATATTCACATAATACACCTGGGATCAGGGTGAGGCTTTTACTGATTTGGTCCTTACTACTTGTAGTTGGTGTTCTTAAGTACCTGGGATAACTGGTCTAATTTCTAGTTGCTTAACTTCCATGGTAACCTGAAAGCCCTGGCAGTAACAAAGCAGGATGGTTCATTCAAAACTTTTATTGCCTCCCATTTGGAAATTGCATTGTGGGCTAAAACACTGCTTCTGAGGGAAATATAGAACAATATTCCAAACTTGAAGGAAAAATTAAAATCTTAGGGTTTTACAGTACATGGAGATTCCAGATAAAGGAATGGACATGAAAAGCAGAAAAGAAATGTCAAAGAACAGTAACATGTGTTTCTGGATGAATAAAAATGGAGTGTCTCCATTGGGGAAAAAGCTGAATGCCCAGAGATCCCAAAGGACTAAATAAGCCTTTAAATTTTGGTGTCAGCCTTGCAGGAGACCCTAGCTGGGTTGGGTTGCAGACAGTAGTTTTCCCAGCCTGCTCTTGGGCTTGGGGGCCATTCAGAATCTTTTTTCATTAGATCACTAGTGTCGGTCTAAGGCAGTTGGAATTTTTTTCCATTCCTTTGCCCTATCTTTTAGCATATTTACAAAATGTGGTCAGAACCAAGATTAAAAATAGATCTTCTAACACTGAAATGTATTGGTTAGTTTCAGCTTGGAGTTCTCCCCTTTGTTTATCATTCTGCCTAGGACAGAATTTGGTTTGTTTTAAAAGGCTGAGTTAATTTTATAGGCTATATGATCTTCTGTTTATCTCACAGGCTTCTATTTTCACCGCTGACACACAACTCACTCATCATTAGAAGTCTTTACTATAAAATACTGCTTTTACTAGTATTTAAGGTGTTGGCTGCATTTCTCCCCAGACATTACCTAAGGCTGCTGAATGCCTTCTCTGTACATTGCCCAGTTACGTGGTACTTGGTTTAATTAACAGCTGATGTCCTTTCACTAGGTAGCTCTCATATTTTTCATGCTGAGTGTTCCTATGGCTGCTTCTGAGGTGTCCTGTTAAAACCCCACAGATCACAGAATCACAGAGTTGTAGGGGTTGGAAGGGACCTCGAGAGATCATCGGGACCAACCCCCCTGCCAAAGCAGCTGTCTAGCTCATATTGCACAGATAGGCGTCCAGACGGGTCTTGAATATCTCCAGGGAAGGAGACTCCACCACCTCCCTGGGCAGCCTGTCCCAGGGCTCTGGCACCTTCACTGGGGAAAAGTTCTTCCACATGTTGGTGCGGAACTTCCTGTGCTCCCATTTGCAGCCATTGCCCCTTGTCCTGTCTCCACAGACTACTGAAAAGGGGTTGGCCAATTCCCCCTGCACCCCATACTTCATATATTTATAAACATTAATTAGGTCCCCCCTCAGTCTTCTTTTCTCCAGGCTGAACAGCCCCAGCTCACCCAGCCTTTCAGTCATAGGGGAGATGCTCCAGGCCCTTAATCATCTTCGTAGCTGCCCTCTGGACTCTCTCCAGATCATCCCTGTCTTTTTTATACCAGGGAGCCCAGAACTGGACACAATACTCCAGGTGGGGCCTGATGCTGAGCAAAATTCCAGTCTTTTGAAAATTATTTCTCACTCTTCATTTAAGTTCAGTCTTTGCCCACTAAAATAGACATTTGAGTTGAACTTAATGAACTTTTGACTTAATTTTCTGCCAAGATATTAACAGTGAAGTCTGATTGACTTCCTCTCACTGCCTGAATCTGTTTTCTTGCATGTAAATACATGCATGAGCCTTTATCTCTGTGTATTTATTAAACAGGCAAAAACTCTTACAAATGACTAACAAGCATTCAGAAATCAGAAAGGCGTTAAAATTGCAATTAACTTAAAGAATTAAAATTTAAATTAACAAGAAGAGCAAATAAGCTTCACTTGAACTTACACTAAAGAACTCTGGTTGCATCCATCTTCCTCAACTTTATTGCTCTTGGGATAAAGTATGATAATGTGATTTTTTTCCCACTCTTCTTAACTCTGATTTTAGTATTCGCTGTAGGATTGGGTCCAGTGTTAGTTTCAGGACCTAGTGTTCCTAATCTGGAAGAAAATATGAAGAAAGCTGACAGGCCAAATGGAAATCGAATCCATTAAAAAATGCAAATACATAAACATTGATGTAGGTTCATCAATTAATCAGCAACCTGTTCATGGTGGTGTAAAACAATGTAAGTCTGAGGTGGCACGTGCTGCCTAATAGAAACTCTAGACAAAATGTTGTATTAAAGGAAGAGCTGGGGGCTGTCTGAAGTAGGACATGCCAGTGTTTGCTGTTACAGAAGAAGGGAGGCTGCTGGCAGCTGTGCTAAGCTCTGTGGCAAGAACTGCACATGCACCATTTATCACAGTGTCAAGGGCACAGTTCTTGCTCCATGGGAACTCCAAGTTATGTCTAGAATTAACACACAAAGCTGTCAGAATACTAACACAACTATCGCTTACACCTTCATGCTCAACCTAAGTACAGATTACTAGGTGAAACTCTTCTAGAAAACCAAAGGTAATGGAGGAAACAGATCAGCTTTTGCTGCTTTTGGACAGAGGTAGAGAATGTGAAGAAGGGTTAAACCTGACACACATGGAGGCTTCTGTATTGTCCAGTGCATGCTTTGCTTGGAAAGAACAGGACTAAGATATCAATGGTGCCCAAGGGCAAAGTGGGCAACATATCCTGCTTTAATGTTGCGAAACAGTGGAGGGAAGAAGAAAAATCTTTATATATTTTTTTGTATCTGGGCCTTCTGGGTTTTATCTGCATATTTTTTTTCTAAATAACTTGCTCCAGCATCATTTGACAACATGATGTGTTTGTGTCTCTGCTGCTTGCTTTGAATCTCTGGCCCAAACTATTTGAAAAAGTAAATTAGTTTTCTTCTGTCATCGTGGTTTATTGTGAGAGAACAGACCTCTTACATTGCAGTGGTACCTGCAGACAGAATAGCCTATTGTCTGTGTTCTACTGAATGAAGAGGTGAAAAAAATGTTAGCCCTGTCTCTTCCACTGCCAGTTTTCTCAATAATCAGAACTCTCCTCCACACTCCCCAAGAGAAAAGCAGAAACAAGTTTGCAAACTTCGTCGAGTATTTTGCATTTATATTTGGCTTTTCAACACTGATGCAGCCATACTTTCCTAGACATACTGACATACAGGTAACTAAATCTGAAAAGATTTTCTTCCTAAAAGGTGAACAATTCATGCTGTGTGAAACCTTTGACATGCATTCAGCACTTTTGCTCAATCTTCTCTTGTTGCATGCCCTTCTTCTATTAAAATTTTAGTTAAAATTGCCTGGTTTATCAGCAGGATATAATATATGAAACTGAACAAGAAAGGATTTCCTTTCTTGTAGAAAGTAAAATAGTGTAGAATATAGTCTGCAATTCTCCATTTGCTTTGATTAGACACAAGATATCTTCATGTACATTTTCAAAGCAAGGAAGGTGAGTTTTCAAAGTAAATGTATCCTAAATGGCATTAAAGAAAATGATGGCACCAGTGGTCTGTGAGGATAGAGGAGAAATAGATGGAAAGGTTTTCAATGAGAAGGAGAAAAAAGTCTCTTTTTGTTTGAGTCTGAGTAAAGAGAAATTCTGTGCTTGTCAGAGGAGGCAGAACTAAAGCAGAATTTGTTCTTTTCTGGCAAACCTCATTTTAAATTTGTGGTCTGGATAAAGAAATATGCCTTCTAAGAAGTAATTAATATCTTTTATTAACATCATGTCTCAGAACGAGACAGTAATTTTGTTTGAAATTCTCTGCCAGAAGATAAATTAGCATGATTGAACTGGGAAATGTGAAAGCCATAATTCTCATGCTTTATTCAGGTAATTATTTAAATTATAGAAAAGCAAAAGAGGAGGGACTTACATTTTAATATATCACAGAATAATCATGTGTCAAAAAAGTATTCAAAACTTGAAAAGAAAGGTCTGCGAATTAACAATTTGGAGCTCTTCTTTCCCTGAAGATAAAAAGTGCTATATATAATCTGTAGGCTACTTGTGACACAGAGTAATAAATACTGGCAAAAGGTGGAAAAAAATTCCAGCCTTTCTTATCTTTCATTTCTTGAAAAGTTCAAGGCTGGTTTTGATAGAAATAATTGAAAGTCTTCATTGAAATTCATTTTAAAAGCCATTTTGAGTTTGGGTGCAAAGAGGAAATTTCAAAGTATCTAAACAGTGGGAAATCTACAAAATGTACTTTAAAAAAAAAGGAAGCAAAATTGAATGTGTAGTTCAAAAATTTATTGCTTACTATATCCCATTATGCTGACTTGTTTATTTTTTACTTTTGGTTTGAAGAAATATTATTTTTCAGATGTTTTCTCAGTGCTTGGACAAAGAAAATGAAATGAAAACTAAGATAGCAATTAAACCCAAGAATATGTAGGGACAGAAAACTCATAAAATTACAGTAATGGGGTTTTACAGGGTTGAATAAGTCTCATTTAGCCACAGAATTTTTTCTTTTGTCTCATAAATAAAATTAGTGAGCCTTCACCCAAAGCTTTAATCTCCTGAAGAATTTCCTACAACTATTACATCTTGTTGATGTTTTAAACATCTCTGCTTTCTCACCTCTTGAAAAAAAAATTTTAAAAAATAAAAGCAAACAAAAACTCCTGCAAGAATGAATGCAGGTGAGTTTCCTTGTGACTAAACTACTTGCTTGTGGTAATGTCAAAAATTCAATTTTAAAGTAGGTTGAATTGTTATGGTGAACTTGGCCCAGTTTTGTTTTCTCCACATGGACAATGTTACAGTTCTATCCCTGCCACTGTACGTGAGAAATCAGTTATGGGAATGAAAGAAGGATGGGGCTGTTATGAAATCTTTCCTAATCCCTGTGAGTGTATGCTATGACATGGGATTACCATTATCCTCTTCTTGTTTTACATAGATAATCACTTCACAGTTGTCAGAGCAGTATTCAGTTGATTTAGAAATCCATTGTAAATTGATAATAATAGTACCAATTTTATATAATAATAATAGCAACCTTTGTTAAGGTTTGGTTAATATCATATGAATTAGTCCTATCAGATGAACATTGAGTTTGAAAATACTGTGTTTAGTGGAGTTCAGACTTCATCCTCCAGCTAAGGGTTCCAGACAAAAGACAGAAACAAAGAGCATGAGGTTGAGAAATCATTCCTGCTTGTTCCCTCAGAAGTGGGATTATGGTCAAAGAAAAGTCTGTCAGATCTGAGCCTCTGGAAGTTCCTAGAGCCTCACCCATCCCCAAGGCTGGGCCTTTCTGGGCAATGCACCAGAGGTAGGTGAAAGTATCTCCTTTTCTCAGAAAGGGTTCTTGTTGGGTGGCATTTTCCCCTTGGGTACCTTTTGGTACCCAAAATTCAGCTAATAGATTCAACTGAATGGTCAATTCCTGCCTTCTATGCTTGTGGCATCTCAGCCATTGTTTGAAATGATGCTGTTGAATTGCTCCTGCTGTTTAGGCTTAATAGCTAGCTCTAAACAAATCTATGGGGTGCATGTGATGTGCTGCTTTTTGGCAGACATCTCAAACATATGCAGAAGACTAACTACAGTAAGTTTTTTTATGAGCTTAGTAGCTTCAGAAGCTGTTTGATCTTTGAATGCATAAATGAGCACAATGAATGCAGCCATCATAAGAATATTATGGAAACAGTGTCTATAAAGTTAATAAACACATCTGGAGATGACATTGGTTGCAGCCAGAAACCCTTACTTGCTACAACTGTCTCCAGTGCTGAAATATTATTATTTAATTATCTCTTTAGAGATACAGGGCTTTGTACTCTGTTATATGCATGAGTTTGTGCAATGGCCTTTGATCTACTCACAGGGTTTCAAGAAGCATCTCTGTTACAAAAAGGCTTGAACTCCAGTTAAAGCAAACTTACAGAACAGTGTTATAGGATAGAAAAAAAATTCACTTTCACAGAAATGTCTAGAATATGTCTGCTTTTGTCAGCTAAGGGGAAAATTAACTTGTATTTTACTGTGTAATAGTAAAAATTAAGAGACTGTTGGATTGCATGTAGGTGTTTCTTTATCTGCAAATATTTCTGTACTGGGTAAAACATTCCTATTGTTGTTGTTGTTGTTGCCACCGTGTGCTTTTTTTTCCAAGAGTAATGCTAATTCTGAATGTTAAAAAGCTTCCTCAGAGATAAAGGTAGAAACTGAATGCTATAGGTGATAAGAAAATAAAAAAGCCATCCCTTTACTGATACAGTGGAGGAGGAGAAAGGACCATGAGAATAAGATATATGGTGAAGGGGGTGAATCACACTTTATGTTCTGAGCATACTATACCCTTTTTTTTTGGTGGAAAGAACAGGCTTGTGATGGAAGCTACATCAAGACACAATTAATAATGAGTCTTTTGTAGAGAAAATAGATAGGAGACACAATAAAATGTGAATGACTTTGAGGGCATCTGACAGCACTCTGCTGTTTTCCTGGCCCTGCCTTAGCAGGGAGCACAGTTACGTACACAGAGTCTGATAAGCATATGTAAAATGATAGTGCTTGCAAGAAATGCACGAGGGACTATGAGCCATTTGAAAGTCATTTACCACTACACAGAAGAGGAAAAAATTATGTGATCAAAGCAGTGATAGATTGAGAAGGAAGACAAGGAATTACTAATATTTCTGATTCTTGGATTTATTAATGCTGAAATATGGAAAAAGTACTGGATGTCACAGGTAGAATTTTTGATAAAATGCTTTTTTTACTTCATATTGTGAATGTAAAAAAAATAAAAATCCTGATGAAAGCATAGAAGTTGATTTTCCACCCACAGTAATACTGAACCCCATTATTAGGGAATTCCAGGCTCCAGTCCATACTGACCCTTATGTGCCTATTGCTTTCTTGGCAGTGGCGCTTTTGGATTTTTGTTTTTCATAAAACTGTTAGCAGTTCTCAGTTTCATGTTTATACAGATCAACAAAGAGCTTTGAATTCTCACAGGTCTCAAACTTGAAGTATGTTTTCAATAACTTCTTATTTCCTAGGTTTTGCATCAGTGAGCATCATGGACATTTTCACAACTGCTGCTAGGTGCCAGATTAAAAAGAGGGAAAGTATTTCAGAAAACTGGTTCAGACATGTAATTCTGTACACTGTTTGAGTGTAGCAATGAGGTTTTTTGATTCTTGACTCTAAATTCTATGTTTCAAAAATATTTTAAAATACTATATGCAAAAATAATATTAAAAAGCAAGCTCAGTTTCATTCTCCCAACTTCTTAATGGATTCAGCCTTCTGCATAGCAAAAAGTAATGCTGATTCAGTAACTAAATAACCTAAGCAATAGCTCTAAATGCTAAAAAGAAAATAAAATGTTCCTTCCTTCCACTGAAAATTTGGTAATTACATTTAAGAATTCAAAAAAGATGGACCAGGCAAAGTTTGCAGTTCAGGAATGGGGAGAATTCACTGGGTGCTTGTATTTTGTTTTCAAATCCAGACATGTCTCTAATTACAAAACATGATTCAAATCTTCAGATGATGTTAACTGGAATAAGCCTGGCCTTTGATAATTTATACAATGTTGAAGATTTATCCTAGGGATATGTCTGCATTGTGCCAGGCAGTGCCTTGCAGAACTGCTTATGTTGGGAAGCAGCACAGTCCAGCTAACACACCTCCCGTTGAGCAGAGCTGGTTAGCTCAGACCCCTGGCTGATGATTTCCTGACCTTCCAGGGTTGGATCTCTTTGGGTGGCACTGCAGGATGTCCCACATCAGTGTTTCCACAATCCTCTGTCATGGATGGCAAAAAAAAGTTACAACTGTATAACAAAAATTGTGCAAGTCCTCTGCAATCCCTGGGAAGCCTCAATTAAAGGTAGATAATTTGAGCTACACTAGAATGTTATTTTTGTTCTGGTCAGCCTGTGAAACTGAAGAAGGGGAGTAATTCTTTCACTTAGGAATTTCACTCACTTGTCTGGGCTACATGTAACCTGCTAGAGGGATAGCAGAGATAATATTTTTTATTTGAATGGGGGTTGGCTCCCCTTTATATTTTTACTTTCCATCCCATCTGCCAGAGATTTCTTTCAAGCTGTTTAAGTTAGCTAGAATCACATGAAAACAATTCACTGCATACAGACAGAGATTCTTTTTTGTTAGGCAAACAGACAGTTTTTAGTATGTTAAAAAATCTGGTTTAATTTTTTTCCAAAAATTCAGAGTCAAACCAAAAGAGAAGGAAGCTAGTTGACAACTACTCTCATGACAAATAAACTGCTTCAACATTTTTGATGATATTTATTTAAAAATATGAACAAAACCATAAAGGAGGAATGTTCTCTAACCCTGGGGCACAAAATGAATGAAAAAGACTAAGGACTAATCAGTATCTTTTATATATATACATATATATGTATGTGTGTGTCTGTGCTTGTGTGTCTGTATGTATATGAATTTTTTGTCTTGAAAGAGTGTTTGCATTTCACTGACAAGTGCCACCAAGATGATCCATGGTAATTCTGGCAGAGACAAATTAGCACTGTCAAATATATATATATATATACAGAGAGAGTACATCAGTGACACTCCCTTTCTATTGAAAACAAAGACACCAGTTCAAATGAAAGGCAAAGCTCATTTTAGCACTTTTCCCCTTTGAACCACCTCAGTAACAGATCTCCTAACATCGCCTGCAGCCTCCTCAGCCAGGTCCTTTTTTCTCATTCTGCTGCTCCAGGCTGTGCTGTAATTAACTGGATGGGCCTCAGCACACAGCCCTACCTGAGTGGAGCTAGCTGTAATTCAGCTACCAGAGCATGGAGCAAGTGTGGGGTTTGATGGGACCCTGCCAGAGAACCTGTGGACTTCATCAGGTATCTAAAACCAGGTTACTTGGGCTACACCTGTGCTGGAAACTAGAACAAGCCCTGACTGTGTGCTGGCCCTGAGGGCAAGTGTCACACAATAGCTCTTGTAGACACAGCCACATTCTCTTCATTTCCCCAAAATAGAGAGGCAGTGCCAACTGGGACCCATCATTGGCCTTTGCTGCCCCAGCCTGTTTCCAGGGAAAGCACTAACCAGCATTGGCCACAGCTGGCCTGGGGTGCATGGCTGCAGTGGGAGCAGCACCCTGGGCAGTCTGGGTTGGGGAGCATGGCTGAAGTGGGAGCACCCTCGGGAGACTGGCCTGGGGAGCATGGCTACAGTGGGAGCACACTGGGCAGTCTGGGCTGGGGAGCATGGCTGTAGTGGGAGCACACTGGGCAGTCACACACCAGCACTGGACTCATCTCCATGAACCAATGCCTATACACATGGCTGTACATATTACTACCTGAATGAGCTAAACTAAAGCTGTCCTCTCTGTGCTTCAGCCAACCTTTCCTCCTGGAATCTAGGTACAGCCCAGAGTAGGAGCAACGAGCTAGCCGAGATTAAAACAGCATTCACATAACTGGATCCTAGCTGTAAACAGCGTAATATCAGTTTTTGCACTTCTCTGTCCTGCTGTGTTTGTTATACAGGAAGGGAGGTCTAAATCATTTCTCTGTGTTTATGAATTCCCAATGTGCATTAACATTCAGTGCAATAAACTGGAAAATGCCAAGTACTATTTTAAAGCTTCTTTTTCCAGACATGCTGTGCTTCATATTTGGTCCTTTTTCTTGCAGACTCTATAGCCACCAAAAGAATGGTGAAGACAACAGCATGAATAATGTTCTTAATTTAGAATGATTTTGCATGTTTCTGCAAGATTTCTAAAATCTTACTATGTTAAAGAGAGTTATTTGAGTTTCATGGTTGTTTTTTTACTTTAGGGTAAAGGAAAGTTTATGTTAGGGGAATGTTTTCTCTGGTTTGTTTTTTTTCCTACAAACTAATGGTAACATGTAATGTTTTTAGTTTCTTGGAGCTGTAGAAAAGCAAAACTTTTTATTTATAGAGGTTTATAAAAGGATCTGATTCACTCTCCAGAAATCAATTATTTGCTTCAAATAATAGCATGTTCTTTACCTGCATCACTGAGAGCAGTTACACTGCTTACATGGGAACAGATTTGAGTTTATAGTAAAAAATCTCCCAGAGCCCAGGGATAAACAGAGATTTGGATGTCATGACCAGTAACATGACAACAGTGGGTGGACACTGAGTGAGAAGAATGTAGGAGGGAAGTTGAATGCCATTGATTCTTTGGAGCTGAGAAACTGATAAGGAAAAAGAACCTGGCATTTATCCTTAGGATCTCTTTGGATGCAATCGATCACCAGTCCCAGCGATGAATTCCCAGAGGAGTGGAAAAACTTCACACCCTCTAGTGTTTGCTATGGTTAGGGGTGGGAATAGTATGTTTAGAAATACTGTCTATTGAGGAGATAATGGTAACTAATAGTGCAGCTTTCCAGGTAGGGACAGGGACAATGCTCCACCCGGACAGAAATCACATTGCATCATGTGTTCTTCTATATAGAGTATTACAGCTCCAGTTGGAGGGAATGAACTTGTAGTCAAAGCATCAGGCACATCTCTCCTCACTCTCTGTTACCCAAGTTATATGCAGTCCTGTTTGCTAGTTCCTTCTCATGGCCATGCTGCCAAATTCTCCTGCTATGGTTACAAACCACCCAAGTACATTCAGCGCAGTCAGTGCAGTTTCTCAGGCTTGACAGCAGGGTAACTGAGTCAGTCTGAATTATCTCAAAAACAACATGACAGAGTCAAGGAAAAGCAAATGCTCAGAAACTCCACTGTTGTTTTCTAGGAGAAACCAACATAAAAGTTGAAGAATAGAGGCAGAAATAATTTATTCTTCTCCTAATAAGATCACTACACCAATCCTGGGCTGTCTGCTTCTGCACCACTAAAATAGCCAAGATCTGGGGAAGAGTCAGGTAGTCTCAATCTGAGTTTTGTCTCAACAGTATGGCTTAATAAAGCACTGAGGAGTTATAATTTCTGTATTTTACCAAGCACTTTGCAGAATCTGAAGCATCGCAAACAGAGGTATATATATGTATGAACTGCTGCTTAGCACTGGTAGGCTTTTCTCTTCTGAGTTCATGTGAAGGATTACCTGGGGAGGAACAACCGACTGTATCAGTACAGGCTGGGGGATGACTTGCTGGAGAAGAGCTCTGTGGAGAAGGACCTGGGGGTCCTGGTTGACAATAGGCTGGCTATGAGTCAGCAGTGTGCCCTGGTGGCTAAGAGAGCCAATGGGATCCTGGGGTGCATCAGGAGGAGTGTGGCCAGCAGGTCTAAGGAGGTGATCCTCTCCCTCTACTCTGCCCTGGTCAGGCCCCACCTCGAGTATTGTATCCAGTTCTGGGCTCCCTGGTATAAAAAGGACAGGGATCTCCTTGAGAGAGTCCAGAGGGCAGCTACGAAGATGATTAAGGGCCTGGAACATCTATCCTATGAGGAAAGGCTGAGAGAGCTGGGGCTGTTCAGCCTGGAGAAAAGAAGACTGAGGGGGGACCTAATCAATGTTTATAAATATCTTAAGTATGGGGTGCAGGGGGAATTGGCCTGCCCCTTTTCAGTGGTCTGTGGAGACAGGACAAGGGGCAATGGCTGCAAATTGGAGCACAGGAAGTTCTGCACCAACATGCGGAGGAACTTTTTCACAGTGAGGGTGCCAGAGCCCTGGGACAGGCTGCCCAGGGAGGTGGTGGAGTCTCCTTCTCTGGAGATATTCAAGACCCATCTGGACACCTATCTGTGTAGTATGAGCTAGGCAGCTGCTTTGGCAGTGGGATTGGTCCCGATGATCTCTCGAGGTCCCTTCCAACCCCTACAACTCTGTGAGTCTGTGATTCTGTGATTACATCCCAAGAACACAAATAGATGAAAACTGCAAAGTGTTTCTAAAGTATTAGAGTAATTTTACATTGTTTCTGCAAAATGGACCTAATGTCCACTAAAATGTGAGGGAGAAGCATGCAAAGCAGAGCTACTCAGGGCCAAGCCAGAGATATGCATATACCATGGTCTGATTTATCACACTTAGCAAAAGCATTTGTTTGCCACATTAGCAGCGCTGACTAACCAGTGGGCAAGTCCCAGAGAGCTGTTTACATTACAGCAGCCACCACTGCTAAAAATCTTTGGAAATGTGCTGCAGTACTTTTCCCTAATGTTAGTAAATCCTTGAGAACAGCTGACCCAGGTATCTAAGATAATTTGAGCATGTCACCCACATACTAGTCCACACAGGTATGCCACAAGCAAAACACCTTTTCAGGTTTTCAATTTAGAGTGATTTAAATGTATCCAGTGCAAGCACTTCCTAAAGTACACTGAAATGGAAAAAAGCAACAGTAGGGCCTGGGAAAAAATGAGCTTCTTATGAATAAACTAAAAATTTATCTAGAGGACCCAGGTCAAATTAAACTTTAAGTTATAGTTAAAATGCTGATTGTTTTTCATAATTGGGCACCTGTGCCAAAGAAACAAGTGACTACAAGAACAAATCTGATGTGTGCAAAAGCCACTTGTAAGTGGATTTAAGAGTGCATCTGTAATATGAAGTGGTGAGAGTTTATGTTTAATAATTAAATTATGCTTGTGAAATTTGCAGACTGTGCTCCAAAAACATATGGACAGTGAATGATTTAAGAATAAAAACATGCATTATCAATAGTTTGAGGCAAAAAAACTATCCCTCTTACTCCTTAGAGTGGCCTCTTACTCATAGACATGCAGTTGTGCAAAATGCCCTCTGAGAAAATGGAAAAGGAAAAAGGGAAAGTGAAGGAGAGGAGAGGAGAGGAGAGGAGAGGAGAGGAGAGGAGAGGAGAGGAGAGGAGAGGAGAGGAGAGGAGAGGAGAGGAGAGGAGAGGAGAGGAGAGGAGAGGAGAGGAGAGGAGAGGAGAGGAGAGGAGAGGAGAGGAGAGGAGAGGAGAGGAGAGGAGAGGAGAGGAGAGGAGAGGAGAGGAGAGGAGAGGAGAGGAGAGGAGAGGAGAGGAGAGGAGAGGAGAGGAGAGGAGAGAGAGGGGAGGGGAGGGGAGGGGAGGAGGGGAGGGGAGGGGAGGGGAGGGGAAGGGAGGGGAGGGGAGGGGAGGGGAGGGGAGGGGGAGGGGAGGGGGAGGGGAGGAGGTGGGGGAAGGGAAGGGGAAAATATAAAGGAGGTAAAATAACCATGACATGTAAAATGTATCTAACCATTTCCAGGCTTACAAACAGAACTCCTTGCAGATACCATCAGACAGAAGTAGATATCACTACTGCAGGAAATAGCTATAAAAATGGTTATGAGCATATCAAGCATGCATAAGGTACGTATAACTGGTCAAACAGTTTAGCTACAACTTCACTATAAATCTTGTTCCTGGCACTTCCACACTGCATAAATATCACATTATAATCCTTGAGAGTTGGGTGTTTTCTTTTTTAATGAACCAGTTAGATTTCTTGAAACCAAACCAAATCCATCTAACACCACCACAGAAGGGTTTGTACCCTTATATGCCCCTTTAGTGTTTATGTACTCAGTTTGATCATAGAGTCATAGAACATCCTGGGTTGGAAGGGACCTGTAAGAATCATCAAGTCCAACTCCTGGCTCCACACAGAGCCAGACAAGTCAGAGCATGGGACTGAGTGCAGCATCCAGACACTTCTTGAACTCAGTCAGGCTCAGTGCTGTGACTACTTTCCTGGGGAGCCTGTTCCAGTGCCTTAGCACTCTCTCAGTAAAGAACCTCTTCTTAATATTCAACCTAAACCTCCACTGTTGCAGCTTCATACTGTTCCCTTGGGCTCTATCACGGGTCACCAATGAGAAGAGATCAGCACCTGCTCCTTTGCTCCACCTTGTTAGGAAGCCATAGACTGTGATGAGGTCTCCTCTCAACCTCCTCTTCTCCAGGCTGAACAAACTAAGGGACTTCAGCCTCTCCTCGTAAGACTTCCCCTCCAGATCCTTCACCATCCTTGCTGCCTTCCTCTGGACACTCTCCAGCTTAGTGCTATGAAACAGTGACATGACCAAGCCATGTAACAGATTCTATGTGCTCCCAGATTCCAAATTCTCACCTTCTCATAAATATCATTACAGCTACTGAACCTTCACACCATAATTTTAAATAGGTTTATTCCCACTTTCACTGATGACACAGTAAGATTGACTTCAAAAGAGATGGATAGTTTCTTGAACAGGTGATTGTCTGATTGATTTAATGACTTAATGCCAGATGTTTTAGTAAAAGCCCAAACTAGATCAGCAATCCTTTCTGAATTCTGGCAGAATTTGGAATTTTATCTAACCCTCCAAATTATGTGCCTGTTATGAAGTTCTATATTTCTACTCAAGAAAATTATGTTTATTTTACATTGTTACATCCAGCAAAACCACTAAGTATGGTTTGAGCCACAGATTTGTAGTGCTATACCAAAAACATTCTTTGAAATACAACAGATTATGCTTAATAAAAGGAGACAAAACAGAAAGGAGGAGAACTCAGAAGTCAAATGTTCATTCTTTATAGATAAAATCCTTCTGTCTCATTTGTAGTATTTGAGGCCAAAAATCCTAAAGAGTTTCTTTCTTTGAAAAATGTCTTTCTAGGGAGTTAGGAAGGAAGAAAAAAACCCTGTAATATGTGAATTTATTCTCTGTTGATTTTGATAAATGAAGTTGAAAACCCACAAGGAAGAAGAAAAAAGTAATGTTTCATTGATGCATAGGAAGGCTGGACACTATAGATGGCTGGACAAGAAAAATATGACTAGAGAGTTTCTTTTCCTTAGATATAAATATGTCTGGAATATACTCTCTTGTGCCCACTCCTGCAGTAGTTGCCTCAGCTACTCTCTACGCCTTTCACTGATGATATGAAAATTCTTTGGATTTTGCCTGTAACCAAAAGTTTTCCTGAATCACTGCGAGCAGGGGCATGCTACTCTAGCAGCTTGTCCAGACAATTCCTAGCACTATTTTCAGTGCACATACCAGGTATGACCATGCTCACTGAGACTGTACCTCATCCTCTGCAAAGGCACAAAGGGTGTGATTTCACATGTGCTCAAAGGACACTACAGCATGAGTCCCATGAATGTTTTTTATTTTGTTGTGGTGAAAATGTCACCCTATACTTAGAAGCTTGATCCTTAATCCTCCACCTTGAGCACTTCTATGGAGCAGGCACCCCTGAGGAACCTGGGACATACATAAGAGTCATAGTGCAAGTGCCGATGCCCCTGTGGCAGACCTTAGAAGCCATTTCATAGCACACTGCAACACCAAGCAACAGTACAGGACCAGATTAAGTGCAGGCGGCTTCATCCATCACTCATGACTTGACTGCAGCAGTTGTTGAAAATGTCAGCAAACCAGTGAAAAGAATATGATTTATAGATAACACTAGAGCAGCTTCTGATTCTGTCTAGATTGTAATAGGCAGCATTACGTAAGCCTGTATTACAAGAATACACTTGAATCCTTAATGAATTGCCAGTGTACTTTCCTTATCCTTGATAAAGTAAATAGGAAGCTTGAACGAGTCCTGAAAACCAAAAACATTCTTAGGAAGTCAACAGAAACAAAGTGAGGGGATTCTTTACAGATGGAGTTTAAATAATTATCAGTGCACAGAACATGGAGCTGTTCTGTGAAGCACTTATTAGGTTAAAACACTGTCAAACAATTACATGGTATTCTCAGCACTGAGAAACATAAATGGTATTTGCAGGTAGCTCCTTAGTATAGGAGAGCGAATGAGCAATAAAACAGAAGACAACCAGTTCATCTGCAAGAATACAAGAAGACAAATGGCCTTTACAGAGGAAGATAAATGTTCCTGAGTCTTTATAGCCTAGCATGTTAAGCATCATTTGCTGTCAGTATAAAGCTCCTTTCTAAGGCAGTGATAACTATTGCAAGCTGTTCTCATTTGCAGTTGAAACAAAGAGTTTACAATGGCATTTCAGACTCTTTTCCCCTCCTCCTTGATCCTACTCCTAAAATCAGTTTATCTCACCATATTTTCTCCAAGAAATCTCAGATACTATTTATTCAGTTTTTATTTTGGTTTTGGTTTTAAATTATCTGAAGGTGGTTTTAAATCTGGGAATGCTGAAGGCCACCAGAACAAAGCCATAAAAATAACCACAGTTTTCAGGTG
Organism: Laterallus jamaicensis coturniculus; assembly: GCA_022605575.1. Taxonomy (NCBI): domain Eukaryota; kingdom Metazoa; phylum Chordata; class Aves; order Gruiformes; family Rallidae; genus Laterallus; species Laterallus jamaicensis. The sequence continues at coordinate 33,021,853 of JAKCOX010000005.1, forward strand.
ATGAAATGCTTCAAAATCATTGGTCTTTTCACTCTGGCTTTTGGAGAGTTCCTAAAGTTTCCACTGCAAAGAAACTGGTTTTTGAAACCCAGCTGTGCTGGTTTTGGCTGGGATAGAGTTAATTTTCTTTGTAGTAGCTTGTACAGGGCTGTGTTTTGGATTTGTGCTGGAAACGGTGTTGGTAACACAGAGATGTTTTCATTACTGCTGAGCAGTGCTCACACAGGGCCAAGGCTTTTTCTGATTCTCACCCCACCCCACCAGTCAGGAGGCTGGGGGTGCACAAGGAGGTGGGAGGGGACACAGCCAGGACAGCTGACCACAACTCACCAGGGGGATATTCCATACCATAGGATTTCATGCTCAGCATATTAGGCTGAGGGGAGAAGGAAGAAGGCGCCATAATGGTCAGGGTGATGGAGTTTGTCTTCTCAGGGACTGAAGCCCTGCTTTGCTGGGGATGGCTGAACACCTGCCTGCCCATGGGAAGTGGGGAATGAATGCCTTGTCTTGCTTTTCTTATGTACACAGCATTGAATGAAAGCTCCTGTCTGTGTTTGGTGTGGGTGGCGAGGTTTTGATGGAAGGGGGGGCTGCAGGAGTGGCTGCTGTGTAAGTAGGTCAGGGCCTTCCCTGTGCTGGACACAGCCAGCTCCAGATGGCTCTGCAACAGACCCACCACAGGACCCAACAGAACCCATCAGCCAAGTTGGAGCTTCCCCTCTGTTTTAGGAAAGCACAAAATCAATTTACGAGCATGGAATAGGCTCCTACAAATATTTTTCAAATTATCTATATTCTTGAGAAATAGGTACTGGCTTAAGAAAATGAAAATATGAAGGCCACAGAAATCCCAACAGTCTTGCCACTGCTGAAAGTTACATATCTATTGTGTTATGAGAACTTATGACTGCTGCTTGGCATGTCAGCCATTTGCAGTGCTGAACTAAAGGGATGGCAATTTTAATGATAATAATGTAATTGCACTTGGAGTAATTGTGCACATTGTATTGAATTCAAAAGCTTTGACTTTGACTTACATCAGCATCAGAAAATGTTTTGATTCTACAAAGCACAGTACGAAGACTTTCATCAGCCTACAGCCTTCAGGCACACAGGTCTCTTTCCAAAAATAGGTTAACTCCTTCTACCAAATGGAGAACACCTAAATCAAAACTCTTCTGTGTATTTGTCTGCTATGTATATCGTGTAGCATAGAGAGTACTGCAATTAGTCATCCCTTCCTGGTGGTAATTACTGGAAAAAGTTTAGACTTCAGGAACAGCGTGTCTCTTTTCAAAACCTATCAATCATTTTTAAAATTTGCAGATTATGTAAAAAATTTGCATGCTTACAGTCTGTTAAATTTTATTCCTACATCTAGCCTGAGGACCAGAGTTCACTGGCATTTTAGTAATGCAGGAGGATTTAAAATTTATACGTGAAGTTGATAACTTTATTAACAGCAATATTATTCTTATTATGCTTTTTCTGTTTCCTTAATTTAAGGAGCAGAACATCAGAGTTAAGTGAGTCATTAACATCACTGTTAAGTAATATTTGATAAGGCAGACTTCCCTAGGCAAACATTTTGATTTTAAGCTCATTATTTTATACAGTTCTAAAAGGTAATATGAATAACTTGTATTAAAGAGATACTGTATGAAAACCTACACCAATCAACAAGCTTGCCAATTTTTACTTCTGAAGATAGAAACACTTTTCCTGCTTTTCTGTTTGCTTCACGTTTGCTTTTGAACAGCATACAATTTCCTCTATTTGGCAGGGGGGTTGGACCTGATGATCTCTCGAGGTCCCTTCCAACCCCTACAATTCTATGATTCTATGAAAAAACTGCTTATCCTGTCAAAGCACAGAAATCATCAATAATATTGTAAGGCAGTCATGATCTGTAACATTAGCTTCTGGTGGCTGCAGAGAACTGGAAAGGATGAGGTAGCAAAAACCAAAGATTGTGTTAACCTCAGAGGTAGAAGTGAGAGAAAGTTGAAGGCATAGCTGCTCTTGTATGAGGGTATGATCTGAAGCAGCAGGGTAAAGAGCTGCTTAGCATGAAATTTTCAGCCTCTTAACAATCCATCCATTTACTGTAGGAATACAAGAAAAAGGGGGCTGGATTGAAACAGCCTGAAAATGTCTTTGTTTCTATTTGTCTGGGAACGCAAAAGGTCTAGTTAATGAACAACGAGCAGACTTGTTACATATTGATCACGATAGTAGCGATGTGTGTGCATGATGGCAACAAAAATGTGCACCATAGTGCAAGATTACAAAGGGAATTTTTCAAAGAAAGTAATATTTAACTTTATCAGAGAAGTTTCTGTTGACAATGTATTGGTTTTAGGATAAGCCTTCAGACATAATGAGCAAAGATTATGTATAACGTAGCATTGTTAAACTAAAACCCTGTGCCACATGATTCATGCTTACAGAAAGAGGTTGAGAATGCTGAGATTAGCTATCAGAGGTAACAGCATACTTTTCAGCTGTTCTCACTTGTGGGAATCAAGATATTCCAGTCTCAGGACATCACCTCAATACCTTTCCGTTTTCACAACCACAGCCAGTACCCCACAGCTGCATTAGATGCACATTGAGTGGATATGTGTGAGGTAGGGAATGGAAGGTCTGTGCTGCATGGGACAGGAAATCTCACTGATGACCTAAACAAAACATACTGTTACTTTGTGTCTCTGTAGGGCAGGTATATAAAAGAAAACACTGAATTTCTTGTAGATTTTATTCTATCTCACTACATGAACCATGGGATCCATGATCACAGGAAGCATCAGAGCCTTTTTAGAATACTGCTGTTTCTGGGGTTAGTGGGGCTTGCTACTCATCTTTCTCCTACTACTTGTCTCAGGAGATGCTATGCATCTTCCAGGAGCCTTTCTAGATGCTACCTTGTTGTCATGAAGATCTACACAGAAAATTATACCATAGACCTAGCAAGAAGAAGTCCTAAATAGTCATAAAACCAGATCTTTGCAGTGAAGTCTTTCTCATTGCATTCACAATTAAATCCAACAATATGTCTGTACAGAGGCAGCTGTACAAGATATATGCACTCTTCTATCAGGAGGCAGATTTTAAATAGGGCAATGACATTTCCAGTGTTTTGCTATAGAAAGCAATAAGCCAGAGTAGAGCTGTCTTGAACCTGGCATTCAGCTACTTGCAATAGACTAAGAATATTGTTATTTCATATCTTCTATTAGAGAAATATTTCCAGTCTTACTGTAGCCATTGTTGCTATGGTTCCCTGTGTTGAAATCCATGTTTATCTGCACATCCCCTATTGCTGAGACTACCTCATATGACAGTGAAATGAAAGGAGGTGCATGTTTGAAATATTCACCCTCCAGAATGAGGGATCTAGGATCTGCTGGTGTAGACTACTTCAGCATAATGGTCTTAAATACATGACCGTGTATTCTGAAAGAGGGATTTGGTACATATCTCAGTTTTGCAATGGAATGTCTTCTAAGTCCATAAGCTTAGCTCTGAACAAGCTGGTTCATTTTTATAGCACAAAAAGTGCATCTCTGTAATAAAATGTGGTACTACACAGAGACTTTTCAGATTGGTCCATGCCAGCTAGCACAGATCCCAGAAACAGTATTGTCTGCTGTTCTGCTTGGGCAGTCTCTTTGTCCTAATTGAAAGAAGTTTTCAGTGCTCTAATGCATTCTGAGGTACTGGCTTTTGTCCTGAAACCAGCAGAATCGTGTCAGTATGACTCTGCACCACCACCAGTAAACTCAGCCCCATGCTATTACTTTGCTGCTTTCTGCAGACAAACTAGTTTATAGGGAGTCCCTTGGATAGCCCCAAGTAATCCTTGAGGCAGCATTGAATATGTCCACTGACTATAAAGCACAAGAGCAAACCAGACCTGTACTGGGACTGTCCTTTAATTAAAAAGAGTGTTGGAGAGAACAAAAGGATCAGTCAAGGTTCAGGTTTTACTCTTTAGTGGTGTCCTCAACAAAATACAAGGCTCTTCTCTATGTTTCACATCTATATGCTGCAAGAGCATGTCATAACAAAACACAAAGGCTCACAGGCTTCAAGGGTGCTATCCACAGACAAGCAGCTCTCCTGAAAGAGGCTAGAATGGCTGTGAATACATTTCAGCTGAGGTGTGTGTTCACTTGCAAAGTCCAAGTAGAATAAATGAGGGAATGGAAAAAAGAGCAAGCAATGTATTTATTTAGTTCCCAGTGACTCTCCTACTCATTGGCTCTGTTGTCCAACTCACTGACCTTTGCATTTGCTCTGTCACCCCCATGGTGAATGTTGCATAAAAACCCAGCATAGCACAAAAAGTGCAAAAACCTCTGCTCAGTCAGACCCTTGAGGGAGGTGTTCTTTTTATTCTTCCTTCACCCATAGTTAAATAGAACCCAATTAAAAACTTTCTCTCCCTGTCTTTTGAAATATGGGAGAGTTTTCAATCCAATTTCTTTTTCTTTAGCATGCAGCACTGACCTAAGCTCCCTGCAGCAGAGTCACACAGTGCAAACAATTTTTTGTTGTGGCAGAATTCAGCCATGTTTATTTATATAGCTAGACTAATCACTTCAACCTTCTGATGGTCACCATGTGTCTGGCAAGCTTCAGCTGCGGTGTTCTGGGAAGCTATAGCCTTGCTTTCTCCCATGCATTCCCCTGTGCAGCCCCAAATGAGAGAGGGAGCACTGGGAGACAATGAAAATCCCACTTCTATACCTACATATTAGAACAGCTGAACTTTTGCTCCCTCCTTATTCTTCCTGTCCACATCCTGAAACTCCAGCAACTGCTCGAGACTGTTCTTTATACAGAGTACAATCTGAGGTGAAACATTTGTAAGGACTAGTGCTGCATGCATTTTCACATGAACTATCGCACTTAGGAACAAATGCTATTTAAAGTGGATTGTCCCAGGAGTCTCTCTCAGTTAGCACAATGCACTTTCCCAGAAGGGGTTCAATTTCAGGTCCTGAACTTGTCCCACGCTCTCAGACCTTCTGGGCCAAAGATTGTAGCAGAGTCGTTAAACCCAAACCCTAGCTGGGAGCTGGTACTCTGATCGCTCAGTTCGGAGTCATTCAAAGAATAAAATTTGTAAATCTAAAGGGGGAATAAAACTTGGACTCCCTCAATTAGAAGCTGACCCCCTGCCACCCCAAGCAAGGAAGTGGTGCTCTAACCACTCCTGGGAAAGAAAATAGCCATCCTTCCCACTTTTTCCCTTCCCAAAGAAAAGCCCCAAGGAGAGCCATAATTACAAAAAAAGGGGGAAGTTTTTAAGAGCAAACTGAAAAATGTAAGGATTATTGTTATCCTTATTAAGTTTTGCTATTAAGCTATCTAGAACCCAAAGGACTTCAACAGATACCTGATTTATTTTTTCTGGTGCTAAAAATCTGCCTTTCATAGAGAGTGTCTGGTCTTGAAAAATATAGGGGTTGAAGTTGACAAGGATTGTGAGGCAATCATTATCTGGTAAACAATGCAGATGGCTTACAGCAGTCTGTTTCCTTTCAAATCAGTGATGCTCTGCTGCTTTACACCTCTGGGAAAACCCATGAAGGCATCAACAGTCTAATACCCGTAATCATCTGCTGCAGTCTCAAGAAAATTTCTTATCACAGGATTTTCAGTCTGGCTTTAAAAAGTATTGTTATGATTTTTCTATGCTCAGGAGTGCCATGCATCAGCTACTCTATGAGGGTTAAGAAGACTGACAGTTGAGAAACAAGAACTCAGTTTTGGTATTCCTATTTGTTTTTAATGTGTAAGGTGTAGGATAGAAGTCATGGGGGCTTAGTATACACTTTTGTTAATGTTCTGCAGGAAAAAGATAGAATCACCCCCAACACCAGCTTTCCCTATTTATCTTCACAATACATGTTGCTAAGTTTCCCAAATATCCACTAAAAAGAACAGAAACTGGAGGTTTACCTGCCCTCTGGGAATCTCAGAACATGGACCAGGATAAAGTGTTATATCATGGGGCTTCCATTCATTAAAAGATAAGATAATTGATGCAGACCAGGACATGGTATACCTTTCTAACCACACCTGATGGTCAGGAATAAGTAAATGCATAGAAAATTAATTGGAATATACTTTTGAAACCACCAGTGACACTTTAGGGACTTATCAAAACCATACACTGTGGCAGTTGGGGAATCAAGCATCAAGCTGACCAAGGAAGGAAAATAGGGAGGGAGGAACAAGAAAGGTGGAAAAGAGGCAAGCAGCACATAGAGATTTTGCTCAGAGGTTCAACATGCAATGGGCCCTTCCTCACCAAGGTTGCAAAGGTGATATGCAGAAATGCTGTCAGAGACTTTTCTCAGGCTGGGTGGACAGCAATACAGTGGACTATAGCTTGGATCTCAGTACTAATCAACAGCTGTAACACAGAAATCGCTTCCCTTGACTGATGATGTGTCAGAAGACAACCAGTGAGTGCTTATCCACCAGCTGCAGAAAGGCTCACTAGTCACCAAGCTGTGCTGATGGTGGGCTTGAGGGGAGAAGTCCTGCATTAAAAGAGACACATGCACTATGATAGGAGAGAATTGAGTGTAAGATTATTGCTATATAATATGCAGGGCATATTTCATTAATACCTTGCTTATATTGTTGCTACCTTTTCTTAAGCTGGTATCATGATGTTTTTCCCTAAAAAGTCCTTCCTGGTTTTATGTGCACTGTGTAGGACTTTGGGTAAGGACCATGATGCTTAGTGAGGGTACCCAGAAAAGAGCTGTTCCCATGTGCTCCTGGAAGAATTTCTGTTTCACTTGTTCCATTGTTCATGTATGTTACAAGTACCTGACTGCAGACTTAATTTTAAGCTCAGACACAGATATGATCCCAAAAAATCAATGTTAATACTAGAAGGAATCCTAATAATCTCAGAGATTTATATTCTGCATGGAAGCAGTGGGGTTGGCAGACTAGATCTGTGTATTTTGTGCTTCTAGCAGATATTCCAGGTTAACACAGCACGTACTTCAACAAAATGAGAACCATGAACAGGGATCTTTTAGCAAATAAATGGAATGGGCACATTACCATCTCTTTAACAGATGTCCTATGTTTTTGGCTCTCTGTGGCAGCAGACAATGACCAACTACAATCAGTTCGTGTATTGGTACTTACAGACTGGGAGTTTAATTTGTGCAAGGCAATTTGTGCCAAACACTGAACTGTATCCCAGTATTTCAGTAGCCAGTTACCCATGTTTGTTAAACTGAGGAGCAGCTTGTGACTAAATAACTGTTTGGTTCTATGTTTGGTTGGGTTTTTTATGCTTCAGAGCAATGGTCCTCAATTATAGACTCACCCATGAATTACAAGATTTTTATACAGTGCTAGAGATTGCAATGTCTTTGTTAGCAATTTTGGAGCTAAAATCAAGGGTATGTTCTCAGATGGAAGGCCCCATGTATCACCCCTGGTAATGGAGGATGGCCAAGACACCCTCCCTGGTAACATCCCTCGTACAGAAAGCAGCAGAATTGCCCCAGTGTGGTGACCCAGTCAGGCTGTTTAGCTTTACACAGAGTATAACTCACTGCTGCAGGCTCCAGGACTGTCCACTTCTTCGTAGAGGAACAGTTATGAGCGAGCACATTTGATGCTTACTCAATTGTCTTTTCATCTTGAAATGTGCCCAGAGGTTTATGTTGTCCTGAGGGTGACAATCCTCAGGGCATAGGCAGGATGTAGAATGAAATGGGGTGACAGAACTATGGTTTAAAATCTTTCAACAGATTGAAAATAGTTTTCACAATACTAGTTTGAACAATTAATTTCATCTATCTATATAGGCTGTCTGGGCTTTGGCCAGACAAAGCTTCTATTGGTATGACAAGATAGCACATATAAGAAAGGTTTTGCCTGTTTAGACTTTGCAAAGGTTAGCAGTAATTAACACTGATTTATTCTCCTAACAATTTGCATTTTCAGTATTTAGTTTAATCTCTTTAAATCTTTGATCTCTGCAGGTGCTTATAAACCTGATAGACTGTGTTTTTAGAATATGGAGCTTTAACTGGCCTCTAGGTATAAGGAATCTGTTCTTTTTTAAATTTTAATTTCAGTGGAACTTAAACTGGAGGAGCTGTATTTCAGCATATATATCCCAGGATTTAATTCATCCCTTGGGTCCCAATTATGCTCTGATTTACACTCCACATAATTCCACCAAATCAGTGCTCCCCCTCCACTCCCTATCTCTAGCTAACAGTTAATGCTGTGCTTGTTCCTGCATCATGTCTCTCCCAAAAGGCTCTGCAAATCTTCTTGCTAATCATTATACAGGTCATAGAATCACAGAATAATTAAGATTGGTAAAGACCTCCAGGAAAAGACCTAGTCCAACCATCCCCCTACCACCTATGAGATGGTGTACATTCCTGATGGCAGAGAAATGAAGCAATGAACACAAATCCTGACACCAGGATTTACGTATAATATATATGTGGCCGCATGGTTACACACAGCTGCCGACAGCACATATATGTGCTGTAGGGCACCACACAATTCTCAGTACATAAGAGCAAGCAGGAGAGCTTGCTGTGCAGTAATTATATTTTCCACTGTCATCTCCCTTGTGGTCCCTTCCTTTTGAAAATATCCCTGTAAGAGATTCAGTTAAAGTGCTTTCAATTAAGGTGTTTAAGTGTTTTTTCACCTCCCCTCAGACAAGCGACATGTACCAGCACTGTGTGCTCTGAAAGATGCCACCTGCCCTTTTAGTGAAGCAGAAGGATTGGAATGGCAAAGAAACCAGTTCTCATGCTGAAGTAATTTTGCTTTTCCTCTACCAGTAAGAGATGCAGCGGAGTGTGAATGGTATTCCTTCTTTTCAAGGGAACCTTGATTTTTGTCCATATATTTAAATAAAAATAAAGCTGCTTGGTATCTGTGCCAGCATGTGACACTATTTCTTGCTGCAGAGTCATGAAAAATTCATGCATTTTGTATTGGCTAAGAATGTCATCCTTTCCAAAGACCCAAAAGGCAATACTTCACTTAAACATTGATTCAACATAAAAATATCACAGAGACTTGTCCCCAGCATGGTACATTACACAAGCACATAAAATGAAGAAAGGAAGAAAGGTCACATTAAAGGGAATGCAAGATGCATTTAATCTGGTTAAACAGACAAACTCTCCAGGGCAGGAACTGTCTACTTACGTGTCGGTGTAGTGCCTTACACAGCAAAGCTCTTACCCAGAGGAGCCTTCAGACCCTTAAACAGCAGCAACACTCAGCGTTATTGGAGTTAAGGGAAAGACTGAGGCCCATATTTGATTTTCTTTGGCATAACTGATTCCCTCTGACCTTTGTTTACAGTCTTTGCAAGCAAACCCTACTGCAAGTTACACTACAGAGACTAAGCTATTGAAGAATGCCATTTTCTAATATTTGTTGGGAGGGTTGTTGCAGCACATAAGCTTTTCAGTGGCGTACATGGAGACATGCAAGAGAGAACTAGGAAAATGGCAAAGTAATTGCATGTGTAATGAAAAATCCCCAAAGAGTCTCAATTTGTAATACAGTTCGAGCTACTGAATTGCAGACTAGAAATTATCTGCCTGATGAAAATGTCAGTTTTCAGCCCTGATGTGAGTACCAACTTATTGCCTTTTATTCTAAGAACATCTACACCAAAAGCAATGTATCTCTGTAGATACAGCTAAAAAAAAAGACTTCTCAGTTGTAACAATGATGGTCTCTAACCAGTGATTTTGTGCCGAACAAAACAAGTCTATGAAAAATTTGAGCAGTTGTCTGTGCTGCCCAGCAAAGTGAGTGTCTTGCTGAATACTCTGCCTACCCCAATATGGTCTGGGAGCAGAGTGGCTTTGCTACATATAAGCAGTAAAGGGGGAGACATTGGCAAGCTTTATGGGTAGAACTAAAGTCATCAGACGAGCTAACATAGTTTAAAAGCAGTAAAAATGTTTTTTTGGCAGAAAAAGCCTTCATCAAGTTTTATAGTTTTTCAGTCTGAAAGTCCATCTAATTTTTCCAAGTACATTAGTGGGGTTTACTGAGTTACTGATTTGTGAGGCTACTATCTAAACCTTGCCCTGATTCGTATTCCATTTCTTCGTATACATTTTTCTAACCAGCAAGACAAACCCATGCAATAATAACCCTGCTTCCACATTTTGACTATTGCTTCCCTGCCATGGGTATTTAGCCTTTGGAACAGATGAATACTAAAATGTATTATGTCTTCTAGCAAATTTTCTGAAGTTGCTTTCTTTCTCCTCTTGCAAAAGGTGAATATATGTTTAAATGTCTTGACTACCATCTTCTGAATGTTTACACTCTGTATTTTAATGAGGGACAAGCTTTGCACTAAGTAGCAGAGGGTTAGTCTCAGCCCCATTTTATGGCTCAAGTGATCTCATCTTAAATGTACACAAGTTATAAAAGACAATAGTTAGACATGAAACAGTTATGAATGCAAAGGAGGGTGGTCTTGTATAAAAAGAGTACAAAATTAGCTTGATAGCTTTTATCATGTGCATTTGTAATACTTTCTGTGGGATCAAGATAGCCTGTCCAATGGGAAAATTTACCCATATTCTAGCAATTTGTTTCTCATCTTGCAATTTAAAGAGTCACTTGATAAACCAGAAATTGTGCATTTACATGGTAATGTTCTTTTTATTGTTCTGCTAAATTTGCATCCCAAACTGTAAATATCTTTCAGTAGTGCCTTCAGACAAGTGATTTTTCTATCAGGAATGGCAGCTTTGCATTTGAGAGTTGGCACTGTCGTTTTATCATTACATAGATTCCATTTGTCAGTTTATCTTTGGAATTTAGTACCCTACTATTTGCTACCCATGGTTAGTCTGTTAGGGAGACCATGGGACTCTTTGCAATTTAAAGAGATAGTTTTACTATCACAAACACAGTATTCTTCTGCTCTTCTTAAAGGAAACTAACCTTAGTCAGTTGGTAATACTATATTTCTGCACTTGATATATAGACACTTGCCTGCATAGAAGACCTCAGTTAATCTCCAGTAAAGTAAATAGATGTGAAATATTTCAATTAAAAAGTTTGCTAAAAGCTACAAAGAAAGCTTCTTACTGACTGTGATGTCTTGTGTGGTCAGGTTGGTGGCATGCCTTCATAGGCATCACACAGTGAAATCTTTTGCACTATTCACAGGGAGTAGACACCTTTGCCTATGCCCGTTGACAGGAAGTGAGGAAATTTATTAAATCCATCCTACAACACATCGATTTTGAAGTTTCTCTTTCAGGAAATGAAGTACCAAACCATACAGATTTAGACCACCTGTAAGTTAAACTTGGTGATGTATATAGCATCCTGTCCTTCCCATTAAAACTTCTGTCCCTGTGCTACCCAGAGATACAGTTCCGCTCCCCTCCTCTCAGGTCAAAAATCTTATTAGACTTCGTGATGAGAGGCTATTTCATTAAATAAGATCAGAGCTTTCTAACCCTTTGAGCCAGATATTCCCTCCTTCTTTCAGACTATATGTAAGATTCTTTGATTTGCATGGATGTGAATGATCCATCATGTCCTTATCAATCAGGGTTCTGTTGGGTTGACAGCTATTTTGGGCAGGGAATTTGATATTCCTGAGCATAGCTTTTGCTAGTTTCAAAGTTCACATCCATCATACACCTTTTCTTAGGTTGTGGGAAGGTATGTGTTTAGGTAATCACTGCCAGTCAAAGATGTGTAGAAACCCATTTACATGGAGCCATAGACAAGACTCTGGGATGAAGATGACAGTCCAAAGAGGGTGGCTTGGCAATGTTAATACCAAGTGGTGTTGCTGGTATCTGTCAGGCTATGTTGAAATGTTCACCTTGTAGTTGGCAAGTCCAAGGCAGTCAGGCAGTGGTGTTTGTTTGGGTAAACAGAGAAAGAGAAACCCTCAGACTTCTAATGAAAATCTAAATCCAGTTTACTTCACCTGCCTTTCACATCTCACTAAAGTTCAAGACAAAGATCTCCTCTGAAAGAAATGTATTTTTCCTTGTCCAAATTGCACATGACGCAGGGGCTTAATATTTGATTCTTGAAGACAGTTGGCCTGCTCTTTCATTACTCAGAATGCATGTATTTTAGAAAGAAATACACAGATTAACACCTGTTAATATTAACTTCTCTCACAGAGCAGTAATTCAGGAATAACTTGATTGATATGGGTATCACCAATAAAGAATTTGTGTTAGTGAGATAAGAAAATGACTGCAATACCAGATCTGTCTAAATGGTCCTCCTTGCCTTTATTAGGCTGTATAAGGTATGCCATACAAAATTCCACCTAAGATCCTTATGTGATTTTCTGTACAGAACCAGGGACACATGAAAGGTTTTATCCTAACCTAAGCATGATTTCAAATGCATTACTTTCTGAACAAACTTTAAGTGGATTTAATTATAGCAGTAAGAAAAATGCACAAGACTCATAAGGAGACAGTGTCAGTAAAGGTTTCAGTCACCAACCATGATAGATATTTTTCTGTGCTTTCTGCCAGAATAGCTCAATGCTTTGCAATGCAATTTGGCTTTCAGTTTAAAACCAAACAGAAAGATTGCTTGTAATTCTCTTCAAAACCCATATAAATACCACTTTGCCCTTCTGCTGTGCCTCCAAGATCAAAAAGCATCTGCAAATATTTTATAAGTATTGTTCCAGCCCCCTTGGAGGCTGGTTAATTAAATTGCATGACTTTGGAAACAGACTCCGAGGTTAAACAATGTGCCAGAGAAAAGGGCAGGAGTCTGCATCTCAGCTTTGACCAGAAGCCAAACCGTGCAGCTACTAGCCGTCCATTTGAAGTTATGGGACTGCTTCTCATCTTCTTTTGATTGGAGCTATTTCTGTGGCCACAGACACATGATAGAGTTCAGTGAAACCTGGTGGGTATTTACATTTCTCACTGTGCATCAGTTTGAAACCTTGGGTCCTGAATGCCTAGTTCAACCCACTTTTCTGGTATGGCCCCTTGGTGGGATGACTTTGACATTCACTGTCCTGACTGTTCTGTGGATGTGGTGCCTAATGGTGGCTTTGGAGATAAAACCAGCCTTGTTCTTTTAGAAAACATGCTCTCCAAACTGAGTTCTTGTGGCTGGATCAATTGATAATTGAGGCATATCCAATTTTACACCAACTTTACAACTTTGCCATCTTACAGGAAAGTGCTTCACATTTACAAAACATTTATTTTACTGCACCAAGCTTTTTTATTTGACAAGAAATAACAGTGTAGAACTAGTGGTTTTCTGCTAGCAGGGAGCAGCTCAGGCTGCGTGGAGTGCCTTCTCTGGCACTATGCTGGGGAGCTCAAGCCAAAGTCCCGCACCACTGCTGACACCGAATGGAGGAGGTCCCTCACATTTCCTATTGCAGTGAAACTTAGATGGCTTTTGGCTTCTGCTAGTTCACTCAACGCCCCCTGACAGAGCAACTGCCACAGTTTTATCGCTGGATCTGGCAGGACTTCTGCTAGCAGTGATGAAGCCAGGACACTGGTAACAAATTCTTCTTTGCCAGTTTTGCTGCACAAGGAGGGAAGCAGATTCATCCTGCTTGGAGATAACAACTCAGTATTTTTGGTGGCAACCAGAACTATTCTAAGCACAGAAGCTGTCAGATTGCAAATATTTAGATGAGGCATCACAAGAAATATAATGTGAAAGAATCCTACTGCTGTCTGATTAGCGCAACGTTCATCACCATTCAAACTCCAGCATGAAGTTGGGCATGGTTTGTCATTGTATTAATCATTTTTATGTCTCGGCTCCAGTCACAGAGAAAAAAGAGTTAAATAACTCAGTTTACAACTACTAAAAATAAACTTGCAGACTTGCTGGATTCCTAACATTAAAACATAAACAACTGTCAGCTCTTCTGGAAAAGCTAGTTTTGCCCTGCCTGTGACTTCCCCAGGAGAATTTCTGGGGTTTTTAAAAAGTTTTATGCTGAAGATTTGTTTCCATAATTGGGGCTGGCCAGTTTTCTCAACAGAAAAATGAAAACTAAACTCTTTCCAATTAAAACAACTGCTACTAGAACCACGGGATAGAGACCATGTAGAGGATGGTGTGAGCTGCCTCAGTGGGGATTTCAGCCAATTATTTTCAGATTTGGGTGCCTCAAGAGGGGCAGCTAAATCCATATTTAGACACCTAGATTAGACGTGCCTGGTCTGGTTTCACTGCCAGCACCCACAGATCCTATGGGTTTCTTCCACCGTCTGTCAAATACAGGATATTTGAAAGTAAAACTATTTTTTAGGGGCCTAAATTAAGAACCATTCTTGACATTAAAAAAAATATAATCTCAGGCCAAAATTTTAATGCTTTGTTCAAAATGTTGTTACGTGGTTACCTGCTTTCTAAAGCTACATCAGACCTAGTGAATTGAAGTACAAGCTCATCACCTTCATGATGAGCTGCCTGAGAATGGGTGGTGCCTACATAGAAGTTCTGGGGTGAAGGAACAGATAAAATATAATTGATGTGCTACAATCTGATTGATATGCAGCACTTTGTGTTGGGGATTTTTTGCTGGAAAATACTTGAATTTAAAGCATGCTCAAATCATTGTGTAATGATACAGTTAGCTAGTCAAACCATTCATCTGGCTAGCATATACTTCCTTACTATTTAAATCGCTCTGGAGAACCCCTTTCTTAGTGCTCCTTTTCTGCATAGTTTAGATGGCAGAAATTGTGCCTGTCAGTCACAGATAATAGTTATCTCAAAGAATGCTCACAGATCATGCATAGGTTTTCCAAACCTGAGGAGTAATGGGTTACAGAGTACCACAGTGACTTAGATAAATGGATAGGAAGCATGAAAAAATAATCACAAAAAGCCAAAGAAGAAGGGGAAAGAATGTTTCTTCTTTTACTTTAAGGAAAGGAAAATAGCAACAGAACAGATACAAGATCAGAACATGCCTTAATAAGCAATATAGATGATCCTCATATCTTAGTGTAGCGTCAACTGAGATTACTGTCAGTTCTCTGAAAGTCTACCAGAGGTAGAGGTTCTACTGAGTTTCCAGGCAATCTCTTCTAGAGCTTCCCTGTCATTAGAAATTCATTCCTGCTATTAACTTGTTTGCAGACTGAAGCTTGTGACTATTTTTTGTCCCAGGAGGACATGGAGACCAGTTCCTTAGCTCTAGGCAATAGTCTTTCAGGTATTTGAAAACTTATATACTCTCTCAGTGATCTTTCTATTAAAAACAACATGACCTAAATATTTTTTCTGTAAATCACCGACTCCTCTTTTTGCTCTTACCTGAGGCTTTTCAATTAGTGAAAGCATCTACCAAATCTGGACACAAACCCACCCAAGTATGTGACAAGGGGCTTTGTAATTTAAATAAATATTTTTTGAAGAAACACCCACTTTTTTTTTTCCTCTTTTGAATCTGCCACTAGCTAGTTTAATTTGATGTCTCCTCATTCAAACATCAGATGAACAACTTCTGATGTTTTCTGTAACATGTTTCTTTCAGCTTATTGGCATGTCAGTTGCCTCTTTTCCAGGCAGGGTAGCTCTGATTTAGCTACTCATTGCACTGAAGCTGTTCTTAAAAAATTAGATCTTTCTCTGTTCTTTTGTGTTATTCACTGCATCCCTTTTAAAAAAGTCATCTTGCCCTTCCCATCACCACCTCTACCCTGAAGTGGCTTTAAGTGAGAAATTATATACCTTGGGTAGTAGTCCAGCCATTGCACGTTAGCATTCCTTAAGCACTTGGGCAGATGCCATCCAGTCCTGGTGGTTTGAGTGTCCTGTCTCTTTGTTCTATAATCTGTTCCACTCACACTTCAATTTGTGACAGATTCTCTAACACCTCCTTCAAAATGAAGGGTTTCAGCTTGGACACTTCCCCAGGTTTGTCCATGGCTTTTACGCCTTGCTTATCTATTGGCTCTCATGCTTCTCTGGCAAGCTTTCTGCCACTGATGTGTTTGGAAAAGAATTTATTATTACTTTTTATGTCTTTGCAAGTTTTTTCTCTAAATCTACTTTGGCATACTTTCACATTTAACCTGCCAGTACTTGTGACCTTGTCTGATACTCTAAGTTGGACAGGTCTTCAACTTTATGAAGGTAGTCTTCTTGTTCTTAACAATTTACCTTCATTTTAGTTATCCTAATTTTATTTTTTTATGATAGGTGGCATGCAGCTGATGAGACCTTCTGATATGGTGTTTTCCACTTGCCTCTCTGTCATCTACAAAAAATTCACTTGGGACCATCCCTTTTTAATAAAAGTAAGAATAATGCTTTTGATTTAATCCCATCATTTCAAATGGTGGTCTTTCCTATTTCCTGTTTTTCTTCTAGTCTTTTTATTTTTTTCACCTAAAAAAATATAGTCTCCTGTGACATTTTCAGTCTTAAGTATCAGCAGCTGGTTTTCACTTTGGTTTATAAGAAGTCTTTATTCTCTTCTTGTACAGGTTCCCTTTGTTTCTAAGGTTGTTGGGATTTTTTTCCCAGTTTCCAGTAAATCTGTTCCTACTTCATGTTCTCAACCATGCATTACAGCTTTTCTGTCTCCATCTGGCCCTTGACATGGCAGGAAGTTTTCAGAGACTGAGGCTCTGAACATTCTGGTTTGTATCATTCAACTTAACTGCATCATTCACTTTTGCTGCAGAACCTTTCTCCTATTCCACTTCTGGTTTGAAAGCACAAAGAGGTTAAGTCCTCCACTTTACATACAGTCTTACTCATCTGTGTGACATATCAAGATATATGTGGTGAGGGGATTGCAGAAATGTGCTCACAGGCTCTTTTAGGATTCTTTATTTGCTGAAAAGATACTGATTATAAAAACTTGCTTCTGCCCCCAAAAATTAGCTGAAGAATCCATTTCTGCTTTTTCACCAGGAGGGTGCATTTAATGGTTCACACTATTTCTGTATATTTGTGCTGGAATCAGGTTTTAAATCTAAGAGAACTAAATTAAGAGATAAAGGCACAGCAGTGATCATATGGGGAATTCATCAATAGAAACGTTCTACTGAAGCAAAAATTGCAGGAGACTTAGTTATATCTCATATTCCAAAGTATTACAGCTGGACTTCTGATGTCCTTAGTAAACATCTCCATTTAAAGTATTTCACAGTGATTGCATCTATTTTTATTTTATTTTGGAATCAGAAGCAAAGTCAGTACAAATTATTTTTGTGTTCTGTATGTCAATACTGCTTGTTGTATGAATATAGTTTAAGCTAGTGATTGTTTTTCTTTTTAAAAAAGTTTTAATTTATTTTTCTTCTGGTTAGTATTCACTACTTTCATTTCTGAAAATTAAGTAAAAAGTAAAAATGCCACTAGACAGTTTTGAAAGTCAAGATATATAAATAACACTGTATCTAAAAATCCCTAATTTTTTTTTCATGGAAAATTGTGAGATTAAGTATACTTTTCACAGATGCCAAAGGTCACACTGCACACAAGTATTTGTTATCTAATCTGAAATAATACTTTAATTGCAATATATTAAGGTAGAACTATGTATTGGGGATTCATATGACATAAATCTCAACCAAATTTAATTTATTATGCTATCAGTGTTTATTCCAGGCAATGTGTTTCATTCTGAGCTTCTATCTTGTATAAATCTCATGCTCTTTCACATTTTCAGTGAGCTTGTTATCTTTACAATTCACACGCTTTAGGAAAAAAAAAGAAAAAAGAAATCCTAAAAAAATAGTTATATATGAGGAGGAAAGACATACTGAGACTCACTAAACAACTGTAAGTTTTCTGTTAAAATTGTCCCAGTAATGCATGGTACAAAGCCCCTTAGACAGATCCAAAAATATTACAATTTTTAGAATGCTTTGTTTCAGCTAATCATCAAAAAACTGATTTCCTAAAGATGAAGAGCTGTTGAACTTCCAAATTTGCATTGGAAATCCCCTTTGATGTTTTTGGTAACATGCAGCTCTATATTTGGCTCCAAAATAAATAGTTGGACCCACTCCTCTATTCTAGAGAGCATGAACAAGAGCAGAAAGGGAAGTGAAAATTGCTTGAGGATTTTTTTGTTCTGAGTTCTCCAATGAGCAGGACAAAGCTTTGAACCAGTAAAACTAGGCATATGCATCCTCAAACTCAGAGATCCTGTTAATCTCCAACAGATAGTGTCATACAGCATCTCACCAATTCAGTGCTGTTTCCTGGTGTCAGAGCTGTGACAGAAACTTAGACCTCCCAGTTCCTGTTGTTCATGGGAATTCATCAAAAGAAGGGAGCAATGGAAAAGAAAAAAGGCATTTTCCCCATCTAGAATATATTTCATATTCTTTTTCTTTGCCCATTACAAAAGTTTCTGGTATTACCTATTGAAAGCCAATTGAAAGTTAATTAAGCTGAAGATACATATATATGGGGAATATATGTATTTTTTAAAAAGAAGCATCTTCCAAGTAATGAGGGTAATGCTATGATTATAGATCAGCGTGTCAGCTGCCATGAAAATCAGCATTTGTTATCACAAATAGCAATTTCACCTAAACCAAATTTAATCAAGAGTTGGAAAACTCTTTCTGGAAACAGCAAACAGTCATTAAGGTGCATCAGCCTTCTCCTGTCAATTAGAGTTGATTCAGTATAGTATACTGGATGCAGACAGCAAATGTATACAGCCATCTGTGCTTTTAAATGAAGTTTTCCAGGTTCAGATCCTCATCAACACAAAAAGTTGTTCTCATGCCAGAAATCAGTGTGGAAATTGGCTGAATACACTTGAGAGAGCATGTTTATACCTGGTATAAACTCCAGTACTGCAGCTCCACTTGCTCATACCTTCCATCGGGTCAAGTTCTGGCACTTCACAAAAGTAGAGTTGACCCCAATACTTTGCATTTTGCATAATACTTTGTATTAGTTCCATTATTTCCATTACCATTATTTCCACTAGTTTCATTATTTCCATTGCCTTTGATACACTTCAAAAAACTATGACTTCCCTCTTTCCTGCAAAATTTGATTGTTCCAGAGAGGACAATCATCAAGGCTATTTTTTTTTTTGTCTTGAAAAAATAATGATTTTGGGAAGCAGTTTTTCAATTTGTGATTTCTTTTGTACAACTGCCACCGGTGATCTTGAATTTATGTCATTGTTTTAAAATTCAAAATGAAATTACAACTCAAAACCAACCAAACAAAAAATCATGACAATCCTAACAGAAACCATCGAGACTGAGAGCAGCCCAGAGGGCACAATAAGGCTCTGGCTGACTGGACATCTCTGTAAAGAGAAAAAAGAAAGGTAGTTTGCCTCTGAAATTTATCACCAGAACAGACCTACTAGACATAAGAAGAGAAGTTAGAGATTTTGTCAGGTTTATTATGCTACTGCAGTTGAGTACAGTGCTATAATTTCTGCAGAGCAGGCTGCTTCTGCCACTCTACTTGAGATATTCCACCCAAACATGACAAAGATAATAGGACTAAAGTAGGGCAATTATTCATGTAGGTTACTTTGTAATACAGCAGTATAGGCTACAGAAAACATGAAAAAATATATAACATTGGAACTAATCAGGTCAGTTCATAATGAAAAGCCACTTTTGGATAAAGAATGGCTAGTGATTTAGAACAATGCAGTATTAGCAGGGAATGCACTGAATAGGCTCCAGTGAAAATTAACTCTGAAGAAGAATAAAATATTCTTGAACCCTCAATCCACAATACTGAAGTTTCCCCCTCAGTTTTTGCAACTGTTTCTGGCATTAGGAAAAATAACAAAGGGAAATGTCTTCCACCTGCACCATGAATACGTGGCTTGTATGAAACCAGTAAGCCAATAATGCAGACATAGATGCATTTACTTAATTTCAAATCTACTTGAAAATTGTCAGTTTAATATGATGTGGGAACAGCGATTCTTAACGCTTGGATGAGTTGCAAATCTTGGTTGAGGAAAGGGTTAGAGATCATTTAGGTAAACTCAACATCCACAAATCCTTGTGGCCCAATGGGATGCGCCCATGAGTCCTCCGAGAGTTATTGCTATGCCACTCTCTATCATCTTAAGATCCTGGAGAACAGGTGAGGTGCCTGAGAACTGGAGGAAAGCCAATGACACTCTGGTTTCAAAAAGGGCAAGGAGGTCCCCGGACCAGTCAGGCTCACTTCCCTTCCTGAAAAGGCCATCAAAAAGCCTATTCTGGGGGTCATGTCTAAGCACATGGAGGAAAAGAAGTGTATTGGGGGCGGTCAACATGGATTCACCAAGGGGAAATTGACTTCAGTAAGACTTCTGACACTGTCTGCCATAACATCCTGGGACAGGCTGCCTGTGGGTATCCTTTGGAGACATTCAAAACCTGCCTGGACACAATCCTGCGCAGCCCACTGTAGGTGATCCTGTTTTAGCAGAGGGGTTGGACTAGGTGATCGCCAGAGGTCCCATCCAACCCCGATCATCCTGTGATTCTGTGATAGCTGCAAACAGGCACTTAACTTTAGTAAGAACAGAGCCAAGGGTATTTATTCCAAAAGGGTGAAGCATGAAATTGGTGCAGAAAGATTTCCTTGGTTGTGAATAGAAGAATATAGGCCCACTGAAAGGTTCCGAGCCTCATGTCACACACACTCTATTACACTCTCTCCCTGAGAAGGATTTGAATCCAGGAACTTACAATGAAATTTAGCTGTCATGTGGCAGACAATTCTATTCCCATTCCAAAATGACTTTCAATTATTTTAAACAATCTATTTATCTGTGCCTGTTTGTCTTCTATTTATTCCCAAGTGTGGAGATTAGGTAACAGATCGCATCAATTGAAACCAAAAGTGCAGCTAGCCTGCATGTTTTAACACTTTTGTGTGAAAGTTCCACAAAAATGAGAGTGTGAAATGTGATTTGTGTTTGTATTGAAGCTAAGGGGAATCCTGCTTTGGGAAAAGCAATAAATAGTTCCTCTAAAAGCTGCAAAACTTAGATAAATGTTAAACTAATGGGATAATATAATTAGGTGGTATTTTAAACTATTCTGCATAAACACTCTCACTTTGTATCTAGATATAAGGTGTGTTTATTTTGGCTCATGGGGTTGTAGCTCAAATATTAACAGAATTTCAGGTACCTACTTTGAGTAAGACAATGACTGCAGTTAATGAAGATATATATAGCTACGAATCATAGAGAAAAATGTCCATGTACAAGCCTAACTCCACAAAGTTTCATAATTATCTTAGGAAATAAATTAGACACATTTAAATTTAAATCAAAATGTACCTTCCCCATCTTCTCCAATTCCAGTAGAAGTTTGTGGAATACATTTTTTTTAAAAAAACCCTTAAGTGTAACATCCACTCGATCATCTCTGTTATGTGTTCAGAAAACATGCAAATATAGGCTATCATTAAGTTTTTATCTATTTGAAATTAATATTGTGAAGGACAATGAGAATTTTTTTTAAAACCAACAGATAAGATATTTGTTATCACTGGCCTGTATCTCTGTAGGATGTGGGGTGGGGTGGAGGGTGTGTGTGTGTGTGTGTGAAGATATGACAGATGTTATAGTATTATTTTTCCTGGATGCATAATGAAAGCACACGTTGTCTGCAAGCCACAGCCATTTCTGGATGCATGCCAAAAGAATGCTGTCCATGGAAAACAGCAAGAAAATCCTGGGTTCTTTTTCCTTTGAGAACAAGAACTCATTTTGTTTGGGTTGTTTTTTAAACAGAAAATTCTTTGGGATGACTCTCCAATAAGAAGACTGAACAGCAAAAGAGAAGAATTAGAGTATTATGGCAATTCAGTATAAACAGCAGGATTAGCCACACTGGTTGGTGAGTCAGGGAAATGGGCAGTAGCCCTCACTGGTAATTCAACCTGTTGTACAGTTATTAGGGGCCTCAAGACAAACTGATGAGCAAGGCGAGTGTGAGGCAATTGTTCTCCTTCATATGGCAAATGTAAAAGCCTTAAACTCAGCTAAAAGTTGTACTTGTTTTGAGAGCAAATGATCCTTTCTGAGAAGCTGAGAAGCCCGTCACCTCATGTTTTATGACTTTGACTTCCTTATGCCCATAAATGAAAGCGAAATACATATTCTGAAATGGCATTGCATTTTTCCTTCTTGTGGTTACTTACACCTGGAAAGTCACTATGCATTTAACCTTCCTAATAACACTATATGTAGGAGTTTATACTTGACTTAAAAAAGTTCTCCTCCTCTACTACCCACACAAAATGAGTTACTGATGATGATTTTAGCCTTTAGATAATATTTAGAAATGTAAGGAGAAAAGAGTTTCATAACGGCTTAACCTTCACATCTTGCCTGAAGTAGGAGTCCTGTAGAAATGAATAATTGGCAGTTCCAGCCTCTTTCAGATTCACAAAACCTCCCCAAATTTCATAGCTTCAAAAATCTCATTTTATATAAACTAATACCCACATTTCTTCCAACAAAGTTCATTTGCCAGGAAGGTAGGGAACTAAAACCAAAGTATACCTATATTATTTATTTGTAGCTGTACACCAGGAGACCAATATATCTAAAATAGAACATTGTTCTGAGAACCATGCAAAACCAAGAAAGGAAAATGAAAATGACCCAGAACCCAGAGAACAAAAGCCATGTGTAAACCACTTTTACATTCCACTTTCATTAGTCCCCTAAAACTGAAAGCACTCACCTGTCACATAAGACACTGTTTCGGTGGCCAGTGCTGGTTTTAAATAAAAATGATAAAGACTCATATGCAGGAGTTGCTTTTACAGTTAGTTCCATCATGACAAAGTAATAAATATATTACACAGTTTTTGGAGAAGAGGTCTGTGAATATAGACTGTTATTTAGAGAAACAAAATGAATCCTGAAAATGCTTTCTACTGCTGCTTTTCTTTCCTACATTTTTAAAATTAGTACAAAGGCTGCAAGTAGAACTTGATTTTTTTCTCTTATTTTTGCATCTATCCATCACATAACCAGAGGAAAAATAAGCTCTCTTTTCCCAGCATCTTCAAGGGAGGGAGGCATAAATAGGCTCAACAAAAATAATTTTGAGAAAAAGATTCGAATATTTAATAGTTAATTCTAATTAAAAAATATTTATTCAGTTGTACACTTTCAGCCAGAAAAATGCAAGTCTTTAAAGTTTTCCATTGCATGAGGCCCCACAGAAATAAATACAAAATCTAAAAAACCTGAGAAACTGTATTTTAAAACAACAGAGGGAAAAAAAAAGTAATAATGTCTGCCTCAGCAATGAATTATATTGCAGGCAATGACTAATGACTAGTGTCCCTAATGACAGACACTAAGTGTGATCTCAAACAAGTCACATTTTCTTTAAGCACTAGTACCTTCTCTGCAATAACAGGATAGCATCACTTTCTCTTCTCACAGAGAGGTCATCAAGAAAAATACATTAAGAACTGTGAATGATTGCCAGGTAGACCACTCTAATTATCTGACTAACTATGAAATTTAGCTAGATGTATCCCTTTAAGACAGGAAAATTTATTATTTCTTATGAGGCAAAACCAAGTACAGTTTTTCTCTTATTTAAGTTTCTTATTAAGTTTCTTATTCTTCTATCCTTTCCACTGAATAGCCTATAAATTTTGTAACAGTTATTGCAGCAGTACATTAACACCACCCAGAAGGGAGTCTGACCTCCCTCCTTTAGCCTCCAATCAGAGGTGTAGTTTTCCCTGTTGAGATGATTTAGATTAGAAGGTTGGGAGACCCTCACAAGCCGATTAGAAGGTTGGGAGACCCTCACAAGCCTTCTGTTTGGTGCGCCCATCTAGGGAATAGTACTAGGTTAAATCCCATTTCAGAACATATCAGTTATATACAGTATATACCCTGTACAGGCAACTGGAGACGGAACAAGGGGCAATGGCTGCAAGTTGGAGCACAGGAAGTTCCGCACCAACATGTGGAAGTACTTTTACAAAGTGAGGGTGACAGAGCCCTGGGACAGGCTGCCCAGGGAGGTGGTGGAGTCTCGTTCTCTGGAGATATTCAAGACCTGTCTGGATGCCTCCCTGTGCAATCTGTCCTAGGGAACCTGCTTTGGCAGGGGGGCTGGACCCGATGATCTCTCAAGGTCCCTTCCAACCCCTATGATTCTGTGATTCTATGATTCTGTGATATTTGATATACATGGATCCTGTGACAAGTCACTGCAGGGGCTGACCACAAAGTGACTTTTGTCATATCAATCTGAGAGGCATTTTGAGGGCAATTACTTACAGCAGAGCTGGACAGCTATCACACAGAGGAAGGGAAGGAGAAAGCTCTTAAAAAGGATTGCTCACAAACCATGTTGTCATTGACTGAACTAACTATAAATTGCTACGTTATATTCTTCCTCTGTTTTTTTAAAGAAATAGATGAGAAACAAATCAGTACAGAATCACAGTCAAATTCTGCAAGTCACTGTAGCTTGACTGGAACCCTGTGTATAGGAGAAATATAATTTCCCCTATACATGATTCAAGAAATACAGTTATTTCAGCCATGGCTGTGAGATCAGGCTGAGACCCTTAAATTGCCTAGGAAGAAATAATTTCTGTGAAGACTGATGTTTTAATGGCCACTTCTGTACATCATTCATGCCCCTGTAGTAAACTGGTTTTATCCTGCAGTTCTGCTTTAGGCTTTGTCCAGGTTCTGAGATCAGTTAATCACCAGCACAGTCAGGATATAGTGTCGTTTATGCATGATACAACTGAGAGCTTTTCTCTAAGTATTTGAGAATTTTGTGCAATGCTGTCTACAGTCTGTCTCCTGGCCTCATCACAGAAATTACAAACAGGCTGTTGGATGGGATCCTTTTGCTGTGGATGAGAGTTTATAAAAGTATAGCTCTCCTACTGCCTTGGAGGCAGATGGGCTACAATACCAAAGGACTGATGAAGCTTCTCTGTTTTATTCCACCTTTGCTAATAATCCTTGATACTTGGGTTAGGTAAATCTACAGAGAGAAGGTAAAAGTGTTAGGCTCTTTTCCTGTTTCCACTTAAAGAAGTTCATGCAGCTGGAAGATAAAATCCACATTTCTCTAGTCTGTCACCTAAGGCAGTATGTATTTGGTCGGAGCTTCCCCAAGGCATCAAGCCTGCACAGGGCCAGCAAGCACAGCTGGTAGGTGTGCACTTGAAGAATATCTTCAAAACTATGGAATAAAAATTTTCAGTTATTCCACTTCCAAACTACATGTTGCCAAATGACAGGAAAGAAAACACCTTCCAGTCAGTCTATCTAGTTCTTCCAGCTATTCCACTGGGACTACAGAGCTATAGCACATAGTCTGATATTCACTTTTTTTACAGTCTTCAATTAAACAGCCACAGGAGAAGAGAAGGAAGTATTTGACACAGCTTCTCATTCTGTCTAGCACAGGTAAAATTCCCTCAACTGTAAAAGCATTGTGTAAATACACAGTTTAGTATCCCAGGTGTACTTGAGATTAACACATGATAGTCTTTCTGTGCCAGACACACTACGTGATTATTAGAATGAGAACTAATGAAGAGAGAATTTTGTCAGAAAATTACTTCCTGATTATTAAGCTCACTAATTGCTATCACTCTGAATCAGCAAGTAAAGGTGGCACAGCTGATGCCTCTGCTGGTATGTATCATGATAAATACTAAAAAGGAATAATATCTGTTCTCAACACCTGAAAATTGAATACACATGAGAGGAATAATTTGGTTACAAATGCAATTGAAACTCAAGTGCTAAATTCTGGTCACACTCCAATTAGTAGAACTGGGAAGTGAGTGGCAAAGATTGTGAGAATCATGTAATTTTTATCTGGAAAGCACAGAGACTCTTATCTTTAACAGGTTTACTTGCAAAATAGATTATAGTTTGTGTAAAACAGAATGAAATAATTACTTTTTAAAAAACTAGATTTTAAAATTATTTAAAAGGTGAAAAAATGCCAATCATTTCTCAGTCCTAACAATATCAGTGCACACCAGACAGTGACATTGTTCCTATTGCTGTAATGAGAAACCTCTGACAGACAAATCATACTTTTAGTTGAGTCTGCAACACATAATTTATAAGCACCACAAAACAGAGGGGACAACTGTACAGCATAGCCAACGGTTTAACTAAACAAGAATTTTGCCAAAAGCAAACACTTTGAAGTTAGGCAACAAATAGCCAACTATCTCGGAAAAATAAGGAGAAATATTTATGCCTTTTCAATAATTTGGCTGGTGACCCAGTTATAAATTAAATTTAAAAATTGGTTGCTAAAAAACCCCCACACCCTGAAAGAAAAGACTGGAAGAAAATTCTACTTGGACAGAGTTTAGGGAATAACACCTGACACTGCAGTAGTAATTGTGGCTTCCAGCATACGTACTGAAAAGAGATTAGAAGAAATGATAGGAAAGTCTCTAGCCAATTCCACTGGTGTAAAATAGTCAAGAGTAGAAGCGGAGACTCCACACAATATCCTGGAACAGTCTACTCTTACTAATGGATGTGTACAATGTCAGGATGACCTATAGATTGTTTGTTATAGGTTGTCGAGGGTAAGTAATGGCTCCACTTTTTTGTTTAAATATTAGCCAGTGGAAGGTCTAGAAATTTATATCAAGCAATGCAATCAGTTTACCAAATGCTATGGAGAATGAAGGGCTTATCTAACAGTCTTAATGGCTATGTTGCTGTCAGAGAATATGGCCTTAAGCATACACAAGCATAAGTAGAAAGAAAATCTGGTTTGACTGATTTTTTAGTAGTTGTTCACAAACTGCAAAGCTGAGCCCCAAAAGACAAAGTCTTTAATAACACTGGGCTAAAAAAAAATGATTTCTTATCAGATTTATAACAAAATTTCACCACTACCGAAAGCAGTTTAGTCACAGAGACAGACCAAAAAAACTAGGCCTCTTAGAAATGTCTTAAATATTGTATAGCTGTTGATCTCTGTATGGATTGGGACAGATGACAGTGCTATGGGATCTTAATAAGTGATTTAAGATTTTAAAAAACAAGTTCTGACTTGTGGACCATCAGATCCATGTTCCCCATTCAGACATGTTTTCCAGCACAAAATAAAGCTATATTAGATATTGATCCATAGCCAGAACAGGGAACAGAAACAGAACGGCTGGTGAATTACTTAAGATAAACTGACAAGGATTCCTACCATCTTTGATAGGAGGGGTGATCAGGATGGAATTGCAAAATGACAAACGTAAGTCAGACAGGACAAAGGAAAGTAAAGAAATAAAACCACTTCATGAAAACAGTGCTGTGTTTCTAATGGAAGAAAATTACCATAAAGATCAATGTTTCCAACCAACCATGAAAAATACATTTATACTATTGTAATTCCAAATGGATACGTACAGTACAGAAATCCATTACCCAAACTCTAGACTGAGTGAAGATGCTACTTTTTGTCCAAGAGGATATGATATAAAATCAATTGTAACAGTTGAACAGAACTCCAGTAGTCCCATGATTAGAAATCAAAATTCAACTTTACTTCCTGTACGTTATGTTGTAGAGACATGCTTCCTCCTTTCTTCTGAATTGGTGATAATTAAATTCTGAATTAATACAGCCTAGCACCTGGGGTAGTTTTATCAGACTCCCAGGCAGAGAACATAAAGACCACCAAGACTTTCACATTTCTTCCAAGTGTTTGGTCCCATAAACTGTTTCAACATTATGAAGAGTATCCCCTGCTTTGAAAGCTGGGGAGACCTACCATGAGATGAGTCTGGGCTATGGGCCTTAAGTGGACCTTCCAACCTTCAACTTTAGGAGCTGAGAGTCTAAAGCTGTGGATTCCAGACACAGCTCTGTGTTCAGCATTTTTTGTTACCTAGCTCTTGACCGTGTAATAATAAACTGTATTGAAAAAAGGCAATGATCACAAGTTTCAGTAAGAAAAATTCCAATTACTTTTAAGAAAAAAGTTTTCTCTCACAATGAGAGTGGGTAAACCCTGAAACAGGCTGTCCATAAAAGTTGTGGAATCTCCATCCCTAGGGGTGTTCAAAGTTCATGTGAACAAAGCCCTGTAAAACCTGATCTAACTTTGTGGTTGAACCTGCTTTAATAGGGGAGAATAGGGTTGCAGTAGACAATTTCCAGTGATTTTGTCTCACCTGAATTATTCTGTACTACTATGACAATTTTCTTTCCTTTAGAACCCACTGATCCCACTAAGACTTCTCACATGGTATGTAAATGAAATACATGGTAATGTCTATGCTTACATGGTTTGTCAAGAGTCAAAGACTTAAGATTCTCAGCAGGTGACTATGAGTGATTAATATAGTTAATATTGTAATTTATGCTTTACAGACAGCCTTCTACAATAAAATGGCTAAATGTGTGGATGAGCAGAGAGATGTGTCTATCTTGGCTTTAAGCAGGTCATTTTGACACCATCTTC
The DNA here is from genome assembly GCA_022605575.1 of Laterallus jamaicensis coturniculus. NCBI lineage: Eukaryota > Metazoa > Chordata > Aves > Gruiformes > Rallidae > Laterallus > Laterallus jamaicensis. The sequence goes on from JAKCOX010000005.1 coordinate 33,050,346, forward strand.
CATGGTTTCCAAGATGGAATCTCATTTTCTGTGTGGGCTTATGACTACATCAGTGAAAAAACACCTGGATAATGAAGGTAGTGTTTAGTGGTCCCTGGCAGCGGGTACAGCTAACAGCAAGTTGAACTGTACTAAGCAGAACATAGCCAGCTGATCAAGGTACGTGACCATTGCTCTTTACTCAGCACTAGTTTGATCCCAGCTGGAATACGAAATTGAATTTGGAACTCCCTCTGTATAAAAAAGACATTGATACCTGCTAGCAAGGTAAGTGGAGTACCATCAAGATGGTCAGGGACTGAAGCACAATGTATGAGGTGAGGCTGAGGGAACTGGGTTTGTTCAGCTTGAAAAAGAGAAGGCCATTTTGCAACTAGAAACTTTCCAGTACCTATGATAAAACTAATGAAAAGCTGGAGCCAAGTTCTTTACAGTGATGCCTAATGGGAGGATGAGAAGGAATGGTCAGAAATTAGGAGGGAAGCTTCTGACCAAACATAGTGAAATAATTTTTACCAGAAGGATGCTCAGGCAGGTTTCTTGCCCAGGAAGGCTGTGGCCTCTTCATCTTCAGAGGCCTTGAGACCCAACTGGACAAAGCCCTGAGGACCAGGGGCTGAATTCAGAATTCATCTGGCTTTGAGCAAAGGACTGGATAGTCAAGTGAGGGGCCCAAGAGTAAAGTGGTGTTTCTTCTTGATTGAATAAGGCTTCCACATGGTAAATTTAAATGGGTGAGAAACTGAAATCTGCTTTTACATAAAGCTGATATTTTCCTTTTTAATAGCTGAATAACATCACCCTTTTAACAGAGCTCTGCTATATTAAAGTCTTCTCAATGTCATTCACCCACCATAATTTCTACAGCTTCTTTCATTGCAAACATAGAGCCCAGCATGGTCTTCCCACTGCTTTAAGGTACATGGAAATCTGGCCAGGTAAATTTCTGTGTTACCCACCTGTAAAAGTCTGGTTTTGAAGAGAAAGCTCACACCAATGTTACTTTATCACTGAATATATTCAGATGCAAATTAAGGACACATGCAGGGGGGGAAGCTGCATTGTAAATATGAGCATGGCTCTTCATAGTTCACAGCTGTCCTTGTCACCTTAAAAAAATTCTCTCCCTTCTCCAAATGTTCATCATAATAGCGAAGAAATGGAGACTGAATTGCTTTTCAGCTTTAATAATGAATCTGTGAGTGGAGGAAATAGATTTTGTCTGCAGTTTCTGAAATTTTTTAATATCACAAATTGCTTCACATAATTCATTTATGTAAATGTCCCCATGGAGTAACTGCAACTCCTTGACAACTTAAAACTGCTATGCTTGTGTTGCTGCAAAGCATCCTGCTGCCTGACAGCTTTTGGCAGAAATCTAGTAAACAGACATAGCTCAATTACATGACTTTTAATACAAAACTGAATTATTTTATTGGTGCTCTATGTGTTTATTTAACTGTCTTGCTTTTCTTCTGTGTTGAGCAAATGGAATTCAAAGTGTTAAAAGAATCATTTGAGGATATTATGCTGAATTTTCTACTGGTATAAATTGGCACAGTACCAGAGTTGGTCCAGCAATTTCAGCAGAATAGCAGAAATCTAACAATCTTGCCTTACACCCTCTGCAACTTACAATAATTAAGAATAAACCTTGAGCAACTGAGTAATCAGCAGACTGAAGAACCCAAGTGTCTCCAATCTGTTTCCTTTGTGTTAGTTTTTTTAGAATTCTTCTTAGTTTATTTATGAAAACAAATGGTTGCTGGAGAAGAAATTCTAAGAAATATGTAAACAATTTATTGTGGGCAAAATTATCTTTAGAATGAATAAATAGATATTCAACTTCTGGCAAAAAAATCACCATCAATAAATAAAGAATGTTAGTTCCCTCCAACCAATATCCATATGGCTTTAGATCCAATTGATGGATGCTGTCACGTCCCAAAGATGATGGTGGCATTTGTGCATTTAATAAAAGCACATACTCTTTTGTCCTTTCAAAGTCTCATTTTCTTCATGTGCACTGTGGGTACCTGCAGGTTCAGATCAATCTTAGTGGTTACTGCAGGCAAGAAAACTCCCTGGAAATTTTTTATTAGCCAGGGGAATTTATGAAGGCTCATAATGGGAAATAGCTCTAGGTTCTGACAAACTTCTTTCCATCTCTTAATGATACATAGGAGTATACTTTGAGAAGCAAGTGAACATTTTTATGTCCCAACAGTAACACTGGAAATGCACAAAAAGTAGGGGAACTCAAAGCTCTATCCATTACATTGGATTTCTATATGAAAAGGGAAGGCAACAGGTAGTGCAGTTCCTAAAACTGGGTATTTCTAAATTTACATAGTTCTTTTTCTAGTTCATTAGGTTTGGGGATGACTGCAGACATTTTCTTCTGCCTTTCACACAGAAATGAAATATGTGGGCAGCATGTTTTGAACTCCACAGAAGAATTTGACTGACCTAGCATCAAAGAACCAACCTTGTAATTTTGCGGCTTCCCTGATGGGTGGTTGGTGCACAGCACCACATGCTTCTAAACAAGGCTACTAGGAAGGAGGTTAATCAATGGGCAAGACTGGGGATGTCAATGATGTGATGTGTCCCAGAGGCCTTTACTTGTCTGCACAGGCAGCAGGCTGACATGCACTGTCACATCCTTCCAGTCCAGACACCTTGGTTTCAGAGAAAGCAGGACATACAGAATGGGGAAGGAAAGGATGGCTCACCCATGCCAGGATGTCACTTTTGCTACAGACTTGAAACACATACTAAGTGTATGCCAGGGGGAAAAAAAAAAAAAAAAGTCCTCCAAGGTCTTATGATTTTGGTATAAATGTAGAAGACTTCAAAATTCTCTTTGATAAACACATTTATCAAACTAAAGTAAATGGCACTGTCCGGATTGATGATCAGGGGTGGCCTCCAAGGAGAAAAGCTGAATCAGAAAACAGGAGAACAGAGATCCAGAGAAGAAAGTTATGTGGGATCTGAATTAGTAGCCCACAAATAGAATATTTTATGTGTCCCTATGCCAAGATAGCAAATACCAAAAAAAATGACACTTTCTTGGTACTTCTGTTGTGAGATAGTAAAAGTTTTTGTCAAAAGCTGTCAAATTCTGTTTTAATTGAAATTGAGAGGCAGTAGCTGAACAGAGTGCTGTTTAGAATACTAGTGAACATTCAAGGGCATATGCTGTTTAGAATACTAGTGAACATTCATATGAGGAAGAAGGAATGATGAGTGATAGCTTCAGAAATTACAGAAAATCAAGGTGAGAGTTACATTAAGCCTTCAATTTTTTTAATTGCTTGTAGTGGCCCAAAGTTGTTAGGATTGGTCCTTGTGAAGAAGTTGTCACATCCTGGGCACAGAAACAAAAGATAGTTAAGACATTTTGGTTTTTTCCTTAAAGGTAAGCAAGATTAAGCATAGCCTGTGTAATACTGAAAACAAAGCAGAAAGCTTGAAGATCAAGGAATTTTCAGATGAGATAAAGCATATGAACCTGTAGCAGAGAAATAAGAAAGACTTGAAAGCAAATTAAAGTGGGGAGGAAAGTCACATACTGTTACACCAGCTGTCTTTTGATTAATCATAGAAATCCCATTCACTGAGAAGAACAAAGTGTGAAAGAGTGGTAGTGGCCCAGAAAGGAAGCAGTCAAGCAGTCTAAGACTGTCACAGGCAGTCTTGGAACCTAAGATTGCTTTCACAAATAACAGACATAAAAACAAGCACAGAGTAAGGAAAGTCTGTCTGTTCCTGGATTTCTAAAATGCTCTGGAAGTGATCCCCCATCCCTGGAAGTGTTCAAGGCCAGGTTGGATGGGGCCCTGGGCAACCTTGTGTAGATCCAGACCTGAGGTTGGTGGCCCTGCCTGTGTCAGGGGGGTTGGAGCTCTATGATCCTTGGGGTCCCTTCCGACCCTTGCCATTCTATTCTATTCTATTCCTATTCTATTCTATTCTATTCTATTCTATTCTATTCTATTCTATTCTATTCTATTCTATTCTATTCTATTCTATTCTATTCTATTCTATTCTATGAACACATAGTAGGTCTGCATGTAAGCAAAAGGTATAACACAACATAGTTATGTTTTGGTGACCTGATATATATATTTACTTGCATTTGAATTTGGTCCTATTTTGATGCACTGTGAGCATCAGCATGATTCTAAGGCTGTTCCAAAGATGGACCTACCAACAATGTAAAATGGAGTTGTCTTGGATTGGTAAAGGAGAACTGTCTTTGAACTGCCTTTGTATGGTCAGCCTGCAGTGTAGCTTATAGCAGGACTCCCAAATTTTCTTTGCACATTACTGTAAAAGATCAGACTAATGGACATATTGCTAAATACTTCTCTCAGATACTTGCTAAATTATTGATGCCTGTCAATTTGAAAGAAGGATATTGACGTAACGAAATTAAAATTTGATTGAATTTTCTGTCTGTTTCTACAAAATAGAAGTCATAAAAAATCAAGGGAAACATTTTAAGAGTGGTCTGGACCTCAGACTGAACAAAGGCTGCACGAGACAAAACACTTTAGGATTTTAAAGGAAATGAATACTTGCTGAATGGTTCACATGGCTCTGAAGGCAGTTGATTGTCATCGACTTCTCTAACAATTAGGTTCTTCTGAGATAATTTCAGAACATATTTACAGGGGTAATAATAGAATGGCCTCTCAATTTTTCCTTTGATAAAATAGCCCTTGTCTCACAGGAGAATCTGACGAGGATAAGAGTTTCCTCTTACTTCTCAATTCCATGTGTATATGGAACACTGAATTAATTTTACAGTGAATCTACAGTTTCCTACAAATTCCTGACTGAGAACTTGTATACAGAGGAGCTGCAGTGATCTAATGAAAGATGTAGTGTCAAGGCAGTTTATTTTAACTAGTACAAGTCTGTCTGTAAACATTTATTAGTTTTGTTGCATCTTTCTTTACAAAAATGATAACAAACTTCGCTTGCATCTCAGAGACAAACATCACACCAAGCACTTAGCAATTGTGTACAAGCACAGAAGATCCAACTACAAACAGACTGGTCTTGTGACTGGTTTCTGGCAGCTCACAAAACACAGACCATACTGGGATCCACCACCACCCTCAAAAACTATTTGAAAGTTGAACATTTAACCTTGATGTTTAAGTACCTTAGTTTATTTTAGCATCAGCTTGCAGCTTTCTTAAGTACCTTGCATGTCTCCCAGAGCCTGGAGCTAAGTGAGGCCCACAGGCTCCCCAGGAAAGCACATGCAGCATTAGGCATCTCAGAAAGATGCTTTTATTTATGGTCACCTTCAGCACTTCCTGCTGGCTAGAAGAAGAGTCCCAGATTTCACCCCACCCCATCCCAGGGGCTGTGGGTATACAGCTCAGTTCACTTGGAGATGGTATTTGCAGAGCTCCCGTATTTCAGATGTTGCTCTCTGAAAGGCACTGTTAGAGTTTCAGCAGACCCTCCCATACCTCTAGTAAGAAGACCCTCCCGTAATGTACCAGATGAACTAATCAGTCAACTATGCAGATTTTTCACAGATGAAATCCTACTTCCATTTCTAAAGACTAGCCTGTTGTCATTAGATATGCTCTTTATACGGTTATGAATTTTAGAAAGGGATAACTGATAGAGAATATAACCTTTTCCAACTTCAGGCATTGTCTATCCTTTTAAAAAGTTGATTTCCCTCCTGTTTATATGCTCACTTCAGGTACTGGAAGGCTGCAATGAGGTCCTCCCACAATCTTCTCTTCTCTAGGCTGAACAAACTGCTTAAGTAGGTACCTATTCAATTAACACATTATACTTAATGTTTTAAATATGTTAATATAAGTTAATTTTACACTAGTCTACAAAAAAACCTCTATTCCTCTCTTCTCTCTGAATGTTTTAATCTGTTCTCCATTGAGCTGGAAAACTTGAAGGCAGGAAGATGTAAGTTCTGGCAACTGTGGTATCAATACATCTATTACTATATATCAAGCAAGCTAAGAAATGGCCTCTCTTCTCATTCTTTTGTTCTAATGTACGCTGACTCCTTTTTTGTGGATTTATGTACATATACTGTTATATAGTGTATCAGCCTGTTCACACATGAAGTATATAACTTTCCAGAATACTTAAGAATCTTCCACTCTCCATTGCCTCGTAATCCAAACCAACAGAAATAAGAAACAAGAGTTCAAATTGACCATAGCCAGCAAAATTTTTTTAAAATGCATATAGTACAAGCTGTTCTCTTGCACTCTTTACTCTCTGTACAAAAATATTACTTTCATCAGATTGGATAGGTCGTGCTGTAGGTGAGCTATTACTAATTGTATATAGTGACTTTGGCCCAGAAAAGTAACTCCAAGTAGGAAAAAGAAGATTGTAACTTCACTGTAATGTCCTCATCTCAATTATCACTACCAGAGGAATAGGTTTGTAATCCTGTGTTTGTCCTATTAATTTTGAATTCCACAATTCAAACTACTCTTGAGCAAAAGAGAAATACATAATCACGGCAATACTAGTCTTAACATATATTGCAAACATTCCCCTTTCATTTCTGTCTGAACCTCCTCCACTGACTCAATGTTTCTGCAATGAGGCTCTGTTCTATTTATGTAGACAGAAATAGGGATTTTTTTAAAAAACAGTACTGATTATCTCCATTCACATACATTTTGCTCTCTTCCTGAATATTCATTTATTACTAATATTGATGATAAAACACTGGCATTTTCTATAACTTTCAGCTTTACATTTTGAGGCAGAACTTTGCAACTCTCCAACAAGAAATCAGAAACTGAAAAGTTGTAGCTGTAACAAAAGTATGTGTGAAACATGGGAACATAGCCCATAAGCATCTATGTGCTCAACTGACTAAAAACCAGTCACGCAGCAGCTCATTTTCACATCACTCTGCCCAAATTTCCAAGCTAGCTGCATTACCAAGAATCAACATTTTCATAATAACTCTGCTTTCCATAGAATTTGAATATTGTCCATCCTGTCAAAGACAGCTACTTACATTTTTTCACTGAACTATTTTATGCTAAATATACAAATTGATAAAATGCCAACAGTCTGCTCAAGTTTGGCTGCAGGATAGTGGGATTTCTTTTGTAAAGGAAGTACAGACTGAACTCCATTTTAGCACAAGGTTGTGCACATGCTGTGCATAAGACACGACAGTCTGCAGACTCAGGGGATGTTGGAGCAAATGTGAAAGGACCCATTCAAGATGAAGATGACTGTTAACTTTCCTGACCCAGATCCTTTTAGATTTTCCCATGAAGTGTATCATTTGTTGATAAAAGAATATGTTGTGAAGACCATGTTCTCTCATGGTGGTCATGGTCATACCTTTTTCTATTGACAGATACAATAGATATCTATTTTTACTTATGTATAAGGACAAAAAGATACTTTCTTGCCTTCTTTTCATTGTAAAACTCACACAGAGTGCAGCCATCAAGTGCAAGTATTCTATTGATGGTCATTTTAGAACATATATCCCCCAAGGATGGCAAAATGATGCCATTTTTTGAAACCCATTTTCAGCCACGTTCTCCAATATTGATGCTTTCTTTACTTTCTTTAATTTAAGGGAAACTAACCACTGAATCTGTAGGATAAAGATAATAAACTATGAGAGAAAGAATTCATGGTGTGAGACAAAATATGAAGACTTTCTTAAAGCAGCAGGAGTACCAAACTATCATGCAGGCAGCCTGGAAGTAAATTAATAGACTGAGAGTGAAATTAATCAACATATGTCCCAAGCCCATTGCTTTTCATCCTAACAAACATTTCTTCTGCAAAACTGAAATTCTTGTTTCATGAAATGAAAAAACCTGCATGTATCAGTTGACAGTGGATATGAAAGACCATTATGCGTACAGTGGAGCTTGAAATAATATTCCATATGTGCCTTGGTTTCCTTATCAGCCTGAGTACGACCTCATCTGGATGGCAGCATGATCAGTCAGTTTGGCATATGACAGATGTGAGAGCAAGCTTGGGAAACAACAGAGACATGCAGGGACAACTGACCACCAAAAGGACCCAACTCCTTAATGTGCCAAGATAACACCCCATTTTTGAGACTGACAGAGTTTTAATTAAAATATGTATACAAAATTAGTGCTAGAAGTAGTGATGGGGTAGGGGAGTATGTGTAGAAAAACATAGATTAGATTGGTTCACTTATCTTTGCAGGAGAAAAGCAGAGACTGCTCTTTATAGGCGTAATGCCAGATGTGGTTTATGTAATACCAGGGAAGAAAAGAACTGCTGAAGTTATATGAGAATTATGTTAACAGAAAAGGAATATTAAAAAAGCTAAAACCTTCTCTGCATAACTTCAGGCTGGAAATCAGAAGGAAGTTTCTTACCGTTAGAGCAGCAAGGGTATGGAACAGTCCTCCAGAGTTGTGCCAGGCAAAAAAAAATAAACCCTTAATTGGTTCCAAGGATCATAAACTGATCATGATAAAAGGAATTATAAAAGCTTGTTGCTTACAATAGCCTGGTTCCAGCCCCTTGCTCCTATTAGAGCCATGGGCTCCTTGGGAGTGTATTAGCAAGGATCAGAAGCATTACAAGTGCCATTGTGGTATCTGTAGCCTAACCTCCCCCAGGAGAATCAGAGCTAGAATCAAAACTACCTAGACTGGTACACATCTCGTATCTGATTGCCTGTCTCAGAAACCACAGCATAAAACAAATGTGGAAGCCTTGATCCCAGTTCTGTTTGTTTTCAGAGCAATTATCGCTGTTGGCAACTCTGACAGAGAAGGAATGACTCAGAGTGAATCAATATGTCCACAAGCAAAAGCAGAGTGTTTACAGCTAAACCAGGACACAGCTACAGTTGCATAAGCATATCCATACTACAGTCACAGTAGAGAAGCCTATCATACATAGTACAAAACAAACTGCTGCTTTGTCCCTCCCTTCCATGTTCTCTATCAGTACTTGGAACATGAGGAATCACATCTGATTGTTGCTAGCAACAGACTTTGTCAGAAAAAGTCAATCTTTCAAATGTGGCAACTTCACTTAAGGCAAAAGGTTGGGTTTCAGAGATGCGTTTAAACAGGACCTATAAAGTTTGAAATCCTGACCTGCCCGATCCATCCAGACTAGAAAAGGAAATCCCTGGTCTTCTTTAGGGAAATTACAATTTATAAAAGTCTGTTGTTTCATGTGAAAGCTTAGAGCCTCCATTACGGTGTGGTGAAAAAAATATTCTTTTTTTAATCTTAATAGTAATTTTCAAATCAACTTCTCATCTGGTCAGCTATGTGTCAAGATGAAATTTCACTGCCATTAATGTGCACAAGGCCTGAAATACTATTATATTAAAAGTTTTGACAAGTAATTACCTGTTACTCTGTTTTGAGTAGGTGTAGGCTGCAAGTGATGGTAACACCAGTTACAAATCAGGATTTGTAAATTTCAAGAATTAAAATAAATCAACCTCATGTATCAGGATATGAACTGAAACACTCCAGGTCCAGAAAAAAAAGTTCACATAACTGTGGCCATGACTTGTGATTAGAATGCAGTCCAGTCTAAGTTACTGGCCTCTGCTCTCAGTTGCTCATCAACTGCCTGATATGAACCAGCCTTCATCTCAGACTCCCTGATCCAGTGGAGTTTCCTGCACGGTGGCACAGTTCGACCGGGGAAAAAAAAGCATCTGCCTCCGAATAACGTAGTGCATAGCTTGTGGGAATAGCACTCTAATGCAAAGTGGAACATTTGAGTTGAAACTCCCCCAGGCTCAGGAAGATCTGACACTAGGTTGACTTTCCGGTCTAGCCCCTCGGCTATGAAAAGGAGGGTTATCATCAGTGACAAGATGCATGAAAGTAGTGTCTGGAGACAAGGCTAAAAACTGAGATAGATTTGGGCTATTGGAGTATGGCTGTGCCTGCAAGAACCTTAAAGTCAAAAGTAATGTGCAGTGGACTTGAGAGACTGAGCAAGTTGTCTGAAAATAACAGTGAAGGATTTAAATAGAATTTATGTGTCTAGTTCCACTTCAGATCAACTCCCCTATCCCTGGGTTTTATTATCTAACTCTTATGTGCCCTGTGGTACTCACTAAAAATATACAATGCCTATTCTGCCCCGGATTTGCTTCAAATCTTTGTTAGCTGATACATTACAGCATGCTCTTTTCCATCCTTGGCAAGATAACTCTTCAGCAAGACTGAGGTAGGAGAGCTATTTTGAAAATAACCATTGATGTTAAGGCTGTTTAGCCTTATAGCCCATAGCAAGTAAGGGAAATTTAAAGTGAGCTTCTCCCTGTGTGAGGACACACATCAGATATTTACCAAGTACAACTCAACCTTAATGAAATGCCATTTTCAGAGCTGCTTTTTAACATTTAACATGCAGTGGTGGTTGCATACTATGTCAAGTTAAAGCCTTAAATATCTTTGTCTCCTCTAGCTCTCCACACCATTATTGAGGGTCAAAATGAGGTAATGCTTCTTTTTTGTTTGTTTGTTTTGGCAAACAGGTTCTAGGATCCTAATTGCTTGCAAACAAGAACAAAATCACATCCAAATTAATTAATCCCCAATGTTGAACTAATTGTTACCAAGTAGTTCAAAACATCTCTACCAATAGGAAAAAGCTCACATTGCATTACCAAATGGAATATTTTTTCCAAACTACATATATTTGCAGTGATCCAACAGTAAAAGCTTCTTTCCATAGTGCTAATACCTGCCTGAAACCTTGTGGTGCCACTTTCTGCAAAGATTCATTTTCTGAAAATTCTGTGGAAGATGAGAACAGCTCTACCACCAAATCAGTCCAAAGAATACAGAGCAAGTTCTTCACATAATATGAAGAATTCTTCATATTGAAAATCAGTATAAGATACTAGCTGCAAGAATTCATGACTAACACAAACCCCTTGCTGATTATTGTCAGTGAAGTTTGAGTTCACTCAAATCCTTACAGGAACATGGCAAAACCACTTTTTCTAAGTGTCTGATTCAAATACTGAGATTCTGGACTCAAGCAGACAGCTTGTGTGCAAGTCTTTTCTTCATTTAGGTCTTTCTTTGCATAGGATACCATGCAAAAATATTACAGTATTGGCATTCACCATCTCTTCATCCCTGCAGCAAGGAGGTGGCTTGTCCAGTATTCCCTCCATTTTGATTTATAATTGAACTCTCTTATTCAGAAAATAATAGTAATTCCTGTCCAGGTTAATGGGACAGAAACTTCTATGAATAAAGCTATTTTTGTAGAATTTACATGAACTTATCAGTTAGTTTTATCAGTGGAAAAAAAAAAAGTTGCAGAACTAGAAAGTGGAAGACTCATGTCATACATTTGCACTGTTCAATGGGACCATTTTATTCCCTACAACAGCAAGGAGAGGTTTCAACAGGCCATTGAGTATATTAACTGTCCAGAAATTTCAAACAACTTTTTTTTTTTTTTAAAAAACCCTGGGTTTTCTGGGGGGAAAGGGAAAAGGAAAAAGGGGAAATAAAAAAAAAGGAAAAAATTTAGGGCATGTTTTATTTTATTAGTATTATAATTTCTTCATAATATGAAACACAAGCCCTGTCTTCATCCAGCAACAACTTGCAGCATACATTTTGTTGCATAATTCATCCACTTTTTAATATGGACATTTCTTTGATACTCAAGGGTACATCCACATATTTAACTTGTAACCAGGAATGAAATTTTACATTATCTCTCCTAATTGCTCCCACTCACTGTTTATATATCACCGTAGGGTCTTGGAATGCATGAATGTGTTCCTTCTGGATGAAATGAAGACTGAAGACAGACCCTAGAAACCACCTAATAGACTCTGACCACAATTGGCTCTTCAGTCCACAGGATCTTGTCAAGCAAAACGCCTCTAGAATTGTATAGTAGGTCTTGATGTCAACTGACCCCGTTAGGCCACACAATTAGCTAATACAGCTGTAGTCTAAGTGCCTCCATGTAAGTTTTGTGGATCTGGAGGATAGCCACCAGCACCTGTAGACCCACAAGATGCTTCTGACATATCTAGAAGCAGAAATTGTGGTGCAACCAGAAATTTAGTGTCAAAGCATTCTGGTCTCAGAAAGCACAGGTTTCTCACAGGCTTGACAGCAGCTGCACACTGAAGGACAGAGACAAGAAAAGTGGTTTAGGGGCTTTAGCCACAATCTAGTCACCAATACTCCCAGATGGGCAGGTTAGGGCTCTTTCAGTTTCTTTTGAAGAGCCCCTAATATTCTTGGTGCATGGTAAAAAAGTCTCAACACTTAAACAAGAATGTTTTTCCTCCTGCAGTGGACAACCACCAAAATTAATTACAGAGCTCAATGCTTTGACTCTAAATCAGTGCATACATATGTGACCCTGCATCACTGCGAGGAGCTGTTATTTGAGATACAAAAAGCATGCATTAGCACACTAGTGGGCCCAGAACAATTAATCCCGTTTCTCAGAGGACTTCCCAGCCTGCTGACAACACTTTCTTCCTTCCAGGACCACCAGCTCAGCTTCACATAAAACAGCAGAGATGCATGTCCATACGACAGGACTTTGGCCTTATGTGACTGAATGTGATAACAAAGACTCACCAAAAGGGAGAACAAATAATACACCTGGCAACAGAGGAGATGGTCACATCACTTTGTTAAAAAAAAACAGACTGCTCCACAGACAACCTTTTCCAAGACTATTATTTACAGCTGCTTTTTTACTTCTTTAAAGTGGACCTGCATAATTGAATCAACACAACTCTCAGGTGTCAAGAAGACCATTCCCACACAGCAACAGTAGCTGTAAATTTTCAGCAAAACTGGCCATGCCCATCACACTCCAGACTTCCCTTTAGGCACCACCTCAGGAGAGCCAGACCTCTTCCAGTCTCCATTAGGTGAACTGACACCTCCTCTGCAATAACTTTCACAAATATATTAGGACAGACTAATTGAATCTACAGCTGCCTGTTAACACTTCCTTGGCCAGTGTGCAGTTTGTATTCCTCATCGGGAATGTTTTGCACTTGAGTTTCATGCCTTTATTATACCACTGAACTTTGCTGTATGGTGCACAACCTACCCTGTAACTATACCATCAGACTTTTTTACCATTGTAGAATCTTTATGGAATCAATACATAGTAAATTCAGAATAAAGGAAAGCATGTGTATTTTTTAATCTGCTTCCTATGTCAGATGACCATTTCCCATCAAAAGTGATGAATGCTTCTGTTGTCTTCAATAGACCTTTATGAAGACTTGTGAAGTGCCACCATCTTGCTAGAAAATCTGTTTCTTCCATGTAGAATATTATGTGTTTTAAACTTTGAATGATATTAATGACTTCAGCCAAAAAAACCCCCAAAAACAAAATACAGAAAGGGAAAATAATTCCTGATAGCTCTTGCACCTTGTTTTTACTTGTAAGTCTGGCAAACTGGCATCAAAGGGACACTTAAAAATGCTGTGTTTATCTTCATTACAAAAGTAAAAATATGAACCTCTTTTTTGGCAATGCAGTTTCCACAGTGACTGTGCAATATCATCTGTTGTTTGTCATATGGTAGTGTAAGACACCCACTTTTTCTTGCTGATGTCAAAACAATAAATGATAACTGAGAAATCCTGGCGTGCATTGCTACATATTCTTAAATCTAGATATGAAAATAGGTATCACGCACAATTTTGTTGAGTACAACCCTTTGATCCTCTGACAGAGAAATATCATGGATAGATATACAGCCTGATCATCAAAGATACCGTGTACACCCTCTTCCACGAGCTTCAGTAAGGTTGTTTGCACAGGCAATGGAAGAAGCACTAAGTATACTCCAATTACCCCCTTTCCAAGGCTTGTCCTCTGGAATATGATTACTGTAGTTCTGGCAGTGCCCAACAGGCAGAAGGAGGACAAACCCTTCCACCCTGTACCAAACAGCCACTGATAAGCCCCATCTTCCCAACGCTAACAAATTAATTTCACTAAGTTTCTTTGTAGATCTAACCTCAACTTTATTCTCTGTAAATAAAAATCATCCACCTTTCCTGAACCAAAGGAAAATAAATGGTAGCATGGGTTAAATCTGCTTCATATGTTTTCACACAGTGTGTTAATATTTTATTTTCTTACCCATCCCAACTGACTACGTGCATCTCACCTTTCTCACTGTGAACTCTTAGTTACTCATTACTTGCATGTCTATATATATATATGTATATGCAACTTTTGCTATCTGGTTGGCAGATAGCAAAACCCCATGATTTGGGTTTTTTGAACGGAACTCCAGGCAATACTGTTAATCTATACATTAAAAGTTAATTTGCTGTCTCTGACTAATAGTTTTGCTAGACTGAAAACATTACATTTTAACTAGCAAATGCTCATGGGACTCATATTTCCAGATATATTTGATTAACAGCTGGAAACATAATGTAAGTCGTTTATTTGATCCTTGTTCTCAGGAGACTTATTCACATAGGAGCAGACTGTCAGTCTTACATGAAACAGCTGACAGCCGTTGCTATGGGGCTGGATTTAGTCTCAACTGTCTTTGACCTGGTGCCTTGCATTGTACCTTAAACAATGCTCCAGGAACGGAGCAGTTTCACAAACTGTGGATGTAAACCAGCCAATTTGATGCTATTGCCACTGAAGAGGCATACTGTTTGCTTTAGGATCTGACTATTACCTGCTGGGTTGCAAGGGGCAGTTAAGTCCAAAAATAACTGTAGGGAAATTAAAATGCTATGCTGCTCTGCCAGCTACTTCTATTATTACATCTAATTATTGTGAGAACCTTTCTTCAGTTCTCACCAGTAATTTTTTTCACTTAAATAACTTGTCATAATAGCTGCCATCAAAGCTCTTCTTTGATTCAATTGTAGTTATTTTAAATTCCCTAAATGACACTTGGAACTTTCTTGAGACAAATTTTACAGTGACATTCCCACTGCAGAACTCTGTCAAAGTCAGAGCAAAAACCATCTCTGATTCAATTTTTTTGCTAAAACTTGAAATGCTTTTTGATACGGATAGGGTAGGAAATTCAAGTTTTAGTGCTAGACTTAAATGTGAAATCAGCAGAGGAAATGCATTTGTCTTAATATGCAATTATTTAACTGCTATTAATGTATTTTCTTGATTGCATATTACCCTGACTTTTCAAGTTCTTTGTATGGTAAAGCAAAAGTTATGAAATAATAGAGATGTTCATCACAGAAAATGTAGTTATAAATTACAGGCACTGTGTGCTGTTTTAATTAAGAATATTTTCTTTTACCTATTGAATTCTGTTAATGAGGCAGTACCCTTCAGAGAGACTGTAAATATTTTCCTCATATGCCCCAATGAATCATAGTGTTAAAACTTTTCTTCTGATATATAAGCATGGATTTCACTTCACACATAACAAATTAGGTTTTTTGTGTTCTATTAATAATTCATTTGATCTATTCACCTCCAAATACAATTCTATGTGAATTTATACATATATAGTTAAAAGACATCATTAAGTCACAGTGCCAAACAATAGGAAAAACTAGGCACAGAGCTTTGCATGCATGTTAGCTGGTTAAATCTGAATCTTAGTAAGTCGCTTCACTTACATCACTGTTTTGATGTAATATAGAATCTTCAGATTTATTAATCTGAATAGTAAATGCTTGTAACAGGTCAATGGCACACCTATAGTTGAGTTTTGGTTGGGGCTAAGTAGCTGTCACTTGAAGGTTTTCAGGGTTCAAGTCCAATAAATAAATTGGATTTCATTCCTGAGGCAAATGTAGCTAAAAGAAGAGCCTACTTTCCATTAACAATATTATTCACCTATACCTATTTAGGTAAAATAAATGTTCTTTGTCACTTATTTCATGTATGAACAGACTTGTGGAACCACTGGACTAGTTAGTTTCTACTGAAAGAAAATAGCCCTAGGAAACAGGAGTTTGGCTAGAAAATAATCCAAATTGTAGCAGGAATCAGGAAAACATTTCAGAAAACCTTCCATTGGATTTTCCATAAATATTGGAAAGAGTTACATAAATATCAGATATCTTCCCGTGTCACCACCAGGCATGAGTTTCTCTTGTGTTATGATATCTCTTGATTTGCCTAAACAGCTAAGCAAGTCATTTATATGGCTGGTACTTTGTTTTACCCTCAGCACTTTTCCATATATTGATCATCCCCTATAAACACATTTTCCCAGGAGTTTATGGAATTAAATAGTTCCTAATATAATTGAGTCTCAATACTTAAGAGAAGCAGATGAGGCAGGCATGTTACAGATCAGCTCCAGAAGCAGCTTTGAGCTTTTTCGCTTTGAAAATTTCCTGGTTTTTTCATCTGAATGCTTACAATTAAATTTATCAGTTTATTGCTAATTCTGAAAAAGATAAAACCAGGTAATAACATATTGGCTGTTGCTGTAGAAGGGACTTTCCACCTTCACAGTGCTTCCAGGAAGGCAAAACACTGTCGCACTGCACTCCTCGTTCCTGTGTCATGGCCATAGATTCTTGCTTTCTCAGCTAGTCCTCAAGTTTTGGGATACAATAAACAATTAGCTACAAAATATACACACCAATGACAACAGCTGACCAATAGAAGTAGTAAGATTTTATATTCCCCTAGCTGCTTTCCAGAAATGTCTGTAAGAACCGTTTAAGCCTGACAATTCAGAAACAACCTAAAAGGCAGTTCCTCTATCACATTTTTATAATCAGTCTCATATTATTACTTTTTCTCATCTGATGTCATCAGCAAGGCCTTATGTCACTCTCTGGCTACATATTACTGCATAAGCTTCAGTAAATTCTTTCTTTTTAATGCTGTACTAAATAATATCTTAAGAAAGCTTCTGCATAGTTTCACTTGGTCTGTCAAAAGCACTAATAAAGTTTACTTAGCACTTTGTCAGATTATGATTATTTTTATGTGGGTTAAACGCTGTTCCTATTATATATAATCATGTCATGTTTGAATAGCTGCAAGTGAAAAAGCCAGTTGTACTCAAGATAAAATGTTTGCAAATCTTGAATAAACCATTTATACAATTTAAGCTAAAGTGGAAATCAACTCTGGCATTTTAGAGCCTTGTGTGGTGATTTTTGTTTTTTAAGACAAATTATACTTTCATAACTTCTCACAATCCAGAGTACAAGCAGCATGTGAAATGAAATTTACATTTTGTTATTATTTTCAGGTCTGTTCCATTGCAGACGGCAACAAAGAACCAAAATAACAACACTGGTTTTAGAAGATGGCAGTGTGTGTAGTCATGGCAACAGAGAACTCAGAGTGTACTAGCCTCCCAGGTATTTACTGAATTTGTCAGGTGATGTCAACATGCACTGAGTTACTTGCTGCCACAGCCACATTTCGTCAGTGCCTGAGACACTGAGGTTTGTACAAACTCAGCTACAACCCCATGAGCAGCAAATGTAGACTGAACACAAAGCCTGGTCTCCTTCCAGGGTTCACAGTCAGCTGTGTTGACATTGCTGTGTATTTTGATGCTCAGGCGTATATTGAAGATTTACTGAAGACAGACCCGGTTCAGCCAGGAATGTCTGTGTAGAGGAAAAATATAAGACATTGCCCTCCAAAATACAAAATCTGTGGGCACTGTTGTGGACCTCCCCTTCCACCCCCCTGCCAAAAGTACTGAAATGACACAAAGTGAAATGCTCGGAGACAGTCCAATGGAATACAGTGTACCAATTCAAATCACACAACCTGAAAAGTTAGGCATTGCTTTGATATTCCTGATGAAAAAGGAAGGCAGGAAAAGCAGATTTTTTGAATATAATTTCAATGTTGCGCTCTCTGGGTTTCCTTCAAAAATATTATTTGAACTGCTCAACAGCATTTTAAATGGTTTTAAGTCACATTGTTTGTGTACCTGGTCAAAGAGGAATGTATGCAAACAGGCAAATTTTTTTTGCATGTGTTCCTTATGCAAATAATGGTTTTGCATTTATCCCTTGTGGTAACACTCTTTCAGTCACTAGTCTCTGGGTTACTCCTCTCTCTTTCTGAGTTTTTTCTGCTTACAACAGTCAAGAGAAGGAGTAGGGAAGAGAAGTGTTTCAAGTCCAGAGGACTGAATTTCTATGTTAATGCTTGAAAACTTCCTGCCCTCAAGTAAACTGATACAGATAGATTCTAAAAACTTACTGAAAAGGAACGTTGTTGACCTGATGACAGAATTGAAGCTGGTTTTCCAGGGTCACTGGGGAGGAGCCGTAACAATATTAATGAATAGTGAATATGAATTTGAGGAAGATCTTAAGGTCAGCCATAGCTGTCAGTGCAAATAAAGTCTATGAGTAATATAATCAAAGCCTTATATTGATAGAAAATTAAGAATAAGCCCCAAGTACTCCCTACACAACATTAAATCAGACTCTGAATTCTTTGCCTAGGCATATTTTCTTGTTTACATTTATCATTTGAACCAATTACATTAATCATAGAAGTCCTATTTCTTAATGCTTATGCACAGTGTCCATTAGCAATGCTACCAGAGGATCTCCCAATACTTTTTTTCTTTTTGTCTGTACCTGAAGCCTGCTATGCAATTAGTAAGTGTCATTAAAGAATGCAAATCACAGAAAAAATATCCTGAGTATACATTATTTGATACATCATACTACAACTGATGTGCTATAGCATTTCACATATTTTTGGTAATCTCCAGCACATTTTCTAAAAAGCTATTAAGTAATGTAGCTTGTCTCCAACCCCTCAGTGTATGCAACTGGGCAATGTTCCACAACTGTCCTCAAGTTCTGTCATCAGCACCCACTGATAGAAGCTGTGGGCACAGGAATGCACTCGGTGATATTAAAATGTTCAAAGCATATAACTATTACATCAAATGTCTAAGTACAACAATTTCTTAACCAGGTGACTTTAGGTGTTGGTTTTATTTTAAAAAAAAATCATATTATGGCCAAGCTCTTTATTGTAATCAGTGGCAAATACCCTAACATGTAGAAGAACTGAAGGAGTGAGAAAACCACCCCCCCTGAAATCTTAAATTCACATAGCATTTTTAGAAATTTGTCAAACAGTATGAAGGATTCCAAAAGTTTGACCTTTTAGAACCCCCTCCATCTACGCAAACTTGTAACCCAGTTTTTCAGTTCACAGAAAAAAACATTTTTTCTCTTCTGTTTTACTTGGCTTGAATTTCAATTGGAACTTCTCTTTCCCACAGTGCACTCTGAAGTGACAGAGAGAGAGAGAAGAGAGAGGGAGAGAAAGATCAAGCATTTTCTTAATGGGTGACAGAGTTTGCAGTAAAGGTCTGTGACTTGCTAATTTCCAGTCAGCAACCTTTTCAGTAGCGAATATGCTAATTCATCATTATGCTCTTCAAATCTGAAAATGCTTTTGCAATGTAGCCTTGGGAAGTGTGCCCTGGCCAATTTGCCATGCATTAGGGGAGCAAGCACAACACCTAACCTTTACTATAGGACATCCAGCAAGCCCCCCAGAAGAGGACAGAGGCACCCTGTACCGCAGTAACTCACAAAATCTACTTATCACCAGCTGTGTAGATTTCAAAACAAAGCAGTAAAATGTTCTAAATCTCCCTGCCTATTGGAAACACCTAATGAAAAAGCAGGCTTTGCATGGTTGCTTAAATGTCATTGTGTGAGAAGCTGTGGTTGGTTTATTAAAATAAACTACTCTGATGAAAAGCAATGCTTCATGTTTAAAACTTGAAATAAGAGAAGCGAGTAATAAGACAGAGGCAAGGACATCATGTTACATTAGCCTAAGGAGTCTCTGGGTCTGATGCAATGTGGTACCTCTTCTAAAAAAAAGGCAAAACAGGAGAAAAAACAATTTTACCAAAAAAAATGTATCTCATGTATATGCCCCAGGAAAGAAGGATTTGACTAAATCTTCACTGAACAGAAGTCTTCACTCATCAACTGTGAGAATTCAACCACACAGTTTCTATTTTCTAGCATTGCAGCACATACTTTTAACACTGTAACTGCAGCTGTATTAAAATCAAACTTACTTTATCTTTCTTATTATGATTGTAAATGGGCTTGGACTGTGAGCTAGCTATTAACCTACAGGAAATGCCCTCTGACTTGAGCATTGCTGTATGCATCTATAATGTAGACAATTGATTATACCTGTACATCAGTATCAATTGTGGCCATGGCCTTTTTAATTTACTTAGCAAACAGTAGTATAAAATTTTGATGGGTACTATAATCCATATATCCCAAGCTGCTGCCAGCCATTCTGATAAGAGTAACACTGTGGTTTATTAAAGTAGCAGCCAAGTTGATACTTATGCATAAGCATACAAGATAGAAAGCCAATCCTGTGGGAAGACATGTGCTGTACCCAGAGAAGCATTTCAGTGTGTGTTTATCTTTGAATACAAGAGCAACCTCATTATTTCCATGAGCTGACTCAGATGTTTAGTATCAAGTATACATTGAATAAGTTGGCAGAACCGAAACCATAATGCTGTGCAGTCTGCAAGGCTGAGCCCAAAGGGCCTTTCATCTCAAAAAACAATGATTACTGATCATGCTGCAAGGTCAGCCACTCATTAATGTTACATGCTCAGTATCAGTCAGCTCTACAAAATATATAAAAAAGCATTTAGAATAAGACTTTGCACTGAGATTATTTAGTAAGTTGTTGAAACAGACTAGGCAAAAGCACTAGGTTTGAGCCAAACTGTACCACGTTTACATGCAGCTTCCAGTGACTTCATATCTGCTGACTGCAGCAAAGCCACATGCTTCGGTCTGAAAGTAGAATTTGGCTCTATGACAACTTAAAAACAGAAAGAAGCCTTTCAAACCAGTTGGTGGGTAAAGATGTTGTACCAAAGGCCTTTGTATTTCAACCAAAATGAATCACCATGCTTTCTGTTTAGACAATACTTTTTCAAATCAATTCAGGCCTAGGAAAAACACAAAAACCCCACAAAATCATATATTTGTGTTAAGATTCTTTATTTCTTTTTTTTTCCCCAAATGAGAAGAATTCTAAACATCCATGACCTATATAGCTATTTTCAGCTATATAGGAATTAATCATATTTATAGAGCATTTTATTAATTCATCTTTACATTCTGATAGCAGAAAGCCTGCCAGTGGAATTGAGACATTATAGCAACC
This sequence comes from Laterallus jamaicensis coturniculus, assembly GCA_022605575.1. NCBI lineage: Eukaryota > Metazoa > Chordata > Aves > Gruiformes > Rallidae > Laterallus > Laterallus jamaicensis. The sequence goes on from JAKCOX010000005.1 coordinate 33,071,552, forward strand.
ATTTAAAAGTTTTATGTATAAAGAATATACAGATGGGACAAACTCACTTAGATGATCACATGTGATTATGAAATACATTGTTTATTCTGATTAGTGTGATTGCAAACGAATAACTAAAGAGGGTGGTCAGACCACAGAGTTGACTGATGGCTGATCAACTTACTTAGTTTTAAACATTAAACTCCTTGGTGTGGTTTGGATCTGCTCCAGCTAATCTTTTCCCAAACAGTCCAGTTGACAGTGTGGCCCAAGGACCCTTCTCAGTGATCAGCTTGCATACAATCACCTTCTGAGCCTGAGAGAGTTTAGAGGCAGACACATGAGTACACATGGTTCATTAAAAATCACAGAAACACAGAGTAATTTCAGTTCAAAGGGTCCCTTGGTGGACCAAAACGCTGCTCAAAGCAGGGATAACTTCAGTTAGATCATTTTTCAAGGGGCCGCACAGTTGACTTTTTAGTATCTCCAAAGATGGAAACTCTAGAACATCTCTGCAGTGTTTGACCTCACACTGTGAAGATTTTTTTGCTTTCCTAAGTCAGAATTTCCCTTGATGCAGTATGTGTCTGTTACCTCACTTCCTTTTATTATGCACACTGGAAAGATTTCGGAGCTGTCCTCTCTATAGCCTTCCATGAAACAGCAAAGACACCAGTGAGCCCCTCTTGTGCCGTCCCTTCTCCAGACTGTACATATCTAAATCTTTCAGCTTCTCCTCATGCATCCACTCCAGCCTGCAAAACATTCTGGTGTTTTTCCACTGGATTCATTCCAGTTTGTCAATGTCTACATGAACACATGAGGGGACAGGTACACTCGCTCCTCCATTTATACACATCTCTGGCAACTCTACATTGTACTGCAATGTGTGGTGTAGACATTGTCTTCATCTCAGCCAACTGCATTCACTGTGACTAGAACCTGAAAAGCTTCCTTCTCCTACCAGATGGCATAGTTTTGGCTACTGACACAGAAATGAACTTATATCTTGTCTTTAATGCATTTAAAAAGTGCATTTTACTTCCATTTTGAAATCTGTTTGCTATCTGGGTTTTTTCAGTGCAGATAGTACTTCTGACAGCCCACTTTATAATTAATCCTGACATCTTTGATGGTCTGTTTCTACGTGGAGAAATGGTGTTTTCTCACTATACTGGCATTTCACATCCCACTGAGTTCAGAACAAAGGTGGTTTTGCTGTGTTGCTTGAATGCTAAGATAGAGTGAGAGATGACAAGGTGAATGTAAGCCTTTGATTAGGTGGATCCATTTTTAAGGCATGATTGATATATAAAATCTGCATCAGATTCTTACCAAAAAACCTCGTCCTGTCCTGTTAGAATCTGCAGTATTTCCTCAAGCAGTGCATTCAAAGGATGAGTACATACTGCTATTGATAAGTTAACATTCTGTGCTAGATAAAAGTAGTGTTAGCACTCTCATAATCATCACAAGCCTAGTTATTACGATTTTTTTCTATTTTACCCATGTTTGGAGCATGTAATTTTGTTTCAAACTGACAAAAATCAAGCTCAGGATCTTTACCACAGGCAAGGTGGTAAATACCTGAAGCTTGGATGCTTTATTTGTGCTTTCTTTTAACTCTGCATGCCCTCTAGATGATGACCTGTACTTGCTTAGGATAGAGGATGAAGTAAGATGCAGAACCTGCTCCCTAGGCTTTACTCCAACCAAGAGCAATTCAACACTAGCTGAGCTCAGTTATGAGCTTTAAAGCTTCAGTTCTTTACCATCTAATAAAAAATGGAATATTATATCATCTCTCTAGCAAAATATGAATTATTTTATAATCCTAATACCACAGCTTTGCAGGAGTAGTCATAGGGGTTTGGTAGGTGATAGAGGTTTAATTTTATTCCTTTGAAACCATGCTTATTTGTTGATTGTGCATTGTGATTATCTAAGGTAAGTGTTGGGATTCAGCTTTAACTATAATTATGGCTTATTTAAATGATACTGAAGTAAGACATTCTCATGTACCTACTAAGATCAGCTTTATCTCCCCTATGAGGAAAGGCTGGGTGAGCTGGGACTGTGCAGCCTGGAGAAAAGAAGACTGAGAGGGGACCTTATTAATGTCTATAAATATCTTACGTATGGGATGCGGGGGGAATTGGCCAGCCCCTTTACTGTGGTCTGTGGAGACAGGACAAGGGGCAATGGCTGAAAATTGGAGCACAGGAAGTTCCGCACCAACATGCGGAAGAACTTTTCCCCAGTGAGGGTGCCAGAGCCCTGGGACAGGCTGCCCAGGGAGGTGGTGGAGTCTCCTTCTCTGGAGATATTCAAGACCCGTCTGGACACCTATCTGTGCAGTATGAGCTAGGGAGCTGCTTTGGCAGGGGGGTTGGACCCGATGATCTCTTGAGGTCCCTCCCAACCCCTATGATTCCAGGATTCTATGATTCTGTGATTTATTGCAGAAACTTAGTGCTTTTATTAAAGGCAGGAAAACTAGTAGCTTGTGTGAGATGTATAATGCTCTTAAATGAAATTTATAATGTTCCTAAATAGTATTAAAGATAATCCTCCATCTATTTTATATCTTAGACCAAAATTTGCCCATGTACAAAATTTGCATGTCAACATTAACTGACAGTGGTGAATCTGCACTGAAATTGTAATTAACCTTTTTGGTCTATTTATTTAATAGGATGTCACAGCATAAACACCAAGGTCATCTTTAAGTACAAAGAGGGCATTGCTAAGTTCAAGCCTCCAATAACCATAAAAAAATCTGCATGTTCTGATGTCTTGTCTCTCATCAATAAGACATATCAGCATACAGGACTTTTAAGCAGATCTTCTGAAAGCAACTGTAAGCATCACTTTCAGCAAGCCAGATCGAGCATGTCCACTTACACTGTGTTTTGTAAATTTAGTTCTGCATATAGGGGGTTCTTTTTTAAGATTGTTCAAGATATTTTCTCATATTGCAGGTTTACACCAACTAGTAGACTGAAAGACCTATGTAAAGATAGAGACTCCAGAAAAAGACTTTGCTGCAAGTATTTCTGTAACTTTCTGAGATGTGTGTCTCATACTTGTGGTCCAAAAATACATGGCAAGAGTACACCACCCACACTGCAGCACTTCTCATGTGCCAGTGTGGAACAGAAAAGGATTATCCTTTCTTCATTCTGCCCATTTTGAGCAAATGGCATCTTGTTTGTAAGGTTGTAAAAAGCAGGAGCTTTCCTCTACTATGGGATACCAGATTCTTTAACTTGCTAAAACAGGGTTCATTTATAACCTGGGATTATTGGTCTAGATGCTGTTCTGTACATAAGCACATATTCAGGCATCCATAAATTCACATCTATACATAAATAAGAAAACTGTTTAAAGTCTTGGGTGTCTTCCATGGTTTGCAAGACCAAACAATTTGTGGAGCAACTGACTTTGACTACAGTGATCCTGTAGCATGGTACAAAGCAAAAGAAAGAGTTTGTAAAGTTGCATGCTTCTTTTGATTTACTGCTGACAAGTCAAGATGAGAAAATTTGGCTTGGCTCCTGTTCTGTCATAAATCAGTCAGTTGCCATACAAAGGTAAGGTCTGATTTTGGGACTAAGTACCTCTGCAAAACATTTGCCAGATGGATCTGGATATGCAGACTGAGTCACACTATGGACGATCAACATAAGTGAATGTTGCCACTGCAACAGATCCTTCCAGTGGTATCTACTGAATAATGATTTGAGCACACTGCAGCATAAAAAGAAATGGTTTATCTTCTGTCCTGCTGTATCCAGGAAGGGATACAAAAGCCCAGCCTTAATATGGCGAAGACAGGAAGTTATGAGAGAGCTGTTTTCCATTCTCATTACAATAATTGTTGCTCATTGCCTTCCATTTTCCATTCTTGTCAGAAACTTTGGCAGAAAGAAATGTACTGTTTAAAACCTGATGCTCAGAATCCTCGGCTGTCTCTAATGTCTGTGTGAAAAGTGTTCAACATTTCAGAGAGCCTAGTCCCATGCTTCCCATATTCTCTAAAAGACTGCAGAAGGATGAAGCAATATGTTCAATTCTGTTCTTCAATTTTCCTTAGTTGGCTTATCCTGCTTTCTATTGTGGGCTGAAGAAACTAAGACACACATCATAATCTAGCTGTTTAAAATCAGATGCTTTTTAAAAAATGTATTTATAAATCCTATATATAGGCACTCACACCTACTATAATGATATACCATTTCTGAACACATCAGAAAAAAAACATTTGGAAACAGACTTACATTATGTATTTCTGAAGTGTGAAAGGCCAGAAACCTTTATTTAGCACACATCATGCAAAAAAAAAAAAAAATTCCAAAGATTACATTCACCCTTATAGTCATACCTTATCTTCCAGATAGTTTCTGAAAATTAGTACATTAAAAGATTCTGAAGCACTCAAACGTGGTAAAAGAAACTGCAGAACACTAAACAGAAGAAAGGAAAGAAAAGCTCAAAAACCTACCAAGAGAAGGAGAGACAGGAAAAGATAAAGGCAGAACAGGCTCAAATCCAGCTAGCAACACATTAATTCCATCTATCACTGGTAGGAAGCAATCAGAAATAAGAATTTAAGGAGGTCAATAAAGGAAAACAGTAGATAAAAGGCTTGCACCAATGTAACACAGGCCAGAAATTTACCCTAATCTCTTACATTGGAAAGTCTTCCCTATCAAATAAATTGCTCATTGTATTTTTCACAATAAATCCCTGTGCTTGATTTGAAATGGCATGGACATTTTTTTCTAAAGCAGATAGCTCTTCAGTAGTGATTTCATAGTAATTTGCTGGAATGTCATGGACTGTTTTCCCTAGCTCTGTGAACCCTGATGAAAGTCAGAAGGCCGAAAGTAAGATTTTCTTCATAAATTCTTGTACTTCAGTTTTTATCACAGGTTTAGATCCACAATTTCTAGCCTTCCTTCCTCTCTATTAGGCAGCTTTATTAAACAAGACTCTACCTGTACATATATTATACTATGTTACAACAATTGCTTCCTATAATTATGGCAAATGGTTTTGCAACATCTTCTGAATCTCTGCTAAGCTGCTGAACTACTGTGTGTTGATCCGTAACAGCAAAACATGAACATTCTTGACAGGTTTTCAGACTGAAGCAAACATTACCAAAATAAACAAAACACAATGTGTTCACAGTTAATTAGTTTAACCAGAGCACTTTTGTTTCTCATGAACAGAAATTTGAATGAATAGAAAAAAAAATAATTAATTATAACTATACTTGCAGTTGAACATAATGGTGCCATCAATTTTTTAGCAGACTCCACATTACAGTCCATGGGGGATCTGTTAAAATATTGATAGCAGGATATGGCCCATTATGAGGACACACATTGTGTTCTATTTTAAACAGAGAATTAATAAAGATTTGCTTGAGTAGGATGTAAGAGGAATAAAGAAGGTTTATTTCAGTATATCACAGGAGTATGTAAGGAAATCTAAACTAATGCCTTTCACTCTTTTTTACCCTAAAACATGCATGATTCTACAATACCTTGATTTCATGTTATTCATAGAATAGAAGGGGAAAAAAGGAGCAAACTAAAATACTTTTACTGTGTTATATAAATATTTCTTCCCTCTCATATAATAAGAACTGAACTCCCCAAATGGACTGGAATACCCAGGGAAGTGGATTTTTTTCTTTATGTTCTGCTTTTATCTCATCCAGGATTACAGAATATCGTTTTCATTGTTCCGAGGGATAGAAAAAACCCCCTCCCTTTTTAACTCAACCTCCTTGAAGCCTTACAGAATGCATAACAAATGCTACAGTATTTTCTATCTTCTCTCCTTTTCCTGCTTCCTTAGAGATAACTGAGGTACCTTATATAACTGTTTTGTAGCTAATACTTGCCGATGCCCAAAAGAGGGGTATATAATACTGCTGGCAACTTAGTCTTTGGAATTTTTATGTGATACTCTTTTTTCATTTGTTCCCACACAAAACATGTATTCCTCCCCCTAATTTATTTCCACAAGTACAATGAGGCAGCAGAGGGTAGTGCATCCCATCAAGCCAGGATAGTCCTTAGCCAACAGTTCGGACTGACAATCTCCTTCTGTTTGCTGTACACTGGGTTCATCTGCCATTTTGGGGCAGCCTTCAAGGCCTATTTTGGAAACAACAGGAATTTATCACCTTCTAGACAAGGATGTTGAAAACTGATGATCAAATCCTTTATCTTCATGTTATACAGTTTAAGTGGAAGCTTATGTAACTTACTGTTACTTATTTTAGCTAGTACAACAATATATGAAGATAAGCTATGTGAAGACAGCTAGCTGACAATGACAAGCTTTTGGCTGAAGCAAGCTTTTGGCTTTCCCTGCTGGCAGAGCTGGGGTATCTCTCAGAGCAATGATTAGGAGTTTGTAGCTCCCCTTGCCCCCCAGAAGAGGTAGAAATCTGGTGTGTGTGTTGCAGCTGCCAAGTCTGATTTTTTGAGTTTATGTTGAGTCCACTATGCAAGGGCAATTAGAATTGATAGGGCTTGGAAGCACATATGATGACTGTACAAATGCCAAATTGGCTCATTAAAATTTAGATTAAATAATCATTAGACTAATCAGATTTGATTGAGCTATCAAATAAAGGGAAAATGCATATTTCTGAATCTCAAATTTCTACAGTTGTCTCAGCCTCTCAGATTTCCCGTTTTCTCTTTCTGCATCTTTTACCTGTGCTGTCTAAGTCTAGCCAGTATACAGTGGTTTGATCCTGGTCTCTCTAACATCAGTTTCAGCAGGGCTGGGGTTGCAGCCTTGAACCTGTACAAACATGGCAAATGAATAAGCAGCAGCTGACAGCAACTTTGTACAGAATTGAAACCAGCAGCTTCAGAGAGTGTCATCAAGTGAGGCAAACAGTAATTCACACATGTAGTTAGATCATCACCTGGAGCTGACAGGATGTCCTCTCCTTTTGCAAAACAGGTCAAGAAACCAATCATTAGATTCTGAGGGTTTTCTCTGGCAGATGCATCACAAGATGCATTTTTCTACATCTATACTTTGTGATTTTTTTACTTCTTTTTCTTTACCTTTTTTTTTTTTTAATGCAACCCTTTACATAATTACTTAGTCATTGTTTATATGGAAAGATATTTATATGGAAGATCTAAAGGCCTACTGAAAACTGAAACACAGAAGACTAAACCTCTTGTGAGGGAAAAAGTTATACCTGGTCTAGCCTGGAGACATAAAGAAATAAATAGGAAAAATATCTCTTCTTCATCTGTCTGAGCCCTTATGCCTGCATCTAAAATGTGAGCAGAGGCTACGCAACCTCTCAAACAAGAAAAGTGCTAGCAGGTTGATCAGTCTTCATGAGGCTTTTAGCTTCATAAAATACACATAAAACTACATCTGGGATTTACAGAGGTAGCATAAAGGCTGTATTTCCTCACAATTTTTTCTATACACAATTTTATCCTAAAATTAAATGCAATCTATCATACTGATAGGCAAGAAGATATGTGAAAATACTGTTGAAGATAAAAAATCTTCAAATAGCAGCTTTGAAAATACTGTTCTACCAAAGTGAAATTAGAAACAAAATTAAACTTGTGAAGAAATTCTTTACTATGAGGGTGATGAGGCACTGGACCAGGGTGCCTAGAGAGGTGGCAGAAGCCTCATCCCTGGAGGCGTTCAGGGACAGGTTGGATGGGGCTTTGGGCAACTAGTGAGGGTGTCCCTGCCCATGTCAGAGGGGTTGGAACTAGATGATCTTTGAGGTGTCTTCCAACCCAAACAATTCTGTGATTCTATGAATTTTTAAAGAAAGGGATCAAAGGGAGAGAAAGCATCAAGATTTTAACAAACTGTCTTTTTAAGCAAAGCATATAATGTCAGGTTGGATGGGGCTCTGAGTAACCTGATCTAGATGAAGATGCCCCTACTCATTGCAGGGAGGTGGGACTAGGTGACCTTTAAAGGTCCCTTTCAACCCAAGCTATTATTCTATGATAATTCTATGATTCTATGATAAAAAAGCTGTGCTAATCATAACTGGGTTTGTCCTTACAGACACAGGAAAAAACCCAACAATTACTGTTTTTTCTTAAAACTTCAAGCCCCACCAGCAACAGAAATATGCAGAAATCCAAGAATGGTTTTGGTTGGACACTCATTATTTAGGATACGCTATACTGAGTTACAGACGTTCTCAAATTGCAGGTGGAGGGGTGTTCCTTCCCTTTCAGGAAAAAGCAGGCAGGCTGTGAGACTCATCCCTTCAGAACTGGCTCCCTGCCTAATAGGGCATTACAAGTTGCTCTTGTCTACCAGAGCAGGCTCAGAGATCATGGGTCTCTGACAGTCTATTCTCATTTCAGTAGTTTAAATTTCTAAACCAGAAAAATAGTTAACTGTGTATCAATAATTTCTTGTGTTCCATCCACCTATCCCAGGAGTAGCACTATTGAAGTCAACAAAGAATAGCATTCAGTAGGAATAAAATAGTGAAAGCAGATACTGATTTTACATACGGCTTTACATCTTTGCCTTACCAGTGTACACCATGACTGACCTTGAAACTAACATTTCATTTCTGGGAGGAGAGTTTTGCACTTCAATTTCTTAGGTTAGTCTCTTTTGGATATAATGATAATGGTAGGTGAACGTGGAACTAGACCATAGGCAGGAACCCTTTTTATTTACCAGAAATTTCATTTACCAGAAATTTAATTTTTTCCAGAAAGTCAGATGGAAGTAAGAAGTGATAAGTTATATATGCTGCATTTTGTGTGCCTGCAATGCCCAGAACAGGTGCCTGAGAGAAGACAACACAAATGAATGGTGTCAGCCTTTGCCCCTTCAAGTATGTAACATTATTACCTGTGTTCAAGGCAGAAAAAATGGATGTGAAGTTCAGAAGTAAAGACCTGAGACTGCAGAATGGAGTGACTGTTTTTTTTGTGTTCAGTCTTTTTCTTAACAAACTCCACGAGAAAAGCACTGGAAAAAATATTTAATCCAAACCAAAGCAGTGTATCACAAGACGAACTAGGTAAGTGTCTGTCTTTCTTAAGGGTATCTGGCTCTCAGAGTACGATGCAGTGACTCCAGATGGGTCCTTAGGAGGTAATTATGGCAATACAGTATATGCTGACTAATGAATAGTGCCCAGATGTCCTCCCTGCTAAGAGAAGTGGTGGGAAAGCAGGTGAACATTTCTGAGGGGGACCTTTGTAGTCTTCCATGATCTAAGAATGATCAGCCATGGTTTGCATTGAGTTGTGGTGTGACTCAGCCTGTGTTACAGCTGTAAATACCCACACCTACACATCACATGGGGAATATCAAAGCACTTCATGTACACAATCCATTTAACAAAACACTGAGTGGCATGCGCATTAGCACTCCAAATGTGGTCCGAGTAATTCCCACTTTATATGATAAACTCCAGGATTTATCTACGTTAAGGACTGTAGAAATAAAAATATTTCCTTTGAGATAACAAATAAATTCATTGTTCAGAAATCACCCAGGGACAGCAAAATTAAACAGCTTTAGTCAGTGCCTGTCAACTCCTTGTATAAAGGAAAGCTACGTACAATCCTCTGAAATACTCCTTTACATAAAAAAAGCTGATTTATTATGAACACTACAATGTGCATATTCACTCTCACCCATATAAGAAATGTAAACATTGCTCCATGTCTATGTGTGTGAGAGTAGGACAGAGTGAGTAACTTTTTGGAACACAGAAATCATATGGAAATAATTGTTTCACTTGGAATCTGAGATGCTGTATGGTGGTGCAATGCAATAAATATAGTGCTGTCATGTTTTATCTTACTTCTTCAGAAGAAAGAAAGGAGAAGAGCAATAGTCTTTCACCCAAATAAAACAATGACATGATCATAGCAAGAAATGGTTTGACAGGACTAGTCAGTGTCTCCTACACTTATAGTTTACTCTTTGCACAATCTTGAGCAAGGATTCCTGTAATCAACACAGTAAATAATCCCTTCTTCCAGACCAAAGGTAGACTTCCCATTGAATGCAAACAAATATTGCCAAAACTGTTCTGGAAGCCCCACATAGACAAGGGAGGGCAGGAGGGGAAGACACCAGACGTGAATGAAGCAGTCGCAGTCAGGCAATCAAACCAATCCATTGCATTGTGAAAACACAGGATTTGCCTCAGATACACAACTGTGTCTCCTAAACTTTTATGACACTATTGAATGTATTTCCCCAATCATGTTTAAAAAGTAGTTTGCCTGTGTGCTGTTCCACCAGAAGGTTAGAGATTAGGCTTTCTAATGAACAAGAAGTTCAGTGGCCATGAAACTGTATTAATCAGCTATTTTTTCAAAACCATGGCAAAGGATGCCTATCTATGTCGTTAACTACACCAGGAATTAAAAAATATGATAATCCCCCTCTGCACACTGCATCTATATTTAACCAATGTTTGCTTTCTTCTTTCTGTGAACTTGTATACAAGAATTTTCTACTGGTGATATTTTACAGTCAATAGAGATCAAAGAGCAGAACTAAAAATATTCAGAATTATTTCTTGTCCTCCCCCCCTTCACACTTCCCATTTTCTGTCCTGTTTAATTTCTACTTTTTTTACTTCTAGTAAATCTGTGTCCTTTTAAATTCAGCCAAAGCTCTGACATTGATACTGTATTTTTATTCTGGTATACCATTGATAATGAAGATTCTACAGGCGAAAAATTTCTGTTACAAAAACATAAGCCATGACTCACACATCCTCATAAAGCCTAGTATTTTTTTTAATAGGTGAGACACACAAATTTTCTTAAATTTTAGAGATTAGCTTCCATGTGCCCTCTAAAAATTTATTGTTAAACTTTCAGTGTTTTGTTGATTGTTCTTCTTTTAGCCTTAAATTCTGAAGTCAAAGATTACATCTTAATCTCACTTTTCATTTGAAAACCAGAAGACAGTATGAATAATTTAAGAAAATTCAACATGCTATTTAAAATATTTTTCTTCTTAAGTTAATATAATTATTTTAAATTCAAAGTCCTTCTATTAATGCATAGGATGATAAAAGATAGTATATTTGATGGTTTTAGCAATTAGCTCTTTTAATACTTTAAGATCTTTAATGAAGAGCCAAAATCTGGACTTTGCAGTATTCTTGTTATGTGAAATGGACTTGCCTTGATCTCCTTTGCTGATGAACTTTTCAAATACCACATTAAAATCCATGTTTGTGAATAGACTTAGTAATATCAATGGCCAGAAGTTTGGGGCCAAAAGTCATAAAATAGCTCAAAGCTCAAGAGATATCACTTCATAAAGTTACAGAGGGTTTCTCCCAGGTATGTGATGTATTCATCTTGCTGTGTTAATATTCAGAAAAGAGCTTTCCTCACTCTGCTAAGATGAATATTTTGTGCAGTACTCTCCTAAATACAGATGTGAATATGACAGGTACAAAAGAGTACTGCCATCCTAGATGCTAAAGAAAAAAATAAATTTTTTGCTCATGACTAAAAGCCTTTATCTCTCTTTCAATAGAGTCCTTTTGAAATTGCATAATAAGCTTTCAAATAGGCCCCATCAATGCTTCAATTCAATTAGTATATTAAATTGTCTGTCTCACAAAGTAATATATTTCCCATAGAAGAGGATAATTACATTTTTAAATGCACTTTTCTGCTGCATTTATTTTCTTTTAACTAGGAAAAATAATCCAATCTCAAGCATATAATCTATGCCAACAGACCATAGAAAATATATGCACTAAACTAAACCCAAAGTTAATAAACTAATTCACCGTTCCAAAACTCAGGCGCAAGATTTTTGGACAAGAGGCATGGAAGCTGCAGGTGAACAGAGTAAGCCTTCAGGGTCTGTGGATGCTGAGCTTATCTGCCTTCTGGCCTGAAGTACATTTTTGTGTATTTTTCCAGATATCTGTAGAATTGGATAACATTCCTGAGGATGCTATATCTCCTGAAAAATCTCATTTCACATTGTCCCCTTTCTGCTGGGAAACCTGTTGAAAATACACTATTTATATAATAACATATGTCACATTTCATATATTCAATTATACTGTTTTGATAGGTTTCTTTGCATTAATTTTAGTTCTTCCACTGGCTATACTGACCTGGTTTAAGTTCTACACTTACCTTGATCCTATCAAGATATTAATACTCAAACTAGTATTCTTTTAAAGATTTAAGATTCTGTGATTCTGTGATTTAAGTTTCTGCTGGTCTTGATTCAGGGCATGGATATAACAGACTAGTTGATCAAAAATGTGCATTTTACATACAAAACCAATAAAGCATAGAAACAAATATCACATTTACAGAACCATAGACCCACAGAATCACTTAGGTTTGAAAAGACCCTTAAGATCAAGTCTGACTTCATGCTGAAGATCAGTTTTGATACATCTTGTAGCAATCACTGCAAAAACAGTGACATCAATCTTATTTAATTTTTAAAATAACACAGGATAACACAGAAAACTGTAGCTATGGAATAGATCTGCCCAGACAGGGATGAACATTTTTTTCATTTTTTACTTCTGAGAACTGGCTGTTTTCCTCATTTGTTTTTTGTTTTTGAAGTCTCCCCTCTCCTATAGGTTAGTTATTTTAAAATATTTCACAAATGTATAGCTATGCTCTTTTATTTCCCTTTGTTCAGAGACCCTCCTGCTGTTTTCCAAAATTAGGAACAGAAAGACAAGAGGAAAAAAAAATGTTCTTTGGACCAGGATATTTAGTGGTTTTGTTGTTTTAACTTAAAATCTGTATTTAGTTCTTTTTGAATTTATCATAACAAGTATCAAGAAATTAGCAGGGGATTCCCTCATATAAACCTGCTACTTGGGGTCCTTCTCTAACAAATATGCCACAGGTACAAGAGGTACAATGTGAAGCACAGCAGAGTTTTGTGTCTTTACCAGAGTTTTAACTTTTTTATAAAGTGCAGAATTATTTTCTTTTGCATTCAAGACCCAGACATTTGTGCATTTGAGTAAAGTGAAGTTTTTATGCTTTAATTACATGTGAAGTTACATTACATATTAAAAACTGAAGAAGTAAAAGTTAAATCACTGCCAAGGTCATGTTGCTGTTCCTATCTGCAGATATTCAAATAGAGGTACCACCACCTCCAGAATGAGTAAGTAATTCATTATTCTAAAAAGCTTAAAAAATTGAGGATATTTCTTAGAAAGAATGGCAGGTAAACAATCTGAACCTTTTCTCCCTAGTCCTGAAATTTTTTTCTGTGTTTGGATACATGCTGGAACAGTGTCTTCATGTCTTTCATCTGAACGATGAAACCAAAGGAGACCAGGACAGAGCAGGATGATAAAACCAGCTTTAAGTTCTTCCATGTCTTTTTGTTTTGTTTTGTTTTGCATTGACTTTTGATTGGGGTTTTTTGGGGTGTGTGTTTTGTGTTTTTCCTAATCAGGCAAGACAACTATCTACACTTCTGAGGTTGTGAAAGCATTTATGAAGAGATGGCCTTTCACACGCCACCTACAAATAACACTAATTAAGCTAGAATGATATTTATATAATGCCTTGCTAACTGAGAAGTCTGCAGCTTTCTAAATAACTTAGTCTATGGTGATGCTGCCTGTGATAGCTGTACAGTGGGCTCATTTCCTTAGGGGGAATATCAGCCACCTTTCCAGCCTCATTTACCTAAGTGTAAGTACCCAGTGCATGTATCCATAAGACCATGTTTGTGCTCTATATTTTCCTGGTTGCTAATGTAGAGTACTTAATTTGAAAATATTACAAGCATAATAAAATATACATTTCAACTCACTTTATCAATATTATTCACCTAAGGAGCTATGGGTCCCTTCCATCCCAGTATATTCTATGATACCTCCAGAAAACTCACGTTAAATCTAATGATACTAAATAAGTACGAGGTGGTACAATAAGCAATGAAGCTAACAATAGATGAGTATCAGGGCTACAAAGATGATTAGGGGCATAGAGCATCTCCCCTACGAGGATAGGCTGAGTAAGTTGGGACTCCTCAGCCTTGAGAAGAGAAGACTAAGGGGGGACCTAATTAAAGTCTATAATTATATTAAACAGGGGATGCAGGGGGAATCAGCCAGCCCCTTTTCAGTAGTCTGTGGAGACAGGACAAGGGGCGATGGCTGCAAATTGGAGCACAGGAAGTTCTGCACCAACAGGTGGAAGAACTTTTCCCCAGTGAGGCTGACAGAGCCCTGGGACAGGCTGCCCAGGGAGATGGTGGACGCCTGTCTGATATGTCCTAGGGAGCTGCTTTGGCAGGGGGGCTGCACCCGATGATCTCTCAAGGTCCCTTCCAACCCCTATGATTCTGTGATTCTATGATCTTTACCATTTGAAGAAGAATGCCTTTTAGTCTGCTGGTTGAATGAGTTTTTTTCTTCAGTTTTAAGGAGGCATGATCCAGCTGTGCAAAACCAACAAAGACCTCTCATTTTCAGGATCTTTTTCATATCAGAGTCATTATAAGAAATACCAAAAGACACTTTTGAAGCTTTTTAATTTCTCCCCACTAACTTTGTGAGCAGCAGTTTGGACAGTACAAGCCCAGGCAGAGCAGGGAGATAGTTTTACTATTGACAATCTTGCAGGAAGTGCAGTGGCACTTGGCGTAACCTAGCAGTGGCAATTTTCACAGAACAGCTAATGTGCATGAAATTTGACTCAGAGACAACAAAATAAAATCACTGAAGTTTTGCTGTTTTCATTAATATTCACATTTTTTTGTTCTTCTTACCTGCATATTTGTCTTTTGCCAGGTAGCTCTTCTGGGTTTTCAGAACTTGGCTTCTTTTCTCTTTTCTTTATTCTGATTGTAGTCATGATATTAAGTCAATTTCAGATTTCCTTCTTTTGTTGTCTTATTATCATATTTAATTATTCAAAACTGAAAGCGTAAGTGTTACTTTGTACTGATTTTATACAAAGAACCTACTCATAGACTTACTCCATGGAAAGGTCTACAGAACAAAAGGAGTGTCAGGCTCATTATAGGACAATGCACGCTGCACAGAACTAATTGTGATGAATACAAGTGTGAAGTGAAGGGAAAATGACAAATGTTCATGCCTAACATAAACCAAAAGGTTTCTGTTGAGATGTGGGACATATTGAAAATTAATTTAGTAAGTTTTAGAATGAGGGAAAGACACAGATATATGGCGGGGCGGGTGGGGGGAGCAGGAAAGGAAGAACCCAACATTTTATTTTGTAGAAAGTGAAAGTTTAGCATGCTTAATGTGTCAAATTCAGGTGATAGTACCCTTTCATCTGCAGTCATTCTTGAACTAATTAATATGGGGTTGTTCTTACATCAGTCCTCAGCTGACACAATACATTTGGCTTAACAAAGATTGTCAGAATAACTTTTTCTTGGTGTTATCTCATAGGAAATTCTCTGCTGCTGCAGCAGAGAGAGGCAGGATGCAGTTCCTTTGTCAGATCTTTGTAAGCCACTCCATTTCCATCTCCCTACAATAAATGTCTTATCCCTTACCAGAAAATGAAAATGCATTGAAACATGACAAAAATTTCCCATTATTGCTGGGAAATAAAAGAGGGAAAAAAAGGGGGATGGATGGATTGGAGAAGGGCAGGGAGCAGAGAAGTAAAAGGGCAAAAAGTTAAAATGACAGGCAAGAGGAGGAAAACTACAGAAAACTCTTGTAGAGCGCAGTTCCTATTTGGTTGAGTGCTCCCAGAGAAGAAAATAGATCTGTGTGCCCCCATAACCCATGAGAATAGTCCTGCAAGAAAAAGCTTGCTTCTTTGGCATTTTTCTGTTTTTCTGAAAAAGGATACCCTGAAAAGAGACTGAAATATTTCTTCTCCATATGAAATTTGAGTTAGGTTCTCATTATCTAGCCATAATTTCTCTGGCTAGATGAATTGAAGTTAATGAGGTCACTGTAGCTCGGTATCTATTTGCATTTACTACAGTTAAACAACACGGTTTAACTGGGCAGGGATGGGGGTTGAGACTTTTTCTGATGAATTAGAAAGCCAATTCCAATCAGTTCTTTGTAGGATGATGAGCCTATGTAAAATTTCCATAATTCAGTAACAACTTTTGAGAGTTCGATTCTGTTGACAATAATACTTCCCTGTAAGTACCTGTTCATTTTAACTCCATGTGAACCAAGCTAAGAAGTTTCAAACAAAAACGATCCAGGAGTCAACACTGACAACAAGAAGCCTTACCTCGTTTACAATACAGTCAGTCAGTGTTTGCTTTGAAGAAAAGAGAAACCTTTATCTATACAAACCAGCCTTTGCAAAACTGAGGTCCACCTAATTTTATTTGCAAACAATGATCTTTCTTTCTCAGTAATGATGATTCAGTCCTGTATTCCATTTTCTTTTGATAGAAAAAGATTTCTGGAGTAAAGTCCCCTTAAATACTAAACTAATAGTTTCCCACAGAATTAAGAGTGGATCCAGATGTTTGCAAAACAGTATCCAAAAGAGAAGCTTCATGAATTCACTCAATGTTTTCATGAGCGATTAAATCTACAGAAAATGGAAAGATTAGATGTATAGGAAAATGGATCATAGCATATATTTGCACTCTCATGGCATCCAAACACCTAACAAATGACAGGAACCCATTGTACTTGACATAATGCTAACAAAATGTCTTTAACAAAAAGCGAACGAGTAATTTTTATAATGATGTAATTATGTAACTTCATCTAATTTAGAAGATCAGAGATTGAAATATTGAATGAGAACTACTGTTATGCACAAGAACAATATCTTATTTCCAATACTGCTAAGACAGCAGATAAAATGGAGGCCTCAGATGTGATTGCCAATTTGTGCACAGGGGGGTTTTTTTCCTCACATCATTTTAGCAGCTGAATTGAACTGATATTCAGCGATGGTGGAGAAAAGGTGGCATTGCAACAGTATAAAAACTGACTTACAGCATCAGTAAAAAGCTGTTAAACTACCAAGGAAATCAGTTCGGAATGGTGACATAGTCTCAGCTCAAGTTTTCCACCATTAATCCATCAGTCAGTGTCTTTCCTAGTTGTTAAGAAATACATTGAATAAATGAATAATCTAATCTTTATATAACAAGTTTCTTATATATTGAGAAATTTTGCCAGACTGGCATTCCCTTACCTACAGGGATCAATTCACGAATCTGAGGATAACATTTGAAAAGGCTAAAATGTTGCAGCATAAGTGCACTTTATGGTGTTTGCTCCCTGCACTCCTAACTCCCTGAGCTCTGTGCTCCCTTTGGGATCACTCTGCAGCTGCTTTCCTGCCTCCTGTCTCCTGCCTAGGCTTCTTCTCAATGGAAATCAAGGCACAATGGAAAAAGAATGCAATTGCAGAGCTCGTCCAAGAAGAAGTCAGGGTGTCTTCAGGGCATGCACCTGGAGCAGGGAGCTGAAAAAACGATTCCGGCTCACACAGCATAGGCACAGCCAATGTTTAGTAGAACGCTTGACAAAGATTTCATAACAACTCGCTTGGGACAGGAAGGATGCCGTAACAATTTAAATTAGAGGAGGATGCAAAGAGTTTGGAATTACCCAAGCTGGAACTTGTATTTAAAGCTGAGAGCTTCCTAAATAGGATTTCAAAAAAGAAATAAATCTATCCTCTGGCCAAGTATCACTGCTTCCTTGTCAAAAAAAGAAATATTAATACTTGATCAGTACAAACAAGCATTACACCCATCTTCCAAATGAAAATAAGAATGCTGGGCAGGAAAGCAAATCCAACTGTCAGGAAGATGTTTCCACAGGAAGTCTGACTATCTGTAAGGCTGAGAATCCTATTTATCCATCACTGCTGTTAGTACCTTTCTAATGGTTCTGTGACTTTCCATGGTAAGTGATCAGAAGACCTTAACAAAATTTTCTTTCTACACAAGATACAGACATTTTGTCAGAAGATACACAAAAAAATTAGCCTGTAATTTGAGAAATAGCATTTTACCAAGAAAATTTGAAGTGAAAATCCTTTTGATCCTCAGAAATCTTGTGATCCAGAAAAATTTGCCTGCAGGTGCATGAAGTCTATGAAAGAATAGGGAACCTGCGCTTTTATTCATTCATTGTAACAAAACCCTTCTTGAAGACAGACTTGAGACTCTGCTCTAAACTTTCTTTGGTGAAAATCTTGACATTACTCCTGATAGTTCTGACTGACCAAAGCTGAGTAACAGCAGGAATATGACATATACTATTTGAAAAGGCATCTTTCAGTGGAAAAGGAAGAAGGGAAAACATTTTAGTATCAGTACCCCTTTGAAATGCAGTGTATTACCAAACAGCATGATACATGTTCCTGAGGAAGGTATTTATGAGCCTTAAGGATAAGTCATTTCTAACTAAGATGATTTAACATTGTCCATAAAGGGACAAATTAAGATAGATGTGAATAAATCACTGAAACCTCTGAATTTTATATAGTTTTAGTAAGAAGTCCAGTATAACTTTAATAAGAAGTCCTGTGGACACCTTCAGGCACAGGAGTGGCAGTATGTTTTCCACAGTGTTTTCAACTGTCAATAGCCAGAACAAGTGAAGCAGTAAAGGAATACTAACCAGGTGGCAGAGGTATCCATAACCCACAGTTCATCTCAGTTCATACATATTTTAGATGTGCAAAATTAAATTAACTCTTGAGTTGCCAGCACATCCTTCGGCACTTAGATTGATCTTAGAAAGCTCTTAAAAAGATACCAGGTTCAGGTTTCATATTCTCATCTGCCTTCAGGAATAATTGTCATTTCTTGCTCTGCAAAACCTACTTTGATTGTTAGTGCCATGGATTAGGTGACTGTCACCTTTCTGTGTCACGTGCACCTCCTCTGCACTGGAATGAAAAGGTAATGTGTTCCTCATGTGATCCTCCAGTAAATGGCACTGAATGGCAATACTGAAAATGTATCCTTATGAAGGGGAGTAGAAATTGCAATTACAAACAAGAAACATGATGAAAAAAAAATTGATTATATATATATATATATATAGAATCAAAGCCACAAAGCCAAGCGTTGTAGTTAAGGCAAAAGTTAAGTTTGCCCATGCCTTGAAAAGATGCACAGAATAGACACATACCTCTTGGGTTCAATAACCCACCAATCAGAGGTGAACTGAGACAGTTCGGATTGTTCAGACAGTTGAGATTGAATTCAAAAGCTGAAAACTTCAATGAGCTACAGTCAAACAGACTACTAGCTGAAGCGGAGCACTGCACAGCAGCAACAATGCCATGCCTACTGTCAGTGACAAATACAGATAATATCATTTGGGCTGCATTAGGAAAAGCACAGACTAAGGTGGAGGGAGCTAACGCTTCCCTTCTACTCAGCACTGATGAAATACCTCTGGAGGGTTGTGTGTAGTTCTGGTCTCCCCAGTACAAGAGGGGATAGAAAAGGAATACTTACTGCAGCAAGCCCAACAAAGGGCTTCTAAAATGCTTATGGGACAGCAGCACCTGACATAGGAGGAGAAGTTGAGGCAGCTGTGACTGTTCAGCCTCGAGAAGAGGAGGCTCAGAGAGATCTTATCCACATGTATAAATATCCAGTGGGAGAGAAAAGAATAGAGAGCTGGACTCTTCTCAGTGGTGTTCTGTGAAAAGACAGGAAGCTGTGGGCATGAACTGAAATGCAGGAAATGCCATTTAAACAAAAGGAAACATTTTTTTTTCCATTGTCAAACACTGCAGCATGTTGCCTACAGAGGTTATGGAGTCCTCATCCTTGGAGACACTAAAAACTTGACTAGACACTGCCCTGAACAACATGGTCTAGTTGACCTTGCTTTGAGCAGCAGGGCCGGACTCGCTGAAATCCAGAAGTGCCTTCCAATCTTGGTATTACTGCAGTTCAGTGACATGGTAGTATCTCCAGTCCCACAGTGTTGGTGCCTGAAGCCATCAAAGTTGAACCATCAGCTGCTCAACACCCCAGCTTTGGGCTGCAGCTTTCTGTATTTCAGTTGCCACGGGGGAGATGATGAATTTGAGAGGTGCTTCTATGAAGACATTTGAGAAGTTGATTTAAATACAGCAGATGCCAGTAAAAGGCAGTTTGGGAGTGCTAATTATGCTCTGAATTATGATGACCTTATATTCAATTATACATATGCCTTAGCATCATTACATACAATATATTTCATTGATCAAAAAGAGATCTTTAATTGAAAGAAGAAACTGAAGAAAATATAGCCATTTTTAAGTGTGACCTAAGTGTTTCTTGATGGAAACATGGTATCTTACAGTATTTGTAGGATCCTATGGAAGAAATTTATCTTACCTAGTTTTGTTTAGGGAACTAACATTTCAAGTCATTACTAGTACACACATAGCAACTCATGTGATAGGGTTGAACAGTGACTTTTCAAGTAGTTTGAGAGAATTTTGGGTGCTGATGTTCCAGTTATTTGCCAAATGTCCAAACCCACTTTTCTGGCTGAGCATTAATTTGTTGCACTGGGCACAGCAGGTTTACACTGCAGCGATCATAGTATCAAAATTGCACAGTGTATCCTGGAATAGGCATTCCCTGAGCAGCAGAAGCTCATACTGCTGCTTTTTGGCACAGAAAGATTGATAATGGGATTCATTTATATCAGTTGCTCAGAGGCTGGTTCTACTTTTTAACAGAAAAAGCTGGCTCCCTGAGTCAAGCAAAGCGACACAGAACAGCAAGAGTCAGGGTAGCTTGCAGGTGAGGGCAAACATGAGCAAGACTGCACCTTGCTTTGGGACTAAGCTTTGTTTCTGAAGGCTAGAGACTCCATCAATACATTAATACAGTAATTTTATGATGTACACAATGTCCTAGAATATTTAGCACTCAATTAAGCTTCACATTGCCTGTCAATAACTTCAGAAATGGTAACAAAATGGTCTTTGGCAGATTATTTTCAGCTGACTAACCAGTGTTTGCAGGAATTCATTGGTTTACTCCAGCTGACAGGTCTCTCTTCTTTAAACACTGCAGGGAGGGATGCATGGTGTGAAGGAGATATATTTATTAACCATTTTTCAGTTCTGACAGTCCAGAAAGCAACAAAACATTCACACCTTGAGCTTTGATACCGTCCCTTGTGTAAAGCTGATCTGTTCAAAACCACTTGAAGATGTGCTGCCGTTCTTTGGGTTGATTTCAACTCCTTCTTCCTAGCTAGCTTGTTAAGTACAACAGTCAGCTACAAGAAATGAGACCCCCCTCTTCTCTTCCCATGCAGGTATGGTGCTCCTCCAAACTCATCCTGCAGCTTACAACACTTTTTCCTGGTGAAATCTGTTTGCCTGCATGCGACTTCGTAAGGCAACTCATCCTACTGTGAGGTCAGCCTGTGTTAATGCTCAGGTCCAACAAAATAACTAACCCCATCCAATGCTTTCACATTGAAAACACCATTAACACACTGTGGTATTTGTGAAGATTTAAAAATTGTGGAGCTGCCACGGTGTTTTGATGGTGACATGCAAGGATGAGGAGTATGGTTTCAGACATGGGAAACTCCACATGTGCTTTAGTAATTTGTGCTCGAAATTGACCTTAGCTCCCTGGTATTCCAAAATAGCTTGAAAGATTCTTGTTTTCTGTGCTTATTTGGAAAGGTATTGTTTCCCTTCTGTCATTGCTTAGTTGGGATTTTTAAAGACGTCACTCCAAAGCTAGAGGAAAAATGTATGTCTCAGGCAGAGCATCACTAGGAGCAAGTAAATCCAGGGTAGAAGTGCAAATAAAACAAGTATGGTAGCACACGATTTCCAGGCTGAGGGATGCTTGTGTGGAAAAGACAAGCACAACGCCTCGCCACCCCTGGCGATGCCGGCTCCTACTCGTGCGGAAGCTGCCAACTGAAGCTCCCGCCGCTGCGCAAACCTGCGTTCTCGAGATCTGAATTCCTGCGGTGCTGCACGGAGACGGGCAAACGCGCACGCCGATGCGGGAGCGTGCGGCAGCGGGGCAATACGCGCCCTTTCCGCAGCCCAGCTGAAGCTCCGCGCCACCAGCGAACGCCGCGCAAGGGCCCCGCGGTGACACCGGGGCTCGGCAGGGCGCGGCTGGAAACGGCCCGGCCGCGCAACCGGCCGCGGTAGAGCGACGCGGGAGGCCGAGGGGCTGGGGTCAGCGCGCCTCCCCCGGGCCGCCGCCGCCGCCCCCGCCGCGGCCCGGGGCCGCCCGCCCCGGCCCTGATTGGGCCCGCGGGAAGGCCCCTCCCGCCCGGCCCCCGCCCGCCGTCCGGGCGGCTCCGCCGCCGCGCCGCGCCCGCTCCCCAAATACACCTTTGCGGAGCCGGGGATCGGCAGCGGCGCCTAGCCCAGAGCCCCTCGGCAGGGTTGCGCGGCCGCGGGCAGCCCTTGCGCCATGGTGAGTGAGCGGCGCCCGGGGCGCGGAGCGGGGCGCGGAGCGGCGCGGCGGGGACCCTGGACAGCGCTGGGACGGGGCGCCCGGCCGTGCCCGCGGGAAGCGGGGCGCTCGGGGCAGGGCTGGGGCTCTGGCCGGGGCTCACTCCGGCGTGCGGCGTGGGGCTGAGCCCCGGCTTCGGGCGATGCGCGGGAAGCCCCCTCCCGTCGCCACCCCGAGCCCCGTTTGCACCGTGCCCCGAGCCAAATATGGTCTGGAGCGAAATACGTCGCGATTCGGGGCTGGGAGCGACCTGTGAGCTCGCTGAGGTCCTCAGCCACGAGGGGTACTTGGGCGGCCTTTGTGCATTGTGAGGCTTTCTAAGAATCTGCTAACTGCCTGTGCCCGCCAAGCTAATTAAACCCATTCAGAGGAGTTGTACTGCGTTACACTTCGGTACGGCTTCTCACCGGGCTTCCAGAGTAATTCATATCCTCGCACTTGGTGAATTCGACACAAACCGGGTATTCAGTCACGTACTCGATGCTCTGACAGTAACTTCAATTCTGCATTTGTTATTCAGATTAATTTTTTTTTCTCTCGGAAGAATAAATGACCCCCAAATTGTGATGTATTTTCTATGACTGGCTGTTCACATTTTCATTTTGTGGCTCCACTCTTTATTTTTTTCGAGGCTTCAGGAGTGTAATTCCTTTTCTGATGTGAGTGGATAGAATTGCTCCTCTGGCTGAAGTTCAGCAACCATTACTAGCCTAGGCCTAGTATAAAATAGTCCCTATATAAAATAATTTCTATGTTTGTAACACAAGACACTTGAAAAGTTTTTCTCTTACACGTTACATACTCTCCCACGCTTGATCTGACGCTGCTCCTAAAATGGCTCTATTATCAGAGCTGGTTGCTTATTCTGTGTATTATATTGAGATGGTTTTCTAAGTTGATGGGATGTATTAACGGGGAAAGAAGTCCTAAGCAAGGATGCAGTATTACTAAAAATGAGTATGCTCGTGAAATGAGCTGTTTGTGATGCTGCGTTTGGGCTGTGCACTTTCACTGGACTGCCGGTTGCACTGTGCTGCGCCCGGGCTGGTCTCAAGAGAAATGGTAAGACTTCTGAGAGCTGAGATGCTGGTAAGAAAAAAAGAAATTTGTATTCACTCAGATTTTCCATTGTGAAGTCTCAGAGCTACAGAAAAATGTAACAGAGCAATTTTTCAAAACAAGTGTAAGAGTTTAATTGTCTGTGAATAGAACAAAGGGTTTTACTTACTTGGAAATGGTCTAATCTTACAGTTTTTCCTAAGACAAAACTCCCAATGGACCAGCTCCTTTTTCTCGTTTGTTTCCAAACTACAGAAAGCAAGCACGAGGAAGCATAAACTTTAAATCACATAAATGGGTCTACTGCTTTTGTAGAGTTAGGAACAAAAGGTGGTGACAGCCCATTCTGGAAGGAGATTCCAGTAACAGACTATTTTACATAATTAATCAGAGAAGTTAAGCAATTTAAGCAACCAGAGAATGTGTGCAAATGTGTTACGAATGCAAGCATGGGAAGTTCTCTTTATTGTGGAGAAGTTTCTTGCTTGGGTTGTGTTGCTCTGGGGCGCTACATATGGCCATACATTCTGCAGCTCTGCTCTGATGAGTATTCGCTTTGCTTTGCCAATAGCAAGGACCTTAAATGAACTAGGCGATTGTAAGGAAACAGGAGGAAAGCTGTAATGCTGATATAAAAGGCTTTATGCTCCACATTCTCAGAAGAGAAAAGCAATTGCTGAAATCATGCTGATCTAAAGCGAGCAGGCAAAGTAAGGCGAAGGGAGGAAATCACATCTTGAGATCTCTAGGCTGCATTTTTTTTCTGTGGAATTCTGTAGCTTGCAGCGATTCTGATTCATGATGGTGCAGGATCATGAGGCAAACTTTGGAGGAGAAAGTCAGGAATCTACAGCGGGTATTTACCCTGTTTGATACTATCAATCAAATGGCTCACCATCCTCTCTACCATTGGTTCGCTTCCTAAGTATTCACTTAAATTATTCAACTAAGTTTTTGATGAACCATTAAAAATGAGAAGTCAAAGTTAGTATTTAATGTTGTGTCCATACAAGTAAGTACTAAAGTCTTGTATATTTGTCTTACTCTGGTTAATGCTTTCTTTTAAAAACCTGTCTCTAACCATTCTATGACAGTGTGTTTCCAAATAGATTCCCCAGTGTAATCAAAATAGAAGAGTTTAGGATAAATATAATACTCAAAACATCAGTAACAGTCAAAACTTGGTTATGACACATAATAAAGGGTAAAATACACAGCCATTATGAAGATAAATGCTATCTATTGAAATTCTAAAGAAATACCAGGACTCAAAATAATCCGAGAAGTCAAGTTAGAGTTTGTAACAAATGCAGCTATTTTCCTTTCAACTGAAATTAATTGTTGAACCAAAATTATATCTTACTTAATTAGAATTGAAAATGAAGCACTTCAGTAATCTAAGAAAACAGATACAACATTCTAAATTGCCAAGAAGGAAATACGTACTTCAAGGTACTGTCCATATTCTGTATCTACTCTGTAGATACAAACCAGGAAGTTTCCTTTTTTTGTATGTGTTTATTTATTGAGGAGAAGTTCAGTATAGGTAAAAAGAAGTGTTTTAAAGTAGTGGAAACTGTAGGAGATGTTTTGGGGAATTTTGTTGCAATGATATTTAGAAACCATTAAATTTCAGCTTAAATATTTTCTTAGGAAATTAAAATTGAGCTGTGGGAGCTGCCATTAGTTTCTTTGCTGGAATTCCTTGCACATTTTGTACGATTTCCTTTTTAAAGATCTTTATTGTCTATGTGTTTATTAAAATTTACTGCATTTATTTTTATGTTTGGCATTGCAGTTAAGATATTAAGCACTAAATTAAACTGAATTTCCCATTTGACGTTGATTTGAATATTCTTTTCAGCATGTTCTGACCATCTGAGATATGGTTCTAATATGTATGAGATATATTCAGCAAGTCTTGAATGACTACTTGTAGCAGGAGTAGAGATTCAATTTATCATTCAACAGAAACTACATTTTTAAGTCAGTGTTCAGGCATAAGTCTTTGCTCAAGAAAGCACCATTATGCAGGAGAGAATATTAGTATCTATTTAATTTAAAAATTCAAATAGGATTTAAGCATATGCATAAAAGGGCTAGAGCTTCTGGCCAAGATGTAAATAATGATTTATATTTTTTTAAATAAAGGCATTAAAATTCCTAGGGACAGCAGGGTTTTTTATAGAGTTTTTGTTTATAGATCCACCTGCTATGAAACAATTGTTGATATCTCAGATGAAGCCTTTTACTTGTAACACAGGTACTGATCGCTACTCATGTGATAACATGCTGTTCTTCACGTTTTTTGGTTGTCCTACTTGGGCGATGCCACTCTTAGGTCAGTGCTGATATTTCCATGTCATTTTGGCTCCTCATAGCCTGTAGCTCATACAGGATGCTTACGTATTGTAGCTGCAGAGTCTGGAGCAAGCTGACGCCTACTCCCTTTTTGTAGGAGTGTAGGTTTCACGGCTGTCAGTTGTTCTGCTCCTTCATGGCCTAAGTCAGAGCAAATAACATTCTCTAGAGATTAATTTTGCTTCCTCATAGAGAGACCTCACCAAATTCTGGTTCAGACCCCAAGTAAATTTGAGCTTTAGAGCTTCCATAGACCTTGAACCTTTGGGAGAATCTCACCCTATAAGAGAACAGTCTTTTGTGATACTCGCCTCCAGTTCTTTTTCATTCATTTTTCTTATTATATGATAGTTTAGTTAAGTGGAATCAATGTCCTCGCTAAGTGTACTGCTGCTTGTGCATTTAGCTGTGGGTTTTTTAACTAATCTTCTTTGATTGAAATGCCACCTTCCATAGTTCAGAGCCTCGCTGCTGCTTTCAGGCACTCTGTCCACTCCTTCAATTCGGCAGTATCTCGGTTGCCATTACTTTTGATTTTCCAGCTCCGACTCTGTAAGTTATCTAGAGCCAACTTTTGACTTTCATCTTGCATATTCCTACTAGAAGCAGTTTTTCCAAGCTAGTGGTGCCTTGCTAGTAGACAAGCCACCTCAACAAGTCAGCACCAGTAGGCTAACTCCTTAGAAGCAGCACAGCAAGCCTAGATGATAACCAAGGTGCCACCTTACCCCTGTTACTTCTGAGAGGGTACTTCTGTCACGAGTCCCTCTGTCCATAGCTCCTCTGGATATGTATCTGCCTGAATGTGAGTGGAACACTGTGCTGTCCCTGCTTGAGGGCAAATAACACGTTTTTCTCTAGGGCAAGGGGAAAAATGCCTTCCAGCATGGGGCTACGGGGCACAGAGCTGTCTGAAAGCCTCTCTTGGGACTGTTTGGCAATGCCTTGCACTTTACGCATGGCTATGCCCATTGATTGTTTCAGCTAAGCCCATATAGAAAATAGGTCAGCCATGCAGTGGCTCGGGAAGAGAGCTTTAATTGTCTGGGTTGTAATCTAGAAAGCAGGGATGGAGGCTGGAACCAGTTCCAAAGATTTTATCCAGCATTGTGGAATCTAGCCCTTAAGACAGCTATTCATATTAGAGGATTGCAGGGAATATCCCGTGCAAGTCATCCAACTGTTTCAGTGTCAGTAAAAATGTCTTACTATAGGGCAATGCGCAAAAATCCTTTGATTATTTTTCCTCCACAAGTAGAAATAGAAAGAAACATACATCTATGAAATTACTCTCTTCCTCAGGCCCATTCTAAGCTACTTTGAAAAAAAATATTTCACTCTTTTGGGGAAGATGTATTTTGTGGGAAGCTTCCTGGTATAATGCTAGAATGTCATTGATTCCAGAGGCTGCAATAAAACATGGTGTTTCTGTAATGCCACACAGAGTGATTTCTGCTTAACTCTTCCACTTCAGAATAACAGAATAATTTTTGGGATTCCAGAAACAGGTTCCTCTGTGGTGTAGTAGATGGGAGTGTGATGACTGCCTTTCTAATGCAAGCCAAGGTAAACGTGTGTTTAATTTAATTTTAACCTTGCGTTTCACTTGGCACTTGATACAGATGGAGACTGACAAAAGTTGTTCAGGGAAAGCTGATTTTCATCCTCGGCAAATACAGAAACTCTTTACACACGAAAGAGCATTCGTAAAAGGCTGACTACAATGCAGGACACCTCAGCATGATTTCCAGTTTGTTGCTTGGAAAAATGGGGATATTGCATTTGCTCATAATTATTTCTAGGATTTGAAAACACAATGCAGTATACCCAGTTGCTGTCTTCTGGTTAATAGGGAGGGGTGTCTGCTTATATTAATAGCTGTGTGGCTCCCTAGTCCTGACTGCAGGCACCCTGGAGCCTAAAATACTCATTGCAGTTCCTGTTTTAAATAGCACTGCTAAAAATGGCAAAATTTCCATGTCTTTGGAGAAAGCATGCATCAATCTAACTTTTTTTCTTTTTGCTGAAATTGTCTTCATAGCTGTCTCTTTGCACTGGCAAGCTGAGAATGCAAAATCACATTCCTCACATTGAGCAAAATATTTGTTTGATAGATAAACTGTTTAAATTTTGGTGAAAATACAGCCACAGAACTCACAAAGCACACTTAGAGGTAGGATTTTAGAATTTCCACATGGGAAGAGTGGTATGAAGGGAAGGATAGTCTTGTGACTCAAGAAAATTGGCGAAGTTTTTGGTCAATGATTTCTTTTGGGTTTTTTCCCTCACAAACTTAAGGAAATCATTACAGGAATATCTACAGTTCATTTTAGATTCAATTAAATGCTTATTTTGATGCAGTTAAAGGCTCCCAAACAGGTTGTGTGATATTAATGAAACCAGCCAGGTGGAAATGCCTTCCTATAAGCGATTATAGATCTTTCAGAAATGCAAGAACAAAGTAAAACGTGGTGCGTGTTAGGCATGAAGCTACAGGGTGAGAACACCTTCCTTTTCTGTATAGCACCTCCACCCTTTTATAAATCCTACCTGCTAAATCTGTTTGATTTGTAGAAATGTGTTAGTGTTTTGACCCCATATTAATTTTTTTTTTAATATGGCTGCATATTTTTGTAAGGTTTGACCTGATTTTTGTAAACCAATCACATCTACTAAACTCCTGGCCAAAAAAAGCCTCGTGCAACTCTGTTCAAGAGATCTGGATTAATTTCTTAGACCTGCTGCAGCCTTTTTTGATCTCCAGCATGCCTTATATCCCCACTTTTAAAAGACACATTGCAATGCTTCCTTCCTTCCCAGTTCTTCTGTTGTAGCTATTCAAACCCTTTAGGGGTCTGTTACTGTATATCTGTGCAGAGCCCTGCTCTTAATTTGGGCCTCTTGGGAGGTTAAAATAAACAAATAATGCACCTAGCAACAGTGATGGGAAAAGCAGAATGCAAGACAATGTTGGCACAATTTCTCTGCTGAGCAACCTGCCCAAAGATGAACTCACCAGACAGAGGGTTAAATAACAGTACTTCAGCTTAAGGAAAGGCTCCGTAAGAATTTTCACATGCTGACCAAGTGTCAGTCTCACTGACCAAATGGTGGCCTATATGAATGCTCAAGGTAAATGTATCTTTTCAAGTAGGCTTTTAGGCGGCAAAGAGCAAGGAGTACTGATGGAATACAGGACTATGATTTAGATGTAGTAATAGCTAAAAAAGAACATCAATCCCTACCCATGTGGTGGACAGATTTTTGTTAGCAATAAATTGGAATTGGCAAAAAATAAGAAACTGAAATGAGAGTAGTAGTGGCAGCAAAGCATCGAATGAGGTTGTTGTATTTTAAAAATACAGTTAGATTTTATTGCAGTTTCTGTAATGTACTGTATTTTAAATGGCTGATCTACCTAATGCTGGAATAAATGTACAGAAAAAAGCAGTTTATGCAGGTATTTATATAACCTGTCCTCACTGTTTTCTTTCCCGACTTACTCCACAACTATGGAAAACACTCATAATCTTTAGTAAAATATTAATAAATGCATTCAGATCTGTAATGCTGAACTTTGGTTTGCTGCTCTGTCTTTCAGCAAAGAAGCTGCATTACTTAGTATTGCAATCCTCTTACCAGTTTAATATATTACGGGCAGTATGGCATTTAGATGCCTTTTGTAAACACAGTTGAAAACCTACAGCACAAGTTTACAACATGAACAGGTACTCGTGATGCTGTGAGAATTCTCCATCATCACAGAATACCTGCAGAGTTAGTGGTTTTGTCTCAGTGGAACTTGCGAGGTACAAATATTTAAAAGAAATATTTTGAATTTTCAGCATCACCTAAACTGTAAGCAGAACTATCAAAAGCTTCTGACCCCATGTAAAGGAAGACTATACACTGCAGCAGACTTTCTTTCCTTCCTTCTTTTATTTTCACATGCTGAGAGTGCATGCTCCACAAGTTTGACAGTGCTTCTGGATGCTCTGGAATATCAGAAAGCTTCATCTTGTCAGGAAATTCTTAATGGAAGACATGCTATCTTTCTTTATCCTTAAACTTAGGTCTCTGGTTATATCCTCTAGGAACTCATGTCTCTTGTTACCTCCTTTTGCTCTAACTGTACACACGGTTTTCCAGCCTTTTCATCGTGGAATTTAATACATTTCTAGAAAAAAGGAGGAACTTGCTACAGTGGTGAAACCTATTATTTGCTATGGGATATCTTTTATCAAGAATGCAGTTAACAATAAATTTAAGTTTCCAGTTAAATGAGCTTTTCTTTTCAGGATAATACTCAAATGAAATTCAAAACCTATTTGAAGTACTTCTCTGAGTACATGGGGACTTGCTAGGGCAAGAATTTGTTTCTGGTTCATTTTTTAAGTTTTCTCTGCCTGGTCCCTCTGCCCTGACACCTTTGAAACAGCTGGACTCTTCTGTGCTGGCTTGGAGCTACTGTTCACAGCACCTGTATGCGATATAGCAAGCTAGAGACATCCTAATTAAATGGATCCATTTTTTACATTAACATGGTTTCTTAATATAACGAAACAAATGGGTTCTTAATGGTGGATGCCCATTTTACAGATTTAGCAAACAGCACATAGAGTGGTTGTTCTTTAATGTGTTGGTGGGAAATAGTACGTGAAGAGGCTTTGGTGTGAGACAGCTCCTACAATAAAGGCGAGTCTTAAGACAGCTGGGCAGTTCATCTATCATTGCACAAGCTGAAATGTTGAGACAAAGATGCTGATCAGTTGTATTGGATATTACCTTTGGTTCCCAAGGAAGTAGATCTGAGATGACTCTATTACCTCAGTAAAGGCAATACAGGAAAGATCCTCTAGGGTCATTACCTGATGGTTCAGAATCCAGGATTCAGCCTTCAAGGATGACTGCCACTTAATGTCCATTGGTCACCTGTCATTTCCACATGCCCATCTGCTGCTACTTCTCTTTAGCTGACGCCTGTGTTCGGAGCCCTTGCCTCTAGAGCGAGATGCTCATGCTGTGCTCCGCCCTCGCTTTGCGTGAGGACTGGCACCCGGAAACTCCCAGAACCGAAGCATAAATTGCCATACCTTGAGCCAAGAACTGAGTGCCCTTACAGTTTCTTACCTTCTGTGGTGGCTGATGGGGAGGAAGGCCTGGCTTGTGGTTATTGGTGATGGCTGTACACTAGAGTAATTTGATGCTGCCTCACTGGAATGCAGGTCAGGGCTTTCAGGGAAGCCAGGTAAGTAACACTTCCATCCTGAGACCTCAGATTCATGTGCAGCACTCCCTGCTATTTCAGGAGGCCTGATGGAGAGAAAAAAGAAGTTTTGCATAGACATGTAAAAAAGATGCAAAATATCTTTAAAAGATAGAATGTAAAGCTATGAACTCTTAAATGACTATCAGTGTGTATCCGTCCATTACCTTACAAATTGGTGCCATTTAAAACCAGATTCTAGAAAATAACATCTGGGAGTCAAAGTGTAGAAAGTTTTTCCTTCTTTATTAACACAGATTAACCTCATTAGACAATGCAGCAAAACAAGGTGTGTCTGACGCTGGTGAGGCAAAACACTGAAATTGGATCCTGGCAGCCAAATCAGGGTGATAAACACATACCCTTCCTTAATTGTGCAACAAAGAGTAATACATAACCAGCAGAGTTGGTTGAAAGAGGTGCTGAAATTACCACCAAAACATTTTTCCCTAAAATTTAAAACATTGCTGAAAAATTCCTTGAAATTATAATTCAAGCATTTTCTGTAGGTTATACTGACAGATTATGCATAAGTGCCCACCATACTTCAGTGGGTTTGTAGGAGAGAAAAAGCAAGGTAACAGTAAAAGAACTGTCTGTGCCATTGCAAATTGTTCTGAGCTGTTGCCCATGTTTTCCTTCTTTCTTAAGAAATTTTCTAATCCTCTTACCCTTTTCTACTTTCTTCTGTTTTTTCCTCCTTGCTCCCTTATTCTGTCTGTATCTCCCTTTCCCCCTTTTTCTTTCTCACATAATAAAAACCAAGTTATTCCAAAATAATACTATGTTAAATGAGAAAATCTATGTTGAGAAATGGAACACAGCTTTGATCTTTCAGGCTTCCGTACAGATCCTGTGATGTTAACATCATCGCAGTCAATGCAGTTATACAGGTTGTGAGATGAAGAACTGTGGACAGTTCTAGGTTCTCTCCCTAGAATAGCTCCAGGAAGATTATTACCCTGTGGTTCGTAAAATGCACAAAGTTCAGCTTCTTTATCATAGAAACTAACTAGTTTGGATGACAAACATTTTTTTGTGAGAGTTTTTAATTTGATTTTAGTCTCTTGGAAAATCCTCTAGTGAAATAATCTCCCTTGTTTTATAGAAAAATTATCTGCATTTTCCAGTGAGAGAAAGACCTAAATGCCTTGCCCAGACAATCAAAAAAGTCTGTGGGAAAGTAGGAGAATACTTACGGTTAAAGTGCATTTAATTTACATCAATATTTAAGCCTCTATGTAGAGGCTGGTGGTTGGTATGTCCGAAATTCTGTACTGTAGTCTTTGTTAACCCTTTCTTGGATTTCTTTTCCTCCACATCTCTCAATCTGTTTACTCTCAGTTAACCTGACATGCTTGCCACAGAAATCGGTGCGTGTCAGTCAAATTTACAAGCATTTTGAGCCAAGCGTGTGTTTCTGTGCCAGTCTGTGCCTGCCACTCTGGCACTAAATATCCTGAGCTGAAGCAGACACTTAGAGGTTCAAAAATGCTGAATGACAATATTTTTAGTTTTGTGGGATTTAATAATCAAGTTTGATGTCGCTACAAGAAGCTGTAATTCACCAGCTAATGCACTTGAATCAGTGTAATGCATGGTTTGGAACATGCTAAATCTGTCTAAATGCATCTGTTACAACTGGGAGAGCAGCACTGACCGAGGAGCCTACTGTTCCATAGTATTTTTTAGCTATAAGGGTGGATCTTTTCCCTGTTGTTCAGCACTACTGAAGGTTTGGAAAAATAACTTCAGTGTCACATAATTTCCTTTGCCTTGTGATCAATGGCTCAGTGATCCTCAGATTATCACTGAAAATATTAAACCAAGAAGCTACGTTTTAATAATGAGAAATTTCTTTGTAAAGGATCTCACATTTCTAGATTTGAACAACCTAGATTTCTGCTGTAGCCTGTCCCACACGTTAATTCTGTTTATGAATAGAAGTGTCAAAGCTGAATAGCCACCAGTGCATATTTTCAGTTTATTTTCCTGCAGGGCCACGTTTTCACCTCAGTCTTCACATCAAATTGCTGCCAAGGCCAAGGGGAAGTTCTGTATACAGAATATGGGGTGAATATAGGAGTTACCTCTGAGTTAGTTTTGCATGCTGCCTTCTCCCTGCTGCTGTCATTTGCATGCGCTGACTTTTCCTGTACAAAAGCCGTCTGAGAAACACTCCACAATTTGGGTTTTTTTCATTTGCTCAAAAGAAAAGAAGAATAAATGGAACGGAAGGATTTGAAAGATAGGAGCTGCTTTAACTCCAGCAATTGCTCTGGAGATAGTAACAAGCATCACAGATTGAACATTCTACAGGGAGCCAAAATCTGCCTCTTGATTTACTTAATTTTTAGTTTTGTTACAGAGGTGGTATACACTAACAGCAGGCTAGTATTAGTCATTAAGTGCGTATTTACTGTGATTAATTAACGACATTAATTTCTCTTAATACCATATGTGCAAGCTCAGTATTTCCCAAAACATCTCACCTTTACTTTGCTTCATTATTTTTTGGGGGGTGTGGGAGGTGGAAGCATCAGCCTAAGTTTTTCAAGACGATATAAATTCACTTGTTTACCATATTTACCTTGCTTGCTTTACTTTAAATGTCTATCAGCCATATTTTATGGAAGAGTATCAGAAAGCAATTAAGTGATATACTGAGTGGGGAAATTGGTATTGTAATGTATTCCTGGAGCATTCAGTCTCACAAGATGTGCTGATAGCCTTTGGAACTGTGCTTTGCAATGGTAAGATCCACTGCTTTTGTGTACTCAGATTTTTTTTTTAAATAGCAGATTTTGAAAGGGATGGGCTGTGAATAGGCCAATCAGTGAAATAAAAAATGAAGGTACTAATTTACAGTGCACATGGCCGAATCAGCAATTTAAATTATTTTAAACATGTTTTGTAGCAGAAACCATCTGTAAGCATTTAATCAAAAAGGAAGGTGCCTTGCTGGTCCTGCCCTGCAGATACCATGAAAGAGAACAATTGGGAAAGCTGATTTCTCCAATTCTTCAGAGCTCCTTTCTTTGCCATAGACTCTAGATAAAGCAGAATCAGTAGCTGCATGATGCCTGTGAAAACACCTCTTAAAACATCTATTCTAGTTGAATACACCTCTTTAATCAATACATATTTTTTCCCTATCAGAAAAATTACAAGGACATGACCTTGCTGCGGCAGGGTAAAACATTTTCACTAATTAGAAGTTCCTGTTATTAGCTTCCCATGCATACTGTTTAACTTTTCCAGAATCTCCAAATGACCTCAGTCCTGTGTTTACCATCACATCTGCACACCTACCTGCAAAAACTCCAGATGAAAAAAACCCAACGCTGTATTTTTTTCGAAAACAAGAAAATGTTCAATTCAGTAGTTCTGTGACAACAGTCAAAGAACTGTTAGGTTTAATCCTATTCCTGCCTTATCCAGAAACCTGTTATTGACTTCAGTGGGAGCTGGCATGACTGCTTAACTATGAATAAATATGAAAGGTAGTTGTCAGTGATTTTCAGTGTGAAAATGATTTTTTAGACACTGTAAACAGAAGTGGCAGCTGGAAAATAGTCAGAAAACTCTGCAACTGAAATCTACTAATGAAACACTTTGCTTTCTACAGCCCTAGTTTTCAAACTGTTCTCCGAGATCTGTGGAGTTCAGAGAAACTTTTAGTTCTCCATTATTTATAAAACTTGCTGTTCATTATAATTTAAAGCTGTGAACACAAAGGGAATATTTAAACATATGCATTGTCATAAGACACTACAATCAGTGTTTTATATTGCTCTACAGTGTTCCAGTATCTTTGAGAAAACATAAACAATAATGGTATTTATGCAAACCTGTTGAGTAAACAATTACCCATATTTGAGTTCAGTAAGATGAATATGTGCATGTACAAGACTCAGCAAGGTAAGCATCTGTGAAGAAGTAGAAGTCTTTTATCATGTCTGAAGATGCTTCACAGCTAATCCAGACTCTCCTTCTCAAAATAGGAGGTAGTTCATGCATTCGAAATTTGGAATTTTTAAACAGTTTGTTACTTTATTATTTATTGCTTATTATTTATAGACAAAGCAGAAATCCTGGCTAAGTCATGAATACTAGCTAAAGATTTCAGTGAAAAATGCTCTGAGAGAAAAACTTCCTAGATTTCGCTCCTATTGCAGAATACTTAGATTTATTTTTTACTTTATTTGCTCCTAAAATGTTTTTGATTTCTGAACTAGATAAAAGTCAGATTTTTCAGAAATCCAACGGTGGAGGTCTACTTAAATGGGTACAGTTACCTGTATTGGCAAGTTTGAGAGATTCGACTCCTAAGTAGGTATTTGCTAAGAGTCAGTAAGCACAGCTATTGACCACATAGAACCACCTCCCCTCTCCTTCTCTAGATTCTAATTTACATTCCATTGGCATCCAGCCAGACTTCAGTCTTTACATTTAACTGCCGATAACTGTCATGAAGACTGCATGTCCTCAGGACAAATTTAAATCCTCAAAAGAGTTCTGAAGACGTAATTTATTTCTTAGCTTTCCTCCTCCAGTTTTCATGAAAGTATTGTACTTCATGGACTGCAAATAGAGATTTAATGCTACATTTAAAATACATTCCTCTAAAGCGTCAGAATAGTTTCCAGACACTTTGAATTGGTTTTGGTTTTGCTCGTCCTCAAAGCAACACTTCCCCTTTTTCAAGTGTTTCCTCATCAGGGTATCCGGATCAGTTGAGATATCATCAGTTCTGTCAATTCTATATCAGGATTTGTAAAAAAAAAAACAATACAATAATTTAAATATCAACTTAAATGCATTGTGGTATTCCATACAGCAGGTTGCATCTGGTGATTGTGAGGTACCTTTATCTCTGCTTCAGGAAAGATGTCCATCAGCAGTCAACCTTAAGAGTTCCCACCATGTAAGGAAGCTGGGATTTTCAGGGGTAGTATCCCCATCATCCTTGCTTAGCTGGTACAAGTTGTGCTTTGGGCCAGGGGTGAGGGTGTGAGGATCTGCCACAACCATGGGTTGCGTGGGAGGGGAAGCAGAGAGTTGGGTGCTGCGAGGCTGCCCGCTGGGCTTGCTGTGGAGTGTTTTCACTGATAGGCTTGGACTCACAGGAAGAGAATGTTTTTCCCACACCACCTTCTCAGCATGCCTCCCCGTTGTTTGGTCCTAGCATAGGAAAAATATTTACCCTATGAAAGTACATGTGATACTTAAAATGACAGTTATATATTTTAAAAGTAACATTTGGGAATCAGTCCTTCCTTTAGCTACATGCCAAAGCATGGGTGAGGTAATTAGGGTTCCCTCTGTGCCTTTAATTGAAACCAGAGATGTGGCTGCAACAAAACTTACACATCTGGACTCTGGGCTTCTCCCAGGGCTAAATTTGGATCCAGGGATTTGGTCCAGACCATTAGGGTGAAATGAGTCACAAAATGAGTTTCAGAAATGCAGTGATACTTTAAAACCAGGGGTTTTCCCTGTCCTCAAGAACACTGGTTTCTATAACAAGATACAGAGCTTGGTGTTATTACACAAATCCTTATATTTTAAAGCAACAGAAATGTTTGTCTTATGATGACCTTAAAATGAGACATATTAGCAGCTTTGAGTTTACTTATGTATTCTATGAAACTCCTTGCTGATTCCAATAGGGACACCATGGAAAAGGAGGTAACTTATTTTCTTCTCAGAAACAAAGGTAATTATTTTCTCCATCTCCTGGCTCAGTAGCTGTCTAATGTTGCAGATCACAATCTGTTTGAAATGGAGCACAAAGCCAACACTTTATTGTGTTTCCCTGTTTCTTAAAACAGTTCATAACGAAAAAAGCTAGAAGTGAGGAAATTCCACATTCTGTGGGGAGAAAGTCTTTGTCGTAAGCAAGGTCTAGATTTGTAGCTTGCACTTCGCAGTCACTGAGATGAATTACAACACTGAATTTGGATTTACTAAAAAGTTTGGACTGTTAAAATAGTAATGGATTGCTATGACTTCTAGTATTTTATTACAGCTGCTTTACTCCCTTGTACTTAGCTTGGTAACCACTGTATTTCTGCTAGGTAGTTCATTAAGTGCTCTGGTATTGCCTTACTATGAAAAGTATGCTTTTGTTTACAGAAAAGTTCTGAGTATGCTTCACTTAGAAACAGTCACAACCAGAGCTACACATGTCAGCGAGAGTGCTGGAACTGGGCTTGCACAGCACACAATGGCAATTAGTGCTTTGGAGAAAAAACTGTTGAGACTACTCTAAAGCACTCTGGGATACCCACAGATCATAATGAGGGATGTGTCAGAAAGAAGGGTGGAAGCTTAGGAGAACAAGCAGAGAAGTTAATGCCTGACAAAATATATTTTTCTTGAGAGAGTGGAATTTGAGATTGCTGAATCTAGTAATGTCTTGGGTACCAGTAAATTATTGCCAAATCCACTGTCCAATATCCTGTCTCATCCTGATATACAGAGATGATAACAACCTTTTCATCAGTTATTGGCTGTGCTTAAGCTGTAAAAGTTTGTGCTGTGAAAGAGTCTAGAATCCTGCTAGGAAAAAACGGTGCTACTTTGTAGTGTAAGCAGTACCTGTATCTACACAAGAGTGGTAATGATTTAGGATTGAATGGTCACCTATATATGGGATATATAGCTCAACTCCTTGGCTCTCCACTTTTCTTGAGATAGAGTTATATTATTTACACTATTTGGTCCGATTAATATTTTAATTTGTGTGTGTTGCCACTGCAGATTTATAAATCCTATCCCTACTGTGCACTTTACCTAACATGCAAGTTACAGCCGTTCCATTTGT
The DNA here is from genome assembly GCA_022605575.1 of Laterallus jamaicensis coturniculus. Lineage (NCBI taxonomy): Eukaryota > Metazoa > Chordata > Aves > Gruiformes > Rallidae > Laterallus > Laterallus jamaicensis. The sequence continues at coordinate 33,109,522 of JAKCOX010000005.1, forward strand.
TAAATTATTCCTGTGTAATGACACATTTATCCCCAGATAGGTCAGCAAATATTTTGTTAACGACAGGACCAAATTACTGCGAAGGCGCAAATGAGGCATCCTCAAATTTCAGTTGATGGGTTAGTCTCTGAGTGGGGAGATGCAGGAAAACATCTCCTTACAAGGACACATCTTTTCCAAGATGTCCTCTACCTAAGTCAACAGTTGGCAGTTTTCTGTTAGGTATGACTCACTCCCTGAAATTTGTAAACAGATATGCCTATCTCCTCCACTTACTCACACCTTGTGCTCTCCAGAGCAGCGATACTCAAACAAATTCAGGCTTTGAAGGTGTGTGCACTCTGAACAAGTTTAAGTTGACGACGAAGCAGCTTACTTATTTGTACATCGTTTAATAGGACTAATAAATACTTACTTTGACTTCTTAAAATATTAGCATATATTGATGCAGACTCAAGCAATTTGCTCAAGAGTATTTTAGCAGCCTCCTTAAAATCCTTGGAAACAGACAGGGATTTGCTACACACAGCACATGAAGTAGAAAAAAATAAAGTATGGACACTGCACTTCAGATTAATATGACAAAATAATAATATTTAGTTATTTTCCTTGTGTTTGTCTGCTGACAGGCATAACAGCTGAATCCAAAAGGAACTGCTGCTACTGATGAGGTGATGGGTACTAACCTGCCTTGCTAGAAGCTGATTGTGTTTTGCCTGTGTGTAAAAGTAGTTCTGTGCAGAGGCCTGCTGACTGGCAAGGGCAAAAGGCAGTGATTTCTGAATCCCATGGAGATAAGAGCTGCATGGGAATTACAAGCCTCTGGTTAATGTTACAGCAAGACAGAAGTTAACTGCTGCTTCTCGAGGCAATGGCTTCCAGACCACACTCAGCTCCTGCAAGTGCTGTGATCACACTGACGCTGGAGAAAGTTAGATCCAGTCAGCACTATGTTCTGACTGATTGTTTTTTTAATTCTTGCCCAACATGCATTGGTTCACCTAACAAAGTGATATGTATGATTCAATATAAAAAAGTGACATTATAGCATAATACCTTATTCTGGCCTGCTTGAGGAAGGAGCTGCTTGTAATTAGAAAAAAGTATTCGATGTGGCTTCTGATTTTTGTGCCATGCCTATAAGCTAACATTATAAATAACCTTTGGCTGCTGTTAACCAGTGGTATTGCTTAATTCTTATAAATGGCTGTGTTAATATTAGGATGTTTTACTGTATGATTGGTTCATTGCATTTCATGGCACTGTCAAGGAAATGTTTTATCAGGGGAAAATATTCAGAAACAACGAGTACACATAAGCATACAGGAAAGCATTTTGGCTGTAAGACAAGTAGAGATGTAAATATACAATGAAATGTTTGCACAAAGCATTTTGAGCACTGTTAAGTTATTCTGCTGCTATGATTTTACTATGTAAAGTCATCTTCATTTTTCTGAGTGGCACAGTGCCATGCTGCATTCAGCCAAACACTGAATAAATTGGATGCTTGTAGTTTGATCTCAGAGCAGATTATTTAATTATAATTTTCAGTTTGCTCCCCAAGGTAAATATGACAACAATTAATATGGCAGAGATGGAGAATTCACATTAAACACTGCAGCTCCCCTGGGACGAGCTCTCTCAGAGCATGTTTGGAGAGAAATTAAACACAGAAACGTTTTCCATGTTTCCTCACGTTTTTTGGTTTTGTTTTTTCTTATGGTCAGAAAATGTCTTTAAACATTGTGAGCAATGGGAGGGCTGGTGTTCCTCATTCTTGAAACACATCTGCAAATGTTTGACTTAACCTGTGATGTCTGCCACCATATCTCTTGTACCTTTTTAAGGTCCATTATACTGCTGAAATTCCTTCTGTAAACTCTTCACTGGTAATTCATTATCTTCCTCCTCTCAGACTTTCAAAATCACTGCCTAATTACTGTTTGAGTGAGACAGGTTTTCCTATTACACAGTAGACATTTTTCTGAAGTTTAGTTGCGAGATGCACCTGGGATACCTGGTGCAAACTTGATGTTATAATAAAGGAAGACCTAGTATATGCATTTTTTTCCCAGTATTTGAATTCTCTTAAGTGTCATGAAATTAGGGTGGGTTTTTTTTCCCTTTGTTTCTTTAAAGATGTGATTTAAAGGGTCTTGTAATGACAAGGAGGTCAGGAAAAGTCGTGACTTGGTAACTGCTTGAAAATTGTTATGCCTGTTAAGTTGATACTGATTTTGAACTGTGATGTGTTACCAAAGGAACATCCCATTTGTTTCTGGGTAAGCAAGAACTTCAAGACACTTAGAAAACAGCTCTGCAGGAAGCTTTCTTTAGGAACTGTCCCCTCATTATTTGGAATGTAAAGTTCTGTACATTAATGATACTGGTTTTGTACAACAGTATTGTTACTAGAAACATCATGGATCTCCACCTTCTGCAAATCAATGATGATTTTGTCATAAATAGCAATTGGCGAGAGCCTAAGGTCATGTTCAGAGCAAGGGTGCCAATTCCAGTCCTCACCAGGGCAGTAACAGGTTGAATATGGGTGTCCTGCAGCACAAAGGATGGCAGGCTGTATCCCACAATGAAGCTGCAGACACGGTAACTGCATCTCCAGCAGCTTTGTCAACTGAGAGACCTCCAGATCATGGCCCATTTTGCCCGTGAATAAGTTCTGGCCCATGACCATCTTCTGGGACCTCTCCTTCCTACTTGGCAGCTTCTGAAGACTGGAGGTTTTCCAGGTGTAAAATAATGGCATCAGTTCCTTCACAGAACTGATTCTACCTGCCTGGATATTTTTCCTACCACATTAAATGTAATTTAATTAAAATACAATATGCTGTCATGGAAGTGACCCCCCACAAATAATTCCAGACTGTTGTCTTCTAGAAACAAAGAAATACTTTCACCAGCAGTAGAGAAAAAATGCATCAAAACTATTGGTAACAGCTGAAGGTCATTCACTTCCTTTGTTCTTAGTAAAGTGCAAATGTAAATAACTATTCTAAAATATAAAATATAATTATAAAAATTAAATGTTTGTTGGTATCTAACCACTAATTAAGTCTTACATTCCTTACAATTTTCTTAAAATAGCCACAAATATAACTGCAGTTATATTCACTGGGAGATGTTTTAAATGTTTTGTTATACTTTTTTCCCCCACAAAAGTACACTTCAATTTTTTTTCTGCCAAAATACTTGTATAATTTATGTAAAAAGTTTTAACAGTGGAATTTTACAAATTCAAGACTTATCTTTAAGTCTAAGCACAATTCAGCAAAACATATAAGTACGTATGTATGATCCATAAAAGCCATAATACTTTTTTATCCTTTGGCACTGGTGCACATACATATTTATGTTACTATTTATCTTAACAATTTATTTCAGTACACAGATCAGTCTAACTATAGAAAAGGAGGTTGTTTTCTGTTACTCTTTTTTAGTAAATTAATACAAGGTTATATAGTGACTTTGCATAAAAATACTTCAACATATATGTCACCATGCTTACAGTGTAAAGAAAAGTATTATGTATATTTATGTATTGAGAGTGTGGTTCCTGCTTGGAATTTTTCACTGCCTCATTTCCTACGCAGCAGTACTCAGCAACACAAAATAAAGCATTACTGATATCCATGCAGTAGAAACAAATGAGTTTCTACATAAAAACAGAAATGAGAAATATAGAATGTTATGCAAACATTCTTCAGCCTCTGTTTCTTAGCATTGTGTTTATTGATTCTTAAAATAATACCTTAATAATTTTGATAGATGTCCCATAGAAGCTGGCCTGACACCATCAGTATTACAGTATTATTCTTTAGAAGGGCCTTTTCTGCCAAATACTTTTTTACAGTAGCTGGTCCAGCCAATGTATCTTCTGCTTGTTTCTCCTCTTACCCATGCTACTTGCGCTGGGTCTGCAGCACTCCTCTGCTCTGCCATTCATTCCAGCTGTTTCAAAAGAAGCAGCTATTTTTAACACTGGTACAGTTGCTGTGAGATCCTAAAAGCCCTTTGGGTGTCTCAGGGGCAGAAATGAGCAGTGTGGTACACAGGCTGATGAAAGCCCATGAAAGAAATAGTTATTGTACTGTATCTACAGAGAGACAAATATAATGCTTCAGCTGCTTCCTAAGACACCAAAAGATCTCAAAGATTACCATGACAGAGTATTATATGAGGATGGGAGTATCTTACATGAGATACAGTCACTAGAAAATGAAGCCCTTAAGGGAAGTGCCTTTTTCAGATGAAGTGTAGATGAATTAAATGTAACACACAGGAAAAATATAAGTTCAGCCCTTCTTTTTAATGTGGTGTTTGAAGGACATCACCTAGAAAAACAGAAAAGTCCCTTGGTGTTTCCAAGCAACTTCAGTTATGTGGTCAAATTTCCATGATGTTAGTTGTCACCAAACAGAGGCTTTTACACAAGGCCCTAACCTTTGGTCTTGGATGGTTTGCTGTTCCAGAAATGCAAGTACTAATTTAAGTCATACGTTTCTCTATTTCAAAAAGTACATCTTGGACATCAAGTAAATTGAGATTTAAGTATCCATAACAAATGGGTTTCATTGTGCTGTATCAGACAGCTTTTAATAACTGCTTATGAAGAATTAAAGAGGCTTTCTCATTAGAATTCGGTTCCCTACTCTTTCATAAACCTCATCTGTCAACGTGATCAAAGATATATCTGATAAAACAACTCCTCTGCCTTAATCTCTAGAGCCCAAATTTAGCCAAGAGTTTAACCATGCACACAACGTTAATTACCCAAAACACTGAATTCAGTAGGGACTACATGCTTGAACGGCACACGAGCTTAAGTGCTTTCCTGAATAATGTCCTAGAACAGCCATTATTTTAAATCACATGTGATGGAAATGGCACATCATGGGAATTGAGAATTGTTTTAACTTTTTTCTTTCTTCTTTTTTTTGTAGGGGCACACATTTGTTCCTGTGACGATTTACAGGTACAAATAATGTTCTATAGCGGTTGCCTTCTCCACTATTTTGGCATCTTCTGCTCGTGTTAGTAAACAGAAGAGAACTATTAAACACAAAGCCAAGTACTCATAATCTTGAGAGAAAGAGACTTCGTGCAGTATGTTCTGTACAAAACTGAAAGACTTGAAGATCACAGGGGAATGTCCTTTCTCCTTACTGACTCAAAGTCACATTACTGAGGAACATGACAAGGACTGCCCAGAAAACAGCTCTAGAGCAGCTTTGCCCATCTGCAAGGAAGTCCATGAAAAAGATGCTCAAGGAAACCTTCCTCAAAGGAAAACGAGCAGAAGTAGAGTGTACCTGCACACATTAACTGAAAGCATCTGCAAACTAATCTTCCCTGAGGTAAATAGATACTGAGTGGTAACAACAACAACAATAATATTTATTTATAAGTATTAAAAAAGCAGTTTATGCAGCCATTAGATGTAAGCCTTTAAAAGTTGTATTGACTTAAAAGTTTGTATTCTTACATAGTTCTGCATAGTTTAAATCCTCATTTCATCCACTTACATTCCTTCTGGATACATTTTTGCCACAATCAGTTTTGTACATGCCATTGCTTCCACTGTATTTCCCTATATTTTTGAGTTCAATTTTCAACCTTCCACTTACCATTTTAATTGTTCTGTGTATTTTTATTGCAACTTTTTACATAGAGATAAAATTAGAGAAACTTTGCCTTGTTACCTAATTATGTAAATTATGTAGACACCTCACTGGTTCACCTAACTGAATCTACACTGCTGAGTACATTAGTCATTTTGACAAAAAAAAAGAAAATTGCTATTGTCATTTGTTATGATGCTAACCTCTTGTCATGCTATTTTATCAACCATTCCTGTCTGTTTATCACAACAGTATTCTTATGTCTGCAACTCCAGTGCAAACAGCTACAGTGCATGCACAGTGGTTTGCTTGATTGCAGGTGAATACTGTGGTTTGTCTCAGTAAAAAGTACCTGGAAAATGCAGCCCCATAACATTAAGTGTTTGAGCTTGCCTAAAATTCTGTTATGAGGGAACTGACTGGTATATATTGGGAGGACAAATGGCAAATGGCCAACTCTGTATACTCGGTTACTTTTCTATTACTTGGATATTCCATGTATCTTTCTAAAAGTGTTGGAATTCTGTTAAATCTTTTTGTAGATCTGTTTTTTTCAACTCTTAATCTATTACATTTTGCTAAAACTACATAGTTTTGATAGAACCCTTTTTTACCTCTGCTGCATTTACAGAGAAGAAATTCATCCCTTTAAATCGATCTTTAAACATATAAAGGAAAGGACTTTTAACTCAAAAATTAACTGAAAAAGACGCCTTTCTATGTTGTCATGATTGCTGTATGGCTTTTCGAGTACACAGATTAGGTGGCATTTTTAAGAAAGAACTATTTTTTTTCTTTAGAGTGGTATAAATGTGTGCAGCTGCCTATTACATAATCATGATAGGCTAGTGCATCAGCTGGGATAAAAGCTTGGTCAAGCCAAGGATATTACGACCGTGTACCCCAGAAGTTACTGAAATTCAAGGTTACTGTCACTGCTATTTACAGTTATTCAAGTCATATTCATAGGAATTTTTTCCAAGTATAGTAGTCAGTTCTCATGACGATTTGGGGTCAGGACCTAAACATCTTCCCAATCCTGGTTCTCCATAGAAGGGTTTTGCTTGCCTCAAAACATTATTTCATTGCTTAGATACTTCATAGTGCCTTACTTAACCATCAGGAACTAACAACATAACATCTTTCCAATTGGAAACTCCAAACCAGGGGGCCGTATCATGACACCCGACTGATTGGTGAACTCCTCATGAAAACAGTGAGTTGTGTGCATGGAAGTGCAGGACATAGTTCATCCAGAATAACTTTTGATGAAATTTGGGATACAATGTGTGTGATTGTTTCCTGTGCTTCTTTGGGTGTTAACAGAAACATAGAGAGCTTTGTTCAGAGATAAGTAATTAATTGGATGGCGTTTCAGGGTACCATTTTATATAACACAGATGCAATTTACATTGAGCTCATATACCTGGTAGAATGGTTATTCAATTTAGGTTTCTGTTTGGGAAAAGTCTCCAGTGTATACTGCCCTTCTTTCATATCTTCAGGTGTGAAAACTCCCCTTTTGAAAATACAAGAAGTAAAATATGCAGATGGAGACATTTGTTTCTTAAGGGAATGAGACCAAAGAAAAGCCAGACCACACCAAGCCTCACAGCCGAATTCTGTCCTGACAGTATAGTACTATTCTGTGACAGGAGGTTTGGGAGACTATATACATGAGACATCTTTACTGGCCACAAAAGTTTTAAATATGCATGTTTGGGAGGTGTTGTATCTGTTCCAATTAGGAACTACAAAAGGGATGTAGAACCATTGGACTGAGATAAATCAAGGTAAATCATTGATACTCTAAGGGATCTTTTATTATAGAATCCTTTTACAGAGGTTATCTACAGTGATTAGATTTTCCTCTGGAGGTTATCTGGGTTTTTTATCCATAGCCAAATTCTTACTTTTCTGCAGATAGAAAGAAGATAAATGGTTCTAACGTTGTCTTGAAATGCTGTAGTCTCAGAAACAGGAAAGGAGGTAATGTGAAACAGAAAATGCTATATTGGTCGTTTCTAGCTGCATTTGAAACATTGTTACGGTTTGCAATTCCAATTTTGACACTTCAGAAATTTTCCCTGAAAAAATTAATTCTTAATATTCCAAGTAAAGTTATTAGGTAGAAGAGCCACTTTTTAATGTTTTCCTCTGGGCACAATGCACAATTTAACTGGCTATTTGTGTTAAAAGAATGTGTTTTAAACTGAAAAGATTTCTTTTACATTTTGCATCCATGATGGGATGGGGGTTTGTTTTGGGTAGGGGCATGTGTACTAATAGAAAGCTAGGTTAGTTACCCTGGTTTCTTAGCAGCACTGCCTTTGCTGCCCTCTGACAACTTGGAGGTAAAGCACATTACCGTATTCACAGTGCACAACCACTGGCTCACCAGTGGTACTGGAGCTGAAGAGGACAACAGAAACTAAACCCCAAATACAGTAATGACATGTTTCTAACAACTATATCCTCATGGAAAAAAGATGCTAGACCCAGGGACAGCAAATAATTCTCTGTATAAATATGTTGCTCACGGTTAAGTTTTCAGCAACAACTTTTTAATCAATGTAGCTTTTTTTTCTTCCCTAGTTTGAAAGGCTAAATCTTGCACTTCAAAGAACACTTGCAAAACACAGAATAAAAGAAACCAGGTATGTATGTACAATGAGTTTGCAACAAATTTCACTGCAAAAATGTTTTACAGGCAGTCCATAAAAAAAAAAAAGTCTTCTGATAGACTAAACAACCATACACTACGGATACTGACACATGTATTTTCACTGGGCTCACTTGGCTTCTGTTTTCTGTTTCTGAGGAACTCAGCTTGCTTTTCAGCACTCCTTAGGGCTAACCCAATATTAATCATTTGAGCCTTGTAGGGAGTGGGAATTTCTTAGTGTCTCATACGTTGAGGATTCAATTACTGAATGCATCTGAAAAAATAAGCCAGTCAGTTTAAATCTCATTTCAAAAGTGGAAAAAAATAATGAAGCTGGAAATTACACTGTGGTTCACCATGATAAGAATAGATAATTGCAATCTTTCTTTTAAATTATACACGATATTTTTGAAAGAATTTTACATGCATTGACTGAACCAAAGATAGCTAGACAGACGTGCATTGCAATTGCTGACTGGTTTATTGATAGGAATATTTTCCCTATCTTTAGTTATGTGTTGCTTCCTGGAGTATTGGTTTGAAATAAAAAATTACTGTGCTATTCTGAATGATGTCAAATGCAAATGTAAATAGATACACGTTTGTATTTCTTTTTAATATAAATATATCTAATATATTTCAAGTGAAGAAATTCAGAAACTATGGATCAAAAGCTTATATGAAGGTTAATCTAAACTATATGTCTTCATCATTTTGTGTTTGACATTCAGGTTGATGTTTATTGTCCTCAGAGAACACAGCTGCAGATCTCTGTCACATAATCTGGATTACTACCAATGAAGAAATAAATTTTGAAGTTAATAGTCGTTATTCATACTTCCTCTCAAAACAGAAATACCTTCTCATATCTTTTGAATTTAATGCAGTGTAATTCCAATAAATCCTTGAATATAAATTCCAATTGTATTATATGAAACACAGTATGGCTTCAAGCAAAAAAACCCCAAACCAGGACTGTTTCAACCTAAGAGTTTTTAATCAATAACAGTCATTAGCCTCAATCCATAATCTGAGTTTAGACCACTAAAACTTTAATTTATCTCAAATGCACAGGATAATCTAAGATCCTACCAAAGTCCCATTTTGAATTAATAAAAAACTGCCTATTTTATCAGCAAAACTTGGTCTGTAAACATTAAAGATGGGGTAGGCAACTTCTGTTACTATTTTCACCATGTTTATCCTGATTTTTCCGGGGTTTTATTTATATTTTTATGATCTTTACAGAAAAACTGGGGATAGAGAAGATTTGGAAAAAATAATCAGTGATCATGCTAATGCAGCAGGTAATATAAGCTTGTTTAATAATTTATATAAAAGTATATAGACTGTAATTCAGAAATTTAAAACAATTTATATATGCATTAATCTTGTTACCAAGAAATAACTTCTTCTATGTCAGGCTGCAGTGATGCTGACAACACAGAGGGTAAAATGTGAAAATTCAGTGTGTCAAAATTTGAGGGGAAGAGGCAGGTTTCTCAAGTCTGAGCTGTTATAGAATCATCCACCTCTAAGATCCAACATCTATAGAGAGTTGTAACATACGTTCATCAATAAGTTACAGTTTTTGCACTCATGAAAACCTGTTTGATCCTTTTAAATTTCTGAAGGACTTTAGTCAGTTGGAAGTGAACTGCTGTAGTCTGCCATATGGACCTCTCTGGCTACATCTTTAATAATGCATTAACATTTCCAGGAACTGAAAAATGGTCTTCTCTACACTTAAACTGTTAAGCTGGTCCTGGCACACAGTTGGCCTGTGACAGATAACACTTTTCCAAATGATTCCCAGTAACTGTTGGGGAGTTGGAACATTCCCAACAGTAAGTCTGCATGCAACTATCCTGGTGAAACAAATTTACTAGCGAAGATGTGAGCTGTTCTGCACCAATTAGCCTCAGTGCCCTGGAATATTCCTAGGCTCATTTAATTTATTGAATAGTACTTGCATCTGCGTGTGTGCACAGATCCTATTCTATTCTTACTTTATATTCTTATTTTTTTAATTCTTATTTACATCGAGCTGAGGTAATTGGGTTAAATCTGGTGCCAGAATGGGCACCATTCTGTCTACATCTCTACAAAGAACACAGAGGCTTAAACCTTTCCACACTAGAAGCTATTGTCTCCTGTTATCTAGGAACATGAGTATATATATATCTTTGGTTAGAGCAGGACTCCTAAATAAGAGGGTTCTCATGTGTCAGTGCTGGATCAGGGAAGGATATTGATAATTTGATTTGGTCTAGGATGGTAAAAAGTGGATGTTAGCCTGAGATTTAGTGTGATGCAGGCAGTTCTGACTAAAATGTGGTTCTATGCAGGTGTTCCCGTGGAGACTCTACAGGAATCTCTTGGTGAAGAGCTATTCAAAATATGCTATGAAGAGGATGAACACATATTAGGGGTTATTGGAGGAACCCTTAAGGACTTCTTGAACAGTTTCACTACTCTGCTGAAGCAGAGTGGCCACAGCCAAGAAGCAGGGAAAAAGGACAGACTTGAAGATGCCTCCATATTATGCCTGGAGAAAGATCAGGACTTCTTAAATGTGTATTATTTCTTTCCTAAGAAAACCACAAGTCTTGTTCTATCTGGTATAATTAAAGCAGCAGCTCATGTTTTGTATGAAACTGAGGTGGAAGTGATGCTCATGCCTCCTTGTTTCCATAATGACTGCACCGAATTTGCTAATCAGCCTTATTTGCTGTACTCTATACAGGTCAAAAGTGCAAAACCTTCCTTATCTCCATGTAAACCACAGTCTTCACTTGTGATTCCTGCCTCTGTGTTCTGTAAGACTTTCCCCTTTCATTTTATGTTCGATAAAGATATGTCAGTTCTTCAAGTCGGGAATGGGATAAGAAGACTTTTGACCAGAAGAGAATTTCAAGCTAAGCCTAATTTTGAAGAGTATTTTGAAATTCTTACCCCCAAAGTAAGCTGCACTTTCAGTGGAATAATGACAATGCTAAATATGCAGTTTACTGTACGAGTCAGAAGATGGGATAATACTGATATGAAATCATCCATGGTAAGAGACTTCTTGTAACCATTGCTTCTGTGAGGAATTTGTTTTCTTCAGATAGATTTAAAATAGCCACAAAACATAAGCATTGTCTAAGTCTCAGCATATATTACAACCGAATAGTAATGTATTAAGAGTGATCTAATGTAATTCAGATTCTGAAGTCAATATTCAGTCAAAACTCTGCTTTAGGACTTCTCTTACAACTCTTTTTGACATGAGTAAAATCTGACTTCTAACTTGATTTTTAAAAAAAAATAGTATTAAAGTATTGGGATAGATGCAGGCAGTTGAGATAAAGCCAATGTCATGCCATGCTTCTGATAATAAGGGCATCTCCAACAGAAAGACAATGGCAGGGAGAGCTTTATCAAAGTGCCCCTCAATCATCTGGAAACAACAGCCAGGTAAAAGATCTGGGGAAAGAAGTAGAAATTTCCTGTGTTTATTCAGCCTTTCATGTCTTTGGTATTTTAGTATCTTCGATATTCTGATGTCTTCCTCAGATGCATTTGCCAAAGGTCCCACTTAGTTGCAGCTGATGGGATTACTTGCTGTCTTTGCTGAAGCTGGGATGTGACCTGGGACAGTGATTGTTTTTATTTGTCACTGGTTTATGTACACACCTGAGCCACTCCAGGATGAATTACCAGTTCAGGGTGAACACTCAAGAACTTCAGTGAAGAAGGCTAATATGGGTTTCACCCAGTTATTAATGAGATGGGAAAATATGTAGCACTGATTCACTATGTCATTTCAGATCCATTTCTGCATTTAAGCAACAGTTTTACAAAGAAAGCAACGCATTAAACAAACACTAGACTTACTAGCAGAAATTCATAGGCTACTGTAATCAGTAACATTTTATCAGTAGATGAAAATGCACAAAATGACCATTTTCCTGATAATGACACCTCAACATAATGAGGTGTTTAACCTTCAGCTGTGGTCTAGTTTTTGCATCAGAAGGCTTAAGCAAAATAAGCTTTTTTGATACTACATGATTTAGTATCCCATGTTTTCTCTTTAGCAACTAAACGAAATTGTAAGGACTATGGACCAGTCTGATTTTCCTACATTTCAGCAAGATTTATTTCCTCTAAATCTTCTTGCTTTTAAGTGATTGCCTTGTGTGTTTTGCATGAATTTTTGTTTCTTTAACTGTTTCAGGTAATGGATCTTAAAGGCCAAATGATCTATATTTTTGAATCCAGTGCCATCCTGTTCTTGGGATCTCCCTGTGTGGATAGACTAGAAGATTTCACAGGACGTGGATTGTACCTCTCAGATATTCCAATTCACAATGCATTGAGAGATGTTGTGCTGATAGGAGAGCAGGCCAGAGCTCAGGATGGACTGAAGAAGAGGTTAGGAAAGCTAAAAGCAACCCTTGAGCAGGCCCATCAAGCCCTTGAAGAAGAAAAGAAGAAGACTGTAGATCTTCTATTTTCAATTTTTCCTGGAGAGGTTGCTCAGCAGCTGTGGCAGGGACAAGTTGTGCAAGCAAAGAAATTTAATAATGTCACAATGCTTTTCTCTGACATTGTTGGATTCACTGCCATCTGCTCCCAGTGCTCACCTATGCAGGTTATCACCATGCTTAATGAGCTTTATACTCGCTTTGATTACCAGTGTGGAGAGCTAGATGTCTACAAGGTACTCAATTTACTCCATTTCCTTGGGGTTCTGGGGCAGGAAAGGAAGCAGAGACTAACTGGGACAGAGGATAACAGAAGTCCAAACCCGATTTTGACCTAAACCTTCATTATAAGAAGGACATAGTAAGATAAATTACAAAGCAAACAAATCAACAGAATAAGCCATTCATGCAGCCAAGACAGAAACCCAGCAAAACTTCAGAGTTAATAAAAAAAAAATAATTTCAATGACAGTGATGTGAATCTGGAGTAAACAGGTCTTTCACATAGCTGTAAGTGTCTGATAACAGGAGAGCAAGGGAAAGTATTTTAGCATCGTGTCCAGCAACAAATACAAGTTGTGCAGTTTTTCCTTTTGAATGTTATTGCAGGATTTTCCCAGAACTTAAATAATTTAGCAGGGCAAATAAGACTCAAATATGTAGGTACAATTCTTACTGAAGCCACAGTCTGTTCTTTTATATGTCAAACAGTGTAACACTAAGGAAAAAATATGCCTGTTTTAGGTTGAGACTATTGGTGATGCCTACTGTGTCGCTGGAGGTTTACACAAAGAAAGTGAAACACATGCTGTTCAAATAGCATTGATGGCCCTGAAGATGATGGAACTGTCAGATGAAGTGGTGTCTCCCCATGGAGAGCCTATCAAGGTCATATATTTCATTGTATTTTATATGGTTAAAGTGGGTATTGTTGTTTAATTGCTCTTGGGATTTTTGTCTCAAGGAATTTCACATCATTGCATTAACACAGACAAGGTGGGGAATCAAGTGTGTATGGCTGGAGAGGATGACCTTGGTTCTATGAATGAAAGTTTCGTGGAGAAGTAAATCTGAAAATCAGCCCAAAAGACTTAAATGCAGTGATATCTAGAGGTCCTGACTGACATGCTGTAGTTTTTGTTTCAGTAGCAATACATTTGTCAGTTGCATGGAATATTCTGTTACTATTTTCTAGTGAGAGACAAATCCTCCCTCAAAATTAGATCCAATGAGAATATCTAAGTATTTTGAGACAACAGGTATAAATATGAATCATCAAAGACATGTTCAGTAATCCACATGTGCAGTAATCCACACATCTCTCTAAAGGATTATATTGCTTTCTTATTTTACAGTCAGATACTGGTCCATTACCATAAGATAATTATGTTAATGCTTCAGAGCAGCTGTTAGATTCAGTAGTACTGATATTTATGTCTTCCTTTCAATAAAGATCTATGTACTGAACTTTTCATGTAGGTTTACCCCTCACTGAAAAAAATAAAGGCCTGGGTGCATGACAAATGATGTGGACTTTCTACTAAGTTCAAGTGTCCTGGAATGGAGTCCTCCTGTTTTTAATACAAGGGTCTCAAGTTCATTTTATCTTTTATTTGCTTGTTTTAACATTTATCTGTTCATTTGTTCCATTAGAAAACTTCAGCCTTCTTTGATTTTAGATCAAGGAATAGTTGTATTCCAGGACAAAGAAAATAGTTATTAAGAGGATTACATGCTCCACATTTATCACAGAGAACAGCAGTATTATATTATAAATAAATGTCATTCTTTTTGTATTTCACAGTATCAAATTAAATTATGCTTAAAAAATCTGGAAACATCTTGACAGTATTATAACATGTTTATAATTTCCATGTAAATGCTACCTCTATAATTTTGAATGAGGAATGGTATTACATTTTTTAAAATAATTTTAAAATAGAAAAAAAAAGTATTGCCTAAGTATCTACTAGAAGCTCCTTAGAATAAAACTGAATCTATTTTTAACGAAAGAATGCATCTATTTTCATGAAATGCTGTGTGAAAACACTGGCTGTTTAGCAATCACACACTCTACTCTCATTTTATATATGAATTGTCAAAGAAAAAGACATGACTGCCAACTGCTTACTTCCAATCAGACCTGTATATTGATGTACATATTTCAGCCATTTTGCTGTGTGGGTGGATTTTACTTGTGTTGCACACTTTTCTGCTTTTCCACTCAAAATTAGAACTTTTGACTTCTTTATAATGATGCATTGTCTTGGTATGGAAAGAGTAGCACATGCAGCAGATCATGCAGGCTTAGTGACATCATGACACTATTATGAGGAAAATACCTACATATGTGCAATGCACGGAAGAAAAAGAACATGTCTCAACAAAAACCAAAAAAACCCGACAGAAAACAGCACCAGCTAAGCAAAACTCAAAAGTCTGAGTTACAAAAATGTGTCCACTGCTGTATAATTTATCAAAATTCTGTACTCTGTCATTGGGATGCAGTCTGTGTGCAACCTTGTCACTGGAGTTCATTTGGCACTACAGTGTACGGATCCTTTGCTATTCCCAAAGACTTGTCTTTTGACCTTAACAGCAAAGCAGCCACTGCTTATTAACTGTCACACAACATAGTGTCACCTAATTCCTCCCAGGATCTCCTTCTGATGTTTCTAGGTGAATTTACTGCCACAAAGACCAGCATTACCACAGTTGCATCAGATGAGGGGTTACTTGGTATGAATGCGACGCAAGGCAAACTTCAGCTCGTTTCCTCTGCACGAGCAGTGATGATCAGAATACAGACATTTTTAGGAGACTAGTAACTCAGTTTGTATAAGTAGCTCATGATTTTTTGTAGTAGAGGAAGAGTTAAACCATTTTACTTCAACCATTTTATTTTACTTACTAACGCTGTTTTCTGTCTTTCCTTTAAAGATGCGCATCGGCCTTCATTCTGGATCTGTCTTTGCTGGAGTAGTTGGGGTTAAAATGCCGCGTTACTGCCTTTTTGGAAATAATGTAACGCTTGCCAATAAGTTTGAATCTTGCAGTATACCTAGAAAAATAAATGTCAGCCCAACAACTTACAGGTATAGTGCTTCATATCTGTGAAGTGTCACCTGAAGTACTTACTTTAATAGTTAATTATCTCCCTGTTGTTTTTTTCTCCTGTGAAGTACTACTGTTTATCTTCCTTTTTTCTCTTTTTATCTGACTGCTCATGAATGCAGCATGATTAGTTTTAGTCAGAATGCAACCAGAAGCAGCAACAAGAAGGGTGAAACCCAACAGCTGACCTTTTTCAGTTGTTAATTTAAAATAAATAGGACTCTCTTTCTTGTACCCTTGGAAACTGCCATCTAACAGTAGAATTATTAAACTTCACCCTGCAGATCTTCGTTCTCTTTTCGTTAGCGAAGATGAAGGAATAGGTTGCAATGAATCAAACATGCTACTGTTTAGTTTATGCAGGTCTTGATCCCAACTCAGCTTAAACCTTTTAGTATGGAACCTAGGCTGTACTATTTATCAACTCAGATCAGACATTTTTAGTAATGTGGTTAGTAAATGCAATTATGCAGACAGCTAGCAGGCTCCCCTGGGAAATATGACATCATTACTTTTTATTCTGAACCTAATGCTCTCTTTGTGTTTTCTGTTTAATTGTACATAAAAATGTCTTTGCAACATGTTCATGGCCAAGTAATACTATCTTAGAGGTTTATAGGTGCCAGGCAAAATAATAGGAAACTGTTCTGAATCTGATGGTAAGAACAGTCTACATCTGAGCCTCAGGTCCAGCTGTGAATTTTATGCCATGGGTACAGACTACTGTTTTCTTCCGGAGTGGCCAAAAATTTTGTAAGAATGAATTGTAGAGAGTGAATCTACTAGTAGAAAGTTATATTGCTGACTGGGTAAAATAACCAGAAATATGGATATAAATTGGTTTTCCCCTTTAAGGAAGCTCTGTGACCCTCACAGTAGCCTGGACAGTCAGCTACTTAGCTTGTGCCCACTGCCATGTATGTGGATAATGACTCATGGCAAGGTTCTGTGGCCAGTGCCAGACAATGTGGCACAGGACCCTGACATCCCCTCCAGCATGTGTTATGTGACTTACAGGGTCCCAAGCTCTAGATTATCTTGTATAGGTGATTTACATAAAAGTAGCACAGGCACACAGTAGGTAACCTTTCCTATCATGCACTCTAACCAAATACAGAGATAGCATTAGCATCACCAGGCCTTCTGTATGTCAGAAGAATAGTGCTAGCCAGCAGGGAATTTTTATCCATGTCCCTATGAAAAATCACTTGGAATGATATTGGCTGCAGGTTTTTTCTTAAATCCATTGGATAGTTCATCCACACAAGACTTGCCTAAAACTTGTGCTGTAAATAGATTTCTGCATGGCTATATATTAATCTCAAGAGAGTATTTTAAATGAATATACTGTTTTAAAAAAAGAGAATTAATTTTCTGAGTGTCTGTAAAATAGGCAACATAGTTAAACAATTGTTGTGGTACGTTCGTGTTTCCCCTTGAGTGAATGATGTGTTACCCTTTTTTTTCAGTGCTTTTTTTTTTTTTTTTTTGATCCATACATCAGTTCTAAACACCTATTGATAACATTATGGGACCTTTCACATCTCCTGTATATTGCAGTAATTGTTTGGAATTGTAGATACGAGTTATCAGTATTTATCCCTACAGATTAGCAACCTGTGTTTTGGATACAGAAGAACACTGGGTTTAGTGAACCCATGTGAAAAAGAAAAATAATGATTAGAACTGGTAAAAGGATCTGAATAGTTTAGTTAATAAGCTTTCAGTATTTCCTTAGTTGAAACATTAGTTATGCTTTCATGTGCAAATGAAACATTAGTTATGCTTTCATGAACAATTTTTGAAAATATTTACAACAGTACCTATATGCAAATAAAAGCACTGGCAAGACAAAAAGAGAGGCAATAATCCTGTTTGTGATGATGGACCAACTAAAGATTACCATAGAAGCTATTTTATTTCATTAAATAACATAAATTTTATATTACATTCTGCCCTGCTACTTTCTTCCCTGTCTTACATGAAGAATTCTTGAATGTCTGTACTTGTAGTAATAATTAGTGAGTTAATGCATTTTTAATCAAGATGATTCATCTCTGTTCTAGGTTGTTAAAGGAATATCCAGGTTTTGTGTTCACACCTCGTTCAAGAGAAGAACTTCCACCAAATTTTCCCAGTGATATCCCTGGAATTTGCTATTTTCTGGATGCTTATATTCAAGGAACAAACTCACAGACTTGGTTTCAAAAGAGAGATTTGGGAGATGGTAATGCAAATTTTTTGGGTGAGGAAACAGGAATAGACTAAGATGTACATTCACAAGTTTATAGAATAGATCTATAAATATTTGGGAATTTTTTTGTATAAATTGATTTTTTTTTAATGTATGAAACATGGAAGCACTTTAAATTGTTAACATCTGAAAGCCAGTATTAAAATTTCAGGAAGTATGCCACTGACTACTTTTCATTTTTCCTTTGCATAAGGAACATAGTCACTAAAATATATTGCAACTTCACTGTTGAAAATGCTACTAAAAACTGTATTTTCCCTGTGGTAATTTGTAAGTGCTACATAACAGCTCTCTCAGTTCTCTCTGTGCAGAGAATTCTAGATGTATTGTATGTCAGGAAATGTAACGTGCAAGTGATGCAGCCACATGCAGTGTTGTGAGCTGGTGCTTACCAATGACTATTTAAAAATACATTTTCTTAGCGATTCCGTAAGAAAATCTCCATTAAAATATTGTCATTGCTATCATGTATTCCTTCCAGTGCATCATTTTGGCTCCATCCTAGAACCTGCTGACCATCCTCTAACACTGACTGGAGTCAACGTGTTGAGTGTGCTCAGCTTCTTATAGATAAGGCTGCTAATTGTAGCTAATACACATATACATAGCAGAGTTTGCTGCTTACTGTTTCATGAACTTTACTTTGTGTATAAAATGAATGTAGATTAAAACATTGTATAATCATATACTGAAGTCTCTGTAATTATCAAACAATATTTTAGTTCTTGGGTTTTTAAAATATTTTACAAAAATAGTAATATCCACTTGTTATTATGTATTAGAGCAATAAATGTTTTCTTTCTGATGTCAGTTAAATTTGAAATGTTTTAAAGGAAGTGTAAGAAAACATGCTTTGGAGTGTTCACTTAGAAAAGAACTTCCAGTCCAACTGTATAAAATGGAACAGAAGCACACCTGTTTAAAGCTGTGATTCTTATTCAAGGACAGCAATATGGTTATGACATGCCTGTGTTCTACTCACTTTAAAGTTGCCCGGGAAATCTTCAGGTGAACAGAAATGCTTTAAAACATATGAACACATACACAAAGTATTAATATTACTACAATACAAGTGTTTCAATTGTGGATGGTGGAAGATGAGTGGAGAAGTCTTCAGGGTCTGCCTCTAGCATTGCCATAGCAGAGTTAGTTGCGAGTCCTGAGTTTAGGATTCTGCCTCTTCTAACTAGCAGATCCATCTGCACAGAAGTTTCTCTGTGCCACAGACTGATGTCAATTCTAGGCTGGAGAACTGTGCTGCTTACATCCATACAAGTATTTCCAGTAGTATCAAATATTATTAGTTATTGTTCTAACCTCTTAAACTCCTTGGTTTTGGCATATCAAGTCGTAAAAGTCTTTTCTTCAAGCTTCTTTCCACTGAATCAGATTTTTCTCCCTCAGTATCTACAGGGAGCAATTTCAATAGACTAAGGTGCCATTCTGTTCATTTTCTGAACTTGACTAGTTCATTCTGAAGCTCAATACACTTTATTCTGCTATTTTGCAGTAACTCATATAGCACATGTACCATCAGAACCTTGAGAAAAAAGTTCTTTATCAGGACTTTATAAAGACTATCACTAAAAGCATTTGAATGAATGAATGAATGAAATTAATTAATCCAGCTTTGCTGCACTCAGCAGTTGAACAAAACTTGAACCACTGAATCCTGCTATTGCTGAGGTCTGCTATATCCATCCAAGATGCCTAGAAACGATTCTGTGACACAAAAATGGAACCCAAGAGTTTCTGTATTTTATATATACATACTTCTCATGCCATATATACATACACACATACATACAAGAGTAAATATTTGCAACATTTTCAAAAGCAGTATTTCAAGGAAATAAAAACTATGCAAATCTTGGCAATTGATCTTTTCAATATTATTTTGCTCAGAAAATTACTTCCCATAGACATAAACACCCAGAGGCTAGTAGCAATCCCATGTGGGTGCTCCTGGATTTAAAAATGTGGGAGTATTCGGCTACTGACTTTTCAGCAGGCTCATGATACTAAGCCAGTAATGACTGAAGTCAGTAGGAATCTATCCCTCCACATCATCTGTTGAATGTTAAAAACCAAACAGGCTTTTGAATAAAAAGGATTTCTTTCTCCATATCTACTGAATGGGACGGACTCTTGGGAGTGAATTTCCTTTTGTACCTAGGAAAGAGCTGTTGCTGGAGCGGATGGTGGCTATTCTCAAAGGCAATTTTCATACAAATCTGTCAGTAGGATGTTCCTGCCACCTTCCCAAGTGTAACTGTGTAAAATAAAATGTAACCTGGGCCAAAGTTCTTATTACAGATCAAATTAATCTTCCAACATTACTTTTTTATAACTTTTTTTATTGTACCCTGGGCTGCATTACCAGCTAGGATATAACTGCTGTAGGATTCCTTTTTATTTAACTTTTTTTCTGAAAAATCCAAAATATTCGCATGTCTTCTTCAGCCTTAATTCAGAGAAAAATCCTTAAAAGCTTAAGTGTACACATAAAGCAATATGCTTGAATGCCAGTGAAGTAAATAGGATTTAGGCATGTATTTAAGACAATTATTCAAGAAAGTGCTTTAAAATTTACTTGTGATCAAACCTGTTCTGCAAAATAGCCCACAAGTCTATGTTTATTTAGCTTAAAGTATAACTTAGGAATTTAGCTCTCATTGAAGCTGTTCTTCTGTTAATTTCCTTTTGCTGAATGAATATGTATTTAATAAAGGACAATTATTTATAACTGATCTTTTCTCTTAGATCTTAAATAGCCCTTTCATTTTTTAACTAGCCTTTTCACTTAAATTAAACCCAATGGAAAAGAAAAAAAAAGGAATCGGGAAGCCAAGAAGCAAATTGTTGAGATAAACAGAAGAAAGGCAATTTAATGGATAAAATACCAGGAGACTTTTCAAGAAAATAAACAAGTTATTTTTAAGCTGATGTCTTGTATAGTATTACGTTGTAAAAAGTCTTCAGGGACTATGTGTGCATACACACACACACACACACAAGTATTTTAGTATTCTGTCCATGAACAGTTATTACGTAAATTTTGTATTTCATGAAGGTTCTGTGGGGCTGATTTCTGTTCACATTTACACTATACCATGGGAGATGCATTTTTATCACACTGGAATTTCTTTGCTAAAGAGGTCTAAATGGCCCTTTAAATAAATGAATTGGATCCTCTGAACACTGTCATAGCTAAATTAAAAGCTATAGCAAAAGGAATCAGCTATTTTTATGTCATTCAGGCAAGATCTGATAAGATTTCAGGGAGATGCTGGAAAAAATGTTCATTGCTGATGTCAGAGGAAGTGCAATCAGTGTGGAGTTGATGTTTTCCTCCAAACTACTGTGCAAAAACAAAGCAAAACCGCAAAAACTGACAAAAAATGAAGTGCAGGGATAATTGAGCCCCATGACAGATCTACTTTTTCCTGCAAAATCTTACAAAGGAAGAATTCAGATCTCCCCCAAACTAAGCTTATTTCATCCATTTTCTCCTGCATTCTCTGCAGAAACAGCTCCAACAGATAGTACAGGAGGCAAAATCAGTATTTCCAGCTGAAAGCCATCAGAATTAAGGGGAATTTGTCTTTAATCTTGGCAAGGGGACCCTTTTTCAAACCCCACCCATCCTATAGCCTAGTAGGTCAACTCTAGCTGCTGCCATTTTTATGCCTTCTTATTGTTCTGCAAAAGTAGTGAAAGGGGAGGTTTTGTTTCCTGCAAGAGTGGTAATTTTATTTTTGGCTATTTGCCATGCAGCATACAGAGGATTGTGTTGTTTTCAAAGCCCTGCTCCAGTTTTGCATGTTTGGTTTGCAGAAACCCAATTTAACTTTGAGGCTGTTTATGAAATGAAAGCTAGGGCTTTATTTTCTACCTCCAAAGTCTGCAAGATGTGTGTCACAGCACCCTTTGGAAAACTCCAAAACAATCTGTGATGGTATGGCTGTACACGACTGTGTAGGAAGGAAATAATTAGGTCTAAGCTTTTTTTTTTTTTTTTAATTTCCCAATCCAATCCACTGGCAGCCCTTTTTTGCAGAGGAAAGGGAGAGTGTAAAACTGGTTTATATTACTAAACATTGCTCCGATAATGAAGCACAAACAGAAATGGAAGATTACCAGTGCTTCTGGAACCTCTTGTTACATCCAGATGCAACAGTTTAAAGATACATACTCCCCTGAGCAGGAACAGTAGGATCTGAATGTTAAATATGCAGTTAAGCTGGGACATGAAGCTGGAGAGCCAATCAAAGAAATAATAAACTGTGAAAGAATCTAAAACAAAGTAAACAGCCTTATAAAGTTGTGTGTCTCGTCTACTTCAGCGGATTTTTGATGCTGACAGTAAATGCAAGTTGAGTGAGTGATGCCTAATATAAATGGAAATGAGCACATTGTTTTGCAGCCCCATTATACCACCTCCCCAGAAGATCTTGGCTGAAATAATTTCCCACCTTCTGAGCAGTACAGTTGCAAATTCTTGTGCCACTGCAGCAACAAATGTCATGTTCATACAAGTGGCCTGCACACACAGCAGATAATGGGAAATAACCTAGAGGAATACATGCAGTAACATCCCAGGGATGTAAAAAGGAAAAGATACACAGCCACCCTTCTGATTTTTTCAGCAGAAACCGAACCTGCCAAAGAACTATTGAGGACAATAACATTCCCTTGAACACTGAACTACAAGCCTATGAAAATTGACAGGAGTCTTTCCACTGATTGCAGAAGGTTAGGGAATATTTGGACACATGGTTAGTTGCATTACTGAGATTACATTACTCTTACAATGAGGGTGCAACAGAATTTCTCAAATCTACACAAATTATTGCATTACAGAACAGCACTGACATATTGAGGGCTGTTTCAGTCATAGCTTGTCAATACCAGTACTGGAAAATGAATGTAGTGACATAGTGAAATAGTGTATATTGGTACAATAAAAGGAACAAATCTTGCTGAAGTGATCTTAAAGCGTATTTCTGCACCTGAGAAGTATTATTCTAATAATCCCAAAAATAAAGACTCTAACTTCAGTAACTGAAATCCAGCAATACCATATAAGGCTGCATTTTTATTCAGGATTACAGTAACAATATAAACTGTAAGAGCAAAGTCCAAAGTAAAAAAATGCAATTTATTAAAATACTTTGTTTTATAGCTGTTTTGTATTAACACAAACATTATTGAACTCAATATAGATGTTCTTGGCCAGCTAATGATTTTCCCAAAGTTATTGTCTCAGCAACTGCCCTTTCATACAGCATAAAAGGATCCTATGCTACTTTTTGCTCTCATGGACCTCAGCAAGTATTTCCAGATGAAGTTAGCATCTCAAAAAAAACCCCATATATACCACTACTTAAAAAGTACAGCAGCTGTTTGTCTCCTGTAATCACTGACTCAACTCTTTCAGCTTTCTGATGGCCAATGCAGGAAACTCCTCCTGAGAAACGTTCAGATAGTACTACAAGTAGAAAGACTACCTTGTAGGACTTGGTCAATGAAAACACTTTCTAAAAGGTTCCTTCCATGCCAGCATTCCATCCCATGCACATCCCAATTGTGGCCAGTGCCACAGATACTCTCCCTCTCTCCCGTGTACGTAAAAGAACTAAGCAGCAGCTCACAAGCTGTACTTAGTGCATGAGGGTCCCCAAATGAGAATGCGATTGAGTACTATAATGAATATGCTGCAAGCTATGTGGAAGTGCATGAGGTAGAGTCCAAATGGTGGTGTGATGTGCATAATACACATGAATTAACAGTCCTGATACTGATAGGGTTGGGCATTGTAAACACATCCCAGTATTAACAACTTTGTACTACATGTACTTTATCTTGTTGACTTAGAGGCTTTTCTTCAGCTTAAACCAAATCTTGCCAAAGACCTACCAGACAGTCTTGATTCAGCAGGCATCTGGAGTGGAGAATGGTCCCTGTCAGTAAATCCCTTGGTTGAATTATTTAATTCAGCATCTTCCAAACCTTTAAAAAAGGATCCTTGATTTAGAAAACTATATTAATCACTGTCCATTTTAACGCTGCCTGTGCAGTTTTCAGTTCACTTTTTACAAATCTCACCCCGATGCTAGAATTATACTTGTATTACAATGGCTTAATTGCAGGAACAGCAAATGCAACCTACCAAGCCTGAACCACATCAGAAGATGGCAATTTCAAAATTGCTTAATGCAATTTTGACCTTTACACCTATCAGCACTTTTGAAAAGTGTCACTCATACACAAAATTGCCAGGATAATCTACTTTCTGAAAACCATATCCAAGAAGATTCTTATGTAATCTCTCTAGCATCATTTTATGAGCATGAGGGTTTACCCCATATACAGACTGAGCAAGTAGATTCCCTTGAAGCTTATAAAGAACAGGGATGTTAACACTGATTCTCAATCCAGTCTTGTTTCCTGCCTGGGATGTGCTGTCAGGACTTCCTTAACATTATGCATCCTTAAAACTATTTTAAAGGTGTGTGAAGAGGAAGACTACATATCTTCAGAAGAAGATCATCATCAGTGGGTAAAACTCCCAGGTGTTGTCTTAGTCTTTCAGTAGTGTAGATTAACTACCACCAGTAGGGACACAAACATTACAAAGGCCAGGTAACCACAGTGTGTATTGTAGGGTATGTTTTCCCATTTTCACAAAACTTACTTCTTATATAGGGAAAGTAGATAGTGACCTTTTATACTGAAATCCTAGTTCATCGGTGACCAGCTGACCTCTCCTCAGCTTTTATCTTGTTACAACAGCATGATTTATTACATCATCTCTGTTGCCAGTATCCTGGAGACTGAAAAGATGCTTATATTTGCATCTCTTCAGTTTTTGTCTGGTTTTCCACACAGGTATCTTCAACCAGTAGTTTGGGGTTGGTTTTTTTTCCTAAAAATGTTTCTTTCTTCCCTTCAAAATTAGCATTTTGTTTGCATGGTTTTAACTAAATACTTACTGAAATGTGTTCTTGCTCATCCCTCAAAGAACTGACAATTGGTTTCTCCAGGAGATTTGGAATGTGTTAAACTGAGTAGAATTTATTCTTATGCCTATGCGACCTTAGAGCAGGGTTTCCATCTACTATTCATGGAATGTCTAATGAGTTAACGTTAAATTTCTAATGGCTATCAACCCATAAATTGACTCATTACTTAATAACAATATTAACAGATCTTAAAACAGATTCAAAGTTCACCAAGCAATTGATGAGACTTCCAAAGATTTTAAATGCTGTCTTTTGTTATTGCACTTACATAGAATTCCCAACACATACTCCATCTTTGTGGTTTGGGTTTGTTGTTTTTTTTTTTCATTAAGTATGTGAACAGCTTAAATATGAAATGTACTTTGCACTTACTAAGGTCTGAACTTTTCAATCTTACTTACATGTAGAATCTACCTGGACTGATTATCCTCTATGGCTCTACTGACTTCATGTGGTAAGGTCTCTGCCCAAGAGCTACCACAATAGTAGCCTATTGAGTATTCATCCTATAATCCTCATAGGTAATCTCATTATTTTTTGAATATATTTAGATTCTTTTAAAGCAGGCATGAAAAATCAGTAGTCTCCTCAGGATTGTTATTTATTTCACTGACACAAGGTCTTTAGATGGTACAAAGGGTGTTAAACGAAATAGTTTTTCAAATGCTGCTCTATCTTTTTGTTCCATTTATATGCTAACATATGACAGTATGTTATTTCTGAACTGCCCTTGTCATGTCAACATCCATCCTCCGCACAAAATTTCCTGTTTTAAGGGTCACACCTCAGTTGGAGAACCCTTTAAGAATCCCTACGCAGCAGTTTACTGATACAATGCAAGGTTTATTCACATTGGCTACTAACAAGGACTCAACACAAAAAAACCACCTCATTATTGAAAGCACTCATTATTCTGCTTTTAACTTCACTAGTCTTTTTGAAATATGAATGCACGGAAATGTCTGAAATCATTTTGCCCCTCATAGTCTTCGTTTTTAAAGGGGCATTTAAGGGGCCATTGATGCTCCTAAAAGCTCAGTGCTTGCAGTGGGACACGAAACAACTGAGGAAGCATTTATGTTCCTGTGAAGGCAACCAATGCAAATGGCACCGACACCTGAGCACATGCTGCCCTACACGTACATACCGGGCCATTAGCAACCATTAGCCAAGGTCTTCCATTAATCTTCTGACTGGGTGTCGGAGCAGCCCAAACAACTCCAGCTGAAGACAAACATTTGGAAAATCCTTTTGATTCAAGGGAAACTCTGAAGAGCTTCGAAGGGTTCCCCACTGAGGGGAAAAACCCACGAGAGTTATGTGTGTGTATTTCCTAGGCCTGTCCCTTCCCTCTCCCGCACAGGTCGGCCTAGGGGAGACAGCAAACACCGTTATCCCGCCGACCGCCGTTGCCTCAGCACCTGAGCAGGAGGAAGGCGAGCCACAGGGCCGCCCGCGCGCACAGGGAGCGCACCTGGCTACCCAGGCAGCCGCGCCGGCCCGGCCCAGCCCAGCCCAGTCTCGAGCCTCCCGCCCACCGCAGGGGCAAGGCCCGGAGCCTCAGGCCGCTCCGCTGATGGCGACTGCCTCTAGCCCGCCCACTAGCCACTACCGTTGGCCCCGCAGCTCCCACTCCCACACCCCCAGTCCTCGCCGCAGCCCCCAGTCACCCTAAGTCCCGCCCCCGCTACTGATTGGGAAAAAGCACGGCGGTCGCGTCTGCCATTGGGTACTCTAGAGGCAGCTGCGCTCACGATTGGCTGTCGGCGGATGCCACTCGGGGCTGTGGCGGCCGGGGGAGGTGGTGAGGCGATCGGGTTCGACCTTCTGCTCCGCGGCGGTGGCGGAGAGGCGGCGGCACCATGGTGAGCTCCGTTGGGCTACCTTCCCTACCCGGGCGGTCGGGGCTGACGGAGGACGTCTGCTCTGATCTGCCCGGGCCTGTGGTGGGAGGGAAGAGACCGAATCCGCTTGGGAAGAGGGAACCGTGAGGAGAGCTGGGCCCCAGCCCTTTGTTCTGGGTGGGAGATGGGGGAGAGGCGTTCCGGAGCGGCTGCTTCCCGCCGGGGTGACCAGCGCCGGGGTGGAAGGGGACGGGTGGGGTGGTATGTTGCGGGGCGGTGGAGGGGGTTCTCCCGCCCGGTGCCTGCCTGACCGTGCCGCCGCCTCGCCCTGCCTCGCAGTACGGCTTCGTCAATCACGCCCTGGAGCTGCTCGTCATCCGCAACTACGGCCCCGCCGTCTGGGAGGACATCAAGTAAGTGTGGTGCGAGTGTGGGTGTGCGTGTGGGGTGTGCGCGTCCCTCCGCCCCGTCGGGCCCGGGCCGCCGCCTGCGGGGGTACCAGGCAGGGCAGCCGCGGCCCGGCGGCTCCCCAGGACCGGCAGGTCTGTATAAACGTCTGTTGACTGGCAGCGGCTGCAGCAGTCCCCGGGAGGTGGCTTTCGGCCGTGACAAGGCTAGCATGGCTTTTGCCGCCTTCCGTCCTGCTTGGGGCCCTTCTTAATGCTGCGGAGACCAACCTTGTCCCATCTTCACTCATCTCCAAGAGCCATAGCGGAGATGACATTGATCCCTGCGGTGCCCACGATTATGCAGAGTATATGGCACTAGTGGGCAAAATGACCCAGAAACCACCAAAGGCCGTTCCTGAGTCAGGCCACCAAATAAACTATGCAACAGTTGCATCTCTTTGCATGCCTGAAGGAGTTGAAATTCAGCTTTTAGCTAGTAAACTCTATCTGCAACTGGTATGAGATTTTGGTAATGTACTTAGCTTGAAATTTAAAAAGCCTCTGCTATAGAGAAATGTAACTTCTTTTACATATAAGAATGATTTCTTGCTGTCTTCTTTTGAACCTGATTTCTTGTGTCCAGCCCTTGCTTGTTTGGCAGGATAGCATTTTTCCAACTTCACTTCAAACTTCTGATGAATTGTGGGATTGCACAGAAATGACTAGTTTTAAATGACTGGTGCAAAGAAAATTCTATTTGCCATAAATATGGTAGTATTGATAGGCAAAAGTACAAGAAATTTGTCATCTGTTGATATTGTATGTTTTAAGGGAGAAGCAGATGAGCCAACTTGGAGAAAGTAGCCTTCTTCCTGCTGGACACCTTACTTACTCCTTTCTCCCATTTATTTTGGAGCAATTTTAATATGTCAATGTAGTTGTCTTGCCATTAACCTCATAGAATTTTTGGCGTCAAAGGACTGCTCATGACTATGAGATTTTTGTGACCATGACACTTTCTTTCAAAAATGGGTTCATTAAGGTGTGTTAATCTTGCACAGTACAATGGTATCAGAATCATAGAAATGTTGGTTAGAAGGGACTTTTGGAGGTCAGCTAGTCCAGTCTCTGTTTCAACCAGGAGTATTATCAGCACTAGAGCAGGACTCAGCTATGACTTGTGTCTTTAAAAATCTCCAAAAATGAAGAGTCCACAGTTCTGATTCAGCAGATGTTTACTATTCCTGGGATCCCTGACAGTTAGTCTGTGAAGTATAGTTGCAGATGTATTCCATGGATTGTGTAGATGACTCTTCAGTGAATGCCAAACAGTTTTGGGCTCTAAGTTAAATGAGCTAAGTTCATTTTTCTCACATACTTATCTAAACACACAGTTCTATTTTAAATTCTTAGGTTTGATACTGTTTTTATATGGCACATGTAAGATGTATCATATGAGAGACTTAGTAAAAAAAAGTGATAAATGAATCATTTTCCCTGAAAATTCTAATACAACATGCATTAAACATAATGTTCACTCTTTCCTGGCATGCCATCCTTTTCTAACATGCTTTTGAGTATTATGGTCCACTGTTCAGGCTACCCACTGAACAGAATTGGTATTTAAGGCTTGTTTACTTGAGAAGATAGGATGTTTCATCTTTTAGTACATGATCATGCTGCAGGGATCAGTACCCAGCCATAATTCCTGGTGCATCCTCTCCATAAGATTTTACACACACCTAATAGAAGACTGAAGATAACTACAGCCTGTGAGGAGGATTACTCATTTAAAGGTTTTGAGGAATTTCATAGAAAGATTGGAAGTACTTTACTAAAGATCAGCTGTGAAAATACAGGAAGCTGCAACATCCTGTTTCTGTCTTTCAGCTGAGAAACGTTTGTCTTGTAGCAACCCAACAGCTTGACAACTTCCTATTAACTTGCACATAAGACCGCTTTCTGGAAGGAAAATGTACCACACCACTACCCAAACAGAAGAATGGAACATGACCTGCAAGAAGGAGCCAACATATATGCAGCAGCTGCCATAGCTCCTTAGCAAAATGTGTTTGTCACAGTGTATTTATTCAGCAGGGTTTATCTTAAAAAGCAGTTTATCCTAGAGTTTAGAAACCAGCAAACAAACCCCTGTCTATCTCACTGGAGAAGATTATAGTGGGTTTGCTGGTTTGGGGTTTGGTACAGAGTCAAGTGGTAGCCAGTAGATGTTTGTTGGTTTTGGTACTTTTAAGTTACTGTGGTGCCCTTAGAGATGTATTGTGGAAGAGGTCAGATGTTTTAGCTTACGTAAGCAAATACAGACTTCTTGCAAAGGTTTTTTTAGAACTGTTAATGATTTTGGAAACAGGAAATTATAGAGCAGTGTTGTAGCATGCTGGGTTGAATCAGTTGAATCACTGATGATTGGATTGGAGGAGTAATTGTTGAAGTCAACAGCCTTTGGCTGTTTAAAGAACATGAGAGGAACTTTGCGCTGTTAGTGTGGTTGTATTTGCAACCATTTAAGCATTTCTGTGAAGCAGAAAGACCTCTGGGTAGTTCAGTACAAAATTTGATATCTAGGCTTTTTTATTCGACATGCTGAGGTGATCACATAATGCTATTTTGCTCTCTCTGAGGCAGAAGCTGTGAATCAGCATTGCAGATTGGTTGGTTGTGATTGCTGAGTGATTCTCAAATGCCAGTGGGTGAATTTGTACTTAATATTGATAGAAGTGAAAAGAAAACATAGAACTGAAAAAAACTGAAGGAAGCAAAACAGGTCATTCTTCAAAAAAAAGTACATTCAGAAAAGTTAAATACTGAGTTGGAAGGGTATGTTCCATCTGTAGCATAATCTTTCTGAAAAAGATATGTATCGGGTTTTGCTATTAAATGTCTCAGAGTGAAATTCCTGGGAAAGTTACACTCTGTGGGTTTTTTTAGCTGCCTTTCAAACAGCATAACCAAGCTGGTTTTTTTGCGTTTTTTTTACATATCAGGTAACCTTTACAATGAGGCAGTAAGCTCATGGAAGAATTACAGTATATAGTCTGAAACTTTACTGAATATTAATTTTGTCAGCTTAATGGAAATATGGGTTGTTTTTGCTAAAAATCTAGAAGTAAAATGTGAACTCCCCAAAACAACTCAAAGCCATCAATTTCTGAACCAACATTGCTGATCCCAAATAGGATGAATTCAGAATAACATGATGAAAGCTGGCATATGATCAATGAAAGGTAACCTTGATTTATTGAGCCTTTATTAATTTTTTCAGCTGCAAAGTCTCAAAAAAATGGTTTCTCTGTAGTTTTTATCTGGCTACCACTCACAGAATTGAGAATTTCAGCTTGTGGACCGGGTTTTTTTTCTCTTGATCAAGTCCTGGATGCATTAAAGGTTTTAACAAAGGTGGATGAAAGAGGGGGAGTGAAAGCCACTTGTGAGAGTCCTTCTGCAGTTGCTGAATTCTGCAGTAGCAGATATTTTGTAGGGCAAAGTGAAGATGATGCAATGTAATAAATTCTTCTGCTTACTGGGAGTCGTAAGTTTCATTTACACTTCTCATTGCAGTTCACTCCCTCAGTCCTTGGAAGAAGAGACTTAGGACCTGGAATAAATGGAAGCATGATGCTTTGATCTCTAGAAGTTTGCTAGTTCTGAAGTTATTTTCTTAATAAATAGACTGTTTCTTAGAACTGTTAACCGTATTTGTGCTGAGAACACGCTTTTGATTTGTCTCTTTCCTGCTTAAGAGAAAACCTCCCACAAATCCCTTATTTTGTCAGTGTTACATCCAGAGGGCTATTTTGGATTGTGTGACCACAGTTGCAGCAGCTTGGAGAGATGGTTCCCAAGATTCCTTTGGCATTAGATATCTTCAGTTGTTCTCCAGCCAACATAAATGCTAGCTGACTTACACTAAAAATTGTCAGGCCTGGACCACTCTCACATACATGATGTTGTGTGCTCATGTCAGATGAACACCAGGTTTGTACTGCTGCGTGATGTGGTAGTGCGTGACCATAGGAAGTAGTTTGGGTAGAATTGCTGTATGTACCTGTTTAAAACAAAACAGAGGTTACCCACATTAAACAAACAAACAAAATTAAAGGCTTCTGAAGTTCTTTATTCTCTGGTATATTTTTGTGGTGGACCTATTTAAATAGGTGTGTGGTTACACATTTTTAAAAGGGGCTTCTGTCATGATAAAATAGGAGCTATTCTGCAGTAGGTGCTGAGCAGCTAGTATGTGTGAATTTCTGAGCTCTACATTCAGTGGTTCTAAAGGTTGAATTGTGTAACAAACAAGCATTCATAGGGATGTTGTCTTGGAAAAGCTCCAGGACAGTATGTGGGATCTAGGGCCATGTTGTCAGCAGAGAATATGTACATAGCCATTTATCCTGTGTTTCCCAACAGTATCCCTCTGTGTTTGATTAAATGAATACAGAATTTTCCCACAGGCTCCTGAATCTGAATTTAGGCCAAGTTAGATGCTCAAACTGTAACACTTTCAAATATATTTCCAAAGAAAGTAATAAGAACTCAAATATCATATTAAGAAATGCATTGAAATGTTTCATCACAAGACTATAGAGTACTTCAGTATTTTTCCCACACAGAGGTATCTTTCCTATGGGAAGTGAAAAGGTACAACCAGTCAACTACAGTCTTCATCTTCCTTCTGTTTTTATGGTAGAAGTGCCTACAAAACCATGTGTAGCCTGATGAGCATGGAGAGATTAGAACAGAACTGGAAAACTGTATTTGCAAAAAGTAACCAAATAGAGATCAAGCTATTGATTCCAGAAAAGAACATCTGTGTTGAAACTTGCACAGTAGTAAAATAGGCATTTTGTGTCCCAAGAGCCATCTATCCATTGCTGGCTAGTGAAGTCAGGAAGGATAGAGGCTTTTAATTCATTTAAGCATGTTCTCCACTGACTTTCACTGGAATGTAGATACTTAGGAACTTATTGACAGGATGTGATATTCTGATTACGGTTTTCGAGTATAACCGCTAATAAAAATAAATAATATAAATTCAGCTAGTAACATAGAAAATCTACTCAACTGTGCCTTTAAGAATGCATATTACAGGTATTTTCCAGGGGACAGAATTGAATTTTTTAAAAACTTGCATTGTTTTCTGGGAGTTTCTGGCATAGCAAAACTTGTCCATTTTTATGCTTCTTTAACAAAGCATATAGTAAAAAACCTTTTGTGGCTGCAGAATAAAGGCACTAGCTTGACTAACTGTGTCCATATACTGATTTCAGAATGGCCCCTTGTCAAAGATGTTTCTTTTCTGCTTATTAACCTGGCAAAACATAATTTGCATTTGTTGACAAGTCCTGTAAAAATCAAGGTTTTGGCCAGTTGCTTAGCACAATGTTTAGATGTAATAATAACTCATACTATACTATGCCTTTTCAGATACCTAGAAAAATACACAGAAGAGTTGTAGACTGTTGTTACAAGTTGTACAGGAAGATCTTAAAAGGTGGAATTTAGGTAACTTGTAGGTCTGATGTTGGTGCCATGTGAAATCCATGAAAGTTGTGCTTTGCATGTAAAGAAGTGCTTGAGTAACCTGAAAAAAGCCAGGTCCACCTGTTTCAAGCTGGGCACCCAAATATAATGAAGCCTTTTTGATCCATTTAAAATGGAAATGGTATAATTGGTTTCACCAGGTTGTTGGAGAGCTAATTAATGCTATGCGTGCAAATTGTATGGGGATAAATTCCCCAGGAAGGCTCATTAGAAAAGAGTACTTCTGTCATTAGAGGTAGAATTGAAAACTATGCTGTAAACCAAGCCTGAGGTTATATATCAAGGAAGGATATTAAAAAAAATATGGAGTAGTTGTGTGTTAACTGAGTGGGATCTAGCCTTAATACTGAAAGAACTGGTAGCCTGGAGGAAAAGGAACAGGTTCACGGTGCGACTGATAGGTTGCACCATGCAGGTTCAGGGAGAGGCAGGTTTGGAGCAAACTTGACTCATGTTGCTCAGTAGCTACATAAGTCCACCTTTCCTGGTTTCACAAAACAGAAAAAAAAAAACCTTACCAAATGCTTGTGCTTCTTTTAGACACTCATTTCTTCACAATCATTTTAAAAAATGTCTTGTTTTCTAAGTTTTCAGCTGACTATTGTTTATATATATATTTATATATATATAGGGCAGTCTTTTAAAAAGCACGTAGAATAGTGCCATAGTCTATACCCTTATGTCTACAGTGATAACTGTCACTTCTGCTAGGAAAAAAGATGGATAATCATCAGCTTAGCATGTAAATTTTTTGGAGAAGCTGTATTAATATCTATAGATACATATGCATATAAATGCATATGGGTGTGCAACAAGGACTATTTGCAAGGGAACCTTGCTGTCAAACTCCTTTTAAACATCTAAGTGTAGGTTTGTATCTGCCTAGGACTTCAAATTTTTTTTTATCCTAATAATACCATTGGGATTTCTCCCACCAGATTGCCAACTTTCCTGTTCATTTCTTATTTACTTCTCTTTCCAGGAACTGTAGAAAAAGTCCAGGTGAGTAACAAGCGGGTTATGGATTCTACCACATGAACATGTGTAGCTCTATGTTGCAGTGGTGGTAACCAGTCCCGTGTGAATCATCTCTGCTGCTTTGTTGAACTGCTGTGAACTTACTCAGTATTTCCCTTTCCCAACCCACAACTCATTTATTATAAAGGATGCTTGCTTTACAGTTTACCTAAAGTTACTCATTCTTTTGTGCTCAAAAATGTTGCAGACATATTGTGTTAATTATCTTAATTGACTTCTCACCCTGAGCACCGATGGAAAAATAGACTGTTCACTTTAGATTGGAAGTCCATACTTATTTTGGGTCACGTGGAACTCCTAATTTATTGCAGTGGTCTGTGAAAAAACATGAAAATTGTTTTTTTTGCTGCCTCCTTAGTACCGTGTGGGTTTACCCAGTGCTGAAGATGGAGTGTCCTGTTCAATCATTCTCATAGCGATTTTGAATAAAATACAGGTTACTGATAAATAGATGTCAGAAGGAGACTTTGGAGAGCCATTAGTGCTGAAAGGACAATAGATAAATTTTTTTTAATCTATACACCTCTTAACATTAATGAGTGTTGATGCAGAAAGTGGTGTTGTGTGGGAAAAATTCTAAGCAATATTTTAAAAGTTTTCTTAAAACTGAGGCTGAATAGATGGTTCTTCGTGGGTCTGGAGGTTAATATTCACAAGATTTATGGGGTCAGGACACTACATTTCCTGCTCCTTCAGTTCCTTGCAGCGGAAGGACCTGCTTGGAGGTCAGGAGTTTGAACTGTGGATGCCAAATTCCTTAATTCGCCTGGGAAAGACTTGGCTAAAAGGAAATAGCGGCATGTTGTGAGATGTGGTGTGAGTGTTGCAGTCTCTTTTAGGTACTTTGCAGTTTTCCCAGACTTGAGAAATGCTTTTAGACTTGTCAGGATACCAGGTGTTACAAACATATCACTCTTCTTAATGAAATGATTAAAAGATTATTTAGTAAATACCATTCCTTTTAGTTCACTTACGTAAAAATAAGCAAAATAATGCTAGCTTTATATTTTAATAGTATTTTTAGTATTTGGAGTAGTAGTGAAGATCTTGTACATTTGTTAACTATCTCCCAGGATTATCTTGTTTTGAAAACCTACATTAAACACTCTCATATCCAGCCTGTAAAACTGGGAAATAGCTCAGAGCCCTGAAGTCTATAAATATACCTATTTACTTTACCCAGAACATCATTTTCCTGGACAGATTCCCATTTTTATTTAATCTTGTAACTTAATATAATTTATGGTTTTCCCAGTTGGGTGTTTTAAAATATCTCTGAACCATCCACAACCTGTACAAGTCTGTTTTCTTTTTTTCCTTTAGGGAAGAGTGAGAAGAGGGGTTCAGTATTTGTAATAATTTTTACCAAAGCATAAAATAAAGAAGAAAAAAAAGAAAATAACTTTGAAAATGCAAGCCATCTGTGAAGTAATATAATGAACAGGGAGTTTGCCATTTTAATGCAAAAGAGATGCAGAGACGATGATTCTGTTTTCACCGATACCATCTTTAGTTCTGACACATGTAATTCTGTTTAGTAGTGCTACTCTGGGAACAGAATTAAATTTGACATGCTCCAATCAGTGAGATCAGAACCATGCTGGGTTCCTAAGTGTAGGAGTGTTATTTTGTCATTAAGATTGTTTTGACTGGTCTCTTCAATTTAGCGAACACTTTTTTCCATCCTTGGTACACCAAGAATAGTTAAGCACAATGGTGGCAAAGCTCCCAACAGAAACAATATCTATCATGGAAGAAGTCCTAGAGGTGGTCTTGGAATGAGCTGCCGTTTTGGTGTGTTTGAGGTGACACACCCAGGGCATGCGCTTCTGACTGCTGTTTTGATGGGAAGAGAGCCAGTTGTGCTTTTGGGAAACTGAAGTGACACCAACAGCTCCTAAATAACATTGTTGTCGTATCACAAAGAAGCCCCTACATCTTCAGGATACAAAATAATTGTTTCATGCAGACTTGTACCATCTTTTTCCCCCTGCTTGTATCCATTAATTTTCTCAATTTATACTGCTTGCAAAGTTCTGTTCTTTGTAAGATTTTTCCATTTTAATTCCAGCTTTATGACTGACTACAGAGACTGGATAGTACATTCTACTTCACAGGAATAAAAATTTGCAAAAGCAGCAAACTTCTTCATTATGATTTATTCAAATTCCCTTTAACACCTACAATCTGATTGCAAAATGACATTAAAATTTACTTTGTGCAGAATGAGCTGTACAAATCAGACCAACCTGATGTAGCATCTTGTCTAGCTGTTTTGTCTGTAAAATCTCTGAAGATGGCAAAAGAAATTCTTCCTGTATCAAAATAGAGGAAAAAACCCTCCTCCATGTAAAATAAAAACATGTGCAATCCATGGGTTAAAACTCTGCAGTGCAAGATCTATTCTGATTCCAAGAGTGTTTTTTGTTGGAACATTTGTCCACACTTAACACTTCATCCATCTCTGAGAATTATTAATGTTACCTTTGAACATCAGTAGTGTGTTTTCAAATACTAAACTCATTTCACAGTGGTCAAGATTTTCAAAGGGCCTGTCGTACGCAAGTAGTAGTACCACCTGTAATGCTATTCTGTGCTGCTCAACCAGCAGCAGTTTGGGGTGGGGAGGGTGTTAGTGTGACTGATGGAGGAAAGGCTACTTTAAAACTTGATCCCACTTTGATCTACCCATGAGGAATTTTTCCATTGATCTCAAACCTGTATGTTGAAAAATGGTCTCTAGATAGCTGTGTTATTTTCCATGGTGCAATGGGTAAGGTTCTTTTTTCCCAAGTAAACTTCCTTACTCTAACCTGAATAATATAAACATTCTGAAGGAAAACAAAGGCATTTTAGAAAAGTCTGGGCTGGAATCATTGTTTCACACAATTCTAATAGCTCTGTGCAATCATTCAAAATTGGTTTAGAGTAAATAAAAAGGGCTGCCAGACCATAGCAGTTATAACAGGCATAACATAGGATGTACGTTTTAAACCATGAAATATCACATCCCATGTGCTGAGAACAGGAGTCAGTTTGAGCAGGAGCACTGAAATCCTGAATTTTTTTAAGTTTTGAATGTAAATTTACTGGAGCAAAGTACGCCCTTCTTTTGTCTCTAGAAATGTAAACGGGACACTAATTGTAAATTCGGTTCTATTTGACTTAGAAGTTATTTTTGAAAGAAAGGCTGCATAAAAGTCAAAAGTTTGCTACTGTACTGCTGCTACTTCACTAAAGAATTAACCAGGGTTTGGGAATTTGCCAGAATTTGTTGATTTTGGCTACTTCCCAGCCAAACCCTTTAGAAAACCACCAAAGTGTTACTGCTGTTAATGCCTTTGTGATCAAACACCACAGTCTGCAGAAAACACTAGAGCTATGCTAATTTACTCGCATAATTTTATCAGGTCAAAAACTAGGAAAGAAGACTACAGCAAAACATTTCAAGGGGAATGCTGCAGTTTTTCATAAAGCTATGGATTATGAAGTTTCCCATGACATATGGTCAGCCAAGTGTAAATTCTTTGCATCTGGGGATGTCATGTTATATTGCAGTTCTAATCCCAGCTCATGAACCATCTGTCAGCCAGGAAAGGGAAGCTGTTCAGATGAGAACGGTTGCAGCTTTCTGGTCTTTTAAAGTTTACATACTCAGTTTTGTAGCCATACCTTCTTTCTGCACAGACAGGTTTGCTTTATATGTGATACATGTAGATTATGGAGTTCCAAACAGCTGTGTCCCACTAGAGGAATTACTGTTGTTGGACATCTGACCACAGCAGCTCCATAAAACTGACAATGCAGCCATACTTTTATTATTATCTATAGGTTTTCACAACCCTTATCGTATATTTCTTCCTATCACCCTTGTTGTGGAACCAATTCCTTAGTGTAAATTAAGGCAGGTTTGATAGATCAGGAGGAGTCAAGTAATTAGGTGAGAAAACCACAACCATGCAGCCATGAGGAAACAATTTAGGAATTGCTTAGTCACCTGAATGAATCTTTCACTGGCTTTTTCCTGTTTTCTAGACCGCTGCTGGTTACCTTGTGGTCAGCCTCTCTGATGCTGATAGCTAATATTTCTGAAAGAAGTTTATTAAATGACCTTGCAGTTTTGTAGACTTGCTGAAGGACAAGTGCCTCTGTAAAAATATGAGTGTTTTCACATTTCATTGGCCATTTTGAATAAACTTGCTGCTGTAAGTTTATTCACTGTCACACATAGTTGTAAGGCTAATCAGACACTAAAGAGAGAAAGATTTTTGGAAGATCTCGAGGCTCTTGAGTTACTGAGGGAGGAAGAAAGGCTTCAGAAGCTGCAGCACAGGACGGGAAAGCCTTCAGCTAACCTCACTGCAATTCTTATCTTGTCCTTAGCCACTCTCTGGATGTGGTTGCTCTGTATGCACTGTGGCTTCTGTGACCAGGTGATGAGGCAGAAGAAAAATGGCCCAGGAAAACAAACATCTAAGTGAATTGTATTTCTGCTCATCATCTAGATAAGTGATTGAGATGTACCAGCACAACAGGGCATAGAGGTATGGGGAGGGAATTATCCTGGAAAGGGAAAATAAAAAGTTCTGGAATGTAATAATTTTCAAGTACAGGCTTTAAAGAAGCAGTTTAACTTCTGACACAGTTTAGATCAGACATTGTCATGGGATTTGCCATATTCGTAGGACAAGCAAAGAGATTTTTGCTCCCATGATTTTGAGTTATGAATGAGGAGTGTAATCCCCTGGATTAAGTATTAAATTTGACAAATTTTTTAGAACACATTTCCCAAAGTGGGATTGTTTTTTGTTGGCTTACTTTTTCAAAAAAATATATTTTTCTCTCCTTTTTAAAAAATAAAAATAACTAAGGCTGAACATTGTTTTTTGTTATCAGCCTGCAGTACAAGCACTGTGTCCTTTTCCTGTACTGTTGAAACACCCAGAAGGACTGCTAATACTGAGGGAGAATGAAGCCTTGGATAGTGAGTTTCACCACATAAAATTATATCCAGGAAATGCAGATGTGATTGCTAATTGAACTATTTTCTATTTATCGAGTAAGTTATTTTAATGGGAAATGCATCATTAAGCCTACAGAGAAGATGGCTGCTTAGTGATACAGAGTGTCTGCAGAGAACTGAAGGAAAACAAAATAGCTAAAACAATTTAAATGGAATAGGCATTGAAATAACCAGTAGTGATTTTAAAGTGGTGGCTCAGAGAAACTGCAAGAATTGAAGAAAAATGTTGACAAAGTAAACTAAAGACAATTAAAGTAAGAAAAAAGGAAGTATGGCTTGGCACAGAGTAGGAAACAGGAAAGGTTCCAGTCAGTGTAATTGGAAAGAAATGTTAGAAGTCGAAAGAGGTACTAGCATCATCAAACTGGGCCATTTTTTAATAGAGAAAATTCTCACACTCAAAAACTGTGTCTACTGGATCGTGCAAGCATGCAGCATTTTTGAGGATATTCATTGCTTTTCCAGATGTGTTTGTTATCCTTTGTGGTTTGGCTGAGATCTGAGAGACTAAAAGAAAGCACAGTGTGTATCAGAGATGTGGGAACATTTGTTCACCCTTTGCAAGCTTCCCTCTGAACTGTATCTGACTTTGAATTACATATAATGTTATGGGAATCAGAGAATCAAGATGGTTTTCTTTTCTCATATTAATTTCAGTTCAATTCTTAGGAAATGTGAACTCTACCTTCTTGTCCCTGACTAACCTCGTGTGCTTTAAGACAATGTTTCCCACTAGTAACTCCAGCTGTCCTGCTACTTAGGAAAAGAAGGAATATGTGGCATGGGAGCTGTTTTCAAGAATCACTGAGACTTGATATCCTGCAGGCTGATCTGAAGTTTTCAGGGAATGGCTGGGGAAGAGGACCAGAAGTACTATTTTGGGAGTCTTATTGTCAGTGAGAGTGTTTTAGAGGATTTTGTGTACACACACTGGTTCTGCTTGCTTCTTCAAGTAATTAATAAATTATTGAAAAACATTATTTAAAAAACTGTAGCTTATGTTTTTTGTATCTGAGAACATTCTTGCAGCCAATTTTGTCCTGCTCACTAGTGACCATTCTTTTATTCCTTTTGGCAAGTTCTCTGAGAGTTTAAGAAAAAAAGGTTTATTAATGTTTTTCATGCCACTGAATAGAGGATGATATTCCCTTTACGTAGAATTACGTAGGATGTTTAGTCATGACTCCCCTACAGATACAGTTTTGAAATATAAAAACAATGTAGTACAATTTTTGGTCGGGATTAAAAATGTGATGAGACAGATTACAAGAAGAGGAAGAAGAAAACAATGGATTCCAAATTTCCATTGGTAAATGAATAGATTATCCAATATTTATGATCGGAGAATTAAATGACAAGTAATTTCAGATCAAAAGAATACTATCGTATGATACTGCAATCAGGCCTTATCAGCAGTACCATTTACCATGTAGCAGTTTTAAGATGAACAAGAGCAATTAATTCTCAGATGTCTCTCCCCTTTGAATAATACAGAAGATGTTTCTGTTTGGATAATTCCACTACAATTGTAAATACTTGAATTGCTGAACAGCCAGTAATGCTCAATTTTAGGTAGTAGGTGTAGTATCTACTTTTTATAGATTTGTAATTCCTCTGATGACCATTAGAAATTTAAAGCAGTTACAAATATTGGCTCTTAAACAATATTTCAGCCTTTTCTCAAGGAGCATATCTGCCCTAATCTGATATGAGCCCTTCATTACCATGGTACTAGTAAACAATTTTTAATCATGGTTTTCTTTCATTTGTACAGTGGAAAAATAATTAGTCCAATCCAGAGTTGATGTCATGATTTGCATTGTATAAGTTTAGAGTTTGATAAAAGACTACCTCATTGCCTGCCTTTTTGATTTTCGTTTTCTATTTCTAAGACTTTTTTTGAAGAAAACTCCCTATACTGATTTTTTTGGGAAGGGTGATATAGTAAGGTGTGATTCAGTCATTTTCTTCTAGGCTTTCCTACCTCTGCCTTTCTTTTGCCTTCCTGAAGCATGTTCTGGAACATAGAGATGCTCCAAATGCATTTAGACAAAATAATGTCCTTTCTTTTTAATGAGGTAGCTGGGACCCTCCACCTGCAAGGATACCATCGGTGCCATGATTGTAGTAGTTTTGCTGAGCCAAAGTACATTCTAACTGAATAAAGTAGAGCATGAATACCTACCTACAAATGTCTCCTCTTTTTTCACTATTCTGCAAAGCACGTTGTCTCCATAGAGAGTCTGTATGTGAGACCACAGAAGGTGATGCCAAATGAGGGTTTCAGCAAACATAACATAGCTATCAAAGAGCACAGTGTCCCTAGTCTCGTTGATGAAGGAGAATGTGCTAGGGGATGAGGAACAAATGAGGAATATAACTTACACTTGCAACAGAGCAGATCCATGGCCATGTCCATTGGCATACTCTGTGTGTGACAGGACCAGCCACACTGGGCAGCTGGCCCTTCAGAGTCCAGGGGTCTGCCTGCCTGTGAAGGTGTTCCTTGTCCTCCTCCTGAGCGCTGGGACTCAGCCACCACTGTAGCACCAGGGACCTGGCTCCTGACTTCAGCACATGGGAAGCCACTTGTGGGCCCTCCCTTGTAATTCACTTGTGTCAAACGCAAGCCTTGGAAGGCTCAATAGTTCATTGCCTGGGGATACCAACTTGGTTTCCTCAGGAAA
Organism: Laterallus jamaicensis coturniculus; assembly: GCA_022605575.1. Classification (NCBI taxonomy): domain Eukaryota; kingdom Metazoa; phylum Chordata; class Aves; order Gruiformes; family Rallidae; genus Laterallus; species Laterallus jamaicensis. The sequence continues at coordinate 33,151,234 of JAKCOX010000005.1, forward strand.
AAAAAAAGCCCACGGAGTTCTGCAGCCTTTTGGACTAGCTGCTGACTCTGTGCTCAAGCTGAAGAGAATAGTAAATGATCCTGAAAAACAAAGGAGACATTTTGCTTTGGTTTTTTTTTTACTGGGCAGCAGTAGTTAGTATGCACGTCACAGATGCATGAATCTTGTCTCAAACGGGGGCTGAGAATTGTTTCCTTTAGTGAAGAAATGTGTATTTTTATTGTGCTGTAGCTAAGTGGTGGCACTTCACTCACAAAGAACTGACTTACAATGTGAGAACAAGGCCTTACAAAATCCTAGCATCATTGGTCCTATCTACTGGGCATGTTCAGAATTCTGAAGAAAAAAAAAAAGGTATTTGATTAGGTACCTACATCTGGATTTTTGATTCCTCTTAGAAAATACATGCAAATGGTTGTAAAAACATCCCATGCCTTTTGTAAATAAAATGTAATCAAAATCTTAAGGAATGAAAACACTTGTTTAGAAAAGTTTTAAGTCCATCTTGGGGTGGATTATTTGATATTCCAGTATTATAAAATGCAAATTTCATGTTTATTAGTTCAGCAGCTTCTTTTTGAGGCTCTGTACTGAAAAAAGTCTTTTCTCACAGCTAATTATTATTTTCAGAACACACATGATCTGAAACATTTGTAATGTATATTAATGACTCTGAGATACTCAGGTTCAGATTAGATGTTAGGAAAAAAATTTTTACAGAAGGAGTTGTCGGGGCCTGGAACAGGCTGCCCAGGGAGGGGGTTGAGTCACCAACCCTGGATGTGTTTAAAAAAAGGGTAGATCAGGTACTTAGAGATAGTACCTTGCAATTCTGTGATTCTGTGATATGGAACAGATTTATTTTACTAACTTCTTAAAGGTAGAACCTACAAACTTATTTTGTTTAAATTACTAGTACTAAATGATACATAATTGATCTTTTGATGTGGTAGTTCTCCCTCAACCAAAAAGATTATATTCTATGTTCTTTTTTAGGAAGGAGGCACAGCTGGATGAAGAAGGACAGTTTCTGGTCAGAATAATTTATGATGATTCCAAAACCTATGATCTGGTTGCAGCTGCAAGCAAGGTCCTTAGTAAGTAATACTGATATCTTATTTGTGCCCGTTCATCACAAAAAAGATAAATCTCCGCCCCCCCAAAAAAAAAATCCATGTTGCAGAGTGAGAGAGGATTTAGCAGAGAGGAAGTGGAAATGGGGTATTGGTCAAAGAGAAAATTTAAAAATAATATTAGAGGGTTTTATTTCTTTTATTGATCTAAGATATTTTTATTCAATGAAATGATAAATATTGCAAGCTGTAGGTGCACCTTACACTGCAGTAATATACCTCATCTATAGAGCATGGTCAATGCTACAAGCAGTCACGATGTAACTACCTTGCCAGTACATCCAGGTTTCAATCACTGCTGCAACAGCAGCCTGTGAATGAATCCTTGATGTCTCTGCTGAGCAAGCCTGATGAGTTATATAAATGTTGAATGGGCACTACTCACATCTGCTATTGATTTGGGTCGCATTCATTTTCAATCATTGAAGTTCTGGTCTGGAATTTAAAAGGTAGGATGATGCCCATCAGCATGATTTTATCTGCAGATCCAAGTGTGCATGAATTTGTTCTGAATCAGCAATTACCCAAGAACCCATAAAACTATGATGACTGTAGTAATGCTGAATGGGAGCAGCTGATATGTTTTCATGCTTTTGTAAACCAGAATTAACTCCCCCAAGGCAAGCACTGCTAACAACTGAGTTCCCTTATTTTCAAGTAGTGAGTTCTTATCTGCATCAATATCTAAAACACGGTACATGAGTGAATGCACAATGTGGCAAAGTCATAATGGTAGTTGGTAAATCCAATTAAATTCCTGTAGCAAATATCCATTAATGCCCTGTGGACCCTGAATTTTGTTTTTCTCTTATTCTTCACCTACTAGATCTGGGTAGAGTTTAGATGCTGTCTTATTTATGAGTACAAGTTTGAAGCAATGAGGAAAGTACATGAAATGCATTTTTTGAACTAAATCCTGTTTTAACTATTTTCTTGTTTTAACTAGATCTAAATGCTGGGGAAATTCTTCAAATGTTTGGGAAGATGTTTTTTGTGTTTTGTCAAGAATCTGGTTATGATACAATTCTACGTGTCTTGGGCTCAAATGTCAGAGAGTTTTTGCAGGTAAGAATTTTGTGCCAAATTATTTCAGATACCAGATAGAAGTATGGTCTGGTCAACAGATTAGATTGAAGTTTGGAGATCCATGCTGTACTGTGTAATCTCCCAGTTATTTGTGGAGAGGTGTCTGAAAACTATCTTTCTTGGTATTTTTATTCTATAGGTTTTTTCACTGCTCAGCCGTTTTGGCTTTGTGTTCTTTTTCCTTCTCAGTTGATCTATTATTCACTTAACTGATCGAGTAATAATGTTTGACTGTTCAATGTCATAAAAAAGGAGTGAGAAGGCAGGTAAAATGGAGTTGCAGAAGCATTCATAAATCTGAAATTAAATTTGAAATTTGAACAGTTTTGAACAGGAGTTTTCATACGTGACAGGAGTATGGAGTACTGCAGACATGAAAAAACTGGCCCTTTCAGATTGTGTTAAAAAAACTTACCTTGTTCATACCAACAGAAAATGAAGTGTTCAGATTTGCAGGATATTTTTTCAAAGTTCTCTTTGAGGAGTTACAGATACTGGTTATTTCTAATTCTGCATTATATACAGACATAGGTTTCATATACTAGCTTATCTCTGAGACATTGTCCTTCATCCATGAACCAAGGGTGGAACAGAGTAGCAGTACTTAAGTTGATTCTTGTGCTTTCTTAACTGTAGAGCAGCATCATACTGCACTGTAAAACACAACAAAATGAATAATTTTTCTATAGCATGGAAGAAATGTAGTGACTTCTCTAAAGTGTGATTTTTTTAAGTGTAGAAAAAATGAACTTCCCTGTTTTGTCACCTGAAAACTATTCACTTAAATAAAACACTTTGGATTTAAGATTTGTGATATATAATCAGCCTTGGAGAGAATTGTGTGGTGTAATGAGTTTAAAAGCAGTGAACTGATGCAGATTTCACAGGAGATTGCCCAAAAGCCGAGTGTCAAATCTCTTTTGATTTTCACTGGAAATTGTCATCTGTTCCCTTAAAATATCTCTAGCAATAAGAACTGAAAAGAGCAGAGTGCATAGTTTGCTGGATTGCTAGAATATTTACTTCTGTTTCTCACTACCTGCCCCAAGGCCTGCTTTATTCCAAAGCATCATAAATGTAGTCAGCCCAGATCTCTTGCCCTCAAAGCAACCCTTCAGGTAAGGGTGTTTTTAAAAGGTGATTTTAAAAGGCGTGTACTGAAGTTGTGGTTAGGGTTTAGCAAGAATAGGGGAGGTGGGGAAAAAAAGCCTGTTGCTTCATCACTTTGGTACAAATAGATGGGCCAGTCCTTCACAATTCCTTTCCCTCAAACACTTTTCTATATAGTATACTTCTCTTTCCATTCCTTACCATGTATGATGTAGAAAAAGACTGGACACTTCACCAACCATCTATAAAAGAGTGAACAGTTTACATTTATATTCTTCTGATGACAGTATTTTAAGCTGCTTTGTTTGAATTTCAGTGTTAACAGATGACATTGGCCATTATATACTCAGTAAATTTTAGAAGGACTAATGTATTAGTAGCTGTGCCAGAAGTGTACTTTTTAGCTTTTTATTATGATGGAAAATCAACATTATCCATGATTTATTGGTTTTGCATTTACCAGCAGTCAGGTTAGGTCAGGAAACTAATTGCAATAACTATTACAAAAACAGGTGCAGATTTGGTTTAATGTGCTGAACTTTTGTCAGATTCTTAAAATACATAGTAGAGTTCCAAAAGATGCTTCTTAAAGTATGTATTGACTCCAGGATATACAAAATAATTGAGGACTGCAGCTTTTCTAAGAATGTGAAAAATAAATCTCGTACATATGTTCTGTTTCCCTTGACATCTCAGAGGAACTTTAGTTTATGTGTAGTTGAAACACAGGTACATCCAGCTTTGTGAAAAAGCACAAGTTAGCACAACCAAATCTAATATTTATACTTTCTGTGAAAAACATAGGCCTGGAAAAATTGCAAATCATATTGAAAGACACTGAGCCAAAGAGAAGTAGTGTTAAGAGCAGTACCTCCTAAGAAAAGCAAACTGCTTTTAGGTAATGTATAATAGCTTTCTACCAAGTGAAAATCAAACACTGGAGTAGTGGTTAGTTCTCTCATTTAAGGAATCATTTATGTGGCTATTTAGTTGTTCATAGTTGCAGTGCAGTGAATTTCAGATGACTAATCCCTTTTTAAGAAAGGTTTCCAGGTACTGTGTACCACACAGAGCTGAACATCTTTGTATCTCAGGTGCCAATCACAGCTTGTTTGCTTTTAGACAGGCTGGGATCTTCCTAATTCAGTATTGTTGCTTGCTCTTGCTTGGAGATCTCAGTATTTCACCATGGAGCCAGTTACTGCTCTCCAGAACTCTAGAATTAGTGTTTCTGGTCAAGCACAAGCTCTGGCATACATCTGAGCAGTCCAGGACCCAAGAATTAGGAGAGCGAGCTTCACCTGTTGTTACCTGTACCTGAGCACACCTCTGGCCCACAGCAGGTGAACAAACTAGAAAAGAAAGACACTTTGTTCTTCCAGAAACTGCAATATCATTTCAGAATGGATCAAACACAACAAAAATGAGGAGTGAGAGTCATAATGACAATGTCTAAATGCCAGGATTTGGGAGTGATTTCAGCTCTTTGACCTAGAAGCACATCTCTCCTGCTTTTTGACTGTGTGTTGGAGAAAGGTTGTGAATACAAGAAGCTCTTTACTCACCTCATAATCTGTGTGCATCTGGAGAAAAGACTCATGTGGGACGGGAAATAGCCGCAGTACATCCTGGGGAAGTCCCTCACTCTGGATGAGAAGGGAGTGAAGACTTAAGAGCGAATCACATGGGCTCACCTGTGGCACCATGGTCAAAGTCAGCAGTACTGGGGTAGTACAGTGGCAAACTGGTCTTGCAGAATGGGACTAATGCTATTTGTCAGAAACACTTATGCCAGACTTAAATGTTAATAGACAACCATCTTAATAAACTTCTGTTCTTGACATTGTCCATTTCCCATAACAAACTTGTTTTGAAGGAGGAAGTTCCAGGCTGAGTGCATCCAAAGGAATTAGTTTTTAAGCATCTCATTTCCTCTGGAGGCCTCCCAGGAGAAGAGGCAGCTGTTTGAGCACTTCACAGCTCACGTAAAATTAAGTTCAGTATTCTTCCACAAATGTGATGATCGACAGATGCTCATGAAAGGTGGAGAATGGCCCAGACAGCACATTGAAAATATTTTTTTTTCTGCTTGCACAGAGGCTGGTGGTACCAGTTATGTGGGGAAAAGAGAGAATGGCATTCAAAATATGCAGTAATATTCTGGACTTAAGAAGGAAAGGAGCTGTATGAATTTACAGCATAGGTAAACCCATTATGTGGTTGCAACACTGTCCAGTAAACTAGGTTGTTTTTTCTGTGTTTCACAGACAGTAAACAGCAAGCTGGAGCCTTGATAATTGCTCAAGTCAGAGCTAGTGCTGAGTTTTAAGTATGAATTTGATCTCATTCTTTTTTAATGTCCATATTGGATATGCCTATCCGTTTATCATTTCGGCTTCCTCTACAGATAGCTAGTTGTCTGGTTAAGATGTTGTTGTTAAGTTGAATACATAAGATGTCCAGAACATCAGCAGGAAAAAATAGAGAAAACCTCTTCCCTTTCTTGAGTAACCTTTTCTGAAACATTGTTGCAGCAGTTGTGATATCTTCTATGGGATTATTCTGTAGATTTTTTCAATTATTCTTAGTCTTTCAATCATTTAAATCTTTACTTTAAAATTTGAAATTCTGTCAGGCACTATAACCATTGGTTGACTGTTATGATGTCAGAACTAGTCAGTTTCATTGAGATTAAGGAAAAAGATTACTGTTTATTCAGACATTCTTACATGTATTTAACACTTAAATTCACATCTGAAGAAGAGATTATAGGATCTAGAATTGGAAGGGATGAAAATGGATGAGGTACAGGATTGAAAACAGATACAAGGTCCCTAGTCATCAGAGTGTTTCAAAATACAGCATAGCCAAGCATGAATCCTTATTATGTGGAGTAATTTTTAGTAGTGCTAATTTTGATGCGGTTCATTGTCCTAATGTCGCCACTGTTGACAGAAGGAACATTGCAGGCTATTTGAAAAACCTGCTGTGACAGTTCTACAAATGATAAGGCAAATGCACAGGGACTGTGAGCAGCAGACGAAAAGGGATGATGAGATTAGACAGAATATGTACTTACTTAAGACCCAATAAATGAATGCTTTATAATTATGTTTTTAATTTCTTTTTCCAGAACCTGGATGCTTTGCATGACCACCTTGCTACTATTTACCCGGGTATGCGAGCCCCTTCCTTTAGGTGCACTGATGCAGAGAAGGGGAAAGGACTCATTCTGCATTACTACTCAGAAAGAGAAGGTCTCCAGGATATTGTCATTGGAATCATTAAAACAGTAGCTCAGCAGATCCACGGTACAGAAATAGATATGAAGGTAACATCTGAAGGGATTTACACATTGGAAGTTTATGTCATTATGATGAAAGCAAGAGAATCACAAGTGAAGTGATAGCAAACAATCATTTTCATTGTTGCTGTCCTCTGGGAAGTACCGACTCAGGGAAAGCCATCATCATTTGTATTGCTTTAAGAACAGGTCAGCCATGTGCTGAGAAGGGCAATGATAATTTGCAAACACACACAACAGTTCAGAACAACATTCCCTTATTCAAAGGAGGACATGGCATGCACAGAAATTAAATAATGGCTTATTTGGGTGCCTTTTTCCACTTTATTTTACATTTGGCTTATATTTTTACTGTGTTCTGTGACAACACAGACATTTTGTTTCTGTGTCCTAGATTCTTCATCTGTGTGCAAATTGTGAGGCTGATGTACATTGATGAGGCCTGGCTGGCGAGCAGTGTTTTCCTTCCAGCCTGTGTGCCAGGTCCATTTCCAGAACCAAGATGTGTTTGTGGGCCTCATGCTATCGTTGTGTGGAAGTGTGGCTGGATATACACCTACAGCTACCAGGAATGAAAAAATGTTACTCAGTCACAGAGTTTACATAACTGATGTGTGCCAAGTCACTTGTGAAATGGGAAAAGGGCTTTTACGGAGTAACAGAAAGGTTTAATTGATCAGGCCTTGCTTATGTTGTGGTTTAAAATGAGAGCTTGATCCAAGGTGCAGATTGATATATCTGGGGAAAACAGCAAATAGAAGCTTTTTGGTCCTAGAAATACTGCAACTGATACAAAAAACTTTTCATCAAGTAGAAAAGAATGTAAGCAGGTACACCAAGAATTTATTTTTTATACTAGGTATTCCATAGTCATGCTACATTTATAGCAGTTTCATTGTATACTTGTTCAGAAAATCAATTCTGCTTTCATAGGTGTATGACATAGATGTGATCTTGCTCAGATAAGAGATTACAAGCAACCCAGTGACAAGGGTACTTGTACTGCTATGTTAAGAGTATTTGTCTTTGAGGTTTGTTGTTCCAAACTACCTCAGGTTTATGGTGAATGGCTATTTCCTTGTAGAGGGGTGACAGACTCGATGTCCTTGTGTAGATTCTACTGTGTAGAAATCTGTAGTTCAAGTTCTACAGCAGGTGTTTGTAATCAGATACGGAAGGATGCAACAGAATCAAAACAAGCCTCTTCTGAGGTCCCTGTTTATTCAAAGTGTTGAGACACACAAAGAGGACCATGTTGGAAAGTTGGCTGCAAGAGTGCTGAAGCTGTTGCTTGACAAGCTTTTATTTTGGTAGCACAGGCAGCTTACACAGGCCCCTTCACTTACTGCTCAGGCTTGTCCTACAACAGCTTCTTCAGCTGTGTCTCTCCAGCTGTTGTCAAGCCATAAAATAAACTAGACTGAGGAAATGAACTGGGTTCAAAATAACAGGTTTTTTTCCTGGGTTATTTTTACCCACATCTGGTCTTTTATGTGGTTTGGTGTTCTGTCTATCAGAGGGAGTTCTGCCAGCATAGTCGAGGGGTCAAGCAGAGACAAAAATAATCAGTGGGCAGAGGAGAAATCTGAATTGTGCAAACCAGCTATTCAAATGACCTTTTGATAAACAATGTTCTCAGTCTGAATGTTGCTTTGTTGAGAAGAATGTGTGGGACAGTACTGATATCCATCTAGGACTTCTCACAAATAATACATGTTCCAAAGAGCTTTAAATATTGATAAGAAATTTACTTCTCATTTTCATTTGACTTAGTTGGGCTTTTCTGGAAATTTTACTGTTGTAATTAAATAGAATTTTAACAGTTAAACCTATTGTGAGCACAAAGTCTACTTTAAACCCAACTATTCTTGGGGTCTGTCTGAGCCAAAAGCACATAGGTGCCTAAAAACTACTATTACCACTAACCTGAAACCTTTCCTCTTATGAGAGATGCTCCAGTGTCTTATCATCTTAGTGGCCCTTCAGTGGTCTCTCACCAGTAGTTCCATGTCGCTTTTGTATGGAGGAGCCCAGAGCTCAACACAGTACTCCAGGTGTGGCCTCTCCAGTGCTGAGTGTAAGGGAAAGATCACCTCCCTCAAACTGCAGAGAAAACCTACGAAACCTCGTGATCACAGGAGGAAAAATAAATATTGAGAAAAACATTTTGTTCTTGGCTTATACTAAATTGTTTCTTTGGGTGGAGAAATAGCTAAATAGATTAATTTTGTCACCTTTCTGCAGTTTCACATGGATTATATATATATCTCCACACATGTTCTTCTGAACTACAGTATGGCTTCCTTTTTCCAGAGTGGTATCCTTCAGGAAATGTGCCTTTTAACACCTAGGGAGTGTGTGTACTGAAGACAAGAAGAAAAAAAAGTGTGTTAAACTCTGTTAGCACTGAAGGGAACGCAATTTGTTTTGAACTTGGGTTCACAATTCCAGTTGAATAGTTCAGGAAAGCCTAAGATGACATTAATTGATTAATTAGTTCAAATCCAATTTGCCTTACCTTCCATGATACAGTAACCCATTTTCAGCTAAATGGAGCTTAGCCTATATAATTTTTTGCAGCAGGTGCTCTCCCAAGAATTGTTGCTGACTTTGAGAACGTGCTAAGAATATTTAAGTTCTGCCAGTCTGAGAACTATAAGTCTTCATGGTGCTGGTGACCAACTTTGGCATGAGATCTCTGTTAGCAGCCTTCTGGCTATGCCTTCTCTTCCTTCACTTGTCAGAGGTTGTTTGTGTATAAATAAGGGTGACCTGTGAAGGTGAAGTCAGCACAGGGATTCCCTCAAGGCTGCAAATGGTACCAGTCAGTGAAGAATATTGCACAATCCTGCAAAGCCTGAAAATCTGTTGGGAAAACAGACTCCTGCAGTGCTGTTATGATCTGAGATAAGACTATAAAAATATTTCTTTTACAATATAAAATGAGGAAAGACCAGGGGAAGTCCTTAACAAGATGATAATACTAATGGCAATGTATAAAACAAAGGCAGAATGTGGCCAGCTGGAGAGCTGACCTAAAACTACGTAGGTACTTGTCATGGAGGACAAGCAGTGCTGATACACAGACATTAAAATGCTGGCTATGTGTGAACATGAGTCAGTAATGGAGCATGATCAGCCTCTAATTCTGATACAAGGGCAGCCAGAAACTTGACTAGCTCCAGGCTCGGAGGTTCAGTGCAGTGAGACAGTCTGCCTTGAAGCCAGCTGTGAGGTGGAGACATCCCCACAGTTTTAGCTTTGGGTGTGCAAAGCTAAGAATGGTACCATTTCCACAGTGAGCTGCTTGCCTCAGGGTTGCCCTGAAACAGTTGCAGTGACATTTGTCAAGTAGCATTGCAATCGGTTTTGGTCAGAACAAATCAAGAATTTCGTACTGCATTGACCTTTAAATGGCAAAACCCTGACTTGGTATTAATCTTCACAGTCTGATGGAAAAAGATCCCTATACAAGGACATTATGTCCCACCGTCATGCTGAGGTATCAGTGCATCTGAGGGACATGCTGGTATCTAGAGAATTGAGTCTTGTCTTGTAGATACATCAGTGAAAGCATGCGTTTGTCATACGTGCTGTATCACAGCGTTACTGCTTGATTTAGTATCTTGTGTGAAGCTCACCAAATATATTAAACCTCAAAGTCATGTTAAAATAGCTGCTCCCCAAATTGTCCTTACCTGAAATATTGATGTGACTTTTCACTTGTCAAAGCAAGGACAAGAAGATACATCTTCTGGAAAGCACAGACAGGTTAGCAGTTAGATATTATATATTCTCTTTGAAACCAGGAGAGTGATTTTTCCTCTCAGTTTTTAACTGCAGTTACTATGGTGATTGAGCTTTTAGACATGGTGAACTGATGTCACTTCACCAGCGAAGACTGCAAGGGGAGGAAGAATTAGACTTGATTCCTGGCTTTGTTGCTTTTGTCACTGAACTTTGATTTGTCAAGAATTTAGCAGAGGCTTCTTCAGTGATATTTAAATGATACTGAAATTCTGTGGCTTGCCAATTTCAGTTGCAGAATGAAATAATAGATAAGTTCTATTCTAGTTAAGCTTACTGCAGCGTATCTAGGGCAGGTCTTTATGCCAGAGAAGTAACTAGTCAGTTAGGTTGCATCTGCTGGTACAAGGGTGAAGGGACAAAATTGAACATACAGTGTTAATCGCCAGAAGCACTTCTTTTAAATTTGCTAGCAAGGTGGATGAAATAATTATATTTAGATAGCACTTAAATGATGTGAGCAGAAAAGACATCATGTAATTAATTACATATCCAATGGGAAGTATCTAAGGATGATTCAGTAGCTTTCTTAGCCTGGAGATGGGTATGATTGTAGCTTCTGTATTCACAGATCTGTTCATGGATTAACAGAATCAAATTCAGTAAACCAGCCATGTCCACAGTGTATCAAGTGTATCTATCAAGCTGCAGGACTGTGCAGCTGGTGCTGTGGCTATCTTGTAGAACTGACACATTTCCATGTGTTCCATGTTGTTCATTCTCTGCTCTAATTTACTACATGCAGTACAGCAAGCATTTCTGGATGCCCTGGAGTCTAGTCAAAAATAGTGTTGCAAATGAACTTGAAGATGCTTGGGAAATTTGCAGGTTTGCACTGTTACTGATACATTAATCTGTAAAAGTTAGGGAAATAGCCCATCGTGTATGATGACAGATTCATCACTGTGTAAGCTTGTAGGATCTGTGGAGGGTCATGTCTCAAACTTAGCTAGATGTCTTGAAGCATGTTCTATTTTTATAGTTTGGGTTTTTTTAGTGAACACCTGAGTTTTGTTTATTGATTCATCATTCATTTCTGATAAATAAAGGGGGAAAAAAAAGGAAGTTATGAAAAATCTGTTAGGTACTGCATGGTAACAGGAAAAAACCTGTAAGTACAGGTGCAGGCTGGTAAAATATTAGTATGCTATGACTAAGATGGTCGTTAGGTGATAACATCTCTGGAAGGTCATGTGTTGTTTATATGAATATTTCCTTAAAAATTATTAGATCTTTAAAAATGAATTTTAGGACTGCATTACCAAATGAAGAAGCTTGTCGTCTGAAGTATGCAGTGTTTTTTCCCAGTTGCAGCAAGAGCAACTCTTTGAAGGAAGGTCCGAGACTGGAAATGATCTGGAAGCATAGATCAGTTCTAGTGAGGATTCTACACAATCTGAATACAGGTTACTGTGTATAATCTCAGCTACCCCTGAACACAGTAGTAATAATAAAACCTGTGGGAGTGTGTATGAGTGATAGAAAGTAAGAACAAAGACTGTAACTGTTTTCTCTCAACAGAGAGAAAGGGAAGACACGGAGAACCTTTAAGCCCTGAATACAGGGGCAAACTAGGTCTCCCATGTACTGTTCCATTTTCCTAGACAAACCCTCATAACTTGTTTTCCAGAAATGACCACCAAATACTCTTTCCAAGGTTTGCCTATTACTAACTCATAATTTACCACTTCTCTTTGCCACACTCTGCCTTATGGTTTACCAACACAGTTTCTTGAGGAAATTAGATTATCATCATTAACTTTTGAACTTGTTCTTATATCCAGCATTAGGTACTTATGTTGGCTGGTAAATTTAGTCAGTTGATCTTTCTTTAAGTTGCTTATGTATGCAATAGAAAAAGAATACTAATGCAGCATAGGGTAATAACGCTCCTGCTCACAGCTGTCCTCCAGAAAAGCCTCTCTTTCCTTTAATTGAGTAGTTAAATAGGAGACCAATGAACAGTATATTCTTAAATTAAGCGTATCACAAAATTTAGCAATCACAAAATGTTAAGAGTTGGAAGGGAGCTCCAGAGATCATCTAGTCCAGCCCCTCTGCCAGAGCAGGCTGTGCAGGACAGTGTCCAGGTGGGTTTTGAATATCTCTAGAGAAGGAGACTCCACAACCTCTCTGGGCAGCCTGTCCCAATGCTCTGCCACCCTCACGGTAAACAAGTTCCTCCTCATGTTTAGGGGGAACTTCCTATATTCAAGTTTATACCCATTGCCTCTTGTTCTGTCTCTGGGCACCACTGAAAAAAGACTGACCCCATCCTCCTGACACCCACCCCTCAAGTATTTATAAGTATTGACAAGATCCCTCCTCAGTTTTCACTAGGCTCAGTAAAGTACTCAGTAAAGTATTGTTTGGTTGGTTTGTACTCCTCCATTCATACAGGAACAAATGAAGTAATCAGCACTCGTCAACCTATGAGCTAGCATGGCTGACAGTTGAGGAGGGGAAATATTTAATAAACTAAACATCTTAGGGATCAAGTGCAGTGTTTGTGCATATCCATTCTGTTTCCATAATGTAACTGTTAATCTCTGTGGTTAGACTATGTCTAAAAGGCAGAATCAGGATGCACCAGAGAATTTAAGAAGTCCTTTTTTGCTTCAGTGGCTTTAGGATCAGGCTTGACATGAAAGTAGAATCAGGTGCAACACGTTCCAGAAAGTTGCCACTAAACAATACTGTGTAAATAGAATTGTTCTGTTCCAGTCATTAAATCTAATTAGGCTTGAGAAAAGGTGAATTCGTCCTCTTAAGGTAAATTATGTTATTCTAGTAGTTATTAGCTTTAATTATACTGCAATACATGATTCTTTCTGAAAACAAAATAATTCCTATTTATTTAATATTTTTTACTATCTTTGAGTTAAATTACTAAAGCATGAAATGCTATATTCAAGGCACTTCTTTGAGATTCAGCTGACATTGACGAGTCTGGTTTTGCTGTGGTTTCATTTAATACAGAATGTGGCCTGGAGGAGATTGTCATTGCTGATCTTCTGATCAGCACTGTTTGCTGTTGTGTTGTAGACCTTGCAGAGAGCTTTCAAGGATTCAAGTGCTCTGTGTAGTTCCAGACTTGCCATATTTTCATTGAGCAGGAGGAGAGTCCTGTTTTCTGGCATATACCAGTAAAAGCAAGCATAACCTGAGCCTTGACCCCTGATTGCAGGATGGGCATTTCACTCAGGCTTTATTAATTGTAATTAGGTGGTGTTCAGTATGTTGTTCATGCCAAAAACAACTGTGGCTAAACAAAGACATAATTATTCACTTGGAATTACAAAGACTCTCTAAAATCAGAAATGCTTTCTAGAATATAAAATTTTTCAAGATGCAGATATCATGCTTTCTGCTCAACATGTATTCATGCCTTCATAGTAGCTTTCCAGTTATTAATGAGTAGTAGAGTTTTCAGTTTTTCATTTTTCCTTCATTTTTCCAGGTTATTCAACAGAGAAATGAGGAATGTGACCACATTCAGTTTTTAATTGAAGAAAAAGAGTCTAAAGAAGAGGACTACTATGAAGACCTTGACAGATTTGAAGAAAATGGTACCCAGGAGTCTCGCATCAGTCCCTATACTTTCTGCAAGGCCTTTCCTTTCCACATAATATTTGACAGAGATCTGGTGGTCACACAGTGTGGCAATGCTATATACAGAGTCCTTCCACAGGTTAGATGATTCTTGTGCATGAATAATGGTAGAGATTCCTAATGCTAGATGCTTCACAGGTTTATTTTAAAGATGAATAAAATAGACTTAGTATTCTTTGTCTAAACAGCTTTCCGTGTAACTGTACAGTATTTACTACACTCTGCTCCTCTTGTTTGAAAAAGGACTGAAATATGCCCTGATTCTACAAAAGCTATGTTCCTTATGATCATGTCCATGTGCTGCTCTTAAGAGAGTAAACTGGATCAGAGAGAACCTGATCAGCCCCACAATTCAGGTGCTGTCTTGATACCTGATTCTTTCTCATAGCTCACTCCAAGATACATTTTCCATGGAAGTGGCAGATAACTCTTTAAAGTGGGTGTGAAACAGTCAGTGCAGCTTGGCCTGGGGGAAATGCTACTGTATAGTGTAGCAGCAGGTACAAAGCCATACTTGGCAGTAATGTCTTCAGATACTTAAGCTGTCAGATGCACAATAACTGAAGAGCAGAGTAACAGGAATTGGAGTATACGTTCTTGGCTTGTGCATCAAAAGCATAAGTATTAACAAAGATGAGCCAAACTATGTTTGTGATGTGTGTGTGTTCCGAAATGCAGCTGCTGCAATTTTCTCTGGTTATTTACAGTAGAAGAGTACTCAGGTACATTTAATGTTGTGTATTCTATATATGAATGTGACATAGTTACGTTACCTGCTTTTTCCTGCAATTTGCTTTTGATGCTTTGTCTCTGAATTTTGCAGAACGATTTGAAAGAAGAGTTCTGTAAGTAGCTCTGCCAGGTTTTTTGCAAGGGCTATCACTGAACAGCTATATCTAACGATTCAGCCTACTGAGGACGGCTGTCAGAATCCCTGTGGTCAGAACTGATGCTGTGGAGAACACAGCTTATTGAAAAGGGGGCTTGAAGGAGGTGACTTAGGAGGAAAACACTGGCAAGCTAATTTTACTGTAGAGGGGGAATAGTTTGCCAGATAATGAATGTGATAGTCTAACACTGTTTTACAAAGGAATTTTGCAGACTAGAATTGAACTTTGAGATCGGTATACTTCCAGTATAAAATCCTTAATTTAAAAAACTTTATGTGTTGATGGAGAAATGTGTAAAATATGCTCTCTTCAATTCAGTTTTGTCATCTAAGCAAATTGAATAGAATTACCCCATGTATATTTTTACTATAAAGCATAACAATAATTTTTTCCTTTTTCAATTTTGTTTTTATTCTAGTTGCAGCCAGGAAATTGCAGTCTGTTGTCAGTTTTCTCCTTGGTCCGGCCTCATATTGATATTAGTTTCCATGGGATCCTCTCACATATCAATACTGTCTTTGTACTGAGGACCAAGGTAACTAGAGAATATTTACCTGGCTTTTCTTTAAGTAAGTACGCTTTGGAGAGATAAGAAGAAGCACTGAAAGCTCAGAAGTCTTCAGAGAAAATTCTTTATACAGTAGTACTCTCATTCCCTTTTGAGTCATGAAAAAGTCACAGGTGTGAATTCAGGTGTACATGTTAAGTAGAACACTTTATAGAAGTGGGGAAGTGCATGTAGGGCCCAACCCAGTATATGGCACTGAAGCAAAGTAAGTGTAGAAAGGCAATTACATAAAGGCAAATCTGTAACAATATGGGAGACAAACATGAAATGTGTTCTAGCTTGGGCCTGTACGTTCATACACAATTCTGTGTCCTTTCCTCTAGAGAGGGCGGGTGATATGAATGAATGCAGCATGCAGAGTAGCACCTCTTATGTCATAGGCCCTGTGTATCTATAGAATATGGTACCTGAGAGATTTCTTAAAGATGCTCCCAGTCACAGATAAAATTTCACAGAATAGGCAATATTTTTGTCAAACTTTTGTTAAGAAATGACACAGAAAAGAACAAGAAGTTATGAACATGAATGCACAGAAAGCTACCATGCTTTCTGTCTCCGAGGTAGCAAATCACAGTGTTAAAAAGTGTGCGGTGTATGGTGTTCAAATGACAAATTAATTGGTTTTTAGTGTAGGTTGTAACTATTCCAAACATTCTGACTGCTTTCATTTGTGTACTTGGCCTGGTGCCTAACACACCTACCACTGCCCTTATATAATTGTGATTCTTCATCACCAGGAGGGGCTGTTGGATGTGGAAAAGCTGGAGTGTGAAGATGAACTGACTGGCACAGAAATCAGCTGCTTACGCCTGAAAGGGCAAATGATCTACTTGCCTGAAGCAGACAGTATTCTCTTTCTTTGTTCACCAAGGTACTTTAAACATCAAGAGTTGAAGAATATTGATTTTTATTGTATAATTACTAAATTTAAGAACACTTATGAGGGTAGTGGTACAGAGATTAACTGGTCCAAGTATTGATTTCATGGATTTTGATGTGTTGATACTAAAAGATGTGTTTAAACTAAAAGAGGGAGGAGCATTTAGACATAAGAACTTGACTGATTATTAAATAATTCAGAATAAACATTCAGATGCTTTGGCCCAGTTTGTACAAGTGGGAATTCCTCATGATTCCATAATTTTTGGCAAATTTTGATATTTGTTTCTTATTCTGAGACTGTCAAGAAATGTCAAAATGATTTGGTTTCCTATATGGATTCATCTATTTTTGCAGTAGTTTTAATGTAATAGAGCAGTGGTGATTATAAAGAAGTGATTTGAATGGGGGATTGAATATAGAGCAGTGGTGATTATAAAGAAGTGATTTGAATGGGGGATTGAATATAGACTGGTTTTAGCTAAAAGCATGTTGAGCTAACACATCAGATTACAGTTACAATACATTAAATCTCCTGTGTAAAAGGGAGAGTGTGGGTGAAGACAAAAAAGGGAAGAGCCTACCTTAAAGTAGTCTTGCTTTTATTTGTGCGCTGATGTACATTTGATACGTTCACAGAACTCATCAATGAGAATTTGTATTTAAATACAGATATCAAGAGCCATGTGTTAACAGGAATGAACACAGAGAAGGTATTTTGTAAAAGGGATGTTTTGTACAGCTCATCACAAGCATAATCTTTCTTCTGCTGTTCAGCAGCCTCTGCTGTTCATTTCAATATTAAATGCTCTTTTGGCAAGTTCAATTGTACCCATATTATTATGCTTTTCTTCATGTTGCAGTGTGATGAACTTGGATGATTTAACCAGAAGAGGTTTATATCTGAGTGATATTCCATTGCATGATGCTACCCGCGATCTGGTTCTTTTGGGAGAGCAGTTCAGAGAGGAATATAAACTGACTCAAGAGCTTGAGATCCTCACTGACAGACTGCAGCACACACTGCGTGCACTGGAAGATGAAAAGAAAAAGACAGACACGTAAGAACCCAGTCCTGATTCTGAGATGAAACAGTCACAGCAATATATTATTTATAGATACCTTCTTCAAAAAATAACAGAATCTTGGAAGGAATATAAGAGATATGTGAGGCTGATAATTTTGGAGTCAAGAAAGAACATTTTACTTTAACACCTCATAGTTTTTTTCTTTATTTAGATTGTCAAATGTCATCTGCAGTCTTGGCTGTTACATGCATAGGTGTTTTGATGGCTCCTTCCCTCATAAAGAAAGTTAGGAGAAGTGAGCTGACAGACCTTCTTGCTTTGTCAATTACCTAAAACAGTAGTTTCACAAGCTTTCTTACATGCAGTCCCTGTAGCCACATGAGTATGATGAATGCCCAAATGCTACTATTTGACAGATTCTGTAAACCAGTTGTAGAGCACTTTGTCTTTCTGGACTATCATGCTCACAAGTTAGTAGAACAGGAGAATGTATTGTAGAAGCTTTGAAAGTGGTCTATGTAAAGGGAAAATTTTGAAATAGGCTAATGCAGTGAATTTGATTTTATAGTTACCTGCAGATGTGGATTTGGGGCTATCTAGATATAAGTATGTAACAATGATAAAGTATATGTATTGGGCCCCAGGTCTATTTCTACAGGGTAACTGTAAAATCAAATTCATAGCATTCATCTATGGCAGTTCAGTTCGAGGACTACTGGCAGGTAAATTAAAGAAGAGTTTGTTTGACAAGCAGTGTGAGATTGATGGTGACTCTCATTCATAACATGTTCCCTCCTCTGTAATAAAAGAATTTATTGTGGGTTATACTTGTTTAGTAGTAGAATTAACATTTGTTGAATTCTACTGACAGATACTCTTTTTCTGTAGTAATGAAGGTTATTATAAAAAGACTTGAAAAGGATGGACAGAAGAGTCAGAGAGAAATAAAGCCTAAAAGTATTTTTATTTGCTTTATAAAGTCATTTTATCTTAAGGAATTCAAACCTTCTTGACAGTCTCTGGAACAGACAGTGTCAGATAGTACATCATGTGCCAACAGTATTCAGTAATTACAATTCACACAGTAGTGAATTTGCCAGAAATGCAACTAATGAAGGTTTCTGCAGGAGGCTGTGTACAAAATGATGCTCAACATTTGTGAAAAAGTCCAGAGATCTTCAGCTTGCCCACTTAGCTGTGTAAAGAGGGAAATAGACTTTAAGAAGGTAGTTAGAAAGTTGAAGGAATGCACCTGAGACTATGGTGAAATCTGTGTGAGGTGGATTTTAGTCGTGTAATTTGTAATATGAACAAGCGTTAATGTTGTATAGAATATTAATTAATAAACCATGCGACTCTAAAAGCAGCATTCTCAACCAAAGAGGAACACTAGCAATGCATTAATTTATTGAAAGTAGGAAGCTGCCTGATCTCTTCATGGTCTCTTTTTGCAGTTTTCATAGCTCTGTAAAAAAACCGGATTATGTGAGCTGACATATGGCAGAAATGCTTAAGCAATAAGCAAAAGAGATCCAAGACACTATTAACAGATCATGTCCTAAGAATTAGCAGTATATGCCTCATTTTGTTGGTAATTTAGATGCATTAATGTGTGTTTGAAATGCCATGGCTTTAGGTGTGCTGATGTTCATCAATTCTGGTTTCCCGAATAACATATTTTTCAGTAAACATCTTTTATATTGCTATTTGGTGATGTGAATATGTTATAAACCCTATGGGAGGTACTGAGTTAATATTTGAAGAACACTGATGTGAAGACCACATTCTTTCTGTTTTGCTTGAGCCTTTCTTTTCTTACACATTTAGATTACTGTACTCTGTTCTACCACCTTCAGTGGCAAATGAGCTGAGACACAAGCGTCCTGTTCCAGCTAAGCGGTATGACAATGTGACCATTCTTTTCAGTGGCATTGTTGGATTCAATGCCTTCTGTAGTAAACATGCCTCTGGAGAGGGAGCCATGAAGATTGTTAATCTTTTAAATGATCTGTACACGAGATTTGATATCCTGACTGATTCACGAAGGAATCCATTTGTTTATAAGGTAAGCAAAAGATTTTCCAAGTATTTAATCCAGGACTTTTCAATAATTTGCTCTCATGTAGCTCTTTTTCATCCTTTGGATTTTAGGCTTTCTTAAAAAAATAGTTATGTTCTTAGTCTTGTAGCTCAGAGGTAACTGTGCTGCCTGATATTACGTAGCTAAAGAAGAGTATGTTGTTTACTTCTAAATATGTGAAGGAGCATAGAGGGTTTAGCTCTTAGCAGGATTTCTGCACAGTCACCCATTGGGTGTTTATATAAATCTATTTCCATGCTTAACAGATGTGAGCACTGATAGCAAAACTAGTTTGTGGTTCTGCTGAACCTGTGCTTTAAGGTTTTCAGTCATGGACCTGCGGCTCCTAGTTGTAAATTATAATTTATTATTCAATTATTCACTGAGAATTTCATTCCTTCATTAGTAATGAGGTGTAATTGCAAATACAGCTGGTAGCATATAGATAGGTAGAGATATATAGAGAGTTGTGTGTTTATATGTATAAGATTCATTCCTAGCTTTTACTAATCAACTTTTATGTCCTGTACTAAGGCAACCAAGGGTGTGAGTCAAAACACAGTGCTCAGTTTCTACAGAAATTCAGAAGACCCAAAAAGAGAGGCTTAAGTTCACAAACACAGTGTCATTTTAATTGCGAGTGTGCAGTGAATTCTTTTCAGTAACAAGCAGAGATGATGAGAATTAGGATGAAAGTGAAGGGAAACTACTTGAAAGGACAAACAGTCTTGAAGGAAGCACTGCATCCATTTTAGTACTCTAAAACCCACAATAATAAAATAATTGAAAATATTACATCTTGACAGGTGGAGACAGTTGGAGACAAGTATATGACAGTGAGTGGTCTACCAGAACCTTGTATTCATCATGCACGATCTATCTGCCACCTGGCATTGGATATGATGGAAATAGCAGGTCAAGTTCAAGTAGATGGTGAGCCTGTACAGGTAGGTAAATGTGTGGGCTGGAATGAAGAGCCCATTCTTTGATATGATGATAATGCTTTGAAACATGGTAATGCTCAAGCTAATCTAGGTGATCCTGCTCTGGCAGGAGGTTTAGACTAGATTATCTTTTGAGGTCCCTTCATTCTGTGATTCTGTGATTCCAGTCTATGCAGGCTTTGTTATTGTTAGAATTTGAGACTGGTATCTACATATAATGAGTCACGTTTACATGTGACATGTGCAGTTCCTAAACCTTAAAATCTAATTATTGTACTTAACCTTCTAAAGGACTAAATTAGGTCCACAACATTTACATCTGTTTTCCAGTCATTTCAGTCTAATCAACAAATTCCCACTGTGCATCAAGTACAATTTGTTGAGTCTTCTTCACCTCAGTGAGCAGAACAATAATATTCCCTGACTGATTGTTTGGATCACGCTTCAGATCTTCACATCAGCATGAGAAAATACTGCATTAAAAAGAAAAGTTTGATAGGCAGTTAGGGCAGTGATTACTGGCAGCAATGTATATTAGTAGTAGTTCACTCATGGGATTTTATAATGATGTTGCTGCATTAATACAGAACTGGGGGGGCTACATTGACTTGTCCTTACCAGAAGGCTGTGAGAGCAAAGGAAGTAATGAGTGTGATGCGTCTTTCTATCTACATGGTGTTACTGGTCTAACACCTGGGCTAGATCTGTGTACTTCACTTTGTCACTGGCAAAGAAGTGAGAAGGTTTAATTTGAGGCTTTACAATAATTGTAATGTGCTGTCAGAATGAGCTTCTCCAAACCCTCGACCTATCACTCGAGCGTTTAAATACAATATAGCATAGTATTTCCTCTGAGAAACATCTTTTTTCTGAACCTATCCATTTCTGCATCTTCTGAGTACTCATTAAAGACAGACCTGCAGAGTATGCCACTCTCACTTCTGTTTCACAGTACATAATAGCAGCATGGTATGGTACATGCTCGAATAATACAGAGTTGTTCTATCATGTGGGTGGCAGAGCCATTACACTGCACTACAACAAAAAGTGGCATGAAACACAAAAAGCAGGAGAGGTACATTGAAAAAAGAAGCTCTTGTAGACAGAAATGAGTCAGAAGCATCAAATTAGTTACATCGATGTTGAATAATCAAACTTTTATTTTTTCTCTCTAAAGATAACAATAGGAATCCATACTGGTGAGGTAGTCACGGGTGTCATAGGCCAAAGGATGCCACGTTATTGTCTCTTTGGAAATACTGTCAATCTAACAAGCAGAACAGAAACTACTGGAGAAAAGGGAAAGATCAACGTCTCTGAATATACTTACAGGTGAGTGATGCAGTATTTGAATTGGTGTTAACATCTTCAGAGAAATCACTTTGTCAGCTGAACATCAAAGTGTCTTTGGAGTCGAAAGTTACAGGACTCCTTTAAGATATTATTTAAGTACATGAGTTCTCATGAAATTATGTGGCAGACTGCATTATGATATACTGTTATTGGTATGCAAGTATAATAATGATCTAGAGATAGATTTGACTCTCGTTAATTTGTTCACCTATGTATAGCATGTTTAATGTATTATATAGCATGTGACATGCATGCATACTTCATGCATAGTTCATACCTTTACACATTTTCTCTTTCAATTTCAGGTGTCTTATGGCATCAGAAAATTCAGATCCTCAGTTCCACCTGGAATACAGGGGTCCAGTTTCTATGAAGGGTAAAAAAGAACCAATGCAGGTTTGGTTTTTGTCCAGAAAGAGTACAGAGACAGAGGTATGACTAACCAGAGAGTAATTATTTTTTTAAACAAGGCATAAACATGACAAATTTAATCTAAACCACTGAGATCCATTTGCATTTGCCAAAACTAAATGTTCCCAAGAAAAAATGAAGAGTTTTGTATAACAAAATTTCATTATTGCATTTACTATCTTGACAGCACATTAAAGTTCTTCATTATTTTTCTTTGCAGTTTGTGCAGTCCCAGAAAGAACACTTTTGTATTTTAAAAAGTCCTTGAGGGGAGTGCCCAGTGTTTAAATATTTATGTCTCCCACTTCTTTCAGATTTCTCCACTGTACTAGATTTTACATTGTAATGTCCATTTCTGTTTAGCTGACATGTCTGGTTATCAGCACTTCAAAATTTATCATTTGTTTTCATACAGTAAGTGAATAAATGTGCCTTCAACTATTTAGGCAACAGTCCGGAAACTACTTCCAGGCTGGTTCACACCTGATGTGTGTGGTGGTCTGTTAACTCCCAATAGATCTGCTTGTTCAGAGACTGTTGCATGATAGAGGTCTTCCTTTAGAAATATACAAGGTGAAAAAGATTTTTTTTAAATGACATATAAGCCTAAATCCTCTTCTCAAAATGACATAGGGTAAAGCTCTTCAAACACTGAGTAGGCTTTCAGCTTATGCCTGAGTTTCAGAAGTGTGGCTGTGTATTAACCAAAATCTTATTAAAAGCCAATTAGATCTATAGTCATAAGTGTGCTACAAGTGTAGACACCTAATGAGGTTATACTATGCCATCTGATTTGCCATAGCCAAGCAGGTGCAATCATTGTACCCAATGTTAACAGGGAGAAAAAAGGGTAAAGTAATTTGCATACCTTGAATTTTGTCCAGAAGTAATACAAAGAGTTTTAAATTAATCGAATCTTAAAAATACACTTGACTAAAATAATGAGTCATCGGTTACCTTGGCTGAAATAGTTCTTATAAGTCACAGGAAATTAATGACACATCTGAATATTCAGGTGCTTCTGAAAATGAAATTTAGGCTGTTAAACTGGGCTCTTCGGAAGATCTAATCCAGATTTATTAGCACTGGAACCCAAGTATATGAATACTGACTTTTTAATGGGAAGTCCCAGTAATAACCCGCAGTATGAAAACTCAGGAGAGAGCCTGTACTTTAGGTCTGATGAAGTCTGTATTGTAGTATATATTACGTATAGTAATATTCTGGGTGCCACTTCTGATAATACTTCACTATTTTTATTCTATATCCAGAATAATTGTAATTTCACAAGGCTAACATTCTTTCAAATCTGCATTTGTATTTAAGATATATCAAACACCTTTTACTTTCTTTCTGCATTACAAATTATGTCATTTGTAGCAGGGCACATTGTAATTTTAAATGTAAAATTTCAGAGGGCTGCTGAGGTAGGTATTCTTGTTTCAGCCTTTCATGTGTTTAATATGAATATAGGGTTCAAATACTTTAGAATTTTAGATGTTGCAGTTTCCTTTTAGAGATCTTGTACAACAGTTGTTTTTGTTAATACTGAGAGGTACTTGCTGATACTATTGTCTAGTAATCGAGCTTTGTGGAGTGGAGCATGGTGAGAACAATAAACCTGACAGAAATATTCTGTTGGCCTGATTTTGAGGAGCACTTAAGACTCACAGTTTAAGCACACTCAAAAAGTTTCTCTAATTTTTGTTAGGTTTTGTTAATTCTGAAATTCAGATACACATGTAATTCTTATGGATAAGGAGGGCTTCTCCCATCACAAGTAGCTTTTCTGAATCGTAGCAAGAATTAGGAGAAAAGGATACTAGAAAGATACATTTGTGGTGATTGGAACTGATTATCATTTTATCAGAGGTGATTTTGAAAAGTGAAAGAATGTAATGATCTAATCTTTTAATTCCTTGTCACTTCTTGCACAATTTCATCTGCCTATACACAAAAAGATGCACTGAGTTTTACTCCTTTATTAATTTCTGAACTGTTTGCAGTTTCTCTTTGTCTTGTGAAGGTACTTTTCATGTTATTTCTGGCACTTTATAGACTGTACATAATAGCTGTATTCCAAAAGCAGCAATCAGATAATGAACTTTTACTGTTTAATTATCTTAATCACTTCATTTTTTGCAAGGGCATAGTCTTTTCTATTCAAAATCTTACTCTCCCTGACCTTCCAAACACATATACATGTTAATGCATTATCATGTACAGTGCCATTAATTTCAGGGAGACTGTTGATAACAATAAATATGGCATGTTAACATATATTCAGAAACTATATGATAAATTTCCTGGAGGGTAACTCCAGAATATTACAAGAAGTAGCTTATAGAAGTAAATATGAAAATATTTCTTAAAGAATCCTGAAGGTATTTCTGTTGATTATTCTTCCACTGTGAAGGTTTCTACCTCCAATATCTTTAAATCTGGCATGGATTTGCATTAGGGAAACGTTCTCCTTTCCATTGCGTCCCTTAAACTGAGCAGCGTAGCGTTTGCAAACATACCGGCATAGTATTTTACTGAAGCCTAGTAATCAATATATGGTGAGGAAAGAGGACAAAATACAGCTGGCATAGAGATGTGGAACCAAGGCTTAAAATATGCTGTCTGTCTGTGAGGGCTGTAGAAAATAATAGGGTTGGAGTAGCTCAGCATACCTCAAACTTGGTTCCTAAATTGTCATCTCTAATATCAGTCACTATGACCAGTAGTTACTCCTGAGAAGGACCTGATCTACAAGAATCAGCTCCTTTCCTTATTTGCACTGAAGACATTTATTCCATGATACATTCCGTGATTACAGCAAAAATTAGAATTGCATCAGAAATATACACAGAACAAAAGCAGCTGTGACCAATTATTCATTTTGCATCCGCTTGTTTGCATGCTATAAGATTAATTTTTACTATAATTATTACTTCAGCAGAGGTTCAGTTGCAAGTTCTCTCTTGAAAAATAGATTTGTTGTAAAAACTAAAGCTTGCAGAGAGCCTCGGGTGTCTGACTGCAGTTTCCGTCATTCCCCACTTTCAAATCTTTCTTTTTTTCCCTGCCTCCCCCCATTGCTCATGGGAACAAGTTTCTCATTCAGAGCTGGTAGTTCACCAAGGAATGCAGGAGTTGTTATGTTCCTACATGCAACACATGCAAAAGAAATATGTGCATTACCTATGCTGTGGTTTATTCTTTTTATTTACTGATACTGTTTGCAAGTTGTAAAATGTATTTTGTCTTTGCATTGATCCACCATATTGTTGCTTCAAAGATAACCCCTTCCTTCTCAAATTCTACTTGCATGCACTCAAGGAAACAAAGCAAGATGCTTTCTGAGCTGAGGAAAGAGGAAGAGGACGCTGGATAGGGTGCAATACTGTCTCCAAATAGGGTGCCAGGCAGTAAGGTCCAGTTACGGATGTTACTTCACATCGTATTTCCCATTGCCATTGTCTTGTGCCATACTCCTGAAATCATATTCACCATTTTTCTCCAGGCTTGCTTGCTATTTTTTTTCCCCTTACTGTTTAGTATTGTTCTGTCTCTGCTATGAGCATGTATTTCAAGCTTTCTTTTTTTTGATAAGCACTTTTGCACGTCAGTCTGTGGCCCTTCGTACTACCAGCTGATACTGACTA
Source organism: Laterallus jamaicensis coturniculus (assembly GCA_022605575.1). Taxonomy (NCBI): domain Eukaryota; kingdom Metazoa; phylum Chordata; class Aves; order Gruiformes; family Rallidae; genus Laterallus; species Laterallus jamaicensis. Next base: position 33,177,089 of record JAKCOX010000005.1, read on the forward strand.
AATTCTGTAGTATGCACGCCACAACTAACCACTTCCATCTGATGCTTCACATCTTCATCTTCATCTCTGAAGTAAAGTGGTTATATGAATCAGTGCCATTTCTGGAAAGAGAGGTATTTCAGTTGTTGGGTAGAACAGTGAACCTAAAGAACTATTTTTAAAAATAATACCTAAAGCAGCATTATGAAAATTATTGTGTAAGTGTTGTTTATCAGATCTAGTTCTGCTATTGCCATGCCTCCCATTCAATTTGGGAATACCACTTGATGCACTGTAAATTTCTGGTTAGAAAAAGGTTCCTCTTTTGATATCATTCTTCATTTTCCCTTTGTAGACACTATGTAAACATTTTCTATATTGAAAGGGGGCAGTTGTTTGTCTGATACTGCCATTTGAAGCATGTGCCAATGTACTTCTGCTGAAATGCTGTTCACTTGCAATGTATTTCTCATTGATTTATATTAACTAAATTAAGTTGTCATGTTAATAATAGGTTGCTGGACAACTTTAGACCACCTGTAGTGCTTTGATTCTTTTCCTGGTGGAGCTCCCAGAATTGAAAGGCATGCTGCCGGGACGTGGTTGTCATGGTTGCCTTTTGCTTTGGTCTCTCTGATATTCGGAAATGATCTTATTTTATTCCTTGGGAGGACCTGATCATATTCTAGGCATCATGGCATAATTAAGAGTTGTAAATAAAGCTTACAAGGGGTCTTAGTGTCTTTTGTCAGCTGATACAATTAATAAAAGTGGACAAGGCTTCAGATGCATAGACCATAACTTCAACATACGGTGCATTTTTATGTGAATAAAATGTGTTCTTATCTGACTGATGATTTCTGAATATTTGCATTATAAAATAGGATCGTGCAATTACTTTGTGTATAAAAAACCTCTATATCTAGTATACCTTATCAGCACAGAATATATATGTGTACATGTTTCATGTTAATGTGCAAAAGAAATTGCAATAAATTATTTTTTCCACTGACTTACAGAAGTTCTGGGATCTTTCTTTTTGGTGAAGGCTGCATTTCATTGTTTGATGCAACACAAGTATGTTCCCCACTCCACAATTTGAATTCCAGGTTAAATAATTTAGTGAGTCATTGTTCCAGTGTTTGCAAATGTCCAAGTCTCCCACATTCAGATTAATGGATTACACTATCAGATTAAAGTAGTGTTTGAAATGTGTAGATTAATCCTCCAAAAATAGTAGACAAGATCACAAAAATGCATACATTCCTTTGAAACTCTGGGACAGTATTTAACAATCAAAAATTACTGACTTTGAACAGGATGTACATTGCCAACCAAAGCTTTAGAAATGGGAAGTGAAGGGAGGAAGCCATCATCTCACTGTCGCACAGTAATGCATCCCAGCACTTTGTGAGAGATAATCATTCTTAATCCTTTCGAAGTGTTAAGGCTTCTCTGTAACATGACCAATTTTCTTACAGCACTATAATAACTCATATAGTGTGTTCATGTTAGAGATTTTTATCTCAAGGAAACCAGTACGATTTAGGCACTCATCCACTTTTATTCCTAAAACTTGTCTTCACTTAAAATGTCGTCTTTAGCTACTAAAATTAGACTTTGGTTGAATATTACTCTCAGGTAACAGTTAAAAACTTCTGCAGGTATTTAATTCTTTTATGTGTGCTCTGTTGACTCTTTTATTTAACTATAGTGATTTAATTTCAGTAGAAGCGCTCTAGCTGAAACATAAGTTTCCAGAATCTATCTTAAAGGCATTTACAAATATATCTGGGTTTTTTTGTCAAAAAGTTGAAACAAGGATAAGAAAGGGGAAAGCAGCAATGAAGTTGCATACTATGGAATGCTCAGCTGTTTGTAACCCTCTGGATTATATACTTGCCTTTGAATGTTGATATGCAGAAGAAATTTGGCTTCTGTGCTATTTTTAACTAAGGCAGTGGCCATGCAGGTTCTCTGCTACTCACCTGCTATGTTAAGGTTGGCACAGTCTTAATTCAGCCTTAAAGGCAGAATAGTCTGATTGTTGCTAGTGTTTCTTGGGTAACATACCTTTTTCCCTAAGACACAGCTTGAGTAACAGCAGAAGCACTCTCACTGGCTTCAGTAACTCCTGAGGACACCCTTATTAAGCACATTCGGTCAGTCTTCAGAAGTTTCATTATAAAGACTCCCACAACCAATGAGGCCACTTGATAATAAGTCCCATATTTTTAGATGTTGATCTTTTCATTGACCTGCCCCGTGTGGAATTCTATCAAAACTTGATTTTTTGAAATTCATATGGGTAGGAGATGATGTATGGTTCCTTTTTTCTTTCTTAGCAAAAGTGTTATCAGTTCTAGCATAGTAAGAGGAATCTATTATTACTGCATTTACTTTTTAATCACCGGTACACTTCTCACGGTCTCTGTTGGGATGTTCCAAATTTTGAGCCTTATGCAGTAAATTTTTAGTTGTGTTTGTATGTGAGAACAAATTCTGGGAACATAATTCATGTGTGCTAATTTTTTTGGGGGAAAAAGAATGATAAGCAGTGAATGAGACACACATTTGGATATCTTTATAGTTTTTTTTGTACTTTTATTACAAAAAGAAATTAAAATCTTGTACTACTGTGGTTAGGGAACTAGATCTTGAAACTTCAGTGAATGGGAAGGGCATACTGCTGGCTCTAAATCCATAGTTTCTGAAAAGTTACACATGGGGACAGACCAGACAGTAAGCTAGGCAAGTAGTACGCCATTTGGCTTGTAAACTGCCATTCTGGCAAACACATTAGCAGATGTCATAACTGAGATGTAGCTGGGAAGCACAAAGAAGGCAGCAGCTAGAGAGCGAAAGACTGCCAGGGACTGCAGCTCTGATCCCTCTGATATCACAAGCTACCACACAGCTCATATTCAGTTCTTTTCTCTCCTGTATTCAGCACCAGTTTAGCCATAATAACCTTAGAGCTATAGCATCTTTCCCTTGCTCCTGATTTGATGATAGAAGAGTGTGATGCATTAATCATGGAAGTAGTGGCCTTTGTCCTTACAGCTGTGATTTCTGTTGGGTCTATCCAATAAGTCCAGCTGAATGCACACTTAAATTTTGCAGGTTTTTTATTCACCTTCACTACAGGTTTGTAGGAACAGGAGGCAGAGGTATTGTGTCTTAGACCTAGATATGGTAATAAAAACTATTGCCCAGAAGATTGTTAATTCACCCTGCTGCTGTTTGGCTATAGTTTGTTTGTGAAGTAAGAATAAAAACAAAGACAGGTATCATTGGCAGCGATCATCTATTAGCACCCAGGAAAGTCAAATTAGTTCTTCCACACACATACAATATCTATCTTTCTGTATTTATGTGTGTGCATATGTACAGATGGCCTCCAGGAAGGAGTCATGAAGACAAAAGTGCACAACCCAATTAGGTTATATAAGGTTTTGAAGTGTTTTTTTTTTCTCATGACTTGGTTACAGTGTTTAATGTAGGTGGTAGTACAAAACATACAAGCTCAATTTTGAAAAGACAATAATCTACACAAGAAGGAAATAGGAAAGGATATGCTAGCATCTGATATGAACAAGCACTGGGTGGAGCTCACGGCCCCAGGACCTATTCTTTGAACAAAACTCTCGTAAAATCTAAAGCTAATAAATATTGGAGTGTGCTGCCACTGAGCTGTGCACGGTGATATGCACTCTTGGGTAGCTTTCTCAACAAGAGTGTCTCCATGAAGCCAGAGCCAGGTCTGATCCATCCGTATCCTATTGAGGTTTTCATTTACCATGTAAGCAGGTCAACACTATACATGTATTGTCATCAACTGTAAAATGGTTATTCAGAGCATTTCGAGTGCCACTGTGTGTTCAAAAAAGAAAAAAAAAAGTTGGGTCATCTCCTAGCAGTATGAGAATTTGTTACCCTTGGTCTCCAGACAGTCACCAGGCTGTCCGCAGTGTGGGACAAGTAGGAGTATATGGCCTATTGTAAATGAATTCTGTCAGTCACTGTGTTGGCTTACCATCTCCAAGTAAAGGAATGTTACTGGGCTTCTCCGGTTTTATTTGAGCTCCAGGGACACAGTAGGTCTGTGTAACCATTTTTCAGTTATCAAGTTCCTTTCTTACCTGGGGTCTGGAGTCCCAAACTGACCTTTCATACACCTACCAGACAATGATGCAAGAGCAAGTAATAACCCAATAGACAGCCAGGATAAGCTAGCTGTAAAGGAAAAAAAAAAGGGGGGTGTATTCCATTCCTCAACCTATAGCTGCACATACAAGGCACTATTTTTTTCCCTCTATTGTTCTTCATACTTCTGGCTGGCTTTGGGTGACAGTTGTGGAAAAATGGCAACAATACGTGCTGTCTCCAGCAACTGACTCTCTGTTTGTTATTAGCAGGAAAAGGCTAATGTTCATTTTCATAATAATGGTCAATGGGTCTCTCTGCCAATGTGACTGTTTTGGAAATAATGACAACCAGAAAATGTAAAAAAAAATTTTGATTATTATTCTGGTATGAAGCTGTGTGTTCTCTGTTAGAAAGGTTTCTTTCCAGACCATTCCACATATCCAGCAATCAGATGGACGTTGCCTTTATTGTTGTTCTTTTGCAGCTTATGATTATGGGCATTTCAGTATGTACGAAACACCCAGTACAAATTTTACACTGCAGCACAGTTGTAGTCCCAGGGGAAGCGATTGTGTGTGATGAAGGTCTGTGAGCTCGCAGCTGTCAGCCAATGCTAGCGCACATTTGTTTGCCCATATGCCAGACACCTCTGGCAGGGAGCTGGTGTGCTTCGTTACATTGCAGCTTCTCAGGGTCATTCCAGCCTTCCAACATTGATTCTGTGCTGCGATAAGTGTGGTATCCCATCTAGTGCTCAAACAAATGGCTTGTGATTAAAATGACAGAACTGAGCCAAGTGCAGACAGAAGACTGAAAGTGTTCATAGTTCTTAGCTGGTGTTAATCGTAGCCCTGAACTGGAGACCAATTAAGTCAGTAGTCCTTGAGCCTTTGTTTAAAAATAAAATCCAAACAAACAAACCCACTCAAAATCTACATGGCCATAGCTTTCAGATGAAAAATTAGACTCTATTTGAGTTCAGTATTGCTGGCTTCAGCCCCTATGTCAATAGGTGCAGAGTGATGCAATGAACTGTGTGAAAAATCACAACTACCTTCATAAATCTCACTGAAATATGCAGTGTACTAAGTGTGAAGAAATGCACAGCTATTTCTCGCAACTCCTAAACACAGTGTGTAAGGTTCCTGGAGAGAAAAGAAAGCAGACTATGCCCTGTTATTTTTGTGCAAGTCAACTTCATAGATGGCAGTTTTCATATGCAGAACGTTTGGAAACAATCTGATTGTCACAAAGCCTGTGTTAGGAGGTTGAAGAATAAGCATCCTTTTTCCACAGAGGGCACAGTGAATCATTCAGAAATTTAACAGCCTGCACAGGAAGCTAAAGCCTTGCCTTCTGTCACATTATAGGTGTGTTTGTGGGCAGTTGTGTCATTATCTAAGAGGATAAGAATCTTGCCCACAAAGTGAGGCTTTGTAGAAAGTCTTCCTTTCCCACACCATACCCCACTCAGGTTTTATAAATACATATATAAATATATCACACTTGAACTTGAACTTCTGTGTAGGCCATCAGGCAACCTTTCCTTGCAGCTTGAGCTTGTGTCCAGGGAAAGAAGATGATATTCACAAGGCCTATGAATCAAGTACAGTTAATACCTTAGTAATCCTGATGAAGGCACTGTGCAGGGTCTGGGTAATTTCTACCTTGGGTAATATACCCTGCAACACTTTTCTGTTTAACATAAAATGCATGAGCAATCTTAGGAGCAAAGGGTACAGCTATGGACAAGAGGGGAACACCTGAGCCAGACCAACTAGAATGACCAGAAAGTGACTTGGATCACAAACAAACATTATTTTCTCATCTGCATTTGATACCTTGTAAATTTAGGGTTTGATGTCCATCCATTGTTAAACTGGAGATGCAAGTATTTTCTTGTCATTAATTGCTGGCCTATCATGGAGATGCTAAGAAGAAGTCAACTTTTACTTATTAAACATTTGTCCTAAGACTTTTTTGCTTACTTTCATTGCTGGGCATGATTCATTTTCCCACTATGGTATCTGCAGGTAAGTGTTGACTTGCATTTTCAGTTGTAAAACACAGCACTACAGCTGGAGACAATCTCCATTGTCTCTTGTATTCCCTGGTGTGTCACATTTTAACTATGATTCTTCCTTACCTTTAGACCACATTTTTCCTGGCGCTACAGCACTGCAGCAGTAGGAAGCATTACTCTCTGATATGATAGGCCATAGCCTATTAAAACAAGCCAGAGTGAACCGAGCACTTTAAGAAGCCACAGCTGCCTTTTCTCATTGTGTCTTCTTAATGTCTGACCTCAACAGGCTAAAAACTCTCCAATAAATTGTTCAGAGAGAACCTGCAAAATGTAGACCTGCTGCAAGGTGGGAGACCAGGCAGTAGCCAACTGGTAAATCTGACTGGATCGCTCTTCGCTGGCACAGCTGCCAGTCCCCAGATTTTGTGTTCCTTCTTGTCTAATGGAAAAGCCTGTTCTGTGTCAGATGATGTAGTATTTTCTAATTAGATGCTGCAGGGGGCTAATATTTTCTCCCCTAGTTGCTGCAGTAATACCAGGCCATCTATGCAGAACGTTTGCAGGAGTCTTGAAGAAAACAAAAAGGATGTCATTCATATTAGGCTGTTGTGCCAGGTTTTGAAAGCTCTGCAAGGCTGGCAGGGTGGAGCTGTAGCAGTGGCATTATGTATGGTCCTCCTATAGCTGTCTGACTCCGAGCAGGCTTTGCATGCCACCCTGACGCAGTGAAGCTGGTGGAGGTGCTGTGTGGGGGCATTGCAGTGCATGAGTTCCAACTCCCCTTCTTTGTGCCCTCCATCGTGAGAACAAAGACTTACTTCCCCGCCTTAACAGGAATGCTTTTTGTACATAGAACAGGATAGTTCCCTGGAAAGCACAAAGCCTGCATGTCACACTGTCATGTACCACCTGGGTAAAACGCTCTCCATCTGCAAAACAACTTCAATTCACTTTGTAAAATCTTAACAAAACAGGATGGAGGTACACACTTGAGAAAAGGCAAACCTACTTTTTTCTCGGTTGAAATTTAACGGGAGGCACTAAGGTGGGCTGCTGTATCTGAGGACTCTGGACCTCAGCTGGCTCTGCTGGATCCGTGCTCGGCCTGGCAGTGAACGCCATCTACTGAAGCACCATGAGATCGTTGGGAACATTTAGATAAGGCATTTGCACAGCTAGTCCAAGCTGCTCTTTTTTTTTGTTTGTTAATTTTTAGTGGGACAAGACAGTTTTCTTGGGCAGAAACTCAAAACTAGTTAAGGGGGAAGTTTCACATGCTGTAAAACGTTGGGATAAAGTAACAGAAGGGCCTTGCTTTGCCCTCACCCCAGCAAAAAACAATATTAACAGTCTCAAACAGGTCATCCAAGGGTGGAACGGGAGCTGCCACAGGAAGCAATGTGTCTGTTTTGTTTGGGGTTTTGTAAATTTAATTCTGTTTAAGAAGGTGCTGTAAACTGGCGAGTTTTACCCTGTCATGTTTTTATGTTTATTATCTGTTTAGACAGGATTAGAAGAGAAAGCTTTCACCGGAAAAGAGGAGCTAATTGGCTGGGGCTGGGTGTTTGGTGCCGAGTTACTCTGTGTTTGGCCATGACATGAACACAAACACGTTGTACAGTGTTCCTGTTGGGTGGGGGCTGTCCTGGCTGATTGCCATGGTCTTGGCCTGTCACCTCTGCCGAGAGCAGGGACTGCAGTCTTGTTAGCTGTGTTACAGGAACTAAGAGCCTGCAACTAACAGCCAGACAAAACTCTCACTGAAGGCAGCCAGCAAATTCTGGATTAAGCAAACACGGAGACCACAGGGATAATTCACTTCCACTGACAGATTGTGGCTGGATGTAATTCCTAAGACTGCAGATGTTTTTCTTAGACAGTCAGAAGTCTCATCTGCAATCACAGGGCAGACTCTCTGCTCCCAGACAGGGAAGGGGCAAACAGCTGACTGTGGCTGCAGAACTGTGCACCTCCAGGGTCCTGTCAGACTTCCCTTGCTGTCACCATCCTGGCAAAAAGGTACAGAGAAGCAGCTGGCCATCAGCCTGGAGACAAGGGGCTTTCCTGGAGGCTTGCTTTTGGATGGAGGTAGCAGGATCTTGCAGGTGTTAGGGAATAAGCACAGGGTCACCTGGCTAGATGTTTGTCTCCTGACTAGGTGGTGGTTGGCTCTCTGCTGTGCCTGCTGTACTCCTTTTCAAAAGATGAGGAACTAATCACTGATCCTTGTATAGAGTGGTCAGAGCAGCATACAGACTGCAAAATATGAAGTCAGCAGCTATGGGAAGAACTTGTTTTCCTGAAATGTTAGATTGTCCTCTTTAGAAAGGTTAATTTTGTTAAATAGAAAAATACATATTTTTCAAAGCAATTGCTTCCTTCAACACATGAGAGTTTGTCAAAATACAGAATTAGATACATTAATTTCCATTGCTCATATCAGAAGGCTGAAAAGAGGCTATCTGGACAAGATGTTGGTTTAACAATCAGATCTCTGCCTTTCCATGAAGCTCAACCTCAATTTTTATTTGAATCATATATTCTGGAGGGATGGTCCCCAAACCTTAGTGTGTACCTATCAAGGGACATTGTCCATCCTTTTAGTTCATTGGCTTTGTTTTTACTAGGTGCTGGATTCTCACCTTACCCCTGCCTGCCCCCACTGCCCCCAAAGCTTTTCCCGTCTTGACTTCTAACACTGCTTTGGATTTCAAGTATCAGCTTAATGCTTGCGGTTCGTTCATCTAATACTGTGTTAATGTTAATTTTAAAACATACATCATGTGGTTCATTTTACTTCAGAAATACGCAAGCAGGTATTTTGCTTCTGATGGACATGTCACTATTTTGCATTGTGACAACTGTCCTGTGTAAAAGGATATAGCATAACCCACCATTTTAAATTAAATTAAAATATTCCAGTTTCTACTTAAGATATAGTTACAATGCCATTAATCTTTGGTAACTTTTTTGGTAAGAATTATATAACGACAGTGCTATTGTTTAAGACACAAGATCTTTCTAAGCATTTCATATTTCATGGACAGTTTCCCACAGAAGATTTTTTGGTGTCATTTCTGCTTGGATAGCAGCCAATTGTATTGGCCCCATGAACCGGGAGACTTGTGGCAACTGCAACACTGCTGCAAGGCAGTGTCATATTAGGGCATTCCCATGAAGCATTTAGGTAGTCTGTTAATAGTCTGTTAATCGTCAGCAATTCAGGAGTAACTTTCTGTTGTGGAGTGCTAGGAGTTCACACCTCTGTGAGTTTCCAGTTTCTACTGACCAGCAGTATCACCCCCAGTGCAGGGTGGTCCATTTTAAGCATCTATTTCTGTACCCTAAGTTCATTTTGACTAGAGCCCTCTGATGAATATACAGAAAAAAAATTATGAATGTGTTACTGAAGGTGTCTCTGAATTGCAGAGAGGATTGGCAAATGCTTACAAAAATTAAAAAAATTAATATTGTATTATTTCCAGACTCCTGCAAATAACTGGCATGTGCCAAAAGCCCCTAAGCCTGATGCTTCTGTTCAGCAGTTCTACCACCTTCAAACCACTGCACAATCTTTAATTCTGAGGATGTGGATAAACTGCATGGACTGATGTGAAAGAGTCTTTGCTTCTGACCCTCCTTTGTTTCTGTAACAATACCCTTTCCTTGCTATTAAATTCAGTAACAGAGATAGGACATTTGGGTTGCAGTTACTGGAATTGTTTCACTTGCTCAGCACTTGAAAACATCCATGAGTCATTGACATTACCAACTGCAGTCACTGGGTCAGGTTGGAATGTCTCCTGCTCCTAAACCACAAACACATGCTAGAAAACTCCCTGCCTATGGTAAAAACAAAAAGCAGACTTCTTCTGGCTAATATGCAAGAACTCTGGATGAATTCTCCCAGTGCAGGGCTTGGTGCAAAAATACTTAGTGGCAATCATGGAATAGGTACCTGAGGAGAAAACTGGGGCGTGAAACAAACAGCTCCTACTTACCAGCACACAACTCAGTCTGAGAAGCACTTTTTCACTTTTGGCTGTGACTTTCACCAAGCTTTTAGCTTTTTCACTTGTGCCTGTTCCCACCCTACAAGGGCAGGTGGAACAGATAATTGCAAGGCTGCAGGAGGGAGCAGATGTGATGCTTTCTGAGTGTTGGGCCTCACTTGTGTCCTTCCTATCATCTAGGGGCTAACATGGGCAGCAGCCTCTAGGATGAACTTGCCTTGCCCTGCAGCTGAGGGACTGTGGCTCTGGGTGCTAGGGACCTGGGTGAGGGAAACTGGTATGCAAGGGGCCTAAGGCTGTACTGCCTGCTGAGGGCTTTCTTCCTATCAGTGCTCAAATTGTACAAGGCAATGTTGCTGCTTTTTTGCTTTTAAGGTGAAAAAGAGCAACATAAGTCAGGCACTGGCTGATTCTGTAAGTATAGCTAAAGGGATTGTTGTTTTCTTTTATGACTCGGAGAGCTGCCTGGAATCTGTTGTATCTTCTGCTGCCCTTTGTGTTCCTTAGGGCAAATACTCACCTTTCAATGCATGTGAACTATGTGCTCATTTTAATTAACAAGTCATGTTATTAATGTGTTGTTATTAGGACATGGCCAAATGCATGCAGTCAGAATACATGATATAAATCCCTTCTTCTTGTAGCCATTCTGTCCTCATGGCTGATTGCTGAACAATCTCAAGATTGAACCCTCAGCCTCTTTCAGTTGATGATTTGAATCCAGAGAGCCTTTGGGAAACTTAGTGTTTATAAATCCAGACAGGGCGTCTGGAAAAAAAGAAGTCAAAACTTATCCTTGATATAACCCTCAAGAATCTGGCTAGATTTAATGACTATTACAGAGGATTTTTGTTGTTAATTAAATCCGTGGTGATAAGTGATGGTTGTGGGTTTCCTATCAGGGCACCCCAGGGCTGGTCTTGAAATCACAGAAATGACTGATTGGTCTGTGGAGTTGTTTCCATTCTTTGCTCTCCTGAGGGAACAATGTCAGAAAAAATGCAGTTGAACTCTCAAATACATTTGTTGACTTTAAGCTGTGAAAGTGTGATGAAAACCTCTGTAAGGGTTAATGGACCGAGCCTGAGTGCATACTCAGTAGCAGGCTCTGTGTTTAGAAGGTGTATTTCCTGTTTGGTGTTGTGAAGGATTAGAAAAGAAGACAAATGTCCAGGGTTTTCCTTAGCTCAGGAACTGTTTGGATCCTCAATCCTTCCAGTTTTCCTCAGAAATATGACCCATATCTCTCATCAGAAGCATCAGAAGAAATACTCTGTTCTGCTGTTGGAAACTACCTATTTTTTTTTCTCCAAAGGGATTGTTTCCCCTACTGGATATATCTTTGGGATTGAATACAGTTAGTGATTTGCTTATGGTGTTCTATATTTACAGCAACTTTCTGCTAAAAGTTTCTTATCAGCTTATTGTACTGAAAGCTTATCATGGGATATGCAGGAACTGGCAGTGCCAACTAGAGAGAGTTCAGTCATGTATCAGCAGTAAAGAATGAATAGATTGTCTCCAGATTTAGATATAAACCTCATAATCCAGTACTTCCTAGTGTCCCCAGCAGACCTTATGTGAGTGAATATTTGCTTGAGCAAATGTGGCAGGAAGCTGTGCTGTTCACGATTCAAAACCATTGCTGCCCCCTTGTTCTTCGCACAACAGGTGCATAACATGTCTCCTATTGAAAGAAAGACTTAGGGAGAGTTGTGCCTGTCACTACAGCAGTGCTCTTGTTCTTCTCTGCTTGCTAATTCAGCCATTTGTTTTATGTTAAGATGCATAAGCTATCATAGCGAATGGTAGGAATGAGGGAACAGGTGATAGCCATCGCCTACCTATCCCACTTTCTCTGGGCATCCTAAACCACTTTGCATTTAGCTTTTTGAATTGAGGGATGAGAAAGAGATGCTTTACAGTTTCCTAAGGCTGAAGGACCTTTGGAACAGGGTCCATGTTTTGTGAAGTACTCAACACAGTGGAGTTCTTGTCTGAACTGGGATACTGGAAAGTAAAGAGCAGCATTAACTTATTTCCTAGGAAAAATGAAGTTTCTAAAATATGGTGTTGTACTGAATGATGTGACTTTGTTTCTTTGTTTCCCTCAGGTTTTCTTAGAATTATGTGGGCTTCTTAGTAACAGGGTGTTTTGTTGGTTTGGTTTTTTTTTCATTTGTTACTGTTTGCTAGATTCTCATGTTTCAACAGTGAACAGCGTCTTACAATTAGTCTTAAAGCAGATGTTTTGTGATGGTTTTTTTCCAGTTAAATAGTTAGGGGTTTTTCTTGTTTCTGGTTTGTTTCATATGTGGCATTGTTTGCTGGTTTTATTCATAAATTGCTCAGCAGTTTGAACTAAAACAACCTCCCAATTTTTTATTATTTTTTTTTAATACTGCAGGAAAAGATCAAGATGTGATGTAACACTTCCAGACTAGAGCATGCATGATCTATTGGGGAACTGTAAGTTTACATGGGCATGGTCTGCAGTTGTTTGGCATTTTTAGGTTGGAAAGCTTCTGCTGAACTCTGGACCAAGTCTATAACAAATAATACTAGTCTAACAGATGGTGGCTAGAAATGCTAAGGATTCGTTCAATGTTAAAAATGTGGCAGGCCGGGTGACCAACAGGGTAAAATCTCAGGGCTCCAGGACTAGCCTCCTCCTATTTGCTGGGAGTCATAGAAAGCTTTATGTTTTCTTTGGCATGCTACTGCACACAAAGACCTGTTGGTTACCCCAGGAAAAGAGGTTATATTAACATTCTTAACCAATACACCCAATATAACTTTAGCTATGGAAACTGCACTAAGAATTGAGTCACTCCTGTGGGAGGCATATGGGTTCAGTTGAACAACACCAGAAGCAAATTTAGGTTTTTAAATGAGCAGTTTTTGCGTGTTCTGTGGCATGTGAGCAGCCCTGAGAAGCCCACATTTTTCACAGCTTGTGTATGGAAATCTCCCATCTCACAACTGTTCCAATTTCTTATCTGCAGTTGATTCGTGATTTAAAAATGAAGCCTTTTAAATACATGATGGATACATCAGCAATGGGCAAATAAATAATTCTCAATCCTGACTTGAATGCCTATTTGCTGCGTCTTAAGTAGAAGGAGAAAAGACTCTGTTTGTCTAGATGTTCATCACTTTAACTCCAAAAAACTGGCTAAATGGAGAATGGCTTTGAAAGTGTCACAAAATAAGCAGAAATACTTACGATTATCATGTGAACTACAAACTTCATCAAGGACCCTGAAGTGTACTGAAAGTATTACTAAATATTCTAAGGCTCAGGTTTGGGGTTTTTTTAAAAGCAAACCCCACAGTCAGCATGGCAAAACTAGATATGTGCTTAACAAGGCTTCATGTTGCAAAATGATGCACTTTTCTAGAGGTAGAGGTTTGGTTTTTCAGTCTGGAAAGAAGAACTGCATGTGTGCCTCTCACGCCTATGGTTTTGTAAAAACACTCCTTATCCCAAAAGAGGTTTAAAAAAAATAAATTACTTTGGGCACCTCTGTCCTGAGATAGGAGATGGGTGGGGAGCCCCTGTTTTGACATCAGTGGTGTGTGTTTAGTGGGGAGGTCCATATGAGAGGTTTTCACAGAATTGTAGGGGTTGGCAGGGACCTCTGCTCTCTTTTGAAGGCGTTTCCCTACTCCTTATAGTGCCTTTCCTTCTAGTGAGGAGCCAGCAGCGGTGGGCTTTTGGTGGATAAAGGGACTGACAGTGCAAGAGGGTTAACAGGACCAGGATGGTCGTAAGCAAAACAAGACTAGATGTCCTAACGTATATAGCGTAACAAGTGATACACACTTCCAGAACACTGTGTACTTTGACAGGCAGTATGAGTGAACCACTACGGTTTATATCTTGGTTTAAGATTTTACTTTAATCTTTTTTTAGAACCACATGATGATCCTTGGATTTTCAAAATGCAGAGCAACCCCAGAGCGCTGCTAAACTGGGGAGGAGTGGTAAGAAACCATGGGGCGCTACTCCTGAAGAGGGCACTACTCTGATGAGGGCGACTTCTTTCCTGAACCTTTGCCAGCACCAGGTTCACACACAGTGCAAGCACTTGTGTTGGGGCTCCAGGGTAGACATGGCTAACTACCTTGAAACTTCAGTGATTGTATAGGGAAATGTCTTTTTTCCTGTATGGTTTCATCTTAAAGAACTGGTAAGGATTAAGGAGAGTCTTACTTAACAGTCCCTTAACAGACTTTTTTTAAGCAACAGTAGATCAGCTGACTTGTATAAGCTCCTTAAGCGACATGTTTATCAGCTTATTTTAATGCAGAGTAGGGATGGCTGTGTATTTTTGTTTGTTTACTTCAGAAATCAATCTAAACATCGTGTGGTGAAGATGCTGTCACTTAGTTACTGCTAAGTAATGTCAGGTTTGCCAGCAACTCCTTTGAAATATTTCACAAGCTCATATATTATTAATCAGAGGGGAATAATCTGGTTTAAGTTATACTGAGTAATTCCATACCAGATGTTGAGAAATCAACTCCACGCACAGGATGGCTTGTGAGCAGAAGCCTAAGGGAAGTGGGGCATCTACTGGTGAGATGCTGCAATGAATTAATCTACAGCGTAAAAATCTGTACAGAAGGATTTGGATCAAACCATTCTGTGCTTGCTTTGCTTTCCAAATTAGCAAGTGCCAGGTCGTTTTCTTGTGTCCTTTGGTGAAAATTGCAATTTCTCCTTGAATAAATCCTTTCAAGGCAGTCCTTTAGAGATGTCTGCCACCCACATTGCATCTTGTGAAATATCTTGGCAGAAGAAAGGAAATAAGCTAAAGAAACCTGTCAAGGGAAATAATACAAGTCCTTCACAATCTCCCACCTTTCCCCACCCCAGTCTATCATGACACTCTCTATCTGAAAATGAATACAATCCATAAGACAATGCAACAATAGTTAGGGATATAAAATCCAGAGCAAACACAGGTCATTATCCACACCACCCGATTGCCTTCCTCTGTTCTTAAGGAAATGTATGCAACAGCATGATATTCTCTACAGTGTTAAATAAAGTTTAGTGAGTTCTACAGAATGCATTCAAAAATATGTACCACTTCTATTTGTTGTGCAACACTTGCTGCTTTGGGCTGATTGGAGTGTGTAATCCTCATGCTGATGCGTTTCTACTACAAAATTCTGTGCTGCATCTCTCTGGGCACATCAGACAAGGATTGGAATGAGCCCAAGAGGACTCTTCCATTCATGCCACTAATTTCATTGGTGGGATTAACATTTTAGAATCTAACAATTAGTACAGGGGAAATCTTGCTGGTAGCTGTACTTGGAGCATGGATGTGCACTTGTGAAAAGGAAACAAAAAAGAAATAAAGTAATGCTAATTTGGGAGAGAATCTGATCAAACTGCTAAAATACCTTTTTTTGTCTACCTTTATAGATGGTGTATCATCTTCACCTATTCAGTAAAGCCAAATATTTTCTTAAACCTCTTCAGAAGTCTGTTGCTTTAACAGAGCATTAGTTATACATCAAAAATATAGAAGCACCCTTACTTCTGCTCTACTGCACAGCATACTTGCTATATTTAGCTGTGCTGGGGAATCAGTTGCTTTATATGATCTCATCTCAAGTCATTGCTGAAAGAAAGCATCTGAGTCTATCACTTGACCTTGGGCAAAGCACCAGTCTTGGTGCTTTCTTCAGAGCTCCTTCTGCCATTTATGTTAGAAGAATCTGTAACTAAGGAGTGATTTCAGCTATCCTTGTCCAAAGTCAGTGGAGTAAGCAGAAGTTGTTTTAGTCTTGCTAAACTAAGCAAAATGCAAGTACCTATCTTTTCTGAGAAGGTGGCAGAGGGGGAAGTGTGGTGCTGCCAATCTTTTAGCATATTCTGTGCTACATTTCACTTGAACTTTCAGCACAGCAGAAACAATACTGGTTGTCTTTTGGTTAGTCCTTACAATACTAATTTTCTTTTATTTAACACTTACTAGTAGAAGGAAACAAATTTTAAAAAATCATTGTGATTGATAGCTACAAAGCACAAGGTGTATTAGATCTCTGTTAATATTTCCTCTGCTTTTCTTTTTATCCTGAAACCAGTTAGTACCCGATTCCTACTCCAAAAGCATAATTTATTCTGCCTCAAGAATTCCACAGCTATTAACTGAGAAGAAGAAATATTGGGGTATGTTTGTTCTGTTCTTTCCATTCTTCCTTTGCATTGGTCAATACATGCTTTGGACAGCAGGGTTTGATAGGCTTTTTTGTATGGCTGCTATTCCAAGTGGGCAGGTGTTTGGCAATAGCTGGGGTGTGTGTGTGGGGAAGCCAAGAAAAGAAAACAAGCAAATATCTTTAACCTTAAGGTCTCTTGAGCTTACAGTTACTGAGGAGTAAACTCAAGGCATCTCTTTCTAGGAAATGAACACTTTCTGTATTGCTTATCCTGAGGTTTGTTGTGGGGAAGCTGTTGCCACTGATGGCCAACTGGTAGTGATTTCAGTACTTTGTATCTCACATTAAGAGTTTGGCTGCTCCCTAAGCACACTTGGTACTTTCTTTGTAGAAACTAATTTTTTGTTAGCTTCTGAATTTGGGTGGATGGTGTGGAAGAACAGTGTGAATTTCAGTGTGTGTCTGTTGCTCACCCAGACTTCCAGGCACAGCACTGATGTTACTTAAGAGGGCAGAGGCATGGCCTCGGGCAGTCAGAGGGGTGCAGAGCCTGGGCACCAACTGGGGAGCAGTGATTCAGAAGGTTTAATGTTGCAGCCTTTGTGGGTTTTCTAATGTAAAATCATTATGATTAGCAAAGTCTGTGCAGTGCTAGTCTCAAGTCCCAACAGCTGTCTGTAAGTTTTCAAATAAACAGTCATCTATTAATATCATGTATAGTTAATTGAATAGAAGCCAATGCTTGTAATCAGGATAATCCTTTATCGTGTAGTCTTAAGATTAGTCTTGGTGCATCTTTGACAAGCCGGTTTCATGTCTACCTCTCCTAAAGGGTTTCCATCTGGGCACCTCCAAACACATCAAAAGCTCTGATTGAGAGACTGGTAGGAGACTTGGGCAAACATGGGTTTGTTCAGAACTGTCTTCAGAGACCTATTCTAAGGAAAGAATTGTATTAAAGATCCACTGTATGATTTCATCATATAAAGTGAAATTATCATATCCCCTCTCAGATTCTGAAATGATTATGCTGTTTACTAAGATGTACTCAAAAAGAACACAGCATTCCCCTCCAGTTCACACTACTTGTTCTGTGAGCTTCAGTGGTTGTGTGTGCCTGTGTAAAGTGTCTCCTTGCACTACAGTATTACACACCTTTGGAAGTTTATTTAATCACCAAACTCTTTAAAAACATGACTCAGAACCAGTACTGCCCATAGGCCCACAGGGATAGAAGAAAGCACAGAGGCTTTCCTGAACACTTAAAGGAATAAACGTTCAGGATGCCTGATTCAGCCCCAAAGCAAAAAAAGTTCTTACACTCACTGTTTTTTAGCAACAGATGAAACTTTTAGTCTTTTTTTGGTCATCTTTCATGATACTAAATGCTGAATGTGGCCTATGTTTGCCCCCTTGCCATCCACTCAGATCCTCTACAGTTTGCTATTGTAGTTGGCAGACTCACAAGATTTATATTTTTTGGTGTGTTTCAGGGAAACAGATAGTATACCTTAGAAGTTATGGTTATTAGGCATGCTTCGAATTATGACAGGCAAATCTACAATATCCTTCACTGAAATGTATAACAGTGGCAACCGACTAGCAAAGACTTCATTGTTAATAAGGAATCTGCTTTTCCAGTGTAGCAGTGCTCCACCTTTTTGGTGGTTAGGGAACTTGTGTGTCAATTTGGTGTGCATATTATTTCTCCTTACTCAAAATACGGAAGATAACATTTCTAACCCAGTTTATAAATTGCATTGTATGTCAGTATCCCTTGCAATGCTGTTTATATAAAAAAGCTAATTTTTTAAAAGAAAACTTCAAGTAAAACTTACGGTTTTCTTTATATGAGAAAGTAAGTGAGAATTTCCAAATTTCACTCTTTAAAGTTAATAATGCAGTTAAATAGTACTAAGCAATAGAAGAAGCAGGAAGGAGTGCAGGGAAGCGAGCAATGCAAAATATTACTGTCTCCTTTTTATCTTAAAAAGAGTTAGTTTTGTGCTTGTACAAGCCACTAACATTCTTGTATTCCTTTCTTTTTTTCCTTGTGAGTCGGTTGGTTCTGGGTTGTGTTGTTCCACTGAGGCATTTCAGGAGCTTTCAGTAGAAGAAAGATACACGTCCAACAGAAGTTAGTAAAAATGTACTCAAGCAGTTCTATGATTGTAATCATACTGGCACCACAAAACAATCCAAGTTGGCCACCTACATCAGCTATAATAGAAGGAAATAAACATATGTCATCCTAAGCATTTGGTTTAGTCTAGCAAGCAAACAAAACTCTGCCAAGTTCAAGTGTTAAATAAACTCAATATACATAATCCATCACTTTAAGAAAACAGGATAAATATTCTTCAGAATGTTTCTTGAAGACTAACATGTTTCTTAAAATTCTAAACAGAGCAAATATGACATAAGACATACTGCTGTGAAACATATACTTCAAATGTTTCCTACTTCTACATCTTTTTAATCATTCTCTTGCTTCTCTTCCCCATGTTATCCCTCACCCCTCCAAATTCCGTACACTTCCCTATTATAGTCCCTTGTGAAATGCAACAGTAAACTAACGCTGAACTCTTACTCTCAGCTGCTGTCCATACTGCAGGTTCTTTAACAGACTGACAAGAAACAGTATGAAAAAAATGGCATGAGGCAGACATAATTATTACCATTATAACATGAAGGTAATGATTAGAACCCCACTGTGGTTATGATTTGGACGGGGGAAGAATTAAAAAAAGGTTGTTTTTGTTTAGTTGTTTTTTTATTTTTAGATTAATTATTAATCAGAAATAAATATTAAACATTCACTTACCAAGCAACTCAGATATAGTCAAAGCTTTCTGCTGCTGTGTTATTTTGTAGCTCAGATCATGATATTTAATGTCAATACGCACAAGGTTCTGCCTAGTGACAAACACGTGTGGTATTACTTGAGAGACAGTCAGCAGTGCTGTTCACTTTTACCAACATGCATCAGCCTGGACTAAGTTCATGGAGAGTGATGGTGTCTTTTAAAGAACAACTAGATGAAAGTTGTAAAAACTAGTTGCATGACTGAAGAAAAAAAAAAAAAGTGCCCTAGTAGCAACAGTTATAATAGAAACTTAGAGGAGAAGATCTTCAGGCTGTGTTAGAAAAGTAACTCTAGATCTGTAGTGTAAGACAGACTCATACTTTTTAAGGGTTGGAGAGAGAAGCTTGAGTGGAAATGTCAATCCTTGTGACCTACAGGGGATACAGTCTTGGGAAGAGTTGCCTACTGCTCTCATTTGTGTGCAACGGCATATTTAATTGTGCTTATTTGAATAAGCATGTTTATGCAGAAAAGCCCTTATCCTAACTTTGTATGTTCGTTTCTGTCCTCTGCTACTAGCCTCGTGTACCTGATTATCACAGAATCACAGAGTCGTAGGGGTTGGAAGGGACCTCCAGAGATCATTGGGTCCAACACCCCTGCCAAAGCAGCTGCCTAGCTCATATTGCACAGGTAGGCGTCCAGATGGGTCTTGAATATCTCCAGAGAAGGAGACTCCACCACCTCCCTGGGCAGCCTATCCCAGGGCTCTGTCACCCTCACTGGGAAAAAGTTCCTCCGCATGTTGGTGCAGAACTTCCTGTGTTCTAGCTTGCAGCCATTGCCTCTTGTCCTGTCTCCACTGACCACTGAAAAGTGGCTGGCTAATTCCCCCTGTACCCCATACTTAAGATAATTGTATTATATTCTTGCCTGATGCAAAAGTGATAGAGTAGGTAACACGTGGTTGGAGCGAGACCTATGGAATGATTCAGTGTGAGTAAAGAGCTCATCTTTATGATATCAAGTCTACAGAAAGATTCTGTGCAACTCCAAAATAGAATTTAAATGTAACATCTGTGGAATAAAACAGACAGAAAAACCTGATTGCACACATAATACCATTAAGAATAAAAGAAGTGGTTATCCTTCAGAAGTGTGAACAGCTACAGATTTTTGGGTTGAGAGTAATGATGAGCTCATTAATGATTTTTACTGAAAATAAAGTATTTTCTAGGCAAAATTATGCCTGCTATCTCTTTACATGATAATTCTAAAATTCAGGTAGCTCTGAGTAATAAAAATAATCTTGTTCTCATGGCTTCGGTTAATAAGACTTCATAACATTGTCATGCAGTTGCTGGTGGAGCTATCCAATAAATATTTAACTTTTCCCCTCCTACATCTTCAGAAATCAATAAATCTCTATGTTTTATAGTACTTGGAATATGTACTCATTAATATGTGGACAGGATTCTTATTGGTTAAGGCTTGGCAACAGGGGAATGTTCTTTATTTTCACTTGCTTAATTGAATAATTACTGGTTGCACATGATGATTACAGACAATAAAATAATCAGCAAAGATAAGACATCCTCAAAGGACTGATATCTTTTACATATAACAACAGATTTAATTTTCTTAGTCTTCACCGGAGATAGATGTTTTTATAGGGCCTGTAGCAACAGGACAAGGGGTAATGGTTTTAGACTAAAGGAGGGTACGTTCAGACTAGATATAAGGAAGAAATTGTTTATGATGAAACGCTGCAGCGGGTTGCCCAGAGGTGAGTAAATGCCCCATTCCTGGAAACATTTAAGGACAGGCTGTACAGGGCTCTGAGTAAGATGTCCCTACTCACTGCAGGGGGGTTGGACTAGATAACCTTTAAAGGACCCTTCCAACCCAATCACTATTCTGTGATGCATATAGTTCCTCCTCACGTGTAAATACATGCAAGCATTTGTGGACTGATAGATTTAAGAATGAGAAAACTGAAGTCACCGAAACAATGAAACATAGATGTTTCATTTGCCAAATGTTCTAGACTTCTTTATTTTGATGTTGTGGGTACTATGAGTTCATGTAGCACCTGTCTTACCACTTATTTGTACTGCTGATATCTGGCAATTCTGTCTATAAAACTATCATACGCTCTTTAACATCTGCATTTTGTGTTTCTAGCAAAAAAATGAGAAAAAAGATTCTTTTTGTATGTATAATGCTTGTGTTTGCAAGGAAACCTGACATCAGTTTTTTATATTGTAATAGTACAGCATGTATGCTCTATTAAAACATAAACATATGTGATAACTCTCTTCTGAATTTATAAGCGTGCAGATTATGTCAGCTCAGCACTACTAAGCCACACAGCTCTATGCATAACGTAAGTCCTAACACCATTTCCTGGATAAAATGTGTAGTTAATTCTGTTGAGACAGTGTACATAGATGTATATAGGTATATTTTATATACATGGATATGTATAAACCTTAAGCAGTTTTATCTAAGAAATTGTTTTTTCTCCCAGACAATATTATTAAAACCACACATAACAGCATCTTGCCCTTCCATACTTACATCATAAACTGTTATAGCACACTTAGAGGTAATTATTAACCATTTCTTTATTAGTCAAGGTCTTAAGCAAGGTTACCTGATGTATTCTGGGCTTTTCTTCAGTTTTGCAGAAAAGTATTTAATGGCTTTTTCTCCTCCAAAACTTGAATAGGTGACAGTGGTAGGATAATCTGTTTCTTCACATGGGGCAGGGCAAGTGGAATTGTGGGTTCCTACTGTACATAATCCTTTTATCTCTATATTATCTGAAATGTCAGGAGAAAGAAATTGCATATAGTTTCTCAAGATGCACAAAGACTTTTTTTAAACTTTGAAAATTGCTTTTAGTTAACTTTGATAAAGGCATGGGTTAATTATGCTTGAAACACTGGATACTTGCTAGTTCTGAAGGAAAAAAAATCTGTATTTGTAACTGGTATTTGGGACACTAATGCTTAGTAATAAGGGTTGAGATTTTTTTGTAATTTTTTCTAAAGAGATTCAGCACCTGTACGTCTTTCTGCTTTCATTAGGATTTTATGTGCTTATTATTTCTCATCTACAGTTAAACAGTAGGATGACAGAAGCTTTTCCATGTTCTGTGCTGTCTCTCTGGCTACATACTTAGGTATATAATCCTTGTTCTTGCTGCCTTGATCTTTGCCAACCTCCTTTCGATGCACAGAAAGAGCTTCCAGAGCGATGTCAGTTGTAGGTTACTATCATCTGATAACTACGTAAAATTCTCATTAAGCTAAATTCACTTTACCTTAACCCCTGCCTGCCATTTGATAATTTGGCTTAAGATAGTTAAGAGGGTTTAAGACAAGCTTTGTTTCCTCAAAGTCACAAAATTCGGCAGTTCTGGCTGCTTGTGTAACTGGGAAACTATTCTCCTGTTGAGGTTCTAACAGAAAGTAAAGAAATCTAGGAAAAAAAGCATAAATTGTGTCCCAAAGCCATCTGGTACTCTGAGATCAGTACTTCCTTACTTGTGATGCTCTGTTTACCCTAGTGTGGTGGTGGCTGTTACATCTGTTCCTGCTGTGAGTGGGCTTCTAATTTTTGCAAACCACAGGGCAGGAGCCATCTCAGCCTGTTAGTTGATGATTCCAGTGATGCAAGGGTTGTGGGCTTCATTCTGAAGAGCTGACCTTTGGAGTTCCTAACATAAATGCTTTCACCAGCTGTAGGTCCCTCAGATGCTGGATGAGTGACGCTATCATTTGATATTTTATCAGGTGATTTTCTCTTTTGCACTTTAAAAGGAGACTTAGCACCTAACTTGGGACCCTGAGGACCAGACACCTAAAAGCTAGGCATCCTACATGGTTTACCCTGTACAACACTGTGAGGCCAGTTCCTTCTACAGTCCAGCTCTGAATCCTACCCATGCTTAATAGGATTTAGGGGCCAATTTTGTTTATTGCTCTGTGGCTTATTTGAAACTTGGTCACATAGTGTTCTTTAAGTAAAATAATATGCCTATTTCCATCATGACTAGCTATCAAAGATCATGGTTATATGAAAATGTTAACTTAGTGAAATCTTTTTCAAAAGATCCCCAGGAAAAAGAAATAGTCATTGCTCATAGTAGTAGATCTTGCCTGTAGATGTTGCACTCCTGTATTCACAACAGAAATAAACTCATATGCAGGCCCACCAAAACTTGTTAATCATCTACTTGGTTTCTTAATCACCCATTCCTCTGGGAAGGGTCATGTTATAGAGCAGAATCCAAAACAATTGAAGCAGACGCTGTCTCAAGTTCATGAGAAGTTACTTCTCAGGTTACTATTTGCAGTATTTTCCAGAAAGTCTGTTGTAGTGACTTACAAACTTCATAGCTACTGTGTACAGATTATTTACTTATGGAAATGGATTGCATTTGGAGCATTTTGAAAGCATATAATCCATTTTACTTTTGAAAATATAAAAACTTAAATTCCAGTCATTTTTAGTACTATTTTCTACCAGTTAGCACACCTGTTATTACTCTGCTGTCCACTTTTCAGTCAGAAACAAAAAGAATACATTGGAGGAGGAAGGATGATACTAAGAAGATGCAAAAATGCAAGCCAGAGGCTTTGTAACTGAAAACAGGTTAACTGACCTTTCTTCCTTCTTGAATAATTTCTGATTATGAAATTTTTTTTCCTAATTAGCATCTATTAAATACTCTGTCTGGTATCTATTTTGAGAGAGAATATTATATGAACTGGGATGTACTCCATTTCAGTACTACTTTCAGTATTTTGTTTTAATTGACTTCTATTGTCTGCTATTTGAAGTTGGGTTAGAAAATATGAAGTTATTACTTACAGACTGCTGGATAAACACAATTGTAAAACTTCAGCAAATCACATTCTGTTCCATTTCCTTAAAAATGAACAACAAACTTTAGGAACTTGAATTAACAGTCTAACCCGTAGCTCTGTTTGTACTAAACTGAAATATAATGTCATCCAAGCCTGTTCACCAGTTCATGTTTATCATTACACAACTGAGAAAACAATTCAGCTAGGCACAGTGCAGTTACCAACACCAAAAGCAGTACACAGATCAAGCCAGGAGCTTTACTGTTGGAGTAAACTTCCTTATTACGTGTGCCAGCCCCTGCTGCCCTCAAGCTTGTGGCTCATTCTTGCTAAGGCCAGGAATTTCTGGTTCTGTTAGTGGAAATTAAATAAATAAATAAATTGGTAGATGGGATAAATGATTACACTCTACATTTCAGCAAAAACTTTGAACTTCACACAACTCTGGCTCAGGGATCTGAGGAGTGACACAACACTCTGAGCTAATAGGAGAATGCTCTGATTTCAGATGACCTTGGCTTCATCCCAATTTACTACCTTGCATAGAAATATTACTTAGCCTTTTAGTGCATAGTTAAAGGTGGTGTTGCCCTCCCTTATACAGTTGCCAGTGGATAAAGCACTTGCTCTGCATATGGGAAACCTAAACTTAATTTCCATCTCATACCCCTTTTCATTAGAGTTTTTAGGAAATTGTCAGCCTCTTTCCAAGAGGTCTTCTGACAAACAGGCTGGAGATTTCTCAGTGGGCCTCTCTTAGTGAAAACATTGTATCTTGCTTAGGGATGTTAAAAAATACAGTGGATCAGAAAGTGCCGGTGTCAGCAGCTTTCTTGTGCACTAGTTATGAAAAAAGAATGGTGAGAGCAGAGCTTTGGGTTCCAGCACTTGATTCAGAGTGAGGTGACAGTGTTACTGCTTCTAATGGTGAAAAGGTGAGATGGATGAGAGTGGTCAGGTCTTAGAGTCACTGCTTTACATTTCTAGAGTGATTAAGAAGCCTAGATTCTCGAGGGCAGTATTACAGCATACACCTGTACTTGGCATTTCAGAGTAATTGGATGACACCATGCAGCCTTTTGGCTTTTGCAAAACCCTCTTCTGGTGCCAGATGCTTTCCATGGTTCATGGGAGGGACCTCAGTTTGTCTGCAGGCAATCAGGTCTGGTGTGCCTGCACACCTGAAAAAGCAGGTTTTCTGGGCTACATGTGAAAATTTATGGGGTTTTATGGATTTAGTTCCAGCTTTTTAGGAAGTCAGGTTGAAGACAACCCTGAGGTGTAATCCCTTTTGGTCTGTATCCTAAGAATAGCCATTGAACAGATGTTAGGCATAGAGCTGTTCAAATATCTTGCTTTTTTCCTCTGAATTAAAACAAACAAACAAACAATGTATACATTTTTAATTAATCCCAGCTGTAGACATTCCTCAGCCATGTGCCCCATCTCCTTTACTGTTCAATGAACAGGTGTTCAGTAGCATCCTAGCAAGATGATTCTTTGATACAGTGTACTATGACATTCCTGAGAAATACCTGGGAGAATGAATGGCAGACAGCCACACCAGTCCTGTATGTACCGGGCTTTGCATTCCTGCAAACATCCATTAGTGCTATAAATCTCGTGGTATTGAAGCTTTATATCAGGCTTGCACTCTCCCCAGGGGTATTCTTGGATAATTGACTGTAGGATAATAACAGAAGATGGATTTTTTTGTCTCTGTTTTAAATGTAGACATTGTTTTCTCACATTTTAAAGTTCTAAAGGAAGCCTGTCGAACACATATGTAGTAACATTGCAATTTAATTGGAGGCAATCATAGTGTGTGTGTTTTTTGGGGTTATAAAATAGTCTCCCCTCTCTCACAGCAAAACTAGGACCTCATCAGACAGCCTAGTGCAGAAAGTAGTCCGCTCCACTTAGATTCCGTTAGGAATCATATTGCTTGTATCTGGAGGAAACGTTATATTTAGAAGTCACTGTGGCATGATAAATTCTTTTTACTTCCAAAATGTCTAATTCATTGTCATGCTTCAGAAAAGAGAGAGTAAAGACCAATATTTCTGCTTGATTGACAAAGTCCTTACCTTCAGCTGGCGGATTGCGACCTGTGCATGCATGCCAACCGGTGTTAATAAACCCAGACCATCAAAGCGGGGAAGCTCTTTGGGGGAATGGATAACAAAAGTTATACCAGCATCAGTATAACCCAGCGCAGGTTCATCAGTGAATTGTTCCTAATATAAAAAGAATCATTTGAAATAGTTTTAGCTTTCCTTACCCTCTGAAGTTTTGCATGTCACTCCTGTCTCATAATTCCTATAGATCAAAGGTGTGTGTCCAAGGCATTTAGCACTCTAGATTTTTAGTTTTCTTCCCTGATCTCACAAGCCTCAATGGGAGTTTTCTTGGCTTTGTTGGTCAAAGACAATTCTAATAAGGTCAGAGATTATTTACAGTGCAAAAAGCAGATCTTAGCTGGCATTGAGAACTTACAGCTGCTGCAACTAAAATTCAGTACTACTTAGAAATTGGCACCAAGTGACCTTCCCTACTGTGCCTTTTATTAAAATGAATAATTTTATTCTGATGTGCTTGCATAAAATTAAATTGCTGCTCGGATGATCATAGGGGAACTGTGCATATACACATATATATGCTCACAAATTGCAGAACCATTTAGCTGGGGACACAGTCAATAATAATTCTGAATTTAAAAACCTGTATTAGATCATTCTTTTAAAAAACTCTTCTACTCAGAAGTAGTCCTGATAAGGAATTTTGTCCATGCACTTTGGAAGGTTGGTGTAAAACCAACCAACCAAAAAAATGAACCCAAATCAAAATACCTCTACTCATCTCTAAGTTATTATACAATTTATTTGTTATAATCATTAAGATAGATGTACCTGTTGGACATCAAAAAGTAAATGTAAGCCTCTTCCAGACAAACTCACTCTTCTTGCTGGAAGATCATTGTGATTAAAAGTAAAGCAGTTTCCATATTCAGTGAAAACATGTTCGAAATCCTTATTGAAGGAAAACAGGGGAGAAAGATCACTTGAAGATTCATTAGTCAGTCACAATGCAAGAGGTGAACTACTGGAGTTTTTATTTGGGATTCTTTTCTTCCCCCAAGGACAGGGCAAAATACTACAACCAGAAAATATTTTAATGGATTTAATAATTTTTTAATAGAAAACTAAGCTTAAAGGCAAAATATTCCCTTATTTATTAATATTTATGAGTTGCTCAGAATCATTTTATCATTGTTCTATACCTGATACATTCTATAGAAATTGAATGTTCTAAACCAACTTGTTTAATTTTCCTAGGAGCTGTGTAGTGAAGACTATTTCAAACCCAAATGTTATGTTGCATAGGAAAGGGAAGCATTGACATTTTTTGCCAAAGCTGCCTTATCATTTAACTGAAAACCTTTGCTAATATGAGTGTCTCATTGCCTTAGTTTTAGTTAGTAGCACTAGCATCTTTTGGTTAAGAGAAGTCTCCATTGCCTAATTTTAGAACCTGTGGCATACACAAAGTTAGGTTAATCCAAAAGAACACAGGCCTGACTTTTCTGTTCACATTTTCAATTGAAGTTGGGAGTTGCTCTATGGAGAAATCAACATAGAAATGGGATGATCATATTCTTCATCTGTTATCCAAAATTCTGAAATATAGGCTATTTTAATCTAATTATTTAAAATTCCTGTGGGCTCTGCATATAGTTACTCCAGCTATCTATATTCTTGACCTCAAGTAGAAAACAAGCAAATCAATGTCATGTAAAAAACTCCATTCCAACTGACCTTTGCTATAGGCCACTTATAGAAAAGGTTGTTAGATACAGCCTGGAGGTATGACAGCTTTCAAAGGCTTCTATCTATGCAGACGTGGCGCTAGGCAGAGAGTAATTTAGGCTGAAATCCCATTTTACAGCTCAGGGAGTTCAGCAGACTGTCTCTGCAGTCAGTGAGAGAATTGGGGGCCTTGGGGTGATTTATAGCAGGACACTTCTCTCCATTGGCTGACTGTAAAGGGAAAACAGAGGGAGTAGCTGGCAAAACTACATCTCTGAAATTGAGCCATAGGAGAACATCCCCCTCCCCTACCTGCTATTGTTTTAATAAAATAAACATATTTACCTGTGGGTAACATGGCTTTCCAAAAAATTCACATTCTAGCAACGTGCTGCTGTTCAGATAAAAGCCATTTTTCCTTGTAAACTCTTTGATGCTGAAGTTCTGGTTCCCAAGAAGGAAATCATGTAGCTCTTGAGAATATTTTTCTTCCAATGCAGATTTCTGGAGAACTGCAGACACGATGTTCCAGATCAAAAAAATGATTTTGAGGTTGCTTACTGCATGAGCTTGAAACCTGTCAGTGGGAGGGAGAAAGAAATGCTTGGAGTTCTGCAGAGTTATAGGGCTGATCTCAAGGCTGCTTTTGCCAAATCTGTGACACGATTTGTTGTCTGCTTGTAAACTATAAGTGATTCTTGCCCACCACATTGCACTTTGATCTCTACAATATGAATGAACAGTATAGCGTCCACTTCTAGGAAAAAAAATTGCCATCCCTGAAAACAGAAAATGGGAACTTTCCCAGGGCTATTCTGGTTGGTTGTATTAGAAACATTTCTGTTGTGTGTGGTTGTGTATAAAAAACAACTGAGCAAGTAGATTAGCTATCTGCATAAGGCAACAACCAGATCTGCAGAGCTGATGACAAGCTGAACAATTGTATTTACATATGTGAGACTGGTTGGGAGGAGCTAGCTGTTCCTTTAAAAATGCTGTCTTCCATCATTTAGAAAATTGATTTCTTAGTGAATTTGCAGTAAACTTGTGTGCTTGCTTTACTGAGGTGCTACACTCCAGTGCTGAGACAGTCTGCCTTCTCTTGAGCTCTGTGGCTGGTGACCCTTACTCTTAGAATCCACTTGAAAATCCCAAACACATTGGTGCTGGACATGCTTTCCTGATTTACAGGGTTGGCATCCTTGAAGTAAAGTAAGGATTCACAGAACGGTTTCAAGCTTGAAAAGCAAATAAGACCTAATGAAACCGTAATATCATGTCCTTTAGAATTGCTATTGTATGTATTCCTTTTTAAAAAAAAACTTAATTGATCTTAATGCCCAAACTTAAAGAGCAACTATTCACGACTGAATTTGATTCAGAAAATAAAGACAAAGGTAGATCTGTGCCTCTTTGTCCTGCTGACAAAAAAATTGGTTACTGAAAACAGGAGGGGAGGATAAGCACAGCATGAACAACAGATGGATGTGGCAGCAAACTGTCATTTAGGTGGACAACTGCCATGATCAGTAGCTGACTATTTACTTACAATGTGCTGCTGCTATAGTTACAAGGAGCGTGAGGTTTTTCTAATATGTGGCCCATTGTAATCAAGAGGGTCTTCTATGCATGTTGTGCAGTACAACCCAGGTGGCTTTATGCAGGGCAATGGGAACTGGCACAGTGAGGCAGAACAGCTCCATGTATTTGAGACTGTTGACTTCTTCTGCCAGTAAAAAGTAGAAGATAAGAAAAACCTGCAGTTGTTGAGGAAAAAATGTGGACAAACTTCCTGTATTTCTAAATCCGCTCCTATTAATACAATACAATTATGTATTTGCTAAAAAAATTAGGCCATAGGTTTGTTACATTATTTTTGAAGTGGCTGTATCTGATCTTAGCCATTATCTTTAAATCTAGAAATCTATGGTGAAGTTCTTGCTTAGATACATGCTTGCAAACAAACCAGCTGCAGGCCTCCTGCAAATCCCACTGACATCAGCTGGAACAGGAAAGGCTGAGCACGTCTGAATCTTAAGCCAAAGATTTCTACATTTTTATGAGGTTTCTATTTGAATCTCTTTTCAAATATTGTCTTTTATTTTTAATTTGGATTTGACTGATGATTGTCCCTTAGTTACAGTGTAGAAGCAACTCTCATATGTGGAAGGACACTACCAGAGAAGTTTCTCCACTGTATGTTTTGAAACTTAAAAACCTGTAATGCAATTGTTATCTGAAGGAGGGGGAAGATCAAAAAAGCAACCTCAGTCCCTTGATTCTGTCTTTCTCTTCATTTAAATTCCATGTGGTGGTGTGGAAGGCACACTCCTCAGATATGTGTTTTCCTTGTTTTATGTGATTTGTTCAAGCAAGTTATGGAATCTGACTGCTTTAGATTATTCAGGTAAAGAAGTATGTCTCTCAAGAGTGAACAACAGACATAACTTTTACCTGTTCAAGTTGCAGAAAGTCACAGCAGGGAATTTGACATTCTCCACATACTGCACCACCACTGTAGTAGTGGTTGGCCAGCTGAAGTAGTAGATGAAGCGGCTGCAGATTTGCCAGATAACAATGGTCAAACAGCCCACGACAACTAATAGCCACAGGGCTTTGCGAGTCTTGCTCTGTGTTTGGACAATATTATGCACTCCATGAAGCGAAGTGGATGAGGCAAACTCTTGATGGTACTTCCTTCTGTCTTCCAAATGTGGCAGCAGTTTCTTTATTAAGTACAATCGTATCTTTTCCCATATTCCTTAAGAGTGAAGAAAGTGACAACATTTTAGTTTTAAATCAGCATTTAAATGGCACTTAAGAAAGGAAACCATGCCATTATGATACCAGAAAGTAATTGGAAATGTCTCTTTAAGTAGTGAACTTGCTTCTGAGCCCTGGAAGAGTTCTGTCAGCTCAGTGCTGCCAATAGAAGTGTAACTCAGAATCTATGCAAGTATGTAGCTAAACCTAATTTCAGTTCTTGTGGATACTTGCTACATACAGAATGCTTACTGTAGTAGCTAGGATGCTTTATCTGATTGTGAGAATTTTGTTGTTAATGCATTATTAGCTAATATACTGCTGCTTTCATCACTGTCTTTCATCAGAGGAATTACCACTAGACGAGTGTCTTTCAGAATGCTTACTTTAATTTCATTAGATAGTGCTCTTTCATTAATTTCATTCATAGATTTCATTAGACAGTGCTCTAATTAAAATAAACAAATAAATAATTCTTAATTAAGTGGTAAATTTCTAATACGAAATTTCTCACATATGATGGATTGGAAAATAGCATGAAATTTGTAAATCAGGACTAGCCATTTATTTTGAGATTTGATCTATTTATGAGGAATGTGTACATTCCAATGATATATAATTAATAATAGAATGTTTATTCCATATTTGAATTAATGAATAGTGAAATAATACACCAAAATAATGTCAGCAGGTGTGAGATTGTAAGTTATTAACCCTTCATCCTATGCTCTGTAAAACTTAGGCTGTGCATACCTGGGCTAAGGTTGTATAGCCAACATGGCTGAAATGGCTGTGAGCAAGTTAGAGTATCCAAGCTGCTGCTAGATAGACAGTAAAGTCTTACAAGACCTATGACAGACATTAGAACTTAAAGATATTACATAATAAGGTCATGAGAGCCCCATGCTCTTTTAATAGTGATTCAAACTACATTTAATGCAGGCATTGCCAAAGATGTGAGTAAAAACAATGCACAAGATCTAATGAATAATGGAAGGATAAGTAGAAAAGCAGAGAGGTAACTAAATGAGAGGAATCCAGATCCAGGAGCAAACCACGTTTGGAGCCAAATATAGAACATTCACCTAAGAACTCATACATTCAGAATGGGCTGCAGATGCTTTGCCTCAGGAAACACCGATTACTGGAGAAGCCCCAGGAATCACCATGGTTAGTCAGATAAACCTGATCTTCAAGTCAATATCGTTTAAGAAGAAATTGCTTCCTTGTCTATACAACAAGGGATTCATGGCCAGGGAAATACTTTTATGAGCTTATATAAAATCCACAGAATTTCACAGTATCTTTAATGTTAACACTGTAAGTTGAAGTTAAAGTCTGGACTTTTTTTCTTAAACCTTAGTTAGCAGGCAGTTGATCACAACGTATAACTACTTGTACAGGAAACTGATAAATAATAATAATAGGGTCTTTGATTCTGTGGGGAAAAAGATGGTAATAAGACCCAGATAGGCAAACTGGAAGTTAACCACTTGCATAGCAGAAATAGGGTATGACATTTCTGAATTCCTAATATTTAGTTGTGATTGAAATTTCATTAATAAATATATTTTTAAATAATGGCTTTTTAAAATATAGTTCAGCTTTAGCCAGAGCTCTCAACTGGAAGGAGTTCTTTCAGGGAGTTTGTATATTCTTCACTCCTTAAGTGTATGATTTTTTTTCTACAAGCTCTTTTCATCTGTCTCTTCTTCTTTGTATCTTGAAAATATACACTATTGCTATTTTTGGACAAGGCTACAAGAGAGAGGAGACAAAGTTTCTCATTTTGGTTGTCAATCCTGAAAAATACTATCATAATGTAACTAAAACTCTTGCTAAAGTGCTCTAATAGGTCTAGTCACATACCTTTGGCATCCAACTGGATGAATCTCCCAAGGTGGTCCATGAGGCTGTGCTTGTTTCAGTAGGGAAGGAATGGGTAAGTAAGCTGCCTTATCACTGTGATCATTGCTAGGTAATGGCTTTTATAGAAAACTAAATGGGAGGTGATACTCGATGACACATAACGCCGGGCAATTTACCTGCCAAGGTTGCTATGTTTTGCCTTTAAATAACATGGTCTGCAACATAAAAGAAAAGATTAGTTTTATGACAGGATCAGATTTATGTATTTTTGTATATTTCAAGAACATAATATACAAATAATAGAAGTGAAGGCTTGTCTTGCATGTTTCGTCCCCTTAGAAATTACTTTCTTTCATAATTTTTCCTTTTATTTTAGAGAGACCAGTCATCTTTGCTGCTTAGAACTGAACAGATTCTCTTTAAGTAGATAAGGAGCCCTTCCTGCTCTGCAGGGCAATAAATGTCTGCCACTAGGTTCCCACTAGCAGCAGGATGCAGTTCACCCACACTTGGAATAGCTGGCTTCATAAACAGCTCCAGATTTCATGTTCTCGTGGGCTTTAGCAAAAAGGAGCTGTTATTCCTGAGAATGAACCCTGTGGGCGAGGCTGAAAGCACGTGCAGAGTCAATCATTCCAGGAGCTCCTTATGAAAAGGGACAGAAACTGCTTTTGTGTTAGAAGCACGGCATGATCTTGTTTCAAATTTGCTTCAAAGAATTAACTGAGCATCTAATAAAAGGCGATAGAAAGCACTAGAAATGTCAGACCTGAGATGAGCTTGATTAACGAATGATTTAGGAGTAACTGAAAAAAACCTTTCACCTTCTCTCTCTGATCTGCAGGGAATGGCTGTTGCTTCTTTAATTCGCTCTCTTAGTAGTGTTCTTGCATTATCACGAGTATTTGCTTGGCCCTGCAGTGCCTCACTGTCGAGTTGTTCGCCGACTGCTTTCTGGCTGTGGTGTTCAAGCTACGAGCTGCAAGGCACAGCACTGAACTCCATTTAGTCATTCCTGCGTGACGAGCAGATTGCTGTGATGGCTTCTGTGACATCCCTGCTCTGTATGTCACTCTTGCCTCACAGGTGAGGCTCTCCATGGGGGCAAGCGTTGCATGGCATTGTGTCCGCTCAGGCAGCAAAGAGCTGAACAGCAAACTGTTCTTCAACATCTGTGTGTATGTAACTCAGCCGTATCTGATGCACTGCCAAGCACTTTGCAGACTCATTGAATCCTATTAGTGCAAACCACTCTAATTAGCAGTACCCAGACAACATCTCTTGCTTGAGTTTCTCAAATTCTTAATGCAAATTATGGCGGCCTTTTATACTGCTACATACAAACGATTAAGACTAACAAACTGTAAGTTGCTCTCTACACAGCAAATATGATCCATCTTACTTTTTGGTTTTTTGTTGTTTGTTTGTTTGTTTAAATCTGTGAGTTGGTGTCTTACAAAAAGTCTTTAGGATTATGCAAACCTTTGGACGACCTTGGCTTATGTTCCCTGGTTGTGTTTTACAAAAAAAATTAATTTATTAAACTTTCTTTCTGTTACAGTTGCCCTACATTAATTCCTAAGCAAACACCAGGGGGCGAAGCCTAACCACCTTGTCTTCATCTTCCCCAAGCAGTTTGCACAATGAGCTCTGTGACTGTGAATTGGTCACAGGGAGCTTGGTATCACCTCACACTCCTTGCAGTGTGTATCTGGTTATCTAAAGAGCACGTTCCCTAATGCTTAATGAAGGGAAAAAGAAGGAAAACCAACCGATGACAGAGGTGGTCACGATTTTTTATATTCATACATATTGTAAATTTTTTTACTTAAAATGTTATTGAAATCAGTCCTCAGTGCTCTTCAATTCTTGTCTTAGAGTGCTAAAATTAAAAAAAAAAAAGAAATGCTGCTGTTTCATAGCTGTTTGCTGAGACCACTAGATAATGTGTTCCTGAGAAAGTTACTTCTTTAAAGCAGAATGTCTTGTAGGTGTTCTTATGGGCTGCTGAGAGAAAATACATACATACACACAAATACATATTTAGTACATATTTAATTTTCATTGAAAAGGGTTTTTTTCACAGAAATTTAAGTGTTTCCTTCCAACTTGAGTTTTATTGTATGAAGTTCTTTAAGCACTTTATAGGCATTAATTATTCTAATAATTTTTTGCCTCACTGTCTTTTCTTAGTAGAACCCTGTCAAATATTATCTCCTTTGAAGACAGAACAAGCAGTGCATTAGCTAACAGTGGGGACTGCAAATACTTACACTCTGTTCATACAAAAATACTAGTTAAAAAGGAGCAGGAAAAAAAAGGGACTAACACCTGGACTGTTACAATGCATTGTTGTTGCCATTATTATGACAAATGCTGTGATATGTGGAAAATGGTAACTAGTTGTAAAAGCAACCATCTGTTGTGATTCCTCTTTTTGAGGCAAGTATACCAGTGGATTTAGCAATGGAGGGGGGCTGCATAAAAAGGGGCTTAAAGAGAGTTGGAGGTCTCATTTAGCCCACCTCTGCATCAAGGCAGAATCAGCTAAGCCTGAAGAAATGACAAGCTCTTATCAGTGTTTTCTAGTGCTCTACATATGCCAGAACTTTATTTTTTGGTTTCTGATGTCTGTCTTTTCTTGCCATAATTTAAACTGGTTACTTCTTTTCCCTTCCCTCTGTACATGGAAAACTGTTTATTATTCTTGCCTTTGAAGGAAAATTATTTATCGCTTTTCCCCACAGTCTTCCATTAGTTTTATGGGTCAAGTTTAAATATTTCCATCTCTCTTATTGGGCTGTATGTTCACACTATTGTCTTCTGAGCTACTGAGCAAGTGGTCTTCACCTTTCTTAAAGAGTGGTCCCTAGCACATAATACAACAGCCAACTCCTTTCTGATCTTGGATGGAGATGAGGTTTTCCATCCCATGTGGAAAATTTCCAATATAAAATTTGGTCTTTTCATAGTTTTGCCTTCTGTTGCTTCACATTTTTGGTTTTTAATAACTAAAATATCCAGATAATTTCTAAAGAATTTCTTAATTGCTAGTTTGATTGTCACAGCTGAAGTTCAAAGAACTACCCTTTGCATCACTGGAGCTGCACATCATTCATATCAGTGCATTAAGATAATTTAGAATTCTGGCCTCCTTCTGCCAGCATTCTATTATACCTTCCAGGCTCTTCTCATTTGTCACTTTAAGAAGTATGCAACCTATTCCATCATTCCAAGCCGTTAATGATAATACTGAATAGCATTAGATTATCACAGAGTTATGTGCATTTGTCCTGAGCCAGCCCTTTGCACTTGCTATCCAGCTGTACCAGGGAGTAAACAGCGGCACGGATTGAGCCACGTGGAGGCATGGGAGTAGCTTATGGCTCCAGATTTTGCTTTCACTGTATATGGCTGGTAACCAGGATTCAGGTGTTTAGGAGGGGAAAATCAACAGCCTTCCTATACCAAAGAATTGCAGTTTGCAGTGTGTGATGCAGGGCACTAAAAGAAGACAGGTTTGCCTTGGGACAACTCTGTGGCATGTAGTCAAGATTTGTTGTTTTTCCTGCTTGTAGTTTTGGCTGATATCGATGCATTTCATTGATGAAAGGAGGAAGTTTTGGTAAGAACAGGGAAAGAACATTTTCTCTGTACTTGGGAAATAATCTTCAGGCAGAACATGAGGAAAATAAATTGTTCCGATGGGACAATTCAGAGAACAGGCT
Organism: Laterallus jamaicensis coturniculus; assembly: GCA_022605575.1. NCBI lineage: Eukaryota > Metazoa > Chordata > Aves > Gruiformes > Rallidae > Laterallus > Laterallus jamaicensis. Next base: position 33,213,285 of record JAKCOX010000005.1, read on the forward strand.
GTTTTGTCGTTGGAGTGCAGCTCGCAGACAAACAATGAAAGTACTATCAGCATGAGGGCTGTCTATTTAGAAAATACAGGTGTAGGAGGAACTGGTGGTAACCCAACAAGAATTCCTTTTTAAGCACAACTTGGGACAGGAGATTTGGTATCAGCATTAACACAGTCAATGTAAAAGAAGTTCTGCCAAGCCACAAATGATAGACAGCAGGGGGGCTGGGACCTGTGACACTCAAATGGAATTTATAGGTGTGTTTAAGAAGTAGAACAAATACAATATTTAAAAAAAAATAAATTCTTGCAGCATTATCTCTTCTCTCTGTTTGTAGTTTGCAAGACCTTGAGCTCTGTTCCTCCCCCAGATACAAATGTCTGATTGGATTATTAATATTGCATCAAGTTTAAACTTGTTTGTTTTAGCCTTGAGTCACTAAATTTTATTTTTTCTTAAAGCTGACTGTTAATTTGAAGTGCTACTTATATAACAATTCCAGTTTTGAAAATCACAGAACACTTATTTGAGCAATGACATGTTTAGGTTTCAAATTTGTCTTCTCTTTACCTTACTTTCATATGTATTTTCTCACCTGTCTGTCTCTTGTTATATAATTAAATTGGCTGGGGAAGTGAATTTTGTTTGGTGCTTGTATAGCAGCCAGCACAATGAGGTTCTGGCTTAGGCTACTAGGTACTTCCCTTGTGCAAGCTGAGTTGCACCTTGTCAACCAAAGCCTAGCAGTAGGTGCTGTACTGCCTCTCACTGTTACAATTGCATGCAGTTTGTCCAAGAGAAAAATTCTTTCATCACTATAATTTTATAGAAATAATTATGCTCACATATAAATATTTTTTCCTTTTGAATTATTTATCTCAAAATGGCCACAACAGAATCTGCACAAGTACTGAAGAGGGTGACTGGGAGTCTAAAGATATAGTACAGTTGTTTCTCATAAGCTCATAAGCCACGACTTAGTACCCAGTGGAAATTAAAATCACTTGATTACTTAGCAGGAATTTTAAAACTAGCACAGGGAAATACTTTCACATGATACACAATTCAGTTATGGAATTCAGTGCTGCAGGCTGTGGATTCAAAGGAGTGTTATTAAATGCAAGGACACAGGTGTCTTAGGAAGTCCTGGACTATGAGCATTTTAAAATTAGATTGATATCCTGGGGAAATTAGCTCACTGTAAGCTTAATTTTTAGGGTATTTGTTGTTATTGTTGTTGGTTTTGGTTTGTTGGGGTTTTTTTAAATGTTTGATTGTTTTGTTCTATTTGCTCTTCCCAAGACACCTGCTACTTCCTTGTAGAAGCATGGCATGACCTACTTGGATCTTTTATCTGACTCACTGCAGCCACTGTTACGTAGGTAGGAGCTATCTGTGCTGGGTAACTCCTAGTCTGACAAAAGTGTTGGGAAGCTTCAAGCGTCACTTGTTTGTAGCCAGAAGGTCTCCAAGCTCTTTGGTCACGTTAATGAATGTTGGAAAAAACCATTTGATCTATGATGATTTTGTAATCGGAATGAGAGTTTAAGCAGAAGAACAGGTGACACTGTCCAAACCATTTGTGTGTGTGTATTTTTCCTTCTCCATAAGTTGTTTCATGTAGGATAGCTTGACATTTTGCTTGGGTGAACAGGTCACTTCTAATTTAGCAGAAGACTCTTTTTGGATTCATGACATTACATAGGGAATCCTTCTTACTTGCCTGTCTTTATCAGACTAACATGTTAGATATGGGGGACCTCACAATAAGAATATGCAGACTCGGCTCCAGCTGTATCTACAAAATATGCTACAGGCCACAGCTGCCTTACTTCAAACCTCCCCTCAGCCAGGCTACAAGCACACCCTCTTTTTGCCCTTATAACTCACTTTTCTAAGTAAATTCAGTTTGTCTCTGCCCTGCGGCCCTTTTGCAGCTGGGATGAGAAAAGCTAGGCTGGTCACCCTGTGTTCCCCCACCTGGGGAAGCAAAGGCAAAGAGAAAGGGGATGATGTTGGATTAAGAAGAGTGCTTAACAATTTCTATGCTTTGTCATGAAGGCCACGACAGTTTGTTTGAAGGCCACAAAGTGCAGTTCTGGGAAGCTGTGGGATTTTTTTCTCCTCTGTTTAACTGTTTGTCTTGTGCTCAGCCCAGTAATGAAACAGAACATTCTCCCTCTCTGCTGAAGGTTAGAGTCCTCTGATATGTTTCTGGGATTAACAGAAGTCTTTCTGTCTGACTTTCATGTTTTAAAAGTAAATAAACAAATAACTAAATACAAGCTCAAGGGCACACGCAGAGTCTTGGTTTTTGTAGCCTTGCTCAGCCATCCACAGCATGAACAGCAAGTTGGGTCTGTGCTTACATCTGCTCCTATGTGTTTCTGAGTGTTAAGCATGAAAAAAAGAAATTATGGTGCACTTTGAGGAAAAAAAGTAATGACATCAATTAAAATTAAGGTTACTTTTTGCTTTCAGATATATTCACGTGGGAGAGCTTTTTCAGCAAGACTCATTTATGATTATGCCAGTATTAAGAGATGGTAAAGTAACTGTAAAATCTCTGTCAGAGCATAAAGGCCACTCAAACCACTCAAAAAATAATAAGGCCCCTACAGTTATCCCCAAATTTGAGCAGCATGGCAGAAGCACATTTATTTCTAAGGGTGTCCACAGCCAGGCCAGAGCTGAAGCCTCGGAGTTTGAGCCAAACCTGAGGAATCTTTGAATCTGTGCTGTCATCTACACTGCCAACAGATAATTTCATAATCAAGGAGTACAAGTAATTTATTTTTTTTTCCAGTACCAAATCTATTACACAATTGTGAGGCTTTACTGATATCACATGAAAGTAGCCAGTAAGATAAGTGAATTATGGTTCCGTATGGCCTACGGTGTCATTTCAGGGGTTTTCAAGTCCACATTAAGATTTCTTTCCCCACTGATCACTCTTTTAGTTGGAATGGCCGGAGAGCAGAGCTCTGCTAGTGTGATACTCAATTTCCTTAAGTAAATGGTTGCAAGGATAGCATTATCCATAATATTTCTCAGCATTTTGGAAATGGCCAACCTGCAGAGATTTCCCTGGTGTGACACATTGTGCAGATAGGAGTCCCATACTTGTTTTTCCTTTTCTATAAAACACGTATACAGTGATGTCTGTTTGCCTGTTTTTGAGCCAGGAGAGGAAACAGGTAAGGCTTTTGCTCAAGAAGGCAACACAAAGTCTTGTCTAACATATCTAGTCTTCTAGTGAAACAAGGTCTGCTAAATTGCTGCAGGATCAGTTCTGACTGATTAAACTTATGCACCATTTAGATTGTTTATTTTAGTCATGGTTACCTATGAGATCTAGAAAAGAGTAAGCAAATTATTTCTGGTTTGTGTGCAAACTCAGAGAGATCGTATACTTTGCCTGCATATGTATAGACATATGTGGTGAAAGGATTATTTTACTCTGTCAGGTTTTACTTCATGAAGGAAGGACACCTTGACCTTGCTGCCAGGCTGCCTCTGTGGAGCCCTACTTTTCTTGTGGCTCAGCTTAACTTTAAGCTAATATTTGTACAGCCTGACATGCAGCATCTGGCTTAGCATGGTATACATCCCTTCACCCACGTACCTTGTATGTTTTTTTTATGAGCCGACTGCTCTTGTGTGACTAGAATAGCTGAATCCACTACACAGACACCAGTCTGCAGGCCTTGCAGAGAGCAAATGTTCTGGGGTCACAGGGGCCCTGTAGCTTTGTTTGCAGAAAAACTGAGCATTAACTTTTTTTCAGAAAAGGCTGGCAGGCAGGAAAGAAGCACATACATTAGTTACATGTTACTTCATTGTGTGTAAAGCTGATGATTAAACAGAATTGTGTAACATTTGTCAACATATGAGAGTGAAACTTTTGCACAAAGAAATAAAATTAAGAAATTTTCTCTAATTCAACCATGGGAAAAATACCATGGGATGTACATAAGTATTTTTAGGGTTTTTACTTAATCTATATGCATTTTTTGTTAGTATGTGTATTACTTGAGATCTCTTATGAGCCTTTATCAGTCTGCCATAGAAATACATTTTCCTTCCTCTCCCCTCCTCTTTCCTTTTCCATATGTTACACTTTTTAAAATTAAAAGTATCTTCATATCTTGATACAAAGGGTTGTAAGTTAAAAACTTCCTTTAGCAATTCCTGAACTTAGGAAAGATTGCCTTTTTCTCAGAGGAAGACTTCTCCTTGATTTACCTCTTTGACCAGCCTTGGTCCCCAAAGAAGCAACTGGTGGAAACCTTGAAGTGAAAAGCAGAAAAAATGAGTGCCACAGGACAAAGCAAATATTCCAGATGTTCCTGGTTTGACTGATCAGAAAAAAAACACAACACAAAGAACTACAAAAAACCCCCAACCTGGATAGCCAACAACACATGAACTTACTGACCTTTGTGCCGCGATAGTTTCTGTAATTATTGAATAGCAGGGTTGGGTTGAGGCTGAGGAGGAGAATTTGGGGGATGGCCCAGGCAGTGAGATAAGGTTACATATAAGGCAGCTGCAGCAGATTTGGGAGCATTAGCGGATTGCATCTCCAGGGACACAGGTCACTGAGTTTGGATCCTGGAATCATGAGCGGGTGCCCCTTTGCGGGGAACAGCTACCAGTGAGTGCTTCATCTTTGTGTTTTGCTTCATAATGTCAGTTCAAATTATATAATATTAACATAAAATATGAAAGCTCAAGGAGAAATTAACTACCTATCATCAAAATATAGATAACTGTAGCTATCGCTAAAGGAGACAGTACAAAGACTTGTCTGATCACTTTTTCAATGAACTAGAGGTAATGCTGCCATTGCATTACGTGCTTGCCACAGCTGTTACTGTGGCAAGATTTATTCTAGCTGTATTGCTTTTCTAAAAAAAAACCCCGCCTTTTAAAACATTTTTTAAAAAAACCAACCCTACTTTTTTTTAAAAAAAGCATTGTTAGGACTGTAGACACATCTGTTAGTAAAAAGGTAGGTATTTTCATAGTTCTTAAATAGTTTATATATTTACCTAATTTTCTTCTTAGATTTAACAAGCTATCTCTGGAAGATGAAAAAGATGACAAGTCACAAGAAGGGATTAATAAAGCCAGCAAAGGTGGACTTGTCTATGGAGACTACCTACAAGTAAGTGTAAAGATTTCACTTTACTGCCCTGGTTGCACTTAAGAGTTGAGCCAGGACTTGTGATTGATGCTTCTCCCAGCTGTTGGCCAGTCACTTCTTCTGAGCTCTCCATGTATAGTCACAGGCATGGGTGCATGTCTCAATTGCAATGGTGCAGAGGGATTGTGAGATGGCTTCTCAAATTGCAAGAAAGCTGGCCGTTTTGGGGGTTTTGGTAGGGAATTATTTATGTTGGTAGAACTTAATTGTAAAGTGGTGCACCACAAAAGCCTTTTCTTGTCTGACAATCACCATTTGGCAATTTCTCTATGTCAGCAGGTGATGTCCAGAATATTTGGCTGGAAAAAGATATTGCAGAAATCTAGGGGTGGGATGATGATGGGGAGAGGACAGATAGAAGACAAGCAAACACAAAAAACCTCAAACAAAACAAAAAATAATAAATTGATATAGGGTTGTTTTTTGTGACAGCATGAACTGAAGTGAGTGGAATTACTCTGTGCTTGTAAACAGAAAACTGATTTGTTGACATACTATATGAAACCTTGCAAAGTTTTCTTTTAAAACAACTATTAGACTGTTTTAAGTTTGACCCAGTAAAAAAAAATACCTCAGTAATGACAGAACTGAACTAACAGAACTAACTAACTTCAAATCAGAGTTCTTGTGCAGATGTTACTGCATGATCAGACAGATTTTTACTATAGGAACTCCATTTTCATGGAACATGACTGTAGACTGAAGCCATTCAGTCTAACTTCTCATACAACCTGGAATACGGGGCCTATTTTTTTTTTTTATATTATGCTTAAATATTAGCTCAATACAGTAGGACTACTATTGCTAATAGCAGAATTGAGAGCTTTGCAGAACCTTTTTATCTTTATTTTTAAGCTTAACAAAATACTGAACGCTCAAGAACTTCAGAGTGAGAAGAAAGGAAACAAAATCCACGATGAGCATCTTTTCATTGTGACACATCAAGGTAAGTGATTGGGAGGAGTTCAGTGGTGGTTGACTGGTGTTCTTTGCAGAGGGAGTCATTCAGTGCTGGAACATGCAATGCATGATTTGTTTTCATTTTAGACACAGTCATTGCAATTCCTCTGTCTCTTTTTTCTGCATTTACATGTACATCTATATATATGGTGTAAGCTGTAGTCAACTCTATGCTTGTGAAGCTGTGGTTCCATTTCTAGAGAAATATAGGTGGTGAAACTCATTCCCCCATCTCAGTAATACGCTGCCATGGACTTCACTGTAGGCAAACTTTGTGTGTTAGCTTGTGCTTTCTCTGAAGCTTCAATAGTAACCATGCTGAGGATGTCTTTAAGCCAGCATACTGTTTGGTAGGAAAAACTTCTGCTATCCACATGTCATTGACAGGAAACATGCAGATGACATAAAGGTTGTGAGCAGCTCTGGGATTAGCTTTTATTGGACTATCAGGTCTAGATTTTTCTCTTTCTCCCTTTTGTAATGAAAGCTCTGTACATCAAATATCTGATGCACACAGCATGCTTTAAAAAAATTTGCCAACATTCTTGACTCTAGATTATTTCATGTAACAATTTAAGGACAGCATACTGTAACAGGTAATTCATTTGTGTGTCAGCAGCTTTTTATATCTCAGCACTGTAAATGTAGGCTACAATTTCAAAGCAAAATGTAGGAGTTTTACTTCTTAATGCTATGGAGAAAAAATGAAGTAATGCTAAGGTTAACCCTAACATTGCCTTTCTTGTTCTAGCTTATGAACTTTGGTTTAAGCAGATTCTGTGGGAAATGGACTCTGTGCGGGTGATCTTTCAAAATGGCCACGTAAGTTAAGAGGAAATACTAATTGGGTGAAAATACAGCCCCCCCCTCTTGCCTCCTGCCTTCCAGCCTGATCTATTTGGGTTTACTAAAGCAACATGTACTCTTTTTAAAAACCAGCATTTAAAAAAACCAAACCAAACAAGAATAAAAAAAGAAATTTGGCTGAGGGGCTCTTATGTCCTCCTGAAGATTGAATGTTGCATAGGTCGCTCTCCAAGACCAACTTCTTGTCCAAAATGCTCTCATGCGGTGCTACTGGTACTGGATAACTGCAGAAACTTAACTTGGGAGTATTCTACTGCAGAAAAAGCATGCTTAGAGGAAAAATTCAAACTAGAGGGCTAGCATGTATTTCTATGTTGAAAATTCACTTCTGCCTTTGTTCAGGTTTTTTTTGAAGTCTACATACTATATCCTTCCATCCAATATCTTCCACGCAAAAGGAAAATTCTTTTTGGTAGTTGTATATTGTGATACTCAATAGAAAAGGATTAATTAAAATCACAGTGTACTGTCCTATAATTTCTGAAAACTATAAACATAATAGGAACACTTTGAAGATCTCTAAACGTTTGCTCAAAGCTAAACACCCCTCATAACAACAAAAGAAAACTCCTCACCTGATGCTACATCCACAGGAAAGGCTGACTGCGTGTAATTTGAGAAATACTTTGATTAACATTATGAGTATCTATATACAAGGAACATTTGAAACTAGACTACACTGAAAGAAGGAACCCTTTTATCATAATGTCCAATTAAAACTTTCATTATTATGTTGACTTTTTAGTTGAAGATTATATCAAATCATAACTGATCAAAATCAGTTCTTAAGTAGAATAATTTTTCATTATTTATTTTTGTGAAAAATGAAACTGCTTAAAATCATAATTTGAAATGCCAATCTTAAGGTTAAGCAGACAGCAAGAAGATTAAGGAAATGGTTATAATCTTTTATTGTTTGTAGTTTGATATTTCCTGGTTGTGTGCCCTTGTCTTAGAAAGAAATTTGATTGCATTGAAGTGAACAGGAATTTTAGCAGTCTCCTCTGCAGGCCAAGTGTTCAACTTAGCCAGAGGAGACCTTCTGTGTTCTCCCTTTAGTATTTTCCATTTCCCACCAGGTAGTGTTCTCTATTTTTCTCTGCTTGATAACACCTATCTCTGATGAACATCTTTTTAGATGCACTCTCTGCTTCTCAACTTTTAAGTACTTTCTGTTCCTGCAATATGAGTTGTTCCTTCACAGTCTGCTGCTTAGGGACACAGTTTAGTGGTGGACTTGGCTGTGCTAGGTTAAAGTTTGGATTTGATGATCTTAAAGGTCTTTTCCAACCAAAACGATTCTCTGATTCTAGAACAGTAGAAATGATTAGAAGAGCATAATACAATTATCATATTATACCAACGATCATTAAAAATAGCATTGCAATAATCAGAAATTATCATAATATTAATGATTTTGGTCTAGAATTTAATTTCATGTGGAGACTTCTATTTCAGTCAAAAATGTAGTAACGAAGAAAAAATCCCATGTTTTTGGTCTAGTTGTAATTTATAATCAGTCAGAGAAAGGCAGATTTCAATCTCTGAACATTATAATTTTCATTTTCAGTTACAAACAGGGCCTTCTATTCAGTATGAGATTCTGCCCCTCTGCATTTCATGTGGGAACTCCAGTGATGCACAAGAGTGAAAAGACCTGAAGTGGGCAGAATATAGAAAGAACATCGTTCTGTCTGGTTATGATCTTTATTTTTTCTATAGGTAAGAGACGAGAGGAACATGTTGAAGGTGATTACTCGAATGAACAGAATTTCAATGATTCTGAAATTACTTGTGGAACAGTTCTCAGTTTTGGAAACTATGACTGCATTGGACTTCTTTGATTTCAGGTAAGTACTTGGTATTCCTCCACAGTGATCCACGAGCTGGTAATTCCCATCCTTAGAGCTGACTGTGAATCTTGTACGTGCTCAGGCAGCTTGTAGTACAGCATCGTTCAGCGAAGTGAGAGCATACCTTAGAGAGGCGACCGTGACATTAGCATGCAAGGGTTGATTAAGAACTTGAGCTTGTGTGTGAGTCCAGTGTGCTCTACAAAGAAGTGCAAGTTAATTGTTAATGTTTGTGTGATGCTGCTGAATGGTTTCAGAGTAAAAAATTAAAGCAATAGAAACAACAGAAATAGCTCACGTTTGCACTAACCATTTGGTTGAAGCTTACCACTGTGTAGTTGCAGCTACATTCTGTGGCAAATCATGGACGTGCTTGAGTGAGAGCCCTACACTCTTAGTAGCTCATCAAATAGATATTTCAGCTGTCTTTGTTTTGCACAGGGTTTCCTGGCTTTATGTTTTCAGTGGGTCTGCAGGGCTGGAGGCTCCAAGCAGCTACAGAAAGCATTGCTATCTCTTCTTTCTCCCCAGTAACTTCTGCTCTCCAGTAGCTGCCCACTGTATTGCTGGTGGTTGGTAGCTCTTCTGCGCAGGCTTTCTTTGTCATCCCTTGGTTTGCCTCTCTTGGCATTTCTCTCTCTTACCTCACTTCAGCTGGGTCCTTCCACTACACTACCATGCGTGACAGCTCCATCCACTGCCTGCCTTCCTGTTCTTTTTCTGCTTCTGTCCCTGACTCATTACCTAAATGTGGTCCAGTCCCCCATTCACTTCTGCATTGCTTCTTTATCCTTTCCTTTCTCTCTTTTAATGTACCCTAACTAAAAAGCACATAAAACTACAATTTTTCTTCTCTTGGAAGTTTGAAACATCTGTTATCATCTAACATTACACCACAGCAGGGGAAATACATGGGCTGATCATATGCTTTGATGGATCCTTGCTTCTGCTTTCAGCCACGTACTGTCACTGGATAAGCAAACAAGATCAAATCAATGATCTGTTTTTGCCAAATCTGGTACTTACCATTCAAAGTGCATTACAATTATCTAGAAATGTGGGATTTCAGAATAATTTATTAATAATTTTTTTCAGCATGGCCACATGATTTAACTCTGAAAGAATCCCATTAATTAATCCCTCAAATGAAACCCACTAAGTGTTTTTCTGAACATTACTCCATTGTATACATAGACATTATTCTGTCTAACAAGCCTATTTAAAATGCATTCATTAGCACTTTAATGATGTGGATATTTTTGTAATAGCTATTTTGGGGTGAAGCTGCTTATTCTGTTTGGAAAGGAAATGATATTCACTTATGCTTCCTTCTGTGCATTACACATGCAAAGCTGCCCTTTTAAGACAGTAAAAACATGAGCATGCATACGTATCTGCATATACAATATATGGCCAGAATATCAGAATATGTTATACATACATTGTAGTTACATTCCAATTGCTTTTTTTTTCTTAATTCCAATTATACAAAAAGTGCTCAGATATCTATTTGATAATCATCAAATGTGAAATATGTGTTGGTTTAGTTTGTTGAGAAGCAGAGGACCCCATCATTGTAAAATAATATCCTGTATTTTTGTATCTTCTTTTCTTCTGTTCCCAAAGATACTACCTAAGCCCAGCCTCAGGTTTCCAGAGCCTGCAGTTTCGCTTGCTAGAGAACAAAATTGGTGTTCCCCAAAGTCTGAGAGTCCCCTATAACAGAAGGCATTATCGTGATAACTTCAAGGGACAGGACTATGAACTACTGCTTAAATCAGAGCAAGAGCCAACGCTACTGCAACTTGTGGAGGTAACAATGTCTGTCTTAGACCTTGCTTTGTTTTCCCCATCTCCCAAGAATGTCCTTCATTGGCATCAGTGACAAAGTGTTCTTCCTTGAGAGAAGCAGGCATGCTGGCTGTTGCCCAGTCAGTTGTGTTTTGGATTCTTACTAAACTTGTTATGAGAGTTAGTCAGTTGTAAACCAATTGATTTTTTCACAGCATTTCCTTTTGTCTTAAAAGTCCATTACCCTAGTAAATTGCATTGTGACATGTACTGTGTTTCATTTGTGTTGTTTTTCATGACCAGAAACCCTTTTTAAAAGAAAGTTTTAAAAATATTTCCACTGTTAGTGATGGCTACTAGAGGTTTAAAATAGGAAAGGAAAAGTGACAACCCAAAATGGAAAGGAGAAAATATATTTAACAAGCGTTTCATTATCACTTACCATGATTTAATGACTTTGTCTCAAGGGTTATGAATGATCAACTCTCTTGCTATTTTCATACACAAAATTAACCTAACTTTCTAAAGAACAGCACAGTATGAACCTCAATAAAAGCATCCACTCTTATTAGCCCATTTGTCTAATGACACCTGATAGAGAAATTTCTTACATATTCTCTAGCTTTTCTTCATTTGTTAGGACTTGAAGCTCTTTTATCTTTCAGATGAGAAGGAACTAAATTAAGGGATCTCTAAAAGAACTTTGACCATAAAGATTCCTGATTTTTCCCCCCTCCTAATTTTATTCCCATTATTAAAAGGAAATCAAAGAGAAAGCTTTCCTAACTGCCAAGTAAATTTGTCTCTTGTATCGTCACATACTGTGGTGCAAGTTAATGATGAACTCCTTGATCAGTATTCAGCCTGACATGATAAAACCAGGTTGTATAGATGGTTCTCTATCTTCCTTCCATTGATTATCTTTACAATTATACTATATGTGTGTGGAATAAGATTGTTTCTCTGTATCTACAAGGGAGCTAGTTTTCAAGATATTCTTAGAATGAGACAGATACTGTCTTCCAGCACTGGTCATTTAACCTTAACCTGTAACTTGTGGGTCTGCTTGCACAGCACCATTATACAGGTATAAATCTTTTACATGCTCGTGCTTACTTCAGCAATGAGCATCTCTGTGGCATAGTAAACCAGAACTGTAGCAGTGTAATTTATGTTGCTATAACTTGCAGTTCTAGGGTAATGTGGCTGTATTGTAATGTTTGAACACATGATTGTTATTATTATAGGCATGGCTGGAAAGAACTCCAGGGCTCGACGCAGAAGGATTTGATTTCTGGGGACAATTTGAAGTGAATGTTTTAAAAGGTCTAGAAGAGGAATTTGCCTTGGTGCAGGTATATAGTGTACTCTCGAGTGAGCTATAAGCAAAGCCAGCTGGCAAAATGACATCCTGACATAAATGTGACCGTTGGGCCACTCACAGTTTCTTACTGACTTCACTTGATCTTCAGCAGCTTCTGTTTGTAAGAAGCATTAAAAAAATGGAGTTTTTTTAAGGAAATCTGAATAACTTTGTAATTTGACATCTAAGATGGTCTAAAGCACGTGATACATGGAAAGGTATAAAATCAATGGACAGATTGAAATTGATTTTACTGAGCGTACAACCTCACCTTTAGTTATTGCTTGCATCTACAGTTGGGAGTAAACACAAAGTTTGGGCCCCTGAGCTGTACGGAGCATCACTATAAACAGCCTGTTTCTATATAACAGCATCTGGCAATTTGCTGCTAGGTGAACATTTGAATTACAGTGGCAAATAAGCATAAGAAAATCCCCGCATACTGTAACTCCTGTAGCTTCAAGTATATTTTAATGGAATAATATATATAAGAATTAATCGGTTTCCTGAGAATATCTGTTAACAACTTTATAGCTTATCTAAACATTTTTTATTTACAATTCTGCAGTGACAGCTATTTGACTGCGGATTTTGTGCTAATTGTTTTTTAAAGGCCAGTGACTTAATGACTCATCTATCTTGTTTGAAAATGCAATTCTGACATTTAGGATGTAAACTTGTAGAGTACTTATGATGGAAATAGAAGTTACATCACGGGTCATTCAAGCACTTAATTTTCCCTATTGAATTCTAAAACCTCTTTTTGTTTTAAATATCAAAGGCCAAACCAGAATCTGAAGAAAAAGATGACTTGCTATCTGAATTCCATAAACAAAAAGATGTGTTACTTTCGTTATTTGATGAAAAGCGCCATGAGCACCTGCTTAGTAAAGGTAGGGATTATTAATGTATATCAACATGCACTTCTTACGTACACTTTTTATGATCCTGTAATGGCCTTCAATTTGCAGGAGAATCAGTAATAAACTAAGGTCCCTTGTGTTTTGCAGGAGAAAGACGACTGTCTTACAAAGCGCTGAAGGGTGCCTTAATGATCTACTTCTACAGGTACTTTTAGAAGATATAACTTTACTGCTTACTGGCAACAGGAGAGGTGAAGGTTAAGGGCAGCGGCACGGGTTTATTTAGGCTGGAACGGACCTTGGAAACTAATCTAGTCCCACCCTCTGTGAAAACTCAGATTAGTTAGATCCAACTAGAAGGTCAGATTGGGCTGCTCAGGGCTGTGTCCAGCTATGTTGTGAATGTCTCCAAGGATGGAAGGTACATGGCCTCTCTGGGCAGATTGTTCATGTCTGGCCAGACACTGCTCCTCAGACTGACACTCGCAAACGCATTGCTCAGTGTGTCCTGCACAGTGTCCTAGAAAGGTTTGGGGTATTTTCCCGAGTGTGAGTGAAAAGGAACAGAGAGAGAGGCTCATGTAGCAGAAGCATTTGTTAAAATATCTACTGACATTTCAATACCAATTTAGGAAAACCAGACATTAGGTCACTGTCATGCATTGGTGAAGTGAAACTTTTAAAAATACAGCATTGTTGCAAGAGACTCACTGTCTTCTCTTTCGCTTTCCAAGGGAAGAGCCTCGCTTTCAGGTTCCCTTTCAGCTTCTTACCTCCCTTATGGATATCGATGTGCTCATGACCAAATGGAGATGTAAGTTCCACTTTCTGACAGTGACTCTCTCTCTTTCAGACACAAGAACACTGTTCTGTTTCACCCTTTGTTGGACAAGTTATACAGAGAGTTTCAGAACTGAGCTTCCATGTCCTTTCAGAATGGCTTTTTATTCATTCATACTTCCACAAGAGGAAAGATGAATGTCTGCTTCTGTGATTATTTAGATACATGGATATAGCTACCATTTCTATGACATGCTTGAAGTGAGGTGAATGATTTTAAGGGACAGGCATTTATTTTACAATGCCTGCCAAAACATCAGCACAACTCTTCATGTGCAAACAGTGCTTCTGCCCCTTCCCTATCTAGATGTCCATAAATGAACATGTTAATTCTGTATTAAGAGAACATGGTAATGGATAGTAATTAGGTGATTCGTTCTGCATTAACAGTAATGTTCTATTAGATGACTGAAGAGTGGCACAATTATCTCTGCATTGCTGAAGACTTAATAGTTCAGTATCTGCAAAGATCTCTGCGTGATTTTCAGTATTTAAGTGATGCACCTTGATGTGACCCTTTGGTTATATCTTAGCACTGAACACATGATGCATCCTTCTTTTGTATTGCTTAGATAACCACGTCTGTATGGTGCACAGAATGATTGGCAGCAAGGCCGGCACCGGCGGCTCATCAGGCTACCAGTATCTGCGCTCCACAGTGAGGTAAGGGTAACACATCCCTCCCACTACCGGCAGTAATGCGCTTTGTGGAGACTAATGGCAAGAGATGGATTTCCTGCAGCTTGCTGGAGGCCAGAAGGCTGCTGTTTCTCTGCTGGGACTCTGAGTGTTTCCTGCTGGTGGTTGTACATTGACTCACTGGGTTGACACCTATAAACTCCCAGTGTTCTGGGGCCAAAGAGAACTCCTCCTGCTAACTCATGCAAAGTGCCACTTACAATTCTCAGCCAAGGGACCTAGGTGTTACTGTAAGAGTGTTAAGTGATGTTAATCCCTGGTAGTTTAGTTTGTGTGCAAGGTAGTGCAAGATAATGTGTCCAGGCCATGAGTCCTGCCTATTGTGCAGCTCACGGCAGTTTATTCTTTAGCATGACCTCTAATTGTGATGGTCCTGAAGCACTTCAATTTAAAATTTAATATATTCTTAAAGCTGATAGTAAATAATACTCTCAAGCTGTGCAGGCAACAGTGAGAAACATGTTACCTTCTGTTGGATGAAGCAGAAGAGGAACTTAAAAGGGAGGATTGAGGCGTGAGCTCAGAACTCCCTGAAAGGCTGAACTTCTTTTTATGCAAAATATGAGGATTCAGCTACTGAGACAATTCAAGCTTTTTAGCTGCGACTGTCCTGACAGTCCTGAACGAAGTTATATCAGAAAGCACAAGGATATTTAAACCACCTGCTTTTACGTGCATCTTCTCTGAAGTTCGTTTTCAAAGAGAAACTGTACGTAGCTGGTGATTGCCATGTGTGGTTGTGGGTAGCGATTCCCATCACAACCATGGTCACAGAGGGTGGAACAAAAGCAGATGGTGACATTTAATTTGGAGATTAAAGGTTCGCTGCCTTTTTCAGCAAGCCTTCTCGCTCTTAATTTCAGGTTAACTTTCTCCCTAGATAAATTCTACTTCTGATCTACTCCAAGAGTGGAGGTCTGGTGACTATAACCAATGTAGCCTGCATCTTCAGGAGGAAAATGTGGCTATAGCAACCGTAATCCGTTTTTAGGTCTAATCTGCTATGCCCTAGAAACAGTTAGGATTGCATTTTTACTCTAAAATATCATGAGGAAGGTTAGTGCAGAAACCTTATTAAATAGAGAGATGGAGTGACTGACATAATGACCTTCTATACCACGATTGTGCTATTAATTGTTCCAATTCTCCTTCCCAGTGACAGATACAAGGTGTTTGTGGATTTGTTCAATCTTTCAACATTCCTAGTGCCAAGACACTGGGTACCAAAGATGAACCCAACTATTCATAAATTCCTTTACACGGCAGAATACTGTGACAGCTCCTACTTTAGCAGCGATGACTCTGACTAGCCTGCTGCTGTTTGTGACTGGCTGCTGCAAAGAACATCAGGACTGTCACCTGGAGTGGTGCTACCCCTCAAATACAACAGCTGTTCTCATGCAGCGTGGGCATGTAAATAGGTATTTATGGCTGACAGCTCTGTGAATAGTGTGATTGGTTTATGGAAGCATAATTGTTTGTAGAAAAAGTAATCTCTATTGAGTTAGCCTCTATGAAAACTAAAATGATACCCCAATTCAACTCAGTGACCAATTTAACCCTTAAAACCTCCACCCAGAGAGGGAGCAAATCGTACAGAATTGTCATGATCGTGCCATGTTTGTACATATTTTGTATTTGTTTGCCTGATGGCTGTAATTTACTTCTCACAGTTGAGGATGTAATTGGTCTTATTACCTTCAGAAGAACATTAATTTCTGAGCTCTAGTGGAATTTCAAAAGGAATGTTGGGTAAGGGTTTTAAAAGTTAGATTTAAAAGTATCTCAGACTTCACTCTACAGCCACCTGAGCACCTTGAACATTTACCTATGTCAAGAATTGTGTTGCTATCTGTGTGTTACACATGAATGTAAATCTTACTGTTAAGAATAGCAGTAAGTACTTGACTTTGCCCTTCAAATAAAGCAGTATTAAAGCTCAGCTTTGGTTAAATCTTCTCAAGCAAGCATGAAGTTCAAACAAAAGTAAGACAGGCATTTAAAGTGTTTTTTATTCAAAATATCACTGAAATAAGGATAAAACTTATATATAATAAAAGCGTGGCAAAATTGGCTGTAGAACACTGATTAAGAAGCTGCATCGTCTCCTCCTTAGAGGAGCTCTTGTCTTTCTTGGAAATCCACTGTAGGCCTTAATCTCGGGTGAACTGCTCTGTATGTCAGCACTTTATATGTGCTCACACCTGGTAGTACCACCTCAAAACCACTGGTGGAACATCTGTTTGGTACTACAGAAAGAACATTGCTCTTGCCAGTACCAGCTGGGCGCTTTGGCTGGTGTTTCCTGTTAGGGAAGTGTGCTATCTGTCGTTGGCAAACTGCTGAGGGAAGGCCGTGCTACAGAGGGAAGGACTTCAGAAGACTTTCCTCCTTTGTTAATCTCAAGTTTTCAGCTAGTAAATTCAGTAAGTAGCAGAACCTGAAGTAGTGGAACATGGCACTTGGTCTCCCTTTCATTTAAAATATTAACACTTAGAAGGACTAGAATGACAATACTTAACAGATAATGATGAGCAGTCATTGCATTTGTCCTAACAAGGTTCCAGTACCCTGATCTATTAACATAGTGCAGTAATTTGGGTGCAAAAATTACAGAACTGCTTCAATACTGTTCATAGTTGTGTTTCATAAAAGCTACAGGTAAAGCATTCCAGATGAAAGGGGTACAGTGTTGTAGGATGACATAACTGGTTGTGAATTCCAGTTACATTTGCCTGCAAATCCAGTTTTACAGGTCAGCAGGGCTGGAACGAGGCTTTGATTCCCAGCAAGTCCCACCTATGATTTCAGTTAATGTAGGGAAATTTAACACCCACTCCCTTTGGAGTATTCTGTAATTGTTGAGTTTCTAAAGGTGGCAAATAACTACAGAATAATAAATTGTGAGGGTGGGATTTGTTAATAGTAAGTTTTTTAATTACTGCTTCACCGTGATCTGTGAAGTAGAGAAGGCCTGGAACTGACACGGCTCTCAAAGCATAGTAAGGCTGATTGGCAAACATGTATATCCTGCTGGGATGTGGGATGTTAAACCACTAGAACTGCCTCCATTTGCCTAAATACAGTTACTTCTTACTCTGACAAATTAATCAGCAAGAATATCCACTGCACTACCCCAGGCACCTTCCAAAACACGCTCCCTGCTCTGAGGCGCTCTGAAGTCCTATTTACCCAGTAAAGTTCTGAAGACTGAAACTGAGGACAGCAGCACTCCAGAGGTGGCAGTGCTCAGGAAGCAACTTTGACTCTCCATTTCCTTCTTTTAGTTTTCTACACACAGAGAAAATGTAGATTTTAAAACAAAAAAAAGGAGGAAGACAACATATGTGTGTCTGTCAGAGGTGCTAGAAAAGCCCAGACACGTATCAAAGCATAACAGAGTACTTTCAACTGCTTTTCCGCCCACCCAGGGTTCTTCATGATTCAAAGCATTTTGATTTTATTCCGTCATATTATTCATTATTTGCTTCAGATTGCCCATCATTTGGCATCACTTCTTTTCTTCTAAGATTGGTTTATGGTTTAGGATCCAACAGCTGAGTACAGCTCACACTGAGTTTCATTCCATCTTTGTAACTTCTTCCTGTGCACTCTGCAGTCGATTTCGAGTCTCCTTATTCCATGAGAGATTTGATGAGTAACACACATCCCAAATATTGGAATTTTAAAAAAACTCCAGCCAGCCCATTCCTGTACTGCCAGAAAGCAGTAATTGTCCTTCCAGCCATTTCTTATTTTAGAAAACGTTGCTTTGAAGAAAATCTTCACATACGGTGGGTGCCAGTCTGTTTATCCAAATGATAATAGCAGTCTTCGGCCAGTAAGTGTCAAACAAATACTGATGAAACCATATCTGCTATACCTACAAATGAAATAATATCTTTTTAAGAAAGACTGGAATTAGAGACTTGACAGAAGTAAGTTCCCAGAATTCATATTCATATAACACCCTCTCCGTGTCACCCGTACTGTGACACTAGGTGAACTGCAGGGGTGAGGAGGGGGGAGAGGGAATCAGCTGCAACCCTTCTGTAGCCTCACAGCCTGACACACATAGCTGTGCTCTACACTCCTCCTTACTCTGCTTTCGTATTCAAAACTTTAGCTCCTTTCTGAGGATTCAGAACTAGTCGAGTCTGTGGGCCAAAAAGCAATTTAAACCCCAATATCCTCTTCCCTTTTAATCACATGAACTAGCAATGGATAGACACTGAAGCTACACAGCTCTGAAAGCTCAGCAAGAGACTAGAGATCACAAACACTCTTACAAGATGCATTTTGAACACTCACATACACACAAACACAGAGCAAACCAGGCTTTTACTTCTGCTCAATTGAAGTATGTTTGCACCATTATACTCCTTCCAGCACTAAAAGCAAAGTCTGACCACAGCCTGTGACAGTATGGCTCTTACAACCTCAAAAGTGTTAGCAGACCACCTCTAAATCAGAAGACATCATCTTTGAGAGAAATAGAGCAACTACTGGCCACTGCAGAAAAAGTGAAAGATCCTGCTTTTAGAGAGAACAGATTCTGAAAATAACACAGCTGTTCTTCCTGACCACCTCCACATGTGCCTTATTCTTACTATTTCTAAGTTTCTCTTTCCAAATAGGTTTTTTATACAACAATACAAACAAAAGTTTCAGCAACGTAGAAACACTACGATTGGATGCCTTGTTCTGATCTTCACTGAGTGCTGCCAAACTATTACCTGTTCTTATTTGCTTCTACAATGGCTGTGAGAGCTACTGTGAAACACCCATAGAAGAGAAAGCTAACAGAAGACCTACAGAATTGATCTAACAGCAAAAAGTTCAATAGACACACAACACCTACTATCTAGTAGTCCAATCCCAGCAATTAGGCTCAGCAGTCTTTGCTGCTAGACAGGAGCTTCACCTGCCTTAGCTCCATATCCAGCCACTCAGAAGAAACTGGAGATTGAACACTACAAACCCCCCTCAAACACCAAAAGAAATCTCATGCAAATGGTAACAGCGCAGGAGATGGAAGTAGCACTGGTAATACCTCTGTCTTACTGAAAAGCCACAAACAGGGTACACAATCCCCAAACATAGATACATCCACCTGCCATACATTTGCTAAACTGAGCCCAGAGATAACTGCATCCACCAGACAAGGACAGCTGCTGCTGAACCTACAACTAGCACAGTGATGGCACTAACCCAGCACCATGATAAATGACTTTACAGCACCATTACCTCTTCATGGTGAGGTACAATAGCACTGCATTTGTTATGCCATATATAGCTTTCCCTTGGTATAGTGCTTTCTGGTCATTCTGTATGGCTTGGTTGAACTAGGAGCTGCACTAGCAACTGTGTTATTTATTCTTACACCTGGACTCTTAAAAAAACAGGCAATGATTCTTATTTTCTCTCTGAGGATCCCACTATATCGCTTTAAATGGAGAAACACACCCTAGCACGTGGCCTTTACACCTTTAATTAATTTTTGTCAGACTTACCGCAGACATTGCCACCTATCTTAACACGAACATAGCCATCTATTCCCCATGTTGGCCCCCAGGAGTTCTGTACAATCCAGTAAGGGATATCACCTGGAAGAGACATTTTCAGAAACAAGAGACAACATGAGATGTGGAAAGCATAAAAAATTTCTTACACTCTACAGAGTTAATTACCACATTCCTATCTCTCAGATTTTGATGGTTTGCTAATATAGTACAAGGAAGCCTACTGCTGTTCACCTAGAGGACAGAGCTGACAGTCCAACACTGAACTGTCTGGATATACCCTCTGCTAGCATAAAGACATACAGCTGCGTTTCTGACTTTACAAGGACATG
The DNA here is from genome assembly GCA_022605575.1 of Laterallus jamaicensis coturniculus. Classification (NCBI taxonomy): domain Eukaryota; kingdom Metazoa; phylum Chordata; class Aves; order Gruiformes; family Rallidae; genus Laterallus; species Laterallus jamaicensis. The sequence continues at coordinate 33,233,575 of JAKCOX010000005.1, forward strand.
AACTCCCACAGAAAAGAAGGAGCACAGACATGAGGAGGATTTCTCCTGGGATCAGACTGTGCTTCCAGAACTGATGTGACACCAAACCAAACAGCAATCAACAGAATGACCAGGGCTGGATTTTTAATCACCTGGCCCAGAGGAGGCAAGTTGCAAGTAAGAGGAAAAAACACATAAACCCACTGGGGTGAAATTCAGTTGATGAAAACATACCTGTTCTGTCAAAACCAGTGATGAGAACAGCATGATTTGCTCTTCCACTGGAGCAGTGGTACTGTATGATCCCACCAAGATAATCCTGCCAGCTAACTGCATCTACTGTTACTGCCAGTGGTCCCCAGTTAACAAGCACCCTCATCATTTCTTCTTCCTGACCGCTGTGAAAAACATGAGTGACAATGCCAAGTGACTTAAATTAGCACACTAAAGCCATTTGAGAGGTGGTAATTAGTCCTTAAGCACAATTTAAAAATCAAACAATTCAACCGTTTCCTAGGAGCTCTACACACCACCTAACATACACCAATAAATACATATTTTATATACTACAAAATAGTAATACAAATATAGGCCACACAGCCTACAGGGAAGACATGATGCTATTACAGATCCAAAGACATGATGCTATTAAAAAGAAGCAGGCTTTTGGGTCAAGTCAGAGGGCAAGGGAGAGCGCCATGTACATTTCATACATACATCTCCTTTCTCAATTAAAAAAACAGCTTTGGAGAAACTGTTAGTCTATATTATTATCTCCCATTATTTATTCAAAAATACAAAAGCACCTCTTGTATCATGTATAGTAACACACTCAAATAGCTATCTCAAACACAGAAGAACACAGGACATTACCATCAGCATCCTCACAGTCTTAATTAATACACTAGAAACAGGAAATCTTTATCACTGCATGGTGTGTGGAATGACTAAATTTGGCAAAGACAGACTGGCAAAGCTGTAATTGATTTTAGGTCTATCTGGCAGTAATTCAATTTCTAGTCAAAATTAAATTTCTTCTCCGTTCAGTAGCCAGCTGTACTGTACTGATAAAAACAAGAAACAAACTTTCTTGGCACTGAAAGGGAAACAGCTAACAGCTGTCTTTACAAAGCTCAGATGACAATGCTGTCTGCAAAGTCATGGACTGGAGGAGGTTGCGGGTGGGTATGTAAATGGATGAATACTGAAGTAACAGAATGCTTCCTACATTTTTCAACAAATTCCAATTATTACTGGTAGGATGTACTGTTTCTTTAGCAGTATAATGTTCAGTTGTTAAAAATGATAACTGAAAATGTTCCATTTTAAATTTAAAAGACCTAACTTCAAGACAGGGACTTCAGTTTTCTAATTTTAGCAGGATTGGTGATGGCAGGGTTGAGTGGATTCACTGTGGCAAGCCTTAACTCTCAAAAACATTACGCATTAATTCTTACCCAGTACACAGCAACAGAACTGATGCAATCAACCTCATAACCTTTGGCTGGTCAATGCCCTATTGGCTTTAGCTTACTCCACCACTACTGAACCCAGAAGGAAAAGTACAGCAAATAAAAATAATCAATAGTAGCTACCTGAAGTCATATGCAGCAAATCCTGTTATTGAAACTCCAAAATCTGAGTGACCAAAATAATGACATAGTCCTGTCTGGGCTTTAAAAGAGTAGTCTGAATCTCTCACGAGTTTTACTTTTGTCTGCAAGAAGATAAATCAAGGAGAATTTAATGCATTTCATTTTAACAGTACGAAGCTCAAAACACACTGAAAATGATCACAGAACTCACTTGAAATTCAGCATGTTCTTGGTGAGAATAAAAATAAGAATGTCATATTGGGAAATAAGGTATTTACCATATCTAGTTTCTCTGCTCGCAGAGAAAGCTTCAGAATGGATTTAGAAGTCTTTAAATAATGAATGGAATTTAAAAGGTATCTCTGGTTTAAACTAGCCTCATAAGCAATCTCATCGATTTCAAGACACACAGACCATGCATTCATATAATGACTCTGATTATCCATTCTCTTCAAATGACACCCCCACACAAAATGATCCTCTCCTTTGGACAGCTCAAGAACAACAAACACCCCAAGAACAATTACATATAATACTGAAATTAAGCCCAATTCTGCTATTAGTGTCAAATCCTCTCACTAGTACATAACGTATTATAATGGCAGCCACAGTTCAAAGTCCAGCTGCAAAGCGATTGCATCAACCTTCCACACTTTTCCAGCCTTCTGCAGTACAGCATGTTTATGACAGCATCTTCTCCAGTCTAACTCATTTGTAGTCCCTCTGTTGCCAACCAAGAGTGAATTTAGCTTCAGAAGTAGTCAATCCCCTGTCTCTCTTGAAAGTCAAACTTAAACAAGTTACCTAGACTGTTATGAGGCAGGGGTGTATCAATCTGCAGAGGTAGAATTACAGAGTTTCATAAAAAGGGCAATCAGAGGGGTTTTGGACTTAAAAAAGGAATTATTTTCATATTCTTGTACCTCAAAGTAGCATCCTAGAGAGTACTTTTATTTCAAAGACATCAAAATGTTTCTGCTTACATACATTATTAACAGATGGTTTTAATTTTTCATTACTATGTCTGCATTTTCATTGTTTTGGGTTGCAAATGGAAGAAAGGTAAAGGCACTTGATTTCCTTCCCCAGACCTGTGCGTGACTTTAGAGGGGTTACAAGAGAAACCACAGAAATCGGAAAGCAGAAAATCTCAACACCCTTCCTTTTCCTCAGAGGCTGGTGCCTAAACACAATCAGATCCACAAAATAAGAAGGATAATGGCTCCTTCTACACTGGCACCGTGTATCTGCAGTTCCAATTGAATTCAGTGGAAATACTGTAGGAAAAGGATTTTCAGCCCCTGTGGGTTGATTTGTTACATTCCCTAAAACATACATAGACCAATTCCAATCAACTTCCAATTCTATTTGAACAACCTCTCTCCTGACTCCAGACAAAATCAATATGCATGCATATATACACACATACATTAAAGCCCAATATGAAGAGCTGTACGCTCCACCTTCCCCATCACTTTTTCCCACTAAAAAAGAATGTCCATATGAAAGCTAAGGAAGGGTTTATGAAAAGTTTCAAACCTGGTTGAGCCAGCTCAAAGCACTGACAGTGGATCCCCCGCTGCAGCCATAATTGTTGTATGAACAGTCAATAACCTGCTGTACACTGAGTTCTTCCAGGTTATTTCCTTTAATTGCATAGGCAGATTCTATACCACCCACAACGCTGAAAGCCCAGCAGCCTCCACACTGGTCCAAAGAGAAGGGAAATGGGAGAAAGAAAAATTAAACTTTTGAAGCCTAATATGAATAAAAAAAGTCAAAAGGGTGTTCTAATGCTCTTTATTTACTACATCGACCTTGAACTTCATTTTTAAGGCAATAATGAAGACCTTTAATCAGCCATTTAAAATATTGAACTGCTTTTTCCCCTGTAGTGCTGCCTGAAAGCTAGAAATGCATTATGGGTGTCTGATTTTAAGGTTTCCAGCATAACAGTTGTCTTATTTTAAGGATTCCTTCCTGATTAATTTTTGCACTTTAAGATAGATCTGAGGTAGTTTTTACTGCGAGCAAACTATTTTTCTAAAGAAGGATGGGGCTCAGGATGAAATTCTTTTTTAACCACATTAGCTAGCAAGTTTTTGAAAAGGATGCATTTAAGGAGACTACAATTTTCTATAGTCTGAAGCATTTTATGTAAATATAAGATGGCAGTTTACAAAACAGTAAACTGAAAATAAACAGAAGAATTATTGAAAGTAAGTGATTCTATACTGTAGTTCTAGGCTCTTTAAACTGTGGCATTTAAAAGAGGAAGCAGAATTCATTCCTAGGCAAGGTCCAGGTTACACCATGTGAAGCACGGAAAGGAAAGACACTGGGGATTTAACAGGCTGTTTGTTTCTTACCAGTGACCATAACCACGCTGGGATAAACTGTAATCATGTGGGGTCTGGTTATCTTCCTATCATGAAGGAATCCTCTGAAGTGTTCAACAGTAAAAAAAATGGGTATTGACCAGCCAAAGGCATTTGATCATGAGACAAAAAACCCAGCAACGGATCCATACCCATGCAGGTGAAACAGGGGGATGAGGTTGGATATTGAGCTTACCTCAGTCACTTCAGAAAAATACAAAATACACATGGTGCAAAAACTAGATTAAAAATATGTACTATGCACAGTTAATAACTGTGTAATTTCTAAACGTGCAACTTTTACACCCCATGATTTTAAGTGTAATCCCACCTTGCATTAAAAGCCATGTCACTGTACATGTTCCACCAGCCATACTTGTGCCTGAGCTTCAAGGAGCTTTGAGGCAGTGTTGGTTCTTTCCAGAACTTTAGTGTGCTCTATGACGTACCTGCTCGAACTGCCTCTGAGCAGCGCTTGAGAACTAGGAAAGGCAAACACTAGAACTTACTGTTTGCTGATTTCTCACTTCTGCAATGACTTTCTTGTCCCTCCAGTCAAACTTCTTTGGCAGAGGCTTTTCCTTTCCCTTTGGCACTTTTATGTATCTGGGAAGTTTGTGAGGTATGCTTCTTAAGTAAATAGCTAAACACAGAATACAAACATCTATAAATCCACTAACTAAAAAAAAAAATCCCACAAACTACTGTTTTACCAGAAGCCACAGAGGTAACTTTGAGCTGTATTTACAATCATGAGATTACATCACATTCTCACAGCCATAGAAAATTAACATATTTTAAAATAACCATTCTACTCCAGAATTATTCCTGTGGTTCTAGAAAGAACCATGTAGGGTATGTGGGTGCAAAGTGTGAAGATTTACTAAAGCTGATCAATAACTATTCCATAAAATAAGTTTTGTTTGAAAATCTTCCCAACATTTTATTTGTTGGAAAAAATATTACCTTATTTTAGTCAGGTAAAAGTGGAAAAAATAAGAAAAGAATAATGTAAAAATTCTGAAACATATGTAAATGCTAGTTTTTCACTAAAAAACCCTGCTTAATTATTTAAAATTTAAAATGGTCCGAAATCCCCTGATGAATACAGCACATAACAGCAGACTTGAAAAGCAAAAAGGGATGGTTAGGTTAGGTATCAGACAAATTTTCTTAGTTAAAAAAAAAGAAAAAAATCATATTGCTCCTGAAAGTCATGGCTATCATTGTACACCCTTGTTTCCCCAAGTATTGTTTGGACTGTAGTCAATTTTGTCTTGGGGTGAGGAATAGGAACTTAGAATACTCAAGACCTTGTTATTTCCTAATTTTACAACTGTTGCAACCAAAGGAGGTTTTAAGGTCTAGTGGGAAGACAGAAAAGAAGGAAAGAAGGAAGAAATTAAAAGGAGAGAAGGAGCAATCGAAGAAGGAGAGCAGGAACCAAGGGTCTGTACACTAAATCAAATTCAGGCTCTGGACAATTAAACCTTGCAAGACTAGAGAAACACAAAGAGGATTGTTGTATCCTTCAGAAGTACTTACAGATTGATACCAGATATTGTAAACTAGCTGACTATCAGCACTGGAAGAATCTGTAAATGTGAAAGATACGAGGTTCTGGGAAAGAATAAGGAAAATAACATAAAAAGGCATTAGCAGCAGCCAAAAATATATACCTTTGAACTCTTCAGGAAATAGGTGAGAAAATTGATTTATTCCATAGAAAGCAGTTGTATTATTTTTTGTTGATGAATTCAGTAATCTAATTCTTTTACTGCTTTCCTGAAAGAAAAAAAAAGAAAAAAAAAAAAAAGTCGTGGGCATTATTAAGTTAGTAGTGGCAACAAAACCCTTAGAGCTGAAAAAGAAAAGGTTAGCAACAGTAAACATGAACTTAGATAACAAGGCAGCTGTTCACCTTGGATTCATAGTGCATTCCTGTCAAACCAATATGAAAGCCATTAGGTTAATTTCAACTCTAAGAAAGATACAAAAAAACATTTGTTAAGTGCATGGAGAGTAAAAAATTGATATGAGACAGACAAAACAGGCAAGCTGAAAACAAACTGTGTCAAACTCATCCAATGCCCTTCTTGGGCAGCACAACAAGCCCTGTGGTTCAGGGACACATAAAAATGTCTTCAGATAACAGTTAACCCTGTCTTGCTTTATCTCCTTATAAAGCAAAAGAACAGTATTAGGGTCTAAAGATACTAAAAGCCCTAACATTTAAGTTACCCTGAACCCTAGATCTCTGAAAGACACGGTTTTTTACCACAACAGCAAGACAGTCTGACACCTCCCTCCCAAACGACTCCTGCTGAGAAAGTTCAACATCCCAAACTTAACGCCACCTTCTGCGTTTGTGGAGGACTTCATCACACCCTCTCAGCAGACAAGGTCTCCGGATGCAACACAAGGGAGGAACCCACAGCAGCATCACCTGCCATCCCACCAACGCCACTAGGGGCCGGCAGCAGGCTGGGCTGCCACCGCCGGCCCTCGGCCCCGGTAGCCACCCCGCTACCCCGTTACACTGACCGGGACCGCTAGGTCCCTCTCACCACCCACGATGTGTGGCACCGCAGCGGGCAGGGGTACGCCACCCTGCCCGACTTTCCTGGTCGGCCCAGGTCCCCGGGAAACTGCTCTGACCGGAATGCCGGTACAGCCGGAGACGCGAGGCACGGGGCGGGCGAGACCGCGGGGCCCGAGGCGTCTCGGGCCGAGGCTGACACCTGGCGTCAGAAACGGGGAGGGGAGCCCGGAGCTTGAGGGCAAGCCGGGCAGGCAGGGCCGAGGAAAGCCGAACAGCAAAGGACTCCGGAGCGGGCCTCGGCATTCCGGGCCGACGAGCTCTGCCGTGCCACCTGCCTCGACCTCCCAGCCTCCAGCCACCCGGTTAGCAGCGGCAGAGCAGCACCTCGCCATTCCTTCTCCGGCGGCGGAGCCCGCAACCAGCACCGCGCAAGGCTCGCTGTGTAGCGCGGATCGCCAGTTAAGTGCGGGCAGAACACCTACCCGGAGAGCCGCCGCTGCCGCTTCGTTCTCCCGAGCACCTCTGTCCCACGGAGGGCGGCCCGGACCGCCACCACGGCCCTCCTCCCTAAGCCGGATACCCGCAGGCGCCACGAAGGCGGTGCTGACCACCCGCAGTAGGCAGCAGAGAAGCGCCAGCGCCGGCATCCCCATCAGCCGGCCGGGGCGAACGACGGGGTGAGCGACTGCTCCCACCATGCTGCTGCGGGCAGCGGATCCCGGCCGCCGCCCCGCCTCTGGCAGCCATGGCATGGCGGGGTGGGGCTTAGAGAGCACCTCCCCGCCCCACGGAGCTCGCGGGTCGGGATGTTTGCCCGGCGGAGAGAGGACAGGAACCTCTGCTCTCTCCAGCCTCTGCCTGCGGGCAGCCCTCCGCTTCCTCCTAGCACAGGCCTGGGGGCAGGCCGGCGCCCTGCCAGGCGGGGCGGGGCGGGGCGGGGCGGGGCGGGGCGGGGCGGGGCGGGGCGGGGCGGGGCGGGGCGGGGCGGGGCGGGGCGGGGCGGGGCGGGGCGGGGCGGGGCGGGACTGTACTTGTTACCGTGGCCGCCCTCCAGCAGCCCCTCCCACGCTGCCCTCGGGACTGTCCGAGCTCGGGGCTGCCGCAGCCGGAGGGGGTCCCAGCACCCTTATTTGCGGTGTTCCGGCAGTGCTGGCCAGAAGCCCGTGTTTCGGGCGGTGTTTTTCCGTGTGGGCGAGGGGCGCAGCGCCCAAGAGGCGCTGAGCATTCGGTTAGTTACCGAGTTAAACTGAGGAAAGTTTCTGGAACCCGGGAGGCTGCCAGTAGGAAGGAGAAGGTGTAGGGGCTTCCTTGTGGCAGCAGAAACGCAGCTTACAGGCGTTAGGCGTTGGTGGGGAGAGAAGCGCTGCACAGCCTGGGTCGGGTGCAGCTCCCTTCTGCTGGAAGGGAATGCTCGGGAGAAGCCCGCTTGTGCTTGTTACGGAGGTGCCGTGGTTTCCGCAGGCATCCATCGTGAGCCGCTGCTGGAGCCAGCACGTTGGCGTTTGGCGTTTAACGCTTTGTTAGACCAGCACTGCCCGTTCTGTTAATTTCCATCAGTAGGTATTGTTACACAGTGTAAACAGGGTATTTGTATGTCTAAACCTACTGTATGTTTTGTTTGTCCCTTGCTCCCCCCACAGCTTGTTCCCGTGAGGTGGGAGCACAGGTGCCCTGTCCTGGGGTGCTGGTGACAAACCTGGTAGTGCTGGGATTGGGACACACGAGGCTTTCCTCACGCTGGAAGCTGCAGTGGTGTGAAGTTTTGCTGCCGTCGCTGTGCTGTGTAACAGCGAATTTGTGTATCAGAGCGTGCCCGTTGTCTGGGGGGCAGGCTTGTGTGTGGTTCTCTTTGCAGCATGCAGCGCCTTACCCAAAAAGGCGAGTTTGGAAGGGTCATTATACTGTATGAAATGCAACAGCTCCGTGTGTTTTTAACTTCTAGCTGAATAGGTATGTATGGACCTGGCAAGTAAAAGCCGAAGGATGAATCTAATGGCTGGGGTTCGGTGAGCTGCACATCTCTGTCCTGTCAGCCCCTGATCAAATACATGGGCTTTCTGGCTTTATTGTAGAGTTCCTCTCTAGGATGGTAATTCCTCTTGAGGGGCGGGGAAGGAGAGAAGGAGGGGCTGGTAGCTTCTACAGTTCAGGTGCTTGACTGGCATCTCCCCACTGATGATTGGAGAAGGATTTAAATAACTTTAATCAGCAGCACTACAGAGCCTTCTGTGTAACATAAGCACTTAACCCTCTCCCTCCTTCATATAATGACCTCTTGCTATTTCCTGTGACTAGAATGGCAAAAGTATTTTGATGTTGGCAGTACTTATGCTGTATCTGATAGTTGGGGTGTTTTGTGTGTGGGTTTTTTGGTTGTGGGTTTGTTTTTGGTTTATTTTTTAATCAGCAACTAAACAACAGTGGCTAAAAGCTTTTCTAGAGTGAGGCTATGATGCCAGAGTTACCTGTCAGGGCAAGAGAGAACAAACCCCAATATTTTATTAATAAGATGATAACAATTCCCTACTGACTATCCTACTGATAAAGGAGTGCTTGTGTTTATTTTCAGTTCACTTATGCAGGTAGCTTTTCTTATTGATGGAAAGAAAAATCCATCATTCCTCTTTACAGCCTAGAGTGAAGAGAGAAATTAACATACTGCTATTACTAAGAAGTTGAGGCAGCTTAAAGGCATTCATACGGTGTCAGTTCTAATGGTAAAACAGGCACTGCATTTCAGGAACAACCTGGCAGTATGTATAAAAGTTTATGATCTGATCTCACATGTCCAGGGTTGAGCAAACCTGTTGGGACCATGATCCAGCTCTGACTTTGTCTTCCTGCTCCCATGGAATGGCTGTTGGGGGATCAGCTAAGCTGTCACCAATTTCAGTACAGGAAGGCTAGTTATGGCTTATAACTAGAGTTTAAACAAACTGGGTTGTGTTGGTTATTCTGACATATTTTTGACATGCCAGGACTGGCATAGTAGATGTTATTACAACTTACTATTTCTTTTTGCCATGAGATCTGGGTTCAGCATAGGGACTGAATAGGATGAAGACACAAATGTGAGAAATGAATGGTGAAGCCTTCTTAAAGATGATCAGAACATCAGCAGCCAGATTCTGAGGGCAAAATCCTTCAAACTGTGACTCTGGGTATCTGCTAACAGAGTCTGTGTTGGGGCCAGAGGAGTGCAGGGCAATGGCTGCTGGGAGTGTCAAAGGAAAGTTTGATATGTGAGCTGTAGCTCTGGATGTGCTGATAGTGATGGTAATGGTTTTAATGTGGTGGTCACACTATTTTATTCTGCACAGTGTAATATAATGGAACAGGAAAGAAGTTACTTTGCCAGTCAGTGTAAGCAGCAGAAAGATGCTGAAATTAGATTTACTGAAAAGTCAGTTTTGGAATAGTCTTTCAGATTTTATAGCAGGCTAATGCCATCAGCTTTCAAGAAACTGGCCAGCCAGTTTTGATATTTGTTGCTTGGAACTTATGTTTATATCAAAGTGAATGATTATATATTAAAAATAAGAGAGCATTTGTTTCTCGACCAGTCAACTTAGTTTTACTAGACGAAAGAGATAAACTTTCAGTTGCTTTTCAGTTGTTATTTCCCTGGACTATGTCTTGTTTGTAAGAGGAGAAGCTGTCTTGCTTGGAAAAGGCAGTACACTTGCACGTGGACTTCAAGAGTTACTTTTCCCCTGAAACACATGAGGGCAGCAAAGGACTTCTGGAAAGGCAGGTAGTTGCAAACTAAGCACCATTTCTCCCGCACACCCGCACCACCCCCCAACAAAAATCCGGGAAAACAGATATATTCTAGACTGTTTGACATTTAAAACACTGTACAGCATATATATATATGTACACATAAAGTGTGTTTTTCTCTTGGCTTTGCCCTCTCTCTGTGCAAAGTAGATGTGTCAATTTATCTTGTTCGAGAGGTGAGATGGTTAGAAAAGGCAGTGTCTCCTCTGAAACAGCTAGAGGTAGGTGGCTGACAGCCTAAGTGCTTCAGAAGTTTCAGAACACTTTATTTTTCCACTAAACGCCCATACTATCAAAGTATTTGTAACTGTGCTTAGATGAACAAAACCCCACCAAAGTACATCAAGAGCTCTGTCTATAGGCATGCAGTCTTTGCTCTGTTTTGAACTATTCCAGAGTAAATCTAGCTTTGCTTCATTAAGATAAAAGAAAATACAATTGTAAAAATAGTATAAGAATCAGGCCTATAAAATGTACTGGGTTATAAAGCTTGTGGGGGGTGTTGTGTTGTTTCTTAAAGGTTTTATTGTTATCTTATTGCTTTACTGGCACAGGTGAGCCATGTATCACAGGTCACTCCAGACAAATGATTAAAATCTTTTTATGCAAGTGTATGCTTTGTTTATGTTGTAAGCTTTTAATTTTTTCAGAAAGTCTGATTTAGGATTTTGTAATTGTAAATGGTTATTTTAAAAATTATTTTATACAACTATTTATTGTTCTGTGTATTTATTAAAAGTATTTAATGACCACAAATAATGCATACTAAAGGAAGAAGCAATAAGGAATATATATTTAGGTACCTGTAAACTAATTTTAAGATACTTTCTTTAAATAAAGATCCTATTTCATTAAGAGAATTTGTTTCTCATCAGGTGCAAAACACCCATTTCTAAAATTAGTTATAGCAGTGTAAGTAGTGGGTGGATTTTCACAGTACTGTGATTGGGGTGAGAGACCATTTAGACTGGCTTTTTCTTTTTTCCAAGTGATTTTTGCATAACTGCTTGAAATGGTTAATCGAGTCTTCTTAGACAGCCTAGCTTCAGTGCCCTTTGGCCTCTATGTTTATAATTATCACAGCAAACAGGGACAAAATGTAATAAATTACTTCTGAGTCAAAGGCAGTTCTTCCAAGGATGGATGCTGCTGGTGCTGGGGTCAGCGATGAGATGTGGTAAGGGACCTGTGGGGAAGAGGTGCGCCTTTCCCTTTGATAGATATCTAGGTAGCAGCAGTTTGTACTTTTGCATGCATATGAGATGTTTAACAAACAGAAAATAAATCCCTTTGTGTTGTGCAGAGAAGGAAATGATCTAAATCTGGCTGCAGGTGGAGCTGAGCACCTTTTCTTCAGAAGACCTCGTGGGAAAAATTATTTCAGGATAAGTTGAAGGATTTGTTTAAGACCTTGCAGAGGTGGTGTTTGGTAATATAGTTGTGCTGGTAACAATTATTAACTGTAAGCAAAGCAAGTGAGAATTGCAATTTTGGGATGAAATCTGGTCCTGTTTAAGCTAGTATGAAGGTAAATAAGCAGCTAACATTGAGAAAGTTGGTATTTTGAGCCCCAAGGTAGACTTTGAAGTTTGTGAGAAAATTATTCATGGTAATAGTTGGGTTTTCAGGGATAACCAAGCTGTGCAAGGAGTTGCCCTAGCTAGGCTGTGATAAATATCTTTGTTGGCCATGAAGTCTCCCCTGCTAGAGCTATCTTCCTTAGCAAATAATGAAGGAACTGTAGGACCTGCTTCTCCAGCTTGACTAAACTTCATTAAGTCTCTAGCTCCTTTTTTTTTATTATTCAGCCTTCTCAGTAGGAGGTGAATTATGAATGAAGGAGGCTGGCAGCAGAGCTAATAATTTAAATCAAATGGTGAAGCAAACTTGAATATGCAGAAAGATGTGGTTAGGCATTACACTGTCACCAAAGGAACAACACCTGTTCCAAGTGACACTGAAGTAAGAAGTCTTGACATTTTTAGGGTCCTGAGAATTGGCTTTTTAGGTGGTGACTGTGCCATTTCTTATTTTCTCTGTCCTTATTGCCAGTCCCACTTACCAGTGTGTATAATAGCTTGACATTAAGTAGTCTCAGCTGCGAGAACTTCTCAGATCCAGGTCTTGCAAATCTTCCTTTCCTGTTGGCTTTCTTTTCTTTTTTAATATTTAAATAGCCCCAGCAACTGGAGGTCAGCTTTTCAGGAAGAAATACAGGCAATATTGGGTGCAGCTTGGCACAAGGATTGATAAACATTTATCCACTTTAATTGTTGTTATTTATTCCATCAGAATGATTATGGGAAGTGAACAAAGTGCTCATGAGTGGAAGTAAGCAGAGAGCTCCCTGGAGGAAAAGGCCCTGGGGGAGCTAGTGGACAACTGGCTGAACATGACCCAGCACTGTGTCCAGGTGGCCAAGAAAGCCAACAGCATCCTGGCCTACATCAGGAATAGCCTGACTAGCAGGAGTAGGGAAGTGATTGTTCCATTATACTCAGCTCTGCTGAGGCTGCATGAGTCATGTGTCCAGTTTTGAGTCCCCCACTACAAGAAGGACGTTGAGATGCTGGAGTGTGTCCAGAGAAGGGCAATGAAGCTGGTGAAGGGCTTGTAGCACAAGTCCTGTGAGGAGCAGCTGAAGGAACTGGGGCTTTTTAGTCTTAAGAAAAGGAGACTGAGGGGAGACCTTATTGCTCTCTACAACTGCCTGCAAGGAGGGTGTAGAGAGGTGGGGTTCCGGTCTTTTCTCTCAGGTAACAAGCTGTAGGACTAGAGGAAATGGTTTCAAATTCCACCAGAGGAGATGTAAGTTAGATATCAGGAAATTCTTTTCTTTACTCAAAGGGTAGTCAGGTATTGGAACAGGCTGCCCAAGGAAGTGGTGGAGTCATCATCCCTGCAGGTATTTAAAAGGTGTGTAGATGTTGTGCCTGGGGACATGGTCTAGAGGTAGACTAGGCAGGGTTAGGCTGTGATTGGACTCTGTGATCTTAAAGGTCTCTTGCAACCTAAGTGTTTCTATGATAATGCTGTTGTGCAGAATCTCATTTTCAAATTCGTGTAAATTCTCCAGTTAGTTTATACATTCTTTGTGAATTCATCAGTAACCATGTTGGTAGAGGACTGTAGCAAGAGGGTAAGATGATTAGCTGAATTCAGATAAAAGGAGAAGCAAAATAAAAAAAAAATACAATTCAGGAATCCTGATATTTCTACCCTGCATAGATTTTTGAACTAATTTTTTTGTAGAATCTGGTTAATGGCTTTGTCCATTGGTGATTATAACTCAAAAATGCCACCGAATCATCCCGACCTTATATTCTTCCTGTTTAATATGTCTTCCACTTTTCCTATGGAACTTCAAAGGACTGCTTTTCCAATCATATTGATGTGCATCAGTTGTTACTGTTAGGATTATATTAATATTGGAATTATACCATGTCTCTGTAGTGCTTTATATTCATGGATTTCCAGTACTTTTTGTGGGAAGGTCAGCAATATGAAACCAATGTCAAATTTGCACCTCGAGCATGAGACCTGTGCCCATGACTAATCTGTGAACAGAAATAGGGGGTCTGTTTTGCATCAGCAGCTGGCTTCAGTCTTGCTCAGATTTTGTTTATGTGCCACATGCTGTTAAGGTCTGGCATAAAGGAGAAACCTTGCAAGAAGACATACTATTTTTATTGGGTAAAGTTTTGGTGGAAGGTTAACTTTGTTGTTGTTGTTGTTGCTTCAGGCTTTGTTGAACAGCAAGAGGAGAAACTGTCCTGTTTTCCCTGCTGCTGCCTGTGTGATGTTTGCCCCTGCATTGTCACCTTTGCTGTGCATGCTGCTGAAGGTGCTGTGCTTTTCTGAAGTCTTGCAGCTTGTATAGGCTAGGAGGGTAGGACACAGCTGTCTGTTGTGAATGGAAGGATTAGTACATAGGAAAACAGATTCAGGAAAAATATGAGTATGTGCCCTTGGTTTCCTCTGCTGTTACCATGGGGAGCTCATAACCTGGCATGGTTGTCATCATCTCGAGTCAGAGTCTACAGCCAGTATATCAGTGTGATGTCCTTGTCTCATGGTGTTTCAGTTCTCTGATCCTGAGTGGTGATGCAAACACACCTAGGGAATTTCCATCTTTGCCTCATTTGGTTTGCCAGTGTATGCAGTGTCTAACTAGAAGAGTAATGCTTGACATTATATTTGGTTTATGTTCATATTTTTGTTCCAATTTACTGCTGTCCATTAACCTTTGCTGTGCATTGAAATATCTGTCTGTTTGCTGGCTTTTTTCCCTTGATTATGAGACCTACAGGCTTGGGTTAGAATGTGTATGTGCATTTGTACATATGAATGTGTTCACATCAGGCAGTAAAAATTAACTGTTATTGGATACAAATATTTTAAATTAAAGTGGAATGCACTTAAAGCATGAAGCTGCTAACGAAGAAGGTACCTGCTGAATACTTATAACTGATATGTTGGGAAAAGGTTCACTTGCTGAAGGATGAGAAAATTAACTGGATGACAGATAAGGACCCTTGGCTGTTATTTCTCTGATTCAATGACTGTTTTTCCACTGGAATCTCTTCCTTATTATGGGCTATTTGGTGTTCAGTTATAAGAACTGATATGCTATTTAAAAAGAAAAAAGTGCAGTAGGAATGCATCATATACAGCTGTTTTTCTGGTTAAGAAGCCAGAGCCAAGGAAAAGGCAAAAATGCTTTTATTATGTAGAAATGCAAAATGTGTTGTGGTTCATACAGGTTTCCTTTTACTGAAGTTACATGAACAGCCAGGGATCAAATTAGGAAAGCTCTAAGAGAATTAAAACTTGTCAAGGATGTTAAGAGGAACAAGAAAAGCTTCTATAGGTAGCTACAGGCCGGTGGTGCTCTTGGAAACTGTGCTCAGGCACATGGAAAATTAAGGGGATTGTCATCAGCCAGGTGACACTAAGGGCAAATCATGTCTAACAAATTAGTGGCCTTCTGTGATAGAGTTACGGTGTTGGTGATAAGGGAAGAGCAACTGATGTCATCTACCTGGACGTGTGCAAAACATTTGACACTGTCCCACATGATATCCTTATCTCTAGATTGGGCAGGCATGGATTTGATGGATGGACCCACTTGGTGGATAAGGAATTGGTTGGATATTTACACTTTGAGTTGTTGGAACTAGATGCTTTTTGAGGTCTCTTTCAAACCAAAGTATTCTGTGGTTCTTTGAAATAATTTTATGAGTCAGAATTCGATCAGATTTGGAAGTTCAGGTATCGTAGGGCAATAAGCTATGCACGTGCTAATTGTCAGTCAAGCAAATAATGCTGGGCTTATAGTTGTTTATACATCGCATGATTTTTGGACTTAGAATGTTATTTTAACATAATTTCGAGTAAATGTTGAATGTTCTATTAAGCTGGTGCTCTTTTTAAGACTGTAAACAAATGTATAGTTCCACTGTTATTCAATGGTCCCAGTGGTGGTTTTAGATGATGTAAACTTGGAGGAGTTCCGTCTGAGTGTGGAATTATACTGATGCAAAATTAATGCTATGGTGAGCACAGCTGAGCCTTGTATATTTATCTTAGTTATAGACCCTGAACTTGCTTCTACAGCTTGTCTGGGGGAAGGGAGACATCCTGTTGCAGCTTCTAGTTTTCTTCTTGCAAACCAGCACTGTCAGCCTTCGGACTAAGACCATATATAGCAGTGCAAGTAGTTTCCCAGATGATTAAATTACATTGTTTTGAAAAATTTAGATGATGTCAGGAACTGTTGCAGAAAGAAACAAAGCTCCATTAATTACCCAAATATTTATTGTATTGGGGTAATTTAAAACACAATGACAGCTTATTTCTCCGTTAGCAAAACTTAATCCTAGTTTTGAAAGGATACTGTAAAATTTTTTGAGTCTTAAGGTCTGGCTTGTTTTGGTTAATGATTATACTGAACTGCTCTCTAAATTTCATTGGAAGTAGAAACTTTATAGGTCATATTTTTACAAAGCAATTTCTTAATGATGCAGTTAACATTCCGTGTTCTGTATCTCATAGCTTCTTATGTGGAGCTGAGCACAAAGGAGAACTGGACAGGCAGCTGCTTTTGAAAATCCTGATCATTGCAAGAGTTGCATGTTACTTTCTATAGAGGGAAACTTTCTTCTAGCTGAGCTTTTCCTTGGGAGGTTGAGAGTTTATGCAGTTTGAAGCCCTTCATCCTAGAAATCATTTAAAAGGTCATTCTTTAAAGAGGACTCAAAGAACATTCTGCTTTTATAAAAACCATATGACATTTTAATTTTTCTTTTTTAATGCATTTTAATTTCTGGGCTAGCCACATGCACAGCATCTATAGCATGCTTGTTGCCATAGCTGAGTATCCAAAGTGTGTAAAAACACATTGTGGTAGAATTTGAGGCAAAGTAGTCCTTACTTTAATATTAGATGTAAAGAATTTAACATCTAATTTACCATCTATATTTATGCTTCAGTTAAAATGAAAAACATTTCAGTAATGTTTTTTAAGCAACTTTTGTTGCTTAAAAAACTTGAAGAGATTGAAGCAACTTGGTGATTGAAACAATTCTTAAGGGAACATATTGACTGAAGAAATAAATATGTATGCTGAAGATGTTCAAGCTAAAACAGCGTGAAAGCTACATCATAGCTTTTTTATACTTTGAACCTATCAGCATGCTCATCTAGATGTCTGTGAAGGTACCAGCATGTCACTGTTTTGTCATACTGCTGGTGAAATATAGCATCTTAGTTGTGGGTTGGGTTTTTTGTGTAGTCACTTCTGGGGAGTATAGGCATGATATTCATGGACTGATGTGAATGTGTGGCTGAGATCAGTACATGCTCTGACTTGTCTAATAGAAGCAACTAGTTCTGCTACTTGTTCACAGTGTGTTGCTGTTTGTTTTGGAGTAGAGCGCTGCTCTTTACTGACATATGCATAACTTTGTTACTTTGAGGTCAAGATGCTTATACTTCCTTTTATCTTGAACAGAACTTCATTTTGGGGTGGTTAAAGCAAATGCAATAACCTTGCTATTAGGCTAAAGCTGACACCAGACATGCTTCCTTCATCTGGTTGACCACAAATGTACAATGTTTATAATATTTGCTGTGCTCAAAACACAGTTTGTACGTATTGAGTTATTCATGCTTAAGTATTTTGAGGTGACTGAAAACTTAGTGGAAGTAAATGATGTACTGTTTGAGCTGAGAATTGTGAATATGCTTGGAGTATGTTTCTTAAATCATTGTATGTCACTTTGAGAGCATTTTTTTTCAGTCAAAATCATCACTTATTCCCAGGCAATATGAATGCAAAGAGAGTATAAAGTGCTACTAAATTAGATTCACGTTTGTAGGCTGCAGAAGGAAATGAGCACTAATGAGTGCTTAGGAGATTGTTATTATGTACCTTTGTGGTCTAATATTGGGAAGAATATGCATTACCTGAAATGAGGTCCATATTTAAAGTGTAGACTGGTTGGCCCTAGCAATTAAATAGCTGAGGTGTTATTTGCCTTAACAATTTATTGTAATTTGGAGCCAACGTTATGGTGAAGTGTGTGCATTTAAAATGGGAAACTAACTGCTGTGGCAAGAGGTGCTTATCTAAACCCAGCTGCAAGAGCTTTCAGGAACTCAATTTCCCCAGCAGACCTGCCAGATTATACTCTGCCCTTGCCAATTGTATGAGCAGTCTGCCTTAAGCACTACTGGGTAGGGTTCAGTGCTGAGCCTGAATTACCAGAGGACTTTCCCTTTCTGTATAAAAAGGGGCATATAACCACAGTGCTCTAGCTGCAACCTGTGCAAACTACCTTGCCATATTGTAGGTGAGCTGTGAAGCAGAAATAATATGCTTATCAGCAGTGTAAAGGCTGGGAGTGCACTTCTTTTTAAGGCTGGTCACGTGGCTGTGGGAGAACTTTACTCAGAGATCTTTGGGTTTGAGTCTGCATAGATGTGGGTTAATTTTGCTCCTTTGCTTGAGCTTTATTAAAGGGGATTTATTAGCTATTGGTCTTCTGGTTTGTTCTGAATGGTATTCTGCATAGCCAAGGGTACTGTGGGCCATGCAGCAGGTGGGATGGGGCAGGGAAGTACGGCCAGGGAAACGGCCACAGAGCCATGATTTCCAGGTGGCCTGGTCTGACTGTTTCTCCAGTGCATTGCAGGAAAGGACGTGAACCCATTAGGGTGGGGTGAATTTATCTCTTCATATGCATTAAAAAATCCTCACTTGATAGAGCCGTGTGCATTGAAGGGAGTGAGATTTCTGCCTGCCTGGACAGGCTATGGCTGATTTAAGAGACCCTGTAATATCTCACAGCAGCTAGGGCTGTCTGCAGACTTGGCAGCCACCTATGTCACTGGTGAGCAGCTGGTGCAACCACACTGTCCTACAGTATCACCTGTTGGATGTTGGGGCAAAGGACTGATACCTTCTTATTTTTCTTTTTATTGGTGTTGACCCTTTTAAGGACTGCAAAGTTAAGCCTCGTGCCATCTCACTTGAAAGACAACTATGCTGTGTGCAATGTTTTTCTTACTAATTAGAGGAATACTTCAGTCTGTACTGTTTTGATCACCATTTCTCTAATAATCTTGGAAAAGGAAGAGGATATTTTTTCCCCAACCTTTGTTGCAAATCAAAATATGAAGACAAAGATCATCATCTGGTCTGTTTGCTATAAATCCAAGCATAGCTCTTTCCTAAAGTGTGGATATATTGCCTAACTAGAATAGCAAGAACAACTGCACCATGAGAACTCAGTAAATCATTGATAAGTTGCACACACCTCTGACTTGCCCTGGTTAGCCTTCCTTAAATTCATTAAAACCTTCTCAAGTGGGTTTTAGCCTCTAAGTGCTTTTTCTGCATTAATCCTGCAGTTACTGAATTGCTGCCTTTGGGGACTAGAAAGAGAGTCTAACAAGATGATAAAAGTCTAAAAATGTCTCCATTGCTTGCCAAGTGAAATACCCTCACAAATGCATTTGGTTCAGTGAAGCATCATACTACAGTAATTGTAAACAAGAAGGATAAAGTGGTCTAAATACAAGCTTAACACTTGAATACTCTGCTGATTAGTCATCAGAGATGACTCAAACTTTGACTTCACAGTTTTAGTCCTTAGCAGTTCACTTTGATTCTTGTAAGTATTCTAAAGATTGAAATGCCAGGCCAGCAGTTGTACCATGTTTGGGTAAGTGATACTAAATTGGATGCCCAGTGGATTTCACTGAGCAGTCTTATGTTGTACTAGTAGGAACAAAATCTTGAAGATAAGCAATCTCACTAAGTTAGGAAAGAAATAATTGAAAAGGATGATTAATTTCTGATTTCTTTTCACTTTAATTTTAAATAAATTACTGTGGAGGCAATTAAGAAATTCTTCCCATGTAATAAGTTAACTTGATGAATTGTGGTGGTCCAGAAATGGCTTAGATTTATTTTGAGTAAGTACAGTATCAAATTAAAGTTAGTAATACATTTTCTAACAGCCTTTCATAAACAAAGAAGCCTAACTTGGACAGGTTTTATAAAGGCTGTTTGTAAGTGGTTTATGTTCACCTCACTCCGAGGGCTTTGTCCAAGAATAAAGTGCAAATTTTACCTGATATTATTTCAGGAAGGAGAACAATTAAGATATATATGAGTCAGAGAATTATGGACAAAAGACATTTTTTTGAGTAGTTTTAATCTTACTAAAATATTTAATGAACTATTTATAATATTTTAGTTATCACCTTTGAGAGGGAGCACAGGAAGTTCCGCACCAACATGTGGAGGAACTTTTTCACAGTGAGGGTGACAGAGCATTGGGACAGGCTGCCCAGGGGGGTGGTGGAGTCTCCTTCTCTGGAGATATTCAAGACTCGTCTGGATGCCTGTCTGTGCAGTATGAGCTGGGGAGCTGCTTTGGCAGGGGGGTTGGACCTGATGATATCTGGAGGTCCCTTCCAACCCCTACAATTCTGTGATTCTCTGCACTGCAGGTACTTAGCAATGTTCATGTTGTGTGCTAAGATCCCATGGCAGGATATAAATAGTTTCATTGTGTTAAGGAGTTAATTTACAGGAGAAACTTACAAAATTTTCTTCATGGAGGATAATTTGAGTAGGATGTTAGAGTGGGGACTGAAGAATAAATCTTGACTTTAAAGAGTCTCCATAGGTGACATGCTGTTTGCATGGTGCTTTTTGGAAATTATGATGGTAGCAAAAAGTGGCTGCTAGTGGGTTTTTTGTCTTTCTAAATGCGATTCACAGAGGTGCTGTGACTGTCACTGGGCTCAGCCTTGGTCAACACTGACTCCAGCCTTGAGTTGGCTGGTGTGTACTCCCTCAGGCCTACAGAAAGCTTCTAGCTGCTTCTTGCAGAAGCCACCCCTCCACCTCCCTCCACCAGAACCCAGCCACGCAAAACTACAACAAAAGTCTGTGGAGAGCCTTTATCTCTTATCATCAATTTCTAGTCCAGAGGACTTTTGCATCTTTTCTAAACACAGAGACCAACTAATGGTTTACTATGGAGTTAATTTACTGTAGATTAAATAAGTTAACAAAGAAGCATTGAAAGTAATGCTCTTACAAGAGGACTTGGACAGTATATGATTTTATCAACTGTCAGTTAATTCTGATTAACCAGTAGCTAAACAAGGACTGAAGTGCCCAGCTAATAGTATCTTGGGTCTTATGGATGGATACATTCAAGTATATCCCTGCTGTGAACAAGGAGAGAAGTTCTCCAGGAAAGCTGATGGCACAGGAGAGAGCTGGGTGGGTTCTGGTGGCTGGGTTGAGATGCTCTCATCTCCTAGGGATCCTCTTGCTTCTGACTGATCCATCGTAGCTCATGCTAGCCCCCTGATACTCCTTTCCCAGTCTAAAAAGTAAACTAATGATAGAGGACCTACTAATTTATCAAGTACTTTATTTTTATTATTATGTAATCATAGAAGAAAAACAAATTTTGAGTAAAAAAAGCTTGAGGAGTAGGGAGATTGAGAGAAAAAAGCTTGAAGAGTACTGTGTGTGTGTATATGTAATTAATACAATGCAGTTTTAAACACCAATGGCAATTTTTATTATAGAATATATTCCTAATTTATATAATTGCCTAAAGTTATAAACTTGAGTTACAGTAACAGTCTAAGGTGCATATTATTAAAAAAGCATTTTTATAGAACTGGAATTGTCCTCAGGAATACGGGAATTAAAATGTTTTTAAGGAGTATTTTACTAACCATTTCAGAGATATCTGTATAAAAAATATTTTAGCTAATGCAGAATGTATTTTAACACTTTTTTTTTCTTCCAAGAGATTCTCTGTGATGGTGTTACATGTGTGGGAAATGCCTACATTTTTCAGGTTGCAGTTACCAAGATACAGTAGGGCATACTTAGTCTTTACCCAGTCCCCATTGTTTTAACACCAGAGGAACTACTTGATGTAAAAGTATTTCCAAGGGTGCACAGCTTTTTCTTGCACAATATTTTAATTTGTGGGGAGGAAAATGAATGCTTAGAAGGCTCTCAGTGTAGTAATATACTCTCAGTTGAGTAATATACTAAATGTGAGCAAACATTTTACTGTAAAAATGTATCGTTAGAATATGAAATCACAGTTGACCTCCCCAAAATTAATGAGTGTAGAGAGGTGATCTGAACTTTTAAGAGCTGCTTGTCTGGAAACTATAAGTAGATCTCACAGCAAGAGCCAAGCAGGTTCTTTGTACACAACAGGACACTGGGACATAAAATACATCTGAAGGTATTGAGGTGAATAAACAGCAAAACAGTGGCATGTATTTGTCCTTAAATGTTCAAGGATTAAATTAACCTTAACCTCATACCATACTACTTTTTTTTTCCCCACTTGTGTCACAGCAGGGATCAAAAATGTGTTCTGCTGTTGCAGAGTACTGTAATGTAGGGTAGAGGTGCTCATTAAATAGATCTCTCTGTAGCTGTTCTGCCAGTGAATTAGTTGCATTCAAAATAACTTAATGTCAGGGAACAATGGTATGGTATCTTAATCTTATTTTCTAGTGCTTTTTCTTCAATTATAATCCCTTGTACTGTGTGGGAATGCAGCAGTTTAAAAGGAGTAGCTGTGGAAATGTCAGAGTAAAGGTTTTATTATTCTTGTGCTGTTACATGTTAGCTTTCCTGAAAACAGTTACCTAACCAGAAAGCTGAAGCAGGCAGGGAGTGCATCTGTTATATAACACTTTTTCCACATTTACCTCCATGTTCATGTTCTAACTAGAATGTATTTTCAGGCTAAGAATAATTAAATGATGGAAGCACCTGTTTTCTGGAGGATTTGTTGTGCTCTAGCTGCTTAAGCAAGACTGAGAATCAAATTATTAACTCTTTCTGGTTGATGTGACTTGTACTTTGGTTATAGGACTCTTACAGAGAAGATTAAAAAATGCTTGCACTGACAACCAGCAACTCCAGTGTGATTGCTTTTCAGAACAGTACCTCTAGGGAGCAAAAATTTACTTTTTCACATATTTCTCTGTTTTAAAAGACTTGATCAAGCAGGAAACACTCCAACCACCAAAATAAAGCCTGAAGGCTTTTTACTTTTGATTGGAGTTTCTCCTCCCAGCTCCGAGTCCTGCAAAAGTGGATTTTTACCCAGTATCTGTGAACTGCAAGTGAACTTGGTTACAGTGTTTCTTATATTGTGTCAAGCTTAATATCTTATTTTCAGATTTAACTAAAATGTACTCATTTTTTCCTATCCTAGGACTGTATTGCACTTATTTCAAGAACAAAAATCTTTAGAGTGGCAACTCAAACTTTCATCTTCAGTTTCCTCCCTGAGAAAGTGGGAATAGATTTCAAACACTGATGCAGCTGAGATGTACACACTAAGAACAGACAGAAGGCACTTCCTCAGCCTCACAAGTAAGTATGATTATTGGAGTAGCTGACTGTGTAACTTTGAATATGCCATGTCCCAAGAGCTATCAGTTGTGCCATCTATTTTTGTTACTCCCCATGCAGCCCAGGGAATTCTGTGTGGGTTAGGACTCTGAAGATTCTCCTGACTCAGCAGTCTGGAGTATCATGTCTCAGATGCTGCTTTGTTATCCCTTTCCATATTTCTCTGCATCACTTTATCTTCTGCTGTTATTCTAATGAGACTGTGAATGGGGTTCCTAAGCCTGCACCTCCCTCCATAAATGCAAGTGTCTGAGTCAGTCTGACTGTACTGCAGCAACTGCACAAATAAATGTTTTGCATTATCTTTTTGGTGCTGCAGATCTTAAAATTGATTCTTTTTATTTAATAAGCCCCATAGAAATGAGTGACTTATCCACTGCTGTAATCTCATTAACTTTTCTTGGTTTTGGAATAGAAGTAGATATTTACAGAGTACTGAAATAGATAAGCAAGTTAACAGAATGTGAAAATAACAAGAAAGCCACAGAGATTATTAGTGTTTAACTTCCTTGAGGTGTGATTATCTGTAGAACCCTCTTAGCTAAAGCAGATATTGAAACACAACCAACTGCCATTAAATAGGTGCTTTATAACATATAAAATGGATGTAGTGTATCTGTTAGTGAAATTGATGGGTGAGGAAACAGTTTAAAGATGTGTCAGGGGAAGTCCAGATTGGCTTTTAGGAAAAAGTTCTTCACTAGAGAGGGGGGTCAAGCACTGGAACAAGCTCCCCTGGGCAGTGGTCATAACCCTACCACTATAGGTGGTGTCAAAACTCTTCTTGGACAATCTTCATTATATATGTTTTAACTTTTAGGCTGCCCTAAGTAGATTCAGAAGTTGGAATTGATGGTCCTTGTGGGTCCCTTTTTGAGCCAAACAAAGAGTAGAAATATTGCTTTCTGTACATCACAAATCGAGGATCAGAGGGATGAAAAGAAGTAAATAATAGCATGTTCAAAGAAAGTCCCAGATATTTATCACCTGTTTGTAAGATGGTGATAGAAGGCTTCTCTGGTTGGTGTAACCTTGCAACATTTGAGAAATGACCCATAGCAATCTTCCCCTGGCTTCCTTACCAGTGTGAGTAGAATCCAGTATTTATGAGGTGACACACAGTAACCTTGCTTTCTGTCAGCACTGTCTTGGTCCTGGTTGAAATTCCAGGTTTTTACTTGTCTAATTCACAAGTTCAGTTGTTTTTTCTGCTTCCATCTTATTCTAGAGTAGAGCAACAAATAAAACTGTCCTGGTTTGTTGTGAAGAGATATGACAGTGTGAAGTGCTCAAGTATGAGATATTATTGTAGCCCAAATGTTCTTAAAAACATATGCAATGGAGATGGTTTTACTGCCTACAGGAATCAAACTAAAAAGTGTGGTCTGGAGAATTGAAGCATTGTAGAAAATGATCTGTGTGTCCCTGTAGACAAGCTGAACACGTGGAAGCAGGATATGCTCTCAGTAAAGATGACCAACTATAGACCAGGCTGTAATAGCAAGGACATAGAAAGCAGGTTGAAACAAGTGATTTCATTTTTTTTTTCTTTTTTCTTAACACCACCTCCCCTCCCTCTCCTCTCCCAGCCCCCACCCCATATTGGACATTTGTGAGACTGCATCTGAAATACTGTGTTCAGTTTTGGGCTCCTCAGTACAAGAAACATATGGATGTACTGGAGTGAGTCTAGAGAAAGGCCACATGGTGGCATATTGCCCACTGGGTAAATGAACCACCAGTTTTGGGACAACATCCTGGGCAAAACAGATTTAACTTGGACAATTAATTTTTTACTAAACAAAACAGAGTAGGATAATGAGAAATAAAAACAATAAATAAAATAAAATAAAACACCTAACTTCACCCCTCCCTTCTTCCCAGGCTCAACTTCACTTCCAATTTTCTCAACCTTTTCTCCACCAGCAGCACAAGGGGATGGGTAATGGGGGCAGTGGTCAGTTCATCGCATGTTGTATTTACCATTCATTCCTCCTCAGGGGGAGCACTCCTCACACTCTTCCCTGCCCCAGCATGGGAGACAGTCCACCATGAACTTCTCCAACATGAGTCCTTCCCAAGGGCTGTGGTTCTTAATAAACTGCCCCACCATGAATCTCCCATAGGGCCACAAGTCCTGCCAGCAAACCTGCTCTTGTGTGGGCTCCTCTCTCCATGGGACCACAGGTTCTGCCAGGACCCTGCTCCAGCATGGACTTCCCATGGGGTCACAGCCTCTTTTGAGTGAATCTACCTGCTCAAATGTGGGGATTTCCATGAGCCACAGGTGAATATCTCTTCCAGTGTGGACCTCCATGGGCTGCAGGGGGACTGCCTGCCTCACCATGGTCTTCTCTGAGGCATGGGGGAATCTCTGCTCTGGCACCTGAAGTCCCTCCTGCCTCTTTTTCTTCATGGATCTGCAGAGTTGTTCCCTTTAAATCTTCTCACTCCTCTCCACTTGCTCTTGGTATTTTTTCTTCCCTTCTTAAGTATTTTATCAAAGATGCGCTACCATCATTGCTGATGAGCTTGGCTTTGGCCAGCAGCAGGTGCATCTTGGAGCTGTCTGGCATTGGTTCTATTGGACAGGGGTGAAGCTTCTAGCAGCTTCTCACAGAAGTCACCCCTGTAATGTCCCCACTACTGAACCTTGTGACAAACCCAATACAGGGCTTAGGGTTGCTAGAACATACTATATACAAGGAGAGGCTATGACAACTGGATTTGTTTAGACTGATGAAGAGAAGGCCAAGGGAAGATCATACTGTTGTTGTAAATTCTCAGGGGTAGTTACAGAGAAGAAGATGCCAGACTCTTCTGGTAGGTTCACAGTGATAGAAAAGAGCCATCAGAGAGAAGTTGCAGTGAAGTAAATCCAATTAAATAGCAGGGAAACTATTTTACATTGAGGATGGTCAGGCATTGGAACTGGTTACTTAGAGAGGTTGTGTCATATCTGCTTCTGAAGATATCGAAAACTTCAACAGTTTCTTACAGCTTGAGCAGTGAATCATATATGGCTTAAATTCAGTGAACTCCTGTGAGTGTTCAACCTCTGAGTCTAATTTTGTAGTCTGCCAGGTGCAGTAGAAAATTTTACTGTTCTGTAAGAGATTTGCCTTGATAGGATGTTTCAAAGTGACTGGAGGAGGTGATTGTGGAAGTGTATTTCTGCTTCAGGTAAATGCAGCCTTTACTTAGCAGAGCACACTGGAATGAAAGAACATTCAGTCAGTGCTGTCCTAGCCAACGGCTCCGTTTATCTCCAGATAGTCAGGAGAGAGAAAATTACTTTCTGCATTGGATATATTTAAGAGTATATCTGTTGTATATCTCAGTGTATCCTTTCAAACTTCTTCAGCTTTCAGAAGAAAGTGGTTTCACTCACCCTTGTGATGCTACATTTAAGATGGTAAACATGCATGCGGTCTCCAGATGAATTGGAAACAGTACAGGTATAGCTTTGAGGCATTTCTCTATTACCTACTTTTGTAGCATTCAGGTTATTACACATACATGCTGTGAGTTCTGTATTTCACATATGCGATCTCCAGTTAAAAGGTTATGTGTTCTGGCACACACAACGTGTGATTTTCGTGTTAGCCTAACATGCAGATGGCAAGTCGTGCCTTTCATCGGAATAATAGATCTGTTCCCTGTTTTCATCCCCAGACTGTCATAGAATCACAGAATGGCAAGGGTTGGAAGGGACCTCAAGGATCACAGAACTCCAACCCCCCCTGCCACAGGCAGGGCCACCAACCTCAGGTCTGGAGCTACACAAGGTTGCCCAGGACCCCATCCAAACTGGCCTTGAACACTTCCAGGGATGGGGCATCCACCACCTCTCTGGGCAGCCTGTTCCAGGACCTCACCACTCTTTCTGTAAAAAACTTCCCTTTAATATCCAATCTAAACCTCCCCTCCTTTAGCTTTAAACCATTCCCCCTTGTCCTGCCATTATCTGCCCTTTTAAAAAGTTGATTCCCCTCCTGTTTGTATGCTCCCTTCAGGCACTGGCAGGCTGCAATGAGGTCCCCCTGCAGCCTTCTCTTCTCTAGGCTGAACAAGCCCAGCTCCCTCAGCCTCTCCTTGTAGGGCAGGTGCTCCAGCACTCTAATCATCTTTGTGGCCCTCCTCTGAACCCTCTCCAACAGTTCCATGTCTTTCTTGTATTGGGGGCCCCAGCTCTGGACACAGGACTCCAGGTGTGGCCTCATGAGGGCAGAGTAGAGAGGGACAATCCCCTCCCTGACCCTGCTGGCCACCCCTCTTCTGATGGAGCCCAGGATACCATTGGCCTTGCGAGCTGCAAGAGCGCACTGCTGGCTCATGTTAGTTGGATGATATGCTTGCTCTTACTAGCAGTGACTCCCCACAACTCTGGGCATGTAGAAATGAATGGGGTTTTGCCACCACAACAGGGCTGTATACTTGTACACTTGAAGTCCACCTATTTTCTGGTAGTACAACAGAATGATTAGAGTTTATGACTTTGTTTTGCATTAGAGCTTGTGATTAGTCTCTTCTATCAAACAAGATGTTTCGTTAATCGGTGTGTTTTTTAAAGTAATAAGGTAGTAATAGCACTTAAGAAATTCAGAGTTCTCTAAACCTTTCTCCATTTTATGGATTAAAGTGTGAGATTTGAATTAGAATATGTGGGAGGTTTTTTGTCCCTTTCAGATGGGCAAGGACAATAGTAAATCACACTTCCTATGAATTTATTCAATAGTGGACTGAGACATGTATAACATAGGTAGGCTTATGTTGAGACCTGTCATGTAGCTTGCTACTGTTCAGCTGTAACGTCAGCTCATCAGAAGCTTCTCCCCCTGTGTTTTCTGCCTCTTCCTACAGCAGAAAACTTCTGTGCTGGGACCTTTCTTGGTGAACATTTCAGTCAATGAAAAAGTTACCAGATTCCTGTGTTACAAAGTGATGAATTTCTTGCATAGAAAACCAGCTTAATACTTTCTAACACTAATCTGAAGAATAATGGTACATTTTGACAACAGGATTATTTAAACTGTTTTTAAAAACTACAGCAGTTAAACCTTCTGAATTGTTTATTCACTGTATGCACATCTTAGATTTAATGTACAGTTTTTTCAGTCCAGTTAAAACCAGGGCAGGTAAAAGACAGACAACTGTTTCTTTAATTGTTTTTCCTAATTATTTGCTTACATAATTTTCTGAAGAGACTTGAAGGCAGTGATATTAATCACAGAGACAACAGTTGCATCCACATCATTCGTAATTGTGATAGGAAATCTAATAAAGTTGAGGAAAACTAAATGAGGAAAGGGACAAAATTCATTGACTAACTGTAGTAATTAAACCTGTGTTAGTGAACAGGTTATCACAGTGTCATCTGATGTAATGAAGTCTTGTAACCAGGATGAAGCGTGTTTATGTGTGAAGTATGTGTCCATCTGGTGATTCTATCTCCTGTATTATTTGTTTGTTTACTTGCCTATTTTCACTAATAGCCTGCTTTGGACATACTTGGTTCAGGTTGCTGCCTGAGTGCCTGGTTATGTATCTGTGTAGCTAACTGGTAACTCCTGAGAGTTAGGGTTGTTCAGCTGGAGAAGAGAAGGTTCCAGGGAGTCCTTAGAGCAGCTTTCCAGTACATATAGGGGGCTTACAAGAAAGTTGGAGAGGGACTGTTTACAAGGGCGTGGAGTGATAGGACCAGGGATCAGATGTTTAGACTAAAACAAGGTAGATTTTTTTACATTAGATGTTAGGAAGAAATTCCTCACTGTGAGAGTGGTGATGTGCTGGACTAGACTGCCCAGGGAAGCTGTGGCAGCCTCCTCCCTGGCAGTGTTCAAGGTCAGGCTGGGTAGGGTTTTAGGCAACCTGGTCTAGTGAAGGGTGTCCTTGTGCATGGCAGGGGATTGGATCTAGATGATTGTTAAGGTCCCTTCCAACCCAGGACATCTTATGGTTCTACAATACATCTAGGGCTGAAATATTCTTAAAATTCTCAGTATTCTTGACTGTAAATTGTCAGAAGTCTGTAACATTATAATTCATTGGCATGGTTGGTTTTTTTTTGGTGAACAGCTAACTGAGAATTTCTTGTTTCCCACAAATTTAGCCCTTTTTTTTTTTTTTTGCAAAGCAAATTGGCAAAATGAGCTTTTTTCCCAAATCATACCTCTAGCTGTATTGATTTATTTGGAATTTAGTGTTCAAAGTGCACCTGACTTTAATTTGTAATAATGTAGAATACTGTGAACCGAATTTATGTTGTGCTATAGTTTGTGCAAATATTTATACACTTGAGAAAAATTCGTCTCTCAGGACTAATTTATGTGAAAGTAGTATAAAGAAATTAAGTTACTTATGGCCAGTAAATATAGGTCCCATAATAATTTAATTTTAGTATTTTCTACAGTACTTATTAAACAAAATAGGGAAGGTTTAGATCACCTCTTCACAGTCTTTGGCCAAGGTTTTGTAACATTTACCATATCTACATATATTTTTCTCTCAGTTGTTCATTAACAGTTGTATTAAATTATTAAGGTTTCATACTGTATAAAGCATTATGCACTTCAGTTATTTATACAATCTGCACTGATTTTCATTAGCTATCTTAATTAGTTGTTGTTACCATGACTTTACAGTGTTGACTATTTGTTAAGTAGCTAAGAAAGTGCTTGGAATAGCTTAGGAAAATGAAAGCCCTTTTCTCATCCTTTTCCTGTGATTTTATTGCTGAGCACAATGTCATGTCATAGGAAATGTCCCTTTGGTCAGCTTGAGTCTCTTGTCCCAACTGTGTCCCTACTGTCTTCTGGCACACGCCCAGCCTATTCACTGAAGTGGGCACAGTGAAAGCCAAAACACTGGTGTGTTATCAACAGTGGTTTAATCACAAGCTGAAAACACAGCACCATACAGCCTGTACAGGATAATTCAGAGGAATAGTATGCTTTCTCCCTGTAATTAAGATATCAACTGCAAAATAAAGTGAAGATCTGTAGGTTATAAATATGGCATCTGCTTAAAACTCTGCCGCCTTGCTAAAAATGTGTTAGACTAGAAGGAGGGAACTGTGGAAACAAGTATGTACTGATTTGAAATAACTAAGGAAAAAAAATTATCTTGAGGTCTGGGGCTGTGCCACCATTAAGGAACTTAGACTGTTTCAGCCTTGCCATGGTTTGCTACTTTTACTTCAAAATCAGCTGTAGTTCCCGAGGTTTAGTTAGCGTGCTTGTAAATGCGCACTTCACATTATCTTTGCTTCCTGTAAATTTTGTTTGTGATTATGGTAATATTGTATCTCTCTGACAGAATTTCTCAAAACAACAGAGGCTTTGTGTTCATGTTTAGAGGTTTTAAAAGGTTATTAATATTTTCATAAAATTAATCCACTGAAGAAATTCTAGCTTCATGTTCATAATTATAAAAAATGTTTTAGGCAGAAGCTTTAAAATTTTCACAGAAAGAGAGAGAGCCTGTCTTCCTAAAGTTTACTTATGAGATATTAGAGTGGGTTCTATTTTATGTTCCATTAAATCGAGGAAGCACAGAGGATGAATAAGCTATTGCCTCAGATGGAGACATAGGCCTTAGTAAATTGCTGCATATGTTCATTTGTCCAAATAGCTATTGATAGGTAATTGTATAACGTAAATGATTGCTTTATTTCCTGTTTTATTTTCCATCAAGAACCTTTGTTATAGTTTTTCTGTTTTTTAGCCAAATTATGAAATTGATGTCTCATAAGGCTGCTAGAGCTGTGTGCTGGTGAAATGATAAGTATTACTTTATTTGATCTTTATTTGATCACCAACTAATCAGTGCATGCAGATGGCAATCAAATTTCTGATCTGAATACACAAATAGCAGCTTGTGAAAGCAAGCAAGGACTGTGAAACTGAAGATTGGGAGGACTACTCAGTTGAAATGAAATGTTTTAAATATATCTCCTATGATTATGAAAGTGAAGGAAGTGAGGGATTTTTTCATTTGTATTTTGGACTTACTAATTTATTCATATTGACAAGAAAGTAAAAATTGATTGTGGACTGACTCCAGCTCCTATTTTTTATTTTTTAACTTTATCTACAAGAGTGATGCAAGTCTTATCACTTACTGAGGAGCAAGTCAATAGAATGAGTGCTTTTAATACTTTCAGAGTACTTTCAAAGTACATCTTCCCTTTCTCAGCATTTCAACTCCCCAGGTAAAGCAAAAGTTTCCATGCACACAACGTGACGGTATCCATATGCTCTTTTCTGTTCCATAGAAGATCACTGAGTTAAAAATACTGTAATTGATTTTTGATTCCTAATTGATCTAAGTTTTGTTATGAGGAAACAATAGATATGGATGGGCCTGAAGTCCTCCTTCAGACAAAACTGCTGATTCCAGTTACTGTTTTCCTGTCTTTCTCCTGATTTTTAATTGTGTCAATGGGTGAGCTGGTAAATTGCAAGTGAACAGCTCTTTCCGAAGAGTACTCCATTGTGCCGTACATTGTTATGCGTGTTCAGCCTTTTGAAATAACCAGTAAGCTGAAAGCTCTTTGTATTTCTGAGTTTGAGTACATAGAGCAGCTTCACCACTGTTTAATGTGTAAAGGTACAGAATAGTGAGATTCTGGAAAAATGCACTGATCTTGATTCTTTGTATTTTATTAATCATACCTTAATTTCAGGTTTAGTTCCTTCACTTACCAGAGCTGAAGAGTCCAGGTCTGCTTAAAATGTTCAAAGTAAAATTCTGAGTCCTGAATTGCAGTCAGGAATATGTAGAAAAGCATCCAAACAATTTTATATTTTCTTAAGAACACACTTAAGAATCATATGAAGAAGTCTGCTAACTTTTATAGTGGAAGAAAGGCCAACCTCTGTTTTTGTGCACTGTAACACAATTATTTATTTGGAGAAAACTATTTATGTCCAGATAGTTAGGCACATTTGAAATGCTGTGAAGGATTTTAAGTTCTGGAGGCAGTAAGGAGAGGGATTTCAGTGCAATGGAGACGACAACAGTTTGTGTGAGAAGTGTGAATTAGTGGTTATTTTATAATCCAGATACCTTGTCCAGCCCATTACAATACTGATTTAAAGGGGCAGAGAAACTTTAGTCATTCTGCCAGTGGAATGAAGTTGAACTTTTAGTTTACTATCACTGTCAATATATTCTCTTGTAAAACACAGTGGGGTGTTTGTGTGTTTCAACAGCTTTTGAGTGAGATGAATTTGGGTGTTTTACTTACCAGTCATGCAAGTGGCATTTTTAAAGGTTTCTAAATGGTGAGCCTAAAAATGTCTTGACTTCTAGAGCTAACATTTTTCCATCTTGTTGTTCAGTGGTCCATAGCCATTTCAGCCATGGAAGTGATTTCTTTCCATGAGTGTTGTCAGCTATGAAACTCATAGTACTGACCTATCAGCAAACTTCTCCCTGAAAATAGTTAAACTTCAGAACTCTGCTCTTTCAAGAACTTGACCTCTAACTGGCTTGACCTCAGCTTGACTCCTCAGCCTTAACTGAAATTTCTGTGATGGTCATTAAAGATGGAATTTCCTTTCGCTCTGAAATATTAGCTGCATTGGTAAAAGCTTTTTTTCAAGCACATTTATATGTGCAAAAAGCTGGTGTTCAAGGGAAAACACTTGATGTTGCCTGTTGTACTAGGGTATTAATTAGGTATGCTGCAGGGTTAAGACAAAATGGTCTCTGTTATGTGAATTTATGGGTGTATCTCTGAATAGTGAGGTTGTAATCCAGCATTGTAATCCTAGCCAGCATTTTAATACTTGTGTAATTTACTGTAAAGATTTTTTGCTATCCTCTATCCTTCAAAACAAGCTATTAACCAATTTTTAACTGAAACTACTGTGTAGCTGTTCCATTACTAAAAGTTTACTCAGCAGCAACCTATAACAAAAGATTGTCATTCATGTAAGAATTGTAAGATAAATGGGTTTTATGTGGTATATTATTTAATTTACTTTCCTATTAAACTGAGTAATCAAGTAGAATAGGACAACCTTTCAAAATAATGAGATTTTCTTTCATCAGAATAGACATTTGTTTTAAATAAATCGTTAATCATGAAGTTACTGCACTGATTAAAAATATTTTTTGATTTGTTTTCCTTTGTCTAAATTTCATATAGGAGAGAGGCCATGATAAGAGGTTGATAAAGCTATATTTATAAAGAAATTAATATTGCTGGTACCTTGTATATCCTTTGCTATTCACTTTCTGTGCTACAGTTTACTTTTTCAACCTAAACTTTCAAGCTCTGGAATAGATAGGTCTAATATTTTCCTTTTTGGTACCTCAAGTACAATGGGGCTAGTCAAATTAATTTAAAAGTCTTATGAATCCTCAAACAGAGGTGTCAGCGAGTGCTCAGAGCTCCATACCTCTGGTGGTCTCGAAAGGCCTTTGCTGCCCTCGTTATCATCTGGTCATCACAGGAAAGCTACACTGCCTGGGCACGTACATGCACATGAGGCATGGACTCTGTCCACAGTTTAGATTCTGTGTTGGGTTTTTTGGGGAAAAAGCACCTGCAGCATATAAACCCCCTGCTGCCTGCAGCAGCGCTCAGCAGTGCAATGACCTGCTTTTCCACAGGCCACAGAGTAGGAGGTTTGATGTTGGGACATGAAAATTAAAAGTTATGGTGGCACTGTAGAAAATGAAATCTAGAAATTAAAAGTTACAGAAAATTGACTGTTAGATCATTAAGAAAAAGACTGGGATAATGGTATCAGCACACATTTTTGTACCCTGCTGTTTGAACACCTTGTTGTCACTCAAGTTAGAGCATATAGGGAATTGGGTAAGAGCTGTAGCCCACAGAAGCTTGTTGTGAGTGTACAGCAGTGGGCTATGGCTGGTAAGTAATTTTACCCTGTCCATCTCTCAGCATTTGTTAATTGATGCTTATAATCTCAGAATCAAGACTTAAGCTTCTATGCAAAGGTGTATGACTTTTCATGTTTGCCCTTTTTCTTTCTCACTTGTAAGCAAACCACCTTATTTTTCTCTTTGCTCAAGTTTAAATAGAATGTGTAATAATACACTCCACCTTCTTAAGTCCGAGGACAGGTACAAACCAGAAATTTGCAAATGATCTTCCTTCTCCTGTCTCCACTTGCACAGACACACTTCTGCTTCTGCTTCTTTTCCCTAAAAACTAAAGGCTTAAAATATAACAAGTAAGTCCCACATGAAATCTCACAAAGACACTGTAATACAAGTAAGAAGATTTTTCATGTGACTGTAAACATATCTTTCTTTACCACAGCTGAGAAGTATAAAATATTTATTTTATCTCTTAAGCTGTTATCAGCTAAAAAGGGGGAAAAAAAACCCCCAAAGTAATCTCTGTAATAGCTTTTTGGACTCTAATTGTATTTCTGAAGTGTAACTCTTAAATGGAATTCTCGTGTAAGAGTCTTAAGCTCAACATATTAAAATCTAAATGTAAACTAATGCTTCATAGATGTAAATTGTTAAATGGTTTTTTTTGCTTCCTTTCCCAGCATTGAAATTTTACCTCAAGGTCAGATAGAAAAGAGCTGTTACATGAATGGGAGTAAGTTGCTGGAATTCCATGTAAATTTAAAACAGACAGCTCCTGCACAAATAAATGGTGTTTACAGGCAGGTTTACTAACATCACTTTCTAAAAGCTTCTGATAATAAGTACATGTCACCTCAATGAAGCAGAGAAGGATATGGAACAGAAATTTATCTGAAAGAGAACCGCTCCTTCATGCATAACCATGAACACTGGTGTGTTTTAAGTCAAGAACTTGCAGGTGTTGACACTCTATCTTCTCTCCTTCATGAACACAGAGAGTGGTTAACAATGGCTGTATATATTCTGTGTGGGAAAGTATAGCTATAGGTTGTTATCCTTCATATGTATTGTCTCAAGTTTTGGAAGTTGCATTGATAGATGTGACTGTGTGTTACACATGGCTGTTCTTGTTCAGCATATGTATGTAGGCTGGATTATGTCTTTATGTGCCCAGCTAATATGAGATACAAAACGCAGTAAAAATGTGGTTCTGAGTCAAGTGGTCAATGAGTATCTCCTAAGCAAATTTAGTCTTTCTTTTTAAAACAAAACTATTTTGTGATAAAGGTGATACTACTATTGTTGGTTGGTAATATTTATTCAAATAACTTCCAGAGCTACAGGAAATCTGTAGGAAAGCTACAGCTCACCCCCCTGGGGATGCCTGTCTTAGGGATGCCTCCCTGTGGAGGATGTCTCTGGTCTTGTACTGGTTTGTGCTGGCATAATTAATTTTCTTCATGGTAGCTAGCATATGTCTGTGTTTTGGATGTGTGCTGGAAACGGTGTGATAAGAGATGTTCTCCTTGCTGCTGAGCAGGGCTCACGCAGAGCCTAAGCTGCTCACCACATATGACCAGTGAGTATGCTGGTGGTGCACAAGGAGCTGGGAGGGGATGCAGCGGGACCGCTGACCCCAACTCACCAAAGGGATATTCTGTACCATATGATGTTGTGCTAAGCATATAAAAGGGGGGGAAGGGGCTCAGGGTGGTGGCATATGTCTTCCTAAGTAGCTATTGCATATGATGGAGCCCTGCTTTCCTGGGGATGGCTGAACTCCTGCCTACTCATGGGAATGAATTCTTTGTTTTGCTTTGCCTGTGCAGCTTTTGCTTTGCCTATCGAAATGTCTTTATCTCGACCCATAAGTTTTCTTACTTGTATCCTTCCCATCTCACTGAGGGTGTGGTGAGCGCGTGGCTGTGTGGCGCTCAGTTGTTGGCTGGTGTTAAACCACAACAAGGCTCCTTGTCTGGAACTAACTACAACTGAGCTGGGATAGTTGTATACCTTGGGTGTAGTTGAGGTTTTGACCTGTGTACAGGCTGCTAATTGTGAGTGGACTTTGCAATTAATTTTTTGTCTATTATTACATTATTCTGTTTTAGTTGTATTGCCCAATGTTACAGTCAAAGTTTAAGACTGTATTTCTTTTATATTTTTAGGTAAGAATATTTTTTTTCTCAAAGTCTTCACTGTTGCTTTCATGGTGTTTGAGAAGCTTTGTGATGTATCCATGACTCTCAGAACTCCCTTGAAGCACAGAAGTGAAAAGGAACAGGTTGGTCATGGCTCCATGTGTGTTTTATTGCAGAGGAATGTCACAGGAAAGCATGACTAGGCCACAGAGTCTCTTAACTAGAGGAGGTGAGGCTCACCGTTAGCCACGTCAGGGCACCCAGTGAGAATTCCTCTGAGTTCATACTTGTGTCAACGCACTGTTTATTAACAGCTTATGCCCCAGTTGTTGCTCTTATGGCAGACTGTGTTTGCTCTCTAG
This sequence comes from Laterallus jamaicensis coturniculus, assembly GCA_022605575.1. Classification (NCBI taxonomy): domain Eukaryota; kingdom Metazoa; phylum Chordata; class Aves; order Gruiformes; family Rallidae; genus Laterallus; species Laterallus jamaicensis. The sequence continues at coordinate 33,270,194 of JAKCOX010000005.1, forward strand.
CCAGAAACCTGTAATATTAGCTTACCCTTGGATTTCAGATTACAGCATGCTCATCCTCAAACATGGCAGCACATTTTTTTGATGGAGTGCAAGGAAGGTATTCCAGGGACCTGACTTGCATCTAACGCCTCACAAGTCTTAAGCCACCTAAACTTGCCTTACTCTGTCTTACAGCTTCATGCCAAAGCAATGTGATTAATTTTTAATAAATTACTGCTTTGTTATTGCTGTGCTGAAGCAATTTGGCTGGTTTAAAAGGAAAAAAGTGAAGTAAACAACAGCAAGGATTTTAAAATTGCAGAGAAATAATGGTCTGACAATATGAGGTCTAGTACTTCTTTTATATGAACTATTTTTCTGTGGTCACTTCCATACTCTCACTGGGGCTTATTTCTCCCTACAGCTATTTTGTGATACAGAAGCAATTCTTTCTGTAGCAGTATCTTTATATTTTCCTGTAAAATAGTTATAAGCAATATTTTGGTAGGATTACGATGCATTGTGGACTTCTTTTAAGAGTGACCTTTAGAAAAATGATAGTTGTGTCTCAGGCTGCAGGCAAGATGGCAAAGTTGGCAGCAGTGGTGCCAGCTTTATAAAGCCTTGTGGGGGGGTATCTCAAATCTATAAACCTGTTTGGAGGAAAAAGGATAATAAAATCAGGGAAAAAAGAAGAGAGCAACAGACACTAGCAGGAATGCTGTTCTTTGGGAAGAAATAAGAGAACTGGGTTAGGACAGAGACATCTTGAGAGGAGTGATAGGGTATTTAAGCCCTCAGTGTTTGATCTGGGATAGACTGGGGGGAGTGAGTAAAACAAGTACAGCTGCAGAACTGAGGTTCTGGAGAGAGATCTGAGGCTTTAGAGTGTTTGGTGCTACTAAGCTCCACTGTCATCCACCTGTAAATAAAATTCAGCTTTTGGGAGGAAGGGATGTGAGATTGTTTTTTTTTTTTTTTAAGGGCTACTGCATATCTTTGAAGAGTAACATATAAAGAATGGATCAACAGTGAAATAAAAAACTAGCAAGCCAGATCAATGGTCTTTCTTCCATAAAGAGAAGGCCCAACGTGAAGAAGGCAAGAACTGCATTCCTGAAAATGCAGGTATATGACCAAGAAATACCCCATAAGCTGCACGTGAAGCTTCTGTTGCCTGTTTGAACTGTACTGGAAAGAGATGGTCTCCTGAAGGACCCATTGAGAGAGCATAATTCTGATGAATAAAGACTGCTGTGGCAGTCTTGCTGCAGTCTGATACTTCTGCAGTTTTATCAAAACTATATTAGCTGCTGATTGCTTGGCTCCTTTATCTAAATAAATGAAAAAAAATCTCATTTGACTAGAAAGACTCAGAAATTTATGCTGGAATGAGGGATATATAACCATTTCTTGGGAAACAAGGTTAAAGATTAAAAAGATTTAACTTATGATACCATTTCATACCTTACTAAATTGCTTCTACTGTACAGAAATGCCTTCTTGCAATATATATTGTAGATTTTGTACAGTAGAAATGGTTTATTAATATGCTGGGCAATGTCTTTCAGACAAATGTTACTATACTGATTATTATTCTAAAAATCATCCATGGTGCCTGATTTCCTTCAGTATATTCGACAGTGGATGTGATTGCTTGGAATATTTGCATTTGTAAGAGTGTTTGAAATATAGTTCAGGCATCATAACTCTTTTACATAATCCACAAATTGGGTAGGTTTAACATATCACATAAGTGTCATGTCTGTACTTGTTACAGAATCTCCCAGATTTACTCTGGGATGTTGTGAGATGATGGGACTATTTTGGACCTCTGTGTTTATGTTCCCACTGCCTGTGGGTTAGTATATTTTTATCCTTCTCCCATTATGGTGGAAAGGAAAAATATTTTTTTTTAATGGCAAGACATGCAATTCAAATGTAAATGTTTAATTTTATTATTTATTTCTTTAAGTGAAAATTTCCCTTTGTCAAAATATTTAATTATTAGGATCTTTGTACAGGTCAGGAAAATTCAGACATCCACAAACAATACTAGATCCAAATGTGTGTGTATTCACTACAACATTGTGTAGGAAAAGTGAGAGTCTTTTTTTCTGGACAATCGTATTTTTATCCTCAGACCACCTCTTTGTCCCTTTTAATAGTTATTAAAAGATATCAGTATATCAATAGCCTAATAATCATCATTCTTTCCTCTCTCTAGGGAAATATTCCGTGTGTGTAGTGGGCACAAAATTCCTTAATAATTGTACCATTTGTTCCATTACTGTTTTCACCCATAAATCCAGACTTGATGATATTTTAACTGCTCTACAAACCTAAAATGACATTTCTAACTTCAAGCCTGCATAGAAAAAACCTTTAGCTGCCAATTCCCAGTATAAACAGGCACGCTGAGAAGCCTTAAGGCTACAGTGGGAAAGTGTTGATTGTCTGTTGAGCGACCAGTCTTCTTCTGTGCAAGTCCTGGATACTCATTCCAGTGCAAGATGTCAGCCAGCTTGCACGAAATGATGTGGCATAATCACAGAACTGCATGTCAACTGAAAATGCACATTATTAATTATTAGTGCTAATAATGTGATGGGAGCAATGTCTGGACTGTAGGTGGGACTGGTGAGGGAGTGATCAGAGCAGACTCGTAGTAACAGTATGTTGATGAAGAATCTTTCAAGAAAATTTGGCATATGAGCCCAAACCTCCTATCAGGTGTAATGCGTGATAGGATCCCTTTCGGAGAAGTACTGTTTGAGAGGTTGTGCACTAAGACAGCTCTTTGTAGCTCATTGATGTGTGCAAATAGGGCTGTCGTAGTGGTGAAGAATACTCACCTCCTCACATGGAAAACATACCAATTCTATTATTGATCGAAGACTATAGATGTTTAATTTCTTGAGAACAAATAGACTCTTATTAAAAGACTACTCATGACACTTGATTTTGTAAACCCAACCTTAAAGCAACACTTATTTACAGTTCTCTATATTTAGTCAAAATGGTTTTCCTTATGAGAAAAATCCTTTTATCCTTCTTGAGAACACCTGGAATTAGGGGATGACTCTAGACTTGTTTTACAATGAAGAGCAACACATCAGTCTGTTGTTTGTAATTTAAGAAACCACTGTGATTGTTTTCAGAAAGCATTTATTTGAAAATGAGCACAGTTAGAACGAAAGAGCCCTGTCATTATGCTGAAGTGGAAAGTTCAGGTAAGACTTAACCTGCAAATGTTTTGTTTTCAACTAGCTTATGGCTGTAGTTCCCCACTTTTCCCTATGCTATGTTTCATATGTGTGTGGGGAGAGGGAAGGAATTGTACTGTAAAGCAAACTATTATGCAAGCTCCAGTTGAACAGGCATTTTGAAAGCTGGTCCCTCAAGCAGGTATGTATCAGCTAAAGTTCATTTGAACATTGGCATACTGCTGAAAAAGAAAAGTATGGTGACTCTGTATTTTGATGCTAGTAAATCAGATTTTGAAATCCTTCATCCCATGTGGAAAATACGTGTGACAAATTAATTTAGTGAATATCTACTTATTTTCCTGCATGTTATTCCATACGTGTTTCAAGATCACTGTCTTCCATCCATGCCCTTTTTTTTGAAACCAGTGCTTGACAATTCTGTTTTCAGGTTTTGTCAAAATTGTTTTTAACTTTAGCCTGTGGAACAACAACATGAAACTGTGGTACTTATTCTTAAAGTTGCCACTTATTCAGGTATCATACTTTGCATGGAAAATAAAGTGGGACATTAAGCAATTATCAGCTAATAATGCTAAAATAAAAATGTTTAATATTTGCACAAAGGTTTTACTGTTGTCTAAGCTTCTTACATTGCTGACCTCCCTGCTATACGTTGGGGTCTTGCACACTAGGTCATGCTAGCTTTGAGCTTTCCTTTGCCATGCTTGGTTCTCTACGTACTTTATATTGTCCCCCGTTGGCTAACATAGAGATGGTTCTTGGTATTCCAGTACTGGTATTTTTCAGAGTTGCTTAATTTATCCCTGTATTATTTTATCTTTTTGATGCAAATTAAGAATTCTATTTTACAATGCAATGAAGTATGTTAAGTATAGAATAATTCTGTACTGAAACAGAACAGTTCAAAGAGATTGGACAGGACAACCACAACAGTGTAGCTAAGAAATAAAATAAAATATGAATTGAATTGAAGGGAGGAAAAATGGCTCTCTTGAGCTCATGCTATAACATGAGCAGCAGTTGAGTGCTAATGCATTGATCCCTTGTTTCCACGGTTTCAGATTTACAGAGGCTCAAGAATGTTGGTTACCTCTTATCTTGTATTTGGACAGAACACTTTTCAAGCAGATATTGGAACATTATTCTCTTTTGGCCCTGTGCCAAGCCTGAGCATGTGAATGTGGTGAAAAGTTATATCTGAGTCAGTGCTGGTTTTTTGGAACTGATGTGGAAATGAGTAGAGGGTTGAAAGTTGAAGGATGGGAATTTTGTTATTGTCATTTGGGGTTTTTTAGTTCACTGCAGAGAAGCCTGTCTGATTTCTGAAAGAGGTGAAATATGTATTCAGAAAACACTACTCACTTCATTATCCTTAATAAATATGGTAATGCACCAGATATATGTTAAACTTATTTTGACTTTATCTAAACTTGCCTAGGTCTGTTTATTTTAAAGGTGAAAATTAAAGATGGAACAGTATTCAGTTTGTTTATCGTATGAATGGTCAGGAGTTGCACAGCAGTTAAACTCTGCAGCTACTAGGAACAGGTTCACACAAGCTCATTTGTTTTATGAACATAAGGATTTGATTTCTCAGGTAGTCTTTTGGGAGATTAGACTTGGCCACAGCAGTAGCCTCAGAGTGTTTCCTTGATCTCCTTGCATCTGGTAAGTATTATTTCAGATCAAAATTAAGACTTGTTTACACTGTACAGGTGTATTTGTATCTTACCTTTAAAGTAAAAGCAGAGGTTACAGCATCTTCAGCTATCCTCGGGTTCCTAGAGCTCATGCTAGCCCAGTGTCTTTTCTGATGCATTTTCTTTACTCATTTTCCTCTTCCACGTTGCAGTAAAACCAAGTAGAGATGCATGCCTCCATTTCAAATGCAAAGATCATATGAGGTGGCAGTGCAAAGCTTAGAATAAGTCTGTAAAATCATTTGTAAAATGCCACCTTTCTATTTAAACACACTGAAAATGTGTTGTCATGTTTGAGGCATGTGTGTATGCACACGTATATCTCCCACATCTACCTTACCTGCCATTCCAGTCAATCCTGGGAACACCTTTGTGCTCACAGTACTGGATGGATTCCCAGGATTCTGACTCCATTGACAAAGACCGTGGCAAATGTTGACTTTAAAGTGTGACCCATGTCTCTAGTCCTTTTCATAGTAGGACTATGTAGATTGAATGAATTACTGATTATTTGGGATGCTAATACTACTTATTTAGCAAAATAGTCAGTGCTGTTTGGATGTAGAAGAGGCATGTAATCTCACTTGGAGCCCCAAAGTACAGGGTCAATGAAGTGCCTTGCATATTTAAGTATTCAGTAGAACTTAAAAGCTCTGTATAGTGAACATAGGATCAGATTTATAAACATGAATAATCTAACTTTCAGTTAGATTTTAAACAGCAAGTAAATTCCTGAATACTTTAATGAGCACCATATTATGTTTCTAGCAATCAATAAGAAGTCTGTCAAAAAAATGTTTTTTCTTTAATCTATGGAAGTGTGGGTCACTAGCTCATCATTGTGTTTAAGCACTGGCTAACTCCACATAAGATATATTTTTAAGGTGTGATTTGTAACTTAAACGCTTTACCTTATTATGAAGTCCCATTTTGTACATGTAAGGATTGAAAGCAATATATGTATTGTAAATAAAAAACATATGTTATTGTTGTCCAGAGTACCAGGGAGGAGAAACTCTTGCCTGTTTAACCCACCCCATGTCCTGCTCTGTCACTACAATGTTGAACGGTTTCCTGTAGCTGGTAAACTAGGGATTGATATCTACAAAACAGCATTCCTTCAGTGTTCCATAGGTCATATTCACACTCATTGCTATAACTACAGATTAAAGGCAAATTCCCCCTCCTTTCACACAGATTTCTAAAACATTGCCTTATTTCCATTCAAAATTGCAAGTACTATAAGTTTGATGTGTTCTATACCTAAGGGAATGATTTAAGGAGGTAGTGAATGGTAATGAGCTGATAGCTCCACCAGACATAAAGTGAGAACATATGCACCTAGTTCCCGTCACAAGAACTTTTATTAAAGCAAAGTGATGCAGTGGTAATACCATAAACAGCATGCCTTGAGATGCTGTTAATTATTAAAGATAAAGTATGTGTGCCCCACCTCCCAAAAATCCCACAATCCTCTTATTTAGTGACAAAGCATAACTCTTTTCTTGGTTGAAACCTTTTTACAAATTCTTGTTGTATAGTGTTGTTTTAAGGTTTAAAAGGACAACAGTTACTGATACTTCCACAGGCTTTGAGGAAATTCAGTAATTCCATGTGCATTGCCATAAAGGCTCCTATAATTTGAGAGGTCTGAGAGGTGGGCCCATGTGAAGCTCATCAAGTTCAGCAATGCCAAGTGCAAGGTCCTTCACATGGGTTGAGGCAAGCCCTAGCACAACTACAGGCTGGGCAGAGAATGGACTAAGAACAGCTGTGTGGAGAAGGGCTTGGGAGTGTTGGTGGACAAGAAGCTCTTCATGACCCAGTAATGTGAGTTTGCAATCCAGAAAGCCAGCCATGTCCTGGGCTGCCTCAAAAGAAGCATGACTTAGTACCTGGAGTACTGTGTTCAGCTGTGGGGTCCCCAGTATAAGACATGTACCTGTTGGGTAAGTCCAGAGGAGGGCCATGACAGATGATCAAAGAGCTGGAGCACTCTCCTATGAAGACAAACTGAGAGAGTTGGGGTGGTTCAACCTGGAGAAGAGAAGGCTCCAGGGAGACCTTAGAGCAATGTTCCAGTACCTAAACAGGGCCTATAAGAAAGCTGGTGAGGGACTGTTTACTGGGCCTTATAGTGATAAGACAAAGTGTAGCGGCTTTCAGATGAGGGAGGGGTGATTTAGATTAGCTATAAGGAAGCTCAGAGCTTTCTTGAAACCAGACTGTCCCCAAACCACATGTCCTGAAGCTGTGCTTTCCTCCCCCACCAGACTCCCTTCATGCTGAGCATGTTATTGATATGCAGTAGCCCCTTTAGTTAGTATGGGTCACCTGATCTGGCTGCGTCCTCACCCAGCTTCCTGTGTGTCTCCCCCTTTCTTGTTAGCAGGGCAGCATGAAAAGTTGAAAAGCCCTTGACTGCTTGGCAACAACTGAAACATCAATGTGCTCTCATCTTAACTCCCAAACACAGCACTACACAGGCTGCTCTAAAGAAAATTAATTCTATCCTGGCTGAACCCAGAACGCATGGGTAAATGTCCGTATGGGATAGATAAGTGTGTAATGGTCTCTTAGGGAGAGCTACAGGTTTTTACTAACTTAATATGAATATTGACCACTTTTAACTAATACTGTATCAGTGGAGCTGGGAGCTGATTTGTGGTCAAGATGGTGACTTCACTGTTGTTAGAGTAAATGCTGCTGAATGTGTATGCATGAGATCTTTTGATTCTTTTCCTTTTCTAGAGATTGTTACTATTTTATTTATTATGCGAGTTGTCTTTCTGGACTACACCACCTTTTTCTCTATGTTTGGTAAAGTACCTTTTACATTATTCTGTCAGTGGAGTGAAGACTTAAGAAAAGTAAACCTCTCTGAAATTTACAATCATATTCTTCGTAACACTAAATACTGTAAAGTGGCTATCATAGAAATCTAAGCTAGAATAATTTTTGTTGTAGCTCTTCTATTCAAATGGTTTGATGCTGGATCATGGAACCCCAGGATGGTAGTGGTTGGGCAGGACCTCTGGAGGTCAACCTGTCCAACCAGTTTGCTTTAGCAGGTTTCCCAGAACCATATTGACATGCCTTTGAGTAGCTCAAAAGTGGTAGATTCCACAACCTCCTTGAGCACGCAATTTCATGTTTCCACGTTTGCTAAGATTATCAAATAATGGCACTGCATTGCCTATTTTATGAGCCTTAAGAATCTTTCTTGCAGTGAATCCATACAAACTTTAATGCTTTGAATGTTTTTTTCATAAAAAATTGGGGTTTTTTTGCCATTTGTTACATTATTAGATGCACTGTGGATTACTTTATTGTTGTTTTCTAATGGTTTATTACTGTTTTGCACTAAATGCTGTCTTACTTACCATGACCAAAAAAAAAAGTACTTATCTTCAAAGACATGTTGGCATATTATGTGTTTTACTTCATGATTCCATAGAGACTGACTCACTAATTCATCCCTTTCATCTTGTTTTAGTTCTGGTAGTGTCAACAGCATCAGCAGCTTTATTTTACCTCACTTGGTATAAGCTATTTTGACATTTCATCTGACATGTGGGAACATATCATTCATTGCCATAATTTTGCACAGGCTTGAAAAAGCAAATCCTCAGATATTTGGGAATGCCTTATGTGAGTTACACACAAGAAAGCAACCGTGTTCGCAGTATGTTCTGTCCAGGTCAGAGATTGCGTATGCATATGCACCATGGGAAAATCCAAGTGATTGTCCAAATGAGATGGATTTTTCACTAAAATGTTCAATATTTTTCTTTAGTCCCCTTCCTAGTGAGGTATTTAATTACAATTTGCTGTTATTTCTCTTTTGACTCAAAATGGTTCTTTTTGTACTCTCTTGTTCTAAAGCTTTAAAAAATGCTGAGTGATATGCAAAACGTTGAAACTACTACAATCGCTATGACTTGTGTATTACTGTACTTCACAGATGGTGGTGCAGCACATAAAGAATATTTAAATTATTTCCAAAACAGCATATAAGAACTTTATGTAAGGGTAGAATACAGTTTTCCAAGTCAATATTCAAAGGCCATTCACATTTGGTCATCTACTTTTTAAGTTTTCAGAAGATGCAATCCATTACATTCTCTACCCTTCCAGAAAATAAAGCAGGGATCTCTGTTTTTTATTCATTATACATTCCTGTTTCATTCCTTAAGCATCACTTACCCTTTCTGTGCATAAAAAATGGGGTTTGTGATAATAATTTATTTCAGCTGCTAAAGAGGTTTTTGTTTGACAAATTGGGGTTATTTTCCTGCATTGGAAATTCTGAAAAAACTTTTTAAACTCAAGAATCAAATGTTGACCTATTCAAGGCTAATTTTTTAAGTGCCACAGTAGCGATCAGTAAGAAATATCTGGAAGTCAAAATAAGGGTCCTGTTACCTGTCTAGGTAGGTAAAAATGAGATTAAAATGGGCAGATAGACAAGGAGTCCCTTCTGTCTGTCCTTGTATTTTATTTGCTGCATGAAAATAGCAAAATTTCCTGGGCCTATTATGGAATAGTGTGTGAATTGCTTACATTTCAACATACATCATGGACCACGAAGGCCAGTTCTCTTCAAGTTGTATGAAATGCAGCCATATTTCACTTTTTGTGTGTACAGAACCATGCTGGCCTGTGAATTGAAGTAAGTGTTCTGTAAACACTTTTGTACTAATGGTGTGGTTCTGTAGGGCAATAACTGACTGGTAGGAACTGGACTCATTGCCTTATCCACATCATGTAGGGTATATTCATCTACAGGTGGAGCCTGGAACCTCTGTCAAGGTATGAGCTTTAAAATGCAAACAGTCCAGTAAATCTGTGAAGAAAATTCAGTTATATAGCACAACCTATGTCTGACATAGTTATGGAAGTGTAGAATGCAGTTGTTACACTAACATTATGCTGCTGCTTAAATATCAACTTGATAAAAATCTGTTCTTTGACAAGAGAAGTTCACTGTTGAACTTTTTTCTGAAGGATGCATTCTTTGTTTAGGAGTCTGTTTTTGTAACTAGCAAGTAACATTTTCCTTGACAGTGATGTTGTTTTGGAGGATGTGTGATTTACTGGGAAAGTTGTCTTAGTTCTTATTACTTTCTAGGAGTTTTTTTTTGTTGTTGTTGTTTGTTATGTAGTATTTCTCTTTAACGTAAGTCAAACAAATGTATTATGTATGGAATGAGAATACAGAACTTTCAGAGTTCACTAGTACAATTTTAATAGTATTAAAATAGCTAGATAGAGCATTTGATACAGAAGAGAAGATTTGTAGGAAATGTGTAGGAAATATGTGTTTTCCTGTTATGGGAGACACTGGCTTATATTACTATTTCAGAAAAAAAGAAGAATCATCAAAGTGTTAAACAGCTTGGATTTATGTGCTTTTCCTAAAGGAAGGCTCCTGTGGATGAACTGCATTCCATATCTGAAGTTCCTGTATAAGGCATTTTGCAAAGAGGGCCAACACAATAGATCTTCTAAGACTTGTTGCTGCCCCTGATACCGTTTATTTAGGAAATAAAGTGTGATTAGTGTCTCAGAGAACCCTTCAGTGATGTATGGAGCATAATTTGGTAGAGAAGGGGCACGAGAAGGAGGGTCAAACTGACCTGTAATTGTTTCAGTCTGTTGGAAAGCCTTGTACTACCCAGCAGGCATTTAGCATATTATAGCTACGGTTAGATGACAAAACTAAATTTTAATAGCAGCTGTCAATGTTAGGGTTCTTTTTCTAAAAAAGAAGAAAAATCATTTCACTAAACAGTAGAAAGTAGAATTTGGGATATAAACTTTAAGCACCTTTTAAAATTTTTCTTGTGACTCATTAAAAATAAATGGGTACAGAAAGACTGGAGTTCAAAAATTTCCCCCTTTGGCAGTCCCTTTTCTAGCTTCTCTTTTTCTTCTTTATAGTGGATTCTGAGAAATCTAAAGTGCTCTGGGATTTTTTGTCTGCAGTATTCCTTGTAGAATATTAATACTGATTTATATTCATACTGATAATTGATTCATATTCATCCATAGGGCGTATTTTTTTAAGCTGTCAGCTGTAGTGGTAAGTGTATACAAGTGATCCACTGAATATTGGTTTAATAGAATTGAAGAACAATTCAGTTTGGAAATTATCTCAGGAGGTTACTGGTCCAGCCATCTGTTCAAAGCAGGGGCAGTCCTGAGGTCAGCACTGGTCACTCAGGGTTTGATCCAACTAGATCCTGAAAACCTCCAAGGCTGGAGACTGCACAGCCTCTTTGGGCAGCCTGTTCCACCATCAGATGTTAGTGAAAACATGTCTTTTCTTATAACCAGTGGGTCTTATTCAGTTTGCTTGTTATCTTTTGCCCTCCTGCCATGGACTGTTGTTGATACATCTTCTGATAACCTTGACATAAGCACTTGGGCACTGTCGCTGGGTGTCCCCACAGCCATCCCTTCTCCCAGCTGAACAAGTCCTGGACCCTCAGCCTCTTCTTTCAGGACAGCTGACCTCATGTGTATCAGCTGGGGTGCCCCCTCAATTTTGTGCAGTCTAAAAATTTGATGAGCAAGCACCCTGCTTCTTCCAGGCCTTTGGCAATGATGTTAAACATCACAGGTCCCAGACAGTACGTTGAGGGGAACGGTGCTGAAAGCCTTATTGTGATAAGACATCCACTGCTCTCTCTTAGTCTACAAATACAGCCATTTTATCGTGACAGGCAGTCAGGTTGTTCAGGCATGATTTACCATTGGTAAATCCATGCTGACTGTTCTCAGTCACCAAGCTTGGCACAGAGTGAGCACTATGATGGCTGAATAACTTCTCAAGTGCATGAAATGTGACAATTTTATCAAGCTATTATACTAGGGATTAAATTCAGAGGAACTGTGGTGTACATTGGAAACACAAATGAAAGTACTTTGAAGGTCTGGAGGGCATTGTTGACCTTGTAGTCTTTTTCTCAGGTTCATAGTTTCTTTATGTTGTTACATTTAAATTCTATTTCTAGTATAAGGTCCTCGGCACGAGGGAAAATAGGAAAGTTTGCTTTGAATGTTTTTACTTTAGAATGTGCATACTGCTTTTTGTAGTTGAATCTAAAATTTCTCTAAGTGTCTTATTATTCTGAAATGTCTCTGAGCCGCAGAGAATCTTTTTCTTGGCGCTGAAGTGAAAATAATGAATATTTTAGGAACACTGTGGTCATGCAGCTGGTAAGCCTTACCTAAAAGAGTAAATCTTCCTTGCTGTTCAGCAAGAAGGAACTGTCTATGTAAGCAACAGTACTTTGAAAATTTAAATTTCTGATCCATATCTTTCACATTTACCTTTTTAACTGTCTTCACTGTATTAACAACCTAGAATCAGCTTGTATGTTATGTTACCATGTTGGTATGTGAAGCATCCCTTTCCCCTACCCTTTTGGCAGTGACTAATACTTGAACTGCGTTTTGCAGTATGATGTAACTGAAGTCAGGGTGGCAATATAAATGATTAACCATGCACTGTCAGAAGGGGTTGCGAGTGAAGGAAAATGTGTACCAAGAATTCAATTGGAAAAAAATTGTGCTCTAGTGGATTATTACATACTAATGATATGGAGGTGGTTTCATTTACTCAGATTATACTAGTACTTCATGAGGCCTGCATGTATGAATTCCCTAGAGCAAGCATTGCAAGAACTGCATGATTATTTATCTTTTAATGCCTATGTGTAGAGTCTCCAATGAGAGTATTGCAGTTTGACCAGCCTTCAGTGAGGTTTTATTTTAAGAAATATTAGAATGACTTGATAGGACAATGCCTGCACTGTCTTATTTTTAATGGCATGTTCCTTCCTATTCCTTTTAGGTTTATGACATAGCCAAGTATGTCATTGGGCAAGATTCAAGGGAATTACATATTCTGTTTTCTAGTCAGAATGTTTAAGCCTCATGTCTCAACTGGGACAGAAACCAGAATGTTGAATATAAATGTTGTTTAAAGTCTGGCTGTCAGAGTTATACAGCCCATAAGTAGATCTGATATTTTTAAAAAAATATATCTGTGGAAATAATTAACAAAACCACAATTTTAAAACAGTTTGGCAATGAATTTTGTTAGCTATGTACAGAAATGAGAAGAACAAGGAATACTCTATGGGAAATGTAGGGGTAATCTCATGCAGGTATATATATAGAGAACTGATTAGGAACAAGGTCTTTATGTTTAGCCTTTTGCCATTTGAATGATTTTTGCTTTCTATAAATAACAAATTAAGTTAGTTAACATCTGAGAAGAGGTGTGGTGTAGTGGATTTAAATATAGTAGATCAGTTGTAGCTACTAAATTCTACATGTAGCAGACTTTAAGGGTTTCTTTTTTGATCTAGCTCTCAAGTGTGTGTTTGCTGGAGGCATTAAAGAGCAGCTAACCAAGAAATATGAATATTTCTAAGCAGATGTAATCTAGTGCAGTGTAGTGGTACCTAACTGTGGTAAACAATTGGTTCCTGGAGTCAATTTTCATTCATTAACATGGACCTAATGAGCTAATATAAATATTATTAGTTTAAGAAACAATTTCTATTTTATATGAAAAATAGAATATGAACCATATGTTGTATATGATTAATGAGCAATATTTAAACCTTGATAAAGAATGTTTCCCTCCTCCCTTTTTGGGCAGAGCAGTTAGAGGTGTCTTGCAGGCACGTTCTGGGTTACTCAGTTTTTCTGTTCCTTATTATGCAGTAAAATGAAATAACTGAAGAACACAGGAGTTACAGGCTGGTGACAGTGCTATTACTGTGTCTCCTGTATCTTGCAACCACTGAAATGCTGCCTGTGGGAGTTATTACTTAGAATACGGATTGAAAACTGAATTGCATTTCCCTTTGTGTGCTGTGCTAATCTTAGCTTTAAAAATCTACAGTAGGTTTTTAATTTCATTTGTTCATTTCAAAAGTGCAATAAATTCTACAGCTAATGCAGGGGGAAAAAGTGAGCATAAAGGTGATGCTAGTGAACAGGAAAAAAAGCTAGATAAATCACAAAGGCAACAGTGGTTCTAAGTCATCAGGTTTTTTGTACATAAACTGATATTTAATAGTAAAGGACATGACTATTAGAGTCTAATCAAGCAATCCTTATTCTATTAACTGCTTTTATTTCGTCCACTCTACAATATTTGCAGAATGAGACCATGAGTGCCCTGTGTGGTGTTTAGAATAAATGCTTTATTGTAAAATCACAGAAATTGGAGGTAGAAGTTGAAAAAAGAGAGAGTATGTAGAATATTTGCTCTGTACGAATACATATATTTTGACAAGGCAAAAAAAAATTATTCTGGTTTGCATAATCCTCCATCACATGGATGTTATGATGCAAGATAGTATCTGAAGTTCCTTAACTTTATAGTTAAAGTCCTAATTTACTTTGGTGGGTTATGTCTAATGATACAGCATTAATAATGAGCATTTGAGCAGCCTTAAGGGTTTTTAAACTGTGGTACCACTATTGCTGATTGACTCTGTCTTGGGCAGTGGCACAGCTGTCTTGGAGATGTCTGGCATTAGTTCTATTGGACATGAGTGAAACTTCTGGCAGCTTCTCACAGAAGCCACCCCTGCATCCCCTCACTGCCACAACCTTGCTGCACAAACCCAAAACACATATACCAACTTTCATTCTTCCTTATGAAAGAAGAAACCACGGTCTCTTAAAAAAAATTTAAAAACCCAAATGCTTAACTGTTGTTGGCACTGGAATTTCTTTAGGTCTTTTCCCTCTGATACACTGCTGCTGTCTTTTCTCAAGGTCCTGTTGCTCTCATTATGATCCTCCTAGAGAAACAGGGAGAAGGAAGTTGAAAGGCTGTTGTCGGATTAGTTTTGCTGCTCTTTTTTGAGATATGTTGAGATAGATCCAGGGTACCTGTTTGCTTGCTAGCTATAAATTAAGTGTATGCAAGTTCTTTTATTGGAATAGCTATTCTGTCAGTCCAGATTTCTGGTGGAGATGTGCAGCCCTGAAGTATGCAGGATCACTATTTCTTGAATGTAAATCTTCCCTCCTTATAACAGAATCAACTGTAGGGAGCCCATAGCAAAGCTTTTTTTCAGGGCAGAAAACTGGCAAACTTCAGTGGAGGAAATCCTATAAATACAGATAAAAGTAAAAAGGAAGGCTGTCTGTCAAGAATGGATGAATTGGTGAACCTAAAAATAAATTACTTTGAAATATGTGAGACATGCTGTGCACTTGCATATCTTACATTGCAGCAATTTAATCCAGCTATAGTTTAAATACTGAAAATCCAAACCTGCTGCACAAAAGCAGACCATTTACTAAAATTCGAAATGAAACTCCTGTGAATAAGGCCTTATAATAGAAACTCTGACAAACTGCAGAAATATAAGGCATCATCATAATGAAAAATTTATTCTGATTGCTAAGAGAGTTCAGCTACATCAAGTATACACATCTTATTTTATTTCTCCTCTGTTGAGGAATTGAAACTGTTAAATTGAACCTGTCATTCACTCTGAAGAATGAAAATTTTTAGAATTTTTAGAATACCTTTGTCAGTGTTTGCTGTCCTTTTTATGAGATTTTTCCTATTACATCAAAAGTACTTTGTGAGGGTGGTCTTTTTGTTGTAGGTCTGAGTTGCAATGTCTGTCCGTGTGTCTCTTCTCCCCTTCCCCCTGCTGGTATTTACTGTGAAAATATGACCTTACTCTGGGTTATGATCAGTTTAATCTTTTAGTGTGATTTTTATAACAGAAGGAAGAACTATACACAGTAGATAGAATGAAAAGGTTATTTTCCTGAAGATTTTTTTTTTTGCTGTAATCTTTTTTTTGTAACATTCTGGCACAGAATCTTGATGGTTGCCATTAACCCTGAATGCAGGGTTATTTTATCCTTTCTGAACTGCTGAAAGAACTTTTAATAAAAATACAAAACCTTTCTTCCAGTAGAAGATAGAAAGGTATGTTGATAGCAACTGTTTAAAGGACTGATAAACTCCCACACTAAGGTAGATTAAACATGATATTTATTGTTATAGTAATTCATTGAGAATCTATAGAAAGGCTGATGGACAACCAATTTTTCATCTGATTTGCATGGACAATAAATCTGGTCTTGCAGAACTCTACATTAAACTCTAAAGCAAAAACCTGTATATTCAGGCAGACAGGTGTAAGAGAATTAATGGTCTTCTCAGCCATACATTTCAAGAACCCTACCTTAAAAGTCCAGGCTGTAGGTCTGTCTCTGTACATATGCTTGTAAATGTAGGAGCACTGCTTCAATGTGTATGTTTTGTGCTGGTTTTTCTGATTTTTTTGTGTGCTGTTTTTTCTGCTTTTTCTGTAATTTGCACAAGAATTGAAGTATTTTAGTATGCTGAATCCATGCTATGAAACTGAATATAAGGCTGTTTTGGGTTTGTATGGCAAGGTTTTGGTAGTGGTGGGTGGAGGGAGGGCTGCAGGGGTGGCTTCTGCAAGAAGCTGTTAGAAACTTCCCCTAGGTCCAAGAGAGCCAATACCAGCTGGCTCCAAGACAGACCCACCACTGACCAACACTGAGCCTCTAGGATAACATATTTAAGAAGGAAAAACCCCTCCCCAAGGGACAGCTTTTTGCTGCCAGAGAAAGGAGTGAGAAGATGTAAGGAAACTCTACAGACACTGAGATCAGAGAGGAGGGGGAGGAGATGCTCCAGGCACCAGAACAGGGATTCTCCTGCACCCTTTGGAGAAGTACATGATGAAGCAGGTTGACCCCCTGCAGTCCATGGAAGATGGTTTGGAGTAGAGATTCCACCTGCAGCCTGTGGAGAAACCCATGCAAGAGCAAGTGAAGACACTTGAATGAAACTGATACCTGGTGGGACGCCTGTGCTCTGGAGCAAGCTCCTTGTCAAGATCTACAGCCTATGGAGAGAGGGGCCCATGCCAGAGAAGATTTTCTGGCAGGATGTGTGAGTAACCCTATGGAGGACCCTCGCTGGAGCAGTCTGTTCCTGAAGGTCTGCATCCCATGGAAGCCATGCTGGGGGAGTTTGTGAAGAAATGCAGCCCCCATGGGATATTCATGGGGGACTGTCTCATGTGAGAAGGTACCTGTGACAGAGCAGGTGAAGAGTGTGAGGAGTCTTCCACTTAAGGAGAAAGGAGCGTCTTTCTCCTCAGGGAGACATGTGATGAAATGACAACCCCCACTCCCCATCCCCATGTGCTGTTTGGAGGAAGGAGGTAGACAATTTCAGGAATAAAGTTGAGCCCGGGAAGAAGAGGAGGGTTGGGGGAGATTTGGTTTTATTTCTTGTTATCCTACTCTGTTTTGACTGGTTAATAAATTAGATGAATTTTATTCCTTGTTCAGTCTGTCCTGCCCATGATGTTTATTGCTGAATGATCTCTCCTTGTCCTTTTCTTGACCCATGAGCCTTTCATCATATATTTTCTCCCCTGTCCAGCTGAGGAGTGATAGAGTGGCTTTGGTGGGCACCTGGCCTCCAGCTGGCATCAACCCATGACAAAAGACCTGACTTTGTGAAAGTCAGAAAATGTTTGAAATGGCAGATGACTTCAGGGTTTGGATTGTGTTGGTTTTTTTTTTGTTGGTTGGTGGTTTTTTTTGAAAATGGATTACAGCTGACAACTGAGGAAAAAATAAGGCAGTCTATTAGTGATAGAAAAATTACCTTAATAATGATTTTCACTGTCATCTTTGATATCTAGAAATATTTACAGTTGTTCAGGTTTCCTAGGTATATTTTTGTCAGTGATCTTTTGTTAGACTTCCCTTGTACTATGTACTATGTTTTGAATTCTAGGAAAATATTCTGCTCCACAAGAAGCAGCATTTCCTTAAGCATTTCAAGATGTCAGAGGTATTTTTAATAATTAACAAAAGGTCTGTTAGAAAAATGAGAAATGTGAACTTCCTAACTTTTCACATATTGACAACCCAGATGTTAAGGGAAATAGAAAGAGAGGCTTTACTGGCTTCATTGGTCTGCTCTGATCCATCAAAATCCACATAGAAGAAATTTATGTTGATTAGGAGTCTAATTATGAGTCCATTTTTGAAATATAATTGCTTGTAAAAGGTACAAGAATGAACAAGTAGGAGGCTGTTACCCTATGTAGAGGTTCAGTAAAATGCCAGTTGGCAGGGCATTGCTTTGCTGATCTCATTTATTCTCTGTGCTTTAGCCTTGATGTGGATATAATAGCTGCTTCTTATATTTTCAGCCTGATTTTGGTTCCACATTCTCTAGGAATTATTCCTCCTCTACGGAATTGTAAGTGAGAAAAATAAAACAGTAGGTCTCTAAGAGAACTTTTGGAACTCAATATAATGTATATATTAAAAATAGTAATTTTGAACTAGCTCAGATTCATGAGGTTTTCCCCTTCTGTTCTTAGGTCATGGCCTAGTACAAATATCTAGGGGAAAAAAAAATCCACAGGTATCTGACACAGCAGGTATAAAGAGGGAGATAGTCTAAGGTTATTTGTCCTTTGAGTATTCAATCGTGTATAGGTTTGCTCATCTTTATGGAAGAGTGTTTTAGCAAAACTGAGGATTCAAGGAAACAACAGAAAAATCTTGTAAACTTTCCCAGAATTGAGATTAGCACAGTAACTTGTGGAACTGCATTTTGATTGTGACATTGCTCTTTCTCAGAAGAGTCTATGACTATATAGCCTGTTTGAAAATCTGGGACAAAATAATGGCATAAATATTGTTTGTAGATCTTGGGCCTTAACTGTCTCTCAGCCAGTGCCCTCACTTGAACCTTGAGACCAACAGGCATGGCCTCAAGGAAGAAGGGGAAATTCCCTTTGACAGCATCCCCCGCCCCTTACTTTGGCAGTGCCTTTCTGGCCCTACACATGCTGTAGCCTGAGATCTCTCTGCCAACCTCTTTCTGCCCACCCTTGATCTTCATGTAAATCTTTACCTTGTGCCAGCAGCCGCGATACAAACAGAGAGGTTTTCAAGGAAATTTCTGCCCAAGCCTTCCCTTTGGGTAGACCTTTTAGCTTTATTTATGCTGCAGTTCTAGGATCTATCTTTCTTCTTAACGCTAACTCTAGACCTTCTCCTGAGCCTTAACCCAAGACCAAGAACTGTAAGGAGAATTTTCTGCATCCCACCCCTCTTCTGACATACTTATCAACTTGAAGCTTCTTTTGGTTTCAAAATCCTAGCCCTAAGAATAATTGTAAGCCTTAATGGTATTGTGTGTTGTCAACTTTTAATCTTTTAATCTTTATTTAGCTCTTATGCTGAATATGCTGTAGATTCATACACTGTATTCTGAAAAGGCAATATTAGTATTCTCAGACACCACTTTTTACGTATTTTTGCTTATACTAAAGGGAGTTAGTTACTTTTATGGTATGGAACAAATGGAAGGATCTGTCCAAACTCTTTCAGATGAATAAATCTGTGTAGACTGCAAGTAAAGAGGATTTTGTGTTCTCTATTCTCCAACTGTTACATTCTCTCAATCCCCCAAAGTAATTGGAAAACCTAATTTTTTGGATGTTGCATTCATGATGCATACAGCACTGTTATGCATAATGAGAATGTAAATGATTCTACATTTCACTACAAGGAAAAAGCAGTCTCATGTGACTTCAATGAATATTGCTGTCATGCTTATTTTAAAAACAAGTTCAACTACATCTTTAACTTGAAGATGAAACTGACATGTAATAATAGCTTTCACTATAGCATCCAATGTTAGAAGAGACCTCATTGCTCTCAAAAACTACCTGAAAGGAACTTGTGGTCAGCTGGAGATCAGCCTCTTCTCACAGATAAGTAGTGACAGGACAAGAGGGAATGGCTGAAAGTTGTTCCAGGGGAGGTTCAGGTTAAAAACTAGGAGAAATTTATTCTCAGAGTGGTTGGGCATTGGAATGGGTTGCCCAGGGAGATAGTGGTGTAACTGTCCCTTGGGGTATGTAAGGAAGGGTTGGATGAGATGCATGGTTTAGTAATATAGGTGCTTGGAGGTCTTTTCCAACCTTTATGAGTCTATGATTAAAAAATAATACATGTTCTCTGTGCAAAGGAAAAAAAATCACCTCTGCTTTTTAAACAAATACAGAATGTAATTTCTCATGGTGTGTCTGTTTGGCAGATTTAGTAATGTGGCTAGAGTGATAAAACTTACATGGTCAAAATGTGGAAAAGTTTAACTAACTCAGTTTTATTGATTAAAACTTAATGAATTTTGAAAATACCGTCAAGTTAAGTTTTCAAATCTCAGGAATAAAATGTATGACTAGGCTACTTCACCTGAAAATCTTGAGCAGAGAAGGAATAGTACTAACCTTTCAGGGTGGTGCCAGTTTGGGAGTAAAAGGCTAAAGCTGGCATATGATCAGGGTCTACAAAATTGTAAAGGTGGTAGCTTAGGAGGAGGGTGATGACATAAAGAAGTATTGCTAAACTCCACAGTTCTGGAACTAAGGGACAGACCCAGAAACCACTAGGAAGGCAGTTTAAAACAAGGAAAAGAAAATCCTTTTTGATACAGCAGGTACAAATTCTGGAATTTCTCACTCAAAGAAGTAGAGTACTAGTGTCTGAGACAGACTTTTGTGGGATGGACAATGGGATGACACAATGGAATATTTCTTATATTCCTAATTTTAGTCAAGCAGTTTTACTCATGTTTTATTTAAATTAAAACAGCAGCTTTTATCTCCTCATGACACCTATTTATCAAAGTCTTATAAAAATAATTATATGATATTTGAGGAATAAGAGGAGTCTAGTAAGATTTTAAATTTTCTCTATTTAAAGCATTAGTAGGACTGCTTCAATTTCTGATTATTTTACTCAGCAAATACTGAAAAGTGAACATAAATATTTTATTCTCCTTTTATATATCCATAAGCTGTCAGATAATCTTGCCATTGTTTTCCAGAGTCTTCCCTTGGCTGTCTTATGGGAGCTTTATGATGCTGTATTCTAGAATTGATGCAGAAATATGAGGCAGCCAGCTAGAGTTCCAGTGGAGAAGTCTGATCAGCTTGGGTCTATTGGAAGTGCTTGTTTATCTTCCACTAAAGGAAGTAAAATTTTTAAAGATAAGGAAACACTTCTGTTCTAAACCCAAACAATTACCTTTAAATGGAAAAATCATTTTGAAAAAATGATATGGCTAAATTCTCTCCATAGAGGTCAGAAAAGTTCACAAAGGAGATTGTTGTTAGCAATCTGGGCAAACTGTTCTGGTACTTCACCAATCCACAGTCAAGAATTTCTCCCAAATATGAGCATTTTACATGGTATTAAAGTAATTTTCCTGCTATTTCATTAAAATAAATCATTGGCATGCACGATAAACCAAGCTAATTAACAGATATAAATATACATTCTCTGTGTGTTTAAAATAGTAGATTTCCCTATTTCATTATTTGTTAGAATATGTGAAACTACACACACTTGACAACCATCTTTATAATTTGTTCTTTTTATCTCTGAAGCTGCAATCTGTAAAACTCTAGTGTTTTGGATTTTTGAGGGCTTTTGTTTGGGTTTTTTTTTTAAAATTTATTTTTGCAGGTATGTAATCTTGGAATTAAATTGGCACGGTGAGATACCTTATAGCATAGCAACCCCCTAAATATGTCTATAAAAATAAATACCTAGAAATGTATACTGTTTACTACAATAAAACACTTGACTCTATATGTTTCTTGTTCTGAAGACAGGATGAGAGAATCAAGCTATCTCTTAATTAAGTCCCTTACTAGACCGATTAAAAGACATTCTGACATTGAAATGCTGAATGTGAGATACATCCAGGAGAGCATGGGAAATTTTTGCTCTGTATTCTTCAAAACAGTGATGTGTGTAGCTTACTTCAGTTTTCTGGGAGTGAAATGTGTTATTCTTTATATTGTTAAAAGAAAATTGTCATTATCTGCAAGAGTAAAGAACATATGCTCACTTTATTGTTAAGGTCTAGTGCTAGCAGTAAAAATAGTTTCTACTGAAATAAAGATAATTTTTCTCAAATGGGTATCTCTGGAAGAAATGAGAAAACAACAAGGAAAGAGGTGAGTGAGAGGAACTTTGTATTTAATGAAAGACAAAACTGAATCTTGACTAATTCTCAACTTACATATTTTAGTTATAAGGAAAAATAGTTTGCTGTGAAATGCCTACAGCCAGTCATTGTTACTTTCAATATGACAGGCACCTGTCTGTTCCAGACTCAGATGTTGTATAGGTCTGGTCCAGTATATCTATCTTCAATGAAGCTGGAAAGAAAAACTGAAAGGTTTAAAGGGAGCACTTGTTTCTTCATGGGCTGTAATCAGCTGTGCAGGGTGCAGAGATGCTGGCGCTGCCTTTGCATTAAGTAACTTAGTGTTGGAAGGCTTAGAGACGCTTTTATTGAAAGCTGTTGTGAGGCAAATTAATGGCCTATGTCACTATTATCCCACACTAATGCTCATCATAAGCTGATAGGGTTTTTTGGTTGGCTATCCAACCAAATTATCTATGCCTCACTGGTCGTTGTTTTGCTTCATTCAGGCTCTCCCTCTCCATTTCCAGGAATGACTTAGCAAGCTGTATTTGATGACATGTTGCCTTCATACAAGGTACATGGAATTGTCATGTGTGCTCACTGTTGTTGTGCCCTGCTTCTGCAGCATGCTAATTGCTGAGTGATGACCCTGTGTGGTGAAAGCATATTGATTTATTCTCTTTTTATAGGCTTAAATTAAATATCTATTGAAGAAAAGGTCATACTTGTTATTTAATTATGACATATTAGAAATAATTGAGCAATGGTTTACATCCTAGTAAAGAGGTTATAATGTGAATTTGTTTCATCAAACTGTGGTACACTTCTAAAGGTTGTTTCAGTGTTTATATAACAATTGCTTTCAGAATGTCCGTGTATTTTCAAGTAGGTTGTCCCTGATAAAAGCTTTCATATTCTTTTTACACAAAATGTCCATCTTTGAATGAAAATATATAATTTCCTTCTAATAATGCTTACCCTTAAAATTAAAAGACAAAATCATACATCTTGAGCCATAAAATGAGAATTTTAATTTGGAATTATTTGGGCTGGTTCTCCCTGAAATATTTGGAATTGGATCATGGTCCCAGTAGACATTCATATTTGATCCCCAATAGCTTTAAAGTAGAACAGGTAGAACACATGATTCAGTGTATTTTTGTTGCATGCCATGGGAAGCTTAATCTTGTATGTATCAAGTTAGTATTTTATTCCACTGTGTACTTTGAGATTCAGAGCCTCAAGAGAACTTGGGTCGCGGGCGTGGAGTGGAATTGTTTCCTGTCATTGCTGTGCCCAACTTGCTTTCAGTTAAAGTCTTTTAGGCATTTAAACATACACAGAAAGTTTGCCTGCATTTATGGCTAGATGACTCACTGCCTATGTTGCACTCAGTCCTACTTCAGATTCTTAAAAAAGAGTCTTCTAACAGTTTATTGAGAGAGGGTAGATTCAATAAAGCTATTCATGGATGTGCTCAAATGTCTTTTGTTCAATAATGTAACTATTTTGTAAGGTATGGTGGTTTAAAATCCACTGGACTGAGTGTGAGGGGATTTTTCCTATGTTTTCTATGTAGGTGAATGTCAAAATTGGAGGCTTTGGCTAATGTGTTTAGGGGCACTTTCCATTATGGTTGAAACTGTTCCACTGTGCCATGAAAAATAATGGTTGGAGTAGAAAAAAGTGAGCAAAACTGCATGAAAGGGTTTAGGAATTGTGAAGAGGCCTCTTCTTAAACTCATACTTCAAGACAAAGTTCATGTAAAATAGATAGATGCGTTACTGAAAGCACAAATTAAATCTTCAGAGCAGGATTTTTTTTTTTTACTATCTTCCTGAAACTCTTCCCCCATCATATTCATTCCTACATGGTTGGGAGATTTTGAGCTGCTGCAGTGATTCATGTTCCTGACTGCTGAAACATCTTCTTAATATCCAATAGACAGGTTTCATTCTAGACGAGTTATTTTCATCTTTTTCTTTAGTGTGTGGACCTCTTTAGGAAATTCACGTTATTAATGTCCTATAGCATATAAGAACTTGGTTTTTTATGTACTGTGGGACTCTTTTAGAGGCATTTAGGGGGATGGGTTGTATCATTTACAGAAGAAGCAGATTTAATAGAATCATAGAATGTGGTAGGTTGGAAGGGACCTTTATAAGGTCATTTAGTCCAACCCCCCTGTAGTGAGCAGGGACACCTTTAACTAGAATACCAAATCTTTTCAGATCAGAAACTGTATCTAGTACTTGTTTGCTACTTCACGTGACCTGAATTTAGATTAATGACCTCTAAATATGTAACTTTATCAATTACATGTAATTGAGTTTAAATTCCACAGTTCTTTTCACCAGAGAATCACCAGAGCTAATGTTTACCCCAGAGTAAATGATTTACCTTGAGGATATAATATATACTTTGTAATATATTGTTTTAGTTCTTCAAATACTGTTATGCTGAGATATTCAATAAAAGCAGTAAACTTAAGTTTAGAATAGCTTTAGTCTTATTCATAAAGACAAGCTGCCTTCAAAGTGTGTGTATGTACACACATTGTGGGAGGAGGGTATTTAGAGATTATACCTCTAGGGGTCTGGTTCACTTGAAGTTAATTTATTTTCTTATGTAACTTGATTCCTTTTCACTGAGACTGAAAAAAAAGACTCAATTTCTATGATATGTTGCCCCTTCAAAGTCATAATCAACGCTGCTGATTCATGACAAGATTACTGTGCCTTCAAAAGTTCAATTAGCTCAATCTGAAATAGAATTTCCAAAGGCAGTATTGTCCTTTGAGGTAATATAAATGTCAGAAAAAATGTACTAGCTGAATAAATATCATCCACTTACAGTTAAATACTAAGACTGCAGATGGATTCTACCCATGGCACTTAAACAAATAGTGCCATGTTGCAGAAAAGGTTGCAAAAATGCTTTTTTAACCCAGAGCAATCTATTCAAGAAGAATTGATTAGAATAAAAAGAAGTTTGCAGACTTTAAAGAAAGGCCCTTCTTTGAGTTATGCATTTCTTTGCGAAACATACTACTTGCTTTGAAATCAAATGCACTAGATTCCATTTATTTGCTGTCACTGGGTTTTGTGTATTTGTGGTATTTTAAGTTCTTAAGTTTCACCAAATTCTGAATTGACTTAAAGTGAAACAACTTTTCAGTTTCATAAGAGTTATTGTTATACTATTTTGGTGTATAGATGTTTAGGCACCTATTGCAGCATCCATCGACCTAGGCTGAGCTCTTAATTTTTTGAAAGGTGTCAATTGTATGCTTTGAGCAGACTACTTCTGGTAACCCAGTAATGTGAAAAATGTATTTAGGATAGAATTGGTCTTTGGAAAGGGAGACTGAGAGACAGAGTGGTTTTAATCTAGCCCAAAGTAACTGTTTTTTAAGAGAGGAAAAAAAAATCCCCCCCCAAAAGCCCTTGAGTTGTGGTGACAGCCTTAACGAGCTTGAGGTGGTCGTGCTTTCTTGGCAGGTTTATTTAAATGGTTTAGTAAAGTCCCTTATTGTACAGTAAGTATTACAACAGGACAGTGAATTCCTCACAAAACATTGCAGAAACAATGTGATAGTTAGCACTTGGATTTTGGGGGGGGGGGGAGGGTGGTTCCTGATTAACTGACACTATATTCTCTGGATTTGGTGTACTTAATAGAATATGCTTCTGAGCAGTAGGTACACAGTGGTATGCCCTGCCCAGATGTTCTCAACATATTGCCATCCTTCCTATAACACCTTAATTAAAGTCAACATAGATGGACTTTAAGGAGATGACAACTGGAGGAAAAACATTGTGTTTTTTAGATTAAATTGGTTTTTAGAACCCTTTGTTTCAACTGCGAGCTGAAAACCCATGTGTTGTGAAAAATGTGAAGAATATAATTAACAGTGTATTTAGGCTTAAGCCAGGCAGTAATAGAAGAGAACCGGTTGGGATTCCAATGTTACTGGTGCATAGCTGAAAGGCATGGCGCAAGGAGGAATGATTTTGTAGGGATGCTGCACAATAAAGCTATTAGGACAATGGACTGGGTTCAACATTCTGATCAGCAAGAATTCCTCAGTGAGCCAAAATAGTGAACAGGACAACCTGTCCATTTTCAGTTCCTGTGCAGTGAAAATGCTGGTGGCGTTATGAATCAGTTACCTGATAGTTCTAATAGCTTTCAGTATAATCTGAGCCTGGCAATCTATTTTGAAACATTATTCTCAAAATAGCAGATTTTAATATGGCTCACAGTCACTTTTTTTTTTTTAACTACTAGTTAATGTTTCCAAGATGCAGAGCTGTGATAATGACCTAGAGAATTTGGTGTAATAGTTGAAGCATTTTTTCCAGTGGATAATGGAGGGATTTCATATGAACAGCTTGGGTTAAGGTTTAGTGTTGAAAGAAGTAATTACTGCAAGGTAATTACACTGCTGCTGTTTTCATTTAGAATATTAAATGGCTCTTCCAGCAAAATTTAGGATGAAATCCAGTCAGTTTTTGATAAAATACCATATATGTATTTACCTGTGAGAGTCATGCTCCATCTGATAAGCATCCTGGATCCATAACTGAAAGTGGCAGTGGAAACCAAGCAACACTTGAGATTTCTGGCATTGGTCAAATGTCCCTAATGCTGCACAAGAGTTGAGTATTGATGGGAAATAGCTAGGTGCTAGTTAAGTCTCTTTTTTTTTTTAATTTTTTCTTTTTCTCCCTACCATGATATGTCAGGCTTGAACTTTGTGTGGTATTTGCCTTAATATATATAATTTGACTTTTTCTCCCTTAAAAATTGAAGTAATAACTAAACAAGAGTTATATTAAACCTGGTTGAGAATCTAAGCAGGCCAATGCACAATCAGGATAAATCAGAACTTCTGGCAGCGCTCCTTTGTATCCCAGAGCCGTGCTGAACATGGGTTTTATAACTCTCAGTTGCTCTGTAGTGAGGCTGAGTGCCAGCTCAGCTGACAGCGTTTCTGTCAGAGGCCTGAAAACTGCCCTATGATGTAGGAACTAGCTGTCTGATTAATCATCTTTTTTAATTACCAGAAATATTAAAATTATTACAGGACTACCAGAGCTCAGATAGACTGCTTTATTACTCACTAAAGTTACACCTTTGTGATATCATAATTGGCCAATGTGGAAATGATTACAATGTCCCAGACACAATTGTGACTTCAAGTGTTGAGTGAGAGAAGAAGCTCATTAACACTTGAGCAGGAAAGGTGCTCATTTTTTGAACTATCTCAGCAAGAGAGAAATAAGTATATTGAATTGTTCCTGAAGTAATGTTCTCCAGGTTTTTGAAAAGTCCCTCATACTTGCCAGAAGATGACCTTAAAATGTGTCACGTGATTTTATGCAGAATATATGCTGGACAAATATAGATATTTGGAAGAGCATGTGGAACAGAGGAATGAAAAGTATTTGAAAGAAAACATCTTGCATCAAATATCAGAAGTATTAGCATAAATTAGATTAATATGGATTTTGAGCAATGGTATTTATTTAAAGCTGCAAACAGCCTGAAAATAATGAACTTGCTTTAAACCAATCAAAAAATATTCAGAACAGTGCTCCAGGTTTGGAATTATACTTTTCTTCAGCTTAGAAATTAATATTTAATTGAATTCTGGAGTTTTTAGTCACAGAAATATCTGTGCAAAGGACTGGGAAATTGGAGAATGCTGTAAAAACTGATTGAAGTTCTAAGTTTTAATTAATAAACTTATCCAATAAGACCTATTTTGTTTTATAAGGAAAAATAGGTTTTTTTTTTTCCTGTGAATTATTTTGGAGCACTGTTGTCACCAAGGCTGACTAAGTTCTTGATAGGCCAGTGCTATTTAAAGAGCACAAAAAAAGCTATCAAAGGAAATGCACAGAGAAAGGACATACATTTGACTTTTTACTAGAGCTGACCAATAACGTTGTTTATCTGAAGCTTGTAAGGAATGTGATAGGCTTGGTATCTCAGTCATAGGAAAGGACAATAAGAACACCTAAATGTCGTAGCACTGTGTGTAATAAGAAGCAGCATTTTGCATTGGAAGGTCATGTTCTGAAGCCATTGGCTCAAGGTATTTGGATGGGAGTTCCAAAGAGTCAAAGCTAAAGAACATAGAAATAGGAAATATGGAAATACAATACAGCAGAGATTGATTTTAGGCATTAGGGTGCACAAACTGAAATGGGGTTGATCAGTTTTATAAAATGTATAAATTGACGGGAAGACCTTGATAATGGGGTTAACAGCAAGGCTAGAAAAGGATGACTGGAAAACATACAGCATGAAATAACTAAGAGATAGTTAAATGACTTGTAACTAACTAAATCATATTTTCCAAAATTAGTGGTTTCTAGATTCTGGTTAAAAACCAAACCAAAACTCTTAAGAAAAATAAAATGTTATAGTTTGCCAGTTGAATGTAACAATATAGGCAGATGCTGTAATCTTTATTTGTTGTAAAAATTAACTCAGAACTTCTTGAAAGTGTTCAGGAATGTGTAACTGCAATAGTAATATTATACTGTTCTTGCTCTATGCTGTGGTAATGAAGGGCTTCATTTTTCTTTTTAAAAGCTGCTTATCATTCCATGTACTCTTAATCATCTTCGTTCAGCATTTACACTCAGTTTTTGTTAATTTCATTAGACCTAGTTTGTTTTTTAGTTCTGCAGTTTTGCACTTCAGCATTCTTAACTCTTGTCATTACCAGAGATATCCATATCCTTCATTAACTACATTAATGTAGCAGCAGGCTTCAGGTTTGATTTCTGATTATTTAACGCATTTTTGGAGTCAGAGACACATCAGACTAGATGGCTCCAGTTCTCAGTTACTTTGTTGCTTGAATGAAGTTAAATTTCAGTTTTGTGGTATCATTTGCATATAAGGACTTTAGATTTGATTTTGAATCTTCTGGTAGCAATGATTGTGTGAAATGGAGCATCTAACAATATTACAATCAGTGGAAGCATGGTTTAGTTAAAGTATCAGCTTGGAATATAGGATATGTATGTTCTCTTTAGTCTTTGTTTAATGACAGAGCAGTGAGACAGCTGCTTCATCTCTGTATGCTGTAGTTAACCTGCCTGTAAAATAGGCATAAGTATGCTAATGCATGTGGAGTGCCTGTATAGACTCTTACAGCGCTGTAGGAAAAGTTATTAAAAGCATGATTCCTGTATTACCTCACTTCAGTCTAGTTTGGTAAATCCCAATCTGACTGTTAGATGGCTACAGTATTTTCAATAGCCTAAATTATTGATAAACTTTTTTTCTTTACAAGAGTAACAATAAAAGTAGGGTGTAGTAACACTGAAAATTTAACACTGAAAATTATCCCCCTATTTAGGGCATTACATGAATCATAAATTTCTTTGGTACTTTATCCATAAACTAAAGGAAAACCAGAAAAATAATGTTAACAATAGATCGTAGCAAACATAAATAAAAGTACTTTTTCTGAATAAAAGCACAGTATTTTGAACCATGCTATTTATATAAAGTAGAACAAGTCTAGACGTGTAAGGAACAAAGGTTTACTTACAAATATCCAAAAAGCAGGCCTATAACTTGGGATGTGGGAGAACTGGATCAGTATTTCAAATCGGTGGGAATTCTAAAAACCAGATTTTCTAACATTAGGCAGATAATGATATGTTGACTTGAAACAGTTTCCTGGAAAATTTTGGTTCTGACTCTTTTTTAAGAGCGATTATCTTGGGTAACAAGTATGTGAGGCAAATGGCCAAGTAGTTAAGAGAAGCCTTTAGGTTACATATGATTCAGTGAGGCTTAGGTGATTATGTTGTACTGTATGGAATGGAAAACAGTAGTTAAGATCTAGAGGTCTCTAGGTCTAAAACCTGTATATATGCAAGACACTGTTTCAAATAAAACAAAACCATTCAGTTTTATCCACTGACTAGCTTTTGCTGTATTCATACAGTGAAGATTAAAGGAGGTGAGGGGTTTTCCTTGGTTTTTTTTCCTTAAGGTGAGTTTAAAAAGTTTCAGCCTGAGATTCTCATTAAGTAGGAAAACATTAGGATGAAATGACCTGAATAACACTGATGTAACCTGTTAAGTTAATAGATCCACAGCCACAATTACTGAAATCCTTTCATCTGCAAAGTGTATCCTCAAACCTTAAACAGAAGTCTTTAGAATCTTGTCCATCTGATAAAGACTCAGTTGAAAACATTGACATGTTCCAGGTACAAAAGCTATTTTCTGTGTCATCAGCAAATGGCAAATCATTGATTATTCAGTGGGAGAACAGTTACCCAAGAATTTGACCAGATGATTTTTCTTGTAGCATAATTCTTGATGTACCGCATTCTTGTTGTCATAATGATTGTGCTTTAAATACCCTGTACCTTTGTTTACAAAGTTTTTTCCCTTGTTTTTTTGCTTGTTTGGTTTGTTTTGAAAAGGTCAACACAAGCACACTTATTTGTGTAGAAATAGAAGCAGCCACTATTCTTCGTATGTTTTAGGAACTGTTATTTAAAACAAATAAACTGTCAAAATGTCAGATTCTTGCCTTCAAGGTGAAAACAGATGTTTTAATTAGGCTTCTAGATGCCAGTGTTGTAATGTAATATATATTATATATACATGGTAGTTCAGGGTTTCCCATGCCAAAAATGTTGAATTGTATTTTCATAATAGTTGTGACCTTTTTAGGCCAGTTGTAAAATGAGTTTCATAGTTTCTTGATTTTTGTCAGACTATATAGAAGAATATTGTGCTCCTTTGAAAAGAGTCCTGCATAATTTAGTAATAAACAAATGTTTTGTATAACGCCTTAAAATCTCAGTAGTTCTAATTTGTGATATGCATATTTGATGCAGTCAGTAAGTGTTGCCACAGTTAGTATCCTATAGTACATTTTATATGATTCTATACAATTCTGTAGAAACTGTAAAATACATAGTGTTTATATTTTTTTCTATAATATAGGTGGTATTCAGGTATCTTCAAAGGAACCTGATTAATAAGTTTTGCCTATGTAGATTAAATTCAAGAGGCATTAATCTGCTCCAATTAGGCAAAAGAAGTTTAGGTGACTTGAGCTAACTACAGTTGGAATGATAGTTCACAATTCACCTGCAGGCATGTGGATAGTGATTGAAGAAATCTGTGAATGCATCAGGAAAAAACAACTGTTAATAAGCCATGGAATCTGAGTTCAGATCAGCCTGGTTCATCTCCCTGTTTTAGAAGTAAACATTTCAATTCTGTATTTTGAGTATATGTTCTAAAGTGACATCTGTCAAACAGTGCCTATAGCTGAGAAAGTTAAACTTATCATGTAGTGCCTACAAGTGTAAGTCTCTGATAAGAGCTTTATTATCTTGCTGCTGTACATTTGTTGTGAAAAAAGGCTAGAATACCTAATGTGGCTGGAAAGCTTCATGGTTGCCATAGGTAATTGGGATGCAGGCGGAGGAAGGTAGGTAGAAGGGCCTCAAGCTGTCCAAGGTTCCCTGTGGACACTGGAGTATTTCAGGAAAATGCTGGCTGAAGGAAGGGCAGAGCTGTTTAAACTTTACTTTGCAGCGTGGAAAATACAGTGGAAGTTTATGTAGCTACAGAGCAGGCCAAGGAAGTGGGTATGTTCTGCCTATGTACAAGGTCTAGGTAAGTAATGCCAGGAGATTTTTTCAGTCCTTGGGTTGCTGCACAGCGTGAGAGGTACATGTCCTAAAATCCCTGAACACCTTCCCTTCTTTCTGTAGGTTGCTTTTACTGTATAGTTAATGTGTATATTTTTAGGACTAAGGTGACAAAATGAAATCCTCACTACCAGTTTTATGGTCCATATAGTAACTAAGATGGAGAATATATGTAGCTGTCATTTAATGTCACATAATGAAAATGCATTTAGTTTCTATCTAATTGAGAATTAGGATAGCTTTGTAAGTCCACTGTGATGTCCCTAAGGACATTGCAAATGAAAACGTAAAACCCTCATGGCCTCCACAGCTCTCCGAAGACCATTTTTTTTGTCTTGGAAGTAACACAGTGAGATATAAGATACAGCAGTTGCCAAGGTAACTGTTCTTTTTTAGTTTGATAGCAGGTGAATGGCTGCCTGGATATCCACAGTGATTTGTTGGGGCTCTAGTAATTCAGTAAGGATGTACACATTCTTCCTTAGGCTTGCTTGTTTTTCTCTTACAGAGGTTTGGACTAAAATGCTAAAGTACATGATAATTATTAAAATATTATTCAATATTGTTAAATCATTCTTTCTGTAGTGCTGTTATTAATAGTAATACTTTATTAATGTTTTAAATGCAGAATATTAGAGCAAGGTCTTTTTATATTATGATGGTTCTTTTCAGAGAAAATGATTTTCTGGTGTTTTATTTTTTAAACTTAGTTAACTCTTTCAAGTACCTTAAAGAAGTTAATTAGTTAACTTCATGTTTAAATCTGAAACGAATGATGCAAAAGCTGCAAGCAAAATTGCCATTTGGCTTTCATTGTACTGTTCTTCAGTGAAATCGGTAAGATGTTTTGAAATAAGACTGATGTCCCATTCTAACTCTGCAGGATTCTGGATTTAAAAGAAAATTCAGGTAGCAAAGAGGCTCTGAGATTTGATGGACTTTCAAGATGCGTTTTTCATTAAATGTGGAAAAAAAAATAATTTTCTTGACCACAAGTGGTTTTTAAAGTTGCTGTTGGTCTGAATTCCATCTGTATAATGAAATACTCCAGTTTAGAAGATCCATGCTGTTCTGCATCCTGTGTTTTACTCTGTGCTGACTTCATTTTGCATATCTAGAGTAAAATTTTCCGGGATTAGAATCTCAGTCTTCAGTGTGTCATAAGTAGGTTTTAGGTTTAATGTAGTAATATGACAGCTATTCAGTCTGATGGCAGATGCAGAATCTGTTGCATCATTTGGATCACAGATTGTTAGCTTATTACAGAATCAGAATGTCAATTTTGTTAGTTTTATGTGAGGATTTTCTTAAATTAGGGATAAACTGAATATGTTTTGAAAGCTTCACCTGTGTATAAAATAGACCGTTCAAGCCTCTGAGCACATAATGCACCTGTGGCATGAATTCAAGCTATTAAAATACCTCAGAATTGAGCAAACCTCCTGTCATAATCTCTGAATTTATCTGTGTGTGAAATATCATTTCTTAAAGGAAAAGGAATCATTCTTCCTAATTCTATTATGAAGAAAAGCAATATCCCCAAAATAACATTCCATGTACGGTGGCAGTGTGTAAATAACATCTCTAAGTAAAACCATTTCTGAAGAAATGGACAAGACTGGGCCAAAGCTGTTCTACCTAAGACTTAACTCCATATTTTCAGTGGAATTATTCAGTATGATGACACTCTGAAAGATTTGCTGGAATATTGTATTATTTTTTTCTGTGGGTTTTTTCCTGAACATTTGATTTCTGGAAAGGGACATTTGTGCTGGACACAAATATTTCTGAGCTGACAGTGAAACTGCTTTACAGCAGAAGTGAAGGCTGCTTTTTCTTGGTTACTGAAATAAAATGTGAGGTATAATACTGTGGCATAGGATAGGCTGGTAGGCTCAGAAGAAGTTTGTTTTGCCCCCTAAAAAAGGGATGAGGAACACATAAATTTGTTTTGAGCATCTGTCTCAGCCAAGACTACCATCTGACAGGTAGACTCAACATCTTGATGCTACTGTAAACGTTAATGTTAGTTCTGCCTTTGTTTTGATAGACTTGTCAGACACTTACTCACCAATAGTACTTATTTAAGTAGATCAGACTCTTCGAATTAACAAAACTGCTATAATTCCCTATCCAAGGATATATATCTTTGACTGAGGCTTGTAACTCCAAACAGACATGACAGTTATTTTCTTCTCCCTTCATGACTTGACGCTAAATCATGTAGCTCAAGTGGTGACCAGCAGTGACTGGAGCACAGCTCTAAGATTCTAGGTCGACTTAGAAGTTACATGAAGTGCATCTCCTGGTAACAAATAAACTTTTTCAA
Source organism: Laterallus jamaicensis coturniculus (assembly GCA_022605575.1). NCBI lineage: Eukaryota > Metazoa > Chordata > Aves > Gruiformes > Rallidae > Laterallus > Laterallus jamaicensis. The sequence goes on from JAKCOX010000005.1 coordinate 33,304,214, forward strand.
GACTTCTGGAGAATCTTTTAATTAGAATTATTTTTGACTGTTTAATTAGTACAACAAAATTCCCTCTGTTTCTATAATTATTTCCCAATTAAAATCTGCTATTAAAGAAAGGCAAGCAAAAAGAATGTAACTAGCTGCTAGTCATTTCTGAACAACAGAAAGAAAAAGCCTTACTGTTACATATTTGTTCCCTCTGCTTCTACTTTTGATTGTTATGCTTCTCATTAATAGTCTCCAAGTAGTAGAGCAAGATACAAATTACCTTTCAAGCTGAAAAACGAGGACTTCTGGTTATCTCAGTAGTGTAAAACTGACTCTTCAGTATGTTCTAGCTTTAGGTTCTAACTTCAGTGAAGTTATTGCTCCAAAAAAACCAAACAAAAAGTGACCAATAAAACCATGGCTACCTAGGTCCTCCTAAAGCTGTGTTTTCTCTGGGACAATTTTATTATTACGTAGCAGGGATATAACAGGGTGAAGTTCCTGTAAGTCCTTCAAAATGGACTACTAGTGCAAAAGTGAATCACTGAATCACCCATATGTTGTGGTTTTAAAATTCTTTTTAGCCTATCAAAGTAAAAGTAGGTATGTGCTGGGAGTTTTTATAACCTAGTGAATTAAAACTTTGAAATATAGACCTCTGACTCCAGATAACAGGTTTGAAATTATACAGTATTTCATTTGAATAGAAGAACCACTAAATTTTTAATTTTTTAAAAATTATGATGTTTAAGATTTGGCTGCAGGACAGCTGCAATGTTTACAAAAAAGGTAAACAACATCACAATGCATCAAACATGGTAATATTTTGTTACATGAGGGACCTTTATTCATCATTGGTAAACAGTATGTTCTGCAGCAAACCTTTTAGCATCTACTCTTTTCACAGATTGTTAATACTTAAAATGAGAATATGAATTGCACATGAATAACTGCTTAAACAACCTGTTTGCAGGACTAAGAGTAAAATGACGTATATCATATTTTCTTAAATCAGTTGTTTCTTCCATAAAATATACTTAAAGCAGATTTCAGGCTATAGGCTAAATACTCAGTTTCTGTCACTTGATCAATAATTAATTGATATCACAGAAATAAAAATTTTTGAATGTCTATTAAATTTTGTATAGTGGTTCAGTGCAACTGTTTCTATAAAAGTTTTTTCCTCATTTAAATGGTACAGAAGCAGTTTTCTTGGCTCTAGAGTTCATCAAAGTAAACTGTTTTGGGGGGACACACACCCACCTGAATATTGGTGAAAAAGCAAGCGCTTCAGGCTCATGCAGTCAGGGATTAGAAATGTATCATTTCATCTGGTTTAGTTAGAGGAGCTGAAATAGCAGAAGTGAGTGTGGTGGGCAGAGAGGTATATTGAAACAGAAGTTGCTACATGTTGGCTGACTAGCTACACTACTGAAATAGTTGCATGGTTAACAGTGGAGTTCTTTGAGCCTTCTGGGAATCAGAGCTCTTAAAACCTGTGTCCAGAAATAAGTTCTGAATGCTGTTTGCCAGGCAGTAGAAACACAGTATATGGGTTAGCACTTCACTGTGCTATTAGCACTGTGGTAGTAGAAATAACATTATAGACCTCATGTGTGAATTACTACACCCTTAATCAATGTAACTTTTTGGACAAAAAAAAAACCTAAAACTTGGATTTTGAAAGTGTAGATTTCTTCCTTTTGCTTATGAGTACTGCAGTGATGAAAAAAAAGCTACCTTGATTAAATGACAGGTTGAATATCTGTTTGTTCAAACAGCTACAGGAAAGCAATTCCTGGTAAAATCCTACTTTGATGTATTTTAATAGCATAAATGGTATTTAGGGACTTAACCATTGGATGCATGCAAATGTCATCCAGTATAATGCAAAACTTCATCTCCAGTAGGAGTAGGCATTCTCAAAGTTCTGTATAGTGGGGCTAAATACAATCCAGGCATTTACGAGTGCAGATGGTGTTTTTAACCAGCTGTACCACTGTGATGTAAAAGGAATTCCTTGTAACATAGAAGGGCACCTCATCAGCTGAGGGGAATATAAGGAGAAGTGGTCTAAATGAGCCAGTAGAAACATCTGTTGCACTCATAAATTTATATGAGGCTGCTCAGCTGTACAGAATTAAAATTGTTTCACTAACACTTACTTTAATAAACTATAAAAGGGAATGCATTGCAAATTATAGATGCTGACTGAACCTTAAAATCAAACTAAATGCTTATTTTTGTACTGCATTTTTGCATCATGATATTGTGTTTCCTTTATTAATGTTAGATATTAAGTAATTTGGCAAAGTACATTAATAAGGTTAACTCGCAGCTTTTGTGAAGAGTCATAGGTTGGGCTATCAGTGATTAAGAGATTTGGAATACATTTTGTACATTAATCTTCTCTTAAAAAAAAATTAGTGAATAATCTCCTGTTTATCCAAGATGAGAGTTTTTTTAATGTTCCTGTCATCATGAAACTAGCCAAATGGTCTTATAATGAAGCTCCTCATTGGCTTCAATGGCTATTAGATGCAATTAAGTTATGAATTGGGTTAATTATTTTACAATAGTTATTTACAGTCTTAGAGAGCTCTTATCAATGCTGGTAAGGTCATGACAAGAGTTTCTATACACTTGAGAATAAAGAGAATGAGTCATACCCATATCCCAAGGGTAAGGAAATTGTTTCCTCAAATCCTAATGGCAGAACTCTCATTCACTTGCATAAGACAGAATTTCAGCCTCTTTTAATCTCTTTTGTTTCATAACCTGCGAAGTAACTTTCTAAATGTGTTTTCAACATTTTCCTGCTGTCAGTCCCCTGTAATTTTTCTTTTTTCCAGAATGGTTAATTCCACTCTTTATGCAAGTTGACTACTCATATGCCCTCTTTACTTTGTAGCTGTGAACTGCATTGATGATTAATCTGTTCTGTTTTTCTGTCATTATTTCCTTCTTCAGGTATAGCTCATTCTGTTTTCCTGCTGCAAATACCATTTCCACTTACTGTTAGTCTTCAACCAAATCTATCTAGTGCCATAAATCTATCTCAGTATCATAATGTCCATCCATTTAAATGGGAAAGAAGTTTTGTTATGTTTGTCTTAATTTGCCCATCTAACTGACATAATACAGATTTATCAGAAAAATTCTAACCACTGTTAAATGGTTATTTAAAAATAAAACTACTGAAGTAGCCTGAACAATATGCAAGTTGATATTTTGCAATTGTTTTTAAAATAACCCATTTAAAAATAATTTCATTAATACTTGAATAGTGGATTACATACCGGGCAATGCTTAGCAACATAAGGAAATTATTGATTACCTCAAATTTTTGGATATGGATTGAAATGAAACATTGACATGTATTCATCTTTTTATTGCTTATTTGGGAAGAATGCAATAATGAAAAAAATAGTGCTCTGAAATGTGATTGTGTGCACTACTTGGAGAGAATGTTGCATACCTCCCACTCCTGAGGGAGTACTTATGTCAGGCTTTGTTATGCTGGATTTGTATCATCCCTGGGGATTGCTCTTTAAAATTGGTGGTGTTTTGATATACATTTAATCTGTTGCAGTAAATTTGTCCAAACACATGCACACATGTCTTTTACGCTAAGAAGAAGCAGAAAGGGACACTGGGAGGATGTCAATCTGTGATTTAGATGGTTGTGGCTAACTATACACTGCAATACACCTTCTACTGATACTCCCTGGGTCCTGCCTCAAGGTGGAGCTGTTATGTTTTCAGTGGAGGTGAAGACTTGAAATGCATTTTCTTTTCCCCCAAATCCTGTTTCTGATTTGAGTAGATGTATGGGCTATGTTGGTAAAGGAAAATGGCAAGCAATCTTCCCCCAGCTCAGAAAAAGCTGGCTGCAGCAATGCATCACACAGGTGGAAGGGCATACTACACTGATTTTTTTATTCAATTGGACATTACCTTTCAGAGATTTGGGAAGATTCACTTACACTTTCACTTACGGTAGATATCCAGCATTATGACAATATGTGCATACTGGCTGTCAGAAGCAGTGCTATTCTTGCTGTGGCTCTTTGTCATTGGGAACATTTTCCCAGAAAAGAGAGTGTGTGTTAGTGTGCATTATGTTCTAATTAAGATGATACAAGACAGTTATGGCAGGCTGTCAAATTGATGGGATGCTGGGTATATTTTAGTCTCCATGCTGTAGTCTAAATAACCTTTTAAGGTCTCTGTTCCCTCAATGTGGTAAATAAATGCTGAATGTTTTATACTTAGTAGGCCTTTGAGTAATGCATTCCACATGGCCTTATTGCTGGAATGAGAGCTTATCACTAAATACACAATAGTGACATAAGGTCATTTCAGCACGAAGAAATGCATACATCTCATAGATGAACAAAAGAAGTTTTCTGTGAGGTTTGGTTAAACAGGAATACTCTGAAGTAAACATTGTTTGTAAATTTAAGGAAAATTAGGGAAACCTATACTCATTTATTCTTGTCATCTTTTACCTCTCAGTTTAAATACTGTGAATGGCTATTGTAGCAGGATTTGTGAAAATGAATCTCATTTCCCTTTTGTGGTTTGGTTTTTTTTTTTTACTCTCTGATTTGGACTCTATTCTGGTAGCTTTAAAAGTTGACTGTATCGTGCTTCAAAAACATCTTTCCCTAGACTGTATGAGAGAGATCTGGCCATGTGTGTTTCTTAACAGGTGTAATAAATGGCCTATTGGTAGTTTATGTTGGGTTAAAAAAATCCAGGTGGTCTCAATTTCAGTTAGTGATGACATTTACCAGAAGTGTGAAGGAATTAAATTAGGGCTTGAACAGCATGTAAGATCTGAATTGGGAGCAAGAGTTGAGGGGCTGTCTGATGGGCTGGGTACATGGTGCTATACTGGTACCCTGTGTACTGCTGAAGAGGGTTCACATTTTGAGGCAGTACTCTGTACAGAGTTGAGTGACATCTGTTTGGGCAAGACATTTATTCACCTAAAAATGAAGCTACTAATTGCTAGCAGTATTTGTAAAATTGGGTCAAATTAGCTTTAGCTGTCACAAAAATGGAAAAAGAAACATTCCTGAATCATGAAGCATTTCAGGGTTCTTAACCAACATTTTGATTATGCGGGGCTAGGCTTGGGGAGCAGGGACTCTGACATCACGTACAAATCTGAAGATGTATTCTCTTTTGAAGTGCCAGTCTTGGGTTCAATTGATGCTATAATTATGTGTTAACAATGGATAACTTCACTAGGGAGGATTAGTCCCTATAATCCCATTGCCTCAAGTATTTTAATTTTTTTTTTTTTACCTGTTGCTTAGAACTTTTTTGTAGGAGGTGCTTCCAGTGTGTGTATTGATTCAGGTAGGGAGGATGTTCATTTCAGTTAAGTACCCTTAGCCACTGGAATATATTGTTCAAAACCATCAATGATGTTGATTCATATCTCAGTGACATAAAAGATAATTCCACTTTGAGTAGAGTTCTTATTTTTATTCTAGTAATTCTTAATAGAATTTCTGATTGGAACAAATACTGTTTTCCCTAAGTCTGTATATATATTACTTTATATGAAAAAACTGAAAAGGTCTGAAATAATGGTTTTTGGGGAAAAAAAATAATCTTATTCTGTTTGTTCACAGAAACTTTCTCTTTCCTCTTCCCAGATTACTTCTGAGATATCTGAGTAGTGGTTTAAAGAGCTCAATACTTAGGTAGTTTAGAAGATCATATCCTTAGAAAGAAAATAAATCTCTTTATTCTTTGTTACCAAACCCAAACCATATATTTCATAAAAAATCTCTAACTTCTGCTTTATTGGCATTTAGAAGAAGTAATTTGTATGATAATGTTATAGATTTATCTATCAAGAAGTTGAAGGCAATCTGCTTTGTACTGGAGGATTCATCTTTCTATTGTGTCTTTGATGTAAAGTTGTCCATTTGTGTCCAGTTACTTGAGTGATTTTTATAATTAATATATTACTGCTAAATCAAAAGGGTTGTGGACTTACTGATGAAACAAAAATCATGCCTTGGTCTGAAATTTGAATGGTAAGGACTGAAAACTCTGATAGTTTGGGCTTCTCTTTTTTTGTGGTCGGTTGGTTTGTTTTTTGTGGTGTGTGTGGGGGTGGGGTTGTTTGTGGGGTTTTTTTGGTATTTTTTTTTTTGCAATTAGCTTACTCAGAGGAGGAGTTAAACTTTGGGTTTGTGGAATTAGTCTGTTTTACCTTAGTGTTTGTTGTCTTACCTAGTGTTTTTCAGCGTATTTAGGGTCATGTTTAATATCCATGATGAAAACAGCTGTTAAAAGTCTCTGCTAACTGGAGTCCCAGGTGCTTTTTGTTCTTTGCCTGTGTGATTAGTACTGCAGCTGTGGCCTTGTTTACCCCCAATTTTTCTGTAACTTTTAGGTGCTCTGAGTTCAGTTTTGGTCTCACATGCTCTAGATGGTTCTTTGAAGGTTCAGGTGTCTTCTGAGAATAATTCCTTACAGCAGTATGTAGAATTATCTGAAACTGACTGGAGGCTAGCTGGAACTCAGAGCACAGTTTTGTCAGCTTATCCTAAATTGATGAGAGTGGACTTGGGCTTGCTGTCAGGCTCAAAGTGTACTAGACTGTGTTGCACAGGACTTTATTGTGGGACCATTTAGGATGCTGGTGTGGATGCTTCCCCTTTGTTTTATAGGTAAGCTTCTAAATTTCAGGGCTCGAGTTCAGCAGAATTAAGGTGAGTACAAAATAAAGCTTTACCTCTGTCCCGTTTTCCTTCTCGGGTTGTACCGTAAAACCATACGTTCAGTTTTTGTGCTTTTTTATTAGCACTACAGATATAGCATTTATAAAGTAAAATTGCCAGTTTCCATCTATGCTCTTGCTTCTCACCAGTTCTAGTTTGCAGCTTCAGCTCAGCTCAGATTGGAGCAGCTGGTGTCAGAAGCAACTTTTCTTATCCTCTCAGCAGAAGTTACCAGAAAAGTGTAGCAGAAAGAAGATGAGCTGGATAAGCTTCTAATGGGCTAATAAGGTTAAGTTCATAAATCCAGAAGGGTTTGAATATCTGAAAAGCATTCTAATGCTCACATTTCCTGAGAAGGGCTTGCTGTACTGTTCAGTCTTTCTGCCAGAACTATGTAGGTGGAAAACCCATTTTCACAAAGATATCGCTCCTTTTCTGTCAGTCAAAGATACGTCAGTAGGAAAGAATCCCTAAAATTTATGAACTGCAGACTCACTTGCATTTTTCAGCCTTTACTGGTATTTTATAAGAACAGATAAAGTAATGAATAGAATATTCAAAAACATACCACTTTTTTTTTAATCTTTTGTGTCACAATTTATTAGAGTGCTGGTTTCCAGCACTGTATGGTGGTCTAAAGAAATCTCTAAGAGAATAATTCAATAATGTTAAGAGACTGACTTGATTATAAAACCGAAATATAAATGATAGCCAAGTTTTCCTGGACCTGTCTTATTCATCCTTTCTTTCAATCCCATGGTCCATTCTCCAGCCTCTTCCAAATATTTTTTTTCAGACAGAATGAACTTGGAATATTTCCTTGAGATTTCAGCATGTTGTGACAACCCACAAATTATCAGCTGTACTTGTTTAGATGAATCTGTGCTAGATGAGTAATTATGTTGTTTAAAGAAAGTACAATATCTGAGAGTACTGGACTTTATGCCCATAGATTGGGTTCACAGTTAATCTGACCCATGCTGAACATATACCAGCTATATGGAAAAGATCCTATACAGAAAACTATTGTGTGAGCTGGTTTTCCAGAATAAATGTTTTTGCCATAGTGGTCTGAAGGAGGGAGAATCTGGGGAGAGGGGACGGGATGGGGTGGAAAAAAAACATGTAAAAAGAATTCTCTATTAATAGAGTTAATACATCTGTAATTGTTTGTTAGTGCATCATCCACATAATGAGATTTTTTTTTTTTTAGAAAGTAATTCTGAAAAAGAAAAATTAAACTTATTTCATCTGTCAGCCACGCTGTTCTCATAGTATCATCATGCTATTTAGAAGTTCTGGAAACCTTGCTCTTGCAACCAAGATAACACTTATGGGCATTGAGTTACCCGGGTTTGGTCATGCTCTTTTCCTATACCCATCACCAAATTATTTGTTTGGCTGATTGGTTCCTATGGAAACCATGTGGTTTTAGTTACATGCTTTGACATGAGATTATCTTTGTGTTTTGACAGGGTTGCATAATGTCATTCTATCCCTGCAATGAAAAAACCCAAATGTTTTTCAGTTGGCATAAGAATATTTTCAGAGGATAAACTAATGATGATGCATTCTCTAAGTTCTGTTAGAGTGGTATTCTTGGACTTTATTTTTTTGTTCTTGAGGTTTTCTTGCTGCTGTTTTTTGTTTTTAAAGTATTCCTATTGAAACAGCCTTGCTATACTAGACTTGTACTGGATGAAGGCAGTAAATATCAGCCGTGTTGAAGATGTAAGCAGACCTGCATTTACTCACAGGAGTAGAGCAGACCTCAGATGAAGTGAGGGATCCTTTAGGATGTAAAGGGGGATGGCAACAGCCTTTCTATTGAAGTTTTGGATTTTACTTTAAAAAAGTGTTTGCTTATCAGTGTACTCCTGAGTTGTAGAAACACAGCTTTTATGCATCAGAACTAATGTATTCAGTAGTAATACCTTTAAAGAAAAAAGACCTGCTAGCAGCCAATTTTTCCAGGAGGCACTTGTTTGACAGGTAAACCTTTTGAGAAGCTGGTAAGAAGCCAGCAGCAGTGATGGAGATAATGCATGGTCAGACGGAGGCTTAGAGGTAGTTGCTGTATCCACTGACTTCAGTTCTCCTATTTCATTTTGTGACTTAGTGAGCTCTTATAGATCAGCAGACAAGTGAGCTAGCTGACAAATGCATCAGGGGGACTTCAGAGACATTTGTATTTCACAGATACACAAAATACTGCTCAACAGTAGTGGTGTTGAGGGGAGTATGAAAATCAGAATGTTTTTGCCCAGGTGTTTCTTGCTTGGTTTTAGTCACGTATGCTGCCACAGGCAGTGTCAAGGCAAGAGTTCTGTGAGTGCAGTGCTTGAACAAATAGTTAAGACTGACATTATTGTGGAATGTGCTGTCTGAGAAAAACAGTAAAGCTTACAGAAATTGAACTCCTTAATGGAACTTGCCTGAGCCTTTTAGTAATGCATAATTTTCAAGGTATAACACAATATATTAAGGCGAGAGTTTATATAATTTCAGCACTATTTCTCTTCATGCCAGGAGGACTCTGCTAAAGGTAAAGTGCTGAGTAAATTCTGTAAATTATGGTGGTTCTGAAATAAATTCCAGTGTCTGTCACCCCCCCCCCCTTTTTTTTTTCTTCTGTTGCTTGAAAGGTTTTATGGGAGCTCAGCATAAACTTCTTGTAATAACCTCCAGCTAATTGTATTTAGCTTCTGAAGTTTAACTCCTTGAATTAAGAAAGATGTCACAAGTTTTGGTTTGTGTGAATTACTGTAGGTTTTGTGACAAAGTGGTAAACTTATTTTTTTTTATGGACCTCTCAATGACAAGCTTCCTTGTCACAAGAAACCTTATAATGTATTGAGGTTAGTGGGGGAAAGAATCCTGTTTTTAGTGCATTCCTTTTTGTGACATGATTTTCTAATGTGACATAAGCAGAAAATGTCAACATTTTTTTACATAATGCCAATACGTGTATTATCTAGTCAGTGAGAAGAGAATGACCTCTTGGTTCCCATTTTATGTCAGAAAAACGTAAACTGTAGTTACATATTTCTGAGTATTTGTTTACCTTGCAGAGTAGAAAATGCTGGCATTATATCCAGGTTGCACCAAAAATGATTTTATGTCACTAGTCTCTAGTGCTTTCATTAAAATACAGATTGAACAATCAGTATATTTTGCACAGTATTCAGAAGAGGATAAAATAATTGTCTGTGTTCTTTTGCTTTTCTGTTAGTCAAGTAGACCTCATTACAAAACATCATGGAGCATGAATTAAAATGCAGAATTTCTGTTTAGACTAGCAATGCACCTTCTGACAGAACAATCGATGGCTTGGAATAGAGAGGTTTCTATGCTATCAGATTTAACGTGATTGATCTACAAGTAATAAGTCTCTACTTTATAGAGGTGAAAGTTATTTATGAATAAAGTGGGTTTGTTTTCTAATTACAGTTCCGTAGGAAACCAAATACTGAAGTCTGTGGTGCTCATACACATACTTGCTCTGCAGGCTTCATTTAACTGCTCTTTAATTCATATGGACTTGAGAGTTCTTGTGACTGTGTATGAAGGAATAGTCATTATTTTCTGGTATTGAATAATCCTAGACTTTACTGGCTTCAGCTGTAATCAAGGATCTTCAAAATCAGAGCACTAGAATACAAATTACAGTGCCTCTTTGTTGACTTTAACAGTAAGCAATTGTCAAATGACCCTACTGGTTTCAGGACAGTAATTGTCTTCTTGTTATTCTTCTGCTAATCTTATGTTGTTATAGGAATTGGCTTTGCCTGTGCATGTGTTAGGAAGAGACTCTGTTGACCTCATCTTTGCCACTCAACATGTACAGAAAATAATGCCTCTACTGGTAGCTTGTATTTTGAATCATATTTAAAGAGAATGCTTAAAGAAGAGTAACAGCATTACGCCAAACTCCTGTCACCCACCTTTCAGAAAAAGGCCAGTGAAAGTTGTTTGTGTTGCATGGCAAGGAAAAGTAGGTTGCTGTCACTCATGTCTGATAAGTCCTTTTGCTTTCCTGATGTGATTAAATGTAGTAATGCAACATAAATTTGAGAACATTAAATATTTGTGTGTTTATGGGAATAGCATTCCTCTGCCTCTTTTATTGGTTTTGACCGTTTTTGTAACTAGACTGAAGTATCTTCTAATAGTTTGAATGTCATAAATTTACATACATTTTCTTCAGTGAGAGTTACTTTCATCAGAAACTTCACCTAAAATAGTCTTCTAAGTTAGGCCTTTTTATTTGCTTTCTGATGATTTGCTTTGGTTTGGCTAATTGCATTAAGGTTGTGATTGGTTTATAATTTTTAGAAAGATTTAAAAGCATTGCAAATGTGTTGTACAACAGGTTGTACAAAGCTGCTCTGTGCTTAGCATTTGAAGCTTTCTATTTATGTTTTTGATCAACTTTAAGTGCAGTATTGTTCACACTGAGAAATATTTCTTTCTGGACCATGTCATTGCACTGTAATACTGTCTCACTTTGCCTAAAGCAATCTAGCAGCTGTCCTTAGTAGTTTAATGACTTCATTGCTCAAGTATTTGCTGTAGTTAATTCTGAATATCCACTCAAAAGATAGTCTTCCTTTGGAGTAATGCTTAATGTTTTAAATATGTTATAACTAGATCAGATTTCTTATATCACAAATCTGACAAAAATGCAACAAATAATTTAAAGTTGTTAATTGCTAGCTTATTATGTGACAGTAAGCCCAAATATTGCAAGTCTTAACTGAAGCTTTTTCACAGTAAAGTTATTAGATATGGTGATATATTTTAGTTTGGTTCTTTTAACTTTTAAATCAGGAGGAATCTAGTTGGTTATTTTTCTACAATAGCCATGATAGTGTCACTCCCAGTATGGATGGATACTCTTTACTCTTTCCTGATGTTGGTAGGGTAGTACCCAGTTAAACCAAACTCAGGATTACATTGTGCCACTGTGCTAATATCACTTGTAAACACAACTTCAGTTTAGTCTTAAGAAAAAAAACAAACCCAAACCAGTAGCAAAATAAGTTCAAAGTGTTCTGAATTCCTATTAAATTAATTATGCTGAGGCATCTTTGAGCCTTCAGCTTTTATTTTGTGTAGTAACCTAAATCTTCCCGGGTATTATGGTTGTTGGTGGCGGTTTTGTTTTTTTAATAGGGAAGTTGCTTTGCTATATAATTTACAGCATCATCTTTTACCTGCATGCAGAAATAATTCAAGGAGTTTGAAAGCTGTATGGGTCAGCTAATCTCCTTTTAGTTTTTATTTCCATTTTTAATGGAAATAGGACTTTTCCTTTGTTCTCTGGATTCTTTGCTAACCTTTTCTCTCTCAAAAATATCATGCATCCATACTCTTAAGTCTATGAATACTTTACTTAAACTCTAACTTTCACTAATATTGGGTAGTAAGTGAAGAGTGGATGGTCTTTTGGATGTAACTTGTTGTCAGAGGAGTTTAACCTGTTTGGTGTTTTTTAGATTGAAATTAAAATTCATCTATCGCTTTAAGAAAAAACCCTTGGTGGTTTCTTCATTTCACAGTTTTAAGTAACACTTAGAAATATTATAGTTCCATGTGCATATAGGGGTGTGTATGTTTGTTTGCATACATAATGTTTATATATATGTTGTGTTACATTGATGGTCTTTTATAGAGTTTTGTCTTCTCTGCCTCCCCTGGTATTGTGTTTCCTTATGCCATTTATGGAAGGACCAAAATCACAGCCATCAGAAAAACATGCCTCAGATTACACACTGATTTACCTTACAGAAAAGTGCAGAAGAGTTGCTATGGCTTTTAATGAGGGAGTGTTCCACAAGATGCATTTCATTGTTGAAATGAGAAGCAACTCCATCAAAATCTCAGTATACCAACATGATCACCTCCAATAAACCTCTGAAACTTCCAGATATAACACATGCAATTCCTGCACTAGCATAGTTAATGATTTAAGTAATTTTCTTGGAAAATTTTCCTTTTGAAATAGAAAATGCAGGGGTTTAATGCAAAGATCTGCTATGGGCAAATTCATAATACATGACATAAAAGTTCACATTAAAATTAACTACCAAGTAATATTTATTTTATTAAGGTTGTTTTGGCCCAGATGCAGAATCTGATCTGACATAGGTTTTATTTTCAAATTCTCCTCTTGTGTAGCTTAAATCAACTGTTGTTATTCAAGGCACTAAAAAAATCTTTATAATTTCTTTGCCTCAAATCTGATAGAATGTGATTGCATGTCACTGGAAATGAAAGAGACAGGGCGTGAAAATGCAAGTAATAGTAGGTTTACACATTATGTTGAGGTTTTCTGTCAGTGTTTTTTAGATTTTACTATATTCAGAGATGCTGTATTTAGATTCAGAAATTTATATAAGTGCACAGATATAAGTATCAGTTGGTGGACTGAGGTCTAAAGAAACAAAAGGAAGGTAGATAGAAAGTGAAATGATCCTAAGTTAAGAATCCTGCTGCTCTGAATCTTTGCTGGGCATGCTTTATTTCAAGAGGAATCAAGTGAAATTTTTTTTCCTCCAATATCAAGTTAAGTAGGTATTTCTATGTGTGCAAGTTACTTTGGGCTGTTCTTACACCTCCAAAATGTTGTCTTTGCTTTTTTTTAATGTAAATGCTGCTGACTTAAATCCTGAATCTTCTAATTGAGCTCTGATTGTTGCAAGTTATTGTACCAGTAATCAAGAACAAGATACTGACACTTCAGTGAATTTTACCCTTTGCAGAAAACAATTCCTGCTTCCTACTTTCACTCCCACATCCTTAGTTGGGCTTGGCTCAGGCAGAGAGGGAAAGTGATACAGGCTTTTCACCAATAATAGAAACTTTCCAGGCGTTTAAGTAATACACATGTGCAAATTCAGCCCTGTAGCACTTCTAAGAAACTTTCTTGTGGCAGTAGAAGGAGGAAGGAAAGAATATTGATTTCCATCTGACTGGATTGAATATACATTAAGATTTAAGGTTTTGGTACAAATTTGTAATATTTGATCATAGAATCATAGAATGGCAAGGGTTGGAAGGGACCCCAAGGATCATAATGCTCCAACCCCCCTGCCACAGGCAGGGCCACCAACCTCAGGTCTGGAGCTACACAAGGCTGCCCAGGGCCCCATCCAACCTGGCCTTGAACACTTCCAGGGATGGGGCATCAACCACCTCTCTGGGCAGCCTGTTCCAGGACCTCACCGCTCTTTCCATAAAAAAAATTCCCCCTAATATCCAATCTAAACCTCCCCTCCTTTAGCTTTAAACCATTCCCCCTTGTCCTGCCATTATCTGCCCTTTCAAAAAGTTGATTCCCCTCCTGTTTGTATGGTCCCTTCAGGGACTGGAAGGCTGCAATGAGGTCCCCCCACAGCCTTCTCTTCTCCAGGCTGAACAAGCCCAGCTCCCTCAGCTTCTCTTTGTAGGGCAGGTGCTCCAGCCCTCTAATCATCCTTGTGGCCCTCCTCTGAACCCTCTCCAACAGTTCTACATCCTTCTTGTATTGGGGGCCCCAGATCTGGACACAGTACTCCAGGTGGGGCCTCATGAGGGCAGAGTAGAGAGGGACAATCCCCTCCCTGTCCCTGCTGGCCACCCCTTTTCTGATGGAGCCCAGGATACCATTGGCCTTGCGAGCTGCAAGAGCACACTGCTGGCTCATGTTAAGTTTCTCATCCACTATGACACCCAGGTCCTTCTCAGCAGGGCTACTCTCAAGAAGCTGTTCTCCCAGTCTGTATCTATGTCTGGGATTCTTCCGGCCCAAGTGCAAGACCTTACACTTGGCAGTGTTGAACCTCATTAGGTTCACCTGGGCCCATTTTCCCAGCCTGTCAAGATATTACAACATAAGCTCAATTGACAAAGTTGAGTCCATGTCTGCCCTGTGTGGGAATGGAATGGAACTGTGCATTTCAGCAGTAGTTACTGAAATAGTTCTTGTGCAGCAAAAATCTTAGCTGGGAATAAAGGAGTTGAAGATGACTTAACCTGTAATGAATGTAAGTGCTGCATATAAACATCTTTTTTGTTGTTGTTGTAAACATTTAACATCTAATCTGCATTCAGGAATAGAACCACAATTATCCTGAACACAGGAGATAGTTTACTATGTATTTCACATTATAAAGATAGTGTCAGAAATCATACTGTAATATTTGTGTCCAAGATGTAGCTTATAATCAATCATCATGTCATGGCACCCAAGTAGTTTTGATTTGTCTGCTTTCTTACAAAATTGATTTAATTGCTGATATGCTAGAGTTGAAGAGAAACTATAAGAATTCATCTTATGTTTTTTATTGTCATAGAGATTTTTTGAGAAGTAATATACTTTTCTGTGTGGGTATTCTAAATCTACACATAGAAAGAAAACCCTTATATTAAATGCTTTCTCAGAGTCATGCAGACTAAGGTTTAAGGGAGAGGGAATAAAACAAAAGCATGTCATACAGTCACCTCTTCAAATATTTTACAAAGAAATGTGACTCATCAATAATGTTCAGAACTTCTCAAAGAAGAAATTGTCTGCATTTGATAAAGCTATTTTTTGGCTTTAACAGCTTGTAACCAGTATTTACAAGGCCAAAATACTAAGGAGTCCAAACTTCAGTTGCTGGCATTTACAAAGGGGATCCTCATTCTTCTCTGTCTTTTCTTTAAGGTGAAGTCAGATGTTTGGCTACTGTGTCTGTATCTCAGTAGCAGTAGATGAAAGTATTTCCATGGTACAGGTGTGTGCCTCTTTGCATCCCTCTTTCATGTAAGGAAGGATCTTAAATGAGCATTGTTCTCTCTTAATCTTTTCTCCTCCAAATCCTGATACCACATTGTTATGGCTTAACCCTGACTATCATTTGAGGACCTCACAGCCACTTGCTCACTTCTCCTCCCTTGTGTGATGGGGAACAGAATAATGAAAACTTTAAAAGTGAAAAAACTCATGAGTTGAGTTAAAAAAAGCGTAATAGGACAAAAAAGACAACAAATGTTATAAAAATTATTTTTAAAATATCAAAACAAGTGATGCACAGCACAATTGCTCACCATCTGGAGCCAGTGCTCAGCTAGTTCCTGAGCTATGCTACCTCCCAGCCCACTCCCCTAGTTTATATACTGAGTATGATGTCGCATGGAATATCCCTTTGATTAGTTGAGTTCAGCTGTCCTGGCTGTGCTCCCTCACAGCTTCTTGGTCACACAACCCCTCCCACCCACCCCCCTTCTTGTTGGCAGGCCCGTATGAGAAGCTGAAAAGCCCTTGACTGCTTGGAAACAACTGAAAATATCAGTGTATTATTGGCACTGCTCTCATCCTAACTCCCAAACACAGCACTACACTGGCTGCTAGTAGGACAATTAACTCTATCCCAGCCAAAACCAGAACATGAAGGATGTGAAGATTTGGCTGAAAGGAAGCATGGCATATCCCAGATAGCTTTCTGTCCTGGGAATTAATGGAATAAGGATGGGGGCTGTCCTACAATATACACCTTGCTTGTAGTCAAGGTGTAGGGAGTGACTTTGGGGTTTCTTAGTTGTGGCTTTTGCTTTTTTTTGGAGGGCATAGGCTAAACCAGTGAGTTTTGACAGTTATTGCCTGAAGCTCTAATAAGAATCACAAGAAAAATGCCTTTATGTCTGCAGGCATAACCAATGTAGTGTGCTCAGAACAAACTTACTGCCAAAACACCAGGGAGTAGATCGGTCTTTCTGGGGGTTGCTGCTCATGTGGTAGCAATAGCTGTGAAAAGGTGGGCAATCTTAAAGTATTTCCTAAATCATCTAGTTTTGGAAAGTCTCATTCTTACTGTACTTGTAAATATTAAAATATCCTGGGAAAGGTGCTTTCAAGACCTCATATGATTAAAGTTTTATAGCAAACCACAACAATAGGAGATCTAGAATTTTATGCCTTGACTGAAAGAATGAAAGCATGCCACCCTACACTTTCAAAGGATGAGAAGTATTAGTTGTTTGGGGAATGGTGCTGCACTTCAGGTCCTGTCTGGAAACAATTTCTCTCTTAGTTCGGATAGCTAAACTTTATAATTAAAACTATTAAGATTTTCCTCTGAGCTTGATAAGATTTAATAAAAAGGTGTCAGGGTCTTCTTATTAATATTTTCACCAAAAAGAACTAGTTCTAAGCTCTTGGTGTAGTTAATTTAGGAAGAATTATGGTTAAACATTAAACATGATCACTGTTGTCCAGAAGAGCATAAAGCAAGCTTCTGGTTCATAGAAATTCTTTACAGGTATCTTTCTATTCTCTTATAAAAATAAAATAATTGGTTATGCAAGACAGTAAAAAAAAAATCAACATTAATTTACACAACAATTACATATTGAAAACTTGCCTTGTATCCATCGAACTTCTCACCTTTCTCACATTTCATTATATGAATTCTGGCTAGATTGGAGGCACAAAAGAATACATTTACATAACAGGTTTTTGCTAAGGTTTTTAATTATAATTTACAAACTGCTCCAGGTTTTTTGGATGAAAAGGTTTATTAAAGGACTAATGCTGTTCATAATGATAAAAGTAACTATTTCTAGGCAGCCATGTTGCTACAATGCTGTTTGTGTTCTGTGTTGACAAAAAAAGTTCAGTCTCTTGAAGTTTTCCTTTTTCATGGAAAGATTATATTAACAGCTGAATTCAGAAGGAAAAGTCAGCCTGGCTTAAGGTAGTAAATCCACCTTGCTCACCTGATGTCCAGTTGCAGAGGTAGTTACTGTTCTTTTCATCACAGTTCCCTGGAATTACGTTTTCTCTCTCTTGCAGCTACCTCACAGACACAGGTTCACATTAGTATGGGTATGTTTTACTTTGATCCTCGCTTGACAAAAAGGGCAGAGTCCTGTGTTTGAGTTAATGTTCTGTGGATTATTTCTGGGTTTGTACATATATATTTATATCTATTTCTGTGCAATGTAAGATGCTCAGTTCAGCCTGGGAATCTGGAATGGGGTATTTCTCCTTCCTGACCAGTGATAACAATCCATCCCTTTTACCTGTCCTACTGGTCTCCTGAATTTGATGCTGTTGGATGTCTGACAGACCATGTTCAACTGAAGAAAATAGCCCACAATTTCATAGTTGGACATTCTTTGGCATTATTTAAAATGCTGTGTTATCTCCACATGCTGAAGTCATCTAGATTTTAAGACTAGTGCTTTTTGGCCAGTTTATTGAAGGTTGTCGCTACTTCATTTTCCAGCATTTTTTTGTTTGAGCTTTATTAATAGGAAAGCTCAGAGCATGGCTAGAAAATTAGTTTCTCATGTGTTCTCATGAATTCATTCTCATGAATTCAGAACATGCCTTGAACTCTAGTCTGTGATTTTTAACCTTAGCCAAGACAAAAAGACCTTAGTTGTTGCACAAAAAGTGCAATGAGTGAGTTAAGATTGCTCACTCAGCTGCAAACTCTTTCTATGTCATGGTTTAACTCCAGCTGGCAGCTAAGCACCACACAACTGCCTGCACACTTCCCCTGCCCTTGGTGGGATGAGAATGACAATTGAAAGAGGAAAAGTAGGTTAAAAAAAAAAGTATGTAAAGCAAAAGCTGCATGTGCAAGAAAATATAGCAAATTAAGGAATTCATCCACCATTTTCCATGGGCAGGCAGGTGTTCAGCCATCCCCAGGAAAGCAGGGCTCCATCATGTGTAACAGCTACTTCCCTCTTCCTTCTCCTTCCCCAGCTTTATATGCTCATCACAACCCCATATGGTATGGAATATCCCTTTGTTAAGTTGGGGCCAACTGTCCCAGCTATGTCCCCTCCCAACTCCTAGTGCATTCCCAGCCTCCTGGCTGGTGGGATGGGGCAAGAAGCAGAAAAGGCCTTGGCTCTGTGTGAGCACTACTCAGCAGGGAAACATCCCTGTATTATCAACACTGTTTTTAACACAAATCCAAAACATAGTCCTATGCTAGCTAATATGAAGATAATTAACTCTATCCCAGCCAAAACCTGCACACTTTATCACCAAGAGATGGCCTATTATTTGTTCATTCATTAGCCACCCTATTGGAAATGTCAAAAAAACTTCAAAACAGGAACATGGGAAATCACAGTGCTTGCTGAAAATGAAAGAAAAGCAATTTCAGTTATATTGGCCTATTTACAACAGCAAATTAATTAAAGTTAATTCAGCTTGAAGTTTGAAGATCTCAAACCTTTCAGAAAGCCTGTGGTGATGATAGTTTGAAAAGCAGTAGCATGCAGTATCATGGCTGCACTTTTTGAAAAGGTGTCTTGTGAATAGAAACAGAAAATGAATGAGAGGGGGTTTTGTTTTGGTTTTCTCCCATAAAGCACTCTTTCCTTTTCTGGCAGAATAGTTTTTCTTTAATAATAAATTTAAGTTGTTAGTCTTGGAGCCTAAATTATTCTAATTACTCTGCATTATGAAAGTTCTCAAAAGTTTCTATGCAATGTATTAGAACATAGCTCATATGGAAAATTCTGTAGAAAATGAGAAAAACATATAGAAAATTTTTGGGGCCATCTTAGTGGGGTTATTCATTATTTGAATTATTTTAGAGAGGGTTTTAAATACTACAGTTAAATATACATCATTCCATTGAAGGCTTGTTTGGAATTTTATTGCTTATTTTTCTTCTCATTTTTCTTTGGCTTGAAAAACAGAACCAAAGTATGCAGGGTTTCATTATTTAATAATTCATGTGTTAGAGAAACTTTGTAGTTATCTACTGTGCTTATTATGTTAGTTACTAGCATTTTCATTTAGCAAACATGGTACTGATGCCTATAGAGCTACATGGAGTTTTGTGTTTCCAGATATAATTTGTCATCTCAGTTTGATTTAAGAAGATAAGGATTTGATCCTCTCAGAAAAACAAAACCCACTGTAAATATCATGACACCTGTTAGATTCAAGGTGTAACTACAGTAATGATGGTTTTCCTCAATCACACAATGTTGCCTCCACTTAATCTCAGTAATGGTTATTCAGAGGCTCTCACTAGTCTGAAATGGAAAAAAACCTTATCTACTAAATAAGATTACATCCCTCTTATTAGTTGTGCAAACACCATAGTTTTCTAACTGGAGTGGAAAAAATGGGGCTACAACTTCTAGAAGATGCACTGTAGATGTAGTTATAAAGTAGGGGAAGACCATGGAAAAGAAAAGCTACAAGCTTCCCAAAGCTACTAAGCATTTTGTCTCTGTATCCTATTTATGGATAACTTGAAGTTTCCTTTTATATTCCTATGCTGTCAGGTATGCTTCAGAGAAAAAAAAAAGTGCCAAGTTCCTTTTAAGATGTATTTCTTCATTTCCCTTAAAACCTAATTTCTGTTGTGAAATTGCTTCCGTGATATATAACAAAGAGAAGAAGAAGCATTTTGTAGCTCAGGGAATCTCATTGTTTCTTCTATGGCATGCTGGATTTAAAAAAAAAAAAAAAAAAAAAAGTAGAAGAAAATGCCCTTTTTCCCCCAAAGCTATTGCATTGAGAATTATTTATGTAGGCCTTGTGGAATTTCAGAGAATTTTAACAGCTTTCCTATAGCATATGCATGAAATGTCTCCACCATTTTGTGCTAATCTTTAACTATAGGCTCATTGATAAGCCTACAATGAATTAGTTTTAATATGGAAAAAAAATCACAGCAGTCTATAATTGCATCTTTCCACTAATCCATTGAATAGTGTTGGTATTTTACTATATATTCCATTATATATGGTAACAAAGGAGGTAAAACCAGCAGTTATTCAGACAAATTCTAAATGTGATTGGGCATTCTCAAATTAGATTTTTAACAGGCTTTTATTTTGTGAGTTCACCCATGTAGTACTGTTAGGGTGTTCATTTATAGTATTGAGGCTTTGGGAGCACTGTTCTTCCAGAACATACAACTTCCTGGCTGATCTTTTTTCAGTAAAATTTTGTTTAAAATAGTGTGGCTAAGCACGCCTATACTTGTTCCTGGAAATGTAGTTGATGTCAAATGAGACAAGACTCTGAGCTGAGGAGACCAGCCAGGTCTCATTCAAAATGATGATGTGATCTTTCCTGAAGACACATTAGTACCCATATGTCCTAGGATTCAGGGACATTATTTTAGATTGATCACAACTTTTGGTTTTACTCCAGTGCTTCCCACTTTTATCTCACAGATCAGTGGAAAAGAGCAAAGGGGAGGTCTGGGAGGGCTGAATAGTACAGAGGTCTAAATGCATATGAAACTCAGGGTAATGTATTCATTCAGATCCTTCAAGTATTTGTGGGTTTGATCCAGTCCAATAGATGCTAAATCAATGTGGAGGGAAAGTATTAATAAAGGCTGATAATATCTTACTGATTTTCCATTGAAGACTGTTGAGCAGTGACTCTGTCAGTTCAAAGGATAGAAAAGGTTTTGATCGTAGTGGCAAAGGTTTCTCCTACAAAATATAATAAAACAGTTATTTGCAGACAGTCATTAAATGGCTGTCAGAACATGTTCTCATGGAAGTCTGGTTTTAGTCTTCTGTTTTTCTTCTTTACACGTTAGTCAATACCAGAAGAAAGATAAACTTCATATACCTGGTTGAATAAGAACATTCACCCTGTTTTTTAGTGGAAGGAAAGCGCATAATTGTGGGTTAGCCTGTTTAATTTCTTTTACTTAATTTGTAATAGAATTTTTTACTTTGACTTAGGTGGCTCTATGACTGTTGAAAAAAATTTTCCTATTTCCAGAAACTGTGAAGCATCCACATATGATTTATTTTGTTTTAAATAAATTCATGAGGAGGATAGATATCCAGGTGCAGTGCCTGGTTTTACTGAGTTGCTCTGTAGTCTTTGCTTAAATTGGACTTCCACTATTTCTTTGAAAAAGAAATAATTGATACTTAGTTATCAGTGGTTGAATCCATGTGGACATGCATTATGGTGAGGAGAGGAATGCCTGGCAAGGACAGCGGGTCTTGAATTGTGGGGTTTTTTTTACAGCTATAGACTCCTATTCACTCTGAGTGAAATTTTTGGGAGAAAGCAGAAGGATATTGTGTTTATTAATTCATGTATACCTACTATATGTCCACAGGCACATCTGTAACAGATTCTTGTCAAAAGAATTTAATGCACATGTGCAGAATGTATGTATGAACAGAACACATCAAAGTATTGCCTTTCCTGTGAGATGTGATCCTTCTGTGCTTGAAAATATTTTACTTCTTAACTAGTCATTTTATAGGGTCTGAAATTTGTCTAATGAAAAAGACCACTTTTGAGTTAAATGGAGTTATCTTAATTGGTCTTGATTAAAATTTAGTCTAGATTTAATTTCAATCTATATTTTCAGTCAACATCTAAAGAAAACGTAAGCATGGTTTGGTTCTGTTTTGACCAGAACATCTAGATCAGAATAAAATGGGGACAATTTTTTATTGTCAGGTGTTTTTTGCATTTCAGGTGACTTTTTTTTTTCTAACATCTTATAAATAATAGAAATACTTTCTTACCATTTCTAGTTATCACAACTGTCTGTTTTACACTGCATTAATAAGGAACATCTTTTTTTGGTCATAACCATAGTAAAGTATGTAAACCAAAGGATTCTTGTATTAGCACAGCTGTTTTCCTTACGTATGCTTGAAGCACCGTAGCAGTGGAATATGAAGGAAACAATGCTTACTGGTGTTACACACCTTCCATCTAGTACTAAATATTTCTGAATAAGGGAAACAGCATGTGAATAATTTTTCTGACAAAATTTAATCTTTCTACTCACATTTCTGAAATTCCTTCCTTTTTGAAACTTGACTGTTTTCACAAAAAGATGAAGAAACACTGCTGTAGAAAGAAACAAGTTTTAGAAGTAAATATTAATGCCAATCTAATGAAGAGTGTGCATGAACAAAAAAGAAATCAATAACACACTCTAACTTATATTTTCTTGTATTTCTCATCCCGTTCACTGCCCAAGCTTTTTCTGTTTTGGTTTCAAGCAATAACTTATTTATAAATTAAAATCCTTCCTACAACCATTTCTGTCTCATGAAGTTAGCCCATTAGAATACTTTTAGAAGAAGAGGGTAATGGTTCATAAAACAATTGAATTGGTAATGCAATAGTAATATTTTTTTCAGATACAGGGCAACTAAAAATGGGGACAAAGCTTTGTTTCTATTATTAAATGCTCACTAAATCAGTGAGTACTTCAGAGCAGTGTAGAAAACTTCAGTCATCCATTTCAATATTATTTGACTAGACACATGTGCTGTAAGAATTGGTGGAGACCCGTGCGTTTCAGATCACAATTGCATTGTTTCATAATTGCATTGTTTCACAACAGCTTGCACTTAAAATGGTAGTTATTTGCCTCTGGAAAGCCAGTCTCCTGTAATGATGTGATTCTTCATATATACATTTTTGTAATAGCATTATATAGAACTGTAACATATCCAGTATATCTAATATCTTCATATGGCAGAGGGAGGAGGCAAATGGACCTCACTAAATTTCCTTCACAACATTTGTCAAATTTATATTTTTTAAATTTCCACCCTGAAACAGATTATTTTTTACTATTTTGTTGATCCCCAACAAAAGGTTGGATGTTTTCTGCAGAATATCTGTTTTCTTATAGCCTTTATCAGATGGAAGCGTCTTTTGATTTCAAACCATGTCATTATGTTAGAATGGGTAGAATCACTGCCACTGATAGACAGACTTTTTTATAGAAAATCAGACATTACTGAGTGGGTGAAGTGTCTAGAGAGAAAAAGGTCGTATGCTAGATAGAGAACTTGGTATTTAAATAGAACATTGAAAACATAGTATGGAAAGAAAATTTCTTGCGCTACATTTATTACTGTCATAATCTCCTTCCAGTGTTGTTATCAGGCCTTTTGTTTCTGGGTGGACCTGGATATGCTGAGAGATCTGAAAATGGACATGAAACAACTGTTGAAAAAACAAATAAAAATGTCAATGGCAACTATTGTCTTAGCCTAATATCAACATTTGTTAATAAGCAATTTTCGTCAGTTTAAATGTGGAGTGTTGTATTAGAGACTGTTGGGGTAGAGGAGTGACAGCTGTATTTTTGTTAAGAACCACCAGGTAAAAATGTGTAATATTCCTGTAGTGATGTAAATTAAATTCTTAATTAAGCTGATTCATAGCAATTTAAGATTACAAAGGCATCAAAGCAGCTGCTCTAGGTTTTATCAGGAAAGGAGCCAGCCAGGAAAATCAGGGTTGTAACAGGTTCCCTCATGGACACCAGACATCAGGCCAGTGGGGCAGAGAGAAAAGGTTTCTATTTGTCTTTCTAACAGACTTTAGAATAGAAAGTGTGTTAATGCTATGGGAAAAGTGCTGTGTTTTCTTTGTTATCCTGCCCTCTCTTTCACTACTGCTCCACAGGAGAATCAAATTGATGGATAAAGAAGGGATTGATTTTCGTGCAATTTAAGATGATATAATTACATTTGCTATTATTGAAAATTCAGTTTGTCTCTGAACCAGAATAGAATGTAGACTGAGAATTGAGAAAGTTGCCCCTCTTACACTTTAACTACTTGGTTAATACCAGCGGTTTGACTTCTTGCTCTTAACTGGTGAGAAATACCAGAATCCTAATTTCTGAACTAAGGAAAATTTCTTAGGTGGTGTTTTTATTACTGAGGCTATGTATAATTACTGTAAAATGTTTTCAAATGTTTTAAAGTGGTGACTTTTAGACCAATTTCAGAGAAAATGAAAATAATTTAATGAAATTGTGGTGAATATTTTTTTTCAGAACTCTAGAATATCGAACAGAAGGTCATTTAAACCTGTAAAGCCCAGAAGATGCAAATAAGATATAAAGCAGTTTTAAGTGGATATATGGAATGTGTGCTACTTCAGCAACAAGTAGACATGATATAATGCAATAAGGAGAGATCTTTTATCATTATGAATGTCTCTTCATCATTAGAGACAAGGATTTCTTTATGGTGGGGAGAATGTCAGATTTGCCTTGTCATTTGTCCTGGAGTCTCACAGAGGGCTGCTGATCATCTCTGTGTTGGAAAACTTTCCATGGAAAATTGATATAGTGAAAAGACTCAGATTGTTTTCATGCCTTTTCTTGCCTGTCTCCCTTTCAAATGTATAACTATTTGAAGTTTTGATCTTTTGTTTTACATGCTGAAGAGAGGCTAAATGACTTGGGGATAATATAAAGTCACAGGAAAAAAATTCAGGAAAAAGTCGAGATTTAAAAAAAAAAAAGTTAAGAAGGTTTTAAAGTTGCCAGTTACATAAACCTGCAATAATAGGTATCGCCAAGAAAGCATTCTCTTTTTTCTTTTTTTTAGTTTTTAGAACAAGGTAACTTAAATCTCTTAATATCTACTTGCTTCATTTAATCTCTTAATATCACTTTGCATCAGATGGTGAATTATTCATATAATTTGCAGTCTTTAAATGTCATTTGCAGGTGCCTTTGGTTGCATTCTGTTTCTATGTGCTTTAATGCATAATGCTATTGCTGTTATTAATAACTATTAATAGTCCTATAAACAAAGGGCGACAAAGTTGATCAGGGGTCTGGAACATCTCCCTTATGAGGAAAGGCTGAGTGAGCTGGGTCTGTTCAGCCTGGAAAAAAGAAGACTTAGGGGGGACCTAATTAGTGTTTATAAATATCTTAGACATGGGTTGCAGGGGGAATTGGCCAGCCCCTTTTCAGTGGTCAGTGGGGACAGGACAAGGGGCAATGGCTGTAAGCTGGAGCACAGGAAGTTCCGCACCAACATGCGGAAGAACTTTTTCACAGTGAGGGTGACAGAGCAGTGGAATAGGCTGCCCAGGGAGGTGGTGGAGTCTCCTTCTCTGGAGATATTCAAGTCTCGTCTGGACGCCTATCTACGTAATATGAGATAGGGAGCCTGCTTTGGCAGGGGGGTTGGACCCCATGATCTCTTGAGGTCCCTTCCAACCCCTAAGATTCTGTGATTGCTGTTTAGGCAGTGTAACAAAAGAACTCTCTGAAATTTGTCGTTCTATATAGTTAAAGTTTTTGTCATATGAGTAGAATAACAATAAAGCCAGAAAAGCAAAGGTGTATGTGCTCTGCACCCTGTAATGTGCCCCCATCCCTTGCAGCATTCTTTGCACAAAGCCCAGGGCAAAGAGTTCCCATGTGATGACTGAATGTCAGCTGTTTTGTGCCAGAATGTCCTGATTCTGATAAGGAAAACTTAAAATGTAAAGCATAAATATATTTATTTTGATTCTGGAATCAGAGTCTGCAGTGTAACCACCTTCATTAGCAGCAGCAGCAAAGTGCCAATTAAAGGCACACAGTGAATATAAACAGTGTAGTTTTTGGTTACAAAGTGAGGAGACTCACGCTTTTGATTCTCATGGCCCCATTTCCAGTGTCAGACCTCAGACTCGGTGTGACTGTATTTCTTACATCTGGATTCTTCACATGATTTTCCAAGAAATTAAGGGTAAGGGCACGGTCCATGGTGATGTTCTGTATTAGTATTGGGCAAGTTTATTTGCACTTTCAGCAAAAACTACTTACCTGCTATAAATTCGTGTTGGTTAGCAGGAACGTGGTCTGATCTAGTGCAGGATCTCTCTTTGGACTCGGGCTGCTGTAGAACCTGATAACAGATCCAGCATACTTGAGAACGCCAGGGGTGTAATAGCCTATAGCTGGCAGGTTATTAATTAAATGCAATGAAAAATCTTTTTTTTTTTTGTCCTTATAATTCGAATAATCCTCTGCAAAGATACCAAAATCACATAGACCCAGCATATTTTTGAATAGGCAATTAACAACAAAGCTACAGTAATACCGGCTAAGGAGTGAAAATCCATTTGCGGAACACTTCTTTGTGTTTTCTCATACTTGTATTATAATTCTTTGTGCAAGTAGGCTAAGCAGTTTGTAGTGTGACTTAGAGGATGAGCTAAATGCTCTAAGATGTAGTTGTCAAAGAACAGTGCTCATTGCTTTCCATTCTCATGTGAACTAACCATTCTGAGACACAAACAAGCTCAGGCAGATCAAAAGGCTGCTATGTACATCTTTAAGATGACTCTGAGGAGTCAGCAGCTAGAACAAGAATTCTGAGTCTGACAGCATATTTCTTTAATCAGACGGTGGATTTATTTTCTATGTTTCCTGATAACAGGATATACAGTCTGATAATCCTTTGCCAACAAACTGTCTGTGGCACTGTGATCTTGCTGCTGATGCGCACTGCATACAGATTACTTCAAGTGAATTGATTCCCCTTCTGTGTTTGGCTATGCGCTTCACAGGGGGGAAAACAGAGTTTCCTTTGCCAGCTATATAATTCACTTTGTTAGGCATCTAACCAGACTTCATGATATGTTCATTACAAAGTAGAAATGGAAAAAAAATGGAAAAGAAAGTTAAAGCAATGTAAATGGCCAACACTGAGATGAATACCAGAATTTACCCTAATCCAGAAGCAGTTTTATTTACACCTCAGGATGTGAAAAACAGAAGTTATCCTGATGGGCATGTAACACAGTCTTTCTTTTCCAGTGTTTCAGAACAGTGGTTTGGGGCTGGATTTTCTGTATGTTTGTGTGTTGTTTGGGTTTTTCCATTTTTTCCTTGTTTCACTATAAGGATAAAGAAAGAAAAGAGGAATTTAGGGGGAGAGTTGTTTTAGCATATTTGAAAGAGAATTGGAAAACTCTGTAGAAAACAGGAGAAAACTGTTCAGGAGGTCTCATCCAGTTCTTCTTAGCAGCAAGAAAATATTCAGTGTTCTGCATCCATGTTTCAGTACTTTAATATACAGGAAAAAAAAAAACCCTTAAATTTCAGGAAGTGCTGTTCTGCTCCTCTTGATTGCAACCCCCTAAAATTTAAAAGCTTATAAAATCTGCCATTACATAGAAAGTTTAGAAAAGAGAGTAGTGTAGTACTTCTAAATACTGCTCTGGTAATTAGATACTGGATAGCATAACTACTACTGATTATTGACTTCTCTGTTCTTCATCTACTCTAAGTGCTTAAAGGATAACAGAAAATGTCACTGCTTTTCTCTGAAGGTACTTGGAAAATCTAATTTGTCTTACTATCTTTCAGTGAAGCTAAAGACAATAAATTAGGAAGTATATTTTTCTACTCTTCATGGACTTATTTGGACACCAGCTGCTTGCAAAGCAGCTATCAGTGAAGGCAGCATTTTAAATTGATCAGTGGATGTGTGAAATGGTAAAGAATATTAGCTAAATTTTACTTCAAATTTACTCCTGATACAGAGCTGATTAAAAAAAAGCAACCCAAAACAACACCAACAAACGTAACCATATATCTATTTGGTATATTTAATGGATGTTCTTTCTTCTTATTGTAAGACTTTGCCTTGCCCCCAATGAAATCCAAATTCAACAGCAACCAGTTTCTTCCAGTATACATTCCCTGAACATCTATATCTAATTCATAGTAGCGGTTATGAGATGCCTTCTTAATGAAGGATCTTTAAAGTTTTTCATATTCTATGGCAAAATTTAAATTGACTGAAATACAGCCTTTTCCAGGAACTGTGACTCTTTTCTGTCAGTAAATACAGAAATACAATAGTTTACCTTTTTGTTCTATAAAGTACAGCCAGCTGGAGTGTCATGGCCTGCAGTATGATTCTCTTAGGGGTTGCAGAACCTCACAGCTTGACAGAGGCAAGTCTCCCACTGCAACCTGTAACCAGGTTGAGCCACCAACAAAACTGCATGTGTTCCCGGCAGGCACAACTATGCTGGGTACACGCGGAGAGTCACCCTCATCCAAGAAAGGACAGAAATGAATCTTAATATGAAGGCAGGACAGACTGTACTGATCAGGTGCGGGGCATGGCTGGGCAAGTGTGTCTACCAGTCCCTCTTACATGCAGTAAAAGTGCAGTGACATGCAAATAAATGCGTTTTTTTTTCTGGTAAAGCCTCCTAATTCACCTAAGAGACAGGCAATATTGCCAGCCACTACAATTTTCTTGCCTAAGCAGAGGATAGCTGAGGTCAAAGAATGCTGAAGAAATTACGGAGTAACAAAATAATTTTTCTTGGCCCTTTGGAAGATGAAAAGCTAGGATCTGAAGGATAAGGTGCTACAGTGTTCTGCTTTGTTTGTCAAGTATGGGACAGAAGAGTCTGCTGATCTGTGTGTATGCAAAATGTGTATTTACCTTGCCTTGTTTGCTTTCTTTTTCTCATATTTATAATTCTGCAATTTCAGGATGCTTTGTTCCTCTTGATGACCTTAACTTTGTCATTATGTGTACAACAAAAACCTGTGTCCTTGATGTCAAATCTCAAAGTACAAATTATGCAGATGCTATAATTACTTGAAAAGCCACTTACATATCCTAGGATTTGTTTTTGCCTTCCTCTACTGAATGAAAATAATTTTTCATAACTGCTGAAGAAGCAAGAAAACTGTTTTTATTTTGTCCTAATGAAAAAAATCTCTATTAGAATTATATTATTCATGATCAAAAATTCTTAAAATGCTTAACACTTAAAAACCTACTGAACATCAGAGTTTTATGAATATTTATTGCTTAAAAACAAATTGATGATTTAAATAACAATTTTGCACTGATGCTTTCTATATTTTGTGCTGTGTGCGTATACTCTTTCCAATATATAATCTATTAACTGTGACCATCCACACTGAAAAGTGTGCTTGTAATTTATATGTCATCACTATGGTTTTAGCAGGACTACATTCTACTAATCATTTAAATAGAAATATAGCAATTAGTGCTTAATTATTTAAATGTTGACTGTTGTAAAGTATATGCAGAAGGCAGCTGAAAGAGAAGAGAGATAAGGGAATTCTAACATAAAATGCCTCTTAACAGAGCTTTGGAAGAATATCAAGACTGGAATGAAAAGGGTAAGGGATTACAGTTTTCTGCAATATTAATGTTGGGTGCAGTGGTGCCTTGTATTGTGTTTGCATGTGTGGGTGCAGCTAGTGACTTTAGAGTATGTGATGTGATGGGGAGTAAAAGTCAGGGAGCAAGGAGTGAGAAGCTCTGGCACCATTTGGCTGCTTTTCCAGGAGAGAGAAGCTGTGAAGTGCTTACTAAACAGTGTAAAGACTTGAGACAGTGTGTAGGAGCTGACATGCTACTCCTGTTCTACGAGAGCATAAAGGTTACCAATGAGATTTCCCCAAAATAGGAAGGACACTGAACTCCACCTACACAAAATTCAGGTTAATTATGAGCTTAGAGGGAAAGCAACCCCTCCATCCCTGCTGTTGACTGTGTTTCAGTACCAATAGGGTATATATATACGTAGCACGGGGCACATAGATACTTTGGGTACTTCAACTTCTGTTAAAGCTGCCCAGTGAGCTCTGACTGGCTCTGGTGTGCTACCCATTAGCTGGCCTGTGTGTACTCCCTTCTGTAGATGGCTCACAAGTTGAGACCTCTGCAGTGTCTTCCTCAGAGAACCAATTCAATGAATTCACTTAGCTTCTTTGCCATAATCTTGTCCTTTTTCAGTACTGTCTTTGTACCATGAATATCAATGGGCATTATAGATGGTTTAGCAAGCTCTCCTTTTCAGGTGTATTTCAAGTTGGATTTAGAACTAGTTTTGATCCCTCTATCTAGTTGCTCCTCAAACCTCTTTTCTTGCCCTTTCTAACTACATTTTAAAATGTAGTCTGCTGAAGTTTATGAACGATTCTTTAGTTTTCCTTTGGTTAAATTTTGGCTGTTTTAAGGTTATTTTCTTATATCTATCCTGTGCATAGGATTCCAGCTTTTGAGTAGAAATAGTTCTGGGTGAATTGCTCTGAACCTTCCCATATTAAATGAAAACTCAGCACTTCAAAAAAACCCTCAAGACTTCTCTAAAAGCACAAGATCAACTCTTGCCTTTGACAAGTATGTGATAATTCATGTCATTTTTTTAATAACCCACCTGCCTTAACAAAAGAACTCTGGAAATGGAAAAGTTTTGCCAAGAGAAAACAAACATAATCTAAAAAGAACATGAGTGCATAAGCTTAAGAGTACTGACACCATTCAGAATATATATTTTTTAATTTACAGACATCTCTTGAAGAAAAGTAACTACATAAAATTGTTCAAGCCATAACCTTCCAAAGTCACCATCTCTGCACTGTCTTTTTCCAAGCTCTGCCTCTTTGAGTAACAAAAATTTTTTTAATATCACACTTGCTAAAACATCCTAAGCTTACTTTACCAGTAAGTACAGTAAATAAATTACAGCGCGTTGTCCTTTCATAGTATATCAAATTTGGCATGAGCTGTTAAGTGTTTTTTGGAATCTATTTTAAGTTTTCAGGTAGTCCCCTGTATACTGATACTTCCTTGCTTATAAATTTAGGATGCTGAAAATTCCCTGGTTTCTGCTTATTTTTATTATATGCTCTAAATGTAATATTACATGACATTTCAGTGCCTGCAAAGTTTCCAGAAGTTTCCAACAGAATACCTTCTGAGCCAAAGGCATGGGTCAATGTCATGTTCCTCAGCCTCCCCCTTTATTTGTGTCAGCATAGACAGAATTCCAGTTGACTGTGTTTCTTTCCAGTGCAATGCATGAATAGTCTGAATTATCCAAGTTGCTGGAGGAGAAGGAAAAATACAGTGACTAGCCCTTGAAGACTACAGGAATAGTGTGACAGACCTTCTGGTATAGCTGTGCTATTTTTATTGTGTTAGAGACTATTTTTTGAGCAGTGGATACATTTCAACATATTCACAGTAGGATACTTCTTATCTGCAGAATTTGGGGCTCAAGTGTTCCAAGAATTTTGTAGTAATAATGAACTCGATTACGTTGATATGAATAATATATGTTATGCTGAGACAAAGGGAATTTCCCAGGTTTTATGTGACCCATATTACTAATACTGCTCGGCTTATACCAGAATAGGGAATTCTCTTTGCTGGAATTGAAAAAAATCTGAGTTTCCAAGCCATGTTCACTGAAAGCCACGTTCACTGAAAGCCATGTACAAGAATTGTACTGCTGTCAACTAGTCATAGTTGTGTCTGAAAACCAGGGTTACCTGATTTCATCAAAGTGCATTACAGGTCCAGGTACCTGTTTGTCACAGCACCTGTAAATGGAAAAAGACAAAAGCACATAGCAAAAGACTTGAAATCATTCACAATTGGGAGGATTACAGAAACAAAACAACAACAAAAGAGACTTGCAGGGTACAAAATAGCCTTAGTGCTTAAGTTCCAGTTTCTAGTCAAACTCCACAGTCACCAGACTGAAAGGATTAAACACTGTGGCTTTTTGAACATGTGTTGACCTTCATACTTTTCAGTTGAAAGGGCTTTATTAGATCTTTGTACATGTTTAAAATTTACTAGAAGTTATAGGAAAGGAGGGGAATCTTGAGTACAGATGTCACGACAAAGACCTGTGAAGTACATTGGTTTTGCTATTGTCAAGTTAGAGAGTACAATACTTAGAGGACTAAAGCGTTTTAGGGGAACATCAAACCCTTATGGGAATAGAGTAGACAAGCTGAAAAATCAGGTGATACAGTTGATTTTTAATTTAATCTTTGCTACACTAAAAGTAGGTGAATTGAAGAAATATTTGCAAGTAGTCTGAAGTCCAAGCTTTGTAGCATAAAGTAAGTTTATTTCTGTTATTACTTCAGTACCCAAAATTATAAAACATACTTGGTGGAGAAGTCAGCAGATAAACTATTTTCTAAAAGCAACTTTGAGCAAGATCAAAAGATAAATATGTGGAATGAAGAAGATAGAGTCATAGTACTACTAATGAAAAATCCACTATTACTCAAGTGTTATTCTTTATATGTTTACTCATGCATGTTTGCAGGAAAGAGGGAGAATCATAGAATGCCTTGGGTTGAAAAGGAACTCAATGATCATCTAGTTCCTACCCCCAACCATTGGTAAACTACTGGTAGTGTTCCATAAGGATTGTAAGGGACACCTTTGATATTCTGAACAGCTGGAATTGGATATCTAATAAGGGAAGCAAAGAGGACACCTTACTAGCGTGATGATTTTGGGAACCTAAATGGAATGTATTAGAGTGTTTCAGTATGCTTAGGCATCCTTAAATTTCATATAAGGGAACCTTTCTGTTCTGCCACAACTTAGTGTGAGTATACAAAGGCTGCCTGGTGGATCCTGTGTGCCTTTTATTGAGGCATGTATTGGTAATGAAGGCTAAAAATGTTGGAATATAAGAGAGGCTGAAACCCCAGCATGTTGTCCAGGCTGCCTGTGCAGCCTTGGACCCTGTAAGCCTGACCCTGTGACAGGCCTTGGCATGGAGCTGCAGCCTGTTGGAATGCAGCTGCTGAGGACCCCAGCAAGCAAAAAAAAAAAAAGGCTGGTTGTTGAATTCTCTGCAAAGGATCACTTTAATGTTTTTTTCCTGTAAATTTTGTCAAGCACAAAACTGAAACATTGGAAGAAAGGTCTTTTTTTTCCCCTCAAAATCAGGAACTGCACTGCCTTCAGGTAATACCAGCTTGCTTGAGATCAGTTTACTCCAGTGCTAAGGCTTAAAATATTTGTGCAAACTAATAATACCAATAACTAGAGTTCATAGTTTTTCTGATTTATGAATGTTATATGTAAAATAGATACAAATCTTGGTGTCTAATTAGATCTTTATCCATAGATTTGTAGCATTATGGGAACTTTCTTGATCTAAATGAGAATATTAGAAACTATAGTAAATCCTTTAATTCTACCTACCTATTATGTTTATTTCACAAAACTACCATTAAATTTCAACATGGAAAAGCAAGAAGCAGCAACTTTTTTGGACATGCATTTATTTTCAAAATTTGGGACATTAAGACTAAACTGTGTTGCCTAAGGAATTTGGAATTCACCACGCTGCCCTTCATTATGATAGACCTTCAAAACTTAAATGATACAAGTGTAAAACAATCCTCCTAGGTACCATGCACATAAAATCCAATTGTGAACACTTATCACAAAACACATGATACATGAATGCCACAGGCAAGAGAGCACCAATTAGGCAAATTGCCTTCCAGATGGTGCAGTCTCTGATCTTGGATAATTGCTTGAAATGATACAGTAAAAAATAGAAAAAAGAAAAAGTAGTAAGTGGAAACCTTGCTGTAGTCTAGATAAGTTATCTGATAAACAAAGCACCCAAAAAACGTAGCCGTTTGCTTGCACTTTATGAAGATTAAATGCGAGAGAACTCATGATACTGAAACACTTGTGGCACAGGTGCAGTGGAACCAAGTTCTCTCACTACTGTATTTAAAGGGAGCTCCTCAGCAGCAAATACACTGAATTTACAGATTGCCTGAATGTGGAAGCAGGATATTATATATATCTATCTATATCTTTGGTTTCTTTCACCATCTTAATGTCATTAAAAGATGAAAGAGACATGAATTTGTGTTTTAGTCCTCTGAGAGAGGCTCTTGCTCTTCCTACTCTTTGACCACTCTGAGTTGTGAAGTGAAACTCTTTGTAGGTGTGTATTTGAGGAGTCCCTTGCTGGAATAAGTGTAGTGGAGAGATCAAAGAGCAGTGTGTCCTTTTTTTCCCCCCTCATTTCTCAGATTACTGGTTCTGCAGCAAGGCATGTAAAGTGTAAGTGTCAATTGTGAAATCTGTGGTTCATTGCGTGAAAATTCTTACAGCTCTTGGTTACTTAAGCAAAAACGAAAAAAAATGTTTAGAATCTATCATAGAAACATGGGAAAAAATCACTGAATCAGAAGCAGTCGTGAAATGCCTATGTTAATGGACAGACAGAGAAACGAACTCAGTGTTTTCCTCCTTACTCACATTATACCCAAGAACTGGCATTTGTAGAAGCTGCTCAGTACTATGAATAACAGTGTCATGTAGACTGGCTGTGTGCACTCCCATTTGAACCCCTCCCCTAGCCAAAGTTCAAGGGCACAAGGTAAATTTCTGCTGCTTCCAAGGGTGAATCCTGATTATGTCCCAGTAAAAGATTTTAATGCCTTTACATTTTATAGAAGAATCTGCATTAGTGTTCTCTGCATCGGAGGAGAGAAGAGATCAGAACTGGCTTTTTGTCTCCACAGACTTCTACACCATTCAGATCTTTGGGCTGATATTAGGAATTGGATTTGCTTCTTCCCATTTCATTAAGCAGAAGCAATCTGAGTACTTATCTTGTTTTCCTTGTCTGACAACTTCAAAGTAAAATGGTAAAAACAGAGCTGCACAGTAATACAGTGCAAAATTACTGATGTTCTCATTTTTGCGACTGGAATCTTCCTGTCATTATATACCAGTCATATAATAATCTTTGTGACATTCTCTCATTCTACAGACTTTAGAACTGAGTTTTGACTTTCTGAATATACAGTACTTCACAAAAAGATCACAATGTTACACCAGAAATAAATTTCCTTCATTCTGCAGAGCTTGCTGAATGCATCCCCTCAACACATGGATCACAGAATCACAGAGTTGTAGGGGTTGGAAGGGACCTCGAGAGATCATTGGGTCCAACCCCCCTGCCAAAGCAGCTCCCCAGCTCATACTACACAAATAGGCATCCAGACGAGTCTTGAATATCTCCAGAGAAGGAGACTCCACCACCTCGCTGGGCAGCCTGTCCCAGGGCTCTGTCACCCTCACTGTGGAAAAAGTTCCTCCGCATGTTGGTGCGGAACTTCCTGTGCTCCAATTTGCAGCCATTGCCCCTTGTCCTATCCCCACAGACCACTGAAAGGGAGCTCGCCATTTCCCCCTGCACCCCATACTTAATATACTTATAAACATTGGTTAGGTCCTCTCTCAGTCGTCTTTTCTCCAGGCTGAACAGCCCCAGCTCTCTCAGCCTTTCCTCATGGGATAGATGTTCCAGGCCCTTAATCATCTTCATAGCCCTTCTCTGTCTTTTTTATACCAGGGAGCCCAGAACTGGCCACAATACTCCAGGTGGGGCCTGACCAGGGCAGAGTAGAGGGGGAGGATCACCTCCTTCGACCTGCTGGCCACACTCCTCCTGATGCACCCCAGGATCCCATTGGCTCTCTTAGCCACCAGGGCACACTGTTGACCAACCTGTCATCAACCAGGACCCCCAAGTCCTTCTCCACAGAGCTCTTCTCCAGCAGGTCAACCCCCAGCCTGTACTGATACATGCAGGATGGAAGCAAAGGGTCGGTGGTCAACAAGCCATGTGCTCATTCCTCCCCCTGCCCCCACTTTCACTTTTTTGTTTTGTTTTTCCTTTGATAAAAAAGGATATGGAATATTATTTTCATCATATCCATATTCATTGGAATATGGACATTCCTGTAAGCAAAAATCAATGGTCCAAAACTGTTCATAGGCGAAGTGCCATTGAAATGTTCTCTGTGAATATAATTGATACACAGAAACGTGCCTGTGACTGGTATCCACAGTACAGAAAACTATTATGAAGGAAGTTTGTGTAAGCCCTGACTTAAAGCTTGATCCTGACATTTGTTAGCATCGTAGGGAGAAGATGATATCTCAGCGGGGAGCAAAGCAGAGATGGATAAAAGCTAGATTGTGTGAAACAGAAGAGCGTGTCACATGAACCAGTAGTAAAGGAAATGATCTAAAGCTAGTAGCTCCTTTACATCCATGCTATATAATTTAGAAAATTGTTCCTAGTTAGGAAGACTTCAATTCAACTAAGCACCATGTGATGAGTAACCTTTTTTGTCAGCTCTGAATCTTGTACCAACTGGGGTTTTTTTTTAATGCTTTTTAGTTTTGTATTTGGGGAGAGAGTGAAAAATCTAATCCACTGTCTGCATATTACTTATGATTTTGTCAACCTTAGTTATTTGATCTAAACTTCCTTAGTCATTAAAGCAGCTCCATATCTTATTGTTCTTTTCAAATTCTGTATCATTTTTTCAAGATATGTAGCCTAGACTTGTGCAGTGTATTTAAGCCAGGGAAAACCTTGAATGTATAAGGGTAGTCACATTTTATTTCTCTATTCCTGACCATAATTCATATTCTCAGCATTTTTCGATTGCTGTTGAACACTAAGCTGAAACTTTCATAGAGCAGTCAATTATAACTTTAATATTTCATTTCCTTAGGGGCAATGTTCAGCTGAGACCCTATTATTTTATATGTAGGATTAGGACAGTTTTACATAATGTATATCCAATATTCAGCTACCAGAATTGAATTTAGCTCCCTAGTCACTGCATTCATTAAAGCTTTTCTGCAGTTTTTCACACTGTGTTTTCTACAATATTCTTGGTAATTTTGGCACGTTGTTATTCAACTACTTCCCCCCCCGCCCCCACCCCCTCCCATTTATGAAAAGTAGTTTTTCTTCTTTTCTCCACTATCACTGTTTATTTGTAGCCTCTGTTCCCTGAGATTTAGTCAAGTGATTGTCAATGCAGGGACCTTCTCTGTGATTTCATGGATTCTTAGATACCTCAACATGTATTGTTAAGGGAACTTGTCAAAACCCATTTGGATGACCAAAATGACTCTGTCTGTCAGATCTGCTTTGTCAGCGTGCTTGTTATTTCTTTTAGAGAACTTCAAGACATGTCCTGCAAAGGCATATAGATCAGGTGGTAGTTTTGTGAGCAACTTCAGATATATCCAGCCTATTTTCAGGATTTGAATATTCTTATGTTAATATATAAGGCCCTGTGCAAGTATAAACTAAGTCTTGAGGGTGTAAATCCTGCACAAGGTAGCAACTCAATGGAAATACTAGCCAATTGAAACCAAGGAGGGAGAGGTTATGCTGAATTTGGCTTTTGCTATTTGTTGAGTTCTCATTTCTAATTGTAGGTGTCAAGCTTTGTATCTACAAATTTGCTAGTCTTTATTGCTTTAGTTAATTGTACATTTGGTCCCAGTCCTGTCACATGTAATGGTTACTTGGGAAGACAAACACCATCACTCCAGATGTCGCCTTCTTCCTCCTTCATCCCCAGCTTTATATGCTGAGCATGTTGTCATATGGTACAGAATATCCCTTTGGTCAGTTGTGGTCAGCTGTCCCGGCGGTGTACCTTCCCAACTCCTTGTGCACCCCTGGCCTCCTTGGCTGGTGGGGTGGGGTGAGAAGCAGGAAAGGCCTTGGTTCTGTGTGAGCCCTGCTCAGCAGCAAGGAAA
Source organism: Laterallus jamaicensis coturniculus (assembly GCA_022605575.1). Classification (NCBI taxonomy): domain Eukaryota; kingdom Metazoa; phylum Chordata; class Aves; order Gruiformes; family Rallidae; genus Laterallus; species Laterallus jamaicensis. The sequence goes on from JAKCOX010000005.1 coordinate 33,342,130, forward strand.
ATATCCCTGTGTTATCAACACTGTTTTCAGAAAGAAAAAATGTATGAAGAAAACTAACTCTATCCCAGCCAAAACCAGCACAGTATGTAATTTGGGACAGATCTCACCTGGTCTGGATATAGTTTACTTCATTTTTGCTTTTCAATATAGTTTTTGACTAATGTTAACACTGATTAATCTCAACACAGATATAGGCATGTTGTTATTAGGAATAATATCTATTAAGATGAAGGGTGTGGAGAGATGAAAATTAAGTTCTTAAGTAGAAGACTAAGGTTCCCTATCTAGAAAATGAGAAGTTTAATTTTACTTGTCATCGCTTGTTTGTGGTAAACTAACAAATACCATTAAGTATCTCTTCAGGCAGCAGTGTGGGACAGAAACATAGTATGTTGTAGAAATACATCATAGTTCACTTTTTTCTAGTGACTCCATGTCAGAACCACAAATACTTTCATAAAATTAATATCTTTTCACATACATTATCAGGAGATAAGTCCTAAGCCCAGACATGTGTTATAGATGTTTGTGCATATGCCCTGGGACCTGAACAAACTCTTTACTGGGAGGTGAATGGGTGGAAAGAGTCTGTTCTTTGTTCTCATTTAAAAACTGCTTGAGAAACATTGTTTCACATAAGCTTACCAAAAGAGAAGTAAAATGAGATTTAATTTTTTTATCTCATTCAGTATCTGCATCACTCTCATATTTAAGCAGGCAGTGAAAGGCCTGGAACCCAATGATGCTTGTTTCTTTTTTCCTCTTAATTTTATAATTAGCTTTAAAATTACAGAAATAATTAAATCTTTTATGCAGTCACTGAAGGGAAAATTGTAGACATTTTAAAGGAATTAGAGCTGGGTTTCAGAAACAAGAAATTTAGAATAGTTTATCTGTGTGCACACACTTACATGTTTCAGGGTTAGGTCTTGTTTTGTTTGCAAGATGGATCCTAACATGAAAGAAGTCTTTGTACTTTTCCCACTCAGGTGTGTTGCTGCTGTTTGATCTGTGGTTTAATAGTAAAAGGGTTAGTTGTGGTTTTAGGGACATGATGATATTGAATTGTTCCAATGGTCATGAGTAATTGCAAAACCAGGAATTGCATGTGCACTAATAAGTTAATGAAAGATGCTTTCATATAAAATAGAAAATTGCATTTTTTGTTCCTAGTTTCTTATTGATCCTTTAATTTCCAGTGAATGTTACACTAATGTGTCTCTCTAGTTTAAACAACTGCTGTTAGTAAAGTATCATTGTAGCAGACTCAAACATCAAAAGGTCTAAAAAAAAGCTTCTCTCTAAATAAAAGAGTAACATGGTACAGAGAATAATCTTGGGAGGATTCATAAGCCAGTTCTTTTTGTTGTTGTCTTTTTTTTAATTTTCTATGTTTTATTCTCCAGCTGGTAATGTTTACCCTGAAAAGTAGTGAAAGATATTGGTAAAATGGGTGACTGTTATTGACTGTTATTAGGAGTCACAGTGGATGAGTTATAGAATTTTGACTGGCTGAAGTACAATCTTTGATACAACACATTTCCTACAAAGCCTCTTCTGATAAAACATCTTTTCTAAAGCTGGGACAACCATACATCTATCCATGTATTTTAATAGTGCCCAGCCTTATAGTAGATTCTCTTCTTACACTACTTAAGGACAAATAGTATATCTTACTCTTGTAAGTTATGCATCTTTCACCATTAAATCTACTATTTTTTATAGTAGATTAAACTGTCTCCTTTTAAAAAGTTATCATATCTTTCAAAGCTTGCTAGTAAACTTTTGAACTGGGAAATTTCTCATGCACAGCGGCACTAGCAGACATCACACTGTTAAGTCAAAGATAACATTATCAGGCATTGCACTCCTATGGTTCTCTAAGTGTTTCTTTGCCTGATCCTGTAGTGACTTTTCAAGAACGTCTGCTAGACATTCTTGAAGATGGGGCACTAATATAACCTCAGTGTAAATTAATTCATTAGCATGCTATCAGTCTTGTGCTGATTCCTGGGTTTTTTCAGTCAGTTATAAACAATACAGTTTCTATTAATCTCCAGGGTATTTTTGATTCCCTTTTCTCCCTTATCCCCATTTCTCTCCCTCCCTCTCCTTTCCAGGCAAATAGAATAATAGATCTTCCTCTCATGATAACACATCTACAATCAACTTAAATGGAGACACAACAATATTTTGATTAATTAACTTGCAAATTTGAGTAATCCCTTTGTCGTCATGTGCACTGGTGATTGTAATTAATTACTGGCTGGTACTACTAAATACATAACCTTAAAAGTCCAGAGAAATTAGTAATATTATGCTATGTATCTGGATCAAAGACAAGAAAATGAATCTATATAATTCTAGCTATGATTATATCTAATTATAGTACTTCCCATTGAAAAACATTAATTTAGTGTCTATTTTCTTTGCTCAGGACTGGCCAAGTATAGTCCAGAGTGACAGTCTTCATGATATGTTTAAAGTGAAGAGAGAGACAAGGAGGTTGTATAATCTTCACTGCACTGAAGAATAAAAGTTGCAGTCTTAACTCCAGATGGCAGACTGAAGTTGATATCTAACCCATTTCCCTGTTCCAGTCCCTAAAGGGAAATAGTTTGTCTTGTTTACGGAGACCTTCAGTGGTGGAGATCCTTCAATCTAAAGCAAATCTATTCAAACAATTACAACCCACTTAATCTTTACTGATAAGTTTTTTCAGTCAAGCACTAATTTTCCATCTCAAGCTGGACACAGTATTTCAAATGTAAGAAGAATTGCTTGTCTCACAAATCTTGCAGGCTCTTCTTGGATGCGGATATTATGTCTAGCCTTATTCCCAGTGCCATAATATAATTATTCCTTATGGAAGTACCACACAGAAAACCCAATGCTTTGTACAGTTTATGTCTGCCAAATGTAACTTTCACTTGCATTAGTGAATTTCAATTTTTCTAATTTATCCCTATCATTTCAAGTTCTAATTCTATCTTTCACTTTTAGTTCCTGTCACTGGCAAAGTTTTTGGGTGTGGTGGGTTCGTTTATTTTTCAATATCTAGAAAAAGCTGCTGAATAGCAGCAGCTATATGCATCCTTCCATTTGGGGAAAGGTCTACAGTAACTGTTCTCTGAGTTTAGTTTCTCAGACAGCTCTGCAGAGTCTGTGCAGAAATTTAATCTAAACCACGTTTTCTATAACCTGCTTATGAGACTGCAGTGTCAAACACTGTCAAAATAAACATTGAAGAAGGGTACAATTGAACACCTTGGGCTTCTTCCCTATCCATGCTGCCTAAATTTAGAAGAAAATTAGATTAGAAGGGTGGTATTTCTTTAGTATTGACAAATCTGTTACTTCTAACCTGTTTATAATTTATTAATAATGTGTTATCCCATGTTTTTTCTGAATATTGAACTTAAGCCAATTCATCTACATTTGCGTCCTACTTCTCTTAGAATTTTTTAAAAGTACCTTTCCTGACCACAAGACTTCTAAACCCTCTCCTTGATATTTGATTAGTGTTGAATGGTCTGAAAAAGAGGTGCCATTCATCGCTGTGCAAAGCTTGGTGGTTTTATACTTCATTAAAATAAAAACAGCAACCCACCACTTTAATCTATTTGCCTTTATGTTCATTGAATTTTGCTTTCTGTTTGGACTCAGATGGATCCCAGAACTCGAAGTAAAATACTGGTTTCACCCAATTTCACTCTAAAACCATGCAAACCCCAAAATTTCTGGCTTGTTTTGATGTGAAAGTAGCTTGGCCCAAGTTCATACAAAAAGTATGTGAACCTTTCAGTGAATGTGGGCTGGGTTCCCAGTTTGTAATGAAACATTAAACCAAGCAGGTTTTTTGTATGGCTTTGTTGTACATGTTTTGTTTAGAACACATGTCAAACATTTCTGATACCTTAGAACTAAGCTTGTTCTTCTGTTAGTAGCCTTCAATGTATGATTGGTTTTTAAGTAGAAACTAGAGGAAGGTATTGGGCTGAAGTCCTTTAAAAGGAAACTGCTGGCAAAAGGTTTCCTGTTCACTTAATATGGATCAGGATCTCACTGTCCTCATCAGTCCGTTCGCTTCAGCATTAATCTTTGTTCGTGATTTCATAGCAAAGAAAAATGGTTGGGCCCTGGATGTTCTACTGTGGTTTTAGTTCAGCTGTGAGCTGGGTCATGTCCCACTCACTGGTGGTTGAAGGTTTTAGTGTGATAGTTATAAACGCCTACTTATTTTGGGTCCAGTATTTCAATAATTAAAATCTTTCCTTGTTCTAAGTACTATCATGATTAATCCTGGATGGAGAATTATTTTGATGGAGGGTGAGTATGTTTAACTATGTGGAGTAGTTTGTAGAATGAAGGATTTTGATTTAATCACTTTGTGATCCAGTGAGAGGTCTTGCATAAAATTTCTCAATGAAGAAATAGCTGCAGGTAGTTTAATCGGTGAAAAAACATGATCCCTTTCTATGTAGAAACAAATATTCTAAGATACTCAATTATAGAATCATTATCTACATAGTCTTCCTATTTTTTTGGAGTACTGAGATCTAAAAAGCTTCAGGTGATGCTCAAATTTGTTGTTGTCTTTAGTCTTTTAAATCCTAATGCTTATGTTGGGAGTCCTATAGACAACTGGGACAATCTCCACATGATACTTATTATAAACTTCATGGCACTTGAATTTGATTATTTTGAGTGAGGTTTACAAAATTTCTAACTTTCTCATTCATGCCCTGGACTGGTCCAGGCCAGAGTTAACCTCTCTCAGCACAGGAGGGAGTGATGTCAGGTGGTGTGGTAACAGCCTGGGCTAACTCAGCTCACCTTTGCTGGTTGTTTGGGGAGGTTGACTATGGCCTGGCTGGAACCAGGACATTTCAGTTTATAAAAGTAGATAGATTTTTACCTTGCAATACTGCTAATTTCTTTAGACTCATGACAGATTTCTCTTTTTTCAGTTATTAGAGGATTTTTTGCAAGTTTCTATTGAACTGAAAATAAATGAAAATGACATGCATTTATGAAAAAAAAAAAAGTTCTTTTTATTTAGGAAAAGCTCTTCTCAGAGCTATCACTAATGGCAGTTGTGGCTGGGTGAGGACTATAAGACTTGACACTTTTAGTGCTTTTCAGTTCCAGAAATCCCCAAATGCTTCAGAAATTTAACTGTCTGTGTGTGAGACTATCTAAATTCTTAGTTCATGGAGAAGCTAAGGCTTGTAACAAGACAGAACTAGCAAGGAGCTTCAGGATGCCATGAATATCATGAATTGTCTTGCTGGACACCTCAAACCTCATAAGATGTCATGAGAGAATCATTGCTGGAAATCATGAGTTTTCACCTTTAGTCAGGGAAACACAGAAGATGCCTTATCTGAATTTGGTAGGGGATCTATAATTTGAGGATTCTTGTTTTACTTAAGACTGATGGAAATGCTTTTCATAGTTTCCATTCTAGCTTTTATCTCATCTTATGTTTAGATGTGCACTGCTTGAGGAGGAGACAACTTTGAGGTCTTGTTTCTACTGCGCCAAGTACAAAGGATCTCAACCTGTTACTTGTTCCACACATCAATTTGTAATCACATAGTAATTACCACAACCAGTGGTAAACACTTTCCTCATCTGTCAGAAAACCTACTTGTTTTAAAGAAAGTCAGCATTGTTTTCTTGTATCTACCTTTTCCACTGGCCCAAATGGAAGCTGCATTTAAAATCGTTTTCTGAGCCTTGTCCATATGTGCAGAGTATTTTATCTCTGAGACTTGGTTAATATGAAAACCCAATTCACTGTTAGATGTTCTAGAAAAAAATATGCTTTTTGTTGAATGATAAATCAGGATATCTCATAATATAATCTTACTAATGTCAAGGTTTTGCTTTTGTATCTTTGTCACGTGCTTTCAGGAAAATATACTGTGTTTGTGTGCCACAGAAAAAATTGTATTATGCCATTCTCTGGGTAAGGTGCCATCAGATACATGACAACACTGTCCCCGTCATTAGAGAGTTAGACTTGTTGGGTCCAAATACATAGATATGTGCACTGAATGATAAAACTGTTAATTTGTGGCATGTCAGTATGAGTTTGTGTCATGGTTTAACTCCAGTTGGCAACTGGAGAGTTTCAAAAGTGGACTCTATTTATTACAAAGCATTGGAATTTGGACTACTATGTAATTGGGAATTGTAAAGAACATCTAGCAGATAACTTTCATTCTTTCTACCAGTAGGACAGATTTCATGTCCTTTCCCTTTTTTGATGAATTCCAAGATTACTCTTTGGTGCCATTCTTGAAGATAATTTCCACAGGTTTTGGTTGCTTACAGTCATTCTTTGGGTGATACAGAAGTGTTTTGCTACTCTTTTTACTAAACTTTTCGATGTTACCCATAAGTCTGTTTAAGATGTTTTGTTTTAATTGAACTCTCATTCCATCACTTATGCATATGTTTAGTTCAGCATTGGAATGTATATGGTTGCTTTTCTTCCTGTACATCTGAATGCTGACCATTCTCCAGGTTCTGTTTTCCACAGGTAGTTCTGCAGTGCTTTGTTCTAAATCCTTTACATTTTATCTGCTTATATGGAATGCATGCTGTTCTCCAGTGGAGATCTTACCAATAAAGTGTATAGAGATTTTTAATGCTGTTTTTTAATAAGGAAGATCTAATCTCTAATCTTACAATATTATTATTTTGGGCTAAATCACACCTAACTACTGGTGAATGGTTGTGACAGAAATTAAGGATATTCTACTTAGACATTATTTTGCTCCCACAGAGAGAAGGAATGTAAAGAAAAGTAAACACTACATTTTTCCATTCCTAAGGTTAAACGCTAGCTCCACTGCATCAAAAATTTATTACTTTGTTTTGACAGAGTCTAGATTGAATTTCAGGAATTTCCTATTCTTTCTTTGACCTGGGTTTTATAAGGAAGACAAAAGAGGTCTGGAATAGTAAAATACTCATCTATGCCAGCATCATTAAAATACAGATATTCTTCTGCTAGCTGACTCCAGTAGCCTTTGCTCAGGCCTGTGAGAACTGTGTCTGCTGACACTTCCCTTGTGAGTGCATCTTTCATCACTCTCTCTTGCAGCATTTGCTGCAGAGAAAAGCCCCGTAACTTGTTCCCACCTGCATTATCTTTTGCTGCTCAAGTGATATTTTCAAGGGGAGACCTAAAGTAGCCAAACTGGTTCCTCTACTCACGGGGCCTACTTTTGGTACAACTGCTCAATATTTTATGTAAGGAGAACTGTCCCACAAGCTGCAGTGAAAGATGCAGAGGTAAATTTCATCCTTTCTAAAACTATCCTTTTCCTTCTCCATATTGGCACAGAATGATGCATGCACATGCAGTACTCACCCTTCTGAGGCTACACAGAATTGTTCCACTTACTGTATACTCTATCCCATGTTCCCAGCATCCCTTTCTGCTGGACTTGTGTTGCCTAGGTGAATATTTGCAGTTTGGTCGTTTATTGGTTTTGTGGGGTTTTTTCTTTCTTTTTTGAGCTACTTTGGTGTGGCCATGAGCTCGGATGGGCATTTTGTACAAATAAGGTACGGCAGTGACACTCATTGCTGAACCAAGATGAAATACAATTTTTTTTACTAAGCAGTTTTTGGTAGGGCTCCAGTTAAAGTACACAAATATGTGTGAGGTTTGTCTCTTATAAAAGTAGTGGTAATCTGTCAGGTTGATTCCATTAAAGCAAAAAAATTTCTTGCCAAAATCCTTGTCTATATTAATCTAATATCACCTTTACTGCTTCTAGCATCTAAAATTTAAATCAAGTTTGAAACCACATTCAATTAACTAATTTCTCTCCAGAAACTTTCAATTCTTTAGATAATTCTTTACTTATCCATGGTTTCCTATAGATACATTTTTTAAAAGGCAACCTGACCATTCTACTACAGAGTATGTGAACAAGCCAAAAGCAAGTAAAAGCTTAGTGATAATTATGTCATTTCTCTTTAAGTAGCATTTAATAGTTATTATTCTTCTATTATTTATTTATTGGGAACTATTGAGTTAGACTTATAGTATGTAGTATGATATAGATACTCAACAAAATATCAGAAAAATTGCAGCACACCATCAATGGGTACTTTAATGTCACAGCTATAGTATGATGATTAGTTCTCTTGACATTGCTAGTGGCTTGAGAAAGGTACTGTGATTAACAAGCTAAATTACCTCTGAAGGAGGTAATACTGGGTTATCTTGAAGTAGTATAAATCAGAACCAATCACGCTGAGAAACTAATAGGCAGAATCCAAAATGATTATCTACTACTAATTAAGATAACATGGAGACATGCAATTACAAACTATTTACTAATGGGCTTTTCTTTTAAAAGACCTTAATACAGTTTGTTAAAACTATGCTTTTTCTGTCAAATGTTTACTTGCAATTTGTTAATATGTAGTGTTAAATAGAAGATTTTAAAGCTTTAAATCTGGCTCACTGTGATACTTTTTGATTTCATGCTAAATTTAATTGCACATGCAGTGTATGTCAATTATAGGACTGAAACTTTGCAAATGAGTTGGCCAATATGTTGAATTCACTTATTTAAAGTGGTAAATTAATTTTAGATTTCTCTTTGCCAGCTTTGATCAGAACAGTGACTAATTAAAACTTGGCAGTAGATCTATGAGGGAAACATTGGCATGATATCCTTCAAAAAGCAATATAGGAATATACTGCATAATGATTGATGGCATTGCTTGCTTTAAGAATAAAGCCTTAATTCTTTGTGACTTTTGATTGTCCTATTGAACTTGCACTCTTAGTCATGTTAGTTACCATACCCATATTTTACTATAAAACAAATACTTTCTGATTTATGCTCTGTCATTATTCCACACCTTGAATACTGTGGAGTTAGTAATTTAAAGGAATACTCCCACTTTTACTGTAATTTTACACAGTAGTTTATATTATTATAGTCATACTCCCTTTTTCAAAGTTTGGAAAAGATGGTGCAGTTTTTGAGTTTCAATGGAAAATATGACAATGTGTGACCCTACATGTTAAAGTGCCCTCAGAAAAAAAGAGGCTTAGGAAAAGATAGGTTTGAGTTGTTACCTGGTTTTCCTTGCTTCCTGCTAGCTAGCCAAAGGCAGCTCTGTGCTTAATGTAATGACTGTAGCTGACTCTTTGCCCAGTGTTTGAAATATTCTTATATGCTGTGTGAAAAGACTAAGTAGTTGACATGGGGCTCTGGATGCTGCTGCAGTGCCTGTGTGGCTATTTTGGATCTGAGATTTTGCACCTCCAAAGACCAAGTACGTGTTAGTGTAACCGTGCCCCTGCTGAAGTCAACTGCAATTTGGCCACAAACTTCAGGAAACCTACCATCTCTGAAAGTTCTTTTCCTATGATGTTACATTGAGTAGCATTTGAAGGTGACTATATCAATATAAATATGTCATCAGTTTTGTGTTGTCAAAATATGTGAAGAGGAAGGGAGAATTTTTCAGTGCATATTAACTTAGTTTTACATGTGTAAACCAAACCATTTTAACTTCTGTGCCTGTTTTAAGGAATTTTTCAGTGCTACCTCTGATCCCAAGATTGCTGTCAAATTTTAGCAGCCTCTATGCATACCCAAATGCAGATGTTAGTGATCAGGAATGGATTTTGTGGTCCACTATCTTACATTATGCAAAACTGCAGGTATTGTATAGAGAAATCAATCAATAGAGGATGAGCTTCAGTGAACTGAAGTTCCTTGTAGAAACCAGCAAAACAGTTCATCCTGCTACTTTGAAACAGCATGAGCAGATCAAACCACCTTTATAACCAGTCCCTGAAAAACAAAACAACACAACAGTGTGGTGTTCTCATTGTAACCAGAGTAACCACGTGGATACCCACAGACCATGTTACCCTGAGTAGTTTAGAATCCACTCCAGAGTGCACCATGTTAGAAAAGCACAGTTGATAAAAGCTCTTAGGTAAGCCCTAGAATTGGTCACAGAGGAAACAGAATAGAAGGCCTCTACCAGGATCATGTAGATACATACAACATCTTATTTAGGAGCTGTATACACATGTCATTGAGCTCTGGAGCATGTAATTGATATATGAACATTTCAAACAGTTAAGCTGTAACCTGTTTTTTCTGAAGTACTGAATGCAGCACTATTCTCTCATTCAGGTATCTAAATTGCTTAGAATAGAATATCCTGACTTGGAAGGGACCCATAAGGATTATGGAGTCCGGTTCCTGGATCTACCATAGATCTATTCTAATTGGGACACCTCTTCAAATAGGTAATCCTAAACCATCCAAAATACTCTTCTCACACGGTACTGCTGGCAGTCTCTTGGTTTACATTGAAGATAACCTGTGAATTCAGTCTGTATTAGTGAATGAGCAACAAAACTTAAAACTTGTAGGAAAGGAGAAGCTACTCCTCAGTTTATTGTGTCATATTACAGCAGGATAAGTTCTTTCAGGATACCTCCTCTGTTACTCCCATTTGTAATATGGCTGCTTTCAGATCATACTTCATTCACTGCAGAAGTAACCAAAGTCAATGACACTTTGTATCTTATTTTGTTGATCGTTATTCTGTTTATGTTTCTGCTTGGTTGTTTCACTCTTTCCATCCTAAGAAATATTTTTGGTTCTTGTCTGAAATGCCCAATATTTCAAGGGGACTTTCAAAGCAAGAATAGTACATTTGCCAAGCATAGATTATTGGAACTTTCAGCTTGATTAAGTGCCAGCACTGAGGCATGGGATATTAATCTCTATAGTTTACTTCTTGCCAGTTGCCTAATGGGTTTCATTCATACCAGTCTGTTCCAGATGGAAAGATTAGTTCCCATTGCAGTAAATGCAATTCTCCCAAGCTTTTCACTCACTGTAGAACCAGTGCAAGCTGCCATCCTTAAATTTACTTCTTCACAGTTGTAAGTTTGGTTTATAAGTAAACTAAAAAAGGACAATAGATGCCATAGTCCGTATGCAAAAAAAAAAAAGTGGATTGTTATATGTAGCTCCATTGACCGGTGCTATCGAGGACTTTCCAGGATTCTTTATATAAAATGTATTGAATTGGAGGGAAATTGAAGAGAGAACCTCTTCCTATAGTCAGGGTAGTTATCACAGAGCTTCTTTCAGAAAGCTGAATGGGATTTATTGCTTTAATTTTGTAAAATTAAATGTGCTAATTCTGCAGCCATCTCAACTGAAAAAAAAAATCTAATGATTAATGGTAGGCTTGGCTTAATTCCCTTTTTTCTAGCTAAAAATGTGATTTCTGCTATTTTTCTGTCTCACATATTTTACAAAAATCAGCCAACATATCAAACAGGGAGCTGAACCTTTAGAGTAGGAGTTACTGCCTAGATAAATGTTCACTAAAATGCAGAACCACTCTTGATCTCAGCTATGTTAATTATTTTCCCATATAATGGGACCGGTTCAGCTTGATAAATGAGCAATGGTGTTTTAATTAAAATAAATACAAATTGAATTGATCTGTATAGAAGCTAGTATTGGAGCTACTCAAACCTACCAGGGTTGTTTCAGTTTCAGATGTGCTCAGAAGCATAGTTATAGGCTCCAAGAAGCTTTGAAGTGAAAAATATAAGTCCAGGGACTTCCATGTCTAAGCCACTGATGGTGAGTTTACAGAATCATGGTGGGAGAGGGGGGGAGACCTTTTGAGGGGAGGGGCGATGTCAGAGGTGCATTTTTAAAGTTATTTACCTGCCATTATTCAGAATCTCCCATGATTTTTAAAATTAAAGAAGAAAAATATTTAAGAGAAACTGACAAGAGAAGAAGTGGGACAACAAAAGGTGATGGAATATATCCTTGCTGAAGTTTCAGGGAAGGCTGAATAAAGCATCACTAATAGGGATATAGTTACGCTCTGCAGAATGCATTGAAGTAGGAAAAGCTGCTGGTATTTTCTTACTCTGCAGCTGTCTAATCTTATGATTTATCCTTGAATTTTCCTGTGTGTGACATCAACCCATTTGTCACTGCTACTTCTTCTTCTTGTCAACATTTATGAACCTTCTTTCAGTCAGTCTTGAACTTTGCATTGGTGTTAACCCTTTCTTTGCTCCTTTCCTCACATTATTCTGTTCTCCAGATGGCATGTGATTAGCTTTGATACATAGCTAAATATGCTAATATTAATTTTTTCTATGTTGTCTCAAGTAGCAAATGTTGTCAACCTCAATGATGTTTATGTACTTGCTGAGCTTCCATGACACTTTTAGATGATGTTGCACTTCAAAAGCTTCAATAATTTCCTCATCTTCTGCCATCTGGATTCATTTTATTGACCTAATTTGATACAGGGTGATATCATTCCTCAGTCTTAAATGCTTCTTTATCATATGAACATGAAGCAGACTTTTGCCATTATTTTCCAGATGATATTCCTGCCCTCAGACACTGAAAATTAAGTAGCAGGATCAACTGTGTCTCTTTGTATTTATAATTAAGTTGGAAAATGTGCATTTTTAAAAGTGATTGGGGTTTTGTTTTCTTTAGTACATAGTATATAGCTCAGAATTAAGTATCCATATTCCCTCTTGAAACCCACTCACTTTTCTAGTAAGTAAAATTCATCTCCTTGGATTTTTCAATTAATTACAGCTCATTCATGAGGCTATAATTAAGCATTACTATTCATATCATTAGTTTTGATCAGTAAGGTGAGAAGAAAGCGTATAGTAGGTGTAGTATTACAGAATATGTCCATGTAGAGGGAAAATTATTGTGAATGATGTATGACATGCTCTGCCTACTCTTACATCTGTAGGTGTATGTTACTGTCTTGTATTAATTGTGCTTTAGTATGCTGCGTTGCTCTAACTGTAGTAAATGCCTATAAAAATGAGACTTCTTGGAACCAAATACCTAGATCCAAATTCTTTTGACCATTAAGTAGGTTGTGAGTCTGAATCTGGATGCAAACCAAATACTTGTCCTATATATGCAAATATATGTATCCTATAACTGCACATTTAATTGCCCTACCTGAAAAAAAAATCTATTTTCATTGTTCATATATAAAATAGCTCTAATGACACATCAGGAGCAAGTTCATTAATTCAGGTAAGACCTTTGAACAGAGCTCTTTTCCACATGTTTTTGCTGTAGTAGTTGTTTCTGGATCATAGTTCTGATCCAGAGAGTAAGTGTCATACAGTGGGACTGCAGGAAAGGGAGATATGGCAATATCTATAACTATATACATGGGAGATAAGAGTTTTCAAAGCAGCAATCTGATAGTACCATGGTTATATTTAAGGAGCCTGGCTACTCTGCAGAAATTAGAAAAAAAAAAAGGGAGGCTAACATTTTTTTAGCAATCTTTTCTTTTGAAGACTTCTTCACTTTGATAGCTTCTAGTAACTCTTTATAGAAGAAAATAGGAAAAGAAAGAAATGTAATGAAATTTGATGTGCTAGGACAAATTGATTTGGTTTCTTCTTTCTCTTTTTATTTATTTTCAAGTGTTTCTTCTCAAGTAAAATTTATTCTAAGCTTCACAAACATTTGGTCTCCTGTTACAACTGAAAGTAAGTCACTTTTTTTTTTTTTCATACTTTTGAAGACCATAAGGGAAAATTCTTAACTTAGGCATGTGCACTCTTTGTGTTATAATCAGTATGGGATGAAGAAAATGCAGAGCAAGTGTTGGTGTTTGAAGCTGGGGTTTGCCTGGGATTTTTGCTAACACCTTGCAATAGAAATGTGGTGGTGACTTTTATTCTAGTATTTAAAGTTAGTAGTTTTCGCATGTGTAGATGAATCCTCTGCTGCAGATTGCATTGGGGAAAATGCAAGTGGATGGGCAAAGATGGATCATAATCATATTTGAATCCAGAATAATCTTTCTTTCTATAGAATTTATTCTTCACATATGCCATGTGACGACAGTTTGAATCTTGACATTTTCGTCATAATGATCTTATCTGTAGAGCGATTAACCTTGTTATTATATGGTCCTCAGCAGCCTGCTTAGGGCTGCAATAAATACACAGTTAAGCATTATTGCACTAAGGACAAGAGGAATCAGGCCCTGGATAGTACTGACAGAATGCAAAGGTGAAGAGGAAAGAGTAAAATCCAAAACACAGAACTGAGGGGAGAGCCAGGCTAGCTGGCTTTGTGGCAAGGGTGAGGAGCATAACTGCTTTTTTGGGGTGGGGGGGGGTGGGGTGGAGGGGGATGGTGGTGGGGGTATTCCATGGAACTATGACCACTCCTTAGTAGTATTAGTTACGGCTTTCCAGAGCCCTGGAAAAAGCCTTTAAGAAAGCCAAGCAGTACTTCAGTCCACTTTCCCAGTCCTCTTTCTCAGCAGTCTTCGCTCATTATTTGCCAGTAATTCTAGGAAATGCCATTTTCAGTTCTTGTGTCATTGATAATTAAAAAGACACAAGCAAACAAACACAAAAACTTCATTAACAGCCAAGTTATTAGTATTAAATAGTCTGAATGAGTTAAAGGCACTTTGATATGTAGGAATGCCAGCAAGTCTCTCTCTTACTGTCTCTTCATTTTTACTAGTATTGTAACACTACAAAATCAGTAACTGATTTTGCATGAAAATTAATATAAACATTGTGGTCAAAGGTAAATTAAATACTATAAGAAAATTCATTAGCTAGGTGATTTTAAATGTAGAAAAAAGATTATAATTCATTAAAAAGCCACAGAAGTGGAGCAATATGCCTCCTAGTGAATATAGGGTATTTCTTATGCATAGCAAGAAACACATAATTTGTTTTAAATCCATACCTTAGCTACTTGGTAAACAATGCTTCTATAGCTATACCCTTTGATTCAGTTTCTCCCAAATGTTAGCCAAAGACAGCAAACTTCTGGGACCAAGTAGTTCCTATAATGACATTGCATGCTGAAATACAAGGATAATGACCCTCAACTTCCCAAGTGTGTACCTGTGTGTGTTTCTCTGTATACTTTAAAATCGTTCTGTTCTCTTGTAGGGAGGGCTCTATAAGTTTTGAACAGTCACAGACTGAATATTGTACTGGCAGCTCTCCAGATGCCTAAGGGCTGCAACAATTTGCATATACATTATTTTACACTGCTTGTATGCCTGTGTGAGTTCTCTGCTGGATGCAAATGAAACTTTTACCATTACTGTATTGAGAGCTTTCACCATGTAATAGTGGATGGAAGAAAAAGAAGAAAATACTTCAACATATCTGGCAGTATGCTTATTATCTTTGAAGGCCCTGCTTTGTTTTTGCCCTCTCCTGTGCTTTTGCAGTAGTTAAAAAAAAAACAAAAACCCAGAAAACCTATGCAATTGTGTGCTAGGAAAAAAGACAAGGTGATGTTGATGATTTTTCCTAATTGTAGGTTTTTTGTCTTTTACCTCTGTAGAGTAGAGCTGTCTTCTTCACCTCTTCTAATGACTTCCTCACTCTTTATTCCTTGTTTTTCTTAACACCTTTCCCCTTTGTGTTTCTGTTCTGGATTCTCCTTATAGATCTTCTCTTCTAATTGTTTGAGAATCTCCTTGTGATAACAGGGGCTTGATTTAAAACACATTTCCAATTAATTGAAATTAAACCTGATTGTAGAAACCCGTTTCATTGCAGTTCCTGTTTTGAAGAAAACCCTTAAATGTGTTGGGTAATGCAGTCAAAATTAAAGGAATCGGGATTACAGTGATGTGTTATGACTTAGTAAAATACTGAAGGGTTGTGAGCAGTCTCAGAAAAGGATATACTGCTTATTTTGAGAGAGATATTTCAAAACCAATGAGAGCTTTAGCTTCTCTACAATTGTAATCAGTAGGCTTTCAGCAATAACTCTTTTCAATAAAATCACAGGTAGGCAAGTGTTGAGCTTCTAGTAAGCTTATAATGCACACATGCTCCCCAATTTTTATTGATGGAAGTATAAAAGAGCATAAGGTAAAGGGAAAAAATAGATAAATTTATAAAAGGAGAAAACAAGTGGAATGAATGAGGAAGGAGAGGAGTGGTGAACAAGTGGTACCAGAGGAGTGCTGCTATATGTAATGGCTGCTATATGTAATGGCTGCCATAAAGAAGGTTGGTCTAGAGACTGGCTGCAGAATAAAGATGGCCATATTAGTTTATTGTGGATTTTCAATGAGACATTTAAAAGCACTGTGCTCTAAAGTTACAGTTATTTGATCAATGTCAAAATGTTTACAAACCTAATTTTAAAATTTCATTTAAAAAATGATGTTTTTTTCTCCTAGTATATCTAAATCAAACTTGTTCAGAACTTTTCATATAGGAAAGATTGATAATATTTTACCTGTCATACAATTCTCAAAGATAAAGCAATACTGAAGTACCAGAAATCTTTATTTCTCTACAGCTGTTGCAGAAATGTTTCATATATAAAGTATATTAGATCAGGTTGAGACCTGGGGCTGCTGATCATATAAGCAAAGCACCCTAAACCGTCTGTGACTTCAGATAAAGTCTGAAGGATCAAGACTTTCTTACAGACTTGAGTAGAAATGCCTCCTAAGAGCAATTTTTGACAGTAAATCCATATTTTATAAAGAGTTTGGAGATGGCTTTCATGCGTGTGACAGGAGTTGTACATAGGGAAATTTTCTAAGTTCTATGTTAGTTAGGAAAAATCCTTTATGAAAGCTTGCTTTTTTACTAAATTGTTTTTAAGCCAAACTTCAGTTTGGCCACAGGTGATAACAGATAGTGCTCTTTGGGCATTAAAAATCAAACATTGCTACAAACAAATTTCAAGTAATTTTTTTAATAAGGTCAAATTTCCTTCTCTCACTTTTGATGTAACGTTATTAACTTGACAGTGTCCCTTTAAGTTGTGAGGATGTGCAGAGTAGTTAGGAATGTGAGATACTGTAGGGTACCAAGTGTGTGATGTGATGTTGCTTGGCAACTCTCTTATTGTTTTAAACAAACCACATAGAGCTGGCAACAGCTGTCAAAGCTCTTGGCTCTTGACAGTAACAGAGACCTCAAAAGAACCTAGAATAAAGATCTTCCAAAATGAGCTGTAATATATGTAACACAATCCTATAATGCTAGCAAATGTGAAAATCTATTTATTAAGTTACCAGGTACAGTTATCTGTTAGAATTCTGTAACAAAATATTTTTGTGACAACTATGCCATTTGTTTAAATAACTGAAAAAAAAATTGGTATATACATGTATATAATTTTGGCCTTTTGAAAGAATGCCTTTCATAGCTGTCAATGGTAGCAAATCTCTTTGCATGTGTTGGATGAACATATGTCTGCAATCAGGAAAGAAAAATGTTACACAGAGGATGGCAATGTGCATGTGTTTGCATTTTATTTTTTTCTCTGCTGTTGAGTTGTTTATATTTTGGCATCTCAGAAGAAGAGGTGAGCTCCTCTTTGTCAGTACTGCAGTCCATAAAAATAGTTGTAAGGTGTAGCACACTAACACCTGTAATATGGCAAAACTTTTAAACAGGAACCAGCCCCCAAAGTTTCAAAAGAAAATGCAGTTCTTTACTGAAATAACCCAAAACCTGACAAAACTTTTCACACTAGGAGATAAGTAGGTCTGTAAACAGCCTGGCAGTCTGGAAATACATCTGGAATGTAAAAAATTCAGAGTACCTCCATACCAGTTTTTCTTCTGTCTCCTGACTGCTTGAATGTCAACCAGCATAAATCCAGCAGCCAGGTAGTGCTGTGCTTCTACTTACGTTCATGTCTGTTAGTGCAGCACAGTGTTTCAGGTGCAGCATCATACAAGCTCATCTGTCTGGCTGCTGCATTATTCACACCCCACCAGAGTGCAGGTGAAGTCAGCATCTAAGTGTCTGAGAATTGTTCTCTTCATGGCTGTGTGACTCCTCTAACCGTCAAGCTGGTGTCAGATGCCTTGCTGTATGTCTTACTGTAATCATTCAGTTTTAGCCATTCTGGTCAATGACAGGCAGACATGACAATCTAACTAGTTAAAGCTGTTGTGGGAAACTTGTGAGCTCTTGGGTCACTCTCCATGGCAAAGTGAATGTTTAAATATATAGAATGGCTGATATTCAACTTGCTGCTTGCCCTACAAATCACAGACTAGCAGACTTGGCTTGACTGTACTAGACACTAGTATGAATGCTTCTCTATTTTGATAGGTCTTTTTCTGTCTTTCTATCTAGTTAAGTTTTGTAATTCCACACTGTAGGGAGAACCTTTTCCGATCTAGGTTTTCTCAAGCCTGATCTTTGTCTTTTGGAAAATTTTGGATCATAAAAATAGCTGTACTGATTCAGACCAGGAGTCTATCTAGCATAATATCCTGACTCTAAAATGGTCATGTACTGGTGCCTGAGGAGGAATAAAAATAGTGTAAGGGACTATGATACTTGCTGAAGGTATTCTTGTGCTCTCTAACTATATCTTGGCTTACAAGAATTCTTGAGTTTTTTATTATTTAGGTAGTTATATACTTAGCATTTATATGGGTCTCTATTTAGTAACCTTTAATAGGTAACCTTGAACACTATTCCTATAAACCCATAATAATTTCTACATTTACAGTGTCTTCTGACTAGGAGTTACACAATTCAGGGTAGCACTGTAAAATGAATTACAGCCTTTTGTTTGTTTCAAGCGTGTATCTCTTAAAGTTGATCGCTGCTAGTACTTACATAGACAGAGACAATGAAGAATCTAGCCAATTCTGTACCACTTCTCTGCAATTCACAATTTTTTTCATCTCCTGCCTCCTCTTTTTTCAAGTTGAACAGTCTTAGACTACTTAGTTGTTCCTATGGTGTGTTACTTATCTTTGCTTGACTTCTTGTAGTTCTTTTATATCCTTTTGGGGATTAGGAGAGAAGAGTATTTAAGGTATTAAAAAGGTATATGCAGCATGTTTTTTACTGTGGTGTTATGGTTGGTGTTTTTTTATCTTTTTTTCCTTGTAAATTCCTAGCATGTGTTGCTTTTTTGACTACTGCCTAGCACTGGTATGCTGTTGATCTTGACATATCATAATTTTCCCTCAGCAAGCAATTTCATTAAAGAAATAATTTTCAGTTCTTCCCCACAGTACATATTTATCACATTTACAGGAACTTTTTCTTACATCAGCCTGTCTAACTGTTGATTTGTTGTTGGTTTCTGTATTTTTATAACTAGTGATTTCTTTTGTGGTCTGTTTATTTGGTGGGGTTTTTTGGTGGGTTTTTTGGTGGGGTTTTTTTGTTGTTGTTGTTGAATTGTTGATTGAGGGAAGAGAGGAAGAGGTGGTCCAAATGTCTCTGTCAACTGTTATCTGTGAAACAGGGTTTTCCATTAGTGGGATCAAATGGAGGGCAGCGTTCAACCTGCAGTCTCTGTGGGAACATTAGAGAATATTTGAACATCTGCTTTGAGAAACTACTTGAAAAATAACCATGCACAATATAAGAGGAACATCTGTGCTGTGCTGGAGACCACTGGTAATACTGCTGGCAGAAGCAAAAATAGCAAAAAGCTCATACAGATTACATGGAGACCTTCTGTTGAATAATGTATGTCATTTTGTAGTTGCATCATGTTTTTGTTGATAGCAGCAGTATACTAGGTATGTAATTACAGATGGGCAAATAATCACTATAACCTGATAGATGATGGAGAGTGGCCTGAAAATTAAGCAGAAAATATCCATACATAATTATGTTGTCTCCATTGTTTGTCTGGAACTAATACTTTGTGGTTTTCCATTTTGTTTCTACAGAATGATAATTAGGCATGACAAAAACATGACAAAAACACTGCAATTCTTATGTAAGGGAAAGCTTGCTATTAGCAGATGCACTCTCTATTTACAATGGGGCCTGGTTATTAGGCCTTCTCAGAGTTCTGTTCCTGCATTTGGTGTTGGGTTTCCAGCATGGCCAGAAGTGTGGTGAATCCTGGCATACTGTTGGAGGCTGTCTACCTTACGGTTGCATTAGCAGGCCGAGAGAGTGTGTTTATGGTTTTAATACCACATACAGTACTATCAGTGTTGTGCCCATAGACATCTGAAGTCAGTGACAGTGAAGTCAGTGACAGTTGCTTTCACAGCCTATGCTGTGGGAGGGTCCAGATTTCTCCTGTGCTAAGTGACACTGCTTCTGCATGTGGTAAATAGTATTTATGCATTTATGGGGTTTCCTCTAGTCATTTTTCTCTAACTGAGAGCTAAAATTGTTTTAGTACGGTTCTCAGATAGCTTCAGGAAAGGAAAAGGTAATTTGTTTTGTTTGGGTTGCTGAATTTTTCATGATGCTAACACAACTGGACAGTGAGTGTAAAACTACATCATACTAGAAACTTTACATATACAAAAATAGATACATGTTGTGGCGGCTTTGGCCCTAGCTAGAGGCCAAATACCCACCAAGCGTCTCGCTCACTCTCCCCTTCAGCCAAAAAGGGGAGAAAAAATATATATTGCGAGGCTTAGGACTTGAGATAAGGACAGAGGGATCACTCTCCAATTAGTGCAATGGGCAAAACAGACTCAGCACAGAATAAGTGATTTATTACTACTACAACTAATATACCCAGTGAACCGGAACGAGATAAGAAGTGGCCAGGTCTTAAAGCACCTTCCCCCCACCCCTCCCTTCTTAGCACACTTAAAACTCATCAAGATTTTATTCCCTTCTTCCCCCCCCAACATGGTGCAGGGAGGAGTAGGGAAAGGACAGTGGGGTTCCGATGATCCCTCACAAGCTGCTTTTCCTCCCAAGATCTTAACACTTCTACTTCCCCCCACCCCTCGCCTCTTCGCGCTCTTGCCTTTAATCATAGATCTGCTCCCTTCATCCCTCCGGTCGCAGCACTGGGAGGGGCAGGGAATGGGGAATGGGGGATTTCAGTCCGTTACTCCCAAGTTGTCTTCCATCTCAGCTGGAGGGGGGGCAGGAGGGGGGCATTCCACACACAAACACCCTTCCCCTGCAGCACTGTGGGGTCCCACCCATGCGAGATTCGTGTCCACGAACTTCTACAGTGTGAGTCCTCTCTATCAGGGAGTCATCTCCTCATCACAGGCCTCTCAGCAGGATTCCCCTCCATAGGGTGCTGACATTAGGGTCCAGACCCTCTGGCCTGGTCCCCTGCAAAGTCACAAGTCCCCCAAGGGGACACCCATTTCACCATGGGCTTCACCACAAGCTGCAGGGGAAACTCTTTTCACATTCTTCACCCACCCTCCTGCAGGCCTGGCCTTGGTGTCTGTGTAGCTTGTTATATCTTCTCCCTCCCGCTCCAGTGGCAAAGTGCACCTGCCAGCAGGTTTTTTTCTCCTATATGTGATTCACAGAGGGGCTATGACCAGCTCTGATAGGCCCAGTCTCGAATTTGGCCTTGAACTGACCATGTTTTCAAAATATGGGGCTAGGAGAAAGCTGTAACTGCGGCTTACAAAAGCCTCCAAAGCAGCACAGTCACACAAAATTGCAACATGCATATATTGAAAATTCAGCATCTCCTCTTACAGAAGTTGTCTTTCTATATTTTTTCTCTGTGTTTCAGAAGTTGATATAGATCTTAAGTTCCTGGCTGCTGACTTTGAAAGACTAGTTATGGAAATGACAGCTTGAAATGGAAGGATCACAGACTAGTGTTCTGTCTAACTGAGAGACTTTTACCAGTTTTAAGTTAACACTGAGTTTACAGTCAGTAACTAAAAAAAAAAAAAAAAATAAAAAAACCCAACTGTAGTGGCTTAATCCCAGCTAGCAACAAAGGACCATGCAGCCACTCGCTCACCCCCCCACCTCCCCCCCCCCCCCCCCGCAGGATGTGGGAGCATGCCAATTAAGAGCTAAACACAAATAACAGCTATAAATTCCATTTAGCTTATTCTAGAGAAACCTACTGTTATCTCAAACCCATTGAACCCCATGTTGGATTCCAAAAAGGAATTGCCATGGTTTTGCCCTGTCTGGCAACTAAGCACCACACAGCCACTCATTCACTTCCCCCCCAGAGTGGGATGGGAGAGAGACTCAGGAGGGTAAAAGTGAGAAAACTCACGGGTTCAGATAAAGACAGTTAAATGGGTAAAGCAAAGACTGCACGCACAAGCAGAGCAAGACAAAGCATTCATTCCCCACTTCCCATGGGCTGGCAGGTGTTTAGCCATCCCCAGGAAAGCAGGGCTCCCTCACACATAACAGCTACTTGTGAAGACAAACACCATCACTCTGTACATTCCCCCCGTCCCCTTTCCTCCATCTTCCCCAGCTTTATATGCTGAGCATGATGTCATATAGTATGGAATATCCCTTTGGTCAGTTGGGTCAGCTGTCCCAGCTGTGTTCTCTCCCAACTCCTTGTGTACCACCAGGCTCCTGGCTGGTGGGGTGGGGTGAGAAGCAGAAAAGGCCTTGGCTCTGTGTGAGCACTACTCAGCAATTAGCAAAATTATTATCATCAACACTATCTCTATGCTATCAACATTGTTTTCAGCACCAATCCACAACATAGTCCCATACCAGCTACTATGAAGAAAATTAACTCTGTCCCTGCCAAAATCAGCACACCAAACGTACATTTATGCCTTCAGTCCTGTTTACTTCGTTTAACATAAACTATCCTGTTTTCTCAAATCATATGAACTATTATGTATGTTGAAACTCTTAAGATTTAACTAATGACTTTAAAAAAAGATCTGTAGCACATACATGATATTGCCCAATGCAATCTCATCAAATTAATTAGAAAAATTCTGAACAACATATAATTGAGTGAAATTTAATTGTGTATACTCAGAAAATTGCTGTTTATTGTAATAATGAAAAGAAACCTCAGAAATTTACCTTTTCTTACATTCAATAAAAGCTTAAAATGTTAACTGTGTTCATAGGCACTTAGTAAGAAATAAGGAACAAACCAGAACATACTCATGTTTCTGCATAATTTTTAAAGCTAGATAGTTAGAACAGCTTAAAATGGTTTCCTCATAAACATTACTAATATCCCGAGCCAGAAGGGTGCCATTTAATATCACACACTGGAGCCATATTTAACTTATTAAATTATGTTCCATTATGTTCCATTCCTCAGAATGCCATCCCTGAGTGAATTGCTTTTCCAAAGTAGCCAGTTATGTCAAAAAGCTTCTAAAAGTCACAGCCTGAAATGTCCCTTTCTAAAAAAATAAGTAGGAGGAGCCAAAAAACATCAAAAGATCAAGTCTGTAGTTATGACAAAACTGTAGGAGTAACATGATACATAAATATTGCTCTTTAACGGGTATACAGCAATTTGAGGAAACCTACCCATCTCTGTAGTCTGTAGTGCTGTGGTTCTGCAGCGTAAAGATTTAGCTCTTCAGATCTTCGCAGCTCATTTACTTCTGAGAGACAGTGCTGCATATGCAAAGTGGTACCACAGTCTAATTACACTATTTTGTATATCAGTGGTGAAGTGGGCAGGTAAATGCCATTTTGCCATATTAGCACTTCAGAGAGAAGTGGAGTTTACTATGGGTGGGAAATGGGATTGAATAAGAGGGTATCAGATTTTTTTTTTTCCCTCTATCAGTTTTTCTGAAGGATCATTTGGGACCTTCTAAGTCCAATCATAGATATTGATGTAGTGTTTATAAGAAGGTGTGATTGCTTTATCAATTTTAGTGAAACTACAGCATCATGGATTTTAATCTATTCTTCAAAAGCTCATTCATCTCTCTGGATGCCTGTGCAGGCAAATGTCTAAAATGCTTACCCTCTGTTTCATACCTGCTGATATTGAACTCTTCAGATTAAAGAGGGCTTAGATATGCTAATGACATATCCATCTGCACATAATGAATCCAGCAGTAGAGACTGAAGTGTGGAGCCACCATTTGCAGCTCTCCAGTGCTTAGGGCATGAGTAGTCACAGCAGTAAAGCCATTAAAGATGAAAACGTGGGTGTTTAGGTACCTAAGTACTTCTCAAACTCCAAAGGTACCTCAGTTTATCTGCTTGGTACTAAGCAATGACAGTTAGACTTTCAATAGTAGGAGCCCAGTAAGGGATAAATCAGGAGGAAATAACATAACAAAATGAAAATACAGTTTTTATTTTGAGCATTCTGGTTCCAGTGAAGTTAAACTGGTTCATTTTCCCAAGAAACAAATGTAGTTCTTTTCTTCAAAACTATTGTTTATAAGTCATTGCAATGTCAAGGGATGTTGAAAGACAAATACTAAGGATTAAAGAACTAGCATGGCTGCATCCCAAAGAGCTAATTTGGATCATCTGGCCTTAAATGACATAAGATTTGAGAAGCCAAGCCTATCATCTACCAGTGCATTCGAGCAAAATGTTTTTGTGGCGCCTTGTCCTTAATTACAGTACTATCTGTAGCTACTAAATAGCTTTTTAAGTGTCTGGCACTTAAAGCTTTACAAGTCATCACAAAGAGGCTATGAACAATACCAATTTCTTTGTTATTCTGTTTAGTCCTGATTTTGGTTTTGTTTTTTCATTTTTCAGAAGTATGATGTTGTAGAGCCATATCTGTGTGAGGACAGAGAACTCTTACGAGTGCTGAGTGAAAGACCAGATAAAAGATCTTTACCTTGCTCTCTAATATTGTATTTCAAGGATTCCAAAAGCGGTATGAGGGTACTGTGTCCTGGTTTCATTTACACTTAATCTGGCCAGTGTATATATTGACTCACATGACATACATCATCATTTGCACACATGTAAATTAAAGTAAACCAAAGCTCTTTATTTCTAGTTGTTAATTGACATCACTGGTTGACAGTGAAACAGTGGGTGAAATAAAGCCTCTTAATTAATTGAGAATGACAGAACATGTGCTGATGCAGGATGATTTCATTATGTTGTATTGCCCAAAAGACTGTAACTATGCATTAAAATCATTCTGGGTAGTTACCAGTGTGACTCTGCTGTGCCAGTCCTTCACTGGAGAAGGCTGATTACACTGCTCTGAATCTTCTTAAAAATAAGAAACTTACAAAAGAGGCTATTATTAACTCTGGGATGTATATTTTTGGAATGAATCGTTATACACATCTAGGAGGATATTGGTTTCCATTTCTGCCATATGTTTATACTTTCTTGATACACATCCATCTGGCTCAGAAATCTGTCGGAGTGGCTTGAAAAGCGATTTGAAAGAACTTAAAAGCCAAGAGCAAATTTGTACTCTGGCTTGTGTAGAATATAGGAAAAATACCTTTTTCAAAATTCAGAATAGTATTTTATGTTAAGTAGATTATGTACCTTTGGAAGTTCATGCTTTTTGTTTGTTCTTCCTTCTTCATTCTTAAGAGGAATATACATACCTTTTAAAAATTACGAGTTGAGATTTATACCAAGAGCTGATGATAAGGTGTCAGCATTTGCCATTTGCTACCAATTCTGCAACTACTGGAGATACATTCAGGTGCTGAATGGTAGTCACTGCAGCCGTCAAAAGGGTTCAAAGATGAACATACATATTTCAGGTAGTGTTAAAGATTATTGGAAGGATTCCTCTTCAGAATTTCCACAGCATTTTTGTTTTAATATTTCAAGAATGAAATATTTATAAACCATTATTCTTCTTTTTGGGGAATTCTCAAATTGTAAAGCTTGCAAAGCTTCTTTTAGAGCTTATGAATCCAAATTAAATGACCTGCAGTGCTTCTAATACATAGCATTTTCATAAATCATATTGACTTGTATGCCTAAAACAGTATGCTTTTTGTTTCCTCTTCAATTATACTTATCCTAATTTCTGCCTTAGTAGAAATTTAATAAGTTGAACTGGCTAATTAGTTATATACTTTAAATCACTATTTGGAAGAAAATGAGAGGAACTCTGAAAGTATCCTTGGCATTCTCTCAGCATTCTCTCTACTTATAGTTAATATGCACAAACAAAATTTCATATTGAGCTTTAAATATTTAAGAGAAAGGTTTTTCTTTGCAGAGGAATATTAGGATGTCATGTGGTCATAAATTTTCCCTTTGCCAATTAAATTGAAACTAGAATTTACTCATTTGTATACAGGCTCATAATAATTCTAGCACAGTTAGATCTTTTTCCCTGTTGGACTTGAAACGAGTGCTTTCTTATGGCCAATTGAAGTTGGTCAAAATTAAAGTTCAGATATTTCCCTGATTTGGTGTCTTTTATGCTCTGAAGAACATTCATAGTTATTGCAAATGTTCTTACAGATCATATGGCTTGCTAAAGAAAGACTGGCTCTATAAGCTACCAAGATTTTGGCATCATGGAAAGAGTTTGAGCGTGAAGGGTGATTTTTGCGGAATTTGCAGAAGAGTTTTCAAGATAAACAAGTCTGTAACTGAATGTGCTGAATATTTGAGACAGTTTTGTCAGAAGGACTTATCTAATCTGTTTCTCTGTATTGCTTTCAGAAACATTGTCTGAAGTATGTATTTGTGCTTACAGAATCTAAGTTGCACCTGGCATTCACTGCAAAAATGATACTAAAAGCAATTACTGGATGATGTGAATGTAAGACCAGCATTATTAAAAATAATCAAAGGTAAACATAATTTTAGTCCTCCAAGAAGTCTGAGAGATAGAACAAAGTATTGTCTGTTTGCTGGCACAATGGTTTTGCTTGAAACAGAAATGCAGATGTCTCTTCTTGCTAGCATGCTACGTGTTTACTTAGAGGACAGCTAGGGTGTAGGGTGGTAGCAGCAGTAGGTTTTTAGTTCCCTTAAGGACTATTTATGTCTACTGTCTCTCATTGCTAGACTTCAAGCTCGGGTCAGGGAGAGAGTGAGGCTGCATTCCCATCCGCACTTCCGTGTTAACAGCTCAAAGAAGTGTTTACATTGCTATGGTTATTTCTGAGGAATGAAAATGCCTCAGAAATCCTATCTGAATCTTAGAGTGTTAAGAGCATAAGGCAAACTTTAAATTAGTGATGATTACATCTCACTAGTGGTAAGTTGCAAGTGTTGCCAGCTGTATCCTCCTAGCACTCTGAAATGCTTTGGATCATGCTTGTTGTGTGCACAATCTAGTGTGGAAAGATGTCATGAGTATATAATTAAAAGTATCTATGCCACTGATATTCAACTCAGAATTCAAGCTCTCTCGATTAAACACAAATAATTGAAATGGCAACTATTGACATCCTGTAATTATGACTCTTAGCAATTCCATCATTATCCACTCCTTTCTCTATATGATAATATCCACCTGGAGAGATCTTTGCATGCATAGTCTTCTCTAATCAGCAGGATTTGGATTTTTTTCATTATAGAATAGAAAATTAATAATTATCCTTCAGACATGGCCCATATATCTCAATTTCAGAAATTGAATTGTAAAGTAAACAGTAAGAAAACATGATTTTGATCCAGAGCTGATAGATCTAGTGAAATTTAAATCACATTACATATGATTTAATAGGTTATTTTAATAAATTGCCATCCATTTTCTGTGTATATTCAGTAGTAGAAGAGGATTATTATACAGATAACAGTAGGGTGGCTTTTACTGATACAGTGGGCAGTTTAAAATCCAAAACTTATACTGCAGTCAATTCAAATGTTTCAAATAACCTGAAAAGAAAATTTTTTTTTTTTTCCTCCCTGAGTTAGAATGTTGATATTTAGGTTTTGATTAATAATGCATTTGGTTTATAGACAATCTAGTTCTGGAATCTGACATTTTCAACTGTTGTTTCTTGCTTATCAGATTTCGAGTGTTCAGGTGCTCTTGTGGAGTAGAGTGTGTGTTACTTACTGATCAGGCCCTGCTGACCGGGGAAATGTCACATAAGTAGTAGAGAAAGTTACATAGTTCATCTGCCTAATGAGGTATTGAAAATAGCAAGTATCAAACCCAGCTTCAAGCTCCTGTTTGCTGGATTTAAACAAGAGACTGCAATGAAGAGGGCATGGCCCTATCGACTGTACTGATCTTACATGACCCAGCAAGGGTCGCTTTATTTCTATCTGCTTGTGCTGTCCCATTGGATTTCTTTGGGCAGTGCTCTTCAGGCCATATCTCCTATTATACTGTCCATCTCATGAGTGCCACACCTGATAAGCTAGATGTGAGAATCTGAAGAAGTCTTTCTCCTCACTATCTTGTCATCCAGGGTAACCCTACATTCAAGTGGAACAGTTCATATCTGGAAACAACTGAGTTCCTCACTATCCTGCACTAAGTAACCCATGTACTGACATTCTTTTGCCACCTTTGCCTTCTCTCAGGTCATACCTGCTCCAAGATGTGATATTTTCTATGAAATCCGGGACGGTAACTCATTGGCAGTAAGTTGGATTCAGTACAAATTCTCAGCTAGCCAGAAAAAACAAGCCCACAGTGGAGGCTCTGGAGGTTTGTTGGGATGGGACTCAGAAATGGCTGAGGAGTCAGTAAGAGAAAACAAACTGGAGCTTCTTCCAGGCTGATGTCAACAGGAATCTTTCTCAGAGGAAATGTCATTGCATATCCATAATTAGAACCTCCTGTTTAGCATATCACATGAAAGGTGGTAGCTGATCCCACCAGTGGACACTACTGAACTACACATAGAGCTACCTAAAGTGTGGTGGGTTAAAGTTTACAGGAATTCTTCAATAGAGACTGGTGTAGGAGAGGTGGCCTGCCAGAGGTGGGGAAGGCAAAGCACTGGCCACAGGCTGGGTGACTGCCTTCAGAAGCATGTTGGTGCATACACCGCTTCTGCTGCCCACCCATTGCTGTCTCCAGCTTTTGTGCTCCTTAGCCCTGCAAGTAACACTCTTAATCTTGCTCCTGTGCTGAGTGACCCTGATGGACATAGCAGGAAGTTGGCAGGGGGTGTTCTTTCTGGAGATCTGAATGGGAGGTCAGAGGGTTATGTTGGAGTAGGCAGATGGATACACAGTCAATATTGGAGGGCTTTACGAAGAGTACTGTATATGATTACAGGGTAACTTTTGTTTCATGATTTGGCGTTCGTTTGGAAAGAGGCAATTTAACACTAGAGATGATGTGGGATACTCCAGCTTCTGGCAGCTCTCAGGAGAGACCTAGCTCAGCAGCGTGAACACAGTTTTTGTGCCACAACTATTTAAATAGGAATACTTAAGCTACTCCAATTTTCAACTTTCTTGACGAAAATAAAAAATACATATATATCTATATCTCTGTATATAGATATCTCCAATTTTTCACAAGTCAAAGAGAAAGAACTTGCAGTAAGAAAGGGGAGTCTAGGGCCTTTCTGGAACAGGAAACTTGGTTTACTTGACCTTTCCTGAAAAAGTTGTAGGGGAAAGAATTTTTATATACAAAGATGCTAAAATTTATAAATAGAATCAATGATCATAGAATCATAGGGGTTGGAAGGGACCTCAAGAGATCATCGGGTCCAGCCCCCCTGCCAAAGCAGGCTCCCTAGCTCATATTGCACAGATAGGTTTCCAGACAGGTCTTGAATATCTCCAGAGAAGGAGACTCCACCACCTCCCTGGGCAGCCTGTCCCAGGGCTCTGTCACCCTCACTGTGAAAAAGTTCCTCCGCATGTTGGTGCGGAACTTCCTGTGCTCCAACTTGCAGCCATTGCCCCTTGTCCTGTCTCCACAGACTACTGGAAAGGGGCTGGCCATTTCCCCCTGCATCCCATACTTAAGATATTTATAGACATTAATAAGGTCCCCCCTTAGTCTTCTTTTCTCCAGGATGAACCGTCCCAGCTCACCCAGCCTTTCCTCATAGGGGAGATGCTCCAGCCCTTAATCATCTTCGTAGCCCTTC
Source organism: Laterallus jamaicensis coturniculus (assembly GCA_022605575.1). Classification (NCBI taxonomy): domain Eukaryota; kingdom Metazoa; phylum Chordata; class Aves; order Gruiformes; family Rallidae; genus Laterallus; species Laterallus jamaicensis. The sequence continues at coordinate 33,371,893 of JAKCOX010000005.1, forward strand.
TCTGGACTCTCTCCAGGAGATCCCTGTCTTTTTTATACTAGGGAGCCCAGAAATGATCTTGTGCTTCTTTCTTTCTCCTCCTCTTTCTCAGTTTCTTTTTGTCCCCCCTTCTCTCTGTTGGTTTTTTTTCCCTATTTCAGTCTTCGAGCGCCTTTTTTATTATACTTTTTATCTTTGGTTCATCTCTAGAAGGTATATTTCAAGTCATTGTAAGTGCTAAATATGCTAAAATTTTAAACGTCTTGTTGAATCCTGGGAATAGGAATAAACATTTCAGTAGGCTGTAGCTGGGCAACTGGTTGTATAAAGTCTTAGCGTCATAAAGTACACTTTTAAAATAGTACCAAATAGTATATGAGTGCCACTATTTCCTAAGTATCTCAGAAAGCATTAATCAGCACAGCCTGTATAAGGACGACTTATTTTCTGTCAGCAGTGCTTTTTCTGCTTTAACTTGCTCTGCACGTTTCCATGACAACTGTGGGGAAAATAAAGTCTTAACCAAAATTCAGTGAAAGCAAGACAAAACAACCTGCTTTGATCCATGCTGCTCTGGTAAATTTGAGTTTGGAAATGAGCTGTGGGTCACAGATTGTTTATTTTGTGGAATAGATAGGACTTTTATTTGCATATATTTATTATCTTAGCTTAAGAAAACAAAAAGAGGCCATTTATGGAAATTGTTTTTTTTCTTATTCCACAGAGTCTTGTTTTAAAGACACTGCATATATAGATTGTCTTCTTTTTAATGCAAATGATTGTTGTCTTGACTTTAAATTTATTCCTGCTTTTGAAAAGACTTTCAAATATATCTGAGCTGGAGAGAAGAAACACATAAGTAGAAAGATTTGTGCCATAACATTGAGTTTCCTCAAAGAATTGCATTGCATGTTGGATTGTGATTGTTTGTTTACATTTCTCCCAAATACACTGTAAGTAGATCACCATCTGGAAACAATAGTGACTGGGAGCATCAGATCTCACAATTCATTGGTAGGCTCAGTAGATACAGTTTTATCATGTCTTCATACTACTTAATACCACTTGTAAGTCATTGTAGTATTGAATGTTTGATTCTCTGTGATTGGTATCTATTTAACAAGTATAAATATATAAATATCATGCATAAATACATTTTCAACACATGAGGAAAAGGAAAAAAGGACAAAAAATGTGGTAAGGGAAGCTAGAATCCAGGTCCTAACTTCAGGACTTGAAAATGTATTTTTCAAGTTAGCACTGACGTGAGCTGTTGTCTGTCCACTTCACCTGTGTAATAAAACTACAGGCACCTTTGCTTCTGGCATTGTAGTTGCATTTTAAAATGGTGTGGTTTGAATGCATACAAGCCAAGGAAAATAATGTCCCTGCCCTGTGGAATTTGTTGCTGTATTAAAAAAAACACAAAGAAAAAACCCAAACCTGTCATTTGGGTAGATCCTTTGCCAAAGGGAGATATTGATAGATTTGGGTTAGAGAAATATTTATTTCTTAAAAAACCACAAAGTACTACTTTCTCAGATGCACTTATTATTAACATCTACTGAGCACATATTTTTGGAAGTGATTTTCTTTTTTTACATAAATGTGACTGCAAACAGCTTGCTGGGAAAATGAAGCATTGAGTATTTGCCATCCTCATTATCCTTTTTAGTTCTGACTTCTTGCTTAAATTGTATGGTACTCCTGCTTACTAGTTACCTGATGATGTAAAAAAGTAGCTTTAAGTAGGCTGCATCAATTTAGATCTGATAAAAAACCCTCAATAAACCAACCCACAAATAACTCTAAATCCTCAAAAAAACAGGATCATGTAATTTTTTTACTGTTCCTCATTTTCTGACCACACACATTAAAATTATGGTATTTTAGGATTTAATTTGTGGGCACACACATTTTAAAATCACATTACTCAAGTGTATTTTTATGCATAGCTATCTCACTGTAAAGTCTGAGGTCAGATTGGTTTTTGGTTCATTGAATCATATGTCATTAGGCGTTGTCTTTCACCACTAGTTTACTGCTATGTGCAAATACCTTCCTTATTCGTACACATGGATACAGCTGGGATAACTGGTTGGCTTCCAAATGTAAGAAATCATCTGAGAGGTGGTGTCTCTTGTCAAGGAGATAGAGTAGTGCTCAGTGCAGGAGGCAACAGGTTCCCTAAATTGTTCTTCAGCATCTAGAAATTGTTTCTAGAAGTAAAACTTGATGAGCGTTTTTGTTTTCAGAAACGAAATGGATGAAGTAAATCCATAGCCAAAGTTCATCCATTTTAAGTTCAGTAAATAATTATGGTATGATGTTGTTCACTGAGCTCCACAAATTAGTTTGGCTGACTTGATCTTTGCCTATATTTCTCAAGAGCCTCTTTCTGCTGCGATTTCTTGTGCCAAATATACCTTTTAAAAATAGTTAAATTTAATTCATATGAAAATCAGAAAATAGTGATTTTAGGTAACAAAAAGTAATTGCAGACCTACATTTACTGTACATTTGAAAGGTAAAGGGCAGCTATTTCTTAAAGCTGAAAGATGCTGAGTGTACGGGCCTACTGCAGCAAGGTACTTGATTATGGGATTGATCTTGGACACGTGGACAGTCTGATGTTGGTGGGATTTCTCTGGTGTTTCTGCAGCAGCTCAGATTGCTGTACTCAGCACCACTGTAAGACAAAGGCAGTTTGGACATAATGGGTTATTAGTTCTGGATGATGAGAATAGGCCTTTGGCTGCTGACCAGATGGAGATGTTGCTGAGGGCAGGCTGGGTTACAGTCCATCTATCCTGTGCACTATGCATAGCATTTCTCGCTCACAAAAGTAAAAATGACCTGTGAGATGCTAAAGATTATAAATCTCTCTTCACAGTGCCTCATAGGACAACATGGCTACGTGCTGTCTCTCAGTCTGGTTTATGAATTATCTGCATAATAGAGCTGGGCTTTGCTTTGAAGGCTCTTTTTTTCTTTATTCTTTTTTTTTCTTTTTTCATTTTGGATGGAATCCAAAATATGGTCACTCTTTGTTGCCTTTGGTTCATTCCAGAATTTTGTTAATAAACAACCTTGGAGTGTTTAATTGTACATTTTAATTCAGAACATAAACCCTCCATGATTTATTCAGATTATATAAAAGTATAAATCTATCGCTGTTACAAAATTGGATTTAAATTATAATTATTTTGTACTTCAATAGCATTTTATATCTTTAAAAACAAAACAGATACTGGAAAGAAATAATGTTTTCCTAAAACACACTTTCACTTTGTAGCGTTCAGAGCCCCTAGTAAATATATGTACATCTTAAATTGCACTTTGCTTTCTGTGGCAATATCTATATGAGGTTATGCAAAACATAACAAAACATGTTATGTAAAGCATGACAGTTGTATTTCACTGCTACTTGTCATAGACATAGATTTGATGAACGGTTTTCCTATCAGCACAGGCAAAATATGAAAAAAAGAGAAGCACCAATGTTGATTGTCCTTCATAACACCCACAGGACCTGAATCACAGACAGTTCCCACTCCTGCTTCCTGCCTCAAACCCAAAGAAAAACTGCCTGTGCTTCTGTGCAACAGGACAGACACTTATTTTGGTTGAAAATAGACAGGGAGCAATTTACGGCACATCCATATAACACCTATTAGTTCTTGTTCTTTCTACTAGAAGTGTCCTTACAGCAGCCCACTGCCTTTACTAGATACCCTTTGGCTCTGTCACTTGTGTTCTTGGATTTTAGCTTGGGCAGCCAAACTGTATTGCAGAGAATATTGTTTTGATTCGATGTTTGCTTGTATTTAAAGAAAAAGCCACCAGATAATTCAGCATCTTCCTTTTTGGTTTAAACTGTGGTTAAAATTCAGGTGGTGTGCAATTGTATTCTACTTAAGATTATCTTGAATTTAACTTGGGATTTATGGAAGATGCAAACTATACCTTCTGTGTGATTATGATGCAGTTCTGGAGCTTTTATTGCTAACAGCAAGGCAGGGTAAATTCTACTCTTACTTTGTCATAACTGTCATTCCTGGGCTGTGTGCATTTTTAAAGAAAAAATAAATTGTACCCTTAAAAAGTCAAACCACACATTTTGTATGTAAAAGCAATAGACTGATATAATCCACTTTTTCCTATGTCACAGGTGTAAGGAATCAGGGTTTCAGCTGTAATCCAGTCTGTAGGGGTACAATTAGATTAAAAAGATAAATTTAGATGTAGAAAATTATTTTGAGGCAGAGATTTGGAAGGGAACAATAGGGAATGAAGCATATGTGACCTGAAAGGGGACTAGCCATGCTGCCTGAAGGAGAAAACCCACAAACCTAACCGGTTAAGAATGGAGGTTCAAAACGTAGTCATAATTTTTCTTTAATCCTATCAAAGGCCAAATGATTTGGGCACCTTTCCCCCTTCCCCCTCCCCCCCCCCCCCCAGCCTCTGATTTTATTTTTCTGTTGTAAGGGAAAGCTGGCAAAATGACATGCAAAACACTATTTAGAGTTTCCTGTGCTGCAGGAACATATGCACTTCTGTATGGAAATATAAGGAGATACCAGCACTGGTATTCTCTACAATTAAGTTGTTATGATATCTAAAAATACAACCAGTTGCTATAGCAACTGAAATTTGAAGGCTCACATATTGATGCTTCTTCTACTCCCTTTCAAAAATTTATCAAAACACACATTCTCTTGCCCATAAGTTATTATCTTCAGCTTTCAGATATTTTCTGTAATTTTTTTTTGTCTGCTCAATCATGAGTTACTTAAGGAAGAAAGTGCTATAGGACATACTTGAGTAAACTATAAGCATATACTTCATATAGGTTACTGATATATGTTCGTGTTAAGAACTAAATAATTCCCAAAATCCGAATAATTTCTTAAGCACCATAATAAGTACATGCCAATGGCTTTTTGCTATTGGAATGTATTTTGAAATGTTCAATATTAAAGGCATGATATGAGGTATAAATACATATGAAAAATGTGGGAATCATAATCTTTTTCTTCCAACGTCTGTTCTCTAAGTTCTACATCTGTCTGTTTTTTATTTTATTTTTGAACTTCATAGATTCAGCCAAGTTGCTTCTTTGGTTGTTTTTCAGTTTAGCAAAGTCTAATTTTTCAGTTTGTGTCTGGGTTTTGCTAGCTCTGTTCTGTGTTAGCTTTTCTTGATTTCCTCTTACAGCTTGACAATATTTTTCCTAAAGCATGGTGCTAGATAGTGAACTAAACAAAATCTCACTGAAAAGCAAAACCATGATTATCAATTAGCAGCCTCAATTTCTGTAGTGGCAATTTCTGGAAAACCAATTATCATTGTGATGTTTCAATATTTCTTACGTATCAGGTGTTTCTCACTAGTTGTGTCTGCATGCAATTTCAGTCTAGATTATTGGTAGTAGTACGACTCTGTAGATTGAGGTTGGTTGTAAAGACAAAGTCTTAGAAAGGCCAATGACTGAATGATAAGATGAATATAGTCCAAAGCCAAATGAAAGATGCTCTTCTGTGTCTCAGATACTCTGAGGTACTCAACCTTTTGATGTAAGATTCATGTTTTAGGGCTTGAATACTGACTAACAAGCATGCTGTGAGACTGGGTAACTGACCTTAAGGTACCAGAGTGGCTTTGAGAATTGTGTCCGCAGGATGTGGACAGGCTAATAAATTGGTTTATAATTTTGGCTGATCTTTTAACAACTGCCAAGTTTATTTCATCTAAGGATTAAACCTAAAACTGCAAATGTACAAGTTTCCAACCTCAGAAAATATTCCCTGTATGATCATTTTGAGTACTTTTTTTTTTTTTAATGTCTTATTTGTTTCTGTCTGCAAAAGGAAATAATGAACATGGTGTCTGTTTAGGGCATTAAGTTCATCCCATACATATATAAGAAAAACCCTAGCCCTTTGTCTATATAAATTTCAGAAGTATTCTGCCTGCCTCCTGTTTAAGCTCAGTTTACTCGGTACATGAGAATGAAATTCTCCCAGGAGCTAAAGATTGAACTAATGCTGCTTTTACTGAAGTGACAGGTACTTTTACCGCTGAGAGCATTAGGAGCTGAGCCTTTACAGAAACCTGTTTCTGACTTCGTCTGTACCCTAAAACGGAAGTGTGAGTGGTAGCAGGAATAAGTTTACCAAGGCTGATTTCCTTCAGTTACGAGGATGGAAGCAGCAATGAGGACGTAGTGCTACAGGAAAACAGGCTAGAAGGGCTGGTGAATGTTGCGTTACTGCTATGCATTGCAGCCAGTGCTTCTGTGTCTTTGCTATTATCATGTCCTATGCCAAGTACTATAAATTAAATTCCTGTGTTAAAATTAAGATGATGTACTTCTCTGTAGTACAGGCACAGCGTGATGTTGCTGGGTAGGCATAAATTACTATTGAAAGTATTTTTGGATAGATATGGGTATAGTAAGAGAAAGCCGCAAGAATATAGTTTTTTTGATCTTAATTTGCCGCTGGCTATTTAAAGAAGATGGAAGAAATATGACTTGTTGGAGTGGTGCACACACTATGCTCTGAGTTCAGGACTGGTACAAAAAAGAAAATAAAACCAAAGCATTTTAATTAGCTTTTGCTGTTATCTTGGAAATTAAATGCTTATGAGAGATAAAAGAATATAAGGACTTTAAATATTTTATTGAGGCTTTGGAATGTATTCTGTCCACACAGGTAATTCTCTATAAATGTTAATCTGTATTCATACTTTTCCTATTTTGTGACAGAGCAATCATATAGTGCCATTAAAGTCATAACTGCATTTTTCACCTCCTTAACTACAATAGACCAAATAACAATCTTGCTCAGAATTTAATCTTTCTTCATGCAAAAATCGCTTTTGATTTGAAATGTCATAAATTGCTATTTAGTTACCAATCAAGGACTAATGCATTTTTTCGTACCTTAAAATGAAATAAATGTGTCATTTTCATACCTTAAAATGAAATAAATGTGTTGTTCATTATGGTTCTAATTTGATGCAGTAGTTTTCAAATGCTTTTTGAGAATTTTGTGTATCATCTGCTAAGTATTTAGGATAAATTGATTATATGGTTTAGAATTGCATAGAACAACTGGATCCTAATCCATCTACCGTTGTGGAAGGAGATTTGGAGTTTAATCTCTACGAAGCCAGAGGACACTTGCATTTCAGCCTCAGAAACTCACCCAATTATTTCTACAAGATTTGCCACGAGAATGATCTATTAGGGATTGCTTATTTTAGGGACTAAAACTGAACTGAAAAGTTCATCTTGTAAAACAAATAGGTGGATACAAACTTTAAAAATGCACCAGGAATAAATTTCAAAATGGTAAATCAGTGGTGCAATACCTATAATCTTTTTACTCCAATTTAAATAAATAAATGCAAGACATTAGCATTAATATGCAATTTGTTATTTGCCTTTTTAGAAATGATTATTGTTGTCTGTGTCAATTTATTTTGGATTTCATATACTTTAGTTCACATATAAACTTAATTTTGGTTGAGGGCTTAGTTTCCACAATCCAGCGAGTACAAACCAAATAAAATGTTAGATCCTGTATGACAGAAGGATAAAGTACCTTGACTATTTTCAGTACTACTGTGGTTGCCATGGTAACAAAAGAGGAAACTCTCAGCATGCAGAACTTAATTTTCCCTTCTATTTCTGTGTTTTAATACATCTTAAGAACAGTACTCTGAAATTTTCTATAAAGATAAGTAGAACCCCATACTTCTGGAATTGCAAATTAGATTTTTTTCCCACTGGAAAGCTATAGAAAGCTTCAGAATTAGAACTAGAAGTTTATTTATTTGAGTAAATGGTTAATGGCCTAATAATATGATTTTGCATCATCCTAGGAATATCTGAAAGACAGTCAGAATTCAGCAAAAGGTGAGCTGAGATAAAATAAGACAGCTTCTATAGCCATTAAATGAATGAATGTGTTCCTTGCAGGTCATACCTTCAGGGCCCAGAGTGTGTCCCACCTTGCCATGACAGTCATTCACTTCCATGATTTCCGGGAACTGAAATTTGGAAACCTAGTGGATTAGGTCTACTTTGTGAACAGGATCACAGAAACAAGGCATGATGTCCTACTGTCTAGAAATTACTGTATTTAGTTTGCTGAATCTACCTAATAGCCAAGTTATTAGTAGTCTCCTCAACGATACAGGACAGTTCAATTGGAGACAGACAAATGTGTATTTAATTTTATTTCTTTTTAGTCCCTCAGCAGCTTGAAACCCAAACCATTCCTCTGCCAGCAGACTGTCCAAATACCAGCAGCATCATTTGGGATGGATGCTTTCTGTCTGTCTCTTCTGTTTCTGAATAAGTGGCTTAGGATCCTAGTTGTGAAAACACTTCTTTCTGGTTTAAGATTTATTGCATTCAGAAATTTGGAAGTTTGTGATAGAACAGATCAAGGATTCCTAGTTGGAAAATTAGTAGGTTCAACAATTTCAGGAAAAAGGATAATGTTACCAGCGGTTTTATGATCTAGACTAATGCTATTGTTGTTAAATTGAAATGAAACAGAATAAAATAGTGCTAGTAATTAGCATATGGGATGAGGTATTATTTTTTTGTTAAGAAATAAACCAAAATTAAAAGTATACTTATTTTTTGAAAATATTTCTCATTCATTTAAGGAATGAAACCACATATTTTTCAGTGTAAACAATATGACTGCTAAGTTATCATTTAGTTGGGTAATACTTGAACTTTTTTTTCACTTAACTGTTTACCCATTTAGCTATTGTGGTGTTGTAGGTGGTTTTCCAAACTGACTTCACCTACCTATTTAGATATTATGCCACAGTCTTCTGTTTCCCTTCCTTTGTTTTTTGAAAGATAATTCAAGGTAGCTCAAGGTAATTGATTCAAGCCTTTACCATTTATGTTTTTAATTCACTTGCTGTTTGTTTAATTCTTGCTGCCACAGGGTGTTAAAAAATGTACCCATCTTCTGACTCTGGTCTGTGGAAGAACAAGAGTATTAAGACTCAGTGATGAGACTCCTCACAGCTGAGTGCAGCCCTGGGCAAGAGCTAGAATTGACAATGAGCATTTACAATTGGAAAACTCTGTTTATGGTAAATAATTTTGCCAACTTTTAAATTGAGATCCCCTTGGAAATTCCACCAGTTCCTTTTTTCATTTACCTCTCTTCTATCTTCACTACATTATTTTTTTATGCGACTTTATTTATATTATTATTTATATGGACATATATCATTTAAGAATTTTCTGAAGGAAAATCCAAACCCTCTACTCCCTGTATGCCTTTTTACTTTTCCATAGTTACATTCACACTACTGGACCTGTTAACTTGAGTGGCATCACTTTTGTAATTGGTGGCTTTGGAAAGTATTCCTAATAATCTTATAATTTGGGGTATTTCTAGAGATAAAGGGCATATTAGTGCAGTCCCTAGCCAATGCTGGAAGAGCATACTCATTAGAAATCTGGTAGAATTAAAAATTCCTAATCTGTGACATAGATACTTTTCTGTAAAGTAACTGTTAGAACACATAAACTGTGATTAGGAGGGAAAGAAAATTTTATCTATGTTGCATCAGTATATTAGTAAAGTAGCTGCAAAGATAGCTGATATTCCTTACATATTTCTCATCTATTCTTTGCTTCAGAGGAAGGGAACTTGAAACAATGAATTTTTAGGACTTCTTCATTTGATTATATACTATTTTTTATTATTAATTTCTGTATTTTTGGTGGTAGTAAAGTTTTTTTATTAGTTAGTACAATGAAGGAAGCTTTAAGCTTTATACATTATCTTTAGTTTATTTTCTTAAAATGTAGATGGCTTATGTTCATGCCATTCAGTAGGGTGAGTCTTTAGAAAACTACTTCTATGTTTATTTTGTATGTTTGAAAAATTAGTATCCACCATATAGATTTCCTTCTCTTCTATATCTGTAAATAAGTTTGACTGTAACTATTTAGGCATCATCAGCAAGACACATAATAATTGGTAGCTCTGCAAAATATAGAGGTCAAACTGCTAGTATTTGCACTTGTAATTGCCATGAGAATTGGAAATATGCTTGTAAATTGCAGATCAAATTGAAAATTTTTGATCTATTGACATCTAAACCACTGAAACTGCATTTCTTACTGAACTGTATCAAACCTCAGTTTTCATGTAAGAAATTATATAGTTTTCTCAGTGCCATTTAGTCAGTGAAAACCTGTAGGATTACGTTGAGCATGGACAGACCCACTGCATGCAGAGTATTTTAGATTTTATTACACAAAATTAGAGATCAGGTGAATTTCACATTATGGAGTACGTAACCCCTCTCCAAACTGCCCAACAATACAGAATACACTACACCAATATAATCCAAAACACACTACAACTTGAAAACTGAAGAATTTTGAATTAAGTTTGATCAACTTTCTTAGAGTGATCTTTCTAGAAAAAAAAACAACCAAAAACAAACCTGAGGGGACAGGAGTTATTTTATCTAATGAGAAAAAGCTTTTGGAGAATACTATTTTTTTTCAAATATATAAAAGGCAGCAGTGAAACTGAAGGGAATTTTTATTATAGTGAGGTAAATTTGACAAGAATTGGGTTCAGCTTGCAACAAGGAAATTTTATACTACATAGTATTGGAAAATTTCTAAAAGTGAAGAAAATGAGGAACTGGAATAAATTGCCTGTATGTCTTTGGAGTTTCCACTTTGGTGACTGCTTACCACACATCCCGAGCTTTCCTTCTTTGAATAGAGATGAAACTCACACATACTGATTGCTAATACAATCAGACCTTAGAGCATTCTTCCAATAACCCAAGCGGGGCTACAGGAAAGCTGGAGAGGGACTGTTTACAAGGTAATGGAGTAACAGGACAAGGAGTAATGGTCTTAAGATGAAGAAGGGGATATTTAGATTAACTACAAGGAAAAAATTCTTTACCGTGAGGGTTGTGAAACGCTGGAACTGGTTGCCCAGAGACATTGTGGATGCCCTATCCCTGTGAGTGTTCAAGATGAGGTTGGATGGGGCTTTGGGCAACCTGGTCTAGTGGGAGGTGTCCATGCCCATAGCAGGGGGTTGGATCTTTAAGGCCCTTTCCAACCCAAACCATTCCGTTTCTATTACTTTCTCTGTGTACAATTCAGGACACCAAGCAGGCCCACTACTGTCCTTCTGATGTAATAAAATTATTTGCAACTTCTGAAAGTTAATTCTCCTGTTGTTAAGGCAGAAAACAATGAGTCCTTTCAGTGGTCAGATTTACATCCATGTGATAATGTGCTTATTGTATTAACACAGAGCTGTATATCACTTTATCTCTAAATTTTTGCTTTCACATTTTTGCCAAGAAAGCCAGTTACTGTAAAGAATGATCCACAGCTCCTTGCGGTTATTCTTTGTCTTGACTACCTTGAAAAACTGTATCACTGCTTACTTTGGGACCACACTATTCCCTGTAACTTTGAGAGTGAATTAATTAATGAATATTCATTAATAAATATGTTGAACCACATAGACCCAGTGGTGACTTCTCTCCACTGAGGAAATTATCAATTATTCTTAATTTCTGTCTCCTGTCATTTCCCCAGTTATTTATTCAAGTGAGAAACACAGATCTGGTTTGACAGAAATCACTGAAGCAAGTAAGATACTTAATAGTACAGAAGCTTTGCAGTAAGGTTTTTGAACTACTCACTCTGACTTCAGATGATCCAGAGAAATGATTATGCAGATTTGACTATTGTGAAAATTTCATGCCAAGACATTACAGGGAAACAAAAAGAAATTCTCCATTATCCAACTATCACAGAAAAGATAAGTAGGTGGCAGTGGTTATTCATGAAGCACTCTAGGCTTAACTGATATAAAAAGATTTATTTTGCTGATGGATCAGCAACAGTTCTCCCTGGAACAATGCAAGCCAGGATGATGAAGGTACTTGTTCTTCTTTGATATTTCAGAATAACTCATAGATGTGTCTGCAAAGAATGCTACTTTGTAAAAGATACTGTTTTGTCTTTTGGCTACTACTGAATATGAAGTGAAAGATGAAACCTCTCAATACTGAGACAAATGCAGGTATTGTCACATTCCTTCAAGTGAGATGAAATGGCCAGACAACTCAAGAGTTTTGTGATAAATGTGGTAGTGCAACATTAATGCAAGAAAATAATACGTGCACTAAGATAAAGCTATTTGTTCTCTCAGTTTGATAGTTAAGTATAAATTTGTTCTAAAATCAATAAGGTGGTGCTTTAGTTCCTTAGACTGCTTGGGATAAAGTAGATTTATTGTGGTGTAAATTGTTTTATTTAGTTTCTTATCTCTGCTGGAGGGTTAATGGTAAACAAAAATGTTCCAAATCTGTGAGTGTAGGTGCTTGAAGTTAAGTTTATGTTTATATAGATTTCTGAGTCTAGAATTAATTCTCAGAATTTAAATGAAAACCGTGGTAAAAATAAGTGATTTGGTTACAAAGATAGGCAGAAAATTTTCAAAACTTGAAGGACTACCATTGCAAGTACGCTGGTAATACTCGCTGTGTGAAGAACTATGGATATAACAACTCATTCAGAGAACAGCAGGCAAAACTCCTGATAGTGTAAGGTAGAAACTGTAACAATCTGTCTAAATATTTCACTATAAATTAACTGAAAAGGAGTTATAATGAAGAAAGACTAGGATCCAGTTTAACGTAATTGAGTTCCTGAAGTGATATGATATGGATTAAGGGCTCAACTTAATTGGGTCAAAGGAGTAATTGCCCTTTTAAGGTGAAATCTCATAAGGTGGCTGGGCCAAGCTAACAGGGAGTGAGTGGGGCAGGGGGATGGCTGCCACATTTAACAGCAACAGTTGCCTGTTATCTGGTGAGACCTCCCCTTTTTAAACCTCTACCAGTTATGCTTTACAGCTTCTAGAGAGAAGTAGAAAAGCTGTGCAAGTCAGGAGAGAAAAAATAGTTCACCGGATTTGGGGAGGAGTGAGGTGGTGGTTGGAACAGGAAGGAAAAATAAAAAAGAATTTTTTTTAGCCTAAGTAGACACCACACAAACCTCACATTACTTAATTATTTTGGATGATATTCAAGTCTTGTAATGTTTATAGCTACAAATGTGTGTGTAAGTAATTGTGCAGAAGAAAACATGACCGCAATATCTAAGACTGCTTTATGACATTTGTAAGAGGTATAACATATTTTGAGGTGGTTTATTTGACTATTTAGTTGGATAGATAACTATTGAATATAGGGTAAGAGGAAGTTCAAAGTTTGGCTGAGTATACATATATGCAGAGTTTTCAGTTAACATGTAACATGACATGTTTTCATAAAATTTACAATATGATTGTCTATGTCAGTGGCTTTATGGTACTTGGAAAAATATCAGTAGAAGCTTTTCCACATGCTCTGCTTTCTTTTTTTTTTTTCCAGCAGAGTAGCTGCTTATTGTGGAATATTTCTAATTTTCCTATTTATCACCTTGTTAAAACGCTAGTTCCAAACCTAAAAAATAGCCAAAAGCAAAATGAACCCTGCTGTGAATTGTTATTGTTGCTAAATGCCGGGTTTTCCTTTGTAGGTACAGGGAGAATTGCATGGTTGTTTTATTCTTATTTTTTTTTTAAGTGTTGGAATTGCTGTTTGGGTATGAAATCCATCTACTTCTTCACATCTGCAATAATAATAATCTTAATTCAGGAAAAAACAATCAACCTCTTTCAAGATGCAGAGACATACAACTGTGCCCAACTCGCATGAAAGGTGTCAGCTGTACCCAAATGCTCTTTTATTTGCCTCAAATTTTACAGGGAGCTCACTCATCAAAGCATTCTACGTTATTTCCAGTGTTTTGTGTTATTGGTGTTTCTTAGGTGAATAAAACAACCAAAGATCATCCTCTCGGTAAGTATTCCTTTTTTGGCTTCCCTGGTATGAAGACAGGTATGAAAAATAGAGTCTTGGTTTCAAGAACTTTGTAGCCTAAATAGACAATGCACAGAATGTGGAGGAGAGTGAAAAAGGAGTGACTTTGCCTCTCACTGCCTAGTTTTCATATAGACAACATATAGACAACCAAAATTTAAGTCTTCTAGCTGTCAGCCAAGTGCTGTATCCCTGTACTAATTTGCTGCTAGGTAAATCGAACAGAACTTGGCCTGGCAGTATGACTAATAGAGCAGTATAGAATCTTCTTTTTTAAAGAAAGAGATATAACCTGAAGCAATAATACAATTGTATAACTTAAAATGTGAATTGCTGTTTTTAATGTTATAAAAGCCATATCTAGGTGAGGGTTTAATATTTGTAATGGTGTATGGGACTATGTTTTTCCTCCTCTCCCTTTAAGGAGCCTCACCTCGGTTAATGTCATGTCATTATGGTCAGAAGATCCTCTAAGTAATATGTAGTGTTTCCAGATCTCCAAGAACATGGAATAAACTTTAAGACTGGCTCTGGTTATATGACAGTATTTGAATCAAAGAGCACCTTTCAGATTTTTTTAATGTAATAATAAATAAATTTTTATAAACAACAGCCATACTAAAGCATTAAAATCAGGGTCCCCAAAGTTTAACACAAGGTGCTTTTCTTCTTGCAACCATATCTAAAGATGTAATGAGAGTATAGTCTTCAGAAACTCTTCCCATGAAGTCAATCTGAATTATATTTGTGGACAGGTGATGATACCAAGCTTTCTCTTAGTAGACAGGAACATATGCAGTAAATGGGCTATATTCATATGTCCATTTAAGAAAAAAAAAAGCACAGGACCTTCGTCTGGCTTGGCAGAACAGTTACAGAACATAGCAGAAAGACTGTGCAGAACTTGTGCAACTAATTACAAATTACATTGGACACTGTATAAAGAGTGTGGTCCATAGAAGCACCATTGGAATATGTTGTTATAATTCCAATAATGTAATTCCACCTCTGTTTCTAGATACACAGTTACTATGTTTGGATTCAGTTTGGTTTTGGGGTTGGTAATTATTTTTTTTATGCCATGCATTTACAGTGTAGTAATATTAGTAGAAGAAAATAACTTTAAAGCCCTAATTTGCCTGTCTGAAGTCTATGCCATGTAAACAATTCATTTTGACCCAACATCTGCTTAGTGTTTTCACCTTATGAGGACAGGTTATGAGAGTGGCTACAGTGTAGAAATGTCATTTATGGAGTAACAGGGGAATATACCAGATGGCATTTTGCTGTAACAATGTGGTTACTTCAAAGGTAATGACATTACTGCTACTGAGTAGTATCCTGGTCATGTAGCTAATGACAACACAGGCCCCTGCCGTGCATAATTTTTCTGAGCTTTTTACAAATGGTGCAAAAACATATTAGGATTGTAATGCTTTGTGCAGGCCTGAAACTTGTCTGCTTTTCAAGTTCTTGATAGCCTCTTTGTGGAAAGATTTTTATAATGCTACACATGCACATCTTACTCTGTCTAGTGTAGTTATAATATGCACTTCCCAAAGTCACTTCCTAACACTGCAAATGAGGAACTGTATACACTTCTTAATAGTTTTGCATCATTGGATCAGAATGGAGATATACATAGAGTCTTCTGATGTCATATAATTGAGAAAAATTCTTTAGTTGTGAAAGAAAACAAAACTGTTGTTAAAACAGAGTTAATGAGAGACTTGGGACTATTTAACGTGAAGAAGAGAAGGCTCGGGAGGGCTCCTTTCACTGTGTATAAATAACTGGTGGGAGGAAACAGAGGACTCTAGAGCCAGACTCTACTCTGTGGTGCCCAGTGTCAGTGGGCATGAACTGAAACACAATAAATTCCATCTGAATACAAGAAAATACATTTTTATTATGAAGGTGGCTGAATAAGGGGATCATTTGCCCAGTCTGGTTGTGGTTTCATAATTCTTAGAGATACTAAAAACTTTGCTTGGACACAGTCTTGGGCAACCTGCTGTAGATGACCCTGCTTGAAAAGAAGGGTTGGACTGGAGTATATCCAGAGGTCTCATCACACCTCAACTGTTCTGTGATTCTGTGATCAGGATTATGTATCCGTAGATAAAAAAAATTGTGGAGGACACACAGGTAGATATTAGGAAGTGCCACTGGTCTTTTTCTTATTGAATTCCTGTGGTTACCGGAATACTTTAATTTGTGATTTCAAAGCAAAATTTGCAAAGCTTTGTTTCTTGGAATTAAATCTTTTAATATTATGCAGATAATGGAAAACATCTATACAAATATATAAAAAAATCTGAAAATAAGCTATACAATGGAAGACCAAAGAAACTTGGTTTCTTAAAGGTATAATTAAAAGGTGACTTGATCATATCTACTGACACCTCAACCTCATGCTCACAGTCTCTGTTTCATGTCTTTTCAGTCTGTATGCTCTGTGCCATTCTCTATGCTCCATAGTTAAGGAATATGCAATATTTTCAAATTATTAGTGCTTTGAAGACTATTTTTTTTCAGTAATATATTAAACTATTTTAGCACTAGAAATACCAAATATTGTCAGCCAATATGGTGGAAATCACATACTAACACCTACTAGGGTTGTACACATATTGGGGAAATAACACCCAATCACCCTTTTTTTAGAATGCAAGAGCCTTGCAGCTTTAAATGTTCTGTTCCTGTGGCTCTAGTAACAGAACTTATTTAAAGGAAGGCTGAAATATTCAAGGGACTTGAAAAGAAGTGAGAATTTAATGTAAATCTCTTCAGAAGCTAGATATACAACTCTCTTTGAAGATTTAAAATAAAATTCTTAATATCTTTTTCAAGATACTGCCTCAAATAGAAGAAAAAATTACTATCTCTTTGTCATGAAATCAGTGTGTCTTTGTACTTTTTGGTAGCTTGAACAAAGATGCTGACATTTAAGGTGAGCAACATCTCCAGGAGCCAACCTGTCTTTCACTTGCACTTTAGTTTTCCTTGAAAGTAATTTGAAATAGGTGCATAATCACCAAATTTGAAGTAATTACTGTTCTTAATTTTAACATTTCCTGACAATTACATTTAATAGACATAAGAGGTTTCTGTTTGTTTCATTATACTTAATTTCATAAACTTTAATACATTGGGGAGATTTTTGGATGGAGCACTGAGTCCTAAACATTTGAAAATGACAAATTGCATAGCATTTGTTTTTCTGACTCATTCTATATGTATATTCTGGCTCATTAATGTTATATCTGCACCAGATCTCAGTTTTTTAACCATAAAATAATTGCGCGAGAAGATGGTCTAGTAGTTGTGATTGACCTGTGGGTAAGTTTTCCTGTTATGACATTTCTTACCTAAGGCCTGTTTAGGCCTGCTAGTCAAAAAAGACTCTTGACAAGGCTACTTCGGATACAATCTAAATGTAAACCTCTGTCATCCTTCACCAAGTGTTAGCATTGAAATGAGGGAGGAATTAGTCATTATTGCTGATTTTCAAGACTGACGTGTGGTTCTACTCAGCCTTGAGAATCTGAACATTTTGTAGTTCTTCACTGAGTAGGGTTCTTCCTCTGTAGTCAAGCTGTCAGAGCTTGAACTGACTCCAGGAAGAGTGTTATCTGAGCAAGGGTTTGTTTTTTTTTTAAATCTCAGTTATAGATTTGGGAACTACACTGAGACTTAAGTGTTCACTCTGTGTATCTGGCTTGGTCATCTTCAATCTTTGCTTCAGCATTTTTTCAAATATGTTTCCTCAGCTCTTGAAGGTCTTGAGGGAAAGTTGTTTGAATACTTTGATTTAAAATTCATCAGAGTTTTGGTACTGGCAAGGATATTTCAGAGACGTAACAGCATCAGTGTGTTTCACAATTGATGGGTGATTCCTGATTTATATTTTGCTAGAGTCTTATTTTCTTTCCTGAAAATGTATCAATATTAGGATTAAAAAAAAACCCCACAAAACCAACCGCAAACCAAAACATCTAGCTGCATTCTTAGTATTTAGTCATGACATTAACAAAATCTATTTGTCCATCAGTACAAGCACTTTGTAATACAGGATTGAGTGTGTATATGTTTCCATTCTGTTGTTTATAAATAAATGGATATAAATCATGGTAAACCCAAACTGGGATCATTGTTAGAAGATTGAATTACCATTGCACTACAAGCTAACTGTTGATCCTTTTCTTGCCATCTTGATATTACTGTCCAAGACTGCTCTCTGAAAGGATTGTGGTAAAGGAGGTTGGTACATATAATTAGCAAAAAGCAGTGGCTGATGAATACTCTGTCCACTGAGGCTTAGAACTGGCATTTTCTTTCCATCGTGGTTTTACCCCCAGCTGGGTGCTAAATAACAGCTGCTCTATCACTCCCCTTTCCAGCTGGACAAGGGAGAAAAAATATATATTGAGAGGCTTAGGAGTTGAGATAAGGACAGGGACTGCTGATTCCACAATAACGTCACAGGCAAAACAGACTCAACACAGAATAAAAGGAAGAAAACTAATATATTACTCTGAACTACACACCCAGTGAAACCAGAGTCAGATAATGAGAAGTACAACTAGATCTTAAAGCACTTCCCCCCACCCTTCCCTTCTTAGCAGACTTAACATTACTCATGATTTCTCTATCTTCTTATCCCACACTGTGGCATGGAGAGGGGCAGGCGATGGGGGAATAGGGGTTTCAGTCAATTCCTCACGAATTGTTTTCCTTCTTAGCTGGGAAGGGGGGAGGCATACCTTACACGGTTCCCCTGCTCCAGCATGGGGTCCCACCCATGGGAGACAGTTCTTCACAAACTTCTGCAATGTGAGTCCTTTCACGGACTCTTCCCCAGATGCCCCAGCATGGGTCACAATGTCTCCTATATGTCTCCACCTGCTCCAGCATGGGGCCTCTCCACAGTCTGCAGGTGGGGTCTCATCCTTTTCCATGGACACCTGCTCCACCATGGATTTTTCCATGAGCTGCTGGGGCATCTTTTTCTCCAGCACCTTAGGCACCTTCTCCCCCCTTCACCGGCCTTGATGTCTGCACAGCTGCATACATCTTCTCACTCCCTTCTCTGGTGGCAAAAAGTGGCTGCTTGTGGTCTTTTTCTTCTCAAATGTGATTCCCAGAGGTGCTATGACCATTGCCGATTGGCTTGTCCTTGGTCAGTGGTGAGTCTGGCTTTGGGCCCAGCTTGGCGTTTACCCTCTCCGGCCTGCAGTAGCTTCTATCTGCTTCTTGCACCCCTGCAGCACACCCTTCTCCACAAGAACCTTGCCTTGTAATACACCACTTTTTCTGATATGCTTGTAAGACTAACTTTTGTAATGGATTTCTTATTCTAGAGGCTTCATTCCCTGTTCTTAAGGTCTCCTAAGTAACTTTGCTTTTGCTATCATAACAGTTTTTAAAAAGAATATTTTGTCATCTATAGTTATTCCCACCCATATATTTGTGTGAATAGATATGTTCAAGTGATAATTTAATTTCCACTTGCCTTGAGGTGTAGTGAATATAAAAATCTGTGTTAGTTTTGCATTTTATATGTATGTAGTGGTGTGTGTGGCATTTCTTTCTCTGAAGCCCATCATGGACAGCTTAAATATGTGTAATGCATTATTTATACAGAAGACTAGAATTATGACTTTGGACTACTTCCCACTACTTCTGCTAAATGCAATGAGTAATTGGGCAACTTGATACAGTATTATTTACTACTGAGGCCAAAATTTTTCCTCTTTGGGGTAAACAAATCGTTAGGCAGATTTGAAAAGCATCTCATGTTCATAAAACCTAATTGGTGATCTCCTGTGTAAATAAATGAATGGCCTTTCTGAAAGCAATCATATATCAGCAAGTTGTGCCAAAACTCATGTTTGCTGTGTCAGTGTTTGTCATATTTATAGATGGATATAAGATGATGGAGAATTAATAGCTGACTTTGTGTTATGGCAATTTTCATTATGAAGTTACTGATTCACATTAATTGAATGTAACATTAATTTAGAAAGTCAATTTTTTTTTTAATGTCAGTTTTTCACTTTCTTGTGCTGCCTTGTCATCTGGTACCCCTCTGCAGGATTCCCATTTGTCTTTGTCTCATTCTGCGCTAAATTCTACTGAGTATTTAATTCTTTCAAATGTGGTGCCCAAAGGTATACATAGACTGTTACCGTGCTCAGTTGGTGCATGGCTGTTTATTAAGCTATGACAACTTAATTGTGTGCCGAGGCCTCAATTTCTTTAATAATTGTATTTTAATCAATCACTGGTTCTCGGTTGTTAAAAGTGGTATGGCTATTTTGTAGGAGTGCAGCAGGGGAGCTTGCTTCAGTGTAAGGGGAGTATTTCCTGGTTACTGGAAACTAATTTTTCCTGAATTGCATGCTTGCATTTCTTATTTATATGACACATACTACAGAGATGAGTGTATGGAATCCATAATGTAAAGACAAAGACTGCAGGAAGGAGGATGTATGCTAGCAAGTTCTATGGGAAAGAAAAGGAAGTTAATAAATACTGAATTCAGTTATTACAGTATAGAGCAGTAAATAAGGTTAACAAAAATGTTCTTTTGGAATTACTTTAGCTAAACATGAGAATATTTTACTCAGTTGTATCCCTAAATTTAACTTCAGGTACATCTGAGATTTTTTTATATGTTAGCACAGATTTTTAGTGAACTTGTTTATACAATTTCATGTATCACAAGCATCTTAAAAGCCCATGAATGATAGGCAAGATGGTATGAGATGCATTATAGACTTTTTGCAAAGAAGATGATTTCATCATCTAGTTGCAGAGCAATAATCTCATGTAATAACATAAAATTTATGAGAAGGAATTTTCACTGAAATTATTACCTAAATTTTAGCAATATTTCCAGTGCTTTCTGAGCATAATTTTACAGCGATACATGAGAATAAGACAGGCAAGAGAATATCTGAGACAAACTGACATACCAAGAAAACAGTTAATCTCCTTTGGGTATTGTGATTAATTTTTCTTTAAAAAAAGAATGATGGATCACATTTGATTTCTGAAAAGATTTGACAAGCTGAACAAACGGGGGCCATATAGTATCTGTGATTGCAAAAAAAATTCACATAATTTATAATCTTTTATTTCTTGAACACGCGATCAATTCAGATAACAAACCTGTGAGAACATGTCCTTTTATTGTTTCTTTTTGACATACATCTATAAAGCTGGCCCAGAAATTCTATTTAACAGACATGAAGGTATTCTTCTAAGAGCTAAGGAACGAAGCATATAGTATACATAGTACATTCACTGTGAAAATGAAACATTTTTCCTTCTATGAAAGAAGAAAATGGAAGATGTGAATGGAAATGTCATGCTTCCACAGTGCTAACATAATTTCTATAATTATTCAGTATAGTTACATTTTTGAATATCTGCTTTCCTCAGAGCTTTTCAAAGTGCAGAGAAGTTGAAAACAAGTTTCAACAATTTTGTGATGATCCGAATACATAGCTGAATGTTTATATTTTATGCTATTAAGATCTTACATTATATTGTTATGTTCTATGAAATGTATTGCTACATAATATGATATTGAATTTTCATTTAACGTGAAAATGCTTTTCAAACATTTCTGAAAGAGCACTTAGTAGTTACATAATCGTGAGTTCTTCAGAATATTAAGAGCAGTGTGCCTTACCAATTGCTCTCATATCAGTGCAATTGAAAAGTAAGCCTAGGGTCTAAATTCAGTCATTGCCATTAGTGGGATAATGCAATTAATTCAAAAAACAAAACTGGGAATTTTTAAATAAAAGTTCCTCTTTAATAGCTATGTATATCTGTGCATTCTAAACAAGATGCAAAAGCCAATATTTAGATTTTAAAATGCTACAAGAGACGAATATGAATTGTAATCCAAATAAATTGCATGTCTTGAGGGTCTCTACAATGGTCAACACTCAAGTTATGTGACTGAATACTTGGTCTCTTTGATTGAATTTGCAGTCTCTGTAAGTTACTGGTTTATGTCTAACAGCCACATTGGTTTATTCAACTGCTGACGTGAATGTCTGGCATTACGGACTGCTGCAAATTGGATGAATCTGGAGTTTTAAATCTAGCATCAGTAAGAGCACTTCCTTTTATGACTTAAAAATCTTAGCATTCATCTTTCCAGACAAATTTGTCTCTTAGCTAGCTAATGTAATGATGCTGCCTGGTCTTTCTAATTCAGAGAGACCTACTGATCCTTTTTGTCCTTGAGGTCTACAGACATTTTCCATTCAGTGTGAAGCTTAATCCAAGCTTTTGCTTTTGTAGCCGCCATGAAAGTACTGTAGTGATTTGTCACATAAACCCTGACTCCTTAGAAAGCATTACAGTCTATTATGCTCCTGCCAGATGTTCCTCACATTTTTTCTGGAAGCTAATGAAGTAATGTAAATATAAAAAGATATCTTCAGTCCTAAAAACCTGTGTTAAATCATTTTCTATTCTCTCAGTTTATGAATCTGAAAGATCTTTGTGATGTTACTAGGATTTTTTTTCTTGTTCTTCAGCTGCTAGTTAAGTTCAAGAATTGCAGGTACTAAGCCAAAAAATGTAAAAAATATTTAAATTTAAAGTGTCTTCTCCAGTTGGACACAGCTTGTACTGTCCATGAGAGTGTGACAATCTTTTCCTTTCATGTAAACCTGGTATCTGTCTGCCCATCTGTAATTCAGCTGTAGCCTGGTTTATAAGGTTTTATTCTGCCATTAATCTGCTCTGAGACCATGTTGAGAATGTCCCATATTAGATGATTTAAAATGATTGTTCATTTCGGGTTCCGTCGTTATTCACACTTGACATAAGCACTATCCTCATTACTCTTTATATTATGCTACTTTTTCTCTCATTATATGATGTTCCAAATATTCCTTTCTCTTCATAATGTGAAAAAGGTCACAGATACCCAGGGGTATGATATTGCTCTCTGACAGTAGAAAATGTAGATATGAAATGAAGAGTTTGTCTGCATTAATATCCACTGGAGGAATAAAGTCTGAACTAGGAAAACCTGTTGTGACTTGCAGTGAAAATCACATTCTTCATATACATTTAAACCAAACTCAGTCTTTTTGGCACTGAAAACATCTATGACATCTGTTTTACATACTGTAAGTTACTCTATGTGTTAGCACTTCAACCCTCATAGACTCATTTCCATTTATTATCCCAAAAGTATGTTGCTTTTTGAATTGAAAGTTAGAAAGCTCAGTTTGGGTTGTCCCATGTCCTCAGACGATGACTGGACAGAAAGCAATTGCATCCCTTTTAGTATTATTTAATTACTTCTTATGAATTTACGTCGGATTTTTTATTCTCAGCATGTTTTGAAAATTTAAATTATTTCCAGAACTCCTTTCTTGGAAGGTGGGTAGTATTATTCCTATTATGAAGAGGACAATATTAAACCAGAAATAGACATAATCTCACGTTCGAAATCTATAAACTACTTAGCAGGTGGTAGGTTTTGAACTCAGGGAGCTGGTAGCTTCAAATCCCTTTCAATACGTTATTACACTAATGTAACAAAGTTTGAGTAAAATGAGTTCCTTGACATGCTCTGGTGGTAGACTTGTGGCAGACGTTGAAACGATTACTTTGGTGGCATTTTAACTCAACAAAGGAATCAAGATACATCTTTAAAGTCAAACATACACATTTGTGTAATGCCTTCACATATTTTTCAAGCTACCAGGATGCAAGCCTGTTTTCATTTGGCAGCCTCGTAGGCCTGTACAGAACCCGAGCTATGTAATTTATCTTTGCATCGTGACCATGTGGGCCAGTCTGCAGAGAGATGGGCTTCTTTATGGGGATCTAGATTGCACCCAGAGCAATAACTAACCCCTGTTAGGATTAAAGGAATATCATGTGTGACAGTGAGAGTCATATGTGGCACAGACGTAGCGCTCTAAAGAAATTAATCTCCTTGGTTAAGTGGCAGTTCATCACTGCAAAACAGTTTTTAGATGACTGCATACTTTACCACTATTATAGGAATCTGCTGTATCATTAATCATATTTAGATATTTTTTCCTGGAGCCTTGACTGTCTTAAAGTCATGAAATACCTGGTAAAATATGAGCACATCATCTATAACTGTCCTAATATAAAAGATTTTGATAGGGTTTGAAGGGAGATGAGACAAAATGTTTTATTCTGTGAAAGTGCAGCTTTCAGGTAACTCAGAAAAGAACACCCAGAGTTTGCATATGAAAAGAAATGGTCTTTGTCAGCTTTCAGAAACAGTCATGGAATTTTCTTAAATGTTGGTGACAAGCTCCTAGCTAAGTCAACAAAGTCATTTTGTGTATGAACAAATTGTTCCGATTCCTTTATGTGCAGCCGTGTTTATCTAAAACTAGGATAATGTGAGCCTGGGGCAAAATGTCTACAGTAAAGTGGTCTCACAGTTAAACTTTCTTCTTAGAGAGTGGAAAAAGATGTTTGTGTTAGTTCTGGCAAGTTTAGTCAATTATAAATGTATAATATTTTGAGTAGACATGCTCTACCAAAGATGCTCAAATTAAATGCAAACAATAAAAGGTAATTTTTTCTCTCATTTCTTGTGTTTATTTGAACAGATTTTTTGGAAAACTTCATCTGAGCTAAGCTACCTCCTAAACCTTGCACCTCTGGACTTTGCATTTCAGGTACGATCTGACAGATCAATACACCTATTTTTCACATTTTTTTTTTTAAATTCTAAAACCGTGTAAAGCTGGGAACTAGTAGTGAGTGTAAGTGAAAAAGGGCAAGGACGAGTTAAGAGATGATAATGAAAATAAAAGAGTATTTACAATAAAAAAAAGTACCTGTTTTCTGAGACAGATTTTAAATATATTAACAAAACCAAGGTCTTGACTGAGGAAAGAGTTCAGCTAGTCATCTGTGTTTGCTGCAATAGCAGCACTTTTAAAAGATTTTGTATTGCTATAGTCACTTTTGGTTTGCGCCCTCTCCTTTGCTTTCAGATCCTGTCTTCATACTCATTTTTTCTGTCCTGATGTAATTTTATGTGGAAAAGTTATGTTAAAGATATTCCTCCTGAAAACCAGCAACAAGGTAATTTTAGAACAGTAACTTCTGGCATGTAAGGGATAAAAATCTGCCATTAGAGACCTGTTCAGTCACCTTGATGCAAGGAATATAATTCATAATGGAACTTAAAATTAAGGTCAAGAGTGTCTGTTTCCCTAGAGCCCCTATCCTGTGAGCAGAAAGTAGGCAAACCTTTAATATTTAAAGGAACAATACAGCTTTTTCTCTAGATGCTGTACCAAAGAAATACTTGAAAGCTCAAATTTGTGTTAATGGCTAATTCAAAAAATTAATCTCAGTAAAATGCCATATGCTAGGCCTCTCCCACCCTTTCAATGGAAATACTGATAGAAAGTAAAATATGTAAAGGAAATAAGAATAGGGAAATGAAATTTTACTCCATGAGGATGTAATTTTATTTTATGTGTCTCAAATATCCAGTCTCAGAGTCAGCTAGAAAAGTGAAAGAATGTGGCTAATTTCTGGCAGTGATACAAAGGCTACGAAAACAGATGTGATGCCATTTGCCAAAAACATGAAGAAGATGATATTTTGGATAGAAGTCCATGCAAGTTAAATAGATTTAGCTACCTGGAAAAACAGAAGTATCATTTTCTTCATGAAGAAGGTCACAATTTCCCAATAGGGAATATAGACAGGACCCAAAGGTATTCTTTGCATAGTTCTTTAGTTAAAACACATACCTTCTGCCTAATGGCAATGTCTTTAGTATATTACTTTAGACTGCTCTGACTGACTAGCATTCTTCCTGGTTTTATTTATTAATATATTCAAATATGGTTTTATTATTTCCAATGGGCTCCCTGTGGGCAATTGTGCCCAAGTGTGATCTGTCTGTTTGTCCTGAGGTGAAGGAGCTGAATAATTAATTTGAAATCAGTGGGTATTGTTGAATCTTGAAGGGGAAAAACAGCGTTTCAGGGACTAAAATCTTCATTGCTGGGATCAGTTAGAGTTGGACAGTGACTAATGATAATGGTAAAGATATTTTGTCCAGTTGACTAATGGAGACATGGTCTTCAAGTGCTTTTTATGAAGTACTGATTAGTACAGCTTCAGTTTCATTGTGACAGAATTGCTTCTTTATTCTGTGTGGATTAGAAACAAAACAAAATAAAATCTCTAGTGAAACCTTTAGTGGAAATACATGCAAGATTGAAATAAGGCTCAAGTTAGACAATATCCCTGACCAGGAATTGGTAAATTAGGAATCAGGTAAATCAGTTAATAAGCAGATGACTGTTAAAACATCAATAGCTGCCATCAAAGGTTCTTGGTAGGTGGAACTGAAAGGGATTTGTACTGTTGTATCTGAGTTTAAAGATATCATAGAGATTTACTGACATGAGAGGGATTTAGAAAGGAGAGAGGGATTTATCTCTCTCTAGATAGATAGATAGATAGATTTATTTTAATAAATTGCATTACCTTTAATTTCTGTTCTTCTAAAAATGAAGATCTTGGATTTCCTGCTGGCTTGTGACTGTGTTGTTACAGTAGGTAAAATATGTTGCTTCTTACCTATGTTTTGTCAGAAGATTGTCTTACTGCACAGAGAATGTTGGGGAGGGGGGGGTTGGGGAAGAATAGTGACTAATGAACAGTGTAGAGTTACAGTTTCCAAAGAAAACAGACAGCATGGTGATAAAGGAAAAAATTCCATTGCTGCTTAGTGAGTCTAATGCAATCCCTAGAAATGCATATTTATAGCCAATATGTAAATGAAACTGCCATCTTTGGCTCTGATTAGTTATAAAGCACTGAACAAATGAAGAATTAAAAAAGAAGACAAATAGTCTTTATGTTACATAATGTCTTTAAAATAAAAAGCTGGCAAAAATATGCTACTATAGAATGGAAACATCAAGAGAAAGGCTATTTTTATAGTGATTTACTGGAAAATTCCTTGAAGAAAAACAATTCCTTTGAATAGAACATTTGATGCTAATGCCACAAGAATTTTCTTAGCTATGGAGTTTCCAGTGAGGTAACTCTAAAATGTTTCCTTTCAGTTACATTGTAGACAACCCAAATATGGCAAAAAAAAGTAATTTAATTTTATTAATAACTCTAAATAATACTCAGAGGAGAGGAATTATAAATCTCAGGATCAAGCAAATGTTATCATGGTGAAGGGTGTTGCAAGGCTGAAAACAGTGTGACCAGGATGCAGAAGATAAATGCTTCACAGGGTGATTGTTGCTCTTTAACTAGACGGTGAATAGAGGACTAGACTGATTTTTATGGCATGGTAGGTATAACACAGCACGTGCTGCTTTAAGAGTAATGAAGACATTTGCCATCTCCCAAATTAAGGGGAAAATGTATTGTGCTATAACTAATGAGCTGTCTGAGTTATTTTTAACTGAGTTTATTAAGAAAAGATTGGAGCAACCCACAGCAATAAATCTTTAGGATACATGCATCCCAGATTGACTTGCATTCCAGGTCATGACAAAGTTCAGCAAAAATGCAGATCTCAGCAGAACAGCTCTTCATGTATCGATTGCTGTGCTTCTTTCCTTCTAAGGTAGCCCTAAAATATAATGGTGATTATTGTGTCCTGATATGATAAGATGTTAGAAACAATAAGTACTTGTGTTTGTTTTCCACTGTTTGTGAAAAACCAAAGTCGCCTTCTTCTGGGGAAGTGGTCATGCCCCTTCACTTTATTCATTATGTCTCATACGGAACCTTATCTTTCTGTGCCATGAATGAGAATAAATATTTGTGGTTGTGGTTTAACTCCTGAGAGCTCCTCTTATTTCTGACTCTGGTGTGCATCTTCACTAAATTCAAGCTCTGTGTCAGTGATCTGATTTCTGTGGCAAGACCAAAGTACCTAAAATAGACTTCAGCTCACACAGGATCTTAACTTTCTCCATTAATTTTATGTAGACATAAGCATCCCACCTTAGTAATTTAATTTAGGTTTTAAGGTTAATCAGTTAGACATTTAGATACCCTCTCAGCAGTAGTTATCCATATCACAAATCTGGATAATTTAATTTACATGTGATTTTAGATGGCATAATTTTATATCTTTTTATAGTTCCATCAGAGAGGATAAATGGCAGTAATTTAGATATATTAAAAAGTAAAATCTGAGTTATATCAAGTCTTAATGAAAGCTAGAGTGAATTTCAGGGTTTATTGAAGCAAATTGGCTTATTCTTATCATGAAAATCCTCATATAATACAAACTCGATTTAATTGCTTTCCTTTCAGTCTTTTTATATTAAATATCCTAAATATTCTGTGGCTGATAATTGGTCTGTTTTTCTCTATGGAGTGCATCATCGTGGTCCCTTTGTTCACTAGTGCTGCTTCTGTTGTGTGAAAGCTACACTGTGTTTCCTTTACTTCTATTTTATTTTTTATACCTGGCATAGTGCTGTTCTTACATCCTTGGATCTCCAAGATTGTAAACCTTGGATAACAAGGTTGGAGTGGATGAGAATTATTCCTATCAGGTCAGAGAATCATTTCCTACACATAAGAAGAAACAGTACTGCAAAGACCATTAACCTGATAGTCACTGTATGTTTTTGTATAAAAATCTTCTTTGTGAAGGAATCTCAGGGAGTATCCTAATTAATGCTACCACTACTAAAAACTTTCAGAAGAGAAACTAATCATTAAAAGGTCCATTGGCAATTAAATATCTGAGATAACGCTCTGACTAAAGGACATAGGCCAGTGTATAAAGCTAAGTCAATCTAACTAATTTCAAAGATACTGCTATAAAAATGGCATGGAACAACATAGGAGAGGAAAAAGCATAGTATGAAAGTTGGGTAGACAGTTTTAGAAACATGGAATAGAGATGGATTTTTTTTTTTTAATATATATTAAACTATTAATTAAAAAACAGTATTTAGTAATGAACAATTAAAAAGAACAGAACACTTTTTTTTTTGTAATTTTTTTGGCCATTTGTCATTTATTTTGTTTGTGTTACAGTTGTCATGCAAACCAAATGCTAATCACAAACTATTTCATTTAATTCCTTCCCACAAGTTTTACTTTGAGAAAACTGTCATGAATCTCATGAGTCTCTTTCATTACAGTGCCAAAAAGCTGTTATGCGTGTAACATGGACAAAAAAAGATGAGGATGTGGTGTGTCAAATGAATCTGCTTAAGTATACCTGTGCATCTGTAAAATGGCTTTTTTCTCACAAAGGTTGAGGATTCACTAAGCACATGAAACACTTTCCTGCCAGGCATTGGTTTGCTGAAATTAAAACTCCCCAGGAAAAATGATTATTTTTACGGGAAATTTCCTTTTAGTTGTGGGTCAGGTCAGCTTTAATTTCCATATTGCCTGAGTCACTTTTGTCTTTGGTCTTTATGTTTCTTTCATAATATGGAAATGGGGGGACAGACGACACTCAGGGGCACCACAATAACTGTGCCTATGTATTTCCTTCCTCCATATCTGGAAAAGTGTGAATGATTCCTATTATTTTATGGTTTCCATGGACAGAAAATCTATATATGAAGATTATGCAGGAGTCTGAGGTGTTTTAACTGGGTTAACCAGATGTTGGGCTGCAACAAGTATGCCTTTAGTCTTTTAATCGTTAAAAAGATTAGGCTTTTAAGCTTAAGCCATTTAATCTTTTCATATGTACATTTAAGAAGGCAGCAGGACAGGAGCCAAGGATTAGTCTGTCACCGCATATACGCATGTCCTTGCATAGCTTTAATATTACTTTCCTGGGTTAGAAATAGTAGTAAAGATAGTTTGTGCAAGCTAGCAATCATAGGGTCCCTGGAACACAGTTGGCGCTTTTATCTCTGATACCTATATGGAAGATGCTTTGAGTATGTCTATGTTTTGCCTTTTTCTGCCAAATTTCTACACAGCCAAACCTTAATCTCATCTGTATTTGGCCTATTATTTTAGTATAGAGTGCCTCAAACTTCCTTCCTTCCTTCTCTACTGGTGATGCAAATGACTATCACATGGAAAAGAGGAAACCTGGCTGGTTATGTGTATTTGCATTGCACTACACCCTTGCTAATAAGTCTTCTGGAAGCTACAGCACCAACCTTATGAGCTTATAAACCACACTGGACCTAAGGTGGCAGAGCCAAGTTAGAAGTCTTAACGTGCAGTTTTGATAAACTAGTCAAGGATAATTCAGGGCTGACTGTAATTTGAATTATTGCAGCTGTAACAACCTAACCGTTCAGTGTAGGTCATAATGCTCACCACACTATGTGGGCTGAAACAATCCCTTATTGCATAGTAAGAGTGAACAATGCCCTTTGGAAGTGTGAATTTGAAGCAGTATTAGATGAAGTCATTTAATTTCCCCTTGTTTTACAACTTAAGTATTACTCATGAACTGAAGTTAGGGTATATTTAACTTTTTTTATCATGCATTTTATGTCAGCTTAAATTTAAAGTGTATAGTTAAATACTTTGAACAGAAGACTATGAGTCTTACTGGTACATTCATTAATTCCTCACTGTTCTCTACTTCAGCAGGCAGAACTATCATAATTATTTGATTTCTTTAATGATTTAAGCACCTTGCTGGGCTGAGACTGATTAAAGGTGAATAAACTGAAGACACAGTTCAAAAAACCAAAAAACCCAAACGCTCTATTTGCTGTCACTTCTTCTTTGAAGGGACCGAGTACTTGAAGTGTATCATTTTTAGTAATAAAATCCTCTAGACATCTCACTGCTTTTGTACAACTTGAGAATTGCCTTGGGTTGAGCTGTTTAGCATTCGTTCCCAACCAAACTTACTTAGAATCCAACTGCTGGTGGTTCCATATGTAAACACAGGTTCACACACACATACATAGGTATAGATACTCAAACATTTCCTAGATGAGACCAAATATGTGGTCTTTATAGCAGGCTTTTCCTTCACAGCTGAAATTGCTGCATCCAGTGTATGGTCATGTTTAGTCTCATTCTGTTACTGCATCATAGCAAATCTTGAACTGTTTTATGGAGAGGCATGGTTAATACTCCTCAGGGGTTCACTGGCAGGATATCCATGTGAAAAAGAGTGTTTAATTATCTGATGTTAAAAAAAATAGTCTGAACTCAGATCTCCCATTCCTTGTGCAAGCATTCAGAATTGAAAGACTGGAAGGGACGCCATTATTATCTCTTTCTTTTTCAATACCCAGAGAACCTAAGAAGATACTGATGTTTAAATATTTCATTTGTGCTTGGTTGTGGTTTGATTTTTTTACTCCCAAGTGGGCACAGGAATATATTTCAAGTGCTAAGCAGCACCGAGATTTCAGATATATTTCTGTGTTCTGATCCACTAGCCCAAGGGAGCTCTCTGCCCTGTGCACTGGACTCCTTTGGTTTGTATTCGAAGATTCTCATTTCTCTTCATGACCTGTAAATGCTTCAAAAAGGGAAAACAGAAGTGCTGCATAAAACTTAATTTCATCAGTTGGAGGTTATGAAGAGCTAGTGAAACAAAGATTCTTACTGGTTTATAAACAGTAAACATATTAAATATGGTATAACTCGCAAACATACTCTAAGCATCAGTTTTTTGCCTCCATTTACAATCAAAGGCACCTTTGAGTGTCTATTGAGGTTTTACACAAGAATTTATAATTTGCTTCCATTTGTCAACCTATGACTTTCCTTACTAATAAATTATTGGAACTTTATAACAACTATATGTACAAATAGCATATCTCTATGGATGCTTTACTGATAAAGAAGTCATTTTCCCTTGGTTTAAAAAAAGGGGAACCAATAATAACTATTTTTATAAACCAGATTACAGCAAAATCCTACCCACCTAGGAAAAAGCTGAATGAAAAACAACTCAGTAATGTATTACTCTCTCTCTGATGTTCATCTAATTCAGAACTAGTACAGTTCATTCCCAGGAGCTTTAATGCAGCTTCAGATGGAGTGATAAACAGCTATACATTTTTGGGGGGCTACATCTCTCAATACCTGACCTTGCTGTTTGTGGAGGAGTTTATCTAGATAAGGCTGTGGAGAGGGAAGAGTGATCAGTTTAGTGGCTGATAGAGTATTCGTGAAATGTTGGAAGAATGTATTTTATGGAAGAGGAATCTAAAGTGGACAACTTCATGGGAAACAATGACTAACAAAACTTAAAGAAGATGATTTACTGAACCAGAGACACTGTGATGCATAATGCATATTAGGGATAGTTAGGAATAGATAACTGGCCACTCGGATATGAATAGTTCTGTTCTGTGAAATCTGAGAGACAAGAGTGGAAGCAAGAAATTGGAATGGATGAAATTGGCAGATGGAATAAGGGACAGTGGCTGTAAGCTGAACATTGAAGGATATAAAAATTATGAATAAGAGCTTGTAACTGTAACGAATATAGACAAGAGGTTACTCATAGGGTAAGAGATTTATTTGAAAACTTGATTTGATACAGATTAAATAGAAAGAATAAGACCATGAATAAAAACAAAGGGAAAACGGGTAGGACTGACAGAAAAGTCAGGAAATGCTTGAGATGGGAGGAGAGGATTTGAAGGTAGAGGTGAAGAAATAAGCTTTCAGATTTCGTATGGGAGCATTTGGTTATAATTCATTGAGGAATAGATAGAAAGAAACTAAAAGCAAGTTATAAAGACTGGGAAAGTGTTCACAGCTTTTTACCTCTTTTAAACAAAATAGCTGTATTCTATGTAATGGTATAAGAGGAAGAAGGAGATAGTTTGAGCAGTGAATCAAAGGTGACAAGAAGCAACTAGGAACAGAGAAAGAGTGTTATTAGCTGGTACAATGGAAGAACTGAAAGTAAAGGGGTTCTGACTCAACTTCAAAGCAGATCCACTGAAAAATTTTTTTGTGGGTTTTTTTTGTCAATAGTATAGATACTTAAAGTATTAAAATGGTTTGGGTTTTTACCTTAATACCTTAATTTTCTTATTGAAGCTGTTCCTTTTGTCTTTACACTTTCTGTTTTATTTTGAGTGTTTTCTTTTTGGTGCAGTGTGTATCAATATTTAAAACTCAGGAAATATAAATGTGTAGCATTGCATCACATTTCTCATG